>OY728151.1:1335081659-1340081659 GCA_963277665.1 Viscum album | reverse complement strand
AAATATTCCTTTTACTATATGTATATTTACTAAAGAACGTTTTTTTGCTAATGTGTCACTACCTTATCCCACCACATTAACCCTCCCCTACTATTTCTTCATTACCACCATCCACACCATCCCACTCTCGGGATTTTCCTCCAATACGATTAGGGTTCCAAATGAATTTCCTCCACTGCTTCATCTACTCTTTCCCTCAACCTTCTATGGCTACAACTCATATAATTTGGTTTCTAGGGTTCGTGGTCGCGATACCCCTCCAAACATCCTACTAACCCACATAACACCTACACTATCCTCCTCCAGATTTCAATTCTCTTCAAATTTGGTTCCTCCTATCGATTCTCCTCATCTCATCCAATAGTTCCCGTCTAGAAATGTCGGCGTTGTGATTCATCTTATTCCTTCTAGTGAACCTTTCCTTTATTTCAAAGTAACCTCATTCCATCGCATCGAACCCCCTACGACTCACGATTGTCTTCATTTGATGTGTGTCTTTTGTATGGTTCTCAGCCAATTTGTGTTCAGAGTTTTCTTATTGAGATCTTTATTTCCCCATTGTAGGATTTATTTATTTATTTATTTTACAAGGAGATGATGTCCTGGCCTAACCACATATTCTGTAATATGGGAAAGTATTTCCTTCATGATTCCTTTGTCATGTCTATTGGATTTTTCTGATTTCTATGGTTTGATTTGTCTTACGTTGTCATTGTAGCCTCTTTTGAATAAATCCAACTGCTTTTAAGGTGGAGGAATTTTTAATCCCAACACTGATGATTGTGCCATTCAAAAACGTTTTATAGAAATCTGCAAGGCATTTTTCTGCAATTCTCTTTATTATAAAATCGATCTTCATTAAATTTTTCGTTAGCACGTTGATAATTTTAAATTTGGCGTACTATTTCCGGTGTTGTTGTGGTTCTTAATGTTTGTTGCTGCATTGATAGAATGGGTTATCACTAGTTGATGATGCTACCACTGAATCTATAAAGGTTTTCAGTGAAGGAGAACACATTCTATTGGTATATTTATCTGGTTTTAGAAGTTATATGGTAAGAACCTGATATAATGAACATTTTTTTTCAACTGAATGATTCATGTTTACATTCAAATGATGTTAAATTGTATCCTTTCATTAAACTATTTTAAATGGTGCTTTCTCTATCATCATGAAGAAGTAGAGCGTTGCTGGTTTTCTTTCATCCCATACTCACTTAAGAAATTATCCAAGGACAATGCAGTCATTGTTAAGCAGTCAAAGTACCCTGGTTTAGACTATTTGTCTGTATTATTTTTTTTAATTTTACAAAACACAAATATCATTCACCCTTTTATGATTTTCTATTTTCTTGATTTGAAAATTTTACCATAGTAATCATACATAGATATTTTCTGGAATGCTTATTGAATTGTTATCCAATTGTTTAGAAATGGTATTTTTAAATATTTCTTATATATATTTATTGATTTCTTATTGATGTGTTTCCATATTAGTCAAACATAGTGTGTTCTTGATATTAAAAATTATAGTATCTACATGTAAACATATTATATGAATGAGTAAGTGCTCAGCTCCTGGATTAATACCTCTTATTCCACCACTATAACTCCTCACAACTAAATAACCAGGTACAATAACTCTATTTTCATGAAATGTTTTGTCATCATTCACTTCACATCCAAATATTATTAGTTACTTTTACTTATACTAAATATGACTTGACATATCTTAGATCATTGGATCATTTTTTATAGCAGTGGATCATTTTTTATAGTTGTGGATCTTGAATTTTCTTTGATTAGTGGATCATGTATTTTATTTTAGTAATGAATCATTTTTTAGAGCAGCGGAACAAGTTTTTTATTTGAGAATGTGGGTCATGCATTTTGTTTGGGTAGTGGATCATGTAATTCATTAGAGTAGTGGACCGTGTGTTTTATTAGATCAGTGGACCATGTGTTTTATTGGATCAATTAATCATTTTTAAAAGTAGCAGATCATGTATTTTAGAGCATCAGATCATGTAATCTCTTTAAGCTGTGTATCATATATCTAATTTGATCATTGAATTTTTTTAAAGCACTAAAACATTTAATTTATTTGAGTGGTGGATCATGATTTTTCTATTGTAACTTGATTTTAGAGATATAAAAATTCTTGGAATAGATAAGATTTCCTGAATTTTCAGTTTCACCCTGTCTTATTGCCTCTATATGTGTTCAACTACATTACTGCCTTCCAATTTCTATATGTATTCAGTTATATTTTCTTGATTTTTTATGATTCTGTAAACATGTACCATGTGAAATATGATGATTTTGTAAACATGCACCCTGGGATGTCATGAGCAGCAACATATATATGGACTTAAGAGTTTTACTTAAAGATTGTTATACCTAATGATTGGTATATATATTAATATATTTGTTTTGTTTTGTAGGGAATTTGGTGGTGAATATAATTTCAGGTATGATGTGTGTTATTTATATTATCAATTGTACATATGAATATATTTCTTTTCCATCCTTTTATTATTGTATCATTCATTTGGGAGTTAGAGGTACTAGTACATTCCCTTTCTTGTCTCCATCTATTAAAGAATCATATTGGGGTGATTATCTTTTCAGTTGAATTTTCTTGTTTTGTGATTTTACTATAGGGAAATATTGGTTCTATATGTGTTCAACAAGAATTACTTTCTTCCTGACTCTTTTCATGCAATGATCAGGAGGTTGTGAAGTAGATTTTAGTTACACCCTTTCTTACTGCCTCTATATGTGTTCAACTGCAATATGTTCTTCCAGTCTCTATATGTGTTCAACTGATTTTTCATGATTTTTGATGATTATGTCAACATACACCCTGTGAAATATCATGATTCTATAAACATGAACCCTGGGGATGGCATGATCAAGAACATATATATGGACATATGAGGTTTACTTAATGATTTTTATACATAACTATTAGCATATATGTTAATATATTTGTTTTGTTTTGCAGGAAATTTGGTGATACTTCTATTCTGAATAGTGTAAATTCCATCCTTTTTAATATAAAAACACATAATAAACTTTAGGTATTCTGTAAATGTTGCTATTTTGTAAATGAAATTCATTTTTAATAGAGGAAATTTAATCCTTTTAGGTAGTGGGAAAAGGGGGTTTTTCTTTAATGTTTCATTAAATTTATGGATTTATTTGGTTTTTCCTATTATTTTTATGTGTTATGTGTTCCCTTCACTGAAATGTTTCATATGGATGTATCTTGGATCCTCTCCATGGTCTCTCAATGATGGTGGTTGTCCTCGCACATTTTTCCTATTTCCCCCTTTGCAGTTTCAAATAATCTGGTCTTCTGATCTTATATAAAAACTGTGTGTTAGGGTTAATCGATGGTTTTCTCTGGTATAGGTAGAGTCTCCAACTCAGTAACAATGTACCAGGGGGATAGACATTTTGAACGGTGCATATTTCATACACTCAGGTAATTTCCTACTCTCCGCTATATTGTTTCATTCAAACTGCTTATTTTACAATTTATGTATACAATAAACCATAAAATACGTCCCCCTTAAAACAAATTTCAGATCTTCTGATTTACATACAGTCCAAACAGTTTTTAATTAAACTACAACTTTTTTGTACCTTTATAATGGTTTCATATAATGTTGTCATTAATTTTAATCATTTTTTATTTACTATTAGTTGTATTTATTGGTTTTCATGAATTTTTTAGTGAACATCACTATGATCTCTATTATTTTTAGTCTATTCTGTTTTTAATTTGATAATTTTTCAATGAATTTTACCAAATCTACTCTAATTAAAAATTATAATTTTTTTCTTTTTTCCATTTCATTTATTCTTTCATCCAAATCAATCATATCATTCTTCATTTACTGAAAATTATCTATTCTATAAATTTTCATGGGAGTTGTGTTATTCTTATAAACAAGCCATGAAATATTTGAAGCTTTTTCAAATGCTATAAAGTATACTTTATTCCACCATATCAAAAAATATGTTCGCTTTTTAGTTGTCTTAAAATATAAATTGGTATAAAACTGGGAATGTAATAACATATCAAATGATTCATTATCTCCTCATTTCATTAATTTTTCATTTTTATGAAGAATTTTAACACCAAAAAATATATCATAATTGATTTCCAGAGAAAAGAAACGGTGGATGTATCATGACAAGATGTTCTTGTGAAACCTAATTGAGTACCCATAGAATTTAGGGATCTTTATCATAGGGACAAAACTAAATCTTTAAAATATGTTTATTGTTTATAAGATAATATTTATCAAAACCCTTTTTATATTCTCATCATTCATATTGACGTGATCCTCATTTAAGATACTGATATTGAGTAATGTATTTCTGATTATACATATTTTATGACTGAATAAGTGTGTGAACTATCACCCCATTTTTGAAAGAAAATTTGAGAATGGGTAGCCTACATATAAATGTGCTCATTATCATATGTATGTTTTTTATGGGTTCATAATAAATGAATTACATATAACCATTAAATTCTGGATTCGCTATTCTCTTTGTCTGTGCAGGCCAGAATTTCTCATTTTCATGACAACTGTACAACATGCTGAGTGAATCGGGTGCACGTTCCATCTAAAATTTCAATTTTAGCTGATGAGATTTTACTTTATTTCCACTTATTACATCACTATAACTCAAATGATGATTTCTATATGTAAATCCTTTTCAATGACCACTTAATGTCAGAAAAATAGTAATTAACAGTTCACTCCCACTTCTTCTGCTACTATTCCTTTTAAGTTGCTTCGCTTTTTTATTTGATTCCATAACATGTATGGTAAATATAGATTCGTATTACTATTTCTTTTTATATTAGTTTTTATTGTTTATTGATTTTATTTTATCCTTTTAATATAAACATGAGTGTCAAATGCTTATATGATTTGAAGTAACTTTACTTCTTCATGGGTTTATATGTTAACCACTTAAGCATTTTCCTCTACTATGGTCAAGATCTAATGATTTATAGGCTTTAGTGGGAATGAATCTTTCCCATTCATGTGAAATTGAAAAACCAATAAATTTCATCCATAATTCCCTTAAATTTAAAGTTAGAAATAAAAACCCAAGTATAATAGCAGAAATATTTACTTGAAGTTTTTTTTAGTTTGGTTATCATGCATTTTACATCCAATTGTCACACATAATTATAATATAGTTGATGCCAATGGCAAGAAATCAGTGAACAATTCTAGTGTTTTCATGAAAGGTCTCGATCTTACATGGTGATTCGGTGGAGTCACACGACAATTTGGGGGAATACAACATCGTGGAAGAGGTGATCATTTGGCTTATTTTGGAGTAGTAGATATTTTATTTTTATTTGATCTATTTTTTATTTTTTATTTCATTAAATGTGAGTTAACATGAATTTATTTTTTGGGGGGGTTAGTATTTCCCTTTTTTCTATTCTCAATATGTTCTTTGAGTGATGTATTATGTGTTTGTTATACTATATTACGTTTTGTGTTGGAATCAGTTATTTTATAGGCTATTCATTTAGTATTCCATTTCAGGATCATATGGCCTCAAATAAACATTAATTATCATAATGATAAAAATTTTAATTAACAATTTGAATGATATTTTCATTAATGTGTTTGAATTCTTCATGGTGTAATTAAAATTTTATTCTTTATAAATTAATGTAAATGTTTTCTACTATATTTATGATGTCAAATTAATTATGTAACTTGTATTGCAAAATATGATTCTACTTTAGTTTCCTATCAGTTTTTATTTCATTTTACAATCCAATGTTTTTTAAATATTATTTTAGATTTAGTTTATTAATGTTATTGAAATCACTATCCTCAGAAGAATTCCATTCCTTTAAATTTATCGTTAATGTTTTCGACTATATTCATGATGTATCCCTATTTTCACCACATGTATTCCAATAATATGTACCATAAAATTTTGATTTAAATATATTCAATAGTAATGTTCATTGTTAACTTAGAAACATAGAAATATATTATTGGGTTTAAATTCTTCATGCTAAAAATAAATTTTTATTCCATTAAACTTTTCTTCAATATTTTCTACTATATTGATGATGTCTCTATAGTTTATCCAGTTTTCCAATTTTATGTACCATAAAGTTGTGCCCATAGGGAAAATATATTCAACATTATTTTTCATTACTAAATTTGAATAATGGTATTTTATTATTTAATATAAGCATTGTTTTATAACACCGTGCGAATGCACAGGCAAGTACTAGTTTAGATAAAAGACAGACGACCATTGTTTTGAAAATGACATAAAGATTCATTTCAAAAAAGAATTAAAAGTAAAAATGGATAAAAAAGTATTTTTATAAATCATTTGGAATAGGTTTCAAAACATTTTTTAAAACATTTTTAGAAAATAGGTCTTTGGTAGAAAATGGATTTCCTGCCTAAGAGAGAAACAGAGTTGGATTTTCTTAAAAATATTTTATGTTACAAAGAGCATAAAAATGGTAATATTACTTGAAAATTTAATGAATAACTAGAGGATAATAAAATTAGATGTTTTTACTATAAATTTTTTAAATAATTTTCTTCAACTAAAAATCAAGAATAAATAATCTCGTTATAATGAGATTGTGAAATAAACCCTTACAATGATCATAACATTGAAGTGAGAGTTAACTAATGAATTAATTATGTGTATCAAATGTAATTAAACATAAAAAAAGTTTAATTAAAACAATATATAGTAATAAATAATTATAAACATAATCTTATAAAATCAAAGATAACTAAAGAGTAATATAACCCAATGAAACAAAATTGAGATCTAAAATTCTTTACCACTTGCTAATTTTTAAGTCAAACCCACCTTAGATAAAATATTTCAAATTGAAACTTAAAATATCAAGAATTATTATAAAATAATTATATTAAATTTAAAAGGGGAAATATATACACCATATAAAAGAAATTATGGTCATAACATTAAAATATGCCTCAATGAAGGGAAATTGAGATGAAGACCCTTCAAAAGATTATATAATTGAACTGAGGATTAATCAATGAATTTATTATGTGTATAAAATGTAAATACATATAAAAAAAGTTTAAATACAAAATAAAATAACCAAATTTCATTAAACACATAATCTTAGCATGACATAATCAATGAAGTAGAAGTTTATCCCAATGAATGAAAAATGAGTTTAGAAATATCTTACCTCACGCTTCCTTTTGGTTGAAGTAGCTTTAAAATTCTATAAATTGGTTTTAAACAAGTTATTAACTTATAAAAGAAATATATTAATATTTATAATATCATATATAATCGTTTTGTAACATCTTATCACCCATTCACTAATAATATTTTATTATTTTCATTGTTTTGGGTGTCAATTGTCTTATTTTCTCATGTGTGATTTGTTATGAAAGTTATGGTTTTGGTGAATAATATATTCTTTCAACATATAAATAATAATAATCATTAAATAATTATCATATTTATACATTAAATATACTTTTAAGACCAATAATAAAATATAGTTATGAGAAATGAAGTATGTTACGATCATGTAGACGTTAGGTCGTACGTACGCATCAGTAACGATTCCATTTTACAACAATACTTATAGGAAAAATATAAGTTATATTTTATATTTATATATTGATAATAATATATTATATACTATATTATTTCATTAAATATACTTATATATATCATCCATATTTTGTGTTGATGAAAACAAAGTCACATCGATTCGTGAAGGTGGTAGTCCACACGTACACGAATGATGTTATCATCTTTAAGTGAGTGAAAATGTTAATTAATAAAATGATATATTACATTTAAATAAGGATAAATATGTCATTAATATTATATTTATGCCATGTATAACACATATATTCATTAACTTTATCCTTATTTCCTGTCATGTAAAGTAGTATTGAAAAACGAATCACATCACTTTGTGAGGCGGTAGTACACCATACACATGAGCGACATTATCGTATCTTCAATAGAATGGAAAGTTAAAAACATATATATGATATAATGAATAAATAGGTATAATTTTTTATTAAATATAATATATATATATAATTTATATCCATCATCATACCCAATCATGAGTGGTGGTAATGGAAAAACAAATGACATCGGTTCGTGAGGCGGTAGTCCATAGTACACACGAATGATGATTTCATAACCCATTTGATGGAAGTGGGGATGGTTTCACATCATGACCTTAACATAAAAACATATCAGTATATTAAATATTATGAGTTTATTATATCCCCATGGTTTAATACTAATTTATGGATGTTGGGGAAGAAATAAAATAAAAATTATCATTGAAGAACATTACCTCCTCTCCGAGTAACCTCCTTAGTTTTGCACCAAAATCCTTCTTAACATGGATTTATTCCAAAAATAGGCATTATAGGATGAGAGGAGGGAATTCTGGAAGTTATTTGGGTTGGAATTATTCAAAAATAGGTTTTAAATGTGTGAATAAGAGAGTGTAGGGGTGGCCTTTTATAAGTGTGGTGAGAGGCACACTTGTAATTTTTGAAAAGAAAAAGGTGTGCCCATTTTTTTCACATGAAAAAAAGGTCAAAATGGATTATTCATGAGTATTGGACATTATAAGGTTTAAATATTTCCATAAAATAGATTTTATATATTTTTTAAATTTATTTTAACCCATATCTTCTTAGTTTAACCCTCCGATAAATCTATTTTTACCTTAACTACAGTAAATAATTTTTATTGATTTCACTATTCATTTTCGTGAAAAAATAATTTGAACTTATTATATAATATAAATTATTATGATTCCAAATATATAATATATTTTTAAAAATTCCATTCACATAAGTGTACAATTGTAATTTAAAATTAATCTCGCTGACTTAACGAGAAAGCGAGTTTTCAAAGAAAAACTGTTCAAAAGTTTACACAATTTTTATATAAAAATTAAATATAAAAATTATTCCAGTGACCTAAATTGGATTAATATATATATATATAATCTAACTAAATTTACTTTAAAACCAATTTAAAATATAATTTATATTTATAAATAATTTAAACGAAAAGGTGATTTTCAATTAAAATTCAATATTTTCACTATTCATCGAAAAATGAAACATTTCTGAAAAATACAAAAAAAATTAACATAAGATAATTTTGATATTATGATTTCAATTATGACGTTATTTTTATAAAATAAATTTTCCAAAATTGGTAAAATTTAATTTTAGATTATGTGTGCAAAGCGCAACTAAACCATCATTTAGAAAGAATACCGTTTTTCAGAAAACATTTCTTTTCTTTTAAATGATTCTTATTTTATTTCTAATAAATAGATAACAATGATTTTTAAAATTTAGTTAGTACTAATAAAAACATCCAATTTTACATCTGGTTTATTATGGTAATGTTTCAATAATAATATTTTAATAAAATGTCATGTTTCGTTCAAACCCAATGTCACGTGCATTACAAGTTATCGAAGAGATTGAATTTATTTCAAAATAAATATGTCATAAAGTCTACAGATTTTATATTCCCTTATAATTTTGGTGTTTTATGTTAAACAAATTGTATAATATGATGTTTATATTTTGAAATCATTGGTTGTTATATTCTCTTCACCTGAAATAAATTGTGCCCTCGTAATTTAAACTTGATCTCAGTAATCAAGGGTTTGATATTTAAAAATTATTTTATTGAAAACACTAAATAGTAAAAAAAAATTAATAAAACATTATTTTAATAATAGATCAATGGAATTATAAAGTTCATATGGAATAATATATAACTTGATTTCTAATTAGAAGAACATTGGTGGAAATTTAAGATATAAACATGGAAGAAAAGTATAAATAATTATAGAGACTGATAAAGATCATTGATCACAATAGCAAATGATGAATGGAAAGGTAAAGACCTCAAAACCTTAAATTTATGATGATTTAAAAGATCATTTTATTCATAGGATATGAAGGTATAATATAACATTTTTGTTCCAAGATCCTTTCCCAAAAGATGAGGAATTATTTTACTATCCAAGAATATAAGGAAATATACTTAATTGATATGATTCTATTTCATAAGAAAAATTTAATACTTTGTTTATGCTTTGATAAATTTCTAATTCATCGCCTACTCCAATAAATGAATATCCAAAAATGAATTTTGGGTTCCATAAGCACTAAAATTCACTTTTAATGGATCTTAAGATCCATAAAAGAGTGGAAAGTCTTTCTGTATGTCTCTCACGGTATTCCATGATCATTATGGTTATCAAAAGTTATCCAATATAATACATTAATATTTAAATATTATCATTAACACCATTAGTTCATCATTAATATTTATATTTCAAATTTTTTAACTAAAACAATTATATATTCAATAGGACACCACGTAGGCCAGTGGTTGGTGTTAAAACCTTATCATCCTTTGGTTGTGGGTTTAAACCCAATGACCTTGTCTAACATGATGGGTTATCAGCTAGAATGTGGTTTTTCCTTTTTATAAAACTATATTAATATAATTCCTTTGAAATTCCCAAAAAAATATGATGGACATCCATGAAATAAAATAAATCAATAAATAACCTTTTTACTAAAGTTTTCAATAAATTTTTTTTATAAAGTCTAGTAATATTATTTTTATATTATTACCACATAATTAATGATCATATTAAACCTAATGGTTATCAATACCTTTAAAATTATGTCTATAAAATGTAAAGTAATTATTCCTCAAATAAATTTTTCACTAAAACTTATAATAAACTAATGGGTTGTATTACCATATATTTCTCCAAAAATATCCTTAATATTGGTATACTCACATCACATAAAACCTAAAAGGGGTGTTTAATAATTTGAAATTATGATCAACCTTAAACCCATAATCCCATGATGGTATCTATAGCTCTTAAGTTAAGGAAGACATATATTCTTCTAAAATTTAACACAATACTTAGATATTTTATAATTCTTATCACCAAAATACTATTGGTAAAAATACTTCTACAATTTAATTCTTGAATCCCAATACATAAATACTTTATTCTTTTTATTTCAACATATATCCTTCCTTGGTATAGGATTTAACCTTTATAATAATTAATTGACTCAGATAATGCCAAGGTTCCCCACATTTAAGACGATAAACTATAAATGGATCCCTAGGATGTGATTTTTTTCTTCAATCATACTCTTAATTTTTCCTTGGAAATTATTTTTATTATTCCCTTATTTTCAACACATAAAATTTTTTCACAATCCTTTGATACACCTTATTTTCAATCTAATACACCTTTGTTTTAACCTAGGTCATTCATTATCATCATCTATTCAAATCCTTTATAATGGTTTGTTAAGAAAATTTTAATTATCCAAAGAATATCCCCCCAATAGTGTAAAACCATGCACATAATAAGGACCACTTTAATACACTAGGTAATTGTTGATTCAAGCCTAATTCACCCTTTTTAGAGTTATTATACCTAGTTACATCTATTCTAGAACTAAATCCACTTGAAGTATCCAAACAGGGATTTATTTCCAAGAAAACCCACATAATATATATCTTACAAAAACTTTAGGATGTTCTTCTATACTTATACTCAAATTATATCATAGGGTTATGATCCATAATATATGTTTTCCTAAATCTATTTCCCAAGATTTGTACTAAACTTACTCTAATACCAACTGTAGCGACCCCGACCCTAGTAGCCCAGAGTCAGTGTATTATTTATTACAGTGGAATAAGATACAATTAATTACATCCAAAGGGACCAAATAGTTTTATAGTGTTGGTAAACTATAAAAATACATAGTTACCATATTACATTTGAAAAAAAAATTACAACATGCTTTTTTTAGAATAATATTATTCTTTCTTGCATATCCTTTCATATTAATCATAGTACACTGCATGGAATTCTGAGTAAATGAAACAAAATAATTATGAGCTCAAATGATTAGTATGGGTTAAGTATAATGGAAGCTATTATTAATAAATAAGCATAAATGACATGTAAAATTAAATAACTGCACACACATTCCATTTAAATAACTTGACTATCATGATAAGATAATACATAATCAATATTGAAAGGTAAATAACTAAAAGCACGTGTAATTTAAATAAATTTTCTAGATAAGGAATAATCCATATAGAAAGTTAAATAATAGAAAACACTTATCATTTAATCAATAATTTGAGAATGAAATGCATCTTTAGATAATATCATTTTGAAAATATTGTCACTACTGAAAATTTCACCTATACCAACGGTTTAAAATCATTGGGATAGCCTCTAAAATCATTAGGATAGGCTATCCCAATAGTTTCAAGAACCTTTGGTATTTTGGGCATTGTAGTAGCTCTGTACCAATGGTTTTTAGATAACCATTGGAATAAGTGGTGTGAAATTAATATGTACCAATGATTTAAGTAAAACTTTTGGTATATATGTGTATGTATTCTATCCCAAAGGTTTCATGAAACCATTGGGATATATGTTGTCTAGACTAAATACCAACGGTTCTGTGAACTGTTGGCATATTTTTTTCCAGACTGAATACCAACGGTTCTGTGAACCATTGGCATATTTTGTTCAGAATTTGAATACCAATGGTTCTGTGAATAGTTGGCATATGTTGTCTAGGATATTGAATACCAACGGTTCTGTGAACCGTTGGTATATCCTCTACTCCCCAACAAACATCAATGATGGGAAGAGTACATGGACAGAAGACATAAACCAAACCTGTAAATCCACTTCGAGCAGTAAACTTGCACCTATAAACCTGTAAAACCTTCACCTCTAAACCATTAAAACTTGCACCTCTAAACCTATAAAAATTCACCTGTAAACCTGCACCTCTAACAGTCTTCCAAAGAACCTGTAAACCTGCACCATCATGCACCTCATATGGAAGTAGCTTCACATGATGAGTGGGAAAATTCACTAGGTTTTTTTCATCTTGTTTTAGACTATTCATAGTCTAAAAATGTTTAATAAGATGTTGTAGAGCATAGAGATGCTCAGGGTGGTTTTACCTTGGTAGTTGATGAGGTATCATGTAAGGGGTATCCCTCCTCTAGTTCCAAATTTCCTGGGCTATCTTATCCAGACTCATATAGATATAGTGATGGTGATGACCATAGTATTGCACCAGAGCATGGTAGACCTATTGTCTCATTTGGAGTTAGGACATATCTTAAGGGATCCTTAGTTAAGAAGATTGACTAAGTAGGTGAGATTCTCGAATTTCCCTTATATGTACCTACCAAATCATAACCTATAGAGGCTGATTTACCTTGTATTGATAGACTTGTTTACCCAGTGCCTTTAGATTTTGTATCCATAGTATATTTATAATATTTATGAGAAAGGCTTATTTTAGATTTCAGTGTAATTTTGAGTTATCAGGAACCTCATGTCACTTAGATTAGTGAAGTTGATGCTAGACACCTTTTTGAGATGGTTGTATGTCATATTCATCCCAAGATAAGTTTTCATATTCAGGAAGTTAAGATTTAAAATCAAAGTTTGGACAGTGAGATAGAAACCATTTGATCTATTATGGAGGAAATGAGGACCTCCTTTGTTTCTATTTAGGATTCCTTATGGAAGAGACTAGAGAATGTTCCTATTGTTGCATATACATCTAGTGCTCCACCTCCCTCATCTTTAGTTGATGCTGATTCAATCTAGTCTATATTCAAAGAGTATCTACATGTTTTTATGGGTTATTTACATTCATATCATCTGGAATAATTGAGGCAGATTCTGTAGAATGGGTTTTCAAGGAATAGGTTGACTAGTTGAAAGTGATGACAACTCTACTCAAGCTATTCATAGAGGAGAATAAAGATTTCTTTAGTAGTATGGAGAGAGGAGGAAACATTATTATAGACATTTTCAATATTATTAATCATTTACTATATGTATCCAATACTCTAATGGCTTATCTAGAGGTAATTCCCATGACATCCTTCACCTCCTATTCTTCTTCTGATCCTCTACCACCTTAATTATAGCCTTTGGGTATGTCTTCGGTTGAAGCTGTCTGGAATCTCCAACCTATTGTGATCCAAAAACTTCCTACCTATATATCTATACCTTCAACCTCTACCTTAGTTCCTCTTGCTTTTGGAAAGGGAAAGCACCCTACTGATCACACCACCTAGGATGAGGGTCATTTGAATTAGCCATAGTCTTTTATAGGAATTTTTTTTGTATATATGACTTTTTTCCTTAATAGAATTTATCTATTATTATTAATCTATTTCCTTTTTGTATTTATTATTTCTAGTTTTTTTTATAATCCAAAAATGGGGAGAACAGTAATGGAATTTACCTATGACACCAACCTTATCCTCTAATATGTTATCTTTTATCCCATAATTATTTGTATGTAATTATTTGATACAAAATTATTTATATGGATTTTATCCTTTGATATTGTACATATTTGGATGCAATTTAAGTAATTATATTTTTTGATTTGATATCATACCTTTAATACTATATTAGTTTCATAAAATCACTACAACACAAATAGGGTTTAGCGGAGGTTTTGTGGCGGCGGTTCACAAAACCGCCGCTAAATGTTTTCCAAAAAAGGTTTCGCGGCGGTTTTTAATAAACCGCTGCTAAGCCCATATTTTTTTAAAAAAATCTCGACCCTTCCATACCCAAATCCTAGTTTCCCCCAACCCTCCCGACCTCGCGCTCCCTTCTTCCCGCAACCCCCCCCCCCCCCCCCGGCGACCCCGTGACGACTCCAGAGAACGTGCGACCTCCGTCTCCGGTGACCCCGCAACCAGCGCCTACAGCGGAGCCCGCGACCAGCGACCCATGACCCCCTTCTCCCGGCGACCCTTCTCACTGCGTCCGTGACCCCAAAGTGAATTTTCTAACATTTTTCATCTTTTTTTACAAGATTTTGTGCAATATATGTTTATTATTTGAAGCCGAGGTTCGTTTTGGAGGGCGGGTTGGTTCGGATCGACTTTTAGTTTTTGGATTGTGTGAACATTTTTGTGGTTTAATTTTATTTTTTAATAAATTTCCTTTGTTTATTATGAGAGGATAAAGTGGAATGTTATGATTCAAGATATATAAGAATATAATATAAATGTTTTTTTTATCCTAGGATTTTCTTGGTACATTTCATATAAATTCATCCACAATGTAAATTAATTGTTGGTAGTCATAAATAGTAAAGTGATGTATATAGTGAAAAATTGTAAGAAAATCACAAACTGTAGCATTTGATATACTTTTTGTTGGAAGGTGCATTTGATACACATTCAATTTACTCAATGTGATGCTAATTTTCCAAAATGTTATTAAAAAATTTGTAATTGCAGGGGCAGTGCATTGAATAAAATACTCTAATTTATTCATCATCTTAATTCTTTTAATTTTTTTTAGAAATAATTTGATTGGTGTACCCATTGATAACATGGTGTTTGATATTTTGTCAAATATACATTGAAATTTTATGCCTTCACTGGTTATAGTGTATTGTTGGGAAATACTGGATGGGGAGATTGAAAGTTTAAAGTTGGATGGGTGATATAGAGAGTTATACTTAGTGTGTTTGATGAGTTTACATGAAGGGTTGTGATGAGTTTATGTGAAGGGTTTAACACAACATGAATTTAGTAAGTTGAAAATTACATTATCTTGATAGATATGCTAATGGAAAAGGCACAAATTGAAGCAATAGTAAACATTGAGCTTCATGAAGAAGAGAAAGGAGAGACGCTTGAACCGTTTCAAGATTTTAATACGACATGGAAGTGTAAGTTATTGTAGAGATCCTAGAATTCAGATTCATGTCCGAGGTTGAGGCCAACACTTCATGAGATAGAGAGGAAGAAATGAGAGACTTGGAGCCATTGGCATCTAGATGACGACCTCTGAGGTGCTGTTTCCAGAAATTATGCAGCGAATTCCATTGCAACAAACAAGACTGGCTGTACTTGGGCAACACCAGGTACACTATATCCTGGTCTCAGACAACAGAATTTTGCACTCGTAGGGATACCTTTTCCAAAATCAAAAGGTCGAGGTCCAGATCCACACAGATTTATGCCACTACAGTCTCCTCGCTGCGGTGAGTGCGCTTGGTCGAGCAAAGATACCTTGGTGTGGCTTGTCCTTAGATTCGGGCAATTTCTTACAATACATACATCTTTAAGTGTGGAGTTGACATGTGATAATGTAGACCCCATGGTAAAGATGTTAATGTGGTTGGTTGGGTTGAAAATGGAATACTAAAAGTTGTTCCTAGGGTTGATAATTACACAATGGATTGTTTGGTAATGACATGAAAATGGGATTAATTGAGTTAATTAATATTGTACCAATTGACTTATGAAATACATTGAAATTCCTAAGAGGATTAGTGTATAAAAAATTATGAATATGTTAAATTGGTAATGGATTATGTATTGAGAAATATGTTAAATGGATTTTCTTAAGGTAATTCATGAATATGTTAAAAGGGTTAATATAAGGGAATTATTGAATATGCCTCATTGGATGGGGCATGAGAATGGAAATTTGGCTAAATTGGCTATGTAATGTAAATGGAAAATGTGTTAATGGGTTATGGAATAATATTAATTCATATATTGATTGTTATGGATTGATATTCTTATGTTTATTGTTTTGAGTATGGTTGCGATATGGTGTGTGTGTGTGTGTGGAAATGGATAAATACGCATGTGCACATGGCTTAGTGGTGGGATAAAGGACTGAGGCTCCTTCCATAGGTCGGTTTGGACTGATGCTCTAACCCCACCCAAGAATGCATGGGTTATGGAGTCGAACTGATTCTCTATACCCCTAATGGTTGAATTTTATGGAACTACCTAGACTGAGGCTCCAAGGTAAGTGTGATGTATTGTTAGGAATGTTTATACCTTATGAGATAGGGAACTTGAGTTATACTCTTATGCATGATAACTAACCCATATTTATGTTAACGTAGACTAGAATGTTGTATGTGAAAGACTTTTTAATCATGACTTGTATCTAGTAATAGTTACATGATGTGTAACCTAGTTATACAGTGTGAAAGACTTTTGAATTATGTAGAAAAAGCTGGTTAAAGATGAAAGTACAACAAATATTTGACTTCACCGTTTTAGGTATCTTACTAAATAAATGGTTAATAGATGAAAAAACATTGAAATTAAGTGGGGGAATTATCATAATGTGTTATCACTGTGTTGGATCTAGTGAGAAGAATATTCATTGGCTTATAAACAAGTATCAACAACATTGTTCAAATTATGAAACTAAATATGGTAAAAAAAATATTCCATATTATTTTTATTGATCTATAATATTTATAAGTGAAGGTAATGATTATTAAACATAATCCAATGAGGGGAAACTCTAGAAATGGGAACCCATGCATTGGTATTCTATACTAGTGATTTTGGATGGATGTTATAAATACCGACTGGTATCCCATTTCTAGATATGGAAAATAAAATAAAACATTTAATTGAGATGACCAAGAATGTGAGTACATGAGATGTTCAGGAAAGTTGTAGTATTTTTTGTGAGGGTATGGAAGTAATCTGAGTGGACCAATGTATCTCATTAATGTAGTGGGGATATAAATTGTTTGAGGCAACATAAATGTGTGATTGACAGTGTTATGATAATTTTGTATCCCGATATTTGTACTGCTCCTCAATGAGGTGTTGATGCTGTCTCCTAAGGACCAGACTTGTTTGGTTTGTCTGGGCATGCTAAGTAAGTGGTAAATGTGATCAATGAATCATCTTTATTATATTATGCATACTTTATGATCAATTGGTCATCTTTATTATATTATGATTCTGCAATCTTACACTATCGTATATTTTGTGTAGGCACATTGTGATATACATGGATAAAAGCTGGATCACATTACCGAGGAACACACCTCAGTATGTTAAGGGTTTGAATGAGTTTTTAGACTTTGCGATTTCTAATCGATCCGTTGAAGGGAGAATAAGATGTCCATGTCCTAAATGTAAATTTAGAACATGGTTGAAGAGAGATGAAGTTTATGAAAATTTAATACTGAAGCAATTCCCTGGTCAATATTTGTGTTGGAATTGGCATGGAGAATCGAACAATACTGAAAGATTGAGCACTGATGTTAATCCACAGAATGAGGTCCCAAGTTCGTCGACAATGGAAAATGAAATGCAAAACCTCATAAATGATGCATTCGGAACTACAAGACACCACTATAAGCATCAAAACATATCAGAACAACCAGAAGAGGGTGCTACAAATTGCAACATGACAAGTGATGTTTTTCAGACTGTAACACAAGTAGATCAAGATTGGAACATATCATTGGATCCTCCTCTTGATTTTGTAGATCCAAATGTAATGGAAAACTTCACTGATAAAAATGTTTTTCATGATTTAGTTGACGATGGAAATAAATATTTGTATAGTGGGTGTTTGAAATATTCAAAGCTTTCATTTCTGCTGAAGTTGTACCATATCAAATGTCTATGTGGAATTACAAATAAGGCAATGTCCATGATATTGGAATTGATTCGTGATGCATTTCCTGAAGAAAAAATCCCAGAATCTTTTTATGATATGAAAAAAGTTGTTAACAATCTTGGTCTGAATTATATAAAAATACATGTGTGTCCCAATGATTGTATGCTTTATTGGGGAGAGGATTCAAGTAGATAGAATTGCAAGAAATGTTCTTCTTCTAGATGGCAGTCAAAGGGTGATGTTGGAAGTCTGACTGAACATAATTTCATGAAGAAGAATAAAATGAACACACCTGCAAAGGTTTTGCGTTACTTTCCTTTGAAGCCGTGATTGCAAAGATTATTCATGTCATCAAAAACAGCCGAACACATGAAGTGTCATTCTGTAGATAATAACAATGATGGGTTAATGAGACATCCACGAGATTCCCAATCATGGAAGACATTTGATTCATTACATCTAGATTTCTCAGCTGATCCTAGGAATGTTCGATTGGGATTGGCTGCCGATGGATTCAACCCATTTGGGACTTTGAGTATAAGTTATAGCATTTGGCCAGTTGTTTTGATCCCTTATAATCTTCCTCCATGGATGTGTATGAAACAATCATCTTTTATCATTTCAATGATTATTACTGTAAAACAAATGCCTGGAAATGATATTGATGTATACTTGCAGCCTTTGATTGAAGAATTGCAGGAGTTATGGAGTAACGGTGTTGAGACATTTGATATTTGTTCTAAAACAATGTTCAAAATGCATGCTGCTTTACTGTGGACCATTAGTGACTTCCCTGGGCTTGGGAATTTATCTGGTTGGAACACCTATACGGGTTTGGCTTGTCCCGTTTGTAACTTTGATTTTGATCCCAAACGACTACCTCACAGTAAAAAATGGTGCTTCTTATGCCATCGAAGATTTCTCGATGCATCTCATAGATTTCGGCTGAAAAAATCAAAATTTAATGGTTTCATTGATCGTAGACCACCTCCAAAGTTGTTAACCGGTTCGGAAATACTGACATAGCTTGAAAATGTTGAAATAGAATTTGGGAAGGTTCATCATTTGAATGATAGCGGAAAATGGGTCTGAAGTGCATCGTCAAGTGAAATCAGAACGCAACAATGGAAGAAAAAAAGTATATTCTTTAAACTTTCATATTGGGAATCTAATTTGTTGCGCCACAATCATGATGTGATGCATATTGAGAATAATGTATGTGATAATTTGATTTTCACATTACTTAATGAGCATGGAAAGTCAAAGGATCATCTTAATTCTCTCAAAGACTTACAAGTAATGAACATAAAACGCGATCTCTGGCCAGATGAGAATGAAAAGTATGCTCCGACCATTTTTGCAATGAAAAATAGGGATAAAGATACGTTCCTTAGAATTTTAAATAATGTGAAGGTATCTGATGGGTATTCGAGTAACATCTCGAGGTGTGTTGACTTGAAGAATCGTAAGTTACATGGATTGAAAAGTCCTGATTCACATATTTTGTTACAGCAGTTACTACCATTGGCATTGCGTACATTATTACCTGAAAAAGTTACTGCTGTTGTACTCCAATTCTGCACATTTTTCAGGCAATTATGTGAGAAATTTGTACATCCATTTCAGCTTGACAACCTCTAGGAGAGGTTTTTATTGACTCTTTGTGCAATGGAGATGATCTTTCCTCCATCGTTTTTTACTATCATGATGCATTTAACTGTGCATTTGGTTGAAGAAGCTAAATTAGGAGGCCCCGTTCATTATCGATGGATGTATCCAATTGAGAGGTATTTTATTTATATGTTTTCCAGTTAAGTAAACAATTTTTGACATTTAAATAAATTCATAATATTATTATTTTATTTCACAGATATCTTGGGCATTTGAAATCATACGTGAGAAATAAAGCTCAACCAGAAGGCTCTCTTGCTGAAGACTATTTGGCCAAGGAATGTCTTAACTTTTGTTCCAGGTATTTAGATGATATTGAGAAAAGATTTAATCGAGTTGGACGTGTTGACGACACATCAACTCAATCTCAAATGCATCAGAAATCAAAAAAAATTCCTGTTATTGGCCGATCAGTTGGGAGGACCTCAAATGTGACACTGACAGAATTGGAATTATTACAGGCACATAGATATGTGCTGCTGAATAGTGAAATTGTAGATCCATTTATTGAAGAGTTGAGGATACAAACAAAGAGACGAATGAGAGGCAGAACACGAAATGAGAAAGATATAATGAAAGTTGTGAATAAAGAGCTTGTAGAATGGTTTGCACGACGTGTAAGTTCATAAATATTGCAATAAATAAGAATATTAGTTTGACACATACAATTTGTAAATCTATTAAATTATATTTCTTTTTTTAGATCACGAATACTGATACTCGAGAAAACTTTTCAGAAGATTTGAAGTTTCTTGCTAGAGGTCCTATAAAGCAAGTTAAAAAGTTCGACGCTTATAATGTGAATGGCTTTAGATTTCGTACAGTTGATCGAGAAGTGGGTTTGAAAACACAAAATAGTGGTATATTTACATTTGATGAAGTGGGATACTATGGAAAGCTGCATGATATTATTGAATTAAACTACCATGGACATTTTTCTGTTGTTTTATTCAAATGCAAATGGGTCGATATTATCAGAGGTGTTAAAAGAGATTCATTGCAATTTACTTCTGTGAACTTCTCTCGCTTGATGGATGTTGGTGATCGTGAAATGCATGATCCATATATCTTAGCATCGCAAGAAAAAATGGTATATTATGTGAATGATGTTGTGGATGAAGGGTGGAGTGTAGTTACTCACGTAATACAAAGAGATTTGTATGATATGGGTGATGAAGTGGAAGATTTGACCTCTGAAGTTGAATGTCATCAACAACAGGAAGCAGAATTATTTTTCCATCATGATATTGAAAATATTAGTCTTGCAAGGATGAATGAAGTGTATGAAGAAATGGAGAAGGAAACCGACATTATTGAAGGGGAAAATGATTGTATGTACAATTATTCATTCATGCAGCAACCACTTGTTTCATTTCTGCAGTCATTAATTATCATTGTTATATATATTTGGTTTGTTAGTACTGGGCATCTATTATCATTTTTAATTTTTTTTTCTGCATAATTTTTTTGAAATATATATTCTTAACTTAATTTTATTTGATTAAATGAAAGGAATGCCAAGGAGGAAGTGGTATACTATTTCTTCTAGTCCTGCGACGGATTCCGATCCATCTGGGTCACTCCCCACGACATCTGAGGCACCAGCTGCCTACACCCCCGCACCATCTCCCCCTGCACCATCTCTCACACCATCAGAGAGCTTCCCATTAGAGGCTGAGTCTTCGACTCCCCCTACAGGTGCCTCATCAGTTGGGCGGTGACAGACCCCTTCCAGTTCATCCCGGACACACTAGAGGGTCACAGTCATAGGTATAAATTTTAATTAAATAAATTTATTGCATTTTGTTTATACTAATTTTTTTCTCATTGAAGATGACAAAAATAAAACCGTAGAGAAACACTTAAAAAGATCAGATCTTTGGAACTTGAATGGAGAAAAGATAGTCATGCCATTTGATTCTTATGGGGTCCCTACGGATGATGCCACGGGGTTACTTGGCCAGATTATAGGTCAGTTGGAAGCAGAGCCCATTTCCCTTCCCATTTCATATGATGATTGGAGACATATGCCTCCAAACTGGAAAAATGAAGTTTTCGATTCTCAAATAAAGGTAATTTTATTACATTATGGTTTAATTGAATGTCATGTTACTAATATGTTCAAAATGAATTTCTGTATACAGATGTTCTTCCACTTCACAGTTACTGATGTGATATCACGGAAGTGGACTTTGAAAAATCTCGGTAAAAAATGGAAAGATTTCAAATGGAGATTTTGGTGTGATGTCAATGATACTTCGTTGAACTTGGAACAAATGTATGAAAAGCTACCCAGTGGGGTACCGAAAGAGCAGTGGAAAGTTTTTGTTGACAGACATCGTGATGAGAAGCGGATGGTATTGAAATATATATTATTATATTATCCTCATTTTACATTAATACATGTATATGAAGAGGAGATGACATTGGATACATTACTGTTAAATTTCATTTTATTTATTTTAGGATCTTTCACGATAGAATACATCAAACAGGGCGAAGCAAGTCATCCCTCACACGGCGGGCTCAAAAAGCTTTTTTAGAAGATGAATGTCATTGCTAATATTTTAAATAGTTTAAATATTTATAATACAATATTATATATTTAATATATTGAATTTTTTATTTATCTTTGCTTAATGTAGTCACAGAATTTAGGACATGAAGCCTCCCGGACTGAACTGTGGTTGGATGTTCACAGAAAATCAGATAGCTCTTTTGTTAATGAGCCTACCAAAGAAGTTGGGGTATGAAGTCAAATTTTTAACTTATTATCAGTTTTTACTGTGTTAATATGTATTGATATTTGATTTATAGGTAAAAATTAAAGAACTATGGGATGCCAGTCCTGGGCAGTCCTACTCAGTCTCCCAGGATGACCCGGTTGCTCAAGTCCTTGGGAAGGAGCATCCTGGTAGAGTGCGCGGGATGGGTTTGGGACCCGTACCATCTGAGGTATTTAGTAGGCCATCAGGGATTCCAGCCGCATCTACTCCTGGTTATGGTCAGCCCATACCTGAAGATGCTCAGATGGATATTTCTACTCTACGAGCCACAGTTCAAGACCAAGGGGCTCAGATATCCACTATGCAGAAAGCATTGACTGATTTATATCAGCAGATGAGCAGATATGCCCCCAGTGGTAGTGCACCGAGTGGTGGTGAGCAGGTAAATCACAAAAAATCACAATAATTTAGTTTTCAAACTTTTATTGGTTTTAAGTTTAATTATAAATATTCAACAATATTTAATTTTCAATATAATGTTCTTACAGGTGGCAGCAGGAGATGGAGGTGGAGAGGGTGACGATGCATCATCGGACCATGAGTAGTATTGTTGATGTGTTGAACAAATATGGGAAAGGCTGGTTTGTATATATAACATGTGTGGTGTATGGAACCTTTAAAAAACCATTGGTCTTGGAGGAGCTTTAGTGGCTAACCTTGAATGATCACAATAACCTCAGGTGGTAAAGAGAATGATGTGTTTGTTTCATTGGTTAGATGATCTATGGTAATAGGCTCTTTGATGTTTCTGTTGTAAATTCAACATTGGTAATTTGACTCATTAGAGTGTTTCATGTCCAAACAGGGGGTGAGAGGCTGGTCATTTGACCGGTGACATGAAGCTCCATAGCTCTCAAAACCCTATCTCTCGTGTGTTTGTTTTGCAAGACAACTTTGCATGACCTCATCACAAGAACCATACAAGAGACCTAATCATGTGATCATGTCACTTGACCTCTTTGTGTGATCACCTTGTCTAAATATCACACTTAATCAATCCATGAACTAATCAATGGTAATTTATTAGAACTTTTATGCACACCCTTGGCCATTAGTCTATCTTATGTGATTTGGTTGTCTCTTGAGGATTTTTTCATGATCTACTAATCTTTATGTGATTCATGTGACCTTCACATGGTAACATGATTATATGTATTAAGAAAAATCATGTGATCAAAAGATGTTTTATGGGTTATGTGATTTTCGTGACCTAGAATGGATCATGTGGTCCACGTAATGTTTTCCATGTTATGCACTTATTTTGTTTGATTAGCACAACTGATTCTCTCTTAATGGTTACATATCTTCTAATATATTCTCTATTCTCTTTAAATATGTCCTCTATTTCTCAAATATCTTCTTATGTGGTAGACTGGAGAGACTTTATTTCCTGGAACCATAATGTCAATCATCGATATAAAGTATTTTATAACAATAATGTTTTAAAGGTTCTTATTCTGACTGAACATCAACCCATTTAATCCTCGTTCCTCATCCTTATAGGACAAACGACTAGTAGTGATCCCTCCCCTCTCTTCTTTGGAACATTTTGATCCATACACTTTAATCCTTTATAGAATCAAATATTTTCAATTAATATAAGTGGATAATTGTGTTTGGGAACCCTGCTCCCCATAGTAGGTATACCCATTAGAAAACATATTTTCATAAAAACATTCCATATTAATTTCTTACTCTACTAAGGGTTTTGTATATTTTGATTCCTACCATACCATAAGGTCCCCCCTTGTTCTATACATCATTGTTTCATTTCATGAAATAAAAATCCAAATTTCATAAAATATTTTCAATTGTTTTTACACTCTATTTTCATGATAAAAAGACCACTTATAGTTTTAAAAAATATTTATATAATTTTATCAAATGTATCATTTGAAAACATTAGAGCTTATAAAGTAAATCCAATTACAAAAAACCATTAAATTTATAGTATTAATTGGTCAATCAATTTAATCAATCAAAAAAAACTACGAACATCATATCAACACATGAATTCCAAAATATTTATCTTAGGATGGATACTACTACATCAAAAATAGTGAAACGTTATTTATTTCTCGAATGGTTATGGGATTGAATGTGATTAGATTCAATAGAAGATAGATTTGATAAAAAAATGAAAATTAATCATTTCCAAGGTATATATTTTTATCTAGTCTCATAATTTAAAAAATATATAGAGAATAAGTGATGAAAAAACATTACAATGGATCTAACACCCCAAATTATAATCAGAAAATATCCACGATTTCAAGCAACATGATGGTCTATAAATTAGAATAGGGAGATAACCAAAATCATCACCATGGATCCTATAAAACAATTTAAACCATATTATTGTTGAAAGGGTTATATATTTACATAAAATTTGTGAAAAAAATAATTGCATCATATCATATTTTCGAGGTCATAACACGTCCCAAAATACAATTGACTATGGCATAAGTGTGTAGTCCTCATCATAGTGGTTCTTAGTCAAAATTTCATTCAAAATCTAAACCACATACAACTAGGAAATCTTATATTTTACAATAAATGACTTCTAGAAACATTATATTCATTTTTTAGTAATATTCTTTTGAAGTAGGTCTAACGGGATTAGTGAAACAAGATTTGTAGGAATACCGTATGTTGTGGGTCATGATATGAACCCACTTCACAACATGAGTTGGTATTCATAGATTGTGTAGCAAGAAAATAGATGATTTATATTGAACTACGGAGTGTTGTGTGAAATTAATTCCGGACATGATATTCAAATTCATTATATGTAATAATAAATGGATGAGGATACATGAAATTCATGGGAATTTTGAAATATGGGAATTCATGTCATGAATTGGATACACAATGTGAATTATCCAAGTTCAATATTTTAAATGAGGTTTTATTAGATTTTTTCTCTAGTATTTAATACATAATACCCAACTATCATTCTGAGTGAACACTAGGTGTCTTGAGGAAAAAATATATCCCACTTCATCCTTTATTTGATTCATGGGATATGGTGGATTCCTCTTGGTGATCCATGGCGTGTTCTCCTATTTTTATATTTCTTTCATTATGTACCTATTTTGGAGATCCAATATAGAGGTGGTATTTTTATTTGGTGCGTGAATGTGCATGCATTTCTACAACCCCTTGTTTAGGTGTGGTTTCATGCATGGTTTCTATGTGTGGTTGTGGTTTTTGAGTTTATTTTTCTTCATCCTACAGTGAAGAGTTAGAAGTGACTATTTCCATGTGGTAGAGGATACCCATTCTCAATCTTCTATATTATATGTGTGGTATAATCAAGTTCTTTCTCTCTTTCAAGTAAATATTAAGGGTTTTTTAATAATAAAATAATTTATGAAAAATATAAATTTATGATAATGGGTAATTTTCTCATGCCTTACTGCATTATTATATGTTTTTGAGATATCTATGCATGATTACATCCAATTCCAAATATAAGTACTATTGGGACCCTGTTTGTAATATAGTTGTAATGTTTTGAGGACACTTTCAATGTTGTAATGTAATTTCTCCCTGAATAAAAATAAAAGGAATATATTTTTGGATAATAATTGGTGTCCCATTGATGTATTTTTTGTGTGGGGATAACCACGATTAGTAAAAATGATATGTGATAATTCCCATGAATATTCATTGAAGTCGTTATGTGTGATGTTGTGGACAATTCATCTTATTGTGTTTCACTATATGGTTTAGGAAGTTGTATGGTGATGTTATTGACTAGATTGGTTGTGTAGCACAAGGGGATGTGATTCTCTGGTCGATTTTCATGTATCTGATTTTGGTAGTAGTGAAATGTGCTATGAAGAGGTTGTGGTACATGGTTATGGGGTCATGGATGTGGTGTAGTGGTTGTAGATTAATGTTTTTGTAGCAGATTCGTTGATTTGGTATGTGGTGATAGAGTTTCATGATGGTTTTAAGGAGTATTTGATTTTGTGATATGGGTTGGGCAATGTGGTGTGGAAACAATGGTGGATGTGTGGTGTTGTGGTGATAGTTGTGTGAGTTGAATTAGTTGTAGCATGGAGTGGATATGTCAGTTTCTCGGTTATCCATGATATGAACTATGTTGATAATGTAAATGATCTAGGTTAGTAAATAAAAAATATTTATTGGAAATAGATATGTTATAAATTAATCAGATGAAAATGTAAAGTGTTATGTGAATTGTAATGGATAAAAAATAAAGGTGGTGAAACATGTATGTGGAAATTGGAATGTTGTGTTGATAGTGTTGTGATTGTCTTAGGTGATTCAAATAGTGATTTAATTGGTTGTGATTATTGATTTGTGTTATGGTGTGGTGATCTAATAAGCTCAAGTGTAGTTTATGTGGACACATAGGTTTGGTATTGTGGGATATATATATACCATGAATGTTTCTATTGTTTTATACACCAAGCATAATTTATATAAAATTACCACTACTCAAAGGTTTAGAGTTTTAGGTATTTTCACCAATAAATATGATGGTGGTGAAATTTAGGCATGGGTTCACACACATCCTCTCACTTCATTCAGAATTAGTGACACATGTTGGTGTTGGAGAATTCATAGAAACGATGTCATGTCCATGGTGCCTTCCGGTGGGAATTGATCTATTAGACCCAATTTCTATGAGTGATAAGTTATGTGTTTCTATGTGATATATTGTGGGGTAATTGATGGTAGGAGGATGGGACAATGATTATGTCCATCACATTCATGATACCTTAAGACTCTTGTTCTAGTTTGGATTCCATTTGACAGAATATGTGTCCGTGGGTGGGAAGAGATATTAGGTGGTAGTGTATTTGTCTACAAGTATGATTTATTGTGAAGTGATGGACTATGTGTCTACTGGTGGTATGTGATGTGATGTGATGGCCTAGCTGACTACTGTTGGGATGTGGTGTGATGTGATAACCCATTTGTATACGGGAAGGATTTGATGTGATGTGACGTGGTTTGTTCGGATGGCATGGGAGCATTGCTAATTAGATATAAGGTTGTGAGAGTGGAAAAGTAACGTTTAATCTATAGTGGGGTTACATTAATTTTTTGTTGAACACAGTTCCATATGATAATATTGGATCAATTATTTGATGAGTAATCCATGGTGTACAAAGGATTATTTAGATGAAATGTATGGGGTTATATGGTTTATTCTATTTGATGGCCATCACATTAACACACCATTTTCACCTAAAATTTAAGACTTCATTAAGACCTAGATGATTATATCTTTTTTTTCTCGCACTACATATATATTATAATTTTCAGGATACAAGAATAACTTTTAAGACTTCATTAAGACCTAGATGGTTATATGTTGTATGTGTTGTTTGGTTTGTTTTCCAGGGTAGTGGTGGAGTATAAACAGAAATGCATTTTTTTTCCGGGTCAGCATTTCGCGGTGGTTTTAACCGTCGTTAATGTTTTACCACTTATACATTTAGCGGCAGTTTAAACCGCCGCTAAATGTATTCGGAAGACTTTTTAGCGGCGGTTAGAACCGCCGCGAAATCACGTTGGAATTCGCGGCGGTTTTAACCACCGCTAAGACGGCGCCTGGCATGCCTGAATTTCACAGCGATTATAGCCACCGCTAATTAAATATCCCTTAAAACCACCGCTAAATTTAACAAAAACCGCCGCGAAATGAGGTACTACGATGCTTTTCTTTGACCGCCGCGAAATGCATAAAACCGCCGCTAATAGATTGCCGACGCCAAGTTTAGCGGCGGTTTCTGTAAACCGCCGCTATATGAAAAAAAAACTGCCGCTAATAAGCGGTTTTCCTGTAGTGAATTTTGTTTTATTCCTAATTGTGTTTTATAAATCTCAAATTATATTTTTGCAAATTTGAGCAGACTGTTACTCTTCAAACTTTTCAATTTATGCCTAATTGTGTTTTACACATGGTTTATAAAATTCTCTAATTAGTGATAATCAAAAAGGGGAAGATTGTTGGAACCTACTTATTTTAATTCTCATAAATCAAGTTTCATATTCTTCTAATGAAACTAGTGTTTTATGATAGTATGTCATTTTATAAAGAATATTAGGCTGAGTATTGAAAAGACCCACTATTAGTTAAAATTGTTCCACTGCTAGATCTTTCTACTGTCAAAAATTTGCTACCACTATCTGTGTTCCATCATCGGGATTACCTACCTATAGTGTGTGTTATTGCTAGAGTGTGCTACCACCAGATCATGATACCACCAGAATATGCTACCACCAGGATTGACCACCACCGAACGTACCACCGGCAAGTTCATTCCACTGCCAGACGTTCCATCACCAGGATCATTCTATAACCAGAAATTCTACCACCAAGCTCGTGCTACCTCTAGATGAGCTACCACTAGGGGTGAAACCATCTATTTTCTACAGTTGATATTTGCTACCATCATATTTGATTTACCATCATCTTTTTCAACCATTATTGTTTTGATTTTAATCAAGTACTTCTAATGGCTATTTTATGGGAGTTAATGTAGAGGAATTAATTAATGATTATCCCAAACCATTTTCATAGATGCTTGAAGACGATGTTAGATTCAGTACGAGAATCTAAAAAATCTTGATGATTATCCTTCAATGGGTGCATGCGGTGCTATATTTATTTCAGAGGATCTCCCTCATGCTCATGCGGTTAGAAGGTGGAGAGTGTATAATAATGAAAGTAATCATCACGTGAGATATTACATGAATTTGACTATAGAAGAGTGAATTACATTGAAGATCAACATCCTTTCCTGTGAATAGAAAATAAAACTTCACGATACTCTATTTTTCTCTAACTTCTAAAGAAACTATTCAAGATCCTCACCAAGACAGACCTGAGGACTCTCAATCATCCAAAGCACTGTAAAATGAGACACTGACTTTTCCATATCTTTCTTACTTTCTCTCTCTATTATTTTCTTTTAATTTTGACTATTGTGATGGTTACTCTATTTATTAACACACTGACTCCCATTCTTGAATAGGAGAATACTCAATATTATATTTTATTTCATATTATTTGTATACCAATTGAAACAATGGAAGATGTCCATGTGTGTCCTGTGTTGTTTTTTATTTGGTGTTTCTTTTTAATAATACCAAAGGGGAGATTGGTTGTATGTTTTTTTATTGTTTCAATAAGGGGGTAAAGGGAAGGGAAATTATTTCATCCCAAAGGTGGAATAAATTTTTCTAAGGGGATGATTCTTTTGTGTTCCTAATTGATTCAAAAATAAGAAGAAATCATATCCTAGGGGGAATTATTATGTTTAGAATAATTCTTAGCTAGGGGGATACTGTTAGAAGAATGTAAGGGGAGAAAATTTTTCTAAACATTTATTGTATATCTCAAGGGATATGAAATTTTATAAAGGTTATAGAGATTTTTCTACTTTATTTAATTTAATTTAAATTTACTTATTTGTTAATTTTCATTCCATTTTTTTTGATTATCAAAAAGTATAAGACTATTGAGTACCTATCAGAATCAAAATCAGATTCAGTTATATGGAAACCACATTTGGAATGAAATTCAAGAGATAAAAGATGTATTTTATAGACCTGATGGTATTCTTTAAATTAGCATGGGTCACTGACAAACCTTGCACCTTTGATTCCGAATAGATGATCATTGATCTTCAATGCTTTTTGCCCCTTCCTTTAAACCAGATGAGACCAACACCTCATGTGTGGGGGTTAAGTCTTTATATTCACTTGAAATGCAACAATGGTAAGCTTCTGTCTTCAAAGGCTACCTGGATTTATTCACTGGAAAAAAAATTCCCATGTTCACCCTCATTTTCTTAAATTTTTTTCCTCTTTGAAATAAATATATCAATATAGACCAGGTCTATCCTTCCCTTTTTCTTTATTTAAGAACAAGATGTTACAATGTTGTGTAGGTATCTCCCCTTATCATAATGGACTCCTGTAATATATATATATATATATGCTAGCTATTTTCATGCACAACTATGAATGGTGTGGATCACACCAGGATTCTATAATCTTCTCTTTCTTCTCGAAGTGTTCATGCGAAAGAACATGTTTTTGAATTCAAATAAATATACTAAATAATACTCTAAGATATTTTATGACAACCCTGCTTTTATTACAAACTTAAACATGATTTATTACATAAAACTTCACTTGATACAATAAAGAAGATCGATATGTTTAGTGTATTTGGGGCTTAGGATTATTACATAAAAACTTAAAACATGAAATACAACATCTTTATTTAAAACTTCCTTTACATGACCACTACATTCCTTCGTACTTAGCATTGCATGAGATAACCTGAGAACATGCATAAGAAAAGGGTGAGCTATAAAGCCCAGTAAGGGAATACAAATGGAATAACATGAGGAGTATAATACATGTCAGTCATTAGGCATAACAATAGAACACAAGAGAAACATTAACATAAAGGCATGATAAAGCATGATAATCATAACATGGAAATGTGGCAACAACACTTAACATGGAATTAGCATGATCCAAGGCTCATTGCACATGGAGCATGAGTAAACCATCATTGCACATGAAGCACGAGTAAACCCTCATTACACATGAATTATCATGAGTCAACACTCATTGCACATGACGTATCATGATACTATACTTTACCCAATGCATTGGAGCGTTATAATGGTGTACCCTTCTTAAACATTTCATTTCATGCATAAGTGTTCCACATGGATCATAAAACATGGATTCATAAACATAATCATTTATTCCATGATAAAGGAATGTGGAATTAATACATGAAACTTTATAATCAATAAGTAAATGTGCATAAAGGTGAATACCCTTGATGGAAAAATGGGCATGGTATTCACTACACAATGGCATTGGCTTAGAAAATCGGTGTGATTTCGGCTGTGTAACGGCGTGACATAAGAATTCTTAAAAAAGGTTGATGAGAGAGAAAGGGGTTCCTCATCATATTTACATGTAATGTACAGTAAAGAGGTCATATAGATACATGTCCCAACAATTGAAATGTAATTTAGATTCATGATACAAAAGTATTTCTTGAATGTAAATGAGGAGAGAGAAGTCCCTTTCGGAATTTCAGCATAGTAACGGGTGTACATGGGATGAATCTAATGAGAGAGAAAGGGGTCTCCCATCATTCAAACATAAATAGGGAATTATGATGGAGGTGAAAAACCATACCCCAACATTAACAACTTAAATAAAATTGGACAAAAAAGAGAAAAGAAGAAAAACCCTTACTTGGAAGTGTGCTTCCAAAGGCTAGAGAGAGGCCTGTGAGAGGATTCTTGGGAGCTTGGGGCACCTTGGGAGGATTCTAGAGAGAGTATGTAAGAGTTTGGACGAACCACAAAGGATTTGAGTGAGGAGGAAGTGGGACCTTGGGTGAGTTTATATAGGAAAGGTGAGGGAATTCTTTATTATTTAGGTTTGGGACCCCTTACATTAAATTAATCCAAACCACAAACCATCCCATAGTTTTTGCCAATGGTTTTTGGAAAAGGGAAGAGGAAAAAAATATTTTATAAGGCCAAAGTCCTAACTTCTTAAAATAATAGGTTTGATTATGTGGAGGTGAGTCACACTCCCATGGAAAATAATTTAAAAAGACAAGATGTTTAATAAGTCTTGAGGGGTCCATTAATGCTTTGAAAAGTAGGTCAAAAAAACCCAAAATCACATTATTTTATTGTTAAAACATATATTGTCCGAACATAAAGCTTATAGTATTTTATTACATCACTATTGGGTCATTATGATGTCATAAATCACATTATATATTTAAACGGTATTTAATTTTTACCCAAAATTTTGACTGTCTCAGAAAATTATGAAAAATTCACCGTTGGATAATTTTGACATCCTGATTCCAAAAATAACATTTATTTTATCTAAATAATTTTATAAATATGTTAATTTTCACTTTTAAAATAAAAACCGACATTTATCAAAAATTCACGGGTTTTGACAAAAATGGCTTTCAAACCTTAATAAAAAATTATAATTGCATTCATAAAATTATATGATCATTTATATATAATAAAATTAATTTAATAATAATAATAATAATATTTTATTAAAATATTATTTAATTCAAAAATCCCTTAATTTAATAAAATATATTTCTTAATTAAATAATAACTAAAAACACAATTTGTACTTTAAAAACTATTTACAATGTATCAATAATGACAAGAAATTATATTCATTATTATATACAAAAAATAATGTACATGAACATAGTACTATCGATTAGTTACATAACCCCTTAAAACAGCCGCATAAGACCTAAGGGTAAGGTGTGTGATGGTGACAGACTCTTGGGGTGGCTCGGATAACATTGCTCGAGTGGTAATCTCTATCAACTTCCACTTTTCCCATAGACGGTCTCGTTTGAGCTTGAAATGATGAAGCTAAACTTGGGCTTAGTAAAGAGAGAAGCCCAAGGACGCCACCTCTTTTCCGAGCTTTGACAAATGGGCTTCGTATGGGGCAATTCTACTGGTTGAGGCCATCGCTTCCTTTATCTGAGTAAATTTGGATTTGTTAAAGCCCTATATTTATACTAATCATGTGATCACTGTTCAACGGCTATATTAGCAATGGTAAGAAATTATTAACATAAAACCAATGAAGTTGACATTTTATATAAACATAAAGAGACATTTAATTAGATCAAGAGGGATTTACATTAATGAAACTTTGGGTCGTTACATATTTGGTCACATTTACTGCAGTTTTCCATTAACTTCTTCATGTTTTGACTCATCATCCATTGAAAACTATTAACTATCAATCCACATAGTTTGAAGATATCTCATTTTAAATACACCACTTAAAATATCTGTATATCTTGCAATAATACCTCCATTTTAATTTTACTCATTTTCCATAACTTTGGCATGATTTCAAACCTCCAACTGAATATTCGTGGCATAAAAATCTATTTAAACTTTCCTTTTAAAATCCTGAACCATATGATATAGAAAATAATTTTTGAATTTTTTTTTCAAACAAAATACCTTTAACCTTCACACCAAGGCATGAAACAACACTTTTTATGAAATATGCCCTTCAAAATGTCAGAAACCATTACCACTTGGCCATTTTTCTCCACTACAAAATCCTGATACACCAAAACACCCAGATTTCCAAAAATGCTCTAGGAAATGACATAGGGATCTCTCTAGAATCTTTTTATACTTCTCTATACATAGGTCCACCATAGTGAGCAGAATTCCTTTAGTGAGTGTCCCCACTATAATTATTCTCATTAGAAAATGGGAGAAATGTTTCAATATTAATATTCAAAGGAGGAGGCACTAAATCATATGAATTGGTGGTGGTAAGATGAATCTTAAGGTGGGGGAGGACTATAAGCCTGAGAGATGTTAAACAATTACACCATCAGTGTTTTAGATATATGGGATCAGGTAAACACTCAAAGGGGTGGACAAGATGTCACGACCCGTCCTCGGGGCCCGTGCCGTGACTACCCCAAACCCGCCTTCCATAGGCCAAGGGCTGGCGACTAGCACCAAGGCGTAAATCCCGGTAAAAAGGTAAGGCATTGCCTTTGTAAAGTAAACAAGCACCACAGAGTAAGCAAGCGAAAAAGTAAACACTACGTAAAAACATAGTACAAATGAAGTGCGGAAAAGTAAATGGGCCAGTATACAAACCCAACTAAAAGTAAAGTACAACTCGAAAGGGAAAACAGCAACTGTAAAGTAAAAGCCGCTACACCGAGCTGTCCACTGGAAATCCCACCTGAAGGGTGGGTACAGATAGCTCCAATGCTCCTCGGGTCCCGCCGTCCGCTCCGAGCACGTCCCGCTCAGTGGTCCACCTCCAGGAACCGTCCTGCTCTGCAAGCCACAGCCATGATCAACGTTGTCCGTCGTCTGCAACCAACACAACGTAGTGCGGACATAGCCCGTGTAGGGGTGAGTATAATGATACTCAGTAGGGACCCCGAGACCCTCAAGGTCTCACTAAAACCAACAAGGATAACCACAAGAAGATCTCAACATATAACCTCTACTTAGATATATGCCCATACATATACTTAAGTTATCAAGTAACCCATCTCAAACATGAGGCAAACACAAGGTCAAAAGTCTCAGCTCAAACCAGGATTTTCATCATCGAAACTGTAACTCTTGAAGAGCTCCGTCTCTGGAGTGTACAGTGGTCCTATCACAACTCCGAGGTACTTCCCACTAACTTAAGACTGCTGTAGTACTCCACCTAACGAGTATTGCGGGCCAGCCGCTACCACCAAGCGCCCCCATGTGCCGCTACAACCAAGCACACCACTGACGTGGGTCTGCCGCTACAACCAAGCGCTCTCATGTGCCGCTACAACCAAGCGCACCTCTATCGTGGGTCTGCCACTACAACCAAGCGCTCCCATGTGCCGCTACAACCAAGCGCACCTCTGTCGTGGGTCTGCCGCTACAACCAAGCGCTCCCATGTGCCGCTACAACCAAGCGCACCTCTGTCGTGGGTCTGCCGCTACAACCAAGCGCTCCCATGTGCCGCTACAACCAAGCGCACCTCTGTCGTGGGTCTGCCGCTACAACCAACCGCTCCCATGTGCCACTACAACCAAGCGCACATCTCTCGTGGGTCTGCCGCTACAACCAATCTCTCCCATGTGCCGCTACAACCAAGCGCACCTCTACAACACACCGAGTCGTTCGATCAGCAGTCGTCGGGTCTCAGTCAGCTACATGGTCTCCGTGCTCCGCCCGCTCGTCTCCGGGAGGGTCCGCTCCACGAGCTACTGGTCGATACTCCAAGTATCACAAAGTCCCGCAAGGAAATATCTCAAAGTACCACCTCGTCATAGGGGTCTCAACGCAACAGACGGCGCGTCAATCGGATGCCCGGTCTGTGAGTTATTAGCCTTTTCGTCCCAGGGGCCCGGTTGGTTTCGTGTGCGAACCAATCCGTCCGTAACTCAACTATACCCCGAACAATCATAGGGTATACTCATAGGGACCGTTTTTCAACGTGATCACCAACGCCGCTGACGGTTCGTCAAACGGACGTCTGGTCTGAAAGATATCAGCTTTTCCGTTCCAGGGGCCCAGTTGGATTTCAGTGCGATCCAACCCGGCCACTATCCATCTGCATCCAAAACTCAGTCGGAGGATGCCAAAAGTTCCGTCTCATCAAGTGGAAAGCAACGAGACAGATGACGCGTCAATCGGACGCCCGGTCTGTGAGTTATTGGCTTTTTCGTTCCAGGAGCCCGGTTAGATTCGGGAGCGAACCAACCCGACCGCACTCCGACAGCATCCCAACCTCGAGCGAAGTAAGCCAAAAGATCCGTCTCACTTAGAGGAATTCAACAAAGCTGACGGCACACCAATCGGACGTCCGTAGCTCAAGATATGAGTGTTTCCGCTCCGAGGGCCCGGTTGGTTTCGTGTACCAACCAACCCGGCCGAACCCAAAGTATTCCGAAACCTTGAGTGCGATATACCGAAACGACCATCTCGATCCAAGGATCGCATTTCCGCTGACGGCGGGTCGTTTGGAGGCCTGTAGCTCAAGATACGGCCATTTTAACGAAGACCATCCAAAGACGGGGGGTACGGGCCCGGGCCGACCCGGCCCGACCCCCCCCCCCCCCCCCGGGAGTCGGCCGAACCGGGTCGACCAGAACCGGGTCGACCCGACCCGGTCCGGCCCGGCCGGTCGGACCGGCCTAGTCCGGTTCGGCCGAACGGCCGAATGGCCTGGCGCCGCGGGGCGCCGCCCCCGCGGCCCCCCCGCGTGGGGCCGCGTTGAGTCGGGACGCGGCTTCAGCCGCGTCCGAAGGCAGCGGACCGGCGCGGCCGCGGGTCCACGGGTTTCGCCGCCGCCGCGGCTTCAGCCGCGGCGGCCTGTCTGGCGGCGCGTCGGGGCGCCGCCGGCGTGTTCTGCGGGCCACCGGGATCGCTCCGGTGGTCCGATTCTCTTCCCGTCTGCGCCATTGCTCCTCCCGGGACTCGTTCTTCACTGCGGGATCGTCAAACATCCGTTGCGGCACTTTCCGCCGTCACCTGTCAAATCCGCAAAAACGAAGAACGGCGGAGGGTCGTCGGGCCGTGTTTGTTTGGCCCGCACCCTCCGCATTAGAGATAATCAACGGGAGAGAAAAAAAATGTTCAACACATGAACCAACAATTTCAATAAAATAAAATTGTTTCTTTGATTCCGGTTCTTTAATTTTTAAAGAACATTCACGAAAATAAATAAAAAGGGGGTAAATCCCAAAATAAATCCCTACCTCGCTGATCGTCGCGCACGGGCGTTCTTCGCGGAAAATCTCGTCGCGGAAGAGAGTGATCGTCGCGTCGTCGCGGGGAGGTGTCGCATCGTCGCGGAATCCGGCGTTGAGTCGGCAAGCTCAACGGACCAAGAACAACAGATTTAAATTATAAATAATTAAATTTGTGTTTAAAACCAAAAGAAAAGAACCTTGCGAGGAAATCCGAAATCACTCACCTCAACGGTCGGTGATCGGAGATCGGAGCGGGGAAGAACGTCTCGGACGGAAGCGTCGTCGATTTCTGGGTTCGGCGTTCTTCGCGTTCTTCGCGTTCTTCACGTTCTTCGCAAGGGAGAAAAAGATACAAGGGTCCTCTCAAATCTTCTCAATGCCCAATTAACCAGAGGTCGAGCGTTGGCCTTATTTTATTATTACGCCAACGAATTTGAAAACTGGTTAAGAAACAATCCATCAATTCGTTGAATTAATTCAACGAAAGAAACAGCTCATTTAATTCATGAAAGAAACAGCCCATTTAAATGGTCTGTTAAGATTTTAAGAAACGCGTCAGTTGACTTTCATTAAGACGGGTTTTCGCGGGTGCGTTTCTTAGCGGAAAGAAACGGCGGGGCTCGTGCGGGCCCCACCTCGCAAATATCCTACCAAGGGGGTAGGATATTTCTGGATAGAATCTTATCTGGTTCAACTCAGTTCAAGCCGTTTTTAAGTGGCTTCAAGTGGCTTCCAAGTGGCTTAAGTGAAATAAAATAAAGTTGTCGCAAAATTATTTTACTTCTTAACTTTAAGCCCGAAAATTAAAAACCACACCCGAGCAAATGCAACTTCGGAAGAGGCGTTTCTAAGAAAATACCGGCACTGTGATTTCATCGGTGCCCTTAGAATTCGATTCCTGGCACCGGTTCAAAAGTTAGAAAAACCCGCTCGTCCGTTCACTGAACGTACCCGAGCCAAACTTCGGAAAATGATTCCGAGCACACCGGGCCTCGGAATCAGGCGCCGTCAGAAACTGCGTTCTTGTAAAATTCCAAAGAAAATTAAGAAAAAAAATTCCTTGAAATTTACGGGTCTTTACATTACTCCCACCACAGGGCTTTACGTCCCCGTAAAGCTTTAACACAAACTAGGGATACAAAGGCAGTACTGAGCACGCATCTGAGCCTTCCGCTCCCATGTGCTCACCTGGACCTTCTCTATCATGGCCCGGACCACCTCTGGTCCCACTAGAGCTGCCATGATTTATTCCTTGCCGATAAGAGAAATCTGGTCTCATCCCCTGGATGAACCACATTCTTCGCCTAATACGGTCAATCCCGACATGGATGATACTAATCCATACCAAGGATGACGTCGTAAGGCCTCGACGCTACTACCAAGAGATCCAACCGTTACTCTTGCCTCCAAGGGTTGAGTCACACTGTCGGCATCAGTGTGTGGTAACTAGGTCTCCTCCAGTAGATGTCTCACAAGTGAGGGTCAAGTCAACAGTCAAAACTGGAACCTCTTAGTAACAACACAAGAGAGGACAGGGATGTAAATGCCACAAGAAAAGGTGTCTTTTATTACTGCAGCTCAAGTACAAAGACACAAAGCATCTACAAACATACATCAACAAAACTAGAAGCAACATGAACAAAAGTCTCCAGGTCTAGAGCTAGTCCCGCTTCTGTCCATCTGCTCCCGGAGCCCCATGATCGTAGGCCTCAACTGCCTGAAGATGAGCTCTCCCATGTCCTGTTGTCCCCTGCGGTCGGGGTGGGCCGCCTGGTGGTGGTGGTGGCAGAGCCTCAAAGCGTCGCCCACCACCTGCTGCTCGGCCAGCTCCTCTGCCTCGTCCGCCTCCTCCCTGCGGACCGCCACGGTCGACCCTCTGCCTCTGCCTGGGTGGCCCCTCCACCGTCTGCTGCTCCTCGGTACGGCGGGTCGGGAAGTCACAATTCATGTGGCCCTGCCCGCCGCACGAGTAGCACTGCCTGCCTCTCGGAAGGCTGGCTTCGCGCTGTGTGCCCCGCACTGCTGAGCCAGTGTCCCAAGGTCGTCTGCCGGAACCCTGAGTCATCCGTCGGCTACCTGCTGCCGAAGACTCCGCCACCTGCCGCCCTGCGGTAGGTCTCGCTGTAGACTCAGCCAGAAAGCTCTCGATCAGAAGGGCTCTCTCTATCACTCCTGCCTGGGTCGGGATGCTGAGGGAGATCAGAAATGCCCTGATCTCATGTCTCAATCCCTGCTCGAAGGTCCGGGCCCGGAAGAAGGCGTCCCGTACCATGTCTGTCGAGTAGTGAGAAAGGTCGGTGAACCTCGCCGCGTACTGAGCTACCGTCAAGCTACCCTGTCGTAGCTGAAGAAGCTCCTGAATGCGCACCGCACGGAGGGTGGCCGGGACGAACTCTGAGCGGAAGAGGCTCTCGAAGTCCGTCCAGATGAGGGAGGCCTCATCGTGCACCTGGAGCATCAAGCTCCACCATCTGCCTGCTGCCGCGTGCAGGAGACTCGCTGCGAGGATCACCATGAGGTCTGCTGGTGTCCTCACTAATCTGAAAACTCGGACGACCACCTCCAGCCAGTCCTCGGCTTCCTGGGGGTCCATCTCACCACGGAACCCGGGTGGTCGCTGGCGCTGGAACTCGTGCAGAGCTCCGAGGCATCGTGCATCGTCAGCGGTCAGCGCTGGAAGCATCGGGGGCTCGGCGGGTAAAGGTACCATCGGTGCCTCAGCTGTCAAAGGGCCCTGTACCGAGTCCTCGACGCTCGGTGGGCTGTCATCACGCTCCACTCTCGGAATCCAAGCTGGCTGTCATCGTGGGGCCGTCCTAAAAGAAACAGGTGCGCCACGGTCAGGACAGTATAACTGGTGAGCTGGCACAAGTAATCACAAAGAAAACTTGAACACACATGCAATCAATTTTTTCGTGCATTAAGTCGGAAATCAGAAGTCAGGGTCCTGGTGTACGGATACGTCGGCCGCTGCACCAACACTGGACTCCCTGGACTGATAACCACACCCAATACGCTAAACACTATTGCTTCACATAGAAGAAAGATCGGAGTCCCCGGTAGAACCGACCACCTCTGATACCAATTGTCAAGACCCGTCCTCGGGGCCCGTGCCGTGACTACCCCAAGCCCGCCTTCCATAGGCCAGGGGCTGGCGACTAGCACCAAGGCGTAAATCCCGGTAAAAAGGGAAGGCATTGCCTTTGTAAAGTAAACAAGCACCACAGAGTAAGCAAGCGGAAAAGTAAACACTACGTAAAAACAGAGTACAAATGAAGTGCGGAAAAGTAAATGGGCCAGTATACAAACCCAACTAAAAGTAAAGTACAACTCGAAAGGGAAAACAACAACTGTAAAGTAAAAGCCGCTACACCGAGTTGTCCACTGGAAATCCCACCTGAAGGGTGGGTACAGATAGCTCCAATGCTCCTCGAGTCCCGTCGTCCGCTCCGAGCACGTCCCGCTCAGTGGTCCACCTCCAGGCACCGTCCTGCTCTGCAAGCCTCAGCCACGATCAATGTTTTCCGTCATCTGCAACCAACACAACGTAGTGCGGGCATAGCCCATGCAGGGGTGAGTATAATGATACTCAGTAGGGACCCCGAGACCCTCAAGGTCTCACTAAAACCAACAAGGATAACCACAAGAAGATCTCAACAGATAGCCTCTACTTAGATATATGCCCATACATATACCTAAGTTATCAATTAACCCATATCAAACATGAGGCAAACACAAGGTCAAAAGTCTCAGCTCAAACCAGGATTTTCATCATCGAAACTGTAACTCTTGAAGAGCTCCGTCTCTGGAGTGTACAGTGGTCCTGTCACAACTCCGAGGTACTTCCCACTAACTTAAGACTGCTGTAGTACTCCACCTAACGAGTATTGCGGGCCAGCCGCTACCACCAAGCGCCCCCATGTGCCGCTACAACCAAGCGCACCACTGACGTGGGTCTGCCGCTACAACCAAGCGCTCCCATGTGCCGCTACAACCAAGCGCACCTCTATCGTGAGTCTGTCGCTACAACCAAGCGCTCCCATGTTCCGCTACAACCAAGCGCACCTCTGTCGTGGGTCTGCCGCTACAACCAAGCGCTCCCATGTGCCGCTACAACCAAGCGCACCTCTGTCGTGGGTCTGCCGCTACAACCAAGCGCTCCCATGTGCCGCTACAACCAAGCGCACCTATGTCGTGGGTCTGCCGCTACAACCAAGCGCTCCCATGTGCCGCTACAACCAAGGGCACCTCTGTCGTGGGTCTGCCGCTACAACCAAGCGCTCCCATGTGCCGCTACAACCAAGCGCACCTCTCTCGTGGGTCTGCCGCTACAACCAAGTGCTCCCATGTGCCGCTACAACCAGGCGCACCTCTACAACACACCGAGTCGTTCGATCAGCAGTCGTCGGGTCTCAGTCAGCTACACGGTCTCCGTGCTCCGCCCGCTTGTCTCCGGGAGGGTCCGCTCCACGAGCTACTGGTCGATACTCCAAGTATCACAAAGTCCCGCAAGGAAGTATCTCAAAGGACCACCTCGTCATAGGGGTCTCAACGCAACAGACGGCGCGTCAATCGGACGCCCGGTCTGTGAGTTATTAGCCTTTTCGTCCCAGGGGCCAGGTTGGTTTCGTGTGCGAACCAATCCGGCCGTAACTCAACTATACCCCGAAAACTCATAGGGTATACTCATAGGGACCGTCTTTCAACGTGATCACCAACGCTGCTGACGGTTCGTCAAACGGACGTCTGGTCTGAAAGATATCAGCTTTTCCATTCCAGGGGCCTGGTTGGATTTCAGTGCGATCCAACCCACCCACTATCCATCTGCATCCAAAACTCGGTCGGAGGATGCCAAAAGTTCCGTATCATCAAGAGGAAAGCAACGAGACAGACGGCGCGTCAATCGGATGCCCGGTCTGTGAGTTATTGGCTTTTTCGTTCCAGGAGCCCGGTTGGATTCGTGAGCGAACCAACCCGACCGCACTCCGACGGCATCCCAACCTCGAGCGGAGTAAGCCAAAAGATCCGTCTCACTTAGAGGAATTCAACAAAGCTGACGGCACGCCAATCGGACGTCCGTAGCTCAAGATATGAGCGTTTCCGCTCCGAGGGCCCGGTTGGTTTCGTGTACGAACCAACCCGGCCGAACCCAAAGTATTCCAAAACCTTGAGTGCGATATACCGAAACGGCTGTCTCGATCCAAGGATCGCGTTGCCGCTGACGGCGGGTCGTTTGGAGGCCCGTAGCTCAAGATACGGCCATTTGAACAAAGACCATCCGAAGACGGGGGGTACGGGCCCGGGCTGACCCGGCCCGACCCCCCCCCCCCCCCCCGGAGTCGGCCGAACCGGGTCGACCCGACCCGGTCCGCCTCGGTCCGGTCTGGCCAGGGCGCGGCCCGGCTGATTGGACCGGCCTGGTCCGGTTCGGCCGAACGGCCGAACGGCCTGGCGCCGCGGGGCGCCGCCCCCGCGGCCTGATGGTGCGGCGGCCACCCCGCGTGGGGCCGCGTTGAGTTGGGACGCGGCTTCAGCCGCGTCCGAAGGCAGCGGACCCGCACGGCCGCGGCTTCAGCCGCGGCGGCCTGTCCGGTGGCGCGCCGCTGGCGTGTTCCGCGGGCCACCGGGATCGCTCCGGTGGTCCGATTCTCTTCTCGTCTGCGCCATTGCTCCTCCCGGGACTCGTTCTTCACTGCGGGATCGTCAAACATCCGTTGCGGCACTTTCCGCCGTCGCCCGTCAAATCCACAAAAATGAAGAACGACGGAGGGTCGTCGGGCCGTGTTCGTTTGGCCCGCACCCTCCGCGTTAGAGATAATCAACGGGAGAGAAAAAAAAATGTTCAACACTTGAACCAACAATTTCAATAAAATAAAATTTTTTCTTTGATTCCGGTTCTTTAATTTTTAAGGAACATTCACGGAAATAAATAAAAAGGGGGTAAATCCCAAAATAAATCCTTACCTCACTGATCGTCGCGCGCGGGCGTTCTTCGAGGAAAAGCTCGTCGCGGAAGAGAGGGATCGTCGCGTCGTCGCGGGGAGGCGTCGCGTCGTCGCGGAATCCGGCATTGAGTCGGCGAGCTTAACGGACCAAGAACAACAGATTTAAATTATAAATAATTAAATCTGTGTTTAAAACAAAAAGAAAAGAACCTTGCGAGGAAATCCGAAATCACTCACCTCAACGATCGGTGATCGGAGATCGGAGCGGGGAAGAACGTCTCGGACGGAAGCGTCGTCGATTTCCGGGTTCGGTGTTCTTTGCGTTCTTCGCATTCTTCGCGTTCTTCGTGTTCTTCGCATTCTTCTCAAGGGAGAAAAAGATACAAGGGTCCTCTCAAATCTTCTCAATGCGCAAGTAACCAGAGGTCGAGCGTTGGCCTTATTTTATTATTACGCCAACGAATTTGAAAACTGGTTAAGAAACGATCCATCAATTCGTTGAATTAATTCAACGAAAGAAACATCCCATTTAATTCACGAAAGAAACAGCCCATTTAAATGGTCTGTTAAGATTTTAAGAAACGCGTCAGTTGACTTTCATTAAGACGGGTTTTCGCGGGTGCGTTTCTTAGCGGAAGGAAATGGCGGGGCTCGTGTGGGCCCCACCTCGCAAATATCCTACCAAGGGGGTAGGATATTTCTGGATAGCATCCTATCTGGTTCAACTCAGTTCAAGCCGCCTTTAAGTGGCTTCAAGTGGCTTCCAAGCAGCTTAAGTGAAATAAAATAAAGTTGTCGCAAAATTATTTTATTTCTTAACTTTAAGCCCGAAAATTAAAAACGACACCCGAGCAAACGCAACTCCGGAAGAGGCATTTCTAAGCGAATACCGGCGCTGCGATTTCATCGGTGCCCTAAGAATTCGATTTCGGGCACCGGTTCAAAAGTTAGAAAAACCCGCTCGTCCGTTCACTGAACGTACCCGAGCCAAACTTCGGAAAATGATTCCGGGCACACCGGGCCTCGGAATCAGGCACCGTCAGAAACTGCGTTCTTGTAAAATTCCAAAGAAAATTAAGAAAAAAATTTCCTTGAAATTTATGGGTCTTTACACAAGAGGCCAGGAAAACACCCCAAACGGGTTTCTCCATAAGATAAGGTCAAAACATACATGATAGAACAGATAAACTATTTAATATTCGATAACAAGGGATCTTCGGAAGGTTGTAGCGAGCGGAACAATGATGCAATGTCTAAAGGGAAATGAAATGATGAAAAATAATCATACACCCTATACAAACCATTTATAAATTCATTCACATCGCCTAAACATGGCAATTTCATTTATAATATTCAAAGGGTGAAAAGGAAAGTGTCATGGTCAAGGAGTATGCCTACTCGAGCAATGTCATTTGAACTAAATGGGTATAATAAGCCAATTTATATTATTCAAAGAAAATAAACACTAACTATCCGCAAAATAAACACCAACAAGAGACATATGGAAAACTCAAACCAAATCTAAACATGATACAAATAAATATCACTAATCTTTGGTTTAGAAGACAGCGCACCTTCGTTGGAGGGGTTTTAATATAAAATCTTGGAATTTCTTTATCACATAATTCATTTAATTATATTTATCATTTATTCTAAAACTCATTCAACAAAAATAAAATGCAATAAGTTAAGGAACAAGATCAACATAACTATCACTGTGAGTTTTCGCAGACAGCGCACCTCCGTTGGAGGGTTTTTATTATAAAAACATGACTTTATTTATTAAATGAAATAATTATATTAAATAATAGTTATTAAAAATATGAAATTCAATATAATTAAGTAGAATTAAGAAAGTGTCTAAATTCAATTTAAATCATTCTTGAATTAAAGAGGCAAGGAGAGGGACCCTACCTCAAGGTGGAACCAAGTCGTCCACTTCAGCTCTTGGAGATTTCTAACTAAAAGTTGATGCTCCCCCACTGGGTATATGCACCTTCACACACAAGAAAGAACACCTAGCCCCTATGCACACACCCGCATGGCCATGATCATGTGCAAGGGGATCCTTGCACATATGCTTATATGCATATACCAGTCTCCACTCACCTGAGTATGTATTTATATATATACATGGGAACACCTAGCCCCATACGTTCATAATCACTTCCATGGATGACTATACACGTAACGGGGGAACCCACATACATATACTTACTTACCTATGCACACGCAGGCGAGTCGCCCTTGACTTGGTGACATGAAACCAACGAGCAGGGATCAACGCACTACACAAAGGATATTAGGAACCTTAAAACATATAAAGGATGCTAAATAACCAGTGAGAAACCATCCAACGACAGTCAAGACTTACCTCAATTGGAAGTAGAGAACCAAATCCACCCGAACCAACACGAAACGATCCAACACCCTACCAAAAACATAATTTGCATTCAAAAACCCTGAAAGCCTCAAATACATGAGGTGTGAGACAATTAGTAACCATATAATCTTACCTCATATCAAAGCCAGTAGACTGAATCAATCTGAACCCCTTCGCAGAATATAACTACCCTCTTTCCATAGAAAGTAGTAAAAGACCTAAGTGGACAATGCGATAAATAAAATAAAATAAAAACTAAACTAAAACATACATGTATCCTGTGACTATACACGTCACCACCCAACATATAAGAACCACAACGCCCCATGAGTCAAATCTTATTCCTTCAAGCAAGGGGGAAACATATCCATGTTTCAAAATGATACTATCAAATAGTAAATTTCTATTAATTAACAATTAATCTTCCTATTAATTGTATATAATAAGTTTGTCTCGAGTTTGAGCTTAGTTTGGTTTTTTTCGATACAAGTTTATTTGGGACATTTCCATTAGATTTAGTTTGTCTTTTTTTGTTTGTTTATATTATCTTGGACAATTTCATTCATTTGGGTTCTAGTCGATAATGAAATTAATAAAAATTAGTCAATCCATATTAATAATTATATCCATTACTTCAATATCTGGAGTAAAATATACATAGAAATGAATGATATCATATAAGGAAAATCATAAGAGGGGAAATATGTAAAGTAGTCTTATTCATGAAATTCATACCCAATATAGATTTTTCATGGGCACATAAATCACCAAAATCCCAAAATTAAATTGGGAAAAACAAAGAGGGAAGAATAAACCAACCTCAAATGGTGTGAAATGGTGGTAGATGAACCAATATGATCCAAACTTCTTTACCTTCAGCAGCTGATGCCAAATCACGTCTGAGGTGGACCCGAAAGAACCATGATACACCTTAGAAACAAGGATCAAAGTTAGGTAAGGAAAAATTATAGAAATAAATATATTCAATGTTTATGATAGAAAATTTCAATTGAAAATGGAAACCATCCAATAAAGAGATTGTATAATTGGATAAGTAGTTGACATTTTTGAAAAAGATCCTAAGAGATTTCCTAATTAAAATGAAAAGTAGCTGAAGAATTTTTTTGAAGGTGTAATTTTGTTGGTTCTGAAGCTATCATATGTATGAATTTGATTCCTAGTCAAAATAATTTGATTATTGGTAAGGGGAAAGGGAAAATGTTATCATCTTCTAAATCAATTGCTACAAATGGATCCACACCTATAAAGAAGGTTGAACATGATAAGAAATAATGTTTGATCATATATTCTGATGAGTTATAAGAAGAAAAACCAAAAAACCAGAAAACATTGAGAGTTCTCTAATTGATTAAGTGAATATGCAATTTTCAAACAATAATAAACATGTTAAAGAAGAGAAAACCATGTTTCCTAAGCATAAACATGTTTATAATGTGATAAATAAGAAGGCACAAATAAAATAAAACATTTTTGAGCTACACAGAAAAGTGATTCAGTGTTGAGAAGAAAACCTCAGTCAGTGTTATAAATTATAAGTTGATAAACCCACCTTATAACCATACTTGTTGATATAAAACAACACTCGAATGGAAATTTCACATAAGACGGACTTCACATATATATCTTTTTTAGGAAAATAATTTTTCAAAATGAATCCTTCATATAGTTTTGTTATTCCATTGAAAAAATCAACATGGATAAAATACTAAAATACATTCTTGTTAATTGCATCTCTAAAAAAGTTTCAACACCTTTCACATGATTTAATTCCATATTAATAGGGAATATTGCATGTAGATAACACTTTATAATTTAATAAAATACGGTTACCCATTCAACTATATGTGAATCCAAAAATAACAACACATTTATCCATAAACCAATTTCCCTTCACATGTATCATTTACATATTAAAACAACATTCATTAGATAACATTTTCATTTGTAAATTATAATACTCCATTCACATGACAACTGCATCCAAAAAGAATCAATGGTATGAATAATTCTACAAATAAAATATTCTTAACATTTTTATGAGCTTCAAATGATTTTACATAGAATATGATATTCTTTATGAAACTAGAAACACATCATATACTCTTCACCTAAATCACAAAGAAATAATGTTCTCATAGCATCTTCTATCTGAACTTCCAGTGATTTATATCTATAAACACTATAATGATAAATATTTTTATGTTTTGAGAAAACCAAAATCAATAATATATCACAGATAAATGAAACAATATGAAATGAAAAAATTGAATAAAAAAACTCAAAATAAAAAATGAATTAATTAACTATACCAGAAGAAGGTTTGGGACTCACTACCAAAGAATACCAGAAGAAGGGGATGCTTGACCAGAGGGGATCCTCGACCTAGGTGGGATGCCTGACCAGAGGGGATGCGCGACCTAGGGGGGATTCGCGTCAGGTGAGGGAAAGCTCGACCAAGGGGGATTCACATCAGGTGAGAGAAATATTGACCTAGGGGGGATGTGTGACCTCATAGGGGATGCTTGATTAGAGAAGGATGAGTAGGGGGATGTGTGAGCGATGGAGAGTGAGGAGGGGCGAGCGGGGAGTGGCAAGAGGCAAGTAGGGAGCTGTGAGCAACGAGCCATGAGCGGAGAATGGTGAGGGGGATGAGAGTGGCCATGAGGGGGACTCATGATGGGAGTGGTGGTGAGGGGGAGTCAGGATAGAGAGGAGCGGTGTTATAGGGATGAAGAAGTGGGGCGCGATGCGAGGGGAAGTGAGGATTGGAGGTGGGTTGAGACATTTTAGGTAGGTCTATCCCAACGGTTCTTATGAACTGTTGGGTATTGAAGAGGTTTTTTTCAATGGTTCCTAATGAACCATTGGTAAAACCAACATATATTAATCTATACCAACAGTTTCACAAAACCATTGGTATAGGTTCTTTATTCCAATATTTTTCTCAAACAGTTGGGAAAGAACTGTTGGTATAGGTGAGATTTTCACTAGTGTGTGGATAATAATAATTGAATTATCAATAAATGAAATGCCTAATTATTGGACATCATGATCTAAGGATTCATGAAAACCTCTACTATCAATATCATCCCTCAAGAAAGTTTAAAACTAAGGAGTAGAAACCTATTTAACTAAGGTTATCCAACTAATTTTTCTCATAAGACTTATTAATGCATTGAGGGGATATCTATAATCGGGCCTCAATCATGTATTCATGTCCAAAGCATTCCTCATATTTGGAATAATCGATTTAATTCATGAAAAATGTTCCTTATCATCAAATATCTATATTGAGTAAATAAGGAAACTCTTCTCAAAGTCCCTCCTCTTCAGTCTATTCCCCATCCTTATTTCTCAGTGGGTTCTTTGGGTTCATCTAGCGATCGATCGAGGGATGGGTATCCTATCTTTACTTCTTGATTTTGTCCTTCTAAGATGCTTCCTTGATTCTCATATGGACATTGGTGGCTTAGTTTGGAGTGGTAAAACCTCCTCTTGGGCTATTTCAGAACTCCATTCGTATTTGGGGGTTAGATCAGCCAACCTGTGTTTCGGATCTGAGCATTAAATCCTTCTACATGGTCTCGTCTTCACGTGAGTATTTTATCCAGGCATGTTCTAGGAGTCCACTCTCAATTAACCAGTGGTTCTTCCAGCTCTCTTGATATTCTATGTTGGTCCACCATAGCTGACAGTCCCCTTCTATGGTAGTATAGATTAGGATTACAAGGTTTCTTCTTCCCTTTCAAAACATTTATTTTTTGGAAAGGATAAGAAATCTCCTAGGTAAATTATTGTGCATGGAATACCAGGTTCTTTGGCTTCAAGATGCATCTACGTATCAAATCTGCATCACTATGAATCTCTCCTTACCCCCTCTGGAATATATTTTTCTTTGGATTGAAGATGATTTGGAATAGAGACAAGCTATTTTTTATTCATTGGAACCTCAATACTATTCATCATGTCCCACTCAAGTCCATTTGTGATGGCATGTAGGTGGTAATCAATTAGTCGTGTGCCAATGCATCATAAGACCCCATTTGATAGTAGTGTATCTTATTTGTAGGTCTTTGTGGATCTGCACCTATTCAATCACTCAATCAGGCTGACCATTGCTGATAGAGGTATTCTATCGAATCTGATTCTGGTGGAATCCCCTATCTCTATCTAGATACGTCTCATCATTTAGACGATGTTGTGTTATATCCATGTATGGACATGGTTCTGTTCCATCCGTGATTTGTAGCATACCCGTAGGTCCTTCTTCTTAAATCCAAGATCTACAACCCCACTAGTTTAAATAAAAAAGGTAGGGGATATTAGATAGAAGTATTCTCCTCATTCTCCTCCCCATCAGCAACCTTGTTCCTATGGATACTTCTTGGTTTTGACCAAAAATAGGTTCATCATGTTATTACATGTGTAGGAGTGATTGGATCCTCTCTCTTCAAACTTCTATGGTGACAAGGATCATTCCTTACTATCAATGGATGGGGTTTGGTCTTCCCCCACCTCATTCTCTCATGCGAGTGGCACTAAAGTTATGGAGTTGACTCCAAAGACTTCTCATGCTCATGGATTTTTAGGCTAGGTAGTGAGCTAAGATGACTCCCCTATCAGTGGGGTGTGTACTGGGTCTTTTTTTCAACTGAGAAGCGATACTTTCCTACTCAGTGGCGTCTTCAAGCCTTGTAGCGGATGGGGAAAAATCCAGGATCCCCCTCTTTCAATGATCTCAATTATTGTCTGAAATGATTATGTCATTTTAGATCAGGTGAAAATATATCTCCTTGTTCATGAAATTCTTTGCTCTAAGGTTTTGTTTATAGTTATTCTCGATCCCAAGCAGCTTTCAAGTAAGATTCATTGCTTTACTCAGAGACTCGATTTTCCTGGTTACATGCATGGTGACCTAATAAACAAATATATATGGATTTTTTGGGATTTTTAAACTCAATTAGAGAAACTTTTTTTTACTAATCAACACATATCTATGAGTATTATCATTGGTAATCATTACTTCTTATCATTCATGTATGGAAAATGAATTTTTATGGATAGGGAATCTCTGTGGATGGATCTTGGTTCATTCAATCTGGGAAAGGAATCTTGGCTCATAGTGGGGGACTTTTATGCAATCATGGATCCAACAAAGAAGAAGGGTGGTGGTCATAGATCATGGAAGAGTAGACATGATTTTGTTTCCTTAACTAAAAGAAATGGAATTTTGGACCTAGGGTTTTCAGGAGATAAATATACTTGGTGTAATAACTAATAATAGAGATAGAGAACTTTGTTCAGGCTAAACCAGTGTCTAGAAAATCTTCAAGTAGTTTCTTCTTTCCCAGATATGAATTTTTTCAACATAGTTAGATCTTTATCTAGACACTCTCACATTCTCATCCTTATTAAGTCTATAGGAAATTATCACAATAAATTCTACTTATTTAGATGGTGGATCGTAGATCCCAATTTCAGTAGCCTGGTCAATAGCTCCTGGAGTAAAGCCATGTAGAATACTTCATGTGTGGGTTTTCATAATAAATTGATATGGCTTAAAGAAGAGCTTATTCTTTAGAGTTCAAATAGACAACCTTCTTCTGAGGGGTTGGAATCCATGAAATTGGAGATCGATCATGCTAAGACCCGATTAGAGGATGCATGGGATGAGGGAATTTTTAGTGATCTCATTAGTATGAAGAACAGGTTTTTGGATTTGATTGTTAAGGAGGAATGGGTAGCTCATGAATGATCCCAGTATTTGTGGCTTAATGAGGGAGATCATAATACATGTTTTTTCCATGATTTTATTACGGAGAAGAAAAGGTCATTTACTCTGAACCAGTGGATGAAATATGGAACCTATAATAATGACTTGAATGTGGTTGGAGGTCTGGTCAAATATCATTTAAAATATCTACTTGGTGATTTTAATCCCTCCATTCAATAAGGTTACCCATTAATGGGTTAATTTCCCATTGAAAATATTTCAAGGGTGGTACTATAGGTGGTGAAATTCTATTGAAAACATACCAGATGAAGAGGAAGTTTGAGAGGTGGTCAAGTACCTCAATCCTAAGAGTACTCTAAGACCTGATGGATTTCCCCAATTGTTCTATGTGAAATCCTAGTGTATGATTAAATATGATTTGGTTAGTATCATTCAATACTTTTATAGAGGGGTGTTCTACCGAGGGTGGTCTGCACTACAATTATGATCCTTGTTCCAAAGGTTGATGATCCTTCAACAATCCGTCAATTTAGGCCCATAAGTATGTGCAATTTCTCTTACAAGGTACTCACTAGTATCATCAATAGAAGGATTTCCCCTCATCTGCAAAATTTAGTATTATAATAACAACATGGATTTATTCAATGAAGTTCTATTCAGGTCGTGATTGTTTTATCATAATAGATGATAGGAGACTTTAGCATCAAAGTGATGGGATCAAATATTGCACTCAAAATTGATATGTACAAAGCGTATGAAAGAATAAAATGGAGATTCATTATCAAGTTTATGTCAAGGATAGGTTATTCTGGGTGGGTAATTTATCTTATTTTTAGATGTAATAGCTCAACATGGTTCTATATTTCTCTTATGGGGAGGAAATGTGGATTTTTTAAGGCTATATAAGGTTTAAGATAGGGGGTTCTGTAATCTCCAGGGACCCTCATCCTAGATTAGGATGTTCTCAGTAGATAAATCATGAGGATTATTGTTGATGGCTCTATTATTCCTTATCTATGTAGATCCAATATCCATGGTACCTCCCATTTTCTTTTTTCCAGTGAAATTATTATTTTTGTAAACGTGGTAAGTAGGTCTATATGAAAGCTCATTAAGGTCCTAAAGGATTATAGAAAGTGGAGTGGTAAATTTATCAATAAAAATAAAATCAATGTATTCATTTAAATTCATTGTACAAAAATTATGAGTAGGAATATTGAGAATGATCTTCGTATCACAATAAAGTAGTTCCTAATGGAATATCATGGTAATCGTATTGCCCCGGGTCGAATTTGTATCCATCATTTTGAAGGGATCCTGGATAAAATTTCAAATCGGGTCAATAATTGTAAAAATTGATTCCTTTCTTTTGGGGGAAATATTACCTTAGTTAATTGTGTGATTTCATCCATCCTCATACATATTTTTTTCTCCCTTCGAGTTCCCAAGATGGTGATTATATTAATGGAGAAATTGTTTGTGAAGTTTTTATGGGATGAAAATAACGATGGGCATTGTCATTGGGCTTTGTGGTAGAGGTTGGACAAAGTGATAGAGGTAGGGTGAATTACTATGAGAAACATAGTGGAGTCTGTGAACTGTCTGCAAGAAATATTTGCATGGGATGTTCTAGAAGGACTCTCCTTGTGGGGTAAATTCATATCTCACAAGTATAGGTTGGTTCCTAAAGTATCTAATGACTGGGTTATGGGGATGTGGAAAATATTTCAGGTCTAGCCTAGGGATCTACACCAACATGTGTGTTGGGTTTTTTTTGGGGTCACATCAGTTTCTATATACATAACTAGAAAGGTTCATCTCTAGGGTTCTCGAGGTACCCCGCACCTGATAGTTCCTTCAGGGAGGCTAAAAAATATCCTTCTTTTATACAAGTTGTTCTTAATCAGAATCAAAAAATATATTTGATAATGTCATACTTAATGATGAAGTGGATAGGATGGAGTTCATGTGCTCTCCATCAAGTATCTTTAATTCCAAATAATATCATGCTCTATGTTGTGGCTCAGTTATGAGGGATGAATTGGGGGGGGGGGATACTCTGGTATCAGGATCTCCTTGATAATTTTAGGTTTTTGGTTTGGTGCTTCATAAATGATACAATTTCCATGGGGAAGAATATTTAGTGGAAAGTAATCCATCTTGTTTCTAAATTTCCCTGTTGCTCAAAGTCAATCAAGGAATCTAACCTTCACCTTTTCTTCCATGGGTAATGGGTGCTTTCTACCTATAAGGGTCTTGGAGAGTTATTTGGGTTTATAGGTCATAGTGGATCTAGCAATGATTTCTTTCAAAGTTGGTATAATGGTATTGGGAATAATAAGCATGATCAGAATGTGAGAATGGTGTTGTTATTTGTATAGTGTTGGACCATAGGGAGGGAAAGGAATAAATATCAATATGAGGGGGTTCAAATTTCACATATTTCCCTAAGGGAGAGATCACATAGTATGGTATTAGAGCTTGTTTTTTCCTTAGAGGGCTAGAATAAGGATCCATAATTGAGGATTTTGTGCTCAGGAAGACACCCCTATCCTCTGAATCAACAGTATCCTTCTCAAGGCAGTTGGGTTAAATGGAACCCACTCATGTTGGTCTCAAATTATATACTAATGGTGCATTCACAAATGATTTGATTCGGTGCAGAGGTGTGGTCCATGACGGTAAGGGTTCTATGGTTCTTGACTTATCTTCTAATTATGGCTAGGGTGACTCTCTCATGGAGGAATCCAGGTCCATTCTCAGTAGCATGTAACATTGTATCACCAAAAATCTAAACTTGGAAGTGGTGAAGACGGACTCCTTAATTATCTATAACTTTATTCACAAGCATGAAGATACCCCATGAAAGATTAGTTATATCATCTGAATCGTTAATATCCTCTTGAGTGACCATGTGTGGATGAGTCACCCATTGTGTGAAGGTAATAAGGTACTGGACACCTTGCCTCTATGATTACTTCAAATGAGCAACTCACCTTTTTTATTAGTATGGGATCCCTTCCTCCTAAATTTGTGAGAATTGTGAGAGGTTATGCACTCGGTCATCATTTCTTTCATCCACCTTGAAGGTTTATTTTCTGTAATTTATCTTGATAGAAATTTTATAAAATCTAACTTTCATGTCTTGATGGTTTGAGAGGTTGGAAGAGGATTGACTCAATAATTCAAGGGAAAGTTAATGACTACAAAAATGAATCAAGGATGTGAATTTCAATACTTTCCTTGGTTAAAATGATCATAACCAATCTATATGAAGAATGAAGATGGTATCAATACAATATATACCCACTTTATTAAGAATAAAGAGTTTTTTTCATTGATGAATAGAAATGTTATAAAATATTCTTTAAAAACATTCTTGAGGAAAATATCATTTTCATTTTGAAAATCAATTTTTAAAACTAAAAGTTCACAAAAAATTTTGAAAATACTTTTCTTTGTAAATACCATTTTAAAATTATAAAAAAATATTTAAAACATTTTAGTGGTCATGATGGATAGAAATTTCATTCATATCTTATATGTTAAAATAAATATTCTTTTCACTTTTTCAATAAAATCCAAACAAGTATTATTTTGAAAACAACATGAAGATTCTTTTCAAAACATTTTAAAAAAAGTCAAAATGGGTAAAAAAAATATTTAATAAATCATTTTTAAAAGGGTCGAAAACATTTTTATAAAATAGGGTTTTGGTAGAAAATGGATTTTTCAACAGAAAAGAGAAATAAAGCCTAATTTTATTTAAAATGTCTTCAAAAAAATTTAAGTATCAAAGACTGAAAAATAGTAATATTACTTTATAATATCATGAATAACTATAATATAAAAAAATATAATGGGTTTATTATAAAATGATCAAAGAATTTCCTTCAACTGAAATTCAAGAATAAACAATCTCGATTAGAATGAGATTGTGAAATAAACCCTTACAATAATCATAACTTTGAAGTGAGAATTAAAAAATAAATTTATTATGTGTATCAAATTTAAATACAAATAAAATGAGTGGAAATAAAAAAAATAGATAGTTAAAATTCATTACACACATAATCTTAGAATATAAAAGACAAAAAAGAAGTAATATAACCCAATTAAATGAAATTGAGTTATAAAATTATTTACCACTTGGTAACTTTTAAGTAAAAACCCCATTAGATAAAATATTTAAAATTGAAACTTAAAATAACATTAATTATTAATTAAACATGATATTAAATGTAAAATATGAAGTATATACACCATATAAAAGATATTATGCGCATAACATTACAATATTCCTCAATAAAGGGAAATTGTGAGGAAAACCCTTAAAAAGATTATATCATTAAAGTGGGGATTAATAAATGAATTGATTATGTGTATAAAATGTAAATACACATAAAAAAGTATAAATAAAGAATAAAATAATAAAAGTTCATTACACACATAATCATAACATGATATAATCAATGAAGTAGAAGTTTAACCTAATGAATGGAAATTGAGTTAAGAAATTCCTTACCTCATGCTTTTTTTTGGTTGAACGTGATTTAAAATCTTGTATAGTGGCTTTAAACATGTTATTAATTTATACCATAACCATATTAATATTTATAATATCATATATTATCCTTTTATAGCATCTTATCACCTATTCCTTAATAATCTTTCATTATTTTCATTGTTTTGGGTGTTAATTACCTTGTTTTTTCATTCATGTTTTGTCATGAAAGTTTCAAATCTTGTTCATGTTATATAGTTCCATCATATCCAGAATAATAATAATGATATAATTATAACATCTATAAATAAATTATATTTTAAATACTAATCATGAAATATGGTTGTGATAAATGAAGTACATTGTGATCGTAGATATGGTAGGCCATACGTACGTATGAGTAACGTTTCCATTTTTCAACGATCATTATGAAAAGAAGTTAACTAATATTTTATCTTCACAGAATGATAATAATATTATAAATAACATATTATTTCTTTAAATATACTTATATATATCATCTATGGGATGTGTTGATGAGAAGAGAGTCACATTTCTTTATGAAGGTGATAGTCCACACGCACACGAATGATGTTATCATCTTTAAGTGAGAGAAAAAGGTAAGAAAGAAAATGATATATTATCTTTAAAGAATGATGAATATGTAATTAATATCATAAATATGTTATGTATATCACATATATTCATTAACATCATCCTCATTACCTTGCATGTAAAATGTAATTAAAAAATGAATCACATTGCTTCGTGAGGCGGTAGTCTGCCGTACACATGAGAGACGTTATTGTATATCCTATATAATGGAGATTAAAAAGTTATATATAATATAATTACCCTATATGTATAATTATGTTATACATATCATATATATATATATACTTTATATCCATCATCATACCAAATTGTGAGATGTGGTAATGAAAAAATGAATGGCATCTGTTTGTGAAGTGGTAGTCTGTTGTACACATGAATGATGATTTCATAACCCATTTGATGGAATCAGGTATGGTTGTCAGTAATTAACTTAACATAAAATCATATTAGTATTTTTAAGATACTATGGTTTTTATTTTATCATGGTTTAATAAGAATTTATGGACGTGTAGGAAGAAATAAAATAAAAATGTTGTTGAAGAACATTACCTCTTTTTTAGGTAACCTCCATAGGTTTGCACCAAAATCATTCCTAGGTTGGATTTTTTCCAAAAAAATAAGGCTTTTAGGATAATGGGATATAATTTTAAAAGTTATTTGGATAGGTCTTGGCCAAACCAAAATGGTTTGAAGGTGTGAAGAGGAGAGGAGATCTAGTGGCCTCTTATAAGTTAGGTGAGTGGCACACTTGTAATTTTTAAAATTAAAAAGGTGTACCTGTGTTTTTCACAAGACAAAAGGATCCAAAATGAATTATTCTAAATAATTAGACATTATAAGTTTGAAATATAACCATAAAATTTATTTCAGGAAAGTTTTTAGATCATTTTAATCCTTATATTCTTAGTTTATCCCCCCGGCAATCAATTTTTACCTTAACAAGGACAAATAATTTTTACTGTTTTCACTATTCATTTTGGTAAAAAATTAATTTAACATTATTAGATAATATAAATTATTATGATTTTAAATATGGAATCCATTTTTAGAAATTCAATTCACAATATTGGAAAAATTTAACTTAAAATTAATCTTGAAGACGTGACGAGGAAACGGGTTTTCAAAAAGAAAATGTTTCAAAGTTTACAAAGTTTTTATATCGAAATTCAATATGAAAATTATTAAAATGAATTAAATTTTTTAATAGATATATAATTAAACAAATTTTACTTTAAAACAAATTTAATATATAATTTATCTTTATAAATAATTTAAAGAAAAAGGCATCTTTCAATTAAAATTTAGTATCTTCCGCTATTCATCGAAAAATGGAACATTTCAGAAAAATACAAAAAAATCACCCTAATATAATTTTGATATTATAATTTCAAAAATGAAATTCATTTTATCAAATAATTTTTTATTTATTTTGTAAAAATTAATTTTAAATTATGTGCGCAAAGCGCGACTAAACCATCCTTTAGAAAGAATACAGTTTTTCAGAAAATATTTCTTCTTATATTAAATGGTTCTTATTTTATTTCTAATCAATAGATAACCATGATTTTAATAATTTAATTAGTACTATTCATACCCTCCAATTTAATGACTAGGTTATAATGGCAGTGTCTAAATAATAATATTTTAATATATTGCTTTGTTTTGTTCAAACCTAGTATTGTGTGCATTGCAAGCTATCGAAGATATTGAATTTCTTTGAAAATAAATATATAATAAAGTCTATAGATTCCATATTTCCTTCAATTATTAGTGTTTCATGTCATGCATGTTTTCGAATATGATTTTCATGTTTTAAAATCCTAAGGTGTTACAGTTGTAGTGTGTGGGTCTTCTATGTATGGTGTTGGTTACCCGGAGTTCCCTCTTTGAGGTGTGGGATGATTCTTACATGAACACAAATATATTTAGCTTTATTTTATCGTGTCCCTTGGTGAAGCATAAGGTCTTTAGTTGGTTTGGTAACTCCCTCGGGTGGTTTGTGACACCCCAGATCCACACTCCTAGGTCGGGTGTAAAAATATATTACTTTTCTCCTTTTTTTTATTTATTTAAACAGGATTTGATACCGGAATAAGTTAATAAATAAATAAATTTATATAAAATTAAAACTTTAAATTCAAATAATGGGTTTCTCTATTCCCGAAATATTTTTAAGTCTGGAGTTTTTTAGAATTGGGAACTCTGTTACATTTCAATCTCATATTATTTCCTTTTAAATGGACATTTCCCCATTTTTAAAAACTCTTGAAAATTCTAATCCATATTCACCCTTTTGAAACAATCTAATATAAACATATCTCTGTAATAGATTCCACTCATTGGAAATCCCTATGAAAAATCATTTTAAAACTTGGGGTGAGAAAAAAGGCTCAATAAGAGTTTTAAACTCGATATGGCCTATTTTTTAAAAATAATTGAAAACTCTTTAAAAACTTCTTCATCAAAATTTAATACTTTTAATTTAGTAAAAACTTTATTTTAATCATAAGAATTACCTTTCACTTTAAAATCCATAAAATAATGTTTTCAAGAAACACATTTTTTATAAACTTAAACAAAGGAAAAGATATTTTTTTGAAATCTTTCTTTGATAATATTTTTAAATTAATGCAATCCTCTTTCTTAAAATAAAATAAACTTTTAGATTTTATAAAATCAAGAAATCCATTTTTTATTCAAGTGAAAACTTTTTACTTGAAATTTTTTGAAATAATTCCTTATAAAATTAGTCTAGTGATTTTCAATAAAAACACTTTGTAAGATCTAAAAAAATCCATGAATAAACCTATAACATTAAAGGATATATAGGGTCTACCCATCACTTTGTGTTTAATGTCCATTGAGGTTTGGGTTCAATCCTCATTACCCATCATCATTTACAATGTCAAAGTTTCATTTGTTTTAATAAAACAATTGTGTAGCCTTTATTTAAAAAAATTGAAAACTGTATTCATAAAAGTAATGTGAATAAATGTCTAGTTGATTGATGGAAATGTTACAAAGGATTTTTTTTCAATAAATACACATTTTAAAATAAATTTATACATGGGTCAGAAGGTACCAAAATTCATGGAAATGTATCAAATCATGAAAGAAACATAGAACATTAATGAGAAAAATAGAGCATGGTCATATAATAATCTAAACATAAATAAAATTCATGAAGATAAAATTATTTTCAAAATAATACATACTTTAACAAAATACAGAAGGTGAAAGTTTTGAAATAAACTATTTTTGGAAATGAAATGATAAATTTTTAAAGGATTTATAATTCCTTAAATACCTTCTTGAAATCAATCCCTTGGGAGATATTTTATTTCCAAAATATAGAAGATGAAGATAGATTTGTTAAAAATATTGAAACACTATGAAAACATTAGAATATAATTTTTTTTAAAAAACTATTTCTTATATAAAAATATAACTAAAAAGACTATTACAAAACTTTTAAAATTAATTAAAAAAAGAGAGATTTTTTTTTGAAATTTTAAAATAGTAATTTTTAAAATATTTTTCACTTATAAAATTATGTTTTGAAACTTTGAAATACAAAATATTTTGTTCACTAATAATAATTGATCCATCCTTTGAGTATATTTTTTGTTGTGAAAGGAACCTAAAAGAGGGCTCTTTTATGAAAAACTAGGAAGGAGGGTCTCCTCTTATAGGCACAACCTTAAATGTGTATCCCATATGATATTATTGAATATTTTTCGTTTCACAATTTTTCCAATGATCTGTATAAAAAATACACTTTTTCTACATATGATCTAAGTCTATATTGGTAACTTTATTTACCCCGACACATACTATCAATCTCCAACTATCCACGCATCTCATTATTTTCACAAAAACCGACTGCCAAAAATGTATATGTATATTTATATGACTCATAAAATACCATGTAATAGTGGAATATAAGAGAGATGTTGGAGAAATCCTATAGCTTCAGTTTTTTTAGCATTTTTTCTTTACACGTCCAAAATTTGCATGAAGGTCCGACTTCCATACCTATATTCATATATATATTTATATAAACTACAAATACTAGTTATAGTTGTGGGAGAGGAGGAAGATAGTGACTTAAGTTATTATTTTGGATCGGTGAGTTTTTTCCAACCCTACATCATGCAATACAACTTCCTCATCACACAATATGTGTGTATGTGTGTGCTTGTATAACATTTAAATGCTACAGTTACATGGAGGAATAAGATTATGGATTAAGATTTAAACACAGCCCAGTGAGCTTCGTCCTATCACTGTTTGATCACCAAGTTGCATACAGATCCACCGAGTGATACGATATACTATATATATATATACCCTTTGATAATGTGTAGGTCATGTGCATGAGGAAGAAGAGGACAATGAGAGAATTAGTGGTTTATTAAAATGGTTTTCATTTATTTTTTAAAATGGTATGAATAGTGCATGTGAGGCTTTGTTCCACATTGGTTTTTCATTCTGATTTGAACTCCCTTATATTACAACTCATGGATCAATATGTCATTGAAATATGAATGGGATCGGTGGTTCCCTACAATCGCTCATTTTTTCCTGCTTGAGAGAAGCTAACCACCTGTCTCATGCCAACCCCTGTGCATGTTCGCCCATGTCTGCCCATGTGTAGGTGCCTTTGCTTTCTCTCCCATGCTGCCAGCCTGGTCTCCCTTTGTCTAGGCACTGGTTGGCCAGATTTTTTTCTAAAATAATAATTATAAATTAATTACCTAATTATAATTTTATAAATTATAATTCTATTATCCAAATATTATCTATGCATATATAAATTACTAATCTAATTATAATTTTATATAAATATTAACTAAGCATATATAAATTATTAAAATATGATCTAATTATAATTTTCAAAATTATAACTCAATTATATATAATTTCAATTCATGCTAATATACAATTCATATTTTTAAAAGTTTCATCATCTTTATTCTTTAAAATTATTATAATCTATTATTTACTTTAATTAATGAAAATTTACTACATATTTATTTTTATTAACTGTATTCTATTAAACATAATTTTTAGTTTTTTATATCCATATTTCATACACTATAATAATCATTATATTATTATAATTTATATTTATCATTAAATATATTCCCTTCTAATTGATATAATTCTCCTATAACTATAATTTCCATTATTTTCATAAAAATTATATTATCATTATAATTAATACCAGAATTATATGCCCACTACATTTTATAACTAATCATATATTAATATAGTTCACCTATAAATATCATTATCTTATATATATCCATTTATAATTATTATTTTATACGACATAATATATTTTATTTAAATTAAAACCTTATATTTATCCCATTATATTTAATATATATATATATATATATGTTTGTTTGTGTGTGTGTTTATTTATTTCAATTTAATGTTTTTTAAACCATAATTATTTTATTATTAAATTATATAATTACTATATATTTACTTCAATTTAATATTATCATACTTATTTCATTTTATTTATCATAAAGTTTATATTTCTTAATAAATGTTATTGTTAAAAATTATAATTCACTATTATTTATCAACATGTGTTAAATAATTTTATTCTATTAACACTTCATTTTATCAACACATTACTTAAAAAATAACTTCAAATTTAGTTAAAGTATAGTTTTTGAAATGCAATCTTATTAAATATAACTTTATTCTTAATAAACATTTATTTAAAAGAAAATTTTCATTCCAAAATCCCTGGGCATTATATGGTCTACATACCTGGGGTGAGTCAAGGGCCCCCTATTTTGGAATGGGACCCCTGTTATGGATAGTCTAGGTTCTCAGGGACTAATGGTGTATAGGCTGCATCGGGCTACTCCCCTCAGGTGTACCACTCATATGAAGTTGGGATGAGTGGGTGGATATTCACCCTACAGTTGGCGGATATCACCCTTTTAGCATATCTAGGTTATGAGGGATCCCTTTTTGGATCTTATCATGGATGAGGAGGTGTATTTCCTTTGGTATGATAGGTCATGGAAATCCCTTGTGGGATTAGGTGTGAATCACCCATCTATGGGGCCGGTAACCCCCTCAAGCACCACATTATTCCTGAGCCCCCCCCCCCACTCTTTGGTTGTACTAGGGACTCTTAACTTAGTGAGTGGGATGTTCAGATGGGCCTTCTTGGTCATGAGGCATTGATCTAGGAATAACTATACACAAGTGATTCTATTCTGATACCCTTCGAGTTGGGCGAGTGGTGTTGTTGGTGCAAGAGAAGTAGGTTAGGGTTTGGTTTTTTTCCCCTTCAATACAAGGTATTCTAAACTAGATTCATAGGGTTCGATGTGGTTATTCAGGTGTGGTCCTCCTTTTGTGGATAAGTTTGGTTAGATCATTCATGTTGTGAATGGACAGGGAATTGTTTTTCCCTGAGGCTGATGAATGGGGAGGTGTTTTCTCCTAAGGTGTGGGATTTGTTCATGGATTCCTTATTCCAAAAAAACTGACATTTGTGGTTATGCCTTATTTTACCCCTAATATAGGGTCATGGTCACATTGGGATTTGAAGTTATAGCTCCTTTCCTGGCTCGTGTTTTCCCCCTTATTTGAGAAGGGTGGCTATGTGGTTCAAGCCTTGACTATGTGTTGGTTTGCAGCCATGTTTCCCTTTTATGTTTTTGGGGAATTCTATTGGGTATTTTTATACTCACCCCTATATGGGCTCAGTGTCCACACTTATCATGTCTCTGCATACAACGTACAATTCAATGGTGATATTGACGGGCCTATAACTAATAGATCTAGTGGTTCTAGATCTTAGTGGATCTAGGGGGATTTTTAGCTAGTTGTGACAAGATGGAGTTGGTATAATAGAGTGATCCCCTTCTTCCCACATGCTTGAGATCAGGCGACATCTCATGATATTGGTCCTTGTATTTTTTTCCCTCTTATACTGACATTTATATTGTATAGCCTATGATGTTTAGGAGATGTATACATGCATATTTTCATTTTAATTAGATGTGTATACCCTACATGATTGTGGATATTTTATGTGCATATATGTTTTAGATTATTTAGGCGAAGGCCTCTCATATGTGTATTATGTCTTCTTGGTGTCGGTCACTAGCCCCCAGCCTATTGGAGGCATTCTTGGAGTGGCACACTCGGCCTATCACCAACCCATATGGGAAACCAGTGGGTAAGGATGTTCCATAGTGGTATTTGAGCATGTTTGGCTTGGGGATGGAGTTTGGAGATATGTGACTTGTGACTTTAGTTTAAGATATTTGGGGAGATAATACTTCAAGGTGCTTAGGTTTGGTTGACATGCCAGAGAAACCAACTAGGATGTGGTTACCATTGAATTCCTATGGAAGAACTCTAATAATCTACTAACTAATTTGAGTGCCTAGGCTATTGTTTATAGGGTGCAGTTGGTAGGTCCATGCATCATATAGCGATCAGTGCATTGTTAGTTTTATGGTGTGACATCCTTCCTTAGAGATATCACTGTGTGATGAGTACATTGATTTCCCTCATGTAAAATGATTTATCTAGAGGTATAATATGGGTCTTCTGTGGATAATGGGAGTGACGAGACTACTCACAAATGTGTGAACTTCGCGGGTGATTCTCTCTCAATAATTTTCCTAGGGGTAGTGTGGATACCAGGGTGTGATTGGGTTAGTTTATAGACAGGGTCGGTATCCCCACCTATATACTTGGGGAACAGGATCCTCTATCTCATCCTATATATAGGGTCAGTATCCCTATTTTATAGCTAAGGTGTTGGATCCTCTGTATGTGTGTTATTTTACAGGTAAGGTTGGTATTCCCCCCACATACTAAGGGTACAAGATCCTTTACCTACAAAGTTGGTATACCCCCCCTTCTAAGATCTCAATCGGGATGTGGGATACTTTATTAGGGTTGTTACTCCCTCAACTAATGTGTCTTCCAGCGAGGCTTGGTTCTTCCATATGAGATTATGGAGTTTAGTACTCCCTTGAAGATACAAGGGTGTAGACTACCATTACCGTGGCATGGATCCTCTATTTGGTCATGGGATTCAACAATCCATCAATCCTGATGAGATACGAGTCCCAATACTACATTGGGGTCACTATTTCCCCATTGGAAAGTGTGTGGGCCCTCCAAATGCAACGCAAGATGGAATGCAGTTTTTCTATCCATGTAAGCTAGTAATCCCCATAGGTATGGGAGTGAAAACTATTGTTCGTAGGCACATAGATTCTTTATTTAGGAATGGGGTTGGTACTCTGATGCGAAATTATTTTATTACAAATTTTCATATCTATTTTGATGAAATAAATTAGATTTTTATTGTGAAATTGAGCTTATAATGGATAATCATTGAATCTGGAATAAATTCTGTAAATATTCTATTCATTGAAAATTTTGATAAAATTTCATTTTTTAGTGCTTTATTATTTAAAGTTTTTGGTTTAAATTTTTATACATTTCAAAACTTTAATTTCATTTTCTTTTGATTAAAATATATTTTTTAAAATTATGTTTTTAGGTTTAAATGATGAAATGTTCTTGAATTATTTTTTTAATCATTTTTTGTGATGAAAATTTGTTTTTGAATTTTTTATAGTGATTCCCAATTTTTAGAATTAATTATTTCACAATTCCATGATTTTAAATTAAAAATTATTTTTATTGGGTTGATTGAAATTTTTTCACTCACTCAAAAGTGGAAAATCGAGACCACAAAGAATTTTTATCAAACACCCAAAATGATCAATCATGACTGTAGCAAAGGAAAGCTTCCATAGGAATTTCCATTCGACTGTGCAAGGGATAGAGATCAACCGTGCTGATAAAACAATTGAAATCAAGGAAGAACTAGTTGAATTTGGCTATCTACAAAGAATCCAATCCCAACTACCAAACCGAGATCCAGAATTTTATATTTGGGGAAGAACATGAACTGTGGCTGAAGAACCAAAATTTCAGTTGATCGATTTAGGAATTGGGGACTAGCCCAAGCTCTATTCTTCAACGAAAATGGACTGAAATAAAAATTAAGCTTCTAATCCAAGGGGTGATGAATAATCATTGATAATCAATTGAGTTTCACCTTCGAGGACAGACAAATATCGTCAATGGAGATTCAACAATCCAGTGAAGCACCGCTAAGATCGAGGACGCCTAGAATTGAACCAGAAGATCCACAACCAAGATTGAAGGAGATGTTGAGCTCTCATGAAAAGGAAATGTTGCATGTATGAAGGAGATAGTCAAAGCCTATGTCTCCAGGGAAACCTAGGTTGACTAAACCAGGCCTCCGCTGAAGAATACGAAGAGCCACTCTGGAAATCTCGAACATAAGCTAGATGATTCAAAAAGGATGACCCGCCGATGCCAAATTGAAAATGAGAAAACCATATCTAAGGGGAGATTCATCAAAGAAAACAAAAATAAAAAATTCAAGCTTTCCAAATTAAGATGGCCACTACACCAGCTCATGACTGGAGATGTCACCATTCTTGATAAAGCTGTTTCGATGCATGTGGGAGGATGCTACTCGAAGTTAAAGAAGCCAAAACCTAAGATGAACAGTGGAAGCCAGAGATGAATCCTCGACCGATTAAATAGATGTTGGCACCAATGGAGATACCCAATCCAAAGGAAGTGCTGATCCAATTATGCAGATGAATTTATTTCAACCAAACTCATGGAAAAAAAGTTTAGAGATGGGGAAATTCATTTCCCAATCAAATTTCCTTGCCTCAAGTTCAAACTTACCATCTTTTTCTATTTGTATTTCTTGATCAAAAATAAATTGTTTTAATGAAAAGAAGGATAAGATCATGACACCAAATTCAATATTCTAGTAATCATGACCCCTGAGGTTTCTATGTGAAAAACATCTGGATGTGAGATCATGATCGCTGTTTGACATGGAAAAATTTAAAGGTAAGCACAATTTGTTACAGCTTAGTGAAAGCTCATGACAAGAACCTAAAAGCGCACCATGTAGATTTCACTACCTGTTGGATTTTTTATCACTATATTTTTTTCTTTTCATTTTTGAAATAAGAGGATCACTCCACTATGTAATAGTATTCATGGAGACAGGATGAAACCCTAATCTCCAACACATGGGAATAAACTTTTTCTTCTTCTCTAGTTTCTTTCAACTATAACTCTATTTCTATTATTTAAATATGTGTTGAATGTTCTTTCTTACTCCTCAATGTGTTGTGATCTCAAACCTTAATAAATAAAGGTCTAACCCATCAGTTTAGAGCTAGGGAGTGAATCTTTAATGCTTCTTGGAGATTAGAACTTTATGTTGATTTTCATCTTCTTCATTGCTCTTGGTGGACAGTGAATGCGTGAGTGGGGAAGTGAGAGCATAGTCATCAAAGGGAAGTGTTCGCCACTCTTTCCCCTTTATCATTATCCCCTCTCCTCTTTAATCGGTTGAGAGACTATCAAAGAGTGGTTGTGTGATTGAATATCTCATGAAGATCACTTCAGTTAGGAAGAGATTCTTGTTTGGAGTGGTTTGATTGGGAAATGGTTTTACTTTTGGTAGAAAATTTGTGTATTGGAAATGATTTTGTGCACTTCATGTTGATCATATTCTTCTTTTCTTAGTGGAAAGTAATTGTGTAAGTGGTGAAGCGATAGCACGACCACCCAAGGGATTTGATTGTCACTCTTTCCCCTTATCTTTAACCCCTTGTTTTCTTAGACTGCTTGAGAGAGTATCTGGGAGTGGTTGTGTGATTAAATATCTCATGAAGATCACTTTATTTAGGAATATATTATTGGCTAGAGTGGTTCAACTAGGTGATATTTTCATTTTGGGAGAGTACTCTTGCACTGTAAGAGATTATGTGTTCGAGTGTACATCTTTTTTGGTGAGTGACATGAATGACTTGAGAGATAAATCATCCACTAAGTGAGGTTGAGAAATGATCTAATCCATCTTAAGATCAATGATAGATAGTTGAAGAGTGGATTAACCTAGATCTGAGGCTTGTTTCCTACTGACTTTCTTTTCATTCTTTTGACATATTTTCTCAATTTCTTGTTATTTTTCACTATTTCAATTCCACCCACTACTTGGGTGATTTTTATAATTGTTCCATGATTTTTTACTACCTTAAAAATATAAAAAAATACAAAAAATATATTCATGAAGACCACTAGGGTATTCAACACTGCTTCTTTGAGATCAACCCATGAGTTGGCCACTATGTTATATTTAGGGTATTAATGTATTTGTGAGAATCCTTGTGAAAAGGATGAGCTTGTAAAACTAGAATCATTGCTGGGGAAGAAACATTTGTGTTAGTGGTTTTTCTAATGTTTTCTACTTTTAAAAAACAAAAAAAACAACAATGAGGAACACTAACGATTCTAATTCAATGTCACTGTTTTATCTAGTTCAAGAACTTTAGGAAGTTGTAGTAGCATTTCAACATTGATTGCAAAAATAAAAACATATTGAACTTACTCATGTTGAAATGGATTATAATCATGAAACCATGAAAATGACTGATCAAACTATGGATAAAATAAAAAACAATCAAGAAGATAAGGCATAACTCCAAAAACCAATTAAAGAACATTATAGAAGGCAACTAATAATAAACGAGAAAATAAGTAGGAAAAATGAAAAGAAGTTGGATCTATATATTTTAAATATTGATATGCCCTTGGATCCAAGGGTGGAGATTTAATATTCAAATTTTGGAGATTATTTCAAGGGATGTAAGGAGATAAAAGATGTAGAAATTGATGAATTTGGATATCTTTTGGATGATCAATTTATTTTTAACGTTCATTATGATGATTTACAATTTTGTAGCACTTCTAATGATTTTTCCTTGACTCAGCAAAATAATTCAGTTGAAGACATCCTCTCCCTTTCCATGGAAGACACATAAAATAAGGTGATGTGTTTTAAAGAGATTATGGAGGAGGATAACTACCGCACTCCTAACCCAGAATTAGTCCTAGGAGCATAATTCAATCCAAAAGAAGAACAATTTGCATTGATTCCGGGATTTGAGAATTTCATGAAAGAATCAATGTTTTTATTTGATTTTTATTTTACTAAGACTGATCTTGATTGTGTTACTCACTTTGTAGGTATTGATGATACAATTCATTTTTTGTGATTTCATGGAGATTCAAGAGGATCTTGAAGTTTCGCCTACTATGGAATTATTAGAACTTCTGTTTTTTATTGAAAATTTATGTTTGTAATCTGTTGAAAAGGAATATGTGGTCTTGGACCTATGCATCAGATAAAAAGTGTGTACATATACATATCTTTTAGTCAAATAGGAAATGAGACATCAGACTAAACCAGAAGACAATCACCATTGTATAGTTTATTTTATGCTACCTTTACACCCTTAACCTCAAGCTATGGAAAAATATAAGATCCCTTACATTCTATTTCCCTCTCTATTAATCCAAAAAAAATTCACAACTCATGAGTGGGACTTGAAAGAAGCTGGCCAAGGGGTATTCCAAAAGTTACAAGGCACTGAAGCTAAAAAGAACAGAATCTATTGGTACTTATCAAAGAATCCACCACCTTATTTGGACTGTGGTTGAGACAAATATTGTCCACCTATGGGTAGTCTAAACACAACACCCTTGGGGGGTTATCCCAAGATTATCCTTTATTTTAGTTCTTTTCATGGTTTTATTTTTAATTTTCTTTATTTAAGTTCTTGATGTTTTCTTATAGGCAACAAACAAGAATTAAATTCACAATCCATATGACTATTAAAAGGAACCTAGTTAACAAATAAAGTATTTTGGTAGAATCATTCTGATTTTCAAGGACAATAGGAGATACACACTAGATCATTGCGATCAATCCTTCCTAACTCAATCCCAGGTTGGCTTGTTTTTTGAGATTAATCTGAGTAATTATAATATTAATTTATTTTCCATATTATAGAAACCTCAATGGAGAATCCAAGGATCATTCATAAGCTAATAGGGTGAGTGTGTTGAATGAATTTCAATGCATTAAATAACTACATTTATGGGAGTACTATTTTTAATTATATAATTTTAATTATACTCATCTTTTACTTAATGCTGCTATAAATTTAGAGTGGAAGAATTTCCCCTGATCATTTGAAAATTGTGAAAATCTATTTTCTTAGCTGGGTGGATAACTTGTTGGTATCTAGAGTGTTGAAAAATCAAATTGAGCTGAATTTAAAATCTGGTTAGCACCACCAAACAAATAATGTTGCCCCATTGTTTACAATGATTTTGTTTTAGTTGAAATTGAAAAACATTTTGTCTATTTAAAAATAATCAAAAGCATAGACCATTTAAAAATATGGTTTTGAAATTTCTTGGATTTTTAGAACATCTGATTATTGAAATTTCCTATAAGCTTTTAAAAAATATATGAACTACTGAAATATTAACTTTTTTTGAATGAAATTGTTCTCCAACCTTTGGATTCAACATTTAGGACAATGTTTAGTTTTAATTATGGGGTAGGGGTCTTTATTTGTGCCTTAATTATGCTTCAATTATATACACATAAAAAATCTATTTTTTAAAAATTTCTCCCTTTGGGGGATTCCACTACTGTTGCCTCAATGTTCCCTACCTAAGAAAAATATGGCATGTTCATTTTAAGGGATTCCACTAGTTATAATGTTGTTATAATCAAGTGATTTCTAAGTGATTTCATCCCCTATTTTTATGGAAATACTATTTGAAAACTAGGAAGTGTGATAGGTTAGATTTTTGTGGAATTGGAATTATAACTTGAGTAAAATTGAAGTTTGAATTGGAACCTAGTAACTTATCATTGGTGAAATTGAACACCTCAGTGATCCGTATCAATTGAGAGTAATATAATTCATTTTAATCTGGAGTAAAATTGAAAATAAGGATCCCAAAGTGAGTCTTTGAGATAATGTCACTTGGTGTGTTGTGTAAATAAAGTCACTTTCAATCTCAATAAGTGCTTTTCACAGTTCTATACACAAAATTATGGTTGGTAAAAATTAAAATAAAGTATCTTTGTGAAAAATGAGTTCATTAAGGTGAGGAGAATATTAAACCTAAATGAATAAAGGGGATGTTTCATTTATAAGAAAATATTTTTAGTTGTATCAATGAAGTGGAATGCAGAACTTTGGTTTGAGGAACTCGAGAGAGAGTAAAAACAAGTAGTGCTTCTTGTTATAGATTTAATTCCACTTGAATCATGCTGGATTGAACTCCTAGAACTAGAATTTTAAATGATATTAAAGGAGGGTACTGAGTGTTAATCACATAGGAGTCGTTAAAATTTAAAAAAATGGAATAATTTTTTATTTTATTTAATTTTGGTATGTAGTTGAACCTAGGTGGGAAAATAATTTTTTTAAGAGTCCTTATAAATAAGCAAACAAAATTAATTTAATTTTCTAAGATTTTAATTGATTAGGTGTGGGGGATTTGATTGAAATAATTTTTTATAATATTTTTTTTTGGTTTTAACTGATGAAATGTGCTTGAATTAATTTTTTCAATTTGCTGAGAAAAAATTATTTTTTGTGATGAAATTTTGTTCTTGAAGTTTTTATGGTGATTCCCATTTTTTATAATTAATTATTTTATAATTCCATAATTTTAAATGAAACATTATATTATTGGAATTATTTTTTTAGTTGATTTTTTTAAATGCCTAATCATGCGGTGATGATATTTTAATTTATGCATTTGAATTAATTTTGTATTTTTTTTATTTTTATGACCTTCTTTGAAAATATGGTTAAGGGGCGAAGCGATTGTATATTAAAATTTTTACAAACACTTGAAACAACTGCAAGTGAAAAAATCCAAGCGACTATAGATGATTTTTAGAAAACTATTGATGCTTTTGTGCCTTAAATGATCGATCATGACTACACACCCAAATTCAAAAATTGATAAACTGATGAAGTGATCATTTATGTAATCAGATCAACCACAAGCCATACTACCATCGACTGTCTAAGTATCCTGAGCCACCATTCATTAAAGGAAAGTTGTCATAGGGATTCCCATTCAACCATGTAAGGGAGGATGATCAACCATGCTGAAGAATCAATTAAAATCAAAGAAGAACCAATCAAAGTTGTCCATTGAAGAATAAATTTGATCCCAACCACCAAAATGAGATCTTGAATTTACTGTTTGGGAAAGAACATGAATTGTGGCTAAAGAACCTAAATCTGAGTTGATCAATATATTAAATGGGGGCTAACCAGAGCTCTATCCTTCAAATATGATGGATAGAAATCAATAAAAAAACTCTAAATCTAATGGGTGATGAAAGGTCATCAATGATCTATTGAGTTGCAACATTGAGGTTAGAGAAATATTGTCGATGGAGATTCAACAATATTGTAAAGCACCACCGAGCTTGAGGCCACCTATTAAAAAAGAAAAATATCGAGCCCAACCATTGAATAAGGAGGCTGACCAAAATCAAACAAATATATCCACACCAAATCATGAAGGAGATATCAAGATCATGTTAAATTGAAATGTTTTGAGTCTAAAATAGATAGTCGAAGCTGATTCCACTAGGGAAACCAGAGTCAATTGAACTAGGATGCTACTGAATAACCTGATGATCCCCTTTGAAAATATTGAACATAAGTTGGACAAAAAAACATTATGACCTTCTGATGTCAAATTGAAAATAATTAAACTATATTTGAGATGAGCTCAATTGAAGAAGAATTAAAATAGCGAAGCCAAGACTACTAAATGAATATGGCCACAATGCCTACTCATGGTTGGGGATGTCACCACTATTGATAAATGTACATCAACATACAAGGGGGATGTCATTCAAAGCTAAAGAAGCTGAAACATAATATGAACTATAGAAACTGTAGATGAAACCACAGCTTATTAAAGAGATGTTGGTGTCAATTAAGATATTAAATTCGAATTGAGTGTCAAGATAAACCAATCTAAGCTTGTGGATGAAGTCAATACCACACCCATGGATGCCTATTTTAAATAATATATATATATATATATTATAAAAATGAAAATAAATATTTGTGTTTGATGTCAAATAGTGAAATCTGAGCCCAGAGAAAAATGGATTTAGGAACGTGGGGACCAAAGTACTACACAATTCATAAATGAATTTATTTCAATATTACTAATAGCCAAAAAATTCATAAATAGAAAAATTCATTTCCTAATCAAAGTTTCTTACCTTAAGGTAAAAGTTATCTCTTTTTCTATTTTTCTGCCTAAATCAAGAAGAAAATTGTTTGAATTCGAAGGCAAAAGAGATCATGGAAGCAGATTAAATATTCAAGAAATCACAACTCTTGATATTTCCACATTGAGAACATCTAGATATAGGATTGTGGTCACTGGTTATCATGGAAAAATTGGAGGGGAATCGTGATTCATTATGGGAGGTTGGATGATTTCTCTAGGATTTCAATAAAAGCTCATGATGATCACTTGAGAGAGTGCCACATGGATTTCACTGCCTATTATATTTTTTAGTTACTATATTTTCTGTTTTTAGTTTTTAAAATAATTGGACCACTCCTCACTCTATAATAGTATTCCTAGTTATGGGAGGAATCCCTAATATCCATACATAGGTGGAAACTCTTTCTTCTTCCCTAGTCTCATTCTACTATAAATCTGTTTCTATTTAATAAATACATGTTGAATGCTCATTATTCTTCCCCTTGGGGTTGTAATCTTCAACCTTCATAGATGAAGGGATAATTTTCAAGTCCAGCTCTAGGAAGTAAAATTTGATGCTTCTTGGAGATCCAATCTTCATGTTGATTGTCATCTTCCTTTCTCTTAGAGGAAAGTAACTATGTAAGTAGTGAAGTGAGAACACGACCACCCAAGGGAAGTTTCTATCACTATTTACCCTTCATATTTATCCCCTTATTTTCATATATTTCTCAATAGAGTGTCTGGTAGTGGTTGTGTGATTGAATATCTCATGAATATCACTTCGGTCATGAAGAGATTCTTGGATGGAGTGGTTAGATTAGGTGATACGTTTATTTTGTGATAATAATCTTGCACTAGAAGATATTCGATATTCAAGTGTTTTTTTTTGGGTGTGAAAGTTAAGTGACTCCAGAGATCGAGTATATATTGGGTGAGGTTGATAAATGATCTAATCCATATGAAGATCAATGATATGTAGTTGAAGAGTGGGTCAACTTAGATCTAGGGATTATTTCTTATAGACTTTATTTTCATTCATTTGTATTTTTTTCTATGTTTCTTGTTCATTTTCCCAATTTCCATTCCAATCACATCTATAGTGATTTTTATCATCATTTCATGTTGTTTTTACTACCTTCAAAATATATAAAAACATAAAAATATTCTCGAGAATTCCACAAATTTATTCGATATTTCTTCATTAATATTAACCCCCTGAGTTAGAAAATGTGCTATATTTATGGTACTAAATGTATTTGTGACCATCCTCACCAAAAAGGAAACACTTATATTACTCCATTGGTCTTAATGATTTCAGCTCCCATATTATAGAGGAGTTTTTATCACCCTAATATAGGACACAAGTGATCCTATTATAAACGTCTATGTGATGTTAATTCACCACTAGTGTGGTAGGTTGTCCCCCAAGATAGACAATGTTGATGTGCATGCTTGTTAACTATTGATGTATATAGAAACAATGATAATCCACTATTGTGATGGTCCCCTAACATATTACCATTTGTTAGTGTTTGAAAAAATTGCATCACATGACCTCAAGCATGCCTCTGCGTATACCAGAAGCTATCGAATAGAAGAAAGGGTCTATGGGGAGACTACACCCACATGTTAAAGTTCAATAATAGTGGAAATAATATTAATATCATATATCTAGGTAAATAAAGGAAATATACATCATGGAAAGTGACAAAAAATAATCATAACCAATGTGAATAAAAATGAAGCTATATAAATTTCAAGTGATGTTATACATAAAAAATGGATCCCTTGTGGAAGAATCATATACACCAATATTAAAAAAGAAACAAATAAATGAAATTGTGAAAAATATATAAAACTGGTCTTGATTCATAGCCTAGTCCTATCCCCTATGCTCCACACCAGTAAATCATTAACCCTCAGCCATAGGGTGCTTGACTTTTTATTATCCTGCACCCATGAGTTTTTTTCGGGTACTCATGGCGGCATGAGCAGGCTATGAGTATAGCTCAGTATTCTACCACCAACAACCTATATAAACATATCAATTTTGTGTATTAGTTTCAGTTGATATGTATAATAATTTAGTAAAAAAATGAACCACCATCGATCCATGAGCTCTAAACTGACACCCATTATTGACCAAACCTACTTCATCCAATGTTGGATGTCTATAAACAAAATAAATTGTTAGGAATAACATCAGATCAAAGAGGTAATCCCAAGCATCTTAGATCAATAGGTATAATCTGAATCCAAGGAGCACTTCCAAGTCATCCTATGTCTATTGGAATAAATATAGATCTACAGAGCATGTCAAAGGCATCTGGTGTTTATAGTCATAAATCTGGACAAAGGATCTTTTCCAAGGCATTATTTGTTCATAGGAATAACATCAAATCCAAGAATCATATTTGAAGAATCCCATATCCATATACATAAATTTGGATTAAAGGAGTATGTACAAGGAATCCTTTGTCCATGGGTGTAACACTGGATCCAGGAAGCATATTTGATGCATCCTATGGATACATAAATTTCGATCTAAGTAGTATGTCCAATGTTTAATGCCCTGATCCCAGTTTCTTAAAGCCAGTGCATTATTTCATTACATTGGAATGCTTACAAGAAAGTCGTATCTCGAAGGACTGAGTAGTTTAGTAGTTTGGGAAAACCAGATACATACATAGGTTTAACATTACAAATTAAAATGAAATACAACATATAAGTTTTATTGGGAACATCGACAACTCTAAGTTTATCCATGTAGGTCATTCATAAAAAACTTATTCATGTCCTAATAAAATTAAACATAAGAAAGGGGTGAGCTCAGATGCTCGATAAGGGTAATAAATACAGCAGAAGATATCATAAATATAAACATTATACATGGTGAATAACTAAAAATGCGTGCCTTTAAAAAATAAACTTGAACACATTATGGTTGGAATAAGAGCTGAATAAATAATTCCATAATAAAGAATAATCATGGGTATTCTACTAGTCGAATAACCACATGAACTTTCAATTTCTAGTTTCATAATAAGGGAATGCATAATATGGGACATCATAACTATACTGTCAAGGCCTCATGCCAAGACCATAAATATCCATTTTGTTAAGGTCTCATGCCTAGTCAATAGTTTGTCTCATGGGACCTAACAATGAACCGAGGGGATATAGTGGGCCCCACCTGACACTTACTAAGTCCAATAAATTTCTATTATGAATGGGGATAAACATAAACAACATATACATTCATATTGAAACAAATATATGAAATGTAAATAACTTTCCTTGTACATTAAATATAAACACTAACTATTCAAAGTAAATTGGTGAATGATATCAAGATAGAACATCCAAAATCAAACTAATTAGAAACCCTTAAACAACATATTTTATATGATATCATAATATAGAAACATCTATTAAATATAGTATTCATCCAATGATGTTGACATAAATAAAGATACTTTTAAATGAGACCATTGATAAATTCTTGAGGAAGTAATCCTTAAACATTCCAAAGTGTCCCATACCACCATGAAATATTAAAATAAGAATCCCTTAGATTATCATGAGAATAAGTATACTCTTTATATAACATACTAAGATTAATTTCATACACCACATGCAAGTAATAAGTGGTGAACAAGGCATATATCTCATAAAATTTAAAGTGAGGTGATAAAAATATATTTTACTTTAGAAAGAAGAGTTATTTTGGAAAATCATTTTTATTTTTCATAAATATGGTTTTAAACATGAATATACAAGACAAGAAAAGTTAAGGAAATTGAGATTACATTTGATTAATAAATGATGTCCTACTGAAGTGAAATCATGTAAAAAGTGTTTTTAAAGAAGCTTTAGAATTAAAACATTTTAGTGCAGTTTAAGGAATTCATTAAAGAGATTTAAAGCGCAAAAGAATATTTTTTTCATAAAACCATAAATGAACCAATATATCTTTTCATGTTAAAATGTTTTATTTTATAAAGATAAATATTACTTAAAAATATATTATATAGTGAACATAAAAATAGGTAAGAATTCGAGAAGTTCCTTGAATCGAGCTTCTATTTCTGAAGAATTTTTGAAAGATTCTTATAAAACATTTAAATCCCCATAAAATATAGAATAATTATGATTTAAAAACATATATAGAACATTAACATATAATTTATGATGATTATATAAGAATAAATAAGAATTTCATTGAGTTGAGTAGAGAATAAGAGAAACCTGAATGAAAATGGTGGTTCAGGCAGGAAATACTTATAACTTTGTAATCATTTGAATCGTATGACCCAAAATTAATCATCATAAAATAATATATTGAATATAATGAAAATATATTTTCATGATATGAAACATAAATGTCTGGTATACATACACCATACACAACTAATAGTAGTGAATATGGAATATCTCACAAAAATGGAAGTGAGATGAAGAAACCCTTACCTTATGTCTGAATGTGTTCTCAAATTGATCTTAATGACCTGAATAATAAAATTTCGGTTCACTAGTTAATAATTCTATAACCTCATCTCCATTTAATTGATTTATTATAACCTTATTAAGTTCATTAATGGCTTTTTTGATGGGTTAATAGTTTCAATTTCACTGTCTGAGTCCGTTTGTTTCACGATCAGTATACCTATATACATGAATGGAGAATCATGTAAAATGAGGATGGTTTTCTAGAATAGAATTTATATTTTATTATTGAACATAAATAATTTTACATGTTTCTAAATTTAATTTGGTTACTTTAAGTGAAGATGAATCATTATATAAATTATTTAATGATAATCGTTTGGGTTAATTGGTGGTTTTTGAACACAATAAACTCATTTTGCTTTATAAATCAAAAACATGTTTACAAAAAGATTCTAGAACCATATATGAGAAATAATACATATATTATAGTCTGGTTCAACCATAATAATTTTTTCATGACCATAATTGAAGACGGTAATAGAATTTGAAAACCCATCATCCTTAAATGTGGTAAATTAGCACATCTCAGATAGTGTTTTTACTACTATCATAAAACAAGGGTAAAGGAGATAGGATAATAAATTATTACATAATCCTAAAAAACATTAAATTAAATTTAAGGTACTGAAGTTTTCATAACATTTGGATTAGGAGGGGTGAGGATAGAAAAAAAAACAAAGGAACTTGAAAAGAAAGTAAAAGAATTTAAAAGAGAATTTTACCTCTTGAATTAATCTTCTTTGTGAGTCTTTTTAGGGGAGAGGATTTGGTATTTTTATGAGACCAAGGGATTATGGAATTTGGGAAGAATATTTGGAGGATATTTTATAATAATTTAGATAAGTCACAAGGCTTGAAAGGAGTGAATAGAAGAGGGGACTGTGGGTGGTTTTTCTAGTGGAGGAGAGGAGGGTTTTCTTAATATTTCAATCATTAGTTTATTATTTTTCCATAAGACAAGAAATAGTGATGATTACATGAAATAAAATAGTAATAATTGAATTTTAGTTTTAAACAATGTTCATTTACATCATACATGACCCAATCATGATGCATAAATTCATTTATTTAGTATATTTTATAATTTATCAAATTTCACTATTCACAAAAAATCAAGTATTTCAAAAAAATCCCAAAAATTCACTGAAACAATTTTTTGATGTCTAGAATCAAAAAATGAACTCCATTTTATGAAAATAATTTTCTTAATATTAGAAATTTAATTTTTTAATTAAAATCATTATTTACTTGAAAAATACAATTTTAAAACCAAAACTGATTTTAGAATACCCTGAAAAATTATCTAAGGTCTTATTAAAATATATTAAAATCAAAGTACCACAAAAAATTATTTAGGAACACATGTTATGAAAATTAATTTTATTTTAAAAAAAAAATTAATTTAAAATTGTAATTAAATATTTATTACTCACAAAAATACCAACAGTTAGTTATTAATTTATAAAATATTCTATTTCATTTATAAGGTGCCTAAATTTTATTTATACTTAAATGGGTGAGGTTACTATTAATAAGGGTACATTACTATTCATATGGGTCATGTTTCTATTCTTATGGATATGTCACTATTCATAAGGGTAAGTTACTATTCACCAAAAATTAAGTCGATTCTATCATACTCTAAATATCATACTAAACGCAACTGCGTATGTCTGTTTTTCAAAATTCAAAACACAGAAGCGAAAAAATTATGTTTATTGACTAGGTTATAACAAATTGTTGTTTTGTAGGGACTTAGTGTTTTATGAATTCTATATTAAATTTATTTTGGAATCCTTAGGGTGTCATATTAATAGTGAATATACTCATATCATGATTTAGTATTTATCAAAATACTTATAATAGCCAATATATATATATATATTGTTCCTAATCATTTAAAATATTTAATTAACTAATATTTTGGTGAAAATGAACTTTTTAATAAAATAATTAAATATATATATTAAAATATTCTTTTACACAAACTAATACTACAAAATAGTATTTATTTTCAGAACATTAATTAATTTGAAAGCTATAAATTTGAAATATAATTATTTATAAGTTTTATTATTGTTAATTAAAATAAATAATTAACCAAATTTATTTAAAACTATAAAAAAATTATTTGGGTGTTACATTCTCCCCTCCTTCAATAAATTTAATCCTCATAACTTCAAATTGCACTTCAAAATTTAAATGTTGATACTTGAAAACTATCTTATGGGAAACCCACTTCAGAAATAGGATTAATAAAATATTCTCTTAATAAGAGGGAAATGGAAATGCATCGGTTATTACAAAACTACACATTATAATTAGGAAACATGGTCATGGAAGAATAATCAAACCATCATGTTCTGAAGGAAAGTGATAGAGAACATGCTCAGATTAATGAGCATTACCACAAAACCATAAACTACAGTTATGGAAAAAATGACAATAGGACAATTTTTTTTGTTTAAGACTCTTTTCATGGAGTTGACGAATTATTCCACTCTATAAGAGTATAAATATACATTTCTATTTCATAAACACAATATTATCCTTTTTTTGTTCCTTGAACTCTCTATACTTTATCTCTTAGCACATGTTGCATCATGTGGTGACATTAAATTCTAAATCCTCTTATAATGATCAACTTAAACCATTTCATAGATGGTTTAATTTTCCAAAATATCATCATCCAACACTTTAGAATCATTCCCATATCCATCTTTGCTAGATCCATGTACACGAGGTCCTTGGTAATCCTCATTTTTTTTAGAACTCCATGATCTATCATGCTCAATACATCTGCTACCTTATTTTCCATTAATCAATATTAAGTAGCCCTAAATTTTCACATTCCAAACACATGAATATCTTCATCATGTGTCCTCTTAAAATATGTTAAAAACTCAAATTTCCATAAAACCTTATTAGAAACATGAATTCATCCTTACACATGATATTGTATATATTCCTGATATCCAAAAATGTTGTAGACTCCATCAATGATAAAATAGTCCACTTGTCGACAAGACAATAATCAGTTTTTAGGTAGTCAGTACTAATCCAAATCAATCATTTCTTTATCACTATCTTAATCTCTAGGAATATATTTAGGCTTGTCTTTACATCAACCATGTACTTTCCCAAGATATTAAATTTCTACTAAGTCACTTATCCTTGGTATAATTCATCATGCGACCTCAATTACTTAATGAAATAATATTGTAGTAAAATCCTCATATATTCCATAATTCTTATAACTAGTACATTGTAGATAAAATATTCAAATGACATGATTCTTGATAAGGAATATCAATCCTTCCACTCCATCTGCATCAGTATCATGACTTGATCATTATCTAGTAACATCATTTGGGGGCATATTCCTTTGATGCTTGGGACATTGATTTGCTTAGTGTCTCATCTCCTTGCTATTGAAGCATTGTACATCTAAAACCTTTTTATTAACCTTAAAATCAAAAAATTGGTGTCCTTTTTATCCAAACTTATAACAAACTCTCATTCCCTTAAATCATTTACCGGGATTATTCTTTCCATAGTTATTACGTGTGGGAAAACCCTTCTTCCATTTATCCATCTTTTTCTCTACCATCCTCTTCTTTTCTTAATTCCTTTCAAAGCCATAGGACTCAGATAATTATTAAATATCTTTTTAACATATGATACTATTTACTCATATGATGAGGATACTTGGGATATTATCTTCCTTTGAAATGATGTCTTAAGACCATTAGAGATATGATCCTTCTTACTCTTCGCATCACGTGCATTAGTGAAGTTCTCATTCCTTCTATTAGGCTCCATTTATAATCAATTACATATTATATATTAGCTTATAAAATTATAAACTCTATCTAACTCTAAATATTCTATATCACATAACATAAATTTATGCATCACAAATCCTAGAACCATATACTTTGGTTAATTTTGGGGAAAAAATCCTTCATAATGTCTTGTAACAACAATGTGAATTTTCCAAAGAATATCCAACGAGAGTGTCAAGCCAAGTGCATAGTAAGGATGGTTGTATTGTACCTGTTTACCTAGGTTCAACCCCAAAAAAACACATTGTTGTAGTTGTTACTCCTAGGTACATCTGTACCAGAACCACATCCACTTGTAGTATCCAGACAATGATTTAGTTTCTAGAAAGATCCAAATAATCAATCCCTTTCTATAATTATAGGATATATTCAAGTATATATTAAGGTTTTATTCCCTAATATACAGTTTCTAAATCTAGTTTCTAAGTTTTCTACTAAACTTCCTTTGATACCAACTATAACGCCCTGAACCCGATTTCTTAGAGCCAGTGAATTATTTCATTACATTGGTATGCTTAAAATAAAGTCTCGTCCTGAAGAACCTAGTAGTTTAGTAGTTTTGGAAAACCATATATATACATAGGTTCAATATTACAACTTGAAATGAAATACAACCTATAGGTTTTATTGGTAAGATCCACAACTATAACTTTACCCCTGTAGGTTATTCATAAAAAACTTCTTCATGTCCTAAGATAATAAAACATAAGAAAGGGGTGAGCCTAGATGATAAGTAATGGTAATAAATATAGATAAAGATATCATAAACATAAACATTAGGCATGGTGAATAACTAAAAATGCATGCCTTTAAAAAATATACTTGAACACATTATGGTTGGGATAAGAGATGAATAAATAATACCATAATAAATCATAATCATGGGTATTCTACTAGTCAAATAACCACATGAACTTTCAATTAATAGTTTCATAATGAGGGAATCCATAATGTGTGACATCATATCCACACCATTAAGGCCTCAGTCTAAGACCATAAATATCTATTTTATCAAGGCCTCATGCCAAGACCATAGTTTGTCTCATGAGACCTACCGATGCACCGAGGGGCTATAGCAAGCCCCACCCGAAACTTACTAAGTCCAATAGATTCTTATTATGAATGATAATAAACATAAACAACATATATATATATATATATATTCATATTGAAACAATCATATGAAATGTAAATAACTTTCCCCATACATTAAACATAAACACTAACCATTCAAAGTAAATTGGTGAATGGTATCAAGATAGAACATCCACATTCAAACTAATTAGAAATTATTCAAAAAAATATTTTAGATGATATCATAATATATAAACATCTCTAAAATACAAGATTCATCAAAGGATTTTAACATAAATAAAGATACTTTTAAATGAGACCATTGATAAGTTCTTAAGGAAGTAATCCTTAAACATTCCAAAGTGTCTCATATCACCTTGAAACATTAAAATCCGAATCCCATTGACTATCATGAGAATAAGGAGAATCTTGATATAACATACCAAGGGGAATTACATACACCAAATTCATGGAATAATTGGTTAACAATGCATATACCCCATAAAAGTTAAAGTGAGGTGAGAAAAATATATTTTACTTTGGAAAGAAGAGTTATTTTGGAAAATCATTTTTATTTGTCATAAATATGGTTTTAAACAAGTATATCCCAAAAAATAAAAGGTAAGGTAATTGATATTACATTTTAGTCATAAATTATTTCCCACTAAATTAAAATCATTTAAAAAGTATTTTTAAAGAAGATTTAGAATTAAAACATTTTAGTGCGATTTAAGGAATTCATTAAAGAGATTTTAAAGCACAAAGGCATTTTTTCTTTCATAAAACCAGAAATGAACCAAAATAGCTTTCCATGTTAAATTTTTTTATTTTATAAAGATAAATATTACTTAAAAATATATTATAAAGTGAACATTAAAATAAGTAATAATTTGAGAAGTTCCTTGAATAGATCTTGCATTTTTGAAGATTTTTGAAACATTATTTTAAAACATGTAACTCCACATAAAATATAGAAAGATTATGATTTAAAAAATATATAGAAAATTAGAAAATAATTTATGATGATTAAATAAGAATAAATAATAATTTCATCAAGCTGAGTTGAGAATAAGAGCAACTCAAATGAAAATGGAGGTTCGGGTAGAAAATACTTGCAACTTTGTAATCAATTGAAATGTATGCCACAAAATTAATAATCATATAATGATATATTGAATATAATTAAAATAAATAGTTTAATGATATGAAAAATCAATAGGTATTATACATGCACCATACACAAGTAATAGTAGTGAATACAAAATATCTCACAAAAATGGAAGTGGGGTGAAGAAACACTTACCTTACGTCTGAAGGTGTTATCCACTTGATATTAATGACCTAAATAATCAAATTTAGGTTCATTAATTAATAATTACAGAACATAATCTCAATTTAATTGATTTATTATAACCTTATTAAGTCCATTCGTGGCCTTTTTGATTGCTTAAGAGGTTCAATTTCATTGTTCGGGTCTGTTTGTTTCATGATCTGTATACTTATATACATGAACGAAGAATCGTGTAAAATGAGGATGGTTGTCCAAAATTGAAGTTATATGTTATTAGTGAAAATTAAGAAGATTACATGATTTTAAATTTCATTTGGTTACTTTAGGTGAAGATGAATAATTATACAAATTATTTAATGATAACTGTTTAGGTTAATTAGCGGTTTTTGAACACAACGAACTCATTTTGATTTATAAATAAAAACCATGTGTAAAAAAAGATTCCAGAACCATGTATGAGACATAATACATATATTATAGTTTAATTAAACCATGATAATTTTTTAATGACTATAAATGAATATGGTAATAGAAATTGAAGACTCATTGTCTTTGAATGTGGTAAATTAGCACATCTTATATAGTGTTTCTTACTACTAGCATAAAAGAATGGTAAAGGAAATATGATAATAAATTATTCCATAATCCTAAAAAAATACATTATATTTAAGGTAATAGATTTTTCATAACATTTGGATAAGGATAGGTGAGGATAGAAAATAAAACAAAGGAACTTGAAAAGAAAGTAAAAGAATTGAAAAGAGGAATTTACCTCTTGAATTAATCTTCTTTGAGAGTCTCTTTAGGGGATAGGATTTGGTATTTTTATGAGACCAAGGGCTGATGGACGTGATGTATAAGCTTGGGAGGAATTTTGAGCATAATTTAGACAATTAACAAGGCTTGAGAGTATTGAAGAGAAGAGGGGGAGTGTGGGTGGTTTTTACAGTGGAGGAGAGGAGGGTTTTCTTAATATTTTAATCATTAGTTTATTATTTTTTATAAAAAAATAAATAGTGATGATTCCATGACCAAAAATAGTAATAAGTGAATTTGAGTTCAAACTAATGTCCATTTACATCATTCATGAGTCATGAATGATGCAGAAATTCATTTATTTAGCATATTTTATAATTTATTGAATTTCACTATTCACGAAAAAAACCAAGTATTTTAGAAAAATCCCAAAAATTCACCCAAAACATTTTTCAATGTTTAGAATCCAAAATGAACTAAATTTTAATAAAATAATTTTCTTAATATGAGAAATTTAATTTTTTAATTAAAATCATTATTTACTTGAAAAATACAGTTTTAAAACCAAAACTGATCTTATAATACCCTGAAAAATTATCTAAGGTTTTATTAAATTATCTTAAAATCATAGTACCACAAAAAAAATTATTTAGGAACATTTTTTGAGAAATTTAATTTTATTTTGAATAAATTTTTTAATTTAAAATTGTAATTAAATATTTATTTCTCACAAAAATACCAACACTTAATTATTAATTTATAAAATATTCTATTTTATTTATAAGGTGTCTAAATTTTATTTATAATTACATGGGTGATGTTATTATTCATAAGGGTACATTAATATTCATATGGGTCATGTTACTATTCATAAGGGTATGTCATTATTTATAAGGGTAAGTTACTATTCATTAAAAATTAAGTCGATTCTATCATATTCCAAATATCATACTGAATGAAACCGTGTATATCTATTTTTTGAAATTCAAAACACATAACCAACAAAATTATGTTTATTGTCTAGGTTATAACAAATTTTTGTTTCATAGGGACTCAGTGTTTCATGCATTCTATATTAAATTTATTTTTGAATCCTTGGGGTGTCATATTAAAAGTAAATATATTTATAGCATGATTTAGTATTTATCAAAATAGTTATAATAGCCAATATATATTGTTCTTAATCATTTAAAATATTTAATTAACTAATGTTTTGGTAAAAATGAACTTTTTAATAAAATAATTCAATATATTTATTAAAATATTCTTTTACACAAAATAATACTGAAAAATAGTATTTCTTTTTAGAACATTAATTAATTTGAAAGCTATAAATTTTCAATATAATTATTTATAAGTTTTATTATTGTTAATTAAAACACATAATTAATAGAAATTATTCAAAAACTATAAAACAAATTATTGGGGTGTTACACAATGCATCCTTATATCATTAGTTAACTAACTTACCATGCATGACAGAAACTACTACCAGATCTAAGTAGAATCATAAGCATCTAGATTCATTTATTAAGTCACTAATTTAGTTAGAACACCCTCTTAGGTTACATCTTAAATGACATTACTTAGTCATGATCAAGCTCACCTCACATGGTGTTCAAAGGTCTAGTCTCAACACTAGTCAATGAGCCACTCATAACCCAATAAGAAATTTATTATAATAATTAATCCATTAAAAACATTTATTAGAGTTTAAGGTAAACACACAATAACTTAGTGCAACCACACATCACATGCACTAAGAAAAAGTTAAATTATTTGATAGATAGTTTAAATACCACCTACCATATGCTCATAAAAGTATAAATGTTAGGTATCAGCCTCTGATTCGAGCTCAAATGAGATAAATTGATGAATCAGACAAACACCCTGAAATAGGGTAAAAATAGCCATATCTATAATAAGTCCAAGAAATATCATGAGAAACCAATGAATAAGGGTTACATATCTATATATACTCATTGGATTAAATATAAAATGAGATCAAAAAGGGTTGGAAGATATCCCACATGGAAGAGGAGATCTTGAAGGTTAGGGCAAGTTCTGAAAAATAACATGCAAGGAAAAACCCCTTTATAGCCATTAAATTCCCACTCATTTATTTACCCCATTTTATTTCCATTATTTCCTTTTTATCATTATTATTATAATTTAATTTTCTTATTATTATATTTCTTTTTCCACTAGGCCTAGTTAAACCCATCATCCAAACCCACATATGGATCTTCTAGCACTAGAACTTTGTAAACTTTTTTATAAAGTTCAGAAAAGTAGTGGGATTATATCGATGTAGGGGAAGGATTTTATGTAAGGGTTAATTTCTTAGGGGTGTCCATGTAAGGGTTTCAAAAACATATTGGGATCCCTATATATGTAAATCCACATAAGGGTATCCCATATACAAGTATCCCACATAAGGGGATCCCACCTACAGGGATCTTACATAAGGGGATCTCATGTATGGGCCTTCCATCACTGGACTTTGTAAAAATTTGGAAAAGTACAACCATGTATGGGTTTTCAGAAAAACCATACTCAGCACATGCGGCTCACCTCCAACTCACCTACAGATCATCTGAAAAGTCATTATAACTAAATAAATAACACCAAACTCATCCTTTGAGCCTGACCAAACATCAAAACTCAACTCGTACCTATATTTACACATCCAACACTCCCATCAGGATCCATTGTGCATGGGAGAGCCCATGTTCACTCCAAAATTGGTCCTCAAGAACTTGATCAAGCATAGAAGTCCCTAAAACATTTAAAACTCTCTTTAAACTAAAAGTTCATATTAATGGAAAAATAAAATCAATCATGGATTATAACCAAAACATGAATGACCTCACTCAAAAATTAAACTATGTATGCACCTCGATAAAGGGAAGTAGGTTACACTTGTGGTGTAGTATTTTGCTCTTATTGAGGTTCTAGATGGTGGAGTTTGGTGTGGTTATATTTTATTAGTATGAAAATATTCTATGTAATCCTTTATAAAGGTGGGGAACATGATTCCACCATGGAAAATTCCTTTATATACAATCTATATCTGAGGGATATCGATGGTTCATAGCGGCGCTTCATGATAGAATTTAAGGGCGGCTTGTGATTGGTGGGAGAGGATTTGGGTAGAGCATCTTGATTAAATTCAAGAAAGTTTTATCATGATGGTTTCAAGAGCTTCCCCCATGGTAGGTTTGAGAATATTTGATTTTTTTAATAATGATGATCTCAAATATATTATCCCTAATATAAGTGTTAAATAAGGGACATATCTTGGAGTGGGGTTGTATTCTAGTTCCTTGTAGATATATGGATCCTTAGAAGCTGGAGAAGCTCATGTTGTATGTGTTATCCTCCCACATGTGGTTGGTTTGTGGGATTCTCAGAGATTCTTTTAGACCGTTTCCTTCTCAAGGGTGAAAATTCATGAAGGTAGGGAGAATGTAGTGATCCCAATTTTTTCTATATAGAAGACTTAGCTCATTTTTCAATTTCAGAGCCTTAGACCCTTAAGAAGATTAAAATGGTAATTTCCCATAGAAAATGACTATGGAGGAATTTTTTTGTTCCATTTATCTTAGGATGTGATGTTTACCCTTGGGCTGGAATTTGGTGAGATATCAAGACGAGCATATTTTCTAGGATGTTCAATATATATCAAATAAATATTATTTACTCTTGTGAATTAAAATATTGATATCTCTTAAAATAATATATGGACATTAATTAAGACTTAATTTTTGTGTTCATAATGAGAGATTTTACCTGAGATAAGTATAAAACTTATTGGGGTTCCAAGCCCTATGTGAAGCCTTCTTATGGGTATTTATTCTAATTTAATTTCAGGATTTAAATTCCCAAACCCTATTAATACCCCACATTCATGAAATATGGGAGATCATATCCTATCATTGAAACCACTTAACAAAGAGAGAGATAGGGACAGGAAGGATTCTTCATTTGAGTAGGCTGATCAAAGCCGAATAGGGGTACAACAGTGATGGAGTACGGATCCAATTATGAAGATTTGGTGATTCACAAGGAGGTAGGGCCAGTTATTTTTATTTCTATATTATGTTCATTTTCCTATAAATTTTCAACTTCATCTTTTTTTTCTAGTTGTTTTTATATTACTTAAGACTCGAGGTGGGGTGATTTGCGGTGAAATGGAAATTTTGAGTTATTTGATGGGGTTTTTTGTTCAAAAAATACAACCACATGGACTGTGGTTCAAAAACACATGTGTTATAATTACATTAGTGTGGTAGAATATGAGGTTTACACAATGTGTTGGACATATGTACAGGTCATGTAGAGCTGTTGGTACACGACTCGGGGTATATCCATGTACATAGCTAGACACCCCATGTGAGGTACACACTATAGAGAAGTGCATTCCATATTAGTTTACATGACATGAATTATGATAGGGTACATGAATTTACACCCCTATGTGGATTACATGTCGTATGTTCTTGAGGCATGTTTTGTACTTTGTAAGTACATGAAAATATGGGATGTAGTATACACTCATAGTTGTGTGTTTGGGGTACATGTCTTTTACACATAGTATATGTTTTTACTTTACCATTAAAGTATTTTTTTTCATGTTTTATCGACCTTGAGATAGATTTAGACAAGTAATTTGACCATTTTAATTATCTTTCCATATAGAAAATTATAGTAGGATTATCATCACTATCAAATTCCCTTTCTGATATGATTTAATGCTGGTTGTAGAGATTATCCTCGTAGTAGTGATGATTGGATCTAAGTGATGATGTAGATAGAGTGATAGTATGGTGATCCCCCAAACAAAATTTAGATAATAGGGTGTAAAATCATCACATGTATTTGTAGATTGGTATTCTCATATTTCATCAATAGTTGTGTATCCTTGGAGGATGGGAAGGTCCTGAACATAGGAGGTCGGGCTAGTATTTGGCGGTGCCCTCTATGAAGTAGGGTAAGCCTAAAGGGACTCATGGATATATGTAAAACTCAAGGAGATTACCCTCCTTTCTTTTCACCCTAGAGTTAGATTCAGTTCATGTAGTTTGGATTTAAGGATAAGGAAGTTAGTCACTTTCTTCCTTTTTATATTATAATTTGTAGCTAGTATTAATTATAGATGAATGATATCATATCTCTTCTATGTTCCACCTCGATTTGTGACTACAAGAGATAGAGAGTAGTGATTGAGGAGTATTCTTGATATCCCCTTCTATCAGATCACTATTTCTGATGATTATGTTGTGTAAGAGGTATGGAGATAATAATTGGATAATCCCTCAATATTATAGAATGTGAGGAGCTTCATGCCATCCCTTACATTGATAAAGTTAGTAATTGTAAAGACCTTGGACCTAGTATCCTAGATTTAATAGTTACTTTATTACATTGTCATTAGATACATGTGATTATATCCCAAATAACTGAATAGTTTAGTAGTATTAATAAAATAGATACATACATAATTCTTATATTACATTGTAAATATAAAAACATAGTATAAGAAACATTCGTGTATCCTTGATATTATTCATAATATCTTTATTTATATCCTGGGGAAAGGAAAACAATTAAAGGGTTAACTCAGATGCTCAGTAAGGATTACATACAACATAATCTATCATGAGTAAAAAATGAATAATTAACATGGAAGATTTTATAATCAAAACACATTTCATTCAATCAATAACTTGATTTCAATGAGAACCCATGTCTAATATCAACAAATAAAACACATGGATAATGAGAATTAAATTCTTAATAAAGTAAATTCATAAATCTAGACATTCATGATCAAGGCCTCTAACCAAGAAATCATGAATCTTATCATCATGGCCTCTCAACGAAGAGATTATCATTTTGTCAAGGCCTCTCAACCAAGAAATTATCATTCATTCAAGGACTCTCAACCAAGAAAATATCATTGTAGGGGTAGGAAAACACCAAATAGCCAATTTTTATGACATGATCTTACAACCTCGACCTATAAATCATACGAACCTTTTTTGACTCATGAGACCTATCAATGCATCAAGGGAATATCTATAAATGGGCACCACTCATAACTTTAACGTCCTACACATTCCCTATATTTTGAATGGTTAATAAAATTTATTATTAAAATGCCTTATGATTCAACAATTATCTGTTTTGAATCAAGAATATAGAAAATCAATACTTAACAATCATAAACCATCTAGAGAAAGAATAAATATAGTATCATTGAATTATATACCAAGTAACATCAATGGGTGTTTACAAAGTTGAAAATACCTTTAAATTTTTACTAGAACATTTCTTGAGGAAAATATTATTTTCATTTTAAAATCACTTATTTATACTCTAAAAATTTCCCAAATATTAAAGAAACTATTTCCTAAGAAAATAAAATTAGAAACTTTTAAAGGAAGATTCAAAGAATCAATTGTTCATAATGGAGGTAAATTCTATTTATGTCATGTATGTTGAAACAAATATTCCTTTTACATTATTGGTAAAAATTCAAAAGTACCATATTCAAAAAATGAAAAAAGTTTCATTTTAAAACATTTTATAAAAATTAAATCATTAGTAATAATGAATTTAAAAAATCATAATGGAATAATAAAAATATTATTGAAAACATTTTTAGAAAACATGAACATGGAAGAAAAATATTTTTGACTAAAGAGGAAATAAATCATGTTTTTCTTAAAAAAAATTTCTCAATATTTTTAAGTACCCAAGAGAGGAAATATAACTATTACTTGAACAAATCATTAATAACTAGAGGTGAAAAAGTAAAATTATCAGAAAAGTATCATATTAATTTTCTCAATGGAAATTCAAATGTAAATAATCTTGAAAAAAATGAGATTCTAAAATAAATCCCTTATCGCTTTAGTATCTTTTGAATTATAACCCATATGAATTAAATAAATTCAAGGTAAAATTTAAATAACATTAATATAAAGTTATTAATTACATAATTCATCAAAGGTAATATGGCATATATCTCATAGCCACAAATGTGAGATGAGAAAACCCTTACCTTATATCTGACTTACTTTGTAAGTGATTTTAGAATATTTTATAATAAATTTTAATTTGTAATAATTAAATGATAAAACCATATATATAATTGTAATATCATATATTATCCACTTATAATATTTTAACACTCATTTATTAACAATTATTTGTTAACATCTTCATTTCTGAGTGTTAATTGCTTTATTTTTTCATGAGAATTTTGATTTGGTGGTTTTGGTCCTTGTACTTTGATAATGGGTCCATAATCTACAGAATGATATTCATGACATTAATATCATATCTATTCATTATATATATATATATTCATCCATAAAAAGGCATAGATAAAAAATTGAATTACCCTTTCATGGAGATGGTAGTTCGTACGTATGCATGAATGATGTTTTCACTTTTTAAAAGATGGAATGAAAGAAAGAAAAATAATATTTCAACTTTATATAATAATTATTATATTATATATATTCATTAAATATATAATTATTACCATATATTAAAATTGGAAATTAAAAATGGAACACGTCACTTTTTGGAGGTGGTAGTCCACACGTACGCACGAGTGATGTTATTGTTTTCCAATGGATTGAAAGGTAAGAAGGTAGATATGATATTATAATTACAGAAATATTATTATTTTATAAATATCATATATATTCATTAGTTTCATCTTTACAACCACTAAGTTAAAGTGGATATTAAAAACAAATTGCACCGCAACATGGAGACGATAAGTCGTACACACACACGAGCGATGTTTTCACTTTTCATAGGATGGAAAAGAGATAGAAAATGATTTTCCCATAATAATAATAACATATAAGTATATTTATGATAACAGATTTATTATTTTAATATAGATACAATATATTTATAGTAATTATAAGAATAAATAAATTTGAAAGATTCGGTAAAGACGATTACCTCTTCTTCATTAGTCTTCCTTTAGATCACTTCTTAAGGACCCTTGGAATGGTCTTTTAAGAATACCAAAAATTATTCTTCATGGATAGGTAAGTTGAGAAGATAATTTTTCAGGGATTTTTCAATATATATAGATCAATAAGGTGTAAAGAAAATAGATAATGGGTGTCCTTTTATAAGGGAGGGAAGGAACACACTTGAAATTACAAAAACATATTAAAATATAATTAAGGTATTTCTCAAGTATAATGATTCAAAATAGACATGGATTCAAAAAAAATATTTTATGGTCAAAATATCATAATAAAATGAAATATATATGGGTTTTGGTTTATTTTTAAACCTTAACTTTTGGTTTATCCCCTTCGTTAACCATTTTTAACCTTCACCGTGATAACAACTATTTCAATATTAAAGGGTTATCATTTTAATTATATGGTGAAAATTGGATCATAAATGACCAATGGGTTAAATTTTAAACCATTTCTTATCTATTTTGTCCTAGTTCAATATTTTTATGATTTTTAAATAATTTAATAAAATATTATTTTAATAAAATATCATTAATTTCATTTTTGACACTATTCATTTAATTTGAATTTAAAGATGTCAAGACATGTATGGAATTTAAATATAAACTATTAAATAATACATAATATTTTATATTTATCTAAAAAATTATTATAACCCAATAATTCCTCCAAATTATGTTACTTTTAATATTTCTAAATCATTTATTTTATTTTTTTTATTAATTGAATAAATATTGCGTCGGTGTTGTATAAGTATTTCAGGTAATTATTCACTCACTAAAAATTAAAAATAAACTTAAATGATACAAAAAATAATTTATCTATCAAATAAATATTTATAACTGAACTTTCCCTATTTTTAACCTAAAGTAAAAAAAATTAGAGATATTAAAGTCAAGAGAGTGAAATTCTGTATTTATTCTTTTCTTAAAATAATATAAAGGACATAATCAAAGAAAAATGGTACCAAGTGTTCATATATTATAGAATTGGATATAAATATCTAAATTCCACTTATCAATAGGATAAATACAAGTGTTAGAGAAATTTTAAAGCCTTATCCTAAAGTTTTAACCCAATTTTACTCGTTTTACCCTTACCAAGGTGAAACATATTTACAAAGATTATTATTTATAATGACAAAAAAATGACCTATTTACCAAATTTCATCCTCATGATTCTAAATATATAATATATTTTTAAAGTTTCGATATCTTTAAGTGGTAGAAATTAATTTTAATACAAATGTTTAAAGTGCAATGAAAAATAGTTTTTATAAAAATGTGTTTTTAAACATAAAAATTAACTTATATAAAAATCATGAATATTGATAACTAAAATGGAATTAATTATATTATTAAAAATAAAATTTATTATATGTCACTTTAATACAAAATCCAAAATATAATGATACTTTTTAATTACTTGATTTAATAAATGATGGTATTTGAAATATCAGTATTTTCACTATTCACTGAAAAATAAATCATTTCATTAAAATACTAAAACATCACCCTAAGTTAATTTTTATATTATTATTTTAATAATTTTTTTTATTTTATAAAATATAATTTCAAAAAGTGAAAAAATAATTATAATTTTCATGTACAAAATGAAATAAAATAATTTTTGAAAAATATGCATTTTTGAAGTATAAAATGACTTCACTAAATATTGAGTGACAATTTATGAAGTTTCAATCAATTAATTTTTATTGATTAGGACCATCATACATATATTTTATAATTTAGTTACTCATATTCACACCCACTAATTCAACGAGTAGATTATCATACTTAAACAATAATATTTTTTATAATATACCTCAATTATATTAAAGCTTGGTGTTGTATATTAAGAGAGCCATTGAACACTTAAAATTATTTAAAGAGAAATATATCTTAAAATATTGGGATGTTATATTCTACCCCCTCAAATAAATTTTTCCCTCACAATTTTATGACAGTCCTCAAAGGTTTAACCTTTATTGAAAACTCACATCGTACATAGGGATAATAAAACTTCTTTTGAAAAGGGAAAGTGGGAAACATAAAGGTTACCTAAAATATCAAATATTATGATTCCTAGATAAGTATATCATTGATTTAAAGTTAAAATATATACATTAAAGAGATAATAACATCCAAGGACTAATAGAGAGTGATAGAAAACATTGTCATGAGAAAGTTAATGACCAAAAAACCATAAATTAGTGTTGGGTGAAAAGACCACTAATTTATTAGAAATTAAGGTAAAATAATAACATTTTTATTTCAATATCATTTTAATATATTATTTTATGCATCATATACTAATTCCTAAATCCTAAAAATTCAATAAATCCAAAAAAATTCGATTATTTCAAATCTAAACATAAGTATAACTACCATGTTTTCATCTAGGGAATAATTGTTTATCTTAAAAAAACTACTCAATAACCAGATTACTACTAGGTGTCTTTATTTATAAGTATTTCCTCAAAGTTTCATGGGATGATTTGATATCCATGAAAAAATTCATATATATGGAATCAAATAAATCATCAATTTATAATACTTATTATTACACCATAAGGTATTTCACCTTAAGTTGTAGTAATTGAATATTCTTGGCTTTATCTCCCTGTCTTCTTTTGTGCTAAGTTCCCTTGACACTTGGGACATTTGTTTGAATAATACCTCATATATTTATAGTTTAATCCTTAGATATCACTGATTTATTTCTTTTCCTTGAATTCAATATCCTTATGAACCCTTTCTCCTAACTTTAAACAAAATCATGTTCCCATTAATCAAGTACCTAGGAGTTTCTTTCCATGGTTGTCACATGTGATAAATTTCATCCTTACCTTATTTTCCTATAACTCATTTCTTTTTCTATGGTTCTCATTTTTCATCTTCTATCTTGATTTCCTTTCCAAATGTATTACTTGTATAATTCTTTCTTTGTTCTAATGGAACTTGATACCATAACATCATATGATAAAAACATTTTATATAATAATTCCCTTTTGAGGCTTGAATTAATCCCATAAAATAACCAGTCAATTGTATTTTTTAGATTATATACATAGTCTATATCAAACCTTGTTAATCTTGTAAAGTTTACGTAATATTCATCAATACTTTCCTATTCCTTTTATCTTATATTGAGGAATTTTCATTCTATATCTGTTCATTAATCATGAGGAAAGTATGTTTCAAATAATATCACTTTGAAATTTCTTAATTCCATGATTTCTATTTCATAACCCTCTTAATTGTTATAGATCAATGGACACCATTGATCGGTATCTCCTTTAAAAAAATAAACTACCACAATAACCTTTTCACTTTCATTACTTCCTAAAGTTATGAATATTTTTTAGAGGGACTTAATCCATTATTTAAGTACCAATGGATTAGTATTTCTATTAAAATATATAGAACATTTCTTGAGAAAATACCTTTAAAATATTACTAGGGAATACCTTTAAAATATGGTACCATTGAATTATATCCTCAGTAACATCAATGGGTGTTTTCATAGTTTAAAATGCCTTTAAAATATTACTAGAACATTTCTTGAGAAAAATACCATTTTCATTTTGAAATCACTTATTTACAATAAAAAATTTCCCAAATATTAAATAAAACATTTTCTTTGAAAATAACTTTTAAGGAATATTTAATTCATTAAGTGTTCATGATAGTGGTAAATTCCATTCATGTCATGTAAGTTAAAACAATATTCCTTTTATATTTTTAGTAAAAAGTTAAAAATAAATCATTCGAAAAATGACAAGAAGAATCATTTTAAAACATTCTATAAAAATTTAATCATGGTTAACTGTGTAATTAAAAAATCATAGGGGAATATTAAAAACAATCTTGAAAACATTTTTAGAAAACATAGACATAGAATAAAAATATTTCATACTAAAGAGGAAATAAAGTCTATTTTTCTTAAAAATATTTTCTCATTATTTTTAAGTACCCAAGAGAAGATAATGATAATATTACTTGAAAATTTCATGAATAACTATAAGATATAAAAATTAAAGGGTTTTTTAAGATAATAATCATATAATTTTCTGTTTGACTCCTCATGTATTAATCATGTTTTAATGATCACAAATCTCAATAATAATTACAATTATTATTAATGATCACAAATCTCACAAATCTTATCAATCATGTTTATTTATGTTTCAAGTTATCTCATATTTGATAATGGCTAAGCTCAATTCATTTCATGCATATTACTGTTTAAATATGAATACTGTTATTTGCCTAAGTACAAGACATCGTGAAGCTTGACACAGTAAGTTAGACACTGTGAGCAAGACACAGATACCGTGAACAAGAACACTGTGATGAAGCAGACACTGTGAAGCCTAAGTCTCAGACACCGTGACCAATGAGACACTGTGACCATGAGACACCGTGACACAGTAAGCCTGACACCGTGAATCAAGACACTAAGAACAGACACTCTATTTGCCTAAGTGATAGACACAATTAGTAAGACACAGTCATCAAGGCACAGTGAATCTATAAACTATGAGCAAGGCACCGTAAGCCAAGAACCGTAAGCAAGACACCATGAAAAGGAGACACTGTGAATGAGACACCGTGACAAGGAGACACCGTGAAGGAGACACAGTGAAGGAGACACCGTGACAAGGAGATACTGTGAAGAAGACATCGTTTTCATAACATACCGTGACACCGCTTCTTAACCTATTTTGTCGTCTTTCAATTTAACTTTTTAACGGTCATATTTTACATCTTTAATGCACTGACATAATTAATGTTTCTTTGTAGACATAGTACGAGGTACGAGGTATGACACATATGGAACCTTTCATCTAACCCTCATGCATTCAAAGATAAAGAATGCAAACTGTCCAAGAGAAAGAAAATAAAATAATGCAAGAAATGCGAGTGCACCATACTTAACAAAAAAGAAAGCCTTGGCATAACCGCGAAGAACAAATTGCAAGATCTTAAAATAAAGCATTGTCTCATGTGTGAAATCCGACTCTACTGAAGAACACACGATGTACACTAGAATTCATAGAACATCTTTACTCATAAAGTACAAAAGATGAATCGTGACACTCTATTTTTCAACACAAAAACCATAGAAGGACTCAGAAGCATTTATTTCTTATACAAGGAGTCCAGAGCTGCACTGATAATCACTAGAGAATTCTGAACTCATATCTACTCTCTCTCTCAGTGATTTATTTATTTTACTTTTGAGAAGTGTGTGTACTCTGTATATTTTACACACACTGACTCCTGCGCTGAACTGGAGGATTTCAAAATCCTCACACAAAATTTTTTACCCTTGTTTACCCATAAAAATTGTTGAAGAGGTCCATGCGTGGCCTGGTCATTATTTTGTTTACCTACAAAAACTGTGTAAGAGGTCCCTGTGTGGCATGGACAGTCCATGTACTGTTGTTAACCCCGATACAGGGTGTAGATTAGAGTTTATTTATATAAAATTCTTGGTGGCAGGTGATCACCAAGTGGAGTGGATTAGGTCTTGTCTTGAGACTGAACCACTTGTTTTATATCCATTGTGCTATTTAAATTTAGTCTACTCTATTTTACTGCTTTACTGCATAATCCAGAAAAACACTAAATTCACTTTGATAGTTAGTCTTGGAAAGAAGTTATATCTGATTTGTCTTAGTAGGATAACTTCAAAAGTGATATTAATAACACATATTAAGATTACTGATAACTAATCAATCTTCTAAGAAGTTGTTTAAACAGTCAAACTCTTATAGCAGTATAACCTTGATTAATTGGGTTGTATCTGAATTTGGGGAAAACCAATTCTTTTGTGTAACAGAAATTTTTATAGTCACTCAATTCACCCCTCCCCTCTTGAGTGAACTACTCCGACCAACATTTTTTATTAGAGGTTGCTTTATTAGGACTTTGTGTAATCTTATTCAACTATGATTATAGTTGTACTTTAAAGATATGTAAATTTCTTTTAATTCTAAATTTCTAGCTCTTTTAAAGTAATTTGTTAGTATGGACAATAGATTGGAAGGTTCTGCAACTAACAGACCACCATTCTTTAATGGAACAAACTATGCTCAATGGAAAATTAATATGAAAATGCATCTAGAGAGTATGAGTTTTGAAATTTAGTAATCCATTATAGATGAATACAAACTTCCTGTGACTGATAGAACTACATGGGATGAACCTGCAAAACATGATTACAATAACAATTGCAAATCCATGAATGCTCTATACTGTTCCTTAGGAGATGAAGAATTTAATAGGGTTTCTGCCTGTAAAATTTTCCATGAAATTTGGGATACCTTGTATGTCTCACATGAAGGCACATTTAGTGTAAATGAAATGAGACTTAATACTTAAACTATAAAATATGATAATTTCAAGATGAAACCTGATGATCCTATTTCTGACATGTATCTTAGGTTCAATGAGATTGTCAACACAATGATTTCTCTAGGAAGAGAAGTCACTGCCAAAGAACTGATCATGAGAATTCTCAGATGTCTACCTAACAGATGGAGGGGAACCTCTATCTCAATTAGAGAGTCATGCGATATCAGAAAGCTACCTGTAAAGGAACTCATTGGGAAACTGATGATGTATGAGGAAGAGCTGAGAGTCAACAAAGAAGAGGAGGATGAAAAAAATAGGAAATCTGTTGCATTCAAGACCTCCCTCTCGAAGCACAATGACAAAGGAAAACTGGAAGCTTCTATAGACAGTTCCACTACAGAACAACCATCACCAGATAGTGATGAGGAGATGGCTCAACTGGCCAGAAGATTCAAATGATTTTACAAGAAGAAAAACTTTTTTATAAAGCCTACCTTCAAGGGAAAGTATAATCAAAAAGGAAACTCTAAAAAGTACTGGAAGAGAAGTGAAAAAACTGAAGAGATTGTATGCTATGAATATAAGCGCAAAGGACATATAAAAGATGACTTTCCAAAGCTCAAGTATAAGGATAAATATAAGGATAAGGACAATAAGTACAAAAAGGAAATGAAAGAAACTTGGAGTGCCTCTGAGGATAGTTCAAGCGACTCAGACACATCACATGATGAACAGGATAACAAATCCAATCTTTGTTTTATGACAAACACATCTGAGGTAACATTGAACTCTTCTGTACAAAACTCATATTATTCTGAAGTGGAAAGTGACTCTGAAAATATGACCAATGAATAAATGTTTGAATATTGCAACATTCTTGAAGAGTCATGCAATGAATTAAAGGATAAATATAAATCATTGAAGAAACAACATGCTCTCACTGTAAATGTTAAATCTGAACTTACTACTGAAAAGGAGAAAAATTCTCAACTACTCAAAGAAAAAAATGAATTAAAAATTTCTAATGAGCAATTAAAAAGTGACTTAGAAAAGTTTACTAATAGGAAAAATACCCTTACCCAAATTCTAGGAAAACAAATTTACCCCAAATACAATACTGGCATTGGTTATCAACATGGTAAAAGAAACCTTAGTAGAACTAATTTTATTTCCAAGTCTAGGACATATAGTTTTGTTCCCAGTTCTGGAAACAACTCATCTATCTCGAGTTATGATACATATTCTACTATTTCAAGTTTTTGTGGACCAAATAGAGTTTATTTTTCAAACACTTTACATAATTCTTATAGTAAACCTAAGAGACAAATATGGGTTTCTAAAGAACTTATTACTAATGTTACTGGACCCAAACAAGTATGGGTACCAAAATCTGTCTTTGCTTGATCATGTTGTAGGAAAGATTCTTAAAGAGAACCTACACAAATCTGTGGTACTTGGACAGTGGGTGTTCAAGGAACATGACAGGAGACTACTCATTCTTTAAGAATCTGATAAAAGTAGATGGAGGACATGTCACATTTGGTGAAAATGCAAAGGGGAATATCATTGGATCATGCCATATTGGTAACTCTAATTTGATTCTAATTTCTAAAGTACTGTTTGTTAATGGTATAAAATATAATTTTCTTAGTATCACACAATTGTGTGATAATGGATATCATATTAAATTTGAAAATTAGGCTTGTAATGTCTTTAATTCTAAAGATGAATTAGTATTTTCTGCATCAAGGAATGAGAATGTTTATTCTGTTAATTTAGATTCCTTAACTTCTCAAAATATTTCATGCTTAAGTGTATTTCATAAATAATCTTGGCTCTGGCATAGGAGACTAGGACACTGTAATGTTCACTCACTTAGAAAGTTAACTAGAAAAGGCCTAGTTAAAGACTTACCCAAACTTGAGTTTCCAAATGAAAAAGTGTGTAATCCTTGTCAAAAGGGAAAACAACACAAAATCTCTTTCAAACCAAAGAAAGAAGTTTCTACTTCTCAACCTCTCAAACTAGTTCACATGGATTTGTTTAGACCATATAGAGTTTCTAGTTTAAGTGGGAAGCACTACGTTTATGTTCTAGTAGATGATTTTTCTAGATATACCTGGACCTTTTTCATGGCTCACAAAAGTGAAGCATGCTCTTATTTTACTAAGTATTCCAAGTCTGTAGAAAACCTTAGTGGACTTAAAATCAAATCTTTAAGAAGTGATCATGGTCGTGAGTTTGAAAATCAAGAGTTTGAATCCTTTTTCTCACAAAATGGTTATAATCACAATTTCTTTGTCCCTAGAACACCTCAGCAGAATGGTGTTGTAGAAAGAAGAAATAGAAACTTTCAAGAAATTTCTAGAACAATGCTTAGTGAATATGACCTACCTATTTACTTTTGGGCTGAATCTGTTAATACAACATGCTACATAATCAATAGAATATTGATTAGACTAATTCTCAAGAAGACCCCATATGAACTCTAGAACAATAGGAAGCCTAAGGTTAATTACTTTAGAGTTTTTGGTTGCAAAGTCTTTATTCTCAACACTAAGGATAATCTTGACAAATTTTCATCCAAAAGTGATGAAGGAATTTTCCTTGGTTACTTAATATCAAGTAAAGATTATAGAGTATTCAATAAGAGAACTAAATGTGTGGAAGAATCTGTCCATATCAAGTTTGATGAAACAGATCCACATGAGCCTAGACTCATCCTAGAAAATTTGGAGGATTATGTATCAAATATAAACATCAACTCAAAATCCTCAAATACCTTTGTGAAAGAATATGTGAAAACTTCCAATTTTGGAAATTATGTGCAATCAAGTCATAATGAACTTGAATCTGTTGATGAACCTGAATTCACCAGTCCCTCTTTTTCTAGAAAGGTTAGAACTCTTAAACCCCATCCCTTAGATGTTGTTGTAGGAGACATAGAGAAAGGAACACAAACTAGAGTTTCTCTTTGAAATCAGGTTGAACATCAAGTCTACTTGTCACAACTTGAACCTAAAAACATTTATGATGCTATAAATGATGAATTTTGGGTAATTTCTATGCAAGAATAACTCAATCAGTTTGAAAGAAATAAAGTTTGGAAACTTGTTGAAAGACCCAAGGACACTTTTTTCATAGGCACTAAATGGGTGTTTAGAAATAAAGTAGATGAAGCTGGAAACATAGTTAGGAACAAGGATAGATTAGTTGCACAAGGCTATAGACAAGAAGAATTAATTGACTATGAGGAGACTTTTTCTCCAGTAGCCAGACTTAAAGTCATTAGAATTCTACTTGCTTATGCTGCACATCTGAATTTCAAACTATATCAAATGGATGTTAAGAGTGAATTCTTAAATGGGTATATAGCTGAGAATGTTTTTGTTGAACAACTCCATGGATTTACAAATCCCCATTTTCCCAATCATATCTTCAAACTATAGAAATATTTATATAGTTTAAAACAGGCTCCAAGAGCTTGGTATGACAGATTAAGTACTTTTCTAATTTCCAAAGGTTTTACAAAAGGAATAGCTTATCCTACCCTCTTTATAAAATGAATATCTAATGATGTTTTAGTTGTTCAAATCTATGTAGATGATATTATTTTTGGATCTTAAAAAAATTCATTATGTATTGATTTTTCTTAAATGATGCAAAACGAATTTGAAATGAGTTTAATGGGTGAACTAAAATTCTTTCTTGGATTTAAAATATTTCAAAATAATGATGGAATTGTTTTGACTCAAAGTAAGTACACTAGAGATCTTCTAAAACGTTTTGTATTGGATATTAAAAAAAGTAGTGACACTCCCATGAGTACCACCTGTAAGTTGGATCTTGATGAAGATGGAAAATCTATTGATCAAACCAATTATAGAGGAATGATTGGAAGTCTACTTTACTTAACTTCTAGCCATTCTGATATTATGTTTAGTGTGTGTATGTGTGATCTCTTTCAATCAAACCCTAATGAATCTCATTTAAATTTTGTAAAGAGAATTTTTAAATGCCTCAAGCATACACCCAATCTAGGACTGTTCTATCCTAAAAGACAATCCTTTTAACTAGTTAGTTATTCTGATGCTGACTTCGGTGGCTATAAGTTAGATAGAAAGAGAACCTCTGGAAGATGTCACCTTTTAGGAAAGTCACTATTATCATGGTGTAGTAAGAAACAAATTTTTTTTGCATTATCTACTGTAGAAGCATAATACATAGGTGTTGATAGTTGTTGTTCACAAATTTTTTGGATGAAACACACATTACTAGACTATGGATATCAATTCAGACATGTACCAATAAATTGTGACAACACAAGTTCTATTAACATTTCAAAAAATCATGTTTCACATTTTAGGACAAAACATATTGATGTAAGACATCACTTTTTGAGAGATCACTATCAAAAAGGTGATATCACTTTGGAATTCATTAGTACTGAATATCAACTTGATTATATATTCACTAAACCATTAAATTCTGAGAGAATAGACTACATCATACATGATCTTGGAATGATCAATCACAAATAGATATCTTACTAGTCTTACTGTTTAATCTTTTACTATATTTTACTTTATTGTTTCATGTTCACTATTTCTCGGTTACTTTCTCTCATATTTACGGTCTCACCGTTAGCACTTTCTATTCAAGGTTTGTAATTTACTGTCTCACCGTGACCGAATAGTTTACTTATTGTATCACCATGATAGAACAGACCATTCATTGTCTCACCGTGATGACCATTGACTGTCTCACCGTGATGACCATTTACCATCGCACCGTAACAACTATTCACGATCTCACTGTGAAAATTATTTATGATTTTCTTTTAACCCATATCACGGTAATTCTTTTTTCACCTCTTTTTACTTTCCCGTGTTTTTATTTTTGTGATGTATGACATTCCCAAATGATAAAACAAAAGGGTTTCACTCAATTCTTCACCCAGACCTTCTCCTACTCACTCTTTATGAACCCTTTCAACCTTGAAACCCTCTCTCTCTTGACCTTTGGTGAATTCCAAGGATGAAGCGTCCATCTTCATCCACACCTGAGAAGCGCAGCTCGAAGAAAAAGAAGATAGCATCGAAGCTGGAACCCGAAGGACCCTTGAATCCAAACCTGGTAAATCGTACTGTCGTTCCTGAAAAAGAAGTTTGCCGTGGGTGGCTTTTGTCCAGAAAGTCTCTGGTTTTAAAAGTTTTAAGATAACAAGGCTGGATATAATGTTTCTCAAGGAAAAATAGACCTATTTATCCAAGGTTGGTAGCTCAGTTTTATCAGTATGTAAAATTTTCTTTTCATGCTGGTGAAAGCTATGTTGTGAAGAGTTGGGTCAACAGACAAAGATGCTCATTCTCTTCAAGGATCTGGGTTGCATGCCTTAGGATTCCTCATGAAAGAATTTGTGATGATTATCAGAGAGATCCTCCACCTAAAAATAATTTATTTGACCTATAAAATGCACTGGAAACCCTAACTAGAAATGGCACCAAGAGAAGGGCCATAACTGCTGAACTTGATGGAGAGACAAGGTTGTTGTTTAAATTTGTTCAAAATCTGATTAGCCCGAGGAAAGGTGACTTTGATGTCTTGAAGTACCAAGATATGTTCCTGATTCATCTTATGAATAATGGACATGAAATCAATTTGTGAAAATACATCATTCACCATATGTGTGAATTGATCAAGGTCACATCCAAATCCACATCCTTGTTCTACTCTCAGTTGATTTTAGCAATGCTTGTTGTAAAAGGAGTAGTTGGACCCAATGAAGAAGTACTTATGGATTTTGAATATTGTTTATCTAAACCTACCATTAAGAGGATGAAAATAAACTGGAACCCCTAGAAGAAGAAATGGGTTGAAGATAATGATAAGCTTTATGAGAAGTATAATCCTATGGATTATCCAACAAGTCCAAAGGACATTTCTGATCCTGGTTTGGAACCAGATGAAGTTTTTGATTATTCATAAGATGAAGAAGAAGAGGAAGAGGCAGTTAAAGTACCACACATAGAAGAGGCTGATATACCTCATAGGGAAGAAGTTGTTATTGAGAAAGAAAGGACTATTGTTCCTCCTGTTGTTCTTGGCAAAGAACCTCCTACCCCTAGAGTTGTTATCAATATAGAAATCAAACCCGAGGCTGGAAAAGAATTAGGTGTGATAGAATCTGACCAACAAGTCATAGAAGAACCTGTTCTGGAACTCCCTATTATAGAAGAGGCTATAGTTGGAGAACTCCCTACTATGCAAGAAGCAACTCAAAAAGAACTCCCTACTGTTCAAGAAGAAACTCTCAAAGAAATCCCTACTATCCAAGAATCTAATCTAGAAGACCTTCTTGTGGAACAATCTATTCCTGAGATAATATACTCTGCTGAAGAGAGGATGGAGATAGCCTTTAGGTTGTCAAGGCAAGAAATGGATGAGGAAATTAGAGATGAACCAGTGTATTTAAAACAAGTACTTGAGCCTCATAGTCCTGAAAAGGAAGCACTTATTGAGTGAGTGGAACCTCAAAATCTTGAGACTGGTGAAGCTAAGTCTATTGAAGCATCTCAACCAACTGAGTCATATTCGTTGGACACTCAGTATAAATTCCCTAGATTTTATGATGTAAGTGAATCTCAACAGGTTACTGCCACTGGGATTGATCTTTCTTCTTTGTTTCAACTGAAATCTGTCACATACTTTGCACCGGAACCTGAACCTCAACCTGAACCTCAACCTGAACCTGCACCTATACCACTTCCTGCACCTAAACCTTTACCTTAACAACAATATTTTGTCATTAAAGATGATTTTAAAGTCTTTGTAGATACTATCTTAGCTGGAGTTGAGAAACTTATGTCCTCTCAACCTCCTCTTGTCACCAAATTGAGTCAGGAAGATGCCTCACTACTTTTAGAAAATATTATATGGCACATTCAACCCAAGATGATTCATGAAATTCAAGAAGTAAGGGTTGAAAACAAGTTTCTCAGTAATGAAGTTTCAACTCTGAAAATCATGGTTGAAGATCTACAGAGATAATTTCATTCCAGATCAGAGCCTGCTTCTACTTCTCTTGAACCTACTGTTTCTCATATTTCTAGAGATATTGTGTCCCAGATTCATCCATACCTCTTATACTTTGATGAAAATATTGTAGAAAGGCACAAACACATGTTGAAACACATGAGAGAGCTTGTGGAGAACCTTAATAAGCTCATAGATGAATATGATGTTTGTCTTCAAAAGGTCCTGAAATAGCTCAAGTCTCTGACCATAACTGTCAAAGCTTCTACTTCCTCTGGTCAAACCTCTACTCCTTATTTGGATAGTTCTCTACTCAGATCTATAGTCTAATAAGACCTTCAAACTGCTTTAAGTGGTTTCAATGTGACTTCTTTATCTGAAGTTATCAAGAACAGTGATAGAGTTCTTGATCTTGTGCTAATTCATTCCAAAAATTGTCAATGATTCCCAGCAGGAGATCTCTAAGAAAGTGGACTTCTATTTCAACCATATTTTCTCCAAGTCTGATATGACCAACCACTTCAAATACCTTGTAGAGAATCTGAGAATTCCTCCTATGACTCGGGCCTTCAAAACCAAAGTCCATAATCTCACTGAATTTACCAGATTGTTGGAAAAATTCATGGAAAACAAAGATGACTTTGAAAAGGTCATGCAATATAGTGGAGAGATTATTTCAGACTTCATTAAACTTCTGAGCCCATATCTTCATGTTCAAAGTACAACCATTGTTTCTCCAGCGGCTGATCCTCTCAGACCTGGATTACCTAATTTGACCTCTACCTTACCCTCAATAACCATGTCTATTGGCCAAGCTCTTAGTCAGATCAGGCCAGTGATTCTTGATCAGCCACAGCCTAGATCTTTTACAGATCCTACTTTGGCTCCCTCAATCTTCGAATGTATCCCTTTACCTTCTCTATCTACCACCTCTCTTCCTTCTTCTACATCAGCAATTTCCCCTATGGCTTCCTCTTTTGCTATTGATAAAGGAAAAGAGAAGGCCAATCCCTGAAGAAGACCAGTGACTGCAATTTTTTGATGGGGATGTCATTGATTTTTTGGGTATTTTTACTGTATGTTGTCTTCTAAACACTCTTAATGCCATATGAATTGTTTTCAGTCTATTATTTCTACTTTTAGATAATCCAAAAAGGGGGAGAAAAAGTGAGAAGTTATCTGTTATTCTATATGTTATTTTCTCTATAGCTGCATTCAATTTACCCTTTAACTGTACTTGATTTGTGATCATCAAAAGGGGGAGATTGTTGGACTACTCATGTATTAATCATGTTTTAATGATCACAAATCTCAATAATAATTAAAAATATTATTAATGATCACAAATATCACAAATCTTATAAATCATGTGTATTTATGTTTCAAGTTATCCCATACTTGATAATGGCTAAGCTCAATTCATTTCATGCATATTACTGTTTAAATTGGAATAATGTTATTTGCCTAAGTACAAGACACCGTGAAGCTTGAAACAGTAAGTCAGACACTGTGAGCAAGACACAGACACCGTGAACAAGAACACTGTGATGAAGCAGACACTGTGAAGCCTAAGTTTCAGACACCATGATCAATGAGACACCATGACCACGAGACACCGTGACACAGTAAGCCTAACATCGTGAACCAAGACACTAAGAATAGACACCGTAAGCCAGACACTCTGTTTTCCTAAGTGCCAGACACAGTTAGAAAGACACAGTCATCAAGGCACCGTGAATCCAGAAACTATGAGCAAGGCACCGGAATCCAGGAACCGTAAGCAAGACACCGTGAAAAGGAGACATTGTGAAGGAGACACCGTGACAAGGAGACACCGTGAAGGAGACACAGTGAAGGAGACACCGTGACAAGGAGATACCGTGAAGAAGACATCATTTTCATAACATACTGTGACACCGTTTCTTAACCTATTTTGTCATCTTTCAATTTAACTTTTTAACGATCATATTTGACGTATTTAATGCACTTACTTAATTAATGTTTCTTTGTAGACATAGTATGAGGTACGAGGTAAGACACATATGGAACCTGTTGTCTAACCCTCATGCATTCGAAGATAAATAATACAGAGTTTCCAAGAGAAAGAAAGATACAACAATGCAAGAAACGCGAGTGCGCCGTACTTAACAAACAATCAAGCCTGAGAATAACCGTGAAGAACACATTGCAAGATCTTAAAAGAAAGCATTGTCTCATGCATGCAATCTGACTAAACTAAATAACACATGAATTACACTAGAATTAATAGAACATATTTACTCATAAAGAACAAAAGCTGAATTGCAACACTCTATTTTCCAACAAAAAAACCAGAGAAGGACTCAGAAGCATTTCTGTCTTATCCAAGGATTCCAGAGTTGCACTGCTAATCACTAGATCATTCTGAACTCATATCTACTCTCTCTCTCAGTGATTTATTTATTTTACTTTTGAGTAGTGTTTGTACTCTATATATTTTACACACACACTGACTCCTGTGCTGAACTGGAGGATTTCAAAATCCTCACTCCAAATTATTTACCCTTTTTTACCTACGACAACTGTGGAAGAGGTCCTTGTGTGGCCTAGTCATTATTTTTTTACCCACAAAAATTGTGGAAGAGGTTCATGCATGGTCTGGACAGTCCATGTACTATTGTTAACCCCGATCTAGGGTGTGGTTTAGAGTTTATTTATATAAACTTCTTGGTGGTAGGTGATCACCAAGTGGAGTGGATTAGGTCTCGGCTTGAGACTGAACCACTTGTTTTATATCTGCTATGCTATTTAAATTTAGTCTACTCTCTTTTACTGCTTTACTGTATAATCCAGGAAAACACTAAATTCACTTTGATGGTTAGTCTTGGAAAGAAGTTATATCTGATTTTTCTTAGTAGGATAACTTCAAAAGTAATATTAATAATTCATATTAAGATTACTGAGAACTAATCAATCTTCTAAGAAGTTTTTTAAACAGTCAAACTCTTATAGCAGTATAACCTTGATTAACTGGGCTGTATTTGAATTTGGGGAAAACCAATTCCTCAATGGAGAAGAAAATTATAGGGTTTTTTAAGATAATAATCAAATAATTTTCCTCAATGGAAATTCAAACATAAACAATCCTAAAATAAAATGAGATTGTAAAAGAAATTCCTTACTACTTTGGTATCTTGTGAATCATAACACCCATGAAATAAATAACTTCAAATTAAAACTTTAAATATGATTAATATAAATTAATTAATCATATAACATATCAAATGCATATTTTATACATCACATGAAATAAACAATTGGTGAATATGGAATATGACTCCTAGGAATAAAAGTGACATGAGAAAACCCTTAGCTTTGATCTGACTTGCTTTGTAAATGATTTTATCCTATTTTATAATAAATTTAAATTTATTATAATTATATAACATAATAATATACATACTTATACTATCATATATGATCCACTTATAACATTTTAATACCTATTTATTAATAATTCTTTATTAAAATCATCGTTTCTGAGTGTTAACTATTTTGTTTTTTCATGAGAATTTTGGTTCAGTAGTTCTCATCCTTGTACTTTGATCATGGTTCCATTATATAAATAAGTTTAATCAATATATTAATGTAATAAATATTCATTATATATATTTATTTATTTATTTATATTCATCCATAAAATTTAGTGATATAAAAATGAATTACGCCATTCATAGAGGTGGTAGGTCATACATACACATGAACATTATTTTAAATTTTAGACAGATGGAATGAAAGAAATTTAAATAATAGTTAATGATAATTTTGAAGCCACTACTTTTCTAAGATCCGGTTTTCTTGTTAAGTTAAAGTCAGGATTTTCTAATTATTTGGACTCCTCGGTTTGGCCCTCTATCAAGAAAATGTTTTCTCTCGTTGACATTAATGATCATTGGTCTGTCTCTAAAGATTCCTATCTTCAGTTTTGGAAGTCTAATTGGACTGGAGATCCTCTTATAGATTCTCTCAATCAAGAGTTTTCCAAAATATATCTTGATATTACAATAAAGGGCCAGTTTTTGAACATGGAAACTGTTCCAGATAATATTAAATAGGTTGTAAGGGATTACTATTTTTCCTCTATTGGTGATTTTTGGATTTAGGAGTTGAATTGTTCAGGTATTATTTCTTTAAATAATTTTTATTCTCAATCTATTTTTCCTGTATTGGGTCTTCAATGGATTGGTAATTTTAAAAGAAACATTCTTTATCTTTCTCGGTTTACTCTAATTTGGAGGCTACTGCATGGGAAACTTCCCACTTATAATTATCTCTAGGTTCATGGTATTTCATTGTGCTCTGTTTGTGTCCTTTTTCATTAGTATCATGAGGATTTGGATCATTTATTTCTAAGTTGTGTTACTACTTCAACCATGTGGAAGGCCATTTTTGATGCATTTGAAGTTTTTCAGCTGGGATTTGTCTCTATTCAGGATTTATTTCCAGGTCTATTTTTTCTTCTCCTTTTCCCTTTTATGTTGTTTCTTTTTCAGGTTGCAGTGGAAGAATTAGTCAGCATCATTTGGCTGGTGAGAAATAGGTGTTTTCATGATAGGGTGGTTTTCAACCCTTAGACTTCTTTGGCTAGAATTTTTACTTCTCTTCAGATAGTTAAAATACCTCGGATAATTTATTGTTGGAACTCAATTCATAACTTCTTTGTTCTCAGGATTTTCAACATTAAGGGTAATTTTCAGCCTCCTATGGGTACTATAGAGGTTTTCTGGAAATATCTTTTTATTGGTTGGACTAAGATTAACACTGATGGTACTTCTAGAGTTAATTTAGGCCCTTCCGGATATGGGGCTATTTTTCAAAATAGTTCTGGGGATGTGGTGGTTTGTTTATTTAGTTCTTGTGGTATTGATTCTTCTTTTGAAGTAGAGATGCTAGGTGTTATCGTTGCTTTGGATCATGCTAAAAAAAGAGGTCTGAATAGGATATGGTTGGAGTGTGATTCTACTATTATTGTCCATGTTATTAGATCTGCCTCTGCTCATATTCTTTGGCGACTTGTTAAAGGATGGATTTCTTGTTTACATTATCTTTCATCTATTGATTATATTGTTACCCATGTTTTTAGTGAGGGAAATGCTTTGGCTGACTGTATTTCCAACAAAGGTGCTGATGGGATCAATCTTATTTGGTCTGATCATCTTCCATTAGATATTTTTCCTATTTTTGTTAGGGAAAAATGCAATTTTCCTTCTTTTAGACTTGTTTTATTTTTTGTTTTGTTTTTAATATAATCTTAGGGCCCTGTTTTCATGCAGGTGCTGAGTTCTTCAAAAAAAATCAATTATTAAGGACCCTTGAAATGGTATTTTAAGAATACCATCACTTATAATTCATTGATATGTAAGTTTATAAGAGAATTGTTCAGGGTTTGGTTGAGTTATATGGCTCAAGGAGGGGTAAATAAAAGAGATCAGGGTTTCCCGTTTATAAAGGAGGGATAAACACACTTGTAACTACAAAAAGATTAAAATATAATTTATTTATTTCACAATTATAATTATTAAAAATATTCATGAATTATAAGAAAAATTATATGGTAAAATTATCACAATTTAATGAAATTTATTTAGCTTTTAGTGTAATTTTAATCCTTATCCTTTGGTTTAACCCATTCATACCATTTTTAACCTTAATCATGGTAACAACTATTTAGCCAAGAGATGAAATTTTTTGTATATATAACCCCCCATGTACTAGATCAAGATTTTTATTACTTTCAAATAATTTAGAAAAATATTCTTTTCTTAAAATATCATTAATTTTATTTTTGACACTATTAATTTTATCCAACTTTAAAGTCATCAAGACATATATGGAATTTTAATATAAACCATTCAAACATCCCTAATATGTTATATTTATCTAAAAAAATTCTTGGAACTGAATCATTCCTCCAAATTGTGTTACTTTTAATATTTTTAAAATCATTTCTTTTATTTTTTATTAATTGAATAAATACTATATTGACATCATCTAAGCAATTAAGGTAATTATTCAATCACTAAAAATTAAAAATAAATTACCATGATAAAAAAATTAATTTATATATCAAATAAAATTTTATAACTAAACTTCTTCAATTTTTAATCTAATGTAAAAAATTTAGACATATCAAAGTCAAGAGAGTGACATTTGGTATTTATTATTTTCTTAAAACAATATAGAGGTCATAATAAAAGAAAAATTCCAAAAAAGTGGTCATATATTAAAAAATTTGATGAAAATGGCCAAAACTAAACTCATAAAATAGGATAAAGGAAAGTTTTATATAAATTTTAAAGCCTTATCCCAAAGTTTTAACCCTATTTTACATGTTTACCCTTACTAAGGTGACAAATATTTACCAAAGTAATTATTCACAATGACCAAAAATAAAAAGGACATATTTACAAAATTTGATCCTTATGATTATAAATATAGAGTCTATTTTTCAAGTCTTAATATTTAGAAGTTTTATAAATTAATTTTAATATAAATGTGTAAAATGCAATAAAAAATGGTTTTTTGAAAAATGTTTTTTTTAAATAAAATTTAACTTATATAAAAATAATGACTATTTATGATTAAAATGGAATTAATTAGATTATTATAAATAAAATGGATCATATTTCAATTTAATACCAAATAAAAATTAGAATGTAACTTTTAAATTACTTGATTTAATATATGACGTTATTTGAGAAATTTAGATTTTTCAAAATTTATTGAAAAATATATCATTTCAAAAAAAAATCCAAAATATCACCCTAAGTTAATTTTGATATTATTATTTCAAAAATTATTTTCATTTTATAAAATAAAATTTCTAAAAGTTTCAAAATTTAATTATAATTCCCATGCACAAAATGCAATAAAATCATTTTTGAAGAAAATGCATTTTTGAAGTATAAAACGACTTCACTAAAAATTGATTGAGTATTTCATAAGAATTAATCAATTAATTTATATTGATTAATAACATTATAAATATATTTTATAATTTGTTTAACCATATTCATACCCACTGATTCAATGACTATGTTATCACATCTAAATAATCGTATTTTTTAGAATATATCTCAATTCACTTAAATCTCAGTGTTGTGTGTTAAAAAATATATTGAACACTTAAAATTATTTTAAAAGAAATATATCTTAAAATAACAAGATATATAATTCTATCCCCTTAAACAAATTACACCCTCATAATTTTATCCCAGTCATCAAAGGTTCAACCTTTATTGAAAACCCACATCACATAGAGGGATAATAAACCGTATTTTTAAAATGGAAACTATGAAACATAAAGGTTACCTGAAATTTCATGTATTCGGGATATCAGATTAGGATAAAATTATTGGGAAGTTAAAATATAAACATTTAATAGAATACTAACATCCAAGGACTAATATAGATTGATATAGAACAAGGTTATGAAAAAGTTAATGACTATAAAACCATAAATTAGTGATGGGTGAAAAGGCCACCAATTTATTAGAAATAAAGGAAAATGAATAAAATTCTATTTAAATATCCTTTTCTTATGTTTATTTATGCATAATTTACTAATTATTAAATCCTAAAAACTATATAAATCCCAAAAATAATTATTATTCCAAATCCAAACATAAGTATAACAACTATGTTTGCAACTATGGAACAATTGATCATCTTAATAGAAACTTCTTGATAACCAAATTCCTACTAAGTGTATTGATTGATAATTCTTTCCTTATAGTGTCAAGGGATGATTCAATATCCATGAAAATATTTCATAGATATAGAACCAAATAAATCATGGTTTTATGATATGTATTGTTACAACTTAAGGGATTTCAACTTCAGTTGTAGTAATTATATAAGATAGGGATTCTCTCTATGACTTATTATGTGGTAAGTTCCCTTGATTCTTGAGACATTGGTTTAAATAATACCCCATATCACTATATCTGAATCTTTATATGGAATTTTTTTTTCTTATTTTATTTTCATTCAATGTACTTATGACTTCTTTTTCCACAATGGAAACAAACTCATGTTCCCATTAAGCAAGTAGTTGGGTATCTCTTTCCATAGATGTCGCATGTGGGAAATTTCATCCTTCCCTTCTTTTCCTTCACATCATTTATTTTTCCTTAGTTCTTATTCATCCTCTTTATCTCTTTATTTCCTTTTAAAATATATTCTTTTGACAATTCTTTATCTATTATAATGGCACTTGATAACATATCATCATATGATGAAAATGTTTAAAATAATAGTTCCCTTATGAGGCTGGTATTAATCCCATTAAATAAAAAATCAATATTATTTTTTATATTATTTATGTAGTCTATATAATTCCTTTTTAATCTTATAAAGTTTTCCTAATTCTAAACAACACCTTCCTCTTCTTTCTATCTTAGATTGAGGAATTTCCTTTCTATATCTTCTTATTTCTCATAAGGAAACTATTTCTGAAAGAATATCACTTTAAAAGTTCTCAATTCCATGATTTCTATTTAATAAACCTCTATAGTGTTCTATATCAATGACCACCATTGATCAGTATCTCCATTAAAATAATAAACTATTATAATAACCTTTTCAATTTCATTATTTCAAAAAGATAAGAATATTTTTTTCAAGGGACTTAATCCATTATTCAGATACCAATGCATTTGTAGGTCCATTAAAATATGGAGGCTTATGTCACATGAAGTGATCCAACATAGGTGAATCATGGTGTGGAATAATAGGGTGTTTCATACAGGAAAGTTCATTCATTGTATCTTAGGTTAACTTCACCAATATGGTCATGATTAACTCAATTTGAACACTAGCTATGTTGACTTTCTCAATAGGGAAATCTCTATATTGACTATGGGTTTTGATTCAATTTCTTATATTAGGTGCCATCACTAAATAATGGAACATACTAAGTTATCTCATAATCATTATGAATATTTAGTTATAAAATAAAAATCCTTACATGGTAAAAATTATCAATTACTATAAGGGATTATCATAATTCCCACATTAGTTATATTCATTTAAAATCTATTTCCCAAGGTTTATACTAAACTGACTCTAATACCAACTATAAAGACCCCGACCCTAGTAGCCATGATTTAGTGGTTACTTTATTACATTACCACTATATACAAGAGATCACATCCCAATAGACTGAATATATTAGTAATATTGGTAAATTAGATACATATATGATTCCCATATTAAATTGGAAATATAAAAACATAACATAATATACATTCTTTAGTCCTTGATAGTATTCATAATATCCTTATTCATATCCTAGGGAAATGAAAAAAATAAATGTTGGGCTCAGATTCTCAGAAATGGTTATGTACAGTGGAATATTTCATGTGTAAATAAGGCATAATTAACATGGTAGAGTGGATAATAAAAACTCATTCCATTCAATTGATTATTTGAGATCAATGAGAATCCATGGATAATATCAATATATCAATCACATTGATAATGAAAACTAAATTCTTAATAAAGTAAATGCATAATTATAGACATTCATGATCAAGGCCTCTCAACCAATAAATCATCAATATTTCCATTAAGTCCTCTCAACCAAGACATTATCATTCCATCAAGTCCTATAAACCAAGACAATATCATTGTATGGGTAGGTATACACCAAATACCAAAAAATTATGACATGATCTTACAGCCTCATCCTATACATCATGCCAACCTATTTTGTCTCATGAGACCTATTAATGCATCAATGATCTATTTATAACTGGTCCCCACCCATCACTTACACGCCCTACGTACTCTTTATATTTTGAATAATCAATACAATTCATTCTCAAAATGCCTTATAAGTTAATAATTATCTATATTGAATCAAGAATATATATAATAGATACTTCATCATCATAAACCATATAGAGAAATAATAAATATGGCATCATTAAATCATACCCCAAGTAACATCAATGGGTGTTTTTATAGTTGGAAATACCTTTAAAATATTAATATAACATTTCTTAAGAAAAATAACCTTTTCATTTTGAAATAACTTATTTAAAATATGAAAATTTCCCAAATATTAAAGAAAAACATTCTTTAAAAATAACATTTAAAACTTGTAGGAAAGATTCAAATCATTGAGTGGTCATGCTGGTAGGAAATTTTGTTCATGTCATGTATGTTAAAATAAGATTCCTTTTATATTTTTATTAAAAAGTCAAAAGTGCCTCATTCGAAAAATGACAATAAGATTCATTTTTAAAAAAATTAAAAAGTTAATCATGGGTAAAAATTACTTTAAACAATCATAGGATAATATTAAAAACATTTTTGATAACATTTTTATAAAACATGTACATGGAATAAAAATATTTCCAACTAAAGAGGAAATAAAGTCTGTTTTACTTTAAAATATTTTTTTAATATTTTCAAGTACCAAAGAGAAGATAATGGTACTATTACATTAAAAATTAATGAATAAATATATGAGATAAAATTTAATGGGTTTTATCATATAATTTTCCTTAATTTAAATTCAAATATAAACAATCCCAAAATAAAATGAGATTGTAAAAGAAATCTCTTACCACTTTGGTATCTTATGAATAATAATCCCCATGAAATTAATAAATATAAATGAAACTTATAATTAAATGAATATAAAGGTATTAGTGATATAAAATATCATAGGGATATTATATACAGCACATGAAAGAAAAAAGTGGTGAATATGGCATATGTATTATGGGAACAAAAGTGAGATGAGAAAACCCTTACCTTAGAACCGACTTCTTTTGTAAGTGAATTTATCCTCCTGAATAATAAATTTAAATTTATTATAATTATAAAAAATATAAAAAAATTATAACATCATATATGATCCAATTATAACATTTCAATACTTTTTTTATTAATAATTCTTTATTAAAATCATTTTTTGACTGTTAATTGGTTCGTTTTTTCATGAGGATTTTTGTTTCGTAGTTTCAGTCCTTGTAATTTGATCTTGGTTCCATAATATCTAGAAATTTATTCATGTTATAAATATCATATATATTTATTAAGTATATATATATATATATTCATCTGTTAAAGGTACTGGTATAAAAATGAATTACATCGTTCATAGAGATGGTAGGTCATACGTACGCATGAATGTTGTTTTCACTTTTTGATGAATGGAAGGAAAGAAAGGTAAATAATAGTAAAATTTTAAAGAATAATTATTATATAAAATATATTAATTAATTATATCCTTATTACCATCCATTAAAATATAAAATAAAAACAGATCACGTCGCTTCGTGGAGTTAGTAATCTATACGTACGAACAACCGATATTATTTTCCAATGGATTGAAAGTTAAGAAGGTAGATATAATATTATAATTATAGAAGTATGATTATGTCATAAATATCATATATATTCATTAGTTTAATATTTATAACCACCCAAGTTATGTGGTGATGAAAAACTAATTACAATGCTACACGGAGGCACTAAGCCGCATGTATCCACAACCGATAGTTTCACTTTTTATAGGATAAAAAAGAGAATGAAAATGTTTATACCATAATCATAATAAAATATAATTATATTAAAAATATTATTTTTATTATTTTTATTATTTTTACAATAGATTCAGAGTAAGTATAAGGAGATTTTTTTTGAAAGATTCAGTAAACTTGATTACCTCTTATTCAATAGACTACCTTTAGATAATTTATTAAGGACCATTGTAATGGTCTTTTAAGAATACCAAAACTTATAATTCATGTATAGGTAATTTTATAATATAATTGGGCAGGATTTTTTGATATTTATGGCTCAAGTAGGTGTAAATAAAAGAGATAATGGATTGCCTTTTATAAGAGAGGGAAAGAACACACTTGTAATTACAAGAAATATTAAAATATAATTAATATATTTCTTAGGTATAATGATTAAAAATAGCCATTAATCTGAATAAAAATATTATATTGTTGAAATATAATAATCTAATGAAATTTAGATAGGTTTTCAAATAATTTCAAATCTTATCTTTTGGTTTAACCTCTTGGTTATCCATTTTTAACCTTAATTGTGGTAACAACTATTTCAATATTAAAGGGTTAAAATTCTAATTATAAGTTAAAAATTGGATCATAAATGGATAGAGGATGAAATTTTAAACCATGTATTATCCCCCTTGTCATAGTTAGATTTTTTTATTATTTTTAAATAATTTAATAAAATATTATTTTCATAAAATATCATTAATGTCATTTTTGACACTATTCATTTAATTTGAATTTAAAGACATGAATACATAAATGGAATTAGAATATATATTGTTAAAACATCCATAATATGTTTTATTTATCTAAAATATTCTTGGAACCCAATAATTCTTCCAAATTGTGTTACTTTTAAAATTTTTAATATAATTTATTTTATTTTTTCATTAATTGAATGAATACTATGTCAGTGTCGCGTAAGAATTTAAGGAAATAATTCAATCACTAAAAATTAATAATAAATTACCATGATAAAAATAATTAATTTATTTATCAAATAAATATTTATAACTTAAATTTTACTATTTTTAACCAAATTTAAAAAATTTAGAGATATTAAATCCAAGAGAGTGACATTTTGTATTTATTCTTTTATTAAAATAATATAAAGAACATAATGAAAGAAAAATGGAAAAAAGTGGTCATATATTCGATAATTTGATGTAAATGACCAAACCTCAATCATAAAATAAGATAAAGGTAAGGTTTATAGAAATTTTAAATCCTTATCTCAATTGCTTAACCCTATTTTACACATTTACCCTTACCTAGTTGATAACTATTTATCATAGTTATTATTCATAATGAACAAAAATAAAAAGAATATATTTACCAAATTTTATCCTCACGATTATAAATATAGAATAAATTTTTCAAGTTTCAATCTCTAGAAGTATAAGAAATTAATTTTAATATAAATTTGTAAAATGAAATGAAAACATATTTTATAAAAATGTGTTTTAATACATAAAAATTAACTTATATCAAAATCATAAATATTTCTAATTAAAATGGAATTAATTAGATTATTCTAAATAAAATGGTTTATATATCACTTTAATAAAAAATAAAAAATATAATGGGACTTTTAAATTACTTGATTTAATAAATTATGGTATTTGAATAATTGATATTTGTCACTATTCATTGAAAAAATCAATCATTTCAGAAAAATACCAAAATTTCACCCTAAGTTAATTTTGATAGAATGATTTAAAAAAATTATGTTAATTTTATAAAATAAAATTTATAAATTTTGTGTAATTTAATTATAATTTCCATGCACAAAATATAATAAAATCATTTTTGAATAAAATGCATTTTTGAAGTATAAAATGACTTCGCTAAAAGTTGAGTGAGTATTTCCTTATAATTAATCAATGAATTTAAATTGAGTTGGACAATTATAAATATATTTTATAATATGTTTACTCATATTCATACCCCTTCTTAAATGACTAGGTTATCACATTTAAACAATAATATTTTTTATAATAAATCACAATTCACTTAAAACTTGGTGTTGTGTGTTAAAAAACTATTGAATACTTAAAATTATTTAAAGAGAAATATATCTTAGAATATATAGATGTTACATTATTCCCCTCTTAAATAAATTTCACCCTCACAATTTTATCTCAGCTATCAAAGGTTCAACATTTTTTGAAAACCCACATCATATAGAGTGATAATAAAACTTCTTTTGAAAAGGGAAAGTTGGAAACATAAATGTAACCTTAAATATCATGTATTGAGGTTCCTATATAAGGATAACATTGGAGAGAAGTTAAAATAAATACATATATATATATATATTTGTAATAGTATAATAACATCCAAATACTAATATAGAGTTATAGATAACATAGTCATGAGAAAGTTAACGGCTATAAAACTACAAATCAGCAAGGGGTGAAAAGACTACCAATTATTAGAAATAAAGGTAAAAGAATAATATTTTATTTCAAGATAATTTTTCTATACTATTTATGCATCATATACTAATTCCTAAATCCTCAATACTAAATAAACCCTAAAAAATCAATATTATTTTAAAGTGAAAGATAAGTATAACAACTATGTTTGATACTAGGGAATAGTTGTTCATCTTAATAGAAATCACTTGATAACCAGATTCTTACTAGGAATCTTGATTCAAAATTCATTTCTCAAAGTTTCAAGGTATGATTCAATATCCATGAAAAGAGTGTCTAGATCTAGTATCAAATAAATTATGAGTTTATGATATCTATTATTACAACTTAAGTGATTTTAACTTCAGTTGTAGTAATTGCATATACTTAGCCTTATCCCACTAGATTCTTTTGTGGTAAGTTCTCTCTTGGGATATTGGTTTGAATAATTTCCCATCTATTTACACATGAATCATTGGGTAACATTGGTTTATTTATTTTCCTTTCATTGAAGAGCATTATGATCCATTTCTCTACAATTAAAACAGTCTCACGTTCCTATTAATAAAGTACCTGGATGTTTCTTTCTATAGTTATCATGTGTGGTGAATTTCAACCTTCCCTTATTTTCTTTAACCTCATTTATTTTTTCATGGTGGTCATTCATACTCTTATTCTCTTGATTTCCTTTAAATATATATGACTTGGAGAATTAATTCTCTATTTTGATGGCACTTGATACAATATCATCATATTAAGAAAATGTTTGGAAGAATGGTTCCCTTTTAAGGCTTGGATTAACCCCATAAAATAAATAGTCACTCTTACTTTTCATATTTTCTACATAGTTTATAGAATGCCCTGTTAATATTATAAAGTTTTCCTAATACTCAAAAACACTTTCCTCTTCCTTCTATCAGAGATTGAAAATTTTCCTTTTCCATATTAGCTCATTGCTCATGAGAAAAGTATTTCTCAAATAATATCACTTTAAAAGTTTTCCATTCCATGATTTCTATTTCATCAACCACTTTAGTATTCTAGATCAATTACCACCATTGATTGGTATCTCTTTTCAAACAATAAACTCCCAGAATAAAATGTTCACTTTCATTACTTACCAAAGCTAGGAATATTTTTTCAATGAAATTAAACTATTATTTAGATACCAATGGATTATTAGTTCCATTAAAAATAGAGGCTTTTATCACATAAAGTGATCAAACATAGGTGAATCATTTTATAGAACAATAGGTTGTTCTATATGAGAAATATTATTCATCATAACCTGAGTTAATTTCCATAATATGGTCATGGTATTCTCAGTTCCAACACTAGATATATTATATTTCCTAGTAGGGAAATCCCTATATTTACTATGGTTGTTTATTACCTTTCTTTCATTAGGTTCCATCACTAAATAATGGCATACCGTGGGTTAGATCATGATCATTATAAATATTGATTCAAAAATTAAAAATACCTATATGGTAAAAGTTCTTAATTATCATTAGGGATTATCATAATTCTAATATTAGTTATGTTAATTTGAAATCTATTTCCCAAGGTTTCTACTAAACTAGCTTCGATGCCAACTGCAAAGACCGTGATCCTAGTAGCCTAGGGTAAGTGGTTACTTTATCACATTATCCCCAGATACAAGTGATCACATCCCTAAGGACTGAATAGTTTAGTAGTCTTAGTAAACTAGATACATTCTCATATTACATTGTAAATATAAAAACATAGAATAAGAATCATTCTTTCATCCATGAAATTATTCATAATATCCTTCTTCATATCCTATGAAAATGAAAACAGATAAAGGGTGATATCAGATGCTCAGTAAGGGTTATGTACAATGGAATTTATCATGAGTAATTAAGGAATAATTAATATGTAAGAGTAAATAATCAAAATATAAGACATTTAATTGATAACTTGAGTTCAATAAGCATCCATGTCTAATATAAATATAAAAAACACATTGATAATGAAAACTAAATTCTTAATAAAGGAAATGCATAATTCTATACATTCATGATCAAGGCCTCTTAACCAAGAAATCATGAATATTGATATAAAGGCCTCTCAATTAATACATTATCATTCCTTAAATGCCTCACAATAAATACATTATCATTCTGTCAAGGCCTCTCAACCAAGACAATATCATTATATGGGTAGGTATACAACAAATACCTAACTATTATGACATGATCTTATTTCCTTGGCCAATACACCATGCTAAAATATTTTTTATCATGATACCTATATATGAATCAAGGATTTATCTATAACTATGAACCAACCTTCACTTGAAAACCCTATTAATTCCTTCTATTTTTAATAATCAATATAATTTATTCTCAAAATACCTTATAAGTCAACAATTATCTATATTGAATTAAGAATAAGGAACATTCATACTTCATTATCATAAACCATACATAGAAATAATAAATATGGTATCATTGAATCATATCCCTGATTACATGAATGGGTGTTGTAATAGTTAAAAATACCTTTAAAAGATTACTAGAACATTTCTCAAGAAAAATACACCTTTCATTTTGAAATCACTTATTTACAATCTGAAAAATTCATAAATATTAAAGAAAAAAATGTATTTTAAAATAAATTTGGAAAAATGTAAAGGATGATTCAAATTATTGAGTGGTCATGATGGTGGTAAATCCTATTCATGTTTTGTATATTAAAACATGATTCCTTCTATATTTACAGTAAAAAGTCAAAAGTACTTCATTCAATAAATGACAAGAAGATAACTTGTAAAACATTTTTAAAAAAGTTAATAATGGGTAAAAATGACTTTAAACGATCATAGTTTAATATTAAAAACATTCTTGGAAATTTTTTTAGAAAACATTGACATTTTTGCCCGAATGGCCCGAAGGCCTTCATTTTTATTGATTTTTGATAACCCCCATTTCAAGGGATGAGGGGGAACCCTTACAAGGCCCGTAGGCTCAGAGATTACATGGCTCATAGGCTTAGGAGATTACATGACCCGAAGGTCTTAGAGAATTCAACCAGACTATCTACAAGAAACTGCCCCTCCCCAGCATCTGCCTCATGGTAGTAGCTCTCCACCTTCGCATGACCGTCTAGCTAGGCTTCCCGTGCAAGCATAGGCTGGTCCTGATGGCATATTCATACCCTCTCTTTTTGACAAATCCATTTGACTCTGCTCTGGTGAGTGCACCTGCTCTAAATCCTCTTCTAGGGCTGCTTTTTTTTGTAGTGTGTCTGGGGAAACTACATGTGGCTTAAAGGCCTTGAGGTGGCCTGAAGGCCTTAAAGGTGGCCTGAAATCCCAACTGACCCGAAGTCCTGGGTGGCCCAAAATCCTTAAGGACTCCAAGCCCAAACTAATGGCCCAAGGTGAATAGTTCCATATGCTACAGTACTGAACAGTACCTGCTATATTACCTACATAGTGTATAGTTTTGTTATAGTACCTGAACAGTGTACAGTACTGCTATAGTACCTGCACATTGTATAGTACTACTATAGTACCGCATAGTGTACAATACTGCTACAATACCAGCACAGTGCACAGTACTACTACAGTACTGCTACAGTACCCGGAAATATGCCTCTACTTGGTTTTGAACCTGGGTCTTATGGATTAACTTAAAGATACCTCACCAACTAGGTTGAGGCTCATGTGTAAAAAACATTGACATTGAAGAAAAAATATTTCCAACTAAAGAGGAAATAAAGTCTATTTTCCTTAAAAACATTTTCTCAGTATTTTTAAGTACCAAAGAGATAAGAATGGTACTATTAATTAAAAATTTCATGAATAACCATATTATAATAAAATTAATGGATTTTATTAGATAATAATCATATAATTTTCTTCAATGTAAATTTAAACTTAAACAATCCTGAAATAAAATGAGATTGTAAAAGAAATACATTACTGCTTTGGTATCTTGTGAATCATAACCCAATTCAAAGAAATAACTTCAAATGAAAATTTAAATATCATGAATATAAATGGATTCATGATATAACATACCAAAGGGAAAATATATTCACCACATGAAAGAAACAAATGGTGAATATGGCATATGTCTCATGGGAACAAAAGTGAGACGAGAAAGCCTTTACCTCAAATCTAACTTGCTTTGTAAGTGATTTTATCCTCCTGTATAATAAATTTAAATTTATTATAATTCTATAATATAGAAATATAAATACTTATAATATCATATATGATCAACTTATAACATGTCAACATTTTTTATTAATTATTCTTTGTTAAAATCATTATTTTCGAGTGTTAATTGTTTTGTTTTTTCATGAAAATGTTGGTTCGGTAGTTCTGATCCTTGTACTTTGATCATGGTTCTATAATATACAAAATTTTATTCATTATATGAATATAATATATATTCATTATATATATATATATTCATCTAAAAAAGGTAGTTATAGAAATATAAATTACACCGTTCATGGTGATGGGAAGTCGTAGGTACACATGAATGTTGCTTTCACTTTTCGATGGATGGAAAGAATGAAAGTTAAATAATATTTCAAATTTATAGAATAATTATTATATTATATATAATATATATATCAATTAAATTTATCCTTATTACCATCCATGTAATTAGTAAATTAAAAATGGCTCACATCACTTTGTGGAGGTGGTAGTCCACATGTACACACGAGTGATGTTATTATTTTCCAAAGGATTAGAAGGTAAGAAGGTAAATATAATATTATAATTAAAAAAGTATAATTATTTCATAAATATCATATATATATTCATTATTTATATCTTTATAACCATCCAATTTAATTGGTGATGAAAAAAATGAATTTCACTGCTATGTGGAGACGGTATATCGTGTGTACACACGAGCGATGTTTTCACTTTTCATAAGATGGAAAAGAGATGGAAAATTGTTGTCCCATATTCATAATAACATATAAGTATATTTATGATACTGGATTTATTATTTTAGTATGTGTATAACAAATTTAGATGATTTATAAGAATAAATAAACTTTAAAGAGTCGTTAAAGATGATTACCTCTTCTTCAATAGACTTCCTTTATATCACTTATTAAGGAAACTTGAAATGACCTTTTAAGAAGACTGAAACTTATAATTTATGTATATATAATTCTATAATATAATTTGGTAGGGTTTGGTGAATCTATATGGCTCAAGTAGGTGTAAATAAAATAGATAATGGGTGTCCTTTTATAAGAGAGGTAAAGAACACACTTGTAATTAAAAAAATATTAAAATATAATTAATGTATTTATCAAGTATAATGATTCCAGATAGCCATGAATTCAAATAAAAAATGATATGGTTAAAATATCATAATAAAATGAAATTTATACAGGTTTTTGTGTAATATTAAATCTTTTCTTTTGGTTTAACCCCTTTGTTAACCATTTTTAACCTTAACTGTTGCAACAACTATTTCAATATTAAAGGATTATAATTTTACATATTAGTTGAAAATTAGATCATAAATATCCAAGGGATGATATTTTCAACCATATCTTATCCCCTCATCTAAGTTCAATAATTTTATGATTTTTAAAAAAATTAATAAAATATCATTATCATTAATGTCATTTTTGATATTATTCATTTAATTTGACTTTACATAAATAAATACATATATGTAATTTGAGTATAAAATATTAACATATCCTTAATATGTTATATTTATCTAAAATATTCTTGGAACCCAATAATTTCTTCAAATTGTGGAACTTTTAATATTTTTAAAATCATTTATTTTATTTTTTAACTAATTTAATAAATACTGTGTTGGTGACATGTGAGTATTAAAGATAATTATTCAATAGCTAAAAATTAAAAATAAATAACCATGATAAATAAATTAATTTACCTATCAAATAAAAATTTATAACTAAAATTTTCATATTTTTAAGCTATTGTAAAAAATTTAGAGATATTAAAGTTAAGTGAGTGACATTTTGTATCTATTTTTTTCTTAAAATAATATAATGGTAATAATCAAAGAAAAATGGAACCAAGTGGTCATATATTTTAGAATTATATGGAAATGGATAAACTCCACTCATCTAATGGGATAAAGGAAAGTGATAGAGAAATTTTAAATCTTTATCCCAAAGTTTTAACCCTATTTTACCCATTTTACCTATAGAGGCATGAACTTTTTATACATAAATATTACATCTATTTATATGAATATTAAAAACATAACAATATGATCCATTCTATAACTTTAAGGGTTTATAGTCTTTGGAGACAATATATAAAATCTTATTATTTTATGAAAGATCTTAAATATCTCCCATAAATATCTTCCCTCACATTACTCTTCATAGGAATACCCTACTAAAATATTTATTCATAAACTGGGGAAAGGATGCATAAGAAAAGGGTGAGATAAGATTCCCATTAAGGGTAATTAATAGAGATATAAATTAATGATCATGTGAAAGTAAAAGATAAGCATAAAGGTATGATATCATGACCCTAATTTACAAAATTCATACCCAATCTGAAAAAGATCATAAAAATTAGTTATGAAATAAATCATTAACTTTTTAAAATACATGAATCATAAGAATTATAACTCATTATAAATCAATCATTAACCATAATTTTATGTCATAAATGTGTGTGTCACTATCATAAGTATAGAAACCATTTCACATGTCAAGGTTAACTACCAAGACCATAAAATTAGGCATAAACACATGGTTCCCATTCTATATCAAGCACATAAGATTATTTCCCATAATATATCAATCACTTTGACTTGTTTCCCATAACAGATCATGCACTTAAACTTGTTTCACATAACATATCAAGCACATATACTTATTTCCCATAACTATATCATGAGATATAATACCTTAAAAAATGAATTGTAGGGAGATATATGTCCCACCCATCACATAATTAAAATTATATATATGAGTTCCACATTATTATAAAACATTCATCATATCAAAACCCATAAAAAGAAATGGGTTTCATAAACACTTCATCATAGCATAACCCTTGTAAATGGATTTCATAAACATTTTTCATCATAATTATAATCAATCCAAAGAAAAAATAATAATGGTATCCTTGGATCATAACCCTAGTAAGTCATAATTATAATTAAGGGTTGTTTTCATTAACGAATATAGATACCACTAAAATACCATTAAAATCTTCTTGAGGATAATACCCTTAGAAATATAAAATCACTTACTAAAATCTAAAAATTGTGCACGTAATAAAGAAATAATTTTCTTTGAAAATAACCATGTAATATTGTGAATTAAATATAAAATAATTTAGGTTTCATGATGTAAGGAAATTATTTTCACTCCATATAAGTTAAAAAAATTATTCCTTCCATACTTTTGTCTAAAAATTCCCAAAGTACCTTATTTGGAAAACGATAAAAAGATTCCTTTAAAAATGTTTGGTAAAAAATCAAACATGGGTAAAAATGAATTTAAAAAATAATAGGAGAATATAAAAATCGTTATTCAAATAAGTTTTATAAAACATGGATATGAAATAAAAAAAATCCCTAGTGGAGAGTTAAACATAAACAATCCTAAATTTTGCTGATATTGTGAAATAAATCCCTCATCACTTTGGTAAATTTTGAATCATAATCACCATAAAAAAATATAAATATATGGTTATGTATAAATCATAATTTTCATGATAATAATAATAAAATACATTCATTTTTAGTATATACATCACACAAAATAAACAAGAGGTGAATATGGCATGTATCCCACTGAAACAAATGTGAGAAGAAAATCCCTTACCTAAAGTCTCGCCTTTCCTCATTCACATTCAAAAATATTATATAATAAATATGGATTTATTATAAATTAATTACATAACCATATTCATATCTATCATACCACTTATGATTTATTCATGACATCTTATCACCCATTTATTAATAAATTTTTATTAAAATCATTGTTATGAGTGATAACTGCTTCATTTTCTAAGAATGTTTCAGTTCAGAAGTCCTGATCCTTGTACTTTGATCATGGTTAAATCATTTAAATAATTTTAAACATGGTATAAAAGTAATATATATTCACTATATAAATATTTATAATCATTTATAAAAGTTATATTTAAAAAAAGTAATTACACCGTTCATGAAGATAGTAGGCTGTATGTATGCATGAATGTTTTTTTCATTTTTCAAATAATAGAAAAAAATAAAGTTAAATAACAATTAAATTTTCCAAAATAATTATTATTTCATATATATTAATCAAATTCATACTCATTACTATACAAGTAAAATATAAATGAAAAAAATTGCATCTCTTCGTGGAGGTGATAGTCTACACGTACGCGTGAACGATGTTATCATTTCCCAAAGGATTGGATGGTAAGAAAGTAGATATTATATTAAAATTACAGAATTTTGGTTATTTAATAATTATCATATATAAACATTAAACCCATCATAACACCCATCCATAAAATATGGTGATGAAAAATGAATTGTATCACTATGTGGAGATGATAAGTCGTACGTACGCACAAGTGATACTTTCACTTATCATTTTATGAGAAACATGGTGTATAATGGTGTTTTCATAATCATAATAAAATTTAATAAAATTTATTATTATTATTTTATTATTTTATTACAAACACCATATATTTATAAGAGGTAAAGAAGAGTAGAAAAGAAAGTGATTAGTTAAGGTGATCACCTCTTCTTTGAAATGACTCATTTTGAACTTCTCTAAAGGGCCCCAGGGTTGGTCTCCTGGGAAGACCAAAAACTATATGTTGTGTCTAGGTACTTTGATAAGGTAAATTGATATATTTTTTTCAAGATAGAAGTCCCAATGTGGTTTAAATAAGTTAGGTAGAAGGTTCCCTTTTATAATTTAGGTGATGGGTACTTTTAGGATTTCTCAAAAGGTTAAATTACAATAAATTCACTCTCAATACAAATGAATAGAAATGGTTATGGATTAAAATATAAGGTTTTATAGGATTTTAATCCCAAAAAAATATAATCTAGACAATTTTTTGTGTAATTTAAAACCTTATCATTTTGATTAACCCTTAGTTAACAAATTTTAATTTTAACTACGGTAACAATTTTTTTAATATTAAAGGGTTGTAATTTTTACTTACAAGGTGAAAATTGGACCATAAATGGTCAATTTATGAAATTTTATACCATATAATAACCACCTTGTATTATTTCAAGATTTTTATGATTTTTAAATAATTTAATAAAATATTATTTTGATAAAATATTATTACTGTCAATTTTGACTATATTCATTAAATGTAACTATAAATACATCAATAAAATGGATGAATTCAAATATAATGCTTTAAAATCTCAATAATATTTCATATTGACCTATAAAATTCATGTTCCAAATTAAATAATTCAAATTATATCACTTTTAATATTTTTAAAATTATTTATTATATATTTTTATTAATTAGAGAAATACTACATGAGTGTTGTATAAGAAATTAAAGCCATTATATAATTAATAAAATTAAAAAATAAACTTTTATCATGAAAATAATTTTATTAATATCAAAATAGACACTTATATTAATTAATAACATACTTTTTTTCCTATGTGGATACATAAAAGATATTAAAAACAAAGAGAGTATCATTTTGTAACTTTATTTGATTTAAATAATATATATGTCATTTTCATGTAAAAGTGTCCATTAAAAAATAAATTTAGAACCTAATTTGTTAAGGTTAAAATTATATTCATCCAATAATAATTATGATAAAAAATTATAGCCTTATCACTTATTTTTATCCTAGATTAATCATATTTACCCTTTACTAAGGTGATAAATTTTACCATAGTTACAATTCATATTGACCAAAAATAAAAGGGGCCTAATTACCAAATTTTAACCTCATGATTATAAATATGTAATTAATTTTATTTAAATCAATACATATAAATAGAATAAAATAATTTTAATCTATGTTAACAAAATATGGTAAAAACTACTTTTTAGAAAAAAAACACATTTTTATGCATAAAGATGGATTTATTCTTATCTTATGCATAGAATAATATTTTTTGAATGATTAAAACATTTAATAAATTAAATAATATATAAATTTCAATAAAATCATTCACCAATAGTGATTAATTTTTTTATTAATATAAAAATACATTGTGTGCACAAAGACATATTTTCATAAAAATAAAACACTTTTATTTTTAAATATTTCTATTTTTAATTATAATAATTTGATGCCTAATGAATTCATTTTATAAATCTGTAGAACATATATTTTTCATAATTTAGTTATTATTATCCATACCCTCCAATCCAATGGTTAGTCTATAACAAACACATAATATTTTAATAATGTTACACGGTTCGTCTAAAGTCATTATTGTGTGTAATGCAAGACATTGAAGAAATAAAATTATTTAAAAAGAAATATTTCATAAAATGTCTGAGAGATACATTCTACCCCCACTTAAAATGAATTTATCCCTAAAAAATCATCACTATGATACAAAAAAATTGGGATATATCTATTTTATTACATGTTATATTTCTTAAGTAGCTTCTTAAAATTTGTGGTTTCTCTAGAGAACTTTAATCAGGTGAGTAGTCTTGTTCTGTAGAACTTTATCTATATGATATAATATTTTTATCGATTTTTCCTCCTATGAAATATCATGCTCTATTGGTAAGACCTATGAGTTTAGTACATGTGAAGGATTAGATATATACTTTCTTAGAAAAGATACATGATAACATCATGAACTTGAGAGACGTTCGGAGGAAGTGATAAGTGATAAGCTAATGTCCCCAATCAATCAAGAATCTCAAAGCATCCAATATACTGAGGTCTCAAATTCCCTTTATTTATGAATCTCATAACCTCTTACATGGATAAATTCATAAAAAAAACCTTCTCACTAATTTTAAATTCCAAATCACATCGATGATTATCAGCATAACTCTTCTATTGACTCTGAGCTGTCTTGATGTGCTACTATATAGTTCTAACTTTCACATCCATTTACTCTGCTAGATCAGGTCCCAATAGATTTATTTCATTAACCTCATCATAACATGTTGTATTTATACACTTATTTTTATATAGGGCTTTATAAGGAGTCATCTGAATGCTTGAGTAAAAGTTATTGTTGTAAGAAAATTCGACGAGAGGAAGGTGTTAATCCCAACCACCTTTGAAATTTATATAAAAAGAAAACATAATATCATTTAGGGTTTGAATGGTTCTCTTAGACTAACCATATCTCTAGGGATGATACTCTGTACTGAAACTCAACATTATATCCAGATCCTATTAAAGACTTTTCTATAACTTCATAGTAAACCTTGGGTCCTGATTTTGTACAATGGAAAGTGGTACTCCATGAAATCTTACCACTTCATTAATATATATTATGGAAATATGATCAAGTGAGAAATATTATTTGATAATAATGAAGTTTTCCAACTTCGTAAGGCGATCAACTATAACCCATATAACATTATGGCCTTTGGATTTTTTAGGGAGCCTGATGATAAAATCCAAGGTGACGTTTTCTTATTTTCATTTAAGTATGGTTAATGGTTGTATCATCACGTTATACATCTATATCTAAACCTTAAATTGATGAAAAAACAAGCACCACGAAACATATTCTACAATATCTCTTTTCATGCCATCCCACCAAAAATACTCTTTTAGTTCTCTATAAATATTCTTTCTTCTAGGATGAATAGAGAATAATGAACAATGAGCCTCATCCAATAACACCTTCTTCAAATATGGTATGGGCGAGACACAGAAACAATTCCTAGATCTTATTATTCCCTCATAATAAAGGTTTCACTTGGGAACATTTCTCACCTTATTTTATAGCTCCACGTCTTTCTTTTGTGGCTCCTTAATCCTCACATGGATAAATAGTTGAACATTCATCTGAAAAAATAATATTTCTATCCTTACTTCGAGATTTCTAGACCCATCCTTTGAAAATATAGAAATATTGGATCTTATTTGATCCTCATCATAGATAAGATAGCATGTTCCTTTCAACTCAAAGCATCTTGTTCACCTTCTCAAGGTGGTAATGTATTAAGAATTTGTAATCTTTAATTATATCCAATCATCTTCTTTGGAAGATGTTATGCTTTTTTTGAGTGAAAATATAATTTAAACTTTCTTAATCAGTATATATGACACACCTCTCTCTATAGAGTTAATTCCTACACATCTTTAATGCAAAAAAAATACCGAAGCTAACTCCAAGTCATGAGTTGAATAATTTTTCTCATGAGCCTTCAATTTTAATGAGGCATAAGATATCAGTGTATTATTTTTCATAAGAACGCATCCTGATCCCTTGTTTGATGTATCGATAGAGATAAAAAACCTTTCTCCTCTATAAGGTAGATTAATCAAAAGTTTACTAACCCATCTTCTCTTTAGCTCCTTGAAATTCTCTTCACATTCCTTTATCCATATAAACTTAACTCATTTATGAGTCAATTTTATGATTGGATTAGATAATTGTGATAAATATCTCACAAAACTATGATAATATCTATCCAACCTAATAAAACAACAAATTTCAGTTACCTGTGATTAGTCTAGTCTATTTCTTAATAAATTATGTCTTTGAAGGATCTAATGATATACCCTCACTTGAGATTATATGAACCAAGAATGAAACTTTCTGAATTTAAAATTCATAATTGGTAAATTTTTCATAAAGACTACTAAAAACTGATCAAGGTACTCTCTAAAGACTTTATTCATTAAATCCATGAAGATAGTGGTGGAATTAGTAAGACCAAAATGAATCACTATAAATTCATAGTTTTCATACCTTATACAAAATGTTGTATTGGGTATATCCTCTTTCATGACCCTCAATTGATGATATATAGATCAAGGGTCAATATTGGAAAAGTATTGAGATCCATGTAGTTGATTGAATAAGCCGTCCATTTGGGGTAACAGATACTTCATCTTGATAGTGATCTTCTTAAGTTCTCGATAATCAATGTAGATTCACATTGATCCATATTTCTTCTTAAAAAATAGAACAACTACACCCCAATGTGATGAAATTGGACAAATGAATCCCTTGTTAAGATTTTCTGGGATTTTCTTCTTCAATTACTACAACTCAATTAGGTCCATTTTATAAGGAGTCTTTGAAATGTGCATATCATCAGGTATGAGTAATATTGAAAAATCAAATTCATGATTTGGTTGAAGACCCAAAAATTCTTCCAAAAATACATCAACAAACTCCCACACAATAAAATTATCCTTAATGTTGATTTTCTCCCCAACCATCTTAGATAGATAACATTCATGTATAGAAATTAAGACCCACATTATGGAAGCAATTTCCATTGAATTTCATATTCATCCTTGTATTGATAAATGATCATAGGTTCATTTTGAATATTAAATGTGACCTCCCTTCCTCAGAAATTTATATGGGATCTATATAGAGAAATTCAATCCATGTTAATAATCACATTAAATTCAACTAAAGGGAGAATCACTATATTTTCATGAATCACTTTTCCACAAACTTGAATCGAAGAGAAATTATAGGCTTGAAATGTGACAGTTGTGCCATTAGAAGTTTTTAAAACTAACACAATATCTAATTTCTTAGTTGATATAGTGATACCCTTAGTAAATTATTTAGTAATAAAAGAGTGGGTAGATCTATAATCAAATAATACATTAGCAATTTTATAGTGGATGATAAGTATACCTTTCACTATGTCAATCTTGTAACCCACTTTGGCAGTCATGATCACATTAGATTTCCCCTTTTCATTAGGCTTAATAGGTTGTTGATGTTGATCATCAAAAAACTTTGTATTCATAAACTAGTTTTCATAATTTACAAACTCCTTGAATTTAAGAATTTGAGTTTGGGTGGTGTATTAGTTGGTGTCTTATTTTCCTCCATTGAACTAACCAGTCTATTCATCACTTTTCTCCAATCATAGGATTTATGACCCAACTTTACACATTTAAATCACCTCCCAGTTCCATTCAAACATTTTCCTTGATGTTTCTTTCCATATTTATGGCATGTAGATGGCTAGAATATATTTTAACCATGTGATTTATTCTAGTTTTCATGAGACTCAATCTTTCTTTTCTTATCAAAATCATGGGAATGGTGGGAATCTCTAATTTATAGTTATACTTTAACTGCACATCAAATTATTTATTTTTATCCACTGAAGTATGTTATAGCTAATGACTCTTAGATATTTGGTTTTAAACCACCAAATAATTAATCAATTTTACTTTCAAGGATGATGATTAAACCAGAGGAATGCCTTGAATGCCTTTTAAAATTTTCTTCATAGGTGTGAATGGATTTATCATCCTTTTGGTTCAGCTCAGGAAATTCCTTATTTATATTTATACATATAATATAAGGAAAGTACTTACTAAATAATATCCCATTAAACCCATCCCATTCCATGGATTTAATTTATTCCTCTTGACTTGTATTCTTGATAAGATTCCACCATTTTTCTGCTTCACCTTTCAGATGATAAATAGTTAGGACAACTTTTTCATGTCCTGAGCATTGAATAATAAAAAATATTTTCTCATTGTTGTTGATCCATTTATTAGACAGTAGTATATTTACATAACCACTAAAAGAAGGTAGATATTTCCTCATGAAATATTTGACAGTACATTGTTCCCTCTTTTTATCATTTGGAAACTGAGTATGATTCATAGCCTGAGATAGTTGTATGAGTATAACAACAAGAATTTTCATTCCATCTCCCATGAAATTTGGTATCTTAGGTGGATAATCATTTCATTTTCCATCACATTCATGATTCCTTAGGGTTCTATCCATTGACTAAAACCAAAAATCATAGTGTGAGAAACAATATTCATAATGGAAAATCACATAATTCTGAAAAATCATTCATAAATATCTAAATTACAACACCTTATTCTATTACACCTTAGGTTTAACCTAGGTCATTCCTGATTGTTACCAAAACTTTAGGATTTTATCCTATACTTAAACCTATCCCCAGGATTTTCATAAGATTTATCTAACCCTAATCTCTAAAGATAGACTAAAAACTCATATGATACCAAATATAGTAGCCCAATATTTTCATACATAAATATTAAATCTATTTAGATGAATATTCAATATATAACAATAAGATCCATGCTAGAACCATAAAGGTTTAGATTCTTTGGAGACTAGATATATAATCTTCTTATTTTATGTAATATCTTCAACATATCCCATAAATATCTTCCCTCATAGTACTCTTCATAATAATAACCTGCTAAAAACTTTCTTCATAACTTAGAGAAAGGAAACATAATAAAAGGGTGAGATTATATGCCCAGTCTGGTTAATAATAGAATATATCATCGATGATCATGTGAAAGAATAAGATAAGCATAAAGGTATGAGATCATAACCATAACTTACAAAATTTATACCCAACCTGAAAAAGATCATAAACATTAGTTATGTAATAAAACATTAGAATTTCAAAATACATTAATCATAAGAATAATAACTCATCATAACTCTAGCATGAACCATAATTTCATGTCATAAATGTGTGTGTCGCCATTATAAGTATAAAAACATTTAATGTGTTAAGGTTAACTAACAATACCATCAGATCAAGAATCAGCACCTATTTTCCATTGTGGATCAACCGCATCAAATTTTTTCCCATAACAGATCAATCACTTAGACTTGTTTCTCATAACAGATCAAGTACTTTAACTTGTTTCCCATAACATATCAAGCACATCAACTTTTTTCCTATAAATATCACATGAGATATAATAATTTACCAAATTAATTGGTGGTAGATATAGGTCCCACCCATAACATAATTAAAATAATACATATGAGTTATATAGGTTCGTAAAATATTCATCATATCATAACCTAAGAAAATAAATGGGTTTTATACAGACTTCATCATAACATAACACGTAGAAATGGGTTTCACAAATATTTTTCATCATAATCATAATCTATCCAGAGAAAGAATAAGGATAGTATCCTTGGATAATAACCCCTGTAAATAATAATTATAATAAAGGGTTTTTGTCATTTATGAATAGATATACCACTAAAATATTATTAAAATCTTATTTAAGAAAATACCCTTTGAAATTTAAAAATCACTTTTTAAAATCTAAAAATTGCACATGTAATCAATAAATAATTTTATTTGAAAAAAAAAATTGTAAACTTGTAAAGTAATATTCAAATAATTGATGCATCATGGTGCCTATAAATTCCATTAATATCATATAAGTTAAAAAAACATTCCTTCTATACTTTTTTTTGGAAAGATTGCAAAGTACCTCATTTCGAAAATGATAAAAATATTCCCTTAAAACCTCTTTTTAAAATGTAAAAAAGGGTAAAAATTACTTTCAATAATATAATAATAGTCAAAAATATTCTTTAAATAATTTTTATAAAACATGGGTATGGAATAAAAATACTCCCTAATAGAGGCTTAAACATAAATAATTCTGAATTTGGGTGAGATTGTGAAATAAAACCCTTACCACTGTGGTAATTTTTGAATCATAAGACCCATGAAAGAAAAAAAGATATATGGTTAATTATATAGAATAATTTTTATGAGAATAATAATAAAATACATTCATGTTCAGTATATAAATCACACAAAAGAAACAAGTGGTGAATACAGCATGTGTCCCACTAAAACAAAAGTGAGATGAAAATCTCTTATCTCAAGTCTCTTCTTTCCACATTCATATTAAAAAATAATATATAATAAATATATATTTACTATAAATGTATTAAATAACCATATTCATATCTATAATATCATTTATGATTTATTTATTACATTTTATCACCCTTTTATTAATATTTTTTTATAAAATTATTATTCTGTTTGATAACTACTTCGTTTTCCAAGCTTGTTTCTATTCGGCAGTCTCAATCCTTATAATTTTATCATGGTTAGATAATTTATATAATTTTAATCATTTTATAAAAATAATATATATTCATTATATTTATATTTATAATCATTCATAAAAATTAGATATAGAAAAATGAATTACACAGTTATTAGAGACAGTAGGTCGTACGTATGTATGAACGATATTTTATTTTTCCATGGATGGAATGAAATGAAGGTAAATAATAATTAAACTTTAAATAATAATTACTATTTAATATATATCATAAATATTAATCAAATTTATCCTTATTACCATCCAAGTAAAATATAAATGAAAAATTAATCACATCAATTCGTGGAGGTGGTAGTCAACATGTACGCAAGAACGATGTTATCATTTCCCAAAGCATTGGATAGTAATAAATTAGATGTTATATTACAATTACATATGTGTAATTATTTAATAATTATAATATATAAATATTAAATCCTTCATAATACCCATACAAAAAATATGGTGATGAAAAATGAATTCTATCGGTACGTGGAGACTGTAAGTCGTACACACACACACGAGTGACACCTTACCTTCTCAATTGATGGGAAAGAGAATGTATAATGGTATTTTCATAATAAGAATATAATTTTAGAATATTTAGGATACTTAATTAATTATTTTATGAAAAATAACATAGATTTTTAGTAGGTAAGGAAGAGTGGTAAAGAAAGTAATTAGTTAAGGTGATTACCTCTTCTTTGAAATGACTCCTTTAGATCTCCACTAAAGGGATCTAGGATTGATATCTTGGGAAGGAAAAATCCTATATGATGTGTATATGAAAGTTTAGAAGGTAAATTTTCAAAGTTTTTTTATCTATAACACTCAAAGTGGTGTAAATAAGTGAGGGAGTAGGTACCCTTTTATAATTGAGGTGAGGGGTACTTTTGAAATTTCTAAAAAGATTAAATCATAATAAGTTCATTATCAAGAAAATGCCTCCAAATGTTCATGGATATGAAGATAAGGTATGATAGGGTTTTAATCAATCAAAAAATATTATTTATACATGTTTTGGTTTAATTTTAAACCATGTCATTTTAATTAACCATTAGTTGACTGATTTTAATTTTAAGTACGATAATAACTTTTTTAATATTAAAGGGTTGTGATTTTTACTTATAAAGTGAAAATTGGAAAATAAATGGTCAATTTATCAAATTTTATACTATATCGTAACCACATTATATTATTTCAATATTTTTATGATTTTTAAATAATTTATTAAATTATTATTTTGATAAAATATCATTATTGTCAATTTTGAAACTATTTATTTAATTTAACATTAAATACATCAAGAAAATGGGGGTATTCAAATATAATGATTTCATACCTCCATAATATTTCTTATAGATATATAAGATTTATGGGTCACATTAAATCATTCAAATTATATCACTTTTAATATTTTTTAAATCATTTATTATATTTCTTATTAATTGGAGAAATATTTCATCGGTGTTGCATAAGTAATTAAGGTCATTATATCTTTACTAAAAATTAAAAATAATTTTATTAATATTGAAATACTCACTTAGATTCGTTCATAGTATACCTTTGTCCTTATATGAACATATAAGATATATTAAAAACAAAGAGAGTGACATTTTGTAACTTTCTTTGATTTAAATAATGTATAATTCATTTTCATGGAAAAGCTTCCATTAAAAAAATAAATTTTGAAAATAAGGTTTTAAGGGTCTAATTACCATTATAAAATAATAATTACGGTGAGAAATTATGGCTTTATCTCTTATTTTTAACCTAGATTAACCTGATTTACATTTTATCGAGGTGATAAATTTTACCACATTTACTTTTCATATTGACCAAAAATAAAAGGTCTTAATTACCAAATTTGAATATCATGATTTTAAATATGTAATTAGTTTTATTTAATTCAATACCTAAAAATTTTAGAAATTAATTTTAATGTAATTGTGCAAAATGCGATAAAAACCTCCTTTTAGAAAAAAACACATTTTAAGTATAAAACTGGATTTATTCTTATCTTATAACTAGAAAGATATTTTTTAAATGTTTAAAAATTTTAATTAATTAAATAATATATAAATTTCATTAAAATCATTCATTAATAGTTATTAATTAAATTTATTAATACTAAAATACATTACGCGCATAAAAATATTTTTTTCAAAAAAAAATCACTTTTATTTTCAAATAATTTTTGTTTTTAATTATAATAATTTGATAAATAATGAATTAATTTTATAAATGTTTAAACTGTATCTTTTTCAAAATTTAGTTATTACTATTCATACCCACCAATCCAATTATTAGATGATAAAGGACACATTATATTTTAATAAAATTACACTGTTTTTCTAAACTTATTTTTGCATGTAAAGAAAACCATTAAAAAATAAATTTATTTATTAAAGAGAAATATTTCATAAAATCGCAGGGTGTTACATTACCCATATCGAGGTGACAAATATTTACAAAGTTTATTATTCATAATGACCAAAAATAAAAAGGACCTATTTACTAAATTTGATCCTCATGATTCTAAATATGGAATCCATTTTTAAAGTTTCAATCTATAGATGTGGTAGAAATTAATTTTAATATAAATGCATAAAATTTAATGAAAAATAGATTCTAGAAAAATATGTTTTAAAAATAAAAATTAATTTATATCAAAATCATGAATATTGCAGATTAAAATGGAATTAATTATATTATTATAAATAAAATGGATCGTATGTCACTTTAAGACCAAATCCAAAATAAAATGAGACTTTTAAATTAATTGATTTAATAAATGATGGTATTTTAATAATCAGTATTTTTCAATATTCACTGAAAAATCAATCATTTTATAAAAATATCAAAATTTGACCCTAAGTTAATTTGTAAATGACGATTTAAAAAATTATATTCATTTTATAAAATAGAATTTTTAAAAGTTTCAGAAATTAATTATAATTTCCATACTTAAAATGAAATAAAATCATTTTTTAAGAAAATTTATTTTTGAAGTATAAAATGACTTCACTAAAAATTTAGTGAGTATTTCATAATCATTAATCAATGAATTTGTATTGAGTAGGAAAATTATAAATATATTTTATAATTTGGTTACTCATATTCATACTTACCGATTCAATGAATAGGTTGTCACATTTAAACAATAATAATTTTATCTCAATTCGGTTAAAGCTCGATGTTGTGTATTAAGAAATATATTGAAAAGTTCAAATTATTTAAAGATAATATATCTTAAAATCTCATGATGTTACATTCTACCCCCATTAAATAAATTATTCCCTCACAATTTTATCTTGGTTATCAAAGGTTTAACCTTTATGGAAAATCTACATCGTACATAGGGATAATGAAACATATTTTGAAAAGGGAAAGTGAGAAACATAAAGGTTACTTGAAATATCATGTATTTGGGTCCTCAGGTAAGGATAACATTGGTGAGAAGTTAAAATATATGCATGGAAGATAATAATAACCTCCAAGGACTAATAGAGAGTAATAGATAACATGGTTGAGAAAGTTAACTACCACAAAACGAAAAAATAGTGAGGAATGAAAAGACTACCAATTTATTAGAAATAAAGGTAAAATAATAACATTTTTATTTAAATATACCTTTTTTATATTATTTTATGCATCATATATTAATTATTTAATCCAAAAAACAAAATAAATCCCAAAAAATATGATTTTTTCAAATCCAAACATAAGTATAACAACCATGTTTGAAACTAGGGAATGGTTTTCCATCTTCATAGAAACCACTCAATAATAAAATTCCTACTAGGTGTATTGATTAATAATTATTTCCTTAGAGAGTTAAGGGGTGATTCTATATACATGAAAAGAGTTCATAGATCTGGAATAAAATAAATCATGAGTTTATGATACTTATTATTACAACTTAAGATATTTCAACCTAAGTTGTAGTAATTGCATAAGCTTGGGTTTCTCACATTGTATTATTCTATGGTAAGTTCCCTTGAAACTTGGGATATTGGATTGAATAATTCCCCATCTCTTTATATCTAAATCATTGGATATTAGTAATTTCCTTCTTTATCTTTCATTAAAGATCCTTATAAACCCTTTCTCTGTAACTAAAACAAACTCATGTTCCCATTAAAAAAGTACCTAAGTTTTTCTTTCAATGGTTGTCACATGTGGTAAATTTTATCCTTACCTTATTTTCCTTCAACCCATTTCTTTTTCCTTGGTGCTCAATTTTCCTCTTCTTCTCTTTATTTCCTTTAAAAATATATGACTTGTAAAATTCTCTATGTTCTGATGGCACTTAATACCATATCATCATATGATAAAAATGTTTGGGATAATATTTCCCCTATGAGGCTTGGATTAATCCCATTAAATAAACAATCAATCTTAATTTTTATATTGCATACATATTCAATAGCATTCCTCTATAATCTTGTAAATTTTTTCTAATACTCAACAACACCTTCCTCTTCATTCTGTCTTAGATTAATGGATTTTCTTTCCACATCAAATCATTTATTGTGAGGAAATTATTTATCAAATAATATCCGTTTAAAAGTTCTATATTCCATGATTTATATTTTATAAACCTCTATGGGGTTATAGATCAATGACCACCATTGATCAATATATCCTTTAAAATAGTAAACTACCAGAATAACCTTTTCACTTTTATTACTCTCCAAAGATAGGAATATTTTTTTAAGGGACTTAATCCACTATTCAGCTGTCAATGTATTTTTAGTTCTATTAAAATATGGAGTCTTATTTCACATTTTGTGATCCAACATAGGTGAATCATGGTGTGGAACAATAGGTTGTTCCATATGGGCAAGTTTATTCATCATAACCTGAGTCAACTTCCCTAATATGGTCATGATCTACTCAACTCCAACACTAACTGTGTTTGATTTCTTAGATGGAAAATCCATACATTGACTATGGGTATTGATTCCCTTTCTTTAATTACGTTCCATCACTAAACAATATCACACACAGAGTTAGCTTATAATCATTATTAATATTTATTCATAAATTAAAAAATCATATATGGTAAAAGTTCTCAATTACTATAGAGGATTATCATAATTATCATATTATCTTTGTTTGTTTAAAATCTAATTCCCAAGGTTTCTACTAATCTTCCTTTAATACCAACTATAATGACCTTGACCCTAGTAGCCCAGATTTAGTGTTTACTTTATTACATTAACACTAGATACAAGAGATCACATCCCAAAGGACCAAATATTTTAGTAGTCTTGATAAACTAGATACATACATGATTCCCATATTACATTGGAAATATAAGAACATAACATAAGAAACATTCTTTCATCCTTGATATTATTCACAATGTCCTTCTTTATATCTAAGGGAAATTAAAACAAATAAAGGGTAAGCTTATATACTCATTAAGGGTTATGTATAACATAATCTATCATGCGTAAATAAGGAATAATTAACATGGAAAAGTGGATAATAAAAACACATTCCATTAAATCGATAACTTGATTTCAATGATAATTTTTGGCTAATATAGATATAAAAAACACATTGATAATGAAAAATGAATTCTTAATAAAGGAAATGCATAGTTTTGTATATTTATGATCAATGAATCACAACGAATAAATCATGAATATTTCTATCAATGCCTCTTAACCAAGACATTATCATTCCATCGAGGCCACTCAACTATGACATTATCATTCCTTCAAGGCCTCTCAACCAAGAAAAAATCATTTTATGGGTAGGTATACACCAAATACTCAACTATTATGATATGATATTATAACATAAGTCTATACATCATTCCAACATATTTCTTATTATGAGACCCATCGATGAATTAAGGATATATCTATAAGTAGTTCCCACCCTTCACTTGCACTTCATATCCATTCATCATATTTTTAATGATCAATACAATTCATTCTCAAAATTACTTTAAATTCAAAAATTATCCATATTGAATCAAGAGTATATAACATCAATACTTCATTATCATATACCATCCAAAGAAATAATCAATATGGTTTTATTGAATCATATCCTTTGTAACATCAATGGGAGTTTTTATAGTTGAAAATTCCTTTAAAATATTACTAGAACATTTCTAGAGAAAAATACGCTTTTCATTTTGAAATCATTTATTTAAAATATAGAAATTTCCCAAATATTAAAGAAAAAAATTCTTTGAAAATAAATTTAGAAAATTATAAGGTAATATTCAAATTAATGAGTGTTCATGATGGAAGGAAATTTTTTTTATGACATACACGTTAAAAAAGTATTCCTTTTATATTTTGGTAAAAATTTAAAAGTACCTCATTTGAAAAGTGATAACAAGATTCCTTTTAAAAAAATTATGAAAAATAAATCATGCATAAAAATGACTTTAAAAATCATAGGATAATATGAAAAACATTATTTAATAATTTTTTATAAAACATGTACATGGAAGAAAAAAATTTCCAACTAAAGAGGAAATAAAGTCTATTTTCCTTAAAAATATTTTATCGATATTTATAAGTACAGAAGAGAGGAGAATGATACTTTTACTTGAAAATTTCATGAATAATAGTAAAGATAATAAAATCAAATGTTTTTATCTGAGAATAATCATATAATTTTTCATAATGGAAATTCAAACGTAAATAATCCCAAAATAAAATGAGATTGTAAAAGAAATATCTTACCGCTTTGGTATCTTGTGAATCATAATCCCCATGAAATAAATAACTTCAAATGAAACTTAAAATAGAATTAATATAAAGTTATTCATGATATAACATATCAAAGAGATATTATATACATCACATAAAATAAACAAGTGGTAAATATGTCATATGTCTCACAAGAAAAAAATGAGATGAGAAAACCCTTACCTCATATCCAACTTGTTTAGTAAGTGATTTGATCCTCATATATAATAAATTTAAATTTATTATAATTATGAACCATATACATACTTATAATATCATATATGGTCCATTTATAGCATTTTAACACTTTTTCATCAATAATTATATATTAAAATAATTGTTTCTGAGTGTTAAATGTTTTGTTTTTTTATGATAATTTTGGTTTGATAGTTTTGGTCCTTGTGCTTTGATCATGGTTCCATTATCTACAAAATTTTATTTGTGATATGAATACCGTATATATTAATTAATTATATATATATTCATCTATAAAAGGTAGATATATAAAAAATAATTTTTTTCATTCACAGAGACGGTAGGTTGTACGTACGTATGAACATTGTTTTCACTTTTTGACGAATGGAATGAAAAAAGGTAAATAATAGTTCACCATTCCATAATAATTATTATATCATATATATTCATTAAATACATCTTTATTACCATCCATTATAATTGTAAATAAAAACGGATCACATCACTTTGTGGAGGTGGTAGTCCACACGTACACACGAGTGATGTTATTGTTTTCCAACAGATTGGATGGTAAAAATAAATGTATGATATTATAATTTGAGAAATATGATTATATTATAAATATCATATAAAGTCATTAGTTCCATCTTTATAGCCACCCAAAACTTGGTGATGAAAAACAAATGGCACCGCTACGTGGAGACGGTAAGTCGTACGTACACACGAGAAATTTTTTCATTTTTCATAGGATATAAAAGTGATAGAAAATGGTTATAAACTAATCATAATAACATATAAGTATATTTATTATACTATATTTATTAGTGTATTATGATTATAATAGATTCATATGAATTATAAAGATAAAAAATTGAAATATTCGATAAACATTATTACCTCTTCTTCGGTAAACTTCCTTTTGATCACTTCTTAAGGACCATTGGAATGGTATTTTAAGAATAATAATACTTATAATTCATGTATATTTAAGTTTAGAATAGAATTTTTCAGGGTTTTTTCTATCTATATGGATCAATTAAGTGTGAATAAAATAGAGAAGGGATGCCCTTTTATAAGGGAGGGAAAGAACACACTTGTAATTACAAAAAAGATTGAAATATAAGTAATATATTTCTCAAGTATAATGATTCAAAATAGATATGAATTTGGATAAAAATGTTATCTGGTTGAAATATCATAATCCAATGAAATTTAGATAGTTTTTGGTGTAATTTTAAACTTTATCTTTTGGTTTAACCCATTTGTTATCCATTTTTAACCTTAACCATGGTAATAACTGTTTAATTATTAAAATGTTATAATTTTACTTATAAGTTTAAAATTGCCTCATAAATGGAAAAGGGATGAAATTTTAAACCATATATTATTCTCCTTATACTAATTTAATATTTTTTATTATTTTTATATAATTTAATGAAATATTAATTTCAAAAAATATCATTAATGTCATTTTTAACACTATTCATTTATTTGGAATTTAAAGATATCAATACATATACGAAATTTGAATATAAACCATTAATACATCCCTAATATCTTATATTTATCTAAAAAAGTCATGTAAACCAATAATTCCTCCAAATTTTGTTACTTTTAATATTTTTAAATAATTTCATTTATTTTGTATCAATTAAATAAATACTATGTTGGTGTCACATAAGAATTTAAGGTAATTATTTAATCAATAAAAATTAAAAATAAATTACCATGATAAAAATAATTAATTTATCTATAAAATAAACATTTATAATATAACTTTTCCTATTTTTAGCCTAATTTAAAAAAATTATAGATATTAAAGTCAAGATAATGACATTTTGTATTTATTATTTTCTTAAACTAATATAAAGGTCATAATGAAAGAAAACTGGAAACAAGTGGTTATATATTTGATAATTTGATAGAAATTTCCAATCCCCACTCATCCAATAGAATAAAGGCAAGTGTTATATAATTTTTAAAGCCTTATCTCAAAATTTTAACTCTATTTTACCCGTTTTACCCTTACAAGGTGACAAATATTTACCAAGGTCATAATTCATAATAAAAAATAATAAAAATGATATATTTACCAAATTTTATCCTTATTATTCTAAATATGGAATCTATTTTTCATGTTTCAATCTCTATAAGTTTAAGAAATTAATTTCAATATAAATACATAAAATTCAATAAAAACAGTTTTTAGAAAAATTTGTTTCAATTCATAAAAATTAACTTATAAAAAATCATGAATATTGTTGATTAAAATGTAATTAATTATATTATTCTAAATAAAATGTATAATATCTAACTTTAAAAACAAATTCAAAATAAAATTGGACTTTTAAATTTTTTTTATTTAATAAATGATGGTATTTGAATAATCTGTATTTTTCACAATTCACTATAATTATTTCATAAAAATACAAAAATTTCATCATAATTTAATTTTTTATATGATTATTTAAACAATTATGTTCATTTTATAATATAAAATTTATAAAAGCAGTAGAAATTAATTATAGTTTTCATGCACAAATTGAAATAAAATCATTTTTGAAGAAAATTAAATTTTGAAGTATAAAATGGATTCACTAAAAATTGAGTGAATATTTCCTAAGAATTAATAAATTAATTTTTATTGATTTTGAATATTATACATATATTTTATAATTTGGATACTCATATTCGTACCCCTAATTCAATGGTTAGGTTATCACGTTTTAATAATAATATTTTTTATAATATATCTCAATTCGCTTAAAGATTGGTGTTGTATGTTAAGAAAACTACTGAACACTTAAAATTATTTAAAGAGAAAAATATCTTAAAATCTAAGGATGTTACATTCTTTCCCCTTAAATAAATTTCATCCTCAAAATTTTATCTCGATCATCAAAGGTTCAACCTTTGTTGAAAACCCACATCATACAGAGGGATAATAAAACTTTTTTTGAAAAGGGAGAGTGAAAAACATAAAGGTTGCCTAAAATATCATGTACTCAGGTTCCTAAATAAAGAGAAAATTAGTGGGAAGTTAACATACATACATTTAATATAATACTAACATCCAAGGACTAATCGAGAGTAATTGAGAAAATGGTCATGAGAAAGTTAATGACCAAAAAACTATAAATCAGTAAGGGGTGAAAAGAATAACACTTTATTATAAATAAAGTAAAATAATAGAATTTTTATTTTGATATAATTTTTCTATATTATTTTATACATAATATAATAATTCCTAATTCCTCAAAACTGAATAAATACCAAAAATCAGGATTATTTTAAAGCTAAAAATAAATACAACAACTATGTTTATAAATAGGGAACAGTTGTTCATCTTAACAAAAACTGCTTGATAACTTGATTTTTATTGGGAATCTTGATTGATAATTCATTACTCAGAGTGTTAAGGGATGATTCCATATCCATTAAAAGAGTGTGTAGATCTGGAATCAAATAAATTGTGAGTTTATGATACCTATTATTACAACTTAAGGGATATCAACTTTAGTTGTAGTAATTGTATTTGTTTGGACTTATCTCCCTAGATTCTTCTATGGTAATTTCCCTTAATGTTTGAGATATTGGTTTGAATAATGCCCCATATATTTACAACTGAATCGCCTGAAAATAATTTTTTCTTTCATTGTATTTAATTCAATAGAAATATGGCCTCTTTCTACACACTTGAAATAATGTTCCCATTAATCAAGTACCTAGGTGTTTCTTTCCATAGTTATAACATGTGGGTAATTTCATCCTTCTATTAATTTCCTTTACCTCATTTATTTTTTTATGGTGCTCAGTTTCCCTCTTATTATCTTGAATTCTTTTGAAAATATATTAATTGTAGAAATATTTCTCCATTCTGATGGAACTTGATACCATATCATCATATGATGAAAACATTTGGAATAATTTTTCCCTTATGAGGCTTGGTTTTATCCCATCAAATAAATGGACAATATTACTTGGAATATTATGTACATAGTCCATAGCATGCCTTTATAATCTTATAAAGTTTTCCTAATACTCAACAACACTTTACTCTACCTTCTATTTTAGATTGATGGATTGTGTTTCCATATCATCTCATTGCTCATGAGGAAATTATTTCTTGAAGAATATCACTTTAAAATTTTTACATTCCATGATTTCTATTTTATAAACCTCTTTAGTGTTTGAGATTAATGGCCACCATTGATATATATCTCCATTCAAATAATAAACTGCCAGAATAAAATTTTCACTTTCATTACTTATCAAATCTAGGAATATTTTTTTGAGGGACTTAAAACCTTGTTCAGCTACCAATGGATTAGTAGTTCCATTAAAATATGGTGGATTCTATCACATAAAGTGATCTAATATAGGTAAATCATGCTATTTAACAAAAGTTTGTTTTATATAGGCAAGGTTTTTTATCATAACCTAAGTCAAATTCTCTAATATGGTCACAATCTACTCAATTCTAAAACCAACTATATTAGCTTGCTCGGTAGGGAAATCCCTACATTAATTATAGTTGTTGATTCTCTTTCTTCCATTAGGAACTATCACTAAACAATGGAACAAACTGAGCTAGATTATAATCATTATGAATATTGATTCATAAATTTAAAATCCCTATATGGTTAAAGTTCTCAATTACTAGAAGGGATTATCATAATTCTCATATTATAAACGTTCATTTAAAATATAGTTACCAAGGTTTCTACTAAACTAAATCTGATACCAACTTAAAATACCCCAACCCTAGTACCCTAGAGTAAGTGGTTACTTTATTGCATTAAAAATAGATACAAGTGATCACATCCCAAAGGACCAAATGGTTTAGTAGTCATGGTAAACTTAATACATATATGATTATGATATTATATTGGAAATATAAAAACATTGCATAAGAAAAATTCTTACATACTTTTAAATATTCATATTATCCATATTCATATCCTGGGGAAAGGAAAACAAATAAAGGTTTAGCTCATATTCTCAGCAAGGGTTATGTACAATGGAATATATCATGAGTAAATAAGGAATAATTAACATGGTAGAGTGCATAATCAAAATACAATCCATTCAATCGATAACTTGATTTCAATGAGTATCCATGGCTAATATCAATATAAAAACACATTGATAATGAAAACTTAATTATTTATAAAGGAAATGCATAATTCTGGACATTCATTATCAAGGCCTCTTAACTAAGAAATCATGAATCCTACTATCAAGGCCTCTCAAACAAGACTTATCATTACATAAAGGACTCTCAACCAAGACATTATCATTCCATCAAGTCCTCTTAATCATGAAAATATCATTTTATGGGTAGTTATATGCCAAATACCTAACTATTATGACATGATATTATAGCCTCAGACTATACATCATGCCAGTATTTTTTGTCTCGTGAGACCTATCAATTCATCAAGAAAGTATCTATAACTGGTCTCAAACCTTCACTTTCATGTCCTATGCATTCATTATATTTTCAATGATCGATAAAATTCATTCTAAAAATTCCTTATGAGTCAACAATTATACATATTGAATCAAGAAAACAGAACATCAATACTTCATCATCATAAACCATCCATATAAATAAGAAATATGGTATCATTTAATCATATCCCCAGTAATATCAATGGGTGTTTCAATAGTTTAAAATACCTTTAAAATATTACTAGAACATTTCTAGAGAAAAATACCATTTTCATTTTGAAATCACTTATTTACAGTATAAAATTTCCCAAATATTAAAGATGAAATTTTATTTTAAAATAAATTTAGAAACATGTAAATTAATATTTAAATAATTTATTGGTCATGATAGTATTAAATTATGTTTATGTTGTGTACGTTAAAACACGATTCCATTTATATTTATGGTAAAAATTCAAAAGTTTCTCATTTGATAAATAAAAATAATATTACTTTTTAATTTTTTTTAAAAGTAAGTTAAGGGTAAAATTACTTTAAAAAATCATAGGGTAATATTAAAAACATTCTTGAAATCATTTTTAGAAAACATGGACATGTAAGAAAAAGATTTCCTGCTAAAGAGGAAATAAAGTCTATTTTTAAAAAATATCAAGATTTTTAAGTACCCAAGAGATGAGAATTGTACTATTACTTGAAAATTTCATGAATAACTATATGAGAATAAAATTAAAGGGTTTTATCATATAATAATTAAATAATTTTCCTCAATTTAAATTCAAACTTAAACAATCCCAAAATAAAATGTGATTGTAAAATAAATCCCTTAGCGCTTTGGTATCTTGTGAATCATAACCCCCATTGATAAAAATAACTTAAAATAAAAATTAAAATACCATGAATACAAATGGATTCATGATATAACATATCAAAGAGACAATATGTACACCAAATTATAGAAACAAATGGTGAATATGGAATATGTCTCACGAGAACAAAAGTGAGACAAGAAAACCCATACCTTAGATCCAACTTGTTTTGTAAGTGATTTAATCCTACAATATAATAAATTTAAATTTATTATTATTTTATATAATAACTATATACATAATTATAATATCATATATGATCCACTTATAGCATTTCAACACTTTTTAATTAACAATTATTTTTTAAAATCATCATTTCTAAGTGTTAATTGTTTCATTTTTCATGAGATTGTTGGTTTAGTAGTTCTAGTCCTTGTACTTTGATCAGGGTTACATAATTTTCATAATTTTATTCATGATATGAATATAATATATATTAATTATATATATTTATATATTTATTTATTATCTTCCAAAAAATGTAGATATAGAAAAATTAATCACACCATTCATGGAGATGGTGGGCCGTATGTATGCATGAACATTGTTTTCTCTTTTTGACATATGGAATGAAAGAAAGTTAAATAATAGTTATCCTTTAAATAATAATAATTATATCATATATATCATATATATTAATTAAATATATCCTTATTAATATCCATTTAAACAGGAAATGAAAAATGGATCACATCGCTTCGTGGTGGTGGTGGTCTACATATACGCACCAACAGATTGGAAGGTAAGAAGGTAAATATGATATTATATTATATTTATATAAGTATAATTATTTAATAAATATTATATATATTCATTAGTTCTATATTTATAATCATTCAAGTAAAGTGGTGATGAAAAATTAATTGCACCGCTATGTGGAGATGATAAGTCATATATACTCACAAGCGAAGTTTTCACTTTTCATAGGATAAAAAAGAGATTGAAAATGGTTATCTGATAATCATAATAACATATAAGTATATTGATGATACTATATTTATTATTTTATCATGTTTACAACATATTTATATGAATTATAATAAGAAATAAATTTTAAAGGGTCATTAAAGACAATTACCTCTTCTTCAGTGGACTTCTTTTAGATTACTTCTTAAGGAACCTTGAAATAATATTTTAAGAATAAAAAACTTCTAATTAATGGATAGGTAACTTTATAATATAATTTTTAAGGTTTTGGTTAATATATATGGCTTAAGGATGTGTAAATAAAAGAGATAATGGGTGTCCTTTTATAAGGGAGGGAAATAACACCCTTGTAATTATAAGAAAGATTAAAATATAATTAATTTATTTACCAAGTATAATGATTAGAAATAGCCATGAATTAAAATAAAAATTGGATATGGTTAAAATAGAGTAATATAATGAAATTTAGATAGGTTTTGGTGAAATTTTAAACCTTATATTTTGGTTTAACCCCTTTGTTAACCATTTTTAACCTTAACTACAATGATTACTATTTCAATATTAAATGGTTATAATTTTACTTATAAGTTAAAAATTGGATCATAAATGAATAAGGAATGATATTTTCAACCATATATTATCCTCCTTGTATTGTTTCAAGATCTTTATGATTTTTAAATAATTTAATAAAATATTATTTTCATAAAATATCATTAATTTCATTTTTGGAACTATTCATTTAATTTGACTTTAAATACATAGATAAATATATGGAATTTGAATTCTCACATCCTTAATATGTTGTGTTTATCTAAAAAATTTCGAAACCCAATAATTCTTCCAAATTTTATTACTTTTAATATTTTTAAAATCATTTATTTTAGTTTTTATTAATTGAATAAATATTATGTCGGCGTCACATGAGCATTTAATATAATTATTCAATCGATAAAATTAAAAATAAATCATAATGATAAATAAAATTAATTTATCTATCTAATAAACATTTATAACTAAACTTTTCCTATTTTTAACCTAAAGTAAAATATTTATAGATATTAAATTCAAGAGAGTGTCATTTTGTATTTATTCTTTTATTAAAATAATATTGTGGTCATAATAAAATAAAAATGGGACCAAGTGGTCATATATTTGAGAATTGGAAGAACAATTCTAAAATCCACTCATCCAATAGGATAAAGGCAAGTTTTATAGAAATTTTAAAGCCTTATCCCAAAATTTTAACCATATTTTACCCATTTTACCTATAGTGGCCTCAGCTTTTCATACATAAAAATCACATCTATTTAGAGGAATATGAAATACATAACAATACGATACATGCCAAAACTATAAAGTTTTAGAGTCTTTAAAGACAAGATATACAATCTTATTATTTTATAAAATATCTTTAATATCTCTCATAAAGATCTTCCCTCATGGTACTCTTAATAGCCATACCCTGCTAAAAACTTTCTTCATTGCCCGGGGAATGGAAACATAAGAAAAGGGTGAGATCAGATTCCCATTAAGGGTAATCATGGGAGATATCAATCAATGATCATGTGAAATCATAATTATGAGATCATGGCCATAACTTATAAAATTTATACCCAATCCAACAAATATCATAGACATGAGTTATGTTATAAAACATTAGCATTTAAAAATACATGAATCATAAGAATGATAATTAATTATAACTCGATAATGAACTATAAGTTCATGTCATAAATGTCTGTGGAATCATCATAATTATAGAAAAAATTTCATATATAAAACTTAACTACCAAGACCATTGTATTAGGAATCAATACCAATTTTCCCATTATATATCAAGAAATTGACTTGTTTCCTATAACAAATCAAGCACTTAGAATTGTTTCCCATAACAGATCAAGCACATCAACTTGTTTCCCATAACTATCTCATAAGATATAATAATTTACCCAATTCATTGGATATAAATATAGGTCTCCCCCATCACATAATTAAATTGATACATATGAGTGATATTGGATTATAAAACATTCATTATATTGGATCCCATGAAAATAAATGGGTTTTATAAACACTTCATCATAGAATAACTCATGGAAATGGGTTTTATAAACATTTTACATCATAATAATAATCCACCTAGAGAAAGAATTAGGGTGGTATCCTTGGATCATAACCCGATTAAATCATTATTATAATCAAGGGATATTGTCATTAATGAATAGAGATACCACTAAAATATCAATAAAATAATCTTGAGGAAAATACCCTTTGAAATTTAAAAATCAATTTCTAAAATATAAAAATTGTGCACATAATAAAGAAACCATTTTCTTTGAAAATAACCTTGTAAAAATATAAATTAATCTTAAATCAATACAGTGTAATCTTGGTGGGAAATTTATTTCATTCCATATAATTTTAAAAAATCCTTCTATACTTTTGTTGGATAAGTCACAAAGTACCTAGTTTGGGAAATGATAAAAAGATTCCTTTAAAACCTTTTTGTAAAAATTAAAACATGGATAAAAATGACTTTAAACAATCATATGATAATATTAAACAACATTATTTAAATTTTTTGTCCTCCTCTAGTTTTAATGCTCACAAATCATGCTTTATTATGTTAAATCAAGTTAAATTATGTTTAATCATGTCTAATTATGTTCATATGATTTTAATCTATTCTGTTAGCCTTTTACATCATAAGAAGGGTTGGAAAAATATGACTAAGTATAAGTAACTGTTAAGGTTGAGTCAATATTAAGACAGACTCATTGTTGGACATCTCACTGATGGAAGAAAATCGACTAAGTATGAGTTATTGTTGATATGGAATTACCATTAGGATGTGTCATGGTCAACTATCTCAATGTCATCGCTGATGTTGACTTATGAAAAAGGATGAGACACCATTATTCAACCTACTAATAGATCAACTCATAATTTTTTCTAAGTATGAGTCACTATCACATCAAGCTACTATCATACTCAACTCTGAAAAATTAGAAAAGTATGAGTCATCATCGCATCAAGCTACTGACACACTCATTCCAAAATTTTTCCAAAGTATGAGCTACCGATAGTTGAGTCACCATCAAGTCAACCTACTATCAGAGAGACTTACCATTCTCAATTCATTGTTTCAACACACTATTCTCGATACACCGTTCCAAGTCACCATTTAGAGACATTGTCACTTCTTACTTTGTCATTTAAATTCAAATTTCTATCAAACGGTCATATTTATCAAACTTATAACTACTAATTATATTAATGAACTTATATATATTTTGTATACAACCTTTAAATAAATGTCAAACTATAGTATGATGTACGAGGTACCTAGATGTGATTGAGATCATACCTCTTGTCGGATGCAGTGTGTAAAGTTAATACCTAATCAAGAAGCCAAAGGTGTAGAGAAGTCATGTGCCTAAGAAAAACTCAATAATTGATAGTTGTGGAAACATGGAGATACTATTGAGAACTCAATAACATGGTCTGAAGAACTTTTTTAAGAAACACACAAATAGAGGATAATAACTCATTAAGAAAATCATATACCTCACTAGAAACCAAAGACAAAAGATCTCAAAACACTCTATTTTGATGTATGTTTCTCAAAGTTGACTCGAGCTATATTTTAACATATCATCTATGAGTTTCAAGCTACATTTTCAATCATACAGAGCCTTATAAATCTATTCTATTTTTTTATGCTCTGCTTGTGTACTACTTTTACATTACGAGCAGTGTGTTTCTATCTGTTCTATGAACACACACTGACTCCTATGAAAAACTAGAAGATACACTGATATATTCACAAACTATCTTTTACACCTTACAATACACATAGATAATAGTGGAAGAGGTCCCTGTGTATCCTGTTTTTTTCTTTTCACTCCCACAAAAACTATGGAAGAGATCTAGTTGACCTGGATAGTTTTATATGCTATTTTTTACCCCAATACAGGGTTTGGATCAAAGTTTATTTATATAAAATTCTTGGTGTAAGGTGATAACCAAGTGGAGAGGATTAGGACTTATCTTAAATCTGAACCTCTTTTTTAAATTATATTGCATTCTTTCAAGTTTATTTTTTTCTATTTGTGTTTATTTAAATCAGAAAAATTAACTTTTATTTGATAGTTAATCTTAGACAGTGTTTATATCAAAAAAATTTCTAGTATATTTATTTCAAAAGTTAAAGTAATAATTCATATTGTTTTAACTGATAACTAATCACTCTTTGATAAATCCTTCAAATAATAAAATCTTTTATAAACTACTCCTTTGATTAACTGAGTTGTTTTGTATTTCAAATTGGGGAACTTTTTATTAAATATTTTTGATAAAAAAAATTATAGGAACTTAATTCAGCCCCCTCTTGACCATCCTACTCCAACCAACATTTGGTATCAGAGGATTTACTTTTAAGGTTTAAAAGTTTTCAAAGTTTTCAAATCTTTTCAACTGTGATTTTATTTTTGTTTTAAAGATCTCAAAATTTATATCAATTCAAAATTTGTAGCTCTTTAAATTTTGTTTTTATTCTTTAATATGGACAATAGATAGGAATGTGTTACTACCAACAGACCTCCCTATTTCAATGGCACAAATTATGCTCAATGGAAAATGAAAATGAAAATGCATTTAGAAAGCATGGGTTTTGAAATATGGTCTACTATAGTCAATGAATATAAGATTTCTGATACTGCTATAAATACTTTGTATGACCCAACTAAGGCAGCCTATAATAATAATTGAAAAGAAATGAATGATTTATATTTTTCTCTAGGTGATGAAGAATTCAACAGGATTTATATATGTGAAACAACCTTTTAAATTTGGGATAATTTAGCTATTTCAAATGAAGGAACCACTAATGTTAAGGAAATGATCCTTAATACATATACTATTAAATATGACAACTTCAAAATGAATCCTGACAATCTGATCTCTGAATTGTTTCTCTGGTTCAATGAGACTGTAAATTCAATGATATCACTATGAAATACAACCACTAAAAAAGAAAATATCATGAGAATCTTGAGATGTCTTCTAGAAAGGTGGAGAAGGACCTTAGTATCAATTAAATAATATTATGACATTGATGCACTACATGTAAAGGAGATGATTTGAAAACTGATGATGTATGATAAGGAGGTGAAGATTAACATAGACAATGATGATAAACCTAGAAGGAAGTTAGTGGCTTTCAAAACCACTACATCCAAGAAAAAAGAGAAAATTCAAGTTCCTGCTAAAATTTCTAGCAATGAAGATTCGTCAACAGATAGTGATAAGGAAATGGATCATCTATCCATGAGATTTAAGAAATTATATAGAATGAAAACGTTCTTTAGAAATCCTAGCTATAGATGGAAATATAAAAATAAAGATAACTGAAAAAAGGATTGGAAAAGAAGTGAGAATAAAAATGAGATAGTCTTCTACGAATGTAAATGAAAATGAAATGTGAAGGCTGAATGCCCAAGATTATAGTACAAGGATAAATACAATTATAAGGATAGAAAGTACAAGAAGTCTATGAAGGCTACTTAGAGTGCTTCTAAGGACAGCTCTAGTGAATCTAAATCATCTCATGATGAAAAGGCTAAAAAATCCAATATGTGTTTTATAAAAAAATCATGTGAGGTAACCTTAGAATATCCTATATCAAATTCTTATTATTCAAGAGAAGAATCTGAATCTAAAAATTCTGAAAATATGAATAATGAGGAAATTTTTGAATACAGAAAAATGATTGAAGATACTTTTAATGAACTAAAATATAAATATAAATATCTCAAGAAATAGAACATCCTTTATAATAATATTAAATTTGAACTCACTATAGATAAAGATAAGAATGATCAAATTCTCAATGAGAATACTAAACTTAAACTTTTAATGAGAAATTAAAGAAGGATTTTAAAAAAATTACAAATGGTAAAGATTACTTAGTTTAAATTATTGGAAATAAAGTTGCTCTTAAATATAATATTGGCATTAATTATCAACCTAGATAATGAAATTTTGTTAAAAACAATTTTGTATCTAAATTTGGAAAATTTGGTTTCATGCCTAGATCTGAAAACTTTTCTACAAGTTCCAGCATTGGAAAATCCTCTACTACTTCCAACTATTTTGGACCTAATCGAGTTTATTTTTATAAAAATTTACAAACTTCTTAGAGTAAACCCATAAATAAAATGTGGGTTCTTAAATCCTTAATTATTTATATTACTAGAACCAAGAAAATTTTGTTACCAAAATATTTTCTTGTTTTAACTATTTTTATAGGAAAGGTGTTTGAAGAGTTCTTGTAAAAGATTGTGTTACTTGGATAGTAGGTGTTCAAGACACATGATAGAGGACTACTCTAGCTTCAAGAACCACATAAATATTGATGTTAGACATGTAACCTTTGGTGTTAATTCAAAAGGGAGAATTATTGGCCTTGTCCAAATCAGTAACACTAACTCAGTTTTAATTTCTAAAGTTCTTTTTGTTGATGTTCTAAAGTAAAATATACTTATAATTATATAGTTATGTGATTATGGATTTCATGTTAAATTTAAAAATGATTATTGTAATGTTTTTAATTATAATAATTATTTAGTCTTTACTACCTTTAGAAATGAAAATGTATATGCTATTAATATAGATTGTTTAGTCTTATAGAATGTTTCTTGCTTAAGTGACTTTCATAAAGAGTCTTGGCTCTGGAATAAGATACCATGCCATTATAATATTCACTCTCTTATAAAGATTACTAGAAAAGGATTAGTCAAGAATCTACCTAAACTAGAGTTTCAAAATTATAAATTCTATAATCCTTGTCAAAAAGGAAAACAACATAAACTATCTTTCAAACAAAAGAAAGAAGTTTTAACTTTTAAACCTCTTTATTTGGTTCACATGGATTTGTTTGGACCATCTAGAGTTTCAAGTTTAAATAGGAATCACTATGTTTATGTTCTAGTAGATAACTTTTATAGGTATACTTGGATCTTCTTTTTAGCTCACAAGAGTGATGCTTGTTAATATTTCACCAAGTATGCTAGATCAGTAGAAAACTTAAGTGAACTTAGAATCAAAACCTTAAGATGTGACCATGGCTGTGAGTTTGAAAATAAATAATTTTAATATTTTTTCTTATAATATTGCTATAGTCATAACTTCTCTGTTTTTAGGACACCCTGGTAGAATGGAGTTGTAAAAAGGAGAAATAAAACCTTACAAGAGATATCTTGGACTATGCTTAATGAATATTATCTACTTATTAATTTTGGGTAGAAGCAATGAATACATCTTTCTATATAATCAATATATCTTTAATTAGACCTATCCTAAATAAAATACCCTATAACCTATGGAATAATAGGAAATCCAAGGTTAATTACTTTAAAGTTTTTGGTTGCAAGGTCTTTATTCTCAATAAAAATATAATATTGACAAAATTTTCTCCAAGAGTGATGAAGGAATTTTCCTAGGTTATTCAATCTCTAGTGAAGCCTATAGATCCCTTTAATAAGAGAACCAAATATGTTGAAGAATCTGTGCATTTCAAACTTGATGAAAAATATCCACATGAATCCAAAACCTACTTAGAAAATTTTGAGGACAATATACCAAATCTATACTTAAATCCTAAACCTTCTGATTTTATTGTTAAACAAAAATAAAAATCCAGTTTTGGAAAATTTACAGACTTTGACCAAAAGGAACCCAAACATGTAGAAGAACCTAAATTGACCCTACCTTATTTTTCTAGATATGTTATAACTCTTAAAAACCATCCTTTAGATATTGTAGTTGGATACATAGACAAAGGAACACAAACTAGATCTTATCTAAGAAACTAGGTTGAACATCAATTCTTTTTGTCACAGCTCGAACCTAAGAACATAAATGATGAAATTAATGAATAATTTTGGATGATAGATATTCAAGAAGAAATAAATCCGTTTTAAAGAAAAAAAATATGGTAACTTGTTGATAGACCCAAAGATACCTTGACCATAGGAACTAAGTGGGTGTTTAGAAAAAAAGTGGATGAAGATGGCACTATATTAAGGAACAAATCGAGATTAGTGGAACAAGGTTATATTCAGGAATAAGGAATGAACTATAAAGAAACCTTTTCACCAATAGCTTGACTTGAATCTATTAGAATACTACTAGCTTATGTAGCACATCTGAATTTAAAACTTGATCAAATGGATTCCAAAAGTTCATTCTTGAATGGTGATATATTTGAGGATGTTTTTGTTGAACAACCCCTCAGTTTTACAAATCCCCATTTTCCAAATCATGTTTTCAAATTAAAAAAATATTTATATGGTTTAAAATAATCTCTAAGAGCTTGGTATGATAGTATCAACACTTTTCTTATTTTTAAAGGTTATTATAAAGGTATAGATAATCCTACTATTTTCATAAAAATAATTTATAAAGATGTTTTATTTGTTCAAATATATATTGATGAAATCTTTTTATATCTTTGAAAAATTCATTATGTTGTGACTTTTTAAGAATGATGAAAAATGAGTTTGAAATGAGTTTAATGGGTGAACTAAAATTCTTTCTTAGATTTAAATTTTTTCAAAATAAGGAAGGTATTATTTCCAATCAAAGTAAATATACAAAAGATATTTTAAAACATTTTGGATTGGATGGCACTAAAATTAGTGATACACCTATAAGTACCACCTATAAATTGGATCTTAAAGAAAATAGAAAATCAGTGGATCAGACCAATTACAAAGGTATGATTGGAAGTATTATCCACTTGAATATTATTCAACCTAATATTATGTTTAGTGTATATATGTGTGATCATTTTTAAGAAACTCATAAAGAGTCGCACTTACTTACTGTAAAAAGAATTTTCAAATACCTCAAATATACTACCATCATAGGATTGTTCTACCCCAGAAGAAAATAATTTAACTTAGTTAGTTATTCTGATGTTGATTTTGGTGGTTTCAAGATAGATAGAAAATCACCTATAGAATATGTCACTTGTTGGGAAAGTCTCTAGTTTCATGGTATGGTAAGAAACAAATTTTTGTTGCATTATATACTACTGAATCTAAATATATATCTTTTGGTAGTTTTTATGCTCAAATTTTGTGGATGAAACACACATTACTAGAATATAGATATCAATTTAGGTATGTCCCTATAAACTGTGAAAACAAAAGTGCTATTAAAATTTCTAATAATCCAGTTTCTCATTTAAGAACAAAGAATATTGATATAAGACATCACTTTTTGAGGGATCACTATCAAAAGGGTGATATAACTCTTGAATTCATTAGAACTGAACATTATCTTGCAGATATTTTTACTAAGCCATTAAATTATGAGAGAATGAGTTACATCATACATGAGTTAGGTATGATCAACTTTGAGTGATAGATTGTTGATGACTTTTCGTTGATGACTCGCCGTTGGGACTGACGATTGATGACTTACCATTGGGACTGACTGTTGATGACTCACTATTTTGACTCACCATTGTGACTCGCCACTGATGACTCACTTTTGTGACTCACTATTGATGACTCGCCATTGTGACTCACCACTGATGACTCACCATTGGGACTCACCGATGACGACTCACCATTGTGTCTTACTGATCTTTACTTTGTTATTTTTCTGTCTAGGATTTAAAATCACTTTTTTATTTATTTTAATTTATTTTATTCCGCATTTTCAATTTATGATTTTGAAATCCCTAAATGGTAAAAACATAATCGATCCAAATCATTTTTTCACTTACTTTTCCCCTAAATCGAACCTTTCTCTCCCAAACCTCTACTATCTTCTCCCTTCAAACCAAACCCTTCGTAATGGCTCAAGTGAAGTGCTTGTCTGAGACATCTCTAGAAGATTCTCATCATTCAAAGAAGAAAAAAGGAAAATCAAGTGATCCTAAACCCAAACATGTTAACCCTGATCTTGAAAGCAAAATAATCGTTCTAGAAAAATAAGGGCATACATATTGGCTCTTGTCAAGTAAGTCTCTTATTTTGAAAGTATTGAAAGAATAATATTGGTTTTAGTGGTTCTCCAAAAACAAGCGGAATCTTTATTTAAATCTAGTTCATGAATTTTATTTGTATTCAGAATTCATTCTTGAAGGCATGAATTAATTTTGGATAAAGTCAAGAATAAATGGAAAAAGGGATTTATTTTTCTTCTATGTAGTGGGATGAGTGTCTAAATATACCTCATGAAGGTATTTTTTAATATTATCAAGGAAATGTTTCTCCTACAAGTGATATTTTTAGTTATGAAATAGCCTTAACTAAGATTACTAGTGATTAAATCACTAGAAGACCAATAGAAACTGAACTGGATGGAGAATTTTGATTGCAGTTTAAGTTTATTCAACATCAAATTTTCCCAAGGAAAGGGGATTTTGCCTCTTTGAAGTATCAAGATGTTTATCTACTATATATAATGAAGCAAGGGTACAATATCAACCTCTTCATATATCTTATAGTGAATATGATTGATATGATTAAGCCTCATTCAAAGTCAAACTCCCTATTTTATTCTAATCTCATCACTACCATGTTGAAAGTTAAAGGAGTAGTGATTGAAGGTAAAGAAATTATCATGGAGTGTGATGGATTTTTCCTTAAAAAGGATATATGAAAAAGTATGATGATAAGCTAGAATCCCTAGAAGAGATAGTGGGTGGAAAATAAAGAAAAAAATTATGAAGAGTTCAATCTTGTTCAACACCTCACAAGATCAAAAGATATGAATGACCCTGTTCTAGGACCAGATGAAGTTATGGTGTATTCGTATGAGGATGAGGAAGAAGCTATTGAATGTAAAGTAAAATAATCTCCTATCGATGATATAAGTGATCTTGACATTGTAGGAAGTCTTGAAGGATTCACTTATGGATCACTTAGCCCTCCAAAATCTCTTTTTATGAGAGAATCTATCCTAGATGATAAGGAGGAGGAGGAAATAGAATATTCTGAGGATGGTGAATATGCCAGTGAAAGTGGAAGTGAAGAGGAAGAAGAAGATAATAATGAAGAGAAAGAGAATGAAGAAGAGGAAGAAAATGAAAATCAGGAAGATGAAGAAGAGTAAGAATAGACTGGTGAAAAAAAGAAAGTGATGTAAATGAAGAAGAAGAAAAAGAAGAAAGTGGTAAAGATGATGGTAAATATGGTGGTGAGCCTGATCATCCTATTAGAAATGAAGGACCTAGTGTAGAACCCAAAACCCCTACTGAAACCATTTTAGTGGAAAAGGAACCAATTTTGGACCCCCAAAATATTGTAGAGTTAGTGTTAGTTGAGGAATAAGTTCTAGCTATTCAAGAGTAAGAATAAGTTTATGTTCGGAAGAAAGCACATGTTGAGGAGGAGTAAGAGTCTTATAGAGTTAAAATTTATAATCTTACCCTTTTAATATGAAAATAGTATCTGAATGGGAGAAATATTTTAGATATGTCACTTTAGGCTTGAACTATCTATATTCTGATAATGAATCAGATCTAGTAGTGACTCCTGGTCCTACTCCTGCTCCTTTAGTTGTATCCTTGACTATTGACTATGTGATTCAGAATGATTTTAAAGTTTTTAAAGAATAATTGTGTTCATTTTTCAAATAAATCCTCCAAACTCAACCAGATTTAGTGAAAGTCTTAGTGACAGTGATGGTGCTAGGATTTTAGAGAAATTTATCTCCCAGATTCAACCACAAATGGTTTTTGAGCTTTAGGAATTCAGGATAGATAATAAGAGATTGAGTAATGAGCTAGCTGCTCTAATTCTTGTTGTTAAGGTCATGTATTCTAAATATAGATAATATTTGGTAAGTGCTGTCAATAGTCTTAGAGATATATCTTCTAAGGATGATACACCTCAGCCTCCAGCTCTTGACTTGGATCGGTTGATATCAATCATTATAGTGGAATTAAAAGGTGTCTCCACCTCTATTGCTACTCCTATTGACTCCTTGAATCTTGAGATAATCATATCGGTGATTAGAGAATAAATATATACTATGATGGGTAGTTCATATCAGGAGATCTTAAGAAAAATTAAATAGAACAGTAATTATGTGCATGACATGGTAAGGTTTTATATGAAAGGGTTCATTGCTGATCAAGAATAGATCATCAAGAAAGTATATTTTTACTTTAAAATGATTTATACAACAAATAAATTGGATAGTCATTTCAAATACTTGGTTGAGAATTCTAGTCTTCCTCTGGTCACACAAGCCTTCAAGGAACAAGTTAAACAGCACAAGGAGCTCACTCTTTCCCTTCATATGTTCATAGAAAATAAGGATGATTTTAATAAGGCTATGGAGAAAGGTGGGAAGATAATCATGTATTTCATCAACCTTTTTAAGCCCTAATTTTATGTTCATAGTATAGATATTGTAGCACCAGAGGCCTTTACCATTAGACCCATGATTGAGAATTTTCCTTCCAGCTCCATCTACCAATCAGTTGATCCTCAGTTCAGGGTTGATATCACTCAAACCCCTTTTTCTCCTCTTCCTGCAACCCTTAAACCTTTTCTCATGACTCTATCTCAGGCTCTTAGTCTTTTTAGACTTGTTATTTATCGAGAACTTATATCACCTCCTTCTTATACTGAAGGTCTTACCTCTACAGTACCTTCTAGAGTCTCCATTCATCATCTTTATACATCAGCTCTTTTTCTACCTCATGTTACTCTAACTACTTTAACTGATAAGGGAAAATAATTTATGGATCCTTCCTTAGAGAAACATTTATTTTGGATTTTTCTTTGATAGGGATGTATTTTTAACTTTCTCTAATTCAATAAACTATATTTTTATCATGAAATAAATTATCTCTTTTCCTCTCTTATCTATTATTTATCTATTGTTATTTTCTCTTTTATCATCTAATATATTTGTTCTCTTTTTGATAATCCCAAAAGGATGAGAATGAGTATGGAATTTGAAAATGAGTATGGTATTTGGAACATAAATATGGCATTTAATTTGAGAATGAGATTAAGTATGGTATTAAATTTTATTTTATTTTGTTTATCTTATAATATCATCTCTCGTGATCTGTATAACTTGTTAAGAAGAACATTTATATTTTTTACTTTAATCATTATGAATAACCTGTTAATTTAATTATTTTTTATCATCAAAAAGGGAGATATTTTTTTCCTCCTCTATAGTTTTAATGCTCAAAAATAATGCTTTATTAAGTTAAATAAAGTTAAATTATGTTTACTCGTGTCTAATTATGTTCATGTGATTTTAATCTATTTAATTAGATTTTTACATCATAATATAGGTTGTAAAAATATGATGAATTAGAAGTCACTGTTAAGGTTGAGTCACTGTTAAGATAGACTCACTATTGGACATCTCACTAATGGTGGAAAATCAGCTTAAGTGTGAGTTACCATTGATATGGACTTACTGTTAGGATGTCACACTATCAATTGTCTCACCATTAGAACAGATGTTGAATTCTTACAAAGGAAGAGACACTATTATTCTACCTACCGATAGCTCAACTCATAATTTTTGCTCAGTATGAGTCACCATTGCATCGAGCTACCATCAGACTCAACTCTAAAAAATTGGAAAAGTATGAGTCATCGTCGCATCAAGCTATTGACAGACTCATTCCATATTTTTTCATAGTATGATCTACCAATAGTTGAGTCACCATTAAATCAACCTACCTTCATAGTGAATTATCATTTCTAAGTCACCATTCTAACACACCATTCCTGAGACATAATTCCAAGTCACTGTTTAAAGACACTGTCACTTATTACTTTGTCATTTAAATTCAAATTTATTTCTAATGGTCATATTTTTAAAACTTAGTACTACTAATTATATTAATAACCTTATCTGTATTTTATAGAAAACCTTTAAATCAATGTCAGGTTGTAGTACATGGTATGAGGTACCTAGATGTGATCAAGATCATACACCTTTTCGTATGAACTATATAAAGATAATACCTAATAAAAAATGTTTAGAGAAGTCATAAACTAGAGAAAAAATATGATAATTGTTAACTGTGGAAACACAAAGATACTTCTAAGAACTCAATAACTCAGACCAAAGAACTTTTTTGAAGCATCACACAAAGAGAGGATAATAACTCATCGAGAAAATCATATACCTCACTGAAAACAGAAGATAGAAGCTCTCATGACACTTTTTTTTGCTGTCCGTTTCTAAAATTTGACTTCAGATGTATTTCAACATAAGATCCAGGAGTCACAAGTTGCATTTACAATCACACAGATCCTTCTAACTCTATTCTATTTATTTATGCTATTCTTGTGTACTTCTTTTACATTACAAGAAGTGTATGTATATTTATTCTATGAACACACACTGAATCCTATGAAAAACTAGAAGATACATTGATATCTTCACAAACTATCTTTTACACCATAAACTACCCACAGATAATAGTGGAAGAGGTCCATGTGTGGCCTATTTGTTTTTTTCACTCCCACGAAAACTGTGGAAGAGGTCTAGTTAACCTGGAAAATTATGTATGTTGTTGTTTACCCCAATCCAGGGTGTGGATAAAAGTTTATTTATATAAAATTCTTGGTGGTAGGTGATCACCAAGTGTATAGGATTATGTCTCATCTTTATACTTAACCTCTTGTTTAAATTCTGTTGTATTCTTTCTAGTTTAGTTTTCTCTATTTGTGTTTATTTAAATCAGAAAACTTCACTTTGCTTTGATATTTAATATTAGATAGTGTTTATATTAGAATTTTCATTAGTAGATTGATTTCAAAAGTTAAAGTAATAATTCATATTGTTTTAACTAAGAAATAATCACTCTTTGATAAATCCTTAAAACAGTCAAATCTTTATATAAACCTCTCCTTTGATTAACTGGGATGTTTTGTATTTCAAATTGGGGAAATTTTATTAAATATTTTTGATAGAAACTTTTATAGAAACTCAATTCACCCCCTATTGAGTGTTTTACTCTGACCAAAAAATTTTTTATAATACATTTATATGGAATAAAAATATTCCCCATTAGAGACTTAAACATAAACAATCCTGAATTTTGGTGCGATTATGAAATAAAACCCTTACCAATTTGGTAACTTTTGAATCATAATCCTTATAAAAGAAAAAATATATATCGTTATGTATATATCAAAATTTTCGTGATAATAATCATAAAATAAATTCATGGATAGTATATACACCGCAAAAAATAAATAATAGGTGAATATGGAATGTGTCCCACAAAAAAAAAGTGAGATGAAAATCCCTTACCTCAAGTCTCACCTTTCCTCATTCACGTTCAAAACTATTATATAATAAATATGGATTTATTATAAATTTATTACATACTAATATTCATATATATCATACCATGTATGATTTATTTATGACATATTATCACCCATTTATAAATATTTTATTATTAAAATCATTATTCTGGGTGATAACTGCTTAATTTTCCAAGCATGCTTTGGTTTGGTAGTCCCGGTCCTTATACTTTAATTAGGGTTCCATAATTTATAGAATTTTAATCATGGTATAAAAATTATATATATTCATTATATATATTTTTTTAATCATTCATAAAAATTAGTGATATAAAAATGAATTACATCATTCATGGAGACGGTAGGTCGTACATACACATGAACGTTGTTTTCATTTATCAACAGATGGAACAAAATAAAGGTAAAGAATAATTAACCTTTAAAAAATCATTATTATTTCATATATATCATATATATTAATCAAATTAATCCTCATTACCATCTATGTAAAATATAAATGAAAAAATAATCACATCGCTTCATGGAGGTGGTAGTCCACACGTATGCATGAACGTTGTTATTTTTTCCCAAAGGATTAGATGGTAAGAATGTAGATGTTATATTAAAATTAAATAAGTTTAATTATTTATAAGTATAATATATAAAAATTAAACCCATCATAATACCCATCCATAAAATATAGTGATGAAAAATGAATTGTATCTCTATGTGGAGATGGTAAGTCGTACATACGCACGAGCAATACTTTGAATTCTCATTTGATGGGAAATAGGGTGTATAATGGTGTTTTAATAATCGTAATAAAATTTTAGAATATTTATTAAACTTAATTTATTATTTTATGATAAGAACAATATATTTATAAGAATTAAGGAAGAGTAGAAAAGAAAGTGATTGGTTAAGGTGATTGCCTCTTCTTTAAAATGACTTCTTTAGATCTCCTCTAAAGGGCCCTACTGTTGGTCTCTTGGTAAGACCAAAACCTCTACTATGTGTATAGGGAAGTTGATAAGGTAAAATTGCAGAGTTTAGTGGAGATAGAAGGCTCAAAGTTTTATAAATAAGTGAGGGAGGATATTCCATTTTATAATTGAGGTGAAAGGCACTTTTTTGGATTTCTCAAAAGATTAAATTATAATTAATTCATTCTCAATAAAAATGCCTCCAAATGGTCATGTATTCAAATATAAGGTAGTATATGGTTTTAATACCATAAAAAATATAATTTAGATAAGTTTTGGTGTAATTTTAAACCTTATCATTTTGATTAATCCTTTGTTAAAAAAATTTAATTTTAACTATAGTGACAACTTTTTTAATGCTAAAGGGTTGTAATTTTTACTTATAATGTAAAAATTGGACCATAAATGGTCATATTATTATATTTTAGACCATATAATAACCACCTTGTGTTATTTAAATTTTTTTATGATTTTTAAATAATTTAATAAAATGTTATTTTGATGAAATATCATTATTGTCAATTTTGATTCTATTCATTTAATTTAACTTAAAATACATCAAGAAAAAGGGGAAAATATAAAATAATTCTCTCACACTCCCTAATATTTTATATATATCAATAAAGATTTTGGGTCTCATTAAATAATTAAAATTATATCACTTTTAATATTTTTAAAATCGTTTGTTAAGTTTTTTTATTAATTGGACAAATACTATATTGGTGTTTCATAAGAAATTAAGGTCATTATATAGTTAATAAAAATTAAAAATAAATTTATACCATGAAAATAATATTATTGAACTCAAAATAGACTCTTAGATTCATTAATAACATACAATTTTCCCTATGTGGACTCAAAATATATATTAAAAATAAAGAGAGTTCCATTTTATAACTTTCTTTGATTTAAATAATATATAAGTCATTTTTATGGCAAGTATCCAATAAAAAAATAAATTTCGAACATAATGTGTTAATATATGAATTACCTTAATCCAATAATAATTATGATGAAAAATCATGGCCTTACCACTTATTTTTAACCAAGATTAACCTAATTTACCCTTTATCGAGATGATAAATTTTACCATGGTTACTATTCATATCAACCAAAAAAGGGGCCTAATTAAAAAATTTAAACCTCTTGATTATAAATATGTAATTCATTTTATCTAATTTAATACCTATAAATGCTATAAATTAATTTTAATGTAAGTGCACAAAATATGATAAAAACTACATTTTAGAAAAACACACTTTTAAGCATAAAACTAGATTTATTCTTATTTTATTCCTTGGAAAATATTTTTTGAATGTTTAAAATTTTTAATAAATTAAATAATATATAAATTTTATTAAAATCATTCACTAATGGTGATTAATTTAAATTATTAATATAAAAATATATTTCGCGCAAAAAAATAATTTTTCAAATAAAACATCACTTTTATTTTAAAATATTTTTTATTTTTAATTATAATCATTTTATAACTAATGAATTCATTTTATAAATTTTTAGACCATATATTTGTAATAATTTAGTTATTACTATTAATACCTGCCAATCCAACAGCTAGGTGATAACAAAAAAGAGATGGAAAATGGTTATCCCATAATCATAATAACATATAAGTATATTGATGATACTAAATTTATTACTTTAGGATGGGTTCAAAAAAATTAGAGGAAGTAGAATAATAAATAATTTGGAAAGAGTCAATAAATATGATTATCTATTATTTGGTAGAATTCCTTTAGATCGCTACTTAAGGACCATTGGAATGGTCTTTTAAGAAGACCATCACTTCAAATTCATGGCTAGGTAAATTTAGAAGAGAATTGGGTAGGGGTTGGTCAACTATATGGATCAATGAGGTATAAATAAAATATATAAGGGGTATGCTTTTATAAGGGAGGGAAAGAACACACTTGTAGTTATAAAAAAGATTAAAATATATTTAATGTCATTCTCAAGTATAATGGTTCCAAATATCCATGAATTTGAAGAAAAAGTTGTTATAGTCAAAATATCATAACCCAATGAAATTTATATAGGTTTTTTTGTAATTTTAAACCTTAAATTTTGGTTTAAACCCTTTGTTAACCATTTTTAACCTTAATCACGGTAATAATTATTTCAATACAAAAGGATTATAATTTTAATCATAAGGTAAAAATATGATCTAAATAGACAAGGGATGAAATTTTCAACCATATATTATCCCCTTGTCCTAGTTAAATATTTAAATTATTTTTTAATAATTTAATAAAATATTATTTTCATAAAATATCATTAATGTCACTTTTTGGTACTATTCATCTAATTTGACTTTAAAGACATCAATACATATATATAATTCAAATATAAACCATTAAAACATCCCTAATGTGTTATATTTATCTAAAAATTTCTTGGAACTCAATAATTCCTCCAAATTGTGTTACTTTTAATATTTTTAAATTCATTTTTTTTCATTTTTTATTAATTGAATAAATATTGAATCGGCATCGCATAAACATTTAAGATAATTATTCAATACTTAAAAATTAAAAATAAATTACCATGATAAAAAAATTATTTTATATATCAAATAAAAATTTATAACTTAACTCTTCCAAATTTTAACCTAACATAACAATTTTATAGATATTAAAGTCAAGAGAGTGACATTTTTTATTTATTCTTTTTTTAAAACAATATAAAGGTCATAATTAAGGAAAAATGGAACAAAGTGGTCATATATTCAAGAATTGGATGGAAATGGAAAAATTAAACTCATATAGTAGGATAAAGATGATTGTTAGAGAAATTTTAAAGCTTTATCCCAAATGTTTAACCTTATTTTACTTATTTTACCCTTATTAAGGAGATAAATATTTACCACGGTTATTATTCATAATGACCTAAAATAAAAAGGGATTATTGAACAAATTTGATCCTATTAATTATAAATATAGAATTCATTTTTCATGTTACAATATCTATAAGTGTTAGAAATTAATTTTAATATAAATGCGTAAAATGCAATGAAAAATAGTTTTTATAAAAATTTGTTTTTAAACATAAAAAATAACTCATATAAAAATCATGAATATTACTCATTAAAATGGAATTAATTAGATTATTAAAAATAAAATGGATTATATTTAACTTTAAGAACAAATACAATATATAATGGGACTTTTAAATTAATTGATTTAATAAATGAGAGTATTTAAAAAACGATATTTTTCACTATTCACTAAAAAATCAATCATTTCAGAAAAATTCAAAAATTTCAACCTAAGTTAATTTTGATATTATGATTTAAAAAAATAATTTCATTTTATAAAATAAAATTTTTATAAGTGGTATAAATTAACTATAATTTCCTTCCACAAAATGAAATCAAAACATTTTTGAAGAAAATGAATTTTTGAAGTATAAAATGACTTCACTAAAAATTATATAAGTATTTTATAAGTATTCATAAATTAATTTTTATTGATTAGGACCATTATTCATATATTTTATATTTTTGTTACTCTTATTCATACCTGCTAATTCAATGTCTAGGTTGTCACATTTAAATAATAATATTTTTATAATATATCTCAATTTTCTTAAACCTCGGTGTTGCGTGTTAGGAAATCTATTGAACACTTAAAATTATTTAAAGATAAATATATATTAAAATATCATAGTTTTACAATAATAACCTTTAGATGTAGGGTTCGGGTCCTCCATTCAAAGTGATGGTTTCTCAAGGCTCCCTCTTTGAGGCGCAGGTTGATTCTTATATTGAAGGAAATGGTTTTCTCTTTAGTTGACCTTGGACCTTGGTGATGTGAAAGGCCTTCTATGGCGTTGGTGACTCCATAATCTAGTCTGCATACTTGAGGTGATGCATATTTCCCCCATGGTGGCATGTGATCGTGTTGTGAGTGGTTTCCCTAGACCCAAATCCTATATATACTTTGATTAACCTTAGATATATGCGATTTGATATATGCATGTATTTTCTCTTACCATGATACACAACTGCAAAACTGGGTTTATCCAATGCTATGGATTTAATATTTCTACTTAAAAGTTTTGTTAAATACCCCCTTTGTTAATTCTAGCAAAAATTTTTGTTAAAGGGTGTAGCACCCCAAGCTTCCATGGTATGCTCCTCTTTGAATAATACAATAGTGTGTGTTGTATGTAACTTTGAGTTCTAACACACCACAACCAATCAAACTAGCCGTTATGAATAGTAATACCCACTTTTTGAAATTTTATAAATTTTATATTTCAAAATGGACTTCATTTTTGGATTTGGAATATCAAAATTAGCTTAGGGTGAATTTTTGGTATTTTTCTGAAAACTTTCAATTTTTGATGAATAGTGAAAAACACTGAGTTATAGTTTAAAACCGGATTTTTATTTAAACAATTATTTGTTTTATTTACATTTATTTTAGGTCAAAATAGATACAAAATACCTATATAAGTTCAATGTAATTCATTGGAGTCAGTTTATAATAATTTTAGATATATAAAAATTTTATTAAACTTTTTACCGTCTTTTACCCACCTCCTAGGAGCATTTTCAAATTTACATAAAACATAATTTTACCACTTCTGTGAGTTGAATTTCAAAAATCCAAGAGACACGGTTGATATCACTAAGTAAAATGTGGTTCAATAAGATGAAAATAAATTTTGGTGAATAGTAACTTTTTACTTTTATTTACCACGGTTAAAAGTAAATAGGGTAATTAAGGGTAAAAATGATATTATTATTACCATAACACATGTCCTAATTATATTTTATAAGTTTAATTCGACCAAAAAAAACCTTAGGAATAAAATATGATCCTTTAGATCCAATTGGATTAGATTAGGAAATTTATTATTATTTAATTCAAAGACGAGTTAAAAGTGTTAAATTCAAAGTTTAATAAGTAAACCATTTTTAATATAGGGATACACATAAGATAAATTCAACTATAAATATTCATTAAAAATATAAAAAAAATCATATATAATGGTATTTTATTTATATTTTTTAGACATTAAATAATTAAATTTATTTATGACACAATGATGATGCAGTAATTACCGTATTAATGAAAGATTAAAATAATTGATATTATAAATATCCAAATAAATGTAATTTGAGACTTTTTATGAATTAAAGTAATTTTATAGGTTAATATGACATATTAGGGTAGTTTAGATTAATTTTTTCCGAAGTAATAATTCTGTTATGAATTTAGAAAAAACAAAATACCAAATAGTGTCAAAATTGACATAAAAGAGTTTTTAAAACAAATATTATATTATTAATTGATATTATATTCCTAAAAATCTAATTTTATGCCAAAATACTTATATAATGATAGTTGTATCATTAATTAACCACTTGGGGTTCTCTTGTAATTATATAGTAAGTTTATTAACCATATAATATAAAAATAAAAAGAGACATGGTAAATGTCAAACTATTTAACTAAGAGTTAAATCTAAAAGATAAGGTTAATATAGTGACCAAAACCTATCTAAAACCTATTGGTTGAGTTTTTTTCGACCCATCCCCACCTTTTACTTTAAATAATTTATTTTTGAGCCATTAGAAACCGAAAATGATTTTATTATAAATAATATTTCTAGCTTTTCCTAAGGTGACCATCACCCCTCTTATAAAAGGACACTCCTCCTTCTCTCTAATTCACACCTCTGAAGCCATTTGGCTCAGCCAAACCCTAACCGAATACCCTATCAACTGTCCTCCCTTCATTCTAGAGGCCTTCCTTTAGTCATAAAGCCAACATAAGGATCCCTTTTGATCAAATCAAAAGGAAGAACCCGAAGAAGAGGTAAATATGTCATCACCTCTTTCAAGTTCATTTCTTCTTCCACTTCCTATTTCTTTGTTGTTTCCATTATAAAATAATAAATCCAGTATCTTATATATAATGTGATGTTATTATAAATATGGTATAACCATATTCATTATTTTATCCATCCTTTGAATGACATGTCACCATACGTGTGTACGTACGGCTTACCGTCTCCACGTCATGGTGTAGTTGTTATTCAATACATTATTATTTGGATGGGTATAATAATGATGTATAATTTATGTAAATAATAAATATAACATGATAATGATTCTTTATATATGATATACCATCCAATTATCTATTATTTTAATATCAAAAGAATGATATTATCGCTCGTGCGTACGTACGGATTACCGTCTCCACGAATGCGATGAGATTCATTCCTCATCGTATCTATTCAAGACTAATTTTAATTAGATGATTAAAAATAATGTTTAAAGACTTAATATAATTATTAATATTAATAAGATACATCCTATCCATAACAAACATTACTTACGTAAAAAATCATATAAAGGAAAACGAATATGTTAACACCCGAAACGACGATAATACTAAGATATTATTAACAAAGCAATGTTAAAAGATCATATATGATATCATATTAATATATATGATTCTTGTATAATTTAATAACAATTATTTCACCATTATACAGGAGGTTAACCTACCCTCGACCAAGGAAAAGTACAAGGTAAGGGTTAATTTCACAATCTCTTCATTATCCAAGGTTGTTTATACGTGATTATCTACTGGGACCTCTTTATCATCCACATCTATACTTCTTAAAAATGTATTTCAAAACATTTTTACTATTTACTATACAATGGGTTAAATTCATTTATACCCTTATTTGACCTTATATGTTTTTAAAGGAATCTTTCCATCATTTTCCAAACAAGTTACTTTTTGACCTTTTCGATAAATTTAAGGTAAGAATGTTTTTTTTAACTTATACAGCGGGTGAGGGTATTTTCCGCCGTTATAACATCATCAAATATTCCCTTACAAGCTTATAATATTATTTCCAAAATAAATGTTTTCTTTTATAATTATACGAATTTTAAAAGATTTCAAAATAGAAAGAGACATTTCTCTAAAAAAAGGTTTTAATTTCATCTATGTCAATATCCTTTGATGGATTTTAAGCTTATTTAAAGTTGATTTATTATGGTACAAAACTTCCATATTTTTTTGATATGTTTGACTGTGGATGTGTTATTTTTACACCATTCATGGTTTATAGATAAAGTATTGAAATTTCATATGCTAGTTTTAATATGAATGTTTATGTTATATATGTTTAAGACTTTTCATATGAGGAATGAATTGGACTTAGTAAGTGATGAGTGGAGCCCGTTATAGCTCATTGATGCATCAGTAGGTCTCATGAGACAAAATAGTGTCTTAGCACAAGGCCTTGAAAAAATATTATCTGTAGTCTTGGCACAAGGCCTTGACTATGTGGTTATGAAAGTCTGGCATTATGCATTCCATCATTATGAAAGTGTCTATTGATATTGCATGTGATTATTCGATTAGTAGAATATCCATGTGAATAAGTAAATGGCATTATTTGATTTTATCTTTTCCATATTATACTGAAGATCAAGTTTAAAAGGATTTTGTTTTAGTCTTATACATTGCCTTAAATTATTATGCTTATTTATGAAATTTTCCACTATATTGTTATCCTTACTGAGCATCTGAGCTCACCCCTTTCTATATTTTATTTTTTCCAGGATGTGAAGAATTATATTATGACTGACCTGCAGGGATAGTCTATGGGATCTCAGTGTTGTCTATGGAAACAATTTTGTTGTAGTTTTCCATTTTATGATGTAATGTAAACCTTATGAATGTATCTAGTACTTCAAAGGCTACTAAACTAATCAATCTTTTGAGACTTGATCTTTTATGATCATGCCAATGATACGTAATAATTCACTAACTCTGGGCTTTTAGGGTCGAGGCATTACAGTTGGTATCAGAGGAAGTTTAGTACAATCTTTGGAATCTAGATTTAGGTTAACTCTGATTACAGCACATTACCCTAAGATAGACTTTGAGGATTAGTATAGAATAACTTCCTAGAATTTTGGTATTGTAGAGATTTTGTGAGTTTTCCAAGAAATACATCCTTATCTAGATACGGATAGTAGAGGCAGCTCTGGCACAGATGTACCTAGGGGTAAAACCCAAAAACACCGCTTTGATCTAGACTCGAACGGAAACCGGTGCACGACAACGAGCCTTGCTGCACTCTTGGTTACGACACACCCAAGGGATATGATTACGAAAATTCTCATTTTCTTTACAAACCATTAGGAAGGGTTTATGAGTATATACTTCCTCAAAGAAAACATTTTATAATTATGGATTATATCCATAAACTTTTCAGTTTATGTTAAGTGTTTTATAAGTTTGGAATTATGTATTTAGATTCATAAACTAATCTAGTTTATGCCATTGTTTAGAAATAGCTCCTAGTGGAAGGAATGGAAACCATATCAATGCACATAATCCATGTAGAGATTTCCCTCCTACTCAAAATAATTATAGTGGATCCGGTGATGCAACTGGTGCTGATCAGCTAATCACCATACTGGGATAACTCACTCAGGTTATGAATAATAACCTTACTCATATGGAGCACCCTGATCCACAGCATGGAGGGTTAATGTTATATCGCTTCATGAGGCAACAACCACCAACATTAAATGGGGTACAAATCCACTAGTAGCTGAGCAATGGATAAATTCCTTAGAGAAAATATTTCATGCCTTGGGGAGTAGTGAAAGGGAAAAAGTTTTCATGGCAGTTTACCGCCTCACTAGAGATGCTGATCAATGGTGGTCATTGATTCAAAACACAAAGAAAGATAAGGAAGTATAAAATATGGAATGAAGAGAGTTTAAAGATATTTTCTTAGAAAAAATACTTTCCTCGTGACCATCGAGCGAATATGGAAAGGCAATTTCTGAGTGTGAGGAAAAAGGAGGATGAGAATGTCGCAATGTAAAGACCCGGAAATCCTGTGGAAAATTTTTTCTTAAATACATAGGAATTTTACGAGTCTGTGGTTTCTGACGGTGCTTGATTCTGAGGCCCGGTGTGCCGGAAATCAATTTCTAAAGTTTTGTTCGGGTACTTTCAGTAAACGTACATACGGGTTTTTCTAACTTTTGAACTGGTGCTCGGAATTGAAATCTGAGGACACTGATGAACTCTCAGCACCGGTATTCGCTTAAGGATACCTTTACCATAGTTGCATTTTATCGAGAGTGGTAGTTAATTTTTGGGGTTTCTAAGTAAAATTTAAATAAAATTATGTGTTGTATAATTTTATTTGGATGGTAGTTAAAACCTCCAAAGGGAGGTTGGTGGTGGGGCCCACCCCCACATAACCTCCCATGGGAGGATATTATGTCATGGGGACCACATGAGTTCAAACTCTTCAACTCCCCTTTAACTCCTTAAACCCCCAATTAAGGAGGATGAAACTCCCTTTATTTAATTTGGATCCTCTTCATCTCCTCCTTCCCATTTAATGAGCCAACCCACATTTTAATTAATGGATGTGACGTAATGAATTTGAATCTCTTTGAATTCAATAAGACATCCTTTTAATAAGTGGTGTGTTTTTATTTTATGTTGGTTGAACATAATACCTTGGGAAGCTTTAGAGAATTAGAAAGAAAGTGTGCTTCCCACAAAGAATACGAAGAACATCTTCAAATGTCCTCCATCCGCGTTAGAGTAAACGCCGCCCGTGAAGAAAGACGCCAACAATGACGTCATCTCCTCCCAATGTCAATGGAATGACATCGTTTTCCCATGAAACCATCAACCGATCTCTGGTTGCGAGGTAGGGGAATTTTGTATTAATTTTAAATATGTGATTACACCTTCGTTCTTCATCGTATAAAATTCTAGTTTGGAAAACCAAATGATATCAAATGACGAGGAGGGTTCAGACCGCATGAACATGGCCCGCCCCTACCCTTTGTTGTTTCCATTTGATGACATCGGAGGTGGAGCCTAAAGGGCACAGTTCCATCGCACCGTGTCGGAGAATAACCGCGGCCAGGAGGACCACGACAGACGGAATAGGAACCGCGACCGGGAGAGCCGCGGCGGAAGAAGAGGCGTGGCACCGTCGCATCGTGCTGTGGAGCATAAGGACGCAGCCATGCTGGTCCATGGTGGTGGAGGACTGGCACCATCACGCCATCCGCATGGAGGAAGACGTGGCCCACATCCGCGAGCCGCTTTGCTGGGCGAACCGGTCAGCCGCCTGTCGGCCAGGCTGGAGGACCGCGGCGCCCGCAGGCGCCGCGCGGTGGAGAAATTTGTAGCCCACTTCCATGGGTCACTTTGCTGGGCAAACTGGTTGGCTGCCTGTAGGCTGAACTGGAGTACCGCGGCGCCCGCAGGCGTCGGGCGGTGGAGAAGACCGCGGCCCGTTTCCGTGGGCCGCTCTGCTGGGCGAACCGGTCGGCCGCCTACCGGCCGGGCTGAAAAACCACGGTGCCCGTAAGTGCAGTGTGGGAAGAACCATGGCCCACTAAGCGAGCTACGTGAACTAGGAAGAACCGTCTGACTACGGTCGGCCGGGCAGGAGGAGGCGGTGCCGTTTGGCACCGTCGGGTGAACCGGACCGGCCCGCAGCGCAGGCCGGGTCCGCAGGTGGGTCGCGCCCCACCGGGCCGGGCCGACCCCCCATCCAGGTCGAACCTGCCAAACTAGGTTGGGCCGACCCCCCAGTAGGGTTGGACCCACCGAGTCAGGTCGGGCCGACCCTCCACAACCCAATGGGCTTGACGGGTCGGGCCTGACTTCGCTTAAATGTGAATATCTTCAAAACCGTGCGTCCGAACGACGCGTCGTCTATGGAACTGGGACCCTCATGATGAGGCGGTACTTTTGCGATAGTCTAAGTGAGTTTTGGAAAAATTTGGAAAACAACCAGGTTTGGATCAATCGTAAATCCAAACGGGCACCTGGAACAGAAATGTCAATAACTCTCAGACCAGGCGTCTGATTGATGCACCGTCTGTTGCATTGGGTTCCTTTTGATGAGACGAAACTTCAGGATACGTCAACTTAGGACTTCATGATAGTTGATTTATCAACACTTGGCTCGAGGAGCAGACCCTCCCAGAACCGAGCGTACTGTGTGCGGGAACCCCAGAGCTGGCTGAGACGACTATTGTACCGGAATCCTACGTGGGTTCGATAGCGATGACTACTGTATTGGATTCCTCCATGGGTTTGACAACTATGACTACTGAACTGGAATCCTCTGTGGGTTCGACAGCGATGACTATTGTTTCTGTATCATGTGTGGGTCCGACATCTTAGATGAATCAGTGACTATATCTGATCATCTCTATCACTCTAAAAAAGATGTATACTTGTGTGATCTAAGTCATGTCATTCAACAATTAACATTGTGGTGATTTAATTTACTTCCTTTGTGGATTGGGTTGTGTTTGGGCTCGAGAGTTGGAGCCAGACTGTGACTGGTAACTTAGGTATATGTATGGGCATATACCTAAGTAGGGTTGGATTATACTTCATGATTGTATTTTTCTACTTTGGTTTATCCTTTGTGGATTCTAGGAGACCTTCGGGGGTCTCGGGGTCCCCTACTGAGTATTGTTATACTCACCCCTGCTCGGGCTTCACCCGCACCTTGTTGTGTTCTGTGCAGACGACGGACAGCAATGATCGAGGCTGAGGGTGTCGGACGGAGGCTTCTCGGATCTGGACTAGACGGGTCGTACATTAGGGACGAGTTTATTGAGTTATGTACCTGCCCTTCAGGTAGGATTCCCAGGTGGATGATCCATGAGTTTTTTTCCCTTTTTACTTGTACTTGTACTTGTACTTGTTGTTCAGTTGGGTTTGTATACTGGCCCACTTACTTTCAGCACACCTTACTTTTCTATTTTAGTACTTTTTTCCTCTACTACTTGTGTTCGGACTGTGTGTGTGTGTGTGTGTTACAGGTTAAAAGTCAATGCCTTCCCTTTTTATCAGGGATTCACCTTTGGTGCTAGTCACCAGCCCCTGGCCTATGGAAGGCGGGCTTGGGGTAGTCACGACACGGGCCCCGAGGACGGGTCGTGACAAATTGGTATCAGAGGAGTCGGTTCTACCAAAAGACTTGGACTCTGATTCTTTTAACAGCAATAGTGTTAAGTTTTTTGGGTGTGGTTATCAGTTTAGGGAAACCGATGTTAGTGCGGCGGCCAACGTATCCGTACACTAGGATTCTGACTTCTGATCTCCAACTTAGTGCACGAAAACACTGATTGCGTGTGTGTTTCCTTGGAAAAAGTTTTCTTCATGATTACTTTGTGTTAGCTCACCAGGCATACTGTTTTAACCGTGGAGCACCTATTTCTTTTCAGGATGGCCTCATGAAGGCAGCCATCTAGGGTTTCGAGTTTCGTACGAGATGGTAGCCCACCGAGCGATGAGGCCTCGGTGCAGGGCCCCATCATAGCGGAGGTACCAGCGGTACCACTACCCACTGGGCCACCGATACCACCAGATCCAGCAACAGAGAGTGCACGCCACATGAGTGTGTTGCATAAGTTCCATCCCCAGAGGCCACCCAGGTTCCAGGGAGATATGGACCCACAGGCAGCTGAGGATTGGTTGGAAGCTATCATGAGAGTTTTCAGATTGGTAAGGACACCAGCCGACCTCATGGTGATCCTTACCGCGAGTCTCATGCATGCAGCAGCAGGAAGATGGTAGAGACTGATGCTCCAGGTGCATGATGAGGCCTCATTACTCTAGATAGACATCAAGAGTCTCTTCCACTCAGAGTTTGTTCCAGCCACCCTTTTTGCGGTGTGGATTCAGGAGTTACTTCATCTGCAGCAAGGCAGCATGACAGTAGCTCAGTACTCAGCGAGGTTCACGGACCTCTCGCGCTACTCCACAGATATGGTACGAGACCCGTTCTTCAGGGCCCGGACCTTCGAGTGGGGACTCATGCATGAGATCAGGGCTTCGACGATTCCCCTCAGCATTCCGACATAGGCGGGGGTGCTGGAGAGAGCCCTTCTAGTGGAGGGTTTTCTCACTGAGAAGTCACCAGCGGCGAGACCCACCATAGGGAAACACGTAGCGGAGTCTTCTACAGTTGGTAATAGACAAATGATGCAGATGTCCAAGCAGACCAGGTCATCAGGTGGGCGACCCCAGGATACAGTTTTGGTTGTGTGGGGAACACGAGACAGAGCTAGCTATACGAGGAGCAGGTAGTGTTATGCATGCGGCAGGCAAGGCCACATGGATCGTGACTGCCCGACCCTCCATGCAGATGAGTAGCAGACAGTAGAGGGACCTCCCAGGCAGAGGCAGAGGTTCGACCGTAGAGGTCTTCCGGGAGCAGGCGGATGTGGCAGAGGAGTTAGCCGAGCAGTGGGTGATGGACGACGTTTCGAGGCTCTACCACCACCATCACCAGGAGGTCCACCCCGACCACAAGGAGCTGGCGGACAGAGGCGGGCTCAGCTCCAGGTAGTTGAGGACTACGACCATGGCACACCTAAGATGATTTGAGGTATTATCTATGTCTACTCCACTCTTGATGCAGTACCTATAGACACATGTGCGAGTCATTCTTTTATTGCCACTGCCCTCGTTCGGAGCTCGGAGGTTCTGACGGGGCCGTTGGATCGATTCTTAAGGTTAGAGACTCCTACGGGAGAATACTCGATGATTATGCACTGGTTCCAACAGTGTAAGCTTACTCTAGGAGGTGAGAGCTTTGGCTGGGATCTTCTTGTAGCGGCGTCGAGGCCTTACGACGTCATCTTGGGTATGGACTGGTTATCCACAGTTCATTCTTAGATTGACTGTATTAGGTGCAAAGTGCAATGTATCCGCACATATGGGACCAGATTCACCTTCACTGGAAAGAAGGGAGCCTTTTTAGTGCCATATGGACTTACATAGAGGAGGGGGCATCCAATCACACATCAATTGGATAGTCTCATCCTCAGAGCAGTTGATGTGCAGAGTCTGAGTTTTCTTGTTGTGGTGGATCAATACGCGTATGTTTTCCCTGACGATGTTCCAGGACTACCTCCTCTTAGAGAGGTAGACTTCTATAATGACATGTACCCCGGAACAGCACCAATATCTACTCCAACATATCGGATGGCTCCTTCCAATCTTTGTGAGCTGCGGGTATAGCTGGAGGACTTGCAAGGGAAGGGATTTATCTGACCCAGTGTTTCACCCTGAGCATCTCCGATTTTGTTCGCCAAGAAGGTGGATGGGAGCTTGTGACTGTTTGTCGACTACTGTCGCCTGAATCAGGTGACCATGAAGAATAAGTACCCACTCCCAAGGATTAAAGACCTCTTTGATCAGCTCAAGGGAGCACGATGGTTCTCAAAGATAGACCTTGGGTCAGGCTATCACCAGCTCAGAGTTCGAGATGAGGATGTGCAGAAGACGGCCTTCAGGTGTCGGTATGGCCACTATGAGTTCTTGGTTATGCCCTTCGGCATAACCAATGCACCAAAAGTGTTCATGAGTCTCATGAACAGGATCTTCCAGCCTTACCTCGATCTCTTTTTCGTAGTCTTCATCGACGACATACTGATTTACTCAACTACTAAAGAGGAGCATGCCTACCATTTGTGGGTAGTACTGGACACACTCTAAGAGCACTATCTTTATGGTAAGCTCTCAAAGTTACAGTTCTATATTAGAGAGGTTCACTTATTAGAACACGTCATCTCAAAGGCTAGAGTTCCAGTGGATCTAGTGAAGATCGAGGCAGTATTTACTTGGGAGCCACCCAAGAGTGTGACAGAGGTGCGGAGTTTTATGGGACTGGCTGGGTACTATCGGAGATTTGTTCTAGACTTCTCTAGAGTTGCAGCACCGCTTTCAACATTGAAGAAGAAGGGGAAACCCTTCATGTGGTCAGATAGATGCCAGCAGAGCTTTCAGGAGATGAGGCAGAGGTTGACCAGTGCACCCATCTTGAGGCTATAGGAGGAGGGCGTAGGGTATGTAGTTTACTGCGATACATCAAGGAATAGACTCGGGTGTGTTCTGATGCAAGATCGAGTAGTGATCATGTATGGTTCATGGTAGTTGAGACATCACGAGCAGAACTACGCTACCGATGACCTAGAGTTTGTAGTAGTGGTCTTCACCTTGAAGATGTGGCGACACTATCTGATGGGTGAGCGTTTTACAGTCTACTCTGACCACCAGAGTCTCAGGTATATCTTCTCGCAGAAGGACCTGAACCTGAGACAGTGATGATGGATCGAGTTCCTCTAGGACTATGAATTTGATATAGTCTATACTCCTGGGAAGGGGAATGTTGTAGCAGATGATCTCATCAGGAGATCAGGTATTCATCTTCTAGGAGAGGTGACAGAGTAGCTGGCTGCGTTGCATATATCCTTTGTGGATAGAGATGGAGCAGCCTATCTGTAGTCTCTCACAGTCACTCCTCCACTTCTTCAGCGAGTCAGAGAAGCACAGTTTGGGGAAGTTGATTGTAAGACTCAACATGCTCATATATCCTCAGGGCAGGCACCTGATGGGTTTACTGAAGGTGGGGAGCACGTCATCCTCTTCCGAGGATGTACCATGGTACCAGTTGCACTACAGGAGGAGGTTTTGAGGGAGTTCCACACTTCCCCTCTAGCAGTACATCCAGGAGTGGTGAAGATGTATCAGGACCTCAGACGATAGCACTGGTGGCTGGGTATGAAGAAGGTGTTAGCAGAGTTTGTCTCACGATGCCTCACTTGTCAGCAAGTGAAGGCAAAACACTAGGTTCCAGCAGGCTTGGTTTAGCCCTTAGATGTCCCAGAGTGGAAGTGGGAAGGGATATCCATGGATTTTGTGACAGGACTCCCACGTACATCCAGAGGACACGACTCTATCTAGGTGATTGTTGACCAACTCACCAAGTTGGCCCACTTCTTACCGATCAGAGAGCAGGGCTCAGTAGAGATCTTGGGACGCCTCTACATATAGGAGATCGTATGGCTTCAAGGTGTGCCATCGACGATCGTCTCTGATCAAGATGCCCATTTCACTTACTGGATATGGAATGGGTTTTAGGAGGCTTTCGGGATGCAGCTTCACTTGAGCACCGCCTTCCACCCACAGACGGATGGCCAGACTGAGAGGACCATTCAGACTCTCGAGGACATGCTCTGTGCATGCGTCCTTGACTTTGGTCGTAGCTGGGTGGATCACTTTCCCTTGGTAAAGTTTTCATATAACAACAGCTACCACTCTACCATCGGGATTACACCTTAAAAGGCATTGTATGGTCGACCTTGCAGATCACCTCTGTGTTGGACAGACCCAGGGGAGTCAACACTTATAGGACCAAAGATTGTGCAGGCTATGACGGAGAAGGTGCAGGTCATCCAGGAGCAGATGAAGACTGCACAAAGCAGACAGAAGTCCTATGCTGATAGGATACGGAGACCATTGGAGTTCGAGGATAGTGACCACGTCTTTTTATGGTTCTCACATCGATGAGGTCTACGGAGATTTGGAAAAGGCAGCAAGTTATCTCCGTGATTCATTGGACCATTACAGGTTCTTAGCAGAGTAGAAGAGGTGGCTTACCACCTGGTTCTTCCACCTCAGTTGCACCAGGTGCACGACGTCTTCCACGTATCTCAGCTGAGGAGATACGTGCATGAACCGTCCCACATCATTGACCATGGGGAGCTGGACATAGATGATGGGGAGACATTCACGGAGGTTCCAGTGGAGATTGAGGATCGACAGGAGCGGGTCCTGCGTGGATGTTCGATTCCTATGGTGTGCATTCGCTGGCAGCACGGGAACCTCCAGGAGACCACATGGGAGCGGGAGGCTCATATGCATACTTAGTACCCCCATTTGTTCCCTTAGTGTTTGTTGTAGTTTTCAGGGATGTAAATACCTAAATTTGGGATAATGTAAAGAACCGGAAATCCTGTAGGATTTTTTTTAAATACATGGGAATTTTACGAGTCTGCGGTTTCTGACGGCACTTGATTCTAAGGCCCGGTGTGCCGGAAATCAATTTCTGAAGTTTTTTCAGGTACGTTCAGTAAACGTACATGTGGGTTTTTCTATCTTTTGAACTGGTGCTCAGAATTGAAATCTGAGGACACCGATGAACTTGCAGCGCCGGTATTCACTTAAGGAGACCTTTACCGAAGTTGCGTTTTATCAGGAGTGGTAGTTAATTTTTGGGGTTTCTAAGTAAAATTTAAATAAAATTATGTGTTTAATAACTTTATTTGGATGGTAGTTAAAACCTCCAAAGGGAGGTTGGTGGTGGGGTCCACCCCCACATAACCTCCCATGGGAGGATATTATGTGGTGGGGCCCACATGAGTTCAAACTCTTCAACTCCCCTTCAACTCCTTGAACCCCCAATTAAGGAGGATGAAACTCTATTTATTTAATTTGGAGCCTCTTCTTATCCTCCCTCCCATTTAATGAGCCAACCCACTTTTTAATTAATGGATGTGACGTAATGAATTTTAATCACTTTGAATTCATTAATCCATCCTTTTAATAAGTGGTGTGTTTTTATTTTATGTTGGTTGGACATAATACCTTGGGAAGATTTAGAGAATTAGAAAGAAAGCGTTCTTCCCACGAAAAACATGAAGAACATCTTGAAACGTCCTCCATCCACGTTATAGGAGTAGACGCTGCCCGTGAAGAACGTCTCCAATGACGACGTCATCTCCTCTCGATGTCAACGGAATGATTTCGTCTTCCCGCGACACCGTCAAGCGATCTCCGGTTGAGAGGTAGGGGAATTTTATATTAATTTTAAATATGTGATTACACCATCGTTCTTCATCATATAAAATTCTGGTTTAGAAAACCAAATGATATTAAATGAAGAGGAGGCTTCGGACTGCACGAACATGGCCTGACCCCCCCCCCCCTTGTTGTTTCCATTTGATGATGTCAGAGGCGGAGCCGAAAGGGCGCGGTGCCGTCGCACCGTGCCGTAGAATAATCACGGCCAGGAGGACCGTGGCGGACGGAAGAGGAATCGTGGCCAGGAGGGCCGCGGATAGGCCGGGCCACGGCGGTGGAGGACCGACGTCGTCACGCCAGCCGCGTGGAGTAAGACGTGGCCTGCTTCCGCGGGCCGCTTTGCAGGGCGAACCGGCTGGCCGCCTGCCAGCCGGGATGGAGGATCGTGGCGCCCACAGGCGCCACGCGGCGGAGAAGACCACAGCCCACTTCCGCGGGCCGCTTTTCTGGGCGAACCTCCTGGCCGCCTGCCAGTCAGGCTGGAGGACCACAGCGCCCGCAGGTGCCGCGCGGCGGAGAAAACCGCGACCCACTTCTGCGGGCCGTTCTGCTGGGCGAACCGGCTGGGCTAGAAAACCATGGCACCCGCAGGCGCCGCATGGTAAGAACAGCGGCCCGCTGAGCAAGTCACATGCACCTGGCAGAACTGGCTGGCTACGACCGGCCGGGCTGGAGGAGGCGGCCCCGCTTGGCACCGCTGGGCGAACCGGACCGGCCCGCAGCGCGGCCCGGGTCCGCAGGTGGGCCGCACCCCACCGGGCCGGGCCGACCCCCCAGCCGGGTCGAACCCTCCAAACCGAGCTGGGCCGACCCACCAGCCGGGTTGGGCCGACCCGCCACAGCCCACTGGGCTTGACGGGTTGGGCCCGACTTCGCTTAAATGCAAATATCTTCAAGACTGTGCGTCCGAACGACGCGCCGTCTGCGGCACTAGGACCCTCACAAAGATTCGGTCCTTTTTCAATGCTGTAAGTAAGTTTTGGACAAATTTGGAAAACTTCCATCTTTGGATCGATCATAAATCCAACCGGGCCCCTGGAATGGAAATGTCAATAACTCTCTGACCGGGCGTCTGATTGACACGACATCTGTCGCGTTGGGTTCCTTTTGATGAGACGGAACTTCAGGATACATCAACTCTAGAATTCGTGATAGTTGATTTATCGACACTTGGCTCGAGGATCGGACCCTCCCATAACTGAGCGTACTGTGTGCGGGAACCCTAGAGCTAGCTCCAATGACTATTGTACCGGAATTCTACGTGGGTTCGACAGCGATGACTACTATACTGGAATACTCTGTGGGTTCGACAGTGATGAATACTGAACTGGAATCCTCCGTGGGTTCAACAGCGATGACTACTGTTCTTGTATCCTGTGTCGGTCCGACAGTTCTGACTTATGTTCCTGTATCCTGTGTGGGTCTAACAGAATAGCTGGTCATGTATCCTGTGTGGGTCCGACAACTTAGCTGGTCTTGTATCCTATGTGGGTCTGACAGCTTAGATGAATCACATACTACATCTGATCATCTCTATCACTCTATGAAAAATGTATACCTGTGTGATCTGAGTCATGTCTTTCAACCATTAACATCGTGGTGATTGACTTTACTTTATTTTTGGACTGGGTTGTGTTTGGGCTTGAGAGTTGGATCCGGACTATGACTGGTAACTTAGATATATGTATGGGAATATACCTAAGTAGGGTTGGATGATACTTCGTGATTGTATTTTTCTAATTTTTTTTATCCTTTGTGTATTCTGGGAGACCTTCGGGGTATCGGGGTCCCCTACTGAGTATTGTTATACTCACCCCTGCACGAACTTCGCCTTCACCTTGTTGTGTTCTGTGCAGACGACGGACAATAGTGATCGAGGCTGAGGGTGATGGACGGAGGCTGCTCGGAGCTGGACTAGACGGGTCGTACCACAGGGACGAGTTGATCGAGTTATGTACCTACCCTTCAGGTAGGATTCCCAGGCGGACAATCCAAGAGCTGTTTTCCCTTTTTACTTGTACTTTTACTTGTACTTGTTGTTCAGTTGGGTTTGTATAATGGACCACTTACTTTCAGTACACCTTACTTTTCTATTTTAGTACTCGTTGCCTCTACTTCTTATGTTCGGACTGAGTGTGTGTTATAGGTTAAAAGGAAATGTCTTCCCTTTTTATCAGGGATTCTCCTTTAGTGCTAGTCGCCAGCCCCTGGCCTATGGAAGGCGGGCTTGGGGTAGTCACGGCATGGGCCCCGAGGATGGGTTGTGACACGCAAATTATGAAGCTAACTTTACAAGGTTATCGAGGCATGATACAGATTATATAAGTAACCCAAAAAGTAATATTGATCATTTCTTTGATGGGTTAAAACCATTTCTCCATCGAGAATTATTCTCACAATCCTTCTCATCATACGAAGATATTGTCTCATTTACTATCAAGACAGAAAAATAATTCTCTAAGTCTTACGACTTTAAAGCAAAGAAAGAGAAGAAGAGATCTGTTGAACACCCTGGAAATGGAAATAAGGGGAATAAGGGAAAAGTTGAATATCCATCCTACAGTAAATGTGGGAAGAAACACCCTGGTACTTGCCTAAAGGGAATGGGAGTCTGTTACAAGTGTGGTGAAAAAGGCCACCAAACTCGTGATTGCAAGGGGAAGAAAGAGGGTGTCAATGTTTAATGCTATAAATGAATAGAAAGAGGGCATTATGAAAATGAATGTCCTAAGATTTAGGGGAAATTACCTCAGAAAAGGCCAAGGGATCAAGGAAAAGATTATGATATCACTACTATTGAGGTTGAATCTCCGAAATACATGGTGGCAGGTAATTTAATGGTTTCCTCATGTTTAGAAAATTATTTATTTGATTCTGGATCATCGCATTATTTCATATCTTCTCAGTTTTCTAAGAAAATTAGATATTTCCAATTTGATTTAACAAGGGAGTTGTCAGTCAAAACTCCTAAGGGAAGTATCATCGCAAAAAAGTTTTGTGAGTCAGTCCCCATTAGGGCATATAAAAGTTCTTTATCTTCTGATCTCACTATCATACCCATGATTGAATTTGATATAATCCTTGGTATGGATTGGATTTCAGACCATGATGCAAAAATTTATTTTAAGAAGAAGGAGGTTACTATTTTTGATGATGATGATAAAGAACACCTTATCTTTAGAGCAGAATCGTCTCCACCTAATTCTTATCTAGATCCACCCCCAGTAACTCAACTACATTCAATTATTGGGGAGGAAGAGAATTAAATAATTGTGGGTGAGGGAAGGAATGTTCAAATATAGGATTTACCTATTGTGAAAGAATATGTTGATGTGTTTCCATAAGATTTACCTGGACATCCTCTAGAACAATAAATTGAGTTTTCCATTGATTTAATTCATGGATCAAGGCCCATATCGAAGACCCCTTATAGAATGGTCATTGTGGAATTAGTGGAACTAAAGAAACAACTAGAGGAATTGCGTAATAAGGAATTTATTTTCACTAGTGTTTCTCTATGGGGAGCCCCTGTTCTTTTTGTTAAGAAGAAAGATGGATCTATGAGCTTGTGCATTGACTACAGGGAGATAAATGCTATAACAATAAAGAACAAATATATCCTACCATGCATTGATGATTTATTTGACCAAATTCATGGAGCTCAATACTTTACAAAGATTGACCTTCGATCTGGATATCATCAGTTGTGTGTGAATAAGGAAGACATTCCAAAGACATCATTTCGAACTAGGTACGGGCATTACAAGTTTATAGTAATGCCTTTTGGATTGACTGATGCACCCTCTGTCTTCATGGATCTAATGAATAGAGTTTTCAAGGAATATCTTGATGACTTTGTAGTGGTATTTAATGATGATATCTTAGTATACTCCAAAAGCTACGAAGATCATGAAAATCACTTGTGCATTATCCTGAAGACTCTTAGAAGACGCGAATTATATGGGAAGTTTAGCAAGTGTGAATTCTGGCTTCAGGAGACTTATTTTCTTGGCCATATTGTCTCTAAGGATGGAATCTCTGTTGATCCTTCTAAGACCAAGGCAATCCAAGAATGTCCAGCACCGACAAGTATAACTGAGGTATGCATTTTTATTGGTTTAGCAGGTTATTATTGACGTTTCGTCCAGAATTTTTCCTGGTAGGATAACCCATTAAAAAATCTCACACGTAAAGGGGTTAAATTTCTTTGGACAAAAGAGTGTGAATAATGTTTTGAAGAATTTAATAGAAGACTATTCAATGCTCCTATATTGACTCTACCATCAGGGAATGATGGGTTTGTTATTTATAGTGATGCTTCAAAGAAAGGACTTGGTTGTGTCCTTATGCAGAATGATAGTGTTATTTCCTTTGCATCATGACAGCTAAAAATTCATGAGAAAAACTATCCTACTCATGATCTTGAGTTAGAAGATGTAATATTTACTTTGAAGATTTGGAGACACTATCTCTATGGTGAAAATGTGAGATATATACCAATCACAAGAGTTTAAAGTATATTTTCTCACAGAAAGAGCTCAACATGAGGCAAAGGATATGGCTTGAACTACTCAAGGATTATGATTTCACTATACACTACCACCCGGGGAAGGCAAATAAGGTGGCAGATGCTTTGAGTAGAAAGGATCATAGAGTTTTAAATAAGATGAGAGTTGAAAAGGATCCTATATACATGGATCTAGTAAATATGGATATGAGAATCACCATGGAAGGTGAAACATCAATACTTTTTCAAATGGTTGCTAAACCATCTTTACTAGAAAGGATAAAGAGTTCTCAGACCGGTGATGAAGAGTTTCAAAAGAATATTAAAGATGTGAATGATGGTATATTAAGTGACTTTGTGTATGAAGATGGAATTTTGAAATTTGGGAAGAGACTTTGTGTTCCTGATATACCTGATCTAAAAAGAGAATTTTTGGATGATGCTCATAGTTCTAATTTCTCTATACACCCTGGTAGCACCAAGATTTATAGAGGTTTGAAGGAAAATTTTTGGTGGGACAACATGAATAGGGAGATTTCTGATTTTTGTGTCAATATGTATGGTTTGTCAACAAGTGAAAACTAAAAGACAACAGCCTGGAGGATTTATGCAACCTCTTCCCATACCTAAGTGGAAATGGGATAATATTACGATGGACTTTGTCATAGGACTACCAAAGACTCCTATAAGGAACGATACAATATGGGTCATTATTGATCATCTTACCAAGTCATCACATTTTCTTGCTATAAGAGAAGATTTACCACTTGACCGTCTAACAAAACTATATATTAATAAAGTTTTGAGACTTAATGGAGTACCCCTATTGATTGTTTCTGATCGTGATCCACATTTTACATCAAGATTCTGGAAGAGTTTTCAGAAAGCCCTGGATATTGAACTTCGTTTAAGCACTGCCTACCACCCCCAAACTGATGGACAATCAGAATGAACTATTCAAACCTTAGAAGACATTTTGAGATCATGCTCACTTGACTTTCAAGGTATATGGGATCAATATTTACCTATGGTAGAATTTTCCTATAACAATAGCTTCCATTCAAGTATTCGGATGGCACCATATAAAGCGTTATACAGAAAGAGATGTCGCACACCAACCTATTGGGATGATGTTGGTGAAAGAAAACTCATAGTCCTAGAACTAGTGGAGGAAATGATGGAAAAGGTGAAGGTAATCCAAACCCACATCAAAGCATCTCAAAGTAGGCAGAAGAGCTATACCAATAACCGAAGGAAGGATTTGGAATTTCAAGTAGGAGATCATGTTTTCTTGAAGGTATCTCTATGGAAGGGTGTTATACGTTTCGGTAAGAAGAAGAAATTAAGTCCCAGGTACATTGGACCTTTCGAAATTCTAGAACGAATTAGGGTTGTAGCTTACCGTTTGGTAATACCGCCAAGTCTCTACACAGTTCACGATGTGTTCCACGTATCATTGTTGAGAAAATACATGCCTGACCCAACGCATGTACTTACCTATGGAAGGGTGTTATACGTTTCGGTAAGAAGAAGAAATTAAGTCCCAGGTACATTGGACCTTTTGAAATTCTAGAACGAATTAGGGTTGTAGCTTACCGTTTGGTAATACCGCCAAGTCTCTACACAGTTCACGATGTGTTCCACGTATCATTGTTGAGAAAATACATGCCTGACCCAACGCATGTACTTACCTATGAGGAATTAGAACTAGAACCTAATCTATCTTAGTATGAAGAGTCTTTCAAGGTTCTTGATACAAGAGAACAAGCGTTGAGAAACTGGACAACTCATCCGGTAAAAGTTCTATGGAGAAACCATAAGATGGAAGAGGAAACGTCGGAACCTAAGGAACTTATGATGAAGAACCACCCGAGTCTTTTTACGCAGAAATACTCTAGAAATTTCAAGGATGAAATTATTTGAAGGAGGGGAGAATGTAACACCCCAGGCTTCCATAGTATGCTTCTCTTTGAATAATACAATAGCATGTGTTGTACGCAACTTCGAGTTCTAACACACCACAACCAATCAAACTAGCTGTTATGAATAGTAATACCCACTTTTTGAAATTTTATAAATTTTATCTTTCAAAATGGAATTCATTTTTGGATTCAAAATATCGAAATTAGCTAAGGGTAAATTTTTGGTATTTTTCTGAAAACTTTCAATTTTTGATGAATAGTGAAAAACACTGAGTTATAGTTTAAAACCGAATTTTTATTTAAATAATTATTTATTTTATTTAAATTTATTTTAGGTCAAAATAGATACATAATACCTATATAATTTAAATTTAATTCATTGGAGTCATTTTATAATAATTTTAGATATATAAAAATTTTATTAAACTTTTTACCGTCTTTTACCCACCTCCTAGGAGCATTTGCAAATTTACATAAAACTTAATTTTACCGCTTCTGTGAGTTGAATTTGAAAAATCCAAGAGACACGGTTGATATCAATAAGTAAAATGTGGTTCAATAAGATGAAAAATAATTTTTGGTGAATAGTAACTTTTTACTTTTATTTACCACGGTTAAAAGTAAATAGTGTAATTAAGGGTAAAAATGATATTATTATTACTCTAACACATGTCCTAATTCTATTGGATAAGTTTAATTTGACCAAAAACAACCTTAGTAATAAGATATGATCCTTTAGATCCAATTGGATTAGATTAGGACATTTATTATTATTTAATTCAAAGAAGAGTTAAAAGTGTAAAATTCAAAGTTTAAAAACTAAACCATTTTTAATATAGGGTTACAATAAGATAAATTCGACTATATATATTCATTATAAATATAAAAATATTTCCTACATAATGGTATTTTATTTATATTTTTTACACATTAAATAATTAAATTTATTTATGACATAATGATGATGCACTAATTACCGTATTAATGAAAGATTAAAATAATTGATATTATAAATATCCCAATAAATGTAATTTGAGACTTATTCCACTAATTTTATAGGTTAATATGACATATTAGGGTTAGTTAGATGAATTTTTTTCGAATTAATAATTCTGTTATGAATTTAGAAAAAACAAAATACCAAATAATGTCAAAATTGATATAAAGGAGTTTTTAAAACAAATATTATATTATTAATTGATATTCTATTCCTAAAAATATAAGGTTTGTCCAAAAGACTTATATAATGGTATATGTATCATTAATGAACCACTTGGGGTTCTCTTGGAAGTATATAGTAGGTTTATTAACCATATAATATAAAAATACAAAGAGACATGGTAAATGTCAAACTATTTAACTAAGAGTTAAATCTAAAAGATAAGATTAATATAGTTACCTAAACCTGTCTAAAACCTATTAGTTGAGTGTTTTTCGATCCATCCCCACCTTAGACTTTAAATAATTCATTTTTGAGCCATTAGAAACCGAAAATTATTTTATTATAAATAATATTTCTAGCTTTTCCTAAGGTGCCCCTCACCCTTCTTATAAAAGGGAACTCCTCTTTCTCTCTAATTCACACCTCTAAAGCCATTTGGCTAGGCCAAAACCTGACCAAATACCCTCTCAACTGTCCTCCCTTCATCTTAGAGGCCTTATTTTAGTCATAAATCCAACCTAAGGATCCTTTTTGATCAAATCAAAAGGAAGAACCCGAAGAAGAGGTAAATATTTCATCACCTCTTTCAAGTTCCTTTCTTCTTCAACTTCCTCTTTTTTTGTTGTTTCCATTATAAAATAATAAATCCAATATATTATATATACTTTTATGTTATTATAAATATGGTACAACCATATTCATTATTCTATTCATCCTTTGAATGACATGTCACCATACGTGTGTATGTACGGTTTACCGTCTCCACGTTGTGGTGTAGTTGTTATTCAATACATTATTATTTGGATGGGTATAATAATGATGTATAATTGATGTAAATAATAAAGATAACATGATAATAATTCTGTATATATTATATACCATCCAATTATCTATATTTTAATATCAAAAGAATGATATTATCGCTCATGTGTACGTACGGATTTCCATCTCCACGAATGTGGTGAGATTCATTCCTCATCGTATCCATTCAAGACTAATTTTCATTAGATGATTGAAAATAATGTTTAAAGACTTAATATCATTCTTAATATGAATAAGATACATCCTATTCATAACAAACATTACTTATGTAACAAAGCATATAAAGGAAAACGAATCAATTAACACCCGAAACGACGATAATACTAAGATATTATTAACAAAGCAATGTTAAAAGATCATATATGATATCATATTAATGTATATGATTCTCGTATGATTTAATAACAATTATTTCACCATTATATAGGAGTTTAACCTACCCTAGACCAAGTAAAAGTACAAGGTGAGGGTTAATTTCACAATCTCTTCATTATCTGAGGTTGTTTATACGTAATTATCTACCGGGACCTCTTTATCATACACATCCAAGATTCTTAAAAATGTATTTGAAAACATTTTTACTATTTACTAGACAATGGGTTAAATTCATTTATACCCTTATTTTACCTTATATGTTTTGAAAGGAATCTTTCTGCTATTTTCCAAACAAGGTACTTTTTAACCTTTTCGACAAATTTAAGGTAAGAATGTTTTTTTAAAATTATACGGCGGGTGAGGGTATTTTCCGCCATTATAACATCATAAAAGCTTCCCTTACAAGATTATAAGAATATTTACAAAATAAATGTTTTCTTTTATAATTATATGAATTTTAAAAGATTTCAAAATAAAAAGAGACATTTCTCTAAAAAAAGGTTTGGATTTCATCTATGTCAACATCCTTTGATGGATTTTAAGCATATTTGAAGTTGATTTATTATGGTACAAAACTTCCATACTGTATTGAAGGTTATGTGATATGTTTGACTGTGGATGTGTTATTTTTACACCATTCATGGTTTATGGATAAAGTATTGACATTTCATATGCTAGTTTTAATATGAATGTTTATGTTATGTTTAAACCTTTTCATATGAGGAATGCATTGGACTTAGTAAGTGACGGGTGGAACCCGCTATAGCTCCTCGATGCATCGGTAGGTCTCATGAGACAAACTATTGTCTTGGAACAAGGCCTTGACAAAATCTTATTTGTAATCTTGGAACAATGCCTTGACTATGTGGTTATGAAAGTATGGCATTATGCATTCCATCGTTATGAAAGTGGCTATTGATATTGAGTGTGATTATTTGATTAGTAGAATATTCATGTGAATAAGTAAATGGAATTATTTGATTTTATCTTTTCCATATTATGCTGAAGTTTAAGTTTAAAAGGCTTTTGTTTTAGTCTTATACATTGTATTAAATGTTTATGATTATTTATGAAATTTTTTTTATATTGTTATCCTTACTGAGCATCTGATCTCACCCCTTTCTATGTTTTATTTTTCCCAGGATGCAAAGAAGTATATTATGACTGACTTGTAGGGATAGTCTATGGGATCTCACTATTTTCTATGGAAACAATGTTGTTGTAGTTTTCCATTTTATGATGTAATGTAAACCTTATGAATGTATCTAGTACTTCCAAGGCTACTAAACTAATCGATCTTTCTTGAATTGATCTTTTGTGATCATGTCAATGATATGTAATAATGCACCGACTTTGGGCTTCTGGGTTCAAGGCATTACAAAGGGGGCCTTTAACAACATTTTTTTTAGCACTGTTAAGTGGGGTCTTTAACAATGCTAAAAAAACATTGTTAAAGGGGGACCTTTATCAGTACTTGTAAAAACATTGATAAAGGGTGGGCCTTTATCAGTTCTTTTTAAAATATCTGATAAAAGGGAGTCTTTATCAGCACTAGAAAAAAGTTCTAGTAAAGTTCATCCTTTATCAACTCTTTTTAAAAAGAGTTGATAAAGTTCCATCCGTTATTAGTGTTTTTTTTCAAACAATGATAATGGATATATTTCATAAAAAAAATTAATTTAAAATAACATATTAATATAAAAATATATTTAGATTGATATAAATATAATATATATATTTTAAATATGTTTTATATAAGTATTAATAGGCATTTGCACTTAATATATAAGATATTTAGTGAATTGATGAACGGTCTAAGATAAGTTGAAAACATGACTTGAAATTCAAATGGCCATAACTTTTGATCCAGTGTCTTTTTTGGATTTACCAAATATAAAATCAAAGCAGGCGATGAGATCTACACACTAGTGACCTGGGGGAACCCCTAGTCACATTTTTAGAGGCCAAAAGGCCCAAAAGGCTTCCAAAACTGATTTTTTAGTCAGGGTATCTAAATTTCTTATCATTTGATAGAATTTCAGTCTCATTTAAGGGGGTATTTTTCTCGTTTTTAGTGGGACTAAATTTATTCTCAAGGATGAAATTCATATTGATATTCTGGTTTTGAAATTTTATCATTTTTTATATTGTAGTATTATTTATAATTAAATGTATTCATATTTTATTATATTTACTTATAATAAATCACTTGTATAAATACATATATCAACATATTTACATAAAAATGTATTTTTAATATATAAACTAAATAATTTTTATTCATTTTATTTAAAGTAACAAATTATCCATTTTATTTACCTTATGTGTGTGTTAATAAACAAATGTATATTTATATGTATATTCTAATATATATAAATAAATACATATTCTAAAAATGTATTTAAAAAAATATCTAACCATTTTTTACATTATAAAAATATATGTGTAATGTATATATATGCATATATGTGTGTATTAATAAACCAATATATATTTATTTTATATTTTAGTATATGAAAATGAATATAAAATATAATATATTTAAATAAATATAAGTATTTATATATTAGACACACACACAAAAACATATATTTTATAATTTATTTAAAAATAATTATATCAATATATGAATAAAAAATATATATGTAAATGTATATATATATATATAGAAATATCATTAAACAGACAAAAAAACAACATTATGTAGTGGTAAAGTCATTACATCTTCAAATGAGAGGTTCATGGTTTGAATTCAGGTGTGTGCGGAAGGTGGAAAATTTGAAAAGCGCTATTAAAGGGGTGGTGGTGTGAAAAGCACTGATATGGGGTTGGAGTCATGGAAGTGTTGATAAATGGTTCAGACTCATAGAGTTCCCAAAAAATATAATTTTACCTCCTTTAATAGTTCTTTTTGTGAGAGCAGTTAAAGTCTTCCCTTTAACATCACTTATTCATACAACGCTTTATAAGCACTGTTAAAGACACTTTATTAACACTATTAAAACACATTTTTTGTAGTGGTTATAGTAACATTACTTCCACATGTAATATTTAATTTGTAATTTCCTTTTATTACATGTCATATCAAAAGGTTATAGTAGTTCTCATGCTATAATGAGAACCTCGTGATACTATGACAATAATCTTAAACATATGTCTTATAGACTAGATACATCATGTTAATAGGACATGGATAGTGTCTGGATATTAGGTGTTGGGGGATCATAAGTATTGAGACTTATTATCATGAAGTTCACACTTAGTGATCTCAAGTAGATGAGATCATGAGAACTGACTCACTAATAGGAACACCACATGTTTAGGGTTCCATTGGTTATTCTTATCTATGGTCATTTGTATTGGTCTCTTAATTTTAAATCATTATCAATGTGTGTCATTTGATCACATACTTTGATGCAATATTAAAACCATATCATTGATGTTGTGTTGAGGTAGCTTGTGTTGGGTGTTTAATTAGTGGTATGGAATTAACTGAATAATCAAGATAGGATTTTTTCGATTCCAAGTTACAGAAGATGTATCTCAGGCCTTGTTGACTAGGATGGTGATACCTTCACAAAATACCTGATCATGGTAGAAGAAGGTAAGTTCATACAAAAATTTCAACAAATAAATAAATCATATAAGGATAGTGACATAAGTGATGCATCATGCTTTATGATATATCATATGAAAAATATATTATAGTACATGGCATGTGTTCTTAGGAGGGGTTATCATTGCTATGACTAAACTTTATCTCCTTATAGGCCTTGATGGGTTGCTAGACTCCAATCTTAGTATGTGAGTAGTATACACTACTATTGAGATAAGGGTTTAGAGGTCCACATGCTAATAATATTAAAAACTTTTTCATGTTCTAGTGAATATGAGTTTAGGACATAATGGGCCCCACATCAGGGGTCAGGTAATGTCCAAGTATGAATGATCTTCAAGAGATAAATAAATTCAGGTTATTAAAGTTTAAAAATAATAAGTATTGAATTTATTTATTCAAAATATTCACAAGTTATTATATGAATATGAGGATTTTTTTTACAAATGAATATTTAATATTCATGTTTCTTTTAATATTCATGAGATAAATTAGTCAAGTTAATGACTCTTACTTTATCACGTAACATATATATTATGTTACAATTATGTGATAAAATATAAATGGTATTTATGTCATAGTAAATAGGTTATAAGATTTCATTTATGGATTATTCAGAAGGCTAAACATACTTGGGGGCCAATGAGAAATATCTATAAGTTTTACCCAGCTATAAAATTCAGGAGAATACTAAATTTAGAGTATTATTCACTCCATGAATTTGAGAGATATTCACTCTACTCACCCAACTCCTACAAAGATAAAGAACCTATTTTGAGTTTATAATATGAATTCTTCTTCATAGATAAAATAAAAAGTGGTGCGATGATCATTAAAAGCAAGAAAGATTCGTATTTTCTCCATGCTAGCACTTGGGATCAGATGATTAGCACTCTATAATACTCTTAAATCATGTGTGGATGATCTAGAGGGATCTGACATTAGTTCCTTCAAGTTGTGATTGTGAAAAATGATTGGAACACACCGGAATCTTTAAATTGAATGAGGTAATGGTTTGATTAAATTTTTTGTGCTTACTTTCCTCTATATGAGATCCTTGGGTTGTAAATGGGCATTTTATATCACCTGAGATGACATCATGACATCGGGTTGTGGATAATTTTTTTTAAATCTTGATGTTTCATGATTCCGCAACGTGTTCGACACCAAAAAGTGATATCAGAGAGATAATGTACTGAATTAAGTAAAATTACAATTAAATATGGATGCATTTGAGTAAAGGGAATCAATAAGGTCTCAATGCCACTGACGGCACTTTGATCCGATGTTGGATGGCTGAGTGATGGCCTTATAAAGCTTAAAGAAACATTTTTATGCTAAAAGTTAATTAAAATTAATATATATATATATATTATTTTAATCTGTATGAAAATTAACATAGGATTACTATTCACCCAAAAACTTGACTTTTCAGGGTCGACTAAGTAGGTCTTCCATGATGGATTTTAAAAAAAATAATTAGAATTTAATTTGTAAATTTATATTTAGTTTGAATAGTAACCATGGGTTTCTATTCACCTATGAGTGGGAAAATATGAAACCCCTATGAAGGTTTTAAATACTCTAAAAGCCTAAAAATTAGAGTGAAAATTACAAAAATAAATAAATAAAATTTTGAATTTTATAAAATAATTTTTGATATCGTGTGACAAGTTATTAATGAATTAAAATTGGTTGATGTTATTTAAATTCATAATTTATTTCCTCAAGTTGAATTATCTATAAATTTGATGTTATTTCGCAAAGTTATTGCATGTCGACTGATCATGAGAAGAGACCAACCAATGTTTATTTGGGATTTAAATTATTTATTTAATTATTAAAATAGCATGTGATGATTGTAATAATTTCTTAATAAATAATAGTTTTTACATTATATCATTCCCTCATTACATGTATAAGGGTATCCATGTCTATAATAATAATTTTTTATTTTTATATTGCATTCCTAAGACTTCCTCACCTACATGTGAGTATCTTTTTAATAATTATGAGGATTAAAAAATGAGCAAAACACACTGAGACATAGAAAAGTACCAGGTAAGACATAGATACTTTGGATGGGGTGGGAACTGCAACTCAAGTTAGCTATAACTTAGGGATTTTCCCCTAGGATTTTGGTTGATCCATTATCCACTCAATGGATCAACCAGTAGATAGTGATCATGACCAGTCATAGTTATTTATTTATTTATGTTAGTGTCATATTTATGACACTAATGAACCACCCCTCTAAGAATCCAAAGATACAAAGGAAGTGCAATGAATGGGAAGTATTATTATTTTCTTATGTAAATAAGGGCCACTGGAATAATTACATGGTTGGGAAGTGGAAGCATGGAAATAAGTTTGCTTAAATTATATTTTTCATTGAATGAAAATTGTAAATATCTATAATGTGGGCATTAGATACGGAATGTGTCTCACACATTTTTATTAAAATACAATAACCAAGTATATTTAAGAAGATTTAAAAGGGTAAAGTGGATCTCTGAGCAGTAAATGGTGCGATACTAGCAACATTATCAATTGGATATTATCATCTTACTTTTCCTAGTGGTTTGGTTCTTATATTAAACAATTGTTATTATATAAATTTTATTACTAGAAACATAATCTCTATATCAAGTTTAAACACAATGGGGTTTTATTTAAAGTTTGGAAATAAATTATGTCTCTTTTATAAGGATAAAATATGTTATGGTATCACACATTGTAAAAATGAATTGTATATACTTAAACTTCAAAAATTAGTTTTGGAAATCAATGGAAAATCCAGAGAGAATGACTCGTATATTTCATTCTTCTGGCACATCAGGATTAGTCATGTAAATGAGAAGCGTTTACACAAATTACATTAAGAAGTTTTTTCAAATTATTTTGAGTTAAAATTATTAGATGTGTGTCACACTTGTTTACAAGGAAATGACCAAATCACCCTACACTAGGAAAGGAGAAAGAGTTATAGAACTATTATAATTGATTCATACCGATGTATATGGTCCTTTCTCAGTAGATTCAAGGAGTGGGTTTTCCTATTACATTACTTTTATTGATGAATTTATTAGGTATGGATATATCTACATAATGAGGTATAAGTCATGTTCCTTTAGTGTGTTTAAGGAATATCAAAATGAATTGGAAATCCATATTGGAAAGTAGATAAGAAAATATGATCAAACCGAGGAGAAGAATATCTAAACCAATCTTTCATTGATCTCTTGAAGGAGTGTGGGATAGTCTCCCAACTCGCTCCTCCTTATACACCTAAGTGGAATGGTGTTATTGAAAGGAGGAATCTTACATATGACAAACCATATTTTCATTACACATTAATTCATGATTTATTACATAAATATACACTCAATACAACCCTAGAAGATCATAAGGCCTAGAGTCTTTGAGTAATTAGTTACATATAATAACAAATTACAAGATAAATATAGTACCATTATTTAAAAACTTTATAACATATGCTTATATTCTTTGAATCTTCTAAAATTTCATGAGATAACTTGGGGACATATATAAGAAAGGGGTGATCTATAAGGCCCGATAATGGAATAAACAAAAAATAGCACAAGGTAAAGTATTACATGTGATACAAGAGGTATATCAAGGTAACATAAGAGTGGTGAGAATTATAATCTTGAACAATGATGCATGATATATCATGATAACATAAAGGAAACATGGGAATGTGGCAACAACATAAAACATGACATCATAAACATAAGCCAAGGATAACTGCCAAGACATAATAACATATTGTTATTAGGATAGACTCACATCCACCATACATGATATCTGATGAGATAAAAACATTACCCATTTCATTGGAGAGATATATAATTTCAGTCTCACCCATCACTTTCATATCATGTACATGCATAAGTGTGACACATATAAAACATAAGGGTTTATTTCATAAATTTTAATCCCTTGATTAAGGAGTTTGAGATGTATACATGGAATACACTAATAAATTAAGGATAGTTACATCTAGTTGAATACCCTTGAGTGGATATGGGGATGGATATTCACTACACAATTGTTTGGCATGGAAAATTGTAGGATAATTTCAGCAGCATATCAGTGGTACATAAAGATTCATAAAAGGGATTAATGAGAGTGAAATGGGTATATAAAAATTTATAAATCATAAAAAAATTAATAGGGATATGTAATAACGTAACCCAACATGAAAAATTGGAAATTAAAGGGCATAATATAAAGAAGGTTCTTGAATAAAGAGAATGAGAGGATCCCTTACTTTGTGAGGGTGCTACTAAAATATTGGGAGGAGCTTCCTAAGATCTTGGGGAACCTTGGGAGGGATATAGAGAGGGAAGGGCAGAGTAAATTCATGATCTAAGGGTTCTTAGTGAAGATTAAAAGGATTTTGGGTAGGTTTATATAGTAAAATAGAGGAGAATTATTTATTAATTTCCAAACTTATGTTTTGGACTATATAATTAAGTAATAAAAACCACAAACCATACCAATGTTTTTTCCCATGGTTCCTAGAAAAGAAGATTGGTTTTAATTATTTTATAATTCTAATAATCGAAGATATTAAAATAAACCCCTTAGTGATGTCGAAGTAATCCATGTTTATATAAAATTGATTTTAAAACCTTAAAATATAATATAGGTTTTGGAGGATTCATTAAGGATTTATAAAATTAATAAAATAAATTAAAAACACATTATTTTAAAGGGAAAACATAATTTTTTCATTTATATTCTTTATAGTATTTATTACATTAATTTTGGGATTTTATGATGTCATAATACATACCATATAATTCTAATGTATTAAATTTTTTCCAAAAAAATCGACTATCTCAGAAAATTATGAAAAACTCACCATTGGATAATATCAATGTGATGATTTAAAAAATAATATTTATTTTATCAAAAATAATTCTCTAAATATGATAATTTACACTTAAATAAAAAATCTATATTTATTGAAAAATATTGGTTTTTTTGAAATAACAGTTTCTAACCCTTAAAAAATTATATTGGACTTCATAAAATTATATTACCATTTATATTTAATAAATATTATATAATAATAATAATATTTTATTAAATTATTGTTTATTTTAAAAATTCGTGGATTCATCAAATGAGTTTCAGGATTGAAACCATATATTTCTCAAAAATATAATTTTCGTTTCATTGTATCAAACTATAATTTTAATCAAAATCATTATTTAATCATTTAAAAATAATAAAAGTAATTAATATAATAATTATTTATTGAAAATAAAAATATAAAAATTAATACTATTAGGGTCTAAATAGATAGTCATTTATTACACTGGTGAATTTTCTTAGGGTAAGGTGTGCGATGGTGATATTTTCTTAGGGTGGTTCAATATACATGGTTTGGGTCATGATCTCAATGAGCTTGAATGTCTCCCATAAATGATTTTTATCATGATTTAGTTGTTGAATCGTAACTTGGTTTTTGTCAAGGGAAATCCCAATGATTATATCTCCCTCAAAATCTCTGATAAATGAGGTTCATAGGTTATGATCCTACTGGTAAAGGTCATCACTTCCTTTATTGGTGTCAATTGGATTTATTATAACCCTATACATATACTAATCATACAATCACTATATAATTTCTTTAATATCAATGTTTATAATACTTAATAGTTTTTTCAATATGATAGGATATAACTTATAATGGTCCAAAATAACCATAGTAGTGCATGTGTTTTCTATAATTTCATTTCTTAATAAAGAATTTACTCATTTAAAAATATAATTTCATTTATAAAAATTTGGTTCATTAAATTATTCCCCCATTCAGATATTTCTCCCTAAAAATTTCCACTTCATACATTAAAATAGGTCATGGTATTTCTATTTCATCACATCTTCTAGTTCCCAAGTTACTTCCTCAAACTTGTGGTTCCACCATAGCACTTTGACTAGGTGAGTTGTCTTGTTTCGTAGAACCTTATCTCTAAAATATAAGATATTCACTAGATTATCCTTATTTTAAAGATAAATCTCCAATCGTAACACATTTAGATTTAGTACATGTAAGGGGTCTAGTATGTACTTTCTCAAGAGGTATATATGGAACACAACATGTACTTGATATAGGTTTGGTGGGAGTTCTAGTTGATAGGTCACTACTCTGATGCAATCAAGGATCTCAAAGGAGCCAATATATCTAGGAATAAGCTTTTCCTTCTTCCCAAAACACATGAATTTATTCCATGGTGATATATGAAGGAACATTTTATCTCTGACCTCAAAATCTAGATCACATTAAAGATTTTCTACATATATTTTCTATCAACATTGTATGAATTTCATATGACACTAAATGTTTGAACCTTCTCGGTCATCTCTTGGACAAGATCAGGTTCCATCAGCTTCCTCTCACTAAATTCATACAGTATATTGGATTCTAACACCTCTTCCCATAGAAAGCCTCATAAGGTCCTATTTGAATGCTAGAATTGAAACTATTGTTATATGAGAACTCAACTAAGGGAAGGTGTTGATCCTAAAATACTTTGAAATCAATTAAATATAATCTCAAAAATATCCTCTAGAGTTTGAATGGTTATCTCAAACTAACTATCCATCTGAGGGTGACAAGCAATGTTGAAGATCAATTCTATATCCAATGCTTGTTGAAGGTGTCACGAACCAAATTTGGCCTCCATCGAAACTAGTGCCAAACCTGGCCCATTACAAGGCACGAAAGGCATTCCAGATCCCCATGGGCTGGAACAAGTGCTTGGGTATCATAAACTAAAAATTGGGAATGATTTTCCTGAGTTTATAAACTTAAAACAACAAATGAACCCAATAAAACGAATCTGGATTTTTCAAACCAAAAACTATTTTACAAAAATTCAAAACTGAATTACATAGTTTAAAACAACTCACAAGGGATATAAAAAGGTACAAAACTAAAAATAAATAGCCCAAAACCCTCATGGAAAGGGGCACCGCCCTCAATCCATCTCCATAAGACATCACCGCGAAGGACCTGCTAGAAACCCAAACCACTGGAACTAAAAAATATACCCAACATGTGATAATAAAAATAACCAAGTCTACTTACACCCAAGGGTGTAAGTAGGGTGTGATCCAATTCCCAGTAGGATACCACCACTAATATATTCCATGTGATAAACATTCAAAGACGAAAATATTGCAAGTTTTCATAAACAGGAAATGCGAGTTACAATTTCTAAAAGATGCAACTTAAAAATGAAAACAGTTTTTAAGTGGTCTAATTTAAAGAATCATCACTTTTAAAATAAATGAAAAAACTTATAAAATTTCCAGCCAATAATATCGTATTCCAACGGTAAGCACAAATAATCCAATGAGCACAAGTAATAGGAAATAACCCAGAGGCACTAGCTTGTTGTAGGTCCCAGGTACCTCATATCTCAGGGAGAGTAACCATCACAATATTCGTTCTCATGCACACGAGCCACTAGTAGGGAGCATACCCATAACCTAGTGGTCCCCATTTCAAAACCATCTTTCAAGGAAAAAATCACACCAATAAAAATTCAAAACATAATTGGAAGCCCCAAAAACATTTATTAAACCACCCCCAGGTGTTATACAAATACCTCAAATAATACCACAAAAGATCCTCATGAAAAACACACGTTTTCAAAATCACTTTCAAGAAGTACAACATGGTTTTACACCTTAAACCCATTCAAAAACCCTCTTTCAAACCCAATAGAACACCAATACCCTACCAAATCAGAATTGTCAGCCCAAAAAATATTTAGTAAACCAATTTCATATGTTCTAAAATACACCCAAATAATACCCCAAGTGTTACACATGAAAAGAACCCAATTTCAAGCTAAAATGCAACTATAAAATTAAACTCTTAACCAAATCAATTATAAACAGTTTTTGCACCACACACAATATATGATGAATATGAATAATGATTAAATACAGCAAGATAACTCATCAATAATTGTTTACACGTGGAACCACCTACCGAAAGTGTCGAATCCCTCAAATCTTGGTGTGAAACATCAACTACACCACTGTCACACCACAAATAAGTGAAGAAGAACCTAAAACCTCAATATTACACCAACAAGACACCAAATAAAACCCTAGGTTATAACCCTAACTTCTGTACATTTTAGAACATCAAGAAAGAGGGAGTAAACCCTAAGGAAATGGAAGAAATAAAAGATAGAAACACTTACTTAAAGAGAACTTGAATAAATCACCCCAAATCAACCAAATTTTGAATATCCAAGTAAAAAAACATGATAATGACGCTCTAATGAGGCTGAGGAGGTCATGTGGGGACTAAAATGGGGGAGAAAGAGTGAAAAATGAATGATTTATGAAGGAATCAAGTTACCTTCTCAAATCTAGATGGTTTGAGAAACCCTAAAACTTTTTTCCCTAATTTGCGATTAAAATGAGCTCCAAAAATGAGAAACCGATAATGGGGGTGATACTAAGGATATTGGCTTCGAGTGGGAGGTGAAATCACCAAAAACAAATAAAAAATGAAATATATATTAATGAATTAAAGAGAATAATTTAAAGCATAAAATGGGCTTACGGCCAGGCCCAATTACTTAATAAAAAACCCAAATACACCATGATTATGGATTTCTAAAGGCTCCAAATTGACATGGTGGTGTTAGTATGTCCGGGGAGGACAAGTAAGAATTGAAATGGATGAAAATGTTGAAAAATGAAGGAGTTATAAAAGAAATAATTTTTTTAATTTGGAAATGGGATCACGGTTTGGCCCAAATTTTGAAAACCAAAATGCATGAGAAACCCCCAAAACAAAGAAATAATGGAAATTAAATTAAAAAAACTTTAAAATAATTTATGAATGTGACAATTCTCTTCACCATAAAACTTTCCATCCTCAGAAAGCCATAATAAGGCCAAAGGAAAAAACCAAACTCAACCGAAAGGACAAAATAGACTCCATCACCAAGTTTCAGCTACTCCCGAAAGGCCAAAACACCTCCAATTGATCAATAAAGGAAGGAATACTCTCACCAACCAAAACATACACCACTTCCTGAAATCATCAAGTATATTTAGATTTTATCCCAAAAGAAAAACTCCTCAAACACTATCTGAACAAGATTCCAGCAATTTACTCAAACAAACAACAAGAATGAATAAGGTTACACTTACCTTGATTTAACTAGACCGTTGGGCGTTCTCCACTCCCAAAGTTTACCCAAGGAAGATGTAGGTAGTTAGATAGCTGCAAAAAAGGATACCTAACACCAAGCCAATACCAAGGACCAATTTGAGATACTAGTATGGGGAGACACAAATGGGCTCCCCACCATAAGAGAAAACTTAAATTTTTTCCAAGACAGAATTAGAACACTAATAGGGGAGGCCTAAACAGACTCTCTAGTACAAGGGTAGACTTCCATTAAAATTTTCCAAAGTAACATTCATGAGAATAATAGTGGGTCTTCCCACCATAAGAACCAACAATCTTAACTAACCAACATGGTCCAGCATAGAAAGAACCCAAATTTAAAGATTTGGGATAGCCGCACGATTAGTTCGCACAGTTCGGGAAACCATGTTCTAACCATGTGTATCCTTATACTTTCATGGTTTTCTGTGGAATGGTTACTACTAACCATGCAAAAACCATTCTCTCAACCTGTCTAGTCAAATTTTAAACCTTTCTCTAAAAACCTGATGTAAACCAAAGAGGAAAGAAATGACATTGGGTGATAACATGGGCATGATTCCCTCCACTAATTTCCACTGGAAGAGAGAAATAGAAGCAAGATGATGACACCATAGGTTTAAACCATTTTCATATTTCATACTGAGGATAGGAATTTGAAAAGGGGTTTGAATGACCCTAAAATTTCCCCTGACTACGTGCCAGCTTCTCTCCGAGACCTATGGTTGCAGCTCAAATGGTTGAAGCATCTTTGGCCTCACAGTTAGGATTTGGAAACCCTTAAATTTAACTTTTCCTTTCAGTGCCATGAAAATTTTACCCTGATCCCAGATGGGTTCACCAAGACATAACATGTTTCAAACTCACTTTACCCTAACCCAAAATTTCACTGAAACAAGGGCTTAGAGGATGCACTCACATTACACCTTGTTTCTTCAGGTGAGAAATAACATAAAGAAAGGAAACATATAAACTCCTTCCTCTAAAACAGAGGATTTATATATCTCCTTAAAGGATACACACTTATGAAAAAAACAAAGACTCACAAATGATTGTACAATATCACCTTTACAATCAAATGAGCATGTGACATCACAACGTGTCACCAAACATGACCAAAGCGACTGATAAAAACCATACAGGGAGGGAGGCCTTATACAACATCCCCAAACATCAAAACATTCCAAAAAGTGGCCATAATAGCCTCTCATGGCCAAATTTCCCACACTTGTGGTTTAAAATAAACCCCTTCTTTGAAGATACTATGAAGGACTCAGAGACCCTCTTAGACACCATCCATACTAACAACCCTATACAACTTCCACCTTCGATGAATCATATAGCTTAAGAAACTAAGGTGTCTTTAAACGTTCCACGGTCACTCTCCCTATATAAGAGGATATGAAAAAAACAATAAAGGAAATGGTGTAGACTCATTCTATAAAGCTCGAGAAAATATTTCTTACATTGATCAACTAGAGGATTTTCCAACGGAAAAACTATTCAGGTTGCACTTCAGTCATGCTCTAACCCTTAATAGGGGTGTACCTTATCTATAGATAGAACCCAAGGAACCAACCAAGATGGTCCATTGGTTAAAACATACCAAAAACTAGAACCGAACACATGAAGGTAACCACCGTAAAGGTGTCCCAAAACATTTCTTAGAAGAGACTACTAACTGGTCCTTCTACCCAACTTACCGACCAAACACAAACCCAAAACACGGTTCAAACAGGAGGGGTTCTTGGACATAAAACATCCCACAAAATCAACACTTTCAAAACACATAATACACACCATCCCAAACCAGTCCTCAAGACATCGTGTTTTCCTTTAAAAACAAATCGTTCAGCGGTTAGCATATCCACCAGTGGTACCCCATGGGCCTCACACATGCATGTTTTTGTGCCACCGGGCACCCTCCTCATATCCATCCTAGAACTCATCCAGTCATTCCATCAACCATCCATCATCCCATGTAACCCCATTCATGTGGTTGCTCATGAAAATACCAAAGTTTAAAAAAAATTGTTCCACTTTTCAAAACCAAAACAGTAAACCAATACTTCCTTTTTCTCAAGACTGTTAACCACAAGATCAAACCCAATTTATAGCTTACAAAACTTTTCATAAGGACACAAACATTCAAATAAGAACTCACTTTTAAGTTATTAACATCAATTTCAAAACATCTCATCCCATTAAGATACCTTTCAATAGTTTATAAAACTATATTGGAAACACTTTTTCAAAAACAACATTAATATAGTTCCTGCTTTCAAAAGAGGTGTAAACACACCATTTTCCATTTCAAAATAATTCTGAAAATTAATTTCTACCATTTCAAAAATATAACCATTCCCTATTTATTGTAAAATTATTTCAAAAAAACTTTTCTCTTCTTAAAACCATGTCATTTTTTCTTTCAAACTTTACTTACAAGATTTCAAAACTAAAGGGCACAAGACAATGCGAGAGGAAACTAGTTCCAGTGGGTGACTTGGACATATGGTTTTCAGCCATACGCCAATCAATTCACCATCACAGAAAGTGTTATAGGGAAATATCTCCGGCTCCACATGGCTTGTCAAGCCCTGCGAGCTCACTGAGACTATTAACCCAACTCTCTTTTCATTTCCCCTAATCATCATCAAATCAAGAAAACCAAAGGACTCAGATAAGTCCCAACGCCCCTAATGACTTGAATCCCATCATGAGGTGTGGTGATCAGTCACACTACCCATAACCGAAATTCCAAGTCCTAACAATCCTAACTCTATACTGTATTGATTGTTCCCCAAATAACATGACCCAAGGGGTTAACCTGAACCTCCTTTGATACCATTTTGTCACGAACCAAATCTGGCCGCCATCAAAACTGGTGCCAAACCCAACCCGTGACAAGACCCTAAGGGCATTCTCAAACTCCATGGGCTAGCACAAGTTCTAGGGTATCATAAACTGAAAATTGGGAACAGTTTTCCTGAGTTTATAAGCTTAAAACAACAAATGAACCCAATAAAATGAATCTGGATTTTTCAAACCAAAAAATATTTTAAAAAAATTCAGAACTAAATTAAATAGTTTAAAACAACTCACAAGGACTATAACAAAGGTACAAAATCAAAAAGAAACAACCCAAAAACCCTCATGGAAAGGGGAACCTCCCTCAATCCATCTCCACAAGACATCGCCGCCAAGGACCTTCTAGAAACTCAAACCACTAGAACTAAAAACTGTACCCAACCTTTGAAAATAAAAATAACCAAGTCTACTTACACCCAAGGTTATAAGTAGAGTGTGATCCAATTCCCAATAGAATACCACCACTAATAGATTCTATGTGATAAACATTCAAATACAAAAAACTTGAAAGTTTTCATAAACAGGAAATGCTAGTTACAATTTCTAAAAGATGCAACTTAAAAATTAAAACAGTTTTCAAGTGGGTTAATTTAAAGAATAATCACTTTTAAAATAAATGCCAAAACTACTAAAATTTCCAGTCAAAAATACTGTATGCTGACGGTGAGAACAAATAATCCAATGAGCACAAGCAATAGGAAATAACCCCTAGGCACTAGCTCATTGTGGGTCCCAGGTACCTCATTCTCGGTGAGAGTAACCATCAAAATATACATTCTCGTGCACATGAGACACTAGTAGGGAGCATACCCATAACCTAGTGGTCCCTAATCATCATCATTTTAGTTTAGTTAGTGTTGTAAGCTTCAATATTTCTATGTGAAATTGAGGCCAAATCCCACAGATTCACTAGCATACTAGTACACGACCACCCACCTAGATACTCGAGTTTCCCTCTTGTGCTCAAACAAGTTCAAAAAGCCAAGAAATATAGTTTTCACATGAAAATATCACTTCCACATCAAAAATTAACCTAAAAACCTCATGTACATCACACAAGTCACAAAATCCACTTTTCATTCAAATGCATTTCGAAATCAAATTCACACCAAAATAGCTCATAACACATTTTATATAACTTTTACAATCCAACACATCCTTTAACAATTTTATAAAATATTTCCAAGTATTCTAAACCTCACATAAAATCCCACTCACATGTTTCATAAAACCCTTTTCATAAATAAAATCCATTTTTCACATCACACTCACACAAACAGCCCACATCACGTTCACACCTCTTTCACATTTCAGTAAATTCGTTAAACATTTTTATAAAACATTTCCAAGAGGATACAGATCACATGATAGCCCCATTCACATTTAAAATGGACCATTTCAAAATATACATAATCCAAAATAGTTTTCCAATATGGTTTTACCTCTTACATAAATCATTAAACCATTCAAAACTTTCATAAAACAATTCCAAGGAGTATATCCAAGCTTTTCACATAAAACCCAATTCAAAACCATCTTTCAAGGAAAAAATCACACCAATAACAATTAAAAACATAATTTTAAGCCCCAAAAAATTATTAAACCACCCCCGGGTGTTATACAAATACCTAAAACAATAACACAAAAGATCCACATGAAAAACACACGTTTTCAAAATCACTTTCAAGAATTACAACATGGTTTTACACCTTAAACCCATTATAAAACCCTATTTCAAAACCAATGGCACACCAAGACCCTACCAAAGAAGAATTGGAATCCCAAAAAATATTTATTAAACCAATTTCATATGTTCTAATATACACCCAAATAATACCCCAAGTGTTACACATGAAAAACACCCAATTTCAAGCTAAAATTAAACTATAAAATTAAACTCTTAACCAAATAAATCATGAATAGTTTTTTCACCACAAACAACATAATAGGAATATTAAGAATGATTAAATAAAGAAATATAACTCATAAATAATTGTTTACACATGGAACCACCTACCGAAAGTGTCGAATCCCTCAAATCTTGGTGTAAAACATCAACCGTACCACCACCGCACCACAAAGAAGTGAAGAGGAACCTAAAACCTAAATATTACACAAAAAATACACCAAATAAAACCCTAGGTTAGAACCCTAACTTTTGGACATTTTATAATATCAAGAAAGATGGAGGAAACCCTAAGGAAATGGAAGAAATCAAAGAGAGAAACACTTACTTGAAGATAACTTGAATAAATCACCCCAAATCAAACAAATTTTGAATCTCCAAGAAACAAAACCTGATAGTGAGGCTCTAATGAGGCTGAGGAAGTCATGTGGGGACTGAAATGGGGGAGAAAGAGTGAAAAATGAATGATTTATGAAGGAAGAAATTTACCTTCTCAAATATGGACGGTTTGAGATACCCTAAAACGTTTTTCCCTAATTCATGGTTCAAATGAGCTCCAAAAATGCTAAACCGATAATGGGGTGATCCTAGGGATATTGGATTCGAGTGGGAGGTGGAATCATCGAAAAAAATAAAAATTGAAAGAGATATTAATGAATTAAAATAATAAGTTAAAGCAGAAAATGGGCTTACGGTCAGGCCCAATTACTTAATAAAAAACCCAAATACTCTATGATTATGGATTTATAAAGGATCCAAATTGACATGGTGGTGTTATTAGGTCAGGAGAGGCCAAGTATGAATTGGAATGGATGAAAATGTTGAAAAATGAAGGATTTATAAAAGAAACAAATTTTTTTTATCTGGAAATGGGCTCACGGTTTGGCCCAAATTATGAAAACCCACCATTTCCACCAAAATGCATGAGAAACCCCCAAAACAAAGAAAGAATAGAAATTAAATTAAAAATACATTTAAAATAATTTATGAATGTGACAGAAGGATTCTCCAAACCTTAAGGTAAACCTAGGATCTTAATCTGATACAATAGAGAGTGTAACTCCATGTAGCCTTACCACTTCCCATATGTTTATCTTGTAGAGTTGGTTAAGAGATAAATATTCCTTGATAGCACTTAAATGTACTAACTTGGTAAGGTGGTTTACTACCACCCAAATGATTTTATTATCTTTACGTGTCTTGGGGAGTCCTATGATGAAATACATGGTTATATTTTCCCATTTCCATACTAGTATGGGAAATAAATGCATCATACCTTTAGACTTATATAATTTTCCCTTAACATGTTATAATACCAAGCATCGAGATGTAAACTCTAAAATCTCTCACTTCATGTTATCCTACCATAATTTTTTCTTCAAATATTTGTAAATATTAGTGCTTCCTAGATAAATAGATAAGGATAGTGTATTTGAATGATCCATAAGTTCCCTCTTCAGTTATGGTTTTGATGGGACACATACCCAGGTTATAAACCCTATAAATCCATCTTCAGAAAAGTTAAACTCTAGAATATTTTCTACCTTATTCTATAATAACTCATCATATTTATAGGACTCATTGATCCTATCAAGAATAGATAGTTTAGTAGTTTATTTGAGAAAGGTGGTATGAAGATCCTTTTATTATTCTCATATATATCCTTTTCATGTCTAATAATATTAGATCCCTTTCAATCCTCATTATGGATAAGGTTGTAGGACTTAAAGCATATGCCGCTTTTTTTTCCTTCCCAAGATGGTAATGGATTAAACAATCATAATCTTTGATTAACTCTAACCACATTCATTAGCACATATTAAGATAATTTTTTGTGAATATATACTTGAGACTTTTATGATATGTATATATGTCACACTTCTGCCCATAGAGATAATTTTTTCAAATATTCAATGTGAAGGTCATTACTACCTATTCTAGATCATATGTTGGGTAGTTACACTAAAGGATATTTAATTGGTGGGAGGAACAGGCTATCACTTTTTTATCTTTCATGAGTACACAACCCAATACATTTTTATACGCATCATTATAGATCAAAAATACTTCCCCACTAGTGGGTAATGTGAGCACAGGTGTAGTGATTAGCCTCTCATTTATCTCTTTAAAGCTTTATTCATATTCACCAGTCTAGAAAAATTTGACTCCATTCCGAGTAATCTTGATTAGTGGGATTGAAATTTGTGATAATTTTCTCACAAATCGATGATATTATTTAGTTAATCCAATGAAACTATGGATTTACATCATAGATTTTGGTCTGGGACATCCTTCAATTGCCTCTATTGTTTTACAGATCCACAAATATCCCTTTATTGGTGATAACATTCCCTATAAATGTTACTTGGTCCAAATATAAGTTTGATTGAGAAATTTACTGATCATTTAGGAGAGAGGCTAGGAAATTATTCAGGAAACACATCATCATATTCCTTTATAATGGTAATTTCATCAAGGATGGTATTTTCTTTAGTATCAATCATTTAAGCTAGATATGCTTTCTCACAAAGAAATAATATCCACACTTGAGATGTTGGTACCAAAGAATATTCATCCTCATCCTTGAACTTGTATAGAATAGGAGGTTGATTCGTGATAAGGAGATTTAATTCATTCTCCCAATAATTTATGTTGGTACCATATAAGAAAATGTAATCTATACCCAGAAAATCATTGAATTCTACTAAAGGGAGAATGATAATATTTTCAATAAATTTTCCACAAAATTTAACTTGTGATATAATAATCATAGAACTTTTTCCCTAATGATATTAAATCATTTGGGGTGGTGACTAGATATTCTTAAAAAACTGACAAGGTATGATAATATGGTATGAATTGAAATACAACAAGACAAACACAACTCTAGAGTATAGGTTATGTGTACTTCAACCATCATGATCCATCTCAGCATAGGACTTTCTTTATTCCCTTGGTATTAGAGTTTGTTGGCACACATCATGCTTGTTATCCCTTTTAATAGTGCATTAGCTTGGATAATTACCAACTTATCTACATTTATGACATATAAATATTTATGGTGCCTTAGATTGAACTTTATTTCAATCCATTATGTTAACTAACTCTTAATTTGTATTTTTTACACTTAGGAAATTGAATCTTCTTTCCTTTATCACCTTTATTAGATGAACTTCCTTGAGAAACTTTCTTCCTATTATTTATTGTGTTAAAAAATTCAATTATGTTCCAATTGTTAATCATGATTTGTGATAGTTTTTTTGTCATAATTACAAGATGTATTACTTTATATCTCATCATGTTAGGTATCTCATTTGGGTAATCATCACATTTCCCTTCACATTAGATGTTGACTCAGTTTCTCCTATTTTTATCCATTGACTAAAAATAAATGAGAAATTAGGGATGAGTATTTTAAAACTATTAAACACATTAATGTGATCCCATGAATATTAAAGGGATAACTCATAAATGAAATATATTTCTTAACCAATTAATTTCTAGGTTTCAATCTAAATTATCTAAGATCTATTTCCTAAAATTAAATATTATGGGCATTTTTTGTTCCATTAATAATGATTTGTAAGGATCTTGTGAATTTACCAAATAATATCCCCAAAGAGTATCAAACCAAGTGTGCAATAAGGTCTTTTCTTATGCACCAAGTGATGATATAGTCCTACTCAATGTTCCTTTTTGGGGTTATTACCCCTAGGTACCACTGTTCCAGATTCACATCCACTTATAGTACCCAGACAAGGATGTATTTGCTTGGAAACCACTTACTCTATACTTTACCAAAATTTAGTGATGTTTTCATATGTTTATCGTTATCCTTAAAGATTTCTATATATTTTTCTAATCCTAATCCCTAAAAATAACTATTCATTGCTCTAATAACAACTATGACAACCCATATTTTTATTACACCTTAATTCATGATTTATTATATAAAGATACACATAATAGAACCCAAAAATATCATGAGGCCTAGTTTCTTTCACACTACTAGAAAACAAGGCTATAGCCACGGACCTATAGCCACGGTTTTATAAGTCTGTGGCTATATCTTAGTTTATTTCCACAATTCTATTAAAATTGTGGCTAAATCATTATTTATAGCCACGATTAAAAAAATATGTATGTATGTTTTTTTTACCATCTATCGGGCTCCTCCTCCCCACTGTCCATGATTCCTCTCCTCCCCCGACCCCTCACCACCCACCTTATACCCGCGACCTCTTATCTCTCGGTGGCCCTCGTCCCTCTCTTCTCAGCATGAATTCTCCTCTCGGTTTCCCTCCTCCACCCTCACGACTTCTCCTCTCTTAGTGGTGACCTCTACTCTTGGCGACGACCTCTCCTCTCGGCGGTGACCCTTCTTCCCCAGCGGCCTTGGAGACCTCTCATCTCCCCGATCCTCATCCCATGATAGTTCCCAAACGGCCTTCGCGATGCTACCCCATCCTCATCCCCCTCACGATGTTGCTTGTCGCTTCCACTGAAGAGGCAACCCGGTTGCCTTTGTGGTAATATCTCACCTCTCAAGCATGTCCAAGTGAAATTCATTCTTGGAATTTGATGGTATCCTTATTCCACCAAAATCCTTCCTGCTCATTATTCTATGCATGTTCACATCCCCCATTCATCCTTTATTTTCTGCAGCATTATGCATCATTTTGAGGCAGTGACAATTGTTCATATATCCCCCTATTTTTGGTTTATTTTGATTTGAATCTTACTTCTAAGTATGGGATTCTTATTCTCTATTATTTTTTGCATCTGTGCAACTAGCATATTTCAGTTTTCCTTTAGGTGGATGGAAGGATTAACTAATGTAGTGTTTTTACATGTTTTACCAGATTATTATTATTTCTAATTGATGATTCTTTCTCTAAATTTGAAGGATTTATTATGTGCATGTTATGAATGTTGTGAAATAGTTAAACCTTGTGGTTGATTTAGAGTCCTTATGGACAGGTAGATGGACAATCCATCTTTTGGGCATTATGTATGGATTCTTTTTGAGGTTGATATGGCTTCCACCCTTGCTAAAGAAGTGGTTCTAACCACCATAGGTGAGGATATTAATCTTGATATTTTTATTGAGAGGAAGCTATAATTCTATGAAAATTGTCATTTTTTGGGCATATGGCCTCTGACTGCAATAGAAATAAACTATGTAATCATTGAAATATTAGGGTACATGATGATGCCAACAGAAGAAGAAATAATGATAAGGGTTTGGTCCCACCCTCTGGTCATGACCCATCTATGGAGGCCCCTTCTCATGGGAGTGGATACAAGGGTGTTCCTATCCTGGATGTTGCTAAGAGAACTAATGTGGGAATTCCTCTAATGATGTTTTTGTTGTCCATACTATTGATGAGTCCAGTCATATCCATGCTACTACTGATACTATTGTCATGGTATTTATTCAAGGTTTTTTCCATTGAGTATCTCACTACTTCATATCATATGTAGGGTGTTATTCTAGAACCCGAACATGCCACTAGTTCAGCACTTGTGAAGTATTCCAATGAGATGGAACCTGAGTTGGCCAATGCTTCAGTACCAGTTAAGGATATCATTGTTATGGAACCCGATCATGTCACCGTTTCACTACCAGTGAAGGTTCTAATGAGATGGAAATAGAGAAGGCCAATAATTCAGTACCAAATAAGGATTTAAATGTTATGGAGCTCGAGAATGTCATTTTTACCACTAGGGAAGGATTCATGTGTTGTCTATGATAAGGAACCAGAACCTACTTTACTTATAGAACAAGCTGATTATTCTTGTCCTAATCTAGATTTTGAGCAGGATCCTATCTAGAGAATTTCCTTAGTTTATGGTTCCTTTGGAGTTAATGAATTATATACTGATTAGGATAATTATATTACATGATTTTAAGGAGATGGTTATTAGCACACTAGTGATTTATCAATAGTTCCTTCATCCAAGATTTCAAGGAGGAAACTACTTGGAAGCCTTCTTTTGACCCCTATTTAATCGGCTAACTGGTTCAATTCCCTCAGTACCGAATCCTCTACGGGAGATGACAAGGAGTTTTCCCCATCCGAACAGGACCTGTGTGACCCCTCATCTACTGATGCAATAGATGGTATGGGTGAAGAGGTTTTGGAAACTATTGGTTTTGATAAAGGAAGAACACAATGTTATGATAGTCCTAGTACTAGGCTATGGTCTACTGTGTAATGAAGGTCATCTTTTGGAACTTCCAAGGGCTTGGGAACTATCCCATGGTTAAAAACCTTAGGCACATTATTGTGAACAAAAAACCTATACTGATTAGTCTTACCAAGCCAAGATTGAAGTTTGAGAATTGGATGGAATTCAAATGTAAGTCTTTCAGTTACTCATTTTTTTTCTAATTATCAATTTGATGTTGCCACATAGTCCTTGTTGGTTATAATAATTATAGTGTCTCTATAAATTCCTTCCATAATGATCATCAGTCATTGACCATCTTCTATTGCATTGGTAACACTACTATTTCTGTGACTTTTGTCTATGCCTTCAATTTATATACAAGATGAAGATATATTTGAATAAATCTAGCATCCTTCTCAAAGAATATTTCTAGGAGTTGGATTTTTCTTAGTGACATTAATGCTATTTTGAGGCCTGATTAAAAAACTATTATTAATTTCTATAAAATCTTATCTAGTGAATTTTTTTCTTGTACTGATAAATGTGGCTTGGCCAAAGTTTCCATTTATGGAGTTGATTAAACATGAAGTCGATATACTTAAAAGGGGAGGCTATAAAGTAGATTGGATAGATGATTTGTGTAATTGGATGAAAGGAATAGTGTAGTTGAGATATCTGGACTCACCCTTCCAAGATTGCATTCTGATCGTAGTCCTCTATTAATTTAATTCTGTATTAATAGATCAAGGTCTACCCCACTTCCTTTCAAGTTTAACAATTCTTGTCTTGTTGTGCCAGGCTATAGATAAATCATTTTGGATTCCTGGAAGATTGATTTTTTGGGAAGTCTTATACATATTCTAACTTTCAAGATAAATATTGTAAAGTCCAAACTAAAAGAATAGAGTAAAGCATCATTTTTTAGTGACATTAAGGAGGCTTAATCTCATATGATTATTTTCCAACAAAAAAAATGCCCCGGGATGTGCCCTCTCAAGAGGAGATAAAACCCATATCCAAAATTGATATTATCCTGACTCTAAAAGAGAACCTTTCTTATAATAAATTTAATATTAGTTGGATGAAGGAGGGGGATCTAAATTCACTTTTCTTTCATAGCATGCATAGGGAGAAAAATGTGAGGAGTCTCACTTTTCTATAAATTAATAGTAATATGTTTAGTTCTAAGAATGAAATGAAAAATTTCATGACTTTTTATTTTGAGGATATTTACTCAAATAATGGAGAAGGGAAAACTAAAAAACTGATCATATGAAATGAACCAAGAATTGATGATATTCAGAATAGAAGGCTAGTTGAGGCCCCTAGTGAAAAATAAGATTCATGCATCTCTCTTATAATTAAATATGGATGGTGTTGTTGGACCATATGTCTTGACAAAACTTTTTTCATGTTTTAATGGGACATTCTTCATCTTGAGGTAATAAATGCTGTGAGGGAATTTTTTATTCTTTAATCAATGCCTTTTTGGGTGAACTCCAACATCATTGTATTAATCCCAAAGAAAGATAATGCTCTGTATATAAAGGATTTAGGACTATTACTATTGGGTTTTTTATACCAAAGGTCATTAGAAAAATCATGATGCATAGGATGGGTGAGATTTCTAAGGGTTTTATTTTGAAAAATCAGGTTGGGTTTTTCCCTGGGAGGAACATTCAGAATTTCCTCTACAGTGCTTCTAAATGTGTGAATATCATGAAGAGGAAGGTAAAGGATGGTAATATTTCCTTGAAGATTGATATATCAAAATATTTTTATACAATAAAATGGAGTTTCATTTTTTCTATTCTGAAAATGAAATTATTTTCACAGAGGTTCATTGATTTGATTTGTTTTAACCTGCGCAGTGCCAGGATCTCTATTTTGGTTAATGTGTTCCCAAGGGGTTTCTTCTAGTGTTAAAGAGGAGTTAGAAAGGAGATCCTTTATTTCATATTTTATTTTCTATATCTAAGTATTATCTTAGTTTTTATCTTATTGATCTTCTTAATATTGGGCTATATCAGTGGTTGGGGTTTGGGAGGGATTTCTTTGCACTATAACATTTGTTTTATGCTGATGATATTTTTCTCTTTATCAGTTATTGTTATCATTTGATTCTATGTCATTCATATATACTTCTTCTTATTTTTGATGTAGTTATTGTATAGTGATATGATACTATTTTTATAAGGTTATAGACTCTCTATTGTACCATAATTATATACTCACTATTGGTCACTTGCCTCTGACATATGCGGTGGCACTCTTGTAGCCATGTAACCAACTATATTGGGGATCTGTTTAGTGGCTCTTGGGTTGGGAATTTACAAAGTGGTATAAGAGGTTTCATTTTATATTATCATGAAATTTTTTTATATTAGATATGATTCTAAGAATGTGTCAGTTCAGGGTAAATAATCATGTATGGGAGTGTTCAACCCATGCAAGGGGAAATAACTAAGTGTTTAGGGATGAGAATGTGGTCTTATTGATAGTTATTAAAATTGAATATGATTTTACCTTGAGTGATTGATTTAAATTATTCTACATATAGATTTATGATATTAGGTTATTTTATCCCCGACTTTCATGGAATGAACATGTTGTTTCAGTCATCATTCTAGGAACAAAGGGATTCAAATGCCTTGAATATGCCATGATATGTAGGTTTCATACCATGATTTTATGTTATATGTGATATTTTCCTTAGGTGATTTTATTAATTGATTCATGATTATTTATCATTATCTTCCCATATACCTTGATTTTTTGGTTTCTTATTTATAAATCAATATTATTTTCTAACATGTGATATCATTTCTTGGCAATCCACCGGTGCATCAATTTTTGGCTCTCTTTGACGAGAGATACATCTTTTTGTCAAATTTTATAAGTGATTTTGTGTAAGGGTTTCCTGATTGTTTATTGAAATAGTTTTTTAAAGTGGTTTTGTTCTTGAAATTTTTGCACTGGTATTTTTTCAGAAATAGAACACACCAGTTATTTTTCAAACTACTTATCATAAGGGGCAACTATTTCAAGGCTCTATTTTACAACACTACTTATAAAATTTATCACCTATGATAAATGCTTTGGTATACGAGCTTCTTTATTTCTTATTTAAGTTGTATTTTAGTGAATTTTATTGGAAGTGTTTTTCTTTGACAAAACAAATGCCGCCTATTTTTTTAACTACTCAAATGATGTTAAATGAACCTGAAGGCTTTGCTTGACATCACTTAATGTGAACTGATTAAGATTTCTGACTCTATATAAGATTCTATTTGATGGTATTTATTGAAAATTGTTTGTAACACCAAGTTTTTTTGTGTAAGCATATACAGATTGTGTATTTATTGAAAATTGTTTGTAACACCAAGTGTTTTGATACAATATTCATCCTATTTTTTGTGTTTGTCCCAATTTTAAAAAAAACACATGTGATCATGTATTAGAGGGGGGATGTCCAGGAGGGGGGCAGTGTGCAAGGAGGGGGTAGTGTGAAGGGAGCAGGGGGTGTGGGGGTGCAGGGGGAGGGGGTCGGGGTGTAGGGGGAGGGGGATGTCCATGAGGGGGGTGTCCGGGGTGGGGTTGGGGGCAGTGTGCAGGGGGATGGGGGCAGGGGGTGTGGGGGTGTGGGGGTGCAGGGGGGGTGTCCAGGGGGGAAGTGTGTAGGGAGAAGGGCAGGGGGTGCAGGGGGAGGGGGGTTGTCCAGTAGGGGGGAGGTGGGGGGGGTCAGGGAGCATGGGGTGCAGGGGGTGTGGGGGTCCAAGGAGAGGGGTGTCCAGGAGGGGGGGTTTTCAGGGGGCAGTGTGCAGGGAGGGGCAGGGGGTGCAAGGGGTGGGGGCTGTCCAAGAGGGGGGTAAAGGGCTCTAGGGGAGCAGTGTGCAGGGGGCAGGGAGGGGGGCAAGGGGTGTGGGGGTGCAGGGTTATGGGGGCTGTCCAGGGGGGGTCAAGGGGGTTGTCTTGAAGGGAGGGGGTGTCTGGGGGGCATCCAAGAGGGAGGGGGAGGGGTTTCCCAGAGAGGGGTTCCCATCATATAATTCTATAAAAAACATAATAGGTCGTTGTTCAAACATCTAGGTTTTAATGTGGGTGTTGGAGGAACAACAAAATAATCTTATGTGGTCATAGAAAGGTGTGAATATTCATGATTTTTTATAATTTGAAACATTTATGAATTCCCTTAACCATAATATTTGTTATAATTTTTTTATTAACATGTTATTGATGGTTACTTATTATCTTATGAAACAATACATATAATGTTAAGTCATTTTCTTGATTATTTATTTAATGTATGTTTATATGCCTCATAATGTATAGATACTAGATGTACAACGTTGATCGGATCACTGATGAATTTCAGAAGTAGTTACGACATTTCTTGGACTTTTCATTCACTAATGATTTAGATGGCGGATTGATTCGATGCTCGTGTTTTGATTGTGTTGGAAGACCATGGTTAACTTGTAAGGAAGTGAGTTATCATATCACTAAACAAGGTTTCCAAAAAAAATATCATGTGTGGTATCACAATGGAGAAAAAGTGCAAGTGATGAATGACATCGATTTAGCGGAAAGGATCAGTATGAAAAATATGATTTCTGATCAGTTTCCTTTTGTTTCTGAAGCCATCACCTCATGTAGACCAGTGTAAGAGGAAATGAATACCGGAACACAGTTTTCGTCTATTAATTAGGATGATTACGTTGAGAGTGTTAGAAAGCTGATGGAAGATGCAAATACTCTAGTATATCAGGCATGTGGAAAAATGATCAAACTTGAGTTTTTAATGCGATTATATCATGGAAAATCAATGTATGGATTTATTAATACCGCGGTCGACTATCTCATTACATTTATTAAGGATTTACTGCCTGGTAATTCATGTATTCCAGAAAATAATTACATGGAATCAAATTTGGTTGACAAATTTGTATTTTCATCTATTAAGATTCATTCTTGCCCCAAATATTGTTGTTTGTTATGGAAGGAAAATGTAGAGTTAAGTCAGTACAAATAGTGTGGCACATCAAGGTGGAATACTAATAAAGATGGAATGCAATCTTGTATACCAGAGAAAGTGATGTGGCACTTCCCTTTAATTCCTAGGATTCAAAAACTTTTTATGTCAGAACAAATGGAAAAGAATATGAGATGGCATGAAGATGAAAGAAATAAAGATAATGATGAAATAGTGCATCCTGCAAATGAGTTGTCTTGGAATAAATTTGATAGGTTACATCCTGATTTTGCAGATGACCCACAAAATGTTAGATTGGGATTATCCTGTGATAGTTTCAACCCATTTCTCCAAATGTGTACTGAACATAGTACTTGGCCTATTTTCATTCACATTTATAACTTTCCTTCATGGATGTGTATGAAGAATCCGTTTACTATCATGAGTATATTGATATCTGGACCCAGTGATCCTATAAATTATATTGATATATACTTGTAGCCACTAATAGAGGAGTTAAAGAAGCTTTGTATTGTTGGTGCACAGGCGTATGATGCATTTAGGAAGGAGTACTTTATGTTTTGTGTAGCTTTATTATGGATGATAAATGATTTCCCTACCTACAGAATAATTTCTGGTTTGAGTAATAAAGAGAAATTATCCTGCCCTATTTGTATGAAAAATACACATTTCTGAAGATTAAATTTTTGACGAAATTTCTTCTTCATAGGGAATCAGTGATTTCTACTGATGGATCATCCATACAAGAAAAATTGAAGACAGTTTGATAATATCGTCAAGATAGATGAGACACCTCAACGAATGTCAGGGAATGATATTTTTAAAGAACTTGATGATTTGAATTATGTTCTTGGAAAAATTCAATCAAATATCAGAAATCGAAAACATGTTAATTTGAATTCCAATAACAATTGGAGAAAGAAAAGCATATTCTTTGAGTTGCCGTATTGGTCATCGAATTTATTGCATCATTGTTTGTATGTAATTCATATTGAGAAAAAAATTGTGAGATGTTACTTGCTACTATTTTAAATTTCAAAGGCAAAACAAAAGATGATTTTTGGACTCGTTGTGATTTGATGGATTAGGGTATAAGAGTAAAACTTCATCCTGAGTTAATTGGTCAAAATAAGTGAAAAGTCACTATTTCCTTTTATTCGATGAAAAATGTGGAGAAGAAACAATTTCTTTAGGTCTTGGAAATTTTGAAGGTTCCAGATGGTTATTCAAGTAATATTTTGAAAAGGGTGAATACACAAGATGTGAAACTAAAATCTCTTAAAACTCATGATTATCATGTCTTGTTACATGAGTTGATTCCTATTGCCATTCGAAATTTACTTTTATATAATGTTAGAGTTGTTGTGATTAAGTTATGTCATTTTTATCGAGACCTTTGTGACAAATGACTGAGCAGAAGTGTTGTTCAAAAATTTCATAGAGATGCACCGATTATTCTTTGCGACTTGGAGAAAATTTTCCCACCGTCATTTTTCACATGTATGTTACATCTGACTATGTATCTTCCCACAGAAGTTCTTTTTTGTGGTCCTGTTTCGAGTTGGTGGATGTATCCTATAGAAATAATGATGTTTACATTGAAATCTTATGTGAGAAATAAATATCACCCTGAAGGCTCTATTGTGAAATGTTATTTAGCACAGGAATGCATGGATTTCTATTCATCGTACTTGGCTAACGTCACCACGAGGTCTAATCGACTTATGAGAACTGAAGATGAGAAATATGATCCCATTGAGCCTAAATTTCCTTCACTGCCCCAAACAAGGGGGATATTTGGATCATACTCATTGTGTACTTTAAGCAGGGAAGACTGGGAAATGGCTCATCTTATAGTATTATTCAACTGTGGTGTGCTTTATGATTATATCAAGTAAGTAAACTAATAAATATGCATTTTTTTATTATGTTATTTCTTTATATCTTCTGAAATTTTTAAGCTTTCATATTTGTAGAGAATATTTAGAAATTATAAAAAAGAGACATCACTCTCTATCTATTAAGAGGAAGGAACTGCTGCATAGCAAAGAATTTTCTACTTGCTTAAAGTAAAAGGTAATAGATATTTTTTTTCTTCTCATAACATAATCTCATGTCTCTGTTTAATATTCAATGTTGGTATCTTTTAGGTTTTAACTCTAACGATTAATGAAGTATCAGATAAAGTAAGAGCGTTATCCTTTGGTCCAAATGATGTGGTACGTGATTGTAAAGCAATGTTTGTCAATGGATTTAAATTTGTTATAAATATCTGTGCAAAAAAATGGCAACACAACATGATGGTGTCGCGATAAGTGCCACAACAGATTTTTATGCGAGTGCATTAAATAGACAACCTCGGTCAGAAAATATATCATATTATGGTGTTGTTGAAAGAATTATTTTATTAGATTACTATGCACATGGTCACATCACAATGATGAAATGTAGGTGGTTTGATTCAATTACATGACAAGGAATTCATATTGATAGCTCTGGATTTAGAGTGATTGATATGAATCTCCAGCTTCACACCGATGAACCTTATATTCTTGCGTCATAGGCTAGACAGGTGTTTTATGTAACTGACATGTTACAACAACAATTTGGTGTTATTGTTGATGTCATTCCTAGACATATTTTTGACGAAGACATGGATGACAATGATGTTGTGGATGAACTTGTCGATATTTATTCGAATGTTGCATTTGATGACACAGATGACTCAATTACTAGAACAAATTGTGAACCGGAAATTGTCACAGACCACACAGAACATTGATGCATTTGTAAGTATTTACCTGACATTATCATAATATTGTATGTGTTTTTTAAACTTCCATACATGATATCAAATTAACTAGTATATTATATCAATATAAATATCACATTGACAATGTATCTCATTGTTTTATGATACAATTGTATTATTTAACATTTTGCATTATTTTTATTTATTTGAGAATATTATTTTAAATTTCTAGGTCAAAATGTCTGAATATGATGATATTAGAAGAAATAGAAGAATACGAAGAAATGAACAACATATTTCTCATCTGGCCAACACTATAAGTACAATTTATGTTTGAATATTATGATCTTTCATATTATTTATCTTGTTATCATTCATTTAATTTTATCATCTATGTTATTTTAGGTTACTTCGTCGAGGAGACGGTTGGATTATACTACTGAGGCTGATAGTATGGAGGGGGGTATTGATTCTACAGTTCAGCCTACTAATATGCCACTTGAGTCACCAGAAGTTCATCCTCCCATTATGCCACCTCCATATTATTCATACCCACATTTTCCATATCCCTTTCTGCCCGCACCCACATCGGATGGTAGTTCTCAGACTCTCATCCCTTCTTATTTTCCATTCCCACCATCCACTATACAGGGCACTGTGCCCCCATATATCCCACCGCCATATCCATATACATATCCACCCTCATCTGTACAAGGTTATCCATCTACTGTACAAAGTACTCCTACTATAGATATCCCACCTACCACAGAGTCTACTCCCCCTCTAGACGCTGCACTTTAGGGGTCAGTAGATCCCCTATCTACTGGTATGTGTTTAAACATTATTATTAGTGATTAATGATAAATTCAAATATATTATTATCCTTTTTTACTTTTTTCATGATTAGCTCCAGTCTCCACCAGATGATGAGGCCACACAGAAATTCAAGAGGTTTTGAATCGACACACTCAAATCATGGTTGAATACAATGAGGACAAATATATAATTAAAAAATGGTACGGAATATAAAAGCTTTATGGGAACACTTGCTAGACACACCAATATCATTCCAGTTCAACCAATAAGTTAGAGGGAAGTTGGAGAACAAATAAAGGACAATGCCTGGGCAGAGATCTGGGTAAGTAATATTAATCACCTTTTATATATATTAATTTATAATATTTTCTTAACAAATATTTTGTTCATTTTAGATCTGATATAATTTTCCTAATGGAAAAAATTCCAAGGCTGCAAGGTTAATGGATTTAGGTGAAATGTGGTGAGTGTACAAGTACAACTTATATCTTGGTTGGAAAAAGAGAGTTGGCATGGAGCTTGAAGAAGTACTAGTGATTCATGATTGCCTAATATCACAATACAAAGAGATGATCGGCTATTGGAAGAGTCAAGATTTTAATGTATTTGTTAAATTTATATATATATTCATATATTTATTTTAAAATGAGTTTTATTTATGTTAATGAAATTATATAATTATTTTTTTATAGAAGAAATTAGACAGAAATAAAAGAAATAAGAGTGGAATGAAACATGTTTATACTCGTGGACACACTTCACTCCCAGATCTTGAGCAAACATAGGTAATTTAATATTGAAAATATTTAGCTTTGTTTAGTGTAGTTTTTTTATTTCCAATTTTTATTTATTTATTTTTTTCCAAAAAAAATAATTGAATATCGAGGGTCGCATTCCTCACTCTACTTTGTTTTGTATAAGCATAAAAAACAAAGATGGTATTGTGCCAAATAATGACACTGAGAAGGTGATTGTAAGTATATTTCAATTTATTTTATTTTGACTAAATTTAATTCCTTATATTATTTTATCATTTTAATTTATGTTATATATCAATCAATAGAATGCTTTGGAGACATTGGCAGAAAAAGAGCCTGACAATTTGGGTCTGAACGATCATCTACATCAGGTATTAGGATATGAGCATCAGGGCAGAGTGTGTTGTCGACCTGGAAAGAAGATTGTACCATCTTGATACTGGTCTACTAACAATGTTTATTCGAGTACCAGTTTTGGTTTGGTCATAGTGGAACAGATGAATTCCGCAATCAAAGAAGCAACTCAAAAAGCAGAAAAGGTGATATTTGAAAATATGAAGAAAGTTATGTCTGCCATTTCTTCTAGACTTTCACCAGAATTAGTTACAGGGGTTGACGCATGTTTGATTTCGATGAGTTCTGCTGGTGGATCTGGAGATATAGATAGAGTCAGAGTTGTAGCTGGAGCTGGAGCTGGAGCCGGAGCTATAGCTGGAGCCGGTCCTAGTGTCGGTGCCGGTACCGATACTGATATCGATGATGATGCTGGTGGTGTGAGAGGTGATGATGGTATTTCTGTAGGGGGCGTGGATGAGGGTTATCATGAATCTAATGATACTGATATTGAGACTCACTATTGATGTGAATTGTATTTTTGGATTGTTAATATGTGTAATTTTATTATGCAATGAGGTTTTATTATTTTAATACTGAATTGTATTGTGGTGTTTCTAACTATTTCTACATATTTTTTATGTAGTAGTTAAGTTTTATTATTATTATATTGAATTTTATCCTCCTCCAATGTGACCATCTTACCTCCTCGATGATGCTACTCTGAGAAAGCCCCTTTATCTCCTCCGGCGCACCTCCGACGATATGTAGTCCAATTTTCCATTTTTTTCTTGAGGCAGCCCCTCTATTAGTTCCAATTATCATATTGTGAGTTTGATTACTTGTATTGGTGTATAGGATAGGGATGTATGCTATACGGAGAACCAACAAGAAAACATAGCTGATGCAATTGATTTGCTCCCATGACTTGCAATCGGGGTTGACGTGAATATAAAATTCAAGTGGTAATGGTTATTTTATACCATTTTTTGCAAGACATTAGTAACTATTTGTTGTGTTTTTATTGGTGTTTCATGGAAATCCTGTGATAAATTGTTTTTTTGGGTTCTAAATACTCAATTTCATTACAAGGGGGCAGGGGGGAAGGGGGTGTGCAAGGGGGTAGTGGGGTCAGGGGGGGCAGGGGTGGGGTGTGCAGGGGGGTGTTCAAGGGGGTAGGAGGGTGCAAGGGGGTAGGGGGTAGGGGAAAGGGTGGGTTGTACAGGGGTGTGTGAAAGGGGGCAGGGGGGAGGGAGAGGGGGTGTTGTCCAAGGGGTGGTAGGGGGTGTGTAAGGGGGAAATGGGGGTCGGGGTGTGCAAGAGAGGAGGGGCTTTGCAGGCACCATTGGTATTGAAAGTGATTTCACATATGTTAATATTGTAAGTTCATTTTAATAATTCTAATTTTTTTCCTTTCATTCTCACATGCATGCACTTTCATATATACGTGTTTTCAACTTTTTTGGGTTCTATATGGCCAGGTTTTAGCTAAATCAATGATTGGGGTGAGTGAGTCCAGTAAATGTGCACAAATTGTCAAGGTTTAAAATCAACTAGGTTTCCATTTGTTTATGCTTATTGAATTTTAAACTTGTATACTGAATAATTTTAGTCATTTTTTTCACCTGTTCTTTTCAGGTATTTGAGGATGCTTATAAGTAACAATTAAGCATCATAATCCTTGATGACATTGAGAGGTAATTACAATCAATTTTAACGCAATACTACTTTCAATCCTTTCGTTCGATAACCACTGTGTTGTTCTTTTTAGTACAGGATTTTGGAGTACATTGCCATTGGACCTCATTTTTCCAATATTATTTCTCAAATGCTGGTGGTCCTTTTGAAATGGCTTCCTCCCCAGGTATTCTTCTCATCCCTTTTATTAGTAAAACTCATTCCGAATATATCTTTATGAGGTTTTATTTGTCTCAATGTCTTCATAAGAACTGGATTTATTGTGTGTATGCTTTCGCATGATGGGTTGTGTCTGTGGATAGGGATGCATTCTATGTAGAGAACCAGCAACAAAACATATCCCATGCTTATGCATGTGAGCATATATATAAGGATCCTCTTGTGCATGGCTTGACACCTTTGAGGTAGAGTCCCTCTCCCAGCCTCTTTAATTCAAGAATTTTTTAAATTTCATTTAGTTGCCTTCTTGATTCTTGCTTGTTTATATTAAATTTCAATTCTTGATCAAGTGTTAGTTAAAATAATTGTTTCGTTTTATAAATAATTCATGGTTTTGTAATAAAACCCCTCTAATGGAGGTACGCTGTCTGCAAAACTCACAGTGGTAGTTTATTCTTATATAGGTTGTTTGATATTATTGTATTTATGTTTTCTATTTTAATCCTTACTCCTCTCATTTGAGACACCATGAGCATATCCAAATATTTTTTTGACACACAGGGGGGTGTGCAGGCTAGGGGGCTGGTGCAGGCTAGGGGGATGGTGCAGGCTAGGGGGGTGGTGCAGGGGGGGGCTGGTGCAGGCTAGGGGGGTTGGGGTGTAGGGGGGTGCAGGGGGGGGCTGTGCAGGCTAGGGGCTGGGTGTAGGGGGTAGGGGCAGGGGCAGGGGGAAGGGGGCAGGGTGTGGATCCATTTTTTGTTATGATATATTCTATTTGATAGTATCATTTTGAGACATGGATCTATTTCCCCCTTTCTTGCAGGAACATGATTTGACCCATTGGGCATTATGGTTCTTATATGTTGGGCGGTGACGTGTATAGTCACAGGAGATAGGTATGTTTTAGTTTAGTTTTTATTTTATTTTCTTTATCACATTGGCCACTTAGGTCTTTTACTTCTTTCTATGGACAAAGGGTAATTATATTCTACGAAGGGGGAAAATGGGGTTCAGATTGATTCAGTCCATCGACTTTGATCCGAGGTAAGATTATATGGTTACTACTTGTCTCAAACCTCATGTATTTGGAGATTTCAGTGTTTTTGACTCTATATTATGTTTTCAGTAGGGCGTTGGATCATTTCGTGTTGGTTCGAGTGGATTTGGTTCTCCCAACTGAGGTAAGGCTTTAATGTCGTTGGTTGGTTTCTCACTGGTTATGTAGCATCATTTATGTGTTTTAATGTTCCTAATATCCTTTTTGTAGTGCGTTGATCCCTGCTCGTTGGTTTCTAGTATCCAGGTTAAGGGAGACTCGTTTGCGTGTGCATGGTAAGAAAGTATATGTATGTGGGTTCCCCCGTTACGTGTATAGTCAACCATGGCAGTGATTATGCATGTATGGGGCTATGTGTTCCCATGTATATATATATAAATTCATACATAGGTGAGTAGAGACTGGTATATGCATATAAGCATATGTGCAAGGATCCCCTTCCACATACTCATGGCCATGCGGGTGTGTGCATAGGGGCTATGTGTCCTTGCATGTGTGTGAAGGTGCATATACCCAGTGGGGGAGTAGCAACTTTTAGTTAGAAATCTCTAAGAGCCGAAGTGGATGGTTTGGTTCCACCTTGAGGTAGGATCCCTCTTCTAGCCTCTTTAATTCAAGAATGTTTTAAATTGAATTTAGCTTCTTTCTTAATTCTTCTTAATTATATTGAATTGCATACCTTGAATAAGTGTTCTTTAATATAATTGTTTCATTTGATAAATAAAGTCATGTTTTTATAAATAAAGTCATGTTTTTATAATAAAGAAATTCCATGATTTTATAATAAAATCCCTCCAACGGAGGTGCGCTATCTTCTAAACCAAAGAGTAGTGATAGTTATTTGTATCATGTTTAGATTTGGTTTGAGTCTTTCATATGCCTCTTGTTGGTGTTTTTTTTGTGGCTAGTTAGTTTTTGTTTTCTTTGAATAATATAAATTGGCTTATCATACTCATTTAACTCAAATGACATTGCCCGAGTAGGCATATGCCTTGACCATGACACTTTCCTTTTCACGCTTTGAATATTATAAATAAAATTTCCATGTTTAGGAAAAGTTAATGAATTTGTAAATGGTTTGTGTAGGGTGTATGATTCTTTTCTATAATTTTTTTTCCCTTTAGACGTTGCATCATTGTGCCACTCGCTACAACCTTCTATGGTGATCCCTTGTTATAGCATATTAAATAGTTGATATGTTCTATCATCTGCTAGCGGGGTGACGATCGGAATTTTTCCCTGCCTCCTTCCACTCCCTTCGCTTCTGGCTAGAAGATGTTGCCCCGTGGATGTTGTTTGACTGGGCCAACATGCCATTGTCACACCGCAGTCACGCCGCGGTCACGCCGCAGTAATGCCGTGATTTGGACCTGCTTCAGGATGACACCCCATAGCGGTTCATAGTGATAGTATTCTATGAGTCTTGTGATCAATGTTGAGACTGACTAATCAAAATTTATGTCGGCGGGGAAATGACTGGAATGTTGCTCCGCCTCTTCCCTTCACTCCTAGCCGGAAGATACTGCCCTGTGGATGTTGTTGGACTAGGCCAACATGCCGCAGTCACGCCGCGATCACGTCGTGATTTGGCCCTTCTACAGGACGACACTTTGCGGTAGTTCACAGTGATAGTATTCCATGAGTCCTGTGATCAATGTTGAGACTGACTAATCACAATTTCTGTCGGCAGGGTGACGGTCAGAATGTTGCCCCACCTCCTCCAGCTCCCTTCACTCCTGACCAGAAGATGCTGCCTCACGGATGTCTCTAGATCGGGCCAACACGTCGCGGTCACGCTGCGGTCACGCCATGGTAATGCCGTGATGTGGCCCTGCTCTATGACGAAACCCCACGGCGGTTCGCAGTGATAGTATTCCATGAGTCTTGTGATCAATGTTGAGACTGGCTAATCACAATTTCTGTCGACTGGGTGATGGCCGGAATGTTGCCCTGCCTCCTCTCGCTCCCTTCGCTCATGGCCGGAAGATGCTGCCTCGTGGATGTCGTTGGACTGAGACAACACGCCGCGGTCACGCCGCAGTCACGCCACGATAATGTTGTAATTTGGACCTGCTTCAGCCACATCCAGCTCACACCAGCCCCCTTCCACCTTCATTTCAACCCGCTGCCACCAGCATTCCAGCCCGCAACAGCCCCCCCCCCCCCCCCCGCCACCTTCGAATCAGCCTGCACCATCCCCCCTGGCACCTACAACCAGCCCCCTTCCACTAACATTCCAGCCCCCTTCCACCTGCATTCGAGCCCTCACCAGCCCCCAGTCACTTGCAATCCAACCCGCGCTAGCCACTACACCAGCCACCACACCAGCCACCACCCCCAGCCTCCTACAAAACACTCATGTCAACCCTCTTCCACCTGCAAAACAGCCCCATCCACTAGTTCCAACCCTCACCAGCCCCCGGCCTCCTACATCCCAGCCCGCACCAACCCCTACCACATGCCCAACAGCCCCCAGCCACCTGAAATCTATCCCACACCAACCCCCTGCCACCTATTCCAGCCTGAACCAGCCCCATGTCATCCCCCTGTTGCATGCCTTCTCGCCCTCACCAGCCACTCCATCCCACACCATCCACCGCACTATCCCCCATCCTATTTCATTCTAGGATGTGCGAGAAAAACTCCATGCAAATCACAAAAAGGAAAGGCAAAAGTGGATCCCCTTGCCTGAGATCTCTTTTCCCTGAAAAGTAGCCATTTAAACTGCCATTAATATTCACCGAGAACATTGGGGTAGAGATGCATATTTTAACCCAAGACGAAAACCTAGCCAGAAAGCTGACAATATCCAAAGTATCCCATAAGAAGTCCCACCTAACTGAATCAAAATCCTTGAATAAATTGATCTTGAAGGCACACTTAGGAACCCCAAAATCAAGATGTTATCCCTACAATAATTCCTGGGTAACAAGATTCTTAGGATGAATTGGTTTTGGTAATGAAGGTTGAGGATATTTTTATCCAGCTTTGGATTTATGAGTCTCTTAAGGTTATTTTTGTAACCATCCTACTAGAGGGTCTGAGTTATAAGTGGTGGAAGTCTATTATTCAGACTATTTCAAACAAAGGCTATTCCTGGAAAAGTTTTAAGGAATTTTTCATTTAGAATTATTTCATAATGAAGTGAAGGTACTGATGGCTATAGAATTTTCTAAGAGGGGTTGTCCAAGTGGGGTGTCCAAGGGCTGTCCGGGGGGGAGGGGGTGTCGGGGGGGTCTACAGGGCAGGGGGAGGGTGCAGGTGAGGTGTCTAGGAGGGATATCTAGGGGTGTCTAAGGGATGTCCGGGGGGGTCTGTAGGGTAGGGTGCAGGTGGGGTGTCCAAGGGTTGTCTGGGGGGTGCTGGGGGGGTCTGTAGGACAGGGGGAGGGTGCAGGTGGGGTGTCTAGGAGGGGCTGTCCAGGGGGTGTCCAAGAGCTGTCTGGGGGGGTTCGGGGGGGGGGGGGGGTCAGTAGGGCAGGGGGCAGGGTGTGGGTGGGGTGTCTAGGGGGGGTTGTCCGGGGGGTTTCTAAGGGCTGTCCAGGGGCTAATTTGAAGAGATAAACCCATAAGAAATAGGACCTAACCTCATAGAAATAATTTTGCTAATGATTTTTGGAAAGGTATTCCCAATAGCAATAGGTCTAAAATCCTTTACATCCACAGCATTTTCCTTCTTTGTGATCAGGGCAATAAAATTGGAGTTGATTTCATAGGGCATTGAGGCATAGTTAAAGAACTCCCTCATAGCATTAAGGAGCTCATCACAAACTATGTCCCAGTAGAACATAAAGAATTAATTTGTGAACCCATCAGGACAAGCCACACTCTCAAGATTTAGAGAAAAAAGGTCACTCTTAACCTCCTTCTCATCAAGGGATGAAATAAGGGATATTGTTGGATTGGTGTAGCCCGATCCGGTTGGGCCGAATACTTGTGGCCCACAAATGGTCAACCTATTCCTTGAAAGGGTACTCTTAACCTCCACTTTACTATTGCACTTTTGACTTTCAGCCGGCAGCCACTAGATTATTGGATACATATAGGAAAGTGTAAAGACCCGGAAATTCCATGGAAATTTTTTTTTCTTAAATACATGGGTATTTTACGAGTCTTTGAAAACTGACGGCGCAGAATTCCGAGGCCCGGTGTGCCCAGAATCAATTTCTGAAGTTTTGTTCAGGTACGTTCAGTAAATGTACGAGCGGGTTTTTATAACTTTTGAACCGGTGCATGGAATTGAAATCCAAGGGCACTGTTGAACTCGCAGTGCCGGTATTCGCTTAAGGAGACTTTCACCTCGACGGTAGTGGGTCAAGTTTAAAAGATAGTTTTGGGGGTTTTTAGAGATTGAATTAAATAAAAATAAAGTGTGTGGCTTTATTTTTATTTGAAGGTTAAAATATCCTCATGGAAGTTGGAGGTGGGACCACCACACCTTAACCTCCCATGAGAGGTTATGGTGGTGGGGCCCACCCGAACTCAACCTCCCATGTGAGGATTAATGTGGTGGGGACCACCCTAGACCACATAACCTCCCTAATTGAATAATAGGGGTGGAGACCACCTGACCCCTTTTAAATGAGAGGAGAGGAAAACCTCTCAACCCCCCTCTTTAATGTGGAGGAGCCTCTTAAGCTTCCTCCACATTAAAGTTTCCAACACACCCAATTAATGGGGCCAAATCCTCCCATTAATTTGAATGTGCCAACAAATGTTTAGTTTTTGAAATCTTTCCAATGAAATAATAGATTTTATAATCTATTATTTGGAACATCTTTTCTTTTTAGGGAGAGGAGATCTTGGGAGAAAAGAAGTTCTCCAATGAAGAACCTCATCTTCCAACGAAGAATGCCAGCAATGATCTTCTTCGAACTTCTTCCCCGGACACCTACCGATGTGGAGCGTCTCCCACAACCGACGTGCGAGCTCGGGATTGGAAGCGTGCAGTGGACGCGAAGAATGATGATCTTCTTCGTCTACTTTATGTGACTCCGTCGAAGAATGATGAACAACGAACAAAGGTAGGGGGTTTATTTTTGTGTAACTTTCCTTTTCTTTTTCTCTTCTTCGAATTGGAAAGGAATCATTGTGTGGTTGTAAAACAATTTTTGTTCATCTTATTTTACTCTTTGATGATCCAAGTGTTACCAACCTAAACGCGGAGGATGCGGGCCAAACCAACATGGCCCGACCCCTCTAATGTTCTTGTTTGTGTTGTTTCTCGGCATGGCGACGAAGCGGCGTTGAAGGTGACGAAGGCACGGGCAAAGGCTGCGCTTCCCATAGCCTCCGTAAACCGCGCCGCCCCTGTGGTGTTCCGATGTCCCGACTGATCCGGCTTTACGGGTCAAACCACCATCGGCCTCCCATGCGCCCGGCCGCACCACCGCCGGCCTCCCGTGCGCCCCGGCCGAACCATACCGGCTCATGCCGGCTCGAGCCACGCTGAACCACACTGGCCTGAACCATGCCGGCCCGGCCTCCCGGAATCCTGGCCGCCTACCGGCTAGGCCGCGCCCTGCCCGGCCACCCGCCGACCCACCTGGCGCCCCGCCAGGCACCCTACCCAGCTGCATGTCCGCCTGGCCGCACCCTGCCCGGCCGCCTCCCGGATTCCCGGCCTCCCGAATCGGCCTTCGGCCCTCACGGTGCCCTGACTAAACCGGACCGACCATGCCCTCCGGGCCGAGTCGATCCAGGTCGCGCCCTCGCGACGCTCTAGGCCGAACCGCCCTCACGGCCTGCTGAGCTGGGCCCAGCAGGCCGGACCAAACCTAACAGGCTGGCCCACCCAATGGGTCGGGCCAGACCCAAAAGGTCTGACCGTGTCGGCCCAGACTGGGTTGGGCCAAGTCGGTCCGACCAGGTTGGACCTGACCTGGGCCCATTGCTGACCCCTTTAATTTCTTTGGCCATATCTTTGGCACCGGACGACCGTTTGACGAACCATCAGTGGCGCTGGTTTTCTTGGAGCGCGACGGTCCCTTTGAGTATACCCCACTGGAGTTCAGGGTAATGTTGAGATACAGTCTGGTTGGATTGTACACGAATACAACCAGGGCCCCGGGACTAAAAGGCTAATAACTTACAGACCGGGCGTCCAATTGACGCGATGTCTGTTTCATTGAGACCTCTATGACATGGAGGACCTTTGAGATACTTCTTCATGGGGATTCTTGGATGTTGTAGCATCGACCTTTACCTTATGGATCGGATCTTCGAGAGACGAGTGAGCATTTGTGCAAGAACCTAGTAGCTGGCTGAGACCTAACGACTATTGACCGTTTGACTCGGAGTGACTCTACTGGCCCAGTGGGGAGCACCTTGGTGTTGCGGCAGACCCACAGTGAGGAGTGCCTCTGTATGAGCGCAGCAGACCCATGGTACTCGACAGGAGGAGTACCTCAGTAGGCTATGAGGGGGAGCGCCTCTGTGTGATGTGGTAGACGCACGATGGGGAGCACCTCTGTGTGAGCACGGAAGACCCGCGGTACTCGACAGGAGGAGTACCTCAGTAGTCCAAGGTTAGTGGGAAGCGCCTCTATGTGACGCGGTAGGCCCACTGTACTCGATAGAGGAGGAGTTCTCCAGTATATGAGGTTTCAGATTAATATTGTCCCTATAATAAAATCCTGTTTGAGCTGAGTTGGTAACTTTTTGTATTTACCTCATGATTGAGATGGATTACTTGATAACTTAGGTATATGTATGGGCATATACCTAAGTGGGGTTATCTATTGATTTTATACTTTTTGGTTTATCCTTGTTGGATTTTGTGAGACCTTGAGGGTCTTGGGGTCCCTACTGAGTATCGTTATACTCACCCCTGCACGGGCTATGCCCGCACATCGTTGTGTTGGTTGCAGACGACGGACAGTGCTGACTGAGGCTGAGAGTACCAGAACTAGATGGTACCCAGAGGTGGACCATACGATGTGTCAGTACGCGGAGGATTCCGATAGACGTGGAGTGCTAAGGAGGCTATCTGTACCTACCCTTCATGTAGGATCTATGGTGGATGATCCAGGAGCTTCTCTTCACCTTTCAACTGTTTTTTCCTTTTTAGTTGTACTTTTTTTCAGTTGTACTTGTATTTTCCTGTTGGGCTTGTATTTCAGCCCCTCTACTTTCACCACTCTTTGTATACAGTTTTACTTAGTGTTTTACTTCCTGCTCATACTCTGTTGTGTGAATTTTCAAGATTTAAAGGAAATGCCTTCCCAGTTTAGGGATTTACGCCTTTCGTGCTAGTCGTTAGCCCCTGTCCTATAGATGGCGGGCATGGGGTAGTCACGGCACGGGCCCCGGGGGACCTGTCATGAAAAATTGGTATCATAGGAGTCGGTTCTACCACAGAACTTAGGATTATGATCTTTCTTTTCTATGAATCAATAGTGTTAAGGGTACTGAGTGTGGTTCTCAGTTCAGGGAGTCCAGTGTTGGTGCGGCGGCCGACGTATCCATACACTAGGACCCTGACTTCTGATTTCCGACTCAGTGCATGAAAACACTGATTGCATGTGTATTTTCAAAAGTTTTCTGTAAGTCAGCTCAACCAGGTCAGCTCACCAGGTATAATATTTTGATTGTGTCACATCTATTTTGTTCAGGATGCCTCCCCACAGACGACCATCAAGAGTCCTGAGAGTAGTACGCACAGATATCCCACTGAGCGATGAGGCCTCGGTGTAGGGCCCTCTTCCAGTAGAGGCACTAGTGGAGGCACCAGCAGTACCATTACCCATTGGGCCATCGATTCCATGAGCCCCAGCAGTAGATGATTCATGCCACTTGAGCGCATTGCACGAGTTCCAGCTCCATAGGCCACCCAGGTTCAGGGGAGAGATGGACCCACATGCGGCCGAGGATTGGATGGAGGCTGTGGTGAGAGTTTTTCGACTGGTCACTACTACAAAATAAATCTATATCCATGGTTTGGAACCGTGGATATAGGCCCAAAAACCGTGGCTGTAGGTTATAGCCATAGTTTCATAAATCGTGGCGCGTATTCACGTGGCTATAGGGTAAAACCTATAGCCACGGTTTTAAACCGTGGAAATAGCCTATAGCCACGGTTTTCAAACCATGGTAGAATCCTAAGTCTGGAAATATATATAGCCACAGTTTGAAATCATGGCAATAGGCCTTTTTCTACAGTTTTAAACCGTGGCTATATGTCCCCCTATTCCATAAAAAAAACATCCCCCACCTGCCCCCTTCCTCAGCACTGCCCCCTGCACTCCCCATAGCCCACTGCACACACCCATTCCCCCTGCCCACTGCACCTCCCCCCCCATCCCACTGCATCCCCACCCTGCACACACACCCTACCCCCAGCACACCCCTTGCCCCCTGCACTTCCCCCTACCCACTGCACTTTCCCCCAGCCCGCTGTAAACCCCCCTGCCCCCAGCAAACCACACCTGCCCCCTCACCCTGTCCCCTACACACAATCCACGAGTAGTTATGTCTAAAAGGAAAAGGAGAAGACCTCACATTTCTAGAACATACATCAATAAGGATGGGATTATGATCAGAGTGATTTTTTGGTAAGATGAGTCCATAAATAATCAAGGGCTCATTCCCTTCATCGATGCAGGCCAAGCATCTATCAATACTGCTGGCTTGCCTCCCATTAATGGTGTACCTGCTCCAGGTGTAATCACCCCCATAGTGGTCACTTCAACTAGCCTACAATTGTCAATGTGAGAAAGGAAGTCATAAGCAGCCATCCTGTTGAAGTTATCACCAGTTTTCTCCTCTAGTCAGAGCATAGTATTAAAATCACCCAATGACATCCAGCTGTGTGACATTTTCTTAGAAATATAAGTGATATCCTACCAATGCTCCCTTCTGTTGAGATAGGAGTTAGAGGCATAAACAAAGACTATAGATATCCAAATATCATGGAACACCATATCAACCAGGACACTCTGATGATCATCAGTGCAGGAAAGAACATGAACGCTTTCATGCTTGAGGACCCATAAATCTATTGCGGAATCACCGGGAGACACAATGACATAAACGAGGAAAAACGAAGGAAAGAAAGCAAGGGACACAATGATTTACATGGTTCGACCCACGAAAGTTGTGGGACACAAGCATTCGGCCCAACCGGATCGAGCAACACCAATCCAACAAAATCCTCATCCGCATTTTCATTCACATGTTATGAGATTGGTGAGTATCCAATTGAAGACCATTTTATAGATTTCCAACTTGAGAACTTCATTTTCAGTTCATCAATGCTAATCATTAAAGGTTTGTTGGTCATAAGAATGTGCCTAAGGTCTTTGACAGTGGGAGGGTTCCCATGCCCATGGAAATTCCAGAAAAAATCTTCATTTATTAAGAGCTGACTTGCCTCTGGTCTAAGGCCCCAATTTCTTCATGTTGTTCAGTTTATTGGATTTAGTGTTCTCTTTAGCCTTGCCTTTAGAGGCCTTATCCTCAAGACATTCATCAGTTTCCCTAGAGGAAGGGGGAGATTCATCCTTCCCATTTATTTAAATTGTTATATCTTTGGATGGAGCACTATCATCTACATCTTCCACCCATGATTTCCCACTTAGAGGCAATAATTTCTTTAGAGAGTGAGAAAAGCCTACGTCTGCAGCTCTTGAAACTTGCCTTTTTCCTAATTTCACAGGCTCTACCTGAGTAAAAGAGTCCCCTTTATGAGAATCCTGTCCAACCAAATATGAAGTGGGCAAGGCAGATGCATGCCTAGAACCAGCACTACCCAATTGTGTGTCTGGGACTACTTCATCATAGCCATATATAGTAGCACTGAGGTTCTCCTACTATCCACTAAGTGACTCGCCTAAACCATGTAGGTCCTACCCTAAATTGTTGATTTTCACCTTATGTCTAGGTATGGTCGTAGTAGTCATTTGTGAGTCTGGGACAACTTCATCAGAGCCACATTTAGTAGTTCTGAAGTTCTCCTGCTTTCATTCAAGAGCCTAGTCTAAGTCCTGTATTTCCTGGACTGAGTTGTGGGTCTACTAATTCTATTCCAAACAATCATTATATGGGGCCTTATAAGCCTATTTGGAGACCACAATCATTTGATGCGGCTAGGCAGTCACATAGGACACTAGGATATCTTCAGGCACACTCTCCGGATTAAAATCATCATGATACTGCATTTGATTTATTGAGTCCTCATGTTGTAAACCAATGCAGATATCCTGCATGTCAACTACCATAAATGGATTAACTGCATGCTGGAGGAGAACCTCTTTGTTATCCCCCTCTAACTCAACAATGTCAATAAGTGAAACCAAATCAGGATCCAGTCCATCTGTATGCTGTGAGTCCAGATTATGTTCCTCACCATGAAAGTTTGAGCCTGCAATAGAGTTTGCGAAAGCAGTATCATGAGCCATCCCCTTGACATTTTCCAGGCCTCTTTTGCATGTTGCCTCAACATGACCCTTCAAATCGCATTTTTCATAGACCATTGAGTGATTTCACTCAGATAAGAGATGTCCAAATAGACTAAAACCCTCAAAAAACATAGGCTTCCATTCATAAATAATGTCTTAGTTAAATCTATCATCTCTTATGGTAATAACAACTTCCTCTACCAATGTAACTTCCATATCAACTTCAACAAGACTCTTGTAAAGTGACCATACCTTGGATTTTTGGTTTGGTTATCAATTCTGATGGGATTTTCAACTGAGGATGCAATACCCATAAAATTCTAGGATGCCAATATAGCCAATTGAGTTTAAATATGCGGATCCATAAACGAGTATGTTTGTTTTGGATAGTAAATGGATCAAAGTTCTGCCCCCTAGCCAGCACCAGTCCCCCTGCACCCCCATGGATGGATTCTCATTATTTAATCACACCCATATTTGTATAGAATTTGTCTTTAAACCATGGGTAATAGATAAATATGCATGAGTAACAACGGATTTATCAGGATAGTCTATCACATTCCTCCATGAGATTATAGTGAAAAAAATAGTGGATCAATTAAAGTTATTTTGACACAATTATGAGTCTTTTTGTTAGTAATATTATCATCATTAGTTTGTGTGGTAGCTACTCTTATTTTCCTAAAAACATGTAATGATTCAACTTGGGTGACTTATTGATTTAAGATCACTATTGTATTTTAATTGAGTGTGGTCACTAGAATGGAGCATGCTCATCTAAGAATGTGTTAAAAACAAATGGATAATGAAGACCACCGATGATGAAAAATGGAAGAAAACTTCCTTTGGAAAATTTTAAAAAAATGAAGTTGGAAACACTATTCCCAAGAAGTTTTTAAATAAGGTAGATCATACATCCTTGGGTAATAAACCTAAGAAGTCTAAGCCAAGTGATAATATAAAAGGATCAGTTCTTCTATCTTGGAAGAAGGAGAAAAACTTAGATTCATGCCAACAAGCCTTGCTTGTATGTGAAAATAGAGGCAAGAAATAGCATAATGGAAGATTTGTCCAAGGAGAATACAAATATAGGTGGAAGGGGGCTGGTGTGGGATGAATGTGGCTGGAGAAGGGCCAAATCATGGCGTGACCGTGGCGTGACTGTGGCGTGACCGCGACGTGTTGGCCCGGTCCAGCGACATCCGCGGGGCAGCATCTTCCGGCCAGATGATATACTTGACAAAATCAAAAACTGTAAACAATATCATTTTTACACAGGCATCATTGATGAACATGTAAATATCAATGTGAATTAAAAATTAACAATTTTTATCAAAAATATAATTATATAGAATTAATCCCATGAAGTCATGTATATAGAAGTGAAACAGTATCATTTTTTAATATAGAGTTAAGCAAATGAAGTCATGTATACATGACTCAAACGGACTCAATTCCATTTTATTACAGCAACTACAAACAGACTACAAACAACAACTGCAAACAGCAAGTCATGTATACAGCAACTACAAACAATTTTTTTTTCTAATACATGCTGTAATTAATATATAAATGTGATACGATTCAAAAATCTGAAGATTATATTAAACTGTGAAATGAAATCATATAAAGTTTAAAAAATTAATGGTAAAAACTCAGAATAATGGCCTTAATAAGTGTTAGATAAAAAAATCCATCAATATCATATCAAGGTTATGTAAATGTAACACATATAGAGAAATGAAATGCAGAGGGTTATAAGGGCAGGTTTGGTGAAATATGAAATCGCCACGTATCTTTTGTCTTAAAAGGTGGAGATGCATATGGATAACTTAAATGTAAATCCCAAACCTAGATATTTTTACTTCCCATATAATTCATTCAACTCCATATAGTTTGAATTTGACAACCCACTACAATCAATGTAGGACAATTAATTATGTTTTTTAATTCCTATTACATTCCAGATAATAACATCTATAGAAACTCTTGCTTGGGATTTTTTATGGGAAGCATCAAGGAATTCCACTTCATGGTTCTTGTCCCATAAAATCCATATATTAATATTAATTTTACTAAAATTCATGTAATTGGACACATGTAATTTTATAGAGACATCTTGGATAGAATATACCTTGAGTTTGGGTTCCCAAACTGCTAACATGGAAATCTGCTTGCTCTAGATAAATTTGAGATTATATTCACCTTGGTTTGGGTATCCCAAACCCCTGGAGTTCAATATTATGGAGGAAATCATGATGTAGAAGGGGTTAGTCATGGAAGACAATAACATCTCTTTTTTTGGTTTATTGGAAAAAATCCTATTCTTTTTCATTGATGATGTCATGACACTATTGGGAGGGGGATGGAGGACTTCATCTTCCTTCGCATACCTCGTATTGGAGAAGATGGGACATTATCATCTCCAGTCAGGGATATGACTTCAATGGAATTATATGAATCAATAGGAGGGTAAGATCCATGAACCGGAGGCTCTAGAATATTATAATGCACTTCAGGGAACACATCACATGATGGGGAAGAAGAGGACTATGTTGCTGAATGAATCAGAGACCCTAGGAGAGTGAAAAGTTTCACTTCATGAACCTCAATGGAGGGATAAATAAGAATATTTAGTATACATAATGAGAATGAATTCAATTGTATACAGTAAACAACATTGAAATGAGAAAGAAACGTACCGCCAGATAAAAATGCATTCAATGTGTACTTGAGAATGAATTCATAAAAAATAGGAATACCTGAAAATGTATTCATTATGTATTTGGACATGCGATCATTAAAATGCATCCATTATGCACCTCAAAATGAAAAAAAAAAGTGTATTAGTTATTACTTATCAAGGTAGTGGAACATTAAAGTGGGTAATCAAGTACATAAAATGAGATTGCAAATACAAAGCATAAGTAATTCAAAAAAAAGCATACTACTATAGTTAAGTTATTAAAAAAAATTACTGTGAAAAAATATACTGATACTACTATTAAAATTAAAATTATTAATGAATATAAAGTTTCTAAAAGCTACACAAACTGCATTTAAAACAGTGTAAGCAGAATAAAAGTAGGGCACAAAATTACGATTAGAAAAGAGGAAGAACCATTGAACATAAAGGCTGAATTAAATAAGGTTGAGAAAATTAGGATTTTAGTAATGGTAACGAACCTGGATAGAAATCTATGATCAAATGCGGAAGAATTTTGGATGGAAGAAAGAAAAAAATCAGGTATTTTTTTATTTGGAGAGAACGTGTAGCGAATGATATTAACCTCCAACAGGAAGTTTCCAGGTTACTGGTGTGAAGAACAGAAGAACCTACTTCCTAGCATGTCCTAGAGGGGCCCCGGTAGGATCCTAAGGGGAATCTGGTGGTTTAGGCCACCAAAACCATCAAGTTGATTGATCAACTTCTTCTTTATATATCCATACAAAAAACCTGAAATAAACACAATCAAAACTATTAAAACAATAAAAGAAATAAAAGCTAATTCTGTAGCAGCAAAAGTACAACAACTTTGGGCCAAAATTTAGTTCCAAAATGATCGAGTCAGACTTCTATGCAGTTATGATTGTTTTAGATAATCTTATAATCTTTCCAAATTAGTAAAGATCACCCCAATATGACATCTATAGCACAAGTAATCGCAAAAAATTGAGTTCCAAAATGATCGATCCAGACTTGAAGAAGCATAACTACAACCCCCTGCCCCCTGCCCCCCCACCTGCACACCCCCCTGCCCCCTCTCCCTGCCCCCTGCCCCCACCTGCACACCCCCCTGCCCCCCCACCTGCACACCCCCCTCCCTCTGCCCCCCCACCTGCCCCCCCCCCCACCTGAACACACCCCTCCCCCTGCCCCAGCACACCCCCTACCCCCCCCACCTGCACACCCCCTGCCCCCTCCCCTGCCCCCCCACCTGCACACCCCCCTCCCCCTACCCCCCCACCTGCCCCCCCCCCCCACCTGCACACACCCCTCCCCCTGCCCCATCACACCCCCTGCCCCCTCTCCCTACCCCCTGCCCCCCACCTACACACCCCCCTGCCCCCTCCCCTGCCCCCCCCCCCACCTACACACCCCCCTGCCCCCCCCCCCCCACCTGCCCCCCCCCCACCTGCACACACCCCTCCCCCTGCCCCAGCACACCCCCCTGCCCCCCCCCCACCTGCACACCCCCCTCCCCCTGCCCCCCCCACCTGCACACCCCCCCTACCCCAACACCCCTCCCCCTGCCCCAGCACACCCCAATATGAGGGAGTTTGGCTTAAACATGAAAAATTATACATGATTTCCTCATTTGTAGGAAAAATTTACAACAAACAAAGTATATTGACATTCAAAATGAATCCCAGTACATCTATAAAAAATAATAGGTGCAAGGTTGAGGGAACATGATCCATTATTATAGAGTTAGATAATCAATCCATCATCACCTTACTTAATGTATGGTGGGTCCCCATCCTTTAATGAAACATAATCTCCTTAGCGGCCCTAGATCAAAATGGATTTACCTCTAAACCAAATCTCAAGATCTCTAAAGGATCAATAATTATCATAAAAGGATCTCTAAACAATGGGTTATATGTTTTGAATGGGAAGACCCATTTATGGAAATTGGGAAATGTTTACAATACAAGCACTAACAATAATATACTATATCATATAAGATAGGGAATTTCAGCTCCAAAGACTTAGAGGAACACAACAACCAAGGGCTATTGAGTAACATCACTACTATAAATCTTTCATTTTCCAGAGATTGTGTGATGGGAAAATCCAAGAGGGTGAGTTTCAATAGGTCTTATTTCAATGCTGCCAGCCCACTTGAATACATACACTCAGATTTTTGGGGGATAGCCAGGACTAGTTCTTGTGTTGGAGGATCCAATTTCATCATCTTCATAACTAAAATCTCTAAGAATGTTTGGATTTAGATAATAAAAAGAATATGATACATTCCAAACCATTTAAACCTAAAAATATTCAATGTAAAATCACACTGTAAAGATTATTAAGACCTAAGAATATATAATGGTCTTGAATATCTTTCTATAAAGTTCATTCAGTTTTGTGAGTCTGATGGGATTACGAGGGACATAACTGTTAGGGAACCCCACTCCTCAATAGAATAGCCTAGAAGAGAGGTTTAATAGTACTATTCTAGAAAGATTTAGAAGCATTCATGAATGCTCAAGACTCTCCAAATATTTTTAGGCCAGTGAATCAAATAAAAATCTAGGCTGGTTTCTAAGGGAATCCTTCAAAGATAGGGAATGATTACGATGAATTATTTTCCCTTTTTTCTTAAGCATTATTTCATTCATCTTTTGATAGATTTTGCAACTTATAATTACTTTCATATAGAGTAGTTAGTTGTTAAAACTGATTTCCATCGTGGTGATTTGAATGAAAAGATTTATATGATACCTCTTGATGATTATCCTGTTGAGATCAAACCAAAGAAAGTATGCCATTTAAATAAATCTTGGTCTGTCCTGAAACAATCCCTCATGGAAGTGGTGCTTCAATTTTGATTCATTTTTTCTAGGTAACAAGTTCATTAGAATTCATTATAAATAGGTAAATGTTGGAATCTCTCAGTCCTGTTAATTTCCCACTTGAACAACATTTTAAATTGTCCTTGAATCAATCACCTACTGCTGAAGTTGATGTTGAATTTATGTCTATAATTCCTTATTCTAACATTGTTGGTTTCAAAGCGTATTCTATGATTTTCTCTAGAACTGATTTTTCAGTTTCTATCTGCACTCTATGATGGTTCATGGGCACTCCAGGGAAGCTATAATGGTATTCCCTTAAGTGGATCTTGAGGTATCTTTCTTTTACTTCTAATATTTCATTATTCTATGGTATAAATGTGGATACTACTTAAATTATTTGAGGTTTGGTTGATGTTAACTATACTGTTAATGTTGACAATTATAATCCTTAACTATTAATGTGTTTAATGAATTTGGAGGTTTCATTTCCTAGAATTGAAATATGTAATCTATTGTTTCACTTTCAGCTACTGAATTTGAATACATAGCTTTAACTGAGGTAGTTAAATAAACTTATATATTGAGAAGTCGTGGCGGTAGGGCTATATCTAATACTAGACATAGTTAGCTTAAGGTAGATCTATAGGTTAGTAGTCATTCTCATTCCCAATAAGATATGGTAAATATTAATGATATTGATCAAAAAATCAGTGTAATAAGATGCATGGAACTCGTCATACATTACCCATCCAAAAATACAATTTACATAAAAAGTGAATCTCAATATCAGTATCATCAGAATCATGATAACCCTCATCCACACCTCCTACAGAAACACCATCACCACCTCTCACACCACCAACATCATCATCAGCATCTGCATCCGAACCGGCACCAGCACCGGATCTATCACTAGGTCCGGCTCCAGCTCCGACAGAAGAATATACATTAGTAGAATGCATCGACATCAAAAAGGGCATTAATCGTTGTAGCTGATTCTGGTGGAAGTGTAGAAGAAAGGGCAGACATAAATTTCATCATATTTGCAGTTATCGCCTGTTCTGATTTTTGACTTGCTTCTTTGATTGCGGCATTCATTTGTTCCACTGTGACAAAACCAGAACTGGTACTCAAAGAAACGTTAGTAGACCAGTATCGAGATGGTACAATCTTCTTCCCAGGTCGACAACGCACTCTACCCTCATGCTCATCTCCTAATACCTGATGTAGATGATCGTTTGGGCCCAAATTGTCTGGTTCTTTTTCTGCCAATGTCTCTAAAGAATTTTGTTGATTGATATATAACATAAATTAAAATGATAAAATAATATAAGGAATTAAATTAAGTAAAAATTAAATAAATTGAAATTTACTTACAATCGCCTTCTCGGTGTCGGTATTTGGCACAGTACCATCTTTCTTTTTCCTGCTTGTACAAAACAAAGTTGAGTGAGGAACGCGACCCTCAATATTAGATGCCTTTTTATAGAAAAAAAAAAGAAATAAATCAAAATTGGAAGTTAAAAAAATTACACTAAACAAAGCTAAATATTTTAAATGTTAAATTACCTACGTCTGCTCATGATCTGGTAATGAAGTGTGTCCGCGAGTATAAATGTGTTTCATTGCACTCTTGTTTGTTTTATTTCTGTTTGATTTCTCTTATAAACAAATAATTATATAAATTCATTAACATAAATAAAACAAGTAATTTAAAATCGTTTTCAAATAAATAAATGAATATATATATATAAATTTAACAAACACCTTAAACGCTGGACTCTTCCAATAGCTGATCATCTCTTTATATTGTGATATTGGGCAATCTTGAATCACCGGTACTTCTTCAAGCTCTGTACCAACTCTCTTTTTCCAACCAAGATATAAATCATACTTGTAGGCTCGCCACATTTCACCTAAATCCATTATCCTTGCAGCCTTTTCATTTTTTCCATTAGGAAAATTATATTGAAGCTGCAATGGACATAATATTTGTTAAGAAAATATTATAAATTTAAATATATATATAAAAGGTGATTAACATTACTTACCCAAATCTCTACCCAGGCTTTGTCCTTTATTTGTTGTCCAACTACCTTCCAACTTATCGGTTGAACTGGAATGATATTGTTGTGTCTAGAAAGTGTTCCCATAAAACTTTTACATTCCGTGCCATTTTTATTAATTATAGAATTGTCCTCATTGTAATCAACTATGATTTGTGTGTGCCGATTCCAAAACTTGCGCATTTTTGTGCGGCCTCGTCATCTGGTAGAGGATGGAGCTAATCATGAAACCAAAAATAAAAGAAAATAATATATATGAATTTATCATTAATTAGTAACAGTAATGTTTAAACAAATACCAGTAGATGGGGGATCTGCTGACCCCTAAAGTGTTGCGTCTGGAGGGGGGTAGCCTCTATGGTAGGTGAGATATCTACAGGATTACTATGTATAGTAGATGCAAAGTGTACTGATGCAGGCAGAAAACACGATGGATAACCCTGTACAAATGAGGGTGGATATGGATATGGATATGGAGGTGGGATATATGGGGGAACAGTACCCTGTACAGTGGATGGTGGGAATGGAAAATGAGGTATGGGAGTCTGAGAACTACCATCCGATGTGGGTGCGGGAAAAAAGGGATACAGAAAAGGTGGGTATGGATAATATGGAGGTGGCATAATGGGAGTATGGCCTCCTGGTGTCTCAAGCGGTGTAGTAGTAGGATGACCTATAGAATCAGTACCCCCCGCCACAATATCATCCTCAGTGGCATAATCCAAGAATCTCCTCGACGATGCATCCTAAAATAACATAGATGATAAAATAAAATGAACGATAACAAGATAAATAATATGAAAGACCATAATATTCAAACATAATTTGTACTTACATTGTTTCCAAGAGGAGACCTACGTTGTTCGTTTCTCGGTATTCTTCTACTCCTTCTAATATAATCAAAATCAGACATTATGACCTAGAAATTTAAAATAATATTCTCAAATAAATAGAAATAATGCAAAATGTTAAATAATACAATTGTATCATAAAACAATGAGATACATTTTCATGTGTGATATTTATATTGATAAAATATCAAGACTTTTCTATGTTCAAGATTTACTAGAGAAGTGGTTAAACATAAATTGGTGAGGCTATTAATAGTTTTATATTCGATAATTGTATAAAATATACTAGTTATTTTGATATCATGTATGGAAGTTAAAAAAACACATACAATATTGTGATAATATCAGGTAAATACTTACAAATGTGTCAACGCTATGTGGGATATGTGACAATTTATGGTTCACAATTTGTTCTAACAATTGCATCATCCATATCACCAAATGCAACATTCGAATAAATACCGATAGGTTCATCCATAACATCATTTTCATCCATGTCTTCATCAAAAATATGTCTAGGAATAACATCAACAATAACACCAAATTGTGGTTGTAATGGGTCACTTACATAAAACACTTGTTTAGCTTGTGATGCAAGAATATAAGGTTCATCGATATGAAGCTGGCGGTTCATATCAATCACTCTAAATCCACATTTATCAATATGCATTCCTTGTCGTGTCATTGAATCAAACCACTTGCATTTCATCATTGTGACACGACCATGTACATAGTAATCTAATAAAATGATTATTTCAACAACACCGTAATATGATATATTTTCTGATTGAGGCTGCATGTCTGATGAACTCGCATAACAATCTGTTGTGGCTCTTATCGTGACACTGTCATGCTGTGTTGCCATTTTTTTGCACAACTATTTATAAAAAATTTAAATCCATTGACAACCATTGACTTACAATCACGTACCACATCGTTTGGACCAAAGGACAATGCTTTTATTTCATCTGATACATCAATCATTGGTAGAGTTAAAACCTAAAAGATACCAACATAGAATATTAAACAGAGACATGTGATTATGTTATGAGAAGAAGAAAAATAAATCTATTACCTTTGACTTTAACCAGGAAGCAAATTCTTTGTTGTGCAACAGTTCCGTCCTCTTAATAGATAGAGAGCAATGTCTCTTTTTTTATAATTTCTAAATGTTCTCTACAGATATGAAAGCATTAAAATGTCAGAATATATAAATAAATCACACAACGAAAAAAATACATATTTATTAGTTTACTTACTTGATATAATCATCAAGCACACCATAGTTGAATAATACTGTGCGATGTGCCATTTCCCACTCTTCCCTGCTTAAAGTACACAACGAGTACGATCCAGATATCCCCCCTGTTTGGGGCAGTGAAGGAAATGCGGGCTCAATGGGATCATATTTCTCATCTTCAGTTCTCATTAGTCGATTAGACCTCTTAGTGACGTTATCCAAGTACGATGAACAGAAATCCATGCATTCTTGTGCTAAATAGCATTTCACAATAGAGCCTTCATGATGATATTTATTTCTCACATAATATTTCAATGTAAACATCATTATTTCGGTAGGATACATCCACCAACTCGAAACATGACCAATAAAGAGAACTTCTGTGGAAAGATTCACAGTCAAATGTAACATACATGTGAAAAAAGATGGTGGTAAAATTTTCTCCAAGTCGCAAAGAATAATCGGTGCATCTCTCTGGAATTTCTGAACAACACTTCTGCTCAATCTTTTGGCACAAAGATCTCGATAAAATTGACATAACTTAATCACCGCAACTCTAAAATTATGTGAAAGTAAATGGCGAATGTAAATGGGAATCAACTCATTTAACAAGGCATGGTAATCATGGTTTTTAAGAGATTTGAGTTTCACATCTTGTGTATTCACTCTTTTCGAAATATTACTTGAATAACCATCTGGAACCCTCAAACTTTCCAAGACTTGAAGAAATTGTTTTTTCTCCACATTTGTCCTTGAATAATAGGAAACAGGGACTTTCCACTTATTTTTACCAATTAACTCAGGATGAAGTCTTGCTCTTATACCCCAATCCATCAAATCACGACGACACCGCAAATCGTCTTTTGTTTTGCCTTTGACATTTAAAATAGTAGCAAGTAACATCTTGAAAATGTTTTTCTCGATATGAATTACATCCAAACAATGACGTAATAAATTCGATGACCAATATGGAAACTCAAATAATATGCTTTTCTTTCTCTAATTACTATTGGAATTCGAATTAGCATGCTTTCACTTTCTGATATTTGATTGACTTTTTCCAAGAACATAATTCAAATCATCAAGTTCTTTAACAATATCAGTCCCTGACATTCGTTGAGGTGTCTCATCTGTCTCGATGGCATTATCAAACTATCTCCGATTTTTCCTGTATGGATGATCCATTGGTAGAAAACGTCGATGCCCTATGAAGCTGAAAGTTCATCGAAACTTTAATCTTCGGAAACGTGTATTTTTAATAAAAATAGGACAGGATAATTTCCCTTTAGTACTCCAACTAGACATCATTCCGTAGGCAGGGAAATCATTTATCATCCATGATAAAGCTGCACGAAACATAAAGTACTCCTTTCTAAATGCATCATACGCTTGTGCACCAACAATCCAAAGCTCATTTAACTCCTCTATTAATGGCTGCAAGTATATATCAATATCATTTCCAGGATCACTAGGTCCATATATCAATATACTCAGGATAGTGAACGGCTTATTCATACACATCCATGAAGGAAAGTTATAAATGTGAATGAAAACAGGCCAAGTACTGTGTGTAGTATGAATTTGGCTAAATGGGTTGAAACCATCACAGGATAATCCCAATCTAACATTTCGTGGGTCAGCTGCAAAATCAGGATGTAACCTATCAAATTTCTTCCAAGCCAACCCATCTGCAGGATACACTATTTCATCGTTATCCTTATTTATTTCATCTGCATGCCATCTCATATTCTTTTCCATTTGTTCTGACATAAAAAAAAAATTTGAATCCTAGGAATTAAAGGGAAGTGCCACATCACTTTCTGTGGTATGCAAGATTGAGATCCGTCTTTATTAGTATTCCACCTTGATGTGCCACACTGTTTTCACTGACTCAAGTCCGCATTCTCCTTCTAGAACAAACAACAGTCTTTGAGACAAGAATTAATCTTACTAGATGAAAATCCAAATTTTTCGACCAACTTTGATTCCATGTAATCATTTTCTGGAATGCATGCATCATCAGGCAGTAAATCCTTAATAAATGTAAGGAGATAGTCGACCGCAGTATTACTAAATCCATACATTGTTTTTCCATGATATAATCGCATTAAAAACTCAAGTTTGCTCATTTTTTCACATGCTTGATATACTGGGGTATTTGCATCTTCCATCAGCTTTCTAACACTCTCAATGTCATCATCCTGATTAATAGATGAGAACTATGTTCTAGTATTCATTTACTCTTGCACTGGTCTACATGAGGAGCTTTCTTCAGAAACAAAAGGAAACCGATCAGAAATCAGATTTTTCATACCAATCATTTCCGCTGAATCGATGTCATTCAACACTTGAGATTTTTCTCCATTGTGATACCACACATGATAATTTTTCTGGAAACCACTTTTAATGATATGGTAACTCACTTCCTCATGAGTTAACCAAGGTCTTCCAACACAATCAAAACACAGGCATCGAATCAATCCGCCATCTGAATCATTAGTGAATGCAAAGTCCAAAAAATATTGTAACTCCTTCTGAAATTCATCAGTGGTCCGATCAATGTTGTACATCCAGTATCTATCCATTCTGAGGCAGATAAACATACATTAAATAAATAATCTAGAAAATGAGTTAACATTATATGTATTGTTTCATAAGATATTAAGTAATCATCAATAACAAGTTAATAAAAAAATCATAACAAATATATTAAAATTATGGTTTAGGGAATTCATAAATGTTTTAAATTATAAAAATTCACGAATAGTCATACATAAGTTCCAAGAATGAGGATTGATTATAGTAAAAATAGTTTATATGAGTTTCATGATTTTCATGAGTTGCATGATTTTCATGAAAAATGTGGTGATTCTTGGAAGATTTATGGATCAGTTTGGTTTTTTCGATTTCTTGCGAGAAATATAATTTTATAGTGGCTGATATTATTTATAAAGGATAAATTTTTTATTGAATTTATTTGAATATTTATTAGGAGAAGGTTTCAACAACTACCTATGGGTAAAATGTAACTTATTGTAGTCTACCTACTCCAAAACTATCATAGGATGATTCCTTTAAGAGAACCATTCCCTTTGTGGCTGAATTATCCTCACAAGCTCCAGGTTTCACCTATGATGATTCATGAGTTTGGATGACCACCCTTGCATGCATCATTCATACTATGACCACCAATGCCTCACTAGTAAAATAAGCAGAACACACTCATCCCTCCTTAATCTAAGTGTTAGATGAAGCCTAAGAATACTATTCCTAATCAGATTTCAAATTAATTGCTCCAATACAATCATGGAATTCTACCTTACCATGATACATGGTCTTTGTGATTGGATGATCCTCACCATCTCTAGATAACCTCACTTGTATATGACATAGGTATCTTGATATCTATTGTATCACCAACAAAAGAACAATAACACATTCATCCGTCCACAATTTGAGTGATAACTGAAGACTTGAGTTTACCCATAGACCGAGACTCCCTCTAATAATTTAGTAAAGAACAGCCTTGAATAAAAAATGAAGAACAATAATCCACTTGAGTTTCTTAGATAATAGGTTTCTTAACTTTGAACTCATAATTGACATAGAACTAAATAAACTCTGAATACTTCCTAGATAAGTTGAACTCTGTATACAAATGAGCCTAAATAGGAAGTTTCCCTTCAAGAATTTTCTATTTGATGCACACAAAAATTCTAATAATTTCACTGCAATGTTTAAGAACTGAAGGATTTTTTAAAGGAAGATAAAACTAAAGAATCCAAATCTAGAGGAATAAAAAAGTCAATACATTCCCAGAGTGAACAATCAAGCACCGTTGTTAGAGGCGGGGTTCGGCGAGGAGGAGGGCGTGGAGAGGTCGAGGGAGGAGGAGGGCGCAGAGAGGTAGAGGGAGGAAGAGGGTCACGGATCAGGGGAGGAGCGATGGCGTTTGACAGGGAGGAGGTCACGGAGAGCTTGAGGGAGGAGGTCACGGTGGCATTCGATGGGGAGGAGCTCTAGGGAGGAGGTCGCGGCAACGTTCGGTGAGGAGGAGCTCAAGGGAGGAGGTCGCGACGACGTTCGGTGGGGAGTATCTCGAGAGATAAGTAGAGCACGAAGAGGTCGAGGGAGTACGGGTTACGTATAGGGGGGAGGAGCCCGACGCTTATGCGGAAAAAAAAGGAGTAGCCATGGTGTGTTAATTAAACCGTGGCTATAAACATACTATAGCCACGGATCTATAAAACCATGGATATAGTGTAACATTCAAAGTAAGTAATGAATAATAGATATTTTTATCTATGTCTATTAATGATTAAGATAGTGTTTTAGAGGCTTAAAATGAAAATAAATACAATCTTATGCATGGAATACACTAATATTCTTAAAAGATTGTTTTACTGCCTTTTGATGGCAAACCCTTTTTAAATATATCTTTTGACAATTTTATAAGCTATGTTTGTCAAAATAAAATTATTCTTTATGATTGGGACATCAAAATTTACTTTTTGTGAATTTTTGGTATTTTTCAGACAATGTTCATTTTTTTAATGAATAGTGAAAAATACTGCATTTTACATCAAAACTGCTTTTTAATCTAATATATTTATATTATTAGATTATCTTTTGAATTTTTTTTGAAGTGAAATTATAATATATTGTTACCATTTAATCCAATGGTGGTCATTGGAATCAATTTCACTTTAAAATTGGACTTAAACTAGTATCAATCTTTTGATACTTATTGTTTCATAAAAACACGCTATTTGTCATGACAGCGGGAATTAATTATTAAATTAATTAATGTGACTTATATGTTTTGAATTTTGTAAAATAGACTTCATTTTTGAATTCGGAATATCAAATATATCTTAGGGTGAATTTTTTGTAATTTTCTGAAAAACTTCAATTTTTGATGAATAGTGAAACCACTAAGTGGTACTTAAAAAACTGATTTTTCGTTTAAATGAAATTTTGACATCTTTGTGTTTTGAATTTCAAAAATCCGACATACATGGTTGTCATTAAGAATTAAAATGTGGTTCAATTATATTATAATAAGTTTTTGGTGAATAGTAACTTATTAAGTTTTTAATCGCGATTAGAGGTAATTAGTGTAGTTTAAGGTAAGAATAATGTTTTAATAAAATGAAATGACCTATACACATGTCCTACCCTTATTGGTTGTGTCATGGCCGACCAAGACAAGCCATGGGTCAACTTGGGGACCCCATGGAGCCACTTTGGTTGGGAAATGACATAAATAACTTTTTATTTAATGTTAAAGTAAAAATGACACAAACATGAGTTATTTTACTAAAACAATTTTTACATGAGGTTATACAAGTCAGATTTTTTACTATAAATATTCATTAGAAATATAAAAATATTTCATACATCATAGTATTTTTTTTATAATTTTTAGACATTAAATAAATTAAATTATTTATGACATCATGATGATGCAGCGATGACCTCATTATTTAACGATTTAAATAAAATGGAAAGATAATGTAAAATCTAAGACCTACACATGGCCAAAACCAATTGTATGAGTGGATTTCGAACCCTTGTCACCTTATCCTCGAATTATATCAATGTGGGACCTTTTGAATCCGAAACTCATTTTAAAATAAAGTAACTTATCTTTACTTTCCAAGAGTGCCCCTCCTCTCCTCTTATAAAAGGCCCCCACCTCTACCTCCTTAACCACACTCCCAAAGCCTTTGTATCGGCCAACCCCTACCCATTTTGTCTCTCCACATCCCTCTATTACTCCTTGAAGCCTCAATTTGGGCATAAGTCTTCCCAAGGAAGCCTTTGAGCTCAAACCAAAGGGAGTTACCCGATTTTAAGGTAAAGTCTTCACTTGAGTCCGTTTGTTTTATTTTGCTTCTCCAACCCCATAAACCCTTTTTATTCATTTATTTTGTAACAAATCCAATATCTTAAATATACTAGGATATTGTTATAAGAAGGATTCGAGCTACACTTACACACACCTACATCTAATGGTTAAAGGACATACTGTTTCTGTGGATGGTGAATTTATGCCTCCTGAAATGATGATTGTTCAACATTCTTTTAACACCTTCAAAGGTGGACATTAAGATGTCACTATATTTATATTAAAATATAATATGTTTATGTTTTCCTTAAGCTTCTGTATTTTTCATTTTGGGCATACCTTTATGGTTTCCATTATGGGTAAACGCGATATCTTCATTTAAGGAAGTGCGGACTACCGCCCCCTCAAAGTGATTTGATTCGTTAAATACCATATGTGGGACGTATAAAGGATGGAACTATGATATTATATATTATATTATACTGTAATTATAATATACCTTTATATCATTATGATTCCATTCTATAAAATACGAAATAGAAATGAAAGTAGCGTTCATGCGTACGTACGGCTTACCGTCTCCATGAACGGTGCATTTCATTTATTACCTCTAAATGATTATGTAATATTATAAATGCAATCATATACTGGATATATATGACATATATGATATCTACATCATTAATACCATTCTGGATATAATGGGTACATGAACAACTTGTAATTATAAAGGGCTTATTTTTGACTCAAGTACCAATGATCGTTAAAACGACCGTTATTAACTTAAATAATTACATAGTGTTCATGACATGGCAATAAGTGATATAAAAGGAATAATGAACTTGAAAAATGTTCTTAAACAAGTAGAAATTAACTCAAGTTTATTATTCATGGGATTAAATAACGACCGAGTCAAGTCAGACCCGAGGTATGGGTCTTCGTCTCAATATCCTTTCATTGAGGCATATTTTGTTTTATACACAACCTTATTTTATATGGTGTATAAACCCCTTTGAATTTTACGTTTATCCAAAAGGAATATTTTTTATACGAAGCGTTTTACTAAACGACAAAAGGGAATGTTTTTGTCGTACGTATGCGGCGACAACGACTTCTCCGCCGCCGTGACCATTATTTGAGTTTCGGCTTCCTCTACAAGCCATACCTTCTTTTTAAAAGAAAAATAAATACCATGTTTTACTTTTCTTTTATTTTGGTATTGAAAATGGTTTTCATAATGTTTTTATATCAATGTGTTGTATTGATATCTTGTGATTGAAAGGTGGAAATGTTATGTTTCCTTTATGCATGTTTTATGTGATACGATTATGTTGAGGTTCTTGGGCATTATTATGAAGATGGGTGGTTCTGTGATAAACTAAGGGCGGGTGAGCCCGATATAGCTCTCCAATGCATTGGGTAACGTGAAGGAGTGAAACGTTAAGGTTTCTCCGAAGAGATTTAGGGAATATACTGTGATGGGTATTCAAAACGTAACCAAGAGGGTTACTCCCTACGTAAGAATGTTATGAATGTCTCAAGTTACCTTTATGTCTTATGATTTCTATGATTTATTCATGATTTGATGAGTTATGTTAGAGTGCTTATGTTTTATGGGTAAAGTATGATTTCATTCTTATGTATATATGTACCCATTTTTCCTTTCCATATTTTTATATCCCTTACTGAGCTTTTTATGCTCATCCCAAGTTTTTTTGAAATGTTTTTCACATGTCAAGGGAAAGGTACATGATATGATGATAGTGTCAAGGAAGTGTCAATAAAGAATCCATGTTTTATTTTAAATATGTTTCCATTGATGGGAAAGAATAATACTATCTTTATGTAACCACTTTGTTTATATGTGAAATGTAATGCAAGATTTATGATCTAATTCTCTAAAACTCTAAACCCGAAAAGATCCTCAATGTGTAATCTTTTAATAACACAAGATTAAGTAAGGTTTAAGGCTGGGGCCTTATAGTTGGTATCAGAGGTCGGTTTAGATAACTTTAGGAGTTAGAATTCTATTAAATGATTATCCAAAAATATTTTTTTTATGGTCGAATTGAAATGATATAGCATTTGAAGATTACCATGTTGCTTCATCTAAGACATGTTTGTTTAGAATGGTTTTCCGCAGAGGAAATAGGGAAGTAGTGCTAGGAAGGCATGCAGAAGGAAATAACCTTCCGAATCAGCATCTTGAGATGGTCGGAATTGGAACTGAACAGTTTGTTGCAGTAATGGCACAGTTGACTCAAGTGATAAATGGTGGTGGTATCCATGCACGAGATCAGCCAGATCAACTGCAGAGGAACATGTCAGTGGTGGAACACTTCATGAGGCAACATCCCCCATCATTCAGAGGATCATCTGACCCTGTGTTAGCTGAAGGGTGGATTAAAGCACTGGAGAAGATTTTCGATGTCATGGGGTGTTCAGACAATCAAAAGGTTAGTCTTGCTATTTACCATTTGGAGGGTGAAGTAGATCAGTGGTGGTCGATGGTTAAAAATATCAGGGACGCTGATGAGATTGATGCTCTCGACTGGGATGAATTCAAAGGTATGTTTCTTGAGAAGTATTTTCCTAAGGATGTTCAACTTAGGATGGAAAAGAAATTCTTGGAATTGATGCAAGAGGAAGACTCAGTGGCTACCTATGAAGAAAGGTTCACTCGATTGGTAAGGTATGCTCCAAATTTTATCCGAGACCTTGATAGTAAAATCAATCATTTTTACTCAGGATTAAAGCAAAAATATCGAAGGTAATTAGCTTCTCGTGAGTTTAAAAGTTATGAAAAGCTTGTTCGATGTGCTGAGAAGGTGGAAATGGAGTTTGCCGATGATCAAGTGTTCTATAACAACCAACAGAATAAGAGACCGAGGTGGCAGGAGAAAGGTAAGAATTCTTCAAAAAAGTCTGACAGTAAGAAATCTAAGTTTCCAGTTTGTGATAAATGTGGCAAAAGGAATGTTGGGGAATGTCTTCTGAATTCTGGAAAGTGCTACCGATGTGGTAAGATGGGACATAAGGCTTGTGGTTGCACTGAAAAGGATCAAGGTGAAGGTAAGACCAAATTTGATTTATAGTTAGTGAAATGTTATAAGTGCAATGAGATGGGTCACTATGCAAACGAGTGTCCGACAAAGAGCTTGAGTGACGGGAAGCAGTTAGACTACAAGTAGAAAGGGGTGGTGAAATCCTTTTTAACTACTTCAGCAGATGTCGGGCCATCAAATGAAGTTGTATCAGGTACTTTGTTTGTTTTTTCAGATTATTCCAGTGTGTTGTTTGATTCGGGGTCTACACATTCTTTCATCTCTGAAACCTTTTCTAGTAAAATGGGAATACCATCTCAAGAAATGACTCCTGAACTTTTGGTAAAAACACCTGGGGAAAATGTTGAGGGAAAAAGAATTTATAAGAATCTTCCTATCCTTATCTGTGGAAAGAACCTACTTGCAAACCTTATTGTTCTACCTCTAGTAGAGTTTGATGTTATCCTGGGTATGGATTGGCTCTCTATTTACCATGTTAAGATTGACTGTAGATCTAAAGAAGTTTCTTTTCAGAAATACTTTCAGTTTGTGTACAAGAATGAACCCTTACTGTTGATAACTTATCAAGAGGCCAAGAAACTTGTAAAAGATGGAAATGAATGTTACCTTGAGCACATCATTGAAAATAAAGGAACTGTTCAGATTAATGATGTGCCAGTGGTAAATGAGTATCCTGATGTTTTTCCTGATGAGTTTCCTGGAATAATACCAGATCGGGAAGTTGAGTTTACTGTTGAATTAGTTCCTGATGCTAAGCCAATTTCAAAACCCCCTTATCGAATGGCTCAAATTGAACTTTTAGAGTTGAAGGAGCAATTGCAATATTTATTAGAGAAAGGTTTCATTCGACCTAGCACATCACCTTGGGGTGCTCCTGTTTTATTTGTTAAAAATAAAGATGGTTCAATGAGACTTTGCATTGATTATAGAGCCTTGAATAACATCACTATTAATAACAAATATCCTTTGCCTCATATCGATGATTTGTTTGATCAGCTCCAGGGAGCTCAGTATTTTTCAAAGATTGACTTGAGATCGGGGTACCATCAGCTGAAGGTAAAGGAAGCAGAAGTTCCGAAGACTGTGTTTCGTACAAGATATGGCCATTATGAATTTGTAGTAATGCTTTTTGGGCTAACCAATTCACCTGTTGTATTCATGGACTTAATGAATAGAATTTTCCATGAGTTCTTGGATAAGTTTGTGGTGGTTTTCATTGATGATATTTTGGTGTTTTCTAAAAGTAAAGAGGAGCATGAAAGACATTTAAGGGTTATCTTGCAAACCTTAAAAGAAAATAAATTGTATGGGAAATTCAGAAAGTGTGAGTTTTGGTTGCAACAAATTTCTTTCCTTAGTCACATTGTTTCTAAAGATGGGATAACTGCTGATCCTGCAAAAACAAAGGTTGTTGAAGAATGGACAAGATCCACAAATGTAACTGAGATTCGTAGCTTCCTTGGTTTGGCAGGCTATTACCAAAGGTTTGTTATAAATTTTTCACGGTTATCTAGTCCAATGACTAAGCTAACTCGGAAGGGTGTTAAGTTTATCTGGACAAAAGAATGTGATGATTGTTTTCAGGAATTGAAAAGAAGATTGGTGAATTCTCCAGTTTTGGCACTACCTTCCAGGAATGGTGAGTTTGTTATCTACAGTGATGCTTCATTGAAAGGACTTGGTTGCGTCATAATGCAGAATGATCAGGTAATTTCTTATGCTTCATGACAGTTGAAAACTCATGAGGTAAATTACCCTACACATGATTTGGAATTAGCTGCTGTTGTTTTTGCTTTAAAAATTTGGAGGCATCATTTGTATGGAGTAAAGTGTGAAATATATACTGATCACAAAAGTATATATTCAATCAGAAAGAGTTAAAAATGAGACATAGGAGATGGCTGGAATTAATCAAGGATTATGATTGTACAATTCATTACCATCCGGGAAAAGCAAATAAAGTGGCTGATGCTTTGAGTCGAAAAAGTAATGCTTCATTAGCAATGTTGCATTTGGAACGTGATCCTTTGGTTAAGGATTTGATGAAATTTGGCATAGAATTTGTTGGTGTAGTAATTTCTTCTGTTTTGTTTCAGGTATCAGTGAGATCATCTCTATCAGATAGAATCAAGCAAGCACAGAAGCAAGACAGCGAGTTGCAGAAAAAGGTAGAGCTGGTTCAGAAAGGTAAGTTTCCTGAATTCAACATTGATAGTGATTGTGTTTTGAGATTTGGGAAGAGATTGTGTGTGCCTTGTGATTCACAGTTGAAGAGAGAGTTGTTATGTGAAGCTCATAGTTCTCCGTTTTCAGTTCATCCTGGCAGTACTAAGATGTACAGAGATCTTCGGGAGTATTACTGGTGGGATGGAATGAAAAGAGATATTACTGATTTTACTGTGAAGTGTTTGACATGTCAACAGGTTAAAGAAGAGCGGCAGTTACCGAAAGGGATGCTTCAGCCTTTACCAGTGCCAGAATGGAAATGGGAGAATATATCCATGGACTTTGTTGTGGGATTACCGAAGACATCTCGAGGTAATAATGCAATCCGGGTTATTGTTGATCGCTTGACTAAATCTGCTCATTTCCTTGCTATACGAGATACTTTTTCCCTAGATCAACTTTCTCGTTTGTATCTTAAAGAGATAGTCAGGTTACATGGAGTTCCCCTCTCCATTTTATCTGATCATGATCCCAGGTTCACTTCTAACTTTTGGAAAGGCCTTCAGAAGTTGTTGGGTACTGAATTAAATTTTAGTACAGCTTTTCATCCTCAATCGGATGGGCAGTCAGAATGAACAATTCAGACATTGGAGGATATGCTACGAGCTTGTTCAATGGATTATTAGGGAAGTTGGGACCAACATCTTTCTTTGGTTGAATTTTCATATAATAACATTTTTCATTCCAGTATACAGATGGCACCACTTCAGGAATTATATGGGAAGCGGTGTCGAACTCCATCTTTCTGGGATGAAGTGGGTGAAAGGAAGTTGATGGGACCAGAATTGGTAGAAGAGTTGGCAGAAAAAGTTCAGCTGATACAGAAACACATGAGAACATCTCAGAGTAGGTAGAAGAGTTATGCGGACAACAGGAGGAAGGATCTCTCTTTTGAGGTAGGTGATCATATTTTTCTCAAAATATCACCATGGAAAAGTGTGATGCGATTTGGTAAGAAAGGAAAGTTGAGTCCAAGGTTCATTGGACCATATGAAATTCTGGAGAGAGTTGGATCAGTTGCATACATAGTGGCTTTACCTCCGAGTTTATCTCAGGTACACAATGTTTTTCACGTTTCGATGTTGAGAAAGTATATGCCAGATCCATCTCATGTTTTGAGTCCAGAGGTAGTTCAGTTGGAAGAGAACCTATCTTATGAGGAACAACCGGTCCAGATTCTTGACCACAGGGAGCAAGTGTTACGAAATAAGGTGATTAATCAGGTAAAGGTTTTGTGGAAAAACAACATGATGGAAGAGGCAACATGGGAATCTGAAAATGCAATGAGGGATAAGTACCCCCATTTATTTGATAAGTAAATAAATTGCGGGGATGCAATTTTCTAAAGGGGGGAAGGATGTAACATCCCAAGTAAGTAATGAATAATAGATATTTTTATCTATGTCTATTAATTATTAAGATAGTGTTTTAGAGGCTTAAAATGAAAATAAATACAATCTTATGCATGGAATACACTAATATTCTTAAAAGATTGTTTTACTGCCTTTTGATGGAAAACCCTTTTTAAATCTATCTTTTGACAATTTTATAAGCTATGTTTGTCAAAATAAACTTATTCTTTATGATTGGGACATCAAAATTTACTTTGTGTGAATTTTTGGTATTTTTCAGACAATGTTCATTTTTTTAATGAATAGTGAAAAATAATGCATTTTACATCAAAACTGCTTTTTAATATAATTTATTTATATGATTAGATTATCTTTTGAATTGGTTTTGAAGTGAAATTAGAATATATTTTTACCATTTAATCCAATGTTGGTCATTGTAATCAATTTCACTTTAAAATTGGACTTAAACTGGTATCAATCTTTTGATACTTATTGTTTCATAAAAACACACTATTTGTCATGACAGCGGGAATTAATTATTAAATTAATTAATGTGACTTATATGTTTTTAATTTTGTAAAATAGACTTCATTTTTGAATTCGGAATATCAAATATAGCTTAGGGTGAAATTTTGGAAATTTTCTAAAAAACTTCAATTTTTGATGAATAGTGAAACCACTAAGTGGTACTTATAAAAAACTGATTTTTCGTTTAAATGAAATTTTGTCATCTTTGTGTTTTGAATTTCAAAAATCCTACATACATGGTTGTCATTAAGAAGTAAAATGTGGTTCAATGATATTATAATAATTTTTTGGTGAATAGTAACTTATTAAGTTTTTAATTGCGATTAGAGGTAATTAGTGTAGTTTAAGGTAAGAATAATGTTTTAATAAAATGAAATGACCTAGACACATGTCCTACCATTATTTTTTGTGTCATGGACGACCAAGACAAGCCATGGGTCAACTTGGGGACCCCATGGAGACACTTTGGTTGGGAAATGACATAAATAACTTTTTATTTAATGTTAAAGTAAAAATGACACAAACATGAGTTATTTTACTAAAACAATTTTTACATGGGGTTATACAAGTCAGATTTTTTACTATAAATATTAATTAGAAAGATAAAAAGATTTCCTACATCATAGTATTTTTTTTATAATTTTTAGACATTAAATAAATTAAATTATTTATGACATCATGATGATGCAGCGATGACCTCATTATTTAACGATTTAAATAAAATGGAAAGATAATGTAAAATCTAAGACCTACACATGGCCAAAACCAATTGGATGAGTTTATTTCGAACCCTTATCACCTTATCCTCGAATTATATCAATTTGGGACCTTTTTAATCTGAAAATCATTTTAAAATAAAGTAACTTATCTTTACTTTCCAAGAGTTCCCCTCCTCTCCTCTTATAAAAGGCCCCCACCTCTACCTCCTTACCCACACTCCCAAAGCCTTTGGCTCGGCCAACCCCTGCCCATTTTGTCTCTCCACATCCCTATATTACTCCTTGAAGCCTCAATTTGGGCATAAGTCTTCCCAAGGAAGCCTTTGAGCTCAAACCAAAGGGAGTTACCCGATTTTAAGGTAAAGTCTTCACTTGAGTCCGTTTGTTTTATTTTGCTTCTCCAACCCCCTAAATCCTTTTTATTCATTTCTTTTGTAACAACTCCAGTATCTTCAATATACTAGGATGTTGTTATAAGAATTATTAGAGCTACACTTACACACACCTACATCTAATGGTTAAAGGACATACTGTTTCCGTGGATGGTGAATTTATGCCTCCCGAAACGATGATTGTTCAACATTCTTTTAACACCTTCAAAGGTGGCCATTAAGATGTCACTATATTTATATATGAAATATAATATTTTTATGTTTTCCTTAAGCTTCTGTATTTTTCATTTTGGTCATACCTTTATGGTTTCCATTATGGGTAAACGCGATATCTTCATTTAAGGAAGTGCGGACTACCGCCCTCTCAAAGTGATTTGATTCGTTAAATACCATATGTGGGATGTATAAAGGATGGAACTATGATATTATATATGATATTATACTGGAATTATAATATACCTTTATATCATTATGATTCCATTCTATAAAATACGAAATAGAAATGAAAGTAGCATTCATGCGTACGTACGGCTAACCGTCTCCATGAACGGTGCATTTCATTTCTTACATCTAAATGATTATGTAATATTATAAATGCATGAATGTACTGGATATATATGACATATATGATATTTACATCATGAATACCATTCTGGATATAATGGGTACATGAACAACTTGTAATTATAAAGGGATTATTTTTTACTCAAGTACCAATGATCGTTAAAACGACTGTTATTAACTTAAATAATTACATAGTGTTCATGACATGGCAATAAGTGATATAAAAGGAATAATTAACTTGAAAAATGTTCTTAAACATGTATAAATTAACTCAAGTTTATTATTCAGGAGATTAAAGAATGACCGAGTCAAGTCGGACCCGAGGTATGGGACTTCGTCTCAATCTCCTTTCATTGAGGCATATTTTGTTTTATACACAACCTTCTTTTATATGGTGTATAAACCCATTTGACTTTTACGTTTATCCAAAAGGAATCTTTTTTATAAGAAGCGTTTTACTAAATGACAAAAGGGAATGTTTTTGTCGTATGTATGCGGCGACAACGACTTCTCCGCCGCCGTGACCGTTATTTGAGTTTCGGCTTCCTCTACAAGCCATACCTTCTTTTTAAAAGAAAAATAAATACCATGTTTTACTTTTCTTTTATTTTGGTATTGAAAATGGTTTTCATAATGTTTTTATATCAATGTGTTGTATTGATATCTTGTGATTGAAAGGTGGAAATGTTATGTTTCCTTTATGCATGTTTTATGTGATACGATTATGTTGAGGTTCTTGGGCATTATTATGAAGATGGGTGGTTCCGTGATAAACTAAGGGCGGGTGAGACCGATATAGTTCTCCAATGAATTGGGTAATGCAAAGGAGTGAAATGTTAAGGTTTCTCCGAAGAGATTTAGGGAATATACTGTGATGGGTATTCCAAATGTAACCAAGAGGGTTACTCCCTACGTAAGAATGTTATGAATGCCTCAAGTTACCTTTATGTCTTATGATTTCTATGATTTATTCATGATTTTATGAGGTATGTTAGAGTGCTTATTTTTTATGGGTAAAGTATGATTTCATTCTTATGAATATATGTACCCATTTTTCCTTTCCATATTTTTATATCCCTTACTGAGCTTTTTATTCTCATCCCAAGTTTTTTTGAAATTTTTTTCATAGGTCAAGGGAAAGGTACATGATATGATGATAGTGTCAAGGAAGTGTCAAGAAAGAATCCATGTTTTATTTTAAATATGTTTCCATTGATGGGAAAGAAGAATACTATCTTTATGTAACCACTTTGTTTATATGTGGAATGTAATGCAAGATTTATGATCTAATTCTCTAAAAATCTAAACTCGAAAAGATCCTCAATGTGTAATCTTGTAATAACTCAAGATTAATTAAGGTTTAAGGCTGGGGCCTTATATATAGATCTGTGGCTATAGCCTAAATTTCCAGTAGTGGGTAGAGACACCAGCTGACCTCATGGTGATACTTACTGCCAGCCTTCTACAGACAGCAGTGGTCAGATGGTGGAGCTTGATGCTCCAAGTTCATGACGAGATGATGCTTCTCTGGGAAAACTTAGAGAGCCTGTTTCGGGCAGAGTTTGTTCCAGTGAATCTTCGTGCGGTGCGCATACAGGTGCTACTTCATCAGCAGCAGGGCAGTATGACAGTGTCACAGTACTCAGTGAGGTTCACCGAACTCTCATGCTACTCCACAGATATGGTGCGGGACCCATTATTTAGGGCTTGGACCTTAGATTAGGGGATTATGCGAGAGATCAGGGCTTCGATGATCTCCCTCAGCATCCCGATGCAGGAAGGGGTGTTGGAGTGAGCCCTCTTAGTGGAGAGTTTCCTTGATGAGCAGTCTCCAGCAGTGAGACCCACCACTAGTCGACATGCAGCAGAGTCTTCTACAGCTAGAAGTATACAGATTTCGCAGAGGTCCAAGAGGACCAGACCCACGGGTGGATGACCGCATGACTCAGGATCGATTGTACGGGGCACTCGGGGTAGAGACACACATGCCAGGAGTGGGCATTGTTACTCATGTAGCGGGCATGGTCACATGGCTCGTGATTGTATGAACCGTCGTTCAGATGATCAGTAGAGGGTCGAAGTACCACCCATGCAGAGGCAGATATTTGATCGAGGCGGTCCGCAGGGAGCAGGAGGACGTGGTAGAGGAGCTGGCCGTGTAGCTGGTGATGGGCGACGTTTCTAGGTGTTACCACCACCACCACTAGGAGGTCCACCCCGACCATAGGGAGCAGGTGGACAGGAGAGAGCTCAGCTCCAGGCAGCTGAGGCTTACGATCATGGCGCTCCAGAGATGATTTGAGGTATGATCTGTGTCTACTCCACCTTATCTTCAGTTCTTATAGACACAGGTTCTAGTCACTCTTTCATTGCCACTGCCCTCATTCGGAACTCGGAGATTTCGACGGAGCCATTGGCTCGATCCTTACGGCTAGAGACTCCTACGGGAGCAGACTCGACGATTACGCACTGGTGCCGGCAGTGTGAACTTACTCTAGGAGGTGAGAGATTTGGCTAGGATCTCCTAGTAGTGGCATCAAGGCCTTACAACGTCATCTTGGGTATGGACTGTCTATCTATAGTCCATTCTCAGATTGACTGTATTAGGCGCAAAGTGCGGTGTGTCTGCATATATGGGACTAGGTTTACCTTCACCGGCGAGAAAGGAGCCTTTGCAGCACAGGACAGACTTACTCAGAGGAGGGTGCAACCAATCACTCATCAGTTGGCATACCTTACCCTCGGAGCAGTTGATGTGGAGAGTCTAAGCTATCCTGTAGTGGTGGACCAGTACGCGGATGTTTTCCCGACGATGTTCTAGGACTACCTCCTCACAAAGAGGTGGACTTCTACATTGACATGTACCTTGGGATGGCACCGATATCTACACCAACATATCGAATGGCTCCCGTTAAGCTTCATGAGCTGCGGGTACAGCTATAGGACTTGTAGGGGAAAGGATTCATCTGGCCCAGTGTTTCTACCTGGGTAGCCCCGATTCTGTTCGCCAAGAAGCTGGGTGGGAGCTTGAGGCTTTGTGTCAACTACCATCGCCTAAGTTAGGTGATAGTGAAGAAAAAGTACCCACTCACAATGATTGATGACCTCTTTGATCATCTAAATGGATCATGGTGGTTCTCGAAGATAGACCTCAGATCAGGCTATCACCATCTCAGAGTTCGAGATGAGGATGTGCAGAAGACAGCCTTCAGATGTCGGTATGACCACTATGAGTTCTTGGTTATGCCTTTCGGAATAACCAATGCTACAACAGTGTTCATGGGACTCATGAATAGGATCTTCTAGCCATACCTCGATCACTTTTTCATAGTCTTCATCGACGACATTCTGATCTACTCGACTACTAAGGAGGAGCATGCCTACCACTTGCAGGTAGTACTGGACACACTCTAAGAGCACCAGCTGTATGGTAAGCTCTTGAAGTGTCAATTTTGGATCCGAGAGGTTCACTTTTTGGTATATGTCATCTCGGAGGCTGGAGTTGCAGTAGATACATTTAAGATTGAGGCGGTACTTGCTTGGGATCCACCTAGGAGTGTGATGGATGTATGGAGTTTTCTTGGTTTGGATTGTTACTACCGGAGGTTCGTGCCAGACTTTTCCAGAGTTGTAGCACCACTATCAACCTTAACGAAGAAATGGAAACCATTTGTATGGTTGGAGATATGCCAACAAAGCTTTCAGCAGCTGAGGTAGAGGCTGAATAGTGCCCCCATATTGAGGCTTCTAGAGGAAGTCGTAGTGTACGTAGTCTACTGTGATGCATCAGGGACCAGACTCGGGTGTGTCCTGATGCAGGAGTGAGTAGTGATCGCGTATGGTTCTCGGAATCTGAGACAGAATGAGCAGAACTACGCTACCCATGACCTAGAGTTAGCAGCAGTGGTATTCGCCTTGAAGATGTGGCAACACTATCTGATGGGTGAACATTTTACCGTGTACTCTGATCACAAGATTCTCAGGTATATATTCTCTTAGAAGGACCTAAACTTGAGACAGTGGCGATAGATCGAGTTCCTATGGGACTATGACTTCAAGATATTCTATACTCCTAGAAAGGGGAATGTTGTAGCAAATTCACTCAGCATGAGATCTGGTATACATCTACTAGGAGAGGCGATGGAGCAGCTGGTTTCTTTACAGATATCCTTTGTGGATAGAGATGGAGAAGCTTCCCTTCAGTCCCTTACAGTCACTCCCCCAATTCTTCAATGAGTCGGGAAGGCACAGCATGGGGATGCTGACTGCGAGACACGACGTGCTCAGATATCCACAGGGCAAGCATCTGATGGATTTTCTGAAGGTGGGGAGCACGTCATCCTATTCAAAGGACGTACTATGGTACCAGTGTCACTTCAGGAGGAAGTGTTGAGGGAGTTACACACATCCCCTTTATCAGTACATCCAGGAGTGGCGAAGATGTACCAAGACCTTCGACGACAGCATTGGTGGCCAGGTATGAATAAAGTAGTTGCAGAGTTTTTCTCTCAATGCCTCACTTGTTAGCAGGTGAAGGCGGAGCACCAGGTACCAGCAGGCTTGGTTCGGCCTTTAGAGGTTCCATAGTGGAAGTGGGATGGGATATCCATGGACTTCATGATGGGTCTTCCACGTACATCTAGAGGTCATGACTCTATCTGGGTGATCGTCGACCGACTCACCAAGTCATCCCACTTCCTACCGATCAAAGAGCATGGTTCAGTAGAGAGCTTGGGATGCCTCTATGTGTAGGAGATTATTCGACTACATGGATTACCTTCTTCTATTATCTCCGATCATGACGCATGGTTTACTTCCTGGCTATGGAAGGGGTTGTAGGAGGCTTTTGGGACGCAGCTTCGTCTGAGCACCGCCTTCCATCCTCAAATGGATGGTCAGACTGAGAAAAACATTCAGACTCTCAAGGACATGCTCCGTGCTTGTGTCCTCGACTTAGGTCGCAGCTGGGAGGATCACTTAACTTTGGTGGATTTTTCCTACAACAATATTTATCACTCCACCATCGGGATGGCACATTTCAAGGCATTATATGGACGACCTTTCATATCACCTTTGTGTTGGATTGACCCTGGGGAGTCAGCACTAGTGGGACCAGAGATGGTACGGGCTACCATGGAGAAGGTGCAGATCATCTAGGAGTGGATGAAGACTGCACAGAGCAGACAGAATTCATATACTGACAGGAGACAGAGGCCTCTAGAATTCTGAGGATGGTGACCACCTCTTTTTACAGGTCTAACCTCGATGAGGACTACGGAGATTTGGCCGAGGTGGTAAGTTATCTCTGAGATTCATCGGACCTTTCTAGGTCCTTAGCAGAGTAGGTGAGGTGGATTACTGCTAGGCTCTTCCATCTCAGTTGCACCGGGTGTACGACATCTTCCACATATATTAGCTGAGGAGATACGTTCATGACCCTTCCCACATCATCTACCATAGAGATTTGGATGTCAACGATGGGTCGAATTTCACGGAGGTTCCAGTGGAGATTTAGGATCGATAGGAGCGGGTCCTACGTGGATGGTCGATACCTCTGGTGTGCATTCGCTGGCAGCACAGGAACCTCCAGGAGATCACATGGGAGCGGGAGGCTCAGATGCTTGCTCAATACCCCCACTTGTTCCCTTAGTTCGAGTTGTAGCTTACGGGGATGTAAAACCCTAAGGTGGGGAGAATGTAAAGACCCTGAAATTCTGTGGAATTTTTTTTCTTAAATACATGGGAATTTTACGAGTCTGCAAAAACTAACGTCACGTGATTCCGAGGCCCGGTGTGCCCGGAATCAATTTCTAAAGTTTTGTTCAGGTACATTCAGCAAACGTACAAGTGGGTTTTTATAACTTGTGAACCGGTGCACGGAATTGAAATCTGAGGGCACTGTTGAACTTGCAACGCCGGTATTCACTTAAGGAGACTTTCACCTCGACGGTAGTGGGTCGAGTTTAAAAGATAGTTTATGGGGTTTTTAGAGATTGAATTAAATAAAAATAAAGTGTGTGGATTTATTTTTATTTGACGGTTAAAATATCCTCATGGAAGTTGGAGGTGGGACCACCACACCTTAACCTCTAATGAAAGGTTATGGTGGTGGGGACCACCCGAACTCAACCTCCCATGTGAGGATTAATGTGGTGGGGACCACTCGAGACCATATAACCTCCCTAATTGAATAATAGTGGTGGGGACCACCCAACCCCTATTAAATGAGAGGATAGTAAAACCTCTCAACCCCCCCCCCTCTTTAATGTGGATGAGCCTCTTGAGCTTCCTCCACATTAAAGTTTCCAACAGACCCAATTAATGGGGCCAAATCCTCCCATTAATTTGAATGTTCCAACAAATGTTTAGTTTTTGAAATCTTTCCAAAGAAATAATAGATTTTATAATCTATTATTTGGAACATCTTTTCTTTTTGGGGAGAGGAGAGCTTGGGGGAAAAGGAGTTCTCCAACGAAGAACCTCATCTTCCAACAAAGAATGCTGGAAACGATCTTCTTCGAACTTCTTCCCCGAACACCTACCGATGTGGAGCGTCTTCCACAACCAACGTGCAATCTTAGGATTGGAAGCGTGCAGCAGACGTGATGAATGACGATCTTCTTCATCTACTTTTCGCGACTCCGTCGACGAATGACGAACGACGAAAAAAGGTAGGGGGTTTATTTTTTGTAACTTTCCTTTTCTTTTTATCTTCTTTGGATTGGAAAGGAATCGTTGAGTGGTTGTAAAACAATTTTTGTTCATCTTTCTTACTCTTTGATGAGCCAAGTGTTATCACCCTAAACGCGGAAGGTGCGGGCCAAACTAATATGGCTTGACCCCTCTGCTGTTCTTGTTTGTGTTGTTTCTCGGCATGGTGAAGAAGCGGCGTTGAAGGTGACGAAGGCACAGGCAAAGTTTGTGCTTCCCATGGCCTCCACGAACCGTGCCACCCCTGCGGCGTTCCGGTGCCTCGACTGAGCCAGCTCCATGGGTCGAACCACCGTCGGCCACCCGCGCGCCCGGCCACACCACTGCCGGCCTCCTGCATGCCCTGGTCGAACCTCACCAGCCCACACCAGCCCGAGCCGCGCCGAACCACGCCGGCCCGTACCGCACCGTCCCGGCCTCCCGGCCGCCTACTAGCTAGGTCGCGCCCTGCCCGGCCGCCCGCCAGCCCACTTGGTGCCCTGCCCGACCGCCTCCCGGTCTGGTCGTGCCCTTCCCGGCCGCCTCCCAGCCACCTGGCCTCTCGAACCGGCCCACGGCCCCCCTCACGGCACCCTGGTGGAACCGTCCCAACCACACCCTCCGGGCCACGCCGATCCGGGCCGAACCGCCCTCGCGGCCTGCTGTGCTGAGCCCAGCGAGCCGGGCCGAACCTAACAGGCTGGCCCGCCCAATGGGCCGAGCCAGACCCAACAGGTCTGACCGGTTTGACCCATATCGGGTTGTCCCAGACTGGGTTGGTCCGAGTCAGTCCGACCGGGTAGGACCGGACCCAGTTCCACTGCTGACCCCTTTAATTTCTTTGGCCATATCTTTGGCACCGGACAACTGTTTGACGAACCGTCAGCGGTGCTGGTTTTATTTGAGCATGACGGCCCCTTTGAGTATACCCCACTAGAGTTCTGGGTAATGTTGAGATACGGTCAGGTTGGATTGTACACAAATCCAACCGAGCCCCCGGGACTAAAAGGCTAATAACTCACAGACCGGGTGTCCGATTGACGTGTCGTCTGTTACGTTGAGACCTCTATGACGTGGTGGACCTTTGAGATACTTCTTCATGGGACTTAGTGGAAGTTGGATCATCGACCAGTACCTTGTGGAGCGGATCTTCTGGAGACGAGCAAGAATTTGTGCGGGAACCTAGTAGTTGGATGAGACTTGATGACTGCTGACCGTTTGACTCAAAGTGACACTACTGGCCCAGTGGGGAGCGCCTTGGTGTCGCAGCAGATCCACGGTGGGGAGCGCCTCTGTGTGAGCGCGGCAGACCCACGGTACTCAACATGAGGAGTACCTTAGCAGGCCATGAGGGGGAGAGCCTCTGTGTGACGCGGCAGACCCACGGTGGGGAGCGCCTCTGTGTGAGTGCGAAAGACCCACAGTACTCGATAGGAGGAGTACCTCTGCATTCCAAGGTTTGTGGGAAGCACCTCTATGTGACACGGCAGGCCCACTATACTCGATAGAATAGGATTTCTCCAGTAGCTAAGGGTTCAGATTGATACTATCCCTAGAATAAAATCCTAGTTGAGCTGAGTCAGTAACTTTTTTCATTTACCTCATGATTGAGATAGATTACTTGATAACTTAGGTATATGTATGGGCATATACCTAAGTGGGGTTATCTGTTGATTTCATACTTTATATTTTATCCTTGTTGGATTTTGTGAGACCTTGAGGGTCTCGGGTTCCCTACTAAGTATCGTTATACTCACCCCTGCACGGGCTATGCCCACACCTCGTTGTTTTGGTTGTAGATGACAGACAGCGCTGACTGAGGATGAGAGTACCAGGACTGGACGGTACCCAGAGGTGGACCATACAACATGTCGGTACGCGGAGGATACCTAAAGAAGTGGAGTGATGAGGAGGATCTCTGTACCTACCCTTCAGGTAGGATCCATGGTGGACGATCCAGGAGTTTCTATTCACCTTTCAGTTGTTTTGTCCTTTTCAGTTGTACTTGTTTTCAATTGTACTTGTATTTTCCTGTTGGGCTTGTATTCTGGACCCTCTAATTTTAGCACTCTTTGTATACAGTTTTACTTAGTGTTTTTCTTCCATCTTGTACTCTGTTGTGTGCATTTTTAAGTTTTAAAGGTAATGCCTTCCCAGTTTAGGGATTTACGCCTTTGGTGCTAGTCGTCAGCCTCTGGCCTATGGAGGGTGGGCATGGGGTAGTCACGGCACGGGCCCCAGGGGACGGGTTGTGACATAAAGGATTCATAAGATTGAAAAATTCTATAATAATATTTCATCATCTCTCCATACTAATAGAGAAATCTTCTCCTCTATGAATAGCTTGAGTAGAGTTGTCATCACTTTCAACCGGTCAACCTATTCCTTGATAACCCATTCTACAGAATCTTCCTCAATTAATCCTGATGAGATGAATGCACATCACCTATAACAACATGGAGATACTATTTTACTATAGACTAGATCGAATCAGCATCAACTAAAGCCAAGGGAGGTGGATCACTAGATGTAGATGCAACAATAGGAGGTTCCTGATAACTCAAAATTCCACTAAAATCTAAAAGAAGTATTTCTCTGAAATATTATAAATATACTATGGATACAAAATCTGAAGGCACTGGGGAAACAAATCTCTCAACACTAGGTAAAGCAGCCTCTATAGGTTATGATTTGGTAGGTACATCTAAGGGAAAAGCCTGAAGCTCACCTTCTTGGTCAATCTTCTTAACTAAGGATCCCTTAGTATATGTGCAAGGGATGTGTAAGGGGGCTATTGTCCAGCAGGGGGGGCTGTCCAGGGGGTCCAGTAGGGGGGGCTTCTGTCCAGGGGGTCCAGCAAGGGGGATTTTGTCTGAGGGGGGATGTTGTCCAGGGGGGTCCGGTAGGGGGGGCTGTCTAGGGGGGTCCAATGGGGGGGCTGGGGCTGCTGTCCAGGGGGGTCCAACAGGGGGGTGGGGGGCTGATGTCCAAGGGGGTCCAGCAGGGGGAAAGGGGTGTGCCAGGGGTGCAAGGGGGTGTGTGCAAGGGGTGCAAGGGATATGTGGGGGTGGTTTTTGTCCAGGGGGTGGAAGGGGTGGTGTCCAGTAGGGGTGCAAGGGGGGTCCAGCAGGGGTGGTGCAAGGGGGTCTAGCAGGGGGGCTGCTGTTCAGGGGGGTCCAGCAGGGGGGTTGCTATCTAGGGGGGTCCAACAGGGGGTTGCTGCTGTCCAGGGGGGTCCTGCAGGGGGGGATACTATCCAGGGGGGTCCAGTAGGGGGGGTTGGGGGGATGTTGTCCAGGGGGTCCAGCAGGGGGTGGGGGGCTACTGTCCAAGGGGGTCCAATAGGGGAGAAAGGGGTGTGCAAGTGGGTTCAAGGGGTGAAAGGGATGTGTGGGGGTGTTGTTTAGGGGAGGGGGTGTCTAGGGGAGGGGGTGTCCAGGGGAGGTGGTCTGTCCAGGGGGAGGGGGTGTCCAGGGTTGTCTGTCTGTCCAGGGGGGGTGTCTGTCCAGGGTGGGGGTGTCTGTGCAGGGGTGGGGGTGGGGGTGTGTCCAGGGGGGTGACAGACAGGGGAGGACTAGCAGGGGTGGGGAACCAAGGGAAAATAGGTAGGGGGACTGGAAGGGGGTGGGGAACCAGTGGAAAACAGGTAGGGGCTGGCAGGAGGCAGAGCCGGATGGAAAATAGGGGGGAGACATGCAGGGTGGGGGTGGTAGGGGGACTAGAAAGTGGGTGGAAGGTAGAGGGACTAGCAGGGGGCAGGGGGTGGAAGGCAGGCCTGTAGGCCTACTGTGTTTTTTTATTGAACTTTAATCTATAGCCACGGTTTCTAACCATGGCTATAAGGCCTGTTTGTGTTTTCCCTGGAAATTGAAGATGTACCCACGGTTTGAAACATAACTGAAGGCCATGTATGGCTTAAACTTCTGCCACGGTTTCAAACTATGGCTATAAGGATTTAGCCACGATTTTAAACCATGGCTATAAGGCTTTATCCATGGTTCAACCCATGGCTATAAGGCTTTAGCCGCGATTTTAAACTGTGGCTATAGGACTTGGCCTATATCCACACCAATGCCAGCCACAGTTCATTGAACAGTGGCTATAACCTATAGCTAGGGTTTTTGGGCATATAGATAGCCTAAATTTACAGTAGTGTCGGTAATTAGTTACATATAATAACAAATTGAATGATAAATACAATAATATTATTTAAAAACTACACAACATGCATTTATATTCCTTGTATATTCTAAAAGTAAATGGGATAAACATCGAATGTACATAAGAAATGGGTGAACTATAAAGCACAATAAGGGAATAAACAAAACATAACATAAGTTAATGTAGTACATGTGATCCAAGAGGCATATCAAGTTAACATAAGAGGGGTGAGAATCGTAATATTGAACAATGAGGAATCATATAACATAATAACATAAAGGCAACATGGGAAGGTGGAAACAACATAAAACATATCATCATAAACATAAGTCAAGGATAACTTCCAAGACATCATAACATAGTATTCCTAGGATAACCTCTCATGCACCATACATGGAATCTCATGAGATAAAAACATTAGCTAATGCATTGGAGGGATATATAATTTAGGTCTCACCCATCACTTTCATATCATGTACATGCATAAGTGTGACACATATAAAACATGAGAGTGTATTTGGTCAATTTTAATCACATTATTAAGGAGTGTAAGATGCATTCATGGAATTCCCCAATAAATAAAGGATAGGTACATATAGGTGAAAACCATTGAGTGGATATGGGGATGGGTATTCACTAAACAATTTTTTGGCATGAAAATTATAGGATAATTTCAGCAACATAGAATTGGTACATGAAGATTCATAAAAGGGATTAATGAGAGTGAAAGGGGTCTCTCTATAATGAACCAAGATTTTCATAAGTTGAAATTACATCATTGTTTGATGAATATTTATTACATTATATAAATACACACCTGAGAACTATAATAGTTTAGTGCCTTTGGAAATATAAAACCTTATCCATAAGTGAGCTATGTCATATACCACTACGTTATTCATAACTTAGAACCCTTCTTAAACATATCATAAATAATATATATCTTCATAACCTGGGGAAAGGAAAAATAAGAAAGGGTGAGATCAGATTCTCAATAAGGGTAAACAAGGGAGATACATAAGCATAACATGAACATAAGGGTATGAGAACATGAGAATGAAATTTTAAAACCATACCCTTCATATCAAAGATCATAATCATGAGTCATGGCATAAATTTTGGTAGTTCATAAGACATGATCCATAAGGGAATCAAAGAACATGATCCATGAGATCATAAGACATGGAATTTTTATCATACACATAAGAATATAAAATCATTTCCATATTATTCAAGGCTTTCTACCAAGACCATCATATCAGAAAACGACTTTTACTGAACCAGGTTTGATCCTCGTTCCAACCCTGTATTACTTAACCGGGTTCACTTCCTATTCTAGAAATTTCTTACTGAACCGAGTTCACTCCCCATTCTAGTCTTATTTATCTCTTGAGATACAAATATTTACCTAATGAATTGGAGGGAGATATAGGTTCCACCCATCACATAATAAAAACTATATTTACGTGTTCCACAAGATCATAAACATTCATCATATCATAACCCAAGAAATGAAATGGGTATCATAAACATGTCATCATATCATAACCTATTAAAAATAGATAGGTTTCATAATCATTTCAATATAGAATAACCCATGAGAATAATTGGGTTTCATAAGCATTTTGTTATGGTATAACCCATGGAATATAAATGAGTTTCATAAACAACTTTTCACTATAAACATAAACCATTCATAGAAATAATATGAATGGTAATCCTTGGATCATATCCCCAATAAGTCATAGGAAACATCAATGGATGTCATATTAGATGAAAAATAATTTTTAATTATCATTTAAAATATTTATTGAGGAAAATATCCCTTCTTATTTGAAAAATGCTTTATAAAACATTTTGAAAACCCTTTTCTTTGAAAATGGATTTGAAAACTTATAAAGGAAGATTTAAAAATAATTTAAATAAACATAAAAAAATTTCAAAATAATTTTCTTTAAAAATTATTTTAAAATTTCATTTAAAAAAAATTTTGAAAACATTTTTAGGTTACATGGTTTTGGAAGAAAATAGATTTTCGATCGAAGAGGGAAATAAAGTCATATCTTCTTAAAAACATTTTATTAATATTTTAAGTAAAAAAGAGTGGTAAAATGGTACCATTACTTGAAGATATCATGAATAACTAGAGGAAAATAAAATTAATGATAATTATTAATATGTATAACATTATATTTCATTATTTAAGACTTAATCATAAACAATCTTGATAAATGATGAGATTGTAACATAAAATCTTTACCACTTATGTAACATTGAATCATAAGCCCCGTGAAGAAATAGCATATAATGGAACATAAAATATCATGATTATATATACATACATTATATTACATTCCAAAGGGTTTTTATATACACCTCGTAAAGGAATATAGGTGCGTAACATAATGTACGTCTCAAAGAAGGAAAATTGAGATAAAAATACCTTATCGATTTGTTAACTTTTGAACCATAAACCCCATGAAAGATAGATCATAAAATTGATATGTAAATACTAATAAATTTTAGGAGAATAATCATAATATAAATTAATGGGTAGTATATACACCATATAAAATAAATAGATGGTGAATATGACATGTGTCTCACGGAAGTAAAAAGTGAGACGTAAATCCCTTACCTTATGTTTTGAATCCCAACATACTCGTTCAAACCACTATTATAATAAATATAAGTTTATTATAAATCTATTAAATAACCATATTCATATATATCATACCATATATGGTTTTATTATGACCTTTTATTTCCTATTTATTAACAATTCCATGTCAAATTTACGTTTCGGGTAATAACTGCTTTTTTTGTAAATGTTTTGATTTGTTATAATTTTTATTCTCTTACTTTAATCATGATTTAATCATATAAAAAATTATAAACATGATATAAATATCATATATATTCAGTATATATTTATTTATAATAATCTATAAAATATAGAAATAGGAAATGAAATACACTGTTCATGGAGATGGTAGGTTGTACGTACACATGAATGTTGTTTCAATTTTCTTTTCGGATTGAAATAAAGAAAATTATATGAAATATTATCATTAAAGAATAATTTTTATGTCATGTATATAAAATATTTTTATTAAAACCATACTTAATATATTCTATGTATAGTGTGAACGAATCACAACACTTTGTGAGGCGGTAGTTCGCCATACACACGAACGACGTTATCGTATTCCCACAAAATGGAAAGCATGAAGGTAAGTGTGATATAATAATTATAGAATCATAATAAAATAATATATATCATATATATCATATATAAATAATAAATCTATTATTATGAAAAACCTTGATAGGTGGTAATGAAAAAATGAACGACATCGGTTCATGAGGCGGTAGTTCGTCGTACACATGAACAATGATTTTGCAACACATTTGATAAAAGTGGAGATGATTGTAGTTCATGACCTTATAATAACAACATATCAGTATATTGAAGATAAATAGGTAATTATATAATAATTATATAAAAAAATAAAGGGGTTTGATTAAGAAATAAAACAAAAATGTTTGTTGATGAATGTTACCACTTTTTCAGGTATCCTCCTTAGGTTTGCACTAAAATACATCCTATGATAGATTTATGACCAAACTAAGGATTCTAGGATTATGGGAGGGAGTTGTAGAGGTTATTTTGGTAGGTATTTTATAAAATAAATAGGTTTTAATTTTTGAATAATGGAGGAGAGGGGATAACCTTTTATAAGTGGGGGAGGGGACGCACTTGGAATTTTTTAAAAGAGTTGAGTGCTCCAATGATATTCGAATGGAAAAGGGGTAAAAATGTAAAAAAATTGAAACTTATAAATTATAAGGCATAAATATGTCCATAAATTATTATTTTCAAGTGTATAGGTAAATTTGACCTTTATCTCTTTAGTTTAATCCCTCAGTAAACCCATTTTTACCTTAACTATGGTAATTAATTTTTTCTACATTCACTCTTTATTTTGCTCAAGAATTAAGTTAAACTTATTAGACATTATAAATTATTATGATTCAAAATATGGAATCCATTTTTCTAAATTCTATTCATAGAAGTGGAAAAAATTAATTTAAAATTAATCTCGTAGAAGTGTTGATGGGTTTTAAAGCAAAAATGATCAAAGGTTTACAAAGTTTTTATATCCAATTTCAATGTGAAATTGATTTTAATGACCTAAATTAGGTTAATAGATGTATAATTGAAATAATTTTACTTCAAAATAAATTTAAAATATAGTTTAACTTTAAAATTAAATTAAACAAAAAGGCTATTTTCAATTAAAATTCAATATTTTTCTCTATTCATCAAAAAAATGAAATTTTCATAAAAAACCTGAGAATTATGTATTTTATTATTAATATGTTTTAATTATATAAATATACATAATATTTAAAAATTATTTATTACTATTTACATTACTAAGTTTACGGCTAGGTTATAACAGTCATGTTTAATTAACTAAATTCATAATATATCATTGTTTTGTTAAAACTTAGTGTCATGTGTAACCCAAGATAAGTTGGTGTTTCATTTAGTTCAATATTAACTTGGTGTAGCTATAACACAATTCATCAAATAAATTTAAATTATTTGAAAAAAAATCATAAAAACTTGAGGTGTTACATTCTACCCCCCTTAAAATGAATGTTTTCCTCAAAATTCATCACTATGATATAAAAAATGAGGATACTTATACCTCATCATATCCTAAAGATCCCACATAGCTTCCTCAAACTAGTGGTTTTACCACAAAACTCTAACTAGGTGAGTGGTCTTGTTTTTTATAACTTTATTTGTATGATCCAAAATCTCCACATTTTGTTCCTCATATGAAATATCTTACTCTAATGGTATAACCTTTGAGTTTAGTACATGTAAAGGGTATGATATATACTTCATCATGAGAGATACATAGAACAAATTATGTACATGATAGATTTTTGTGGAAGTTCCAAGAGATAGGCTACCGTCCTGATGCGATCAAAAATTTCAAAGGTACTGATATACATATGGATTAGTTTCCCTTTATTCCTGAATATCATAACATTATTCCGTGGATAAATTATTATAAACACCTTATTGCCAGTTTCAAATTCTAGATCACGTTGGTGATTTTCAACATAACTTTTCTACCGAATCTGAGCTACCTTGATGTGATTCTAAATGGATATAACCTTCTCTTCCATTTCTTCAACTATCTCGGGTCCCAATAGATTTATTTCTCCAACTTCATTCCATCACGTTTGAGCTATACATTTATTTCCATAGAGGTCTTCATAAGGTGCCATCTGAATGCTTGAGTAAAATCTATTGTTGTAAGAAAACTTAACTAGATGAAGGTGTTAATCCCAAGCACCTTTGAAATCCAACGAACAATATCTCAACATATCCTCTAGGATTTGAATTGTTCTTTCAGACTAACCATCTGTTTAAGGATGATAAGTAGTGATGAAACTCAATTATGTATTAAGGTATTATTAAAGACTTTTCTAAACTTTAAGGTAAACCTCATATCCCAATCAAATACAATGGAATGTGGTACTCCATGAAACCTTGTCACTTCCTTAATCTATATCTTGACAAGATAGTCTAGAGAGAATTATTCTCTAATAGTGATGAAGTGTGCTGACTTAGTAAGGCGATCGACTACAACCCATATAGAATTATTACCTTTAGAGGTTTTTGGGAGTCCAATGACAAAATACATAGTGATGTTATCCCATTTCCTTTTTGGTATGGGTAATGGATACAACATCCCCTTATACTTTTATCTTTTATCCTTAACTTGTTGGCATACCAAGCACCGAGATACGAACTCTGCAATATCTTTCTTCATGTTATCTGATCATAAGTATTCTTTAAAATCTATATACATCTTTTTACTTTCAGGGTGAATAGAGAATTAAGAACTATGAGCTTCCTATAATAAATCCTTCTTCAAGTATGGTATAAAAGGAATGCATATACAGTTCCTAAACCTTATCATTCCATCATGATCAAGGTTAAACTCAAGAACATTTCTAACCATCTTTTGCATCTCTACATCTTCCTTTTGTGCCTCTTTAATCTTAATTTGGATAGATGGTTAAACACTCAATTGAGAAAGATAATATTTTCCCCTTCCATCGGGATCTTAAGATCCATCCTTTTTAAATCAGAAAATATTGTATCTTTTGTGATCCTCATCATAGATATTTTGTGGTAATGTATTGAGCATTCATAATCATTAATCAACTCTAACCATCTTCTCTGACATATATTCAACTCCTTCTGTATGAATATATACTTCAAACTTTTATGATCGGTATATATATCACACTTTTCTCCATAAAGATTATGCATTCATATCTTTAATGCAAAAATTACTACAACTAACTCCAAATCATGATTTGGATAATTTTTCTCATGAATCTTTAGTTTTCATGAGGCATAAGCTATAACCATGTCATTATACATAAGAACACATACTAAAACCTTCTTGGATGCATCATTATAGATTACAAACTCTTCTCCACTATAGGGTAATGTAATCATAGATGCGCTGACTAACATTCTCTTTAATTACTTGAAATTTTCCTCACATTCAACTATCTAGAGGAACTTTTCTCCCTTCTAAGTTAGCTTGGTTAGAGGATTAGATATTCATGAGAAATTTTCCATAAACCATCGATAATATCTAGCTAAACCAAGAAAAGAAAAAATCTCAGTCATTGTGGTTGGTTTGCGCCAACATTTAATAGCCTTCATCTTTGATAGATCTACTAATATACTCTCTCTTAAGATTATGTGACCCAAAAAATGAAACCTTTTTCAGCCAAAATTCACACTTTGTAAATTTTTCATACATTTTCTCTTTCCTTAGGGTCTTTAGTAAAATTCTCAAGTGGTATTCATGCTCTTATTTTCTCTTTGAGTATATAAGAATATCATCTATAAATACTACCAAAAACTGATCAAGGTAATCTTTAAAAAAAATTATTCATTAAATCCATGAAGATAACAGGAGCATTAGTAAGACTGAAAGGCATCACTATATATTTATAGTGTCCATACCATGTACAGAATGTTGTCTTGGGTATATCCTCTTTCTTAACCCTCAATTGATGATATCCAGAATGATGGTCAGTCTTGGAAAAGTATTGAGCTCTAGAAAATTGATCAAATAATTCATCAATATGGGGAAGAGTATACTTGTTTTTATTGTGATATTTTTTAACTCCCTGATAATCAACGCAAAGTCGCATTGATCCATCTTTATTTTTCAAAAAAAGAATAGGTGCATCCTAAAGTGACACACTTGGATGAATGAATCCCTTATCAAGGTTTTCTTTGAGTTACTTCTTACATTCCTACAACTCAATGGGGTCATTATATAGGGAGTCTTTGAAATTGGTGTCGTAGCAGGTATGAGTTCTATTGAGAACTCAACTTCACGTTTTGGTGGAAGACTAGAAAACTCATCCATAAAGGCATCCAAAAATTCCTGAACAATAGGCATATCATCAATGTCAAGTTTCTCCTCAACCATTTGAGATAAACACCCATTCTGAATGGGAATTAATACCCATAAAATGGATTTAATATCCATCATAATTTCATACTTATTTTCACATTGATATACAATCGATGGTTGGTTTAGAATATCAAATTTGACTTCCCTTACTTGTAAATTGATTTAGGATTTATGTAGAGAAATTCAATCCATGACTAAGATGAAATCAAACTCAGCCATATGAAGAATGAAAATATTTTTGGTAATCACATTCCCACCAACATCAACCGAAAATGAATCATAGAATTGAGATGTGATCATCATATCATTAGGGGTTTTTACTACTAATTCCATATCTAATTGTTTAGTTTGTATCTTTATACCCTTAGAAAATTATTTAGATATGAAATAATGGGTAGATCCATAGTAAAATAATACATTAATAGTTCTAGAGTGGATGGTAAGTATACCTTTCACCACATCCTTATTGTACCCCTCATCATAAATAGTGATCGCATGAGATTTACCCATATCCCTCAACTTAAGAGGTTATTGATGTTGATCATCATCATTAACCCTCATGTTTGGGAACTGGTTAGCACAATGCTCATTCTCCTTACACTTGAAGAACTAAAGTGTGGGAGGTGCATTTCGTGCATCTTTCACTCTATTCAAATCATTAGCTAAATTTTCTCATCACTTCAGCAATAAATTTCCCAATGACCTTCTCTTCCACACTAAAAACATTTACTAGTCTCCCTAAGGAAATTTCCTCTATGCTTCATCCCACACTTATAGCATAAAGAAAAACTCATCTTCTTCTCCCCGTGGTTCTTATATTTTCTTTTTAACTCCATCTTCCTTTTATTGTCAAAACCATGAGATTAATACATAACTCCAACCTCAATTTCCACCTTGATTTCACATCAAACAATCTATTCATATTTATTAAAGTCTCTATTGAAAAATTCCCTTTGTAGACTTGGTTTTAATCCACTTAAGAATCAATCAAACTTCCTTTCAGTTAGCATGATAATAAAATAAGCATACCTCACAAGTATTATAAAATTTGCCTCATGGGTACCAACGGATTCATAATCCTTTTGATTTAACTCAATGAATTTCTTATTCGTCTTCATATGAAGAATGCGAGGAAAGTACTTATTGAAAAATAAGTTCTTGAAATTACCCCAATCTGTTGATTTGATTTCATCTTGTTTCCTTTTATTCTTGATAAGATTACACCATTGATCTGATTCACCTTACAAATGGTAGATAGCCAAAATGACTCTATTATGTTTTGAACACTGTAGAATAGAAAATATATTTTCAATGGTACTGATCTATTATTCAGAAACTAGTGGATTAAAATACCCACTGAAATAAGTTGGACATTGCCTCATAAAGGACTCAACAGAATTTTGTTCCCTCCTTTGTTCATTTGGAATCCCAATGTGATTTATAGCTTGAGATATTTGTGTAAGCATATAATAAGATTTTTCATTCCAACTCCCATAAAATTTGTATTCTCAAGAGGACAATCATTTCATTATCTATTACACTCAGCATTAACATGGTTTCTTTGAGTTCTAGCCATTGAATAAAACCAAAAATCATATATTAAGAAACAATAATCATAGTGGGAAACCACATAATCATGAAAAATAACTTATAGGATGTCTAAATTAGGAAACCTTCTTTAATATATGACACCTCAGGTTTATCCTAGGTCATTCATATCCATATTCTATTTAAATCCATCATGATGGTTTATAAATAGTTCATGAATTTATAAATCATATCCCCCAGGAGTGTCAAACCAGGTGTCCAGCAAGTCACATTTCCATGCACCAGCTCTCGATCGAGTCTAGCTCAATACAGTGTTTTCAGTATTTTTTCCCCTAGGTACATCTATTCTAGATTCATATCCACTTGTAGTATCCATAAAGGGATGTATTTCTAGGAAACCACTTTCTCTATCCTTTACAAAAATTCAAGGACATTTTCCCATACTTTGAATCATCCTTAGAATTATCCTTATACATGTCCTTATGGATATCACTAAGGTTTTCTCATACAAGTTTCCAAAGGTTAACTAAAACTTTACTCTAATACCAACTATAATAACTCAGGATTTTCATACATAGACATTACATCATTTTTTATGAATATTTATTACATTACATAAATACACGCCTGAGAAATGTAATAGTTTAGTGACTTTGGAAACTTGGAAATATAAACACTGGTCCATAAGTGAGCTACATCATCTCCCACTAAGTTCTTTATAACTTAGCATCATTCTTATACATATCATACATAACACATATCTTCATAACCTAGGGAAAGGAAACATAAGAAAGGGTGAGATCGGATGCTCAATAAGGGTAATCAAGGGAGATACATAAGCATAACGTGAGCTTAGGGTATGAGAACATGAGCATAACATTTTAAAACCATACCCTACATATCAAAGATAATAATCATTTATCATGGCATAAATATTGGCAGTTCATAAGACATGAGTCATAAGGGAATGAAAGAACGTGATCTATGAGAGAATAAGACATGAAATTTTTGGCATATACATAAGTATAGAAAATTATTTATGTATTAGTCAAGGATCACTAACAAGACCATTATAGAATAAAAAATCCTTTACTAAACTGAGTTCACTCCTCATTCCAACCATGTATTACTAAACCGGGTTGACTTCCCATTCCAGACTAGTCTTATTGAACTAAGTTCACTCCATGTTCTAACCCTGTTTATCGCATGAGATATAAATAATTATCCAATTAATTTGAAGAAGATATATTCCCCACCCATCACATAATTAAAACCATATTCATGTGTGTCATAAGATCATAAAAATTCATCATATCATAAACCATGAAATGAAATGGGTATCATAAACATTTCATCATATCATAGCCTATGAAAAAGAGATAGGTTCTATAATCATTTAATTATAGAATAAACCATGAAAATAAGCAGGTTTAGTAATCATTTTATCATGGTATAACCCATGTAAGAGAAATGGGTTTCATAAACAACTTTTATTCATAAACATAAACCATTCAGAGAAATAATATGAATGGTATACTTGGATCATATCCACAGTAAGGAATAGGTAACACCAACAGATGTCATATTATATGTAAAATAATTATGAATGGTCATTTAAAACATTTATTGAGTAAAATATCTTTTTTACTTTGAAAAATTCTTTATAAAACATTTTGAAAAACTTTTTCTTTGAAAATAGCTTTGAAAACTTATAAATGAAGCTTCGAAAATCATTTAAAATAATTTTTAAACATTAAAAAGAATTAAATAATTTTTAATGAAAATGAAATTAAAATATAATTTCAAAACCTTTTTGAAGATATTTTTAGAAAACATGGTTGTAGAATAAATCATATTTTCAACTGATGAGAGAAATAAAGTTAGATTTTCTTTAAAATATTTTCTTAATTATCTTAAGTAAAAAAGAGTGGAAAAATTATACCATTACTTAAAGATTTCATTAATAACAAGAGGAGAATAAATTTCATGATAATTATTAAGAGGTATAACATGATATTTCATCATTGGAGACTTAATCATAAACAATCTCAATAAATGATGAGATTGTAACATAAAATTTTTACCACTTCGATAACATTGAATTATAAGCCCCATGAATGAATAACTTAAAATGGAACATAAAATATCATGAGAATAAATAAATTCATGATATTACATGTCAAAGGAGATTTATATACACCTTATAAAGGAATATAGGTGCATAACATAATGTGTGTCTCAAAGAAGGCAGATTGAGACAAAAATCCCTTATCGATTTGTAAATTTTGAACCGTAAACACCGTAAAAGAGAAATCATAAAATGGATATGTAAATTTCAATAAATTTTGATATAATAATCATAATATACATTCATGGGCATTATATACACCACATGAAAGAAATAGTTGGTGAATATGACATGTGTCTCATGGAAGTAAAAAATGATATGGAAATCTCTTACCTTAAGTCTTGACTTTCATCATACTCATTCAAAAATATTGTATAATAAATATAAGTTTATTATACATATATTAGAGAAAAATATTCATATATATCATAATATATATTATTTTCTTAAGACCTTTTATTATCCATTTATTATCAATTTCATATAAAAGTTACGTTTCGGGGTAATAACCGCTTTGTCTTTCATAAATATTTTGATTTTTTATATTTTTTATTTTAATTTAATCATGATTTATTCATCTCCATAATGATAAACATGATATAAATTTCATATATATTCATTATATATGTATTATAATAATCTATAAAATATTTAAAAAATAAATTAAATACACTGTTCATGGAGATGGTGGGTTATACGTATGCATGAATGTTGTTTCCATTTTCTTATCAGATTGAAAGAAAGAAAGTTATATGATATATTATCATTAAATAATCATTTTTATGTCATATATATAAAATATTTTTATTAAAATATTCCTTAATACATTCCATGTAAATCTTGAATGAATCACATCACTTCGCAAGGTATTAGCCCGTCGTACACACGAACGATGTTATCATATTCCCACAAAATGGAAATCATGAAGGTATGTATGATATAAAAATTATAGAATAATAATAAAATCATAAATAGAATATATATCATGTATAAATAATAAATCCATCATTATGAATAGCCTTGATAGGTGGTAATGGAAAAACGAACGACATCAGTTCGTGAGGCGGTAGTCTGTCGTACACACGAATGATGATTTCGTAACCCATTTGATGAAAGTGGAGATGATTATAGGTAATGAACATATCATAACAATATATCAGTATATTGAAGATACTTATTTTATTATATAATCATGATATAAAAATAATTAAAGCAGTTTGAAGAAGAAATTAAACAAAAACATTCATTGATGAATGTTACCTCTTCTTTGGGTATCCTCCTTTGGTTTTCACTAAAATCCTTCCTCTGATGGATTTCTTCACAAACTAAGGCTTATAGGATGAGGGAAGAAAATTTTAGAAGTTATTTGGGTAGGTATTTTCTAAACCAAAGATGTGTGAAGTTTTGAATAAGGGAGGAGAGGTGGTTGCCTTTTATAAGTGGGGGAGAGGACATACTTGGCATTTTTTAAAAGAGTTGAGTGCTCCCAATTTTTTCACGTAGAAGGGTCCAAAATGGCTCAAATTTGAACCTTATACATGATAATATTAAAATATGTCCATAAAATATTTTTTTGGAAAGTTTATAGGTAAATTTTACCCTTATCTCTTTTTTTTAACCCCCTGGTAAACCCATTTTTACCATACCCGTAGTAATTAATTTTTACTGCATTCACTGTTTATTTTGGTCAAAAATTAAGTTGAAATTACTAGATATTATAAATTATTTTGGTTCAAAATATGAAATCCATTTTTCTAAATTCCATTTACATAAGTGGAAAAAATTAATTTAAAATTAATCCTGGAGACGTGTTGAGAAAGCGTGTATTTAAAGCGAAAATGATCAAAAGTTTATAAAGTTTTTATATCCAATTTCAATGTGAAATTGATCCCAATGACCTAAATTTAGTTAATAGATGTATAATTGGACAAAATTTACTTTAAAATCAATTTAAAATATAGTTTAAATTTATAAATAAATTAATTAAAAAGGAGGTTTTCAATTAAAATTCAGTATTTTCAATATTCATCAAAAAATGAAATTTTTAGAAAAAACTCAGGAATTCACCCTAAGATAATTTTTAAATTATGAATTCAACAATAAATTTTATTTTAACAAATTCAATTTCTAAAAGTGTCAAAAATTAATTTTATGATTGTTCAAAAAAATACATAATTTTTTTTTTGAGAAAATGGTATTTTCAAAACATATAAATATTTTACCAAAAATTATGTATTTTATTACCAATATGTTTTCATTATATAAAACCATTATACATAATATTTAAAAAGTATTTATTACTATTCACATGACTAATTTTATTTCTAGGTTATAACGATCATGTTTAAATGACTAAATTAATAATATATCATTGTTTTGCTAAAACTTAGTGTCGCATGTAATGCAAGCTAAGTCGATGTTGTGTGTAGTGTAATCTTAACTTTGTGTAGCGTGTAACACAATCCATCAAAGAAATTTAATTTATTTGAAAAATAAGTTCATAAAAACTTAGGGTGTTACACTCTCATTACTTGGAAATCATAAAAAAGTAATAGGGATAAGTAAGAATATAACCCAACATGAACAATTGGAAATTAAAGGGCATAATAAAAAGAAGGTGCTTGAATAAAGAGGGGAAGGATATGATCCCTTACCTTGAGAGGGTGTGTCTAAAAGCTTTGGAGGAGCTTCTTAAGAGCTTGGGGCACCTTGGGAGGGTTCTAGAGAGGGAAGGGAAGAGTAACTTTATGCTCCAAGGGTTTTGAGTGAAGAGGAAAGGGAGGTTGGGTGGGTTTATATAGAAAAAGAGAGGAGAATTCTTTATTAATTTCCAAACTTAGGTTCTAGATTCTATATAATAAAGTAATCAAAACCACAAACCTTTTCATGGTTTATGCTCATGGTTTCTGCCAAAGAGGAGTGATTTTCATTATTTTATAAGGCTAAGAACTAAACACATTAAAATAATTCCCTTGGTGATGTGGATGTGAGTCATATTTATAAATAATTGATTTTAAAACCTTAAAATATATTATAGGTTTCGACAGATCCATTAAGGATTTATAAAATTAATCAAATAACTTCAAAAACACATTATTTTAAAGGAGAAACATAATTTTGGTCATGAATACTCTTTATAGTATTTATTACATATCTTTTGGGCTTTTATGATATCATAATACATACCATATAATTATATCGTATTTAATTCTTACTCAAAAAATTGGTTGTCTCAAAAAATTATGAAAAAATCACAGTCAGATAATATCAACTTGTAGATTTAAAAATAATATTTATTTTATCAAAACAATTCTCTAAATATGAGAATTTACACTTTTAAATCAAAAATCCTCATTTGTTTAGAGATACTAGTTTTTTTATCATAACAGTTTTCTGAACCTTATAAAAATTACATTAGACTTCATAAAATTATATTATCATTTATATTTAATAAATATTCTATTAAAATATTCTATTAAAATATCATTTTTTTAATTTATTAATTCATCAAATGATTCTCTTGATTAAAACTATATATTTACCAAAAATATAATTTGGGTGTCATCATATCAAAATTTAATTTTTATTAAACTTATTATTTAATCATTTAGAAAATTAATAACAAAAGGAATAAATATAATCATTATTTTATTGAAAATAAAAATATAAAAATTAATACTATTAGGGTCTAGATACATATCCCTTTATTACACTAGTGAATGTATTAAGGGTAAGGTGTGCGATGGTAAGATTTTCTTGGGGTGGTTCGGCATATGCTGTTTGGATTATGATCTCGATGAGCATGAACTTCTCCCATAAATGGTTCTTCTCATGCTTTAGTTGTTGAATCTCAGCTTGGGCTTGGTCAAGGAAAAATTTTAGTGATTCTATCTCCCTCAGAAGCTCTAATAAATGAGGTTTATTAGGTATGATCCTACTGGTAAAGGTCATTTCTTCCTTTGTCTATGTCAATTATATTTATTATAACCCTATATATATACTAATCATACAATCACTATATAAATTTTATACTATCAACAGTTATGATACTTGACAGTCTTTTAAATCTGACAGGATATAACTTATAATAGTCCAAAATAACCAAAGTAGTGCATGTGTTTTCTATAATTTCATTTCTTAATAAAGAATTTAATCATTTAAAAATGGAATTTCATTTATAAAAATTTGGGCCGTTATAGTACCTTGATCGACATGGTAATATTTATGATGAGTCATGCAACTTTACTATTACCTTTTAGGAATATGCATTGCATAGTACCTTGATCGATATGGTAATATTGATGATGAGTCATGCAACTTTACTATTACCTTTTAGGAATATGCATTGCAGACAGCTGCTTATACACTAAACTGAGTACCAACTAAGGTGGCATATGGGATTCCATATGAGTTATGGTATGGAAATAAACTCACTCTATCACATATATGTGTATGGAGTTGTGAGGTGTTTTTCAAGACAACACCTATTGAAAAACTGGCTTCCTAAAGCATGAATTTCATCTTTATAGTTTATCTTAAGGAGACTAAAGGATATTACCTATATAAGTCTTCAGATAGAAAAGTGATTTTGGAAAGACATGTTATATTTCTATAGAGAGAACACATTTCCAATGTAAATAGTGGGAGAAAGATTTAATTTGATGAAGTCGGTGCTCTGGATGCATAAGAGTTGGTATGGGGAAAATATTCACAAGTGATAGTGGGAGATCAAGATGTTCCTAATAAAAAATTACTACATGGGTCTACTAGATAGGTTAGAGAACCATAAGGATATAGTTTTCTTATCACTGAGTTAGGTGACACATTACTCCTTGGGGATAATGAACCTATAACCTATAAGGAGGTAGTATATGGAAAAGATTATACTAAATGGAAGAAGCCATAAATTTTGAGATGGAATCTATGTATCGAAATTAAGTTTGGATTCTAGTAGACCCTCCAGATGATGTAAAACTCATTGGTAGAAAATTGGTATTCAAGAAAAATCTATACATAAATGGTAAAGTAAATACTTATAAATCCTGATTGGTTGAAAAGGGTTTCAAGCAACATCAAGGCATTAACTATGATGAAACCTTCTCACCAGTCGCAATACTAAAATCCATCAGAATGTTACTTGCAATGCCAGTCTTCTATGATTATGAGATTTAGAAAATGAATGTTAAAATTTATTTATTAAGTGGGAAGTTATTTGAAGATGTCAATATGACACAGCCCAAAGGGTTTATCATTTCAAAGAGTACCAATAAAGCATACAAGTTGTAGAGATCCATTTATAGATTGAAATAGGAATCACGATCATGGAATGTATTCTTTGATGAGGTTGTAAGGGAATTTGGTTTCATCAAGAATAAAAGCAAGCCATGTGTTTATAAGAAGGTTAGTGGGAATATCATTATTTTCCTAGTGTTATATGTTAATGAATGATGTATTTATTTTTCATATAAATTTTTTTAGATTTTGATAATGAATTTTAATGGTTTTTTATTGATTTACCCAAATAAGTAATTATTTTATTAAATTGATGGTAATTTACATTTTAAGAAATAATTTGGAATAAAAATGGTAAAATGAAAGTTTATTTTTTATGAATTTTTTGTTTGTGTTTCGTACCAAGTGTTTTTTATTTAATATGTCCAAAAATTAGGTCAACACCCTATCCAGGCCTCAACCCACAAGCAAGTCACATAGCCAGCCCTAGGGGCATCCGATCAAGCCATAGGGGAGGGCCAGCTCAGGTGTGGCATAGGGAATAGGTCATTCATAGTTTTCATAGGTAAGTGCATCGACATAAGGGGTAGCCCTATGTGGCGGCAAGAGAAAGACATCTTTGGGGAGGTAAATACCGGTGGTGGTAGGGATCCTTCGATTCTTATCTATCTTTACTGGCCAATTGAGGAGTGGAAACACTTACTAAGAAGCATACTCCCCATTAATTTTTTGATGTGGGACACAGTCTTTCATGGAACTATTCATTACTTACATAAATGACATCGCTTCACCCACGAGTCGCACACCCCTGCCTCTGACACATCTATTTCCACCTCCACCATTAAATCCATTTTTGAAGATCAAGCTCAAGATAATGATCCACTACAAATCCAGAAACCACCATGGATGAGACACGGGAGCTCGGGCGATCACTATGGAAGACAAAATGAATAAGATGAATCCATTCATGATGAAAAGTCTAAAACAACTTACAAAATTCCATAGTGAAGTGTTCTTGTGGTGCACGGGGGAAGGCTAATGCTAAAAAGGCTTCAAAAACAGGATGTTAGTCATGGTCAATACCATGGTCAAGATGAAATAGCTTCTTAAATTCCGCTACGCTATAGTGATATTACCCTTGGTTGAAAGGAGCTCTCTGATGAGGAAATGGACATTAAAACGAGATGTTGGGCATGTGCAATTTCTTGGTCGAGGTGCTGTCATGCATGGGGGAACTTTGAAGCAATGAATAGTATGTCATGGTTTGGAATGTCATGGTCATCAAGACAAGCCTAAAAGTAAAATTCCTAACCCTACATCATGGGGATCTCGGTCATGGCTCATAGGGGAAATGAGGAATTAAAATGGTTATGCCTACACCGTGGACAAACTTTAAAAGTTGTTTTGAGGAAAATGCGAATGATTGTCTTGAGTGGGATAAAGATAAGGAAACATAATTGAAGATTTGATGAAAATGTGAATATTTGGACAAACCATGATATATATATATCTATCTCATGCTTAGTATCTCAAAAAGGAAATATTTTCAAATATAATTTTATATAAATAAAAAGGAGGAGACTTTAACCAAATTCAAAGAGGGAAAAATTCAAATATTTGAAGAAGATACTTTGAGATTCAAAATCTAACCTTGTAGATTTATTTTTCCGATAAATATAGGGACAAGATATTTTGAAAAGTGGGGTCTCAAACTATCATATGTGGAGAGAACTTTGTTGAAGGATCGAAGTGTTGCTACCCTGGAATTTTACTGCTTTCTTCCTATCCCTTTTTCTCTATTTTATTTTAATATGTATTTAACTCCTACATTCTCTTTTGTTTATTCTTAAATAGATGGGTAGAACTCTTTGGTGATCAAAAAAGGGAAGGAAACCCTCTTATGAATCTTGATTCAAGGAACTTTCAAATAATACAATGTTATGACTCTTATTGGTTGATTTCAATATTTAGTTGTAGTTTTAAATTTTGAATGTGATTTTGTTTGAGTTAATTTTTTCATATTATTTATTGAATTGTTCAAGAATCCATCATCTCCCTCTACTTGGTTTCATATCATATCGATGGAATGATCTAGGCTAATTAGTGAAGTATTTAGTGATTGCTGACATGTGAGGAAGAATTGGTAGTTATACTTAGTTTATTTAGGGATCACAATACCTAATTGGGTGTTGCCTAAGTTAATTGAGAATAATTCACTGAGACTTTCACACATTGGAATGAGGGTAGACCGAAGAAAATTATTTTGTTAGGTTAGTCTCGCCTTTATCATTAACCAATGGTTAAGAGGGGAAGAAATAGCAGAACCTCTCACTTATCAATTGACAAGAATAAGAGTTCTATTTTGGGAGACAAGGATAGCATTATAATTGGGTAGCCAAACTTGACCCAATCACTTACCTCTTAGTTTGTTTTAAATCCTTGTTTCATTGCTTCTTTTTTCCTCAAAATCAAAACACCATTATTTCTTAACTCACTTGTGACAAATTGATTTAGAGAACTCCTCTCTAGAGACAACCTAGGTTACCACTACTATTATATTTACCTAGGGAATTGATAAGCTTTTTCCACACCCCACAACAAGTGTGCATTGATGACATATTAATTATATGAAATAAGGTGCAGGTCTTATAGTCTATGATGACTTGGTTAAATGAATGATTCTTAATGAAATACTTAGGTGGAGTGGATTACATTCTAGGGACCAAGTTCAATCAAGATAGATCTTAGGGGATGCATGGGCTAAGTCAAAGTACATATATTGACAAAGTAATCAAAAGGTACAAGATGGAATAATCTAAGAGAGTATTGTTTTCAATGTCACATGGTATCAATATCTCTAGGAAAATGTGTCCACAAACACAGGAGAAAATTGAGAAGATAATTAGAATCTCTTATGCTACGGCGGTGGGATCTACCATGTATGTTGTGTTGTGTACTAGGTCTGATGTTGCCTTTGCTTTAAGCATGGTGAAAAGATATCATGCTAATTTAGGAGAGTCGTATTGGGTAGCTGTAAATACTATCCTGAAGTACTTGAGATGTATAAAGGATCCGTTCCTAGTGTATAGAGAAGATGAGAATCTAGTAGTAAGGAGATACATTGACGCTAGCTTCCAGTTATATCAAGATGATCCAAAATCACAGTCAGGCTTTGTCTTTTACCTTAATGGTGGTGCAGTGAGATGGAGAATCTCAAAGTAGTCTATGGTCGCTGATTCTATAGTAGAATCCAAGTATATAGCGATTTCTGATGCCACTAAAGAAGCAGTATGGATATGTAGCTTTATTTCAAATATTGGCATTGTACCTAGAAATACAAACCCTATTACAATATATTGTGACAATACTGCAGCATTGGTACTTGCTAATGAGCCTAGGTCACACTAGAGGACAAATTATATACTTCAAAATTTTCAACTATCGAGGGATTTTACATAGAGAGGTGAAGTCAAATCTAATAAAGTTATCGCAGAGGATAATGTGGTAGACCCCTAACTAAAGTCATATCTCAACAGAAGCATGATTCTCACATGAGAGCTAGAGGATTGAGAGTTATTAGCAGTTGGATCTGGTGCAAGTGGGAGTATTGTGAGTGAATTCCCTAGACCCAACCCCTGTATGTACTTTTATTACCCTTACATATATACAGTTTGATATATACATGTATTTTATCTAACCATGATAGTAACATTACTTCTATGTGTACTGTATAATTTGTAATGTCATTATATTACATGTCATATCAAAATGTTATAACAGTTCTCAGGCTAAAATGAGAACCTCAAGATACTATAACAATAATCTTAAACATATGTCACATGGTTTAGATACATCATGCTGACAAGACATAGATGATGTTTGGCTATCAAGTGTTGGGACCCATAAGCACTGAAACTTTTTCTTATAAAGGTTTCACTTGATGATATCGAGCATATGAGATCATGAGGACTGATCTGCTAATAAGAACACCACATGTTTCAGGTGTCATTGGATGTTTCTATTTATGAGCATGTGTATTGGTCACTTGATTTGAGATCATTATCAATGTGTGTCATTTGATCACATACATTAAGACAAAAACCATAGAATTGGTATTTTGGTGAGGTAGCTTACATTGGGTGTGTCATTGGTGGTATGGAATTAGTTGAATGACCAAGACAGGATTTGTCGATTCAAAATTGAGGAAGAGATATCTCAGACTCAATTGACTAGGATGGTGGTACCTTTACAAAATCCATGATCATGGTAGAAGGTAAGTCCATCTAGAAAGGTCAATGAATAAATAAAGCATACAAGGATGTTGACACAAGTGATGTATCCTACTTTATGAGATATCATATGAAAAAGATATTATATTACACAACATGTGTTCGAAGGAAAGTTTGTTGTTGCTATGACTACACATTATCTCCTTAGGTGCCTTAATGAGTTGCTAAACTCCGCTCTGGATCTTTGAATAGAACTCACTACTATCGAGATAAGCTCTTAGAGGGTCATGCACTAAGCATAATCAAAAGTCTGCCTATTCTAGTGAATATGAGTTTTGGACACGGTAGACCCCATGTTATGGGTCGGGTAATTTCTAGGTATGAATGAATATGAGGAATAATATTTTACAAAAGAATATTTAATATTCAATGTTCATTCAATATTCACGGGAGCAATGAGTCGAGTTAATGACTCGTATTTTATCATGTAACATATATATTATATTACAAGTATGTCATAAAATATAAATGGCATTTATAACACGAATAATAGGCTATAAGATGTAATTTATGGCCTATTCAAAAGGTTAAATATATTCGGATGCCGATATGAAATATTCATAAGTTTGGCCAGTCTATATAGGTCGGGAGAAGCCCAAATTAGAAGTATTATTCACTCCATGAATTTGAGAGTTCCTCTCGCTGCTCTCCCACCACCTAGAGAGAGAAAGAATCAGTTCTGAGCTTCTGATCTGAGTTCTTCTTCACGGATCGAAGGAACGATGTGGTGATGATCATTGAGAGCTCAAATGATTCATCAGTTCACCACGCTAACACCCAGGATCTGACGATCGCCACTCCAACAAACTCTTGAAGTGTTTGTGGATGATCTAGAGAGATTTGATGTCAGTTCTTTCAAGCAACAATTGTCAGTGATGAGCGGAACACACCTACGTCTTCAAATCGAATGAGATAATGGTTCAAATAATTTTTTTGTGCTTAATTTCCTCCACATGAGATCCTCAAGTTGTCATCGAGCGTCGCGTATCGTCAGAGACAATGTCGCGATGTCGGGTTGGTGATAAATTTTTTAAAATCTCGATGTTCCACACTTCTGCAACGCGCCCGATACCAACGAATCAATGGTATAATATTGGTGGTATTTGAGTTGTGTGGATAGTTTGGGTGCTCTAGGACTTGTGGTGCACAAGTTTCACTAGGTTTCTCCCCTTGGGTATGTCGCTCTAGTGGAGCAGGGTTGAGTGGGCGTAGATTCACCTTACAATTGGTTGATCTCGCCCTTTTTGGGCATAGATGGGTCATAGTACTCTCTTTTTAGGCCCTAGCATGGATAAGGATGTGTCTTCCCTCTGGTAGGATGGTCCATAGAACTCCCTCGTGAGACGGGGTGCGGGTCACCCGTCTATGGGGTTGATAAACCCCTAAAGCGTCACATCATTCCCAAGGTGTCCCCCCCCCCCTTCAGTTGGACTAGGGGCTATGTACTTAGTGATTGGGATGTTCATATGGGCCATTTGTGGCATGAGGTGATATTCTGGGAACGGTACGTCGGAGATTTTGGCTTGATGCCCTTCGGGTTGGGTGAGTGGTGGTGTTTGTGCAAGCGGAGTAGATTGTGGTTTGGTGTGCTTCCCTTCGATACGGGGTCTTCCTAACTAAATTCACAAGGTTTGATGTGATGATTTGGGGTGTGGTCCTTGTGTAGACCAATGTGGTTTAATCATTCATGTCGTGGATAAGTAGGGAGGTATTTTCCCTAAGTTTGGTGAACGGAGAGGTGCTTTCCCCTAAGGTAGGTATTCGTTGTTGGAGTCCTTGTTGCCCAGAACACGTTGACATTTGGGGTTATCTCTTATATTTCCCATGAGATAAGGTTGGAGTCATATTGGGAAGTGAAATTGTAACTTCTTCCCTGGGTGGTGTTTCCCCCCTTGTTTGAGTTGGGAAGTTATGCAGTTCGACCCTTGGAGGTGGGGTTGGGGTGGCACACTTAGCCTACTGTCGACCCAAGTGAGGACCTAATGGGTTGGGTCGTGTCATTAAAACTAAAAGTGACTCAACCAAATGCAAACTTTGTTGTGTGGGATAGACAATGAAGGGTAAACAAGTTGAAATTTGATTTCTTTCTTTGTTTCATAATTTTTCGAGGTTAGGTTGGTCACCGACAATGATGAATTTGATTTAATGCTTTTTGAAATATCACAGGTGCTTATCATGTTAAGAATCATTCTGTGGGTGTTGGATGGTAAATTTAGCTTTAGGTCATATCAATTGTTAGGAGGGTTAGCTTCTTCAACTTTGACTTTGTTTGCTACCTTCAGATGAACCTAAAGCATGCCAAAATATAAGAGAATGACAAAGGGCTCTAATTTTTTTACTATTAAGAACAAAAACTAGCTATTTTTTGGATGTATTTGTGACAAAATAGAACGGTAATAAAAACTCATGAACACACCAACGGGTCATTGGCTCGAGGGCATGAGCACCACTGAGATTAATAATTACAAGTTAGTTAAACTAAATTCAAATAATATTAAATTTTGATTAATTATAAACCTTACATCAAATTTAATTTAATTAAATAATCAAATGATTTAAGAGATTAATGTTTTAATATCAAATTAAAAATTATTTTATTTTTTATTTTAAAATAATTTAAAATGTATATTATTATATATAGAGGTGTTGACGGGGCGAGTCGGGTCACCCCACAAGACGAATCATGCAGGCTGCAGATTTTATTGAACGGTCCAGACCGATAGGGTGTCCAGAGTGCAATAAAAATAGGGGACGATACGCTTCGTTGTGCCAGCTATGAAGCTATATGCTCGTTGAGTCGAGTGGATTGAAAAACCAACATCTGCATTTTTGAAATAGATTCACTTTGATCTTGTCTAAGAAGATTTGGGAAGACGCATTTCGTAGCTATCATCGTGACGTCCGTCAAATAATTTATGTAAAATCATGTTAGATGGGTTTAAACTGAAACTGTTTTTTTCTACATTCATATTAATTTAATTTATAATATTATTTTAGTTTATTTTTCTATCATAAATTTTTGATAGTTTAATTATAATTACGAATCAAACGATACCCACACCTACACCCAACGGTCTACTATGCACGGGTGCAGGTTGGATCCATCCAAAATAACGATTTAAAGGCCTAACCTACATAAATCCACAAAATAACCGTTCAACGGAATTGCAGGATGGTATAATTATATACTTAAACCGTTTGTGCATATTATTTTATCAATAATATCCTACCTGCATGATTGAACCAATCGACCAGTAACCCGTCCCTTCCTCCAAGTGGCCGCGTGGTCCCCACGCCTACACCATAAAACGACCGCCCCCTTATCCTACTCCTTCCTGCCCCTTATCCTCCGCATCCCTCTCCCTCTCCCTCTCCCTCTCCCTCTCACGCGTACACGAATCAAGATGCCGTAGATTACTGTACCGGTGTTCTCCGCCATTACCGTGCGTGGCGAGCTCGAACCCGACGGGAAACATGTCAAGCGCGGGCAGGTGGAGCAGGGAAGACGACAAGGCCTTCGAGAGCGCGATCGCGCGACATTGGAAGCCTGGGGAGCCCGACAATGAGCAGCCGTGGCAGAAGATCGCTTCTCAGTTCCCCAGCAGGACCGTGGAGGAGCTGAAGCACCACTACCGAATCCTGGTGGAGGACGTGAGCGCGATCGAGTCCGGCCGCGTGCCGCCGCCCGACTACGGTCGCGAGGAGGTTCCGCCTAACGCGAGCACTCACGCGGCCAGGGACCGCCACCGCCGCTCGAACTGCGATCCCGCCGGGAACGGAGCCAGAGAAGGGTCTAGGTCGGAGCAGGAGCGGCGGCGGGGGACGCCGTGGACGGAGGAAGAGCATCGGTACGTCGTGTTACATTTCATTTCAACCTTCCTAGGGTTCAATAATTTTTCGATTCTGGCTGATCGATCGGTTTTCAGGCTGTTTCTGCTCGGCCTGGAGAAGTTCGGAAAGGGAGACTGGCGCAGCATCTCGCGGAACTTCGTGGTTTCGCGGACGCCGACGCAGGTGGCTAGCCACGCACAGAAGTACTTCATCCGCCTCAACTCAATGAATAGGGACCGGCGGAGATCCAGCATCCACAACATCACCAGCGCCGTCGGAGACGGCGGCGAGGCCGCCCCCTCGGCCGTCTTGCCGGCGAAGCAGAGGGCTCCTCATAACGCGCGGGGTTTGGGGGTGTTCGCGACGCCGGCGGGGGCGGCCACCGCCATAGGAACGCCCGTCATGCTCCCTCCCGGCCACCATCATCCCCGCTACGTCCTTCCCGTCGCCTACCCCATGCCGCCGCCGATGGTGCACCCGTCGTAGCATCTGGCAAATACTGCAATTGCGTTCTGGTCAAAAAACGCTGAAAAATCTGTGAACGTCTTCTCGAAATTTGTGATTTAAGCTGAATTTCTCCATTTCATTGATTTGTATCTAATCGATTCCACGAAGTACAACAAAATCTAGGTGGCATTTTGTTAGGAAACTAATCCAAAAATGGCGGAGGAATCTACATTAACTGATCAATGTCAACGAGCAGGCTCTTGCGCAGAAACGTGTCATGATTATGAACCGAAGATGAATCCCTCCTTCAACCGCATACATGGAGAATCATAAAAATGGCTCCTGCAAATCCTCAAAGCCACTTGGATCTTTTTGCATGATGCGATCGTAGCATATCATACAAGAACCTCTTACGTCCCCATTTCCACCAGAGCGGTGGCACAACCAGCCTCCTCCCCTTTTCGCCATGTTTTTCTGCAATTCAGAGTTCCAAGTACACCATTCGAGTCAAACTCACTGTATCATTTACACCAAAAACACGAACTACAAAAATCTTTACAAGCAGGGTTCGTGAAATAATCAGAGCTCACTTCTTTCAAAAGAATCGGATCCCCCTTTAGACTGCAGTTGCGTGAAAATGGGTTCCAGGATTGGCCAAAAACTCATCTGAATTTTTAGAACTTCGAGAACGGTTCTCAAACCAAGTTTTGAAGGGACGGCATTGTCCAATTCGGTATTGGGGCATTCACCAAGCAATACCTTCATTAAAAGCAAAACTGCAAATCAGAGAAAACCAAAGGCATCCTTATTTTCATGTTTTTAGGAAGATGAAAACTCCTTAATCCATTCCTATTTACCTCACACTTTTCCGAACAATCTTCTCACATAGTTTCTAATACATATTTGAAAAATGAAAATAGAAAATGTTTTCCAAAACCAAACGAACTTGCTATTTTTGTTAGGTTTCTAATAACAAGCTTTTAGACACCCTATATAGATTTCTTGATAACAATAAAAAACATAGAACTATTCCCTTCCCAAATCAAACCCTTCAGATGGATCTATTCACCTTGATCACAGCAGTAGCAGAAGATGATATCGACCGTAGATTGTAGCTGCCAAAAGGAACATCATACACTTAAGTAAAACAAAACAAACACGAGTAGTCAAAAAGACTACTGAGCTAAAATCACGAACCCGCCCTCAAGAATCGCAAGCAACTTTCCCCCGTTGACACCGTTCAACAGACGAGTCATTTGAGCAAAACCAACAGGAGTCACCTGCAACGACCAGACACAACTGATGCAGTAATGATTGTAAACATCAATGGAAAACAATAACGTTGCATTTAATTTTAGAAAACAATTATGTTAAAAAATGGTTCTGAGATAGGAGGGAAAAAAAGTATACCATTTACATTTTCCTGACATTATGAAAATAAAGCTGAGTTTGGTTTTGGAAAACGTTTTCTGTTATTATTTTCTAAATAATAAATTAACCAACAAGAGATTATCCTTACATCACAGCAGCCAAGGGGATCGCCTCTCGCAGCATCAAATCCAGCTGATATGATGGTCATGTCAGGAGCAAATTCATTAGCTGCAAACAAATGTAAGCTAAAAACCATTCAGACTCAACACTAGTCGACCAGCAGAAGGATGTCCTTTTATAAGGTGAAACTCTGGGTAAAGAAGATCTGTAACGATACACAGGGAAATCATTTCTTCTACTCTTCAACATGAAAATCCAAACACAAAAAACTAATTGCTTCGTCTTCTTCATCTTCTCTATATGGGCTGCACCAGCTTTCTCCCAGGCCCACAACTTCAATAGCCATTTCTCTCAGCTGGGCCAGCCCTGCGGTTTCACCTCCCTGGTATCAGCAGGCTCAAGACCCCGTTTGTTTAACCCAGTTCCAAGGGAATGGAAAGGAAAATCATGGAGGTCTCCATCATTTGGAATGTCTGGTTGTATTTCAGGAGGGAAATGAAAGCAGGGAAAGGAGTTAATTTTAAGGGAATAGGTGCCAAAAATGGAGGAAAGGGAAAGGAAAGATGTTTTAATAGTATTTATTTATTTATTATATTTTAAAATTATAATTATTTTTTTATAAACATATATCTATTTTAATTATGTTTAATTCCTTTCCATTGGAAACCAAACATCCCTTTTCACTTTTAATTCCTTTCTTTCCCTCTATCATAGTTTCCATCACTCCCTTAATATGTTCAAACAGAGCCATAAACCGCTTGTACATAACACAGTACTGATGATCATTATGCCCAAAATGCCTAGAAAATCCATAGTTTTTATTAAATAACTTATGTAGTTATTTAATTTCAATATTAACCTGTATCTAATCTTTTTTCACAAGCCCAGATAATTGAAATAACTGCAATATTGACCACATAAATATTCAAGACCCTTGACAAAACCTTTAGAAAATCCAGTGTGGCCGTCTTCATGTTGATGTGGCAGTCTTCAATAGAAACCTTTTGGGTTAAACAAAGAAAATGAGGGGGGGGGGGTGTAAAAATGACTGGTGAGTCAATAGGGAATGGATGGACATTCCACCAAAATCAAGAGCAGTCATGCCTCCCTTAAACGATGAGATTACGAAGATTCAAGACAACTGTATCCTATTTTATTTTCGTGTTATTTTGACACCTCCAGCTTTGACATCTTTTTACACCTGCATGAAAAGCTTAAAAAAATCAGGGGCATTATAATAATTGAAAAAAGGTGTCACAGTGCACAATTACCGAAATGCCCCTGAATCCTATAATCTTTTCATGCAGGTGAAAAAAGGTGTCAAAGCAGGGGGTGTCAAAGAATCATTTCTGATTTTATTTAGGCCAAAATAACATGAATTAAATATGAAAATTTCAAGAAAAATATTGATTGAAAACTTGAGATTAAGTGTAGGATATAATTATTCTAGATGCATGGCACTACGTAAAAAATTTGACACCTATTTACCTCCAACTACAAATGTAATTAAGTTGATCGTGCATTTACAAGGTCACAATAAAAAGGCATGAAAGCAATACTCCTTATGAACTGAAGTGCCTGATGGCAAAGGATGCAGAAACTGCATGGTGAGCAGCTCATAAATCAGACAATTGTTGAGCTGATCTTCAAGTCAAAGACAGGTACTACTTGCAAGTTGAAAATGCTGTCAATAACAGTTACAAGTTAGAGAAGTGCTGGCTGCTGAATCGGTACTGGACAGCGTGTATAGTTGTACTTAAAAAGGAATAAAACCGGTTCAAAGCTTTGAAGGAAGCTGGCTGAAGTTGGAAGAAACCATCCTTGGAGGGGCTTAAGCTTGAAGGCTGCTGGAATCAGTGATGAAATACACATGGATGAAGGTTTTTGAAGGCTGAAGTGAAGCTGAAAATGATAAGGCAATGAGCTGCATTGAAGAACTCAAAGAGGAGTAAATATGCTGCAAGAGACCTTGGGAATGGTTCTGAAGATGTTTAAGAAGGTTTGATAAATTCCCAAAAAATGTTTTGAGTTGATTTAAAAGGTTTGAGAAGGCCCCGAGACTTCTGGAGCTGTTCTGAATTGAATGGAAGAATTCCGGAATTGCTATTACAAAGCTATGAACCCACGCACTACGTAGAGTTCATATATCATTGTAGAGTTCAATTGCATTGATTTCACTGTTTGCGTACAGTTCAGCACAGACTGCATAAAGTTCGCAGTTTTCATAGAGTTCCCTTCAGACTTCATAAGGTACATCGTGGAGTTTATGCAAAGCTGAGCAGACGTCTAAAAATCTGGCTGACTTCTTGTATATAGAGAAATATAGGAAATGACTACAGCAGAGTTACAGTGGAAGTGGAAGAAAACTATGGAGAAGAAGAGTAACTCGAGAGTCCTCACGAAGCTCTTGCCCAAGCTAAAGCCGCATCCCAAGCTAGAAGCTGAACGGCCTGAACAGAAACAATTCTTTCCCTTCACTCTCTCCAGCCCTCCCTACTTATAACAGCCCCTGCTAACAACCTGTGGGCCCCCCAGCATATTCCCCCCCAAGATTCTCAGCATATTCCCCCAGCCGTCCACCCCACTAACAACAACAGCTGGCCTCACCAATCACCCCATTGGAGTTACAATTTTTCCCGTTGCAGCCCCACGCATCCCTATCACCGCCACCATCCCGAAAAAACCACCTTGTCCTCAAGGTGGTGGACATTTCCCATAGTGTGACGGCTCGGTTCCGCCCCTCGAAGATCAGTTGACCGAAATTTGACATGAACCAAATCAAAATGCAATGGCAGCGGTGGGGGCTGGTCTCCAGCGCAAGTGCCCCGTGCTGAACATTAGAAACTTGCTCGAGCAGAGAAACAATAGGGGTAAATGTCATATTAAGCACAGCCAGAGATGATTCAAGTGTTGTTGCCCACCTTGCATGTTTCTGGTCCAAATCAGCATCGCCTCTCCTTCTAAAAATGACCGAAACATCCTTGTGTTTGCATCTGAGGTTATGTGGATCCGGCGATAGAACGTAAAAGCTCAAACCTCTTTTCGGCGCTTGCTGCTGCAGAGCTCGGATCGTCTTCAGTATCATGTATTCCAGATGGAGACAGCACTGCTGAATTAGTAAATCAGGAATGGAATTTTGCTTCTCCAAGTTTTTGATTTTTGACCAAACACTGACATCTCTCGCATCACAAATTTCTGCAATTAGTAAATCACCCAAACAGATATATGCATTCTGACGGCAAGGGAATCTTTCTAAATGAAGAAGATAATGTAAACTGGCCCAAGAAAGCTTGGCTTTCACCACATCTCTGTTTCCCCATACAGTCTCCTTAATGCTATTAAAATACCTGTAAAATGTTGTAGTCGCTATCATATGTGAGAACTCTTTGTCTAAATTAGCAAATGAACTGACAATAGTATCCAGCCTTCCAGTAGTTTTGTCCAACAGCATAAAAAAACATTCATTGCTGAGATATCTAGATAATGCCTTTGAAATCGATCTTCTTAAAGTATCTCCAATGCCTTCTACACCAAGCTTAACAGAAGTATAAAAAGCTTCAGGTGCATCTGTGAGAGTGAGCTCAGCTTCACCATATTCAAAGACTCCGGTAGATATGCAGGTCTCATTTATTTGATGCGAAACCTAGTCAAAGAGCAAAAGATATAGATTCGGTCTTTTCTCCCTTGAATTTGCAAGGGAATAGCTAACGGCAGCCTCAATTTCTTCCTTAGCAGTAGTATCAGGAATTTGATGACATTCTTTCCGATGTGATGTGTTAGGACTCTTGCCTAACATGTGAGTCGAACAGTAGAAATATGGAAGAAGATAGAAGAACAAACTATAAACTGTTTTAGGTAGAAGCAGAATCACTGAACCTTCTTGAGTTACAGTAGTAGGAGACGAAGGAGAAAGGAGAAGGGAGAAAGGTGAAAGAAGAACTCATCGGAAGAAGACCACTCATCCAAGAGCCAAGGCAAGAGCACCCCAGGGCCGAAACCTCCCAGCTACTACCAAGCAGAAGTCCAAAATGATCCGTGTCCCTTCCCAGCTACCTCACTCCAATTTATTACCCCAACCAAACACAACAACCCACAACTGCCCCAACCTACTCCATCTGACAGTTTCAAACAGGAAAGAGTTTGCTCCTTGCCAACATTTTCCTGACCGGTCCAGATTTCTTCCAAGCTAACTTCAGCAGGCTTCAGACCGGTAGCTTCAATTTCCATCATCTGCGCCTGTTCCGGAAATACTTGTTGATCAGAAAAATTAATCAAGATGCTTTGTTAAGCCATGATTCAAGTTGAGAGTTGAGGAAGATTGAATGAGAAGCAAATGAGAAGATCATTGCTCCTTTATATTGTGATTTTCAAATGAGATTTGAAAATCAATATTGATGATCAAAATGGAGATTAAATCTGTTGATGCATGCACTGTTCTTCATGGATTAAAACATCACAAAATTAAATATGATTCAAGCTGGATAAATGAGGAAGTTGATCTTCATGACCAAGAAAAAGGAGATCAAAACTGAAATGCGATTCTAGGAATTTGAATTGCCCATAAATGAAGAAATTCCAAATTACATAAATCTGGAAATCAATGTGATGAAGCATGCGATGCTCTTAAATGGAATTAAATATCACAAATGGATTTGTGATTCAAGTTGATTGATGAAAAGGTTGAAGTGTGAAGTTCTCTGATGATTTAAAATGTAAGTTGGTGCGCATAATGAAATTCAGAGGCTCTCACGCTGCAAAGAGAAGAGCCATGCCACAATTGTACTTGTAGTATGTCTCTTTTTGAACAACTTTGGATAATGTTTTATTTGCAGATTTGAGACCCGAACCCCCAAGGTGTATACCTCCAAAGGAGCCCTTGGGATGTATTTATAACAAATAATAAAGACCACACCGGACCTCAAGTCCGATGTGGGATGCAGACTCCAACACTCCCCCTCAAGCTAGGTGTACCTAGCTTGGACACATAATGAAAAGAAAGCAACAAAACAGACGCTAACACTCCCCCTCAAGCTGGACATACCCAGCTTGATGACAAAACATGACGAAATAAAAAGAAAACTGCAAAAGTTGTTGCTCCCCCTCATGATCAAAGCTCCCCCGCAGGATGATGGATGGAAGATGTTGCGGGCGCAGCAGATGACCACTCAGACCGGCCAGTTGACAGAACGCCAGGAATGCCGCACTAGTGGGGCCGGTTGATGAAACGCCGGGAAATCCAAACTAGCACCGGGAAAACCGCACTTGCGGGGCCGGCGACGGGAGGCGGGGATTCCGCAGAAGTGTTGCGGGATCTGGCGGTGCCAAAGGGCTCGAATCCAAGACAATCAAGGTGCTGCGCCACGGTGGATGAAGCGTGAAGGTGTGTCGGCTGACAGAGAGGCGGCTGCCTGGAGTAGTCGGGAGAAGCCGGCGAGGCGGGGATGCCGCAGGAGGTGCCGGAGAGCCGAACCTTGAAGCTGGGCAGCCGCAGGGAGAAACTGGAGCCGGCTGGCTGCCGGAAGAGGGGCGCAGGAGGAGGCCGGCGAGGGAGCAGGACAGCGGGAGGCGGCGCTAGAAGCCGGAGGAGGCCGCCGGTGTGGAGGGGCCGGCAGAACTGGAGGCGCCGGCAGAGGAGGGGTCGCCGGGAAGGGGAGTCGTGCCTGGACGAGTGCGCCGGGAGCCAGGAGCCGGGGCGATGGCACTGCTGGGAGAGGGCTCCGCTGGGGCGAGGGCTGGATGTCCGCACAGGAGCAGCGGGCCGCGCGCAGGGAGGGAGACGGCGCCAGGGACTTCGCAGCAGCGCTGGATCGGGAGGGAGACGGCGCCTGGGTCGGGAGCGGGAGGAGCGCCGGGGTAATTGCGGAAGCCGGAACGGCCGCCGAACCCGTTGCGCACAGGGAGGGTGGGACGAGGAGACAGTCGCGCGGGAGGGCCGGCTAGGGTAGGAGCGGCGTTGGAGGGGAGATTCGCCGGAAGGACACGATCCGGGCAAAACCGGGAGGCCGGCGAGACGAGGCCGTCGCGCGGGGAGAAGCACCGCCGGGAGAAGAGGGAGAGCCGGCTGGAGTCGCGCGCAGGACGGAGCCGTCGGGAGGGAGGGCCGCCGGGAGGAGACGCCGGGAGCCGGGGGGCGACGCGGCGAGAGGGCCACCGGACAGGGAGCCGGCTGCTCGGGAGGGAGGGGAGGGGCGACGGCAGAGCTGGCCAAGGAGGCCACCGCCCCCCTGACGGGGAAAACGTGAGTAAACCCTAGAGCAGAATAAAAAAAAAGATGGGAGGGAGGGGTCGGGTTTAGCAAACCTCCTCTGATACCATGTAGAAAGAGGAAAATATGAGACCCGAACCCCCAAGGTGTATACCTCCAAAGGAGCCCTTGGGGTGTATTTATAACAAATAATAAAGACCACACCGGACCTCAAGTCCGATGTGGGATGCAGACTCCAACACAGATATTTGTGGAATATTTTTGAGAAGAAATATCTCGGGCCTGCTAGATGAATAAATGAAAGATTTATTCGGCTGGGAATAAAAGAAATGAAAGAAATAAAACAAGGGCATTTTTAGAATGCTGCATGAAAGGACACGGGGATAGACCCACGTAAGGGTGAGGAAAAGATATGGAGGATTGTAGGGTGCAAGCTGTTGTAGGCGGTTTGTTTTGCTTGCACATTTATCTCTGAGATATTTCCATTTTTGGAAATTGTGAAATGACCCTGAAACAAAAATAATAGGGCTCGTACAAAAGCTGTGCGAACCTCTGGAGATAAAAAAAAATATACCGCTCTCCCCTAAAGAAACTGTGAACCGAACTGAGAGAGCAGGAGAAGCCGGCACTGAACTGAAGAACTTCGGGTATCTGAGAAGAGGAGAAGAAGATCCTGCAACACCCACAGTTGCAGAAACTTTAGAAGAAGAAGAATAACAATATTTGAGAGAGAGACTGACATTATTGCAGCTATTCCTATCTAGGTGTTGAGCCTTTCTCGTTGAGGAGCTGCTCAGTTACTAAAATCACAGGAGCTCAAGTTGAGAGAAGCCCTCGAGCAATTTCTAAAAAAGAACTGGGAGTTTGGCAGAAAACAGAGACCTTGAGCGGATTGAAGATCTACTTCAAGTTGAGGAAGGAAGCTGTGAGACCAGTAGGAAGACTGAAGACTGTGGGATGTGGTATAAAGACCTCTTCACTTGTTATATAGAAAAGACTTGCATATGTAATATGGTGAGCATGGTTTCAGGATGACACCTAACCAACCCGCTTGAAGTTGATGACAAAATTATTAATAGAGAATCTATGACTCGGACATCCCAATCACAACACTGAGTAGGTTTCCTGGGAGGGGCTGGGCCTTCTGAAAACAGTGTGTTGCACTTTATTTTCAGCTTGCACGTGGTGTATGTGATTAGCTAGAGATAGAGAGATTCATTAACATCCTAACAAGAGGCAGAGCTTCAAATATCAAAGGAGATAAAAAGTTTATAAGATTAATTTGAAATTTGATAAAATATTTAACTACACCTGATTCACTCACCCCCAAGGTGTTTGCACCAATTCACTGAGGCTTACAATTGGTATCAAAGCACAAGGTTCCCTCTGATTGGATCTAAATTTTCCAACCCTGGTGTTTATTATCAGAATATATTAAGTGCAGATTTGGAGTGGTTCCTGAAGAGCCTTTGATGGAGAATTTTACTTCTACTCCTGTTGCAACAAATGTGGAGGTCTCGGCCAAGACACTAAAAAGAGGGGGTAAAAAAGCTAAGAAGCTTCGAAAGAATCCAAAACTGGAAGATGATCAACTAATCGAAAGTAGTCAGAGTGGTAAATCTTTTGTTAAATTTGTTGAAGATGATTCATCAGATGAATCAAGTTCAAACTGTGATCAGAATGAAGAAAATGGTCTTATTAAATTTGTTGAAGACCTCTACTTTGAGGTTAGGGAATACATGAAGAAAATCCCTAATGAAGTTGTTAGTTACATATTTGAGTTCATCCAGGATTTATATGATGAGAAATCACAACTAGAAGATGGTGTTAAAGCAAGGCAAAAAACATTGCAAAAATGCAACACTCTCATCAAAGAGCTGAAAGCTAAAGAGCAATCCCTACAGATCAGTAGAGAAAAATTCTCAATGGGTGAGGAAAACTGGCAATACAGTATTGATGAGAAAGCAAAGGTTAGCAAAATCTGTGAAGAGAAGATCCATGCTCTAGGAGAATCACACAATGCTACTCTTGGTGTCAAGGAAGCTCAACTAGAAGTCAAAGCCAGAAGAACCAAAGACCTTGAAAATTCTCTAGAAGAAAGTAGCAAGCGCCCTGAGGATCAAATTCAGAAGATGAAGGACTAGGAAGAAAGTTTCAGGTCAGCTGAGGATGAGAAAAATACCCTCAAACTGATGTGTCTTGAGCTGGAAATAAAATTGAGAAATCCGGAATCAACACATGCTGGAACTTCTCAAACAACTGAGAAGAGAAGTGCTGCCACACAAACTTCTGAAAGGAGTCTTGCTCCTAAGAAGACTCAAATTGATGGCAAGAAGAGCTCAGAATCATATCTCATGATCAACCTACAAAAAGCTCTTAGAGGTAGGTATCCCTTTGTCATGATAAATCTGTATGCACTGATTCTGTTTTGAAAAATAGTATAGGACTAACATTAAAATCTGGACAAATGTTGATGGAGAAAAATGTTGAGAAACACACCACATCATCAAGGGCGGAAGTAGGCATTCCAAGAAGAGCAGCTCCCCCCAAAGCAAGCTCAAAAGAAGGCTGATTGAACTCAAATACAGCAAGCACAAAAATCTGTCCAGGCTGATTGTACAACAAGCAAAAGGAATAGATTTATTGGCTACTTCTTGTGTTGTTGGAGATTTAGTCACAAAGTCATTGACTGCCAGCACAACATGTCAGTAATTGGAAATTATAAAAGGCCTAAATCCAGGGGGGAGCAGTGCTGAAGCTAAAAGAAAACCTGTTGTACAGAAGCCGAATCTAAAGAAAAAGGAAAATTTGTCTCTCAAGAACAGATTTAGTTTTGAAAATTTCTGTGAGTATTGCAATAAAAGTGGGTCACTGCTATGAAGAGTATGTTCCAACCAAGCACAACTCATATATTGAAGAGAATAGAAAGCCACAAAAGAAAAAGAAGCAGGTGATGAAAGAAGACAAGTCTGCCTTGAGGAGTACACAAAAGAAAAAAGCTAAGTCAACAACTCCCAAAAAATTGGAGAAGAAAGTTGATCAGACAAGAAGAAGATGCTTCTACTGTGGTAAGAAAGGTCAAATCATGGACCAGTGTAAAATGACCATGAATTACAAGATGAAAGGGAGCAAGCTGGAATCTAAAAGTGAATTAATCCAAGAAAGGGATAGTAGGATTGGTTTAGTGGTAGACACCCGAGATGAAGAACACGAATTTCATGAAGTTGTCCAAAAAGGGTAACCTAAAGGTTGTTGAAGATGTGCGTGGAAGGTGCAAACAGGCTAAACATCTTATTATCAAATGTATGACATGGCTGCCAAAACAAGAAAAATTATTGAAAACTAAGGGGAAAACACTAGTGACTTCTAGTGCTGAAAGTGTTTCTATTAGAAAAGAATCTACACACAAAAAGAAGGCTGGGCATGTGAGAATGTTCGACAATATAATCAGCCCAGTTGAAAATGGTCAAGAAGATGGAGCAGGCAGAAAAGAAAGAACGTGCTTTACTTGCTAGAGTAAAGAATCCTGTTTCAGCTAAAAAGAAAGCCGAAAACAAAAAGAAATCAATGTTGCCCAAAAAAGTTCAGATCTGGAAAACTAAAGAAAATGCAAGCATGAAGGGTTCCAGACACTTTAGAGCTGCAAAGAAAGAAGTTCCTGGGTTGAGAAACAAGACTCGGCCATGTTGCTCTAACTAAGGAGTCTATGAAGACCCACCTTATTCTCATATTGTGTTCAATGTGCATCTTAAAAGAGAGAATTCAACGTGAAGCATGAATAAGGAGAAATGATGAATGTTGTGATGTCCATACAGCATGAAGAAAGTCAACCATCATGGGGAATATAAGTGGTACCATGCTCATTTCAAGAGAAAGCAATCCATGATGAAGATAATTGAAGAGCATCCCTTGAGGGGGAGTTAAGGAAGAACAAGCTGCCAGAGATTTGTTATTCTTGTTGAATCTAAAATTCTGAACAGCCCCTGCAAAATTGAAGGATGATGTATGATTTTCACTTTCCCATCACTGATTTGATTTATATGGAATATGGTTATCAAGGGAGAGTGATTATCTAATAAAAATGGGGAGAAAAACAAACTTGCGCTTGAATGTTTTTGATGTGTTTGTTGAAGTTATGTGCAGGTACATACAAATTCTTGCAAATCTGTTTGAACAGACACTAAGAAGTGCAGTTTGAGTTGGTATCAAATTCAGATTAGAATATAGACAACTTTATAGTCTAAATTGATCAATCTTGTTTTCTACACCATAGACTTAGAGTTGATTGGTTGATGGCACATTGCTAAGAAAAATGTGGTGTCACCTTTCTCTCGTGTGGAAACAAGGGGGAGAACAAAGAAAACGAACAAGAGGGGAGAAGATGATTTTCCAAATTCTGAAGAGTAAGGGGGGAAGAATTTTCCCTTGCAAAACCTTCTCTTACACCTATAGTATCAATAAGGGTGGAAACATTTCTTCTTCGCATTTATTGTCAACGAAGAGGAAGAGACATATTGACATGCATTCATGTGAAGCAATCATTAATATTGATAACAAACACAAAGGGCGGGATTGAAGTAACCAAAGGTTTGTATTTGTTGCATTTGTTGTCAATAAGTGCAAATATGTATATCTTAGAGAAGTTGGGTGGTGGAGGAAGAATCCACTCAAAGAACATGAAGACGACGCCATTATAAATGGCAAAGGATGCAGAAGTTGCTTGGTGAGCAGCCCCTAAATCAGACGATTGTTGAGCTGATCTTCAAGTCAAAGACAAGTACTACTTGCAAGTTGGAAGTGTTGTCTACAACATTTACAAGTGAAGTTAGAGAAGTGCTGGCTGCCGAACTAGTACTGGATAGCGTGTATAGTTGTACTTCAAAATGATTAAAACGGGTTCAAAGCTTTGAAGGAAGCTGGCTGAAGTTGGGAGAAACCATCCTTGAAGTATTTAACATGAAGGTTCTTGGAATCAGTGATGAAATACACTTAGATGAAGGTTTTTGAAGGATGAAGTGAAGCTGAAAATGATAAGGCGATGAGCTGCATTGAAAAACTCAAAGAGGAGTAAATAAGGCCTTGGGAATGGTGTTGAAGATGTTTAAGAAGGTTTGATAAATACCCCCAAGTGTTTTGAGTTGACTTGAAGAGTTTGAGGATGCTCTGAGAAGTTCTGGAGGTGCTCTGAATTGAATGGAAGAATTCTGGAATTGTTGTGCTGAGGTGAGAAAAATTATGTGTCATGAACCCTACGCACTACGCAGAGATCATATATCTTCGTAGAGTTTAACTGCGTTGATTTCACTGTTAGCATGCAGTTCAGCACAGAATGCGTAGAATTCACAATTTTCATAGAGTTCCCTTCAGACTTCGTAAGGTGCATCATAGAGTTGATGCGAAGCTGAGCAGAAGTCTGAGAATTTGGCAAAGTCATGAACCCTACATTGGAGTTCATAGGGTACATTGAGACATCGTAGAGTTCAGACATCGTCAGGTTCCTGAACTTCATAAGGTTCCTGGCTGACTTCGTAGAGTTCCCTTCAGACTTTGTAAGGTGCATCATAGAGTTGATGCTGAGCATAGTTCTGTGATTTTGGAAAAGACATGAACCAACGTCGAGACTTCGTAGAGCGAAAATTGAAGTTTGTAGGGTACAGCAAGCACTTCGTAGAGTTCATAGACTGCGTCGAGTGTAGTTCATAGAGTTCAAACAACCCTACAAAAAACCGTAAGGTTCACAAAGCCTTACGAAGATGGGCAGAACTGTTCCCTCCTTTGTGAAGAAATAATATCAGATGATGCGTATGCTTTGGTTTCAAAATCTAAACATCGCGATGTTTTGTTAAGCCATGATTCAAGCTGGGACTTGATGAAGATTGAACGAGAAGCAAATGAGAAGATCGTTGTTCCTCTATATTGTAATTTTCAAATAAGCATATTTGAAAATCAATATTAATGATCAAATCAAAATGGAGATTAAATCTGTTGATGCCTGCACTGTTCTTCATGGATTAAAACATCACAAAATTAATTGTTATTCAAGCTGGATATATAAAGAAGCTGATTTTCATGACTGAGAAAAAGGATATCAAAGCTGAAATGATATTCTGGGAATTTGAATAGCTTAGAAATGAAGAAATTTCAGCTTACATAAATCTGGAAATCAAGGTGATGATGCATGAGCTGTTCTTAAGTGGAATTAAATATCACAAATGGCTTTGTGATTCAAGCTGATTGATGAGAAGGTTGAAGTATGAAGTTCTCTGATGATTTAAAATGTAAGCTGGTGCACATGCTGAAATTCAGACTCTCACGCTGCAAAGAGAAATCATGCCGCGATTGTACTTGTTGTATGTTTCTTTTTGTCCAGCTTTGGAAAATGTTTTATTTGCGAATATTTGTGTGAAGTATTTTTGAGAAAAATATCTAGGGCCAGCTGGAAGATTAAATGGAAGATTTATTCGGCTGAGAATAAAAAAATCAGAAAAATAAAAGGGCATTCCCGCGTGAAAGGACGTAGGGATAGACCCACGTAGAAAGGTTGAAGAAAATATATGAAGGATCGTGGGGTACAAGCCATTGCAGGCGGTTTATTTTGCTTGCAAGTTTATCCATGAGATATTTCCAGCATTGCATGTGTTGTATTTAATTAGGTAGCATAAACAGATTCATCCACATCCTAACAAGTGGCAGAGGTTCAAATACCAAACTGGGTAAAAAGTTATAACATTAATTTGGAATTTGATAAAAGATTTAGCCACACCTGATTCACTCCCTAAAAAGTTTGTAAGATTAATTTGGAATTTGATAAAAGATTTAGTCCCACCAGATTCACCCCCACCCCCGAGTGTCTGCACCAATTCACAGGGACTTACAACATGGACCACGAATTTCTTTAATCAATAAAATGAAAATTACATCAAACAACAATAAATGAAAAAATAAAATTAATAAATTATTTCCATTTAAATGAAAAGGCAAAGCTCATAAATTCACAGGGACTTCAACATGGAACACGAATTTCTTTAATCAATAAAATGAAAATTACATCAAAAAACAATAAATGAAAAAACAGAATTAATAAATTATTTCCATTTAAATGAAAAGGCAAAGCTCATAACCTATAGGAAGCACAATCTGCTGAAATGCAAACATATAATCATTATCGCCAACTCCACAATGACTCCAGGGAACATTAACACAATATCCCTCCGCACCCATGGTACCAACCTGTCAAGATTGAATTATAAATCAAAATTATTTGTGTACAGTGTCAAAACCTTTTGAAAGCTATAAATGCAATGTAGACATTATTACATAATGTCATTTAAGGTGCAATTCCAATCATCTTAAAAAAAAAAAAATCACACCTTAATCCCATCAATCAAATCTCCCTTCAAATATCAAAACAAATAATCCAAAGAAATTCACAAATTGATAAATTATACCTCATTAGCTGCTCCAGTACCGGGATAGAACTTTCCTCCCTCGTATCTATGTAATGATATATACAAGACCTGAACATATACAAATTTTCAAAAATGAAGTGAAAACATCTTGATCTTTAAATTAACTACAAAAAAAACTTTCTCCATGATGTCATTTCACTGAAATCAATGGTTTTTTAGCAAGAGTTGACAATACAGAAGTTGAAACATAAATTTCACAGCATACTGATTTATTTCTCTCAAATATTTCTTGAGTGCCATTCCCATGATGCACATCCTGCAAGAAAACAATAACTTTCATTATATGTTTTAAAAGCTCTTGAAGAACTCACACATTTAAAGAAATATGGTCCTCTAAGAAGATCATATATAATATAAAAAATAGCAATTTAGACATATATCATATGAAGATTAGCTGAAGAACAAAGGCATAAAAAAAACAAGGATTTGATGTCAAAATAAAAATGAACACCAAAAAGAGGTGGGTAAGGTTATTTCTCATCACCAAAATAATGTATATAAAATTGTAAAATGATATGGAGGAGAACCCAATACCCAAGGTTTTCCTCTAAGGAAGGTCTTGAGGTTATTTTATAATGAATACTAAAAACCATATCAGACCACAAGTTCGATGTGGAACGCAGACTCTAACACTCCCCCCCTCAAGCTAGGTGTACCTAGCCTGGACACATAAAGAAATAAACCAAGCAATCAACAGACGCTGCAAACACTCCCCATCAAGCTGGACATATCCGACTTGATTACAAAGCTAAGACAAAACAAAAAAAGATAAACCGCCATGGTTGTTGCTCCCCCTCAAGACGATGATGGATAATGGATGATGGATGATGGAAGAAGCTGCTGAAAAGGATGTGCCAACGAGGCGTCGAGAAAACCGCATAGGCGGGGCCGGACAACAAAGCGCCAGAAAATCCGCACTGGCGGGGTCAGTCGTTGGAGCGCCGGGAAAGCCGCATGGGCGGGCCGGTCGTCGGAGCGCCGGAAAATCCACACTGGCGGGCCGGTCATCGAAGCCCCGGGAAACCGGATGAGGAGGCTGACATGGAGGCGGGGGCTGTCGCAGGATGAGGTCGGCAAAGAAGGGCGCCGAACACCCGTAGGAGGCGACAGTGTGGAGGTGAGGCTTACGCAGGAGGCCGGCGACTGGAGGGCGAGGGGGCTGCCTCGCGTGGGGAGAGGCCAGCGGACAGGGGAGGCAACGCTCCAGATCTGGACGTGAGAAGGGGAGCCGGTCACCGGAGGAAGGGCCGAACGATGAGGGTCGCCGGACTAGAGTGGCGGGAAGAGGGAGATGCGAGAGGAGGGAGGAACACAGGGAGAGGGATGTCCGGCCTAGATCTAGGCAGCGCTTGGAACCCGCAACAGCGGTGGTGGAAAGAATGACGGGGAGGAGTCGCTGCGGGGTCTGGCACCGCTACGAGAGCCGGCGCGCACAGGGAAGCAGGAGAGCGGTGTCATCCGTCAGGAATGGGCGCAGAGGCGGAGAAGACAATCAGGATCCCGATCGGTCATGCGGTGGTGCGCGGATCTGGCTGGAATAGGAAGGCAGGGCGCCGGGAGGACGTGACTGGGAGGGGCTGTCGACAGAACGAGGCGCCGTTGCGCAGGGAGAAGACGTCGAGGGATGCACCGGGGGAGGAAAGTCGGGACCGTCACACGCACAGGAAGGGTTCCGCTGGGAAGGAGCCGCCGGGGGTCGTCGAGCGAGGAGAGGTTGGCTGCTGGAGGGGCTGACGTGGAGGGCCGCCGAGGGAAACGAGGTCGGAGGGGCAACGGAAAACGAGGCCTACTGGCTATAGATGTCGCCGCCCCCCACGGGGAGAATTGCTGGAAACCCTAGACGGAAAAAAGAATAGGAGGGCTCGGGTTTAGAAAACCTCCTCTGATACCATGTAGAATGATATGGAGGAGAACCCAATACCCAAGGTTTCCCTCTAAGAGAGGCCTTGAGGTTATTTTATAATGAATACTAAAGACCGCATCAGACAACGAGTTTGATGTGGGACGCAGACAAAAATAATGAGAAATGGAAAAGAATTATTACTTCAAAATATGTTTTTTCTATAACTCTTGTAAAAAAAAGGCAAGAAACATGGATCAAATCTAGAAAACTATAAGGTTTTAACACCAAAACAAAATTAACTTGAGAATGTTTGGCAAGGCCAATAACCAAACATCAGCACAAATAACCCTGCAACTTATAACCAAACATTTGTCCTGTTTGATATAGGTTACACTATTTAAAATTTGAGGAACATAATAACCCTCCATCCAAGACAGCTTGCTCAAAACACAGTTCATGGACATAGCAAAGACAAGAAATTTTTAAACCAATAATACCAATATGGGTAAAAGGGAATGCAAATACATCACAGAGATACACTGTAATGTAGTTCTTAAGGGAAAAGGCTCCTATCTATTGATTCTCATGGTAGCCTTCAAAGGGTACTGTTAGCAAAACTTCAGCAGAGTTGGAGGGTCATCATATTTTTTGTTTCTTGGAATCATGTAGTTATCTTGCTAGTAAATCTCTTCAGCTGCCCTATAAATTTTTAATTGCAGCCCAAAACTTGGAATACATTAGCCAAGAATACTTTTCTTGCAACTTTTCGATAGAACACAGCCATCCTGCTAGCAGTTTTTTTTTTTTCAAAAATTATTTATCACAACCAAAAGAAAATAAAAAACACAGCATTACCCAATCAACAATCAAAATCTTCTTCGCACCAGCAGCCTGAGCAGCTAAAGCAGCAACTGCTGCATTGTTGTGAAGGCAAAACCCCATGGCCTGTCTTACACCAGCATGATGACCTGGAGGTCGAACCTGACTTACAGAAAATGGAGGAGAAATAATGTATATAGGATTATTTCCCTATATATACATATAAGAAAAAAATAGATATCTGCAATACAATTTTAGAAAATAAATGTTGTCCTTGCCAGAGCAAATCCATTTTTGGCACGCCCTGAGAAAATAGCAGTAGCAAGATCAGCACACAATCCTGCTGCCAGCCTTGCTGCACAAGCTGAGTGCTCGTTTGCATACGTATCTGGAGTAAAATAACTACAGCATAATATTAAATAAAAATAATCAATCAGTGAGGAAGGACAATACTGTAAAAATAGAAGAACGTGAAAGAAGAAAAAATGATCAATCAGTGAGGTAGGACAAATAGTGTAAAACAGAAGAGCGCAAAAGAAAAGAAAAGAATAGAAAAAGAATCATGAGTGTTTATAAATAAATATATTCCTTCGAACACGGAAATTGCACATTAGCCCATAAAATATTGGAATATACCGAATAACCCACAAAATAAAAATAAAAACCAATATCTCATTTTAACATTAAAAAAGAAACCTAAATGTATCACCACCAGAGAATGGTTCCACTCAAACTAAAAGTACCCTTGTCACTGTCCCTGTCTGATAGGAATGAGAGTAGTGGGACAGTGGGTTGTACATGTGAAGGGCAGTTTTGTAATTTACTGTAGAAAGTATGTGATCCCCCGCAGAGCGTCGCTACTTCCCCACAGGTAACCTAATTTAGAAATTTATAAGAATGCTTGATCCACTACTAACTACAAAAAAGTAGATAGTGGAAGTCCGAGATAGACCCACAGAGAGGCTGAAATCATGAGCCTTCAAAGTTTGGTTAACTTATGTTGACCCGATTACTAACTCATGGATCAAGCTTAAAGAAATCAATCTAAATTTATTAATCACAAACAATTTATGGAAGCAGAAGCTTGGGATCAATTTCAAAGGATGTTATAAAAGGAATTTTCGTCTCTCTCAACCATGGTTTGGTCGGCTTGTTTGCCACAAAGTCGTTCAAGAATCAATAACCTCTTATGTTCAATTTAGTTAATTCTATCTAAGCTAGTGAAGATCCCTTGGTCTTGAGAAATTCACTACCCTAGACGCATTACGCTCACCTCTTAAATTGGAAGACAAATATGAGTTGCTGATCACAGCCCGATTTGCTCAATTGATTTGGATTTCCTCCCCACTCCTCATGGTCAGATTCGTGTAGGGAGATACAATTTGGATTAAGTACCGACATCAATTCCTAACCAAAGACGACTTCACCATTATTAAGATAAACGATTTATTTAAGCACTCATCCTTCTACTCTCGACCCCTCGCACAGCGATTAGACACACATGACGGTGGAAAACACCATCATTCGTGGGTAAAGCATCTCAAGGAATGAATGAATGAAAGAAGAGTTGACACCAACGAGTAAAAATAGTGTGAAAATAAAGAAACTTACTTGAATTAAAAGCCAAGATCCACAAAACAAAGTGTTAAATGAAAGGAACACCAAATAACGACTAAGACAGCAGAACGAAAGCTAAAACCTAATGGTAGTGTTGACGCCCTCAACTCTCGTCAAGCACTGCTTTTTATATTAAACACCATTCGCGAAGTGAGAGGGTCTATCATGGCGCAAAGTAGCAAGATCCCTTTTCATTTAATTCTGCCTCGAGCATCTCGCGGCACGACCTAAGGCTTCGCGGTGCGGCTGAGATCTTTCTCAATTCGAACTTGAATGTCCCCCCCGAAGATCACAACACGAAATCTCTGGGAAATCAGCTGAGATTTCTGTCATTGAATCTTCACAAAACCCATCACGGTGCGAATAATCCGATCACGACGCGAACTGCAACACGCTGCTCCCCAAGCTTTAAACTTTCAATTGTGGCACGGCCCACAAATTCATGGCACAAAATAAACGATCTTCCGTCCCACATCAAAAGTTTCGGCGTCCATCGAAAGTTTCAGCCACCCGTCCCACATCGAAATTTCATTACACTATTTAAAAAAAATGAGGTGTCTCTTCATTTTTTTCAATGCAAATTTGACACAACATCAAATTGAATTAACATTGAATAACTGAATAAAAGGTTTAAATCTTGTATTCCTAAAAACCTCATTATTGATTTTTTTATTACGTATCCACCCCCCCCCCCCCAAAAAAAAAGCATGAAAAAAAGGCTTGAATGGTACAATCCATCTGTCACCCCAGAATGATGAAAGGGGTGATCTAGTGGGGGAGTTTAAACCTTCTTGAGCCCCATGGAAAAAAAGGGTTTGCTGGCTGAGAAGATCAAATCACTATTCGAATAGAGTTGGCTTCACCCCATGCAGATTGGTCGGCCTGCCCTTGAGGTGGGCTGGCCCGATCTCCTTGGTGCTTGGCTGGTGGGCCAATTTTTACCTTGAAATCTTCAGTCATGACGCGAACTCAATAAGCTCCTAAATAGGCCTTTATCTTGGGCAATCTGTTGCTGTTGCTGCTTCAGCAATCTTTTGTAAAGTCCTATTCTGTAGCTATCAATACAGAGCTTTCAGTTAACTCTTGTTTTTCCTCACACAAACCCCTACAAACCTAGCATTTGGTGCTTTCATTGCGACCAACGCCGATTGTGTGAGAGGATAGTTGTTGGAATAAGAGGTGACGGGGTTGTTGAACTCGACCAGGATGGAGACGCAAATAGCTTTTCGGTGGAATTTGTGAGTGCTGGTTTGAAGCAGTTGATAAAGATGCAGGCGGCGGCAACTCTACTTCAGAACGAGGGTTTCAAGAGGCAACAAAGTTAGGAAGGTCGTATGTCGGAGGTTTAAACATCTATAAAATTCCTTGCAAGGGAACAGGTGGAGCACGCGAGGCTGTATTGTGAGGCCGCGATCCATGCAGGCACAAACACAGGCTCTTGCTTCTGTTCAACATTGTTTCTTATAATTTTTTGGAACCTCCAAATACGAAAGTAACAAATGTGTGAGAGGATCGTCGTTGGATTAAGAAACGACGGAGTTGTTGTTGAACTCGACGTGAGTAGCTTCGGTGGAATTTGTGAGTGCTGGTTTGAAGCAGTTGATGCAGACAAGGGCGCAGGCAGCAGCAACTCTACTTTAGAATGAGAGTTTGAAGAGGCATCAAAGGCAGGAAGGTCGTATGTTGGAGGTTCAAACATCTATAGAATTCCTTACTAGGGAACGGGCGGAGCTCAGGAGGCACCACCGTGAGTTGCTGCAATCCATGCAGGCACAAGCGCAGGCTTTAGCTAAGCTTTTTGTTCAACATCGTTCTTCTGATTTATCAAAACCTTTGACTGTGGAAGTAACGAGACCGAGAGTTCCGCCGGCTGTACAGGAGTGGTGACGAAAAGAGTTCGAGCTTCAGATCGTGCTACAGGAACAAATAAGAACCTCAAAACGATCACTACCACAAAACAGGGTTTCCGCAATGCCACCCTTTAACAGCACTAAAAAAACGCTGATAAAGGCGCCCCGTTTATCAGTGCTTTTTTTAGCGCTGTTAAAGGGGCCCCCTTTATCAGGGCTTTTTTTAGTAGCATTGATAAAGAGGGGCTTTATTAGCGGTTTTTTTTCCTAGCGCTGATAAAGTGTATATTTTAAAAAAAAAATGTATTTCATAATGTAGAAAGATAAAATGAGAGACCCGAACCCCCAAGATATTCTCTCTAAAGGAGCTATTGGGGTGCTTTTATAATGAAGAATTAAGACCACACCGGACCTCAAGTCCGATGTGGGATACAAACTCCAACACTCCCCCTCAAGCTAGATGAACCTAGCTTGGACACATAAAGAAAAAACAAGCCAAACAAATGAAGACAAAACAACAACAGACTGCAAACACTCCCCCTCAAGCTGGACAGGCCCAGCTTGATTACAAAACCAGACGAAATAAAAAAAAGCTGCAAAGGATGCTGCTCCCCCCCACGATCGAAGCTCCTGCACAGAATGATGGATGGATGATGTCGCGGACGTAGCAGATGAACCATATAGAGACCGGGTCGGTTGACGGAACGCCAGGAATGCCGCACTAGTGGGGTCGGTCGATGAAACGCCGGGAAATCCAAACTAGCACCGGGAAAACTGCATTTGCGGGGCCGGCGACAGGAGGCGGGGATTCCGCAGAATTGTTGCGGGATCTGGCGGCGCCGGGCCCAAATCCTAGGTGGTCGAGCTGTTGCGCCAGCGAATGGGCGTGCGGCGGATAGAGATGCGGTTGCTGGGAGTCGTCGGGAGATGTCGGCGAGGCGGGGATGCCGCAGGAGGAGCCGGAGAGCCGAAATTTGAAGCAGGGCAGCCGCTTTGAGAAACTGGAGCCGGCTGGCTACCGGAAGAGAAGCGCAGGAGGAGGCCGGGAGGGAGCAGGAGGCCGGGAGGCGGCGCTGGAAGCCGGAGGAGGCCGCCGGCATGGAGGGGCTGGCAAGGGTGGAGGCGGTTGCTGGAAGCCGGCGACTGGACGAGCCGGCAGGAATAGAGGCCGGCTGTCGGAGGCGCCGGCAGGGGGGGAGACCGGCAGAATAGGGAGGCGGGGCTGGATGTCCGCATAGGAGGTGGCGTGCAGGAAAGGGAGGGCGCCGGCGCAGGGAGCCGTCCGAGATGGAGCCGCCGGGGAAGGGAGGGGCCAGCGCTCGAGGAAGCGGCGCCGGCACGAGGGTGGGCCGCCGGGGGATCCGCTGGAGGTGCTGCGCGCACTAGAGAACCGCCTGGGAGGCGCGGTTGTGCGTAGTGGGAGAGGCGGAGCAGTTGCGGGAGAGGCGGAGTCGGCCGAATCTCTCGCCTGGAGAAGCGGGAGCGGTTGCGGGTAGTTGCGGGAGCCGGAACAGCCGCCGGGGAAAGCGGGAGCCGCTGAGGAGGCGGGCGCAGCGGGGGCCGGAAGGAACGTCGGGCCTGAAGAAGAAGGGCGTCGGGATGGAAGGAAGGGCGGTGCTGATATCTGCAGCGGGACGATTCGTCGCGGGACTGCCGGGAGAGAGGGAGACCGTCGGGATTTGTTGCGCGACGGGATCTGGAGGCGGCCGGGGTTTGCTGCGCGACGGGAGAGCGCAGGGAAGCCGCGACGGAAGGAGGAACTGGCAGGGAAGCGCCGCACGAGAATGAGGGCCGACGCGCAGGAGGGAGATCCGACGGGAAGGAGTTGCCGGCAGGGGGAGGTCCGCCGGGAGGGAGGGCCTGCGCGACCGGGAGGAGCAGCGGGGGGTGGGGGGTGGCCGACCCATTCGGAGAGCCGCCGCCCCCGCACTTGAAAAAAAATAGAAACCCTAAATGGGAATAAAAAAAAATATGACGGAGGGATCGGGTTGGATCAAACCTCCTTTGATACCATGTAGAAGGATAAAATGAGAGACCCGAACCCCCAAGGTATTCTCTCTAAAGGAGCCATTGGGGTGCTTTTATAATGAAGAATTAAGACCACACCGGACCTCAAGTCCGATGTGGGATACAGACTCCAACACATAAAAAATAATATATTGACATATAAGTATATTTATATTTATATAAATATAATAAATATGTTTTAAATATGTTTTATATCGATTTGATATGTGGTAGACGCAAAACGGACACCCGGAGCAAAAATTATAGTCATTTGGAGGGATTAAGGACTTTTTCGTGCCTTGAAGAATATGAAAAGGTGTTCCAATGGTCACCGTAGTGTAGGTCTAGTCGTAAGCTTCCATTTGATATGTGGTTGAGGCAAAACAGACACTCAGAGCAGAAGTTATGGCAAAACGGACACCCAGAGCCAAACTTATGACTGTCCGGAGGGATTTTGAGCCTTTTTAGACCTTGAAGAAAGTGAGAAGGGGTTCCAGTGGTCACCAGAGTGTGTAACCTTTCGCAAGTTTTGATTTGATATGTGGTAGAGTCAAAACGGACACTCGGATCAGAAGTTATTGTCGTTTTAAATTTTGCAACCCTCACAACGCGTAAAAACCTAAGAAACCCGCAACTCACTAAAACGGGCAAAACTTCTGCTCCGGGTGTCCGTTTAAGCGTCGCGACCAGTCAAATCGAAACTCGTGAAACGAGTGACGACCACATCCAGTCGAAACCGCGAGAAGATCAAAGGAACGGAAGATATATCAGTTATACCACTCCAAAAAAAAACTCCAACTTCAAACGGCCATAACTTTCGCTCCGGGTGTCCGTTTGACCTCTACCACATATCAAATCGAAGGCAACGAAAAGATCTACGCAGCAGGTTGACTCGAACGTAGTTCCAGTCAAGTCTAGGACTCCAAAATCCCAAAAAACCACCAGAAGGCCTCCGAAACTCAGTTTCCCTGTCCAAACCCCTGTCAAATTTTTCTTAAAACGGTCATAACTCTAGATGCTTGTGTCTGTTTGCCCTCTGGAACCTATTATATCATAGTTCGTTCCATGATCTTCGGTTTGACTATTCATGGAGCTGAAACGGACATCCGGATCAGAAGTTATGCCCGTTTCAGTGACTACGGTTTGTTAGATTTTTCAAGCCCCCATTTCTAGCACTTTTGTTTTGTCTGCTATTTTTTCAAACAGTTGTAACTTATGATCTACCTGTCCGTTAAGCCTCCACCACCTATCAAATCAAATATCGTTTGATGATCTTTGATTTGACTGGTCACGAAGCTGGAACGAACTCTCGGATCAAAAGATTTCGTCGTGACCCTGAATTTAGGGTTTATTTGACTTTCTGACTGTATTTACGGGTTTTGAGGATTTCTCCATTTTTTACCCATATAATGTGTATGTGTATATATATATATTTGTGTGCGTCTGTATTGACAAACTGATATATATTATCTATATATTCTAAACATAGGTATATACATATTAATATATAATATTTGTAAATATATATAAATATGTATAATTATACATATAGATATACATATAATATGTGTGTGTTGTACATATGTATTTATTTATTTATAAACACACATAAAAAGCATATTTTATAAATGCATTCAAAACTGACCTTATAAATATATATTAATATACGAATAAATATATTAATATTTAAATATAACTATAAATATATATTAATATACGGATATATATATATATTAATATAACTAAATATATATATATATTAATATACGGATATATATATATATTAATATAACTAAATATATATATATATTAATATAAATATATATATGTTAATATATATATATATTAATATACGAGTAAATATAACTAAATATATATATAAATAAATAGATGTATTAATAAATGAAGACCAAAACAATATTGTGAAGTGGTAAAGGCTTAGGGTGCGCAGGCAACAGGTCCCGAGTTCGAATCCAGGGGGAGACAGGTCGCGCGCGTGGGTGGAATAACAGCTAGCGCTGTTAAAGGGGGGTGAGGGCGCTGTTAAAGGGTGCGAACGAGGGTGGTGGTTGGGGGGCGTGCGGTGTGGTAGTTGGGGGGTGTGCGGTGTGGTGGTCGGGGCGGTGTTGAAGCCTCCCCGAATTGCAAAAATATTTTTTTATTTTTTTAATGATTTTTAAACTTTTATCAGCGCTCAAAAAAAACGATGATAAAAGGGGCATTTATCGGCGCTTTTCGGAGCGCTCATAAAGGAGACCCCCCCTTTATCTTCGTCTCGATTAACGGCGCTTTTTTAGCGCTATTAATGCCCTTTTCTAGCGCTGATAAAGGCCGTATTTTCAATAGTGGATTTTTCTGTTCCACAATCTACTCCTAGATTTTTGAAACCTATGCATGAAGTGACCAGTCTAAAGCAACAGTGAAAGTTGCAAATTGTGTTACAGGAGCGCTGACTTGTCAATACATCAGGCATATCCAAAACAGATGAAGCAAACGGTGAACGGTCGTGATACCGCTGTTCTTAGGAACTCGAGAGGTCAAAGATCAACTTCTGTGCTAGATTTGATAAAAAGATAATTGTCGGACTCTGGAAAACCCACCATGACCAAACCGACACCATCATCACTCATGCATGCATCACTTGAATTAAATGGCTCACAAACAGTTGATGGATCAGTCAGGAGCAAGCAAAGTGAGAACAACAAGAATAAGGTCAAAGATGTGAACGGGGATGGTAATTTTTCCAAGTCGTCTTCTCATTCAGGGGTTGCTAACAGTGGACTAATAGAGATGGAACGCATTATCAAATCCAAGGAAATGCTTTTAGGGCGTGGGGCAGCCCCATTTTCAAAATCGGAGAAGGAACCTTTAAAGATCGTTTTTTATACATGTTTCAAGGTTGTTCCAAGTTATTCTGTGAGGAGATCTTTGTTTAAGCATTATGTTCAAATAAGCTGAGAGAGAATGCAAGGAAACTAGTAGCTCAAAGGGTTGCAAAAGAGAGCTACAAACAACTGCAGGAAGCAGCAGCAGATGCTAAGGTTCATAAGACATAGAGGATCTAGAACCACCGCACCGGAAGGAGTACCATCATGTTCCAAATACTGTTGTAATGGAGGAGGAGAAGACTGTTGTACCATATTATCTTGAAGATTTCTCCGATGACGCAAATTGGTGGCAAAAGAGAGCTACAAACAGCTGCAAGAAGCAGCTGCAGATGCTAAGGTTCATAAGACATAGAGGATCTAGAACCACCACACCGTAAGGAGTACCATCATGTTCAAATACTGTTGTAATGGAAGAGGTGAAGGCTGTTGTACCATATTATCTTGAAGATTTCTCCGATGACGCAAATTGGTGGCAATATGGTGCTGAAGTGGTAAAAAAAACAAATATTTTTGCCATAAGAGAAGTTTGGTTTTTGTGGCCCGAAGCTAGAATTGACTGTTTAGATTTTGTTGGGTGCGGTTCTGTCCCACAGCAAAGACTGCTAAGTGTGGCTGGCATTATTTGGACAAAAGGCAGGTATTGATTAGAAGTGCTCGTTCAGATGGCAAGTGGAGGGAGCTTTGAGTGCAATGCTACCTATGCTTCCTGAACATAGTTTTCAATCTCGGATCGCGGCGCAACGCGGCGGGGTCCCATAGCGGGATTGCGGCGACGCGGATCGCGTCGCGGCCGCTTTTTTATCCAATCGCGGGGCAGTTAAATTATAGAATTTTACAAACATATATGTTGAAAAATTAAACACAAAACATAAAAAGTAAAAACTCATTCAAATTCATAATTAAAAACATTCATAAATTTAGCATAATACATCAAACACATGTCTCATCCAATTATTCATAAACAACAACCATGAGAACATCCAAAGTTCAATTCAATCATCCTCTTCATTTTCAAGATCTTCCATTTCTTCTTCACCTTCACTTTCACTATCATCACTTTTATAAATCTCCTCTTCATTTGTTTCCCCATCATCATCATCATATGATTCATGTTCATCGTCTTCTTCTTCTTCAATAACCATCCTTGCTTTTCCTTTAGAGCTTGAACTTGAAGCATGGGTAGTTCCTCCTTTTGCTTTCCTTCTTGTATAATGAGAAGGTCCACCGGCCCCAGTAGCTTCCTCAACTAATCTCCAAGTCATGGTGTTGTCATCCTCAAACACCAATTCATCTTCAGCGCCATCTTCATCACCATTCATTAGCCCTAAAAACCACTCACTACTGTCATCATCAACATTCTTTAGGACAATGGGATCAGTGACATCTCTGGAATCAAATCAGTCCTTCAAAGTTTGGTTGTATTTGATGAACACCAAGTATTGCAACTTTTGATGCTCTAGCCGACTTCTCTTTTTAGAATGAACCTGTTTTATAAAAATTAAAAAAACATTGGTATCACTAATGAAGTTTAAGCTTAAATGAATGAAAGCGAGTTGAGTATTGATACTAAGTTACTTACATGTTCAAAGGCACTCCAATTCCTCTCGCATCCCGACGAGCTACATGTCAAGCTCAAAACTTTGATGGCAATTGTCATCAAAGATGGTGTTCCTCCTCCATAATTCTTCCACCATTCAGCTGCAATTATTATTTATTAGCATTGTTTTGTAATGATCTAAAATTAAGAATCATGTAATTAAATAATCAAGGCAAAAATAAACTCTTACCAGGAACTATTGTACTCCGTTGTCGCATGCAACCTTTCCCACCAAAGAGGCCTTGTGCGCTTCTATATGTTGCCAATTCTAAACAGTCTTTTCTTCCTCCTCAGGGCTAGGAGACAATCTCTCTATACAATCATATAAGCCTTTCATCACCTTTGCATCTCTTTCAATACTTGGATTTCCATAAAAAAAATTGAGGATTCAAATAATAACCTGCCGCATGCAATGGATGATGCAACTGAGAATTCCATCTTTCATCAATTATCTCAAATATATCCTTATATTTGGTTTCATCATTCTTGAAAAGCTTCTGAATGGTCTCTTTTGCCCTGTCCATAGCCTCATAAATGAAACTCATTGCGGGTTTCTTCTCATTATCAACCAATCTAAGAACTTCTACAAGAGGTCTCATAGCCTTGAGGCTATAAACAACATCATTCCAAAATGATGGCATCAACACGGTGTCAGCAACACGCTTTCCCTTTGTTTCTTTTGCATTTTTTGATCTCAACCACTCTTCAGAAGTGAACATCTTTTTGAGATTATTTTTTTGCAAATACAATCTTTGTAAAGTTAAAAAGGTTGTAGCAAATCGAGTAACTCCATATCTCACCAACTCAGTTTTGTTGGTGAACCTCCTCATAATGTTCAATGTCAATGAGTGGTTGTAGATGAATGTCACAAGCTTAATGCCTCTTTCTATAACCCTCTTCACCCTACTAAGTTTGCCAATGTTTTTCAAAATCAAATCAAGACAATGTGCGGCGCATGGAGTCCAAAATAAGTGTTGCCTCTTAGCCATCAACAACTTGCCTAAAATCATACAAAATCAATAACAAACAATTAAAATCTTAAGTTGTTAACTGAATTGATAATATTAAAATGAAATGAAAGTACTTTTAAAAATTAAAACAAAAGTTTTTTTATTACTGGCTAACTTGAAATTGCTTCCGTTGTCGGTAACTACTTGCATAACTTTTGATTCTCCAATCTCTTCAACAAAATCATCCAATAACTTATAAACAGTTTCTCCCGTTTTCACATAGCTTGATGCATCAACACTTTTTACAAACATTGAGCCGGTTGGACAATTTACCAAGAAATTGATCAAGGTTCTTCCTTTCTTGTCCGTCCAACCATCAGACATGATTGAGCAACCATAGTTTTCTCGTTCAATTTCATGCCCCTTCAACAATTCCTTTGTGTACTCTTAACTCTTTTTTTAGAAGAGGAACCCTGCACTCATGATAGCTTGGAACTTTCAAGTGTGGTCCATATTGTCCAATCGCTTCCACCATCATCTTAAAGCTTCTCGATCGAACAACATTAAAAGCAATTCCATTTGTGCAAAGGAATCGCTCTATGTATTGCACCGTTCGATCTCTTAATTGCTTGCTACAAGCATCTTTAATGCTTGTTTGTCTTGCATCCTTAACTACTTTTTCCGGATCTTCCATGAACATTGCATCAAGTGCCCCTTTCACATTTCTCACTTTGTTGCCACTTAAAGGACATGATGAAGCACTTGATGCATAACTTCTTTTTTTCCCACTCTCAACGGCATGAATTTCTTCAAGCTCTTCCTCCATATCCTCATCAATATCATGAATATCGTTCATATATGATGATTTGTCAGCTTTTTTCTTTGTTTGAGCTGCAATAAGCTTGTCTTTCACTTCTTGAGGAGTCTTCCTACACTTCTGAACATTTCCCGATAATCCCATTTGATGTTCTTTGGCTCGGGTAATACCACCATTGGTCACCATCATGCAAAAGTCACACGTGACTTTCATTTTATTGTTGATGTCTCTTAAAGAATTCCACTGCCAAGCAATATCTATATTTTTTCCTTGAGGCTTCACCAATGGTGGAAAAGACTGTACGGTCGTAGCATCGGTTGGTGCAATAGATGGCTGAGAAGAAAATGAAGCCATAGCTGGGCAGAAATAATAGAAAGAAATGTTGGACTTGTTTGACACAAATAACAAGCAAAAAACAGATGTTTGAATGACCCAAAAAAATAAAAATACCAATGGAAGGCTGCTGGGAGGAAATAGGACTGCGCCTGGACAGAAAAAAGGGAGTCGCACCTAGACAGAAACGGGAGCCGTGCCTGGACAAAAACAAGAGCTGCGCAGGAGGAAACCAAAGCCGCGAATGGAGAAAAAATGGGGATCCGCGCAAGAGGAAGAAGGGTGCGTGCGGGCAGCAGTAAATGGAGGAAGGAGTCGCGCACGCAGAAGAGTGTACAACAAGGGGGAGCCGAGTCGCTACACCAGGAGGAGGAAAAAAGAAGAGGCGAGTGGATTGGACCGCTTACGGGAGGAAAAAAAACCGACAGTTTTGGCGCCAGAACACGGCGCGGCCGCGTCGCCCGGGATCGCGGCGGAACCGCGACGGCCGCGATAGCGGGTGCCGCGCCGCGATCGCGTTCCACCCGCGATCAGGCAGCCTGAAGCGGCTGGGTGCCGCTCCGCACCGCGACGGCGCGATCCCGGCCGCGACGGCGCGATTCGACAACTTTGTTCCTGAAATACACAATTTTCGATTTAATCCAAATGTTGAGCGTTGTGACAAGGAGCTTCAAGAGACGGAACTAGCAGATGGCAATGTTGGTAATGTTTTAAGGGTTTTCCTGTCCAAATATGACAAGCAATGGGATGGAAGAGAAGCTCATAAAATAATAGAAAAGACACCTTTTGAAGCAGCAGATGCCATAAAAGAAGAATGTGGTCTATCTTGCACAACTGTTGAACTTTTCATGGAAATTTCCCCACTGTTCACTAATCAGTGGTACAGTATTAAGGCCTTTCCAGGGGCTGACCGATTAATTAAACATTTGAGCAATCATGGTGTGCCAGTGGCATTGGTTTCAAACTCTCTGCTGGAAAGAATGCCTCTCTGCTGGAAGCAAATCTGATTTGGGTTGGTTTTTTCCAAATGACAAGCTTCTGCTTGTTCAAGTCCTGAGAAAGAGGGGGCATGTTATGGCTAACTGGTGATGGCACTAAAGATGCCCTAGCCCTGTATAAGGTGAAAAATAGTCTTGCAATGAAAATCCAAGAAACAGGAAATGCAAAGGAGAGCTCAGAAACTGTTATTCTGAATGACAATTTTGCTTCTATTGTGAAGGTGGTGAGATGGGGTCGGTCTGCCTATGCAAAAATTCAGAGCTTCATCCAGTCCCGTAGATGTTAAAGCTCTTGCAACTAATGTCGTGACTGCAGCTCTTGCTGATGTTATTCCCCTTAAACAGTTCAACTCTTCTAGGAGAATCTTATTGTGGATATTTTTGGCATCTTAGCGCTGGCTATTGAACCTCCAACAGATCACCTGATGCACAGGTCTCCTCATGGCTGAAGGGAACCTTGGGTAACAAATATATTGTGGTGGAAGTTATAGATACAGACTGTGTATCATGTGACCGTCCTGTTCGTCCATAGCTTCCACGGTAAAAGCGTTCTGCACCTCAACAATGGATCGGTTCATGACAACAGGGTTAAGAATACATTGTCAACCAGTGTGTTCGTCTTTTTTCATATATCCAGCGATCATGGCATGAAGGGTGGAATGCACATGAATGCACAAAACTCATTGCATGGGATCAGTGGCCCACTAACAAGAGGGGGAATGACGAGGATGAAAGAGGCTTTACATGGCCTCATTTTGAAATTACAAGAGGAGACCCAACATGCATGCATGGGAGGAGCAAATGGGTCTTTAATCACTCTTATTAAAGCTCAAAAGTGAACTTAAATGGCCCACCCAAATGATCCTATGAATTTAAATCCACTTGCATTAAAGAAATCTCCAAAGTCAAAAGTGGTGGGTCTCTTATCTCCAAAGTCATGGTGGGAATCTTCAAAGTCTTTGGGGTGGTGCCAAAAAAACTTTTTGGTGGAAATCATGTCCCCTAAAGCCATAGAATGTGTAAACAAAGTCAAAAATCATGGGTTAGGCTTTAGACTTTTGTTAGCTAGGTGTTTAACAAGTGTATCTCTCATTTGGCTATAAACAATCACCTCCTTACACCCCTTGAAGGTTAATTATGAATTGAGTGTTTTCCAGCATTATTATGATTGTGTTTCTTGTGTTCTTAGATGAATGCAAAGCTTATCAAAGGAGGGATCAACCTTCATGACGCTTTATAATTAGGGTTTTAAGGGGTAGGTGTTTAACAAGTGTATCTCTCATTTGGCTATAAACAGTCACCTCCTTACACCCCTTGAAGGTTAATTATGAATTGAGTGTTTTCCAGCATTATTATGATTGTATTTCTTGTGTTCTTAGATGAATGCAAAGCTTATCAAAGGAGGGATCAACCTTCATGACGCTTTATAATTAGGGTTTTAAGGGGTAGGTCTTCTCCTTGTAGTTCTAATTGATCATCCACTTCCCCTTTTATTTTTCTTTTGCATATCTTTTCATTTCCATTTCTCGCACGTCTATCACTTTCGTATCCATATTTTTCGCCAACGAATACCACACACCCATACGGTATCACATAAATAGGTATCAGAGCGCGACAATGGAAACCAAGTTCATTTATTTTTCTATTTCTCTTATCTTTTTCTTCTCCTTCCATTTTCGGCACCAATTCTATCCGCAACTTTCTTATGCCATTTCGACCACTTTTTATTCGAGTTTCTAGACGTATGATATTGATGAGAACCATGCTAAAGGCACCAAGTCGATTGCGCGAGAGGAGGAGCTGGATTTGCAAGGCCCAATGACGCGAGGGAGATTAAAGAGGCTCAATACTACAATGGGCGCTCATCTTTCTTCATTAAAGGCCCAATGAATCTTGTCTTGCATGGATGGATAAAATGGGTCTATAATATCACTTATTCAAGCCCAAACTTGATGTTTAAAACTTGGCCCACATGGTTGCACGAATTTGGATGTCTTGCCCACATGAAGGATTCTAGAAATGACATCTTTGGACATCAAAGTCAAATCCGGTGAGCTATGCACTCAAAGTCAAATCCGGTGGGCTATAGTTGAAAAGTTGTGTGCTACTTTTCCAAAATTCTTTGCTAGACTATCTTTTTCAATTTAAGTAAACAAAGTAGTTTAGACTTTATGACTTTAGGGTATTAGACCTTTGACTATTGCACCACCCCCTTTGCTATAAATAGTCACCCCCATGACACTTGTATGACATTCAACAATTAATTGAGAGTTTGTGCTTTGTTTCTCTCCGTTGCGTGAGGATTGTCCGGTTTTTCTCCTAACTTTTGTGCATTCTTGCCTTGTCAATCTACAAGTTAGATTGGTGATCCAAGATCACAAAACCCCCAATTTCGTGCCTCAACCCAATTGCGTTGTTGTGTGAATTGGCTACCACATCCCTCCCTAGAGTGTGTTGTCTAAGTAGTAGGTCGCGCTCCTTATAGCGTTGATTGACTACTTGCATCCACTATCCGTACTCATCATCCGCCACTTAGCCCCGAATCGCATCCTTCATTCGCCGCCCTATGCCGTGAAGATTGGGTCACCCCATGCGTCTCACATCAGATACGTCATTTTCGCAGTTCAGAATCTCATCTTTCTTTTCGATTTGTAAACGCTAAAATCCAACATGTATATTTGGAGATATAGCCGAATCAATTCGTGCTACAAATTCACACTTTTGAAATCTAACTATCGCCAAACTGGATTCCAATCGAGTTCGAAGTTGTTATTTGAAGGATATCTTCTTATAGAAATTCCAAAAATACCATTCATCGTCCTTAAGGAATCATTGTAATCAGATCTGTGCATTTTGATAAGTTCATGTTTTTGTAACCCGCACACTAATGTCAAATCTCTATGCACTCTCCCTTGGTTGAATCATTTGAAAAAAAAAGAGCAGCAACAAAAAAAATGATTAAAAAAAAGGCAAAAAAAACTGCTGAAAATTTATTGCACATCGTGTTTGCTCTTTAGCACAAATTTTGTGGATTTTTATTCCAAGATTTCTCTTCCATCTTCATTCCTTCAACTATATCCATTTCTTCGTTTCTCTTTACCTCTCATATTTCTTGTACTCCATTGATTCAAACCCTTTTAAAATTTCTTATTTTTAAAAGTTTGCTATGAATTGATTGCTTCTTACTATTTGTCTTCTTGATTCTATTTAATAACACTTGTAGGAACCAAGTTGTTGTGCTAGTAAGTGTGAGGAGCCATTTAAGAGATTAAAAAAAAGTGTGCGATGAGTTAAAAAAATGGCGAGTGAGTTTGACCACAAATTGTTCATGAAAGTTGTCGCTGACCAATTTACAAGGTTGAATGTTGGGTTGAATGATTTAAAAAATTCCTCGACTTCAAGGGCCACGAAGGCAAGAATTTGATGAAGGTGATCATGAGTACTCCGATTTCGAAGAATTAGACCCTAGACAAGGGCAACATGGGGCTAGAAGAGAAAGTGACTTAGGAAGCATCAAAATGACACTTTCATCCTTTCAAGGGAACAGTGATCCAAAACTCTATTTGGAGTGGGATAGGAAGGTTGAACCAGTGTTTGGCCTTCACAACTACTCGGACCAGAAGGTAAAGCTGGCGGTGCTTGAGTTCAATGACTATGCAGGTATTAAGTGGGACCAATTACAAGTCAACGGCGGAATAGAGAAAGGCCAATTTAAACTTGGAAAGAAATGAAGATAGTAATGAGCAAAGGGTACATTTCTAGTCATTACTATCGAGATTAGCATTTGATGTTACAAAAACTTGTGCAAGGTTCCATGTGTGTGGAGGAATACTACAAGGAAATGGAGATATCAATGATTCGAGTCAATTTAAAAGAGGATCAAGAAGGTAGAATTGCAAGGTTCATCAATGGCTTGAATCCGACAATTCAAGACGTGGTGGAACTTCAAACCTACATTGACATGGAGGGGTTGCTACATAAGACGATGAAGGTAGAAAAACAACTACATTTTCAAATGAGTCAAGTAAGTTCCCACAATTTTTGAAAGGATAGCCGAAAAGAGCCTAAATCAACCTATAAGTGGAATGAAACCAAACCAAGAGATTCAAAATTTGTTCCAAAACAAAGAGAAGAGGCCAAAAACAAGTTCTTCACTAATTCAAAAGGTAAAAGTGACAAGAATTTTCCTTCTAAATCCTGTGATATTAAGTGCAAGTGTCAAGGACATGACATATTGCATCTCAATGCCCAAACAAGAGAACGATAATTGTTTTGGATAATAGCAACATTCTCAGTGAGAGCTCTAGTGAGGATAAAATGCCTCCTTTGGAAGAGTATTCAGATGTGGAAGTAGAAGAACATGTACATGGAGATGCATTGGTGGCCGGAAGAGCTCTAAACATTCAATCGAAAGATGATCGTGGTGAGGAGCAACGTGAGCACATTTTTCATACGAGATTCCATATCAAGAAAAAGGTATGTAGTATGATCATTGACGGTGGAAGTTAAATTAATGTGGCTAGTACCTTATTGGCAGAGAAGTTAAGTTTGCCTACTCTAAAGCATCCTAAACCTTATTATAGGTTGCAGTGGTTGAATGATAGTGGAGAAGTAGGAGTCACGAAACAGGTCATAGTTTCTTTTTCCATTGGAAAATATCATGATGAGGTGCTTTGTGATGTTGCTCCAATGCAGGGCGGACATTTGCTACTTGGGAGACCGTGGCAATTTGATAGGAGGGTGGTGTATGATGATTATGCTAACCGCTTCTCTTTTAATTTCAGTGGTAGAAAGATTGTTTTGACTCCACTAAATCTCATACAAGCATATGAAAATCAAGTGAGAATAGAGAAAGAATACAAAAAGAAAAAAGAAATGAGTGAAAAGGAATGCAAGGAAAATAAAAATGTGAGTAATAAAAGAGTGATGAGTTGAGAAAAAAAGAAGAGAAAAAAATAGGGAAAATGAAAAGAGTGAAAAAATTAAGAATGAAAAAAGAGACATGAGTAACATAAAAAGAAATGAGGCGAACATAGCTTCATTAAGCGAGAAAATGTTCTTGCTCGTTAGTAAGAATGTTTACCTTGCAACTAACGAACTTCACCATTCTTTGCCCACTTGTGTTGTGTCTTTATTGCAGGAATTTGGTGATTTGTTTCCCGAAGAAATACCCGATGGATTACCCCCTTTGAGAGGCATTGAGCATAAAATTGACTTCATACCTGGAGCTGCAATTCCCAACAGGCCCAGTATATAGAGCTAATCTAGAGGAGACTAGAGAGATCCAGTTCCAAGTAGAAGAACTCATGAGGAAAGCACGAGTCCATGGGCCGTTCCGGTGATCCTAGTGCCCAAGAAAGATGCAACATGGCGAATGCGTGTGGATTGTCGCATCATCAACAAAATAACAGTTAAGTATTGTTATTTCATCCCTCGACTTGATGACATGCTTGATGAATTACATGGGGATGCTTTATTTTCAAAAATTGATCTTAAAAGCGGATACCATCAAATTCGAATGAAAGAGTGAGATGAATGGAGAACTGCCTTTAAAAAAGTTTGGCTTGTATGAGTTGTTAGTTATGTCATTTGGTTTAACTAATGCACCAAGTACATTCATGAGCTTAATGAACCGTGTCCTCCATTCATTGGAAAACTCGTGGTTGTCTATTTTGATAAGATCTTGGTATATTGCAAATCCCTAGATAATCATGTTGAACACTTGCGTTTGGTGTGCGATGCACTTAAGGAAAACCAACTTTATGCAAATCTTCAAAAATGTTCTGTTTGCATGGATTCTGTTGTGTTTCTTGACTTTGTTGTAGGGATGGAAGGGATTCGTGTGGATGAAGAAAATGTCATAGCAATTCAGGAGTGGCCTGCACCGAAGAACGCAACCGAGGTTAAGAGTTTTCATGGATTGGCAAACTTCTGCATGAGGTTTATTAAGGATTTCTCATCCATCGCTACAGCGTGTGTGTCTTGACTTTGTTGTAGGGGTGGAAGGGATTTGTGTAGATGAAGAAAATGTCAAAGCAATTCAGGAGTGGCCTGCACCGAAGAATGCAACCGAGGTTAGGAGTTTTCATGGATTGGCAAGCTTCTGCATGAGATTTATTAAGGATTTCTCATCCATCGCTACACCTCTTAATGAACTTATCAAGAAACATGTGGTTTTTAAATGGGGTGGAAAACAAGAAAAACAGACACTCAAAGAAAAATTGGTCAATGGTCCTCTTTTAAGCTACTAGATTTCGCAAAAGTTTTTGAAATTGTGTGATGCATCGGGAGTTGGCAAAAGTCACATCCAATTGCTTACTTTAGTGAGAAATCGAATGGGGCAGCATTAAATTATTCAACTTGCAATAAAGAACATTATGCTCTTAAACAAACCCTGGAAACATGACAACATTACTTATGGCCTAAAGAGTTCCTTATTCATTCTGACCATGAAAAGCCTTAAGTATTTGAAGTCCTGAGATACGTTGAATAGGAGGCATGCATCTTGGCTAGAATTCATTAGACTTTTTCCTATGTGAACAAGCACAAAAAAGGTAAAGAAAATGGGGTTGTCGATGCTCTTTCTCAAAAGTATGCACTTCTTGCTTCTTTTTACACTCGATTACATGAATTTGAGCTATTAAAGGGAATGTATAAAACTGATTGGAGATTTTTCTGAAATTTGGACATCTTATAAAAAACATGGCTTTAAAGACTATTACAAAAATGATGGGTTTCTTATCAAAAGGGATAAATTGTGCATTCCAAATTGTTCGACTCGAGAATTACTTGTAAAAGAAACTCATAGGGGTGGTTTAATGGGTCATTTTGGAGTTGATAAAACACTAGCAACTTTGCATGAACATTTTTATTGGTCAAGCATGAGAAAAGAAGTTATTGTTATTTGATGTGTGACTTGTAAGCATGCAAAGTTCAAGGTTCAACCTAATGGATTGCATTCCCTCTTGCCCGTTCCATCCCATCCTTGGACCGACATTTCTATGGATTTTGTGTTGGGATTGCCTCGATCACAATCAAGAAAAGATAACATCTTTGTTGTTGTGGATCGATTTAGTAAAATGACCCATTTCATTACATGCTCAAAAACCAATGGTGCTATTCATATAACAGATTTTTTTTTCAAAGAAATTGTGAGATTACATGGACTGCCCAAGTGATAGGGATGTAAAATTCCTTTTGGAAGACTTTATGGAATACATTAAGAACTAAATTATTGTTCTTGATTGTTGCACATCCTCAAACAGAAGTGATGAATAGGACTCTTTCTACCCTCTTGCATGTAATAATTCAAAAAAATCTAAAGAATTGGAAAAAATGTTTCCCACACATAGAGTTCGCATATAATCATGTTGTGCATTCCACTATTCACTTCACCACTTGAAATTGCATATGGCTTTAACTCAATGATTATATTAGATATTCTTTCATTGACTGCTAGAAAAGGCAAAATTTGTTCGTTGCATACTAAAGTGAAAGCAAACATTGAAATAAGAAATGAACAATATGAGAATCAATGCACGCATATGTATCGAGAAGTCGAGAGCGATCATGGCACGGAGGATGAAAGGCGCATAAATGCATAAGACCCGTTGTATTGGATTGGTGGCCCAATGACAAGAGGATGAATGAGCAGGATGAATGAGGTTTTACATGACCTCATCTTGAAATTACAAGAGGAGGCCCAATATGCATGGAAGGAGCAAATGAGCCTTTAATCACTCTTATTAAAGCTCAAAAGTGAACTTAACTGACCCACCCAAATGATCCTACGAATTTAAATCCACTTGCATGAATGAAACCTCCAAGATCAAGAATGGTGGGCCTCTTATTTTCGAAGTCATGGTAGAATCTTCAAAGTTTGTTGGGTGGTGCCAAAGTCTTTTTGGTGAAAATCTTGTCCCCTAAAGCCATGGACATGCGTAAACAAAATAAAAAATCATGGGTTAGGCTTTAGACTTTGTTAGCTAAGTGTTTGACAAGTGTCTCTCTCATTTGGCTATAAATAACCACTTCCTTGTACCCCTTGAAGGTTAATTATGAATTGAGTGTTTTCTAGCATTATTATGTTTGTGTTTCTTGTGTTCTTGGATGGATGCAAGCAAGGCTTATCAAAGGAGTGATCAACCTTTGTAACGCTTTATAATCAGGGTTTTAAGAGGAAAATTTCCATGGGGTCCTAATTGATCATCCTCTTCCCCTTTATTTTTCCTTAGCGCTTCTTTTAATTTTCATTTTTCCCACTTCCATCACTTGTGTTTTCGCATTTTTCGCCAATGAATACCACACACCCATATGGTATCATCACATCACACAGTTCTCATATTTTCAGGTGGATTTTCAAGAGGACTAGTGAAAGAAATGTGAGCAGTGGGCAGTGGGTTGTACGTGTTGGGGAATCGAATATAGCTGCCAGGAGCAGTTTGGTACTTTACTGTAGATAGTCTGTTTGGTTGGCAGTAATAGGTTGGGGTTGTTGGTAGTAGATCGGGGTTAATAAATAGGGGAGATGCTTATAGGGAATGGGACTTAGATATTTTTGTTGGCTTCAGCTTGGCTGGTAAAAGGTTTCGACCTTGGCCTCAGGTGGCGTCTTCCCAGCGGGAGTTCCCTCTTCTTCCTTCCTCTTCTTCATCTCCTCCTCCTTTCTCGGTAATCTTCCGATTAAAGTCCTATTCCGCTGCTATCAATAATGTTTTCAGTTGACTCTTCTGTTTTTCCTCACGCAAACACCTACGAACCTATCACCGTCACTAAAACAATCAAGTCAAGCAGGGTAAGTGTTCTTCTATCAGATAGATTACTAAAAAATCTATAGATTAAATTTGATAGATTACTAAAAAATATGAAATTAAATTTGTAACCTAATTGACCATAAACAAAAAATAACTCCACTTCAACAAAAAATTATTTATCCCTGTCCGCTGTCATTAAGACAGTAAATTCAGCTAATGCACTGATATATCAAGATAGCCATCTCCACATAAATAAACAAATAAATAAATATTAAAAAATATTAAAATACACAAACAATTATGACCCCCGGATTCTCAAATATACCGAAATCAGAGCACCATAAAATAAACCAATGGCAGGCTATTGGACTAACACAAAAAATAGACCTTTCTTAACAGGAAGGCAACATCTACAGCCCAACTGCTGCTTGCTTACCATCTCATGAGTTGAATAATAAAATACTGACATAAAGAACTGATCATGAAAATATCGGCACAGAGGTTTTTTCTAAAACATTATACAGCAGCTTTGAACAAAAGCACGGTAATAATTTTAAGCAAAAAAATCTCTCAAAATTATCTTAATTTTGAAAAAATTATCTTTTAAGTATACAAGTAGAACGAAAATTAAAGAGTACGAAAAAACAATAACAAAGTAAATAAGAGAGGCAAAATGGAATGCAAAAGAGAAAAGCAGCATCACTAGTTCTTGAAGTGATTAAAATTCAGTTCAAAAAATAGGGCCCCCGAGAGAAACAAAATAAATAAACCAAATAGTACAAAGAAATCGGTTTCCTAAAAGGTGAGCCAAACACAAAACTACAAAAAAACATAGAAACAATCACAACCATAAATTTAGCAAAAATATTCATAATAACAGCTTTCCATTGCCAAATTAATGTGTAATCCCAACATCACATAATTTTTACAATAAGGCATAATAATCTAAGAGTGTCAATGTCCCGGTCTCTATAACTTTCTCTCTCTCTCGCTCACTATATGTATATATACACACACACACAAATACACAAACATAGATACATACATAGATACATACATATATGCACACATATAAATATATGCATTGCAATGACACTTTTCAAGAGCTCCTATGTGTCAAGACAAATTTGAAGTGCAGGGCACAACTCTTGGACCTTGCCAGAGGTAGTAACATGATGCGGCCCCCTGCATGAGCCAGGGGACCACATGGGGCATTTTATTTTTTTTTAGTTCTGTTAATGAATGTTTTGCTCCAACTTAAGGTGTTATTTTAAGGGCAGACTAGTAATTTATTTGTGTTAGGATTTGAGTCTATAAATAGGTGGTCCACTATCACTTGTGATTAGCTTTTGTCATATTAATAAAATTCTCAGAGAATGCCCTCTCTGTTTTGGGTGTTCAACTCGTATTCCTTCAGGGCTCATCATGAAAGAATCGTATTTATCTCTACTGTTCTACATCCGTTGGTATCAAAGTGGGGTTGTTCCACGTCCGCCGCCACCGATTGCGCCTGCCTGTGCGGAGTTCCATCACAGCCCCTGCGATCCCAGCCTCCTTGGGATTCGGCGTCCCAGTTATCTCTGTGTGTTTCCCACCATCCCTATCCATGTCACCCCAAGACGCGATGTGACGCCCGGCAGTGTCGGTGAGTCACGGTGTCCCCCGCTCCAGTCAGTCAGCCTGACTCCCATCTGCCCATATCTCCATCTTAAAGAAACAGAAAAAAAAACAAAAAAAATCACAAATTTAAAAAAAAAAAAGAGGAAAAGGGGTGATTTCAGAATTCAGATCTGTGTTTCGTGCCAATCCCGCCGCAAATATCAGGATAACTGCATGAAATCCATAGGCTACCGCGAATCGCGGTACGACTTGCATCGCGATCTACGCCTTAAACCGTGACGGCACTCCTCCACGCGCCTAGAAGCAGCGCACCCCAGGCCCCACACATATGCCCTCTGCACGAGCAGAAGCAACACGCACCAAGCCGTACACGACCTCCCGGTGCCAACGCACCAAGCACCCGCGCGCTCACCTGCCGGGCTCAGTGAGCTCCTCTGCTTCACGCGACACCCACCATCAGGCGATACCCCAGCATGCGGCCAGCTCTCCAAGTCTTCCAGTGCGCGCTCAGGCTACAAGCCTTGCATGCAAACCTCAGCGAGACAGATACAAAAGCAGTAACAAAAAACAGGATCAAAAAAGAAAAAACAGAGAGAGAAAAAGGGATGGGGTCACAAACAGTGACAAAACCCAGCTTCTGTCTAGAGGAGAGGGATGTCACATGGCCAAATCCTCTACTTGGGTTATCATGGCCAACAACGGTGAAATTAGGGACTCTCTCTGTCCTAAAACAGACCATGCAACTCAAGTTGGAGCAACCTCGCCAACAGGAACAATCCTGCCAACATCGGAACCAATCTCAAGAGCATCAATGGACCTTCGCATAGCGTTTGTGCCATAACCTCAGGTGCCAGCTGCCCATCGTCGGGAAGAGATTGGTGCACTGGTTCGAGCTCTACCAGCTCAACTGGGGGGGGGGCAATTCGGAACAATAATATTAAACCACTAGGACCCCAGCAAGCTCCTTGAATTAAAGCAGACCTGCTGACCTTCCGCGGCAACCTCGACACTGAAGAATTTTTTAATTGGATTGCAGAGGTCAAAAATTACTTCAACTTGATGGATATACCGGAGCATCTTCAGGTCAAATATATGGCCTATAAGCTCCATGGTGAAGCTTCTACATGGTGGGAACAATTGCATAATGGCTATTGGGCGACAACGCAAAAATCTCATTCACTCCTAGCGTCGAATGAAGGATGTCGTGAACCTTCGGTTTCGTCCAAACAACTATGATCAAGTGCTATATTAGCGGTACCACGATTGTCGGCAAGGCCCCCGAATTGTCCAGCAATACACTCAAGATTATCACAGACTATCAACACGAAATAACCTACAGGAGATGGAGTGTTAGGTAGTCAACCTAACGAGTAGGGCGCTCAGTAGAAATATAGTAGTATGAAGAAGAAACTGCTGTATAGAATTCTAGCAGCATAGGATTACAGTTGGAGAAAAAGAAGAAGATGAAATATAGAAGAGGTGTTGTCGGAAAAGACCACTCTCCCGAAGCCCAGTCTGATCCTCCCAAGGACCAAACCCCTCCAGCTGTCAAGCTGAAAACTACTCAAATGAATTCGTACCTCCTCCCCTCAGCTGACTCCCATATTTATTGCCCCTAACCAAACAACAAACCACTCCAACCAACTAACAATATAAAAGTACAATGTTGCCCCTAGCAACTAATACCCAACCTGTCAGCTGCCCCTCTCATGGACAGCCCACTGCACACTACCACAGCCCCCCTACATTCTGTTAAGAACCAACACCGGCTACTTGTATTATAAGAGAGAATCCAGCAGAAAATACATGAAGAGGAGGAGGAAGAAGTAATCGGAAGACTCTTGGGAGAGTTTCCGCCCAAGCCCTTAGGCTGAATCCCAAACCAAATGGACGATTCCCTAATGTTCTATTCCCTTCCTCCCTCTCTCCCCCATGCTTCCTTATTTATAGCATATCCCACCTCCACGTGGTCCTCCCCCCTCTAACAACTAATATTCCCCTCCTCCCATAACAAACTCCAACTCCCCTAACAAACTACCCTCACGTCAAAGACAAGTATACCCCTCCAACTTGGGTCCTAACACATTCCTAACAATTCTCACCCCCTAAAAAACCACCTTGTCCTCCAAGGTGGACCTCCAAAACTCGGCCCCCTCCAGCTTGGGTCCTCCATTCTAACAATAACCAAGTGTTCATCAAAAATGCCTAAGGGTGGAATCCATTTGCACCGTAGAACACAAAGAAATATCGACAATTTCAAGTGTTTCTTCCAAAACCAAAGAAGGAAACCTGATGCATTGGGCTACCACTTTAAGAGGGTAAGCGTAGGTACTTTATTGTGCAACATTCATGATACTTTAACTTAAATTACAATGAAGCAAAAAAAGTGACAATAAATAATAACATACCTAGAAAGAACACCACTAGTAACTTCAACAGCCTCTATATGCTCCGAGGAGTGGACCTATATAATATATCTTTCCATGAGTTCCATTTTTTCAAGGTAAAGGTTAAGTGACAAGAGCCAGCTTTAACCACATCAGTACAGCCGTTCTCTAACAACTACCTCTGTGTGTGTGGGTGCAAAATGAAAACATTAAGAAAATCAGACAATTGCTCACCTTCTGCAACTCTTCTTGTGTGATTTCTCTTGCAGAAATTGGATGGCATAGTCCGGGAAATATTCCTACAAAGGTAATTGATCAAAAAAAATGTCAATTGGTAAATCAGTTGAACGGTTGAACAGATGAAATCCAAAGCCAGAATTTTTTTAGGAAAAAAAGAAATGAAAAATGAGGGGCGGTCTGTGCATCAAAAACAATGAAGCAACCAAGGTAGGTGAACAAACCAGCCCTGGTAAGGCTAGCAGCAATAGCACGAAGACGATCTGGCCTTTCTGGGTGTGGAAATGATGACTTCATTTTAACCTGCAATTTACATGAATAGCAAATGACAAATAAGGTTTTGAAGAAACACTTTATAATGTTTGAAATGATATAAGCTGTACTTTGTCTGGAACTTGCATTCCATAATTCGCCTTGCAATAATGGGTCATTGCAATTTTAAGTTGACTAAGGCTTCATCTGACAATATTTATTGAAAACTGCTTGTAATCATTAGAGATCAAGATCTATGACCGTCAAATGAGGTCTGGTCCTTAATTAATAGATTTACAACGCCAAAATACAAGTAGGGAGTACAAGTGGAAAAATAAAATTCAAATACATAGGATAGGATAATATTAATCCTATACAAAAGAGATGGGATAAGCCTAATCCCATGCATAATATCTCCAACACTCCCCCTCAAACGGGGACATATATTAAACATGCACACCTTGGTACATAAGAAACGAACAAGTCCCAAGAATCACCTCTGAAAATATTTGCAAGTTGATATGCAGTGCGAATATGTCCAAGAGTAATGTTCTTACTTTCATAATGCCCCCGAATAAAGTGATAGTTAACTTCAATGTGTTCTATCTGCTCATAGAAGACTCTGTTTGTAGCATTTTTAACTATTGCTTGATTATCACATTAGATGTGTGCAGGCGTCCTGCTAGGATGGTTAATCACCGCCGGCTTTTTGCTTCGCCGAGAGATCAAATGACCACCGATGAATACTACTAAGCCAGATGTGGATCTTCTAGATGGAAGACACTCTGCATTATCAGAATCGCAAAAAGACTCTATATTTGAGTGTCCATGATCCGAATATAATAAGCCCAAACCAGATTCTTTACATATCAGACAATGCGAATAATATCCCACTACAATTTCATTGGGGATTCCATAAACCGACTGCTAACTGTGCATACAATGACAAATCAAGTCATCATCAAATAGTTTAACTTGTCAAAAAGACGCTGACATCTGTCTTGAGGGAAGAAATGTACAGACTTCACTTCGGGCTCTAGTGGTGAATCAATATAGTCTGCCCTTGTCATGTCTATCTTTTGTAGCAGATCAAAGACATATTTCATCTAAGAAATGAATATAACTCAATCATGTCTAGAAAACTCGATCCCAGGAAATATCGTCTGAAACTAAAATCGTAAGAAAATTTTGAAAATGGATTTGAGTTGACCAGTCCCAGCAGAATCACTACCAGTAATGACAAACCATGGCGTGATCAGTACCATCACACCATGGTTCAACTTTAGCTCATATCTCTATCAATGCAACCGTGGTTTTCTCAAAACCACATGGCAAGTGCATAGTGAGAGAAAGAGGATGGGAACCTGAACTAATATTTTTAGTCCACCTATATTGTTAGGAATGTAGGGGGTTGTCCGTGTGAGTATCTACCATTGTGGTAATCCTATTGCAGCGTCTGGTGACGGCTCAAGTCTTGTCTGCAGTGGAGGGAGACGATCACCAGGTGCAGACTCTCTGTTAAGGGTCATAGAAGCGGGAACGACTCTGTTGGAAGGAAACACAAAAAAAAACTGAATACTGCTTAGCATGATATTTTCGAACGACTGCTAGGAGGGGCAAACAAAACTAGACGATCCTACCTAGCCAGTGGCGCCAGTTCGAGGAATGCAGAATATATATCCTACCTAGCTGGTCTTCGAGAGGAAGTCGTTGCATCATTGCGATAACTGTCGGGACCTTCTATTGTAATAGGTGTGTGCCCTAGACCCAACTAAACGGTATTTTTCGATTACCATACCATGCATACAGTAAGTTATGCATGATGTACATTTACCATTATTGCGTCCACTATTTAAATGGTAATGTCTATAGATTATTTGTCGTATCAAAAAGTTATAACAATTCTCAGACTATAATGAGAAGCTCAAGATATTATGACATTAATCGTAAAAATATGTTCTATAGTCTAGATACATCATAATGTCTGGACACAGTTGATGTCCGACTATCAGGTGTCGAGGGCTCATAATCATTGAGACTTTCTCATGAAATTCGCACTTGATGATCTCGAGTTGGTAAGATCGTGAGGACAAACCCGCCAATAAAAACAACAAATGTTTCAGGTGTCATTAGTTGTTCCTATCTATGAACATGTGTATTGATCATCAATGTGTATCATTTGATCTCATACTTTGGTGCAAAGCAAAAACCATGACATTGACAACGTGACGAGGTAGCTTGTGTTGGGTACGACATTGGTGGTATGGCATAGGATGAATTGTCAAAATAGAAATTGTCATTTTCAAGTTGAGGAAATGATATCTCGAACATAATTGGTCAGGATGGTAGTACCTTCATAAATCCTTCGTCAAGGTAGTCGAAGGTAAGTCTGTCCGGTTAAATCAACAAATAATAAAGAATGGATAATGACACAAGTTGTGCATCCTGCTTTATAAGATATTGTGTGACAAAGGAATTATATTACACGGTGCGTGTTCGTAGGAAAGGTTGTCGTTGCTATGACTTTTTCTTATCTCCTTAGGGGCCTTGATGGGTTGCTCGACTCCGCTCTTGGTCTGTGAATAGTATTCACTGCTATCAAGATAAGGGCCTAGAGAGTCTCACACAATAGCGTATTCAAGAATTTTCCATATTCCGGTGAATAGGAATATTGAAAATAGTGGGGCCCGCCATGAAGTCCAAGAGTTGTCCCAGTAATCATTCACCGACGAATAAATAAATTCATTATTATTCGAGTATAAAATAATTGGATTGAATTTATTTATTAAAAGTATTCACAATGTATTAAATGAATACGTGGAAAAATATTATACGAACGAATATTATTTTAATATTCAATGTTCGTTTAATATTAACGAAAATTACGAATCGAGTTAATGACTCGGGTTTGTCACGTAATATATTTAATATATATTACAAGTATGTGATAAAATATAAATAATATTTATGACGCAGTTAGTTCGTCGTAACTAATTATTTATTGCTTATTTAGTTGGCGTTTTATTTCCGGAGACCAGAGAACCCTTTTCGGGTATTTGAGTCTCCCACTATATAACCAGGAGAGAGACTCATTTGAGAACTATTCATTTCAACGAAATAAAAACCTCTCTCCTCCCACTTCCTAGAGAGAGAAAGTCTCTCCGAATGATCAATCCAAGAAAGCCTTTGACGGATCGAAGAGACGGAATTGAGGTGATCGTCGTGACGCCGAAGGATTCGTCGAAGCTCCAAGCTAGCATCCGGAATTCGACAAACGGCGATCGCGCGGATTCTTGAAGCGTGTGTGGACAATCTAGAGGGGTTCAAGCTCGGATCCTTCAAACAACAATCGTCGGCAACGAGTTGCTGTCAAGCGCACTACGATTCGAACGAGGTAACCGTTCGGTCTTATTTTTGTGATTATTAAATTCACGCGAGATCCTCGAACCTCTACTGGGACTCAGATCGCCGAAGAGGATGAAGTTTCCTCACTCCGATGATGAAAAATTTTAATTTCCCGACCCACCGGCTTCCGTTGTGCGCCCCGATACCAACACCTTCAGTGTTGGACGAATGTTGTGAGCAGTGGCGCAGATTGGCAGAACGAGGTTAGCAGTTTGTTGTGTGTTCGTTTTTTCTGGTTGGACATAGAGTTGTGTTCTAGTTGTTTGTGACTTCTGAAAGTGGTATGAGAATTCTAAGAGTGGAACGACTGAGGAGATTGGTTGAAGTTAAGTGAATTTTGGGCAATCATCTTGGTGTGCATGCAAACGAGTATGGATAACCGGTTTCCTACTATTGAAGCAGCTTTGAAAAGTTTGATGTGAAGGTACGAGAAGCAGGAGGAGGTTCATGAGCCAATGGTGACGTCCATGTCGGATGGTGAGGAATTGCTAGAAGAGCAGTCGTTGGGGAGGGTTGGGGAGCTCAAGCTGCATGCGAGGCATGAAACAGAACTTGAAAAACAGAGCGCAACAACTCTAATGTTTCTGAATGGCAACAGAAACGAGAATGTTGAGGACACCTACGGACAACAACTCTAATGTTTCTGAATGGCAACAGAAACGAGAATGTTGAGGACACTTACGGACAAGGAAGAAGAGACAGTTGCGGACAAGGAGGAAGCTTCATTCCAGTAAATGCTACATTGGCTGATGGTTTACGGAGTGTGCCAAAGAATGAATTACCAATGTTTACCGAAAATGATCCATTGGGCTAGATCACCAAAGCAAAAAGGTATCTCCAGTATTTTTGAACATTAGAAGACATAAAGTTGTCTTATTCGCAGTTGAGCAGGGAGTACACGATTTTGCACTGGTTTTTGACTTTGCAGTATGAAAATCCTTGTGTGCAAATTGGGAACATTTGAAGCCGGCTCTCATGAAAAAGTATGGGAAGAACACTGAGCGGGATACACTACAGATAGGGACACATAGACAAACTGGTTTTCTTTCCGTTCCGAAGCAACCTGAAGTGAAAATTCTTGACTTGAATTCTAGTGAGGATGAATAGGGAAGGTACACCAGGGAGGAGATCAGTTCGAATGAACAGCGACTATGCGTGGACAGATTTGAGTTTGGCTCGGAACTTGTTGAATTTATTGAAAAGAAAATGGACCAGAACTGAACAAATAGAAGTGTGCTGGAGGAACAAGAAAATCTCAGCCCTATTTGGCTTGGAGGGGTGATTCCTGATTCAGGTTCTAGCATGAATCAGCAGAAAGGGATCAACAAGGTGGAGCAGTATGTTCCTAAGCCACCATTGAAACTTCAGGCTGGGGAGGTTGCGTGAGGTTGCGTGTTCTAACAAGCTGCTAGCTGCACAGAATTGGTAAGAGTGCAGCTTGGCGGCAGTGTTGTCAAAGGCGCGCGGCGCAATAAGGCGCAAAGGCCGCTTAGGGATGCGGCGCGATGCGCAATTAAGGCGCATGCGCACATAATTAATTATATTCGGTTTTCAATGATATTTTAAATTTAAAAAAATTAAATTCAATAAAAAATACAAATTAAAATATAAACTTAGTATATTATATTATGTTTTTTTTATTAATATATTAAGTGTTAATTTAGTAGAATAACTATTCCCGCGTCCGGGTCCCTTTCCCGATTTCGAGCCGCGTTCGGGTCCCTTCCCCGATCTTCGCCACCCACCGCGTCCCTTCCCCTATTTCGAGCGGCGGCGTCCCTTCCTTCCCCGATTTCGAGGTGCGTCCCTTCCCCGATCTCACCCGATCGCCCTCACCCACCCCCGATCTCCTACCCCGATCTTGGCCGATCGCCCTCCTCACCCACCCACTCACCCCCGATCTCAGCCACCACCCACTATATCGTCGTTCACCTCAATCTCTGCTGCCACCCCTGTCTGTTGTCGCCCTCGATCTCATCGGCCGCGGGTGCACCTTACTGCGCCTGGCGCTTTTAGCGCCCCTTGGTTTGGCGCGAGAGGCGCGCGCCTTTGGCGAGCCTCAGTGAGGCCGCACCGCCTCACCACTATTGAGGCGCAGTAGGTGCGCCTCGCCTCGCCTTGCGCCAAGGCGGGGTGAGGCGAGCGCCTTTAACAACACTGCTTGGCGGAAGATGTGTTGGCCCCAGAATTTCAACAATCAGGGTTCGAAGCATGACAAGAGCTATGTGTGTTGACCACGGTGTAAGTGGAAGAGCTGCAGTACACATACTGGCACCGTCTCCAGCATCAAAAGGGTGCACAAGGAGCAATTTCCATAGTGATTGTAGTGGGGGTTCAACGAAAAGGATTGGTAGGGCTGAAAAACATAACATGGGGCCTGGCAACATGGCAGTGCAGCAGCAGCCTACTCAAGCAACGCAAATGTGTTGTCAAGGGGCCTTGCAATTGCTGGAGGGAGGAGCTCCTTATGGTCGTTTAGACTGAGGCGAAAAACTGCACCTAGGGCAGTGAAGCCACCAACATACCGTGGATGTCCGGTTTTCCTATAGGATCAGGGAACACTACTCGCACCAAATGTCCAGACTCTCTATACTTGGCAGCGATACCAGGGGTTTCTTGGATAGAAGAGGTCAACAAGGCGCTGGCGGGATTTGTTGTAGATTCCAGTAGATTGTCATTGATACTGAGATCACCGCCAAAACCACCACCAAGTGGTTGTCGTTCCACTGCTACAACGGCTGTGCCATGAGGTACACCTTGGCGACAAAGTGGTTTTTCAGATGAGGGGGAATGTTAGGAATGTAGGGGGCTATCCGTGTGAGTGTCAAATAGGTAGTGGGTGTGTGTTGTAGCAAGGGCATTATTGTATTTTGGTGTTGGTTAGTGGTTGGGGGTTGGTTGTAGGTTCTGGGTGCAGCGGAAGCACGTTGGTGGGTGTAGCCAACTAGAATTTTTCCGTTAACAATGATCAATCCGAAATTCATCACGATAATAAAACGTTGGATCTTCGGAAAAGAATGAAGAACGAAAGAAAAGAAAGGGAGTCCCAAAACCATAGAGAGGATCATCATATGTTGGTTATAATTAATTTAATTAAAAGACAAGAATTACCTTGATGGAATTCTCTCTCCCTTAATGTTTCCAGTCATAATCCGATGTGATTTGTCGTTGCGTCGTAGAATCCAAGTGTAGGATTCCTCTAGCGGTGATCCACACGTGCTCCACGTATCTCTGGACGTCGACGAAGGGATCTTCGAGTGCTAGCGCGGAAGAGCCTTCGCTTGCGATGTCCGCCTTCGATCGCCTTGATCCGATGGAGGTGGATCTCTCTCTCGTAGCTTGAGAGCGTTCTTGGTGGAAAAAGAATTCTCTCTTGGCTTGAGAGCTTTTCCAAATCCGTTGTGCACCACACCCAAAAAATGGCTAGGCTAATGAGAAATATATAATTGGAATAGAATAATAAAATGAATTAATTACCCGAAAGCATTTATTCATTTCATTTAATTTTTATTAATACCTCATGTCTAATAATAACAGTTGACTATTATTATTACTTGACATGCGCCCAGCGAATTACACCTAATATTATTTAATTAAATAAATAATATTATTTCTCATAAATTTCCAGAAAAAATACACGGCGTGTATATTTAATATACACTGTATGTACTTTTGTTTTTCCATTTTTCTTTATTTCTTCCACCACATTTATTAAACCTTGAATAATGGCTATTTATTTCTAAAATAAATATCACTGCATTACTTGCTAATAAATATATTATTTCGCCCACAATATATTCTCTCGAATAACTAGTGTCGAAATAAATGCGATCAGACATCCTTAAATAATTATTAAACCACAATCGGAAATAATCTTTATTCAACTTGTTAAATTAATATTTAACTGAGATACTTGGACACACTTAGTGTGTGTGTGACCCTCTAGGCCTCTTTCTCAGTGGCATTAGGCGGAGCCTACCTAAAGTCCAAGGTTAGCGTCTAGCAACACGCCAAGGCACCCGTAGAGAAAGAAGTTAACGCCGCAATGACGTGTCACCTCCTACGAACGCTTACCGTGTAATGTAATCTCTTTGTCTCCATATCTCGAATCAAGCGGGTTGCATGTTGGTGTCATCAACTCATGTGCTCGATTATTCTTTCTTTGACTTTCCGGAATTGAACTTGCTCATTTCTCACCATGGCCATGGATTTATTAGGCTATATCAATTCCATTAAAGAGCCTGAGATATCTACTTCCGTTATGGAACAGAAGGGACAAATTCTTTCTCGCATTATCTATTAATGCAGTATTACTTGCGAACAGTGTGCCGTCACAGTTTTCATCAATACATCTAAGTGTGCGAGTTGTAATACCCATTAATAATAATCTTAAAGTCTAAGGATCAATACACACGTCCGCAAATAGAAACATCCAATGACACTATGAAATGTGGATTTCCTACTGGCGGGTCTCATTCTCATAATATCCTCCTGGATGTTACCAAGGGCACACACCATGAGAAGGTGCCTCAAAGTTTTATGAGTCCTCACCCCTAATGGCCTGTATTATTTGTGTCCCTCAAATAACATCATCCGACCATAGAACATATGTTCAAAAACAGTGTTATGGCACTTCCGGGTTCTCATCATAGCAGGGATCCGCTATGACCCTTTAATGCAACAGCTATTCTTAGGACATTATCACATGCATTGTCACGCAGAAGAACAATCAAGATGTGATAAGGTATTAATTAATGAATAAAGTACAAAGTAGTTGGTTCTAGGCCACCAACTCCAACACTGGTAACAGCTAGCAGAGGGTTGTTAGTGATTGTTTGGGGTAATAAGTAGGAGAGAGGTGGTGATGGGGAGGGATACGAATCATTTTTAGGAATACTGCTTGGAAGCAGTTGGGAGGCTGTCCTTGAGAGGATATGGCCTTGGCTCTTGGAGGAGTGGTCTTCTACCTTGGGTTTCTTCCACCTCATTCTTCTTCCTCCCCTTCTATATTCTCCCACCTACTGTAATTCAGAATTCTGTTGTGCAACATGAAATAACAGGTTGTTTGTTATGTTTCTTCTTCGTAAGTGTTGTTGTGCGGTCTTTGTTAGGTTAGATACCTAACTGTAGTAGGGTGAATTCCCCTTACCTCAATGTGAGGTGAGGACATCCTTTTATAGATTAGGAAACAAATGTACAGGATGGGTAAGTCCGATGTGGGACTCACCCATTTACACTTAAATGGGTTCCAACACTCCCCCTCAAGCTGGACATGCCCAGATTGGATAGAGTCCCACAAATAGAAAAAGACAACAAAGACACAGGACCATCTCAGACTCCCCCTCAAGCTGGGCCTGGGAGGCTGTGAATACCCAGCCGGGTAGTGAGAGACTCAAGGCGAGCTCCGGGAAGACCCTTGGTGAAGAGATCGGCAAGCTGATCGGCCGTCGGGATATGGCCGAAGCCGATATGGTGCTGCTCCAGATGGTGGCGGAGAAAGTGACAGTCCACCTCGATATGCTTCGTCCGTTCATGGAAGACGGGATTCGATGCAATCTTCGTGGCGGCCTGATTGTCACACCAGATATGAGCAGGAGTCGATGCGGGGAAACCGAGCTCATGGAGGAGATGACGAAGCCAGAGGATCTCAGTAGTGACGGTGGCCATGGCCCGATACTCGGCCTCGGCACTCGACCGGGAGACGACAGTCTGCTTCTTGCTGCGCCAAGAGATGAGATTGCCGGCAAAGAACACGGCGAAACCCGAAGTAGACCTGCGGGTAGCGAGGCAGCCGGCATAGTCCGCATCACAGAAGGCCTCAACATCCATGTGAGCCTGATGGGAGTACTGAAGGCCACGGGCAGGGTCTTTCTTGATGTATTTGGCAATGCGAAGGACAGCATCCCACTGAGAGCGGGTGGGATGTTCCATGAACTGGCTGACTTTGCTAACGGCACATGCAATGTCAGGACGTGTCATGGTGAGGTAGTTGAGTTTCCCGACCAGGCGGCGATAGCTCTCGGGATGAGGAAAGGGTTCCGAGTCAGAATGAAGGGAGCGTTCCCCAGGCTCAAGGGGAGTGTCCACTGCAGTGGCGGTGCTCAACCCGGCATCCTGCAAGATATCAAGAGCATACTTGCGCTGACAGAGAGAAATAGTGTCCGCAGTCCGGGAGACCTCGATGCCAAGGAAGTAAGTGAGGGGACCAAGATCCTTGGTGTGAAAATGCTGGTGAAGATGCGCCTTAAGACTGGCGATGCCTCTGGAGTCGCTCCCTGTGATGATGATGTCATCCACATAAACCACAAGCAAGATACAGCCATGCGCCGTCGTACGGAAGAAGACGGTGTGATCCTTCATACTGCGAGATAGGCCAAAGGCTGTGACGACCGTGCTGAAGCGGCCAAACCAAGCCCGAGGAGACTGCTTGAGGCCGTAGAGGGAGCGGCGGAGACGGCAGACATGGCGGTCGGCACCAGAGGCCGAAAAACCAGGAGGCTGCTGGAGGTAGACCTCTTCATCAAGAAAGCCATGGAGAAAAGCATTTTTAACATCCAGTTGATGAAGCGGCCAATGATGATGAGCAGCTAGCGAAAGGAAAAGGCGGACCGAGGCCATCTTGGCGACTGGAGAGAAGGTCTCAAAGTAGTCGATGCCATACGTCTGAGCAAAGCCCTTGGCGACAAGCCGGGCTTTGAGGCGGCAAAGAGAGCCATCGGGATTGAGACGGATAGTGAAAATCCATTTACAACCGACCGCCTGTTTGCCCACCGGAAGTGGAACAAGATCCCATGTATGGTTGGCATCCAGAGCCTGTAATTCATCCCTCATGGCGGCAAGCCACCCGGGGTGAGATTTTGCTTCACCGACTGTCCGAGGAAGCGATACGGTCTCCAAGGCTGACAGACCCCTGTAGGAAGATACAAAGAGAGGAGTAGTCTGACAGGAGCGAGTACCTTTCCGAAGCGCAATCGGCTCGTCCGCGGGAGCGGGGACAGGAGCAGCAGACGAAGCAGGAACAAGGTGGTCCTCGGCCGGGATGGGAGGTACAACCGATGGACGACGGGAGTAGGTCTGGCCAAAGAGATGACCGGGAGGGGGAGATATGAGAGGTGGGTGAACGAAGAGCGGAAGACAGTCATCGATGGTAGAGTCAGGAGAAGGAGAGGGGAGAGTGAACGAAGAAGTCTCGACAAACGATACGTCGGCAGAGGTGATATACCGGCGGAGGTCTGGAGAGAAGCAGCGGTACCCGCGCTGAGTGCGGGAATATCCAAGAAAAATACAGCGAAGAGATTTGGGAGAAAGTTTGGAGAGATTGGGGCGAGTGTCCCGGACATAACATAGACATCCGAAGACGCGGAGTGGAAGAGAGTGAGGAGGAACAGAGGGAAACAGGGTATGAAAAGGAGTCTCCCCCTGAAGTAAGGAGGAGGGAAGACGATTCAGAAGGTAAGTAGCAGTGAGGATGGCATCCCCCCAGAAGAGAAGAGGGACCTGGCGGTGGAAGAGGAGGGCACGAGCGGTTTCCAAAATATGCCGGTGTTTCCGCTCGGCCACCCCATTCTGCTGAGGGGTATCAGGACAAGAGGTCTGGTGGATGATGCCGTGGGCGCGGAGAAACTGCTGAAAGTGAGTGGATAAGTACTCCCGCCCATTGTCAGATCGAAGACATTTGACAGGGATAGAAAACTGTGTTTGGATCTCATGAAAAAATGTCTGGAAGGTGGAGAAAACCTCTGTCCGATCCCGAAGAAGATAAAGCCATGTCATCCGGGAATAATCATCAATGAAGGAAATGTAATATTTATACCCAGATTGACTTGAGGTAGCACAGGGACCCCATACATCAGAATGAACCAAATCAAAGGGTTTGGCGGCCCGTGTGTCAACTCGAGGAGGATATGAGGTGCGATGATGTTTCGCAAAGCGACACGACTCACAAGGAAAGGAAAAACGGGGACTAATATCGGGGTAGAGCCGATGAAGTGCAGAGGCGGAAGGGTGGCCCAACCGGGAATGGAGGTCAACGGCATGAGCAGGGAGAGACGCGCAGGCGATGGAAGACGGGCCACCGAACATGTACACTCCATCCCGAAGCTGGCCTCTACCAAGTTCCCGGTTCGTCGTCCGCTCCTGAAACAAAACAGAAGACGAGGAAAAGAGAGCAGTGCAATTGAGATCCTTGGTCAGTTTGCTGATGGAAAGCAGGTTAAAAGGACTCCGGGGTACATGAGCCACCGAGGAGAGGTGAAGGGAGGAGGTGAGGGAACAGGAGCCAAAGCCGGCTATGGGGAGAGTGGACCCATCAGCAACAGTGATGGCAGAGGATCCACTATAGGGACGGTAGTGGGAGAGCATACCTGCATCCCCGGTGAGGTGGTCGGACGCACCAGAGTCAAGCATCCAAGCCGGAGAACGATGACTGACAAGGGCAGTGTGACCACCGGAATGGGCAAGAGAAGCCGACGAAGAGCCCGCGATGGAGGTGGACCGGTAATCGTGAATCAGCTGGAGCTCAGCCAGGGAGAGATCCAAGGACGAGGGAAGAGAAGCAGCAGGGGAGGGCGCTTCACGGAGCGCAGTCTGGCCCCGGCGGGGGTGCGACTCAGGACGACCATGCAGGACCCAGCAACGGTCCACCAGATGGCCGAGCTTGCCGCAATGCTGGCAGAGGGGGCGAGGTCGGCCGTCCCCACGGCCGCGCCCACGAGGGCTGGGAGGGCGACCACCGCCACGTCCGAGGAGCGCAGTGTGATCAGGAAGGGGGACGGGTGGTGCAAGGGCCCGATGTGCCTTCTGCAGGCGATGATAGACCTGCGGGATATCCAGTGTAGATGGGCTAGCAAGCATCTCGGTGGCCGTCGTGGCATAGTCCGGTGCGAGGCCATTCAGGAGGTTGAAGAGGCAGAGCTGGTCCCGCTGAGTCTGCGCTTCGGCCGGAGTTTGAGGAATCGGCCAAAGTTCTTGTAGTTCATCGCGGAGACCCTTTCATTCCATGAAGTAGGTGGGGAAGGTCCGATCCTGCTGGCGGATATGCGAGAGACGCTGTAGAACGTCAGAGACCCGGGCCAAGTTATTGGTCTCGGAGAACATGACAATCAAGGAGTCCCAGAGCTCCTTGACGGTGTTGGCAGTCCGGGTGACATCCTTCACGGAGCGGTCCATGGAGTTGACCAGTAGGGCGAATATTTTGCTGTCTGCCAGCTGCCAAGAGTCGAACTTAGGATCATTGAGTTCAGGTGGGGGTTTCTCAAGATGAGAATGAAGCCCCATGCCGCGGAGGGACATCAAGACCGTCTTCCGCCAGACAGAAAAATTAGTGGCATCCAGCCGGTCATCGACAAGCCGGGAGGAGGCCGTGATGAGGGACGGAAGAACGGAGGATGCGTCCATGGAGGGCGGGCGCTGGACCCGTGCGCCGGGAGGCGGGTGGTGGAAGGGAAGCAGCCCGGAGATGCGGCCGGAGGGAGCAGCGACAGGTGGTCGCGCTCAGGATGGTGCGGCCGAGCAGGGGCGGCGCGAGTGCTGGGGCAGGAGCGCCGCAGGGCCGAGAGCAAGGCTGGACCGGGGCGCGCCGGGCGCCGGAAGGCCGAACCGGGAGCAACGCCGGGAACGGGCAGCGGGTAGGGAGCTGCTGGGGGGGCGAGGGTGCAGCGCCGGGGCGAGGCCGAGGGCGAGACGCCGGGAGGCGGTGCGCCGGGATGGCGGGGCGAGCCGGGAGCCGGGAGCCGGGGAGCCGGGAGCCGGGAGTCAGGAGAAGCCGCCGGGAGCCGGGAGAGGCTGCTGGAGCAGAGGGAGGCGCGGGAGGCGCGGGGAGCAGCGGGAGGCGCCGGCGGGGGAGCAGCGGGAGGCCGCTGGGAGTAGCGGGAGGCCGGCGAGAGCGCTGGAGCAGCGGGAGGCGCCGGAGGGAGGAGATCCGTCGGGAGGGCCGGCGCGGGCAGGGGAGGTCCGGCGACGGGATGGGCTGCGACGGCGAGAGGGAGGCGCGGTGGGAACCGCGGCGGACCGGAGGGCCGGGAGGCGAGCTGGAGCCGCGCGAGAGGAGGGAGGTTCGTCGGGAGGGCCGGGAGCCGCGGGGAGCCGCGGGGAGGGAGCGGCGTCGGGGAGGAACTCCGCAGGAAGGAGCCGGCGCAGGCAGCGTCGGGGGGAGAGAGGGCCGTCGGTTGAGGGCGAGGGAGCCGCGCAGGCGAGGGTGCGGGGGCGCTGGGGAGGGAGGGCCTGCCGGGATCAGAGGAGCGCCGGGAGGGAGGGCCGGAGAGGAGAGGTGCGCCGGGAGGGAGGGCCTGCCGGGAATACTAGGGCAGGAGGGAGAGAGGCGGGGCCGGGAGAGTGCCGGGAATCCGCAAGGGAGGGAGGATGTGGGATAAAAATCCCTCTGATACCATGTAGAGGGTGAATTCCCCTTACCTCAATGTGAGGTGAGGACATCCTTTTATAGATTAGGAAACAAATGTACAGGATGGGTAAGTCCGATGTGGGACTCACCCATTTACACTTAAATGGGTTCCAACACTAACATATATTATCTATGGGTAACCTTCATAACTGTCTGGATTAATAACAGTTGCTTGAAAAAAAAAGATTTTGATATACAAAAACAAAATTTAAAATTCCATAACCAATTGGCTGAGAATAAAATAGTAACAGAGTATTTCAAATACCATAATAATGAATTCCAATTTGATAATTGACTTTCCATAGACTTTCTTGTAAACAAACATAACATAAGCTCCACAAGAAAATATAAGGGTATAATAAGTCAAACAAAAATTAATCACCATTGAGCGAAACACAACTAAATCTCAATACTGCATCATGTTTTAACTCCAAAAATAATCGTCATTTGGAAAAGTAGCTCAACAAGGCATTTAATTAGATGTGAGACTGAAACACAAACTATTAAGGGCCTGTTTGTTATATTTTCTCAAAAACACTTGTTTTCAAACAGTTTTCTTGTCTTCAAAAACAGAAAAATAAAAAATGCATTTGACGATATCAGTTTTGACTTTTGTCTTCAAAAACAGTTTTCATTTTCTGTTTTTTTTTTTTTAAAAAACAAGAACAAAAACAACCTACACTTATTTTTGTTTTCTGTTCCCAAAAAAAAGTCATAGAGAGATATTGCACTGGGAATGTAAAGTTGGTTTGGAGTCAATCAGACCAAGTCAAAGCACACAGGCTACCCAGAATGAAGATCCAGGTTTCCAAATCGGCTCGATCCAATCCAAGCCTTTAAAAATAATAAAAAAATTTAAAAAAATGAAATTAAAATATCATAAAATTAGTAAAAAACTATTAAATGCTTTGAGTGAAGGTGGATTTGGGTCAGGTCACCGGGGTTGCTTGACCGCAAATCTGAGGTCCAGGCCTAATTTCAACCCAACCACAAAATTGTGGGTCCAACTCACAAAACAAGCTTAACTCGACGAGCCGTTAATACATAACAAGCATCTACATTCTTATATCCAATCCAATGACAACATTTGATTAGATTAAAAATGAAATGAAATGAATCACTAAAATAAAATAAAATAAAAAATGTAATAAATAAAATTTAAAAATGGTTATGAATTTCAAAAATAAAAAGATATGTAGAAGGAGAAGTCCCAAATTCATACCAAGTGTGGTCGGGTTGTCTTATTTATAGATGAAGATACAGCCCCAAGATAGAAGGAGATTTGAAATCCAAAATATAAAAGATAAGATTGACCCAGTCAAACCATTGACTGGTCAGCCCATATCTTAAATATCTAAATATTCTAAAAACTAAAACTCCTCCTCAAGGTAGGTTTACCTAGTTTAATACTACACAATAAAAGAAAAACAAAATAAATCCTAATACTCCTCCCGAGCTGGACATACCCAGCTTGACTACACTAATTCAAAATACTAAAAATATAAAGACACGACACGTAAAAAGGCCCAACAGAGGTCCAGGCAACCCAACAATGATCTGGGCAGTGATGAAGAGGCACGACAGTGATCCAGGCAATCCGATGGTGATCCAAGCAATGATGAAGAGGTCTTAGAGTGATTCGGGCAGCCCGACAGTGATCTGGGTAGCCCAACAGTGGTCCGACTAGCCCAACGGTGGTTCGAACAACAACAGAGGCTTGATAATGATCCAGGTAGTCACGAAGAAGCCCGACGGTAATCCAAGTAGTGATGAGGAAGCTCGACAGAGGTTCGAGCAACCTTGCAATGATTCAGGCAGGGGCAAAGAGGCCTGACAATGATATGGGTAACCCGGCGGTGACCCAAGCAGTGACGAAGAAGCCCGAAAGAGGTCCAGGCAACCTAACAGTGTTCCAGGCAATTGACGAAGAAGCCCAACGGAGATCCGAACAGCCCGATAGAGATTTGGACAGCCGAAAACTTGCTTTGATACCATGAAGTAAAAGTACCAAAATTTATAACATCGCGGTGAGGTCGGGTTGTTTTATTTATAGATGAAGATATAACCATGAGATATCGGAAGATTTGAAATTTAAATATATAAAATTAGATTGACCCAACCAAACCATTGACCAGTCAACTCATATCTTAAATATCTAAATATTCTAAACACTTTAACAAGATATGCATATATATATATATATATAAGTTTTTAATTTATTACAAAAAAATAAAACAAATTCATTACAAATTTCAAAAAAAATAACACATAGATATATGTTTTTTATTTATTTATCATTTTTTAAAGTTTTAAAATGAATGTTATCAATCGAATTTTTTTATTTTTTATTTTTAGAAAACATTAATATTATCAAGCATTTTTTTATATGTGGTTCTAAAGAACAATTTTCAAAAACAAATTGCTAAAAAGGTTTTTAAGAACAAAAAACCAAAACCCTAATAAAAAAGCCCTAAAATGCTGACAAGGCTGAAAATACCAACTTAATTGTTGCACTACTAATGTTGTTCCAAGATATCTCATGTACTTTAGGTTTTTTGATGATCTCAAATACCCTTCACATGTTCCTGATGTACTTGTTTTGAAGTATGTTCATCGGGTTTTATCATTATCTAAGTCATTCGGCTGTTAAATCAGCAAGTTTGCTGAAAATTCACCTGTATAATAAATCGTCTGCATGAAGGATTCGTCGACGTGAAACGACTACGTCACAAAATCAGCTACATGGAGATCGCCTGCGTCGATAAATCGTTTACGTGAATCAAATGGCTACATGAATCGATTACGTGGAGCAATCAGCTACAAGATTTGGATACGTGGTGAAAACGACTATTTGGATCCAAATGGCTACGCAATTCATTCAGCCACGGCAAAATTGACTACGTGATCAAGAAGCCTGCGTGAAGCAAATCAGCTACGTGAAGAAGGCCTACACAAATTTGGCTACGTGAAGAAAGTTTGCATAAATTCAACTACGTGAAGAATGGCTACGTGGATCAATTCAGCTATGTGAATTCAAATCTAAAGAATTCAGCTACGTGGTGATCCAGAATCGACTACTTCAGTCAGCAACCTGCTATTTATTATCGTTGGTGTACTTTCAGTGAGAATTAATGTTGTCATGCATCCTTTAAATGTTGGATTACCTCTTTATGGTAAAAATGATTATAAAAAGGAGCAAGTGTCGAGAGCAGAAATAAAAAAAAAAAGGAAAATTTAATGGTCAGTACTGTTGTCGAGGTATTTCCTAGTAAAGGACGTGTGGTATTTAATTCCAACCCTGGATTTTATGGATCTCATGCTATGTGATTTAAAAAGAAGTTTTGCAAGCATATTCAAAGGTGAGTGAAGAAGAAGAGAATACAGACCAGAACAGATGTGCCTCCTCTATCAACTAGGAACTCTCTTTAGCTCTCTCGAAACTCTGTGAGCTGCTCTGTTTTACTCAAAAATAAGAAAAAGCTTCAAGATCTACAGTTGCGTTATCAAGATCGTCTTTGTTGTCGTTTTAAAAAACTCTCCTCGAGTTGCATTCCTTTCTTATCATCTCTTCTGAAGATTTCTTCTCTTATGTCAATTTTATCTTACAGTTGTGAGCCTCATCTGTAAACACTGTTTATTCTCTCTTTCATTGTGAAGGTTCCCGATAAAAGAACCTTGAAGACTGGAGTTTGTAAAGCATTGTTGGAGTCTGGTTGAAAGCTCCAGATATTGTATTAAATGACCGACTATTTGCACTCAATGTGCAGTCTCTGGGAAAAGAACTGGCAGTCCCCGGCAAAAAGACTGCTCTAGTTCACTAAGCTCTTCAAGTTGAGCACTGGTGGAGTGGACTAAGGGATTTATGTACTTCGAACCACTATAAATCTCTATGTCTGGTCTCTTTTCTTTGTGTTTTTATTTTCATTGTGTACATGTGTTCAGAAAAAATCAGAAGTAATCATATCTTTAAAGAGCGTGGTTTTCTAAGCTAAGAAAATTTCAAGAACTCAATTCACCCTCTAATCTCTTTTCTCTGTGGTTTTATTTCTAGTGTGTGCATGTGTTAAGAAAAGATCATAAGTAATCATATCTTTACAGAGGGTGGTTTTCTAAGCTAAGAAATTTTCAAGAACTCAATTCACCCTCATCTTGAGTTTTAGAGCAATCGGTCTTCGACCTGCATTAATATGCGACATTCACAGATTTTGTTTGATTTCAAAATTTTAAATACCTTCATTTTTTATCAACTTGAATTATAACCATATTTTATGCAGAATTCACATTATAAAAAATGTTGATAATCCCCACACAATTTTAAGCAAATAAAGAAAAATGTATACTATGGACCATATAAAAAATAAAAAACCTAAAAAATACCCATACCTCTGAGTGTAGCAGCATTCTCTCATCAAAACCTACAACAGTGGAATTTTCTGAGGCTGAACCCTGCTGGCCCATTTCTAAGTGAAAAAAATGCAAATGATTGCAAATAAAAAAATTATAAAAACATAGAAACACTACTGGAAACATAAAAAATAATTTAACAAAAACAAGATTGCAGCGAAAAAAAAGGACAATCTTTTTAAGTCATTATCTGCCAAAAAAATGTAGAAACAATTATGGCTTGTTACTGTTTTAGATGGAAAAAAATCAAAGTGAAGGGTCAGATATCTAACAACGTTTAAGGATAAAAAGAAAAAAATAGAAATTCAGAAAATAAAAGCCAAAGAATAAGGTGTTTAATTTATGCCAAAAACAAAAATGATACATCATTGACTTCAAAATCAGACATACAGTGGTGCCAATTGTCAAAAGGTTAGAAAATGTTGATAATGCTAAATCGGGATACAAGATTTTGATCCTAATTAGGCCAGAAAAATATTAATGGATAAAATGACAGCATGAAACTTTTACTTCTCTAAATTCATCAAAGTTTTCAAGGTTAAGAACAAAAAAATAAGAGCAGTAAAATCAAACAATCCACTCAATTATCTGCTTTTTGATCAATAACTTGATAAGCCATTTGGTTCTTAGAATCTTAAAAATGCATTATGTTCCTCAAACCATTCATTTTTCGAATCATACTGCTGTGATTAAGAATAAAGGGATGTGAGAATAATCCTAAGTATTTTTACCACCTTTAGGCCTATAAATAAACAATACAGGAAATAATGTGTTTGATAAACAACCCCCCCAAACTTGCCCTTAAAAGAACTAGAGGTAGGCCTAAAAAGACTCTTAAACAAATCATTCAAGATGATCTTGTTTTAAATGGTTTCAATGAAAATATGATCTTCAATAGAACTAATTGGCGACGTTTGATCCATGTAGCCGACTCCATCTAATTGGGTTTGTTGAAGGAAAAAATGAGAGAGGCGAACCCCCAAGGTATATCTCCTGTTGGAACCCATTTAAGTGTAAATGGGTGAGTCCCACATCGGACTTACCCGTCTTGTATATTGGTGTCCCAATCTATAAAAGAATATCCTCACCTCACATTGAGGTAAGGGGAATTCACCCACTAACATGGTATCAGAGGGATTTTTATCCCGAACCCTCCCTCCCTTGCGGCTTCCCGGCGTTCTCCCGGCCCCGCCTCTCTCCCTCCTGCCCTAGCCTTTCCCGGCGGGCCTCCTCTCCTGTCCCGGCGCAGCTCCTCTCCGGCCTGCCCCCTCCCGGCCGGCCCTCCCTTCCGGCGCACCTCTCCTCCCGGCGCACCTCTCCTCTCCGGCCTGCACCCTCCCGGCGGTAGTCCCTCCCGCTACGCCACCACCTCCCGACGCCCGCGGCTCCCGGCCCTCCCGTCGCACGGCCCTCCCGTCGCACCGCCCTCCCGTCGCACCGCCCTCCACCATCCCCGCGGCTCCCCGCGGCTCCAGTCGCCATCGCCCCGACGCCCCGCCCAGGCGCCCCTTCTCCGGCGCTCCCCTCACGGCGGCCCTCATCCCGGCGTCCCCGGCTCGCCCCAACGTCCCGGCTCCCCGACTCCCGGCTCCTCGGCTTCACCCCTACACCCTCGCCCCGGCGCCTCTTCCCCGGCGGCTCACCCTCGGCGCGACGCGGCTCCCGACTCCCGCTGCTCCCGGCGCCTCCCGCTGCTCCCGCGCCTGCTTCCCCGCTGCGCACGGCGCTTCTCTCCTCCCGGCGGGCCTCCCTCCAGGCGCGGCATGCCCCCCCCCCCTCCGGGCTCCTTTCCCCCGGCGTCGGGATGCCGCAGCAGGAGGCAGGGCCGTCGCGCAGGGAGCCGGCGTCGGGATGCCGCAGCAGGGGGAGTTTGAGATTGTCTTGTTATTCTTTTTATGTGGGACTCTATCCAATCTGGGCATGTCCAGCTTGAGGGGGAGTGTTGGAACCCATTTAAGTGTAAATGGGTGAGTCCCACATCGGACTTACCCGTCTTGTATATTGGTGTCCCAATCTATAAAAGAATATCCTCACCTCACATTGAGGTAAGGGGAATTCACCCACTAACATCTCCAAAGGAGCCCTTGGGGTGTATTTATAACAAATAATAAAGACCACACCGGACCTCAAGTCCGATGTGGGAAGCAGACTCCAACACTCCCCCTCAAGCTAGGTGAACCTAGCTTGGACACATAATGAAAATAAAACAATAAAACAGACGCTAACACTCCCCCTCAAGCTGGACATACCCAGCTTGATGACAAAACAAGACGAAACAGAATAAAAGATAAAAGGCTGCAAAGGCTGCTGCTCCCCCTCACGATCGAAGGATGGATGATGGTGGAAAAAAAAAAGGATGCGCCAATGATGCGTCGGGAAATCCGCAGAGGCGGGGCCGAACGACAGAGCGCCGAGAAGTCCGCACTGGTCGGGCCAGTCGTCGGAGCGCCGGGAAATCGCATTGGCGGGCCGGTCGTCGGAGCGTCGGGAAACCGCACGGGCGGGCCGGTCGTCAGAGCGCCGGGAAATCGCACGGGCGGGCCGGTCGTCGGAGCGCCGGGAAACCGCAGGAGGTGAGGCCGGGCTTCGTCGGGAAGTCGTAGGAGATGCGGAGATGGCGCGCGCAGGAGGTGCAGGGGCGGGGGAGTCCGCCGGAGGAGCCGCCCGGAAGAACAAGGGCGGAACGCGGCCGGGTGCTGGAGGCCGGCTGCTGGAAGCGGGAGGGTCGCGCTCGGGAGGGGCAGCGAGAGCGGACAGCGGGAGCGCGCAGGGAAGGCGGGGGTCGTCGCGCGGGGATGAATGGAGCCGGTGCGATGGAGGGCTGCACGACCGGGAGCCGGCAGAGAAGAGGCGGGCCGTCGGGAGGAGGTGCGCCGGGAGTCGCGGCGACGGGATTCGCGCGCAGGGAAGGCGGGGGCCGCCGCGCGGGGATGAATGGAGCCGGTGCGATGGAGGGCTGCGCGACCAGGAGCCGGCAGGTAAGAGGCGGGCCGTCGGGAGGAGGTGCGCCGGGAGTCGCGGCGACGGGATTCGCGCGCAGGAGGAGCGGGCCGTCGTGCAGGGAGCCGCCGCGGAAGGCGGGCCGTCGCACAGGGAGCCGCGCAAGGAAAGGGGCGCCGCTCAAGGGAGAGAGGGCCACCGCGCGCAGGAGGAAGAGCCGCCGGGTGGGAGAGCCGCCGGGAGGGAGGGCCGCCGGGAGGGAGGGCCGCCGGGAGGGAGAGCCGCCAGGAGGGAGAGCCGCCTAGGTCAACCGAGAGGAGCAGAGCCAGAGGGGGGGGCAGCTATGTGGATTGGAGTCGCCGCCCCCCGGACGGGGAAACCCTAAAGGAAGGGGAAAAAAATAGGGAGGGAGGGATTGGGTTTCAAAAAACCTCCTCTGATACCATGTTGAAGGATAAAATGAGAGAGGCGAACCCCCAAGGTATATCTCCAAAGGAGCCCTTGGGGTGTATTTATAACAAATAATAAAGACCACACCGGACCTCAAGTCCGATGTGGGATGCAGACTCCAACAGGGTTTAAGGCTTGTTTGTTGTTGGTGTTGTTGTACAACTACGCAAAATTTTACCCAAACCTAGCTTCATTCAACCTTGCCAAGATTATGTTCATGGTAACATGACAAATAGGTAACAATTTTAGAAGTAAAGATTTAACATAATCCTTGGAGATGAGCTCCAGCCTAAAAATTCCAGATTTACTTTTTTCTTAGCTTTCAACGCATTTATTAATAAATTTTAAATGTGAAAAGACTATTACGTCAGTGGATTCAAGCTTCCATTGCAAAAAATATGCAGACATAAAACAACACACAAAAATACAAATTTAGAATACTAGCATAATGTTTCTAATTATGTCTATTATAGATTAGTGGGCTAAGTGTTGCGGAAAACGTCGGGAGCAACGAAGCGAAAAACAGATCACAAAAGAGAAAGGGAAAAAATAGAAGAACGAGAACACAGAGATTTACGTGGTTCGGTAATAATTCCTACGTCCACGAATAGGCAGAATTTCACTATATGTCGGGAGCACAATTACAATGAGAGAATCAGAGTTTCTCACACTTAAAACCCTATCCCGAAATGAGCTAATAAGAAGGATGAAGCACCATTCCACCAACCGTCAGAAAGTCCACTGTTCTACAGTGAAAGGCGGCTGGAAGTCCGAATCGTTACAGTGAAAGGTGGTCGCCCAAGTCAAAAGTGCTACAGTGGTCGGCGGCTGGAAGTCTAAGGAGCTACAATACTGTTAACTCCAAAGTCCGGCCTGCTACAGTGCTCTGTCAGTGTTGGTCGGTCGACTTTGCTACAGTGGTCGGAATTGCTACAGTCCCCCATAATTTGGATCGGGGACCTTCGGCCCCCAAACCCCCGAAGTAGGGGCGTGTTGCCCCCAACGACCTTACCACAAAGCTCGACCAGCGAGAGTTGCGACCTGATGCACAGTACAGGCCGCAAGCATTCGGCCCAAACATCATCCAAACTGAATCGGGCTACACCAATCCAACACTAAGCCCATATTATTATTATTATTATTAACTGAGTCCCACATCAGTGGATGTTCTCATTGTACCTCTTTTATTCGTCTACAAATAAAGGACCCAACCTATTTACGAGGTACGGGATTTCATTTAACATTGTTGCGGAATCGCCGGGAGACACAACGACAGAAACGAGAAAAAACGAAAAGAAAGATAGCAAGGGACACAACGATTTACGTGGTTCGGGAAAAATCCCTACGTCCACGGGAGAGGCAGAATTTCACTATGATTCGGGAGCACGAAATTACAGAGGATTTTCAGTAGAAACCCTAGCCCGAAAAAGGGCTATAAAACAATGGAGAAGACGATCACTGTTCGAAAAGTGGTCCGCGTCGCTACAGTGAACGGCGGTTGGCTTTGTCAAAAGCGCTACAGTAAAGTTGACCCCGAAGTCCGCACCGCTACAAGCATTCGGCCCAACCGGATCGGGCAACACCAATCCAACAAACATGGTATCAAAGTGGGTTCCCCAACCCTAGCCCCCCCCCCCCACTCCTCTCTCTCACACTTGGGCGTCGCCCCTCCTCCCTTCTCATTCTGGCGGTTTGTCGTGCACCAAGAGCGGGTTCCCTAACCCTAGCCCCCCCCCCCTCACTCCTCGCTCTCACCCTTGGGCGCCACCCCTCCCTTCTCATTTCGATGGTTCGTCGTGCACCAAGAGGGGGCTCAACCAGCCCTAGGGTTCCCTGCGCCCTTCACATCAACCTACAACGCCGCCTTAGCAGTAGTTATGTCCCTAGTTAGGAACCTCTATCTCTTCACCGTGAGACTTCCAAGTTCGCTAAGCACCATGGCACGTCCTCTACTCCTTGATTATTGTCCCACATTGCTACACTTTTTTTTATTTAATTCATTTTGATGTTTGGGAACCCGCTTCGATCCCAAATACTTCCATCTTTCAGTATTATACAAGATTTATTGATGATTATCCTTACTAGACTTGGCTTTATCTCTTACATCAAAAGTCTAAAATGCTCTCAGTTTTTCAAGCCTTTCATAATGAAATTAACACTCAATTTTCTAAACAAGTTAAATATTCGCAAACAAATAATGGCAGTGGATATTTGTCTTCATCCTTCTCCCCATTCCTCACAGAGAGGTGGAGGCCTTCTTTTATAGAATGAGAAGGCGGAATATACAACGGAGTATTCCGATGTGGGACTCGGAAATACCCATAAGAATAAAAAAGGGTTTAACACTCCCCCTCAAGCTGGACACGCCCAGCTTAGACACAGAGTCCCACAAAAAATAAATATGACATCATACAAGACCTAGACACACTCCCCCTCAAGCTGGGCGTCAAATGTTGTGGATCCCCAGCTTGGAACTGAGCGAGGCAAGGCGAGCATCGAGGAGGCCTTTGGTGAAGATGTCAGCAAGCCGGTCCGCCGTTGGAATGTGGCTAAAGCTGACATGATTGTGCTCCAGGTGGTGTCGAAGAAAGTGACAGTCCACCTCAATATGCTTCGTTCGTTCATGGAAGACGGGATTCGCAGCAATTTTGGTGGCTGCCTGATTATCACACCATATGTGAGCAGATTTCTGCTGAGGAAAGTCAAACTCCTGAAGGAGTTGCCAAAGCCAAAGGATCTCTGTAGTGACGGTGGCCATGGCACGGTACTCAGACTCGGCACTGGAGCGGGAGACGACCGTCTGTTTCTTGCAGCGCCAAGAGATGAGGTTGTCTGCCAAGAATATGGCAAACCCAGAGGTAGAGCACCGAGTAGCAAGGCAACCAGCATAATCAACATCGCAAAAGGCCTCGATATGCTGATGAGGATGCTGGGAGTAGCGAAGACCACGGGCAGGATCTCGCTTGATGTACTTGGCGATGCGGATGACAGCATCCCAATGAGAGGTGGTCGGATGCTCCATAAATTGACTCACTTTGGCAACCGCGCAGGAAATGTTGGGTCGAGTCATGGTGAGATAATTAAGTTTGCCCACCAACCGACGGTACCGCCCGGGATGTGGATACAGTGCCGAGGAGGCATAAAGAGACCGTTCCCCAGACTCCAGAAGAGTGTCGACAGCGGTGGCCTGAGTCAATCCAGCATCCTGCAAGATATCCAACGCATACTTCCGTTGGAAGAGGGAGATGGTGTCCGAAGAATAGGAAACCTCGATGCCTAGGAAGTAGGTGAGAGGACTGAGATCCTTAGTGTGGAAGTGCTGGTGAAGATGGTCCTTGAGATAGGTGATACCTATAGAGTCGCTGCCGGTGATGATGATATCATCCACATACACGACCAATAAAATGCAGCCATGGGAGGTCGCCTTGTAGAACACAGTGTGGTCCTTCGTGCTACGAGAAAGCCCAAAGTCGGTGACAACCGTGCTAAGACGGCCGAACCAAGCACAGGGAGACTGCTTGAGACCGTAAAGAGAGCGGCGGAGCCGGCATACTTGAGATTCAGCGCCGGAGGCAGAAAACCCGGGGAGCTGCTGCAGATAAACCTCTTCCTCAAGGAAGTCATGGAGGAAGGCATTCTTGACATCCAGTTGAAGAAGAGGCCACTGATGATGGGCGGCGAGAGAGATGAATAATCGGACGGAAGTCATCTTGGCAACTGGTGAGAAGGTATCAAAGTAGTCAATACCGTAAATCTGGGTGAAGCTTTTGGCCACAAAACGGGCTTTGAGGCGATGGAGAGTGCCATTGGGATTTAGCCTGATTGTGTAAATCCATTTGCTTCCTACCGCCTGCTTGCCTGCTGGAAGGGGGACAAGATCCCAAGTATGGTTTTCTTTCAGAGCCTGTAATTCATCCCGCATTGCAGCTACCACCCGGGGTGAGATTTGGCATCACCAACCGTGCGAGGAATATAAACTGTCTCCAGAGCGGACAGACCCCTGTAAGAAGATACAAATAGAGGAGTGCTCTGACAGGAGCGTGTACCTTTCCGTAGGGCAATGGGCAAGTCCTCGGGTGGCGGGGCAGGAGCATCTGACGAAGCGGGAGCGTCGGTGTCATTGGCCGGGACGGGGGATAAAGGTGATGGACGGCGGGAGTAGACCTGACCAAAATGTGTGTCAACAGGGGTTGACACTGGTGGAGGGTGGATGATGAGAGGAAGAAAATCATCGATAGCGGGGTCAGGATGAGGAGAGGAAAGGGAGAACGGAGAGCTCTCAACAAAGGTAACATCGGCCGAGATGACATATCGCCGGAGGTCGGGGGAGAAGCAGCGATATCCGCGCTGAGTGCGGGAGTAGCCAAGAAAAATGCAGCGAAGAGATTTGGGAGCGAGTTTGGAGAGCCCTGGACGTGTGTCGCGAAAGTAACAGAGGCATCCAAACACGCGAAGGGGAAGGGAGTGAAGAGGGAGAGAGGATAACAGAGCCTGAAAAGGAGTCTCCCCCTGAAGGATAGAGGAAGGAAGACGGTTTATCAGGTAGGTGGCGGTAAGAATGGCATCGCCCCAAAAATGCAGTGGTACCTGTCGGTGGAAGAGGAGGGCACGAGCAGTCTCCAGAATATGTATGTGTTTCCGCTCAGCCACTCCATTCTGCTGGGGTGTATCAGGACAGGAGGTCTGATGAAGGATGCATTTCGTCTGGAGAAACTGCCGAAAGGGAGTAAAGAGATACTACGCCCATTATCCGAGCGGAGACATTTTACAGAGATGGAGAATTGGTTCTGAACTTCATTGTAAAAGTTTTGGAAGGTGGAAAACACTTCGGAGCGTTCGCGAAGGAGGTAAAGCCAAGTCATTCGCGAATAATCATCTATGAAATATATATAGTATTTATATCCCATATTACTCGAAACGGTACAAGGACCCCAAACATCTGAATGAACCAGATCAAAAGGGTGTGAGGCCCGTGTATCCACGCGAGGAATGTATGTAGTGCGATGATGTTTTGCAAAAGTACATGACTCACAATGAAAAGAAAGATGTCGACTGAAGTCAGGAAAAAGCTGATGAATGGTGGATGCAGGCGGGTGTCCCAAGCGGGAATGAAGATCCAATGCTCAAGAAGAGGCAGACATGCAAGCGAGGGGTGTCGGGCCATCGAACATGTAAACCTCGTCCCGAAGCCGGCCTCTACCGAGTTCCCGGTTCGTAGTCTGCTCCTGAAACACAACACCAGAAGAGGTAAATATGGCAGCACAGTTATAATCTTTTGTCAGCTTACTGATGGAAAGAAGATTAAAAGGGCTGCGGGGCACGTGGGCCACAGAGGGTAGGTGTATCGATGGTGTCAGTGAGCATGCGCCGAAGCCCGCAATGGGGATAGTGGAGCCATCAGCAACGGTGATGGCTGATGAACCGGCATAAGGGCAGTAAGAGGTCAACATACCAGCATCTCCGGTTAGGTGGTCGAAGGCACCAGAGTCCAGCATCCATGCAGGGGAGCGACAGCCGACAAAGGCAGCGGAGCGAACAGAATGGGCCAGAGAAGCCGAGGATGGACCGGGTCCGACAGGGTCCTGAGGATCATGAGTCAGCCGGATGTCGGCCATAGACAGGTCCAGTGATGGGGGAATGGTGGAGACTGTCGAGGATGCCTCCTAGACCGCGGTATGTCCCTGCCGCGGGCGCTGAGATGGACGTCCATGCAGGACCCAACATCGGTCGATCGTGTGGTCAACCTTGCCACAATGTTGACAGAGGGGACGTGGACGACCCTCGACACGGCCACGTCCACGAGGACCGGAGGAGCGGCCACCGCTTTGACCGAGAGCTGAGTGGTCGATAATGGGGGCGGGAGGAGGAAGAGCCCGCTGGGCCTTGCTCAGCCGATGATAAACCTGAGGGATCTCCAGCGTCGACAGGCTAGCGAGCAGCTCGATTGCCATGGTGGCAAACTCCGAAGCGGGGCCGCTGAGAAGGGTGAAGATGCAGAGTTGGTCCCGCTGGGTCTGAGCCTCTGCCGGAGTTTGGGGAATGGGCCACAACTCCTGCAACTCATCACGAAGCCCTTTCCATTCCATGAAGTAGGCGGTGAAGGACTGGTCCTGCTGTCGAACATGGGACAAACGCTGAAGTATATCGGAAACCCGAGCCAGGTTGTTGGTCTCAGAATACATGATATTCAAGGAGTCCCAGAGTTCCTTGACTGTATTTGCCGTGCGGGTGACATCTTTGACCGATCGTTCCATGGAATTGACCAGCAGAGCGAAGATCTTGCTGTCAGCAAGCGTCCACGAACGATATTTGGGGTCAGTTGAAGCCGGGGGAGGATCCTCAAGGTGATGATCAAGGTCCATCCCGGTCAAAGACATCACCACAGTCTTCCGCCAGATGAAAAAATTTGTGGAGTCCAACCGGTCATCCACAAGGCGGGTGGAAGCAGTAATCATCTGAGGCGGAGGGGAGGAGTCGGCCATGGAGGCGTCGTGCAGCGGTCTAAGACGCAGTAGGGGGCAGCGCCGGAATTAGGGAAGGGACGGGCGTGCCGGGAAGCTATGCACGCTGGGCGTAGGAGGAGTCGGGAGGAGCCCGGTGTGCCTGGACGGAGCCGGTCCGTCTGGAGGTAGCAGCCGGGGCCGGTTCGCGTGGACCGGTTCGCGGCTGGTCGGAAGCCGTGCACAGAGGAGACCGCCGGGAGTGCTGCGCGCAGAGGAGGGCGGGGTCGGGCGCGATGAAGCGGCGCAGGCAGGAGGGAGGGCCGCCGGGAGTGTTGCGCGCAGAGGAGGGCGGGGCCGACGCTCGATGAAGCGGCGCAAGCAGGAGAGAGGGCCGCCGGGGGAGCCGTGGGAGGTGATGCGCGCACAGGAGGACTGCCGAAGAGGGAGGTTCGTGCGTAGCGGGAGAGGCGCAGCTGACCGGTTCGGTCGCCTGGAGAAGCGGGAGCCGGTGCGAGCAGTTTCGGGAGCCGAAAAGACCGTCGGGGAAGGCAAAAGTCGTTGAGGAGGCGGGCGACGGGAGGCGTGGGGGCCGCAATCGCCGGGAAGGACCTGGAGGGTGCGCGGGAGCCGGATGGAGCCGCGACGGAGGGTCGCGCTCGAGAGGAATGGCGCACCAGGGAGAGTCGCGACGGGGAGGGCTCGCGCGCAGGAGGAGCGGGCGTCGTGAGGGAAGGTGCACCGGGGAGCCGGACCGGGCAGGAGGCGCTGGGGAAGGAGGGTGCAAAAATGCACCGGGGAGGCGGGGCCGGACTTAGCCGGGAAAACCGCAAAGAAGAGCGGGGAAATAAAATTGGAAGGAGGAGAGTTCGGGATTAGGTTCCCTCTGATACCATGTAGGTTGAGAAACCCCCTTGCCTCCAAAGAGAGGTGGAGGCCTTCTTTTATAGAATGAGAAGGCGGAATATACAACGGAGTATTCCGATGTGGGACTCGGAAATACCCATAAGAATAAAAAAGGGTTTAACAGGTCAGATACAGTTTCGACATCCTCTTCCCTTATCAATCCTCTTCCCTTATCAATGCTCCAAGGGCAAGTTCTTTTTCCTACAAGCCCTTTTCACTCTTTTCCTCTTCATATCTTTGGGTGTCTCTGTTATGCTCGGGATACCCATCCCTCGTCAAAACGGTCACTTCGTTGCATCTTTGTTGGCTATGCTCGCAATCAAAAAAGGCTATCGATATTTCTCTTGTGACCAAAGTCCCTTCCCTAGAGTCTACTGCTAGCCTAGATGGTTTTCTTCCACTTACTATCCACTCCACTCCATCTCCTTTTGAGGGTAGCATATTTGGGCATGTTTATAGTCATTGTTGCACCGTTTCGACATCGCTTGATGGCCACACCTCAACATTGGTCGACATTCCAAATACATCTCTAGGTGACTTGTCCATTGCTTTACGAAAAGATAATCAATCTTGTTTATCTCACCCCATGTTTACTTATTCCTGCAAAAGGGTTATTTGTTGTTGTTGTTGCTACATTTATCCATACACTTGACACGGTCTCAATTCCCCGCACGATGTTTAAGCCACATCTCATAATGGATGGCTCCCAACAATGCAAGACGAATTACAGACTCTAAAAGAAAATCACATATAGGACATGGGGTCGCTTCCTCCAACAAACAAGTGGTTAGCTGCAAATAGATTTACACAGTCCACATCAATGTCGACGACACTCTCATTAGACTAAAGGCTCATCTCATTGCCAAAGGGTATGCTCAAACTTATGAGTAGACTATTTTGATACGTTCTATTTGGTAGCAAAGATGATCTCAATTCAGCTGGTCATCTCTATGACAACATCCTCTCATAAACCTCCCCATCAATTAGTTCGAGTTAATGGAAGAGGAAATTTACATACAGTAACTACCTGGATTTGCGGCTTCCAATTCACCTTTCGCAGTATGCCGACTTTGGAACTCAACTTCAGCGCTCGATTTATGGCCTTAAATAGTCCCCTCGGGCTTGGTTTGGCAAATTATGCAGTGAGGTCACCTCTCATAGGTTTCATCAAAGTATGAAGGATTCATCCATCTTCTACCAGCATACTACAATCGGTTGCATCTTAGCGATGGTTTACATTGATGATGTCATTATTACCAATAGTGACTCACTTGGGGGGCTAATCTCAAATCTTATTTGCGGCATCAATTTCATACCAAGGATCGAAGCCCGCTAAAATATTTTTTTGGAATTGAAGTATCTTGGAGTCGTGGGGATGTATCTCTCTCTCAACGGCAATATGTCCTGGATATCCATTAGGAAACTGTGTTATCCCAGGCAACTTCACTTGACACCCCATTTAAGTCGGGTGAAAAGGCCTTAAACGGTGACGGTCCAGCCTTCACGTCCAGATCGCTACTGCCGTCTCATTAGAAAGTTCAATTATCTCACCATGACTCGGTTATACATTGCTTGTATTGTAAGCAAGATTAATCAATTCATGGCCTACACGGCCCCAGTGGGAGGTTGTCCTACGTATTGTCCATTATATTATGCAGGAGCCCAATCACGGTCTACTTTACACGGTTCATGGACACACACTTGTTGAGGCATTTTTTTATGCTGACTGTGTTGAGTGTTTATCCTCTTGGAAGTCTACTTATGGCTTCACAATTTTCAATGGCGGCAAACTCATCACCTAAACAAGTAATAAACAAACTATTGTCTCCTAATCCAATATCTAGTTCAAGTATCGCGCTCTGGCTCATGTCATTGTCCCAACAGTCACTTCATGAGATTGGGATTCCAGTTCATTAGCTAACACAGATATGGTGTGACAATCAAACAGCAACAAAAAAGTGACTGTTTTTGTCAGTTCGCAAACATATTTACCAAAGGGTTGTTAGGGCAACGGATACACTTTCACTGCTCCAAGCTTGGATTGCACAATATATATAACCCAGCTTGAAGGGGGATCTTCTTTGGAACTTTTTTCTTTTTTTGGAACTCTTTATATTCCAGGTTATACCAGCTTGAGCCTCACATCGGTGGATGTTCCCATTGTACCTCTTTTATTCATCTATAAATGGAGGACTGGACCTCTTTACGAGGTACGAGATTTCATTTAACAATGCCGATCATCATCAAAGATAATAACCCACAAATAACTCAACATGCTAAGGATGAAACCAACTTCAAATGAAAAGCAAAAACTAGTTAAACTTTTTTCTCCAATGAAACGGATATACAACTGCCAGCATTGCAATATACAGTTAAATTAAATGAAGATCCATCTATGAAAATTAGTTAGACGTATATTCATTAATAGCAAGAAAGAGCAAATGCCCAAAAAATTACCGTTCCAGACAACATACCCACCATTGCACCTTCGTGATGCTTCAGGCTCAAAATGAGACAAATGCTTTTCTAGTAAACATGGTGATGCATAAAATCCAAGCTTAACGATTGCAGACTCTTTGTACTCTCCACATAGCTGAGATGACAAAGCAATGCTTAATTTCTATTAATACCATTGAATTTGGGCAACTAAAATTAAGATCCAGAAACAAAATGCAGTAAATTATTTCAAAATGTGCTTCAACGAGAATCCTGAATAATCTGAAAATGTAATCATACAGCACAGTGCTCGACACCATCAAAGTTAACCATGGTACAATTCGTGCAAAACCACTTCATGACAGTCACAGCCTTTTGAAGGGGTTCCCAATCAACATCCTCATCATCGTCTTCTTCTAATTCAACCTGCTTGTTATACAAATCCTGCAGAGTCATGCTGATTGGATTTCGCTGCAATGAAATGTAAAGGCAATGTTTTAGTCTAACTGGACTTCTTCACAAAGTAAATAGCATGTGTTCCTCATACATGTATGGTGTCTGTCCGGGGCTGATCAAGATTGTCAGTCTTGCTATTTTCATCAGAACAAGGGCTGGCACAGATTCTATCAGATCCTAAATTTCTTTGCCTTCCATTAAAGCCTTGATCTAGATTTTGTTCGCTTTTACAGTAAAGATCTTTCTCAGCCACTTCATCTGGCAGATGATTCATCTGTACTGTTTCAAGAACGAGGTTTTGTTCAGACTCGATATGATGATTCTCCACCAGAATCATTCCTTCATCAATATAGCAAGGACAAGTTAATAATTTTCATTGAAGACACTGATGAAATGTTTACATTTAGAAAATATAGCATTTATCAATTAATAAGAGAGCTACTTCAGATACGAGATGATAAAGCAAGACAAAATAATTTCAATCGCCCAGGATACGTCTTGCTAAACATGGGCACCAGCAAATCATGCACAGGTTAATTGAAGGTGGAAAAAAAAACTTAACACAAATACAAATATACACGAAAGAACAAATACCAATACATGTATAAATGCATATTCTCCAAACCAGGGCAAACCATGCAACAGATTATTACCAAATCAATGCAAGGAAAATAACACATGAAGCTTTTCCAAACCAGGGCAAACCATGCAACAGATTATTACCAAATCAATGCAAGGAAAATAACACATGAAGCTTTCTTTAATGTTTAAGGGTCCGTTTGACAATACTTATTGGAAACCGATAACAACACTTATCAATTATAAAAAACAGTTTAAAAAAAAGGTGGCGTTGGTTCTGTTTCCAGAAAAACATTTAAAGTAAATTTGACTGCACTTTTGTTTATAACACTTACAACTTATGATAAGTAGTTTGAAAATATAATTTTTGTTTGTTCAGTTTCTGGAAAAACACTTAAAATTATGTTCCATAAGAAAGTCACACAGAAAAGTACTTTTTCAATATGCAGAAGACCTTATCATAAGTGCTAAAGCTGTTTTCAATAAGTACTGTCAGACCAAGTCTTACGCATAGAAGAAAATCACTTGAATGGGTGGCAGATAAACATTTTTTCAAAAGAAATCTGAAAACACTTATACAGAAGCACTTATCGTAAGTCACAAGTGCTCTAAGCAGTTATCAATGGTGATGTCAAACAGAGCATAAGACCATGCTAGAAGTAGCATCCAAGGAATGATTTTGTGGACTTCAGTAGGTTTGGACTTCACTCCTGGGCACCTTTCAAATTTGGGCTTCCCATGAATGCAACAGGCCTCGCCTGGAATGCACCTTGAGCCCCACTCATGTATCCCTCCCTTCATGTACATGGGCCCTCTCATGTAATAAAAAAAAAGGCATATTGCCCCTCTCTAATGTAACTTAGGCCTTCAGTTACTTTCAAAAAAAGGATAAGGACTCAACCTAAAGGAGGAAATAAATAAATGGCGATTCATATATTAAAAAATATTCCACAGAGAGCCCCTCGACACATCAGCCAATCCATGACCCATAAAGAAAAGAAGAAAACAGACTGGGAGGGTAAAAATAAGAGTGGAATGGGGAAGGCATTCCATTGTGTGAGTTAGAATACTTCGATAACCAATGGGATGATACAACATCCCATTAAATGGGTATTTTTTTTAATTACTCCAAAAATTGCAAGCTATTGTAGCATTACATTGCACACATTTGCACTACATACTTCCCGGTCATTACAATACATCTAAACCATACAAATGTGCTTTTGCTTGTGAATAACATCTCAAAACAGTCAAACAAAACAGAGAAGGCAAGGGAAAAGAGGAACAGAATTTCCAATCATCATATAACAGTGATGCTAGCAGCTAGCATCGTGCCACACCTCTGTCAACCTAAATGGCCTTCATCAACACTTATTCCAAAAAGTGGAATGATAACTCGCTAGAGGCAGGTTTCCCTGGGAACCTTGTTTGGGATAATTTACAGGTCATTCGAGCTACAGAACTTATGATTGCCTTGACAGAGATTAAAAATGGTCTTGGTGTTGACCTGTGACTTGGAATGGTTTGCCAGACTTATGTCTGCCCATGAGATATATTTTTTTTAGTTTTTACAACACATCTTTTTGAAAGCAGCCCAAGATCCAATAAAAATTGGAAATCAGATATCAAAGACTGGGAATCATCTCCTTCTGTTTCTATCCGTTTTACTGTTCTTAACATTTAATACAGTTGCCACTTTCTTCACATCAACCTGAACCACTTACGCCACTCACAGTTTCTAGGTCAATCTTTTAACTCTTTAAAGCTCAAGTCAAGGCCATAAACGAAATCTTTCCTTTCTTTCTCCCTCTTCTATTTTATTATTGGTCTAATTGTTCGATTGTATATATATCTTGTTCAAATTCAATCTTAAAGTAACTAAGATCCAAGTTTCCATGATTTATTGGAGAATGGTGCTTGCGTTGCCCATCAAAAAACACATTTTTTAACTCCTAATGGTAAAGGCCAGGTCATGAACCCAAACGTTACTTACATTTGATTTAAATATCTTGTTCATCCCACCAATCTCAAGAAGAAAAAAGCTATTTTTTTATTACGGGGAAATGGTTATTATTAAAATATAAGGAAAAAATAAGGCTGGGAAAAGGGTCGTGAGGTTTTACCCTAGCAAGTGGAGAACTACGCGAGCACCGTGGCTTCAGTTACGTGTGTGATAATCTATGTCCAGAGCCAAGTAAGAATAGAAGAGGACAACCCGCGTACTTAGTTCGCAATTTTCGCAGCATGAGAACGGCTATCCTAGAAACGGAGTCGCGTCATTCCCGTGCCAATGGGGATTTTGGCATCATGGCAACAAGATGGGAGAGATCTGCCGGGGGAAGCGATACGGCTCGGAGGCTTCCTTCGTGAGTAAAAATAATGTTTTTATTTTCTTTTACCAAACAAAGTATAGCAGTAAAAACAAGTATGCATGAGCTGGTGTTGGTGGGTAGAAATAGATATCTAAATAATTATATTTTATTGGTTATTTCTTTTCACACAATTAGATTCAAAGCCCATTTTATTTTATTTTTTATTTTTTTTATTTCAATTATCAAAATATCAAGCGTGTTCAGTTAATTTTAATTTGATTCCAGATTAACTATTTGATTAGTCACAGTTATCCACCCTTAGTGAGGATAATAGAAAATTCAAATATAGACGCATGGCTAGGAGTGGTCATATCCTTTAAAACTTATTTTGTATCAACCGCAAATGAGGATGAACTAAAACTTTAAATAGTAAATGAATCATTAAAATACCATAAATTAAAAAAAAACAAGTTTTATCACATGGATAAATTTGTAAATAAAAATATTGTTCTTCATTTGATAATTGTAATAAAATGTCACGATCGGGCCCACCGTGGTTTGTTTGACCTTCGATAAGCTGAGTACGACACCCCAAACCCACATCTAATAAACCAGAGGTTGGCGACAAATGCCGAGTAGGCATATTGTAATAACTCAAGTACTTATAGAATAATTTGTTTTCATTCTAAAATTAAATAGTTAATTTCAATATAAATGTACAATGGAATAAATGATATTTATGGAAAGCAAGAAGTCTATACTAATTTAGTAACACAACTGTTGGAATAGTAATCTGATCATTCAAATAATAATCTCACCTATGAAAGTATAAATAAAATTTAGGTATCTCATAAGTAAAAAATATGATATATTTATATCATTAAATAAGTAAATAAATGTTTTAAAAATGATAAATTAAGTGTTGATATTTTTATGAAATGTAAATGTTTATTTAAAATTTTATAATTTATATAATGATTTAAAAGAAAAATTATTTTCATAAAATAGATTCATAAATTAACATTTTGTTGTATTATAATTGTCAGATAATTTTATGAGGCCTTGTTTTATTTTTCAAATGGTCATAAAACATGTTATAATATTAAAATCGGTATTTTTTGAATAAATAATGATTTTAATTAAAAATTAAATTTCGCATATTTAGAAAATTATTTTCATAAAATTGAGTCTATTTTGAAATCTACACGTCGAAAAATGGTTAGGGTGAATTTTTGAGTTTTTTCTAAAATAATTGATTTTTTTGTGAATAGTGAAATATGGTAATTTACAGTATTTAACATTATAAATTAAATACATGAATTTTTGAGTCATAAATGATGCAAACAACTATTAATTCGAACTCACGTGCACTCATTACTGTACTTAATCATAAGAATCAACACTATTTATAGTATTGAGCCAAAATAATAAACAAATGAATAAAAAATCGAAAACATTCATCATCTCTCCCTATAAATACCACCTCTCACCGCCCCTTTTCCTCATAGCTCTAAAGACTTATAGCTTGTCTAAATTCTGCTCAATTCCTTTTGTAAGTCTATTCCCCATGTCCAAGACCTGTTGATCTCACCAAAAGTCACAAACCAAGTGTATTCACAAGGTTCTCAATGAGCCGATATTCAAGAGGTAAAATCCTTCTTATTTCTCTTTTAAATTATTTATTTATACCTTATCCTCACATCCCCTATTCAAAATAGCATGATAAATTCAGTATCATATATATACTGGAATGTTATTGTGTTAATGGAATATCCATCATCAAACCTCTTCTCTTCTCCTCTTATTCTAAAAATGAAAACATTGTCTGTGATGCGTCGATTCACCGCCTTCGTGGATGACGAATTTGCATTTGCCATCTCCACCATCAAGATTGGTCATAAAATCATTATAAGTTAAATCTGACTGTAATATGTATATTATAACTTGTTTAATGTTCTGAAACTAATTTATAGACATAATATTAAATAAAATGAAACTAGTTTGTGATGGTCGGAAAAACCGCCAAAAATAAACCAAACATTTATCATTAATGTTTTATCTAATGAATTATCCTCATATTAGAAAACAAAATGATACATGGGATCATTTAAAATACTAGAAGTATATTAATATCATTTCTTTCCACTTCTGGAGTTTTATTTCCATTTTACAAGAACTTCCATAATTATACTCAAGGGAACCAATTATAAAATCATGAAATGAACACTCTTGGAATGACGAAATTGAACTACATAACTCATCCAAATGGCCATAAACGAATTTAATAAAATTATAATAAATCAAATAAATGAAGAATATGTTCTGGATTTAGTAACTAATGAATCTTTTTTGATTATTTAGGACATTAAGTACAAGTGCAAAACGATTTCAGACATAAGGTAATAGACTTTCTTTTTAAAAATCCTCTTTTCAAATCACAACTATTTTTATTAAATAAATGTTTTTTTACTTATACGACATAAACAGATTTTTCCAATTTCATGATGCCTTATTGATTCAATGTTTCATTTACAAGTTTATTTTCAAATAAAATGTTTTTATTCATAAGTGCACGACTTCTTAAAAATGAAATGTAATTTCAAAATAGAAAATTTATTTTCCTCAAGAATATTTATTTTATGCAAGATTTATGTGTTATGATCATGTTATGGTTCTTGAGCATTGTTATGATGATAGGTGGTTCCGTGATAAACCGATGGAGGGTGAGTCCGTTATAGCTCTCTAATGCATTGGGTAAAAGGACAAAGTTAACCGGTTAGGTTTCTCATAAGAGATTATGTGAATATATTGTGATGATTATTCCAAGCATAACCAGGATGGTTACTCCCTATGTAGTCGTGAGAGCTATTTTATCTATAAGAGTGATATGAAAATGATGCCACAAGTTACCTTTTATGATTTATGTATGTTTGTTATGATTTTACAGGAAACTTATGATTTTATAAGATAAGCTAAAGAGCTCATGTTTTATGTGTAAAAGCGATAACTTTGTAAAAATGTTGTTATTCATGGACTAACGGTTTCTTTCTTCCTTTTTATGTCCCTTATTGAGTTTTTTGTACTCACCCCAAGTTTTAAAATATTTTTCACAGGGTTTATGGATGGTTAAAGGAAATGAAGAATTCAAATTTAAAGTCATGAAATTTTGTTACATAAAAAAATAATGTTTTATTCTAAAAGTTTCATATTGAGAAAAAAATGGATATTGAGTAGAAGTATATACTTTATAATATATGAGTCTTTATGTATGATGCTATCACCTAATTCTCTAAAAATCTAAATCAAAAATACCTTTGGGAATGTACGAAAGTGAATTCTAGTTGAATTAACTAGATTATGTAATGTTTAAGGCTGAGTCCTTACACATATCACACACATGGGAGGCTTTAACTTAAAATACTTGTATGCACACACACATCTTCAATCACCAATAATGCAGAAAAGAAATGTACATTTGATACCAACATGCATGCATAACATCTATCCCACAACAAAAGTACGATAAAAGTATGAAAAGTAAAAAAGGTTAAATACAAGCCCACCAAAATTTTGAGTGAGTCCAACCTACTAGTGGGGAGGGGACTGTTATCAAATGTAACTCCTGAAACCAATTGTGGTTCATCTAGCTAAATTATGCTCTACCTGCTCCTAATTCTCCTGGTGTTGAGTCAATAAGGTTTTCTTATGACTTTTCCATTCCTCTATGTTTTGAAAATCACAAAAACTTTATCTTAAGGAAATTTATCTTTCTCTAAGAATTATTTTCTTAAGGAAAATTTCCTTTCTCTAAGAAATCTTTTTATCCTTACTCTGGTTTTCATTGTCCTTCCAAAACCAAGTTCAGTTTATTACTAAGTTAAAAATTCAAATCCTTATCTAATAACCTCAGAATCTTATAGTTCCTTGGATATTGAGTCTTCTGTTTTTCAGATTTTGAATTCTCTGAAATTCAGATTCTGAATTCTCTGAAATTCAGATTCCGAATTCTCTAAAATTCAGATTCTGAATTCTCTAAAATTCCGATTCCAAATTCTTTGAAATTCAGATTATGAATTCTCTAAAATTCCGATTCTGAATTCTCTGAAATTCAGACTCCGAATTCTCTGAAATTCAGACTCCGAATTCTCTGAAATACAGACTTCGAATTATCTGAAATTCAGACTACAAATTCCTCAGAATTCCAACTATAAATTCCTCAGAATTCGGACTCATAATTCCTCAGAATTCTTTGACAAAACAGAATCTAAATATCCATGTTTCTAGAATTCGAATGCTTATATGATTAGACTCCGAATTCTATTTTTCCTTAGATTTTGGATTTTTAGATTTGGTTAAGCTACTTCATTTTTCTTATAAATGCTTTTGTAAGTATAAAATGATGTTGTACAATTTGTTTCTAACTAATCGTTGGTTGAGTGTCACGTGTACAAGTCCCTCCAAAATTCAAGGAAAAACATGACTGTTGGAGGAGGGAGCCGACCGTTGAAGTTTTGCCTATAAATAGGAGCTCATTTGAACGAGCTCATTATCAATCATTCCAAGATCCTAGAGATTTCATGTTGTGAAAGTTATTTCTGGAGAGAGATAAATACTCTCATGCCTTGTGAATTTCATAAACATCTTGTTCAACCTACTTCGTACGACTCCAATTGTTGCTGAGTACAATCGAGGACTTTCGGAGATATGAAGACAGAGGCGCCGACTACCTTAAAGTTTGAGGGTTTGCGGAGATATCAAGACAGACTCCGATATTCTTATCAAGAGATTACCCTAGTGTGGGTAAGACAGAATTTCTTGAAAGTATAAATCAAGAGACTTTTATCCAAGGTTGTTGGATACCCTACTATTTGGGTTAAAAGATTTCCTACTTGTTACTTGTTTTTGTTTCAAGTTTTATTTCAGTTGTATTTTGTTAAAGAAAGAATGTATAACTTTCTTATACTTTCTTGTAATTTTACTTACTCTGATATATAAGATTCTATACGCTTTAAGGTAGAATATTTCTCTAAGAAAATTGTTATTAAGTTTCTTTTCCATACCCTAAGCAAGTTTGTTTCATAATTAAGAACCGAAGAGGGTTTGTGAATTTACCATGTTCAACATTGTTAAAAATAGTTTTATTTAAGATTAAAAATGAAAGTTTTTAAACTTACAATTCACCCCCTCTTGTAATTGAGCATCTACATATACTATTTTGATCCTACAATTGGTATCAAAGGAAGGTCTCTGAAATATTTATACTAACATTTAAGTTTTCTTGATCAAGTTTTCCTTGTTCTAAACTTTCTTGCTTAACTTTTCTTGTTCAAGTTTTTATTAAAGATTTTATCCTTTTTTATAAACTTTTTCTATTAACAGGTTTTATGAAAAAGTATTTTCTTATAGAATGACAGGTATGAATATTGGTTCTATTGAAAACATAAACCCTACCAGACCACCAATTTTTTATGGTAATGATTTTGAGTACTAGAGAGATAGGATGAAGACTTTTGTCATTAACATTGGAGTAGATAATTTTGTTATGCTTACTGGGGATTACAAAATTCCAGAAAAGAAAGTTAGAACCTTCACCAATCAAGAAAAACAAGAATATCAACTAAATTACAAGGTACACAATACTTTGTTGTGTTCTATGACTAGGAATATATATAGTCAAATATCTTATTGTGAAGCTGCCAACTGCATCTGGAAGAAACTTGAAGTTACACATTTTGGAACTTCTAAAGTGATAGAAACTGGAAGATCTATGTTTAGAGCTGAATATCATGGATTCTTATTTTCTTATGGAGAACCTGTTTGCAAAGTACAACAAAGATTTATGACCATTGTCAACAGTCTTCAATCTATGGGAGAGAAAGGTCCTGATGATGAAGTTCTTGTGGATAAAATAATTGACATTATGCCCAATGAGTGAGAATAAAAAAGAACCGCTATTAATGAAAAAATAAAAGTATCTAACATTACTCTTGATGAGTTATTTAGATCTCTTCTTCAACATGTAACCAGAATGAAGAGAGATGCCAATTTCAACAAAAAGAAGAATGGTAATGGAAGTGTAGCTTTCACTACTACATCTAAAGCCAAGACTCCAGAAAGGGTAACTAGATCTAAAGCTAAGAAAGCTGTTGTTATATCTGAATCTTATAATAGTGATCATTTAGAGAATGAATTAGCCAATCTTGTTCGAAGGATGAACAAGATTGTGGGAAAGAAAAATTTTCAGTACTGATATAAGGAGAAAGATAGAGTGGATAAGAAAGATTCTAAAGTAACCTGTTATGAATGTAAAAGGGCTGGACATATCATACCTGATTATCCTATGATTAAGAGAAAAGATAGGAAGGAAAAACATTCTAAAAGAAATAGAAAGAGGTATTACAAGTCTAAGGCTAAGAAAGTATTGAAAACAAATGACACCTGGAGTGCCAATGGTGGTGATTCTTTAGATGAATCTTTAGATTATGAATCTTATGGTCAAAAGAATATTGGTCTTATAGCTAGATTAATTATTGAAAATCATTGTCTTATGGATAAGGTACGCAATGCTGAATCCTTAACCAATATTTCTTTAAATACTACTTTTACAAATGAAGAATATCATGAATCTTAGGATGATGAATCTTCCTCATCAGAAGAAAATATCTTACCTTCATTTGAAGAAGTTTCTAGATTTTATAAACTTCTTGAAAATGAAAATTATAAGATAAAAAAGAAGTTAGAGAAAGAAAATTCTAGAATTTCTGTTTTAACTAAAGAAGTATCAGATCTTTCTAAGGATCTTGATCAGAAAACTTTTGATTTTGAAAGTATTTATACAAACCTTAAGGAAGTTAGTTCTGAGAAGGATAAACTTTCTAAGGATCATGAAAATGTTATTTCTAAGAAAAATATTTTAGAGGTTAACTCAAGTTCTAAAAATAATGACTTTGAGGATAAGAATTTAGTCATCAGACTAAAATATGAATTTTTTTAACTTTTATCAAATTTTACACCGGGAAGGAAATAATTTGATAAAATGTATTCACAACATCATCCTCTAAGGAATAGTTCCAGGTTTGATTATACTCACTCAAAACCTGTTTTTAGTAATAATTATTTTGTTCCCAAAAGTGATCTATTTTTTACTAAATGTCAATGTGGTGGACATTGGGAGAAAATTGTTCTTTAAACAAAACCCAATATTTAGGTTTTCATAAAGCTTATTTTTTAAGAAAATGTGGATTCCTAAGATTTTACTTTCTAAAATTTCTAGATCCAAGAAAGTTTGGATTTTAAAAGACTAATTCTTCTATTTTACAGAAAATAAAGAAAGTACCAACAAGAATACATAGTACATGGATAGTGGATGTTCCCGGTATATGACTGGTAACAAAAACTTTTTTGAAAAGATTATCAAGATGAAAGGAGAAAAAGTAACTTTCAGAGATAATGCTTAGGGAGAAATTGTTGGTATATGTAATATTGTTCTTCTTGAAAAAACTTTGATTTCAAATGTTTTATTTGTTAAATGTCTTAAGCATAATCTCATTAGCATAAGTCAATTATGTGATAAAGATTACCTTGTGAGTTTTAGGAATGAAAAATGCTTAGTACACAATTCCAAGGAAGAGTTTATTCTTTATGTTCATAGGCATGAGAATGTATATACACTAAACTTAGAAGACCTTAGGAGCCAAGACCTACCTTGCCTTAGTGAAATGGAAGATCAATCTTGGTTATGGCATAGAAGGTTAGGACACTGTAACCTTAAGAACCTATGAAAACTCTTGAAGAAAAGACTTGTTAAGGATCTATTAGAGCTTAGATTTGATTCTTCAAAAGTTTGTGATCTTTGTCAATATAAAAAGAAACATAAATCAAGTTTTAAATCAATCGGTGAAGTATCAACTTATGATGCATTACATTTAGGCATATGGATCTTTTTGGTCCAACACAAACTTGAAGTATTAGAGGCAAATATTATGCATTTTTTTTAGTTGACGATTACACTAGATTTACATGGGTCTATTTTCTAGCAAAGAAATATGAAGCTTTTTCTTATTTGAAAACTTTTAGAGCCCAAGTTAAAAATGAGAAAAATCTTCCATTGATAACTATTCATAGTGATCGTGGAGAAGAATTTCAAAATTCATATTTTGAAACTTTTTGTAGTAAGAAAGGCATTTCTCATAACTTCTCAGCTCCAAGAAATCCTCGATAAAATGGTGTTGTTGAAAGAAGAAATAGAATTCTTCAAGAGATAACTAGAACCATGTTGAGTGAATATTCTATAGCTAAACATTTTTGGGATGAAGCTGTTAGTACTGCTTGTTATACTATAAATCGAGTTTTAATCAGAATTTTTCTTAACAAAACACCTTATGAATTGTGGACTGGTCGAAAACCTAGAATTTCTTACTTCAAAGTATTTGGTTGCAAAGTATTTATTCTGAATACTAAAGATAACTTACATAAATTTACACCCAAATCCAATAAAGGAATTTTCTTAGGCTACTCTACTACTTATAAGGATTATAATGTTTTTAATAAAAAATACTTGTACTATTGAAGAAACAGTGCATGTTAAATTTGATGAAACTGGTCCTTTTGTTTTTAAACAAGCCCAACCTACATATTCAGATGTGTTTTCAAAAACTGATTATCAACCTTTTGATAGAAGATTCTTCTAATAAGGAAAATACTCAAGAAAATGTTTCTGAAGTATTTGCCCTAGAATATTTTCTACCTTATGTTGATGAACAAGTTTTACAAAATCCAAATCAGTTGTTTCTTAAGAATCATACCAGTGATAGTATCATTGGTGATGTAAATCAACTTGTAAGGACTAAAAGTTACTTATGAAATAAAGTAGAACATCTAGAATTCCTTTCCCAATTAGAATAAAAAATCACTGATGAAGCTTTAGGTGGTGATGATTGGATTAAAGCCATTAAAGATGAGCTAAATGAATTCGAAAGGAACAAAGTCTGGACCTTGGTTGAAAGACCTAAGGAAAATTCTACAATTTGAGTAAAATGGGTCTTTAGAAATAAATGTAAGGAAAATGGAATCATAGTAATAAATAAAGCTAGATTAGTTGATAAAATCTATAATCAACAAGAAGGAATAGACTATGAAGAAACCTATACTCTAGTATCTAGACTTGAATCTATTCATATTTTACTTTCCTTTGCAGCATTCTTTAATTTCAAACTTTTTCAAATGGACGTGAAGTTCACTTTCCTTAACAGATACGTTCAAGAGGAAGTTTATGTTGAACAACCTCCTGGATTTGAAGACACAAAACATCCTAAACATGTTTTAAAACTTACTAAAGCTTTATATGGACTTAAACAATCTCCTAAATCCTGGTATGATATACTTATAGAATTTTTGTTAAAAAACAATTATGTTAAGGGAACTGTTGATCCAACTCTTTTTATAAAGAAAGATAAGAAAAATGTTTTGATTGTTCACATTTATGTTGATGACATTATATTTGGATCAACTCAGTAGTCTTTAACTAATTCATTTGTGAATCTTATGAAATCTGAGTTTGATATGAGAATTATGGATGAGTTAACATTTTTCCTAGGATTTAAAATTTCTTAAAAACTAGAGGCATGATAGGAAGTTTACTATACTTGAAATCCAGTCATCCAGAATTAATGTTTTTAGTATGCTTATGTGCAAGATATCAATCTAATTCAAGGGAATATCATTTAAAAGAAGTGAAAAGAATTTTTTGTTATTTAAAGGGAACCATGGATTTAGGACTTTTCTATACTTATGGAAATGATTTTTTTAAAATTTTTTTTGGATACTGATTTTAGTGGATGTAGAATGGATAGAAAAAGTACGTCCAGAACTTTTCATTTCTTAGAAAATTAGTTAGTTTTTTGGTCATGCAAGAAGCAACACTTTGTAGCACTTTTCACTACTAAAGTTGAATATGTAGCAGTTGGAAGTTGTTGTGCTCAAGTGTTGTGGATGCAACACACACTCACAGACTATGACATGAGTTTTACCGAAACACAAATATTGTGTGATAACACAAATGAAATTTCCCTAAGAAAAAACCATGTACATCACTATCGTGCAAAACACATAGATATTAGACATCACTTTCTTAGGGATTACACACTTAAAGAAGATATAATTCTTCAATTTATCAGAATTCAAGATCAACTTAATGATATTTTTACAAAATCTTTACCCTCTGATAGATTTGAATACATTAAAAAAAAGTTAGGAATGATAACCGTAAGATAATATTCCATATTAACTTTTTGTTGAAACCTATCTCATTACATTAATAAACTCCTTTTCATAGGGGGAGTACATTTTCTTGTTAGCCAATTTTTTTTCTTAATCAATTTTTTTTGTAACCAATTTTTTTCCTTAATCAATTTTTTTTCATAACCAAATTTTTTTTCTCAAACAAATTTTTTCTTTCTCTCTCATTTTTTTTTCAGAACTAAAATTTACGGAACCTAAATTTTCCTTTACTTAATAAAATTTTCTAGAATCTAAAGTCCTTAAAGAAGAATATTTTTCATTACTGACAATTTTTTTTGGGCAGTCCAGAAGGTATGTTTCCTTACATAAATTTTTGTAATTGAATTTTTTACTTGTTGGTATTTTTATCCTATTTTATAAAAACTTTACCATATTTTCTTTCCTTAAATCCATTTTTTTACCTTAAAAACCTTAAATGATCAAAATCTACCAAATATTTCTTTGGAATTCATCTCAACCATCAGATTAGATCTAGCTTATTTCATTCATTGGATCATTTTGGGAATTCAAATCATCGCTTTGGCGCCTATATAAAGGCCCCCATATTCCTTGTCCCACATTAGTTTTCAAGTCTTTTCATGCCGAAGCTTTGCTCCTCTTCAAATAGATCGTTTCATTTTTCCAAGTTTGCTTAGAATTCAGATATCGTTGGAAGCTTCCTTACAGAAATAGATGTCTTTAGTTAAGGAAATAAAGGATTGGAAAATCTACAGGGAAAGGTTGGTTGTCCCAAAATTCTTTGCTAAGTATACTTCTTTGATTATGAAAAATATTAAGTTGAATGGATGGAAGAATTTTTACGCATCCAAGCCAAAGAGCCAGGATCCGTTTTATCCTGACTTACTTATAGAATTCTATGAAATAATAAGTTTTTATGAGGAAGGTGGAAGGGAGAAGTTTTCATTCAAGAGCTATGGGAAAACCTATTACCTATCGTTTAATATGGCAGTAAATATACTTAGAATTCCATATAAAGGTGAGAAAATTTTATGTACTCACAAGTTTCCATATCAGTCAGGAATTTTTGAGAAGAAAAATGCAATTGAGTGCCTTCGACTCAAAGGTGTAAAATCATTGAAGATCAACCACCTTTAAATGAATTTCAGGATGCTAGAATTATGGGTACAAGGTTTCCTCATTCTGAGAAAAGGAGATAAGGACTCCTTAAAGAAAAGTTATATCTTTATTTTGGATTTTTTGGTTAACCTTATAAAGGTAAACCTGGTAAAGTACATTCTTTTGACTATCACCAACATTAAGAATGGATCTCTCAAATCCCATATTATCATGCATCCAACCATCTTGTCGAAGATTATAGTGCTCTGCTTAGAATCATTCAAAATTATCTACAGTTCTAAACCCAGAAACTTCACGATCTTGTTGCTAAGTGATGATACCTTGAGGAGAATAAAATTCAGTTTCAATACTAAGTCCAAATAATTTTATAATCTCTCTGAAAGTTGTAAAAACCTGGATCTTCGTTTCAGGTATGTCCTTCTTTTTCTGGAGTTTTTGAGAAAAATGAAGTTTCTGGAAATTTTTGAAGTACACGCCGTGTACTTTCTGAGTACACTCCGTGTACTCTTTTCCCACTTGAAGCCGTGTTCTGGCCATGTCTGGCCCACACACACGGTGTGTAAGGGTGACGTGGAGGCCGATTTTGGTGGAGTACGGAAAGACCTAGTACACGCCGTGTACTCTAAAAGTACACACCGTGTACTTTCTTTTTTTCATTAAACGGACCGAGGTCGCGCCTAATCGAGGAAAATGTCTTCTTCTCCAGCTTCTTCGTCCGAGAGCGACCCATACGACCACAAATCTTCTTCGAGCCACCATTCCTCCATCCGTTCTCCGTTTCGATCGCTGTCAATTGCGTTGGAACCGCAGCGGTGAGTCCTCCCTTCTCCTAGAGCCTTATTTACCAATTTCTATTCTTTCTCAAGTTATCGTCAGTTGAAATTTTTGTGCGTTTTCGTAGATCTTTACTGTTATAAGGAGGATAAATCTGCGTGGCTCAAGTATTTTGATCTCCTAGTATCCAGGTAGGTGGTTTGTGCCTTTTTGTAGAAAGTCTTTGAATATTTTGTGCAATTTCGCCAATTCCCTTGAACGGGAATTGTGCGTTTTCCTATTTTTCCCTTGATTGATTGTTTGCTTGCTTGATTTCTATAGTAGAGGTTTACCCTTGTGAATAGAGTAGTTTTGTTGTACTTTGGATGTTTTCCATACTTGCTTTGCCTGTTAGGCATTATGCCAGTTGCCATGCCTAGTTGTAGGATAGTGGAACTGTTGTGCTGTTTTTCTGCTAAGCCCTAGAATGACATCCAAGTAGTTATTGAGGTTTATTTGGGCGTTACACACACGTTATGCATGTTTATTTCACACAGGACTGTGAGAAACTAGTATAGTAGACCATAGGGAGAATGGACGTAAGAGCTTCTCCAGAGTGTCTTTTAATACGATACGAGACCACAGGGGGAATTGACGATGAGTGCTTTCTCAGAGAGTCTGTAGTTCCTCGACGTGGGCCATAGGGGGAATGAGACGTTGAGTGCTTCCCCAGAGAGCCTTTATTATGATACGAAACTATAGGGGGAATTGACGGTGAGTGCTTCCTCAGAAAGTCTAATCTTAGCCGAACCAGAGGGGTGAGACTAAGTGTGCCTTCTAGAGGGTTGCTAGTACTGGTAGGTTGAACCATAGGGGTTATGATATGAGAGATACCCATAGGGTTACCTATTTTCTACTTGTTTTTGGTTTTTCACTTGTGTACTTTGTATGCTAGAACTGTGGATTGTAGCTGCTGTGTGCTTTTCTGTTTACTGCTTCTTGCACCTTTACTTGCCTTGTATTCACTAACTGTTAGGCATAGATCTTTGGGTGATTGCCTACTGGGATTGTATCTCACACCCTGTTTGGCCCATGCTTTTGAGCCCAAGAAGATTATATTACTGCAGGTATAGATAAGAGCAAGCGCCCTTCTACTTCAGGTTCTTGATTACTGTGGAGCTGGAGAGCATGGGACCAAGCCGAGGCTTGCGATGCTGAGGAGTCGCTCATCTGTTTTTCTTTTGTACTTGGGCTTAGTACTTTATTCAGCATTGTGACTTATTTGGCTGTTTTCCTAGAAATATATGTAGCATGCATCATTACATGTATTCCTGTTCCAGTTTTTTATTTGTTAGTCTTCCGCTGTTCATCGTTACTAGTGTATGTATGTCTACTGCTTATGCTATTGTTGTTATTTGTTTTTTTTTTATTTTCTACTGTGTACTCTGCCAATGAGGGAATAGTTTCCCCACTATCACACCCAAGACCTTCGCTGCTAGTCGGCAGCCTCTGACGTTTGGGGAAATGCGCTTGAGGCCATGTAACCAACCGGGTACGGGGCGCCAGTGGAGGGGCTCCGGATTCGGGTCGTTACAAAGTGGTATCAAAGGCGTTTCTTTTCTCTTGAATTACTATTTGGGGCCTTTAACTAGGGATAGGACAGATCCGGTACTTGGTATTAAGCTGTTCTCAGGAGTAGCTAACCCGTGTACGGGGAAAATCCATACTACCTTGTCAATTGCAGTTTGCTGGTTTTGAGATTTTACGGTTGATATGATTTCACCTAGAGTGATTCACATGCCTTGTTTTGTTATTGTCTTGACTATTGCGGTTCTATTTCTATCGCAACCCGATGAGATGAGGGTATTCCATCTCATGCATCATATAGGCACTTGTAGAAATCACATGCCATGCACTCTTGTCATGCCATCTAGGGTGCATTAGCGATTACATGCTGTTGTGATATACTTTGTGTAGATTATTCATGCTGTTGTGATAGATGCTTGATAGAATCTCTGCTGCCTTGTTAGAGGATTTTTTGTATTCTACTTTACTTAAATGGACGCCAAGATTTGATTTGTGGGGAGTATGGGCCCTCACAAATCATAATTTGGCACCTTCTTTCTTGTTTTTCAGTGTTTTTTGGGTTTCAGTGTAGTTTCAGAGCTACTGCCCAGAAAAACCCAGAATACACGGCGTGTACTTTATATATACACGCCGTGTAGTTTTAAACTGTGTCACTGACTGTGTGAGCAGAAAAACGAGCTGTGAAAAATCTTCAAAAACACCTCATGTATAGTATATACACGCCGTGTAGTAGTGAGCGTGTACCCGACCATGTAATGAACAACACGGGTCGGGGAAGCACGTGTCATACACACCATGTATCCTTGTTCTCAGTACCCGGTCGTGTCGCGAACAACACGGGACGGTGTCCTCGTATCCTATACACGTCGTGTTTGTTCGGAACACGCTGTGTAAGGGTCAACCGTGTACTTGTCCATGTCGCCAACAACATGGGTTGGGAAAAGTCTTCAAGTACACGCCGTGTTTGTTCGGAACACACCGTGTAGTCTCAACTGTGTATCCGGCCGTGTAGCCAACAACATGGGTCATTGAAGCCGTGCCTACTACACGCTGTGTCTACTTGGAACATGCCGTGTATTCTCAGTTTAAGAAGACCATGTGGGTTAGCCGTGCAAGGAGACACGGGCAGGGAAGCAGAGTTAAGTACACGCCATGTAGAATTTATACACGCCGTGTAGTCTTGTTTTGTAAATCTTGTGTGTTTCCTTCTCCTGTTTTCATTTCGTACTCCTTTATTCTCTTTCCTTGTTTTTCTAATCTAAGGTATGCTTTTGACCTTTCAGATCTATGCCTCCGAGATGCCCTCCGGTTGTACGTTAGTTATCAGGCAGTGATCAGACGCTAGATATGGTTGATCAAGGACTTCCTGTCGATCCTCCGGTCAGGCCAGCCTTGGCACCGACTGTCATACCAGTTGCAGGCGTTGATGCGCAGTTTAGGGAAGGTTTTATGAGGATGATGCAGACCTTTCAGGGAGCACCGCCTCCTGCCACGACTATGGTAGACTTGACGTGGATTTTTCCGCAACAGCATCCTCCTACTTTCTCGGGGGAAGGAGGACCACAGGCTGCATAGTCATGGCTGGAAGCCATGCTGACTATCTTTGAGCATCTAGAAACACCTCCAGAGAGGCGGGTCAAGCTTGCTACCTACATGCTACGAGACTCCGCCAAGAGGTGGTGAGATGTGATCTCACAGGCGGGTCATCAACATGTTATGGCTTGGGAGGAGTTCCAGCGCGTGTTTTATGACTACTTCAACCCAAAGACCCTAAGGGCCGATCGAGCCTGGGAGTTCATGAGTCTAGAGTAGGGTAATCTATCTGTTATGGAGTACTCCTCTCATTTCACCAAGATGCAGCGTTTCACACCCCTTCGGGATGGAAGTGGGGTGTTCTTGGCAAGGAAGTTTGAGGATGGTCTCAGGCGGGATACCCGCTCGCAGGTGAATCTCTTCCAGTTGACTTCCATCACTTCCATCGTCAACCAGGCGCTGATTGCGGAGCACAATCTGAGAGACTCTGGAGCTGCGGGCCAGGGCGGTTCTGCTTCCAGAGCTAGTATTCCTCCAGATGACAGCAAGAAGCACCATAGAGAGTCTACGCGCGGTGATCCGAGGAAGCGAGATGCATCGTCAGGAAGCCATGTGATATGGTACCAGTGTGGCCGGTCAGGGCACACGAGGCCGCAGTGCCAGAGAGACCTAGTGGAGTGCCAATCCTGCGGCAAGATGGGTCACCTTCAGCGTTTCTTCCAGGTTTTCTCACCAGTTGCTGGTGACAGGGGTTCTTCCATGACTCCTCGTTCAGGAGCAGCACCACCAGTTTCACACCAGTCGGGGAACTGGAGTTCTTTCGGCCGATCGGGCCAAGGTGGAGGTTGAGGCCATGGAAATCAGTCACTGGTCCTTCAGCGCCAACAGGGAGGTTCAGTTCAGAGTGTTCATGTAGGGTCACAGGGCCGCGGGGCAGGCCAGACCTTTGTGGTGGAACAGACCTATCCGGAGCAGGATCCCAGACCTTCTACAGTTCGAGGTACAATTTTAGTAGCCTCAGTTTTATCTTCATCTCTATTCGATACTGGTGCTACGCATAGCTTTATCTCTATTGACTTTGTGGAGAGCCTTGGGCTCTGTGTCTTTTCTTCTACCGACTTGTTGACACTAGACACGCCTTTGGGGATGAGGACATCTAGTGTACGCCAGTGTAGAGAGTTCCCTCTCGAGGTTGTAGGGTATCGTTTCTTATGGGATCTTTATGTCCTAGAGATGACAGGCTATGATGTCATCCTCGGGATGGACTGGTTGGTTCCCTTCCAGGCAGTCGTCGACTGTTATCGCCGTAGAGTGAGTTTCGTTTCACCAGAGGGTGAATCTTTTCTTCATAGAGGCGAATGAGATGTTCAGGAGAGTCGAGTAGGACTCGAGCATCATGGGCTAGGAAGGGTGACATCCCAGATTTCTAGTATTTATCTGGATGATCAGGGGACTTCACAGTTGTACTTTCCTCCAGTGGTGGATCGTTTCAGGGATGTCTTTCCAGAGGACTTTTCAGGTTTTCCTCCGGATCATGAGGTAGAATTCTTGATTGAGCTTGTTCCAGGAGTGGAACCAATGTCCATTCCTCCTTATAGGATGGCTACACCTAAGTTGCAGGATCTCAAGAAGCAGTTAGAGGAGTTACAGAAAAAGGTTTTCATCTGACCCAGTACTTCTCCTTGGGGTTCACCTGTCCTGTTTGTGAAGAAGGTAGATGATACCCTTAGGCTCTGTGTGGATTATCGAAAGCTGAACTAGTTGATGATCAAGAACTGATATCCCTTGCCGAGGATCGATGACCTCTTTGATCATCTTCGAGGAGCCCGGGTGTTCTCGAAGATCTATTTGAGGTCCAGTTATCATCAGTTGTGCGTTAGACCATCAGATATACCTCTGACAGCCTTCAGGAGAAGGTATGGTCTATACGAGTATATAGTCATGCTATTCGGTCTCACAAATGCTCCAGCAGTTTTCATGGCACTGATGAACCGAGTGTTCCATCCTTACTTGGACTCCTTTGTCGTGTTCTTCGTGGATGATATCTTGGTGTACTCTCACACTCGGCATAACCATGCTACCCATCTTGATATCGTTCTGAGTACACTGAGAGAGCATCAAATTTATGCTAAACTCTCGAAGTGCCACTTTTGGATGGATCGGATTCACTTCTTGGGTCACGTCATCTTAGAGGCAGAAGTATATGTGGACCCAGAGAAAGTGAGAGCTGTAGTCTCCTAGGAGAAGCCAAAGAACGTTTTTGAGGTACAAAGTTTCCTAGGGATGGCTGGATACTACAGACGCTTCATTCAGGACTTCTCACGCCTAGAAGCACCATTGACAGGTATGACCAAGAAGGGGGCGAAGTTCTTATGGTCATATTCTTGTGAGTCAGCCTTTCAAGAGTTGAAGGGAATATTGACGTCGGCACCGATACTAGTCTTTCCAGAGCCAGGAAAGAGCTATACTGTCTTTTGTGATGCTTCAGGTATCGGATCAGGAGTTGTGCTTATGCAGGGAGATGGAGTCGTTGCGTACATGTCTCGGCAGTTGTGGCCACATAAGAGGAACTACCCGACGCACGATCTGGAGTTGGCAGCTATTGTTCACGCCTTATGCTGTTGGAGACATTACCTTCTGGGAGAGCACTTTGTGGTTTTCACCGACCACAAGAGTCTCAAGTACATCTTCACTCAGCGTGATCTGAATCTGAGACAGCGCAGTTGGGTCGAGTATCTTCAGTCTTTTGATTTTGAGCTTGCCTATACGCCGGGAAAGGGCAACGCAGTGGCAGATTCCTTGAGCAAGAGAACTCGGATTTAGGCAGTTCAGGAGGCCAGCAGTGAGTGGAAGCTTATGGCTCTGTTATCTGAGATGCATCTGGAGGTGCACGACAGATAGGGACAGACTTTCCTATCTTCTTTAGCTGTTACTTCTACACTACTTGATCGGGTATGGATGAGGCAACTATCAGACTCAAAAGGCTTAGTCCTGTGGGAGAGTGTGTCAGGAGAGGACCCTCTTCCTGGATGGACAGTAGGCGAGGATGAGATCTTGCATTTCCAGGGACACATATGGGTGCCAACAGACATACGTGAGGAGATGATGCGAGATTTCCATTCCTCAGTTTGGGCAGTTCACCCTGGCATCACCAAGATGTATTAGGATCTTCATCGCCAGTACTAGTGGCCAGGTATGAAGAGGGATGTTTCTGGTTTTGTCATGAGATGTTCTACTTGTCATCAGGTGAAGGCAGAGCATCATCGACCAGCAGATCTTTTACAGCAGTTACCCATTCCGGAGTGGAAGTGGAACGATGTTGTGATGGACTTCGTGACTGGGTTGCCGAGGTCGCCTCGGGGGAACGATGCTGTTTGGGTTGTCGTCGACAGGCTCACGAAGGTTGCTCACTTCTTGCCGATAAAGGAGACCTTCAGTGTCGATGATCTGGGACGACTTTACATCAGGGAGATCATTCGTCTACATGGAGTTCCACACTCTATTGTTTCAGACAGGGATGCATGCTTTACGTCTCAGTTTTGACAGGGGCTTCAGAAGGCATTGGGAACACATGTACTTTTGAGTACAACATACCATCCCCAGACAGATGGCCAGTCCGAGCGTACGATCCAGGTGCTAAAGGATATGTTCAGAGCTTGCATTCTGGACTTTGGCGGTTCTTGGGAGAAGCATATCCCTCTTGTTGAGTTCTCCTACAACAACAACTTTCATGCGACCATTCAGATGGCACCTTATGAGGCTTTGTACGATAGGCCATGCCGATCACCCTTATGTTGGCTAGAGGCAGGAGAGGTAGCTTTGATGGGACCTCATATTGTTCAGGAGACCTCTGAGAAGATAGAGTTGATTCGGAAGAGGATGACTACAGCACAGTCTCAGCAGAAGTCTTATGCTGATCAGCGGAGACGACCTCTGGAGTTCGAGGTTGGGGATCAGGTTTTCCTGCATGTCGCACCGAGGTTGGGACACAAGAGGATTCAGAGACAGGGTAAGCTTTCACCGCGGTACGTCAGGCCGTTTGAGGTGTTGGAGAGAGTTGGGCTGGTTGCCTATAGGCTGTAGTTACCTCAGAGGTACCGGGCCATGCATGATGTCTTCCACGTCTCTTAGCTCCGATGTTACTTTTCAGACCCGTCTCATGTCTTTCAGCCCAAGGAGGTTGAGCTTGAAGCGGATGCGTTGTTTTAGGAGCATCCTATCCAGATTTTAGATCACAGCATGAAGGTTCTCCATGGGAAGTCTGTTCCTTTAGTACGGGTGCTTTGGCAGCATGGGTGAGTACAGAACGAGACCTGGGAGAGGGAGGCCGATGTACGATCGCAGTGGCCGGAACTGTTCAGGGTTTCTTCTTCTACGCCTCGCTAGGGAAATTCAGGGACGAATTTCTTTAAGAGGGGAAGTTTGTAAAAACCTAGATCTTCATTTCAGTTATGTCCTTCTTTTTCTGGAGTTTTTGAGAAAAATGAAGTTTCTAGAAATTTTTGAAGTACACGCCGTGTACTTTCTGAGTACAAGCCATGTACTCTTTTCCTGCTCGAAGCCGTGTTCTGGCCATGTCCGGGCCACACACATGGTGTGTAAGGGTGACATGGAGTCCGATTTTGGCAGAGTACAGAAAGACCTAGTACATGCCGTGTACTCTAAAAGTACACGTCGTGTACTTTGTTTTTATTAAACGGACCGGGGTCGCGCCTAATCGAGGAAAACGTCTTCTTCTCCAGCTTCTTCATCCGAGAGCGACCCGTACGACCGCAGATCTTCTACAAGCCACCGTTCCTCCGTTCGTTCTCCGTTTTGATCGCCGTCAATTATGTTGGAACCGCAGTGGTGAGTCCTCCCTTCTCCTAGAGCCTTGTTTACCAATTTCTCTTCTTTATCAAGTTATTGTCGGTTGAATTTTTTGTGCGTTTTCATAGATCTTCACTGTTATAAGGAGAATAAATCTACGTGCCTCAAGTATTTTGATCTCCTAGCATCCAGGTAGGTGGTTTGTGCCTTTCTGTAGAAAGTCTTTGAATATTTTGTGCAATTTCGCCAATTCCCTTGAATAGGAATTGTGTGTTTTCCTGTTTTGCCCTTGATTGATTGCCTGCTTTCTTGATTGCTATAGTAGAGGTTTACCCTTGTGAATAGAGTAGTTTTGTTGTACTTTGGATGTTTGACGTACTTGCTTTGCATGTTAGGCGTTATGCCAGTTTCCATTCCTAGTTGTAGGATAGTGGAACTATTGTGTTGTTTTGCTGCTAAGCCCTAGAATGATAGCCAAGTAGTTCTTGAGGTTTATTTGGGTGTTACACGCGCGTTATGCATATTTATTTCACACAGGACTATGAGAACCTAGTGTAGTAGACCATAAGGAGAATGGACGTAAGGTCTTCTCCAGAGTGTCTTTTAATATGATGCGAGACCACAGGGGGAATTGACGATGAGTGCTTCCTCAGAGAGACTGTAGTTCCTCGACGTGGGCCACAGGGGGAATGAGACGTTGAGTGCTTCCCCAAAGAGCCTTTAGTACGATATGAGACTATAGGGGGAATTGACGGTGAGTGCTTCCTCAGAAAGTCTAATCTTAGCTGAACCAGAGGGGTGAGACTGAGTGTGCCTCCTAGAGGGTTGCTAGTACTAGTAGGTTGAACCATAGGGGTTAGGCTATGAGAGCTACCCAGAGGGTTACCTGTTTTCTACTTGTTGTTGGTTGTTCACTTGTGTACTTTATATGCTAGAACTATGGATTGTATCTACTATGTACTTTTCTGTTTACTGCTTCCTGCACCTTTACTTGCCTTGTATTCACTGACTGTTAGACACAGATCTTTGGGTGATTGCCTACTGGGATTGTATCTCACACCCTATTTGGGCCATGCTTTTGGGCCCAAGCAGATTATATTGTTGTAGGTATAGATAAGGTCAAGAGCCCTTCTACATCAGGTTCTTGATTACTGTGGAGCTGGAGAGCATGGGACCAAGCCGAGGCTTGTGATGCTGAGGAGTCACTCATATGTTTTTCTTTTGTACTTGGGATTAGTACTGTATTCAGTATTGTAACTTGTTTGGCTATTTTCCTAGACATATATATAGCATGCATCATTACATGTATTCCTGATCCAGTTGTTTATTTGTTAGTCTTCCGCTGTCCATCGTTACTTGTGTATGTATGTCTACTGCTTCTGCTATTGTTGTTATTTGTTTTTTTTCTTTTCCGCTGTGTACTCTGCCAATGATGGCATAGTTTTCCCACTATCATACCCAAGGCCCTCGCTGCTAGTAGACAACCTCTGGAATTTGGGGAAATGTGCTTGAGGCCATGTAACCAACCGGGTACGGGGTGCCAGTGGAGGGGCTCCGGATTCGGGTCATTACAAAAGTGAGATTGAAGTTTTATCTAATAAAGAAGAAGTAACAGAAACTTCCAAGAAAGCTCAGAAGAAGAGAAAGGAGAAGGAACCATAAACCATAGAAAAACCTACAGTTCCAGAAAGTCAGTCAGCTCCACCAAAACCAAAAAAGAAAAAAATATTCCCTGATGAAGTGGTATAAAAATGGAGGGAACAAAAGAAGAATAAGAAATAAGGAGATCCAAGTTTTGGCCTAGATCCTACCGAGGCAAAGGCACTGAAAATTAAAGCTACTAAAGAGTATGAAAGGAAAAAAAATAGAATAAGTTGAAGAAGAAAATGTCTGAAGTAGAGATTGTTTAAGCACTTCTCAAGGATACTGAGAAAGCCTCTGAACAAATTCAAGTACCATAATCTTTTCTCTAAGAATCAGTACCAGTAGAGACTCCAGAAAAGAAGATATCAATTTTGGAACCTATTATGGAAGAAGAGGTAGTTCAAGAAGAAGAAGTAGAATAAGAACAAGAGGAAGAAGAATATGAAAGTGATGATGTGATTAACCAAGTGGAAGAGTATCATGTGAAGTAAAGTCCTTCTGAAAATCTCTCATTCCAAACTTCTCAAGTTGAGTCAACCAAAATTATTTCTCAAGGAAAAGATGATGGACAGGAAGAGTTTGAAAAAACTTCTGATTATGAGAGTATCCACTATGATTTTGTTCAACCTAGTGATGATAAAGAAGATTCTGAGAAAGAATAGGTTGATGAAGATAAGATAATACAACTTTAGGATAGTAAGCATGAGTCTCCAAAGGTTGAAAAGGTTATTTCCAAAGTGGATAAAGGAAAACAGGTGGTTGTTGATACACCTAAGAAGGATATGGGTATAAAAGAGAAGAAGGATGTTGGTGGTTTATCTAAGAGGAAAGCTGAAGAGCTAGACAAAGAATCCTCTCCTGTAAGGGAATCAGATTCCGAATCTTCATCTTCGATGGGTCATAATTCTGTTGTAAATTCATTGAAGAAGTTAGTAAACACCATTTCTTTGTTTTGGAGTATTGATTCAAGGTTCTAGTTACTTCAACACTCTTTCAATCAGAAGACATATCTAGTAAGCATGCTCATGAAAAAAATCATCAAGCTTGAGGTAGATTTCCAAAATTTCCTTATTGGTTATGATGCTCATAGGAGATCATGTAAGGAAATTACAAGATGGTCTAAAAGAACAATTTAAGACATGATAATTCTTGATGAATTCCAAGATTCAGTGAAAGATTCTTTTGATAAGTCAGATGATAGAATAAAAAATCTATCAAAAAGTTTTACAGAGAAGATGAACCTTGAGCAAGTAGCCCAGAAGCAAGAAGATAAAGATCTGAATGAGAAGTTAAATTCAGTTGATTTAAATCTTAATAGAGAAAGGGAACTCAAGGAAGAGTTAGAAGAAAAGTTCAATAAGCAAGAAGAAGCAGTGAAGTCTCATGCAGAAATACTTAAGTCTCAAGATGAAAAAATCAAGGCTCTGGAAAAGAAAAATTAGGATCAAGAATAGTTACTCAAACAGTTTGAGGAAGATCATAAGGAGATCAAGAAGTTGAAGGCTATATTGAGGAAGATCATAATGAAGGAAAAGAAGTATTAGTGATTTGCATGACATTCCGATATTTTATTGTAGTTTTACCCTGTATCAATTTTTCCCATCTTAATGAAAATTTTGTTATCCTTTTTTTGTTTTGTTTTTTTTTGTTTGGTATAGTTTTAATCTTTCAGGTACAATTTTTTTCATTCTCTATTCCTTTTTTGAAAATCACAAAGGGGGAGAAAAGTATTATCAAAATAATACTAAGTATAAAGAAGATAATGCCCTAAGTAAGGGGGAGTTTAAGTAAGGGGGTATACTTAAAGAATATTTTCTTAAACAAGAAAAAACCACTTTTCTAAGAAAGAAAAGAATACAATCCTTAGGTATTTAAAAACCTAAGGGGATTTAGTCATATTCATCATGGTGCATAAGTAAAGGGAGTTAAGTTTTTCTTTTAATGTTCATAAAGAAAATTCTTATTCCTTATATTCTTTTTTCAAAAGGTTGTTTGTGCTTTCCAAAAAGGGGGAGATTGTTGAGTAAATAAGGTTTCCTTATGACTTTTCCATTCCTCTATGTTTTGAAAATCAAAAACACTTTATATTAAGGAAATTTATCTTTATCTATGGATTATTTTCTTAAGGAAAATTTTCTTTCTCTAAGGAAAATTTTTATCCTTACTCTGGTTTTCATTGTCCTTCTAAAACCAAGTTCATTTTATTACTAAGTCAAAAATTCGGATCCTTATCTAATAAAATCAGAATCTTATAGTTCCTTGGATATTGAGTCTTCTATTTTTTAGACTTCAAATTCTCTGAAATTCAGATTCTGAATTCTCTAAAATTCATATTCTGAATTCTCTGAAATTCAGATTCCAAATTCTCTAAAATTCAGATTCTGAATTCTCTAAAATTTAGATTCCAAATTCTCTGAAATTCAGATTCTGAATTCTTTGAAATTCAGATCCTGAATTCTCTAAAATTTAGATTCTGAATTCTATAAAATTCAAATTCCAAATTCTCTGAAATTCAGATTTTGAATTCTCTGAAATTCAGATTCTGAATTCTCTGAAATCCAGATTCTGAATTCTATGAATTTCAGATTCTAATTTCTCTCAAATTCATACTCTGAATTCTTTGAAATTCAGAATCCAAATTCTTCATAATTCAGACTCCAAATTCCTCAAAATTCAGACGCTTAATTCTTTAAAATTAAAACTCTGAATTCCTTAGAATTCAGACTTTGAATTCCTTAGAATTGAGACTCCAAATTCCTTAGAATTCAGATTACGAATTCTTTGACAAAACAGAATCTGAATATCCATGTTTTTAGAATTCGATTTCTTATATGATTAGACTATGAATTCTATTTTTCCTTATATTCTATATTTTCATATTAGTGTAAGCTACTTCATTTTCCTTATACATTCTTTTGTAAGTATAAAACAATGTCGTACAATTTTTTTCTAACTGTTGGTTGAGTGACACATGTACAGGTCCATCTAAAATTCAAGGAAAAATATGACCGTTGGAGGAGGGAACCGACCATTGAAGTTTTTCCTATAAATAAGAGCTCATTTGAACGATCTCATTATCAATCATTCCAAGATCCTAGAGATTTCATGTTGTGAAAGTGATTTCTAGATAGAGAGAAAGATTCTCATGCCTTGTACATTTCATGGACATCTTGTTCAGTCATGAACAACTTATTCAGCTTGCTTTGTGTGACTCTAATTATTACTGAGTATAATCGATGACTTCTGGGGATAAGAAGACAGAGGTGCCGACTACCTTAAAGTTAGAGGGCTTGTGGGGATAGCAAGACAGACTCTGGTATTCTTATTGAGGGCTTACCCTGGTGTGGGTAAAAAAAATGTTTTGAAAGTATAAATCAAGAGACCTTTATCCAAGGTTGTTGGATACCCTACTCTTTGGGTTAAAAGATTTCCTACTTGTTACTTGTTTTTGTTTCAAGTTTTATTTCTGCTGTATTTTTTAAAGAAAGAAAGTATAACTTCCTTATACTTTCTTGTACTTTTACTTACTCTGATAAATAATATTCTATACGCTTTGAGGTAGAATCATTCTATAAGAAAATTGTTATTAAGTTTATTTTCTGGATCCATATTTTCGGACCCTAAGCAAGTTTTTTTCATAATTAAGAATAGAAGATGGTTTGTGAATTTACCTTGTTTAACATTGTTAAACATAGTTTTCATTAAGATTAAAAATTAATGTTTTTAAACTTACAATTTACCCCCCTCTTTTAATTGAGCATCTACATATACTATTTAGATCCTACACTTGGGACTCCATTGAAAGACCTATCATTTGCATAAGACATGACATGCACAGGAAGAGATCATGCATGGGTGAGTATATACATACCCAACAAGACACCCTAAAATCACCAAACATAAAGCATCAAGAGAGTAGTAATCTCATCATCATAAAGGTATTCCAATCAGAATATGATACATGATGAGCATAATAACCCAAATATAATCATGGTAGACACCAAGTATCAAATAATTCACAACCATATTGTCATCCTAGGATTTAGCTTGATGTTTCAAGGTAACTCTCCTCAGAGAGAACTCATTCCTAGGTTCCACTAACACTAATGAAGTTTATCTGAGAGTTTGTGCTCATCGAGCCTCACTATGAAGAAGTACTCACTAGAACTCTGAATTTGTTGATACATAGATAGGGGATCACATCCAGGGCCTATGGGGGATTCCTAACATTAATTGTAATAACATGCTAGGATGGGGATCCCATGCCCTGATAGTCGGTAACGAGATATCTGACCCAACCTAGGGAAGAAATGATAGAGGATTACACCCAAACCACATAGAGGGATACTTGACTCTATCCGAGACTAATCCCATAGAAAGGATCACAAACTATAATCAATATGTGATGTATCACTGTATCCATATAAGGATAAACCAAGGGAACACACCCAACAGAAACTGGTATATACTAAAGATACTGGGAGCCTCAACCCACCATAGAAAAAGTATATAATGTGTATTGGGAGTACACAATGTGTCCTACTATGTCTGGACATGCCCGTGTCCATTCCTATGTTTAACAGCTCATGCCCATGTACTATGGTCATGCTTGTGTACATTGTTCATACCTGTGTACCTGGTTGTGCTTGTGTACCTAGTCGTTTCTGAGTACCTGGTCATGCCTGAGTACCTTATTGTGCTTGTGTACTCTGATTGTGCCCATGTGTCTAGCTGTGTCTGTGCCCATGTACCCCAGGGGCACATGCTAAATCATCACTCACGAGTCACATGGCACGTGGTAGGTCCCACACTACGTGTGATATTTTATTTTTCCAAAACTCTAGTTGTCACAACAAGGGTTCCACACAGTGTGTGCTCTTCAAACTAAACGATGGGTATGTCAAGTTTTTTCAAAATGCACCGGTCTCTATGTGGTTCCACTCACACTACCTCATCCTTCATTCTAGTCACAAATCACGACCATGAAACACAGATCTCTGTTGATTGAACTCTGATTCTCATCGGTGGTTGGATTCCAACCACCAATTTTCTAGAAAATCATCCACATAGAATAGCGTCGTTCGAACACTCGAAACAAGAACTCCTGATCTAATCCCAATCCTCTTTCATCACTATTCACCAAAACTATGATATCGATCTCAAACCTGAACCATCAATAATGATCCATTACATCGAAGAATGATTGTGCAATGATCGTTCATTAGGTATTTTTCGAGCCACCAACCAAAAGAATTGTCAACAATGAAAGTGTGAAGAACGATGGAAGAAAGGCACAAAACACAAACATAAAGAATGAACCTCGATGATTGTTTGAATTGACCTCAATCCATTGATAGAGAAATCATCAAACTAAGAGTAAAATAATCAAATACCATAAATAAATATCCATTCCTAATTCTAGGAATATAGATAAAAACCCTCAAATCAAACAATCAAGTGGAAAATCAATTTGTTAGAAGTATTGATTCACGTTCGACATGGGATAAACAAACGAGGATTAAACCAACATAAACAAAATCTCTACCTCAAGTTTGGACTGATCACTGATGAAAAAAGGTTATATGTCTTTGTTGTTGGTGAGATCTATGAACTCCTTTGGAAAAGAAGACTCCTTAGAAAATCAATCTTAGATCCCCGATCCCATTATCATCCGCAAAACTCTCCTCCATGACCCTTTGAATAATTCTAGGGTCATGTGGCTAACTACATGGTTTGGCTATAACTGGGCTTTTATGGAAGGTGATTAAGTCATGGAAATTAAATAACAAACAAAAAAACAAAAAAACAAATAAATTTTATTATTTGCGTTCGTGAGTGCACTTAAAAAAAACATGACACTGAAAAGGATTAAGTCACGCCTAGCATAAAACCCACATTCCAGATTTAATGGTGGTCTTAGATTTCCCATCTGAGGCCCTTTTCAGGAGTTATTCCATTATTTCATAAAAATTGCATACACATAATATAATATATTTAATATTTTTATTATATCAATATTGAGTCTCCCTAGGCCTTGAAATCTCGCGCTAACTCAGCGCCTATCTTCGAAAATATTCTTTAAAATATTATAAATTTTTATAAGGCAAAAACAGAGTTGTTACATAAAATACACGTGTTATTTTAAATATTAAATTAACAATTATTAAAAACATGATAATTTGGATAGTTTTTCTTTTTTATATGTCATTAAAATTAATATCCACAACTAATCAAAAAAATCATTATTAATTAGGATCAAATTAATATAACCATTTGGTTATTTTTAATCCGATTTATGACTATCCACTCGATTAACTAGTTAATTTCCCACAACTAGTTAGTGTGAGGATGGAGTACATGAAGAAATTTGAAATAGAAAAAAATATGGCTTAGATTTTGATGACCTAGAAACTCATTTAACAAGGGATATTTGGGGAGAAATGACATTAAGTGAATCAAATGAAAACCATGAAATAAATGCAATGGAAAAAATATACATGTAAGAACCGGTCTATCATTGGTTACAGTTTTTTAATCACCTCAAAATTGATATGATTTTGACGTAAATCATGTGGGTGGTTAATTGTTTTTCAAATATCACACATAATTATCCTAAAATGGTTATATAATTAATTTAAAATAATTTTGTGTATTGATTATAAAAATTATTAATAATTTATTTTTATTTAAACAATGCTTTTTTTAATTTAAATTATGATCTTAATATATTTTGTGAAGTTGTGTGCATGTGTGATTTTCCTCGCATAAAAATCTACAGGTAAATTTAAAATAATAATATTATTATTTTATTTGGAAGAAAAAACAACAAAATTTCATATTTCATAATAACATTATGTGAGATGAGACTTTATATCTAGTGGGATATGGAATCAAATTATACACCCACTCTTTTAGAGGTATGCATTGCCCATCCTTGAAGTCAAAACACGTGGGTTAATTTTCCAAAAAATTCTTAATGCAACTTATTTACTTTTTACTTTAGGGGAACAAATAGGTTTAGGCTTGATGACTTTGTAATATTAGATCATTGGTCGATGTATCACCCCTTGGCTCTAAAAATCCATCCCCAAGACACTTGAATTTCATTCAAGTTTGTATCAGTGAAAACCCTACATGTTTGTTCTCTCCATTGTAATAATTGTTACTATATACTCCTAAGATATCATGTATCCTTACCTTGCCTATAGTGACCTATGTCCCAATGGATTAATTAAAGGTGAAATTTGGATTTAATTTTGGGAATTTAAGTGATGACGACGTGGGATTATTTTATTTTTTAGAATTTGATCAAGAGAGTGATCATTTATGGTATTTTGGAGAGCTGGAAAATGTGTATTTAGAAATGGTAAGATGAGTAGGGAAGCCCAAAGATATCATTTTTAGAAATTTTTGGATTTAATTTTCTGGCTGGTGGAAGTATATAGACACTGGGTACCTGGTCCCTTGCCACTAGGTACCTATTAAACAAATTAGCAAAGCTGTCTATAATGACTCGTGTAGTTATGAGTTAGTAAAATCAGGAAAATTTTGATTTTTTTATCTTAAATAAGGGAACACTTTGAGAATTGGGGATTATATTGGAATTCCAAGAGGCAAAACACCTTTTGGTAGTGTTTTTGGATATGTTTAGAGGCTTAGGGAGTGCTTCAGATACTTAGGTGAATGTTTGGAGAAGGTCTAGTGTAATTGCCTGAGTTTGTGAGAATAATAATTTGGACCCAGTGGAGGTCTTTGAAGTGTTGGAATCGGTAAGAGTTGATCCCTAGGAATTATCTCAAGTTAAGGGATGGGTTTCTGCTATATTTTAGAAACTAGGGTGGTAGAGAAGCCTTAGGGGTGCTGCAGCTGATTGGGAAGAATTTGGAATGATTTTGAGTATTTTTGAGTTTGGATTTTTTTCCCGATATTTTCTCTAAGTATAGAACGTTACATATCACAAGGAATAAAATTCATTATACACATGGGAAATTATCTTGTGCATGGATGAAAATATCTTATACATGAAAATTTTCCTATGTTAAAAATGTTACGTATTGAAAATATAAATTAAATAAGGTTTTTCCCAAAGAGAAAAACCTTACACATGAAACAATATATTACGAATAGATTAAAATATGTTACGTATGGATATTTTCCCAAGGTAAATATCATACGTATGAGAAAACATGTTACATATTGAATTTTTTGTAAGGGAGATATATTACATATGGAAAAATATATTACACTTGGATGAAATTATGTTACATATGGATATTTTCCTAAGGGAAATATCCTATGTGTGAAAATAAATATATTACATATTAGTTTTCTTTAAAGTAAAATATTATACATATTAAAAATTCTTGGATTGGTGTAGTCCAATCCTTGGATGAAGTTGGGCCAACTGTTGTTGGTTCATACTATACACCAGACTGCAACTCCCATAGTTCAAACTTTGCGGTGAGATTGTTTGGGGTTATAGGGGTAAAGTGCCCCTGCTTAAGGGACCGAGGGCTGAAGGCCCCAGAACCAAATGTTGGGGAACTGTAGCAATGCTAACTCACTATAGCAAAGCTGACCGATGAAACTGAAAGAGCACCGTAGTAGTGCAAACTTACTATAGAATCATGCGACATGATACTATAGAAATATGGACTTCTACATGACACTATATCACCATGTGACTCACAATACTGATATGTTACTATAACTACACAGGCTTCCATCCACCGGTTACTATAACACAATGAGATTACTATTCGGTTGGTGACACAGTTGCATCATCTTTTTTATATTCTCATTTTGATCTAGAGTTTCCTACTATGAGATTATACCATGTAATTCCGTTCTCAAAATTAGTGAAGTGTTTTGCCTCTCATGAACTTAGGGATCATTTCATGAACCATATAAATCACGGTGTCTTGTGTTTAACTTCTTATTGTTCTTTTGTTCTTTATTTTCTTCATCTGCAAACCATTCCGTCACTGTGACTCCCGACGTTTCCACAACAAAATATCTTACATATGGATATTTTTTCTAAGGAAAATATCATATGAATGGAAAATATGTTACACATGGATATTTTAACAAAGTAAAAGTATTATACGCATGAAAGATATGTTATATATGGATATTTTTCCTAAGGAAAATATTATACATATAAAAATATATTATGTACCATGATCTTCTTAAGGGGAATTTGTTATGTATGAGAAATTATTTTATGTATGGATTAAAAATATATTATGTATTGTATTTTCCTATAGAAAATGTCATATGTATGAAATATATCTCACACATAATATTTAACGTAAGTAAATTATATTATATATGGGAAAATATGTTACACATGAGAGATTCCACTAAAGAAATTATCTCATGTATTGAAATTATGATACGTATGAAAATTTCAACAAGGAAAATTATCTTAAGTATGAAAATTAACTTACTTATTGGATACTTCACTAAGGAAGATATCATATGTATTGAAAATATCTTATGCATCACATTTTTCTTAAGGGAAATATGTTTCGTATCATAATTTCACAGAGAGTATATTACATATGAAGAATTATCTTATGTATAGAATCCTTCCAAAAAAATATATCATGTATGAGATTTTTCCAAAGGGAAAAATCATACGCATTGAAAATATGTTACAAATTAGAATTTTTCCAAAATAAAATATATTAAATGAGAAGTAATATATTACACATGGAGTAGAATATATTACGTATGGGTTTTTCATCAAGGGAAAACCATATGTATTCAAAATATATTACGCATTATATAAAAATGTTACATATGGAATTTTAGCCAAGTCAAACATGTTATGCATGGACTAAACATATTACATAAAAGGTAAATATCATACGTATAAGGATATTCAAAGGAGAAAACCTTACCTATGGATTAAAATGTCATGAATGGTAGTTTTTAAATAAAAAACCCTTATATATGATCTAAAAACATTATGTATGAAGAGGAAAACTCGAATTTTTACAAACACCGCATATATACTTCAAAAGTACAAGAGCCATTAAAAACCAGTCCTAAAAAAATTTATTAAATAAAAAGGAATATGAGTCAGACAAACAAGGGGTTATTACAAAACTGAGAGTGCATGGCACCACACATGTCCGCCTCCACCATTGAGGCACAATAATTAGGGGCCATAAAAGACCACATCATATCCATTTCCAGAAGTTCCTTCTTGGACAGAGCATCCTCCACCCGATTGGTCTACCTATAAGCATGTGAGACTGTCAAATATAAATGAGTTACTTGATTAAGGCAATCAACCCAGTCAGGTAGCACTCTCTAAGGCACATTACACATTCTTGTTTCTAATTCCTAAACCATAAGTTGAGAATATGATTCAATACATAGTAGGTTCCAGTTATAATGAACAACATACTTGATTGCATGAATTATTTCCCACAGATCAGCTTCACAGGCAACTCCAATACCAGTAAAATGATAAAAACACCCCTTAACAAATCCATAATAAGTGCAAAAAACACCACCACATCCTTATGGACCTAGTTCACCAGAAGAAGCTCCATCCACATTAACTTTGAGCAATGTGATGATCGGGGGTATCTAGTGAATATATTTGAGTACCCAAGGTTTTCGCGGCCGACTAGAAACGCCAAGTAACCAAAGGGTCTGTAAATCAGAAACACTATTATGCATCGTATCTATTTGAACCCTCGAAGTAGCATGAACCTCTTTGTGAATCGTCACTATTCCACTTTGTATAGGGACACATGTGCTGTCAAACAACAAAACATTATGAGCAGCCCATATGGCCACAATCACAGCTATAGCGGACACAAGCAAGAAGTTACAGACCTGTTCGCTGCAACAAGTATGGGATAACCCTACCAGCAGATCAAGTAGCAATAGATTTTGGATCAAAATCCAGCCCAAACAAGACCCCAACATAATCCCACAACTATCTAGCATAAGCGCACTCCACAAACAGGTGCTGAATATTCTCCTATGCATGCATTCATAAGTAACATGCTGAAGCAAACTGAAATCTAGCCCGCTTGAGTTGATCATGGGCAGGCACCCAATTTTTCTAGATTCTCCAAATTATTGAAAATCTAGAGGGCTGAATGAATTGAGTCCTAAAATGAATGATCCAGGAATGTGAGTGATAGGAACCCCAACAAACCAGCTAGTAATAATCCCTGCTAGTAAAATGACTATTTCTGTTATGCCTCCATATCAGCGTATCAAAATTCATGAAAGTGTAAGTTTGAATTTCCATCTACACCTGAGAGAGAAACATGCTATCGAAAAGATGTATGTGGGATAAAAATTAAACAATGGAAAAATGTACTGCATTAGGAGGAACAACCATACTGTCTTGAAGAGGCCGCTCAAGACATGTCATGCTCCAAAAATTAAGATGAGAATCCCTACAAACTAGCCACTTTGTGTCATTAGTGATTCACATAAATGAGTGCTTGAGGGATTCCCAAACAAATAATGCAAGATAGTGTTTGTATCCATTTAGTATCCTTCCTTTAAATCTATTTATTAAAATATCACCAGAACCATCCTTGGAAATCAGACCCCATGAAAATTTCCCAATAAGACCATCATTAAAAGTCCTAAGATCCTTGACTCCAAGACCTCCCAATTCAACCAGCTTGATACATTCCTTCCAGGAAATAGTGACAAGCTTCTAATCATGGACTTACCATGTCTAAATGAAATCCCGTACCATGCTTTGAGGCTCCTTTATGAGGCCCTTAGGACATCGATAAAGAGAAAAGAAATAAACAAACTTAGATTTTATCACTAAATTAACAAGTCATACCCTCTTAGCCATGGACATTGCCTTACATTTCCAACTAGAAAGTTGATTCACAATACTAGAGTATATTCCCTCCAAATGTTGCCTCTTCACCTTTCCCCAAAATAAGGGAACACCAAGATAGTGAAAGGTCAAAGATCCCTTTTTCACCCCAAGACATATAATTATCCTATTCTGTTTCCTAGCCATTACTCCATTACCAAAGACAATGAAGGACTTATCCCAGCTGATTTCTTGACTAGCCACATCCTCATAGTGTTTAAAGAGGGTATTGATAGAGGATATGGTTCTCCTTGAAGCTTTCCCAAGCAAGAGAATGTCATCAGCATACAAAAAATGGGATGGAGAAAAATCAATCTTACCAGCCTTAATTTTCTTGTAGATACCCATGTGAGAAAGGTCATTATTGCATCTGCTGAGGTAATCTTCAGAAATAGAAAATAAAATTCTAGAGAGTGGTTCACCTTATCACACACCTCTAGTGCAGGGAAAAAATCCTCTAGGTGTACCATTTATGAGAATGGACAACCTTGATGAACAAAGAATGGTATTAATCAACTTAATGAACACATTGGAGAAGCCATAACTTTTAAGGAAATATAGTAGAAAACTCCATTTTAGTGTTTCAAAGGCCTTTGAGATATCAATTTTTAGTACAAAGTTTCCCGCCTTCATCTTCCTTCTCGTGAGGTTGACACTTTTCAAGGTGTTGAAGAGACAATCCTGAATATTTCTTCCAAGAAAAAATCCAAATTGATTTAAAGTGATCATATCACCAACCATTCGTCCTAGTCTATTCATGAGTACCTTTATAATAAGCTTAGGAATGGTATTCCCAAGTGCAACTGGCCTGGAATCCTTTATATCAAGAGCATTGCCTTTCTTGGGAAATAGGGAAATGAAGCAAGAATTCATCCCATATAGTAGGTAAGAATGAATAAATAAATCCTTTATGGATCAGGTAATATCATCCGGCAAAACATCCCAATAAGACATAATTTTTTTTAGTAAACCCATCTGGACCAGGAGCACTCTCCACATTAAGAGATATAAGATCTACTCTAATTTCCTCTTTGAAGGAGGGATGAAAAGATATTGATTATCATGCTCCTCAATGCATGTAGTTATGCTCCCAACCATTTTGTGTGTATTGACCTTCCCATCATCAGAATATAATACCTTAAAATTTTCCACAACCTCCAATGAAATCTCATTTTCAGAAGTATAAAGATGACCATTAATGCTGATTTCCTTATCCCTTGCTCGCACCCTTTTCTCTTTATGTAATCTGTTGAAGAATTTGGAATTCCTATCTACATATTTTAACCATATAACATTCATATGATTTCTAACCAGCCTTTCTTTGGTTATTAATAAGTCATCCAACTTGTTATGAGCCATGAATTCCTCTCGAGAGGGGGTATTATGTTGCTGATTTCAAATCTAAATACAAGAAAGATCCTCCTCACTAGCCTTAATATCACAATCAATTTTAGAAATTGATTTTCTGCTCTATTCCCTGAGAAGTGCCTTGAGATGTTTTAATTTCTCAGACAACCTCTGAAGGGGGATCCTAATAGGTTCAATATTCCAAGATTCCAACACAATTTCACTGCATCCAGGAGCCGCAATCTACCCATTATTAAACTGAAATGGTATAGGACCTAAATTTTCCAATTGTGTATTGATATCCACAACAATAGGGTTGTGATCAGAGTGATGTTTAGGGAGTGTAAATCCAGAAATCCCATGAGCAACACCTTGATCATAAATATGAACAAAACATCTATCAAGTTTACTTGCTTACTTCCCATTCCAGGTGTATCTACACCATGTGAATTTATCTCCAGCAATTGGGACTTTAACAAGATTGTATCGATCAATGCATATAGAAAAATCAAAAGTAGAAATCCTATTAAAATTACCTCCTGTTTTTCCTCAGGTATCAACACCGTGTTAAAGTTTCCAATAGATATCCATTTTTGATCGATCAGCATAGAAGTCTCTTTGAGATCCTCCCATAATTCCCTTCTCCTAATATAGGAATTGGACACATACACAAACGAGACTAAAAATTCAAAATCATCTATGCTGCAAGAAATCAGAATACTCTGAGACCTATTCAAATAGAAATTTATGCAAATGGATTCATGCCGTAAAACCCACAAATGATCCATTTCAGCTTCATGTGAATTATGTGACACAAACTTGTACCCAATGGAGTCCCATTTGAATCCTTTCCAGTTGTTAAAGTTAAGTTTTTGGTTTAGTAATACCAACAAGCATAGGATTATGGTCCATAATAAAATGTCTAAGTTCTTTAGCCGTTTGGGAATTTCCCAGCCCTTGATAGTTCCAGAAGAAGATATTCATTAAATATGGGTCTTACCCCTTGTCTGGGGGACACCCTTTGGTGCCATAGTCATCTGGCCCTTCCCTTCCTCCCCTCTGCCTTTCTTTCCTGGACCTTTTAGATTGTTTTCAACCCCATGATCCTTGATGGATGGAGACAGAGCATTATTTCTAGTAGCATACTTTAAAATGGTAACAACCCTCTTAGTGTCATCAATCTATATGAAAGAAGGGCGTGCCTGATCAGAAGTAACAACCTAGTCAGGAGTGGGGCTAACCCTCTCATGTGATTCAACCTTGTGGGTACCTACTTCAGTCACGAGAGTGATATCAACTGGGTCAGGGAGCTAAGAATATTCAGCATCATCTGACTAGAAAATACCACTCAAGGGTGTAAACTTATTCTGGTCTTTTAAGTGATAATGGTCACTACTCACTTGTGACTTCCTTCGAGTAGCTTTGGAGGAAAGTTTCTGCATGAAATTCCTCCCGGATCAGTTGCAACTGAGGATTTGTAATGTCTATATTCACCACCACCGTCATGCAAGGGTGACACAGATGACCCAACCTAAAGATTAATATCCAGTGCATGGGATTAAACTCTTAATAACTGATGTGTTCCCTGCTCCAAAGAAACATCTCGACATAGAAGGGGATCCACCAGCTTGATTGTATCAGCCTGTGCTAAAGTTTCTATCAGTACAATGTCACTAGGCTTGGATATGTTCTCTAGATCAATATCCTCCAAAGAAGGCCCTTTCACACCATTAGGAACCACCACACCTAAAATGGGGGCATCCTAAACAGAAACCATCTGATGCAAATAGTTTTCCTCTTCCATTGGTGTCTGCCTGTCAAGAGAAATAAAAGGCTATCCAGAAGAAGATCCCTCTTTAGATAGGTGATCATGATGTTCAGACAAGGCCAACCCCTCCAGCACCTTGGTATTAATAACATCATTGTTTTGGGGACCAGGGGGAGGTTGGTCCTTTCCCCTCTTCCTTCTACATGTATCATCATCATGCCCTTTCACTTTGCACACACTACATTCCTTATTCCTTTTACATTCAACAGTTAGGTGACAAAAAAACATACAAATCAAGTAGAATTTCAGCTTCCTTTTATAAACAATATCTAGCTTCATATTATCATCTCGTGTTGTGAGAACAACCACCTCCACAAGAGTGCTTGACATGTCCACTTCCACCAGTATCCGGGCATAGTTCCCAAACCTCAGATTATTTGTTTGCTGATCCAATCGAATGGGGTTACCAATAGTTGAAGAAATATCCCATAAAATCCTTGGGTTCCAATAGAAACAAACACCACATATATAAGATATTATATATCTTACACATGGGATCACATGGGATATATGCATGATAATTTTTAGGTGGTCTAGACTTCATCAAATTTTCAAAAATGAATAGTGTTTCCAAAATTTCTAAAAATATTAAATAAATAATTAAAACACGTTTTAAAGGATACTTTGGGTGCTTTCATGACATGTACATGGGATATAGACCAAATAGATATCCCACTCTCCTATAATTAAAAGAGGGATATCTTCGTCGTTTCTAAACAGATTCAAGTGTCGTTTAATCCGAGAGACTTCTTGAGGTAAATCTATTACTTTGCATCAATTATTTTATGATTTATTTTCTCTTTCTTTAGTTGATTTATTGATGATGGGTGATGGTTTTTAGTGAAAATTCCACTAAAACATGGTGGAATCATCCCGATATCAAGGTATTTTTACTTAGATTATCTAAAGGAGACCACATAAGGATGGTCGTAACAAGTTTTATGCTGATTTAAAGAGGTATATTTTTTCCCTAAATTATTTAAAGATTTTTGGAATTTTGGGTGAAATTAATGGATTAAATAAAAGAATAAATTGGGTCTTTTGTGTGCTTAAGGTCCGAAATGATACTAGGGGTGGTGCACACCCATTTTATTAGATATTTAAAATGCTAGATATTGTTGGTGCATACTTTCTTGATAATGCTCTAAATACAAATTTTGGAATTAATATCTAAATAATATGTAAATTAATTGTGATTAATTTATAATTTTTGTGGATGATGGATTTATGAAGTTAGGGCCTTGTGCTGGTGGATGGTGGCCGAGTGGACTTCGATGAGAGATTTTATGAGGGAAAATGAGCTTACTTTAAGGGGGATAACTCTATGAATGAGGTAGGTGGTCCTTCCCAAAGTCTATTCATATTATTATGTATCGTGTGATATGCGATGTTTTCACTTTTTTGAGATTGAACTATTATTTAAAAATGAATTTTTTTCTATAATTTTCATGAAATAAACAAAGTGCCAATGGCCAAGATGGACCCTTGGACACTAGTTAGTGCCTCGTCAATCAATGGTCTAGGTATCGATCATAAACGTGTGAGATGAGATATAGTGACCCTAGAGGGGTATAAATGATATAATTGGAACATGGTGGCTCTAGTGTGGGTTCCCTTAGATTCCTATTTATAGAAGAGAGTGTTGGATTAATAATGATTGTCCTCAGCAAGCCATGATGGACTCATGGATGCCTTATAGCCTTTTGGATTATCGATTAGAGTATGGGGTGAGGGTACCTTCCCCATTTTTATGTGTATACTAGAGGGGGTTGATCTTGGAAAGGTTTTGTGTATAGGTTGGGTGTAATATAACCAGTCTATATTGATGATGGGAGTGATATGGGTGTTATGCCATCTCCCTTATGATAGGCCAACATTCTATTGCCTATGAGACTTATTAGTCCATGAAACAATCATGGTATCATTGAGGGGTGTTATCCCCTTGAGTAATGGGATTCAACTTAGAGTTGGAAATGAGATAGAGGAACCCACTATAATGTGGCTTAGGGGACCATAATGGGTTCCACAATCTTGTGTTGACCCTTAAGATGGGTGGTGTAATGAGGATGGAATGGTCATGGCCTAGTATGGATATTGTGGTAGTGATAGGTTGTGTTTTTGAGAGGGTGACCTTTTTTATGATTAATGAGTTCGGGAAAATGGCCAACTGACGCACACTTATCTCAGGGCATGGAAAAAGAAAATTTTATTTTCCTAATGCTATATAGAGGCTAACGAGGGTCATCTCACTTGAAGAGCTTTCTTAGTTGTTCACTCACTTAATCTAATTCACCTAAACTAATTTTTTTGTTTGTTTTTATTATTTTATAAAAAAAATGATATTTAATAAAATAAATGAAATAAAAAAATAATATAAAACTAACATTCAATTATAAATTACCATGAAATGCTAAACAAAATAAAATTAGAGAAGAAAGGAAGTTCTCCCAAGAGAACACCCAAAGTGAACCTTCATTGCCTCTTTATTAGTTTCAAAATTACTTAATGAACATGCTCAATTTTATGCATAAATACCCTCTTCTATATATGGTTTTGAATATATAGTGAACTTAACAATCACTGAGAGACCACACATCCACCTCCTTAATTGAGGGAAAATATTGCAGAAGATAAAGTTAAGCCTCAGGTGGTAAGTGGAGACACAAAGACGCCTTACCCACTAAGAACCCCCTTGACCTAACTCTAAGAAAATAAGAAACAATAAACAAGAATGTGAAACGACTTAGGTTCAACATTGGATTAATCCCCTATGAACTTCATCAGGTTAGTTACTCATGACCATGAGTATTAGATATCACAATGAAAATAAGAGAAATAAGAAGAATAAAATAAAAATATAAAGATGGAGAAGAATAAGACGGGTGTGTGGAAGAAGACACAAAAATAAAAAAAATGCATGAATTAGATTATATTTAAAAGAAACTAAATTAAAATTACATTTAAAATAAAAATAAATTAAAAATAATAAAAATAAAAATAAAAGAAGAAATGAAATGGATGTATTAGCTTCCCCTTAGGAATCTATCCGCTAAAATTTTTCTCATGTTTCGTCCACCATATGGTTGAATCTTCTCAAGGATCCTTCTTATAGTATGCTATAAATTGATTTTATATCATCCCTTAAAATTTCACATTAATTGGACATGTATAGAGGAATTTATAGAATGATTAATGAGTATGAATTTCTCTGTCTGAGGATTCCATAAATCTTCAATGTTCAACATTCAATGGCCAACTTAATGAGTGAATAACTCCAAGGAATTTAATGGTGAAACACGCCTATGAATCCTATTTCAAATCCAGCTAAAATCACTTAAATTGGAGGTGTGTAGCTCGAGTTATGCCTCATTTCTGGAGGTGAGGTCCACTCTTTCCTCCCGAGAGGTTTTTAACATTGAATGAGTTGTTTCGACCCTTAGATGTTAGAATTAGATCTGGGTCCAAAAGTGAGAGTTGAATCCGAAGAATATAGAAATAATAAAAAAATAATCTTTTCAAATCAATATTATAAAATTTATTCTCTAATTACGAAAGTGATTAAAATCTATTAAAAATTATGAAAATATTATTCTCTAATTATATATAAAAATTATAAAAATATTATCTCTATAAATTCCCCCACACTTAAACCATGATTTCCCTCAAGCATGAAATATCAACATTAAATTGAAAAGGGAACCAATGTTACCAATATTCAAATCCCAAAGTAATAAAATCAAGAAATTTTCAATATCAAACCAAATTTTCAAAAATCCAAATAAAATATCAATTGATTTTCTCAATTTTCAAAGAAAAAAGCATCTCATGTATTTTACTTTCTACATTTTGACGATGTTAGAACTTCTATTATAATTCATTCATGTTCCTCAATTCATTATTATTAAACATTACAAATCACGACTTACCTCACTTTTCAATATTTTCTCTCATCACTCATGATACAATTCAAGTGGAGTTATGGTCATATCATGAATACATGCTCCTTATCTATAGGCTTGTAAAGGAATTACTTTATTCACTTTATAAATAAAAAAGTCACATCAAATCATAAGATCTTACAATAAAGGTTCAAATGAATCTGAGTCTTAATGTTGGTAGGATTTGATGCTTTAAAAATTAAGGCTCAAGGAGGAGGTTTATCTCTTAAGTACAACGTATGATATAAAAAAATAAAAGTGTAATGAAATTATCCCCTTTAAAGTAGAAACTCACACTTCCCCTAAAATTTCAAAGAAAAGGCCATGAATAATAAAAGCATAATGAATGATGTGAACCTTCTTGAATTTTTCTCTATTTTTATACTTTTTTTTTTATTTTTCAAAGTAGTTTTTTTTTCTTTTTTTTCCTGAAATTTATTCTTAGAATAAACATCACATCCACCACCTAACCACGTATGATAAAAACCATCAATCTAGTGATGATAATTTTTGATTCTTCTAAGTCATGAACCATTCCTTTTTTTATTTTTTTTGTTTTCAATAAGAGAAAAAAACTAAGTACTTTGAATGAATAAAAAACCTTTCTTTATTCTCACAATAAGAACCCATGCACTTTTTCCTTATAATTTAAATCATTCCTTCCACCATGATTCCCTTAACACCCACACTTCAACTTTAAAATATCATGTAAAATACTAATAAGAGGGTAGGAATGGATAAAAATGGATTAAAACATGACTCATCCCTAAAAAGTAGCAGTGGGGGTTAATACTCAATTCAGATTGAATAAAATCAAATGAAATAGAGTTTGATATAAGATCAACTCCTTAATTGGTTCAGCTTCAATGTCTACCTCAGTGGTAAGTGCCTCTTGAAGTTGTATCTCAATGAATGGAGGTATGTAGTCAGGCTCCTCTATCTTTACTTCAAATTTCACTAATTGGGTGGTGTCTTCCTTCAAGAGTGTTGACTCTTATTTTTTGTAAGATTTAGGGAGATCAAGAAGTTCCTCACATTTGTTCCAGAAGTTATCTAGATCTTGTTGATGTCCCATATGTAGCTCAAAAGGCAAGTCCATTTCATCTATATCTCCTAGAAATGTTTGAGAAAGGATGAATGAATATTCAGGTACCTCCACCTTTACCACCTTAGGTTCTTCAATTTCAATGATGAGTTGTGAAATTTCTTTCACCACTACCTCAGGTTCTTACTCCGATTTAGGGTCAGGTTGCTCCATTAATGCATGAACATATTAAAACACTCTTTCCATCTTGCTTCCCATGTTATCCAGGGTATCTCTCATCATTTTCACCTGATCATTTAGATCACTATAATCAAATTCTTGTTCTTGATATTGCACCTGCGCATGATCTTTCCATGCAGAATAATAGTAGTTTATATACATCATGGGAAAAAATTATGGTTTTTTTTATTTGGAAAACAATGAAATCTATCTAAAATGTGAAAATATAAAAAATAAATAAAACTACTAATTGATACCTCGAAAACTGTGTAAGTTTTGACACACTCTTATCATAAGGTTTGGAAAAAGCAAATTTTATTTTTCTAATGTAGCATAGAGGCTGACCAGGGTCATCTCACTTGAGGAGCTTTCTCATTTGTTCACTCACTTAATCTAATTCACCTAAACTAATTCCTTTTTTTTATTTTCATTATTTTATGAACACAATTATATTTAAGAAAATAAACTAAATTAAAAAATAATATGAAACTAACATTCAATTCTAAATTTCCATGCAATGCTAAACAAAATGGAACTAGAAAAGAAAAGGAAGTTATCCTAAGAGAACACCCAAAGTGAACCTTCATAGTCTCTTTATTAGCTTCAAATTTACTTAATGAACATGCTCTATCATATGTATTAATATAATATTTTACCTATGGTTGTGAATATATAGTGCACTCAATGAACACTGATAGACCACACATCTACCACCTCGATTGATGGAGAATATTACAGAAGAGAAAGTTAAGCCTCAGGTGGTAAGCGGAGACACAAAGGCACCTTACCCACTAAGACCCCCCTTGAACAAAATATAAGAAAATAATAAAAAATAAACATTAATGTGTAATTACTTGGGTTAAACACTGGATTGATCCCCCAGTAACTTCCTTGGGTTAGTTACTCGTGACCATGAGTATTATAGATCACAGTGAGAAGAAGAGAAAGAATAAAGAATAAATAAAAAAATATAAAGAAGAATAATAAGGGTGAGTAGAATATGACATAAAAATAAAAACCATGCATGAATTATATTGTATTTAAAATAAACTAAATTGAAATTAAATTTAAAATAAAACTAAAGTAAAAATAATAAAAATAAAAATAAAAGAAGAAATGAAATGGGTGCAACAACTTCCCCTCTAGAATCTATCCTATGAAAGTTTTCTCCTATTTATTCCATCATATGGTAGAATATTCTCAAATTTACCTCTTATAGGATTCTCTAAATTAAATTTACTACCATACCTCCAAATTTCACATTAATTAGGCACGTATAGAGGAAGTTATGGAATAATCAACGAGTATGACTTTTTCTAGCTGAGGATTCCAAAAATATTCCTTCAATGTTTAGCATTAAATGGCTTCCTTAACGAGTGAATAACTCCATGGAATATAATGGTGAAATAATCCTACAAGTCCTATTTCAAATACATCTATAATCACCTCAATTGGAGGTGTTTATCCCGAGTTATGTCTCATTTCTAGAGATGGGGTCCACTCTGTCCTCTTGAGAGATTTTTAACATTAAATGATTTTTTTGGCCCTTATATGTTCAAATTAGATCTAGGTCCAAAATAGAAAGTTTAATCCAATTAATACATAAATCCTAAAAAAAATAAGTTCAATTGGATCAATATTATAAAATTTATGCTCAAATTACCGAAGTGATTGAAATCTGTTAAAATTAAAGAATTAATAAATTTTCACATTTTAGACCAAAACATGCCATAAATCCAAAATTGATGAAAATAATATCAAATTAATAAACTGGGAGGGTTTAAATAATTTAAATACATATTTTTTTTTTGAAAATATTAACTCTATCACCAACCCATGTTATCATAATATATGAGATATTACAAGGTAAACATTATTCCCCTCGATGATATATTACAAGGTGGGAACTATTCCCCTTAATATGATGTATGAGATATTATGAGGTGGGCATTAGTCCCCTAAATGAGACTTTATAGGAGGGATGATCTTCCCCCCAATGAGATGTAACAAACTGACCCAAGTAACCCTCAAATCTAGCACCCAACTCGTTCCGTTACACACCTAAAAGGCATTCCCGATCCCCACAGGCTAGTGACAAACACTCAGGTATCGAACAACACAATAAAGGAAACAATTTCACCCAACCTAATCAAACACATGGCATATATTTATACATAGAATGAAAAAAATATAGTGGAGTACTAAAGGAATAAATATTCCATAGTAGTCAAAAGATAGCAGAAACGAACAACTACAAAAGTAGTCAAAGCTTTGAAAACAAGTCAAACTATATTGACCAAAACCAAAAAACTACTCCATGCGATGGTGTGGAAGAACTCCCACCATCTCACCACCAACTAACCAAAACTAATTGACATGAACATCATCGCCTCACTAAGATTCCTTGCCTTTCCCCACATTGGAAGACATACAAAGGTCTATGCACCACCGAGCATGTGTGTAGGGTGTGAGCTAAAGAGCACAATAGGATCCCTATTAGGTGTTACATATCAAGTATCTGCATAAAAATTCCTATATTCTTATTTTAAATAAAACATGGCATGATAAGTAGTAAAATGGTTTTATAGAAAACATGGTAAACATTTCTATTTTTCACAGTTCGAAACAAAAGTAGGTACAACATGCATATCAAAGCTAACTCAGAAAGAAAAGCGGTACAAAACATAAGAAACATCATAGGCATCAGTACCAAGGAACATTATAGGTCAGACTAATAGACTACTCGTACCACAATAAATCAAGTGTACAATCTAGTTCCTAGAACAAAGGCCTAAGAAGCAGAGGAATACCCCATGAGTAAACCCCCCGACAATGTCAATATCCATCCCCTAGAACAATGGACCTAGGAAACAGAGGAAAGACCCATGAGAAAACCTCATGATAATCACAAAACATGGACGACAGACTCAAGATAAACCTTCCACCTAAGTATCCAAGGTAATGAATGTGCTCATTTTCATAAATCAATTTCAATGTTTCAAAAGTACCCATTTTCTTTTCATTTATAAAAAACTAGGGAAAAACCATTTCTCTTGAAAACACCCTTTTTCAACACATGAAAACAGTCATGCCAATTTGATAAATCAATTTATAAAGCAAGAGAAATCAATATAATTATCATAGGCTAGAGACAGAACCACCTACCTCAAAGCTCGGGTCACACACACCCACAACGGGATCCACCAACAACAAAAACCTGATGATGAAAACTAATGACCTATAATCCAATCCACAACTCAAGATTTACCCAACTTAGAAAACAAGGGGTCAAAAAAAAGGTAAAACACCACATACCTTAAGAACGGATGTCTGTCGTACCATAACTAACCAAAGAATGACCTACGAAATGATATCTCTTAAAGGATATAGAAGAAGACACGAAGAATCACCAACTTAGGCCACTAGATATGATAATGAAACCCTAGGGCACCACCATGATCAAGAGAAATGAAAAAGTAGAAAGATTACTTACCCAGAGGGATGCACCATAACCGTAATGAAGATCCAACATCGAACAAATTGATCTAGATGAAGCAGAGTCTCACAAAATCACATGGAAGAGCTCTAGGTCAAGAGCTAAGGGCCCAGAGAAAAGAATCGAAGCCAAAATAGTCTCTTACCTATTTTAAAAACTATACATGGGATGTTTCATGACATGCAATATAGTTACATGCTGTGAAATCCATGGTGTCCAAGTACGTTGAAAAATCCATTTCCTCAGATTAAAAACATGCTATTTAAATAATTCTTGACATGAAACCACTATTCACAACATGTAAACTTTTACAGTATGAATCCCCTTTCATGGCTTGTACCTAGTAATAGTTACACGACATGTAACCTAATTACACAGTGTGAAAGCCTTCTGCATCCTGCAGAAAAAGCTGGTTAAAGTTGAAAGTCCAACAAATTTCTGACTTCACCTTTATAGGTATCCTCCCAATTCCTTCTTGGTCCTTTACAAATAATGAGAAAAAGGAGAACCATGATGAGGTAAATAACATACCTAATAGATCGGTAATGGGATGTTGCATGAGATGTATATATGAGATGATCTAGTTTACACACTCTAACCCCTGAGTGATTGTATATGCTTGATATGTATATATTAGATGATCCAAATGGGATTCACTACCCCCTAGGTGATTATATATGCTTGAGATATCTATATGAGATGATTTGGGTGGGACACACTGCCCCTCAAGTGATTATATGTGCATGATATGTATAAATGAGATGATATAGGTGGAACACTCTAACCCCCGAGTGATTTTATGTACTTATAATGATATTATTGGTGGGTGTTTACTCAATCCTTGGCATGGTTATTCCACACGATCAAAGACACTCGACATTGGATGATATAGGTATGGTCGATATTGAGTGATACCTTAAAACTTGATGATCAAAGATATTATTTATTTATATTCTACGATTTATTTATTTTATGAGAATATCCCTTAATGCATACACCACTTTACTGGTTATTTTAGAGACATCATCTATAACATCCCACCCCTCACCCATTTTCTTGGAAAGTGGTGAATGTGATACTGACCTTAGGTGACATCCTTAGGACAATAAAGGCTAACAATAAGTGATAAGGGAAAACTAGATCATTGGGAGATGATTTTCCCTAAAATTAGAACAACCTAAAAAAGATGAAACAAAGAAAAAAAATTCTATATGATGCATGTAATGTAATGAAATAAAACTCAAACCTGAAAGAAAACATTAGAGCAGCAAATGGAAAATAAAAGGCACAACATTGACACACCAAAGGAAAGCAAAACTCAATGACACCAATGTGAAATTTACCCTTGCATCACCCAAACCAAGATCCAAGTCTTGAATCCAAATACTAAGCCCACTGCATCATGATGTGTCACTAGAGAAGTAAAACACCCTACCTTTACCTGTATCTCAATACACAACATCTGTAAATGCACCAAAGTTCCCAAATAGGGGGTGAGTATAACATTCAGTAGGTAATCCCCAAAGTCTTACCAACACACCCCACTAGGAATAAAAACAAGTTAAATCACATTTATATATATCAAAGATAATAAGAGGTATTTTAAAACATTTCCATAGTAAATCAATTAAAAAAGTTTCCAAAACCATGACCACTTGGAATCATCATTACACAACTCACACACCCATGCATGCCCAATGGCAGTCCCAATACCCATGAGCGGTGATATGTCCCATCACTAAGTTGTCACATAATGGAATCTACCATGTGACACTTTTATACCAACCCCAAGTCCAAACTAACAAGGTACTACAATGAAATTTCATAAACTCATGCCAACTACAAATGTAAAGTTCTCAACAAAAACCATTTATTTTGAAAACCACTTTCTTTCAATAAATTAAATAAAAAACTTATGTTTATCATTTCAAAACCAAATATTTATGTATTAAAACCCAAAAAAAAATTCCATCAAAGAAATCAAGAGTGATTTAAAACATCAAGCCTTTAATTTCTATAATAATTAGTGTAGGAGAGAAGCCACCTACCTCAAAACAGTTAAAGAAAACGAAGAACGACACATGAAACCTATAGATCCAACCTTCAAACTTCTTCCCTTCAATATATCCCAACAAGAACTCATAAAAATCCACATCATTGGACATAGATTTATATATAACAGATTAGATCTATGGATCTATAAGAGAGACAATGAGTAAATATAGATAGAAAAAGTAAGAATGAAGACTTTCCATTTATTATAGAGATTTAATACACCTTGATTCATAAAAACCACCTTATGTATCAAAGGATATTTCCAAGGATTCCTAAGAGAAGAGAGGAGTTCAAGAGTTTATGATAAGAGGTGATAAATGAGGGGTTCAGGGTGAAAACCTTAGTTAAACTCTAATTTTTAGAACAATAAATGCACATCGCATGGTTAGGCCACATGGTTTGGGAAACCATGTGACAAATGTATGCATGCTACTGTCTCTAAAACACCCCTTGCACGGATTGCGTATGGTTTGAAAAACCATGCACCAACCATGATTTTCCCCTCTATCTCCACTCGTATGGTTTGTATTAGGAATCTACATGGTTTGGATAGTCCATGTGCCTACCATGTGCCTACCCAGTGACTCCCAAAAACTCTTGCATGGTTTCCTAGAGAGAGTGCATAGTTTTTGTTATTTGTGCACCCCTAAAAAACCTTCTAAAACACTCAAAAACCAACTAGAAACTATCAAAACTCAGCCCATGCATTTTATAACATCTAAATACATAATAAAAGAGTAAAATACTAGAAATAAGGGGTATTTCATTCTCCCTAGCATTGGTCTTTCCAAGTTTGGAAAGTTGGATATTTATAGTGCTTTAGAAAATCATAGAACATTGATCCAACATAAAGTCTTCTCATTCCCACATCTCTTCCTAAATTTGACCATGTTTTCGTAAGACTCATACCAAACTAATAATTTTCATAAGTAAGAGCATCTCCTATCTATCCAGAATTTGTATCGAAATGTGATTTAATGTAGCATCTAGCTCAAAATCAACATGGTCCCATTGAATAACATGGTAAGGACTAGGCAGGTACTTCTTCAATTGAGATACATGAAATACATTGTGCATAGAGTTGAATATTGGTCATAAATCCAACTCATAAGCTACATCACCAATTCATTCTAGAATCTCAAAAGGTCCTGTAAAGACCCGTAAAATTCAAGGGAAATTTTTTCTTAATTTTCTTTGGAATTTTACAAGAGCGCGGTTTCTGACGGCACCTGATTCTGAGGCCCGGAGTTCCCGGAATCAATTTCCGAAGTTTGGCTCGGGTACGTTCAGTGAACGAACGAGCGGGAATTCCTAAATTTTGATCCGGTGCTCGGAATTGAAATCCGAGGGCACCGATGAACTCGCAGCGCCGATATTCGCTTAAGGAGACCTTTTTCGAAGTCGCGTTTGCCTAGGAGGAGATGTTTAATTTTCTGGATGAAATGAAGAGTAAAATAAATTTGTCATACAATATTTATTTTATATCTTAAAAGTGGTTATAATCTTTTGTTGGAAGTTGGGTGGTTTAACCACCTAAGAGAGGATTAAGGTGAGGAGGGGCCCACCCGAGCCCCACCTTTTCAAATTCCCTAACTCCCCTCTCTCCCTCTTAAAGGCTTGTCAACTTAACTTTTAATTAATTATACAACTCATGTATAATTAATAAGTGAGTTTAATTTTGAGTTTTTGAAATTCAAACTCTTGAATTTCAAAGGTTGGGTTGTGTTAATAAATTAAGTGTAAGCTTAATTTATTTTTGGGTTAGTTCCTTTGTTACTTGAGAGGATTGGGAGAATCGTTGAGAGACTTGAAGATCTTCTTCGTCTTCGACGAAGAACGTGAAGAACGGTTCTTCTCCGACAAGGAACATCGATCCCACGACCTTCGAGACTCGGCGTCCTGGATTCTTCCGTATTCATCTTCCCCCTCGACAAGGGAGAAGTCGCCGACCGTGGTGATCATCGCCAACGACAACGTACCTCTCTTCTTCGTCTTAGCGACAAGTGAAGAGACGTCGTTTCCTCCTCGGACGCACCCCGACGTCCACGGAATCTACGTCCGACGCCGCGACGCCTTTCTCCGCAATAACCGACGTGCGATGTCAATTTTCAAGGTAGGGGTTGTTGTTATTGTTTATTTATTTATCCTTGTTCGTGTTTCTAGCATGACTAACGTGAGGTTTATAATTTTGTGTTATTGTTTAACGTGAGGGGGCCGGACCGCATGAACACGGCCGAACCCCCTCCATCGTTCTTGTTGATTTATCTTGCGGGTGGAAACAAGGTGGCGTGGTGCCGTCGCACCACGTGGATAATCGTACGATTATATTGCGCGGCACCGTCGCGCCGCGCCGTGGAAGAATCATCAAGAACGCGACGCCGTCGCGCCGCGTCAAGGGGAATCGAAGGCGCGGCGGAGGGGCACGGTACCGTCGCACCGTGCCGGACGACGAACACCGCGGCCGGTTCCGGGCCGCGGCGGGACGAGAAGACCGGCGGCCGGGCCGCCGACGTCGGAAGCCGGAAAAAGGGGACCGGTTTGTCGGTCCCGTTGGAGAAAAACCGGCCGGCCAGCTGGCCGGTCGGATGGACAAAAATCCGGGGGAATTTAATTCCCCCGGCAGCTCAAAAGCCCCCCCCATTTATTTGGGGGGGCGGTTTCCTTGAGGGGGGCAGGCGGCCCCCCCGGTTTCCGAACAAGCAGGCCCCCCACGAGGGGGGGGGGGGGGGGCGTTTGAAAAAAAAGGGGCGTGGCTGATTGCCGCGCTGCCAATCCAAGAAGCGGGGGGCCTTGCGCCCCCCCCCCCCCCCCCCCCCCCCCCCCCGCGCTGCCTCCGTGCGGCGCCAGGCCTCCGCGCCGCCGCACCGCCGGCCGGCCGGGCCGGGTCGGACCCGGGTCGGGTCGACCCGGTTCGGGCCGACCCAGGGGGGGTCGGGCCGGGTCGGCTCGGACCCGGACCCCCATTTTCGAGACGGTTTCGGTCTTTTGGCCATAACTTGAGCCACGGACCTCCGATTGACGAACCGTCTACGGAAACGCGATCCTTGGATCGAGACGGTCGTTTCGGTATATCGCACTCAAAGTTTCGGAATACTTTGGGTTCGTCCGGGTTGGTTCGTTCACGAAACCAACCGGGCCTTCGGAGCGGAAACACTCATATCTTGAGCTACGGACGTCCGATTGACGTGCCGTCAGCTTTGTTGTGTTCCTCTTAGTGAGACAGATCTTTTGGCATACTCCGCCCGAGGTTTGGACGCAGGTGGAGTACGGTCGGGTTGGTTTTGCCTTAAAAACCAATCGGGCCCCGGGGACGAAAATGCCAATAACTCTCAGACCGGGCGTCCGATCGACGCGCCGTCTGTTGCGTTGAGTTCCTGTTGACGATACAGAACTTTTGGATACATCAACTCTGGACTTTGTGACAGTTGATGTATCAGCCTCTCGGCTCGTGGAGCGGACCCTCCGAACGAGCTTGCTGTGTGCGGGAACCCTAGTGCTGGCTGCGACTGTTACTATGACTACTACTGCTACTACTGCTACTGTGACTGCGACGACGATAGTACAGAGATCCTGTGTGGATTCGACGACGACGACTTCAGCACTCAGCGATCCTACGTGGATCAGTGCTACAGGTCCTGTGTGGGCCCGATCCTGTGTGGGTCCGATCCTGTGTGGGTCTTTGCGCTCAGCGATCCTGTGTGAACCAGCGCCTACAGGTCCTACGTGGGCCCGATCCTGTGTGGGTCTTTTGCGGGGGTTAGTTACCTATCGATCATTCGTGGGTCCGATGACTTAGATGGATCAGAGATCATCTTTATCATCCTTTGAAGATGTATACCTGTGTGAGCTGAATCCTGTTGTTTTCCTGTGTGGATTGTGTTGTGCTATCCTGTGTGGATTACGTTTTGCTTTCCTGTGTGGAATACGTTTACTTTCCTGTGTGGACTGAGTTGTACTTGGACTCGGAGGTTGGAGCGTATTTGAATTGATGACTTAGGTATATGTATGGGCATATACCTAAGCAGTGTTGGTTGTTACTTCGTGATTGTACCTTTCTTCGTGGTTTATCCTTTGTGGATTTGAGAGACCTTCAGGGGTCTCGGGGTCCCTACTGAGTAGCTTATACTCACCCCTGCACGGGCTTTGCCCACACTACGTTGTGTTGGTTGCAGACGACGGACAGCGTTGATCTTAGCTGAGGCTTGCAGAGCAGGACGGTACCTGGAGGTGGACCACTGGACGGGACGTGCTCGGAGCGAACGGCGGGACCCATGGAGCAGTGGAGCTATCTGTACCCACCCTTCAGGTGGGATTTCCAGTGGACAACCCGGTGTAGCGGCTTTTACTTTTCAGTTGCTGTTTTCCCTTTCGAGTTGTACTTTACTTTCAGTTTGGGTTTGTATACTGGCCCATTTACTTTTCCACACTTTCAGTTGTACTCTGCTTTTGCTTAGTGTTTACTTTCCGCTTGCTTACTCTGTGGTGTTTGTTTACTTTACAAAGGCAATGCCTTCCCTTTTTACCGGGATTTACGCCTTGGTGCTAGTCGCCAGCCCTTGGCCTATGGAAGGCGGGCTTGGGGTAGTCACGGCACGGACCCCGAGGGCGGGTCGTGACAGGGCCAATGTACCGAGGTGACAATTTACCTTATTTACCCAAACAATGATGCCTTAGACTTGGATAGAATCTCAAGAAAACATGATTACCTATATCAAATGATAACAGACAATGAAGATGATCCCCATATGATTTTGATGGTTCTAAGTCATTTATATCCTCTTATTGATCATTTGAATCTTCTCTATCATCTCATGCATAAGGCTAGGTGTGATAAGTGAAGTCTTACCTATTTCCACCTAACAAAGTGGAGAACAACAAGGGAGACTATACAAGGATTCAAAAGGATCCATACTTATTGAGTCTTGATAACTATCATTGTATAATAACTCTACTAATGATATACGATCCTCCCATGAGCCTCCAAAATCCATAATGAAAGCTATAAGCATGTATTCCAACATCTGGATCATTCGTTTGAACTATCCATCCATTTTAGGAAGATAAGTTGTGCTCATGATCAACTGGGTTCTGAGGGATCGTTGTAAGGATTTCCAAAATTGAGATGTAAACCTAGGGTCATGGTTAGACACAATTGAAACTAGAACACCATGAAACTTTACACCTTCCCAAATATGTATTTTTTACAAGTCTTCCACCATATTGGATTCATGAAAATGAATTAAGTGATCTGAATTTATGAGATGATCCACAATCACCCATATGACATCATGTTTCCAAACTATTCTTGGTAGACCTGTAACAAAATCTATAACTATCTATTCCTATTTCCAAAAAGGTATAGGTAAATATTTCAACATACCAGCTGGTTGTTGATGCTCCTCCTTGACCTACCGATAGGTGAGGTATCTCAAGACATACTCTTACACCCTCCTTTTCATACCATCCCACCAGAACTGTTCTATCATCACCTTATACATCTTCTAAATTACAGGATAAACAACATATCTTGAGTGGTGGTAGGTAGAAAGAAGTTGTTCCTGATAAGTTGAAGGAACCATAATCCGATATCTAAAATGTAACATAGATATCCCATCTAGCATACATAACTCAATGATATCCCCAACATTGAGTTTCAAAATCATCGTTAAAAATTTAGGATCAGATATTTGAGCATCTTTAACCAACTAAATCAAATCAGAAACAAGAGAATCTGGAAATAAAACTGCAACATCACCCTACTCAGCACAATACAAATTCATATCAGCTATGATCGTTATCATCTACCATTGATCTGAGGCCACTTAAGCGAATTAACTACATGACTTCCTACTCATGCATTAACCACTAGATTTCCTTTACCCGGTGCATACATCAAGTCAAATTTAAACATTTGAAGGCATTCCATCCATCTTTGTTTCCTTGGATTCAAATATCTCTACGAGAAGAAGTGTTTCAAGCTTTTATTATCCATGAACACCGTGAACTTCTCACTAAAGAGATAATGATGCCCAATTTTCAAGGAATAAACTTCAATAACTAAATCAAAATCATACGTCGGGTAATTATTCTCATGAACCTATAACTGTTGTAACCCATAAGCTACAACATGATCTCCCTACATGAAAACACTTCCCAAACCAGATCCATATTCATCATAATAGACCACATAGCCTTATTATGACTCAGGAAATTTAAGTATGGGTGTTTATGTAATATGAACCTTAATACCTTGAAAATATTTCAAGCACTCATCATTCCATTATAAATGAACACTTTTCCTCATCAAATATATCATCAGAGAGGCAAGTTGTAAAAATTTACGAAAAAATCATTGGTAATACCTTACTAAGATGAGGAAATTGTGTATCTCAAAGACATTATTCAATGGTTTCAAAGTGATAACAACTTCTACCATTTTATAATCTACAGAGACTTCTCTTTTAGAAATAATGTGTCTAAGGAAATGCACTAATTGTATCTAGAAATCACACTTTGAAATCTTAACATAAAGGTGTTGTTTCTATAAGATACCCAAAACTATGCCCAAGTGTTCCTCATGACCAAACTTTGTCCTAAAATAAACTAAAATATCATCAATGGATTCCACCATAATAGAGTTAAGATACCTATAAAATATCCAATACATCAATTCCATAAACATTGCTGGTGCATTCATAAGACCAAAGGGCATAACCAAATATTCATAATGACCATAATGACTCTAAAATGTTTTCTTCAGAATATCCTCCATCTAAACTCGAAGTTGATGATACCTTGATCATAAATAAATCTTATAGAACTATTTATATCCCCTCAATTGATCAAACATATTGTCATTTTTTGGAATAGGATATTGATTCTTGATCATAAACTAGTTTAGCTTATGATAATCCATACAAATTTGAAGAGTTACATCCACTTTCTTTATAAAAATAACTGGTGATGCCCATGGAGATTTATTAGTTCGAATGAATCATTTTCTTTCCAACTCTTCTAGAAAAACCTTAAATTACCTCAATTATATTAGTGTCATCCTATAGGATGGAAGTAAAATAGGATTGGTCCCTAGTAAGAGATAAATTGTAAATTACACTTCTATTTCAGGTGGTAACCCAGAGAAATTATCAAGAAACACATTGAGAAATTAGTCCATGATGGTTAGAAAATATCTATGTTTGATTCCATTAATAGTTTCCAAAGTAACTAATAACAACTGGTAAGAGACACTCCCAATCTCAGGTACTAAAGTTCCCACTCTTCTTGCATTCACATCCCATTTCCCTTTAAAGAGATAGTAAACACCATCTGAAAATGTAAATCTAACCTGTTGGGCATAACAGTTGATGTGAGACTTGAAGGATGTCAACCAATCCATTACCAAAATTAGGTCAAATATTTTCATCTCAATAATAGAGAAATGTCAAAAAAATAAACCTTATTGATAGTTATTGAACACTCTGCACACTTAAAGGCTCAACACACTCATTGGACAAGAGGTGTTTAAAGTTTCATGACACGAGGCATCATTTAAATATGTAATCACATATTATCCACAACATGAGAAATAATAAAAGAGTGGGATGTTATAGTATCAAAAAAAGATTACATGAGATTAGAGTTCAAGTGAGTAACACTTCATGCCATCGAAGGACCATATTGATCTTCTATGATCATTTTCTCGACACCATACAACTATTTACTAGGTTCACTCTATAATTATTTATTTCTCTATTGTGGTTGTGATGACTACTGAGGTGTCAGTGTGATATGAGATTCACCCTAGTTAACTTGGTTTTGAGGGTGATTACCATTGCATCTCGATCAAACCTTATGATTATAATAATCCCATGACATGTTTGATCCATTTCCATAAATTATCCTTAGAATCACCCTACAATAACATTTTAGATGTCCCATCTTGACATAATTATGAAATTAATGCATAGGCTTTATGCATTACCACTTCATATGCTCATAATATCCACATCGAAAATATCATGACTGATTACTATGGTGAGGTGGAAAGGATATTGAACCAACTGACTGGTTTCCCGATACTTTGCTTGCTTGAGAATAATTCCCCCTCTTAATATTATTCCCCATGTTGGAGTTCTCACTTATATCCATGTAGGAAAAAGTGTTTCCCCAAACTTAGGTTCCCAAGATATCATTTTTCACTACCATCTCCCTATTCAGCATCACTGTATAGTTTTCCATACAAAAGATAACCAAATTGAAGTGTATGTCAGGTCACAACCCTACCTCAAATATTCTCACCTTAAAGTACTCACTAGTGGTAACTTTAGGAGAAAAACCAACCAAACTCATGAATTGAGATGCATACTCCATCATAAACAAATTTTACTACTTTAGAGTGAAGAAATATGTCATCCTTATGATCTTGAAGGTGCGAGGCTATAATTGTTTATTTAATAACACCTCAAATCCCATTCATGTCAGGTTATGGTTTTGTCTAGTATGGATAATAATATCCCACCATTTACTAGAAATATACTCCAACATATAAATCACTAATTTCAATTTCATTTCCTTTGCGGTTACCAAGAAATAAAAAATTTGATTTATCTTCCCTAGCCATGCTGCCACTTATTCTGGTCTCTAATCTTCTGGAAAGATCAGTGGATTCTATTTTTGAAAATCCATGGATGAATTTTCATAGCATGGCTATGGAATTTGATTTACCCTATCCATTGCCTGAAATTCCTGAAATATACTCCATACTAGCTGCTGATTTACTTTTTGTTTAGGTTGAACCACATTCTAAACTGTTTCTTCTAGTGGGTTCCCTAATCATCAAACTAGTGTCATTCTCTAAATAACACCAAAAAAACAATTGTGAACGTTTTTAAAAAATAAGGCTCGATATTTATAAATTATCAGGAGTAATAATCATCATAACCAATTTACAAAAATGATCAAACACATTATGAACAATGTAGTCCTAGTGGGAAATCTCATAACTAATGCATGATATTCTATACTCATTGGTTAAAACCATGATGATGAGATAAAAACACACCTAGAAGTGTCTTATAAAAATTTTTATACTCGAACCACCATGGTAAATTGAAGTTTATCATAAAGTGTTTAGTTACATCTTTTTATCCTATAAATTTCAACTTTTGACATTCTTATCTCCTTGCTACCATCCCAAGATGATGAACTAACCAATAATGATATCATTTGTAACATCTTTCCCCCACCCATTGGCTTGGAAAGAGGTAGAGGTGATACTAACCATAGGTGACGTCCTTAGGACACCAAAGGCCTACAACAAGTGCTAAGGGCATACTAGATCATTGGGGGATGATTTTCTGTAAAATGATAATAACCTACGGAAAATGAAACAAAGAAAAACATTGCTATATGATGCATGTATTGTAATGTAATACAAATCAAACCTTAAAAATAAAATCAGAGTAGCAAACAAAAAATAAAAGGTATAACATTGACATAAAAAAGGAAATCATAACTCAATGAAACTGATGTGGCATCAACCCTCACATCACCCAAAACAAGTTCCAAGCTTCAAATCCAAATCCCAAGCCCACTGCATCATGATACATCACTAGAGAAGTACGACACCTTGTCTTTATCTGCATCTCGGTACACAACATCTGAAAACACACCAGTGACCAAGTATGGAGTGAGTATAACACTCAGTAGGTAATCCCCAAAGACTTCCCAACACATTCCACCAGGAATAAGAACAAGTTAGCTCACATTTATATATATCAAAGATAAGTAGAGGTAGTTTCAAAAATTTCTATAATAAAATAATTAAATAATTTTCCAAAACCATAACCACTTAACATCATAATTTTACAACTCACACACCCATGCATGCCCAATGATAGTCCCAATAGTCATGAGCAATGACTCATCCCATCATCAAGTTGTTACCCGATGAAATCTACCATGTGAAAATTTTGCACCAACCCTAAGTTTGAACCAATAAGGAACTGAAATACAATTTCATTAAATCATGCCAACCACACATGCCAAGTTCTCAACAAAACCCCCTTCTTTTGGAAATCATTTTCTTTCAATCAATTAAACAATCACTTAATATATATAATTTCAAAAATAAATATTCAGGTACTAAAACCAAGAATTTTTTTTCAAAAAAGAAATAGAGGGTGATTTAAAACATAAATCATTTAAGTTCTAGAAAAAGTAGTGTGGGAAAGAAGCAACTTACCTCACAATGGTTAATTAAAATGAATAACAACACAAAAAACCTCTAAATCCGACCTTGAAACTTATTCCCTTTAATATATCAAAATATGATCTCATCAAATTACACATCATAGGACATATATCTATCTATAACATATTATATCTAAGGATTTTTGAGAGAGAAAATGAGTAGATATAAAGAGAACAAGTAATAACGAGGACTTACCATTGATTCTGGAGATCTAACATACCTTGATTCATCATAATTTACTTTCAGATCAAAGGAAATTTCCAAGGATGCCTATGATAAGATAAGATTTCAAGAGAATGATAGAAGGGGTAAAAAAGAGGGGTTTGAGGTGAGAAACCAAGTTAAACTATAATTTTTGGAATAATGAATGCACATCATATAGTTTGGACAAAACACATGTCAACCGTGCACCAACCCAATGACTCCAAAAAACTCTTGCACAGTTTCTTGGAGAGAGTGAATAATTTCCACTAATCATTCTAAAACTATACACCCATAAAAACACTTCCAAAACACAATAAAACCAACTAGAAACTCCCAAAAATTAACCCATGTATTTTATAACCTCAGAATACATCATAAATGGGTAAATTACCTAAAACTAAAGGAGTTACACCAGTGGTGGCATTATCATGAACCAACCCAAGTAATCCCTCCATAGTATTCCCAAACCAGCCCACAACATACCCAAGGCATGTTCCTAATCTCCCTAGGCTAGTAGCCAGTTCTAAGGAATCAAAGTGTAACAAGTGGGAATGATTTTTCCCAATAATCAGAGTTAAAAAATATCAAAAAATGAGCATGACTCATCCTTATATCATATATCCATTTCCATAAAATATTCATAAATAAATAACATAGTAAGATATAATAAATAAAAACTAATCCCTCAACTCACCCTCCAACCTCCCTCATCGAGCCAACTCCAAGTCCCACTGTGACCTCCACAGATATAATGCACCTCCATAAAGTAAATGAAAGCAGTAAAGGACTATTTGTAAAAATTAAATCATTTAAAGGGACATATATCGTAAGTTCTATAAAAATAAAAGGAAAACATACCAAATAATTTAAAAAGTCACATTTTTCCAATAAAATAGAGAAAACTAAAAATAAACATCAGCATACCTCCATGTAACTTTATAAGTCACCATCCTGAACTAAAACCTCAATACTCAATGAGTAGTAATAAAAAGTGGAAGAACCTGAAACTAAAATGATGATAGGTGTGATCAATAATCTTAATGGGAATGATAATGGAAACCAAACCTTAAATTTAATTATTTAAATAAAAGATCTTTTTTATGCTAGTTTGAATGAATTATTTAAAAATAGGTATCCATTCCATTTTAAATAAAATCCAACATAAATACAATTAATAATTTATAAACTTCCATTTTATTTTCTTTTTAAATGAAAAAAATCACTTGGAAAACATTCCCCAACCTACACCACTATTATTGAAAATAGTTCAATACCCATTTCTGTGCCATTTCGAAACATCCATTTCTTAAAGACTTTCTTAAAACACTTTAAAGAATCAAGAGACAAATAAATTTTTTTATCAGTTTATAAAATGAGAGAGATAAGGGTCCATGCTTTAATAACCATTTTAAAAGGAAGAAAAATACCATAAAAGTAATCATTTCATAAATATTCACCCTAGTAAAATCCCTAGGACATCTAAGGTTAGTGGGAAATTTAGTTCCTCATATCAAATCATGATCCAAATAATCAAAAACCAGGTGTGCATGCATGTCGCTAAGGAGTACATGCCCTTGGCTTAACAATGTTGCGACATCCCCGCTGATGCCCCACAACCAAGTCCAAAGTTGCTAAGGAGTACATTACCTTGGAATAACGGTGTGGAGACTCCCCAATCGGTTCCCCACAACAAATTCATCCAAGTATAAATGTTTTATTAGTGTGGAAAACACCAAAGGGATACTTAAAATATTCTTCTCTCTTAGATGCATGGATTACCACATGCTTCACCCATTTAAAATGCCACATTCACTTAAAAAGATTAGGGGACCTTTCAAAAACCCATCACAACATTTTAGTTTAATAAAAACTACATTTATCTTTAAAACTATACATTTTTCAAATAAATAGGAAGAATTTAACACAAACACGAGATATAAAATAAATCATTAAAGCTTCCATGACATGGATTTAATTAATTTAAAACATCTTTTATAAAATAAATATCATGGGCCAAGTAAATTATGCTAACCAATAATTTTAATTTATTTTGTAATTCACTTGAACCCATCTAGAAACCAAGTTAGAGTATCATATTTAAAACCCCAAGAGTTTCCCCATTGTTTTCTTATATACACTTACACATGCATGAACGTGCATTCACATACACACATGTCACTTATTACACAAATTCACACTTTTATGTGAATTGGTACATACCCATATATATATATATGTAAACTCATGTATATTTGTATAACATAAAAAGGAAATGAAAACCTCATCCTTTTGTTCAAAACAGATCATTTTTAAACTTTTCATCATTACTTGTCATTTCAAGTATTATTGAAACGCCAAGTAAAAATATAAAAACCAGTCAAAAATCCACCCTGAAGACCCAAACAACTTTAAAAACACCAAAACAAGAAAATAAAGGCTATTCAAGAATTTTATAAAATAAATAGTGTTCAAATAAGTTATCAAATAAATTTAAAACACATACTTTAAAATAGAAATTCTACTACATTCAAAGGAAACCAAGTAAAACTTGGTTTCCTTTTCAAAAGGATTTATAAAAAAATTTTAACATCAGAAATAAACATCTAAAAAAAGATTAAAAAGGGAAAGTAATAAAGGTTTCAGAATTAAAGACCAAAACAAGGGGGAAGATACTCAAAATCAATGAAACCAAGATGCATTCACCAAGAATCATTAGAATATGCCTTAAATCAAGACTCACAAACCCTAAGAACCAAAAATTGATAAAATAAAACACCCAAACCAGTTAGGGTTCGAAAAAGGGTGGTGAATAGTGTGAGAGAGAAGAAGAAACAAGAAGAAGAAGAAGAAGAAGTAAGGAAGGAAGATGAGTTTGTACCTCAAGGAACTGAACCAGGATCACAAAGAAACTCCCTTGGAATCACGATCTGAGGGAGAGGAGAGGAGGGAGAAGTGATCCTAGGGGATTCTATTGGGATGGTGAATGAATAAAGGGAGAAGGGAGGGGTGAGGTTTAAATAAGGTGAAAAATAGGGGTAAAAAAGTAAAAAGTAAAAATTTTAACATTTTGGGAACTGTGCATGGTTTTGATAAATAGTTGGCCAAATTGTGTACCAACCATGCACCCCTTACCAGAGTGTGACACCCTAGATCCAAAATCTTGAGTTTGATGCTAATTTCGCTTATGTTTTTCCCTTTTTCTAGATTTGATAAAAAGAAGTGACTCAAATTAAAAATTTATAAATACAACCTCAACACAAAATAATAAGTCAATACGATTCCCAAGGATATTTTAGGCCTAGATCTTTAGAGAACTAGGAAACTCAAATATAAGGAAAAATAAAACTAATATTTTTAAACAAATCTTCAAATATTAGCTCATATTCACTCATGAAAAACTTATTAATCAATACTTGATCCTCATTAGTTTATAATAAACACTAATACCAATGAAAAACATTTTAAAACATTAGGTGAGCACAAAATTTATCAGTAATGGGTTTTAAAAAAACACGATGGTACCTTTTAAAATACATGGAAATTACTTGAAAATAATTCCTTTTAGATAATATACTTTGAAAACAATTTTTATTTAAACAAAACACTTTAAGATTATAAAAAACTTTAAATTTAACTTTTTAAAATCAAATGCGGTTCTGAAGAAAAAAAATCATTAAAGAAATACTTTCATGATCTACCTTTGAAAGAACAAAAATTTCAAAAAACTTATTGAAAATTATTTTAAATAAATAATAAGGAATTTATTTTGATAAAATATTCCACTTTTGAAAATATGTATATCAAATTCCTTTAAATGGATTCTAATTATAATACTCAAGCATAGAAAACTGGTGAGGTGACCTAAGGTATGAAAGGCTATAAAGGGATTACCCATCCCTCATCATGTCTACAATACTTGAGTGCCAAAAGTTTAATAAAACATTTTTGAATAGCTTTCCTTTATCATAACCACTCCATTTAAAATATTTCTTTTCAAATTACACAATGTTAGTGTAATATATTTACAAAAATTACACATTTTTTAAGAAGACTAAAGAAAATAAAACCTTTTAAAATAACTCATGAAGAGGGATGTTTTCAAAAGGAAAACATTCATGAAATATCAACGAGAAGTTAGAGCATAGTGATAAAAAACTATAATCCCAAAGGAAATTCATGAAAAAGAAGGTAATTTTATAGATATAGACTATTTTAAAAATAGATAATACTCTAATAAAAAAATATTAACATGTAAAGTGATAATTTTAAAATTTCTTAAAACCATTTTTGAAATCAGAAAAAAAATTAGAAACTTTTTCTTATAATGAATGGTTTTGGAACATTCAAAACATAAATTTTAAAACAATAAACCTTAAAATTGGGTTCTTATTGGAAAATATAATATAGACATTGAAATTTTTTCCCTTGCAATAAAGTACTAAAGATAAAAGAACTTAAAACAACATTTTTCTTTTTTCCATTACGTAAATTATGAAAAAGAATTTATACAACATCTCATTGGTACATCCTAATTTCAGATGTGTATCCCCTAAAATCACCCTTCTTCTTCACTCACTCTCCCTCGCTATCTTTTCTATAAGCTCCAGATAAGGAAGAATATGCACTCCTTGTTACTGAAACTCAACACAAATAAATTTCCTTCATACCTGAGAGAGAAGGGCTTCTTTTATATCCAAATTTCCACCGTTGAACCAAAATATGGCATGAATAAAGTGATAGAGGAATAGGCATATAAAGACTCATAAACAGAACCCATTTTACCAATCATTATTCATAACTCTATACCTTGCAGGTCCTTCATGGCATGGTAATTCATTTACCCATTACTCGTATAGCCTACCCATACATTTTTATAGGTTCACCATGCATCATTCCTATGCACACACACACACACATATATATAAAATAGGTCGAAGTCCTAGAAACAATGGAAAAAAGGGAGAATATGAAATAATACCCCCTAATCTCACGCATTTACTTTTACCTAAAACCTACATCCCATATTTCAGTGAAGGGAATACTTCCATGAAGTGCCACAAAGAAGAAGACAACAGTTATAGGTGGGTTGTGGGTTATCGGTGAGGAGTAGGGGATGATGATGATGGGAAATATGGGCATGGGTTTCAGGAGGGAAGTAACACGGAGTATTTTCCTGATGATGAAGAAATGTTAGCATCAAAGGAGAAGGTGGAGATGGATGGGTAGTCACACTATGACATCGGGGAAGACGACGACAATGGTTAGTCGCATGGTGTTATGGGAAAGGAGGGTAACATCAGCGATTGGTTGCTGGGGTACGTGGGCACATGCTCATGTTTCAAGGGGTGATGATGGATTCAGGGAGAAGATTCCCCTTATTTATTATTATTTTTCTCATTTTTTGGATTGTTTTTTTCTTTTTTATGTAATATATATATGTATTTATATATTTCAGTTATATCTAGAATAATTGTGTATATATATATAATTAAAATTTATTAAATCCTAATAAAACTATCTATTTTTTATAATCTTAAATCCGTAATAAATTAAATATATATACCTGTCATGTATCCTAATTAATTAAATATTCATCTCATAATATATATATATATAATTTAATTTAAAACACCTAAGTATACCCATTTCATATTGAAACATACAAATTAGCTATCTTATAAATTAATAACAATATAAATTTTATTATAATACCTTATATAATTTTTTTTATAAGCTCCATATCATTTCTTAAGTAATAAATTATTCATACATTAGTTTATTATTATTATTATTGAATAACTTATAACTATTTTATATACATTTCTTTCAAACTAAATTTTATTCGATATATTATCTTAAGTTCTATTTAATATATTATACATCTTAATACTCATTATATGATCATCACATTTTCTTTTTCCTATTTCAATTAATAATTTTATATTCAATAATATTTATATTTTCTTATAGTTATTATTACCTTATGAACATACTACATATTTCTTATTATTAAAATTTGTTTTTATCATTCATTTTTATTTATATTCAAACTATCACTAGGTATTAATTTTATTAATATAATAATTATAGGTTCCTAAAATAATAACCCAATAAAATATAAAATATTAATGTAAATAATATAGTTTTAAGTATAATATTTTCATCGTTTATTGAATGAAAAATATTAAAATATTTTTAAAGACCTGGGTCGTTACATTCGCCCCCAAAATAAATTTCACCCTCACAATTTAAATTATCTAATGTAAGTTTAATTTCTTATTAGATGAAGAACAAATATATATATATATATATATGTTTTTCTAGATATGATTACTTAGAGGTAATTTTATCAAAAAATTAAATGTAATTAATCCATAAAAATGTTTCCATATAAAAGCGTGCTATACCGATACCTAGATCCAAAATACTGAAACCTTATAAAATTCATAAGATTTTACCTTAGATTACAAGGTCACTAAATTTAATTATCACCTAAAATATAATCACTCAAAACCTCAAAAAAAAGTTTCTAACTCTTAAGTTATTATTTACACCCTAATCTCCAAAGTTTTTTAAAACCTTCACATTGAGACCAAGCATGATGCCCCAAACCTGCACTCTCGAGTCTAGTGATAAATTCACTTAAGTTTTTTTTTCTTTTTCTATCTTTGATAAAAAGATGCGAATCAAATTAAAAATTTATAAATACATCCTTAATACCAAATGATGAGTCTCTATAATTTATAAGAATCTTCTAAGACTAGATCTTTAGAGAATTATGAAATTTTATTATGAGGAAAACTGAAAATAATATTTTTAAACAAATATTCAAATATTTTCTCAGCTTAACTTGCATTGAAATTTTCAATCAAGACCTGATCCACATTATATTCTAATCACCACTAATACCTGTGATTTTTTTAAATGTGGGCTGAGAAACAAAATTCTCAATAAGGGGTTTTAAAAAAACATGAAGTTCTCTTTTGAAATACATGGAAATTCATTGAAAACAATTCATTTTAGATTATATACTTTGAAAAAAAATTTATTTAAAAAAAACACTTTAATATTATAAAAAACTTTAAATTTACCCATTTTAAAATCAAATAGGGCTTTAAAGAAAACATTTTTTCATTAAAGTAATGTTTTTATGATCTACCTTTGAAATAACATAAATTTTAAAGAACTTCTGAAAATACTTTTAAATAAAAAACATGGAATTCCTTTTGATAAAATATTTCACCCTTAAAAAAATATTACCTTCCTTTAAATGGAATCTAATGATAATTGGAAAGCATAAAAAACTATTAAGGAAACCTGAGGTATTGAACGCTATAAAGGGTCTACCCTTCACTTGTGGTAAATGTCCCTTGAGGTTTGGGTTCAATCCCCATACCACATCATGTTTACAATAAATGAGTGATAGGTTTTTAATAAAACATTTTTGAATATCTTTCATTTATCATAATAAATCTATTTAAAACATTTATTTTCAAATAAAAAATCATCAGTGTAATATATTTATAAAAAGTGAACATTTTTTAAATTGATTAAAGAAAATAAAAACTTTCAAAATAACTCACAAAGAGGGGTGTTTTCAAATGAAAAAAACATAGAATATCAATTAGAAGTTAGTACATGACCATACAAAACTTTAATCACAAATGAAATTCATGAAAAGAAGCTAATTTTCTAGATATTAACTACTTTAAAAAGAGATAACACTCTAATAAAAAACATTCACATGTAAAATGATAATTTTAAACTTTCTTAAAACCAGTTTTGGAATTAGAAATTATTTTTAGAAAAAATTTCTTATGAGGAAGGGTTTTAAAAATTTCAAAACATAAATTTTAAAACAAGAACCCTTACAAGTGGGTTATTATTGGAAAATATGAAATATATATTGAAAATATTTCCCCTTACAATGAAGCACTAAAAATATAATAACATTAAAAAAAATATTTTATCCCTTACCTAAATTATGAAAAATAATTTAAACAAAATATCCTTAGTAGATCCTCCTTTCGGATGTGTTTTCCATAAACTCACCCTTATTCTTCTTCACTCACTATCCTTATCTCACTCTCCTATAAACTCTAGATATAGAATAAAGTGAACTCATTGTGACTAAAACTCATAAAAAATACATTTACATCATGTATGAGAGATAAGGGATTGATTTATAGACAAATTTACACCGCTGAAACAAAATAGGGCATGGATAAAGTGATATAGGAATAGGCATGTCAATACCCTTAAATGAAACCCATTTCACCTATCACTATTTGGAACTCCATACCTTGGAAGTCCTTTATGGAATGATAATTCATTTGCCCATTATTTTTATAGCCAACCCATATGTTTTTATTGGATCACCATGAACCATTACCATGCACACACACACAAACACATATAAAATAAGATGAAGTCCTAAAAATAGTGGCAGATAAGGGATAATATGAAAATTTACCCACTGAACTCACACATTTTCTTTTACCTCAAAATTGCATCCTACATTTTGGTGAAAGAAATAATGCCATGAAGTGCGATAGAGAATAATACAATGGTTGTAGGTGGGTTGTGGGTTGTTAATAAGGAAAAGGGGATGATGATGACAGGAAATGCAGACGTGGGTTTTAGGAGGGCGATGATGAGGAGGATTGAGTCGACGACGATGAAAAGGCAACATCAAAGGAGAAGGCGATGATGGCTAGGTGGTCTTGCTATGACACTAGGGAAGAAATCATCTATGGTTAGTCATATGTAATGATGGGGAATAAGGGTAACATCGGTGGCTGGTCACTGGGGTATGTGGGTACAAGTTTGGGTTTCAGGGGGCGACAATGACTTTGGGGAGACGACACCCACTATTTATCATTTTTTCTTTTTTCCCTCATTATTTGGATTGTTTTTTATTTTTATGTAATGTATCTATATATATATATTTATATATTTCAGTTTTATCTAGAATACTTATGTATATATATATATATACTTATCATTTATTAATTCTTGATATAATTCTTTATTTTTTTTATAATCTCAAACATGTAATCAATTAAATATGTATATATATATATCTCTATTATCCATCCTAATTAATTAAATATTTATATAATGATATATATATATATCTATCTATCCACTAGTCCATCTATATATATGTCTATCTACATATATTTGAATCCAAAACACTTGAGTTTACCCATTTTAAATTGACACATACAAATTAGTTATCTTATAAATTAATACCAATATAAATTTTACAGTAAAAACGTATATAATTTTATGTATGAGATCCATATCATTTATTAAGTAATAAATTATTCTTATATTAGTTTATTATTATCTTAATTTTTATTTTTTAATATCTTATGACTATTTTATATACATTTATTTCAAACAAAATTTTATTCCCTATATTATATCAGGTTTTATTTAATATATTATACATCTTAATACTTATTATATGATCACAAATTTTCATTTTACTTATTTAAATTAATAATTTTATATTTCATAATACTTATATTCTCTTATAGTTATTATTAACTTATTAACATTCTAAAAAATTTGTATTTCTTATTATTAAAAGTTATTTTATCATTCATTTTAATTGATAGTCAAACCACCACTACTTGTTAATTTTATTAATATAGTAATTATAGGTTCATAAAATAAGAACCAAATAAAATATAAACCCATAATACAAATAATATATTTTTAAGTACAATATTTATATTATTTATTGAATAAAAAACATTAAAATATTTTTAAAGACCCGGGCCATTACATTCTACCCCCTTAAAAAAACTACATCCTTGCAATTTAAATTATCAAAGGTAAGTTTAATTTATTATTAGAAAAATAAAAAATATGTATATATATGTTTTTCTATATATGGATACTTAAAGATAATTTTATCAAAATAGTATATATAATTAATCCATAAAAATGTTTTTGTTTAAAAGTGCACTCTATCGATACCTAGATATAAAATATTAACACTCTATAAAATTCATAAGATTCCACCTTAGATTTCAAGGTGACTAATTTAAGTATCATCTAAAATCTAATCACTTAAAACCACAAAATAAAGTTTCTAACTCTTAATTTATTCTTGAAATCTTACTTTCCAAAGTTATCTAAACCTTCGCTCTGATACCAAGTGTGGTGCCCCAGATCCGCACTCCATAGTCTGATGCTAAACCTTATTATGTATTTTTTTTCTATATATCAGGTGCTTGGGGGTACAATTACATTAAACACACACACACAATGTACACAAACGACCTTTAAAGGTAGGTTATAGCCCCCCCAAGGGATAACCCACCCAACTAGCTGCTTTATGACATAATATATTTTTTGGTCTGAAGGACCAGTTGGCATGAATCCCATTACATGGCCCATAGGCCCAAATTTTTTGGCCTAAGGTTCATTCCATGAATAGTAACCTGGGTATTATAATACCCACTATAGTACCACCACCGCTACAGTATTCTTTACAATTTCCGCCGCTGCTATAGTGTTGCCTGTCGCTGCTACAATACCACTATAGTCCCCGCCACTGCTATAGTAACCACAATAGTGCCCGCTGACACTATAGTATTGACGGTCAAAAGTTCCACCACTGCTAAAATACTCTATAGTACCTACACCCAATGGGGTTTGAACCCCCATTTTTGATGTAGTATTACGGGGTGATTATCACTAAGCCAAACCCCATTTTTTTTCTTTTTCTATATTTTATAAAAGAAGTGAATGAAATTAAAAATTTATAAATACATCCATAATAATAAATGATGAGTCACTACAATTCCCAAGGATCTTTTAGGACTAGATTGTTAGAGAATTAAGAAACTCCATTACAAGGGAAATTGAAACCAATATTTTTAAACACCTTTTCAAATATTATCTCAACTTCATTCATGATAAACTTATGAATGAAGACTTGATCCATATTATTTTCTAATCACCACTAATACCTTTGAAAAATATTTTAAAATGTGGGGTGAGTAAAAAAATGATCAGTAATAGGTTTAAAAAAACATGAAGGTCTCTTTTTAAATACATGAAAATTCATTGAAAATAATTCCTTTTAGATAATATACTTTTAAAACACTTTTAATTTAAACAAAGCACTTTAATCTTATAAAATACTTTAAATTTACCATTTTTAAAATCAAATAGGGTTTTGAAGAAAATAAATTTTCACTAAAGAAATAATTTCATGATCTAATTTTGAAAGAACATAAATTTCAATGAACTTTTGAATATCCTTTTAAATAAATAATAATGAATTTCTTTTGATAAAAGATTCCACATTTTAAAATATATATATTACCTTCCTTTAAATGAAATCTAATGATAATCGGAAAATATAGAAAACTATTGAGGTGAATTGGGGTATTGAAGGCTATAAAGGTCCTACCCATCAATTGTGTACAATTTTTCTTGAGGTTTGGGTTCAATTCTAATCTCTCATTATGTTTACAATACCCAAGTGCTAAGTTTTGAGTATTTTTTTTTAATATATTTCCTTTCTCATAAATACTCTATTCAAAACATTTTTTTTCAAATCACACATCGTCAATGTAATATATTTACAAAAAGTGTATATTTTTAAGGAGACTAAAGAAAATAAAACCTTTTAAAATAACCCATGAAGAGGGATGCTTTAAAAAGAAAAACAAACATGGAATATCAATGAGAAGTTAGTGCATGGACATACAAAAACTTTAATCACAAATGAAATTCTTGAAAAAGAAGCTAATTTTCAAGATATAAACTATTTTCAAAAGAGATAATACTATAATAAAAAAACCTTCATACATAAAATGATAATTTTAAACTTTCTTAAAAATAGTTTTGGAATCAAAAACAATTTTTAGAAAAATTTTCCTATGAGGAATGGTTTTGGAACTTTTAAAACATAAATTTTAAAACAATAACCCTTACAAGTGAGATTTTCTTGGAAAATATAAAATGGATATTACAAAAATTCACTAAAAATGAAAGAACATTAAAAAACCAGTCTTCTTTTGCCCTTTAACTAAATTCTACAAGAAAATTTATACAAAATTTCCTTGGAAGATCCTCCTTTTGGATGTTTTTTCCCTAAAATCACCCATATTTTTCACTCAATCTCCCTCTTTCTCTCTACTATAAGCTTTGGATAAGGAAGAACTTGTGATACTTTCAATTGAAACTCAACACAAGGACATTGCCTTCATACCTGATAGAAGGGCTTCTTTTATATCCAAATTTCTACTACCGAACCAAAATAGGGCACGATCGAAGTGATAGAGGTATAAGAATTTCAAGACCATTAAATAGAACCCATTTCACCTATCAATCTTCAGAACTCCATACCTTACGGGCCCTTTATGGTATGATAATTCATTTACCTATTACTCATACAACCTATCCATGCATTTTTAAAGACTCACCATGCACCATTCCCACACATGCACACACACAAACATATAAAACAGGGTTAATACCTAGAAACAATGATAGAAAAGTGAGAAGAAGATGAGTTACCCCTAGATTTGACATGTTTTCTTTTACAAAAAACTTTCATCCCACATTTCAGTAAAGGATCCACTACTATGAAGTGCCTCAGAGAAGAAGAAAATGGCTATAGGTGGGTTTCGAGTCATTGGTGAAGAGTAGGGGATGAATATGATGAGAAATGTGGGAATGGGTTTTAGGATGGTGGCAATGAGGAGGATTGGGTCGGTGGTGATGGCAAGGTAGTGTCAAAGGAGAAGGAGACACCAAATGGGTATTCACACTATGAAATCGGGGAAGATGATGACGATGGTTTGTCGCATAGTAAAATGGGGAAAGAGGGTAACGTCGGTGGTTAGTTGTTGGGGTATGTGGGTGCAGGTTTAGGTTTCAAGGAGCAGTGATGAATTCGGGGAGAAGTCACGCCCCCTTTTTATCATTTTTTTCTTTCTTTACCCTTATTGTTTGGATTTTTTTTCTTTTTATATAATATATATATTTCTATTTTTTCTAAAGTACTTATGTATATATATACTTAACATTTATTAAATCCTAATATAATTCTATATTATTTATAATATTAAATATGTAATCAATTATATATATATATATATATGTTATGTATCCTAATTAATGAAATATTCATATCATGATATATATATATATATATTGAATTAAAAACACCTAAGTATACCCATTTCAAATTGACACATACAAATTAGCTATCTTATAAATTAATACCAATATAAATTTAATATTAATACATTATATAATTTTATGTATAAACTTCATATCGTCTCTTAAGTAATAAATTATTCATATATTAGTTTATTATTATTATTATTATTATTATTATTCTTGAATATATTATAATTATTTTATATACATTTATTTCAAACTAAATTTTATTCGTTACATTATATCAAGTTTTATTTAATATATCATACATCTTAATACTTATTATATGATCACCACTTATTATTTTACTCATTTCAATTAATAATTTTTTATTTCATAAAACTTATATTCTCTTAAAGTTATTATTACCTTATGAACATACTATAAAATTTATATTTCTTATTATTAAAATTTGTTTTTATTATTCATTTTTATTTATTGTCAAACTATCACTAGGTATTAATTTTATTAATATAACACTTATAGGTTCCTAAAATAAGAACCAAATAAAATATAAACTCATAATAAAAATAATATATTTTAAGTATAATATTTACATTATTTATTAAATGATAAACATTAAAATATTTTTAAATACCTAGGTTATTACATAAAGTGTCTGAAACACCCCACACGGGCAGAGCACACAGTCATACAAATCATGTAATGACCCAAAATTTATAACTTGTTACTTTGTTGGAATCTAGGTGATAATGATGTTTAGGGGAAGTTATGAAGGAGTTAAGGAGTGGATGGTGGATTTGTAGCTAAAAGTTCATTTGGGGAATGATTTTGCAGTGTGGAGGCTTATACTATGCTATAATGGGGGTGTTTGTGGCATAGAGAAAATAATTGTGCTGTGGAGCCTTAGAGAGTGGGGTGTTGGCGGTTCTAAATTTTTTTTATCATAGCTAAAAAGTGGCTCATAGGCTATGGTGTGGAGCCTAAGAAGAGATATTTTTGTGGTTTTATCAATTTTAGGGTCTCTGTACCATTGAGATGGGATTTGGTACAACCTTCTTCACGGAAATTGAATTCTACGGTGTGGTGGTTTCACTTTCACCATGGTCCTTATCATATTTTATCAGATATATGATGCAGACCTTGCCATGTTTCTTGGATGCATATTTTACCAACCCCATTAGGACATGGACCCTTCCTTTGTAGTGTAGTTCCACCCTACATCAACACCTTTTCACCATAATGAAGGGTGTTGCACCGCGGTCTTCTAATTTTCAGTTTGCCTATAAATTCCCAAACCCCTTTAAACCCTATATTTCTTCAAAAATTTCTCTTGAAAACTAGGAAACTCCTAGGTTATTTTTTGATTCTTTTCAACCTATCCTTGTGGGATTTAATCCTTAGTATCCAAAGATCAAGCATAAACAATTCTAAGTGAGTTTCCTCCTATTCTAATTTTTTCCTTCCTTATTATTCATTTCAGGGAGGCTTTGTCTAAATAGATAGATGGTTTGGGTAGTTTTATAGAGGTATATTGATGGGTATGTTATGTACTATCTTGATAGAGGTGATTCTTTATGTTGAGGTTATTGGAGGTTGTCTTCCTCTTGTTCCATCTCTATGCATCATTTTTGGGAAACTTTGTCTGAGGAAAGAGATCCTCATTCTCTCCCTCTTTATGAACATGTGTAGTGATTAAATGATTTTAACTTCCTTTGGGAGGATATTATGGGTCAATTTAAGAATATAATTAATCGGATTAAACTAAAATTGAATGGTAAGGGGAGTATTCACTTGTTTTTACTATTTTTTATGATATCGCTATTATAATCACGCTTGCTTATGGGTGTTATTAAAAATCATGGCTATTAGAGCCTTGTTTGTGTTATAGATATTATTACCATGAATAAATTGTTGTGTTTATTATTTTATATCACCCAGAATAATATCTTAAGAATGGCTAATGTACTAGTTTCCCATGGAGATATAAAATTTGTGTGTTAATACCCATGCTAAGTAATGAAGTGACATGATTAAATTCATTCAATAAATCTAAAATTATTGTAATTTTGGAATATATAATGTGATGTTGTATGTTTATGTGTTTACTATGAACCCATTATGGTTATGTGAGCTTTGTTGGGACTTGTGCGATTATGGTGTTGATTGGATTGGGTTTGGAGTGTGTTGGGAAGTGAAGCAATGGTTGGTTGGAATGAGATATGACGTGGATTGATGTGTGGTGGATGGCATATGGCTATTGAAATGAGATGGTTGGATTGTGGTAATGGCTTTGAATATGTTGTTTTATAGAGGTTTTGGATATGACATGGGTGAGTTTTTATGTGGTGTGATTGTGTTCATTTTCTATTTATCCTTGTGATGAATTGAAATGTTGAAACTAAAATATCATGGGGTGAATCTAAATACAAGAATGGGTAGAAATTGATGTGTGGTAATTGGATTAAATTAATTGAATAATAAATTAATAGTCTATGTTAATGTAAAATGAAATGGCTTAGTAAATAGAAAATTGTTGGATTTTATTAAATCTAGAATGGTGGAACCGTTAATTGAAAGTGGAAGTTGTGTGGCTATGCATGAAGGTTGTGTGGTGTGATGATTTTAGTGGAAATGGTAGTTGTGATAAACATCATGAGGTGCAATAGTGGTGTGGTGGATCACACTTGTTGAGTTGATGTGAACCCATAAGTTGGGTATTGTGTGTCATCTATCTATCATGTATTTTATGTCATTCTTCATGCACCCCACCTGAGTTGGAAAACCTTACCAATTACCAAATGTATTGGGTTCTGGTTTTTTTTCCCAATATCCAGGATGATGGTGAATCAGATGGCTAGCTACCCCATTTTTTAATCTTCCTTAAGTAGTATTCATGATATAGGTTAGTGTTGGAGATTACCTAGTGATGATATGGGTTGGTTTTTGAGACTACTCAGCGATGATATAGGTTGGTGTTGGAGATTACCCAGTGATGATGAGTAGGTGTTGAATATTACCCATTGGTGATGAGGATGTGATATGTGGTGGAGGTCATGCATGGTAGGTGGAGGGAATGAGGTTGACGTCCTTCACATGCAAGATACCCAACTAATTTGGTTATGTGGATGAGGTTGTGATGTGGTGATGACTAATTCTTGCATCATATGCTATACCCCATGGGAGGTTGGGATAGGTAGGGATTCAACCCATACCACATCAAATATAGATTGACATGTAATGAAATATACATGTAAGGAATAATATCATAAGATATTTGGCATTGGGTCATGAGAGTATAAAATCTATGGAGAAGTAGTTACGGGGCGCCTTTGATTTATATTATTTTGATACTATGTTACTATATTTGGTGCATTATTTGGAAAGAATTCCACAACGAGGTTGGGATTGGTTAGTTGACCTGCTTAGTTGTGTGTTGGTTATAATGTTTATTCACTGGCGTATTAGTATATTATTTCCATACATGAATGAGACACCTTGGGTATGATCCTACTGAGTTTACATGCTATGTTCATACTATGTATATATGAAATGTTTTTAGGTTTCTTAGGGGATTTCAGTGACCAAGTTGGATATTACTAGCTTGGATGTTGGAGGTTTTCTTGAGTCACTACCATATGAATTGTATTTTTTGTATTTATTTTAAGACTTTTATTTTTATTCATTGACTTTTTTCATGCATTTTTGGATAATTTTGAGTTACTTTTATATTATGTGATGGAGTTGATTTACATTTTTTTATCCTATCTCATAATCCTTATTATGATTGAGCGTAATGCCTTTCATATGTGATATTTATATACCCTCGATTCTAGTCACTAACCTGAGGCCTACTGAAGGTGGGAATTAGGGTTTATTATCTCTTTTCCTTCACTATCGTATTGAGAGGGGTAAATTTGGAGGGAGGGGGTCGTGATAGAGTGGTATCAAAGTTTTCAATTGAGAGATACGATGGAGTTTGGATTTAGACACTATGAGGATTACATGGGTTGGTAGGGAAACTGTTCTAGTTGATCTTGGTACATGGAATAGGCTAGGGAGACCAGACAAGACACAAGATTTTATACCACCCATGATTCGATACAAGGACCTTGAGTCTATTGAATAACCAAGTGGGGTGGTACTACTTGCTGGGTAGAGACCTGGTAAAGGTACATACATCATGATTGTTTGTGTTCATATATGAATTATGGTGAATTTGGGTAATTAAATGAAAATTAATCAAATAAAATTTGATAAAATTTTATGCACCAGGTTTAGGGTTTCCACTTAATTTTTCAAGAATAGATCATGGTTATTATTCAAATACAGTTCAGGTAGTAGAGGTTTAATAGGCTGATCTGGTTGGTCATCAGAAGATTGACCTGAAATAGAAGGAAGTGGCATGAAAGGGGGCCTTTCATGCCTTTTAGTGGAATATATTGAGAAATTATGAAGGTATCATCATTGATTTGGAGATAGATCATTGGTTGGAGGATCTTGAGATCATTTTCAGTCTAATTTGAGCTCAGAATGAGTTTTGGGTTCCATTGGAAGTTATTCAGATGTGAGGAGACACACATTAGTGGTGGATGCCATACCTTGGTGATAAAAAGGAAGAATATGATTTGTGGATTTAATTCCATAAGTATATCCATATGGATTTCTTTTCATTGATGATAAAGGTGAAAAATATATAGGATGCACCCCCCTTGCAGTAGGGGAGCCTGAGTGCGTGAGAACTTGGGGTCAAGTTCAAGGACCTCATATATTTTTATTATGATGTATTCCCAAATGAGGAGTCCAAGGAACGATGTCTGGAGGAGTTTTTAATCCCAAATATCAGGTATGAAATCACTATATTTATACATTATATATATTTGGTAGTGCATAAAAAGGTAGAGTTTATTGAGAGAATACATTCCCTATGGGTGAGACTCGATTGGGTGGACAATAAGGCATCTTGATAAATTGGGATTTAGGAAATGGATCATGGATTTATAGGAATATGGGGTTCCAAACAATGGGGAATTGACCTCGAAAAACCTTTTCATTCCATTTTGGGATCAGTGTCTCCTGAACATCTACCGAGGGATTCTCATTTCCATGTTATGTCTAGAAGGGTCAATGTAACATCCCAAAATTTTATGAAATGTCTTATTTAAAATTAATTTAAATTATTTAATAGATTTCATTAAAAACAATACATATTTTACCTTGAATCACACATAGAACCAAGTTTACCTTTCATTGCATGAAACATCTAGTTCCTTTGATGACTTATGTTACACACAAGCCCGAGTCTTACTGGACAACAATATACTATTAATATTATTATGATAGTTATTACCAAGACATTAGAATGTAGGAAATGAATAAGATTAACTAAATTATGGAAATTATAATCAACAAATGTTTATAAAATTAATTCATTTGTTACCAATTAATTAGAAACAAAAATAAATTCCAATTGAATATAAAGGATGTGTTTTTATAAAAAATTATTTTTATGACAAGAATAATATTTTATCATAGTAAATTAAATTAATCACTATTAGTGAGAGATATTAATGAAATTTATATTTTATATATTTAATATTTTTTTTAAATTTATCCAATAAGTTTTATATTCTTAAGATAATAATAAATCTAATTTTAAGCATAAAAAGTTATATATTTTTAAAAGACAGTTTTTCCACCTTTTAATGGAAGACTTATTTTAAAAATAAAATTTGATAGTTTTATAATCTTTATTTGAAAAAATAAACTTCATTTTTAAAAGTGTAAAATCAAAATTTACTTTGGTTTAATTTTTGGTATTTTTCTGATAACTTTAATATTTTGGTGAATAATGAATGACACCAAACTTTAATTGAAAACTAATTTTTCATCTAAATAATTTATAGTGTAAAATTATATTTTTAATTGGATATAAATTATAATTATACCAATTTTATATCAGTTAAAACAACTTAGATAGTTGGAATCAATTTCACATTGAAATTGGATATAAATACATTTCAAACCTTTGAACTTTTCTCTTTAAAAAACCCACTGTCTAATCCCGTATGTGTGATTAATTTTAAATTAATTCTTTCCACTTATGTGATTATAATTTGGAAAAATATATTTCATATTTTGAATAATAATAATTTATAATTTCTATTAAGTTCAACTTAATTATTTACCAAAAATATTAGTGAAAGCAATTAAAATTAATTACAGCGATTAAGGTAAAAAATGTGTTTACTTAGTGGTTAAACTTTAATATTAAGTGTCCAAATGACCCAGAAACATGTCTAAAACACATTTTATGGACATTATTATACCATATACCCACTTTTATAGAATTTGATCATTATTTGAGGCACATTATATAAGGAAAACCTCCCAATAGTGTTTACATTTTTATATTTACAAGAATATCACTCCCTCTCCACTATAAAAAGGCACTCACCCTCCCAAATTATTCACACATATCAAGAATTTTTTCTTATAAAATACCTAAAAAAATAATCTCCAAACATAACTATTCTCATCCTAGAAGATTCACTTTGGATATAAAGCAAACTAATGAAGCTATTTGGTGCAAACTAAAAGGAGTTACCCGCAAAAGAGGTAACTTTTTTCAATTATCACTTATGTATTATTTATTTCTCATAAAAATTAAATTATTATTATTACATGATTATATAATAACCTAAGTATAATAAATACACTAATATTTTTTTTATTTTAAGGTTTTTACCTACACTTTCACACACTTCCATCAAATGGGATACACAATCATCGTTCGTGTGTACAACAGACTACCGCCTCACAAACCGATGTCGTTTGTTCTTCCATCACCACCTCTCAAGGTTGGTAATAAGGGTGGAATTAATTTTTTTATATTATTTATATGATATTTATAATTTTATTATGCTTATGGAATTATTATATAACACATACCTTCATGTTTTCCATTTTATGGGAATATGATAACGTCGTTTGTGGACGTGTGGACTACCGTCTCCTCAAAGCGATGTGATACATTAAAACTTTACATGGAATGTATTAAGGATGGATTTAATAAAAATATATGATATAAAATACATATTTATGATATTCATGACATAATTATATATCTGTACATATAACATATCATTTTTCTTCTTTCCATTTCACACATCGGAAAGGTCACCATTCATGGATGTGTGGACTACCGGCTCCTTAAAGTGATGAAATTATTCCTTTTTCATACCCATATTAAAATAATGATATATATAAGTATATTTAATTAAATAAAATTTTAAGTTCCAAAGGATCTAATAACAACTAATAATAGGGAGTTGAATCAATTATTTACTTTTTATAAGTTTTAAAACATTTATAAACTTAACCCCTACAATCTATTAAGATATATTTCCTTATCAAATTTTAGTAAATAATCATGCATGAAAAATTAGGAAATAAAGTAAAGCTCACAATATTTACAAGGTTCAACCTCAATATGATAACCTACATACTTTCTATAACCACACCCATGGGTCTATGGAAATCCACTATTAAGAAGAAGTGAATACAAGTTGTGAAAACTCACGTTAGACACCTTCTATCCCATGATAGGAATGATTATACTGAATCCCATAAGTTTATAGTGTTTTATTATAAAAAAATTAATCCAAACAAAATAATAAATACTTTTTTGAATCTGTTCCACAATTTCTCAGTCCGAATCCTCAATCTGATTTGGCTGGATCTGATTTTATCAATCCGAGATGCTAGATTCTAGATCCGATTTTCTCAATACAATGATGCTGAATTCTAGATATGATTTTCTCAATACAATGATGCTGGATTCTGGATCTGATTTTATCAATACAATGATGCTGGATTCTGGATCTGATTTTCTCAATACAATGATGCTGGATTTTGGATCTGATTTTCTCAATACAATGATGCTGGATTCTGGATCTGATTTTTTGAGTATGATAATATGGGATCCTAGATCTGATTTTATGAGTATGATTATTTTGGATCCGATTCTTGGAATATGATAATTCAATATAATGAATTCATTCTCAATATGTAAAAATCAAACTCTACTCAAATGCTCAATACAATTATTCTTCAATTAGATGGGAACTTTCACATTGAATTATCCAGTGCTCCGCCTTTTACGTGTGTGTGAAAGTTGTGAATGAACAAATGATCTAATGAATTATTTATAGGAGACTCATAAAACAATGGTGAGAAACATGGAAACATTCCCCACTTCCTCAAATATCAAAATATCCAAAAATATCTTGCATTTAAAACTTCAACTTTGACTTCTTAAAACCTCCTTATATTTATCCAATATTTAAGCAAAATTGAAATTCATGTTTGATCACTTAAATTTATCATACATTTATTAGATCATTACTATCTATTTCTTTCTTAGATTTATTATAATATGTTTCTTTCTTAGATTATTATGATCTTTTACTTTATCATCTCATTACAATCTATTTATTTCTTAGCTCATTATGATCTATTTCTTTCTCAGCTCATTATGATCTATTTCTTTCTCAGCTCATTATGATATGTTTCTTTCTCAGATCATTATGATATTTTTATTTCTTATCTCATTATGATATTTTTCTTTCTCAGCTCATTACGATCTATTTCTTCTTAGTATTATCTTTCCATTATGAAAATCCTAATACAAAAATCTCATTATGAAAATTTGAGTACGAAAATCTCAGTACGATTTTCCCAGTACGAAAATCCCAATATGAAAAATCTCAGTATGAAAATCAAATTATGAAAATATCAGTATGATTTTCCCAGTACTAAAATCTCAGTATGAAAGATCTTAGTAAAAAAATATAAGTACAAAAATTTTAGTACGATTTTCCCAGTATAAAAATCCCAGTACAAATTGTTTCTTCCTTGGGATCAACAACATCTTTTTCTTTCTCAGCTCATTATGATGTAATTCCCATTATAATAGAAATTTCACTTTTCAACCCTGAAATTATTTAAACCTATCCACCATCTCTTTAAAATCTTTTATCATGAAATTATTCATGATTTGTGAGAACTCTTGATCAGAAAATAATTGTCTAATTTTTTTTAGAAAGTATGAAAAATTTCTAACTCCTAAATTCACTTTATTCTTTCAAAACTCTTCAGCAACTTCATTATTTCTCTAATTATTTTGAATTTGATCATTTTACATGTCATGCTGATGGATCTGAATATAATAAAGTGTCTGATCAACAACTTCATCTTCCGGACTTCTTCTGTGTCTGGTGTAGCTGAATATGAAAACTTGGGTCTATAAACTTATGTCTGAAAAACAACCTCATTACAATGGATTGGGTCCTATTCCTAGAAAACAAAAACATTCTTTTACAAAGAGAGTTAGTTTTCAAAAAATAAAAAACTTTGTTAAAACAAAACACCACAAAGGTTCTTCAATCCCCCATTTGTATTTGTTGAAAACCATCATTAAAAACTTTTCAAACTCTCAAAATTTTCACAAATCAACTTTTTTACTTTTATCAAAATATATCCTTTTTAAAAAAACACGTCCTAACACCACACTAATGGATAAAGTAATGTTTTTTGAAGGAATTCCATCCCTTGATGTCAAGAAATTTTTATGTCCATGTAAAGATAAACTCTCCTCACTTTTTTTCACACTTTCTTTATCTCTCCCCCATTATTTCTTTTCTCACTTTCTTTTTCTCTCCCCCATTCTATGATAACTATAGATTCAGATTCATTTAAAAAGATAAGTAAAAACTTCTTACAAAGTAAAAGTTATTAATTTATCTCCCCATTTGTCAACATAATTCAAAGCACGGTGCGGGTTCTTACTTATGAGGTATAGGAAGACATGGGAGGATTCTAAACATGAAGTTGCAGCCTCAATTCCACAAACATTTCTTTCAACATTAATTTTGTAAAGATATCAGCAATTTGATACTTTGTTGAAATGTATTCCAGAAAAACATCTCCAGCAATAACTTTCTCTTTTATAAAGTGAAAATTTATATCAATGTGCTTTGATCTCGAATGCTGGACATGATTCTTATAAAGATCAATTGCACTATGATTATCACAAAGTATCTTCAATGGTGTAGAAACTTTTACGTTCAAATATTCTTGTTGAACCTTCATCTACAAAATTTGAGTAAAATCTTGAGTGGCTGCAACATATTCAGATTTAGATGTGCTCAAAGTTACTAAACTTTGTTTCTTACTATGCCAACTCACACAATATTCACCCAAGAAAAATGTTCCTCCTAAGGTTTATTTTTTATCATTAAAATCTCTAGCCCAATCAAAATCAGTATGACCATGAAACTTCATTTCATTTTTTCTTTTGTATAAAAATCCATATGAAGTTGTTCCTTTAAAATATCTTAGAAATATTTTTTCTTCCAAAATATGTGATTATTTTGGATTACCTTAATACCTGGAACACAAAGTTACAACATAAAAAATATTAGGTCTTAAGGCTGTAAGGTAAATAAGACTTCCTATTAGCTTCTAAAATTCTTTCTGATTCACACTTGTTCAAGATTCATCTTTTCTCAACTTTATGTTCACTAAAATAGGAGTTGAAACTTATTTGGATTCTACCATACCAAACTTCTTTAACAATTCCCTATCATACTTTTCTTGGGATAAGAAAATATTTTTTTTCTTTTTTTGAACTTGTATGCCAAGGAACAAAGTTATTCTCCCAACATTGTCATTTCAAAATTATTCTTCATTTCTTCAAAAAATATTTTACAAGCATTTTCTCTATCCCTAGAAAAAATTATATCATCTACATAAAAAGTTACAATTAGAGTTCCAGAGTCAACATCTTTCACATATACGTTGCTATCAACTTTTACTTTAGAAAAGTTCAACATTCTCAAACAATTATCAAGCTTAGAATACCATGCATGTGGAGCTTGTTTTATCCCATAAAAGGATTTATTCAATTTAAAAACTTTGTTTTCATTCTCATCAAGTAGAAACCCACAAGTTTTTTCAATGTAAACTTCTTCCTTAATCTTACCATTTAAGAAATATGAATTTAAATACATTAGATAAACTTTGTAATTCTGATGTGCAACCACTAAAAAAAACATTCTTATAGTTTCTAATCTTGTAACTAGGGAAAAAATTTCTTCAAAATTCACACCTTCTACCTTTTATAGCCTTTAAAAACAATCTTGGTTTTGTTTCTTGAAACTTCTCTATGTTCATTTAACTTGTTTCTATAAACCCACTTGGTTTCAATAACATTTTTATTTATTGGACATAAAAAAATTTCTCATGTTTCATTCTTATCAATCTTATCAAACTCTTCATTCATAGAATCCACCCATTATTTTTATTGAAAATATTATGAAAATGATTCTGGTTCAACTTTTGAGATAAGTGACGTCTGATTATCTAATATCAACTTTCTTCTTATCTAAACCAGAGCCTTCTAATTCCTAATAATGTTTTCAGATTCAACATGTTTTTATAATGTAGGAAATTTCAAAGTTTCTTTACCAGCTAAAATTTCCTCATCACACAATTCTTTCGAGTCTTGATAAGGATATTTTGAATTACTTTCACCATTATCCGAATTCTCTAGTTTATCCTCCTTATAATTCTCAACAAATTTTGTTAAGGAATTTTGATTTTCAATTACCTTCACATAATATGAGTCCACCAACTTTTATAAACGTTTGTTCCAGAATTTGTAACTTCTTCTATTTGGTGAATAACCCATAAAAGTTCCTTCCTTAGCTTTCTCATAAAACTTTCCCAAATCTGGATTTTTGATTTTGAGAAAACATGGAATTCAAAAAACTTTGAAGTATTTCAATGAAGGTTTTTTGTTATACCACATTTTATAAGGAGTCATGTTAGTTTTTAGTCTAAAAAAGAATCTATTTTGAACATGTACAATAGTACTAATAGCTTCTCTCTAATAGAATTTTGAAAGTTTTTATTCAGCTAACACAATTCTTCCCATTTCCACCAAGCTTATATTATTTCTTTCTACTACTTCATTTTTTATGGAGTATAAGGAGCACTATATTGATGTTTGATACCATTATTTCTCAAATAAGTTTTAAAATTATTTCTTGTGAATTTGATACCATTATATGTTCTCAACTTCTTTATGGAAACCCCCATTTATTTCTCAACATCCTTTTTGAAGAATTTGAACATTTCAATAGCCTATGACTTATGATTCATAAACATGATGTTTTCCATATAAGTGAAATCATAAATAAAAGTGATAAAGTATAAATCTCTTTTTTTATTGATGTCTCATCATCCCATATACATCATAATGAATAAGATCAAGTGGTCTGGTATATTGAATATCAATTCTCTTATGACCTTTTTCAGTCATCTTTCCTTTCTGGAAAGTAATACAAACATCTTTATCGATTCTTTTCAATTATAGAAAATTCTAAATAGTATCAAATTTAGAAATTTTATTCCTGTTTTTCTGCCCAAGGTGTCCAAGTCTTCGATGCCCCAATTGTTTTCATCTTCATCACTCAAGTAACAAGAGTTTTTGAATTCTTTTATTTGAAAGATATTCCCACTGGTTCTTTCTCCTTTTATAATTACTTTTCCATCTTTCAAACTTTTGATGATAAAAAATTATTTTCTAAAAAAACTTCTTTTCCATCATCATAGAGTTGACTTACACTAAGTAAGTTATGTTTTATCCCATCAACATATAAAAATTCCTTAGATTTTAACTTTTTGGCTTCAATCTCAGCCATTTCAATTCCTTTGATTTTTAAGGAACTATCATTACCAAAGGTAATTATTACTCCATAATGACTTTAAACATGTTTCAATATTTTTATATCACCTGTCATATGTGAAGAGAAAATACTATCAAGTATCCATGGATTTTTTCCTTTTACTTTCTTTCAAATCTATTTCAACAACAAAATATCTTTCCTCAACTTTCTTCTTTTCATATTTCATTTAATTTCTATCATAAGAGACTTGTTCTAGAAGGAGTGTCATACATCTTTAGGCATGCTGACCATATTGATAACATCTTCCACAAACTTCTTTGAGACATTCAGATTGATTTCATGTTGGAAAGTTCCTAACATCTTGAGAATTCACTTTTTCAACTTTCTGTAAGTTAGGAAAGTTTCTCATTCTAATTTCACTATTTCTTCCACTTTTCTCAAACCTTTTTTCAGGTAAGGATAAGTTATGAAAAAAATTATAAGCCCCAATCCCATAGATTCCACAACACCATCAATAACCCTCAAATATTTATTTTCTATTGAAATGAGATCTTTCTCTATTGAAACTTTGTTTAGGTTGGTAACTTCTTTCAACTATAACATACTCAGTACATGGACCATATTTTATTTTGAGTGAGTTTTCTACTTTTGTAGATTTGATAGGTTTATCACATCCTTTTTATACCCAAGATTTTTTTCATGACCCCCTACCACCAAAGATGCCCCTCCTGAGCTGGCAATGGTGAAAGGGAGATAATGACCCCCGAGTCCTGCCTCCAGTAGGCCCCGGGGTGGCGACTATCACCAAGGGTATGAGTTTTCACAAATATGGGAGGCATTACCCTTTTTATTATTTAGGATCGGGAAATAGGACAAGTCAACCACCAAAAGGAAAAAAGAACAAGTGTATATAAATAAACCCAAACCAAGCCCACATGCATGTTTAAATAATTTTATAACAAGGTACAAGTACAAGAAAGCTCAAAGTATAATACCAAAAGAAAAAAAGAGAACAACAACTGCAACAACTCCAACTGTCCGACTAGTAGGGTCCCGCACGACCCTGGTAGTCCTCCTAGAAACATGAAAGTAAACGTAGGGTGAGCATACAATTATACTCAGTAGGGAAACCTAAAGCTCTCGTGCACAAGTGGGGAGACATCCTAATGTCCCGTGAGAACAACAGAAGAAACCTAGAAAGGAATTCTATCCACCCAACCTCACCAGCCACACTCACCAAAACACAAGCATAACAGGTAGTAGTATATAAGAAACAAGAGTATTGGGTACCCCGCACCATTTCCCTTTTGTTAGCTGCTCTTCCTAACGACGAATGTCCTGACGCTGCCACACTCTCCCCGCCCGCACACACCTGGGCCTCACAACCACGTATCCCGCCCGCACACACCTGGGCCTCACAACCACATATCCCGCACGCACACACCTGGGCCTCACAACCACGTATCCTTCCCGCACACACCAGGGCCTCACCACCACATATCCAACCCGCACACACCTGGGCCTCACAACCACGTATCCCGCCCGCACACACCTGGGCCTCACCACCACGTATCCCGCCCGCACACACCTGGGCCTCACAACCACATATCCCACCCACACACACCTGAGCCTCATCCCGAAGATTCTTGGGAAACAGTAGAACCATCCCGAAGAGTCTTGGGCTAAAGCCACCCCAAATTGAAACCTACCCGAAGAGTCTTAGGTGTAAGGTCGCCTCAAGCCATCACAGCCTAGGGAAGAAGGAGCAGGAAGGAGCTAGTAACTAAGGGAAAAACACCCTCTCCCATGAAATGGGAGTGTTCGGCACTAAGTGCTCAACATGGGTGGGGTGCGATAAAACACAAAAGATACATATATATATATATATATATATACCAAACACACAGCCCAACCAATGACTTCTAAACAGAGAAACTGAGCATGTGCCTCGGCACTGCTACTACGAAGCATGCATACAACAAACGACCCCAACCACATTTAGGTTTTCAAGTTTCAACAAAAATTAGTTTATTTAGTTCCTTAACTACTGGGAAACTATCCAAAACCAACCACATTGATCGTTCATAAAACATAACCCTGCCATCCACAAATCAAGTTAGGAAAACACAAGCAGCACAACCAAGTCTTTCTTATTAACCAAACAGCCCCATTGATTATTAATTCCATTCCGTTACCAAGCCCCACCATTCATTAACTCTTTCACTTTTTATTTATTATTCATAACCCAAATTCCGTTCACATTCAACCCATCCCCGCAGCCCCGCTACCAACCACCATAACCACAACTGCACCGTACATAATTATCCCTTTAATACCACTTATCGCATCCCCGCTGCCCATTACCAACACAAAATTCACACCAACCCACAACCAAGTCAACCGCAGCCCCACTGCTCACCCTATCCACAACAACCCACAAAACACCCCCATCACATGCCACGTATCCAAGCCAACACCCACATGTTCATTATTCCATTTTTGTTCAACCGGGGTGATCACACAAGGGTTCCAGATTTTCATTTAATCAGCCAACTTTACGTGATTAACAAAATTCCACATTCCACAAAGTTCCATCCACAAAAACGGTCTAGAAAGATAGGTCAAAATTTAATTTCACAATCAAAGTCCCCCAACAACTGTGATTTTCAGTAGGCAGAAGCTCATTCAATTCAAAACATAATATCACAGGATATAAAGTAACAACAATCACAAACTTCCCAATCCCATTCTTTAACTAGTTATTATCTTCATTTAATGGTTCAACCATTTCTCATGAAAAAAAGTGGATACCCACCCCGCATGATGCACAAATTAGAGAGACGAAGGTAAGATCCCTACCTCAACAGGTTCTGATCACAACGCTCCCCCGGATCAACTTTAGAAGAAGTCTGTCGGTGTCCGTCACTTCTGTCGGGTCCCGGCGAAACCTCCTCGGGTGGAAGTTGGAAAGGAAAGGCCAAAGGAAAGAATGGATCCAAGCTTGGAAGTTCCGCCTCGTCGTTACGATCCCGTGACCGCTAACGGATCGTAAATCGAAGCTCGGACGAAGAAGTTATGGAAGAAAAGGAGCCTTCGAGTCTCTTGGGAGAGCTCTGCTCAGAGGAAAGGGGAGGAGAGGAGTGAATTGAAAGGAGGAGGGGACCCCTCCTTTTATAGGCGAGAAAAGGAAAAGTACACGACGTGTACTTCATGGTACACGGAGTGTACTCGATTATTTTACACGGTCTCCACGCGGCTTCCAACACGGCTCCATGACCGTTGAATGGTCAACACACGGTTTGAGGGTAACGCATACGCGGGGAAGGACTACACGGCGTGTAGTTTGGACACACGGCGTGTACTCATTTATTGCACACGGAAAGTACACGACTCCAACACGGTACACGACCTTTGACTGATAACGTGTACGCGGGGAAGGACTACATGGCGTGTAGAACTGGACACACGGTGTGCACACAGCAAGGACATGGTCTTCAACATGGTACACAACCGTTGACTGGTAACACGTATGCGGGGAAGGACTACACGGCTTGTAGAAATGGACACACGGCGTGCACATAGAAAGGACATGGTCTTCAACACGGGGTACACCCGGCAAGGTGGTACACGGTGTGTAGTTACACTATACGGCGTGTACTCATTTACTTCACACGGCGAGGACACGACTTGCGACACGAGGTATACTCGGAAAGGGGGTACACAGCATGTACTCATTTATTGCACATGGAAAGGACACAGCTTCAACATGGTACACGACCATTACTGATAATTCATACGCGGGGAAGGACTACACAGCGTGTAGAACTGGACACACGGCGTGCACACAGCAATGACACAGTCTTCAACACGGTACACGACCGTTGACTGGTAACGCGTACGCGGGGAAGGACTACACGGCATGTAGAACTGGACACACGGCGTGCACATAGAAAGGACACAGTCTTCAACACAGGGTATACCCGACAAGGTGGTACACGGTGTGTAGTTACACTACACGGCGTGTACTCATTTACTTCACACGGCGAGGACACGACCTGCGACACGGGGTATACCCAGAAAGGGGGTACACGACGTGTAGTCAAACTACACGACGTGTAGTTTCAAAACTCTGGAAAGTGTGGGAAAAGTCCATTTTACCCTCCAGAATACTTCTTGAACTTCTTTTTGAAAAAGGAATGGGCTGGAGAGGTCCGGGCCATTACATCAGATACCTCTTAAAACATTCTCATCCCCGAGAATTCAAAACCAACCCAGAGGAAACCCAACAAGATACCTCTTAGGGTTTTCGTTATAACAGGAACCCAACCAACAACCCTAATCATATGTGTTAGGAATTCCTTCTCCTATGTCAAGATATTATCCTCTTTAGGCGGCACTGACTCGCCTGCACGGGTTTAATCGCATCCTTATTAATGCGTCTCGATTAAGAATTGGGTCTTCCCACTTTCATACATTAGGATTTTTCAACTCGAACTACCCCCAACACTACACAACCAACACACTGCCCGAACACGTGGTTTTGGGAAATTCCTTCTCCTATGTCGAGATATTATCCGCTTTAGGCAGCACTGACTCACCTGCATGGGTTCAATCGCATCTGCATTAATGCGTCTCGATTAAGGATCAGGTTTTTCCCTTTCCCCACACATCTGGACATGCTACACACTACCAGGGAACAAGAAAACAAAAAGGTCTCACAACTGACAAGCCAAGCATTCCATATATCAAAGGTACAAAGTAAAACATCAACACAAAGCTCAGAAGAACAAGGGAAAACACAAGTAAAAACAACTATGGGTACTTAGCGTGCATCTGGGTCTCCCAGTCCCAAGTGCTCTCCTCGAGGCCGCCATGCCTCTACAACCACGAACCAACGGAATGGTTCATCCATGGAGCACCTTCTCTTTACGATCCTCGATTCTGACTGGACGTTCCTCGAAGGTCGCGTCGTCTCCCATATCTAACTCTCCCCAGTCGATAACGTGGGAGTTGTCGTGTAAGTACCGACGAAGTTGGGAGACATGGAAGACGTCATGAACCTTCTCCAACCGAGGTGACAGGGCCAACTAATATGCCACCTCGCCAACTCGCCTCAACACCTCAAAAGGTCCGATGAACCTAGGTGAGAGCTTTCTCCCTTTCCCAAACCTCCGCTTCCCTCGTCGAGGGGAAACCTTCAAGAACACATGATCTCCAACCTTGAACTCCAAGGGCCTCCTCCGACGATCAGCATAAGACTTATGTCGGTCCTGAGCCACTTTCATCCTCTCACGTACAAGCTGGACTTTCTCTGTGGTGTTCCGCACTACCTTGGCCCAAGAGCACCTGTATCACCAACCTCTGCCCAGCAAATGGGTGAACGACATGGTCTTCCATACAAAGCCTCAAACGGTGCCATGAAAATAGTAGAGTGGAATCTGTTGTTATAGGAAAACTCTACCAAAGGCAAGTGTCGTACCCATGATCCTCCGAAATCCAGAACGCATGCTCACAGCATGTCCTCCAACGTCTGGATAGTCCGCTCTGTTTGCCCATCGGTCTGGGGGTGGAAAGCAGTGCTAAGGCGTAGCTGGGTGCCAAAAGCATGCTGTAACCCCCTCCAGACTCGTGAGGTAAACCGAGTATCCCGATCTGAGACAATAGTCTTTGTAACTCCATGAAAATGTACCACCTCATCTACTTACCTCTGTGCCAAGGTACTCACTGGGCCTGACTCCTTAATTGCTAAGAAGTGAGCTGATTTCGTCAGTCAATCCACCCCTACCCAGATAGAATCATAACCACCCTGAGCTCTGGGTAGTCCTGTGAAGAAGTCCATTGAGATGTCATCCCACTTCCACTCGGGGACATCTAAAGGATGCAAAAAACCACTGGGAACATGGTGTTCATCCTTCACTTTCTGACACACTAGGAATTTAGCCACAAACTCCGCCACTGCCCATTTCACCCCGGGCCACCAAAACTGTTCCCTCAGGCCTCTGTAAATTTTCGAAACTTCTGGATGTACTGCCAAGGCTGAGCTATGGAACTCACGGAGAACTCCCTCATGAATTGCCTCTAGAACAAACAACCTTCCATGGAAAATCATCAGATGTCGGCTATCCTCTGACCATCCCTCTGGAGCGTTCCCCTGATCGACACGATCCCGCATCACTTCTACCTCGGAGTCCCCCCACTGAGACTCTTCCACCTGCTGCAGCAAGGAGGAATGCACCGTCATCTGAAACAAACAGCCTCTAACACCTTCTACCTTGGCATCCAAGTGCAAGTTTTCCAATTCTCCCATCGCCTTCCAAGCATCATTGGATTCTCGAACTACTTCCTGATGCGACTTCCTGCTCAGGGCATCAGCCACAACATCGCCCTTACCTTCAGTGTAAGAGATATCAAAGTCATAGTCTTGGAGAAACTCGACCCATCTCCGCTGCCGTAAGTTCAGGTCACGCTGGGAGAAGATATAACGCAGGCTCTTGTGATCTGAGAAGACCACAAAGCGCTCCCCAAAGAGGTAATTTCGCCACAACTTCAGTGCGAACACTACTACTGCAAGCTCTAGGTCATGGGTGGCATAGTTACGCTCGTGAGGGCGTAACTACCTAGACCCATAACAGATCACTCCCTTCTTCTGCATCAGCACGCACCCCAGACCAAGGCCAGAAGCATCAAAAAAACACCTCATACAACAACCCTTCCTCTGGAAACCTGAGTACGGGAGCACTGACCAACTTCTCCTTCAGGTAGTCGAAATCTTTCTGGCACTGCTCGCTCCATAGGAAGACCTGGTTCTTCCTCGTCAAAGCTGTCAATGGGGCAACAACTCGAGAGAAGTCTGAAACGAACCTGCGATAGTAACCTGCCAACCCCAGGAAACTACAAACTTCTGCCACACTCTTGGGTGCTACCCAAGAAACAACTGCCCCCACCTTCGATGGGTCCACCGACACTCCATGCTGAGACACCACGTGTCCAAGGAAGTATACTTCTTGTGTCAAGAACTTACACTTCGACAATTTCCCGTAAAGCTGGTGGTGTCAGAGGAATTCCAAGACTGCCCTGAGATGCTCAACGTGCTCCTCCTCTGATCTTGAGTAGATCAGGATGTCATTTATAAACACAACGACGAACTGGTCCAGAAAATCTCGGAAGAAAAAGTTCATAAGTCCCATGAACACAGCTGGTGCATTCGTAACTACAAATGACATCACTACAAACTCGAAGTGCCCATACCTTCACCTAAAAGTCGTCTTCGAGATGTCACTGTCCTTTACCCTCAGCTGATGATATCCAGATCATAGATCAATCTTGGAAAACCAACCTTCTCCCCTCAGTTGGTCGAAGAGATCATCTATCCTTGGGAGGGGTAGTGGTTCTTGACCGTTACCTGGTTCAACCTTCGGTAGTCTATGCATAGCCTGAGACCACCATCTGCCTTCTTCACGAACAAAACTGGAGCAGCCCATAGCGATAAGCTGGGTCGAACAAAACCCTTCTCCGTTAGATCATCAATCTGAATCTACAACTCTCACAACTTCGAAGGTGCCATCCGATAAGGGCCCATCAAAATCGGACGGGCACCAGGCTGTAAGTCTATCCCGAACTCAACGTCACGTCGGGGGGGGGGGGGGGGTAGAGTCACAAAATCCTCAAGAAAAACATCGAGGAACTCCCCAACAACCTTAGGAACATCCATCATCTCTGTATCAGCTGGAAACACTGATAAACCACCTAACAAGGAAAGGATAGGATCCACACGCCGGCTTCCCACCTGATAGCTCCTCTCACCAACAAAAGCTACACGTTGCCTATCCACGTCGAAGAACACGAATCTTCTCCGGAAGCAGTCGATAACGGAACTAATAGAAAATATCCAGTCGATGCCTAGGATGATATCGTATGGCTGCATCTATAATAGAAGAATGTCCTCACTAGATCGATGTGGTCCCAACGTCAGCCCACATCCCCGGAAAACACAAGATGCACTGGTCTGGCCTCCAACTGGTGTACTCAGAACCAGTGGTACAGAAAGTCTCTCTACGTCTAGTCCCAAAGCATGGGCTAGACCAAGTGCAACAAAGGAATGCGAAGCTCCCGAATCGAACAAAGAAGAAATAATAGTGCTGAACAAACAAATCGTACCTCGCACCACCTCTGGTCCTGCTGGAGCTGTCAACTCTGCTACGTGCAACTGTCCACGCCCAGCTCCTCTACCTCTCTGATGTCTTCCACCTCCCCAACCACGCCCTAGTCGAGGTCCCTGAGGAGCACCCTGAGGTCGGCCTCCTCCCGCAATGTTTTCCCTTGGAGGAGCATGGTCCTGCTGCTGCTGGAAGGGCATCGCTGGAAACTGGTGCTGCTGAGGTGGGTGCTGAACCTGCCCACCTCCACCGTACTGAGCTCGGGTCGGGCACCGACTCTGAACGTGCCTGAAACCTCCACAAGAAAAACACCTCGGTCCTGGGCTCGTGAAAAAGTGGCGAGGACCCGAAGATCTGAACTGGAACTACTGGGGCCTGCTCCCCACTGGCCTGAACCTGGAGGGTCCTGTCGCAGGAGACCTGCTGATGATTGCCTTCCCCTTCTACGAGCCTGGATGGTTCCCCTCTCGTGGTGCACCTCCCAGTGAGTGCATCCTCTCTACAACCTCTGCCTCTTCTGTACCACCAAGTACGTCGGAAGGGTGAAGGGGGTGACGGCATACTAGAGCGAAGGACAAAGTGCCTCCTCCAAACATCTCACCTGAGACTCCTCATCCGGAAAGAGATCTGGAGAAAAGCGCAGAAGATCCTTGAACTTGATCCCCAACTCTCATACTGACATACTCCCCTGCTGAAGGGAGAGTAACTCCTACCACTTCTCTGCCTTGATCATGGAAGAAAGGAATTCCTCTCGGAATTCCTTCTCAAAGTCATCCCAAGGAACCTCTGCCTCTATCCTCTCTTAGAGGTAGAGTGTCCACCACTGTCGCGCCGCGCCTCTCAGCTGAAAAACTGCTAGGGGAACCTAGTACTCCCTCGGAGCATAGATCAAGGTAAAAGAGATCCCTAGCTCCTCAAGCCACCCCTCCGTCTCTGTATCCTAAGTACTACCCTCGTACTTCTTGAGGGTCTGCCGCTGGAAATAACGAAGAGTCTTCTGCCACTGGATATCTTCCTCCTCACGGTCAATCCTCAGCTGATCGACCGCCTGAATTTGCTGGGCCTCGGCCGTCTAAGCCACCTGGGGATGACGTTAAGGTGCTATAGCTGTACGGTAAACAAGGATCGCCTAAGACAAAGTAGTAAGGAAAAGCTCAAGGTTTTATTTTATCATTTTATTTCAATTTCTTTCCCAGAACACCCAAATCAAGTAAAGAACAATCATGATGATGCATGTACCTTCCCTAGGGTCTCTACCCTGCAATCAATGTAGTTTCACTTGGTCGTTCGGTAGGCTCAGAGTCCTTGCATCGGATCACAGGGGGCCCTAAAATCCCGTGTCCTAGCCGGTCTTCCCTGACCTATGTCATGCACCAAGATTAACTAACACTGTTGCCCTACCATCCCATGCAATCCTCACTGTTCCTAACTCCAGACTCCGTCCTATCTCTCAACCATCACCTCTGATACCATTCTGTCACGAACCCCTCCCACCAAAGATGCCCCTCCTGAGCTGGAAATGGTGAAAGGGATATAATGACCGCAGAGTCCCGCCTCCAGTAGGCCTCGGGGTGGCGACTAGCACCAAGGGTATGAGTTTTCACAAATATGGGAGGCATTACCCTTTTTATTATTTAGGATCGGGAAATAGGACAAGTCAACCACCAAAAGGAAAAAAGAACAAGTGTATAGAAATAAACCCAAACCAAGCCCACATGCATGTTTAGATAATTTTATAACAAGGTACAAGTACAAGAAATCTCAAAGTACAATACCAAAAGAAAAAAAGAGAACAACAACTGCAACAACTCCAACTGTCCGACTAGTAGGGTCCTGCACGACCCTGGTATTCCTCCTGGAAACTAGAAAGTAAACGTAGGGTGAGCATACAAGTATACTCAGTAGGGAAACCTAAAGATCTCATGCACAAGTGGGGAGACATCCTAATGTCTTGTGAGAACAATAGAAGAAACCTAGCAAGGAATTCTATCCACCCAACCTCACCAGCCACACTCACCAAAACACAAGCACAACAGGTAGTAGTATATAAGAAACAAGAGTATTGGGTACCCCGCACCATTTCCCTTTTGTTAGCTGCTCTTCCTAACAGCGAACGTCCTGACGCTGCCACACTCTCCCCGCCCGCGCACACCTGGGCCTCACAACCACGTATCCCGCCCACACACACCTGGGCCTCACAACCACGTATCCTGTCCGCACACACCTGGGCCTCACAACCACGTATCCCGGCCGCACACACCTGGGCCTCACCACCACGTATCCCATCCGCACACACCTGGGCCTCACAACCACGTATCCCGCCCGCACACACCTGGGCCTCACCACCACGTATCCCATCCGCACACACCTGGGCCTCACAACCACGTATCCCACCCGCACACACCTGGGCCTCATCCCGAAGATTCTTGGGAAATAGTAGAACCTGCCCAAAGAGTCTTGGGCTAAAGACACCCCAAATCGAAACCTACCCAAAGAGTCTTAGGTGTAAGGTCTCCTCAAGCCATCACAGCCTAGGGAAGAAGGAGCAGGAAGGAGCTAGTAACTAAGGGAAAAACACCCTCTCCCATGAAATGGGAGTGTTCGACACTAAGTGCTCAACATGGGTGGGGTGCGATAAAACAAAAAATATAAGGATATATATATATATATATATATATATATACCAGACACACAGCCCAACCTACGGCTTCTAAACAGAGAAACTGAGCACGTGCCTCGGCACTGCTACTACGAAGCATGCATACAAAAAACGACCCCAACCCCATTTAGGTTTTCACATTTCAGAAAAAATTAGTTTATTTAGTTCCTTAACTAATGGGAAACTATCCACAACCAACCATATCGATCGTTCGTAAAACATAACCTTGCCATCCACAAATCAAGTTAGGAAAACACAAGCAGCACAACCAAGTCTTTCTTATTAACAAAACAACCCCATTGATTATTAATTCCGTTCCGCTACCAAGCCCCACCATTCATTAACTCTTTCAATTTTTATTTATTATTCACAACCCAAAGTCCGTTCACATTCAACCCATCCCCGTAGCCCTGCTGCCAACCACCATAACCACAACTGCACCGTACATCATTATCCCTTTAATACCACTTATCGCAGCCCCGCTGCCCATTACCAACACAACATTCACACCAATCCACAACCAAGTCAACCACAACCCCGCTGCTCACCCTATCCACAACAACCCACAAAACACCCCCATCACATGCCAGGTATCCAAGCCAACACCCACATGTTCATTATTCCATTTTTATTCAATCGGGGTGATCACACAAGGGTTCCATATTTTCATTTAATCAGCCAACTTTACGTGATTAACCAAATTCCACATTCCACAAAGTTCTATCCACAAAAACGGTCTATAAAGATAGGGAAACATTTAATTGTGCAAGAAAAGGCCCCCAACGACCGTGATTTTCAGTAGGCAGAATCTCATTCAATTCACAACATAATATCACAGGATATAAAGTAACAGCAATCACAAACTTCCCAACCCCGTTCTTTAACCAGTTATTATCTTAATTTAATGGTTCAACCATTTCTCATGAAAACAAGCGGATACCCACCCCGCATGATGCACAAATTAGAGAGACGAAGGTAAGATCCCTACCTCAACAAGTTCTGATCACAGGGCTCCCCCGAATCAACTTTAGAAGAAGTCTTTCAGCATTCCTCACTTCTGTCGAGTCCCGGAAAACCTCCTCGGGTAGAAGTTGGAAAGGAAAGGCCGAAGGAAAGAACGGATCCAAGCTCGGAAGTTCCGCCTCGTCGTTACGATGCCGTGGCCACTGACGGATCGTAAATCGTAGCTCGGACAAAGAAGTTATGGAAGAAAAGGGGCCTTCGAGTCTCTTGGGAGAGCTCTGCTCAGAGGAAAGGGGAGGAGAGGAGTGAATTGAAAGGAGGAGGGGACCCCTCATTTTATAGGTGAGAAAAGGAAAAGTACATGGCGTGTACTTCATGGTACACGGCGTGTACTCAGTTATTTTACACGGTCTCCACGCGGCTTCCAACATGGCTCCATGGCCATTGACTGGTCAACACATAGTTTGAGGGTAACGCATACGCGGAGAAGGACTACACGACGTGTAGTTTGGACACACGGTGTGTACACATTTATTGCACACGGAAAGGACATAGCTCCAACACGGTACACGACCGTTTACTGATAACGCGTATGCGGGGAAGGACTACACGACGTGTAGAACTGGACACACGGCATGCACACAGCAGGGACACGGTCTTGAACACGGTACATGGCCGTTGACTGGTAACGCGTATGCGGGGAAGGACTACACGACGTGTAGAATTGGACACACGGTGTGCACACAGTAAGGACACTGTCTTCAACACGAGGTATACCCAGTAAGGTGGTACACGGTGTGTAGTTACACTACACGGCGTGTACTCATTTACTTCACACGGCGAGGACACGACCTGCGACACAGGGTATACCCAGAAAGGGGGTACACGGCGTGTACTCAAACTACACGGCGTGTAGTTTCAAAACTCTGGAAAGTGTGGGAAAAGTCCATTTTACCCTCCAGAACACTTCTTGAACTTCTTTTTGAAAAAGGAATGGGCCGGAGAGGTCCGGGCCATTACACTTTTATTTTGAATTTGATCATTTTACATGTCATGCTGATGGATCTGAATATAATAAAGTGTCTGATCAACAACTTCATATTCCGGACTTCTTCTGTGTCTGGTGTAGCTGAATATGAAAACTTGGGTCTATAAACTTATGTCTGAAAAACAACCTCATTACAATGGATTGGGTCCTATTCCTAGAAAACAAAAACATTCTTTTACAAAGAGAGTTAGTTTTCAAAAAATAAAAAACTTTGTTAAAACAAAACACCACAAAGGTTCTTCAATCCCCCATTTGTATTTGTTGAAAACCATCATTAAAAACTTTTCAAACTCTCAAAATTTTCACAAATCAACTTTTTTACTTTTATCAAAATATATCCTTTTTAAAAAAACACGTCCTAACACCACACTAATGGATAAAGTAATGTTTTTTGAAGGAATTCCATCCCTTGATGTCAAGAAATTTTTATGTCCATGTAAAGATAAACTCTCCTCACTTTTTTTCACACTTTCTTTATCTCTCCCCCATTATTTCTTTTCTCACTTTCTTTTTCTCTCCCCCATTCTATGATAACTATAGATTCAGATTCATTTAAAAAGATAAGTAAAAACTTCTTACAAAGTAAAAGTTATTAATTTATCTCCCCATTTGTCAACATAATTCAAAGCACGGTGCGGGTTCTTACTTATGAGGTATAGGAAGACATGGGAGGATTCTAAACATGAAGTTGCAGCCTCAATTCCACAAACATTTCTTTCAACATTAATTTTGTAAAGATATCAGCAATTTGATACTTTGTTGAAATGTATTCCAGAAAAAAATCTCCAGCAATAACTTTCTCTTTTATAAAGTGAAAATTTATATCAATGTGCTTTGATCTCGAATGCTGGACATGATTCTTATAAAGATCAATTGCACTATGATTATCACAAAGTATCTTCAATGGTGTAGAAACTTTTACGTTCAAATATTCTTGTTGAACCTTCATCTACAAAATTTGAGTAAAATCTTGAGTGGCTGCAACATATTCAGATTTAGATGTGCTCAAAGTTACTAAACTTTGTTTCTTACTATGCCAACTCACACAATATTCACCCAAGAAAAATGTTCCTCCTAAGGTTTATTTTTTATCATTAAAATCTCTAGCCCAATCAAAATCAGTATGACCATGAAACTTCATTTCATTTTTTCTTTTGTATAAAAATCCATATGAAGTTGTTCCTTTAAAATATCTTAGAAATATTTTTTCTTCCAAAATATGTGATTATTTTGGATTACCTTAATACCTGGAACACAAAGTTACAACATAAAAAATATTAGGTCTTAAGGCTGTAAGGTAAATAAGACTTCCTATTAGCTTCTAAAATTCTTTCTGATTCACACTTGTTCAAGATTCATCTTTTCTCAACTTTATGTTCACTAAAATAGGAGTTGAAACTTATTTGGATTCTACCATACCAAACTTCTTTAACAATTCCCTATCATACTTTTCTTGGGATAAGAAAATATTTTTTTTCTTTTTTTGAACTTGTATGCCAAGGAACAAAGTTAATTCTCCCAACATTGTCATTTCAAAATTATTCTTCATTTCTTCAAAAAATATTTTACAAGCATTTTCTCTATCCCTAGAAAAAATTATATCATCTACATAAAAAGTTACAATTAGAGTTCCAGAGTCAACATCTTTCACATACACGTTGCTATCAACTTTTACTTTAGAAAAGTTCAACATTCTCAAACAATTATCAAGCTTAGAATACCATGCATGTGGAGCTTGTTTTATCCCATAAAAGGATTTATTCAATTTAAAAACTTTGTTTTCATTCTCATCAAGTAGAAACCCACAAGATTTTTCAATGTAAACTTCTTCCTTAATCTTACCATTTAAGAAATATGAATTTAAATACATTAGATAAACTTTGTAATTCTGATGTGCAACCACTAAAAAAAACATTCTTATAGTTTCTAATCTTGTAACTAGGGAAAACATTTCTTCAAAATTCACACCTTCTACCTTTTATAGCCTTTAAAAACAATCTTGGTTTTGTTTCTTGAAACTTCTCTATGTTCATTTAACTTGTTTCTATAAACCCACTTGGTTTCAATAACATTTTTATTTATTGGACATAAAAAAATTTCTCATGTTTCATTCTTATCAATCTTATCAAACTCTTCATTCATAGAATCCACCCATTATTTTTATTGAAAATATTATGAAAATGATTCTGGTTCAACTTTTGAGATAAGTGACGTCTGATTATCTAATATCAACTTTCTTCTTATCTAAACCAGAGCCTTCTAATTCCTAATAATGTTTTCAGATTCAACATGTTTTTATAATGTAGGAAATTTCAAAGTTTCTTTACCAGCTAAAATTTCCTCATCACACAATTCTTTCGAGTCTTGATAAGGATATTTTGAATTACTTTCACCATTATCCGAATTCTCTAGTTTATCCTCCTTATAATTCTCAACAAATTTTGTTAAGGAATTTTGATTTTCAATTACCTTCACATAATATGAGTCCACCAACTTTTATAAACGTTTGTTCCAGCATTTGTAACTTCTTCTATTTGGTGAATAACCCATAAAAGTTCCTTCCTTAGCTTTCTCATAAAACTTTCCCAAATCTGGATTTTTGATTTTGAGAAAACATGGAATTCAAAAAACTTTGAAGTATTTCAATGAAGGTTTTTTGTTATACCACATTTTATAAGGAGTCATGTTAGTTTTTAGTCTAAAAAAGAATCTATTTTGAACATGTACAATAGTACTAATAGCTTCTCTCTAATAGAATTTTGAAAGTTTTTATTCAGCTAACACAATTCTTCCCATTTCCACCAAGCTTATATTATTTCTTTCTACTACTTCATTTTTTATGGAGTATAAGGAGCACTATATTGATGTTTGATACCATTATTTCTCAAATAAGTTTTAAAATTATTTCTTGTGAATTTGATACCATTATATGTTCTCAACTTCTTTATGGAAACCCCCATTTATTTCTCAACATCCTTTTTGAAGAATTTGAACATTTCAATAGCCTATGACTTATGATTCATAAACATGATGTTTTCCATATAAGTGAAATCATAAATAAAAGTGATAAAGTATAAATCTCTTTTTTTATTGATGTCTCATCATCCCATATACATCATAATGAATAAGATCAAGTGGTCTGGTATATTGAATATCAATTCTCTTATGACCTTTTTCAGTCATTTTTCCTTTCTGGAAAGTAATACAAACATCTTTATCGATTCTTTTCAATTATAGAAAATTCTAAATAGTATCAAATTTAGAAATTTTATTCCTGTTTTTCTGCCCAAGGTGTCCAAGTATTCGATGCCCCAATTGTTTTCATCTTCATCACTCAAGTAACAAGAGTTTTTGAATTCTTTTATTTGAAAGATATTCCCACTGGTTCTTTCTCCTTTTATAATTACTTTTCCATCTTTCAAACTTTTGATGATAAAAAATTATTTTCTAAAAAAACTTCTTTTCCATCATCATAGAGTTGACTTACACTAAGTAAGTTATGTTTTATCCCATAAACATTTAAAAATTCCTTAGATTTTAACTTTTTGGCTTCAATCTCAGCCATTTCAATTCCTTTGATTTTTAAGGAACTATCATTACCAAAGGTAATTATTACTCCATAATGACTTTAAACATGTTTCAATATTTTTATATCACCTGTCATATGTGAAGAGAAAATACTATCAAGTATCCATGGATTTTTTCCTTTTACTTTCTTTCAAATCTATTTCAACAACAAAATATCTTTCCTCAACTTTCTTCTTTTCATATTTCATTTCATTTCTATCATAAGAGACTTGTTCTAGAAGGAGTGTCATACATCTTTAGGCATGCTGACCATATTGATAACATCTTCCACAAACTTCTTTGAGACATTCAGATTGATTTCATGTTGGAAAGTTCCTAACATCTTGAGAATTCACTTTTTCAACTTTCTGTAAGTTAGGAAAGTTTCTCATTCTAATTTCACTATTTCTTCCACTTTTCTCAAACCTTTTTTCAGGTAAGGATAAGTTATGAAAAAAATTATAAGCCCCAATCCCATAGATTCCACAACACCATCAATAACCCTCAAATATTTATTTTCTATTGAAATGAGATCTTTCTCTATTGAAACTTTGTTTAGGTTGGTAACTTCTTTCAACTATAACATACTCAGTACATGGACCATATTTTATTTTGAGTGAGTTTTCTACTTTTGTAGATTTGATAGGTTTATCACATCCTTTTTATACCCAAGATTTTTTTCATGACCCCCTACCACCAAAGATGCCCCTCCTGAGCTGGCAATGGTGAAAGGGAGATAATGACCCCCCGAGTCCTGCCTCCAGTAGGCCCCGGGGTGGCGACTATCACCAAGGGTATGAGTTTTCACAAATATGGGAGGCATTACCCTTTTTATTATTTAGGATCGGGAAATAGGACAAGTCAACCACCAAAAGGAAAAAAGAACAAGTGTATAGAAATAAACCCAAACCAAGCCCACATGCATGTTTAAATAATTTTATAACAAGGTACAAGTACAAGAAAGCTCAAAGTATAATACCAAAAGAAAAAAAGAGAACAACAACTGCAACAACTCCAACTGTCCGACTAGTAGGGTCCCGCACGACCCTGGTAGTCCTCCTAGAAACATGAAAGTAAACGTAGGGTGAGCATACAATTATACTCAGTAGGGAAACCTAAAGCTCTCGTGCACAAGTGGGGAGACATCCTAATGTCCCGTGAGAACAACAGAAGAAACCTAGAAAGGAATTCTATCCACCCAACCTCACCAGCCACACTCACCAAAACACAAGCATAACAGGTAGTAGTATATAAGAAACAAGAGTATTGGGTACCCCGCACCATTTCCCTTTTGTTAGCTGCTCTTCCTAACGACGAATGTCCTGACGCTGCCACACTCTCCCCGCCCGCACACACCTGGACCTCACAACCACGTATCCCGCCCGCACACACCTGGGCCTCACAACCACATATCCCGCACGCACACACCTGGGCCTCACAACCACGTATCCTTCCCGCACACACCAGGGCCTCACCACCACATATCCAACCCGCACACACCTGGGCCTCACAACCACGTATCCCGCCCGCACACACCTGGGCCTCACCACCACGTATCCCGCCCGCACACACCTGGGCCTCACAACCACATATCCCACCCACACACACCTGAGCCTCATCCCGAAGATTCTTGGGAAACAGTAGAACCATCCCGAAGAGTCTTGGGCTAAAGCCACCCCAAATTGAAACCTACCCGAAGAGTCTTAGGTGCAAGGTCGCCTCAAGCCATCACAGCCTAGGGAAGAAGGAGCAGGAAGGAGCTAGTAACTAAGGGAAAAACACCCTCTCCCATGAAATGGGAGTGTTCGGCACTAAGTGCTCAACATGGGTGGGGTGCGATAAAACACAAAAGATACATACATATATATATATATATATATATATATATATATATATATACCAAACACACAGCCCAACCAATGACTTCTAAACAGAGAAACTGAGCATGTGCCTCGGCACTGCTACTACGAAGCATGCATACAACAAACGACCCCAACCACATTTAGGTTTTCAAGTTTCAACAAAAATTAGTTTATTTAGTTCCTTAACTACTGGGAAACTATCCAAAACCAACCACATTGATCGTTCATAAAACATAACCCTGCCATCCACAAATCAAGTTAGGAAAACACAAGCAGCACAACCAAGTCTTTCTTATTAACCAAACAGCCCCATTGATTATTAATTCCATTCCGTTACCAAGCCCCACCATTCATTAACTCTTTCACTTTTTATTTATTATTCATAACCCAAATCCCGTTCACATTCAACCCATCCCCGCAGCCCCGCTACCAACCACCATAACCACAACTGCACCGTACATAATTATCCCTTTAATACCACTTATCGCATCCCCGCTGCCCATTACCAACACAAAATTCACACCAACCCACAACCAAGTCAACCGCAGCCCCACTGCTCACCCTATCCACAACAACCCACAAAACACCCCCATCACATGCCACGTATCCAAGCCAACACCCACATGTTCATTATTCCATTTTTGTTCAACCGGGGTGATCACACAAGGGTTCCAGATTTTCATTTAATCAGCCAACTTTACGTGATTAACAAAATTACACATTCCACAAAGTTCCATCCACAAAAACGGTCTAGAAAGATAGGTCAAAATTTAATTTCACAATCAAAGTCCCCCAACAACTGTGATTTTCAGTAGGCAGAATCTCATTCAATTCAAAACATAATATCACAGGATATAAAGTAACAACAATCACAAACTTCCCAATCCCATTCTTTAACTAGTTATTATCTTCATTTAATGGTTCAACCATTTCTCATGAAAAAAAGTGGATACCCACCCCGCATGATGCACAAATTAGAGAGACGAAGGTAAGATCCCTACCTCAACAGGTTCTGATCACAACGCTCCCCCGGATCAACTTTAGAAGAAGTCTGTCGGTGTCCGTCACTTCTGTCGGGTCCCGGCGAAACCTCCTCGGGTGGAAGTTGGAAAGGAAAGGCCAAAGGAAAGAATGGATCCAAGCTTGGAAGTTCCGCCTCGTCGTTACGATCCCGTGACCGCTGACGGATCGTAAATCGAAGCTCGGACGAAGAAGTTATGGAAGAAAAGGAGCCTTCGAGTCTCTTGGGAGAGCTCTGCTCAGAGGAAAGGGGAGGAGAGGAGTGAATTGAAAGGAGGAGGGGACCCCTCCTTTTATAGGCGAGAAAAGGAAAAGTACACGACGTGTACTTCATGGTACACGGCGTGTACTCGATTATTTTACACGGTCTCCACGCGGCTTCCAACACGGCTCCACGACCGTTGAATGGTCAACACACGGTTTGAGGGTAACGCATACGCGGGGAAGGACTACACGGCGTGTAGTTTGGACACACGACGTGTACTCATTTATTGCACACGGAAAGTACACGACTCCAACACGGTACACGACCTTTGACTGATAACGTGTATGCGGGGAAGGACTACACGGCGTGTAGAACTGGACACATGGCGTGCACACAGCAAGGACACGGTCTTCAACATGGTACACAACCGTTGACTGGTAACACGTATGCGGGGAAGGACTACACGGCTTGTAGAAATGGACACACGGCGTGCACATAGAAAGGACATGGTCTTCAACACGGGGTATACCCGGCAAGGTGGTACACGGTGTGTAGTTACACTATACGGCGTGTACTCATTTACTTCACACGGCGAGGACACGACTTGCGACACGAGGTATACTCGGAAAGGGGGTACACAGCATGTACTCATTTATTGCACATGGAAAGGACACAACTTCAACATGGTACACGACCATTACTGATAATGCATACGTGGGGAAGGACTACACAGCGTGTAGAACTGGACACACGGCGTGCACACAGCAATGACACAGTCTTCAACACGGTACACGACCGTTGACTGGTAACGCGTACGCGGGGAAGGACTACACGGCATGTAGAACTGGACACACGGCGTGCACATAGTAAGGACACAGTCTTCAACACAGGGTATACCCGACAAGGTGGTACACGGTGTGTAGTTACACTACACGGCGTGTACTCATTTACTTCACACGGCGAGGACACGACCTGTGACACGGGGTATACCCAGAAAGGGGGTACACGACGTGTAGTCAAACTACACGACGTGTAGTTTCAAAACTCTGGAAAGTGTGGGAAAAGTCCATTTTACCCTCCAGAATACTTCTTGAACTTCTTTTTGAAAAAGGAATGGGCTGGAGAGGTCCGGGCCATTACATCAGATACCTCTTAAAACATTCTCATCCCTGAGAATTCAAAACCAACCCAGAGGAAACCCAACAAGATACCTCTTAGGGTTTTCGTTATAACAGGAACCCAACCAACAACCCTAATCATATGTGTTAGGAATTCCTTCTCCTATGTCAAGATATTATCCGCTTTAGGCGGCACTGACTCGCCTGCACGGGTTTAATCGCATCCTTATTAATGCGTCTCGATTAAGAATTGGGTCTTCCCACTTTCATACATTAGGATTTTTCAACTCGAACTACCCCCAACACTACACAACCAACACACTGCCCGAACACGTGGTTTTGGGAAATTCCTTCTCCTATGTCGAGATATTATCCGCTTTAGGCAGCACTGACTCACCTGCATGGGTTCAATCGCATCTGCATTAATGCGTCTCGATTAAGGATCAGGTTTTTCCCTTTCCCCACACATCTGGACATGCTACACACTACCAGGGAACAAGAAAACAAAAAGGTCTCACAACTGACAAGCCAAGCATTCCATATATCAAAGGTACAAAGTAAAACATCAACACAAAGCTCAGAAGAACAAGGGAAAACACAAGTAAAAACAACTCTGGGTACTTAGCGTGCATCTGGGTCTCCCACTCCCAAGTACTCTCCTCGAGGCCGCCATGCCTCTACAACCACGAACCAACGGAATGGTTCATCCATGGAGCACCTTCTCTTTACGATCCTCGATTCTGACTGGACGTTCCTCGAAGGTCGCGTCGTCTCCCATATCTAACTCTCCCCAGTCGATAACGTGGGAGTTGTCGTGTAAGTACCGACGAAGTTGGGAGACATGGAAGACGTCATGAACCTTCTCCAACCGAGGTGACAGGGCCAACTAATATGCCACCTCGCCAACTCGCCTCAACACCTCAAAAGGTCCGATGAACCTAGGTGAGAGCTTTCTCCCTTTCCCAAACCTCCGCTTCCCTCGTCGAGGGGAAACCTTCAAGAACACATGATCTCCAACCTTGAACTCCAAGAGCCTCCTCCGACGATCAGCATAAGACTTATGTCGGTCCTGAGCCACTTTCATCCTCTCACGTACAAGCTGGACTTTCTCTGTGGTGTTCCGCACTACCTTGGCCCAAGAGCACCTGTATCACCAACCTCTGCCCAGCAAATGGGTGAACGACATGGTCTTCCATACAAATCCTCAAACGGTGCCATGAAAATAGTAGAGTGGAATCTGTTGTTATAGGAAAACTCTACCAAAGGCAAGTGTCGTACCCATGATCCTCCGAAATCCAGAACGCATGCTCACAGCATGTCCTCCAACGTCTGGATAGTCCGCTCTGTTTGCCCATCGGTCTGGGGGTGGAAAGCAGTGCTAAGGCGTAGCTGGGTGCCAAAAGCATGCTGTAACCCCCTCCAGACTCGTGAGGTAAACCGAGTATCCCGATCTGAGACAATAGTCTTTGTAACTCCATGAAAATGTACCACCTCATCTACTTACCTCTGTGCCAAGGTACTCACTGGGCCTGACTCCTTAATTGCTAAGAAGTGAGCTGATTTCGTCAGTCAATCCACCCCTACCCAGATAGAATCATAACCACCCTGAGCTCTGGGTAGTCCTGTGAAGAAGTCCATTGAGATGTCATCCCACTTCCACTCGGGGACATCTAAAGGATGCAAAAAACCACTGGGAACATGGTGTTCATCCTTCACTTTCTGACACACTAGGAATTTAGCCACAAACTCCGCCACTGCCCATTTCACCCCGGGCCACCAAAACTGTTCCCTCAGGCCTCTGTAAATTTTCGAAACTTCTGGATGTACTGCCAAGGCTGAGCTATGGAACTCACGGAGAACTCCCTCATGAATTGCCTCTAGAACAAACAACCTTCCATGGAAAATCATCAGATGTCGGCTATCCTCTGACCATCCCTCTGGAGCGTTCCCCTGATCGACACGATCCCGCATCACTTCTACCTCGGAGTCCCCCCACTGAGACTCTTCCACCTGCTGCAGCAAGGAGGAATGCACCGTCATCTGAAACAAACAGCCTCTAACACCTTCTACCTTGGCATCCAAGTGCAAGTTTGCCAATTCTCCCATCGCCTTCCAAGCATCATTGGATTCTCGAACTACTTCCTGATGCGACTTCCTGCTCAGGGCATCAGCCACAACATCGCCCTTACCTTCAGTGTAAGAGATATCAAAGTCATAGTCTTGGAGAAACTCGACCCATCTCCGCTGCCGTAAGTTCAGGTCACGCTGGGAGAAGATATAACGCAGGCTCTTGTGATCTGAGAAGACCACAAAGCGCTCCCCAAAGAGGTAATTTCGCCACAACTTCAGTGCGAACACTACTACTGCAAGCTCTAGGTCATGGGTGGCATAGTTACGCTCGTGAGGGCGTAACTACCTAGACCCATAACAGATCACTCCCTTCTTCTGCATCAGCACGCACCCCAGACCAAGGCCAGAAGCATCAAAAAAACACCTCATACAACAACCCTTCCTCTGGAAACCTGAGTACGGGAGCACTGACCAACTTCTCCTTCAGGTAGTCGAAATCTTTCTGGCACTGCTCGCTCCATAGGAAGACCTGGTTCTTCCTCGTCAAAGCTGTCAATGGGGCAACAACTCGAGAGAAGTCTGAAACGAACCTACGATAGTAACCTGCCAACCCCAGGAAACTACGAACTTCTGCCACACTCTTGGGTGCTGCCCAAGAAACAACTGCCTCCACCTTCGATGGGTCCACCGACACTCCATGCTGAGACACCACGTGTCCAAGGAAGTATACTTCTTGTGTCAAGAACTTACACTTCGACAATTTCCCGTAAAGCTGGTGGTGTCAGAGGAATTCCAAGACTGCCCTGAGATGCTCAACGTGCTCCTCCTCTGATCTTGAGTAGATCCGGATGTCATTGATAAACACAACGACGAACTGGTCCAGAAAATCTCGGAAGAAAAAGTTCATAAGTCCCATGAACACAGCTGGTGCATTCGTAACTACAAATGACATCACTACAAACTCGAAGTGCCCATACCTTCACCTAAAAGTCATCTTCGAGATGTCACTGTCCTTTACCCTCAGCTGATGATATCCAGATCATAGATCAATCTTGGAAAACCAACCTTCTCCCCTCAGTTGGTCGAAGAGATCATCTATCCTTGGGAGGGGTAGTGGTTCTTGACCGTTACCTGGTTCAACCTTCGGTAGTCTATACATAGCCTGAGACCACCATCTGCCTTCTTCACGAACAAAACTGGAGCACCCCATAGCGATAAGCTGGGTCGAACAAAACCCTTCTCCGTTAGATCATCAATCTGAATCTACAACTCTCACAACTCCGAAGGTGCCATCCGATAAGGGCCCATCAAAATCGGACGGGCACCAGGCTGTAAGTCTATCCCGAACTCAACGTCACGTCGGGGGGGGGGGGGTAGAGTCACAAAATCCTCAAGAAAAACATCGAGGAACTCCCCAACAACCTTAGGAACATCCATCATCTCTGTATCAGCTGGAAACACTGATAAACCACCTAACAAGGAAAGGATAGGATCCACACGCCGGCTTCCCACCTGATAGCTCCTCTCACCAACAAAAGCTACACGTTGCCTATCCACGTCGAAGAACACGACTCTTCTCCGGAAGCAGTCGATAACGGAACTAATAGAAAATATCCAGTCGATGCCTAGGATGATATCGTATGGATGCATCTATAATAGAAGAATGTCCTCACTAGATCGATGTGGTCCCAACGTCAGCCCACATCCCCGGAAAACACAAGATGCACTGGTCTGGCCTCCAACTGGTGTACTCAGAACCAGTGGTACAGAAAGTCTCTCTACGTCTAGTCCCAAAGCATGGGCTAGACCAAGTGCAACAAAGGAATGCGAAGCTCCCGAATCGAACAAAGAAGAAATAATAGTGCTGAACAAACAAATCGTACCTCGCACCACCTCTGGTCCTGCTGGAGCTGTCAACTCTGCTACGTGCAACTGTCCACGCCCAGCTCCTCTACCTCTCTGATGTCTTCCACCTCCCCAACCACGCCCTAGTCGAGGTCCCTGAGGAGCACCCTGAGGTCGGCCTCCTCCCGCAATGTTTTCCCTTGGAGGAGCATGGTCCTGCTGCTGCTGGAAGGGCCTCGCTGGAAACTGGTGCTGCTGAGGTGGGTGCTGAACCTTCCCACCTTTACCGTACTGAGCTCGGGTCGGGCACCGACTCTGAACGTGCCTGAAACCTCCACAAGAAAAACACCTCGGTCCTGGGCTCGTGAAAAAGTGGCGAGGACCCGAAGATCTGAACTGGAACTACTGGGGCCTGCTCCCCACTGGCCTGAACCTGGAGGGTCCTGTCGCAGGAGACCTGCTGATGATTGCCTTCCCCTTCTACGAGCCTGGATGGTTCCCCTCTCGTGGTGCACCTCACAGTGAGTGCATCCTCTCTACAACCTCTGCCTCTTCTGTACCACCAAGTACGTCGGAAGGGTGAAGGGGGTGACGACATACTAGAGCGAAGGACAAAGTGCCTCCTCCAAACATCTCACCCGAGACTCCTCATCCGGAAAGAGATCTGGAGAAAAGCGCAGAAGATCCTTGAACTTGATCCCCAACTCTCATACTGACATACTCCCCTGCTGAAGGGAGAGTAACTCCTACCACTTCTCTGCCTTGATCATGGAAGAAAGGAATTCCTCTCGGAATTCCTTCTCAAAGTCATCCCAAGGAACCTCTGCCTCTATCCTCTCTTAGAGGTAGAGTGTCCACCACTGTCGCGCCGCGCCTCTCAGCTGAAAAACTGCTAGGGGAACCCAGTACTCCCTCGGAGCATAGATCAAGGTAAAAGAGATCCCTAGCTCCTCAAGCCACCCCTCCGTCTCTGTATCCTAAGTACTACCCTCGTACTTCTTGAGGGTCTGCCGCTGGAAATAACGAAGAGTCTTCTGCCACTGGATATCTTCCTCCTCACGGTCAATCCTCAGCTGATCGACCGCCTGAATTTGCTGGGCCTCGGCCGTCTAAGCCACCTGGGGATGACGTTAAGGTGCTATAGCTGTACGGTAAACAAGGATCGCCTAAGACAAAGTAGTAAGGAAAAGCTCAAGGTTTTATTTTATCATTTTATTTCAATTTCTTTCCCAGAACACCCAAATCAAGTAAAGAACAATCATGATGATGCATGTACCTTCCCTAGGGTCTCTACCCTGCAATCAATGTAGTTTCACTTGGTCGTTCGGTAGGCTCAGAGTCCTTGCATCGGATCACAGGGGGCCCTAAAATCCCGTGTCCTAGCCGGTCTTCCCTGACCTATGTCATGCACCAAGATTAACTAACACTGTTGCCCTACCATCCCATGCAATCCTCACTGTTCCTAACTCCAGACTCCGTCCTATCTCTCAACCATCACCTCTGATACCATTCTGTCACGAACCCCTCCCACCAAAGATGCCCCTCCTGAGCTGGAAATGGTGAAAGGGAGATAATGACCGCAGAGTCCCGCCTCCAGTAGGCCTCGGGGTGGCGACTAGCACCAAGGGTATGAGTTTTCACAAATATGGGAGGCATTACCCTTTTTATTATTTAGGATCGGGAAATAGGACAAGTCAACCACCAAAAGGAAAAAAGAACAAGTGTATAGAAATAAACCCAAACCAAGCCCACATGCATGTTTAGATAATTTTATAACAAGGTACAAGTACAAGAAATCTCAAAGTACAATACCAAAAGAAAAAAAGAGAACAACAACTGCAACAACTCCAACTGTCCGACTAGTAGGGTCCTGCACGACCCTGGTATTCCTCCTGGAAACTAGAAAGTAAACGTAGGGTGAGCATACAAGTATACTCAGTAGGGAAACCTAAAGATCTCATGCACAAGTGGGGAGACATCCTAATGTCTTGTGAGAACAATAGAAGAAACCTAGCAAGGAATTCTATCCACCCAACCTCACCAGCCACACTCACCAAAACACAAGCACAACAGGTAGTAGTATATAAGAAACAAGAGTATTGGGTACCCCGCACCATTTCCCTTTTGTTAGCTGCTCTTCCTAACAGCGAACGTCCTGACGCTGCCACACTCTCCCCGCCCGCACACACCTGGGCCTCACAACCACGTATCCCGCCCACACACACCTGGGCCTCACAACCACGTATCCTGTCCGCACACACCTGGGCCTCACAACCACGTATCCCGGCCGCACACACCTGGGCCTCACCACCACGTATCCCACCCGCACACACCTGGGCCTCACAACCACGTATCCCGCCCGCACACACCTGGGCCTCACCACCACGTATCCCATCCGCACACACCTGGGCCTCACAACCACGTATCCCACCCGCACACACCTGGGCCTCATCCCGAAGATTCTTGGGAAATAGTAGAACCTGCCCAAAGAGTCTTGGGCTAAAGACACCCCAAATCGAAACCTACCCAAAGAGTCTTAGGTGTAAGGTCTCCTCAAGCCATCACAGCCTAGGGAAGAAGGAGCAGGAAGGAGCTAGTAACTAAGGGAAAAACACCCTCTCCCATGAAATGGGAGTGTTCGACACTAAGTGCTCAACATGGGTGGGGTGCGATAAAACACAAAATATAAGGATATATATATATATATATATATATATATACCAGACACACAGCCCAACCTACGGCTTCTAAACAGAGAAACTGAGCACGTGCCTCGGCACTGCTACTACGAAGCATGCATACAAAAAACGACCCCAACCCCATTTAGGTTTTCACATTTCAGAAAAAATTAGTTTATTTAGTTCCTTAACTAATGGGAAACTATCCACAACCAACCATATCGATCGTTCGTAAAACATAACCTTGCCATCCACAAATCAAGTTAGGAAAACACAAGCAGCACAACCAAGTCTTTCTTATTAACAAAACAACCCCATTGATTATTAATTCCGTTCCGCTACCAAGCCCCACCATTCATTAACTCTTTCAATTTTTATTTATTATTCACAACCCAAAGTCCGTTCACATTCAACCCATCCCCGTAGCCCTGCTGCCAACCACCATAACCACAACTGCACCGTACATCATTATCCCTTTAATACCACTTATCGCAGCCCCGCTGCCCATTACCAACACAACATTCACACCAATCCACAACCAAGTCAACCACAACCCCGCTGCTCACCCTATCCACAACAACCCACAAAACACCCCCATCACATGCCAGGTATCCAAGCCAACACCCACATGTTCATTATTCCATTTTTGTTCAATCGGGGTGATCACACAAGGGTTCCATATTTTCATTTAATCAGCCAACTTTACGTGATTAACCAAATTCCACATTCCACAAAGTTCTATCCACAAAAACGGTCTATAAAGATAGGGAAACATTTAATTGTGCAAGAAAAGGCCCCCAACGACCGTGATTTTCAGTAGGCAGAATCTCATTCAATTCACAACATAATATCACAGGATATAAAGTAACAGCAATCACAAACTTCCCAACCCCGTTCTTTAACCAGTTATTATCTTAATTTAATGGTTCAACCATTTCTCATGAAAACAAGCGGATACCCACCCCGCATGATGCACAAATTAGAGAGACGAAGGTAAGATCCCTACCTCAACAAGTTCTGATCACAGGGCTCCCCCAGATCAACTTTAGAAGAAGTCTTTCAGCATTCCTCACTTCTGTCGGGTCCCGGAAAACCTCCTCGGGTAGAAGTTGGAAAGGAAAGGCCGAAGGAAAGAACGGATCCAAGCTCGGAAGTTCCGCCTCGTCGTTTCGATGCCGTGGCCACTGACGGATCGCAAATCGTAGCTCGGACAAAGAAGTTATGGAAGAAAAGGGGCCTTCGAGTCTCTTGGGAGAGCTCTGCTCAGAGGAAAGGGGAGGAGAGGAGTGAATTGAAAGGAGGAGGGGACCCCTCATTTTATAGGTGAGAAAAGGAAAAGTACATGGCGTGTACTTCATGGTACACGGCGTGTACTCAGTTATTTTACACGGTCTCCACGCGGCTTCCAACATGGCTCCATGGCCATTGACTGGTCAACACATAGTTTGAGGGTAACGCATACGCGGAGAAGGACTACACGACGTGTAGTTTGGACACACGGTGTGTACACATTTATTGCACACGGCAAGGACATAGCTCCAACACGGTACACGACCGTTTACTGATAATGCGTATGCGGGGAAGGACTACACGACGTGTAGAACTGGACACACGGCATGCACACAGCAGGGACACGGTCTTGAACACGGTACATGGCCGTTGACTGGTAACGCGTATGCGGGGAAGGACTACACGGCGTGTAGAATTGGACACACGGTGTGCACACAGTAAGGACACTGTCTTCAACACGGGGTATACCCAGTAAGGTGGTACACGGTGTGTAGTTACACTACACGGCGTGTACTCATTTACTTCACACGGCGAGGACACGACCTGCGACACAGGGTATACCCAGAAAGGGGGTACACGGCGTGTACTCAAACTACACGGCGTGTAGTTTCAAAACTCTGGAAAGTGTGGGAAAAGTCCATTTTACCCTCCAGAACACTTCTTGAACTTCTTTTTGAAAAAGGAATGGGCCGGAGAGGTCCGGGCCATTACACTTTTACAATAATTTTTTTGGAACCTAAAATGTTAAAAGAATCAAATGAAGCATTATTTTTGGTAAGAGAAGATTTCACCCGATTATCGTATTAAGCCTTCTCAAAAAATTTAGAAGTACCATATTTTACATTCGAATCTTTTTTGAAGTTTTAATTCATCTTCCTCAAGGTGATTCCAGACTCAAGAAGTTTTGATTGAAACCTGTAAACTTCTTCTTCTATAGTTTCTAGCTTCTTACTAAGATCTTAAATCATCTTTCCTTGTTCAACAATTCTAAGTTTGTAACTTTAAATATCCTCGATGTATTCTTCCTCCTACTTAATAACATCTTTTCTTCCATCAACAACTTCTTGAAAATATTTATTCATAACTTTAATTTCTTTTTTGAGAGTTTTTTTTCTCAAGACACGCAACAAGTTCTGTTTTGAGATGATACCTATAAGATTCTTCACCACCTTATTCACTCTCTGAGGAATCTTTTGTTTTATCAACTTTTTCAATGAAGGCTCTGAATTGTTCTGAACTTTTATCTTCAGAATAATTATTTTTGGTTGAGTCTGATTCAAATTTCTTACTCAACATACTTCTTTCGTTTTTATTAAACTTATTCTTGTATTTGTTAGAAGAATTTTCTTCTTTATAATTTTTTCCACTTCTTCCATCGAGGTTTTCCATCAAAATCATCTCAATATTCTCTAACTTTCTTCTTGGGGAAATTCAAAGAAAAGTGTCAGATTCCACCACACTCAAAAAAATTGAGAATAAGTTTACCTCTATACTTTCCTCTTCCTCTTCAATAGTTCTTGGATATAAGAGACATGATTTTTTCATTAAACCCATTATCCTATTTATCTTCAGAGTCACAAGGATAAACATCTTCAACATCTTGAATTTTCAACTTTCTCATAGCTTCAAAAGCCATTTCATCTTTCATATTCTTTTTAAAAATTGGATATTTCCTCATTTCATAAGAAACAAGAAAGTTATGAAATTCATCAAGAGATAAATCATCTTTATCTTCTAAAAAATAAATTTTAGAATTAAATCTATCCATAAAGTTTCTTTAAAATTGTATAATATTACAAGAAATCTCCAAATCCTATAATGTTTCAAACAATTTCATTTACTCTAGTGAAGTATTCATAAATTGTTTCTTCATCTCTCATTTTTATGTCTTCATACTTACTACACCAGATTTTTATCTTTTCTTACTTAACTTTTTTATTCCCTTAGAAAACACTTTCCAGCTTGTCCCACATACTTTTTGACGTTTTGAGACCCATCACCTTCTGATAAAAATTCTTTAATAAGGACATAAGAATTTTATTTCTATACTTTCCATCAAATTCTATATTTCTCTTATCTGAAAATGTAACAGGATCATTTTTATCAATAGTTGGAAAACCAATAGTAGTTACATCAACAGCTTCAAGGCCAAGAGATAGAAGATAAGGAATCATCCTATTTTTCCATCAATAATAATTTTTCCATCAAATTTAGGAACTCCAATACTATTTACAGAATTGATATTATCCATGATAAGGATTCAAAAAGAGAAACTTTCCTCTAATACCAATTAAAGTTCTAAAATATCAAATAATAACCGATAGGGGGGGGGGGGTTGAATCAGTTGTTCACTTTTTATAAGTTTCAAAACATTTAGAAACTTAACCCTTGAAACTTGTTAAGATTTATTTCCTTATCAAATTTTAGTAAATAATCATGCATGAAAAAGTAGGAAAGCAAGTAAAGCATACAAGATTTAAAAGTTTTGGCCTCAGTGTGAGAACTTAAATCCTTTCCATAGCCACTCTTGTGGGTCTATGGAAATACAATATTAAGAATAAGTGAATATAACTTATGAAAACTCTTTATAGAAACCTTCTATCTCCCAATAAGAATGATTATATTGAATCCCATCAATTTACAATGTTTTATTATAAAAAAACCAAGACAAACAAAAGAATAAATACTTTATTGAATATGATCCATAATTGCTTAGTCTGAATCCTCAGTCTGATTTGGCTGGATATGATTTTCTCAATCCAATGATGATGGATTCTGGATTCAATTTTTTCAATACAATGATACTGGATTCTAGATCCAATTTTCTCAATACAATGATGCTGGATTCTGGATAAAATTTTCTCAATATAATGATGTTGGATTCTAGATATGATTTTCTCAATAAAATGATGCTAGATTTTGGATCCAATTTTTTGAGTATGATAATGTTGTATCCTGGATTCGATTTTATGAGTATGAAGATTCTAGACCAGATTCCCTAAATATGATAATTCAATATAATGAATTCATTCTCAATCTTCAAAACTCAAATTCTTCTCAAATGCTCAATACAATTATTCTTCAATCAGATGAGAACTTTCACTTTGAATTATCTAGTGCTCTGCCTTTTTCATGTGTGTGAATGTTTTGAATAAACAAATGATCCGAGGAAGTATTTATAGGTGACTTGGAAAACAAAGGCGAGAAACTTGGAAACATTACCCACTTCCTAAAATAAAAAAATATCTAAAAATCTATTGTATTTAAAACTTCAAATTTGAATTCTTCAAACCTCCTTATATTTATTTGAGATTTATGAAAAATTGAAATTCAAGTTTGACCACTTCAATTCATCATACCTTTCTCAGCTCATTACTATTTGTTTCTTTCTCAGCTTCATTATGATCTATTTCTTTCTCAGATCATTACGATCTTTTCCTTTCTCATTTCATTATGATCTGTTTCTTTCTCAGCTCATTATGACCTATTTATTTCTCAGTTTATTTCTCATATCATTACAATATGTTTCTTTATCATCTCATTATGATCTGTTTCTTTCTCATCTCATTACGATCTTTTTATTTCTCAGCTCATTATGATATGTTTCTTTCTCAGTATTATTTTCCTATTATGAAAATATCAATATGAAAACATGAGTATGAAAATATCAGTATGATTTTACTAGTATGAAAATACCAGTAAAAAAATATTAGTACGAAAATATAATTATAGAAATCTCAGTATGATTTTTCTGGTACAAAAATCTGAGTATGAAAATCTCAGTACAATTTTCCCAGTACAAAAAACCCAGTATAAAAAACTCAATATGATTTGTTTCTTCCTCAGGCTCAATAATATATTTTTCTTTCTCATCTCATTACGATGTAATTCCCATTACAATGGAAATATCATTTTTCAACCCTAGATTTATTCAAACCTCTCCACTATTTCTTCAAAAGCTTTTAACATGAAAGGATTTATGATTTGTGAGAACTTCTTGATCAACAAAGCATCATCTGATTCTGTTTTAGAAAGTATGAAAACTTTATAACTCTTGACTTCACTGTCTTATTTAAAAACTCTTTAGAAACTTCATTATTTCTTTAATTATTTTTAATTAAATAATTTTCAATGTCATGCCTATGGACCTGAATATGATAAATTGTCTAATCAATAACTTCATCTTCCCGACTTCTTCTATGTCTGGTGCAACTAAATATAAAAACCTGGGTTTGAAAACTTGTGTCCGGAAAACAACCTCATTATGATGGATTGGGTCTGATTCCTAGAAAATAAAAACATTCATTTACAAAGAGAGTTAGTTTTCAAAAAATAATGGTCATTCTAGAAAGATAAACATTACTTACCTTCTTTCCATAATGATCATTAAAAAATGGGAATGCTACTCATGTGTACGTACGGCCTACTATCTCCATGATCATAATGTTGGTTCATTTTTCATAATCGTCTTTAATTTATGATTTTAAAAGTATAATTTATGTAAAAATTTGATAATTATATCATTTTTATTATTCTAGATATGTTTAAATAATGACCTCATTGACCATAGTCGACCTATCAAAGTCAGTTTTGACACATAATCCGAATATGGTCAAAACATATGAATTTAATATTATTGATTAAGTAATTGTATAGAGGTTTTTATAAGTGAAATAAAAGTAATAATAAACTTTTAAAAGGTTATTAATAAATTAAATAACTATCATATGTTTATTATTCATAAAAATAGAGTAAAAACATGACAAATCAGACTCAAGGTAAGGTTTTCTTAACTCAATTTCCATTCATTGGGTTAAAATTTTATGTAATTATTTATGTTATGAGAATAATATGTGTGAAATGACATATGATTGTATTATTATATATTTACACTTTTATCGTGAGGATTTTAAATTATCACACATAATTATTTCATTGATTTATTCTCACTCCAATGATACGATCTCTATAAGGTGTTTTCTCATCTCACTTTTATTTTTGTGATATATATTCCATATTCAAAACTTATTTTTTGTGTGGTGTATATACTGAACATGAATGTATTTTATGATTCTTATCCTTAAATTTATGGGGTTTTACATATCCCTTTGACCATATCTCTTTCACGGGGTTTACGGTTTCAAAGTTACCAATGCAATAATGCTTTGTTGTCAAATTTTTTCTTCTTTGAGATGATTGTTATGTTATACACCTATATTAATTTATGAGGTCTGTATACTTATCATTTGAAATTATATATCATGAATATTATTTTTTCTCATGATATTTTAAGTTTCATTTAACATTATTCCTTCATGGGGCTTATGATTCAATTTTTTTAATGTGGAATGAGACACTTTGAAATGTTTAAAGGTTATTTTCATCATGAATGTTTTGAATGATATTTTAAGGTGATTTACATTCATAAACATCAAAAAAACTTATTTTTACTTATCCTACACCGGGGATATTTCTCATTGATTCCATCATCATTCTTTCTTTGGATGGATCATGATTGTTTCAATGATATTATTAAGGAACCCATTTCTTTTCCATGGGTTAATCTTGTATCAAAGAGATTATTATGAAACCCATTTATTTTCCATGGGTTAATCATGTTTCAATGAGATTTTTATGGAACCCATTTCTTTTCCAAAAGATAACCATTTTTTAAATATATTGTTTTTGAAAACCATTTATTTTCCACGAGTTGATTATGTCTTAAAGAGATTGTTATGGAACCCACTTATTTTCCATGGGTTAACTATGTTTCAAAGAGATTTTTATGGAACAAATTTATTTTCCATGGGTTAATCATGTTTTGAAAAGAATAATGGTTATTTTCAACGAGTTATGATAAAATGAATTCTCTATGTGATTTATTCATTATTCGGTTCTTGGACATTATAAATGATGGGTGTCCCAATATAGTGCCAGAAAATCCCGTTACAACTTAACATGGGGTGACCCAGATAGTGTCAGGAAATCCTGTTACAACTTAACATGGGGTGGCCTAGATAGCATTGGGAAATACCCTTATATCTTAACATGGGGTGGCTCAGATAGCGCTGAGAAAACCTATTACATATTAACATGGATTGACCCAGATAGCATTGGGAAAACCCGTTAAAAATTAACATGGAGTGGACCAGATAGCATCAGGTGAGTCTGTTATATATCTCCAATGCATTGGGTAATGATAATGTTGGAATTTGACCATATGGTTATTCCAATTAAAAGGGGTTTGAAAGGGTTTTATGAAAGTGATGATCCAAGTTACCAAAAAGAGTTTTAATTGATTTTATGAGTTTATAATGCTTCTAATGATAAATATTTACATCACATGTCTTTTTATTATTGATTCTTATAACTCTTGTCTTTTCCATGTTTTTATATTTCATGATCCATGTATTTATGGGTATGAGTTCTTTTCTAACTCACTCATGCACTTTGATTATGTCATCATACCCTTATGCACTTTTATGCTCATTAATAACATTTAATTGGTAATGATTATGTTTACCATTACTGATCATCTAATATCACCCTTCTTATGTTTCCTTTTCCCTAGGTTTTAAAGAATGATATTGAACAAGCTAGGTCTATAAGGGATTTCATATGGATGATGATGATGTAGTAATGTGAAAAAGAAAAGATAGGTTAAGTGGGATAAATTCTCATTTAAAGTCATGTGATTTGTTTATGTAGGAGTTTATCCTAATTCTATATAACTCTAAACCTAAAAGGCCCTACAACATGTAAGTGATCCAAGTTTTCCTTTTGATGTTGTAAAGTTTATATGAAAAATTAGGGTCATAATTATCGACATCATAGATGGGAATTTAAAGTTATGGATTTTAGCATAGGATATGGTAGTGAAGGTTATAGGATATTATAGCCAAGGTCACCAATAGGTTTAGTGTCCAATAACTCAAGGAGGTTTGTATCAGTTGGGAAATCAGACCCCTTTTTAGCAGCAATAACAATTTCCTCCTAGGTAGTACCAGTCCTAGGGATCACCGAAGTTCGGTTAGCAGTTGGGGTAGGTGGAGTTGGTAGAGGGATACCTTATAATGATTCCCATCCTTAGGGAGAAATATTAGATAATAGTCATAGAGTTCATCAGTATAGTGGAAGAAGAACTGGGTGAGGTAAGATGTATTCGATGGAGTTTTCAGCGCCAGTAGGTCTAGAGGTTTTTCAAGGTATGATCAGTTTATCATCTACCCTAGTTCTCACCTTATTTGATTTGGTATCCTCACACTCTTTTGTTTCTAATTCTTTGGTACATTATTTGGGATTAGAGGTGGAGATACTTACAATTCTCATAGTGTTTTCCACACCTATTGGGGGTTATAATGCTTTGTTTGATGTGTTCAGGGGGTGTATATTGGTGATGGGGAAACACCAATCAGTGGGGGATTTCTTTTTTACTATGGATACAACCATACAATGTTATAATTGGTATGGATTGACTGTATTCTGTGTGTGAATTCATTGATTATTTTTGTAGGAGAGTTTTCTTTTATGATGTGTAAGGCTAATAAGAGGAGTTCGTTAGTGAGCAGAGTTATCTAGTGGGTGATAGGAATGTGGGTCCTCTGTTATCTTATTTGGTGGATCCATAAGTATATTCTTAAGAAAAGGATTCTCCCAGGGTTATGGAGGTGTTTCTGGATGTCTTCCTAGATGAGGTTGTGACACTACCCCATCAATGCAACGTCGAGTTTATGATAGAGTTGCAATCAGGAACATATTTTATTTTGATGTACCCCTACTGAATAAAACCTACAAATTTTCATGAGTTGAGGTTTTAGGTTGATGATATGATGAAAAAGGGTTTCATATGACTCAATGTGTCTCCTTGGGTTGCTCTAGTGTTGTTCACCAAGAAGGAGGATAACAGTATTAGTTTGTGCATAGACTATCAAAGCTTGAATCAGGTGACAGTCAAGAACCATTACCCCTTCCAAGGATTAAATATTAGTTTAACCAACTGAAGGGAGACAATTTGTTTTTTAAGATTGATTTGTGGTTTAGATATTACTATATGAGGTTGGAGAATGAGGATATTATAAAGTCTTCCTTTAGGTGTGGATATGATCACTTCGAGTTCATGGTCATTCTATTTGGTGTTATGAATGCACTAGTTGTGTTCATGGGGATTATGAACTACATGTTCCATGAGTTCCTATATTAGTTTGTAGTAATGTTCTTTGATGATATATTGATCTACTCAAATTCAAAGGAGGAGCATTACAACCATCTCATAGTAGTCTTGTAGGTTCTTTGACATCATCATCATTATGGGAAGATGCCCATATACAAGTTATCAATGTGAGAGGTGCATTTCCTTGGGAACATTATGTCTCAATAAGGTGTTTCCATTGACCCATTGAAGATTGAGGTAGTCGTTTCTTGGGAAACACCCAAGAACAAGGAAAAGGTTAACAGTTCCTCAGTCTTTTAGGATATTAACATAGGTTTGTGTTAGAATTTTCTTAGATTTAAACCTTGCTAACATCTTTGAGATATAAGGAGTAGGATTTCATATGGACTGATCAGTGTTAAATAGTTCTCAGTTACCTAAAGGATAGGATAATCAGTGCCTTAGTTCTTTGGTTGCTTGAAGACGGTGTGATGTTTGAGGTTTTCTATGACACATCTTATCTGGGGTTGGGATGTTTCTTGATGCAACAAAGGGAAGTAATAACTTATAGGTCTAGGCAGTTACAACCCCCATGAGTGAAACTATTCCACCCATGATCCGAATATAGAGGAAGTTGTGTTTACACTGAATCTATAGTGACATTACCTCACTGTTGATCATTTTGTGGTTTTCACGGAACACAAGATCCTACAATATGTTTTATCTCATCTGGATTAGAATTTATCCCAATAGAGATAGATGAAGTTTCTCCAAGATTATGATTTTGAGATCTCTTACACTCCAGCTAAGGAGAATGTCATTGCCACTGCATTGATTTTGAAGTCTTGAAGATATGTGGTTCAGGAGTTAAAGGATATTTATAGAGGGATGAAGGAGATTTCAGTGATACATCTTTATGTTGAGGAAGTATATGGAAGAGGTTGCCTTTATTAGATGACAATGGAAATATTCCGTGATGTGGTGGATGGAGGAGTCTCAGTGGGAAGACTCTGATGAAGAGGTGATGCGAGACCGTGTTGGCCATGGTGATGCTTTAGAGGTATGGTTGGAGGATGGTCAGAGCCAGATACTATTTCAAGGGAGGCAATTTGTTTCATTGGAAATGTGTGAGGGAGTTCTAAGCGAGTTTCAAAGCCCACCATTAGTAGTATATCCTGGTAAAACTAAGATGTATCATGGATTTTGGATACAACTTTGGTAGTCCGAGAAGAAGTTTTCAGTGGTAGATTTTGTGGCTTGGTGTCTAGTTTTCCAGTTGGTGAAAGCTAAACACCATGTTCCTAGAGGGTTTTTGAAGCCCTTGGATTCCCCTGAGTGGAAATGAGAGTAAATTTCAATAGATTTCATCACCAGGATACCCCTGGATAATAGAGGATGCAATGTAGTTTGGGAGATTATGGATTGAATGATAAATTCGACTCATTTTCTAGAGATATGTGAATTGAGTGTTGTGAATGTTTTAGCAAGGTGGTATTTGGATGTTGTGGTTAGGATTCATGAGGTATATAGGACCATGATCTTTGATCAGAATACTCATTTTACCTCATAGGTCTAGTGAGGATTATAGGTTCTGGGCATAGTGAAAGTGCCTATTTAGTATTTCCAACTTAGCTTTTATTCTTAATTTATGAATAATATAAGATATACATAGCGAATGATGTCATGACCAATATATTCAAATCATATATTACCTAACTAGAACACCTAAACTAGAAGAGGATAATTATCACATGTAATTTATAAGTATATCTAGAATTACCTGAACCTATAATTCTTTCTTTATTTATGATTCATTTGACTTGATCTTGTCACATCATCATTTAAATGTAGTATCTAAGTGCAAAACCCTATAGTAGTGATCCACATGAACACCACAATCTCTAAATGTCACCATGGAATTATCGGGCTCTAGTACTATCGATCATGATTTCTTGTTTCATTCATGGTTGATCATAATATAATTATCTTTGAGATAAGAGAAGGAGAGAGCACACTCTAGTGTAACGCCTAGTGTTTTTGACTGGTTTACTTTTTTTTTTCTAAAGTAATTTAAGATTTTCATTTGGTGTAAGATAAAAATTACAATCTAAGATTCAGAACATAATTTTGAGAGTTGAAACACTTGAAAGTGTTTTTTAGATGGGGTTTAAGGCCTAGGAGGTGCCTCAAGTTTTTTTATTAAGTTTCAGGAGTGTTAGTCTTCAAAAAAATCAATTTTAGGGGAAGAATACAGAGGTGAATGATTGGAGCACGGTTAATACTAACCATGTGACCCAAATTGTGTGGCTTGTTTTGTATAGGGGAAAGGTTTGTTGAAACTATGTGACCCTTTAGGGGAAACTGTATGACTTGGTGAAGGTGCACATGGTGACCTTCATGGTTGGTGCATGGTTTATCTAATAGCTCCCTACAATCGTATGAGGTGGGAGGTTCTTAGGATAGTATCATTGCATGGTTGGTGAATAGGTTTTCAAACCATGAATCCAAACCATGCAGGTCATTAAATGGGCTAGAAATGACCATTTTTACCCTCCTTTTTAAACCTACTTCCCTTATTCCTCCCTCAAACACACATCATACCCTTTGATTACAATATCCCCTTTGGTTTACTCCTAGGATTTATGGTATCTTCTTTTTTTGGATGATTCATGGATCATCCATTTCTTTAAGATGGATCAATTTAGAAAAGAATTCATTTCTTGAACATAAAATAAAAAATATTATAGATCTAATAAACAAAATAAAAAATAAAAAATAATTAATTACAAAAATTTATATAAAAAATATAAAAAACATTGGTGGATCTCTATATTTTTTAATCAATGTCTTGAATATTGGGTTCTCGATTGATGAATATGAGACAATTCAATTTTTTTTTGAATGAGATTCAAGAATTGAGCATTCTAGAAAAAATTATAAAATTAGAGGATTTACTCTTATTGGAGGAAATGATAAAGGAAGATCCAAAAATACCTCTACAGAAACTTCATATTAGAATCTACAAATAAATTATTCAATTAATAATGGTGCATAATGTGGATCATATTCATGAAATTTTAGACTTCTCAACTAACATCATTTCTTTCAAGATTTTAATTGGTTATTCCATAGACTCTCCACATGTTTCTCATAAAATTTAAAATACTTTAAATCGATCACCTATACCTTATCTAGACATGATTTTATGTTATTATACATGTTTTAGGTTAAGTAAATCAACCATAACCCCCCCCCCCCATGGGTGGGTTTGGTCATATTTATTGATGACCATTTATTCTTATGACCAAAACTTCACTAAGGTGTGACTGTATTGTCCTTGTTTAATGAAGTGACCAAATGATCATATTAAAGTGATAATGGATAATAAAATGGAATGTATGAAATTCTTGGACTATGTTAAACTATGAAGTGTTCCCATGGATAAAAAGGTAATTGAATGAGATGTGAGACCCCCTTAATCAAATTACTTTGACTATGTTTTGTCTATGTGACCAAACACCCTCCTAATGTGTGTTGGAAAATCTATAATGATAAAATGAAATAAATTATGTTTAAATGGTTTATACTATTCTATTGAACTTGGAATTATTTAAAGGATGGTCATGTCACATGACCCTTATTATCACTTGTGAGTGATTTGACTAAAGAAGTGAACTTGATGAAGTGAATTATGGCATGTGTACCCACATGACCATTTTTTTACATGTAAGTGAATTAGCATATTGAATTATCATGATGAATCATATTGTGGAATGGTTATTTCTTATAACCAATTATTAATTATTTGATAGTATGACTTTTATGGACTCATAAGGCACTTTAAATTGATGAATTGTAAATAGTTAAGCGGTGATGGACATGGCATTCATCACTGTTTAATCATAATTGATGGACATGATGTTCCTCTTATTATTTTTATTTTTTGGGCATCACATTCCTTATTTTTATTATTAGAACTTTCTAGACACGAATATCCATATCATTATTTGTTAAATTGTTGGGCATGGAACTCCATACCATTACTTACTAAACTATTGGGCATGGCGTCCCACCTCATTACTTATTAAATCATTGGGCATTGCACCCCATATTATTACTTACTGAATGATTAGGAATGAAACCCATTATCCTTAAATTTAATAGAACATGTTGGGCATGGAGGTCCTTTTCATTTTATTATTATTATTATTATCATCAGTTAAATGGTTTGGAATGGGTCCCCTTATCAACTACTGAGAATTATTAGACATGACATCCACTCTCCCTTAGTTTAGATGTTTTGATTGATTCTACTTATTTAGATATGAACCCTATATGTTTATCATTATATAGGGATGAATTTATTGTATACCATGAGCCCCCAGTTGATTTATATAAAACTTAAAATGCCCAGATATATCCTGGATTAGGTCGAAGTAGGTGTTACAAGATGGGTATTTAGTTAGGAACTTGGTCCGACATGGTCTATTTATTTTACTTCTTCTATTATTATACCTACATGCTATATCATTTTATATTCATGAACATGATTTTCATTAGACATCATTGGTGGTGGCCTACTAAGTTTGAATCACACCCTATTTAGGCTTCCATTGGGTACCTGAACAGATCTCTTGGTTGTAGGTCATGACCCTAGATTGTGCCTCTTTGATGTTTCTTTACATTGGACTAGGAATTGACATAGAGATAGGGGACAATCATGAAATCATGATGCCTACAGGAGTTGAGTATTTTTTATTTTATTTTATTATTTATTTTTATATCCCTATTGTATGATTCACCTATTATATGCTTGACTACTTGTATTTATGACTCAACATGTACATGCATGGTTGGTTTTTTTGGCCCTTGCTGGGTTATGTAGTTATTATTACCTTCTACTTTTTATTTCTTCTATTTATTTAATCTAATATTTTGTATTGATCCAAATGGTACAATATCCCACCATACCTCCATTAGATCCTTGCTTCTAGTCAATAGCCTCTAACATACAGGGAGACGTGCTTGAGGTCATGTGGCCAACTAGGTTCAGTTTCCTATGAATGAACTGGGTTTGGGATGTTACAAAATTGTATTAGAGTATTATTTTTCATTTAATTACTATTTTTTGATGGTATAAATGAGACTTGGAATGTGTCGGAACTTGGTAAATATCTTGTGCTTGGGTCTAGCTAACCCACACACGAGGGAATATCAATTTTCCTGGGATGTGACTATTTTTTCATAGTGATTTTCTAGTATAGTTTATTATTATTTCACCTTGAGTGATTGATATATTTCTGTTGGTTATCAATTCATGTATTTATGAGATTTACCTCTTGGCTTGGTATGATAAGAGAAGGGGCATGTTCATGCATTGTCTTAGGCACATAGGATTCACATGGCATTAGCATGCTTATATATATACCATGCTTGTGTGATTATGTGCCATGATTATCTGTGTACCATGTTTAGGTGATAATTAGAATTATCATCTATATTCCATGCTTGTGTGAAAAATTTAGCATGCTTACCTATATTCCTTTCTTATGTGATAATTTTCCTAGTTAAGGTTATTGTATAAATTTGTTATATAAAGTGTTTGCATCAACCTAAACAGTTTTCCCACATATCTTAATGGAGAAATTCTATTTAACTATCCTTAAATACATTAAAGGAATAAAATTATTTTGAATTGGTTAATAAATTAACCCGAATGGAATATTAAAATTTTGTGAAAATTGTTTTGTTTTAATAAATTAAAATCATTTCTTAATGATGTCAGTTAAATGGTGGTTCAATTTCAAATTATAAGGTCTTATACATCTATAACTTGGGAATGAAAATACATATAACTGAGTCCTTATATGCTTGACTCGACCATTTTAGGTGAGATTTAGCATCATATTCTAATGAGATAAACCCATTAAGGGTGTTTTGAAATTTAAAATATTGTGGGTTTCACTTAAACAGGATTCCAATTGTAATTTATAGAGTGTTGAATCCATAAATTGGGAATGGATACCCATATAACTGGACCCAGGGATGCACGACGAGACCCTCATAGGTTTCTTTTACTCACACTTTCTTTAGTACTTAACACCATGGGTGTATATTCATTTTATATGGGATGGTTATTTAGAGTTTTAATAGCCACCTATATGGTGTCATGTATAAATGTATGGTGTAATCTTATCTAACCAATTCCCCGTTAAATGATAAAGACTTTTGATCTAATTTTGAGTGTTTTTTGATATGAGGTGACAATTAATTAAAATTATAATTACAACCTAAAGAATGTTTTCCTCTATAGATTGTAATTTAAAATTTATTTAACTGACCCTAAATATGATAACTTATGGTTAAATGATGGATAAAAAGAAATTATGAGATAATTTTCCTATAATAGTACATGGAATCATCTGAATAAAGTGCTAAGTACAATTGTAACATGATTTTATTAAAAATTTAAGTTATCCTTTTTTATATTTGAGACCCTTAAATTTTATAATTAATATGAAGTTGTGAAATAGATTAAATAATACCTTAATGGTTTTTATAACTTGAACCCTCATTTATGGGTTAGCTTTAGTTTTTCCTTGAGATACTTCTTGGATGAGCACATGGATGTTTCCTATAGGCCTCAATGGACTTCTTCTATTGAATTGGACTTAAAGGTTAGGTGGTTGATCCTAGTGATTTTAAGGTGTGACTCAACTTTTAAATTTGATACTTTATGGTAATTCCTTCAGGAATAGTAATCTGGTAGAATTTCAAGACAAGATATTAGGCATGATAAGTGCCATTACTTGAACGTTTGAGTCAGATAGGACTCTTAGATAATGAAATGAAACTCTATGTAGGTGGGTGGTTAGTCGGCTAGTTAAAACTTGAGGGGGTATTACTGTATACAAATACTCGATGATATTCAACTTGTATCCTTTTTTATTGATGTTGTAGCCATCCAAATAGAACTCCCTTATGAGGATTATTGAAGATAATCATATTCTGGTAGGCTGATGCTTGGTAGGTGATGTTGTTACACCTTTTTGACATCTTTTAACCTTATAGGTTGATTATATCTTTACATAAATCAGTTTATCTCTTTATAGAGAGTTTACAAGTGCAATAGATGTTGTGTGATAGATTCCATTAAGTGTGATATTGTTCTGATTCAAGATACCTTATGGATAGGTGGATGGACCTAGTGTCATGTTTTGAGACTTGATTTGTAGGGCTAGGTGGGAGACCAAGAAGCCGTTAGTTTTTACTCAACCTTGATGATTCGACTGTATTTAGTTTGATCAAGGGAAATTTGTGAGAGAGGTTGGAACAAGTTTATAAATTACTTAAAGGTGGTGATTTTTTGTACAATCATTTCAATATAGAGGCATGAAAAGTTCTCAAATTTTTGTGATGTAGGCATGATGATGACTTTGGATTTATGAAAAACACCTTGAGTTCTAGGTATTCAGACTAGCATAATAAGAAATACTATTTGGGTTCCTGTCTCTATTGACCAGTGCTTGTACATTGATGATTTAATTATAGAAATGATGCCATGAGGTGGGTGTTCATTTGATAAACCATTGAATAGGTAGGTTCCCAATTTTGAAAAGGAGTTCCAAGGGAGATCCTGGCATATTAGAAACTGACATGTCAAGTAATATAGTCAACATGATCTTGTTGATGGATGAATTTCAAGAGCATAAGCCAGGTCTTGAATCAGGTAGTATGGGATGTACACATGATGGTTATGAAAATTTTAGTTCACACTGGTTTTATATAGTTTTTGGTTTATGTATAACATCAGTGAGTGACCAGATACATGCTGGGGATCGACAATTCAACTATGATTCTTATGGTTAAGGTGTCCCATAGCTTTGGATAAATTAAAGGAAGTGACTCTGTGATAAGGTATAATTTGAAATTTAAACCATATTTTGTGAGATGTTTGACCCATGGGTGTACCTAGTCATGCATTACCAATAGATGTGGTGTCAGGAGTTGATTAAAATAAAGTATAGCCTTTTATGATGTGATCATGGCTAGGGAGGAGTAATGCACACCTATTGATGATATCTTAGTGTACTCTCGATTTAGTGATGAGCATGCCCAATATCTTGACATGATCATGAATACGCTGAGAGAGAATCAATTATACACCAATATAAATAAATAAAACAAATTACTTTTCTAGTTTTATGGATAGAATCCTTGGGAGCTATGCTCAAGGATAAATTTAAAGATGAGTCAGATAGTGGGGAGTGCACCATTGTCCATTTTATATTGGTGACCCTTGTTATGATTTGAAACTTGATGAATTACATGGGAATAATTCTTGAGGATTAGGAAAAGGGTGATGGGTGACATTGCTTCAACACTCAAAAGTGATCAGGTTCTTTGTTATGCCAGTTATTATGTCTAAGAATAGACTGATCATGGGATATGGTATTTTGGAACTCTTTTTTATAGCATGAATACATGGATACTAATAAGGAGGGGAGTGTAATTTCAGTCACTAGTGGGAAACCCTCATGTAAGAAGGGTCATGGGATCTTAAGACTGGTCATTGGAAAGTCGTTTGGCTCTTCAATGTTGTTGGATAATGGAAATGCATTGGATCTTTTGGTAAATTTTGGGCACGACATCAAGAGATTTATGGTAATCAATTGGTTATTTTATGCTTGAATACAGTCATAGAACTTTATCTCTATATATTAATTATTTTTCCTAATTGGTACTTGGATTCCTGAGTAGGAATTCCTTATAATATCTCACAAACACCAACCAATTCCTTAACTTGACCACCACGTGAGATACCACCTTTGGTCTTAGTTAGTGGTTTTGATGTGAGTACATCTTAGCTATGTAACAATGTTTCAATTGTTAAATATAAGTTATGGACTACCTTGTATTAGTTCCTTAGACTCCAATAGTTTTATTTCAAGGTTAAAAAGACTTGTAGTCAGGCTAATTTGATGGTTATAGCATGATGATCCAAATGTTCTAGATAGGGAATGTATCAAGGTTCGTTCTATGGAATGGTAAGAGAAATGAATAAGAAATTATTTGGACAAGAGATGTCATCAGAAGTCGATTATGGGTGTTTGTGATCATTCTTGGAGCAATCTTGTTATACCTTGGGATAAAGGCTTCAGAATTTGATATCAATGACATGTCTACTGTTGAATCTGAGTTCTTTTGAAAATAGTTGACTAGAGGTGTTTAAATTTGATTTCTCTTTAGTAGTTACATATGGTCAATTGGGAATCATATTAGGCATGTTATTGGGTTGAAATGAGTTCCATGTAAAGATTGGTTGGGGATTTTCAAGGAAATGATGATATGACTAGGCTAAAATGGGTTGATTGGAATTCAATTATTTGGATCGAATCGAGGACCAATAGTAGTATCCTCATTTATGATCAGGTTTAACAAGTTGATAATCATGTTGGAATCACCACTAGGATGCTAAGGACATGTTTCAATAGGCAATTCTAATAGTGGGTATACCATGGTTTGGAATTGGCTGTTAACAGATGGAGTCTATGGTGGGGAGGAACCTTGGATGGTTAATAAAAGAGACAATGACATGATCATGTATTGAGTTAAATGGGATTGATTAATCACCATATCAATGTTTCAGCTTTGTAGTTTTAGCGGTTTAAGTACCATGTTCCTAAAGTGACCCTTGAAGGCATGTTGGGAATTTGGAAATGAAACGTGACCGATTGAATGAAAATTCATAACTTGAGTAGGTCAGGTGATGTTTTTTGTTCTCCAAGGCTTCTCAAGGATGATAATTTATAAGGTGGGGAGGCTGTAATGCCCCATTTTTTTGGACCGGTTGATTTTTTTTCTAAATGAGTTTAAGTTTTTTCATTTGGTGGATGGAACAAATTTCAAAGTAAGATTTAGAATGTAATTATGAGAGTTGAAACACTTTAAAATGTTTTTATATGGTTTTTAAGTATTGATATGTGTCTTGGATGTTAGGTTGAGTTTTATGAGCACTAGTATTCAAAAATTAAATTTCAGGGAAGTAGACAGGGGTGAACGGTTGGTGCACGGTTAGTACTGACTATGAGACCCAAACCATGTTTCCAGTTTTGTATAGGGGCATGGTTTGCTGAAACCATGTGGCTCTCTAGGGGAAACTGTGTGACTTAGTTCAGGTTCACATGGTGACCCACATAGTTAGTACATGATTTTTCTAACTATGCTCTCTTTAAAGGGGATGGAAATTACTATTTCCCCTCTCCCTTTTAAAACTCATTATCTTCTTCCTCTATAAAACACCCAATATTCCCTCCACTTGGGAGTTCCCCTTTGGCTTCCTCCCATTCTTGATGGTATCTCCCTCATTCAGGCTCAGAATCAGTCATCATTTATTATTTTGGATATCCCTTAATTAGTCTATGATTCATATTCATTATTTTCTCAGCTTCTTTTACTGTATTGGATGCTATTTTCATTTGAGATAATATACCATGTTTCAGGGTGTTTGTCTATTTCCTTGATTTTTATCATTTCATCTTGAACCATCTTAAAAATATATGTGTAAATATTCCTTAGTGTGAGGTAAGTGGCTCATATGATTCCCCCTTAAAGTTTCATTGTTTATAAAATGAATTATTATTCCATACAATAGATTCTCCGTCCATTACTCCTAAAATATAAAATACCTTAAATTGATCACCTAGACCTTGTTTGGACATGATTTGACAACCTTATAAATGGTTTAAGGTTAACTTCTTCAACCCAAACCACCCCATGGGTGGGTTCGATCATATGTCTTGATGACCATTTTTCCTTATGAACAAAACACCACTAAGGCGTAATTGGATTTTCCTTGTTTAATGAAGTGACCAAATGATTGTATTAAAGTGATAATGGATCGTAAAATGGTATGTATGAAATAATTGGCCCATGAAAAACTATGAAGTGCGACCATGGATAAAAAGGGAATTAAATGAGATGTGATGCTCCCTCACTCAAATTACATTGACCATGTTTTGTCTATGTGACTAAACACCCTCCTAAGGTGTGTTGGATAATATCTAATGATTAAGTGAAATAAATTAAGTGTAAATGGTTTAGACTATTCTCTTGAACTTATAACCCTTTAAATTATGGATGTGTTACATGGAACTTATTATCATTTGTGAGTGATTTTACTAAAGAAGTTAACTTGAAGAAGTGAATTATGACATGTGTAATCACCTGGCCCTTTTTTATATATGTAAGTGAATTAGAATACCAAATGATCATGATGAATCATATTGTGGAATGGATATTAATTATAGAAAATGATTAATTATTTCATAGTATTCCTTGGAAGAATACATAAGTCACTTTAAATTGATGAATTAGAAATGGTTAAGAAGTGATGGACATGGAGCTCATCACCGTTTAGTGGTAATTGTTGGACATAACGTTCCTCTTATTTTTTTTTGAATTTTTTGACTATGAAGTTACTTATTATTATTATTAGAACTTAATAGACATGATTACCCATATCATTATTTATTAAATTGTTGGGCATGGGATCCCATATCATTACTTACTAAATTTTTGGGCATGGTTCCCCACCACATTACTTATTAAATCATCGAGAATGGAACCCCATATTATTACTTACTAAATTATTAGTCATGGAACCCATTATCATTATTTTTAATTGAACATGTTGGTAATGGTAGTCCTTTTCATTATAATTATTATTATTTTTAGTTAAATGGTTGGGCATGGTGCCCCTTATCAATTACTGGGAATTATTGGACATGACACCCACTCTCCCTTGGTTTATATGTTTTGATTTATGCCCCTTATTTAGATATGAACATATCATGGTTATAATTTTATAGACATGACTTGGTATATACAATGAGTCCCAGTTCAATTCATATAAAACTTAAAATGATTAGATATATCCTAGATTAATCCAAAGCTGGTGGTATCAGATGGGTATCTAGTGAGGAACCCAGTCTGAAATGGTCTATTTATTTTTATGATTCCATTATTATACTCAAACACTACATCATTTTATATCCATGGACTGAATTTGAATTATGAATTATTTATGGCGGCCTATTTATTTTTACTCACACCTCGTTTGAGTCATTGTTGGGTACCCTAACAGACCGCTTGGTTGTAGGTTAGGACCTTGGATTGTGCCTCCTTGCTATTGCTTTACAATGGGCCAGGACATGACATGGATTTGGGGGACGAGCATGTACTTGGCCTACTTATAAGATTTGGGTATTTTTATTTATTTTATTATTTGTTTGTTTATCCCTATTGTATTATTCACCTAATGCATGCTTGAATACTTGTATTTATGACTCAACACGTACATTCATAGCTGGTTTATTTGGAACTTGTTGGATTAAACAATTATTATTACCCTCCCATGTTTATTTCTTTTATTTATTTCCTCCACTATTTGGTATTGATTCAAAGGCTATAGTCTCCCACTGTACCTTCATTAGACCATATCTAGTATTCATTATCCTCTAGAATATAGGGTGGCGCACTTGAGGCCATGTGGCCGATTGGGTTCAGTTACTTGTGAGTGATCTTAGTCTGGGATGTTACATTTAGATCTCTAGAAATCTCTCTAGTGTTTGAGATAGATTCTCTATATCCATTGTTCACAATAATAGTGTCTATGGAAAGTGATATTATTATATATTTATTCTGGAAGGCAATAGAAAATTGCATATAGGACCCTTTCTAATTCTATAATTTTAGTTGACCCCATGTCTAATAATAATAATAATATTATTATTATTCACTTGACATATGGATCACTTAAGAATATATAAATAAATATCATTTACATCATTTACAATTATACCATTAAGCTCGGTCCACTTATCCTCCTTAGCATTTACTGAACCTTGAATACTGATTATTTATTTAACAATTAAATATCACTACATTATTCATTGATAAATATAATAAATATCATATTCACCAAACCTTCAAAATTAATATTTATTATTAGCATTATTATTATTTAACTCAATTATTCTTTTTTAATAACTTGTGATTAAATCTTTGTGATCAACTAAACCCAAATAAATATTAAACCACAAAGTAGGAATAAAATTTATTCAAACTTGTTAAATTAAAAATTGAAATTTACTGATATTCCAGATATACTTAGCATGTGACCCTGTAGTCCCATTTCTCAATGGAATTAGGAAGAACTATAAGAACCTAAATCTTCATTTCAGGTATGGATCTTTATTTTGGTTTGTTTTTGAGGAAAAAGGAAGAATTTGGGAATTTTCTAAGTACACACTGTGTACCTGGTTTCTGTGTGTATCCATGTATTGGTCGTGTAATGGACAAGTACATGGCTGTGTGGTGACCTGATAGACCGCCTAAAGTGGGGGCCAGTTGAGGCTAGTACACGGTGTGTACATTAAATGAACACGCTGTGTACTTTTCTTTTTATTTGATTAATCGGAGCAGGGTCTCATCTCATCTTCAGAAAGAACTTCTTCTTCCCGTGTCTCGTTCAAGGGAGCGACATACAGCTAGAGATCTTAGAGTTCCTCCCATTCCTCTATCCAAGATCTGATTAAGACACCGCTAGGTGCGTTGGATTCCCACTGATGAGTTCTGTCTTTCCCTAGTGCCTCTCTTCTTGATTTCTCCTCTCTCATGAGTTATCGAGGTTTGATCGTTTTTACCCTTTTTGTAGATCTATGTCATTCTAGGATGATTCAAGGGCCGATGTTCAAGAGTGTTCATCGTACAATATTGAGGTAGGTGGTTTTTGAATTTCTTTAATATTCTTTGTATTATATATGCTTAAAGTGATGAATATACATGTTTGGGGTATTGTGTGTTTTGGATTTTAGCCCTATTATCTACCTGCCATAGTTTAATTGATTAAAAAGGGGGGTGTAGCATATGCATAAGGTTTGATTCCTTGTTTACGGGACACCCCATGGGTGCGTTTCCCAAGTTTGACTATTTATGGCCATTTTGACTAGGTTTCCTATGAGGCATAACTTTTTTCCATGCCTTGAATTGCTTAGGATGGAGTTATTTGATTATATGAATTACATGTGTTATGCTTGTGAATATTTTCCATGCGGTGGTTATAGATTACATGTGTTGATTTGATATGATATGCATGCTGATCTTCCAATAGACCATGAGAGCCTTAGACCATGAAAACTATGTGGGTTTCCATATTTATTTATACGGGACCGTGAGGGCCTTGGTGTAGATTTTGACCTAAGGGGTATTGACCGCGAGAGCTACCCGTAGGCTGTGTATAAATTATTGATGCCATGTAGACTGAGGGTATTGATCATGAGAGATACCCAATAGGTCGTTATCTTTAATATATTATATGTGGGACCATAGGGGTTAGACTACGAGAGCTTTCCCAGAGGGTCGATTGTGAATAAATAAATAATTGTGACGAGTCTACCAAGACAAAGCACAAGCTTGGAATCGATATTACTTGATTGTTTAGATGGTATTCTAAGACATCTATTGTTACTATTATACAGGGGGATATAGAGATTAGAATAGATCTCGAGGTTACATTATTCAAAGTATTTAATAATTAATAAATGTAAATTAATGTAATTGGAAACTGTAGGATTGTTTAATTTTGAGTACTTCCTAGTTTATTGCTTCATTTATGCATATTTCTTGCTATATACATTCACTGACTATTAGGCACATATATTTTGGTGGTTGCATACTGGTATTCATCTCACAACCTGTTTGGGTCATGATTTTGGACCCAAAAAGATTATATGGTTGTAGGTATAGATAAGGGCAAGCACCCTTCTTCATCAGGTACTTGATTTCTATTGGAGGTGGAGAGCATGGGACCAAGCTAAGGCTTGCGATGCTATTGGAGTTTACTGATTTTCTGTACTTTGGTTTTAGTATTGTATTTATAGCACTGTAAATTGTTTGGATACTTTCCTAGACACATGTGACATGCATCATTTATATATGCTCTAGTTGTTTATTACTACCTGTCTTCCAATGTTTACTTCGGTTGTATGGTATTACTGCATCCGATTGTGTTTACTATTTTATTTATACTATGTATACTCTTCCAATGAGGGAATAGTTTCCCCATTATCACACCATGACCCTCACTTCTAGTCGGAAGCCTCTGGTGTTTGGGGAAATGTGCTTGAGGTTATGTGACCGACTGGGTTCGGAGTACCTTTGGGCGGCACCCGGAACCAGGACGTTACAAAGTGGTTTTAGATGTAGGTTCTTTTATGTTTTTTCTTACTATTTTGAGCCTATAGACAAGGATAGGAAGGAATAGGTAGTTGGTAATAAGCTGTTCCTAGGAGTAGCTAACCCGTGTACAGGGAAAAGCTAAGTTACCTCGAATATTGAAAATTTTCTGGTTTTTCAATTGTTATAGTTGATTTGATTTCACCGTTGGGTGATTCACTTGTTTTATGTTGTTATCATTGATATTATTTTGGTTCTATTTCTATTGAAACCCGATGATATGAGGGTATTCTATCTCATGCATCATATAGGCACTTTCTAGAGATCACATGTCATGCATTCTTGTCATGCCATTTAGGATGCATTACTGATTGCATGCTGTTGTGATAGATTTTGTGCTAGATATGCATGATATTGTGATATATTCCCTCATAGAGATACCTGATATTTTTATAGGGTAATGAAAATTGTAAATTTTCATTTGGATGGACTCCAAACTTTGGTCTTTGAGGTGTTATGGGACTTCTTGGATCAGAATTTGGTGGATCATGTTTGAACTTTAACTGAATTTTGTCAAATTATGATATGAAAAAGGATGTAAAACTTTGATTCACGGGAGTATGGGATTTCACGGGTTGGAATTTTTCAGGCCTTGGACAAAATTTTAAGTTTTTAAGGGTTTTAAGGAAGTTTTAGAGGATTACTATCTGAAAACACAAACAACATGGCATGTGGTGTTATGAACACACACTATGTGTTCTTATGTTCTGGAAGAAACAAATTTTCTGAAGTACATACCATGTACTGGGAGTACACGCCGTGTAGTGATTGATCATGTGACTGATTGTGTGAGCAAATACACAGAGTTGGGAAATATTTGGTGGAACACATTGTGTACCGGATGTGCACGCAGTGTTGTAAAGAACAGCGTATCCGACCATGTGACCAATGACACGGGTGGATGAAACTTAGGTTGTACATTCCATGTCTCTCTTATACACGTTGTGTAGAGTTGATCATGTATCTAACCGTGTGACTAACAACACAGGTGGATGGGACTTAAGTGCTGCACACCATGTCTATGGTGAAAACGCTGTGTAGTGTTACACCGACAGACCCCATGTGGTTTAGTCATGTAGAAGTACTTGGGTAGGAGGGAAAATTCAAGTACACGCTATGTCTCAGGAAGAACATGCCATGTGTATGGGGTGTTACATGACCAGGTTCAGTAGAGGTACACGCCATGTAAAAATCTTAAGGTAAAACATTGTGTAGGGTTTATACATGTCGTGTAACCCTGTTTTATAAAATTTGAATGTTTTATTCTTCTATTAATTTCTTGAAATTATAAGTTGTTGTCCTTGATAATATTGAATTGAGCCGTGTGCTTGACCTTGTAGAGTCATGCCACCAAGACGTCTTTCGGTTGTATGCAAGATAAAATTTAATGCTTAGACACCATAAATGGTAGATCAGGGACTACCATAAGATCCTCCCATCGTGCCCATATTGGAACTAGCTGTTATACCAGACACGGGTGCTGATGCACAGTTCCGTGAAGGCTTTATGAGGATGATGAATACTTTTCAAGGAGTTATACATCCTTACCTGACTATGGTAGAGTTGATGAGGGTGTTCTAGAAGTAGCATCCTCCCACTTTTTTAGGGGATGGAGGACCAAAGGTTACAGAGTCATAGTTGGAGTCCATACTTGATATATTTGAGCATCTAGAGATTCCTCTAGAGAGGAGGGTGAAGCTCGCGACATATATGCTACGTGATACCTCCAAGAGATAGTGGGATGTTATCTCACAGGCAGGAAGTCATCGGGATATGACTTGGGAAGAGTTTCAGAGGACCTTTTATGACTACTTCTACCCCGAGACGTTGAGTTCCAATCAATCTTTAGAGTTCATGCATTTGGAGCAGGGTGCTCTTTCAGTGATGGATTACTCATCTCGTTTCATAGATCTTCAGTGCTTTGCACCAGTTTTGGGAGGTGACAAGTTATCTTTATCTTGGCAGTTTGAGGATGATATGAGGCATGACATTTGATCGTAGGTGAATTTTTTTAGGCTGACTTAGGTGATGGATATATTGAACCAAGCACTGATTACCGAGCGTAATATGAGGGATTTGGGAGCTGTGAGTTAGGGCGGTTTAGTATCTAGGGATAGTAATACTTTGTTTGATAGTAGGAAGTGCCATAGAGAGCCTTTGCATGGTGATTCTAGTAGCAGGGATGTACCTACAAGTATCCAGGTGAGGTTCTACTAGTGCGGGAAGAGTGGGAACACAAGACCTCAGTGCCTAAGAGACCCAATTGAGTGTCGATCTTGTGGTAAGATGGGCCATCTTTAGCATTTTTTCTGGTTTTTTCTCACCAGTAGCTGGTGAGAGGGGATCAGTTATGACTCCATGTTTAGGAGCAGGACCACTAGTTTCACCTCAGTTACGGAAATGGAGTTCTTTAGTCCATCCAGGCCGAGGAGGTGGTCATGGATGTGGTATCCAGACGATAGATTTTCAATGACAGTAGGGTAGATCAGCTCAGGGTAGTCAGGCAAGGTCACAGGGACATGGTACAAGTCATACTTTTGCAGTGGATCATACCCATTAGGAGCAGGATCTTGGACCCTCTACGATTAGAGGTACGATTCTAGTTGCCTCTGTTTTAGCTTCTGCTCTTTTTGATATCGGGGCTTCCCATAGTTTTATATCTGTTGCCATAGTGGAGATCCTTGAGCTCTGTATATTTACTTATGACAATGTTATGACGCTAGAAAATCCATTGGGGATTAGGATGGCTAGTGTACATTAGTTCAAGGAGTGCCCTCTCGAGGTTGGTGGGTGTCACTTCTTATGGGATCTCTATGTCTTAGAGATGATCGGTTATGATTTCATTCTCATAATGGATTGGTTAGTATCCTTTCAGGCCTTTTTCGACTGCTATTGTCATAGGGTGAGTTTCATGTCACTAGAGGGTGGGTCTTTTCTACACAAGGGCTAATGGGATGTCTAGGAAAGTATAACTAGACCTGAACATCATGGGTTGGGAGGAATTATAGCCCAGATTGCTAGTTTATATTTGGATGACCATGGGACTTCACAAACAGACTTTCCTCCAGTGGTGGATTGTTTCATAAATGTCTTTCCAGATGTTTTTTCAGGTTTACCTCTCAAGTGTGAGGTAGATCTCTCTATTGAGATTATTATAGGAGCGACACTGGTGTACATTAATCCTTATAGGATGGATACAAAAGAGTTATAGGATATCAATAATTAGTTGGGGGATTTGCAGGAAAAGGGTTTCATCCGAACCATTACTTCTCCTTGGGTTTCACCTATCCTTTTTTCAAATAAGGCAGACGGTACCCTCATAATTTGCGTGGATTATCGGAATATTAACCAGTTGACGATCAAGAATTGATATCTCTTACCAAGGATTAATGATCTCTTTGACCAGATTTGAGGATCCCATGTATTCTCAAAGATTAACTTGACATTTGATTATCATCTGTTTCATATCATCCCATTAGATATACCTCTTACAACTTTTCAGAGTAGGTATGGTCTATATGAGTATTTGGTTATGCTGTTCGATATCATGAACACACTAGTAGTTTTCATGGCACTGATGAACCGAGTGTTCCATCCTTACTTGGATTATTTTATGGTGGTCTTTGTGGATGGTATCTTGGTATACTCTCATAATCGACACGACCATGACATCCATGTTGATATCATCTTGAGTACACTAAGAGAGCATTAGTTATATGCTAAGCTCCCAAAATTCCACTTTTGGATGAACCAGATTCACTTCTTAGGTCATGTTATCTCAGAGACAGGAGTATCAGTAAACCCAGAGAAAGTTAGAGTAGCAGTTTCCTAGGAGAATACGAAGAATGTATTTGAGGTATGGAGTTTTATGGGGCTGGTTGATTACTATAGGCAGTTTATATAGGACTTTTCATGCTTAGTATCACCACTGAAAGGCCTTCCTAAGAAGGGTACAAAGTACTTGTGGATAGAATCCTACGATTCAGCCTTTCAGGAGATAAAGGGGAGGTTGAATTTAGCACTGATACTGGTTTTTCCTAAGCCAGTCAAGAGTTACAACATTTACTATGATGCATCAGGTATCAGACTAAGAGTAGTGCTTATACAGGGGGAAAGAGTCATTGCATACGAGTCTCGGCAGTTGAGACCACATGAGAGGAACTACCCGACACAAGATCTCAAGTTAGCTGTAGTTGTTCATGTTTTATGCTATTGGAGACATTGCCTTTTGGGAGAGCATTTTGGGGTATACACTGACTGAAAAAGCCTCAAGTATATCTTTAATCAGTGAGATCTGAATTTGAGACAGTAAAGATGGGTTGAGTACCTTCAGTCTTTTTACTTTGAGCTTGCCTACATGCCTGGGAAGGGCAACGAAGTGGCTGACACATTGAGCAGGAGGACTAAGATACAGGCAGTTTAGGAGGCCAATAGTGAGTGGAAGCTGAAAGCACGGTCGATTGTCACCTATCAACTGGTCAAGGTTACCGTGCTCTGCTAATGTGTATAGCAGCACTCGGGTCGAATCCTCGACAACGATACTTTTTAATAGTCGATTGTTTTCAGTTGATTGTATTTTGATTGGGGGTTTTATTTGCAGAGCTTAATTGAATTGATTGATTGATTAAGATTGATTTAACAATTTGATAAATATTGGGGTGAGTTCATTAATAGGTAGTTAAGCTTTTTATATCCTTGAGCCTTGCTTTATATTGCATTAAATTAACACACATGTCACAAGTTGACATTGATTAGAATTCCTAAGTGTTAAGGATTTAATCCAAGACTTAACTTAACTAGGATTCTAATCTCAATCAGTACTTCATTGTGGTAGTGTATTTATGGTTCCAACAATCCATGGAATCCATACATTAAACAAAATATTTCATTAATCCATGACATGTTAAGTCCAACATACACAATGTTAAATTAAAGAATACTAATCGAGAAAATACTCTCAATCACTTAACATCCCTAAAATTTAACTCACCCCAATGGTATATTTACTCAGACCTTAAGATTATTATAAATCTGGTTTATTATGTTTATGATGATGAGTTAATAAGATAAGAAAAATAATGGGATAAGAAAAGCATTGTGCGCCGAACACACACACACAAACGGTGATGAGAATTAAAAATATAATTTCGATTGAATGAGGAAGAAAAATAAGGGAAGGAATTTCAACTTGATTTCAAATATTTTAAGGGAATTAATATTTAATAATAGAGGGTTGATGATTAAAATAGAATATGAATAAGAAAATTTCATTAAAATTTAAATGAAATTGAAAAAAACTTACACAAATACAGTTGAAAAAAATGAAAAGGAGAATGAAAATAAAAGTGAAGGAGAGGTATATCTTGTTATAAAAAGATCAAGGAAAGTCATCCCAGGCCCTTGGAAATGATATAGTCATGAAAAACCTCCTCCTTAAGTGTTGAAATTCTGACCACATGCAAGGAGAAGAGGGGGTTGTATTTATAGCCCAAGGAGGTGGACTGTTTGCATTCCAAATATTATCCTCTACTTGAATCGCCAATTTGGCCATCCAGATATCCAAATATAGAGATATACTCTTCTTAAAAGTTTTATATATTAATGTTTACTGACTACTCTAAATTTTTTGAGGCATTTGGAATTATGGAGACAAAGTTATGGTAGTTTTAATAAACAACGATAAACTGTCCATTTCTATCCATACTTTTTCGATGGCTGAAATATGAATGGATTTTTGAATAGGAAGATGACTTCAAATATGAATGATTTATTCAAAAAAATCATAAAAATATATATTCTATTTCACACTGAAAAATCTCAGCTGGATTTGATGACTAGATCATGAGAAAAGTCAATTTTTTTGTGCGGATTTCATTTCCCGGATAGAATGGTGGGTGGACTTAAAAGATTCATTTGGGCCCATTGTTTTTGGAGTTGGGCCCTAAATTTTTTATCCATGACTCCTTGAATTTTCCCCCAAAAATTGGAGGATAATAAAGGAATTTGGACTACCTGATTGAGCCTAAAAATTCAATCTTCATGGGTGGTCCAATATCTTCACAGATTCTGTGGGCTTTCTTGTGTGGTCCATATGACCCTTAAAATGGTATAATTGTACAATGATTCCTCATAATGATATGTGGGAAATTTAATAAGGAATACTAAAAAACAAGAACCACACAATTTGGATCAGTAGGGTGATATTTATTATTAAAATAGTAAACTGACTTGAATCTGGACGAATTCAAATAGTGCTAAAAAATTATATTTAGTATTTAAACATTCATATTTCACACAAATTATGCACATTTCATATAAAATAAGTAAAGGGAGTATATAAAAAGTTATAAAAATATTAATAACATCAGCATATTTTGGATCTATTCTATGAAATTCATTTAGAGGTGCACAACAGATAGGGGAAGATGTTTCTTTCTTCTGTAGATATTACTTCTACTCTACTGGATCAAGTGCGAATGAGACAACTATCAGATTACAAAGACCTAGTCCTATATAAGGGTGTGTCAGGTGAGGACCCTAATCCTGGATGGACTATAGGTGATGATGAGATCTTGTATTTTCATGGGCGCGTATGGGTGTCAGCAGACATACGTGAGGTGTTGATGCGAGATTTTCATTCCTCAGTTTGGGCAGTTCATCGTGGTGTCACCAAGATGTATTGAGATCTACAACATCAGTATTGGTAGATAGATATAAAGAGATATGTTGCTGGTTTTTTTATGAGATGTTCCACCTGTTAGTAGGTGAATGTAGAACATCAGCGACTAGTAGGGCTTTTATAGCAGTTAACAATTCCCAAGTGGAAGTGGAATGATGTTGCGATGGATTTAGTGATGGGTTTACCAAGGTTGGCTTGAGGGAATGATGTAGTTTGGGTTGTTTTTGAAATACTCATGAAGGTTTTACATTTCCTACTGATTCAAGAAACCTTCAGTGTTGATGAGCTTGGAAGGTTTTACATCTGAGAGATTGTACGTTTTCATGGGTTTTCACACTCTATTATTTTAGACAGGGATGCTTGGTTTACTTCTCATGTTTGTTAGGGACTATAGAGGGATTTGGGTACACAGGTACTTCTGAGTACAATATACCATCCCTAGAAAGATGGCCAGTCCGAGCGCACAATTCAGGTTTTGGAGGACATGCTTCGAGCATGCATCCTGGATTTCGGGGGCTCTTTGGAGAGACACATACCCCTAGTGGAGTTTTCCTACAATAATAGTTTTTAGGAAATGATTCAGATGGCACCTTATGAGGCTTTGTATGGTAGGCCATGCCAATCACCCCTATGTTGGATGGAGGCAGGAGAGGCAGCTATGTTAGGACCTCATCTTTTCTAGGAGACCACTGAGTAGGTGGAGTTGATTCAGAAGAGTATGGATACTGCACAATATTAGCAGAAATCATATGCCGATCGATGGAGATGACCTTTGGTGTTCAAGGTTAGATATTAAGTCTTATTACGTGTCACAACGAGGTTGGGACACCGAAGAATTAGAAGATAGGGGAATCTTTCATCGAGATATGTTGGGCCATTTGAGGTTTTGGAAAGAGTCAGTCCGGTTGCCAATCGGTTGCAGTTGCCTCAGAGGTATCGGGATATGAACAACGTCTTTCATGTTTCTCAACTACAAAGTTACTTTTCAGACCCATCTCATGTTTTTCATCCCGAGGAGGTTGATTTGGAGGTGGATACATCCTTAGAGGAGAACCCTATTAGGATTGTGGATCGTAACATGAAGGTTATCTATGACCGATCTTCTCCTCTGGTATGGGTGCTATGGCAACACAGGTGAGTACAAGATGAGACTTGGGAGAGGGAGGCCGATGTACAATCACAGTGGCCAGAATTGTTTGAAGTTTCTTCTTCACCACCCTTGGTAGGGAAATTTGGGGATGAATTTCTTTAAGGGGGGAAGTTTGTAAGAACCCAGATCTTCATTTCAGGTATGGATATTTATTTTGGGTTGTTTTTGAGGAAAAAGGAATAATTTTGGAATTTGCTAAGTACACGCCATGTACTCATGAGTACATGCCGTGTACCCAGTTGCCGCGTGTAGCCGTGAACTGGCCATGTAACGGCCGAGTACATGGCTGTGTGGTAACCTGGAAGACTGCCTAAAGCAGGGGCCGATTGAGGCTAGTACACAGCGTATACATTAAATGAACATGCCATGTACTTTTCTTTTTATTTTATTAATCAGAGTGGGGCCACATCTCATCTTTAGAACAAGCTTCTCCCCATGTCTCGTACAAGAGAGTGACGTATGACCGAAGATCTTAGAGCTCCTCCCATTCCTCCGTATGAGCTTTGATTTAGATGCCGTTGGGTGAATTGGATTCCCACCAATGAGTTCTCTCTTTCCCTAGTGCCACTTTTCTTTATTTCTTCTCTCTCATAAGTTATTGAGGGTTGATCATTTTTACCCTTTTCATAGATCTACTATATTCTAGGCTGATTCAAGGGCCGATGTTCAAGAGTATTCATCGTAAAACATCAAGGTAGGTGGTTTGTGACTTTCTTTGATAGTATTTGGATTATATATGCTTAAAGTAACGAATACCCATGTTTGGGGTATTGAGTGTTTTGGATTTTATCCCTATTATCTACCTACCATGGTTTAATTGATTAAAAAGGGGGTTGTAACATATGCGTAAGGTTTGATTACTTGTTTACGGAACACCCCATAGGTGCATTTCCCTAGTTTTACTGTTTATGGACGTTTGTCCTAGGTTTCCTATGAGGCATACCTTGTTTCCATACCTTGAATTTCTTAGTATGGAGTTGTTTGATTATATGAATTGCATGCGTTATTCTTGTGAATGTTATACATATAATAGTTATAGATTACATGTGATTCTTTGATATGATATGCGTGCTGATCTTCCAATGGACCTTGAGAGCCTTGGACTAGGAAAACTGTGGGGGTTTCCTTGTTTATTTACACAGGACTGTGAGAGCCTTGGAGTTGATTTTGACCCAAGGGGTATTGACCGTGAGAGCTACCTGAAGATCATGTATAAATTATTGATGTTATGTAGACTAGGGGTATTGAATGTGAGAGATACCTAGGAGGTCGTTATCTTTACTCTATTCTATGTGGGACCATAGGGGTTATACCAAGAGAGCTTTCCTAGAGGGTCGATTGTGAATAAATGAATAATTGTGATGAGTCTGCCAAGCCAAAACACAAGCTTAGACTTAGTCTTACTTATTTGTTTAGATGGTCTTATGAGATGTCTGTTGTTACTATTATACAGGGGGATACAGAGCTTAGGCTAGATCTCAAGGTTACATTATTCAAAGAATTTAATAATTAATAAATGTAAATGAATGTAATTGGAAACTGTAGGATTGTTTACTTTTGAGTACTTCCTAGTTTATTGCTTCATTTCTGTAAATTGCCTACTATATACATTCACTTACTATTAGGCACAAATCTTTTAGTGTTTGTCTATTGGGATTCGTCTCACACCCTGTTTAGGTCATGATTTTGGACCCAAAAAGATTATATGGTTGTAGTTATAGATAAGTTAAAGTGCCCTTCTTCATCAGGTACTTGATTGCTATTGGAGCTAGAGGGCATGTGAACAAGCTAAGGCTTACGATGCCATTGGAGTTTACTGAATTCTGTACTTTGGTTTTAGTATTGTATTTCCAGCACTATGACTTGTTTGGATTCTTTCCTAGACACATTTGACATGTATCATTTATATATGCTCCAGTTGTTTATTACTATTAGTATTATGTTGTTTACTTCTATTGTATGGTATTACTACTTCCTCTTGTGTTTACTATTTTCTTTTCATTGTGTACACTCTGCCAATGAGGGCATAGTTTCTCCATTATCACACCATGGCCTTAATTTCTAGTCAGAAGCCTCTGGAATTTGGGAAAATGTGCTTGAGGTTATGTGACTAACTAGGTTCGGGGCACCTTTGGGCGGCACCCAAAACTGGGATGTTACAAGAAGCACATAAATTCCAAGGTTATCATCTAGAAACATTACATGATATCCATTGAGAAAGAAGTTAATGTCACAATAACATAAAACCTCCTATGAAAACTTTTGAGGTAATATAATCCCTTTATCACAATATCCCAAATCAAGCAGGTTTCATACTGATGTCATCATCCTATGTGCTTGATGTCTCTTTATTTGACTTTCTAGAAATAAACTTCCCCATAAAACACCATAGCCCTGAATTTATCCAGGTAGTTCCATTTCCATCATAGGGCTTGAGATATCAACTTATGTCAAGGTATAAAAGGGATAAATCCTTTCTCACATTATCCATTAATGCAATATAACCGACGACTCACCCAATGTATCTAACTTCACCATGAGTATATGTCATCATGATTTTCATCAACACATCATAGTAAGTGAAATATGGTATTAATTAATGATATATTAAAGTCTAAGGATTAATACACATGTTTACAGATAGGAACATCCAATGACACATAAAATTTGGATTTCCTACTGGTAAGTCCTATTCTCATAATCTCCTACTTTGGAAATTACTAAGTGAACACACCATTAGAGGGTGCCTCAAAGTCCTATGACTCTCCACCTTTGAGAGATTGTATCATTTGTGTCCCATAAAATGATATCATCTGGATATAAAACATTTATTCAAGAATATTGTCATTGAACCTCTCAATTCCCATCATAGTAGGGAACTGATATGACCTTTTAGTGAAACATATATTATTAGAACATTATCACATACTATATCATTCATAGGAATAATCATGGAGTGATAAGAAACTTCATTAATATTAAAGACAATAAATACATGTAATCATAAAGTACTTAGAATTTGGTTATAGGTCACCAGATCTAACAGACTCCCACTTTCATTATATCCAACCGTTCATAACCTTCAGCATACTAGCTATCACTTGATACCCGTGCCTTTGCTAAGATAGAGCCTTCATCAAGGGGTCCACTATATTTTCCTATATATATTCTCTGCTCACTGAAACTTCACCTCATTGAGAAAAATCCCTCAAGAGATGCAAATTCTATAATATATGCTTTGACCTTTGATGTGAACTTGTATCTTTAGAAAGATCCTATGGTATCTTGCCTTTTTATTATGTAACTTTTCATTACATTTTACAAACAAAGGATCTTTAAAAGTTTAGTGTCTTGTAAATAAGGTATATAATACATGAGAACTTAAAAAATTCTTCTATTCCACTTGAAAAGATTATTCAAGGTTTATACTAATTAAATTTATTTCATCTCATAACCTGGGGACATACATCAAAGGAAAGTGTGAGCAGAAGGCCTAATAAGGGTAAATAAGGGAAATGATTTACTTGTGATCTTGAGGAATATCAGTAAGAACTTGATGAAATATATAAATTCATGAGAAAGTGGCATATAATAATAATAAGAACATGAATAATAACTTTGACATTTCACTAAAATATTTAATTGAGTCATTCATAAGAATATCACCAAGGTATATCATAGAGGTGTCATAAAAATTACCAAAGTTATTCACCAAGGTATCATAAAACTTGTCATCTATAGAGATTAAATTCTTTAAAAAATGTGTTGGAGAGCTATTATGATGAACCATTAATATTTATTAATTAATTTTATCCACATATATCATAATAAAAAATTTCATAAATAACTTGTGGAGAATAAAAGAAATGGGTTTCATATGAAAATCATGGTGTTTTGGAAAATGCTTAAAAATGCGATCCTTTTATCATTTTAAACCCATGAAAAAGGAATATGGGTTTCATGTATGTAAATTACATAATTAAATAGATCATTTTGAAATCTATGTGAATACCCATGGATAAGAAAGAGGTTTGGTTATTCAAAAAACAAAACAAACTAATTTCTTGATAAAAAGAGAGAAATTTTGAGACGAAAATACAGTAGCATAATGGGTATAATACACAGTTTTAGAAAAAAATTAAAAAGAGAGGGGACAAGGGTATCTAACTCATAAAATACTCATCATACAATAAAGGTATAGAATAAAATTTACATAATAACATGGTATAGAAATTTTAAAGACATACCACATAAAAAGGAAACATGAAAGGAAAAGAGAAGTTGAGAGTTCTCTTACCTTGAAGAGTGACTCCTAAAACTCAAAGATCAAGACCTTGGGGGATTAAGGAAACCTCAGGAGGTAAAAATATTAGAGATTTGTGGAGTATGAATTTGTAATGAAAGGAAACAAATAAATGGGTGGGTATTTATAGCAAAAGTGAGGGTGTTTTTTATTAATTTCGAGGATACCTCAGTAGTGGTATTTGAAAAATCATGGGTTTGCCCATGGTATTGGCCACTTGAGAAACCTATTGAGTCACTTTAACACATAATAGTAGAGCATAATTTTAAATTAATCATTACATCATTATTAAATAGCTATGATTTCATTAAACTTACCGAAAAACTCAAACTATATTTTTATTATTCACAAAAAACTAAAGTATTTTATAAAATTATCATAAATTTACTCTAACCCAATATCAATATTCTGAATTCAAAAATGGAATTTATTTTATCATAATAAATCTATAAATATGATAAATTTAACTTTTAACTATAAAAATACTTATTTATTAAAAATAACAGCGGAGATAAAATGCATAGTATAATGCATAGTAAATTTTTCGACACTTAAAAAAAATAAAATTATTTTATCATTTGTAATTAAATTAAAGTGTTTTGATAATAATATTTTATTATAATAAAAATTATTAATAAAATATTATTTTAATAAAGTAATTTATATCTCTCATAAAAGTACAATTTTTTACCTGAAAAATCAATTTATTAAATTCCATTTCAACTTTTTAAGAAAAACTATTATTAAAACATAAATGATAAAATAAAAATTTGATTAAAACAAAGGGACTAAAATTTAAGTTACTAAGGTCTTGATACATAACCCCTTATAACACACACATATGACCTAAGGGTAAGGTGTGCGATGGTGATAGACTCTTGGGGCGGCTCGGATAACATCGCCCGTGTGGTAATCTAAACTAACTTGAACTTATACCATAGGATATTTCATTCAATATTAACATGTTGAAGCTCAACTTGGGCTTGGTCAAGATTAAAGCCCAAAGATTCTACCTCCCTCCCAATTTTTGATAAATGGGATTCGTACAACACAATTCTACTGGATGAGGCAATCAACTCTTCTTTCTATATCAATTAATCATTATCATTTCTATTTATAACACTAATTATAATGTTAAAAGTATTATTTCCAATGTTCATATTGAGAAACAATCATAATTTATCAATGATCATATAATGTTTGAAACTTTATAGTCACATTAAAATATCCTTACTTCATCATTAATGAGAAATAGTTTTTTTTGTATAAAAACGATAATATAACACACATTTTGAGGAAATAATTACCATTAAAAAAGTTCAGATTGTTTCATTATTCCGCCCTTAAGAAATTTTGTCCCTGAAATCTCAACTCATTCTCCCAGTTGAGAAAAGGTGAGGGTACTTCTGCCTCATTATTTCCTTCAGTTCCCACATCGCTTATTCATATTTTTGGTTCCTCCATAACAATTTAACTAGGTGGATAGTCTTGTTGTGTATAAATTTGTCTCTACAGTCCAAGATCTCCACCGGATGCTCCTCATAAGAGAGGTCGTGTTCTTATTGTACCACCACAGGATTCAGTACATGTGAAGGGTTAGGTATGTACTTTCTCAAGAGATATACATGAAAAACATCATGAACTTATGCTAGATTTGGAGGAAGTTAAATCCTATAGGCCACTGCTCCTATGCGATCGGGGATTTCATAAGGGCCAATGTACCTTGGGATGAACTTCCCTTTCTTCCCAAACCTCCCGACTCTCTTCCAAGGTGAAATTCAAAGGAATACATTTTTACCAACATCAAAATCCATGTACCTTTGATGGTTATAAACATAACTCTTCCGCCAACTTTGAGCAGCCTTTATGTGTTATTGGATGACATGAACCTTTTCTGTCATCTCTTGCACAAGATTATGCCCAAGAAGATTTCTCTCACCAACTTCATCCCAGAAAGTAGAATTTTCACATCTATTACCATATATAGCTTCATAGGGTACCATTTTAATTCTATAATGGAAGCTGTTGTTGTATGAGAACTCAACTAATGGGAGATGTTGATCCCATCCACCTTTGAATTCCATTGAGCATGTTATCAGAATGTCCTTGAGTATCTAAATAGTTCTTTTAGATTGGACATCAGTTTGAGGGTGATAGGCCGTACTAAAATTCAATTTGGTACCCAGATCATGTTGAATTCTTCTCCAAAATTTTTATGTGAACCTTGGATCATGATCAGATATGATAGAAAGTGGAACTCCATGAATCCTTACCACTTCCTTCACATATATCTCAGTGAGTTTTTCAAGAGATAAATCTTCTCAAATATAGATAAAATGGGTGATCTTGGTGAGATGGTCCACTATAACCCATATTGCATTGTTTCCTTTGGATGTTTTTGGGAGACTAGTAACAAAATACAAAGTGATATTGTCTCACTTCTATGCTAGTATGGGTAGGGGTTGTAATACCCCTTTAGGAAGTTGTCACTCTTCCTTCACTTTTTGACACACCAAGCACCCTGCAGTGTAGTCAGAAATCTCCCTTTTAATGTTATCCCACCAATAATGATCACGAAGGTCCCTATAAATTCTAGTGCTTTCAGGATGTATAGAGAATGTAGAGTCATGAGCTTCATCCATTAGATACCTCTTTATTTCTAGAATATATGGAACACATAGCCTTGTATGAAATTTTAGTACACCTTTTTTATCAATATTGAACTCTGAAAACTTCCCATTATTCATAGCCTCAAACTTATTCTACAACAAATAATTATCTCTTTGATATTTATTGATATTCTCTAGTAATGAAGGTTGAGAAATCATTTTGTATAGGGTTGATGATGTCTGTTACCTTAATATTACCATGTATAGTTTTACTAGGTATTTGATAAAAGGATCTATTTGAATCCTCATCATTGATAGAACAATATGGTCCTTCCTACTTAATGCACCAGTGACTCTGTTTTCTCTTCTAGGGTGATAATGAATTGAACAATAATAGTCTTTAAGAAGTTCCAACCATATCCTCTGTCTCATGTTCAATTCTTTTTGTGTGAAAATATTCTTCAAACTTTGGTGTTCTGTATATATATCACATTTCTCCCCATAAATATAGTGCCTCCATATCTTCAAATAAAAAACAATTGCAACTAGATCTATATCATGCATATGATAATTCTACTCATGAGACTTTAACTGTCAAGATTCATAAGCAATAACCTTGTCATTTTTCATGAGGATTAATCCAATCCCTTTCATAGATGCATCGCTAAAAATAAAAAATTCATCTACAATAGAGGGTAGAGTTAACACAGGTGCAGTAACCAATATATTATTTAACTCTTGGAAAATTTCCTCACACTCCTTTGTCCATATGAACTTAACCCCTTTTCAAGTTAATTTGGTTGGTGGATTAGAAAGTCATGAAAAGTTTTTCACAAACCACCTATAATATACTGATAAACCAAGAAAACTACTAATATCAGTTACTGTTGTAAGATGAGGCCACTCCTCCACAACCTTTGTGTTTGTAGGGTCAACTGAGATTCCTTCATTGGTTACAATGTGCCTCAAGAAAGAAACTTTCTATAACCAAAAAGCACACTTGCTGAACTTTACAAATAATATATTCTTCTTTAGAGTTGTTAGTATCACCCTTATATGATCCTCATGCTCCTCATGACTTTTGTAATATATAATAATATCATCAATAAAAACTATCACAAAGTTATCAAGGTAGTCCTTAAAGAATCTATTAATCAAATCCATACAAATAGCAGGTGCATTAGTCAATCCGAAGGGTATAACAACAAAATCATAATGACATATCTTGATCAGAAGGTGATATTTGGAATATATTCTTTCTTCAACCTCAATTGATGACTACCAGATCAGAGATCAATCTTAGAGAATAATTTAACCCCATGAAGCTAGTCAAATAAATCGTCAATTCTTGGAAGAGGGTACTTGTTATTCATTGTGATCATGTTAAGTTATCTATAACCATTGAATAACTGCATTGATCCATCATTATTCTTCAAAAATAGAATAGGTTCTCCCTAAGGAGACACACTTTTATAGACAAAACCCTTCTCCAAAAGATCTTGGAGTTTCTTCTTTAATTCCCAAAACCCCACATTATCCATTCTATAAGGGGCCTTTGAAATCAGCTTGGAACCAGGCATGAGTTCAATGGATAACTCTACCTATCTTTCTGGGGGAGGTCTAGGTAGCTCTTCAGTAAATATGTTAATGTATTCTTGAATGATTTGAACATTTTCTATTATTATACTTTCATCCCCTTATTCATATTCACTGATAAACTATATAAATAAGGCTACGAGTGGTACTTCTAGATAAATATCAGGTTGAGATATCTCTCCTTTGAAAATAACTATAGGTTTTCTACTAAATACTAATAATATTTCCTTACTTTTTCATTTTATATTATCATTATATTTTGAGATCCAGTCCATCTCTAATATAATGTTGAATTCCAACATGGTAATGTCTACTAGATTTGTGATGAGATTATGCTCTCCAAAGTGAATACTAGAGATTATAAACACTATTGATGCTTGGATAATTACTCTAGGAGTATTGACTGATAACCATACTTATAGAAGTTTAGGGATTGATTCTATATTCTTTTAAAACTTGGAAGAAATAAAGGAATTCATAGAACCAGAATTAAACAAATTATTTTCTAGCTTTGAGAGAACAATGAGAGTACCTACCACTACATCATTTAGAGATTCAACTTTAGCCGCTATGATAGAAAAATCAAAACCTTTCTCCCTTATCCTATACTGAGGTTGATGGTGATTCTCCTCCACTTCCCTCAGATTTGGATAGTGATTGAAAAATTTCCAAAATTTTCCAAACTTGAAGCATCGGACTTCAAGTAGGGCCTGCACCATCTTCTCTTTATAGTTTGTGTTGAGAAGTTGAGGTTTCACTTCACTACAACAATTCTGAGGGATATGGCCATCTCTTCCACACTTGTAACACTTCCCTCTCCAAAGTAGGAAGTTCCCCAAATACTTATTCCCACATTTGTTGCATGTGGAAAGTTTCACTTGATTTCATCTTCTTCCTTGATCAAATCTCCTCCCCATGTTTAGATCTGGATATCTCTTCTTCTCATTCTATTTGTGAGACCACTTCATATCACCAAACTCTAGTTCGACCTTCATAGCACTATGTACAATTTTATCATAGCTTTCATAGTCTGAGTTGGCTAAATTCTTCTATAGATGTGGTCTTAATCCATATAAGAATCTATCAACCTTCCCATTAGGATCCATGACAAAGCTAGAGGTATAATATAAAAGTCTTGTGAAGTTTATCTAATGACTTCCAATAGATTTATTCTCCTTCTACTTCAGTTTGAGGAATACCTTCTCCATTTTCTTTCTCATCGAATAAGGGAAATACTTATTAAAGAATATTGCCCTAAAATATTCCCACTCCATAGCTTCAATATCCCATATTGGCCTCATGTTTTTAATTAATTCCCACCACTGATCAGCTTCTCCCTCTAAACAGTACACAACCGGAGTGACTTTATCTTGTTCTGAACAACAATGTAGAGAAAAGATCTTTTCTATAGAGCTTATCCACTATTCCTCAATCAATAGGTTAGTATATACATTGAATTTTAGTGGTCATTAATTCATAAATGACTCAATAGAAAGTTGTTCCCTTCATGGTGAAACCAGTTTCTCATCTTGATTCAAGTTATTGCCCATAACTTGAGTTAGTTGATTCATCATTCTCATGAAGGTTTCCATTCTATCTTCCATCAAAGGGCCATTAGTGCATGGTCCATTGCGCTCACCATTTACACGATTCCTGCTATTTTCTGCCATTTTCTAAAAGAAGATAAAATTAGTGAGAAATTTGCTTCTTTTAATAATCTTATAACTTTAAAATAATTTAATGTCTTAAAACATCATGCTTAAATTTTTTATTCATTAAAAATAATTACATTTTCTATAAATCCTTCATAATAGTTCATAAAAATCTTGTGATTAATCAAACATATCCCCTAGGAGTGTCAAAAAAGGAGTATAGTAAGACCCATTGTCATGAATAAGTTCCCATTATAGTCTAGCTCAAATTGGTGTTTTTGGGTTTTACCCCTAGATACATCTGTGCTAGAGCCACATCCATTTGTTCATATCCAGACATAGATTTATTTATTTAGAAACCACTTAATTAATATTTCACCAAAATACTAGGATGTTTTCTTATATTTAAAATTTTCTCTAAGGTTCTTCCTAAAGTTTTAAAATAATAATTTCCACAAATAACTAAACCATCCTTTGATACCAACTATGGCATTTCACCTTTTCATTACATAACTTTTCATTACATTTTACAAATAAAGGATCTTTAAAAGTTTAGTGTCTTGGAAATAAGGTACATAATACATTAAAACTTAAAAAATTATTCTATTACACTTGAAAGGATTCTACAAGGTTTATCCTAAGTATATTTATTTAACTGATAACCTAGGGACATACATAAAAGGAAAGGGTGAGCAAAAACCCCAGTAAGGGTAAACAAGGGAAACAATTTACTTGTGATCTTGAGGAATATATATAATAAATTGATGAAATACATAAATTCATGAGAAAGAGGGATATAATAATAATAATAACCTGAATAATAACTTTTAAATATGGTTAAAACATTTAATTGAGTCATTCATAAGAATATCACCAAGTTTTATCACCGAGGTGTTATAAAAATTACTAAGGTTATTCACCAAGGTATTGTAAAACTTGTCATCTCTAGAGAATAAATTATTTACCAAATGAATTAGAGTAATATAAAGGTGCACCATTAATATGTATTAATTAATGTGATCCACATATATCATAATAAAACATTTCACAAATAACCTATGGAGAATAAAAGAAATGAGTTTCATACCAAAATCATGGTGTTTTAGAAAGTGGTTAAAAACAAAATCCTTTTGTCATTTTAAACCCATGGAAAAGGAAGGTGGGTTTCATATATGTTAATACCAGAATTAAATATATCATTTTAAAATCTATGTTAATACCCCTATAGAATAAAGGGTTTTGGTTATTCACAAAAAATAAAATAATTTCTTGATAAAAAGAGATAAATTTTGAGATGAAAATTTGGCAGCATAACAGGTATAATATGTGGTTTTCGAAAAAATTAAAAAGGGAGGGGACAAGGGTGTCCCACTAATAAAATAATCATAATAAAGTAAATGGATATAATAAAATGGATAGAAGAACATGGTATGAAAATTTTAAATACATACCACATAAAAAGGAATCATGAAAGGAAAAGAGAAGTTGAGAGTTACCTTACCTTGAAGAGTGACTCCAAAAACTCAAAGATCAGGACCTTAGGGGCTTGAGGACACCTTGGGAGGAATAGTTGGGAGGTAAAACTATCATAGACTCGTGGAGGATGAATTTTAAATTAAAGTAAATGAAGAAATGGGTGGGTATTTATAGCAAAAGTGAGGTAGTTTCTTATTAATTTCCAAAGACACCTCAGTAGTGGTATTTGAAAAACCATGGGCTTGCCCATGCTATTTTCCCATGATATTGGACACTTGGGACACCTATTAATTCAATTTAACACATAATAGTCGACCATAATTTAAATTAATCATTACATCATTATGACATAGCTATGATGTCATTAAACTTACTGAAAAACTCAAACTGTATTTTTACTATTCACGAAATACTAAATTATTTTATAAAATTATCATAAATTTACCCTAACCTAATATCGATATTCTGAATTCAAAAATGACATTTAATTTATCATAATAAATCTATAAATATTATAAATTTAACTTTTAACTATAAAAATATGTATTTATTAAAAATAATAGCAGATAAAAAATGCATAGTAAAATTTTCGACACTTAAAAAAAATAAAATTATTTTATCATTTTTAATTAAATTAAAGTGTTTTGATAATAATATTTTATTATAATAAACATTATCAATAAAACCTTAGTTTAATATAGTAATTTATATCTCTCATAAAAGTACAATTTTTACCTAAAAAATGGATCTATCAAATTCTATTTCAATTTTTTAAGCAAAACTATTCTTAAAATGGAAATGATGAAATAAATTTTTTATTAAAATAAAGGGACTAAAATTTAAGTGACTAAGGCCTTGAAACATAACCCCTTATAACACCCGCATACGACCTAAGGGTAAGGTGTGCGATGGCGGTAGACTCTTGGAGCGACTTAGATAACATCACCCAAGTGGTAATCTCCACTAACTCATCCTTCTCCCATAAGAAATTTCATTCAAGATTAACATGTTGATGCTTGGATTGGGCTTGGTCAAGAGAGAAGCTCAAAGATACTCCCTCCCTACCAATTTTTGATAAATGGGATTCGTATGGAATGATTCTACTAGATGAGACCATTGAATCTGTTTTCTATATTAATTAACCATTATCATTTCTATTTATAACACTAATTATAACGTTAAAAGTAGTGTTTCTAGTGGTCATATTGACCAAAATTCATATAACGGTAGAAAAACGATAGTCACATTAAAATATACTTACTTCATCATTAATGAGATATAATTTTGTTGTGTAAAAATAATAATATAACAAACATTCTGAGGAAATAATTATTATTAAAAAAGTTTAGGTCATTATAGAGCCACCACTACAGTGTTATCATATTAAATCATGATAGGGTCTTTACTTATAGGTACCACATCAATATCTTGTGAATTTTTTTGAATCCAAGCTACTTCTTTAGCTATATCAGATGCTGCAATATACTTGGACTCTATAGTTGAATTAGAGACAACTGGTTACTTTGAACACTTCCATCTCATAACTCCTCCATTGATACTGAAGACATATCCTGACTGTAACTTCAAATCATTATATTTTTTTAAAGCTAGTATCTATATAACCCATGATGAATAGCTCTTCATCTTCTCCATATACTCATAGCATATCCTTAGTTCACCTAAGATACTTAAGGATATTCTTAACATTAGTCCAATATTGATCACTTGGATCAGCTTGATATCTACCCACCATTCTCAAATCATAGGCAACATCAAGCATCATAAATAAAATGACATATATGATATATCCTATCATATATGTGTATGGTATCTTTTCCATTCTCTCTCTTTCCTTCTATGTTTAAGGACACATCTTTTTAGAAATATGTATACCACATGAAAATGAAACCAATATCCTCTTGGATCATTCTATAATGAAGCTCTTCAGTATCTAGTTATTGTATATACTTTGACTTATTACAAGAATCCTCTTTGATATATCATGCATGATCTTGATTCCTAGAGTATAGGCTGCTTCACCTAAGTCCTTGATGGGGAATCAATTTCTCAACCATGCCTTAACCTCTTTTAAGCCTGGTATCTCATTTCTAATTAGTAATATGTCATCAACATATACTACCATGTAAACGAATGTACTCCCACTAAAATGCTTGTAAACACATGGATCACATTCATTTTTCATGAAATAAAATTCTTTTATAGCTTTATAAAATAAAATTTTCCATGACTTGGATTCTTTATTTAATCCATAAATGAATCTTTGAAACTTTCATACCTTTTTATCATTTCTTGGAGTCAGAAACCCTTCTAGATATGTCATATACACATATTCATAAAGGTTTTTATTAAGGAAAATAGTTTTGATGCCTATATTCCAAATATCATAATCATGTAAATCTATTATGAAAATCAAAATTCTGATGTATTAAAGCATGAAAACTGGAGGCAAGGTTTTATCATAGTTTATTACCTCACATTGTCTAAAACTATTAGCCACTAGTAATTAATTATTGGTACCAACCTAAGATTATATATAAATATTTCTCTTGAATACCCATTTTAACCCAATGAGCTTTACATAAACTGGAAGATTGATCAGAATACAAACATGGAACCCATATCAGAATTCATGGATTCTTTCCCTATTGAAACTTTTGAGCACACTACTACCTCCTTTTAGGATATAGGGTAATTATTGTTAACCAATAATGAGTCACTATCTTTGGTGACTATAAAACCATATCTTTATGGTTATTTAACCTATATGGTTATTCTATGCAGTACTTGTGTTTTAGGAACAACTTCTTCCATAGGGACCTATTTGTTCCTGTATCAACTCTTGTGTATCTTGAGCATCAACTTTATCAAAGTTAATCTTTATCCCACTATACTTCTTGAAGATGTGTTCCCTATTAATGAATACAACTTACTTATAAACTATATCCTTTTTATCTAGATGGATCATATATGTAGTATCCACTCATTTCCTTGGGTTAACCTATAAAGATACACTTCATTCTCCTAGGGTGTCAGTTTTTTATTGAGTTATCCTTAATAAACATCTCACACCCCATGCACAAATATGTGATAAAAAGAGTTTGTTTCTACTCTATAACTCAAAGGGAATACTATTTTCCAATTTATTTGGTACTCGGTTAAGTATGTATAATGTAAGGCTTGCATGATTAATCATTGAACTTACCATGCCAAAAAAGGTATGGTTCCTTCTTTCACTAACATAACTATACTGTGGTGTATAAGGAAGAATTAGTTGAGATAAAATCCCACAATCCCATAGAAAGTTGATAAAATTTTAGTTAATTTATTCACCACCTCAATTTGATCAAAGTTTTTCATCTTCTTACCAAGCTAATTATCAACTTCATTATCAAAATACTTGAACTTATTAAAGGATTCAAATTGATACCTCATTTGGTAAATGTATCCATACCTACTCAAGTCATTGGTATAAGTTATAAAATTTGAGAATCTACCTCTAGATTCTACTTTAAAAGGTCTACACACATCATTATGTACCAATTATAGAATCCTTATAGCCCTTTCACCTTGAACACCAAATGGTAGGTTGATCATCTTAACTTGTAAATAATCATGACATATTTCAAGTGGTTTAAGCTCAAAAGATTCTATGTAAACATCTTGACAGTTCTTTTTCAAATGCTTCTCATTTATGTGACCAAGATGGCGATGACATAACTGGATGTTAAATGAGTTACACAAGTTTGATTTTTTATCAAGTTCCAATATTTTTTTTAATTTAATACAAAAATACCGTTATTTAGACATTCCATACCATAAAATATGTTATACTTATAAAAATAACAATTTTTATTTTCAAAACTAAAAATAAATCCATCCATGTCTATACAAGAAATAGAGATGATGTTTTTAGTAACACTAGGCACATAATTAAAGTTATTTAAAACTAAAACCATCCATGTTGAAAATGTGAGGTGGTCGTATCTAATGCATAAAGTATCTAACCTCACTCCATTGATAGCCTATAGATTTATCTCACCTTTGACAATCATTTGAAATCTACTTGGTTTCTATATTTGGATACAAATGTGAAAACCACATGAAATATATTATACCTAACTTATAGATATATAAATATTAAACTTGATAAAAAACACAATTGAATATTACCCTTTCTTATTTTATTGGGTTCAATTCTTCTTCCAATTTCTTTTCTTTCCACATGGAAAACACACTATGTTTTCTCCTTTGCTTGTCGTTGGATCTTCTTCTTCTTAGAAGGATGGTTCTCTAGAGGCTTAGACTTGGAATGAGTATTAGAGCCCTTTTCCTTGTTCTTACTTTTATTATTAACCATAAATACCATGGGTTTTTCATTCCCCATGTCTTTTTAAACTTTGAGAATAAGAGTAAGAAGCTTGGAAAGAGTTGTCTCGCTATTTCTCATATTATAATTCAAAATGAAACTGAAGAAGGTTTTAGGTAGCGAGGACATGATGAGATACATGCACAACTCATCAGGAATATTAAACCTCAATATGTATACACACTATATATATCAAATAATCTTGACTACACATGGACCAACTGAAACTGAATCTCCAATCTTTCACGTGAATAGTGCACTGGATATCTAATACCTCTCTTGTTTCAGCTTCTCTTGATAGATATCTCAAAGGTGATAAATGATCTTATATGCACCCATTCCTAATATTTATTTATAATATCACTATACATAGATTATAACATAAAATATTGGACATCCATTATGTTGTCCACATGTTTTAGGTAGAGAGATACTTCTTCCTCACCATCCTTTTTAGAAAAAAACTCAAGAAGTGGGATTTTAAGCACATATAATTTTCATTCATGGCATAGTATAATGTGTAATAATCTATACCACTATTGGAAATTCATGTTAGTGATAAGTTTTACTTATATATTATTGATAACAATGATATTATCAAAGTCATGTGGTTTTCTATTTATGAAAAAAATTAGGAGCAGATTATTAGTGCTTCCTTTATTATCAAATTAGATTAATAAATTTAAATTTTATTAATCTCTCACTATTTTTTTGAAACTTAATATCCCTCACCATTAGTTTTATAATATCATATTTCATATATATTCTAGTGTAAAGTAATCATATTCTCCTTATTATAACCCATTCTTAGGGATGAAAAGTTATTTGAAGGGTTTTAGGTAAGTGTAACTTTCCAACTGTATTAACTCGCAGTTCCTTGATCCGTTGAGTGGAATCCTCAATCCTAAAATCCTGGATAAAAATTTCCTCAACCCTTTCTTCTTATTTACACCAATTCATACTTTGACAATCAACCCTTTATGTAACCAAGTTAATTCAACCCAAAAATTTAAGATAAGAGTTACCCGATTATTGAAAGCACCTCTACTTGGGCTGGTCAACCACTTTGAACTATGGGTTTGATTCTAACATAAATAGTGGAAGACTATACCGAATTAATATTTTAGTTGAGGGGTTTTTATCCTTATGCATGAAATACCATTTTATATTATCACATGCCTTGTTAATATTAAGTGGATTTTATTTAAGTGATTAACCATGATTGATAAAATTTATGAAAAATTTGGTTTTATTTTATTACATCTTGCATTCTTATTAATTCTTTTATTAAGCGATCATGTAGCATCAAAAAACATAAATAATAAACCATGAAAATGATATGAATAAAATAAAAGTGGCATGATCATGACATTCTCTAATGGTTAGTTTATCTAGTGGATGGTAAACTAACCTTCTTACATAGGTGAAAACACCTTGAACCATAGCTTGGTTTGTGTTGTAGTATTCTGTCTCGACACCTATGTATCACCTCTATTGGTTTCACCTCAACTTTGGGACTAAAACCACCTCCTCTCACTGGGTAGATCTATCCTTACATAATCTTTTACTCATGCATAGGTTAGGGGATCCAATGGATTGGGGAAGGGGAGAGGGTTACATAAAAGAAACCAAATGCATGCATACCATTATATAATAAGAAGGATGGGATGACATGCATGCCATAATTTTAATTTAATAATAATAAATTAAAAGGAAACCAATCACATACACAGGTCTGGTCTAATCTCATAACCCCCAAATAATCTTCAATGAATCATACATTTGTAATCTAGTTATCAATTACTTTGATTCATTATTTAATTAAGATAAAACACGACAAATTAATCTAATTAATTAAATTTATCTTCATTTCATCCAAGAATCCTCAAATAACCATCATCCAAAATTTGAAAAAATTAAAAAAATTAATTTTAATTAAAATTAGTGAATTACACAAGTGTACTTGGAGGCAATGACCTATACTTGTGTGTGTGAATTCCCTTGGAATCCAACAAATATTGCATGATATGTAATTATATGGCATGTATTTTCAAACAAATGACACATGTGATACATGAAAATTACAATTCATGTGATGCTCTTGATGTGCATGGAGTATACTATAAGAAAAGACCATACAAAAATTATAATTTAATATGGAAATTAATTTAATATATAATTAAAAATATTATAACATGGTATGTACTATCAAATAAATTACACACAGAACACATGTGAATAGGTTTAATTATACAATTAATTATTCTCTCCATTTCAAATTAAGTATACTATTTATAATATAATACATAATGTGTACTGGTTTACATGGAATGTGATCTCCTCTGCCTGTGTTCGTGACACATGCCTATGTAATGGGCATGTTACCTGCCACATACATATATTAGGTACATGAAATATAATCTTCCTACATGATGTGTGGCCTCAAATTTTCACATTTTTCCATTCCCCGTGTCTTGTAGCAGATACACGACATTCTTGGATCCCCATGTTCTCCATCATGAAGACATGAGGACCTCATGCCTTGTATACAGGTTACACGGTGTGTGGTTCTTTTAATTGTATGCCAGCCTGATCTGAATCTACATGCTAATACACTTTTATTAGATCACTAATTTAATTTTATCAGATTACTTCAATATCGGCGCAATATATATATGAGATACAAAGGTACACAAGGTGTAGTTTAGGGTACACCTTATATACTCGTTTTATCTATCCAGAACCCTTGGAATATCTAGATGTGTTTTTGGATGTTTCTTCATTTAAATTTAACTGTATATTGGTTATATTAGTGATAATGAAGAATGAGAAGATAAAATGATGTTTGGATTCCAAAAATAAATAATTCTAAAGAAAAAGAAATAAAAAATTCATGAAAATAATCAATGATTAATAAATAATTATAAATTAAACATGTGACTGCTCTAATACCACTTGTAAGTTCTAGGTGCAGCGAAAACACCTGTTTAACATGATAAACTTGACTTTTAGTCTTAATTTATGAATAATATGAGTTGTACATAATGAATGACATCATGGAAAATGGATTCAAATAGTTGATTACTTAAATTGAACACCTGGACCAAAAGAGGAGGATCATAACATGTAATTTATAATTAATTTATAAGGAGATCTAGAATTACATGAACTTGTAATTATTTCTTCATTGATGATTTGGTTGAATCGATATCATCATACTGTAATTGTGCTATAGGATCCAAGTACATAATCCCTCTAGCGGCGATCCACATGTGCACCACAATATCTGAATATAATCATGGAATCACTGGGTTCTAGCATGGTCAATTCTAATAACTTGCATCATTCATGGTTTATAACAGTAAAATTATCTTTGAGGATAAATAATTCTTGGTGTTCTCTCGATGACTTGAGGGAAGTGGAGGAGAGAACACACTCTTGAACTCTAAATATCTCTCTAGGGATTGAGATATATTCTCTCTATCTATTATACACAATAAGATTGTCTATGAAAAGTTATATAATTAAATATTTATTATGGAAGGTTTAGGGTTAGGAAATTTCACATAGGACCCTTAAAAATTTTATAATTATTAGTTGAACCCATGTAGAATAATAATAATACAATTATTATTTTTATTATTCACTTGATATATACATCACTTAATAATATATAAATAAATATCATTTACATCATTTACAACTGGACAATTAAGCGCGGTCCACTTATCCTCCTCGGCATTTACCAAACCTTGAATAATGACTATTTATTTGATAATTAAATATCAAAGCGTTATTCATTGATAAATATAATAAATATTATATTTTCCAAACCTTGTAAATAAATATTTATTACTATTATTTAACTCACTTATTCTTTCGAATATCTTTTGATTAAATCTTGGCAATCAACCAAACCCAAATATATATTAATCCAAAATATAGGAATAAAATTTATTATAACTTTTTAAATTCAACATTTAATTTAACTGATATTCTATATACACTTACCATGTGATCCTTTAGGCCCCTTTCTTAGTGGCATTAGGAAAAACCACATGAAGTCCAAGTTTAGCATCTAGAAACATGCCAAGACATCCATAGAGAAAGAAGTTAATGTCACAATGATATACAACCTCTTATGAATGCTTACCATGTAATATAATTCCTTTATCACAATATCTCAAATCAAGATGGTTTTATACTAGCGTCATCAACCCATATTCTCGATGACTCTTTATTTGACTTTCTAGAAATTAACTTTCTCACATAATACCATGGAAACAGATTTATCTAGGTAGTTCCATTCCCATCAAAGGGCATGATATATCAACTTCTGTCAAGGTATATAAGGGATAAATCCTTTATCACATTATCTATTAACACAATATCACTCGTAATGTACCCAATGTATCCTACTTCACCATGAGCATATTCCATCATGGTTTTCATCAATTTATTAAATTATGTGACTTATGGTATTCATTAATGATAATTTTAAAGTCAAAGGATCAATTCATATGTCCGTAGATAGGAACATCCAATGACACATAAAATGTAGATCTCTTACTTGTGAGTCTCATTCTCATAATCCCCTACTTTGGAAATTACAAAGGGAATACACCCTAAAAGGGTGAATTAAAGTCCCATGAGTCTCCACCCATGGTATCCTATATCATTTGTGTCCCATAAAATGATATCATTCGGCTATAGAATATTTATTCAAGAATACTATTGTGTCACCTTCTGGTTCTCATCATAGCGGGGAACTACTAAGAGCTTTTAATGTGACATATATTCCTAGGAAATTATCAAATACTATGTCATATAGAGGAACAATCATGATGTGATAAGATATTTCATTATTATTCAAGATAATAAATATATATAATCATCAAGTACATAGAATTTAGTTCTAGGGTACCAAATCTAACAAGGACTGCAATATGTATTTGGATCCCAATTATGTCTTAACACTAATTTTCATCCCTAGATAGATGGGAAGATGGAGTAGACCATCTAGTCATTGGAGGATATATTTTGAGATTGCTTCTTTGATTTTAGTGGATCATGGGTATGGTAACTACATCTAGTTTAGTTTTCCTATAATAACAACTATCACTCATCCATTTTCATAGATCTATTTGAGGCATTGTATGGGGAATCGTGTCATTCTCTATTATACTAGACATAGGTGTAGGTGTCAGTGGTTCTTGGCCTTGAGATAGTGAAGAGTACTACCGAGAATATGTAGATAGTCCGAGAGAAGATGACGGTGGAACATGACCAGTATAAGGACTATGATGATTATAGGAGAAGGCCCATAGAGTTTGGGATTAGAGACCATTTATTCTTGATAGTTTCTCCCCACCAGGGGTAGTAGAGATTTGATAGAGGTATTGAGATTTATCCCTAGTTCATTAGGCCTTTTGAGGTGTTGGAGCATGTTGGTGAGGTGACGTATCAGTTGGCACTTACACCATGGTTGTACAAGATCTAAAATTTCTTCCATGTGTTCCATCTTTGTCAGTATATTCATGAATAATACCACATCATTGACTATGGTGAGTTGGATATTGAGGCTGATGCAATTTTCATGGAGTAACTAGTAGAGGTTCTGGATCTTCAAGAGAAAGTACTATGTGGATGAACCACCCCCTTGGTTTGTGTGCTGTGTAAGAATGGTGTATTGGAGGAGATTAATTGATAGTGTGAGATATATATGCATTCCCAATACCCGAATTTATTATGAGTTTTTCCTTATTTTGTTTTTCTTTAGTGATGTGTCTGCTTGATTATTTATAATTTATGAAATGTAAATTTTCCCTTATTGATGGTGTGTGTCATGTATTAAAGCATATAAAGAGGGGAAAACCCCTTCCCAATCAAGAAAAATTATATTTATGACATGTTTTAAAACCATGTGGGTGATTCAGTGCCACCTAAAGTAGATAATATCTTGATACGATGGGTGGGTTTCCTTGATTTGTGTGCTTGAGGTAGTGTTGCATGATGGTTGAGGTGGTTTATTTCTTGGGCTACATAAAGGTTGAAATAATGGTGAAAATGGATTTATGAAATAGATGTGTCTTATGGATTTATGTACTTGACTAGAGGTCGTGTTTCAGTTTTAATGAGATCCCTAAGAGGTATCTCGCTGGGTGGTTGTTCAGACCCTCTCTTTTCACTTCTCCTGATCTTGGTTTTGATTCTCTAGGATGATAATTGATTGATAGGTATCTAATGAAACAACCTAAACTTTATGTCTTGTTAATTTGTGGGAATTTATGAGATAGTGGTGTTTGGGGGAAGTTATGAAGGAGTTGAGGAGTAAATGGTGGGGTTGTAGATTAAACTTTATCCTGGGAAGGATTTTGTGGTGTGGAGGCTTATTTTGAGCCATAAAGGGGTTCTTTTTTCCATAGATAGAATGACTATGGTGTGGATCCTAATAGAGTGGGGTTTTGATGCTTCTGTATTTTTTGGAATAGGTTTGGTATGGATCCTAGGTTGTGACTTAGTAGGATGGATTTTTTGTGGTTCTGTTAATTTTGAGGTAGCTGAACCATATATATGGGTTACAATGTGGACTTATTCTTAGTAATTAAATTCTTTGGCATGGTAGTTTCACTTGCGTCTTGGTCCTCCTAGTTTATAGGATCTGTGCTATGGATGTCATCATGTTTCTTGGACATGACTTTGACTATGACCATTATAGTATGATACCTTCCTTACACTATAGTTCTATCCTACATCAAAAACTTTGTGTCATAGTGAAGGGTGTTCAACATTGACTTCTAATTTCCTATGTGCCTATAATTTCATGAACCCCTTAAAACCCTATATTTATCTGGACTTTTATCTAAACTTTTAGGAAAATCCTAGGATATTTTTGGAGGAATTTTAACCTCTCATTGTGTGATTTGATCCTCAGAACCTAAAGATCAATCATTCATGATTCCAATTGAGTTTCTTCCTTCCCCCCTTGTTTCCTTCCCCATTCTTCATTCTGAGGAGGATGTAGTTGAATATATGGATGTTTTTTGTAGTTTTATGGAGGGATATTGATGGGGATGTTGTGTTCTAGGTTTATTGAGGTGCTTATTTATGTTTAGGTCTTGGAAGTTGTCTTTTTCTTATTCCATCCTTGTGAAACTTTATGGAAAGATTTTTTTTAAGGTAGGGGATCCTAATTTTTACCTCTTTATGTGCATGTGTGGGGATTGCATGATTTTTATTTCTTTTGGGTAGATATAATGGGTCACTATAAGATGATAATTAATCATTTTAAACAAAAATAGAATGGGAAGGGGAGTATTAATATGTTTTTATTTCTTTTGATGATATTGATATTGGAATCATGATCGCTAGTGGGTGTTGTTGAAAATCATGGATGTTGGGAGCCTTGTTTGTGTTACAACTATTATGGATGAAAATCCATTATTATGTTGATTATTTTATCTCACCCATAATAATAGGTTAATAACTTATATATGTCTAATGAACTGGTTTCCCATGGAAAAATTGATTTTGTGTGATAATAATGATGATAAGTAATGAAGTGATGTGGTTAAATCCATTTAATGAATCTAAAATTATGGTAATTTTGATAGATAGAATGTGCTACTATGTATTTTATGTGAATCTATTGTAGTTATGCGAACCTTGTTTGGTATTGTACGGTGATTATAGAGACCTTCTTGGGTGTATAATGTGTCGATCATCAAAGTGATGGTTAGTTGGAATGAGATATGACGTGGGTTGATGTGCAGTGGATGGATTGTGTTTGTTGTGGTGAGATTACTAGGTTATGATAATGGATTAGCACACATTGTGTTGTGGTGGTGGTGGATATGATATGGGTGAGATGTTATATAGTGTGGTTATATTATTTTCCCAGTTATCTATGGGATGATTTGAAATGATGAAACTAAAATATCATGGGGTGAATTGAAATATAAGAATTGGTTTAAATTGATGTGTGGTAGTTGGATTAAATGAATTGAATGATAAATGAACATTCCATTTTAATTTTAAATGAAATTTTATAGTAAAAGAAAAATTGTGGGAGTTAATTAAATCTAGAATAGAGGAACATGTAATTGAAATTGGAAGTTTTGTGGCAATGCATGGTGGTTTTATGATGTGACGCTTTTAGTGGTGGCATCAGTTGTGATAAATGTCATGAGGTGAACTGGTGGTGTGATAGACTATGTTTGTGGTATTGATGTGAATCCACAAGATGATTATTTCATGATATCTATCTAACATGTATTTTATGTTGTTTCTTTATAAATCTTTCCTGAGTTGGATAACCTTACTAATGCCCAAATATTTTGGGCTATGGGTGTTTTTCCCAATATTCAGGTAGGTGGTGAATCAGATGGTTAGCTACCCCCTCTTCCCCACTCTTCCTTTAGTAGTAGTTATGATACAAGTTGGTGTTAGAGATTACCTAGAGATGATACAAGTTGGTGTGGGTGATTACCTAGTGATGACATAGGTTGGTGTTAGACATTACCAAATGATGATGGATTGGTTTTGAAGATTACCCAGTGGTGATGAGGATGTGACATGTGGTGGGGGTCATGTGTGGAAGGAATAGGGAACAAAGTTGATTTCATTCATATTCATGATATCCTACTACCCTGGTTATATGGATGAGGTTGTGATGTTGTGATGACTGATGCTAGAACTAGATGCTATACCCTAAGGGAGGTTGGGATAGGTAGGGATGCATCCCAACCCACATAAGAGATGGATGGACATGTGATAAGATATTTATAGAGGGAATAAAAGCATAAGAAATTTGATGTTGGGGAATGAGAGTGGAAAATTAGTGTGGAATCGGTTGTGGGTCACCTTTACTTTATATTCTTTTGATATCATGTTACTATATTGGACATGTTTTTGGTGAGCGTGACATGCTGCGGTTGGTATTAGTTAGTTGACCTGTTTAAGGGCATGTTGGTTCTACTATTTATTCACTGGTGCATTATTATAATATTTCCACATGTGCATGAGAGACCTTGGGTATGATCATATCTAGTATACATCTTATGATTACATTATGCATATATAAACTATTTTTAGGTTTTTAAGAGGATTTTAGGGACTAATCTAGACATTACCGGCTTAGACGTTGGAGATACTACCAAGTCTCTTCCATATAACTTATCATTTAGGTATTTATTTAGAGACTTTTATTAATACTCGTTGAATTTGTTCATACATTGTGGGATAGTTTTTGGTTACTTTTATATTATGTGATGAAATTGATTTGTGGTTGATTTATCATATCTCTAGATCCATATTATTATTGAGGGTAATTCCTTCCATACATGAGATTTTCATACCCTCAGTGCTAATTACCAATCTAAGGTCTACTAAAGGAAGGTTTTGAGGGACATTATATCTCTTAATTCATTTCTAGCCTAGGAGGGGTACCTTTTTAGGGAGGGGTATATGAAAAACCATATGATAATAATGAAATTTGGTTATATCTAATTATTGATGCATTCACATGGTCTGGGAATAGTTTCTTCTAACCTTGTGCTAACCTTGAGCCTATGTTGTAATTAAAAAATTTAAAATTTTAACTCGTTCAAACCTAGAATTCAAGGCTGGGATAAAATAATTAAATTAATAAATAAAGAGAAAAACTTAGGGTTATTATATGATAACAATCCCCATTATAATGATTTCTTTCCTCATAAAACAAAAGATAAAACAAATGACTTAGGAAGGAATGAGGTCTAATATCCACCCCAAGGATATGATCTGAGAAACATAAAGACCATTCAGGTATGAATGGGGGAAAGGCATCAAGAATCAATAAAATCCACCATAGATTTTGAAGAACATCCCAAGGTATAACCAAAGACCAAAAATCATCACTCTACCCCTAGTCGGGAGTGGTTTGGGGTAAAATCATAAGAAAAAGGTTAAATATTGGTCAAAGAAGAATAGGTATGCATGAACGAACCAATGATAATGGTATCCTCACAATAAAGACTCCACTAACATGAACAACCAATTGAATAAGAGATCACCCCAAGGAAAAACACTATAATAAAAAAAGTATTTGAATCAAGTAAGCTCAAATGAAACACTCAATTAAAGGCACCTCTATAATTTCCATTGAATCAATCATCTAAGTCTACAGAAGCTCAGGACTAATATCACCTTGAAAATAAAAAACCAAGGAAATCCAAATAATAAAAGACAAGTCCAAACTAGAATTAACTCAAACAAGATAGGACCAATAAAGAACCACCAATGCTAGCCTTATAATAGAGGTGGAAGAGGAAGAAACTTGGGGCGTCACACTCAGAACACTGAGACCCCAGTGAACCCATTAGAATAATCAAGGCATTATCTAGGGAATGACCTAAACTAGGGGTATCACCAATCCTGATTACCCATGAATTCAATCAATACTTTCACTTTTACACCCCTCAAAATAATATCAATAAAAAGACTAGCATCCTTATATGAAAAAAGAAACCCCTGATTACTAAAGAAAGAACATCTCCAAGATGACTAACACTTAAATAAGATAATTTGTGGAAAATAATAAAAAACCAACCAAGGACTCTCAATAAAGTCTTAATAATAAGGAAGGGCTTGACTTTACTACTCATCCTAGAGTCTGGACAAAGTTGTTAACCCAAGGATCATAGTACCCAACCACATGAGACACCAATCAGGGACATTCTAAGACAAAGAATTCCTAAAATACAATAGATCCTTTTAAGGTTAAATCCAATCAATAAAACTACATGAAATTTGAATCGAGACACATAAAAATTAAACTCATCCTAACTGGTAAACCATGAGAAAAAAGGGAGAATAAGAAACAATCCTAAACAATACCACTCAGAAAATTTAAAAACAAAAGGAAAATAAATTCTATATAAAAATGAAAAGATAAAATTTTAAAATCTATTTTCAAAGTCTCCCAAAAACTATAAATTTCCCCCTTTTTAAAATAATAAACAAATAATAATTCCTTTTTCTAATCTAGGAAAACCCATAAAAAACTCATTTCAATTATATTTTTAAATTAAAATCATCTTCATTCAATATTTGAAAATTTAATTTGTTCATGTTTATGTTACAAATTAAAAATTCCATCTGAAAATAAATTTAAAAACCAATGTTCTATTTTTAAATTTATTTTTAAGATCCAAATACCAAGTTTATTTCAATTATTCCTTAAATATTTTAAAAATTTCAAACCTAGATTAAAATAATTTTACACTTTTATAAACCCCCTTTATGAAATCAATCCAAAATCAAAATTTTTTAAACTTATTTTAAATTATTTTAAAAGAACCCATTTATTACTTTCCAAATAATCATATTTTTTATAAAGGCCAAACTTTTCAACACGACCCTTTAAACCTTTTTTTCAATTCTCAAAACTCAAATCATTTTTCTTTTTAAAACCAATAAATTCCAAACAAAACACAATAAATAATATTAATCCACACCAAAAAATACATAAAAGGTACTAGTGGTTGTTCATGTCTTGGCCACATGGTTTTGAAGACCATGGACCAATCATGAGACCACCACTGAAAGTCATATTAAACTATGCACTTGGGATCCACATGGGTTAATAGGATTTGTGAGATTACCGTGTGATGTTAGTTCACTCACATTTCCATACCTCAAATATAAAAATCCTTTACACAATCCAAAACATTAGAAATAAATAATTAAAACTCAGAAATAAAAACTCACAATCCAATATCCCCTAGAAACTCGAGATTAAAAATGAGTAAGAGCTCGCGACACTCTTCCTACTCCTACCTCCCAAGTCCTGAAAGTCCTATCTCTATCTACCATACACACCCAAATATAAAAGGGAGGATATGATATCATTTTTTCATGAAACAACTCAAGCCATCCCTCTGTCGGATGCCCGAACTGGCCCAAGACATACCTAAGGCACATTCCTGATCAACCGAGGCTGGAAACTAGTGAAATGGCATCAAAGTGTAACCAATTAGAATGATTTTTCCTAATATCAGAGTTAAGAAACAACATAAAAATGGTAATGAACTATATGTATATTGGACATCGATTCCAAATAAAATATGAAGAAATAAATCAATAGACATATATACATAGATATAAACTAATTCCTTAACTCATCCGCTAAACCCCCTCACCTAGCTATATTTGAGTCCCATTATGACCTAATCATATATAATGCACCCCTAGAAAGAAAATGAAATTAGTAAAGACCTATTTATATGAAGTAAATCATTTAAGGGGCTGTACACTAGGAATTCTATATAAATAAAATGAAAACCTACCAAATAATTTAAAAAGGAAAACTTGGATGGTGCAATAAAGTAAACTAAAAATAAACACTCACATACCTCTATGCGACTTTATAAGTCACCATACGGAACTAAAACATCAATACTTCATAAGAGATAATAAAAAGGGATAGAACCTGAAACTGAAATGATGATAGGTGTGAGAAATAAACTCAGTAGGCATGCCAAAGGAAACCACACCCCAAGTTTATGTATTTAAATAGAATATAATTTTTATACTAGTTTAAAATAAATTATTTAAAAATAGTACTCCATTACATTTTACATAAAATACAACATAAATATCATTGATCATTTATAAACATACATTTTATTTTCTTTTTAAATTAAATCAATCACTTGGAAAACATTTCATGACAAACTCCACTTTTATTAAAAACTATTTGAAAACCCATTCCTGAGGCATTTCAAAACATCCATTTCTCAAAGAAATTTTAAAACACTTTAACTAATAAAGATGAAAACAACAAATTTTAATAGTTTATAAAAGATATATAGAGAGAAATTTCCATACTTTAACAAATTTATAAAAAGGAAGAAAAATTATATTAAAGTAATCATTTCCTAAATATGTACCATGGTAAAATACCTAGGTCATATAAGGTTAGTGGGAACTCTAGTTCCCCATATCAACTCATGATCTAATCAATCAAAAACTAGACATGCACACATGCCACTAAGGAATACATGCCCTTGGCTTAGCGGTATGGAGAAACCCCCACTGACACCCCACAACCAAGTATAAAGCCACTAAGGATTCCATTACCTTATCTCGGTGGTGTGGAAACACCAAACCAGTTCCCCACATCCAAGTAATCTAAGTATAAATGTTTTGTTAGTGTGGTGAAAACCAAAGTGATACATAAATTATCCTTCCCTATTAGATACTCAGTTTCCCATGTTCTTTACCCATTTCAAACATTAAATTCACTTAAAAATAAGAATGGGATTTAAATAACCCATCAAAATTTTTTAGTTTAACAAAAACCACATGTCTCTTTAAAAATATCAATTTTTAAAATCAAGAGGAAGCTTTTAACACACATGGGAAATATAAAATAAATCATCAAAACTTCCATGGCATGAATTTAATTAATTTAAAACATCCTTTATAAAAGAAGCATTATGATCCAAGAAAATTATTCCAAATGATCCTTTTAAGTTATTTTAAAAATCAATTTACCTATTTAGAAATCAAGTTTGAGTATCGTATTTAAAACCCCAAGAGTTTCACCATTTTCATGCCCCACCACAAACTCTCTTGATTAGTCTCTGTCACACACACACACACACGTCTCTCATTGCACAAATTCACACACTTTCATGTGAACTAGTACATACCAATATATATATAAACTTATGTATATATGTATAATGTAAAAAGGCATTATTAACCTCATACTTTTATTGACAATAGATTGTTTTAAAATATTTCATCATTACTTGGAATTTCTAGCATTACTTGAAATTCCAAGTAAACATATAAAGATCAGTATAAAATACAAATTGAGGACCCAAACACCTTTTAAAACACTAAAATATGAGATTACAGTACATTCATGGATTTTATAAAATAAATGATGTGCAAAGAAGTTTCTAAATAATTCTAAAACACATAATTTAAAACGGAAATTCCAGTGCATTTAAAGGAAACCAAGTAAAACTCGGGTTCCTTTCTAGAAGTATTTATAGAAACATTTAATAACATCAATAAGAATATAAAACATGAGTAAAAGGGAAATCAAAAAAAGTTCCATTATTAAAACTGAAACAAGGGGAAACCTACTTGGAATCGATGAAAACAATACACCTTTACCAAGAATCATAAGAAAATGCCTTGAAGCAAGCCCCAAAAACCCTAGGAATCAAATATTGAAAAAATAAAACACCCAAAACTAGTTAAGGTTTGGTAAAGGGTGACATTTAGTGTGAGTAAGAAGAAGAAACAATAAGAAAAAGAATAAGTAAGTAAGGAAAAGGATTATGTACCTCAAGGAACAGAACCTAGATCACAAAGAAACTCCTCTAGGATTGTAATATGAGGTATAATAGAGTAGGGAGAAATAAAAATGGGATATTTCCTTGGGATTATGTGTGAAAAATAAGATAAGTTAGGTGTGTGAGGCCTAAATATGGAAAAAATGTGTGTTAAAAAAATAAAAATCCAAAATTTTAATATTTTGGGCACCATTCATGGTTTGGATGCATGGTTGTCCAAACCATATGATAATCATGTGCCTCTACTAGAGGGCCCATAAGGTTCTTTTTACCCTCAATTATTTTAACCCCAATTGAGGTCTCCCTTGACCCATTCTTCTCGAGTTGTCCAAAGAGAGGGTTTAAGATTCCCATTGGTTTTATTATACTACCTATTTTCCTCCTCATTTCAAAATGTTCCAATAATATTTCCTTCTTCCAAATATAGTTTATGTATTGAGATTGAATTTCACTAAGGCATGGTAAAATAATTCTTTGATTTTGGGGATTTTGATCATCATGAATAAAGGAAGCTATGGATTTTTTATGTAATAACCTAAACATAATCATCCCATAATTACATGTTTTTCATCAAATATTATAGTTATCAAATTTCCAATACCCTTAAGTTTATCTCTCTATATAATTAAGACACATAACCCTTAATAATACATAACTAAAAACCACTCATTCACTCCTTTAAAACATTCATTTCTTTCATTAAATAACTTCAATAAAATTTTCACTTGTCTTTTAAGACCCAAAACTATAACACGTATATTGACTTCATAATCATCCATGCTCATCCATAACCCCTATAAAAATCATTATAAAATGTGGAATGAGTATATGAATCTCGATAAGATATAAAAAATATAATAAAGCTCATTAGGCCTTGAAACAAATGAAAACTAAATATGTTAAATATAGTCAATGGAAAGATACATTGAACCCATATATGATCATAAAAATACATTCAATAATGAAATAAATATAATTAAAATCCTTACTCATATTAATGGAATTAAAAGGGGATCAAAAAGAAAATTTATATGAAATCAGAATGAGAATAAAATAATCATGAAAGTTTATTAGAACATCATATTCATATCACCCATAATAACTCATAATAACTCATAATGGAATAACTTAACTAGTTAATTCCAATAATAAATAATGGAATAAATTAACTAGTTAATTTTATAATCATTTATTTAGAGAATAAATCATTACCCAAATCATTGGGGGGATATATCTCAGGACCACCCATAATCATTTATAATTTCCAAGAACCATGACATGGATAAAACAATTAGAAGCTAAAATTTAAATTCATAAGCATAGTTATCAAAGTTAACCCTAATAAATCAAATAAAATTGGTTGACCAATTCCCTATTGAGAGAAAAATGAAAGATAATAACATGATTAATCTATGAAAAAAGAATATAAAATGTTGAAATAATAATAAAACATTCTATAGAATATAGTAAATGATAAATGAGAAAGGTCCCCTTGCAAAGATCAACATGAAAAGTAAGAATCAATCAAAAAAGAGTTTTTGAGAAGGAAATTTAAATCCTCATAAAAAAATAGGAAAAGTAATAAAGTGGTATTTATATACCATGTTAAAATAATATATCGAAATTAGAAAGATTATAACTCAATAAAAGGAAATTGAGTCAATAAACCCCTTACCTTATGATTTAAATCCATTGAAAATTAAAATAATTCCTCAAGAAAATTCTTTGAAATTAAACCATTGGTACTTATTCTTATGGTAAAAGGATAAAAAACATGTGAAAAAAATTATAGATTAATAAATTTGAGCATAATATGGGTAGAAAATAGATTTTGATGTGGTTTTGAAATGGGTAGAATGAGGATTATTTTATAAATAAGTTTTGGTGTCATTTTTCCAAATAAAAATACTTTAAGGGTGAAGGAATGTAATTTTTATGTGTAAAGTGGTTTGTATATGAATAAAGGAATATATGTTCATGAATTACCATGACAACCCATATCTTTAATACACCTTAATTCACGATTTATTACATAAAGATACACTTAATACAATCCTAAAAGACTGAAAGGCCTAGTTTCTATAGGTAATTAGATACATAACTTAATAACTTGAAATATGGATATAACATCATTACTTAAAACTCCTTAAAATGCTCTTAAAATCCATAAATATTCTAATACTAGATAGGATAACTTGGGGATATACATAAGAAAGAGGTGAGATATAAAGACTAATAAGGGAATAATAAAAGAATAACATGTGGTAAAGTTGAACATGTGATTCATGAGGCATAACATGATAACATAGTAGGAGAGAATCATTATAATGAACATTGAATAATGGTATAAGATGATAACATCAAGACAACATAAGGAATGTGGTAATAACATAAAACACAACATCATATAATAAGTCATGGCTAACCGTTGAGACATAAAACATAGTGTAGTTATGATAACCTCCCCTACACCATACATGGTATCTTATGAGATAAAAATATTACCCAATGCACTGGAGGGCAATATAATTCTGATCCCACCAGTACATTCATATCATGTAAATGTATTTGTGTACCACATAGATCTTACAACATAAGAAAGTATTTTATCAATTTTAACCCAATTATTAAGGAGTGCGAGTTACATACATATAAGTAACCAATCGATTAATTATAGGTTCATCTAGGTGAACAAGATCGAATAAAAATGGGGATGGGTATTCACTACATAAATGTTTGGAATGAAAAATCAAAGGATAATTTCGACAGCATAATGGGTGTATATAAAGGTTTATAAAAGGGGTGAATGATAGTTAAGGGCAGTCTCTCATTACATGGAAATTATAAATGAAATAAATGGATGTTTAAAAACACATTGAAACTTGGAAAATTGAATATCAAAAGGCTTAGTACAAATAAATTACTTGAATTAAAAAGAAGAGAAGAGAGTCCCTTACCTTGAGAGGGTATTCTAAAAGATTTGAAGGAGATTATTAAGATATTGGGAATACCTTAGGTGTGATTTATAGTGGTACAAATAGAGGAAATCCATGCTCAATTAGTTTTTAGTGAATATGAGTGGGAGGATGAGTTGGTATTTATAACAAAAGAGAGGTGATTTATTTATTAATTTCAAAACATAGGTTTTGGAATCTATATGATAAAATAATAAAAAACAAAAAACTTTCCATATATTTTCTAATTATTTTTGTAAAATAGGCTTTGATTTCAATATTTTATAAGGCCAAGAACCAAACTCCTTAAAATAGCACCCTTGGTGATGTGGAAGTGAGTCATGTTAATAAAGAATTGATTTTAAAACCTTAAAATATAATTTAGGTTTTGGGGGATTCATTAAGGGTATATAAAATTAATAAAAAAAATCAAAAAAAATTATTTTAAATGGGAAACATATTTTTGGTAATGGATTAAATTTATACTATTTATTGCATCACTTTTGGGCTATTATGATGTCATAATACATATCATATATTTATACCATATTTAATTTTTACCAAAAAATTTGAATGTCTTGAAAAATTATGAAAAATACACTATTATATAATTCTGACATTATTATTTCAAAAATAATATTTATTTTATAAAAATAATTCTCAAAATATGAGAATTTACACTTTTAAATCAAAATTCTCATTTATTGAAAAATACTTATTTTTACGACAATATTTTTTTGACCCTTATAAAGATTATATTGGACTTCAATAAATTATATTATCATTTGAATATAAATATTATTTAATAATAATATTAAATTAAAACAAAATTTATTTCAAAATTCTTGAATTTTTCAAATAGAGTTTTTTAATTAAAACCATATATTTTCCAAAAATAAAATTTTGGTTTATTCATATAAAAATGTAATTTTCATCAACTCATATGAAATTGTAATAATAGAAAGGGGTAAAAATAATAATTATTTTATTAAAAACGAAAATATATAAATTCACACTACTAAGGTCTAGAGACATAACCTTTTATTACACTAGTGTACACCCTAAGGGAAAGGTGTGCGATGGTGACACTTTCTTAGGGTGGTTCAAAAAACATGGTTTAGGATATGATCTTGATAAGCTTTAACTTATCCAAAAAATGGTTTTTATCACGCTTTAGTTGATAAAAATTTGATTGTTCTTGGTAAGGGGTAAAGCCCAGTGATTCCATCTCCCTCAGAAGCTCTGATAAATGAGCTTCATAGGGTATGATCCTATTAGTCAAGGCCCCCACTTCTTTCATCTATGTTAATTGGATTTATCATAACCCTTAATATGTAATAATCATAATGGTTATTATACAATGGATATATTATTAATTATTATGATGCTTAATGATCTTTTAAATCTGTCAGGGTATAACTTATAATGGTCCAAAATAACCAAAGTAGTTCATGTGTATTCTATAACTTCATTACTTAATAAGTAATTTACTCATTTAAAAGGGAATTTAATTTATAAAAGTTAAGGTCCTTACATTATACCCCCTTTATAAATTTCACCCAAAAAATTCCATTTCATATAAAAAAATAGATGAGGGAACTTTTGTTTCATCGCCTCTTTTGGTTCACATATTTCTTCCTCAAAATTGTGGTTCTTCCACAACACATTGTCCAGGTGAACTGTATTGATTCTTAGAACTTTGTATCCATGATCTAAGATCTTCACTATATGATCATCATATGAAATGTTTTTCTCTAAGGGTACCACTTATAGATTTATCACATGTGAGGGAATAGTATATACTTCCTCAAGTGGGATACATGAAACACATCATGTACTTGGGAAAGGTTTGGTAGGAGAGTTAGTTGATAGGATACATCTCCAATGTTATCAAGGGTATCAAAGGGTATCCTGTATCTTGGAGTAAAAATTACATTCATCCCAAACCTCATGAATTTATTTCATAGAGATATATGAAGGAACACCTTATCTCTGACCTGAAACTCCTGACCTCATTAATGATTTTATGCATAATTTTTTCATTGATTTTGTGTTGATTTTATATGATGTTGAATGTATTGAACCTTATTTTACATCTATTTGATAATATTAGGTCCCATCAACTTCCACTCTCCAAATTTATCCCTGCATGTTGGAGTCTGAAACCTCTTTCCTTACAGAGCCTCATAAGGCTCCATTTGAATGCTAGAACAAAATCTGCTTTTATATGATAACTCCACTAAGGGAATATTTTCATACCAACATCCATACAAATCCATTTATCATGATCTCAACATATACTTATAAGTATGAATGGTTATCTTATACTAACCATCTATTTGAGGGTGATAATCTATACTAAAACTCAGCTTTGTATCCAATGCTTGTTGAATGCTTCTTCAAAATCTTGAGGTAAACATCAGATCACAATAAGATAAAATGGATAGTGGAACTCCATGAAGTCTTACCATTTTTCTTATGTATATCTCGGTGAGTTGATCAAGAGATAAATCTTAATTGATAGAAATAAAATGTACTGATTTTTTAAGATAATCGACTACCACCCAAATGACATTATTACCTTTAGATATCTTGGGGAGTCCTATGATGAAATGCATGGTTATTTTTTTATATTTCCATACTAGTATTGGAAATTATTTCATCATAACCTTAGACTTATATCATTCATCCTTGACTTTTTGACCTACCAAGCATCAAGATACAAATCTTATAATCTCTATCTTCTTATTATCTCACCATAAGTTTTTTTTAGATCCCTATACGTATTAGTGATTCCTAGATGAACAAATAAAAAATATCTATACACATCATCCAAAAATAAATTATTTAGATATGGTTTTTATGGGTCACATATCCAAGTTAAAAACATTATAAATCCATCTTCAACAAATTTAAACTCTAGAATATTCACTACCTTTTTCTATAGCTCTTTATTATCTTTTTGGGTCTCCTTGATCCTCTCAATAATGGATGGATGAGAAGTTATTTGAGTATGGTAGGATGAAGACCCTTTTATTATTCCCATTTATATCCTTTTTATGTCCAAGAAGATTAGGTCCCTTTAAATCCTCATCAAGGATAGGGTTATGGGATCCATTCTACTTAGAGCATTTTCCACTTTTTTCACCTTCCTGGGATGGTAATGGATTAAACAATCACAATCCTAGAGAATATATACTTGATAATTTTATAATCCATATATATGTCACACTTCTCCCTATATAGATAATGAAAAAAACTCTTCAACATGAAGAATACATCATCCAATTCTAGATTATGTGTTGGGTAGTTATTATCATGGATCTTTAATTGGAAGGAGGCATAGGCTATCACGTTTTCATCTTGCATGAGTACACAACCCAAGGTATTTTTTGTTGCATCACTTGTAACACCTGACATGTCAATGATACATATTATTTTGAGTTTTATTTATCCTTGAGTGTGTTCTTAGAGTCACTGAGTTCCAGGGGTTGAAACCGAGATTTTTTAGGGATATAAACCAGGGAACATAGTTAGTGCATGATTTTTCTAACCATGTAGTAAACGTGCAAGGGGTGATTCATTTTTTGACAATATTTTATCTCATGGTTTGAACACGGTCTATCAAACCATACGACACCCCAAAAGAAACAATGTGGATTATTTTTGTTAGAAAATGGAACCCACATAGTTGGTGCACGATTTACCTAACCATGAAGCTAAACCATACGACCATGACCAACTTATTAAAAATTTGAAAATTAACAAAATTTCCCTATTGATTTTTTATGTTTTGGGCCTCTTTCTCCTACCCCATCACAAAAATCCCTCTTCCCTTGGTGGTAGAGATCCCCTACTTCCTTGGTGGATTACCTATTGTACTTTTAGTTTTTTTTCTTAAGGTAAGTATATTTCTCCTTGATTTTTTCTTCTTTCCCCCTCCTCAAGCCTTATTCTTCCATTTTGTGGAGGTATAGAACCCTAGGGGTGGTGTTATCCAAATATAGGGTATGTAATGGGTGATTTGGTTTTATTTCTTATGTATTAGGTGTGTTAGGCTTGGTTCTACCTCTTTCGAGTGGTCTTCATCAAGGGTGATGATCTTTGGACTGAATCTGAGGTAGGTGTCTCTATTTTAGGGTGTTTTCCATAAAATACCTTTAAATTTACAACTGCCTTTGTTTTTTTGTTTAAATTTCTATTTAAATGATTTATGTTTGGGGTGAATTTCATGTTTGATGTATTTTTTGGATTGGGTTGGAAATTTTGGTGTTTAAATTGGATTTTTCTAAATGGGTGTGGCTTATATTCCCATCAAGTGTTTAATAAAATGGATTAAAGAGGTTTTGTGATTTTTAAATGGATTTATAAAGTGGTTTTGGAAATTATTTTACCTTTTAAATAGTTTTTTAAATGGTTCATTTTTACTTATGAAAGGGATTGTGTTATAGATTAATTGACGTGGGAACTAGCTTGTGATGTGTTGACATGGAGTAACACATGCTTTAATCAGGGCGAGAGAGAGGGGTTTGTTTGAGGGAATATGTGATCCTTTGGAGGGAGGACCATTCAAGCCTCTAATTTGGTTTCTAAGGGATCATGAGATCCTTTGGGGAAACAAGACTAAGAGAGATTCTATTTCTTATCTAGATAGCACATATTTTATTTCTCACTCACGATAGGCCTGATGGTTATGACCATAGGTGTAGATACTCATTCTTGTTTGGTTCATATCCTTTATGCATTTGATTAGTTCCATTTTTATTCGATGAGATGTAATATGTCTATTTGTTCATTTTCCATTTATATGGTTATATAATGTTGATGGTTACGATCACCTTTATTATGACTTCTTGGTTATGTTGAGCATGTTATGACTTGTGGCCTTATTTATTTATTTGAGTCAGGTTTTGGAAGTTGTTTTGTAAAACAATGTTTCCCAATAAAAGTAAAACCAAATGTATTTTTGAAGTTGTATTTGAAAATGATATGTTTCCAAAGTGATTTAGTTTTGAAAATGTTTTGAAAATAGTTTATTGGTTTTAAAGGGTAAAAGCCTTAAATAGATTCATGGTGGTATCCCATTGGACTTCGTTCCACACACCCTACTTGGTACCTGTTGGGGGTGTTTATAGATTTCATTCTACAGGAAACACGTAAAGGTAGGGGAATTATGTTCCAGGGAAGATCTTCTTGATTACTATCATCTGGTGTTTTATGGAGGAGATGTGGTCTCATAAGGATTGGCTCATGTGGAGTCATTTTTGGTATTTTGTACCTATTGGGTTGTATGTTGGTACTTTCTTGGATTTGTACCCTATTTTGAGTTTAGGTTTTTTTAGATACCATGTATATGTATATGTCCTATAATGACATGTTTTTATTATGATCTCATTGTGCTTTATGATATCTATTTAGTATATGCTGCATTGCTCTAGACATTACTTTAGTAATGTTGAATCTGATTATAGGTGTGTCCATATTGCTTTATGAATGGGCCATGCCAGTTTACGAGTGGAGAAACAATTCCCAAGTGGTAGTTGGTTATGCCCAGTGCTTGTCTCCATCCCCTGGTGATTGAGAACACGCTTCGGGCCATGTAGTGTGCCAGATCAGGTGCTAAGATAGGTTAAACCATGTTGGTTTGTTAGAAAATGGTATCAGCGCAGTTTTTTTGGGAGTCAGTGGTAGTTTGGATCTAGGACCATTGGTAATTTATAGGTAAGAATATGAGAGTTCCCAACCAACTCTTCTTCATATTGAACCTTGACTTTTCATGGGTGTTCTGGGACCGTGGTTATGTTTTGAGCCTGATTATGGATTGGTTGATGATGTTTCAAGGTATTTTCCCTATTGGTGCAAAGTCTTGGGGTAATCCCATGGGACTTTTTATTTTAGGGTTAAATAGAGAGGTTTGAAGGATGCACACGGTTAATAGTAACTATTTGAATCTTTTACAGCCTTTCCTCCAACTCTAGTGACACCTGCATGGTTGGAACACAATTTTCCAAATCATGAGGCCAAAACTTGTGATGTGGGAAATGATTGAATTTTTTTATGTTTTGTTTTATTTCTCATTTAGAGTTTCTTTTGATGTTAGTTCTACTTTTTGGTACCCATATTAAGGGATTATTTTAGCTCCTTATTGTTGTTTAAGCTTGATTCATGCTTGATGGATCTTATGTTTTTATGTATTATTGACAATTCCTCCTAGAAAGACCTCATCCAATCATAGAGAGGGTGTGGTGGAGAGTTCCCCAGTAAAAAACCCTCCCATTGATCCAACTTTGGTGGAGTCAGTGATTTGTATGAACCAAACCTTGGGTAAAGTGGGTGGTTGTGAGAAGACATGGAACGTGGACCATTATTAAGAGTTTTCATGGTAGAATCCACCATTTTTCCATGGTGATAAGGTACCCAATGAGCCGAAGGAGTGGTTGTATTATATTGAGTAGATATTCAATTTATTGAAGACCCTTGATACCTCTAAAGTGTTTTTTTCCACATATGTGTTAGAAGGACTAGGTAGGGAATTTTGGGAGTCAATAGTGGTTTATGGAAAGCATGAGGATCTCATATATACCTATTTTAAGGTGGTTTTTAACTAGAAATTATACCTAAAGAACTTAAGAGAAGAGAAGTCCCATGAGTTTATAAATATGGAGCAGGGTGATCATTCGATTATGGAATATACCTCCAGATTTAATGAGTTGGTTTATGTTTCTTTGGATCTTCTTGAGAATGAATACCTCAAGGCTCGACATTTTAAGATGGTCTTGAAGCTAGAAATATGATATATACTCATTATTATGTGTCTACCTACCTATTCATAGATGGTTGATAAGGAATTTATAGTAAAGGTGTATTTAATCGGAAAGACAGGTCTAAGTGGTGCTCCATCAGTGGGTGGTGTCTAGAGTTATTCTTTAGGGTAAAAGTGTAAGTAGTATGAGTCTAAGAAAGGTAGTGGAAAGATTGTCCAATGGTATATATGTTTAGCTTCTATGGATTCTATGGGGCATAGAATAATTATCTGTTATCAGTATAGGAATGTAGGACACACCAAGATGAAGAACCTAGAGGCTATAAGGATGATCCGTCGGTGTGGGTAATCAGGGCATATCTAGTGCTTTTGTCAGTTGGCTTCGTTTGGGAGTGGTGTATGATCTACTTTATTGAAGGTATCTCAGGTGTAGTTAGAAGATTACAGGGGTGAATGATCTTTACCTCATATAAATGAGTATTCTCAATAGAGGAAGAAGGATCAGGGTGGGTCTGAGCTAGGGTGACTCCATGTAGAAAAGTTCATTCTAGAGGAATCATATTCTAGTCCAGTCACCATTTGAGGTATGATGTTTATTGATTATTTTATAGAATCAATTTTATTTGACATTATTACATCCCATTATTTCATTTCACTCAATATGATTGATGCCTTGGATACTTGAGGTGAGTTTATGCCACATGTTATGGATTTTCTAACCCCATTGACCAAGAATAAGGGGAAATGTTTCAAGTTTTCTCAGTTCCGTGTTGTGGTAGATGATGTGGAGTTCATTTGGGACTTCCTTGTTTTGGACCTAGATGTTTTTGACCTCATTATCAGCATATATTGGTTGATTAGTTTCAATGATTTGTCCAACTATTATTGCTGTAGGGTCTAGTTCTTTACTCCTAAAAGGAGCACTTATGTATTTCGGGGTGAGTGTGATCCACATTTAGGGAGTGAGGGACCAGTTTCTTCAGATATAGGGTTGATATCATGCTAGTTTTCTAGGTTGTTTCTTGAGGCTATTGAGAAAGGTTTAGTGGGTGAAATTCTAGTGGCTGTGGAAAGGCACCCTGATGCGTTTCTATAATATTTATTGAGATTATTTCCCTAGTGAGGGGCTAAGTTTACCATCAATATACTCATTAAGATGGGCCTTATTTCATTTCTGTCTTATCAAATGGCTCCAGTCGAGCTAAAGTAGTTGAAAGTTCAACTAGTAGATCATGAGGGAAAGGGTTTTATTCATCTTAGAATGACACTATGGTCTTTTCCAGTACTTTTTACAAAGAAGGAATATGGTATCCTTATAATTTTCATAGACTATAATAAACTTAACTAAGTGATAGTAAAGAATAAAAACCCATTCTCTAACACCGACTATGCGAAGGTCCTCCCAACATAAGAACAACCATAGGGGTGCCCATCATACATAGAAACATTAAAAATCATTAACTCGGCTTATATGTCATATGGATTAAAACCAATTTCCAAAAAATTACAAGGTACCAACCACGACTTTACATTTATAGTTTTTAAACCATTTCCAATATGAATTCCTTTCCATTCAAAACCATTTTCAAACCAAGGTGGAAACATCATTTTTTTCTTATAAGATTCCAAATGGGCCTTTAAGGTCATGGGGATTACCATTCATGTTTCAAAATACAAAAAATGACAATATTTATATAATATATTTATAAACCACATTTGAGTTCATTTGAAATGAAATAACAATTTAGAGAACATTGGGAGTTTTAGAAAAACCATTTGAGAGATGGAGTGGAAGAGAGAGAGAAGGGAGATGAGTGTTTTTGAAAACCAAGGTTACCAAGATGGACATTTTTATGGATGAACATTAACATGTGTGTGCCTATATATATGTGCACCCTATGAATATATAGATATGACCCCATTCACCAGTACAAATATTAATGACCATAAAAACATCCAAAGTCTAATTAAAGAATTAAAATAAGTTTCACTACAAATCACAAGGGTCCACACATAATCACCAAACTATAAAAGGAATCCCAACCACATAAAAAGCTCAATTCACAACCAAACCAAATTACCAAAACCCAAATAAGGCTAAAAAAAATCCATATATACCCAATTTATTTTAAAAGGACAATTAACATTTTATTAAATATATTTCATGCATATACATATAGTAATAATTATAAAAATACCTTAAAAACCCATTTTTATCAATTTTACAACATGGAAACACCATAATAAATCCAAATAGAACATAAAAAACATAAATAACACAATTAAAATTTATTTAAAGAAGCTCGAGCATTAAATGGAATGTTTCAAAAAGGAAAGGGATGGAAACACCTATTTTAATGATGTGTGAATGTGACAAAACCCTAAGAGAAGGAATAAGAAGGTATAAGGAGAAATACACACACCTTAGCATAAAAAAAAACACAATCTAACATCACCCCTCTACACCTAGGGTTTAGACAAGAGAGAACCCCACCAATAAAAACCAAGAAATCAAGTGGGGGAGGGAATAAGAGGTGAAAAATGAACCAAAATCCAACAGAACTCACCTTAGAACCTTTAAGGAGCATCAAATATGGGAGGATATCCAAGAGAGGAGAGTTCTAGGATCACCCTTCATGTGCTAAAATCAACCAAGAGGGATATGGGTTTAAATGGGTTAAATCATAAGAGAGGTAGATTTGGAAACTCAAGTTTTTAAGATTCTGGTTAAGTCACATGGTTTGGCCGCATGGTTTTCCAAACTATGCACCAAATGACGTACCCTACTAGAGAGAAGGGGGAAATACATGGGATATACACATGATTTGGGAAACTATGTGCCAACCATGCCATTCAACCTTTTAAAATTGAAGAGCCTCCCTGAATGATTTCTGAATAGTTTCTCCTAATCATGTGCAAGCTCTGTGCCTTGTCCAAGACACCAACCACAAGCCACATGGTTACTAATTTGGATTTCTTGTTTTGGAAAAAACCATGCGCAAGACATTACATAAAAACCATGAAAGAAAAAATGAACTAAAAATACCCTCTACCCTAACCATATTCACAGTCTCTCCCCAAACCATGCACACTAACCGTGAAAAGGGCCAAAAACCACACAAAATCTACAAAAATCAAAAATTATCACCGAGAACTCAAAAATAACCTAAAAAAAAATCCAATATCAAGAAATAAATAAAAATGAAAAAAATAAAGGAAACCCTAGGTTGGGGTGTGATTATTCTCCCCCCCACAAAACATTTTCCCCGAGAAAATCACCCATCCAAATGAGGAATAAAACTCAAGCCCATAACTAAAAAAAGCCAAACGAAACCATGATTCCCGGTGTAAAATTTCAACTATACAAGTCACACCAGACTAACTCTAGGGAAAACCACAAGAAGATACATGGTGGGTCTCCACACTATTTAAAAACTGATTAGCACAACATTACTTACACGAGAACTCCAAATACAAGGGGAACCCAATGAGAGAGCTCAAACCAAACTCTAAACCACACCATAATTCTTCATTTCCATAAGACACAAGCATCTCTAAAATAAGAACAACCTAAACTAGAACTAATCCACATTGGAAGAACATGAGCCAATTTTCTGATGAATAAGGAGTAGAAACTCAAAAAAAGAATCCTCTAGAACAAGTTCCTCTAGCACACACTTATCACTAGACGGGGAACCTTCATGAGTGATAATAGAAACTGGACTTCGACCTTCTACAGAATTCACTCTGCAAACAAGATCAACTAGAAATGCCTCATCTACTAGTTTCTCGAACATAACTACCTCAAATGAGAGAAATCACTCCGTAATCTTTGAATGAAGACCCCAAAAGAAGAAAGGAGATTTCAGATGATCCTTTTATTCCATATCTAGAGAAAAATAAACCAGATCATTAAAGTGATAAATATAGACTTTAACCATTTTCTAAACGTGATGAACACCCAAGATCTTTTCCAATTTATTCACCTTCACCTCCCTAGGTATAAACCATTGGATGAAAGTGGTATTAATGACTTCCCAAGACATCCTAACTTGAAAAAATGACAGAATGATCACCTTCAATCGATCGAAACATGGACCCTCAAATGAAGCTAGAACAACTCACATCCTCATAGCTTCAGGAGTTCTAAAAGACCTGAGAACACATTAAACTTTCTCAAGCCACTCCACAACTTCTAAATAAACTTGTTCTCCCTGAAAAATCAGAAACAACTAAGATGAAATCGACTTCACCACTCCTCTAGGAGTCTGGGTAGGGCCAAAAATTAGAAGAGACTCACTATAAAACTTTGGGATCTTTCTGGGGGAAATAATCTAAATAAAATAATAAACTAAAAACCAAATAAAAATCCATCCAAAATTTAACCGAAAGGATATACCAATCCAAAAAACCAAACACATAATCTAAAATACCATAAAAAACCCATAATCCTCTTTCAAAACCCATCATTTCCATTCCAAAGTTCAAAATAACTTTACTCCAATGCCACTTTCCAATTACTCAACCCACTTTTCAAAAAAAAAATCCATGTCCTGAAATAATTTTCCTTTTGAAAACCCATTTTACAAAAACCATTTTTCATTCAAAAATCAACTCACATTGAATAAAATAAAACCAAAACATAACTCAAACTCAAACTACTAAAATAGGGAATTAGTGGCCATTCATAACTTGACTACATGGTTTAGCAGACCATGCACCGAGCAATCAACAACTGGTAGAAGTATATTGAACCATACAATGGGGATCCACATGGGTCTCTGATCCATGAAAACTCATCGTATAACAATGTTTCACTTCCATTTTCATTTCCCAAATCAAAAACCCAACAAGCACCAACAACATAAAATCAAAAGCCAAACCAAAAGACTCAAGTCCTAGACTACCCCTGGTAACTTGAGGCTTAGGATGAGTAACAGTTCACGATACTCTTATCATACCTACCTCCTAAGCCTCAATAGTCCTATATACAAAATACCTGATGCTCTAAATAATAAGGGTTGCTATGATACCTTTTTTTCATGAACCAACCCGGGTTGACCCCAAACCGGTCACCCAAACCAGCCCGCAACAAGGCCCAAGAGGCATTCCTGATCCTCCCATGATAGAAACTAGTACTAGGAATCAAATATCATACACTTGAGACTGATTTATCCCATAATAAACTACTATAAAAGTAGAAAAATAGAGCACACATCACAAAACCACTGAACACAAATAAATACATAAACATATCCAAATACAACCACATCAAAACAAAACAAGAAAATAAAAAAAATCCAAAACTAAACCAAACCGGAACCTGAAATGATCTCTATGTGACCTATTTCTCACCACCATCCATAAAAACCTAGCCTTATCTATAGGTAAACTAGAATAAAACTTGAACTTTAAAAATAGCTCAGGTATATTGATGATAAGTGGCATAAGTAGGGTGTGAGTATAAAACATATAAGTTTGTAAGCACCATATAATCTATACACATCCTTTCCTGAAACAGTCCATAAATTATGGTTTGAAAATACATTTAATAAAAATTGGTTTTAAACATTTTAAAGATCCAAGAATTCCTTTCTCTTTATTTTAAAACCCAATTTGAAAATCAAATCAATACACCACATTGATAAATCACTAGATCAAGGAAAACCTAAACTAATTATAAATAGTAGTGCACAACCATCAAAACTAGATATAAAGGAATAGTACATGTGCAAGAAGAAAGATACTAAATAAATAGATAACTATATTTCTATAAAAATATAGCAAAAACATAAAAATATGTAATCATGGAAATTTCTTAAACATCCATAGAGTCAATATTTATACATACTTAGTTTATACCCACTTGTCGGCATGTGGTGAAACTCTATAGTCAATAACCAAATTGGATTCTCTAAACTAGACTCACCAGTGGAAAATCCCACCTGGCCCATCCTCTGTCAAGGGGGTTCCAATCCATCTAATTGGGACTAAAATGTAACCATCAATCGACCCTCTAGATGATTTCCAGGAATCCCCTGATAATAATATAATAGATGATGATAAGGTCATCACATGATTAGTGTAACCCACAATTTCCACCATGAATGCCTTGCCCATTCACCAACAATGATTATGCGAAGGCTCTCTTAATGGAAGGACAACCATAGGGGTTCCCATCATACATAGAACCATTCCAAAGGGACACTTAGGCCTACATGTCTTATGTCTTAAAACCAATTTACAAAACATTACAAGGTACTGATCGGGACTTTACATTTATAGTTTTAAAAACATTTCTAATAGGAATGCCTTTCCCTTAAAAACCATATCCAAACCAAGGCGGAAACATCATTTTTTATTAGAAGATTTCAAATGAGCCTTTAAGGTTGTGGGGATTACCGTTCATGTTTCAAAGTACCAAAAAATACTAGCTTTAGATAACATATTTAGAAACCACATTTGAGTTAATTTAAAACCAAATAACCATTTTGAGAACATTGGGAGTTTTAGAAAAACCATTTGAGAGATGGAGTGGAAGAGAGGGAGAAGGGAGAAGAGTATTTTTGAAAACCAAGGTTACCAAGATGGAAATTTTTATGGACTACCATTTACATGTGTGTTCCTATATATATGTGCACCCCATGAACATATAGATATGACCAAATTCACAAGCACATATATGAATGACCATAAAAATACCCAAAGTCTAATTAAAGAATTATAAGAAGTTTCACTAGAAATCACAAGGGTCCACACATAAGCACTAAACCATAAAAAGGAATACCGACCACATAAAAAGATCAATTCACAACCAAACAAAATTAACAAAACTAAAAAATGGGTAAACACAATCCCTATATACCCAATTTAATTTCAAAAGGATAATTGAAATTTTATCAAACATATTTCATGCATATACATAGAGGAATAATTAAAAAAATTCCTTAAAACCCCATTTTTATTAATTTTCTAGCATGGAAACACCATAATAAATCAGAATAAAACATAAAAAACATAAATAACACATTTAAAATTTATTTAAGGAGGATCAATCATCAAATGGAATGTCTTATAAAGGAGATGGTTGGAAACACCTACCTCAATGACATTTGAATGCGACAAAACCCCATGAAAAGTAAGAATAAGTTCCAAAGAGAAATCCACACACCCTATAATTAAATAAACACATGAAAACATCACCCCTCTACACCTAGGGTGTGAAAAAGAGATAACCCCACCAAGAAAAACTAATAAATCAAGAGAGGGAGAGAAGAAGAGGAGAAAAAATGACTAAAAATCCAAAGGAACTCACCTTAGAACCTTGAAAAAGCTTCAAAGATGGGAGGATATCCAAGGGAGAATGGTTTGAGATCCCCCTTCACGTGACAAAATCAAAAAAGAGGGAGATGTGGTCGAAATGGATTAAAACATAAGAGGGGTAGAATTATAAACTCAAGTTTTTAAGATTCCGGGTAAGTCATAAGGTTTGTCAGTGTGGTAATTCAAACCGTGTTCCATATGTGCGCACCCTACTAGAGATAAGGGGCACATGAATGGGATGGATGAAAGTTCCATCAAGGTTTTTTAAATTTTAGAGCCTCCCTTCATGCTTGCCGCATATTTTTTCCTAACCGTGTTCAAGTCATGCGTCTTCTCCCATACACTAACCACAAGCAGCACAATTACTCATTTAGATCGTATGGTTTGGGCCAAAACATATGTAGTCCATTCTAGATAAACCATTCAAGAAAAAAATTAACTGAAAACACCTCCTTCCCCAACCAGCTACATGATTTATCCCTAAACCGTGCACACTAACCATGCACAGGGCCAAAAACCACAAAAAACCTCCAAAACTCAAAAATTATCACCAATAACTAAACCCGGATCTCAACTAAAAGATCCAATATAATGAAATAAATAAATATAAGATAAATAAAAGAAAACTAAGTTCAATGTGTAATAGGGTATATTATAATACATGAGGACCATGTGGTAGTATATGGCTTGAGATAGCTTTGCCCACATGAGCAGAATCACCCCACCCATGACCTGGAATTGGTAGGCTATGCATGAAATGAATATGTGGTGACATTACCTCTTTGAGGGGTGTTTTATGGTGTATTTTAATCATAAGAGACTAAAGTACATTTTCACACAGAGGGACCAAAACCTCAAACAAAGACACTGGGTGGAATAGACTATTGAATTTGATATTGTGTATATTCTCAGGAAGGGAAACATGGTCGCCGATGCATTGAGCATGAATATTATAGTGTGGGACATTTGGGAATTAGTGTATGAGTGGGGTCTGATGGGTTTGTTTACTAATATAAGGATGGACATGAAAGAGGATGGAGGGAAGGTATTCTGGTCCATTGTATAGGTTAATACCTCTCTCATTGATTGGGTTAGGACTAAGAAGGTATTCATCCCCAAGTGCTAGCGGATTAGTAGTTCCTTAAATGGTGGGGAGACCTTGGGTGATTGGTCTTAGTATCTTAATGGTTCTATTCTCTTCTGAAAGCGGCTATATGAAAACCCTTTTCTTCATTACACATTAATTCATGATTTACTACATAAGAACACACATATTACAACCTAGAAGATTGAGAATTCTAGTATTTTTGGGTAATTAGGTACATTACATTAAAATATAGAAAAAGTTGGTATATAGACATTATTGAAAACTTCTTTAACATGATCATAATATTCCATTACTCTTTAAACTATATGGAATAACCTAGGGACATACATAAGAAAGGGGTGAGCTATAAATCCCGGTAAGGGAATAAACATGGCATAACATGAAGAAATTATCACATGTTAGAAAATAGGAATTTCAATGGGACATAAAATGGATGAGAATCATAAAAACGAACAAATAGGCATGATATATCATGATAACATAAAGAAAATTTAGAAAAGTGACAACAAATTTAAACATGGAATCATAAACATAGGTCAAGGATAACTTCCAAGATCTCATAACATAGTGTACAAAGTCCCATAATATATCAGTGTCACTCACTAATACTATACATGGCGTCTCATTAGACTAAAACAATAACCAATGCATTAGATCACTATAGTAGTTGGGGTCTGACCTAGTGGTAAAGGAACCCTAAGATCCTACATCAGAGCCTTGTACAAAATCCCAGAGGAACCCCAATATTTAGGGTGGATTTATATTATTCTCGTGGTGGGTGTGGGTGGTATCAGTGGAGATGGGGGTGCTCAGTGTCAAGAACAGAGAAATAAGGATTTTTCCAGTGGATGATGGTTGAGGGTGATAGAACTGGTGGTCCACATTGGTTGCTGGCATCGAGATGTGGTGGATCCAGGTGGGTTTTCATCATCAATTCAATAATGGGATGGTCGAGGATGTTGGGATGCATCAGTTCTAGGAGGAATGTTATGTTCTATGATGGTGGGCTTTGATGATGAGAAATGAAGGTGGTGAGAATTATTGTGGTGATGCAACTAAGTCTCAATAAACAAAAATTATTAGGCCTCATTACACAGGTGAAATTCCAGATATGGTTTTTAGAGCAGTGGGTTCCATATTCATAGAGAAACCAGATTGGAATGAATGATAGTGTAAAGACCGATAAATTTCAAGGAAATTTTTTTCTTAATTTCTTTGGGATTGTACGAGTACGCAGTTTCTGACGGCACCTGATTCCGAGGCCCGGTGTGCCCGGAATCAATTTATGAAGTTTAGCTCGGGTACGTTCAGTGAACGAATGATCGGATTTTTCTAACTTTTGAACCGGTGCTCAGAATCAAAATCCGATGGAACCGATGAAACCGCAACGCCGATAATTGCTTAAGATGACTTTTACTGGGGTTGCGTTTGCTTGGTAAGAGTTGTTTAAAATTGTGGTTTAAGTGTAAGTGAAATAAAATTGTGCTAAATTTTATTTCTGCTTTCTAAGTAATTATCTTCCATGTGTGGGAGTTGGGGTGGGACCCACTCAACTCTTGTTAGGATATTAGTGAGGTGGGGCCCACATGATCCCCACCCCTTCAAATTCCCTAACCCCTCTAAACCTCCCTTGTATTAAATGTTGTGGCTACCCTTCTCCCTCATGAATGCATGCCAACCTATCTCACCATTAATTTTTTCAATTCAAGACTAATTAATTAAGTGAGTTAAGGCTTTTGAATTTTGAAAAGTGTTGGCATGAGTAATAAAATAAGGCAAAAGCCTTATTTTATTTTTGTTGTTTCATTGTGTGGAGATTTTGGAGAGAATACTCTAAGTCTTGAAGAACTTCATCTTCTACATTGAAGAACGCCGAGACTTCGACAAAGAACGCCGACACGCCGTTTCATCTTCTTCCCGCGTCGAAGAAAGGGAGACGCCACTTCTTCCACAGACGTTCACTGTCAACATAAAGGGAGCCTCACCCGCGACGCCGTATTCCGCGACACGAGCTTCCTCGAACATCTTTGAGGTAGGGGTTAAGTTCAAATTTAATCAATTAAATTTTCTCTTTACTTGTCGTTGTGATTACTCATTCTTTGGCTGCTTGCTATCAGTATAACAGGAGGAGGTCGGACCGCACAAACATAGCCAACCCTCCTCCCCTTTGTTGTTGTTCTTTATTGTGGCTTGAAACGAGTCGACACAGTACCATTGCACCGTGCGGGGATGAGGGAAATGCGGCCAGAGCGGGCCGCGGTGAAGGAACGTGGCGCCACCACGCTGCGCCGGTGAGGTCAAAGGAAGCTGCGGCCGAGGGCGGGCCACGGCAGAGGGGCGCGGCGCCGTCGCGCCGTGCCGGACGGAGAGGAGCTACAACCTATGGCTGCGGCGGTTCGGGGGAGTAGCCGGCTGAGCCGGCCACTAGCGCCAGCTGGAGGCAGGAGGGTCCCGCGGGAACAATTAAGGCCGACCTTAAATGGCTTTCCGTTTCTCAATCAAGGGGGGGCATCACCCCCCCCCCCCCCCCCCCCGCATCCCACTCGGCCGAAGGACGAGACGCCAGCCATGCGGGCCGGACTGCCCATGCCGGGCCGGGCCACGCCAGCCGGGCCAGACCCGGACCTGGGTCGGGTCGACCCGGTTCGGGCCGACCCAGGGGTATCGAGCCGGGTCGGACTGGGCCCGAACGCCCTATTTTCCAGATAGATCTGTTCAAACGCCCACAACTTGGGATACAGACCTCCGATTGATGCACCGTCATTTGCGTAGAGATACTTGAATCAAGACGGTCATTTAGGTATATTATACTCAAGGTTTAGGAGAACTTTGGTTATGGCCGGGTTGGTTCCAACACGAAACCAACCGGGCCCTCGGAGCAGAAACGCTTATAACTTGAGCTCCGGACGTCCGATTGACGTGCCATTGACTTTGTTGGATTCCTCTTAGTGAGACAGTTCTTTTGGATTACTCCACTTGAGGTTTGGACACAGCTGTAGTACGGTCGGGTTGGTTTTAGCTTAAAAACCAACTGGGCCCCTGGGACGAAAAAACAAATAACTCTCAGACCGGGCGTCCGATTGACACGCCGTCTGTCGCGTTGAGTTCCTTTTGACGAGACGGAACTTTGGGATACATCAACTCCGGACTTTGTGTCAGTTGATGTATCAACCCCCTTGGCTCGTGGAGCGGACCCTCCCGGAATCGAGCATGCTGTGTGCGGGAACCCTAGAGCTGGCTGCGACTATGACGACGATGACGACTGTACTAGGATCCTCCGTGGGTTCGGCAGCGACGAAGACTGTATTGGAATCCTCCGTGGGTTCGACGGCGATGACTACTGTTCTTTTATCCTATGTGGGTCCGACATTACTTGACTACTGTTCTTGTATCCTATGTGGGTCCGGCAGTATTTGACTCTGTACTTGTATCCTATGTGGGTCCGGCAGAGTAGCTGGTCTTGTATCCTTTGTGGGTCCGACAGCTTAGCTGGTCTTGTATCCTATGTGGATCCGACAGCTTAGATGAATTAGTGGCTACATCTGATCATCTCTATCATCTTATGAAGTGTATAACTGTGCGAGCTGAGTCTTGACTTTCAATAATTATCTTTGATATGATTAACTTGCTTTCCTGTGTGGATTGGGTTGTGCTTTCCTATGTGGATTGGGTTGTACTTTCCTGTGTGGACTAGATCGAACTTGGGATCAGATGTTGGAGCCGAACTGGAATTGATGACTTAGGTATATGTATGGGCATATACCTAGGTAGAGTTGGTTATTACTTTGTGATTGTATCATTCCTTTGTGGTTTATCCTTCGTGGATTCTGGGAGACCTTTGGGGGTCTCGGGGTCCCTACTAAGTAGAGTATACTCACCCCTGCATGGGCTATGCCTGAACTACGTTGTGTTGGATGCAGACGACAGACAACGCTGATTGAGGTGGGAGCTTGTGGAGCTGGATGGTACCTGGAGGTGGATCACTGGACGGGACGTGCTCGGAGCGGATGACTGGAGCCGAGGAGCAGAGGAGACTATCTATACCCACCCTTCAGGTGGGATTTCCAGAGGACGGCTCAGACTCATTGCTTTACTTTCCAGTTGCTTTACTTTCATTTCAGTTGTACTTTACTTTCAGTTGGGTTTGTATTCTGGCCCATTTACTTTACATCACTTACTTTTGTACTCAGTTTACTTTGTGTTTACTCAGTTTGCATACTCTGTGGTGTTTGTTTACTTTATAAAGGAAATGCCTTCCCTATTCATCGAGATTTACGCCTTTGGTGCTAGTTTCCAGCCCATGGCCTATGCAAGGCGGGCTTGGGGTAGTCACGACACGGGCCCCGAGGACAGGTCGTGACAAATTGGCATCAAAGGAGTTCGGTTCTACCGCAGAACTCCGGATTCTGATCTTCCTTCTATGTGAAGCAATAGTGTTAAGGGTATTGAGTGTGGTTATCAGTCCAGGGAGTCCAGTGTTGGTGTGGCGGCCGACGTATCCATACACCAGAACCCTGACTTCTGATTTCCTACTCAGTGCACGAAAACATTGATTGCATGTGTGTTTCAAAAGTTTTCTTTGTGATTACTTTGTGTCAGCTCACCAGGTATACTGTATTGACCGTGGCACACTTGTCTCTTTTTAGGATGGACCCATGAAGGCATCCATCTAGGGTTCCGAGATTTGTGTGAGACGACAGCCCACCGAGCGATGAGGCCTCGGTGCAGGGCCCTATTACAGCGGAGGCACCGACGATACCTCTACCCGTCGAGCCACCGATGCCACCAGCCCCAGTAGCTGAGAGTGCACGTCGCCTTAGTGCACTGCACGAGTTTCAGTGTCAGAGACCGCCTAGGTTCCATGGGGAGATGGACCCTCAGGCATCCTAGGATTGGCTGAAGGCTGTTGTTTGAGTTTTTAGGTTAGTAGGGACACCAGCAGACCTCATGGTGATCCTTACAGCGATTATCCTGCATGCGGCAGAAGGTAGATGGTGGAGCCTGATGCTCTAGATGTACGACGAGGCATCTCTCCTTTGGTCGGACTTCAAGAACCTCTTCCGCTCGGAGTTCGTTCCAGCCACCCTCCATGCAGTTCTCATTTAGGAGTTACTGCAGCTGCGGCATGGCAGCATTACAGTAGCCCAGTACTCGGTGAGATTTACCGATCTCTCACGCTATCCAACGGACATGGTACGAGACCCATTCTTCTGGGCCCGGACCTTCGAGTAGGGACTGAGGCATGAAATTAGGGCATCGATGATCACCCTCAGCATTTTGACGCAGGTAGAAGTACTGGAGCGAGCCCTTCTTGTAGAGAGCTTTCTTGCTGAGCCTACACCAGCAGCGAGACCTACCGCAGGGCGGCACGTAGCGGAGTCTTCTGCAGCTGGCAGTCGATGGATGTCACAAGGGTCTAAGAGGACCAGAACATCAGGCAGATGACCTCAGGATACTGGCTCAGAGGTGCGGGGCACACGGCGCAGAGCCAACCTTATGAGGAGCAGACAATGCTATGCATGCGGTGGGTAGGTCCACATGGCTCGTGAATGCCCGAACCGTCATGCAGAGGAGCAACAGACGGTTGAGGGACCACCCAGGAAGAGGTAGAGGTTCGACCATGGCGGTTCGCAGGGAGCAGGCGAACGAGGCAGAGGAGCTGGCCGAGCAGCAGGTGGTGGGCGACGCTTTGAGGCTCTACCACCACTACCACCAGGAGGTCCACCCCAACCACAGGGAGCTGGCAGACGGAGACAAGCCCAGCTCCAGGCAGTAGAGGACTACGACCACAGGGCACCAGAGATGATTCGAGGTACTATCTGTGTCTACTCCACCCTTGCTGCAGTTCTTATAAGCACAGGAGCGAGTCATTATTTCATTGCTGCTGCCCTTGTTCGGAGCTCGGAGATTCCGACGGAGCCATTGGCTCGATCCTTACGGCTAGAGACTCCTACGGGAGAAGACTCGATGATTACGCACTGGTGCCGGCAGTGTGAGATTACTCTAGGAGGCGAGAGATTCGGCTGGGATCTTCTTGTAGCAGCATCAAGGCCTTACGACATCATCTTGGGCATGGATTGGTTATCTACAGTTCATGATCAGATAGACTGTATTAGGTGCAAGGTGCGGTGTGTACGCACCAATGGGAGCAGGTTTACCTTCACCGGTGAGAAGGGAGCCTTTGCAACATAGGATGGACTCACATAGAGAAGAGGACAGCCGATCACTCATCATTTGGCTAGCCTCATCCTAGGAGCAGTTGACATGCGGAGTCTGAGTTTTCCTGTTGTGGTGGATTAGTATGCGGGCGTTTTTCCTGACGAAGTTCCAGGACTACCTCCTCGTAGAGAGGTAGACTTCTATATTGACCTATACCCCGGGACAACCCCGATATCTACTCCACCATATCGGATGGATCCCCTTGAGCTTCGAGAGCTACGGGTACAGATGGAGGACTTGCAGGGAAAGGGATTCTTCCGACCCAGTGTTTCACCCTAGGCTTCCCTGATTTTGTTTGCCAAGAAGGTGGACGGGAGCATGCGACTGTGTGTCTATTACCATCACCTAAACCAAGTGACCGTGAAGAACAAGTATCCACTTCTGAGGATTGACGACCTCTTCGATCAGCTCAAGGGAGCATGGTGGTTCTCGAAGATAGACCTCAGGTCAGGCTATCATCAGCTCAGAGTTCGAGATGAGGATGTGCAGAAGACGGATTTCAGATGTTGGTATGACCACTATGAGTTCTTGATTATGCCTTTCGGTGTAACCAATGCTCCAGAAGTGTTCATGAGTCTCATGAATAAGATCTTCCAGCCTTACCTCGATCGAATTGTCTTAGTCTTCATCGACGACATATTGATATACTCGACCACTGAGGAGGAGCACGCCTACCACTTACGGGTTGTACTGGACACACTCTAAGAGAACTAGATTTATGATAAGCTCTCGAAGTGTCAGTTTTGGATACGTGAGGTCCACTTCTTGGGTCATGTCATCTCTGAGGCAGGAGTTGCGGTAGATCCTCAGAAGATTGAGGTAGTGCTAGCTTGGGAGCCACCTAGGAGCATGACAAAGGTGCGGAGTTTCTTAAGTCTGGCTGGGTACTATCGGAGATTTGTGCCAGACTTCTCCAGAGTTTCAGCACCACTTACAGCTTTTAATAAGAAGGGGAGACCCTTTGAGTGGTCAGATAGATGTCAGCAGAGCTTCCAGGAGCTGAGACAGAGATTGACTAGTGCACCCATCTTGAGGCTACTGGAGGAGGGAGTAGGGTACGTAGTCTACTACGATGCATCAGGGACCAGACTCAGGTGTGTCCTGATGTAGGAATGGGCAGTGATCACCTATGGATCACGACAATTGAGGTAGCATGAGCAGAACTACGCTACCCATGACCTGGAGTTAGTAGTAGTGGTATTCGCTCTAAAGATGTGGTGGCACTATCTGATGGGTGAGCGCTTTACAGTCTATTCTAACCACCAGAGTCTCAAGTACATCTTCTCGCAGAAGAACTTGAACATGATACAGTGGCAATGACTCGAGTTCCTCCAGGACTATGACTTTGAGATAGTCTATACTCCTAGGAAGGGGAACATAGTAGCTGATGATCTCAGCAGGAGGACAAACATTCAGCTACTTGGAGAGGCAACAGAGCAGCTAGCCGCTTCGAAGATATCCTTCGTGGATAGAGATGGGGAATCCTTTCTTCAGTCGCTCACAGTCACACCTCCACTTCTTCAGCGGGTCAGAGAGGCACAGCGTGGGGATGTTGACTGTGAGACACAGCATGCACATATATCCTCAGGACAGACACCTGATGGATTCTCTGTAGGAGGAGATCACATCATCCTTTTCAGAGGACGTACCATGGTACCAGCTGCATTACAGGAGGAGGTGCTTAGGGAGTTTCACACATACCCTTTAGCAGTACATCCAGGAGTGGCGAAGATGTACCAGGATCTCAGATGACAGCATTAGTGGTCGGGTATGAAGAAGGCTGTGGCAGAGTTCGTTTCTCGATGCCTCACCTGCCAGTAGGTGAAGGCGGAGCACCAAGTACCAGCAGGCTTGGTACAACCCTTAGAGGTCCCGGAGTGAAAGTGGGATGAGATATCTATGGATTTCGTGACTGAACTTCCACGTACTTCCAGAGGACACAACTCCATTTGGGTGATCGTCGACCGACTCACCAAGTCGGACCACTTTCTACCCATCAGAGAGCAGGGCTTAGTGGAGAGCTTGGGAAGCCTCTATATTCAGGATATCGTATGACTTCATGGTGTACCATCATCTATCATCTCCGATCGAGATGCTCGCTTTACTTTCCGACTTTGGAAGGAGTTGTAGGAGGCTTTTGGCATGCAGCTATGCCTGAGCACCGCTTTTCACCCTCAGACGGATGGTCAGACGGAGAGAACCATTTAGACTCTCGAGGACATGCTCCGTGCATGTGTCCTCGACTTTGGTCACAGCTGAGAGGATCACCTACCTTTGGTGGAGTTTGCGTACAACAAAAGCTACCACTCCACCATCAGGATGGCACCCTACGAGGCATTGTACGGTCGACCTTGCAGATCACCTCTGTACTGGATAGACCCTGGGGAGTCAGCACTTGTGGGACCAGAGATGGTCCAGGCCATGATAGAGAAGGTCCAGGTCATCCAGGAGCGGATGAGGACAGATCTGAGCCGACAAAAGTCTTATGCTGACAGGAGGCTGAGACCACTAGAGTTCGAGGATGGTGACCACATTTTCTTACGGGTCTCAACTCGACGTGGATTATGGAGATTTGGCCGGGGCAACAAGTTATCTTCGCGCTTCATCGGACCATTTCAGGTTCTGAGCAAGATAGGCGAGGTGGCCTATCGCTTGGCTCTACCACCTCAGTTGCACCGGGTGCACAGAGTCTTCCACGTATCTCAGCTGAGGAGATACGTGCACGACCCGACGCATATCATCGACCATGGGGAGCAGGACATTGATGACGGGGAGACTTTTGCAGAGGTCCCGGTGGAGATCGAGGATCTATAGGAGTGGGTCCTATGTGGATGGTCGATACCTCTAGTGCACATCAGGTGGCATCACGGGAACCTACAGGAGAGAACATGGGAGCGGGAGGCTCAGATGCGTGCTCAGTACCCTCATTTGTTTCCCTAGTTTGTGATGTATTTTTACGGGGACGTAAAGCCCTGAGGTGGGAGTAATTTAAAGACCCGTAAATTTCAAGGAATTTTTTTTCTTAATTTCTTTGGGATTTTACGAGTACCCAGTTTCTAACGACACCTGATTCTGAGGCCCGGTGTTCCTGGAATCAATTTTTAAAGTTTAGCTCGGGTACGTTTAGTGAACGAACGAGCAGGTTTTTCTAAATTTTGAACCGATGCTCAGAATCGAAATCTGAGGGCACCGATGAAACCACAACGTCGGTAATTGCTTAATATAACTTTTACTAGGGTTGCGTTTGCTCGGGAAGAGTTGTTTAAAATTGTGGTTTAAGTGTAAGTGAAATAAAATTGTGTTAAATTTTATTTCTCCTTTATAAGTAATTATCTCCCATGTGTGGGAGTTGGGGTGGGACCCACTCGACTCTTGTTAGGATATTAGTGAGGTGGGGCCCACATGAGCCCCACCCCTTCAAATTCCCTAACCCCTCTAAACCTCCCTTGTATTAAATTTTGTGGCTACCCCTCTCCCTCATGAATGTATACCAACCTATCTCACCATTAATTTTGTAAATTCAAGACTAATTAATTAAGTGAGTTAAGGATTTTGAATTTTGAAAAGTATTGGCATGAGTAATAAAATAAGGCAAAATCCTTATTTTATTTTTGTTGTTTCGTTGTGTGGAGATTTTGGAGAGAATACTCTAAGTCTTGAAGAACTTCATCTTCTACATTGAAGAACGCTGAGACTTCGACGAAGAACGCTGACACGCCGTTTCATCTTTTCCCGCATCGAAGAAAGGGAGACGCTGGTTCTTCCACGGACGTTCACCGTCAACGTACATGGAGCCTCACCCGCGAAGCTGTATTCCATGACGCGAGCTTCCTTGAACATCTTTGAGGTAGGGGTTAAGTTCAAATTTAATCAATTAAATTTTCGTTTTATTTGTCGTTGTGATTACTCATTCCTTGGATGCTTGCTATCAGTATAACGGGAGGAGGTCGGACCGCAAAAACACGACCGACCCTCCTCCCCTTTGTTGTTGTTCTTCATTGTGTCTTGAAATGAGGCGACACGGTAACGTTGCACCGTGCGGGGATGAGAGAACCGCGGCCGGAGTGGGCCGCGACGAAGGAATGCGGCGCCGACGCGCCGCGCCGGTGAGGCCAAAGGAAGCTGCGGCCGAGGGCGGGCCGTGGCAGAGGGGCGCGATGCCGCCGCGCTGCGCCGGACGGGGAGGAGCCAGGGCTTATGGCCGCGGCAGTTCGGGGGAGCGGCCGGTTGATCCGGCCGCTGGCGCCAGCTGGAGGCGGGACCCTTCGGGTCCCGCGGGAACAATTAAGGCGGACCTTAAATGGCCGACCGTTTCTCTGTCATGACCCGTCCTCAGGGCCCGTGCCATGACTACCTCAAGCCCGCCTCCCATAGGCTAGGGGCTGGAGACTAGCACCAAAGGCGTAAATCCCGATAAAAGGGAAGACATTTCCTTTATAAAAGAAAACAAACACCACAGAGTACGCAAACTGAAGTAAACACTAAGTAAACTGTAAACCAAACATGCTGAAGTACAAGGGGCCAGAAATACAAGCGCAAAAGAAAGGTACAACTACAACTGAAAGTAAAGTAAAACTCAAAGGACAACTGCTGAAAGGTGACAAGCCGCTCCTGGATCATCCTCTAGTTTCCTACCTGAAGGGTAGGTACAGATCTCCTCCTCAGCACTCCACGTCTGTCCGTCTCCTCTGGGTACCGAATCGTTGTGAAATCCACCTCCGGGCACCGACTCGACGTGATATCCACCTCCGGGCACTGACTCGTCGTGAGATCCTCCTCCGGGTACCATCCAGCTCTACAAGCCTCAACCTCGATCAGTGATGTCCGTCGTTTACAACCAACATAATGTAGTGCGGGCAAATCCCATGCCGGGGTGAGTATATGATACTCAGTAGGGACCCCGAGACCCCCGAAGGTCTCCCTTAATCCACAAAGGATAAACCACAAATAAAAGATACAATCACGAAGTATCATCCAACACTACTTAGGTATATGCCCATACATATACCTAAGTCATCAAATCCAGTTCAGCTCCAACTCACGAGCTCAAGTACAATCCAGTTCACTCAGGAAGGTAAAACATAATCTACACAGGAAAGTACGACCCAATCCACACAGGAAAGCATAATCCAATCCACACAGGATATCAAGTCAATCACATAGAAGGTGATGATTGAAAGTCAAGACTCAGCTCAAACCAGGATTTTATTCATGATGTCGAAACCAAAGCTGTTGGGGAACTCCTCATCTATCGAGTATAGTGGGCCTGCCACTACAACCAAGTGCTTCCCACTAACCTTGGACTGCTGAAGTACTCCACCTGTCAAGTACCGTGGGCCTACTACTACAACCAAGTGCTTCCCACCATGGGTCTGCCGCTACAACCAAGCGCTCCCCCTCATAGCCTACAGAGGTACTCCTTCTGTTGAGTACCGCGGGTCTTCCGCTACAACCAATCGCTCCTCCGCCGTGGGTCTGCCGCTACAACCAAGCGCTCCCCACTGGGCTATCCGAAACACTCCGAGTCGATCGATCAGCAGTCGTCAAGTCTCAGCCAGCTCTAGGGTTCCCGCACATAGCACACTCGTTCCGGGAGGGTCCGCTCCATGATCCAAGAGTTAGATACATCAAATATCACGTAGACCTGAGTTGACGTATCACAAAGTTCCGTCACAACAATAGGAACACAACGTGACAGACGACACATCAATCAGACACCCGGTCTGAGAGTTATTGGCTTTTTCATACCAGGGGCCCGGTTGGTTTTTAAGTGAAAACCAAACCAACCATACTCCAACTACATCCATACCTAGAGCATAATAATCCAAAAGGATAGTCTCACTAAGTGGAAACTAACAAAGTCGATGACACGTCAATCGGACATCCAGAGCTCAAGTTATAAGCGTTTTCGCTCCGAGGGCCCAGTTGGTTTTGTGTTCGAACCAACCCTGCCGTACCCAAATTTCTCCAAAAACTTGAGTGTAATATACCAAAACGACCTTCTCTATCCAAGGATCGTATCGCAACTGACGGTGCATCGATCAGAGGTCCGTAGACCAAGTTACGGGCGTTTGAACGAAGTTGTCCATTTTTAGGGGGGTTTGGGCCCGAACCGACCCGGCCCAAAACCCCCTGGGTTGGCCCGAACTGGGTTGACCCGACCCGGGTCCGGGTCCTGCCCATTAGGGCGTGGCCCGACCCGGCGTGGGCGGCCCGACCCGATGCGGTCGGTCCAGCATGGGCGGCTTGGCGCTGGCCGAGCGGACGCGGAAGGGGGGGGGGGGGGCGCTGCCCCACTTGTTTTGCAACGGAAGCCCCCACGTGGGGGCCCGATCCATTGCTAGCCGGGGGTTACGACCCTCGGATCTTCCGAAACGTCCGGCCGAGTTTGCCGGCCGGTTTTCCACCGTGGGACCCCCCGCGGGTCCCGCCTTCCATGCACCGGCAGTTCCGGCCGCCCCTCCCTGCACCACCGCGACCTTAAGTCGCGGCCTTGTTCGACCAGTGTGGCGCGATGGCACCGCGCCCCTCCGCTGCGGCCCTTTTTGATGCTTCGGTGCGGCGCGATGGCGCCGCTCTCCTCCGCCGCGACCCGACCTTGGCCGCGGCTTCCTAAGGCTTCACCGGCACGGCACGACGGCGCCGCGCAGTTTCACCGTGTTCATCCTCGTTTCCGCACGGTACCGTTGCACCGCGCCACATCCGTTCCAAACCATGTCGATGATCAACAACAAGGGGACGAGGATCGGCCGTGTTTGTGCGGTCTGACCTCCTCCTGTTAATTTGATAACAGGCATCTAAATTAACATAAAATTACTTCGACATGGCAAGCAAAAATTTAATCCATTAAATTTGAACTTTAAACCCCTATGTTTTTCCCCGCAATCAAATATTCCCAACCCGCAAACATATTATTTCGTGGATCAACTTAATATTGAGTTGATCCGCGTTCTTTGTTTTAAAAGGAAACATCCATGGGAAAAAATATCATTCTCAAATTAATTCCCTACCTCAACAATGGTGGAAAAAGTGGGCGTCACGGTTGACGACATCGCGGGGAAAAGATTCGTTGGCGACGCTGAAGTATATCCGAAGATGTGGTGTCCTCCCTCTTGTCTCAAAGAAAAGAAAAAGAATCACATCGACCGTTCTTCGTCGAGGGAGGCATGCGTTCTTCCTGGATGAAGGAAGCTCCCCTCAAATTCTCCCAAAATATTTTCCAAACAAATATTTCATTAAGTTTCTTTCCTTTAAAAGATCTCCAAGAAATTCAAAAAGTAAAGAGGTGTGACAAGGGAAATTAATATGGTTATTAAATCCCCTTAGTTGCCTCATTAAGTTTGGGACGGGGAGAGGCTCCTCTTTAAGATGGGAAGTTTCCAAGAAATTAACAAGGGAGGATTTAAGAGGTTAAGGGGAGTTATGGGGAGGTGAGGAGTTAAGGGTTCGTGTGGGTCCCACAACACTAACCCTCCCATTGGTGGTTAGGTGGGTGTGGGCCCCACCTCTAACTTCCCCTTTGTAGGATTAAAAACCACATTCCTTATATATAAATTTGTACACAACAAAATTTATCTATTTATTCTAAATCCCCATTTATTAAACCTCATCCCGCATAAAACAAAACTACGACAAAGGTCCCCCTAAGAAATTATCGGCGTTGCGAGTTCATCGATGCCCTCAGATTTCAATTCCGAGCACCGGTTCAAAAGATAGAAAAACCCGCTCGTTCGTTCACTGAATGTACCCGAGCTAATCTTCGGAAATTGATTCTGGGCACACCGGGCCTCGGAATCAGGTGCTGTCAGAAGCCACAGACTCGTAAAATTCCAAAGAAACTAAAAAAAAGATTTCCTTGAAATTTTAGGGTCTTTACATTAATCCCACCTCAGGGATTTACGTCCCCGCAAAGCTATAAAACAAACTAGGGAAACAAAAGTGGTACTGATCACGCAACTGAGCCTGCTGCTCCCATGTGCTCTCCTGGAGGTTTCCGTGCTGCTAGTGAAAACGCACCTGAGGAATCAACCGTCCACGTAGGACCCACTCCTATCGATCCTCATTCTCCACTAGAACCTCTGTGAAAGTCACCCCATCATCGACGTCCAACCCCCCGTGGTCGATGATGTGTGAAGGATCATGCACGTATCGCCTCTACTAAGGTACTTGGATGATATCATGCACCTGGTGAAACTAAGGTGGAAGGGTCAAGCGATAAACCACCTCGCCTACCCTGCTGAGGACCTAGAAAGGTCCACTGGCCCTCGGAGATAACTCGTCGCCTTGGCTACATCTCCGTAAACCTCGTCGAGGTGAGACCTGTATAAGAGCGTGGTCACCATCCTCGAACTCTAGAGGCCTCCATTTCCTGATTAGAAATGAAACTCAAAACTCCTACAGGCATGGGGGTAAGGTTGGCCGACCCAAGAGTGATCGTCTACACCCTCCTATGCATGAGTTTATCCTGTGCTGCCTGGGGTTTCCTTTTCGCCGACCAAGGAAAACCCATCCCAACGTTGTAGATATACCAAAACCTTTTTTCCTAATACCATCAATTTGTGTATTAACTATGATTGCCCAGTCCATAGTCAAACTAACGTCGTAAGGCCTCGACGCTGCCACCAATAGGTTCCAACCGAAACTCTCGCCTCAAGGGTCAGATCACACCATCGGCATAAGTGTGATTATCGAGTCTCCTCCCAAAGGTATCTCCAGACGTGAGGGTCAAGTCAACGGCTTAACCGGAAACTCTAGGTCTGGGAAAAGATTTGTGGAAGGAAGGGATGATTCATAACAATGTCTGTTACTACGGCAGCTAGTAGTGGACACAGACTGTCCCTCGAATCATTCTTAGAGCCATTGGGTCACACTCCTTGACCGCATGCAGCTACTCTTTCCCCCGCCCTCCAGCTCCCTGAGCCTAGTGGGGATTACAAAGGTGAGTGGTTGCAACATGTAAAAATGTTCACCACCCCATGCTGATCTTCTAGCTCTGCTTCCACATCTACTGACTTGAAGATTCATCTTTCCTTTTCACTTCCTCTACTTGAAACATTTACAAGTCCAAGTCTCTGAGATTGACGCCAGTTCGCATCTTCCCACTACTAACATTCACTGGCTATAACCGACCATCCAAAGAAAATTAAACCACAAAGGTTCTCTCTAGCACCCTAACATGAGTTGGAATGCATAGAGGAAAGAGTGATTACTCGGATATCCTTTAAACACACCTCGCTATGAGGTCCGATCTCTAAATCACTGATCAAATAGTAGTCATCAAGTACCAAGAACGATTGGTACCACTCAATGAATACTCAGCTATCGACATGTCATCCTGCCGAAGCTGTATAAGCTCTAGAAAACTCTCATCCACCTCCTCAAGCCAGTCCTCAGCCGCCTGTGAGTCGGGTTTGGCTCAGAACTTGAGGGATATCTAGTGCAGAAACTTAAGTAAGGCATTAAGCCTACAAGTATCCTCTACCGGTACCGCCGGTAATGTCTGTTGACCAACAAGTAGTGATATAGCTGTAACACTACCCGATGGTACTATCTCAGGCATATGTCCACATACCGAATCCCCATCACTATACGGACCAACCTCATGGTCTCCCACTGGAGAACACAAGTAGCTAAGATCTCCATATGCCCTACCAGTGTCTAAACTAGGCATAGAACTCTAGTAATCGCCTCCATCCAGTCCACTACTGCCTGGGAATCTGTCTCGCCTCTTAACCTCGGAGGACTCTATTGCTGGAAATCGTGCAATGCGCTCTGTCAGCATACACCGTCCACTAGTACGGCTGGTGGAATCTACTGACTAACGGGTGGTGGTGCTGCTGGTACACCACCCGAAGGTGACAACATAGAAAGAGGGCCCTGCACCAGAGTCTCATCTCTCGGTGGGCCGTCATCGTGTACTCTCTCGGAACTCCAACTGACTGTCTGCGTAGAGATATCCTGAACAGATGTGACACAGTCAAACAATTTATACCTGGTGAGCTGACCTCATTGAGCCGACTTAAGGAAAACTTTCGGAAACACACATGAAATCAGTGTTTTCGTGCATTGAGTCAGAAATCAGAAGTCAGGGTCCTGGTGTATGGATACATCGGCTGCCACACCAACACTGGACTCCCTAAACTGAAGACCACACTCGGTACCCTTAACACTATTGCTTCACAGAAAAGAATGATCCGAGTTCTGAGTTCCGCGGTAGAATCGACTCCTCTGATACCAATTTGTCACGACCCGTCCTCGGGTCCCATGCCGTGACTACCCCAAGCCCGCCTCCCACAGGCCAGGGGCTGACGACTAGCACCAAAGGAAAAAATCCCGATAAAAGGGAAGAAATTGCCTTTATAAAAGAAAAAAAAACCACATAGTACGTAAACTGAAGTAAACACTATGTAAACTGTAAAACAAACATGCTGAAGTACAAGGGGCTAGAAATACAAGCCCAAAAGAAAGTTACAACTACAATTGAAAGTAAAGTACAACTCAAAGGACAACAGTTGAAAGGTGAAAAGCCGCTCCTGTATCGTCCTCCGGTTTCCTACCTGAATGGTAGGTACAGATCTCCTCCTCAGCACTCTACATCCGTCCGTCTCCTCCGGGTACCGACTCATCGTGAAATCCACCTCCGGGCACTGACTTGACATGATATCCACCTCCAGGTACCGACTCTTCCTGAGATCCTCCTCCGGGTACCTTCCTACTCTACAAGACTCAACCTCGATCAGTGATGTCTGTTGTCTGCAACCAACACAACATAGTGCGAGCGAAGCCCGTTCAGGGATGAGTATACGATACTCAGTAGGGACCCCGAGAGCCCCGAAGGTCTCCCTGAATCCACAAAGGATAAACCATAAAGAAAAGATACAATCACGAAGTATCATCCAACACTACTTAGGTATATGCCCATACATATACCTAAGTCATCAAATCCAGTTAATCTACAACTCACGAGATCAAGTACAATTCAGTCCACTCAGGAAGGTAAAACATAATCCACACAGGAAAGTACGACCCAATCCACATAGGAAATCATAATCCAATCCACACAGGATATCAAGTCAATCACATCGAAGGTGATGATTGAAAGTTAAGGCTCAGCTCAAACCAGGATTTTATTCATGATGTCGAAACCAAAGATGCTGGGGAACTCCTCCTCTATCGAGTACAGTGGGCCTTCCGCTACAACCAAGCGCTTCCCACTAACCTTGGACTGCTGAAGTAGTCCACCTGTCGAGTACTGTGAGCCTGCTGCTACAACCAAGCGCTTCCTACCATGGGTCTGCCGCTACAACCAAGCACTCCCCCTCATAGCCTATAGAGGTACTCCTTTTGTTGAGTACCGCGGGTTTGCCGCTACAACCAAGCGCTCCTCTGCCATGGGTCTGCCGCTACAACCAAGAGCTCCCCACTGGGATATCCGAAACACTCCGAGTCGATCGATTAGCAGTCGTCAAGTCTCAGCCAGCTCTAGGGTTCACGCACATAGCACGCTCGTTCTGGGAGGGTCCGCTCCATGAGCCCAGAGTTCGATACATAAACTGTCACATAGACCTGATTTCATGTATCGCAAAGTTCCGTCACGACAATAGGAATACAACGTGACAGACGACGCGTCAATCGGACGCCCGGTCTGAGAGTTATTGGCTTTTTCGTCCTAGGGGCCCGGTTGGGTTTTAAGTCAAAACCAACCCAACCGTACTCCAAATGCATCCAAACCTCGAGCGGATTAATCTAAAAGTACCGTCTCACTAAGAGGAAACCAACAAAGTCGACGACACGTCAATCGGACATTCGGAGCTCAAGTTATAAGCGTTTCTGATCTGAGGGCCCGGTTGGTTTCGTGTTCGAACCAACCCGGCCATACCCAAAGTTCTATGAAACCTTTATTGTAATATAAAAAATTACCTTCTCGATCCAAGGATCGCATCGCAACTGACGGTGCGTCAATCTGAGGTCCGTAGCCCAAGTTACGGGCATTTGAACGAAGTTGTTCATTTTTAGGGGGGTTTGGGCCCGAACCGACCCAGCCCAAAACCCCCTGGGTCAGCCTGAACCGGGTCGACCCGACCTGAGTACGGGTCCGGCCCATTAGGGAGCGGCCCGTCCCAAACGGCGCGGCCCGGTGCGGCCGGTGCGGCCTAGGCGGCTCGGCGCTGGCCGAGCGGATGCGGAAAGGGGGGGGGGGGGGGGGGCGCTGCCCCCTTGTTTTGTAACGGCGGCCCCCATGTGGGGGCCTGATCCTTTTCCAGCCGGGGGTTATGACCCCCGGATCTTCCGAAATGGCCGGCCGAGTTGGCCGGCCGGTTTGCCATCGCGGGACCCCCCGCAGGTCCCGCCTTCCATGCTCCGGCGGTTCCAGACGCCCCTCCCTGCACCGTCGTGGCCTTGTTCGACCGGCGCGATGGTTCCGCGCCCCTCCGCCGCGGCCCGCCCTGGCCGCGGCACTTCATGATGCTCCGACACGGCGCGATGGCTCCGCGCTCCTCCGCCGCGGCCCGTCCTTGGCCGCGGCTTCCTAAGGCTTCGCCGACGCAGCGCGATGACGCCGTGAAGTTTCGCCCCGTTCATCCTCGTTTCCGCGCGATGTCGTTGCACCGCGCCACTTCCGTTCCAAACCACGTCGATGATCAACAACAAGGGGAGGAGGATCATCCGTGTTTGTGCGGTCCGACCTCCTCCCGTTAATTTGATAACAGGCGGCTAAATTAACATAAAACGATTTCGACATGGCAAGCACAAATTTAATCCATTAAATTTGAACTTTAAACCCCTACATTTTTCCTCGCAATCAAATATTCCCAACCCGCAAACATATTCTTTCGCGGATCAACTTAATATTGAGTTGATCCGCGTTCTTTGTTTTAAAAGGAAACATCCATGGGAAAAGATATCATTCTCAAATTATTTCCCTACCTCAACAACGGTGGAAAAAGTCGGCGTCGCGGTTGACGACATCACGGGGAAAAGATTCGTTGGTGATGCTGAAGTATATCTGAAGATTTGGTGTCCTCCCTCTTGTCTCGGAGAAAAGAAAAAGAATCACGTCGACCTTTCTTCGTCGAGGGAGGTAGGCGTTCTTCGTGGATGAAGGAAGCTCCCCTCAAATTCTCCCAAAATATTTTCCAAACAAATATTTCATTAAGTTTCCTTCCTTTAAAAGATCTCCAAGCAATTCAAAAAGTCAAGAGGTGTGACAAGGACAATTAATAAGGTTATTAAATCCCCTTAGTTGGCTCATTAAGTTTGGGAGGGGGAGAGGCTCCTCTTTAAGAAGGGAAGTTTCCAAGAAATTAACAAGGGAGGATTTAAGAGGTTAAGGGGAGTTATGGGGAGGTGAGGAGTTAAGGGTTCGTGTGGGACCCACAACACTAACCCTCCCATTGGTGGTTAGGTGGGTGTGGTCCCCACCTATAACTCCCCCTTTGTAGGATTAAAAACCACATTCCTTATATATAAATTTGTACACAACAAAATTTATCTATTTATTCTAAATCCCCATTTATTAAACCTCATCCCGCACAAAACACAACTACGACAAAGGTCCCCATAAGAAATTATCGGCGTTGCGAGTTCATCGGTGCCCTCAGATTTCAATTCCGAGCACCGGTTCAAAAGATAGAAAAACCTGCTCGTTCGTTCACTGAACATAGCCGAGCTAATCTTCTGAAATTGATTCCGGGCACACCGGGCCTCGGAATCAGGTGCCGTTAGAATCCACAGACTCATAAAATTCAAAAGAAATTTAAAAGAAATTCTTTGAAATTTCCGGGTCTTTACATTCTCAATCAAGGGGGGGCAATTCCCCCCCCACATCCCACTCGGCTGAAGGCCGAGCTGCTGGCCACACGGGCCGGGCTGCGCCACTGGGCCGGGCCGCGCTGCTGGGCCGGTCCATGCCCTAACGGGCCAGACCCGGACTCGGGTCGGGTCAACCCAGTTTGGGCGGATCCAGGGGTATCAGTCCAGGTCGGACCGGGCCCGAACCCCTTGTTTTCCAGACAGATCTGTTTAAACGCCCCTAACTTGGGATACATACCTCCGATCGACGCATCATCTGTTGCGTAGAGATCCTTGGATTGAGACGGCCGTTTAGGTATATTATACTCAAGGTTTTAGAGAACTTTGGGTACTACCGGGTTGGTTCGAACACGAAACCACTGGGCCCTTGGAGCGGAAACGCTTATAACTTGAGCTCCGGACGTCCGATTGATGTGCCGTCGACTTTGTTGGATTTCTCTTAGTGAGATGGTTCTTTTAGATTACTACGATTGAGGTTTGGATGCAGCTGGAGTATGGTCAGGTTGGTTTTAGCTTAAAAACCAACCGGGCCCCTGGGACGAAAAAGCCAACAACTCTCAGACCGGGCATCCGATTGACGTACCGTCTGTCATGTTGAGTTCCTTTTGACGAGACAGAACTTTGGGATACATCAACTCCAGACTTATTTTCAGTTGATGTATCGAACCCCTTGGCTCGTAGGTCAGACCCTCCCGGAATCGAGCATGCTATGTGTGGGAACCCTAGAGCCGGCTGCGACTGCGATGACGATGACGACTGTACTGGGATCCTCCTTGGGTTCGGCAGCGACGACGACCATACTGGAATCCTCCCTGGGTTCGACGATGATGAATACTGTTCTTGTATCCTATGTGGGCCCGACAGTACTTGGATACTATTCTTGTATCCTATGTGGGTCCGGCAGTATTTGACTCTGTACTTGTATCCTATGTGGGTCCGACAGAGTATCTGGTCTTGTATCCTTTGTGGGTACGACAGCTTAGCTGGTCTTGTATCCTATGTGGGTCTGGCAGCTTAGATGAATCAGTGGTTACATATGATCATCTCTATCGTCTTACGAAGTGTATACCTGTGTGAGATGAGTCTTGACTTTCAATAATTATCTTCGATATGATTGACTTGCTTTCCTGTGTGGATTGGGTTGTGCTTTCCTATGTGGATTGGGTTGTACTTTCCTGTGTGGACTAGATCGAACTTGGGCTCAGATGTTGGAGCCGAACTGGAATTGATGACTTAGGTATATGTATGGGAATACACCTAAGTAGAGTTGGTTGTTACTTCGTGATTGTATCATTCCTTTGTGGTTTATCCTTCGTGGATTCTGGGAGACCTTCGGGGGTCTCAGGGTCCCTACTGAGTAGCGTATACTCACCCCTGCATGGGCTATGCCCACACTACATTGTGTTGGATGCAGAGGATGGACAACGCTGATTGAGGTGGGAGCTCGTGGAGCTAGACGGTACCTGGAGGTGGATCACTGGACGGGACGTGCTCGGAGCGGACAGCTGGAGCCGAGGAGCATAGGAGACTATCTGTACCCACCTTTCAGGTGGGATTTCCATAGGACGGCTCAGAATCGTTGCTTTACTTTATAGTTTCTGTACTTTCATTTCAGTTGTACTTTACTTTCAGTTGGATTTGTATTCTGGCCCATTTAATTTACATCACTTACTTTTGTACTCAGTTTACTTTGTGTTTACTCAGTTTGCGTACTCTATGGTGTTTGTTTACTTTATAAAGGCAATGCCTTCCCTATTCATCGAGATTTACGCCTTTGGTGCTAGTCGCCAGCCCCTGGCCTATGGGAGGCGGGCTTGGGGTAGTCACGGAACGGGCCCTGAGGACGGGTTGTGACAGATAGGGTATGTAATCTACCATCAGTACTAGGAACTATACATCTATTCATGAGGAAATTCTAGCTGTACAACCATTAAAGGTTGATACCTAGGTCAAAAATGTATTAATTACACTGGGGAGGGGCTGGTCAGTGGTTTTAGGTCCTTAGGGCCTTCAAGGTCATGTACTTGGACCATGTTCCTACTAGAACTATAGGTCATGTAAAGGTTCTCTCTCAACCCAATTTAAAAGGTGGATTATCCTAAAATAAATAAAAAATTAAGGCCTTTAGGATTTCAGGTATTGAAGTGCTATATAATTCTGAACACACATTTCACTTTCAAATCATGTACATGCATAAGTGTGCCATATAGATCATATAACATAAGGCTTTATTTCATAAATTTTAACCCCATGATAAAGGAGTGTGGTCTACATACATGGAAGAACCTAATTAATGAAGTATAGGTATATCTAGGTGAATACCCTTGAGTATAAATGGGGGTGGATATTCACAAAAAAATTGTTTGGCATGAAAAACCACAGTGAAATTACAACAACATAACGACAGTACTTAATGATTTATAAAATGGTTTAATGAGAGAAAAATGGGTCTCTCTTCATTTGGAAATAAAATTTACAGCATGAGAAATATTGAAAAAACATATCCCAACATTAAGAATTGGAAATAAAAGTCATAAATGAAGAAGATTCTTGAATAAAGAGGAGAACACAATTGGAAAAATAAATTATTTTCAATGGTACCCTGTTGAAAATAGCTATTTACAATGAGGTATCATCGCAAATGAACCATCATCGAAAGCACTGTCGTCAAAAAATTCTTTTAATGATAGACCATTGCAAAAAGTATATTTTGTGATAGTGAGCTTTCCCATTACAAATTTTTTTTAAATGAGTTACTTTTTGCGATGGGTAAAGTCAGTCATCGTAAATAATTTATTGTGATAAGTTACATACTTATCAAAAATAAGTTTTAAAAAATAATAAATAAATAAATAAATAAATAAAAAATATCAAAATATCAAAATAATTTAAAATTGTAATAAATAAAATTGTAAACATCTGAAATAATAAAAATATTACAAAAATTATTTTTATTTAAATTTTAACATAATAAATATACATATAAAGTATCAATTACTATGGAGGGGGACAATAAGGTGGAGGGAACTCTATCCCGAAATCGTGAACCTACCATCCCATGTACTCTTTCTGCTGCTCCTGATATTGTCTCATCTCCTCCTACTACTGATACTATTGTCGACAAAGCTCATCTTTCTCCCTACACATGGCCTTAATAACCTCACCCTAAGATTGAAGATACTCTCCATACCATGAGACCAATTATTATGAATCTCCATGATATCCCCTCAATATGGATGCCAAACATGCAATAGTACCCTAAAAATTTCCAGGTGTCTGTTGAGAATCGATAGCAACCACTCAACCCTTCTCGAAAGCATACCGTGTCACTTATATCCATGCTGCATCATCAAATCCCACCACATTGATGGTCTAACTGTCAGTCTTAGCCTGACTCTCATCCTATTTCTGATAATTCATGACCACATATGACTCCTTCAATTGTAATTTTAAATTCAAATAGTTAAAATATTATTTTCAGTTAATTTTAAAATACTGATAACAATCTGACGCTGACGACCATCTATAATCTCTTTAGTAACAAGATCACTATACATACTCTTATAAACATAAAACTTCATAATATCAGGATGTTCAACTACCTATATGATTATAAAATAAATAGTTTACATTTAAAGTTATATAAATTATTAAAAAAGTACTTACCATATGTTGTCGATGCATACTGAATGTATGCCTACCAGCTCGATGCATCATCTCCTGCCTCCCCCAGTTCTTCCAACCTAATGATGATCTTCTTTGAAGACTAGATCTCACATAGTATGAACATAATCCATCCCAAACCTAAGATAATATGTAATTAGGTTGATGGGTGCAAGAAGACAGATCAAAATTCATGACTCCCACCTTCTTTATGGTTTTCCTTCTCAAATTGTGTAAAAACTAATGAAAATGCTCATGAATACACACTTCCCAAAACTCCTTGATGGAAATCATCATGCTATCATCAATGGTATACCATATACCCTTCATTTTTTTAATAATATCAAGTTAATAATTAAATAAATTTCAAAATAAATATTATATATTTATGTACCATCCAATGATCAAACATGCAATGCCGAATGTTAATGGGAATCTAATCCCACATCACCCATGCCTTAGAAAAATAGTTATGAAAAATGGTGATCCCCCTCCCAATAGATATATGTGAAAAGATTTGAAAAAAATCATAACAAATAATCAAACAATTTGTACATAAATAAATTAATGAAAAGTAATGAAAACTAACTAAAATACAAAACTAAACATACCTCCGCATATATGGATCAAAGTCAATATGTGGACATCACTTGGGAATAGGTTCAGGAATCATCAATCTCACAAGACCCCAACCCCTTTGAGTTAATGATGAACCACTAGGAACTTAAGTGTTAGATGATAAATCATTAGGCTCATCACCAGGTAGTACAACCTCTTCAAGTCTATGAAAGATATCATCATAAGTCTTATCATACATCTAAAAAACAAAAAAGAATATTGTCAGTAAATAATTGAAAATGAGTATTATATATATATATATATTTTGAATATAACTATTAAGTAATCATTTCATTATTTATCTTCATCCTTATATTCGTATACGATGGTGTCAATATCTTCATCTTCCTCCTCAATATCATCAATTTTCATAGCATTTTCAACTTTATCATCACTTGTTAATTCAAGTTTGTTTGTTACATCATCAACATCATCACCACCATAAACCCATAACCATGGGGTTCCATCATTTATATTCATGTCTCTTCATTGAAAAGATGTATTTGGAGTTGTCTCTTAAAAAATTTCAATTCCTTACACTTCAATGGAACCAAATTCACATGCCATAAACTGATTTTCTAGAGATTTTATTTTTATAATGATCCACTAATAAATTAAATCTCTTGAATTAGAACAATAATTGGTATAATATATTTGGTGTGCTTGATGAACTAATAAAAATGGTTCATTTTCTATAAAAAGGATTTTATATTTAATATCAATGATTCCATGGTGTAGATGAACACACAAGCCTCTATCAGTATCAAACCAACAACATTTAAACATTGATACATAATTCTGTCCTAGATAACACAACTCAATTATTTCATATATCATTTCATAAAAGTAAAATTCACTTTCTCTATGATGAGATCCTCTCAAACAAACCCCACTATTAGTTGTTTTTTTGATTCACCATATGCATGTGCATGAAATTGAAAACCATTCACCACATTTTCATTATAAGATTTAACAATTTTGGATTATGGGTTACTTAATACACATAATAAATTATAAATTTTATCAGCATGTTTTTATACCTTTAAAATTGAAAAAAATTAACAATATAACAAATAATAAATTGATTTCATGTGTTAAACTGTAAACAATTTACTATACCAGTCTTTGAAACTGGTAGAAAAAATTATGCTGTCGAAATTCTTCAAGAGTAGATGAAATAATTTGGAGATATTGTTCCTTAACATGATCATCATATAACCTAAAAAAATAATAATATTTTATTTTTTATTAAAAAAATTAAACAATATGTGGTAGTAGCACTCACTGTACAAATCATGTCATTTCTTCACAGTTGAGCAGAACATATGTATGAGCTTTGTGATGTTCATCATCTGAAATCCACCATTCATGAAATCCACCAAATCTAAGTTTAGTTTGATTAAAAACTGATAATTAAATGATCAATTCATCATCAATAGTTCCCTCATTACGACCTATTTGATTAGGTTTTGAAGGATATTTAGGATATAACTAATGGGAGCAGAAAAAAGAAATTTCCTCCTATAAATAAGTTTCTACAATTGACCCTTCATCTGATACTTTATTATATACCCTTTTCTTTAGTTTCTGCATACATCTCTCATATGGATACATCCATCAGAACTGTACCAACCCTCAACGTTTTTCTTCATGCAACAAATGTAATATCAAATTTTCCATTAAATAAAACAAATCCGGTGGATTTTTTTTCAGTTTGCATAAAATTAAAACAATATATTCTTTAAGTCTATTAAGTGCATCATAGTCTATTGTCACTGCACATATTTCTCAGAAAAAATATTATATTTCTATTATCACATCCTAAATCAAAGAATTAAATAAATATCTAAATATAATCATTAGAAGTATTTCCAATATAACATGATAATCATGAATTTTTAATCTGATAATATGACTGTTTGTGACACATCTATCCAAATTGGAAACATAACCATCTAATAGTCTCAAATCCTCAATCCGCTGAAAAAATAATAAACGGTTTTCTTTTTCAAATACATAAGACGCTTTTAGCTTCATTGACTTCTATGATCTGTCATTTTCAAACAAATCAAGTTTTGGTTTCCCATAAATTTGGTCAAGATCTAATTGTGCCTTTAAATTATCTTTGTTTTTACTAGGCATGTCCAAAACTGTATAAAATATATTATCAAAATAGTGCTTCCCAATATGCATGAAATCGAACATATGATAGACCAACAAATCAGACCAATATGGAAGATCCCAAAAAATACTTTGTTTAATCAAATTTTGATCTTTCCCAAATCCATATAATTTTATTGGTTTATAGCCAGTACAAAGGTAATGGGATGTAATTAATATATGATAGATTTTAAATCAATACCTCAGATCATACTTGAGGTCCAACGTTTTCAATTGTACCTTTTATAAAATGATTTTTGTTCCTTCATAAATGATGATCAATAGGTAGAAATATGCGATGATAGTAAAAAAAATAAGGTTTTCTCCCATTGATGCACATAAAAACTTTTTTTCACTCATACATTATGAACATGATTTTGGACCATGTGTACTCTATCCAGATAACATGCCATATTCTTGGAAGTCACTAATTGTCCACATTAATACAACTTTCATTAGATTTTTTTTGCAAAAACATCATATATACTGACACCAATACTCTATAATAAACTTAACTCAATAATCAATGGCTTAAAATAAACATTGATATTCTTTTTTGGGTGTCCTGAAATTAATAAGGTCAAAAAGATATATAGATCATTCATCAACATCCAAGGAGTTAAGTTGTACAAAGTTAAAAAGATGGGCCAATAAGAATATTGACCATTATAAGAACCAAATCGATAGAAGCCATCAATAAAAAGACCTAATCACATTTTTGGTGCTTTAGAAGAAAAAAAAGAATGCACCTGGTCGAAATGTTTCCATGAATCACCATCATAAGGATGATTTAAGATTTTACCAGTTAAAATATTTATTTTATGCCATGAAATTAATGACGTTGTGTTCTAAGACATAAATATATGCTGCAATTTGGGTGTAAGTGGGAAATACATCAACTATTTAACAAGAACCAATCTAGACTTCCCTAATTGAGCCTCTTTGTACCTTGATTTTTCACATATAGGAAAACTAACTAACGACTCATTTTCATCACAATATAAGATGAAATTATTTGAAAATTCATGAATCTTATGATAACCAAGACCTAAATTACAAAATAGCCTCTTACCCTCATATAAATTTTTAGGAAACATATTTACTTTAGGTAACAATCCTTTAACTAAAAAGAATATCTGATCAAAACAACTATTTGATATTCCATTATCTAATTTAATAGCCACAAATTTTTCAACCACTTTAAATTTTCTTATCTTACAACCTAGATATAAAAAATCCTCAATAAAATTTAAAAACTCCTAAAATAGACATGTTTCTAACTCAGGAGCGAAATAAATATCATCATGAGTTTCAATTTGTTGAAAATATGGACCAACAACATCATGTACTAAAGTTTGAAACTATGATGGATTTGGAACCAAATTATTAATATTTTCTCCAGAATTACATTCACCATGTTGATACCAAAAAACACAATCTTTTCAAAAACCAAAATGCAATTGATGACCCTTAACGTTGTCAAATGTGTTAATCCTCTTGAGATCACATTTTTTACATTGACACCTAATTATCCCTTCTAATGTAAATTATAGTTTTAATGATGTAAATGATAAAAAAATTTCAGCACCCTCAATATATACAGGATTTATACCAGAACCGTTTGGACTCATACGATGATTAATCCAATCACAATCATGTAATAAAGACTATTTCTAACTTCCTTGTTCCATATTTCTTTAAAAAATAAAAAATAAAACAGAATATACAAAAAAATGTATAAAATTAAAAAAAATCATAATTTACTTGTAAATATTATCAACATTATCTATTTACTGTTGATTTTTACTAATTAGTACTAAATTTTACAAATTATTGATAATTATTGCTAATTATAGGTAATTTTTACTAATTATTATTAATTTTTATTGATAACTATAATTTTTTAATAATAACTACTAATTAATATAAATTAGTACTATTTATCATAAATTATTACTAATTACCACTATTTTTTTGTAAATTACCAGTGTTTTTGTCATTATCGCTAATTTTTAGTAATTATTACTAATTTTTAGTATAATTTAATATAAATTAATAAAATATATTATAAATTACTAAAAAAAATGTAACTCTTAGAATTTCCAATCTCCTGGTCACGAGAAATGACCAATTTGTGTCAATAATGTCCACATTTTTCATTGCTCATGACATGAAAATTGAAAAACTATTTCATTATCACTATTCTAATAATTTATAACAATTATTACTAATTATTACTAATTATCATTAATTATTACTATTTACCACTAATTACCAATAATTATTACTAATTAATAATAATTATGACAAATTATCACTAATTATTATAAATTACCACTATTTGTTTCTATTTAATACCAATTAAATGTATTTATTACCAATTATTACAATTTATTACTAATTATAACATTTTTTACTAATTATTAATAATTATCACCAATCACCACTAATTATTACTAATTACCACTAATTATTACCAATTATTACTATTTATTTCTAATTTTGAACAATTATAGCTAATTTTGACTAATTATAGGTAATTTTTACTAATTATTACTATTTTGACTCATTATAGGTAATTTTTACTAATTATTACTAATTACCACTAATTATTACAAATAAATACTAGTTAGCACAAATTATTATTAATTAAAACTAATTATGACTAATTATGACTAATTATTACTAATTACCACTAATTATTACTATTTCTCACTAATTAATAGTATTTATTACTAATTATTACTAATTAATAGTATTTATTACTAATTATTACTATTTCTTACTAATTAATAACACTTCTTACTAATTAATAGTATTTATTACTAATTATTACTAATTATTGATAATTACCACTAATTATTACTAATTATTGATAATTACCACCAATTATTACTAATTAGTAATTACCACTACTTATTACTAATTAGTAATTAGCACTAATTATTACTAATTACCACTAATTATTACTAATTTCCACTAATTATTTCTAATTACTACTAATTACTTCTAATTATTATGAATTACCACTAATTATATCTAATTATTGATAATTACCACAATTTAATATTAATTAATAGTAATTAATACCAATTAATACTAATTGTTACTAATTATTACTAATTATTACTAATTATTACTAATTATTACTAATTATTACTAATTATTACTAATTATTATTAATTACCACTAATTATTAATAATTACCACTAATTATTACCAATGACCACTAATTTTTACTAATTATTATTAATTACCATTAATATTTATTAATTATTACAAATTATTACAAATTATTACTAATTATTGATAATTACAACTATATATTACTAATTATTTCTAATTATTGACAATTACCACTATTTATTAGTAATTATTACTAATTAAAACTAATTAATACTAATTATTACTAATTATTGATAATTACCACTATTTATTACTAATTAGCATGAATTATTACTCATTATTGATAATTACCACTATTTATTACTATGTATCACTAATTAATACCAATCAATACTAATTATTACTATTTATAGATAATTACCACTATTCATTATTAATTATTACTAATTAAAAATAATTAGTACTAATTATTGATAATTACCACTAATTATTACTAATTATTACTAATTATTGATAATTACCACTATTTATTTCTAATTATTAATAATTACTACAATTTTTTTCACTAATTATTACGAATTATTATTAATTATTGATAGTTACCATTGTTTATTACTAATTATTACTAATTATTGATAATTACCACTATTTATTACTAATTACACTAATTAATACTAATTAACAACAATTAATACTAATTATTATTAATTATTACTAATTATTACCAATTATTACTAATTAATACTAATTATTAATGATAATTACTAATTATTGACAATCATAACTAATTTTTACTAATTTTTACTAATTATTGATAATTAATACTAATTAATACTAATTAATACTAATTATTGATAATTATTACTATTTATTACTAATTAATACTAATTATTGATAATTATTACTATTTATTACTAATTAATACTAATTATGACTAATTATTTCTAATTACCACTAATTAATACTAATTACCACTAATTAATACTAATTACCACTAATTATTCACTAGTGGAAATACAAGATTTAACGTCGACGTAATAACGTCGGTTTTTTATAAACCGATGCCAATAGTTTGTGCGGGAACTTATTAGCATTGGTTTTCAGTAAAACCGATACCAAAACTTATTTATTGATGATTTTTTTTGCATCGGTTTTTGTTAAAACAGACGCGAAAAATAATAAAAAAATGTTTTGGCATCGGTTTTAGAGAAAACAGACGCCATATAATTAATTTTAGGTGTCGGTTTTCCCAAAAACCGACGCATAAATCAAAAAAACCGAAGACTTTCGGCGTCGGTTTTTACCAAAACGGATGCCGAAAAGTTTTTTTTATTTTCCGCGTCGGTTTTGTTAAAAACCGACGCCAAAAGTCTTTTAAAAAATGTCGGGATCGTGAAACCCTCATTTTTCTTGGATCTACGAAATCGAAACCCGCGACAGCGCTCTCGACTCGTGACGACTTCAAAGCCATATTTGTGATCCTCGACGGCCATTGTTAACAGTTTTCTTCCATTTTCACGTTTTGCGGTTTGCGTTCTCGTTATCCTCCCTTGATTTATCTTCCACGGTTTATTTCTTCTTCCATAACCCTATTTTGCACGATTTTTAATTGTGTCTTGATTTTAGTTTTTGTTTATCATTATTTTTCATTTGTATTATCAATGTTGGTATAAATTTTGTAGTGTTTGTTTTTCCAAGTCATTATACAGACAAAGTTTGGATTGAGGATCTCTATTCGGGTTAAACTTCAAATTTTATAAGTTTTTTTTAATTTTGTAGATAAATTATATATCACTTAATTTTGTTATTGATTTTCTTCAATTATTAGTTTATATTTTATTTTAAATGTGTTGGGACATGGTTCAATATTCTGTCAACAAACATTCTTAAATATCTTGTCAACAAATTGCATATTTTTATATTGACTCCAACTTACTACACCTAACACATGTGAGAATTCTAATCAAACATTGGTACCCACCCCCAAATCATTTTCCAATCCCAAATAAATGTGCCTCTACAGTCTAAGAAAATCACAAGCATATTATTATCTGAAATGACACAGTCAATGGATCATAAAAGTGTTTCATATCTGATGTTTTCTATCTTATTATCAGTAGTTTTTATTAAATGTGTTTTTGTTTACAATTTATCTAATATATATTTAAATGTTTATATGTTTTAATATATTCACCAATCATATTGTGATATCATGTATTTAATGGATCATAATTGGATTCATTTATGAAGAACCACTAGTGAATATGAAAAAGGAGTTGATGATTTTTTGGAATTTTCTAAACTCCATCTTCAAAACATTGATTTGATTTTCTTTCCATGTGTGAAGTGCGTAAATATGAGAAAGTTAAAATCTAGAGAAATCAAGGATCATCTCATTTGTTATGGTTTTAGCCTTAATTATACACGTTGGATCTAGCATGGTGAAAGAACTGAAAATTCAACATCCAATGTTGATGATAATATTCATAATGAGGCAGAGGATCGTATTGAAGAATTAATTCATGATTTAGGTGTTGAAACCATCAAAAAAACACCAACTTTTGAACGATTGTATGGAGATTTTGAGAAACCATTATTCCTAGGTTGCAGTAAATATACAGTGTTATCAGTAGTTTTGAGATTAGTTAACTTAAAAGCAAAAAATGGATGGAGTGATAAAAGTTTATCCATCTTACTTGAACTTTTAAAAGAGCTACTTCCAGAAGCCAACGAGCTTCCAGATTCCAATTATTAGGTGAAGAAAATATTATGCCCAATGGTATTGGGGTATAAAAAGATACATGATTTCCCCAATGATTGTGTACTGTATAGGAAAGAAAATGAATATTTATCAAGTTTTCCTACATGTGGGACATCACGCTATAAGATAGATGGGAAAGTCAACTCAGATTCATTCTCAGGTGATGTCATCTAACGTCATGAAAAATCAATTTTGTACTTTCCAATGATATCATCCAATATTTTTTTCATACAATTCTGATAATTCAATTTTGATTCATTTTTAGGTACCATAATCAAAACTCCTGCTAAAGCAATTTGGTACCTTCCAATAATTCCCCGTTTGAAGCGTTTATTTGCAAATTCAATTGATGAAAAAAGGTTAAGATGACATTCAGATGAGCGCATCTTTGATGGTAGCTTATGTCACCCTACCGATTCACCACAGTGGAAGAGTTTTGATAAAAAAATTCATGATTTTTGAAGTGAAGTTAGAAATTTCAGAATGGGATTGTGTAATGATAGAATGAATCCATATCGGAGCCTCAGTAGCCAACATAGTTCATGGCCTATTTTTCTAGTAGTTTACAACTTGTCCCCACATCTATGTATGAAGAAAAAATATGTTATGATGAGCTTGATGATTTTTGGACCAAAACAAACGGGAAATGATATTGATGTGTATCTTTCACCATTTATTGATGATTTGAAACTGCTATGGGAGGAATGTGTTAAAGTTTTAAATGCATACAAGAAACAATATTTTCTTTTGCATGCTATGATAATTTTCACTATAAATGAATTTATTACATATGGAAACTTATCTGGATATAGTGTTAAGGGACATAAACCATGTCCAATTTGTGAAGAACAAACTTCATATTATCAATTGCAGAATGTAAGAAAGACTGTGTACATGGGACATCAAAGATGTTTTCGAATTGATCATCCTTATCATAGATTGAAAAAGAATTTAATGGTTTACAAGAATACAACCTTCCCCCTCGACCACTGTCAGCTGAAGAATATTATTACAGGGTGAAAGATATTGATTCGACATTTGGAAATAAAAGAATTTCTGGTTTTCAAAGAAATATCTGGAAGAAGAAGTCTATTTTTTTCGAACTACCTTATTGGATATTTTTAGAGATAAAACATAACATTGATGTTATACATGTTGAGAAAAACATATGTGACAGTTTGATTAGAAATTTGTTAGACATAAAAGGAAAGACAAAAGATAGATTTCATGCTATATTAGACTTGATATTAATGAGACTACATTTGGATTTAGCTCCCACTATGAAAAGAAACAGAACATATTTACCTCTGTCTTGTCACACATTAAGTAAGATTGAAAAGATGAAATTTTTTTAGTGTATTAATGGTATTAAAGTACCCAGTGGTTTTTCTTCAAATGTGAATAATTTGGTTTCATTGAAGGATTGTAAATTAATAGGTATGAAATCTCATGATTGTCATGTGTTGATGAAACAACTTCTACCAGTAGCAGTGCAAGATATATTGCTAACAACTGTTAGAAAGACTATCATCATGTTATGTAATTTCTTCAAAGCCATTTTTAGAAAAGTCATTGATCCAAATTTGTTAGATGTGTTGGAGAATAAAGTAACTCTTATTCTTTGTCAACTAGAAATGTATTTACCACCCATGTTTTTTGATATAATAGTTCATCTGTTTATTCATTTGGTGCGTGAGATAAGAATATGTGGGCCTGTTTATTTAAGATGGATGTATCATTTTGAAAGATTTATGAAAATTTTGAAAGGATATGTTAAAAATCCTTATTGACCAGAGGCCTATATTGTTCAAAAATATATATCAAAAGAGGCGATTGATTTATGTACTGATTATTTGTTTGAGGTGGAGCATATTGGTCTCCCTGTATCTCGACATATGACAGTTGATAGTGAAGGTATAGGGGTTCGAGGATTAAAGGTAATGTTCATTCCACATGATGAATTGTTGCGGGCACATTTATACATTTTTAACAACATAGATGAGGTTCAATCACATATATCCTCACATTTTGCTGAATTAATGTTACGATATTAGAAAAGAAATGAAAATTTTTTGATGATTGAGCATAAGAAGACATTTGTTTCATGGTTTAAAGAGAAAGTCACCCCAGATATATCTGCATCAGAAACATTGAAGTGGTTAGCAGGGGGACCATCTCTTAATGTGATCACATGGTCTAGTTTTGATATCAATGGATACACATCTTATACAAAAAACCTGGATGACAAGAGTACCGTTCAGAATAGTGGTGTGATGGTTTTTGCTGAAGCAGTGCATTTTTCGAGTGCCAAAGATAAAAAACCAATTTCTGCATCAACATAATATTTTTGAGTTCTTTAAGACATATGAGAAATTGATTATATTAAATCTTGAGTCACTATTTTTAAGTGTAATTGGGTTGATAGTAATACTGGTGTGAAACATGATGAATATGGGTTTAAACTGGTTAATTTGAAAAGATTTAATTACAACGAGGAACCATTTATCACGGGGACACATGAAAAACAAGTATTTTATGTAATTGATCCATGGAATGATCAGTGGTCAGTTGTTTTGCAAGTAAAAAGATACAATTTTGTTGATTAGGATGATGCTGATGATTTTAGTGATTTACATGAGCCTTATTAATCTATTACGCAATTTTTAGATGATTAAAATGAGTATAAGACAGACATAGTTCATGTAGTACGTAATGATCATGATGAAGGCATGTGGGAAAACAATAAATTAGTCTCCTAATTTTTATGGTAAATATTTATTTTTTTTTCCTTTTTTGAAGATTACAAATGCATTCCTCTTTTTTTAGTTACTTATTTTTGTCTTCCTTGTTTCTAATTATTCAGTTTTCTAATGATATGCAGGCACACAAAATTTCATTACACTTTCTAGTAGCAATGTCAGATATAGATAGAGAGGAGCAGTTACCGAGGTATATCTATTTTTACATATTATTATATATTTAGTAATATAATTATTTAATTAAATACAATTGTTAATTTACAAAAAAAATTCACAGGACTACTGATGCATCCTCGGCAGAGGAGACTTCTTCTATTACTATTAAAAGATGAAGTTCTCAAGTTGGTAAACTTGGTATTACACTTTTTCCAATACTATCACTTGCTCGTGATGATCACATAGTAAAAATCCATTTTGATGATAATAATAATACAGTTGGCCCATCTGCAGTTCAGTTTTTCAGTTATATAGCGATGCAGAGCCGTTGCAGGATCAATATTTTATATCCTGATTGGAAGTTAGTGGATAGGACGGTGAATCAACAACTTTGGGAGTCCATGGCGGTGAAATATCTTAATTGATTTCTTTTATCTCATTTTTTGAATATTATATATTTTAAATGACATATTTAATTTATTCAATTACAGATGACATTCAATTTTGAGGAAACCAAAGAAATTAATAAAAGACATCTCTCTTTAGCGGTGATTTGAGGGAGTGATTTTAAAATAAAACTGAAAAAAAATTATGTTTTTGGAAAGAGAAGGTTTGAAAGACCATGACTTAAGTATCAGTTTATAGATGAAGATACATGGAATTGATTTGTTGACAGTCGTCAGGAAGAAAAATTCCAGGTATGATAATTATTTTATATTTGAAAATTTATGATATATTATTCTTATTACTTAGTAGTTTATTTTTATATAATAGGACTCCAAGAGATCTCATCAGGAGATCCAGTTGAAAAATGTATACCCTCATACTTTATCATGCGGAGGGCATTCGTATTTGGAGCAAAAAATTATTGAAGAAAAATTTGAAGCATTAAGAGCTCGATCAAGTAGTGGTTTAGAAGAGGTCCAGTTTGGTCCTCCATTTCCTCCCACTCGCCATGAGAAATGTAAATGAGAAAGAAGAAAGAAAAAGGAACAATATCTTACAGAGGAAACTAAGAAATTATCTTATAGAATTGTATTTAAATATTATTTATTTATTAATAATTTTTCTAATTTATAAATTATAAAAACTAATATAACTTTTTTATTTTTCATTTCAGGATAAACTTCAGGATCAAGAGACACATGGATCTTTTATCCCCGAGGGTAGGATGGACATCCTAGCCAATGATTTGGGAAAGGCAGAACACCCCGACCATGTTAGAGGATAACAAGCGGGTGTTAGTATTCAGAAGGTTTTTGGTAAGAGTTAGCAATCAAAAGACCCAGATATAGAATCATTAAAAGAAGAGATGAAAGATATGAAACAGTCTATGGGTGATCAAATTCAAACATCAGGGTAGAAGGCTTTGTTAGAACACTTGGAAATATAGTCACAGTCCGTTCATCCTTCTCAGGTATATTATTTATTTGTCATCATTTTTTTTATTTTATAAATTATAATCACTAATATAACTTTTTCATTTTTCAGCCTTCCCAGTCTGCTCACCCGGACTACCCTGCCCTATCTGCTTACCCTGCCCTATCTACATAGCCTTCCCAGGTATATTTTTTATATGTCATCAATTTTTCTATTTTATAAATTATAAACACTAATATAACTTTTTCATTTTTCAGACTTCTCAACCTACTCACCTAGACTACCCTGCCCCATCTGCTTACCCTACCCTATCTGCGCAACCTTTCGAGGTATATTATTTTATTTTAATCAATTACTATTTTATAAATTATAAACACTAATATACCTTTTTCATTTTTCATCCTTCTCAGCCTACTCACCCGGACTACCCTACCCCATCTACTTACCCTACCCCGTCTGCGCAGCCTTTCAATGTATATTATTTTATTTTCATCAATTTTTCTATTTTATGAATTATAAAAACTAATATACCTTTATCATTTTTCGGCCTTCTCAGCCTGCTCACCCAGACTACCCTGCCCCATCAGCTTACTTTGAGCCTCCACCTCCTCGCTCGAATCAAGCCTTATATTGTGAGTTGTTTGCTGGAGATCCTCATGTACATATTGTTGCATTAGGACCAGTGCATTTTTTGGAGGACTCAGTACATCATCAGCCTATGCAGGTGGGTCAGGTTAGATTATCAGTACTTGATATTATAGATCCTACTACTTTACTATCATTTCCTACTGAGAAGATCACCTATGTTGGAGAATGTCTGAGCCATTTTTTAATTTGGCCAATTGGTCTTCTACGTTATATTTCATATGAGGTATAAATTTTTTTAAATATTAATTACAAATGATTCAAAATTCCTGATAATGTTTTTTGACATTTAACTTATATAGAAATATCTGAAAGAAAAAGAAATTTCCCAAATGCAACAAAATATTCAGGAACAGTCAACTGTAAAAACTTTTAATATTTCTTCTGGGTTACAAAGATTATCTTAGGCTTCTGCTTCCTTGAATTATATCTATGAGTTTCGAATGGTGCTCGATATATGTGGAAGAAGTTATCGATTGAGAATAATGAAAAAAGATATCATGCATTTAGTTGATTTTGAAGAGCTCGGGTTGAGTGTGGTGTAGTTGTTTACCATGTAAGTAAATTGACGTTTGAATTGCTATTTCTTAATAAAAGATGGTTTTAAATTGACTAACTATACTTTATTTTTAATTTAGGTATCTACATAAGCTTATTTTACAAAATAAAAGTATATTCATTTAAAGTTTTATAAATCCAGAGTACATTTCCTTGGAAGTCATAAATGTGAAGAATGATGATAGAGTTAAATATATATCTGATAGATTATCACAGATTGAGATTAAATGATGGTTTTTTCTATTTCTTGATAAGTAAGAACATAAACATAATTATGAACTAATAATCATTATAATTTCATTAATTGTGAAATTTTTTTATTGTAGAGTACATTGGATGTTAGGTGTATTTTGCTCAAGTGAATGCACCTTATATTGGGTTTTCTCTTTACTAGGAATAGTTCTTAAACCATTTTCCACCTTATTAAACAAGTAAGTTTTTTTTTTATTTTTTATAATCTCATTATGTTTAATTTTCATTATTTAGACATGTATTATTAGTTCATATATATGAAAATGCAGTTCATGGAAAAAATTTAACAGGGAATACATGTCAGTAAAGAAACTAAAGAAAATCAAATATGTGGAAGTACAGGTAATTAGTTTTTATATTATATTTTTTTTCTAAATTTATTGTTATATATTGTATTTATTATCAGTTTACTATTTTATAACTGCAGTATCATCATCAAAATAGAAATGTTTAATGTGGTTATTATATTTTACGATTCATGTATGAGATAATCACAACTGGGGAAACTATTGATTTTTATAAGGTTAGTTGTATTATTTTTTTTATATTTTCTTCCATATTATTTTATTTTTTAATCTCATATCATTCAATATTATTGTAGGTATTAAATGATTCATAGTATTATTCCCAATCTGATATGAACCATATTCGATCTACTTTTGCGAACTATTTGTTAAGTCTGATTAGGATTTGAGGTATGTATATTCTAATATTTATAAATAATAATAAATATGGGTTCAAAAAACTAACTCTTTTGATATATAAGGTGTTTGAACCTACCAATAATCAAATGAATACTTCAACAATAACCAACAATGAGCCTGCTGTAAATTTCAGGTACGTGTATTCTATTTTTTTAACTTTCAACATCGTCTTTTTTTTGTTTATGCTTGGTATATGTAAGTTAAAGGTTTTTATTGAATGATAAACACTGTTTGAATGTTTCTTTATGTTGTGTTTTTATAGGGGTTTTGATATTTTTAGAAGTGTAATTTTCTGATTTTTCTAATTTTTTTAATTTACGGCGTCAGTTATTTTAAAAATCGACGCTGAATTTTTTTTAAAAAAAATTGGGGTTTCGGTATCCGTTTTAGATAAAACCGACGCCGAAAATCATTTTTTTACATCGCCTTTATAGATGTCGGTTAAAAACTGACGTCAAAAATAAAAAAACGACGTTAAATTGTGTTTTTTCACTAGTGATTACTAATTACAACTAAATATTATTATTTTTTACTAATTATTACTAAGTACTACTAATTATTAATAAAAACTACTAATTAAAACTAAAAACTACTAATTAAAACTAAATACTCTGGATTAAAAAAATGAGTAACAAATAAAACTAAATACATTTAATTAAAAATAATCACTATCACTTAAAACTAGTTACTGAAAAATAAAACTAAATAATTCTAATTAAATCTAATTACTTCTAATTAATAATTATTATTACAAATATAAAATAAAATAAATCAATGAAAAATTAAAAATATTAAATAAATACCTTAAAACTGAATATTCCAGTGAATGTAAAGCCTGAAATTTTATTCCCTATAAAATTTTAAACTTCTAAAAGTTTAAGCAGAAGAGAGTAGAGGAGGAAAGGGGAGTTCAGAGTAGAAGGGAATGAAAAAAATTAGATGGGGGTATATATAAGTTAGATTATTTGTGATGTGTCCCATCATAAATAGTACCGTTTTTTATTAATTAGGGTGGTGGTAAAAAAGAGTATTTGCAACAGGTTCTATCACAAATACTCTTCTGCCGATAGTTTATTTTCGACGAGAGTTAACTCCCATCGCAAATAATAAAAAATGACGGAACATATTTGCGATGGGGGAATATTCCTATCGTAAATACTTTTCTTGGGATTTGGCACACACTGTGTGCCAAATGTATTTGTGATGGGAAGACACTCACATCGCAAAAAACTATTTTTTTTAACTGTTATTTGTGATGGGAATTATTTCTCGTCGTAAAAGCTGTCTTTTCCCATAGTGGAAGGAAATGATCCCTTATCTTGAAAGGGTGATTCCAAAATCTTGGTAGGAGCTTCTTGACATCTTGGAGGCACCTTGGGAGGAATCTAGAGGGGGGAGTGAAAATTATGGACATGATCCAAGGTTTTTGAGTGAAGAGGAAGAGAATCTTGGGTTGGTTTATATAGGAAAAGAGGGGGGAGGGGGTTCTTAATTATTTTCTCAAACTTAGGTTTTGGAATCTATATAATAAATTAATAAAAACCACAAACCTTCCCATGATTTTTGTCCATGGTTTCTACCAAATAAGACTAGTTTCGTTTATTTCATAAGACCAAGGGCTGAAATCATTAAAATATCATCATTGGTGATGTGTAAGTGAGTCATGTTCATAAATAAATGATTTTAAAACATTAAGATATAATATAGGTTTTGGAGGATTCATAAAGAATTTATAAAATTAATAAAATAACCTAAAAATCACATTATTTTAATGGGAAAAAATATATTTGGTCATGGGTACCCTTTATATCATTTATTACATCACTTTTGGGTCATTATGATGTCATAATGCACACCATATATTTATACCGTATTTAATTTTTACCTGAAAATTTGACTATCTCAGAAAATTATGAAAAATTCACTATTAAATAGTTTCAATGTGATGATTCAATAAATAATATTTATTTTATCAATTTTTTTTCTAAAAATGTAAATTTTTACTTTTAAAACAAGAATGAACATTTATTGAGAAATGCTGGGTTTTTAATAATAAATTTTTTGAACCCTTATAAAAATTACATTTTACTTCATAAAAATTATACTATCATTTATATTTAATAAATTATATTTAATTTTACTTTTTATTAAAATATCATTTATTTTTTAAAATTCATGAATTCATAAAAAAGGAATGTCTTAATTGAAATTTCATGTTACATAAAAATACAATTCGTGTTTTATCATATCAAAATCAAAATTATTTATAAAGTAAAAAGAATAATGAGTAAATATAATCATTATTCTATTGAAAATAAAATACAAATATTTATATTATTAGGTTTTTGATATATATCCCTTCATTACACGAGAAAATTCCCTAAGGATATGGTGAGATTTTCGTAGATTGGTTCAACGTACATGGTTTGGGCCGTGATCTTGATTATCTTGAAATTCTCCCATAAATAGTTTCACTTGTGCTTTATTTGTTGGATATCATCTTGGGCTTGGTCAAGGGAAAAGACCAATGATGCTATCTCCCTCAAAAGATCTGATAAATGGGCTTCATACAATACGATCCTATTGGTCAAGACCATCACTTATTTTGTTTGTGTCTATTGGATTTATCAAAACCCCATATTTATACTAATCATTTGATCACTATTAAATGGATATATTATCAATGGTTATGATTCTTAACAGGCTATTAAATCTGATAGGATATAATAAAAACAAATAAGTTCATGTGTTTTTGATAACCATAATACATAATAGGGCATTTAATTTAATTACAAATGGAATTTTATTTATAAAAATTCAGGTCGTTACAATATTCCCCCTTCATAAATTTCACCCTCAAAATTTTCATTTCATACACTAAAATAGATGGGGGTAATTCTACGTCATAACCTCCTCTGGTTTCCATGTTTCTTCTTCATACTTATGGTTTCTCTATAACACTTTGACCTAGTGAATTGTCTTATTTCATAGAAATTTGTCTTTACGATCTAATATCTTCACTAGATGATCCTCATATGAAAGACAATTATCCAATGGTACCACCTTTGGATTAAAAACATGTAAGGGGTATGGTATGTACTTCCTAAATAAGGATATATAGAACACATCATGTACTTGAAATAGGTTAGGTGGGAGATCTAGTCGATAGTCCACTACTCTGATGTGATCAAGGATCTAAAATAGACCAACGTATATTGAACTAAACCTTCCCTTATTCCCAAATATCATGAATTTATTCCATATAGATATGTGGAGGAATATCTTATCTCTAACCTCAAACTATAAGTTTCAATGAAAATTGTCATCATAGCTCTTATGTCAACTCTAAGAATCCAGGATGTACTACTGAGTGTTCTTAACCATTTCCATAATTTCCTCAACCATTTCAGGACCAAGCAGTTTTCGTTCACCAACTTTATCCCATCTTGTAGGTGTTTTTCACCTCTTCCCATAAAGGGATTTATAGGGAGACATTTGTATTCTTGAATAGAAACTATTATTGTATGAAAACTTTACTAGTGGAATATGTTGATCCCATCCTCCTTTGAAGTCCATTGATCATTCTCTCAATATTTCCTTGAGTTTATGGATAGTCTCTATAGATTTTGCATCGGTTTGAGGGTGATAAGTCATGTTGAATTTCAACTCAGTATTTAGAGCATGTTGGAGACTTCCATAACTTGGAGGTAAATCTTGGATCTCAATCAGATATAATCGATAGTGGTGTTCCATTCAACCTCACCACTTCTATAATTTATATCCTTTCATGTTGATTAGGAAGTCCTCTCAAATTACAATGAAGTGAGAAGTCTTTGTATGAAGATTCACCACAATCCATATAACATTATTTCCTCTTAATTTCTTTGGAATACCGATGAAAAAGTTTATGGTTGTGTTTTCCCATTTCTATGTAGGTATGGATAATGGTTGCATCATTACCTTGAATTTTTTATTTTCATCACTCATTTGTTGACATATAAGACACCTTGATGTATATTCTACAATCTCCTTCCTCATATTGTCCCATCAATAGTTCTCTTGGAGATCTGAATACATCTTTTTGCTCCATGGATGGATGTAGAATGTTAACCTATGTGAATCATCCAAAATCTCCTTCCTTAACTTAGGATTTTATGGTACACATAGTCATGACCCAAATCTTACAACCCCTTCTTCATTAATTTTGAACTCTGAGGATTTCCCTTTTCTTATAACTTATAACTTCTTATAAATTTCCACATAATCTCTTTGAGCATCCTTTATCTTCTTTATAAGGGATGGTTGAGTAATCATTTCTGAAAGGAATGACGATGTTCCTTCCCATATGATTCCCATGTCCATTCTTTTCAATTCTAAGAATGTCAGATCCTTCTCAATTCTTATCAATGATAAAATTTCCAGATGCTTTCTACTTAGAGTGTCTTCCACTTTATTAGCCTTCCCAGGATGGTAGTGGATTGGGTAGTCATAGTTCTTAATGATCTCTAACCATATTCACCGACACATATTCAGATCTTTCCATGTGAATATATAATTGAGGCTCTTATGATATGTATATATTTTACACTTCTCCCCAAAGAGATAATGCTAACATATTTTCAATGTCAAGATTATCATGTCCAATTCCATATCATTCATTGGGTATTTATGTTCCTGAAATTTCAATTTCCTTGAGGCATATTCCATCACTTAATAATTATATATTAGTACACAAGCCAATCCCTTCTTCAAAGCATCCCTGTATACCATGAAAAGTTCCCCACTTGTGGGTAGCGTAAGTACATGTGCAATGATAAGACTCTTTTTAAACTCCTTGAAGATCTATTAATATTCATTATTCCAAACAAACTTGAACCCCATATAACTTAGTTTAGTTAAAGTGTTTGAAAATCATTAGAAATTTATCACAAATCGATGATGATACCCAACCAATCTAATGAAACTATGGATATCTGTCATAGATGTTGGCCTCATCCATCCTTTAATTTCTTCTGTCTTTGAAGGGTCCATAGATATCCAATTTCTTGTGATAATGTTCTCTAATAATGATACTTCCTTTAATTAGAACTCACATTTTCTATACTTTTCATAAAGATTCTCTTTTCATAAGGTCCTTAGCACAATTCTCATATGTTCCTCATTCTCCTCCTTGATTTTGGAGTATATTAGAAATTCATATATACAGAATACAAGAAATTTATCGAGGTAATCTATAAAGACTCTATACATCAAGTCCATGAAAATTTCTAGAGAATTAGTGAGTTTGAATGGAATTACTTTTTACTCATAATGCCTATATCTTGAACAATAATTAGTCTTGGGGATGTCCTCCTTCTTTACCCTTACTTGAAAATACCCGACCAAAGATCAACCTTAGAGAAGTATTGGGATCCACACTGCTGATTGAACAAGTACTAAATCCATGGAATATTATAATTATTCTTTATCATAATCTTATTTATCTCATGATAATAAATGTAAAGGCACATTGACCCATCCTTCTTCTTGATGAAGAGGACCGGTGCACCCCACAATGAAGCACTTGGGCATATGAACCCTTTATCAAAATTCTCATAAAGTTGTTTCTTCAGATCCTTAAGTTTCATAAAAAACATTATATATAGATTATTTGAAATTGGAAAATCCCCAGGTATAATATTGATTGAAAATTCAACCTCTCAGCTAGGAGGAAGACCAGAAAATTCTCTAGAAAATGATTCAACATATTATTTCACAATGTGAATGTCTTTAAGGATGATCTTTTCCTTAGAATCAATAATTTGATCTAGATAATATTTCTTATAAGACAATAATATCTATGCATGAGATGTTAGTTCTAAATAAGACTCACCCATCATTGAACTTGTATAGAATCATAGGACGATTCACGATATGAAGAGTGATTTCCTTATCATAACAATTTATGTTGGGTCTATGTAAGGAAAGACAATTTATAACTAGAATTACATAAAATTCCACTAAAGGGAGTATTAAATTTTTTTCTAAAAAGTTCATCCATTTAATTTTTATAGGGGAGGAGTTATATACCTGGGATGTAATAATTACCCCATTTTTCGTTTTCACTAACAACTTTACTTCCATTAATTGTGGGGGTGTTTGATTAGTTCGAACAAAATTGCATGATATAATGGAATTAATAGGAACAGAATAAAAAAGTAAATTCTCTATTATTTAATGAATAAATATCATACCTATCACCACTTTGTTGTTGGGATCCATCTCAGTAGTTGTGATGGCATAAGATTACCCTTGATGCCTTGGAGGTTGTTAGCACTGATTGTCTCTGACCACCCTTGGCATAGTGCCTTGGTTTTCAAAGTGGCCATGTTCCTTAGAGTTGAAAAATTGGATAATAGTATGAGGGTTTACTAGATAATTCCTCTCTTCCATTACATTGGGGGGTTCCTACCATAAAAAATTTCAAGCTATGTGCCCTTCCTTATCGCACCTAAAGCATTTCCTCATCCACTTTAGGCAATTTATAGGGTGCTTCTTTCCATACTTTTGATAAGTGGGATGTTGAAATTTATTACCACCATTATATTTCTCCATAGAACCACTATAATTAAACTCTAATTTCACATTTTATCCCCATGAGATCCTTAATATTCACTTATCTCCATTTCAACTTTGAGGAAAAATCAAAAAATTTCCACATAGCTATCAAAGTCTCAGATAACCATATATTTTTGTAGGCTCAATTTTATCCCAACAAAGAAGTAGTTAACTTTTCATTTAGGGGTAATGGAAAATATAGAGGCATATCATGCAAGTATTCTTAAGTTTCCCTTGTATTACCTGATGGATTCATCATATTTTTACTTAACATTATGGAAATGCATTTCCATTTATGTCAGAGAGTCTGGGGAAAATATTTGTCAAAAATATTTTTCAGAATTCCTTTCACCCCATCACTTCAATATCTTCCTCAGGATTCGTATTCTTGGTAAATGTCCACAACTGATCATATTCTCTCTCCATACAATAAAAAACCAGTATAAAATTCTCCTTCTCATTACATTTAAGGATGGAGAATATCTTCTCAATGGATTTGATCATTTTCTTAGTGTTTAAGGGATTAGATGATCCATTGAAAATCAAAGGCATTTTTCACTTAAAGGTATTAATTGTAGCTCATTATTTTTTAGGTGGATTTGGGAGTTCCTCATGATTTAGGTATCTATTTATAACTTGAGACAACTGATAGAGTATCATCACAAAGTTCATTATTCCTATTCCCATCAGGTTGGTCATCTCATTTGGGCAGTCATCACATTGCCCTTCACATTGGTTGTTTACTTGGTTCCTCCCATTTCTGGACATTGGATAAAATAATGTGAAAATTAGGGATGGGTAATTTTAAACTATTGAACACATAAACAAAAATCCAATAAAATTAAAGGATAGTTTATAAATTACCTTTATTTCCTTAAATTATGAATTTGTAGGCTTCAATATATGTTATCTATGATCTATTTGCTAACATAAACTCTTATGGGTATTTTTTGTTCCCTTAATAATGGTTTGTAATTATATTGTGAGTTTCCGAAATCATATCCACCAGGAGTGTCAAACCAGGTGTGCAACAAGGCTCATTATTATGCTCCGGTTCCTGATCGAGTCTATCTCAATATGGTGTTTTTGGTTATTACACCTAGTTACATATGTTCCAGATAAACATCCACTAGTAGTATCCATACATGGATGTATTTTATTTGAAACCACTTAATCTATAATTTAACAAAATTTAAGGATGAATTATTATATTTAGTATTATTACTAAGTATTTATCTAGACTTTTCTAATCTTAATCCCTAAAATAACTAAACTTTCTTTTGATACCAACTATGACAACCCTTGTCTTTATTACACATTAATTTATGATTTATCATATAAGAACACACATATTACAAACCAATAGATCAAGAAGTATAGTGTATTTGGGTTATTTGGATCATTATATTACAACTTAGAAACATGTGGTACATCGAAAATAGTGAGAACTTCCTTAACATGATCATAATATTCCATTATTTTTAAAATTGCATGGGATAACCTGAGGACATATGTAAGAAAAGGGTGAGCTATAAAGCCTAGTAATGGAATAAGCATGTCATAAAATAATGAAATTATTACATTTTATAAAATATTAATTTAAATGTAACATAAAATGGGTGAGAATTATGAACATGAACAAAGAGGAATGATATAACATGATAACATAAAGGAAACATGGAAAAGTAGAAACAACTTTAAACATGACATCATAAACATAGATCAAAGATAATTTCCAAGACATCATAACATGGTTTAAAAAGTTACATAATGGATTATTTTCACTCCTTAATTCCATACATGACATCTCATGAAACTAAAACACAACCCAATCCATTGGATCATTATATAATTCTGGGCACACCTGTCACTTTCATATCATGTACATGCATAAGTGTGCCACATAGATTATATAACATGAAGATGTATTTCATAAATTTTAACATCATGATTAAGGAGTGTGGGTTGAATAAATGGAATTCCTCAATTAATCTAGGATACATACATATAGGTGAATAACCTTGAGTGGAAATGGGGGTGGACATCCCCATTGCAATAATTTGGTATGAAAAATCATAATGAAATTTTGGAAACATAACCACATTACTTAAAGATTAATTAACTGGTTCAATGAGAAATAAAGGGGTCTCTCATAATTTTGAAATCAAATTTATTATAATAGGGATTGTAAAAAATATATCCCAACATTAGGAATTGGAAATAAAAGGCATAAAATGAGGAATATTCTTGAATAAAGAGAAGGTAATGATCCCTTACCTTGAGAGGGTGATTCCCAAAGCTTGGGAGGAGATTATTGAGAGCTTTAGGGAACCTTGTGAGGAATATAGAGATGCTAGGTCAGATTAATGATTTTATATAAGGTTTTTTAGTGAAAATTAAGGGGCTATTGGGTAGTTTTATATAGGAAAAGAGAGGGGATCTCTTTATTATTTTCTCAAACTTAGATTTTGGAATCTATATAATAAAGTAATAAAAACTACAAAACTTCTCATTGTTTTTCCCATGGTTTCTGAAAAATAAGAGTGGTTTCCTTTATTTTATAAGATAAATGTCCAAAATAATAATATTACCCTTGGTGATGTGGAAGTGAGTCATGTTCATAAAGAAATGATTTTAAAACCTTAAAATATAATATAGGTTTGGGGGGACTCATAAAATATTTATAAAATTAATAAAATAACCTAAAAATCAAATTATTTTAAAGAGTAAACATTCATTTAGTCTTTGGTATGCTTTATAGTATTTATTACATCACTTTTGGGTCATTATGATGTCATAATACACACCATATATTTATACCGTATATAATTTTTACCCGAAAATTAGACAGTCTCAGAAAATTATGAAAAATTCACTGTTGGATAATTTTGATGAGATGATAGAAAAAATAATATTAATTTTATCAAAATAATTTTCTATAAATTTGAATTTTCACAATAAGAATCAATATTTATTGATAAATGTTGGGTTTTTTTAATAATAACAATTTTTAAACCCTTATAAAAATTAAAATTGACTTCATAAAAATTATACGATCATTAATATTTAATAAAAATTATTTAATTTAATTATTTTATTAAAATATAATTTATTTTTAAAATTTATTAATTCATAAAAAATAAATTTCTTAATTTAAATTGTATATTACACAAAAATATAATTTTCTTTTATCGTATCAAAATCAAAATCATTTATAAAGAAACAAATATAAGAAGTAAATATAATCATTATTATATTAAAAATAAAATATAAATCTTCATATTATTTGGGTATTAATATATAGAACTTTATTACACCAATAACCACCCTAATTGTTAGGTTTGTGATGGTGAGGTTTTCATGGGGTAGTTCGACATACATGGTTTGGGCCCTGATCTTGATGAGCTTGAACTACTCCTGTAAACGATTTCAATCATGCTTTTGTTATTGGATCTTGGATTGGGTTTGTTCAAGGAAAAATCCTAGTGATTCTATCTCCCTTGGAACCTATGATAAATGGGTTTAATAAGGTATGATCCTACTAGATGAGACCATCACTTCCTTTGTCTGTGTCAATTGGATTTATCAAAACCTCATATTTATACTAATCATATGATCACTGTTCAATGGATATATTATCAAAATTTATGATTCATAATGTCATTTTAAATTTGATTGGATATAATAAAAACAAACATGTTCGTGAGTTTTCTATGACCATAATACATAATAGGATATTTAATTTAATCACAAAGGGATTTTTTTTATAAAATTTCGGGTTATTATAGGATAGTTGTTCCTTAGAGCCTGAGGTTGGAGGTGATGCATGAGGCACATTATTATAGTTAGTACATTCAACCTAGAGTTACCAAGATGTTCTATACCTTAATAGACCATTACTAGTGGCCCAAGATGAGATGTTTTGTGGAATACTTTGTTTTTAGATGCTTGACTTTCTAGAGGATCAAAGAGGAGAATCAGAGATTATCCATGTTATTACAGCCACTTCTTATGCCTATGTGGAAGTGGGATGACATATCAATGGATTTTGTTATTGGAATACCTCATATTCCAAGAGAAAAATATTCCATATGAATGATTTTCTACATTTTTATGAAATAAATCCATTTTTACCCATCAGGGAGTCGATGAAGGTAGAGGCCCTCAAACTTCTGTATGTTTGAGAGGTTTTTCATCTTTATAGAGTGACACCAATGATAGTTTCTGATCAGGAATCCTATTTCACATCTCATTTTTAAGGGACTCTAGAAGTAATTGGTAACCCAATTGAAGTTGAGCATAATGTATCACTCATAGATGGATAACTAATCTGAGTAGACCATCCAGACTCTCGAGGATATGTTACGAGTGTGTGTGATTGATTTAAATGGTTTGTGGGAAAAGGTAATTTCCATTGTTTGAGTTTTCAAATAATAATATATATTAGGACTCGATTAGGATGGACCTGATTGAGGTGTTTTTCATGTGACCATGCTAATCCCCTTTTTGCTTTGCTGAGGTGGGTGATCATTATTTCGTTAAACTGAGCCTTGCCTAGTAGAAAACTGATACATTATAACTAATCCAAAAATGGTTAGAGATAGCTCAGAGTTTCCAAAATTCATATTCTTACCATTTTCATCATTTGTTGAAGTTTCAGGTTGAAGATTACGTGTTTCTCTGGGTATCCGTTCAATTGGTTCGCTGTTATTTGGGAAAGTAGGGGAAGTTGGAGCCATGTTATGTCATGCCATTTCATATTGTAGAGAATATTAGGAATGTATCCTATTGGTTGGAACTTTCACCATGGATAACCTCAATTCATTATGTATTCCATGTATGCTAGCTGAAAAGATACTATACAAACCCATATCATGTGTTGGAGTGAGAAGATTTGGAGTTAGAGCCTAATGCCACCATTGTGGAGCTACCTATTCATGTTGTGGATGTCTAGAACATGGTAATCTATGGTAAGGTGATCCTATTGGTCTATGTACTCTGTAAGAATGGTGTAGATATCCATGAGACATGGGAGTAGGATGGTTGGGTGAGGGATTAATGGACTCACCTTTTTTTCTTCTAGCCAATATTGAGGACTTTATGGGGGTAGAAAGTGGCATAGTGGGGAGTTTGTGACTCCCATTGGGTGACTGGTATATATTATTTTGAGTTTTATTTATCCTTGAATGAGTTCCTGGATTCCCTAGGTGCTAGGGGTTGAAATTGGGAGTTTTTGGGGAGACACACCAGGGCACATAGTTAGCACATGTTTTGTATAACTGTGCAGTAACCATATGAGGGGTGGTATAGTTTTTGATAGTGCAGTTTCACATGGTTTGAGCACAGTCTATAAAACCATGAGACACCCAGAGGAAATTTTGCGGCCTATTTTGTGTGGATGATGACACCCGCATGGTTGGAACATGGTATTTCTAACCGTATAGCCAAACTGTATGACCCTGTCTAACTCATTAAAAATTATAAAATTACTAAAATTACCTTATTAGGTTTTTAGGTTTTTGGGGCTCTTTCTCTTCCCCATAATGTGTATCCATATTCCATTAGTGCTTGACCCCCCCTCCTTCCTTGGTGGATTACCTCTTATATTCTTGGTGTTTTTCTTGAGGAAAGTCGATTTCTCCTTGGTTTCTTCTCCTTTTCCCCTACTCAAGCCTTAATATTCCATTTTGTTGAGGTATAGAACCCTATGGGAGGTGTTTGATGAATCTAGGGCATGTAATAGGGGTTTTGGTTTGATTTATTATCACTTAGTTACGTGAGGATTGGTTATACCTCTTCCGAGCAGTCTTCATCTAGGGTGATGAGTTTTGGACTGAATCCAAGTTAGGTGTCTCTATTTTGGGTGTTTTCCATGGAATACCTTTAAATTTATAATTTCATTTGTTTTGTTTTGTTTAAATTAAAATTAAAATGATTTATTATTGGTGTATATTTTATTTTTGACGTATTTCATAGACTGGATTGGAAATTTTGGTGTTTAAAGTAGGGTTTTCAAATGGGCGTGCCTTGTATTCCCACCAAGTATTTAATAAAATGAATCAAATAGGTTTTTTTTTATTTTTAAATAGATTTATAAAGTCATTTTAGAAAGGATTTTAACTTTAAAAGGGTGTTTTGTTAAATATGGAATGTTTTATTATGAAATGGATTGTGTTATATCTTGATTGATGTGGGAACTTTCTTGTCATGTGTTGGTATGGAATAACACATGGGCTAATAATCATGTGAGCTAGAGGTTTGTTTGATGGAATGTGTGAGCCTTTTAATGGAGGACTGTGAAATCCTCCAATTTGGTTTCCAAGGTACCATGAGAGCCTTTGGGGTAAGAATAATGAGACATATTCATTTACTTACCTAGCTATCATACTTTTTTACTCTCTCAAGATAGACCTGATTGTTAGGACCCTAGGTGAACATACTCATTCCAATTTGGTTTATATGATTTATGAATTTTATTAGTTCCATTTTGATGTGATGAGATGTAATATGTCCACTTGTTCACTTTTCATTTATATGGTTATATGACATTGATGTTTACAATCACCTTTATTTTTCCTTCTTGGTTATATTGAGCATTTTGTGCATTGTGGTCTTGTTTATTTATTTGAACCATATTTTGGAATTTGTTTTGGAAGACCATGTTTTTCCTATAAAAGTAAAACCAAATGGATTTTTAAAGGTGTATTTGAAAATGGTATGTTTTCAAAGTGATTTAGTTTTGATTTTTTTTCAAACTAGTTTATTTCTTTGCATGGGTAAAAGATTTAAATAGATTCATGATGGTATCCAAGTATTTTCATGCCTCATACCCTTTATTGGCCCTTTTGGGGAATTTACAGATTTCATTTTTATAGGATATTGGTAAATGTAAGGGCACCATGTTCCAAGGTAGCTCTTTTTGATTACCATTTTTTGGAATTTTGTGTAGGAGATGTGGTCTCTTAGGGATTGGCTCATGTGGATTTGTTTTGGGTATTTTTTACCTGTTGGGTTGTATGTTGATCCTTTCTTGGGTTTGCAAGATTTTTTGAGTTTTGATTTATTTTTGAGATACCATGTATATGTTTATGTCCTATAATGAAATGTTTTTCTTATGATTCTCATTGTGGTTTATGGTATCTTTTTAGTATATACTGTATTTATTTGTATGTTCTTTCGGTAATGTTGACTCCAATTATAGGTGTTTCCATCCCATCAGAAGCTAAATGAATTTTAAGAATGAGAGGGTATGAAACCTGGCATTGGGACAAACCTATGCATGCAAGGGAATGCCTAGCCGAACAACCATGTGAAGGTAGAGAGATGATTTCATGATGAAGATGCTAGGGAGGAGCAGTTCTAAGTAGTTAGTCTGGGTTGTATGTAATGTTTGAAGCCTACGGGCAATGAATTCCTCTAAGGCCTACGGTCCATGTAATACTTATGCCTACGGGCCTTGTATGGGTTCCACCTCACCCCCTGAAAGGTGGATTATCAAAAATAAATAAAAAAATGTAGGCCTTCGGGCCATTGGATGGATCAATGCTTGTTTCCATCCCATGGTGATTGGTAATGCACATTAGGCCATTTAGCTGACCTACTCAGGTGATGATATGGGTCGAACTGGGTTGGTTCATTATATCATTGTAGATCAAAAATCCTTCCCCACTGGTGGGTAATGTGTGCATAGGTGTAGTGATTATCCCCTTATTTAACTCTTTAAAGTTCCCTTAAGATTCATCAATACAAAAAAACTTTACCCCTTCCATGTTATCTTGGTTAGCGCACTTTATAATCGTGAGAAGATTCTCACAAATTAATGATAATACTCAGCTAATCTAAGGAAATTACGGTTCTCCATCATAGATTTTGGTTTGGTCTATACTTAAATTGCCTTTGTTTTTGAATTATCAATAGATATACCTTTACTGGTGATAACATACCCCATTAATGTAACTTGATCCATCCAAAACTCACATTTACTGTACTTCAGATACAACTTTTCCTTTTTCAATATATTCAGCACAATATTCAAATTCTCCTCATGATCCTATTTTTTTTGTATTAAATAAGAATATAATCTATAAATACTAATTTTTTTCAAGGTAACCCCTAAATAATCTATTAATTAAGTCCATGAATATAGATGGAGCATTAGTGAGTCCAATTGGAATTACTATAAACTCACAGTGCCCATACTTTGTATGAAAATCAATATTAGGGGTATCCTCCTTATTTAACTTTAATTTATAATATAATAACCAAAGATATACCTTATAGAAGTACTGAGATCCACATATTTGATTAAATAAGTCATAAATCCATGGTAGAGGATACTTATTTTGTATCATGATCTTGTTGAGGTCATGATAATCAATGTAGAGGCGCATTGACCAATCCTTCTTCTTGATGAAGAGGACTAGTACACCCCATGGTGAAGCACTTGGATGTATAAACACTTTATCCATATTCTCTTGAAACTATTTATTTATATCCTCAAGTTTAATAGCATTCATTCTATATAGATTCATGGATATTTTCAAAGAACTAGGTATAAGCTCGATTGAGAACTCAATCTCATGGCTTAGAGGAAAATCAGAGAATTCTTTGGAAAACATTTTAGGATATCCCATTACAATGGGAATGTCATAAAGGATGATATTTTCCCTAGTATTAATCATTTGAGCTAGGTAAACTTGCTGATAAGGTAATAATATCCATGTTTAAGATGATGATACCAAATAAGATTCATCATTCTCCATGAACTTGTATAGAATCAGAGGGTGATTCATGATATAGAGGGTGATTTTATTCATTCAACTATTTATGTTTGATTTATACATGGAAATCCAATCCATACCCATAATTACATCAAATTACATGAAAGGGAGTATAAAAAGGTATATTGGGAGGTTCATCCCAAAAATATGGATAGGGGAGAAGTTATACACTTTAAATGTAATAATTTCCACATTTACCATTTTCAAGATAGATCCACTTCTAGATTTTGTGATGGTGTTTGACTAGTTCTATTAAAATTTCATGATATGAAAGAATACATAGAACCAGAGTCAAATAGTATATTCAGTATTCTTGAATGAATAACTTGTCCACCTATCACCTTGTCATTGTCAGGATCCATCCCATTAGTTGTGATGGAATAAGCTCACCCTTTCTCTCTAAGTATTGGAGGTTGTTGTCATCAGTTATCATCTACAAAACTCAACTTAGCACATTTATTTTCATAGTGTCCTTATTTTTTGTAGTTAAAACATTGGATAAAATGTTGAGGTTTGATCAAATAATTCCTATCTTCCATCACATTGGTGGGTTTCTCCCATCGTCATTCACTATCTAGGTTCCCTTGTTTCATAAACCTAATGTATTTACTTCTATACTTTAGAAAATTCCTAGGATGCTTCTTCCCACACTTTTTACAAGAGTTATGTTATAATTTCTTTTCCCCATGATATTTATCCATCACACTTCTAGAATTAAAATCCATTCTCCACTTCATATCTTCTAACCCATGAGACTCGTGAGATTTATCCATCACCATTTCAAATCTAAATGAAAATTGATAAATTTCCTCATAGCTATTAAAGTATTAAATCACCAAATATTTTTATAGACTCAACTTTATCCCACCAAAGAAATGATCAAATTTACTTATGGGAAAATGAAAAAACCAAAGTAATATCTTGAAAGACTTATGAATTTAACATCATATGCCCCAATAGATTCATCATCCTTTTTTTGAGGATAAGGAAATAAATCTACATTTTTAGTTGGAGAGTGAGAGGAAAATATTTATAAAAAATATTTTCTAGAATTATTCCCACTCCATCATTCTGATATCTTCCTTGGGCTTCATATTTTCTGTTCAACATCTATCATTGATAAAATGTTACCTCTCTATGATAAAAAACCTATACAAACTTCTCTTACTCAGATAATTAATGTACGGAGAATATATTTTCAATGAAGTTGATCCATTTTTGCATGATTAAATGATAGAAATATCCATTGAATGTTGGAGGCCTTTTTCACATAAAGGTCTCAATTGCAACTTTCTATTTCTTATAAGGATAAATGTTTTATCCCTGATTAAACTTTCTATTCAAAAATTGAGTTAATTGAGAAAGTATTTCCATTAAGTTCTCAAATATTACTCCCATCAGGTTGGTAATCTCATTTGGGTATCCATTACATCAATCATCACACTGGTTGTTGAATTGGTTCCTCCTATTCCCATCCATTGACTAAAATAAAGGGAAAATTATGGATGAAAATTATTAAACTATTAAACACATGAAAGGGAAAATAGAAACATTGGAGGGATAACTCATAAATGACATATGTTCCTTAACCTATGAATTTATAGATTTTAATCTAAGTTATCCATGGTCTATTTTATAATGTAAAATTTTATGGGATTTTTGTTTCATTTATAATGGTTCGTAAAGAGCTTGTGAATTTACCAAACCATATACCCTGAGAGTGTCAAAACTATTGTGCAGTAAGGCCTATTTTTCATGCACTAGGTGATGATAAAGTCAAATCTCAATGAACCTTTTTCAGGATTATTACCCCTAGGTACAACTGTTCCATAGCCACATCCACTTATAGTATCCAGACAAAGTTTTCATTTCTTAGAAACTACTTACTTTATACTTTACCATAATTCAGGGTTGTTTTAATATGTTTAGTCTTATCCCTAAGGCTTTCATTAAAGTTTCTAATCCTAATACCCAAAATAACTAGATATTTCTCTGATACCAACTATGACAACCCTTTAATACACATTAATTCATGATTTATTACATAAAGATACACTTAATAGAATCCCAAAAGATTGAAAGGACTAGTGTATTTGAGTAATTAGATAAATAACATAATAAATTGAAACAAGGATACAATATAATTATTTAAAACCCCTTAAAAATTTCTTAAAATCCATCTCTCTTCTAATACTGCATGGGATAACGTGGGGATGTACATAAGAAAGGGGTGAGCTATAATTCCCGGTAAGAGAATGATCAGAGAATAACATGGTGTGAAGTAGTAAATGTGAGTCATGAGGCATAACATGATGACATAGAAGGTGAGAATCATAATCATGAACATTGAATCATGGTATAAGATTATAACATCAAGGAAATATAAGGAATGTTCTAACAACATAAAACAAGACTTCATAATCATATATCAGGGATAACAACTAAGACATCATAAATAGTGTGCTTAGGATAATCTCCCATGGACCATACATGATATATCATGAGATAAAAACATCACCCAATACATTAGAGAGTTATATAATTTCAGGACCACTTATCACATTCATATCATGCACATGTAGTTGTGTTCCACATAGATAACACAACATAAGAACACTTTTAATCACTTTTAAACCCATAATTAAGGATTTTGGGTTATATTCATGTAATTACCCAATAAATTAATTATAGGTTCAACTAGGTGAATACCCTTGAGTGGAAATGGGGATGGGTATTCACTACATAAATTTTTGGAATGAAAAATCACAGGATAATTTTGGTATCATGATGGGTGTATATAAAGGTTTATGGAAGGGTTTAATGAGAGTTAATGGTTTTCTATAATTACATGGTAATAATAAGATAAGTAAAGGGATGTGTAAAAAAACACCACAACTTGTAAAATTGGAAATCAAAAGGGATTAGTACAAAGAAAGTACTTGAATTAAAAATATGAGGAGAGAGTCCCTTACCTTGAGAGGGTGCATCTAAAAGCTTGGGAAGATCTTATTAAGATATTGGGAACACCTTGGGAGGTATTTAAATAAGGATAGGGATAGAAAATACATGATAAATGGGGTTTTAGTTAAGATGAGTGGGAGGATGAGTGGGTATTTATAGAAAAAGAGATGGGATTTCTTTATTAATTTCTAAACATAGGTTCTGGACTCTATATGATAAAATAATCAAAACAAAAAACCTTACCCTAGGGTTTTCACATGGTTTATTTAAAATAAGAGTGTTTATAAAGATTTTATAAGGCAAAGAAATAAACTACTTAAAATAATACCCTTGGTGATGTTGAATTGAGTTAAGTTTATAAAGACTTGATTTCAAAACCTTAAAATATAATATTGGTTCTGGAGGATTCATTAAGGGTTTATAAAATTAATAAAATAACTTTAAATTCATGTTATTTTAAAGTTTAAACATATTTTTGGTAATTTATTCCATTTATACTATTTATTACACCACTTTAGGGCTTTTATGATGTCATAATACATGTTGTATATTTTTACCGTATTTAATTTTTACCCAAAAATTTGACTTTCTTAAAAAATTATGTAAAATTAACCATTGGATAATTTCAACATGATTATTTAAAAAATAATATTTATTTTATTAAAATAATTTTCCAAATATGATAATTTTTACTTTTAAATCAAAATTCTCATTTATTAGCAAATACTAGCTTTTATGACAATAACAATTTTCTAACCCTTATAAAGATCATATTTGACATAACTAAATTATATTATCATTTTTATATAAATATTATTTAATTATAATATTATATTAAAATAAAATTTATTTCAAAACTCTTAAAATTATTGAAATGAGTGTTTTAGTTAAAACCATATATTTTCCAAAAACAGAATTTTAGTTTCTTCATATCAAAACCTAATTTTCATCAACTCATTTGAAATTGTAATAATAAAATGGATAAATATAATAATTATTTTATTAAAAAGGAAAATATAAAAATTCATACTACTAGGGTCTAGACACATAAACTCTTATTAGACCTACGTATGCCCTAAGTGTAGGGTATGCGATGGTGACACTTTCTTGGAGTGGTTTGACAAAAATGGTTTGGGCTGTGATCTAGATAAGATTGAACTTATCCTATAAATGGTTTCACTCATGATTTAGTTATTGAATAAAGGCTTGTGATTGGACAAGGGAAAAAACAAGTGATGTCATATCCTTTGGAAGCTCTGATAAACGAGATTCATAGGGTACAATCCTTTTGGTTGAGGTCATCACTACTTTCGACTGTGTCAATTGGATTTATCATAACCCCTAATATATACTAATCATAATGGTCACCATAAAATGACTATATTATCAATGGTTATGATGCTTAATGGTCTTCTAAATATACTAAGGTATAACTTATAATGGTCTAAAATAACCAAAGTAGTGAATGTTTTTTCTATAACTTCATTACTTAATAAGAAATTTATTAATTTAAAAGTGAATTTAATTTATAAAATTTTAGGTCATTATAATTACTAATCCTCATATATCTAAAAAATAAGGTTTAAGTTTTTTTATTAATTAATAAATCATTTGTAATATAAAATCCTATTTATATATAATTTAAGGGTTAATCTTGTAATTTTATTTTAGAAATACGTGGATAATATTGGAATTAAAATTTTAACATTTAAATAATTGGTTAATTATCACAATTATCCTTAATTTTTTTTGAAACACTCTAATTCCTTTAATCCTTAACACTTTACATATTTTAAATCTTCCATGCGTCAATATTTCATAATTTTTTTGGATGATTATCCTCTTATAAATTTTTAAAAATAATGTATTAATATTAGAATAATTTATTATTCGTTATTTTTATCCTTTAAAACCATTAAAATATTATTCATTCTCATTATTATGATAATAACACATTTAAGTTAAGTTTTTTGACTTTTTTATATTGCACAAGAACTGGGTAAACATTTGGATAACTATCATGTTATATACTTTTAATATTCATGAATAAATAAACCCCAATTATTAATTATAATATTCATCTCTTTAATTCATGAATAACATCATACCTTCTTAATCTTATCTCTAAGTCATAATTTTTTACTTTTCCTATGCTACATAGACATTACATTAACATTACATAAGAATTTTCATATATTTCTTGACATAAGTATAAATTTATATTGATGGATGATATTTATATGATATTTTAAGTATATTATAATGTTATTATTTTTTAATAGTCTTATATAATGTTTTATATCATTTTATATAAAAATATACTAATAGGTTGTACAATTTCATTTGAACTCAAACTATTATGTTTAAAAAGAAGTTCAAATATACTACTCAACCTCATATCAATTTAAATTAACCTATTAAATTATAAATTTAATGTTATATATACATATATATTAAGTATTCTAAAATGTTTCATATCATTATCAAGTGAACTATAAATTTCTATGCACGTATCTAATAATGGGTTGTAAAGTTAATTTTGGTTGTGAACTCTAATTTTTTAAAGGAATTAAAATTCATTGATCAACCTATAGTCAAATGTAATTCAGATCTTAAAATTTTAAATAATAATGTTTTATATCTCAAATATTCCAAAATATTTCTAATATTTCTCAACTTTTCTAAAACATTCTAGATACTTATAAAATAATTCATAATATAATCCAATTTGAATTCAAACTCTTATTTTTAAGAGGAATTCAAACTCAAATGAATCACTCAACTTATAACCATAAGGAATTTGAATATTTAATTTCAAAATAAATTATGTAAAGTTTTAAAATATTAAATTTAAATAAAAATATCATTTATAATATTTCCAGGATTTTTTTATTAAAAACTATGATTATACATCACATTTATTACATACTATTATTTTTTGTTTTTTATAAATTTTTAATAGAATAATTATCATCTATTTTTGACATGATGATTCAAAATATTCTATTCATTAAATTAAAATAAATATAAAATTATTGAAAATTAACTTTTTAAATAAAAATAACAATATATTAAAAATAATATATATTTTTAGAAAAACATACATATTTTTTAAAATGAAAAGGAATATTATTATTCCATACCTTGACATAAAAATTATAAAACTCTAATAATTATAAATTTCAATATATATTCATAAAATAAATATACATCTCCATTTATAAAATATCTTATAATTAAATAATTCTTTACATTGATCAAAATAAGAAAATATATCTAACCTTTAAATAAAACATCTTTTATGATATTGAGTGAATATCCTAAATTTAAATATATAATGAGAATCTAATTGATCATAAAATATATTTTATGGAATGAAATAAACATATATACATTTTAAAATAAATATTTATTAAATAAAGATAAATTGATAACATGAATATTAATAAAACATAAAATTGATATATTATTAAAAATATCTAGGATGTACAGTGGATCACATTCCTTTGAATATTGTTTTGATATTGGGTGGTTATGGTGTTTTTTGGTAGTTTTTGAAATTCAAGGAGCTTATTGAGGAATTGATTATAGTTGATGGTCTCAACACTCCATGTGAGATTTTAGCTATGCTTGAGATATGGTTGCCACTGTTTTACAAATTAGTAACAAAGTTTAGAAATTATTTTGGGAATTATCAATAGGTAATTTTTTTATAATATTTTGATATACTGAGTTAAATATTTTGAAGGGGAATTCATATGAAATTGATTAAAGGTTTTGATTCAAATTTAATTTCTATAAAATCTAGATTATAAACCTTGAGTAAATTTGGTTTTTAATAAAGAATTTATTATTTATGATAATTTTTAATTTGATAAGTAAAGTTAAGAATACCTATTGGTTTTTTTGTATTGGTTTTCCTATCTTGATACTTTATAGTATAAATGAATTGAGTTTTAAAAAAACTAAAGCAGACATAGTATGACTACACCTCATTTAATCATGCTCCCTTTCACCCTTCTCCTCATTTTCCAAAGTATATTATTTATTTTCACAAGAAACTAAATGAATTATAAGTATATGAAAAATAATTAACCCTTTATTAAGTGATTTTATCTATGTTGATATAATGGTTGGGTTGACTAAGTGGGAAAGAATGATTTAGTTATTTAACTTGTTGGTTTCTTACTTTTTTTGATTTTTCTAAACCAAACATAAAAAATTATTAATACTAATTTAATTTATTCTTAAATAATTTATTATGAAATTTTATTAATATAATTTTTTTTAAAGATATTATTTATTCTTTGTGAAACTACAAACTTGGGTATTTTATTTCTTTATTTTTTAGGACACACTTTTCACTATGAACTGAATTTATTTATTTTTGTATAATAAAGGATTAAAATAAAAAAATACTTTTCTTTTGTTGTATTTGGTGTCCTCAATCAAACCATGTGTACTTTGGATTGAATGCATCTTCGAAGAAGTGAATATTGAATAAAATATCTTATTACATATCATTCATATTTTTGTGTGGCTTTAACATAATAATATCCCAGAGTATCTGTCGCATTGAAAATTGAATAATAGCTCCCCACTATGATGAGAACCTTAAAAGTCCATGATGACACTCTTAAACATTATTCTATGATTAGATAAAATTATAAGATAGGACACATAGTATGTTGACCATCAGGTGCGAGTACTCATAAGCAGACGAGACTTTATCTCATGAAGTTTGAGCTTAGTATTCTCCCAGACAGGAGATTATGAGAACCGACCCACTGGTATTAATTATACATGTTTATGTATCCTTTGATATTCCTATTTGGGAGTGTGTACAATGGTCCTTATACTTTAAGATTATTAAATCAATGCATTTCATGACTCACTCACTTAGATGTATTTCTATAAACCATAAAGAAAAAGTTCATGGTGAAGTTAGGTATGTTGGGTGCGACATGAATGAAATGTTATTAATGAATAATTCAAGGAAGGATTTCCCTTAAATATTTATCAAAGTTTATATCTCGGTCCTTTTATTGAAAAATAACTGTCAATTAAATTCCATGACCATGGTTTAATGGTGAGTTTATTTTAGATAGTCAAAGAAAGATATATCAAGTATATAGGCTGATGAAATAGGTGTACAACCTTCTTGATGAGATATTTTGAAAAAATATTATATTACAAAGTGAGCACTCGTATGTGGTTGTCGATATTGTGATATTAACTTATTTATCTTGGGTGCCTTGACCCATTACTAGAAATCAATCTTGGACTTTAGACAAACCTGCCTAATGAAAACGAGAAAGAATCTCAGAGAGTCACATACAAAGTATTTCTGTTGATCTTAATTAAATTATTTTTGAATTTAATTATTGGAATAAATATTATTCCCAAACCTAAGGAATAATTTTTTTAATATTTATAGGTCACATAAATTAAATAAATATTGTTTTCAAGGTAATTATTTAATTACACATATATATAATATTTATATATTGAATGAATAAATATTTATTCAGGTATTTGATAAATAATGAAGGGAATTAGTGGACCAAGATTGTATTCAGTGATAAATATTAATTTGAAAGCTGGTAAAATAATATTTATAATTGCACTAGTTAGCACATGCTATGAGAAAATAATGATAATATTATTACATGGCATGGGGTTATATAAGGTTAATGAATTATTTAAGGTCCATTGTAAAATTAAATAATATTTTAACCCTAAATCTGTCTTTATAAATAGATGACTATGTCTATTGTGTATAATTTGATCAAAATTTATATTTTTTTCTCAAAACAATATCTATAGATCTCTCTCAAGACTAAAGAATGCTCTAGTGATTCTCCTTCCTCCTCCATCATCTCAAGATTGAGAGTGTAGGGGAGATTCTTTAAGCCTGAAGGAATCATCACAGTGATCAAGGTGAACACTGCAAGATGATCTATCCACCACACTAGCACTCATAAATTCATTTATATTTTTTGGAGATCAAAGGATCACATTTGGATAATCACTAGAGGGATTATGCACATAGATCCTACAAGCACAACAATGGTTGAACGAAAAGGTTTTTTCATATGAGGAACATATTCATCAAATAAATATCACAAGATTGAGTTATTATTTCTTCCGATCAATTTAAATTAATTATAAATTTAACCTGAAAAGATCTTCTATTGGTTCCAAATACCTTCTTTGTCAATATTCTTTGGTAATCACATTTATGTGTTGTACAATATTTAAATGATCCATAAAATTTGAAAATTGATGAGTCGGGTTCAGCCCCAATAAGTGATTTTGCATTGCCCAAAACTATAAAGTGGGATCACAATGTTCACATTAAAATTTATAATTATATAATTTTTTATTGATCATTATACGTTTGAAGGTTAAATTTCATTTCAAGTCTTAATTAATTCTTGATTCTTCATCAAAATCTCTTCTTTCTCGTCTTTATTTCTTACTCATTTAGCCAAGACCGGATAATAATTAATGAAGAACATATTTGAAAAACCCATTTAGAGGTGTCAAGAATTCTGGTTGGATAATATATGGTTACATGGAATGTACTCCTTTTTCACACATCGTGTATCCTTTTTCATTACACTAGGAAACATACATGGAATATTGGTTATTGTGTGATGAATACACACTACATGTATTAAATAAACCATATTTTGACCATCCAGGGTAGAATGTGGATTTACTAGACCACACTCCATATATATTCCTTACACGTCATGTAGTCCATGTGTTTTCAAGGCAGAAAACATAGGGTTAAGATGCATCAGGTAATTAATACATTGTGTGTATTTAATAAATAATGTACAAAGGATGGAAGCTATGTAACTTGAAGTACACACTATGTATCCTTTCTAAAATTCCATGTACTTCATAAATGTCCACAATAGGTACACACTGATTCCCCAGGTGTGTACTGTAGATATATGTTGAAGAAAAGTATACCTTGTGTGGCCATCTTGGATACACCATGTACTTTACCTATTTACATGGAAATATTAAATTTAATTAGTTATTTTAATAAAAATCATCAATATTTGTTCCATGTGTCATTAATTTGATAGTAAATGATAATAATTAGGTTTTATATTATATAAAATACTTAAATTAATTCTGTATAATATTAAAAACTATGAATCATGTATGATCATTGTATATTAAAGACTCAATACATTAAATTGTACATGAAACATAATATTCATGTGTTCCATGTGTCATTAATTTTAAAGTACATGCTATAAAATTATGAAAGATACTATATACATAATATGTCATATGAGTGCATTGTATACAACAAGCACCACACTAAATAGTTTGTATAGGTATTCACTGAGTTTCTTCTATGTAAAACGATGTGTACCAATTTTATTAGTTTTTTAAATAACATAAAATAATTTAATTTATCCAAAATCAAAACAGATGATAATTTCAGGTTGATTAGATGAAATTAGATAAAATAAATAAATAAATTAATAATACCATTAATCAGATTAATCTGAGAATGTTTAATCTTATCGTAGAGAGAATTGAAATTAATGTTAGCTAGTTGTTTTAAATGTGTAATTATTGTATGAGTAGTTTTGATCATGATATTTGACTAGACCTATGTATTTTTTGTTTTAATTTAATTTAATTTAATTTCTTATTTTTTAATTATTTGTTATTAAATTAAATATGATGGCATGTGTGTTATCCCTCCCTCTTTTATTATGAAATATTTTCATGTCCAAGGTTGTTTTGTGTAATTCTCATTAACCAATCCTTTGGTTCCCCTCACTTGTGTGTGAGCTATAAAACATATGTAATAAAATGAGTATCTGAAGTCATATAGAGTGAGTTCAATATAGGGCCAAGAAAAAGGTAGTTTAAGAAAAAACTGAGATGAAACCAATACATTTGACATATTGGTGGATAGGTGGAATGTTGAAAATCATGCCAAGACTAATACAAGGAGTTTTCTTTTAGGTTTATAATTTGATTTATTTTCTTCTCAATAAATTAAACATTTTATAATATCATGATCATATCATTTATTTATTTTATTTATGTCTATGAATGTTTTTTATGGATGCATGGTTGTGATCACATTAATAATTGAACTAATATGGAAAGATGGAATTAAAATAAATGGGTTAGGCATAGATGTTTTTATTGAAACATGATTAATCCCTAAAGTAAAATCCAATTTATTTTAATAATTCATGTAAAGTATGAAACAATAAAAATTTATTCATAATAAATAAGTTCTGGTAATAAAATATTAATCCAGACTAATATTTCCATTACTTGATTAGTGATGAAACCATAGAACTAAGTGTTGGTCCAACCCTTGTTGGGAAACTTACTTTTATCAAGGAGTTATTATGAAATATTTGGTCTGACTTAACCAATTTACATTAAGAGGAGTAAACCTCTCTAGACTTTATGTAATTTGGAGGCATGCATTGAGGAAATCCAAGTATGGGTTTCTGGATTTGGAATGTAACATCCGACCCGACATCCATTAAACTGGGGCCCTAAGGCAGTGGGTCACATGACCACAAGCATGCCTCCCCATACACCCGAAGCTTCCGACTAGTAGTGAGGGTATAAGATGGTACAATAGGGAGACTATAACCTCATATTAGAGTGCCAAAATAGATACAATAAATAAACACACAATAGTAGAATCATAATATAAAAATACACTAAATGACTGGACAAGTAACCCGCCATAGTGGAATCACATACAATAAATTTAATAATAAACTGTGGAAGCATAAAAAACCGAAAAACTGAATAATAACATCAAAAGACACTTGATAGTGTCATATACATGATGACATGACATGCTAATATATAAAAAGGGGGAATAGGGGACAAACATATACAACATGCTATACAAAAAACTATAAAAGTAAAAATTATGATCCACTAGAATCTTAAACACATGCTTGGTCGTCTACTCCTATTCTATATCTATAAGTAAAGAATATTAAGAATCTATAGTCGGGTGCTTGCCCTTATCCACACCTATAGACATATAATCTACTTGGGTACCAAAGATGGCATGAGTAGGGTGTGAGATAAAATCCCAGTAGGACACCACCAACGATGTCTATAGAGTACATAGAAAAATAGTGTGTAGGTATAAACAAAATAATAAAAAATGTTGAATAAATAAGTATCAGCCTGCTCAGGTTCCTAAAGGACACCTGGTGCCTCAACCTACTTTGGATCATGTTCGAAATGAGTGTATGATCAGAAATTATATATATAGTAATAATATATATAGTATAGTTATATATTGAATCCACCAATATACTCCAAGTACGTGTAGATATATGTATCCATATACTTGGAATACTAAGTGCTAGCTAGACTGGGGCGAAACTTAGTCATCTATAACCAGTCTGAATGAGCCTATAAGATCAAGAAAAGTGTACAATCTCTATATCTCATGATGAATTCATGACTTCATTCTCAACACTCAATATAGTGGGAGAGTCATAATGTAAACACCTGGAGCAAGGTATGCGGGGAATCATTCCCACAATCTAAATAGTGTCAATCATGTGAGACATCATGCTCAACACCTGATGTAAGAGAGAGTGAATCTTCATTCTCAACAATTCCCTTAACCAATGTTCCATAGAAAATATCAATGTCATAATAATAATAATAATAATAGCCATGATGCATCACCACTCATGCATTATATTCATCAAGACCAAAATAACCAAGGCATTATAATTAAATTAAATAATTTAACAAAGTAACAATCAGCATGGCCTTTCCACCCTCTATAAAGCATTTCATTTTATCCATTTAATTCACTAAAACATGGAAATTTAATTTACAAGGTTCAATGAAGCACTTATAATGTTTCATTGGAAATTATGAAACTAACTACATGGTAAATTCCATTAATAAGTTAATCCAAGCACTTAGGAGGTTCTTGGGTTCTATAAACATTTATATAAGAAAGGGAAAATTTATTTTTAATCCAAGAAGAATTCTTAGAAGGATATGTAGGAATTTAATCAATTAATTATAAAAGGGAATTTCAAGACAACACACCCATGTGGTGTCCATAATTGAGGTCTACATCCCCTAATCACCTAGAAAGGCTCATCAAGAGTATAAAAAAGTGTGTATATCAATTTAGAATTAATAAATCCATTTTAAGGAAACATGTGGAAAAGGCTAGAATTAGGAACAATGAAAATTATGTGAAACACCGAAATTTTTGGGAAAAATTATGATACCACCTATCTTATGGCTGTTGATGAATCCTCATCTGATGAAGGCCTTAGATTCAAATTATATTGGAAGAAATCGAAGAAACAGTTCAACACCTTGAAAATAGGGAGAATTATATTGCACTAAAATAACACAATTTATCATATGATAAACTTAGAATGGAAGGAAGAGTACTCAAGTGCATACCTCTAGCTACCGAAATATTCTAATAGATCTTAATTTTTAGTTTGGATAGGAAAGATATCAAAAAACCTATGTTAAGGAAGATGAGTGCTCACAGTAGAAGAAAGGGATACCCATATAATGGAATGAAGAGAAGAAAAGAGGAAAACAAGTTTAAAAGACCATTAAGAGAAAAAAATGTAATTTTACCCTTAAAAAATGGGTTCATGGTTTGGATGCATGGTTTGGCCAAACCATTTGCAAACTTTGCTAAACCTGGTGTCCAAGGAGATACCCCACATGGTTAGAAAACACGGTTTCCCTAACCATGCACAAACCATGCAAAAATCATATATAAAAAACTATTTATGGACTTCATGGTTGTGAAACTTAGGTCACATGGTTGCAGACAAACTATGCGACCCCTACAACTCAAAAGTTTCCTTGCACAGTTAGTACTAACCATGTGGTAACCATGATACCTACACTTTTTTCCATTTTCAAGAACTCCAGGCTCCGAACAAGCCCCAAATTCTCTTGGGACCTTCCTTAGGCTATAATTAACATTTACCTTGGTTAAACAAGAGATTAAAATTAAAAATACAATGATTCATACCTTCATGAAATGCTAGGTCGTTACAACCTCCCCTCCTTAAAGAAAATCATCTCTGAGTTGGCCTTCTGAGGGTAAAGAGGTATCATATGAGAAAAGATCTATCCATTGATCTTGTATATTAGATTCCTGCTCCCAAGTCTCATCCTATACTCTTTCGTGCTACTATAACAGATGTACCAAAGTAACTGACCTACATCAGAGTGTCTTCATGCTTTGATCCACAATACACAGTGGATAATCCTTGAAGGAAGAATCCATTTATAAATCAACCTCATCAGCCAAAAAGGCTTGTGATAGATCTGGATAATATCAGCGAAGATGAGATATGTGAAAGAAATCATGCATAGAAATATATATATGAGGAAGTGCTATCTAGTAAGACACTGTTCTGATCTGTTTCATAACCTCGAAGGTTACAATGAACCCAAGTGAGATCTTACCCTACACCCAAATATGTCTATGGCCTAAATTGGGTGGGTCTCTCAAGAAAAAATAATCTCCAACCTCAAAATCAAGAGTTCATTAGTGTCTGTTAGCATATAAATAATATCTGGAATGAGCTATCATCATGCACTTTCTAATCAACTGGACCTTCTCTGTAGTCTCCTAAATGAGATGCAACCCAAGAATAGCTATCTCCCTAACCTCTATCCAATATATAGGTGAAAAACAAGGCCTATTATATAAGGATTCATAAGGAACCATCTTTATGGTATCATGAAAGTTTATATTATAAGTAAACTCAATAAGGGGAATGTGTTTCTCCTAAGAACCCCCAAAGACAAGGAAACATGCATGGATCATGTCCTCTAACACCTGAATCATACGCTCTGCCTGTCCATTAGTCTGTAGGTGATAGGTCATGATCAAAATCACCTGTGTACCCAAGGCCTTCTACAACCCCTATCATAACTATGATGTAAAGCGATATTCTCTATTAGAAATGATAGAATGAGGAGATCCATAAAGACATATGACCTCCCTAACATCTATCCTCCCTATCTCGTCTACTGAGAATGTATCTCACACTAGTAAGAATTGTGTAACCTTTATAAAACAATCAATGAAAACCCACACTATATTGTTGACATGTGGTTATCTAGGTAAACTAGTCAAGAAATCCATAGAAACATTATCCCATTTCCACTCGGGAATAAACAATGGATGTAAAATCCCTACCGATCACTGATGTTATGGCTTCACCTACTAACAAGTGGAACACTGAGTGATAAATCTAGAAATATTTTGTTACATACCAGGCCACCAATACCAGCTCTGTAAGTCCTAATACATCTTTGTGAAATTGGGGTTATCTTCCCAATATGAGGCATGAAACTATCACATTAGCTCCTCTTTGAAGTCAGTTGGGACCCAAACACACCCATGGAATAGTAAAGTATCATCCCCATACATGGTCCAACCAAAAGATATATCATCATCCAATATTCTTTTCCTTAGGAAAATTCCCTTGGGATCAGATAGTTTCCTCATTATTACTCATTCCAGAAGATTATAGGTCATTACTAAGGCTATGAGGATAGTTTGACCATGATCCCATTGAACATAAATGTGTATCTATAAGAATAACAACATGATCTTCCATTCACCATTGGCCTACTGAACTACTTGTATTTGAGTCTTCCAACCCAGATAGTCAACTACTAAATTTCCTTTTCTAGGTGTGTAGGCAAGGTCAAAATGAAAAGAATGTACTTAATCAACCCACCTGCACTTCTTGAGATTGATATCATGATGCTTTTAGATTTACTTGATTCTTTTTTGATTAGTTTATACCAAAAAATAATCTCCAAGTAGATAGTTTCTCCAACAACATAGAGCATGAACTACAATAACCATCTCAAGGTCTTACATCTGGTAATTCCACTCATGATGCCTCAACTGATGAGACCCGTACACAAAGACTTTCTATCCTACATCAGAACAACTCCAAGACCAATAGATAATGCATCACATTAGACTATATATATCCTGACTAGATCTAGAAGAATCAGTATTAGCACTGATTTCAATCTTTCCTTAAAATCTTTAAAGGCTGCTTCATAAGCTTCTAACCATATGAATTTTACACGCTTCCTTTTCATGACCACAAGTGGCATTGCAAGATGTGAGAAATCCTGAATTAAGTATATCTAATATCTTTCTATACCCAAGAAACACCATATTTTAAAGACATTTTTGGGATGATCTCAGGAAACTATAGATCTCACTTTCTTCGAGTCTACTGAAACTCCTCACTCCTAGATGATATGACTCAGGATTTAGACTTTGTAAATCCAAGTGAAATTTACTGATCTTAGTTTCACAATTGTTGGAATGGTTGTTTTTGGAGTGTGAATAAAATAAGATATCATCAAAAAATACTACCATGAATAAATAAATATACATGTGAAAAAATTGATTCACAAGATCCATAAAAACTTCAGGTGTGTTCGTGAGACCGAACGACATGACCAGGTAATCATATAAAACATACCTACTTTTGAAATCTATGCGAGGTATGTATGAAGTCCCGACACACACCTGATAATATATTAACCTCAAATCAATCTTTGAAAACGCTCTCTCTCTCCTTAAAGTTAATCAAAGAGGTCATCTATTCTAGGAAATATATACCGATTCTTTATCATGAGATGGTTCAAATGATGGTAATCCATATAGAGCATGAGGGTACCATCTGCCTTATTAGAAAAAAGGACTAGTGAACCCCAAGGAAAAGTGATGGGGTATATAAAGTCTTTAGCCTCTAGATCTTCCAATTGTTTCTTGATCTCAAGAATTTCCATTGGTGCTATCCTATATAGAGGAATGGTCACTAGTGTTACTCATGGAACTAGCTCAATAGTAAACTCTACCTATCGCACTGGAGGTAGACTAGAGAAGTCATTAGGTAATATATCATTAAAATGATCAAATACAAGAGGGAAAATAGTAGGTCATAACCCTTGATTATCCAAGAAAATACTGGAAACATGATCTATCACATTACCCGGTCTTTGCTGCTCAAGTCTAGCTCAAGTCACATGAACATTCCATTCTCCCTTATGCACATGACTACCACCCTCTAGTGATGTAAACACAACTCTCTAATGATAGAATCCAATATGGGCTTGATAGGGAACTAACCAATCTATCCTAATGATTTCATCAAAGCCCATCATGTCAAGGATGAAAATAATCTATATGAAGAGATATCCTCCTATATCAAGGTGAAAATACATACAATGAAGAATACTCTCGGATCAGATACATAATGGGGTATCAATCATTATCACACCATATAAGTGTTCTATCTTAAGGCCCAAACTCTCCATAATAGTATTAGATATAAAAGAGTGAGACAAGACTATGTTAAATAAAGAAGATACTAGAGTGGAGGCTACTAGAATAGTACCTAAAACTGTAAAAGGTTTGATGCTCTGATTCGTTGGCATAGGATGTATTTCATGTAACTTCCGCATACCATGGACCTGTGTCACATCATGAATGCCCTAATAAAGCCTACTTTTCTAGCTCTAAAAATCCTAAGTATGACTACCTCTGCCTTAGACTGAGTGTTCAGTGGTATTCCAGATTCCTTCCTTGAGAGATATTACTATCCCCACTCTATAATGTGGGGTAGTATTAGATCCTCACTCACTAGGATCTGATGAAAAAGTATAGTAGAATTTATGAATAAACCCCATTCTATCACAACCTCTATATTCCACTGTATCCCATAAACACTAAGGTTTAGTATGTCCCGACTTCCCGCACTAGTGACATATCAAGAATCTTTCTTCACAAGGACCCTAACTGCTGCTACCCATATGAGAAACCTTGAAGCGACACTTGCATCCTCCAGAAAAACCACTGATAAATTTAGGTGATGAACTAAACTGACTCACACCATCACCTTCCCTCATATTTCTCTCATTAATAATGTCCTGTTTTACTATCTCTAAAATAGTAGTCATCCTAAAAACATTGACCTGTGATCAGATGGTGTATACCATCCCATACTCGAATTTCTTGGTGGTCATAAGAACATCACCCACTAGAGTAAGTGTGAAATGCTTAAACTTAGTAAAGTGAGAAGAATAATCCATGATAGACATGGCTCATTACTGTAGGTTAATATAATCTCTAGCATGGTCAACTCTCAAAGACTGGGGAAAGAAGTAGTTATAGAATATAATATGGAAATATGCCAATACCATATTATGATGCTAATCTTCCTGGGTAATAACATCCCACCATCACTTGTTAGAATCATGTAGTATATAAGTTTCAATATTGACCCTATTCTCTAGAGGCATCACTAGATAATCAAATATATAAATAATAGATTCGAGCCAAGACTCAAAAGCATGTGGTCTTCCATCCCCTAAAAAGGTGGTAGGATGCTGCTATTGGAACTCCAAAGTAAACTCTTCCATGGTCGGGGTAGGTCAATCCACACATTACATAGATTTCATCATAAAAAAACCCCTATTAACTGGGCGTCAGTTCCCATATCAAGAATAAGGAATGGTTCAACATGTGTCACTGTAAGAGGAATCACTGGTGACTCAAATCCTACCACCTCCAGTGCATGTTTTTCACCACCTTTAGGGAATACAACTGGAGGAATTTATGGAGGAATGATTCTAAATTTCTAAATACATTCCTTAAAAAATACTTTAATGATCAAGATATTGTATATAGAAAACTAGGACAAGTTAATAGCCTGTATATGAACAAATTAAACCCCTCTTTCTGCTCTAGAATCTGGGTATAGGTGGTAGAAAAGACCATTACATGCCATAAGATCATAGAGACACACAAACTACCCACTACTAAGGCTCGATTTAGGTCTAGGTCTCATATCACATGTATAATGTAACCGTTTCATTTTAAAAGTTATCTTTATTTTGAATTATACTCATTTATGTACTTAAATATTTTTAAATGGTTGAATTATATGGATAAAAACTTTCAATCCATAAGGGACTATACTCCACATGAACCAAAATATGGATTCCAATTAATCCATACCATAACACTCTCTCATCCATGCGACCAACGATCCATGAATCAACGTTCCATAATTGTCCGCTTAAGGTGTTTTCTTTAACTTATACAATAAAAAACTATTAGGTTAAGGCAGAAACTTTAAGTGTGAATTATTTTTTCTTGGTCTTTCAAGGAATTTTATCACAATTCGGTAGATATAATCAAGAAACTAATAATATTAATTTGGAAAATGCACACTGGAAATAGACGTGTTTTTAAAAAATTCCTGGAATACTAGTCTTATTCTTCCTATAATGTTGCGTGTAATACAACACCCTCATTTAATTGCGCAAAGGTAAAATAAATATCATTTAAATAATTCTAATATCAATAACATCATAATACATGCTCTTCACCTAATTTTGAAGTTGTATCAACCATAATAGGCATAATAAATAACTAAATAACCCATCCCAGGTAATTTGGGTTTCCCCTATACATGGTTTAGCTACGCCAAGAAACAAGGTCATTACTAAATTCCATTATCTCCTAGTCTCTTTTATAATACCCAAAAAGTATGAAAAAGGAAAAATATGGCTTTGATACCACTTTGTAATGTCCTGACCTGACGCCCACTAAACTAGGCCCCGATCCGGTGGGTCACATGACCTAAAGTGCGTCTCCCTATATGCCTAAGGATGCTGACTAGTAGTGAGGGTCTATGGTGGTACAGTGGGGATCTAAACCCCCATACTAGAGTGGAACGATGGATATTATAAATATAAACACAATAAAGAAAGCGTAATATAAATAGATACTAAATGACTGGACCAGTAACCCTCTATAGCAGAAGCACATACAACATATATAATAATAAACTTCAAAAGAATAAATAACTAAGAAGTTGAATAATAATATAAAAATATACTAATTAGTGTCATATACATGAGGGTATGGAATATTGATATAAAAAAAGTGGGAATATGGGAAAAACATATACAACATGATATAAAAAAACTACAAAAGGAAAAAAGCCTACTCCATTAGAATCTCGAGCATATCCTCAATCCTCTACTCCTATGATCCATATATAAGCAAAGCATATCAAGAATCTATAGTAGGGAGATTTACCTTATCCATACCAATAGACATATAACTACTCAGGTACCAAAGGTAGATAAAGTATTGTGTGAGATAAAATCCTAGTATTCCACCACCAATGATTTCAAGATGTAATCCAGGAAGTGTACATAGCAACAAAAATTTGAATGTATAAATGAAATAATTGACAATGCTAAATTAATAAGTTTCAGCCTTCTCAGGTTCCTAAAGGACATCTGGCAGCTCTACCTGCTTTGGCTCATGCCCAGAATGAGTTTTTGATCATCAAGTATATATACAGTATAGTTATATATTTTATCCACCTATATTCACTAAGTACATATTAATGTAAGTATCCATCAACCTAGAATACTAGTTATTGGCTGGAGCGGGGTGCAAATTAGTCATCCATAACCAGTCTGAATGAGCTTATAATTTCAAGAAAAGGGTACAAGACCTATATCTCATTATGAATGTGAGATATCATGCTCAACACTCGAGATGGTGGATGAGTTTTCATGTCAATTCCTGAAGCAATGTAAATAGTGTGTCATGCCCACCATTCAAATAGTGTTAATGGTGTGAGACGTCATGATCAACACCACATATAAGGGAGAGTGAACTGTCATGATAAAAAATTCCCTTAACTATCATCCCACATCCAATCTCAATGGCATAATAATAATAATTATATTATCTATTAGGCAACACCTTTCATGCATTATATTTATCAATCCTAAAATAACTAAGGCATTGAAATTCAATTAAAGCATTTAATAAAGCATGAAACAATTGGCGTGGCCTTGATACCCTCTATAAACCATTTTTATTTATCTATTTAATTCAAAAAAACATGTAAATTTGATCTACAAGGTTCAATGAAGCACTAAGAAGGTTTCAATTACAATTGTGAAACTAACTATAAGGGGAATTCCATTTATAAGTCAATCTAAGCACTTCATAGGTGCTTGAGTTCTATAAACATTAATATAAAAAAGGTAAAATCCATTTTCAATCCAATCCAAATTCTTATAAGAAAATTCAGGCATTTAATCAATTAATTATCAAGGTAATTTCAATCCAAAACACCCAAGGGGTGTCCATAATTGAGGTTGACATCCTCTAATCACCTAGAAAGGATCAATGATAGTATAAAAAAGTGTGTATATCAATTTTGAATGAAGAAATACATTTTAAGAAAACATGAGAAAAAGGGAGGTGTGTGAATGAATGATGAATCTATGAAACAACAATTTTTTTTGGAAAAAATGATGAGACCACCTACCTTAGGTCCATTGATGACTCCTCATCTGATGAAAACCTCAGATTCGAAGTAGATTGGAAGAAATTGAATAAATAGTATAACACCCCAAAAATAGGGCGAATGTGATTAAACCAAAATAGCACAATAGATCTGAAGATAAAATTATAATGGAAGGAATGGGAATCAAGAGCGTACCTCTATCTATCTAATACTTAAAATAGATCTTTATTCGAAGTTCAGATTGAAAATATATAAAAATGCCTTGGTTGAGGAAGATAAGTGTCCATGAGATAAGAAAGAGTTTCCCATCCACTGGAATAAATAGGAGAAAAGAGAAAAAAAAGTTTAAAATATCATTAATGGAAAAAAATTCATTTCACCCTTAAAAATAGCAGCACATGGTTTGGCACCATGATTTGGCCAAACTATGTGCAAACCATGCTAAGCCTACTATCCAAGGAGAGACCCCACATGGTTAGAGCACACAGTTTCCCCTACCATGTAAAAACCATGAAAAAAATCCTCTTTCAAAAAATGTAGATGGCCTGCATGGGCATGCACCTTAGATCACATGGTTGTAGACAATCCGTGCAACCCCTACTACTCAAATGGTTCCCTGGATAGTTCCCCTACATGGTTATTACTAACTGTGTGGTAACCGTACGACCTATCCTTTTTTCCCATTTTTCAGAACTCCTGGCTCCGAAGAAGCCTTGAACACTCCTAGGACCTTCCTAAGTCCATAGTGAACATTTAACAAGGTTAAACAAGGTATTCAAATTGAAAAACAAATGAACTGTACATTCGTGAAAAAATGAGTCGTTATACGGGAGTCCACTCAATGGATCAAGAATTTGTAATCCATCTATTGAAAAATACTTTCCTACCTAAATAACTTTTAATAATTAATCAATCACTTTCTTAGGTTATGATAAGGGTCATATAGATCCTTTCCACTAGAATGTCTATGAAACTATACATTTCAATTTCAATGGTGACAGTCATTTAGATTTGATAAAATAGTGGGGGACTTAATAAAAATTAAAATTATTATGTCTCACATAATTTGTAATCAAGAAAAGTACTAATAATATACCCTTTTATTATTGTAGTATAATGTAAATTTCATCAACCACCTTATCTCTATGACCAATTCTATAAAAAGTGAATGTTTTGAGTGCAATAGAAGTGACTTGATGGGAAAATAAACATAAATGTTTTGTCAATTCGATGAATCATTCACAATATTGTACATGATGTTAATTCTACAACTAATGAAAATTTTCCACCAAATATTTACATGATAAATCCCGGAACCCAAAGAGAGTATCTTTTCACATTAAATTTATAATTAATTTATTTAAGATCAGAATAAATAGTTACCTCATATTATTAATTTTTTCTAATGTAGATATTGATTATATGTAAACCCTTCATGGATTACCTTTATTGTGCAAGGAGTATCCATGTATAGAATCCCTCTAGTAGCAATCCACATGTTCTCCTTTGATCTTCGAACGATGCCAATTGATTTTTAGGTACTAGAATAGTGAATAGATCATCTTGGGTTTATCTTATTTATTGATTCAGAATCCTTCAGTTTTGAAGGAGTTCTTCTCGTTCTTGAGAATATGAGAGGAAGAAATCAAGAGCGAAATCCACTGTGCACAATGATTCTCAATGCTTGATTAACCCTACATAATATACATAACTATTTATTTATAATGCTAGATTTTTTATTAAAATGTTATTTAATTGTGTACCATCCCATAAATAATATTATAATCCTTAACAAACCCCATTCCATATAATATAATATAAATATTATTATTTTATGGTATGTGCTAACTCGTGTAATGATAAAATTATTTTACCAACTTATAAATTAATATTTATCATTAGAAACTATCTTGGTCTACTCGAACTCTTTGACATTTATTGAATACTTGAATAAAATATTTTATTCATAAATAAATATTTTATCCACAAAACAATTAATAAATATTTATTAAACATTAAATAAATAAAATAATATATTTTATTCACAATCCAGTGAATAAATATTGATTTAATTTATGCGATTAATAAAGTTTTAATAACATTATTCCTCAATCTTAAGAATAATATATATTCCATTAATTAAATTCATATAGAATTTAATCACGATCAATGGAAACACTTTATGTGTGACCCTCTAGAATTCTTTGTAGAGACCCAAACTTGACGTACATGAACATTACATTAATTTTGCGGAATACTTAATACATAACAAAAATAGACACCCAAGGACTGTAATAGTTTAGTGTCTTTGGAAACTTGGAACACAATCTTCTAATCATGGTGAAAGATCTTCAACATATCCCATAAAGATATTTACCTTTTTTTTTCTTACCTAAAACCTTTCTTTATATCCTGGGGAAAAGAAAACATAAAAGTGGTGAGCTCAAATGCTCATTAAGGGAAAGCATGGAGAAAATAAAACAAACCATATACATTTGAACTTAAAAACACGAACATAATGTTTAAACATCAAAATCTTGAGTTGTGAAATAAATCTTGGAAGTATGTAAGGCATAGATCATAAAAGAATATTAATCATGATAAAATATAATGGTAATAAAACATGTAATTGTGGAAAACCATTAAGCACATTATATGATTTCCAAAGTTGCCAAGGCATTGCTTCCAAGACCATCATAGTGGACAAAGTCCATTAATGAACCGAGTTTACTTGCCATTCCAGCCCTGTATTACTAAACCAAATTTACTTGCCATTCCAGCCATGTTTTTCTGCGATGATTTCGGCGAGATGTCTCGAGCGGTGTATTACTTTGACGGTGATGGATGGCGGTAGGCTGTGATGGGGTGCATGCAGTTTTTGCGCGCATTTGGTGATGTTCTACTTTTGAAATGTGGAAAACATTAATGGGCGTGTTTCCTTGGTTTTTTCGGTGGGCGGGATGTACATCTGGTTGGTTCGTTTTGTATCTGGTTGGACTAGTGGTGGGTTAACACTTACCCCTTCAAAAGTGTCATTTGAAAATTCAAAAAAAAATATGGATTGGAATTCTTGAGGAAAATATCCTTTCTTCGTCAAAATAATTTTTTTAAAATGCCATGCTATCTTAGAAGGAAAGGATTTTGTTGAAAATAATCATAAAATATTGTAGATGTGGCTTCATGAAAATAAGGTGTTATAAAACTATAAAAATCTGTTCATACAGTATAAGTTAAAAAAACAATATTCTCTTACTTTTGCCGAAAAAGTCAAAAAGTACCTCGTATGGTTAACAAAAGAAATATTCCTTTCATACCACATAGTAAAAGTCAAAAAAGGGGTAAACATGAATTTAAACATACATGGAATACTAGTAAATACTTTATGAAAACATTTATCTAAAACATGGAAATGGATGATAAATATAACCCCAGTAAATATTTACGAATAAACAATCTCAAATAAAAATGAGATTGCAAAATTATCCCTTACATTAGGTCCAATTTCTTCCATACATTTCTGAAACTCCTGTATAGTGGGTTTAAACATATTATTAACTTGTAACAGAACCATAATAGTATTTATGATATCATATATGATTCACTTATGACTTTATATTACCCGTTCTTTTGTCAATTCCATGTTAAACCAGCGTTTTGGGTAAAATTATTTCATTTATGGTACATGTTTGGACTTGTTGTTCTTGATATTATTACTTATAAACTGATTTACTTAATTCTACAATGTAAAAAATTATTTATAAATAATATATATTCATCATATAAATATATACGATAGATCGATAAATGGAATGAAATACACTGTTCATGGAGACGGTAGGCCGAACGTATGCATGAACACTGTTTTTGTTTCCTTATTGAATTGAATGGAATTAAATGAAAAATATATGTACATAAATTCAGTATAATTATTATTTCATATCTTTCATGATTATTTATTATATATACTTTATAATCATTCTTGAATGGTTATCATGGAGAATGAATCACATCATGTCGTGGAGATGGTAATCCGTACGTACGCACGAGCGATGATATCGTTCCCATAATTGTTGAATGGAATTGGAGTGGATGATATAATATCTCAGAATTATTATGATGTTATAATAAACATTTACACCATTATACTCATCCAATTAAGGTGGTGGTGGAAAAACAGATTACACCACGGTGTGGAGACGGTATTCCGTACGTACGCACACACGGTGATTTCATTTTCCATAGGATGGATAGAAGGTGAAATTGGGTTGTTTAATATTTATAATAACATATCCATATATTATTGATACTTATGTTATTACTTTATAATGAAAAAAATAAATAAAAGGAAGTATAAGAAGAAATAAATTTGAAAGAATCGGTAAAGGATATTACCTCTTCTTTGACGCGCCTCTTCTAAACCTCCTATTAGGGAACTAAAGTTGGTCTTTGAAGAATACCAGGACCTCTAGTATGTTTCTAAGAAAGTGGATAAGAGAAATGTATAGGGTTTGTCCAAGCTTGAAGGCTCAAAATGTTGTGAATAGGAGAGGGAGGAGGTTCCCTTTTATAAGAGAGGAGAGGGACACTTTTGGAAACCACTAAAATATTAATTTATAATAAACCCAAAACCCACTTAAAAACTTCCAAAATGACTCTAATTCGAATATGAGATTATATAGGGTTGTAATATCATCAACAAATAAAATTTATACATGTATTGATTTTATTTTAAAATTTATCATTTTGATTTATCCTAATTTAATCTATTTAAGTTTTTTGAGGTAATAATATTCTAATTTTTAAATTGTTATAAATACTTACTTATGTGTTGTGAATTTTCTATAATTAGATAAATTATTAAATTTTCGAGCATATAATTTTAAATTTTTAATTTTTAAATATTTTTGTGATTTTAAACAATTTAATAATATGTTATTTTTATAAAATATCAATAGTGTCAATTTTGACACTATTCTATTATTTGAATTTAAAAAAAATTCACACAAAATATATATTCGAAAAAATATATTTAATAGATTCTTAACATGTCATATTCATCAAAAAATTCATGTATCACATTAATTTGTTCATATAATATTTATTTTAATATTTTTAAAACCATTTATTTGATATTTCAATCAATAAAATAATTTCTACATCACTATTGTGTCACCATTAATGATAATTATTTAATCCCTAAAAATTCTAAATAAATTCACATGATGTATATAATTTTATTATATTTCTGATGAATATTTATATTTGAAGTTTTATGAATTTTATCACTAAATTAAAATTATTACACTTATAAGATATAAGAGAGTGACATGTTGTCACTTTCATTGGTTTTAATAATAATTACATACTTTTCATGGTCAAAAGTCCATGAAATGAATCTATTAAGACCCTTAGGTGATATGAGTATAAATTTATTCATCCAATAGAATTTTGGTAGGTTTTAGGGTAATTTTATAATCTTATTTTTACCCTTAATTACCCGATTTACCTTTAACTGTAGTAAATAAAATTTACCGTAGTTACTATTCATAATGTCTAAAAATAAAAAGTAGCCTATTAGAATAATTTTTACCTAATTATTCCAAATAGGGAATCCATTTTTCCAAATTCAAAAAATAGAAGTGGCAGTATTTAATTTAAAATTAATCCCGTTGTTGAGAAAATGAGTTTTAAAAGTTAAAACGTTGCAAAATATTGAAATGTTTTTACCTATGAATTCAGTGTAAAATTAATTCTAATGACTTAAATTATATTAAATGGAAAAAATATATTCTATTTATACTTTAAAAAAACTCAATATTATAATTTAACCATATAAATTATCTTGATGAAAAAAGTTGTTTTTAATTAAAATTTAGCATATTTTTACTATTCATCAACATATGAAAGTTAACAGAAAAATATTAAAAAATTATCCAAAGTTAATTTTTATATCCTTTTTTAAATGAATAAGTTTATTTCATAAAATTGAACTTATAAACATGTCAAAAATTATATTTAAAGTGGGTGCGCCATCAAAAGGCGGCAAAACTGCATTTTTTGGAAAATACATATTTTGCTCGAAAAATTTATTTTTTTCTCATACCATGTTCTATAAAATGTGTAATATGAATTATAATGTTATAAAATTAAAAATTTGGTTAATAATATTCATAACGGTTAGTTCATAATAATATTATAACAATATATATCGTTGTTTAGTGAAACTCGGTATTGCGTACAACACACGCTATTGAGGAAGACCGCTCTTGTGTGCAACACAAGCCAAGAATAGTGTTGTGTATACTAGTAGCTAACACGGTGTTGCGTATAGAACAATCTAATCTTGGTGTAGAGTTCAACATAAGATATCAAAAAAATTAAAAAGAATATATCTCATAAAATCTCGGGGTGTTGCATTCTTTCTCATTGTAATTAGGAGGGCTTGCCTAAAGTCCGTGATTACTATCTAGAAATGGGTCATGGTACCCAAGAGAAAGAACAGAACGTCTCAATGTTGACAACCACATATGAACACTCATTGTGTAATATACCCCTTTATCTCAATATCTAATCAAGAAGGTTCCATATCCATGTCATCAACCTATATGCTTGATATGTCTTTCTTTTACTATATGAAATAAAAACATCATTAAACTATGAACATAAAATTTAATGTGAGGGTTTCATTCCAATCAAATGGTCAATATATCAACTTTCATAAATATGGAAGGGAAAAATAATTTCTCAACTTATTCATTAATAACACAACATTCATGAAACACCCAACATACTCAACTTCACCATACACTGTTATCATCATGGTTTATGGTAATACATATAAGTGCATGAGTCATGAAATGCATTAATAATAATCTAAAATTCTATGGACCATTACACACACTCACAAATAGGAATATCTTATTACACTAAAACATGCATAATTCCTACCGATGAGTTTGTTATCATAATATCTCATTTCAAATACTACTAAGTGTAAAACTAATGATAATAATACTCATCCACTTATGAGTACTCACACCTAATAGTCTATATACTATGTGTCCTTTCATAATACATTATACAACCATAGAACTATATTTAAGAATATCATCATGGAACTTTAAGGTTCTCATCATAGCGAGGAACTGCTATGACCTTATTAATGTGATAGATACCTTAGGAAAATATTAGATCAAATTCATGTATAATAATGAACAATATATAATAATATTTTTATTAATATTCATAAAATAGAATATACAAGTAATCCAAAAAACAAACAGTTGGTTCTATAACACCAATGACAACAAACTCCCACTTAGACTAATGCCAACTGCCTATGACTTTTAGTATGCTAAACCTAACATGATGATCATGTTTATGTTGATTCAATAATTTAGTCAAGGGGTCTACCACATTTTATTTTGTGGATATTATGTACACTTCAACCTCACCTATCTAAGAAAAATACCTCAAGATGTGATACTTTTCAAGTATATGCTTCATCCACTTATGTAACCTTGTATCCTTAACAAGAGACACCATTGCAATATTATCATAATAGAGTGTGATAGGGTCTTTAATTATAGGTACCAAATCAAGATATTGGATGAATTTTCATATACAAACTAGTTATTTAGATACCTTAGAAGTTCCAATATACATAGAATCTACTATTAAATCTATGACCACAACTTTCTTTAAACTCTTTTAGTCAAAAAAACCTCCATTGAGAGAGAATATGTATCCTATTTGTGATTTTAGATCATTATGATCTATTTGGAAACCATTATATTCATATCCTACAATTAATAGCTTCTCATATCCTCCATAGACTTGTAACATATACTTAGTACAACTCATATAATTAAGGATAGTCTTGACAAACATCTAATGTCAGTCACCTAAGTCATCTTGATATCTTCTTACCACACTCAAGGGGATACAACATCTAGACTAGTACATAGAATGACATACATGATTTAACCAATCAAAAATGTGGATGTAATCCTTTCCATCATTTGTCTCTCCTCATATATATGAGGACACATTTTCCTAGAAAGATGAATCCCATATGACATTTTTAATAATACCCTCTTGGATTATTCCACATTGAATCTATTCAATATATTTTCACTATATTTACTTTAAATTAGTCCAAGAAGTCTCTTAGATATTTCATGAAGGATCATGATCCTAATAATATATGTTGTTATGACCAAGTACATCACAAAGAAGCATTTATTTAACTAGAATTTAACAAACCATAATATTGGTATTTCATTTATAATAAGTGAGATGTCTTTAATATATACTATTAAGAGAATGAATATACTCCCACTAAACCACTTATAGCCATATGGCTCACATTCATTCTTTATTAAACCAAATTCTGTTATGGCCTCATCAAACTAAATTTTCCATGATCCTGATGCTTACTTTAACCCATATATGTTTTTTTAATTTTTAAACATTGTTGGAATCCTTTGGAGTCACAAATGCTTCAGGTTGTTTCATATAGACATCTTCCTGAAGGTTACTATTAAGGAAGACTATTTTTAAATTCATTTTAAAATTTCATAATCATGGAAGGTTGTAATAGAAAGTATAATTCTGATGGATTTTTGCATTGAAACTAGTGAAAAGGTTTTTCTTAGTCAATGCCTTGATGCTGTTTAAAACCTCTTACAACCAGTCATGCCTTATAGGTATTGAATTTCTCATAAAGTTCAAATTTCTTCTTAAATACCCATTTACAAACGTTATTCTTAACATCCACCGGTGGATCCTCCAAAATCTATAATTGGTTTTTTACATGGAATATATTTCAAAATTTATGGATTCTTGCCACTTGGAAAAATCTGTGCCACTAACTACTTTCTTATAGGTTAGAGGATTATTATTATCAACTAATAATGAGTAACCATACTCATTAACTATAAAATCAAGTTTTTATAGTTCTCTAACCTCTCTTATACTCCTATGTAATACTTGTGTCTTTGGAACATCTTCTTCTATGGGGATCTGTGGAATCTGTTCCTGTGCCCAATCTTATGTATCTTGATCTTGGACTTCATTAAATTTTATCTTGATCCAACTATCTATTTTAAATATATGATCCTATTTTAAATATATGATCCTTATCAAGGAAAATGGAATTTATTTAAACCAATTTTTTTATTTGATGGATTTTATAGATAATATCCCTTTGTTTCCTTAGGATATCCTATTAAGATACACTTTTTCCCTCAAGGTGCAATTTTGTTGTAACATCCCAGGTAAATAAAGAATAAAAAATTTTCATATTTATTAATATTTGAGAATTAAATATTAATTTTACTTTAAAGGTGTTGCTATGTTCGATAGCGTACCCGATATGCAATAATGAGTTTCTTTGAAATCTTATGTTGCACACTAGTAATATAATAATATTTTTTTAAAATGGTAGTTAACACATATCTGTTGTGTTGGCGGGAATGAATATAAATAACTAAAATATGATTATATATGTTTTTTGAAATGTTTTTACATTTATCCAATAAAAGATAAAGGCTTAAAATAAGAAAAGAATTCAATTTTAGGCATAGATACTCTAATATTCACTAAAAGGTCGAACTATCGCCTTTTGATAGAGAACCCTCTTTAAATATAGTTTTGGTCACTCTTATACATTATATTGGACCAAATAAAACTCTTCTTTACAACCGGGACATCAAAATTTACTTTGTGTAAATTTTTGGTATTTTTCCGATAAAGTTCATTTTTTAATGAATATTGAAAAATGTTGTATTTTAATTCAAAACCTCTTTTTAATCTAATATATTTATATGATTAGATTATCTTTTGAATTTGTTTTTAAGTTAAATTAGAATATATTTTTACCATTTAATCCAATGGTGGTCATTGGAATAAATTTCACATTGAAATTGGACTTAAACTAGTGTCAATCTTTTGATATATATTGTTTCATAAAAACACGCTATTTGTCATGACAACGGGAGTTAATTATTAAATTAATTAATTTAACTTATATGTTTTGAATTTTATAAAATAGACATCATTTTTGAATTTGGAATATCAAATATATCTTAGGGTGAAGTTTTGGTATTTTTCTGAAAAACTTCAATTTTTGATGAATAGTGAAACCACTAAGTGGTACTTAAAAAACTGATTTTTCGTTTAAATGGAATTTTACTACCTCTGTATTTTGAATTTCAAAAATCCAACATACATGGTTGTCATTAAGAAGTAAAATTTGGTTCAATGGGATTAAAATAATTTTTTTGGTGAATAGTAACTTTTAAGTTTTTAATCGCGATTAGAGGTAATTAGTGTAGTTTAAGGTAAAAATGATATTATAATAAAATTAAAATAACTTGAAAATTGTCCTAACCCTATTGGATGAGTCATGGCCGACCAAGAAAAACAATGGGTAGATTTTTGGGACCCCATGGAGCCACTTTGGTAGGAAAGTGACATAAATAACTTTTTATTTAAAGTTAAAATAAAAATGTCACAAACATGAGTTGTTTTACTAAAACAATTTTTAAATAGGGTTATAAAAGTCATATTTTTTGACTATAAATATTAATTAGAAATATAAAAAGATTTTCTACATCATGATAATTTTTTTATAATTTTTAGACATTAAATAAATTAAATTATTTATGACACCATGATGATGCAACGATTACCTCATTATTTAACGATTTAAATAAAATGAAAAGATAATGTAAAATATAAGACCTAAACTTAGCAAAAACCTATTTGATGGGTTTATTTCTCAATATTATCACCTTATCCTCGAAATAAATAATTTTGGGACCTTTAAAATCTGAAAATCATTTTATAATAAAGTAACCTTTTATAACTTTCCAAGAGTGCCCCTCCTCTCCTCTTATAAAAGGCCCCCACCTCTACCACCTTACCCACACCTCTCAAGCCTTTGGCTCGGCCAACCCCTGCCCATTTTGTCCCTCCACATCCCTCTATTACTCATAGAAGCCTCACTTTGGGCAGAAGTCTTTCCAAGGAAGCCTTTGAGCTCAAATCAAAAAGAGTTACCCAATTTAAAGGTAGTGTCTTCTCTTGTGTTCTTATGTTTTATTTTGATTTTCCAACCCCCTAAACACTTTTTATTACTTTATTTTGTAACAAAACCAGTATATTAAATATACTAGGATGTTTTTATGATAAGTATTATAGATACACTTACACACACCTACATCTAATGGTTAAAGAACATACTGTTTCCATGGATGATGAATTTCTGCCTCACGAAACGATGATTGTTCAATACTCTTATAACACCTTCAAAGGTGGACATTAAGATGTCACTCTATTTATATATGATATATATTATGTTTATGTTTTCCTTATACTTCTTTATTTTTCATTTTTGTCATAACTTTATGGTTTCCATTGTGGGTAAACACGATAATTTCATTTTAGGAAGTGCAGACTACCGCCCCCTCAAAGTGATTTGATTCGTTAATGCCATATGTGGGACATATAAAGGATGAATTTAATGTTATTATATATGATGTTATACTGGAATTATAATATACCCTTATATGATTATGATTTCACTCCATTAAATACAAAATAGAAATGAAAGTAGCGTTCATGCGTACGTACGGCTTACCATCTCCATGAACAATGCATTTCATTTCTTACCTCTAAATGTTATGTAATATTGTGAATGCATGTATATAATGGATATATATGACATATATGATATCTAAATCATGAATATAATTCTGGATATAATGGATATTTTACCACATGAACAACTTGTAATTATAAAGAGTTTATTTTTGACTCAAGTACCAATGATCGACAAAACAACCATTATTAACTTAAATAATTACATAGTGTTCATAACATGGTAATAAGTGATATAAAAGGAATAATGAACTTGATAAAGGTTCTTAAGAAAGTATAAATTAACTCAAGTTTATTATTCAGGATGTTAAAGAACGATCGAGTCAAGTCCGACACGAGGTATGGGACTTCGTCTCAATCTCCTTTCGTTGAGGCATATTTTGTTTTCTACACAACTTTCTTTTATACGGTGTATAAAACCCTTTGACTTTTACATTTATTCAATAGGAATCTTTTTTATACGAATCGTTTTACTAAACGACAAAATGGGATGTTTTTTTCGTACGTATGCGGCGACAACGACTTCTCCGCCGCCGTGACCATTATTTGAGTTTCGACTTCCTCTACAACCCATAACGTTTTTTGAATGAAAAATAAATACTATGTTTTAATTTTATTTTATTTTGGTATTGAAAATGGTTTTCATAATGTTTTTATATCAATGTGTTGTATTTATATCTTTTGATTGAAAAGTGGAAATGTTATGTTTCCTTTATGCATGTTTTATGTGATACGATTATGTTATGGTTCTTGGGAATTGTTATGAAGACGGGTGGTTCTGTGATAAACTAAGGGAGGGTGAGCTCGATATAGCTCTCCAATGCATTGGGTAATGCGAAGGAGTTAGACGTTAAGGTTTCTCCGACGATATTTAGAGAATATACTGTGATGGGTATTCCAAACGTAACCATGAGGGTTACTCCCTATGTAAGAATGTTATGAATGCCTCAAGTTACCTTTATGTCTTATGGTTTCTATGATTTATTCATGATTTGATGAGGTATGTTAAAGTGATTATGTTTTATGAGTATAGTATGATTTCATACATGGACTAATGTTTTCATTTCGTACTTTTATATCCCTTATTGAGATTTTTATGCTCATCCCAAGTTTTTGAAATGTTTTTCACAGGGAAAGGGAAAGGTACATGATATGATGATAGTGTCAAGGAAGTTTCAAGAAAGGATCCATGTTTTATTTTAAATATGTTTCTATTGATGGGAAAAATGAATACTATCTTTTTTTGTAACCACTTTGTTTAAATGTGGGATGTAATGTATGTTTTATGATCTAATTCTCTAAAAATATAAACCTGAAAAGATCCTCAAGGTGTATTCTTGAAATATCTCAAGATTAAGTAATGTTTAAGGCTGGGGCCTTATAGTTGGTATCAGAGGTCGGTTTAGATAACTTTAGGAGTTATAATTCTATTAAATGATTATCCAAAAATATTTTTTTATGGTCAAATTTAAATGATATAGCATTTGAAGATTACCATGTTGCTTCATCTAATACATGTTTGTTCAGAATGGTTTTCCGCAGAGGAAACAGGGAAGCAGTGCTAGGAAGGCATATAGAAGGAAATAACCTTCCGAATCAGCATCCTGAGATGGTAGGAATTGGAACTGAATAGTTTGTTTCATTAATGGCGCAATTGACTCAAGTGATAAATGGTGGTGGTATCCATGCATGAGATCAGCTATATCAACCGCAGAGGAACATGTCAGTGGTGGAACATTTCATTAGGCAACATCCCCCATCATTCAGAGGATCATCTGACCCTGTTCTAGCTGAAGGGTGGATTAAAGCACTGGAGAATATTTTCAATGTCATGGGGTGTTCAGACAATCAAAAGCTTAGTCTTGATATTTACCATTTGGAGGGTGAAGCAGATCAGTGGTGTTCGATGGTAAAAAATATCAGGGACGCTGATGAGATTGATGCTCTCGACTGGGATGAATTCAAAGGTATGTTTCTTGAGAAGTATTTTCCTAAGGCTGTTCGACTTAGGATGGAAAAACAATTCCTGGAATTGAGGCAAGAGGAAGACTCAGTGGATGCCTATGAAGAAAGGTTCACTCGATTGGCAAGGTATGCTCCAAATTTTATCCAAGACCTTGATAGTAAAATCAATCATTTTTACTCAGGATTAAAGCCAAAATATCGAAGGGCTTTAGATTCTCGTGAGTTCAAGAGTTATGAAAAGCTTGTTCGATGTGCTGAGAAGGTGGAAATGGAGTTTGCTGATGATCAAGTGTTCTATAACAACCAGTATAAGAAGAGACCGAGGTGGCAGGAGAAAGGAAAGAATTATTCAAAAAGGTCTGACGGTAAGAAAACTAAGTTTCCAATTTGTGATAAATGTGGTAAAAGAAATGCTGGGGAATGTCTTCTGAATTCTGGAAAGTGCTACTGATGCGGTAAGATGGGACATAAGGCTCGTGATTGCACTGAAAAAGATCAGGGTGATGGTAAGACCAAATTTTATTTATAGTTAGTGAAATGTTTTAAGTGCAATGAGATGGGTCATTATGCAAACGAGTGTCCGACAAAGAGCCCGAGTGATGGGAAGCAGTTAGACTACAAGAAAAAATGGGTGGTGAAATCCTTTACAACTACTTCAGCAGATGTCGGGCCATCAAATGAAGTTGTATCAGCTCCAGGGAGCTCAGTTTTTTTCAAAGATTGACTTGAGATCAGGGTACCATCAGTTGAAGGTAAAGGAAGCAGATATTCCGAAGACCGCGTTTTGAACAAGATATGGCCATTATGAATTTGTAGTAATTCCTTTTGGGCTAACCAATGCACCTGCTATATTCATGGATCTTATGAATAGAATTTTCCATGAGTTCTTGGATAAGTTTGTGGTTGTTTTCATTGATGATATTTTGGTGTTTTCTAAAAGTAAAGAGGAGCATGCAATACATTTAAGGGTTATTTTGAAAACCTTAAAAGAAAAGAAATTGTATGGGAAATTCAGCAAGTGTGAGTTTTGGTTGCAACAAATTTCTTTCCTTGGTCATATTGTTTCTAAAGATGGGATAACCGTTGATCTTGCAAAAAGAAAGGTTGTTAAAGAATGGCCAAGACCCACAAATGTAATTGAGATTCGTAGCTTCCTTGGTTTGGCAGGCTATTACCAAAGGTTTGTTAGAAATTTTTCACGGTTATCTAGTCCAATGACTAAGCTAACTCGGAAGGGTGTTAAGTTTATCTGGACAAAAGAATGTGATGATTGTTTTCAGGAACTGAAAAGCAGATTGGTGAATTCTCCAGTTTTGGCACTTCCTTCCAGGAATGGTGAGTTTTTTATCTATAGTGATGCTTCATTGAAAGGACTTGGTTTCATCCTAATGAAGAATGATCAGGTAATTTCTTATGCTTCATGATAGTTGAAAACTCATGAGGTAAATTACCCTACACATGATTTGGAATTAGCTGCTGTTGTTTTTGCTTTAAAAATTTGGAGGCATCATTTGTATGGAGTAAAGTGTGAAATATATACCGATCACAAAAGTTTAAAGTATATATTCACTCATAAAGAATTGAACATGAGACAGAGGAGATGGCTAGATTTAATCAAGGATTATGATTTTACAATTCATTATCATCTGGGAAAAGAAAATAAAGTGGCTGATGATTTGAGTCGAAAAATTAATGCTTCATTAACAATGTTGCATTTGAAACGTGATCCTTTGGTTAAGGATTTGATGAAATTTGGCATAGAAGTTTTTGGTGTAGGGAGTTCTTCTGTTTTGTTTCAGGTATCAGTGAGATCATCTCTATCAGACAGAATTAAGCAAGCACAGAAGCAAGACAGCGAGTTGCAGAAAAAGGTAAAGCTGGTTCAGAAGGGTAAGTTGCCTGAATTTAACATTGATAATTATTGTGTTTTGAGATTTGGGAAGATATTGTGTGTGCCTTGTGATTCACAGTTGAAGAGAGAGTTTTTATGTGAAGCTCATAGTTCTCCATTTTCAGTTCATCCAGGAAGTACTAAGATGTATAAAGATCTTCGGGAGTATTACTGGTGGGGCGGAATGAAAAGGGATATTACTGATTTTACTGTGAAGTGTTTGACATGTCAACATGTTAAAGCAGAGAAGCAGTTACCGAAAGGGATGCTTCAGCCTTTACCAATACCAGAGTGGAAATGGGAGAATATATCCATGGACTTCATTGTGGGATTTCCAAAGACACCTCAAGGTAATAATGAAATCTAGGTTATTGTTGATCGCTTGACTAAATCTGCTCATTTCCTTGCTATACGAGATACTTTTTCCCTAGATAAACTTTCCAGTTTGTATCTTAAAGAGATAGTCAGGTTACATGGAGTTCCTCTCTCCATTTTATCTGACCGTGATCCCAGGTTCACTTCTAACTTTTGGAAAGGCCTTCAGAAGTCGTTGGGTTATGAATTAAATTTTAGTACAACTTTTCATCCGCAATCAGATGGGCAGTCAGAACGAACAATTCAGACCTTAGAGGATATGCTACGTACTTTATCTATGGATTATCAGGGAAGTTGGGACCAAAATCTTTCTTGGGTTGAGTTTTCATATAATAACATTTTTCATTCTAGTATACAGATGGCTCCGTTTGAAGCATTATATGGAAAACGGTGTCGAACTCCAGCTTTTTGGGATGAAGTAGGTGAAAGGAAGCTGATGGGACCAGAATTAGTAGAAGAGATGGCAGAAAAAGTTCAGTTGATTCAGAAACACATGAGAACATCTCAGATAAGACAGAAAAGTTATACGGATAACCGGAGGAAGGATCTATCTTTCGAGGTAGGTGATCATGTTTTTCTCAAAGTTTCACCATGGAAAAGTGTGATGTAATTTGGTAAGAAAGGAAAGCTGAGTTCAAGGTTCATTGGACCATATGAAATTCTGGAGAAAGTTGGATCAGTTGCATACAGAGTGGCATTACCTCCGAGTTTATCTCAGGTACACAATGTTTTTCATGTTTCGATGTTGAGAAAGTATATTCCAGATCCATCTCATGTTTTGAGCCCAGAGGTTGTTCAGTTGGAAGAGAATCTCTCTTATGAAGAACAACCAGTCCAGATTATTGACCATAGAGAGAAAGTGTTACAGAATAAGGTAATTCACCAGGTAAAGGTTTTGTGAAAAAACCATATGGTTGAAGAGGCAACATGGGAATCTGAAAATGCTATGAGGGATAAATACCACCACTTATTTTGATAAGTGAATAAAATTGCGAGGACGCAATTCCCAAAAGGGGGGAAGGATGTAACATCCCAGGTAAATAAAGAATAATACATTTTAATATTTATTAATATTTATGAATTAAATATTAATTTTACTTTAAAGGGGTTTCTATGTTCGATAGCGTACCCGATACACAACAATGAGTTTCTCTGAAATCTTACGTTGCACACTAGTAATATAATAATATTTTTTTTAAATGGTAGTTAACACGTAGACATTGTATTGGAGAGAATGAATAGAAATAAATAAAATATGATTATATATGTTTTTTTAAATGTTTTTACATTTATCCAATAAAAGATAAAGGCTTAAAATAAGAAAAGAATTCAATTTTAGGCATAGATACTCTAATATTCACTAAAAGGTTGAACTATCACCTTTTAATGGAGAACCCTCTTTAAATATAGTTTTGGTCACTCTTATACATTCTATTGGACCAAATAAAACTCTTCTTTATAATCGGGACATCAAAATTTACTTTGTGTAAATTTTTGGTATTTTTCCGATAAAGTTCATTTTTTAATGAATAGTGAAAAATGTTGTATTTTCATTCAAAACCTCTTTTTAATAGAATTTATTTATATTATTAGATTATATTTTGACTTGGTTTTGAAATTAAATTAGAATATATTTTTACCATTTAATCCAATGGTGGTCATTGGAATTAATTTCACTTTGAAATTGGACTTAAACTAGTGTCAATATTTTGATATATATTGTTTCATAAAAACACGCTATTTGTCATGAAAGCAGGAGTTAATTATTAAATTAATCAATGTAACTTATATGTTTTGAATTTTGTAAAATAGAAATCATTTTTGAATTCGGAATATCAAATATAGATTAGGGTAAAGTTTTGGTATTTTTCTGAAAAACTTCAATTTTTGATGAATAGTGAAACCACTGAGTGGTACTTGAAAAACTGATTTTTCGTTTAAATGGAATTTTACCACCTCTTTATTTTTAATTTCAAAAATCTGACATACATGGTTATCATTAAGAAGTAAAATGTGGTTCAATGGGATTAAAATAATTTTTTTTGTGAATAGTAACTTGTAAGTTTTTAATCGCGATTAGAGGTAATTAGTGTAGTTTAAGGTAAAAATGATATTATAATAAAATTAAAATAACTTTACACTTATCCTAACCCTATTGGATGAGTCATGTACGAGCAAGACAACCCATGGGTCGATTTTTGGGACCCCATGGAGCCACTTTGGTAGGAAAATGACATAAATAACTTTTTTATTTAAAGTTAAAATAAAAATGTCACAAACATGAGTTGTTTTACTAAAACAATTTTTAAATGGGGTTATAAAAGTCATATTTTTTGACTATAAATATTAATTAGAAATCTAAAAATATTTCCTACATCATGATATTTTTTTTATAATTTTTAGACATTAAATAAATTAAATTATTTATGACACCATGATGATGCAGCGATTACCTCATTATTTAACGATTTAGATAAAATGAAAAGATAATGTAAAATCTAAGACCTAAACTTGTCAAAAACCTATTTTATGGGTGTATTTATAACTCTTATCAACTTATCCTAGAAATATATAATTTTGGGACCTTTAAAATCTGAAAAGCATTTTATAATAAAGTAACCTTTTATAACTTTCCAAGAGTGCCCCTCCTCTCCTCTTATAAAAGGCCCCCACCTCTCAAGCCTTTGGCCCAGACAAACCCTACCCATTTTGTCCCTCCACATCCATATCTTACTCCTAGAAGCCTCACTTTGGGCAGAAGTCTTTCCAAGGAAGCCTTTGAGCTCAAATCAAAAAGAGTTACCCGATTTAAAGGTAGTGTCTTCTCTTGTGTTCTTATGTATTATTTTGCTTCTCCAACCCCCTAAACTATTTTTATTCATTTCTTTTGTAAAAACACCAGTATCTTAAATATACTAGGATGTTTTTATGATAAGTATTAGAGCTACACTTACACACACCTACATATAATGGTTAAATAACATACTGTTTCCGTGGATGGCGAATTTCTGCCTCACGAAACGATGATTGTTCAATACTCTTATAACACCTTCAAAGGTGGCCATTAAGATGTAAATCTATTTATATATGATATATATTATGTTTATGTTTTCCTTATGCTTCTGTATTTTTCATTTGTGGCATACCTTTATGGTTTCCATTGTGGGTAAACACGATAATTTCATTTCAGGAAGTGCGGACTACCGCCCCCTGAAAGTGATTTGATTCGTTAATGCCATATGTGGGATGTATAAAGGATGGAGTTAATGTTATTATATATGATGTTATACTAGAATTATAATATACCCTTATATCATTATGATTTCACTCCATTAAATACGAAATAGAAATGAAAGTAGCGTTCATGCGTACGTACGGCTTACCGTCTCCATGAACGTTGCATTTCATTTATTACCTCTAAATGTTATGTAATATTGTGAATGCATGTATATACTAGATATATATGACATATATGATATCTAAATCACGAATATAATTCTGGATATAATGGATATTTTACCACATGAACAACTTGTAATTATAAAGAGTTTATTTTTGACTCAAGTACCAATGATCAACAAAACGACCATTATTAACTTAAATAATTACATAGTGTTCATAACATGGTAATAAGTGATATAAAAGGAATAATGAACTTGAAAAAGGTTCTTAAGCAAGTAGAAATTAACTCAAGTTTATTATTTAGGACATTAAAGAACGATCGAGTCAAGTCGGACACGAGGTATGGGACTTCGTCTCAATCTCCTTTCTTTGAGGCATATTTTGTTTTATACACAACTTTATTTTATACGGTGTATAAACCCCTTTTACTTTTACGTTTATTCAAAAGGAATATTTTTTATATGAATCATTTTACTAAATGACAAAAGGGAATGTTTTTGTCGTACGTATGCGGCGACAACGACTTCTCCGCCGCCGTGACCATTATTTGAGTTTCGGCTTCCTCTACAAGCCACAACTTTTTTTGAATGAAAAATAAATACCATGTTTTACTTGTATTTTATTTTGGTATTGAAAATGGTTTTCATAATGTTTTTATATCAATGTGTTGTATTGATATCTTATGATTGAAAAGTGGAAATGTTATGTTTCCTTTATGCATGTTTTATGTGATACGATTATGTTATGGTTCTTGGGAATTGTTATGAAGACGGGTGGTTCCATGATAAACTAAGGGCGGGTGAGCCCGATATAGCTCTCCAATGCATTGGGTAACGTGAAGGAGTTAAATGTTAAGGTTTCTTCGAAGAGATTTAGGGAATATACTGTGATGGGTATTCCAAATGTAACCATGAGGGTTACTCCCTACGTAAGAATGTTATGAATGCCTCAAGTTACCTTTATGTATTATGGTTTCTATAATTTATTCATGATTTGATGAGGTATGTTAAAGTGATTATGTTTTATGAGTATAGTATGATTTCATACATGGACTAATGTTTTCATTTCGTACTTTTATATCCCTTACTGAGATTTTTATGCTCGTCCCAAGTTTTTGAAATTTTTTTCACAGGTCAAGGGAAAGGTACATGATATGATGATAGTGTCAAGGAAGTGTCAATAAAGGATCCATGTTTTATTTTAAATATGTTTCCGTTGATTGGGAAAATGAATACTATCTTTTTTTGTAACCACTTTGTTTAAATGTGGGATGTAATGCATGTTTTATGATCTAATTCTCTAAAAATATAAACCTGAAAAGATCCTCAAGGTGTATTCTTGAAATATCACAAGATTAAGTAATTTTTAAGGCTGGGGCCTTATATTTGTGACCTGAAGAGGAATTGAAAAATTCTTCACATCCCCACACATTTATGTATGAAAACACATGTTTTTTTCACTCCACAATTGGTATGGAATACCATCTTCCACTTTAGTTGGAACTCGATTTAGTAAGTATGATACTATATGTAATGCATATCACTAAAGGCATAATAGAAGAATCACATGACTGATCATTGATCACACCATGTTTAACAAGGCATGGTTACTTTTTTCACTTGCACCATTCCATTGAGGTGTATAAAGAGGATTTAGTTTTGATAAAATCCCAAACTACCATAAATAATTAATGAAGTATTTGTTAAGATATTTTCCACCATAGTATGATTAGATTTTCTTAATCTTTATACCAAGATAGTACTCAAATTCATTCTTATATTCCTTGAATATCTCAAAGGAATCTGATTTGTACCTCATCAAGTAGATATATCCATATCTACTAAAATCGTTAATAAAAGTTATAAAGTATGAGTACCCATCCATTTATTCAATTGGAAATGGTCCACACACATTGGTATGAACTAATTTAAGAATCTGCTCAGACCTTTCACATTTTCAACTAAATGGGGATTCAGTCATTTTACCTTGTAAACACGTGTGACATACACCAAGTAGTTTTAGTTCAAAGGAATCTAAATATACATATTGGTGAAATTTAGTTAATTTTTTTTTTGTTTACGTGACCTATCCAGTGATTCCATATTTTTATGTGGTATGATTTATGTGATGTTTTTTTGTTATCGACTACCATTACTTGGTTTATATAATCCAACACATAAAGACCATTGTTTAAATGTGCCTTACCATAAGAAACATTTATTCGCAAATTTTAAAATAAATAAATATTTTTCAAGATTAGATATAGAAATAATATTTTTTTAATAGATTGATTATAATAAAAACCTTTTAAAGACAATATCATTCCAATCAGGGATGTGAGGTGATAGTTTCTAATAGCTAAAATAACAAGTTTATCTCTATTGGATTCTCATAGATCTACCTTCCCTAAATCAATATTTCTAAATATACTTGGTTCCTATATTTGAATACATATTTGAGTACCCCAATCCATATCTAATACCCAATTTGTTGAAATAGGTAAATTTCACTTGGTAAAAAATGCACCTAATGTTTCCCCCTGCTTCTTTAGATGGGTATAGTTTTTTCTTCTATCAGACTTTCTTACTGCATGAAAAATAGATATCATCCTTCTCCCTTAGTTTCTCCTTGATATTTATCTTCTTAGAATGGTGTTGTGAAGAATCTTTGGTCTTATTAATATTTTATTATCCTTTCCTTTTATTCACCATAAGGATGGAAGGTTTTTCACGTATCATCTCCTTATCAAATTGGTAAAGAATAGTAAAATGATCTGGGAGAGACTTCTCAATGTTTTTCATACTGAAATTAAAAATAAACCAAGATATGATCTAAGGTAGTGATGAAATAATGACATCATTATGTAGTTCTTTAGGCAATTTAAACCCTAGAGCCTCTAGGTAATCAATGTAGCTAACGAGTTTGACTATGTGAGGTCCATTTTGTGCACCCTTCATAATATTAATCTGAAAGAGTGCTTTGAAAATCTCAAACCATTCCTAACATGATATATTATAGTAGAGACCAAAAATATTATTAAGTATGCTATAAGTATCCACGTTTTCATGATAATTCTTGAGTCCACTAGATACAGACAAAAACATTAAACATTAAATTTTGATCGTTTCATTCAAGTTTTTTTCATAGAAAGTGAACTTTTCATCACTTTACTCCTTAGTAGAAGAATCAGGTAATGAGGATTCTATCAAGTAATATTTCCATTCATGGTGTAACACAACCTGAAGTCTTTTGAACCATTCATGGAAGTTACTTCCAGAAAGGAGATGGTATTTCTATAATATTAATCACAGAGATAATTTGGATGACAAAATTTCCATTTATTCTAAAATATAAAATAGAAAATTATTATTACTTTACTTAATTAAAACTTATGTGAGACATAATGAATTAGAATTTTTAATTTAATTCTCCCACCATTTTATCAAGTCCCAAAATCCATAAATATTTAACACAAAATGTATATTTTCTAGGATATTATAGTGTCAAGGATCTATATACCCCTTCATATAACCCCAACATGGGCTGGTCAAGCTACTTGAAGGTATATAGGTAGGCATGAATTTTCTAATTGCAACTTTACTTCTCTTTGATATATTGAGTGGACTCCCCAATCCTGAAATCTTGACTTGGATTTCCTCAACACTTGCCTCCAAATTTGTATTGGATAAACATAATCCATTAAACCAAATATAGATTTGGTTAATTAAACCCAATATCTTAATTAAGACTTCTTAATAATTAAAAGTTCCCCAAACATAGGATAAACTAACAACTTAACTATGGGTTCATCTTACTTCAGATGATATAAGGATTACTAAAAATAATATTAACATGAGGGGTTTTATTTATTATACATAAAGTTTTTCTTGTTTTATCTTTTACAAGTATTTTTATTATTATGTGGATCTTGATTAAGTGATTAAACACGTTTGATAAAACATTTATGCATAATACATTTATTTAAATTTCATATTTTCACATGAATTCATTTATTTATGTGATCATGGTCTTGTATCCATAAAATAAATAATACATAATATAATAAATAAATAAATAAATGACCTGACCATGAGCTTATCAAACAGTGGATTTATTAAGAAGATAATAAATCAACATTTGACACAGGGGAAACAACTCATTGTGAAGGGTTTGGAATGAGTTGCATCATTCCACATATCCACCTTTGTTTCACCTAGGTTGGCATCACATTGGGTTTGTCTTGAAATACCTTTATGTTCCTTAAGATACTCTATTTATTACATGTATTTATAACTCACATGCAGGTGAGGGGAACCAAAGGATTGGTTCAGGGGTATTATATAAATAAACTTAGACATGCATGTTATATATAATAATGGAGGGAGGGACAACACATATATTATCATATTTTAATTTAATAATTAATAATTTCAAACCCATAGAATAATTTAAATTAAATAAAACCAATACATACACAGACCTTGGTCAAGATCATGAACGATTATACACATGAAACAAATAATAAAAATTAAAATAAGTTAACATTCATTTATATTCATTATTTATTATTAAGATAAAAATTATTGAATTAATTAATTATATTTTTTAATGACCATCTGAATTATCTTGAAGATACCCATAATTAATACATTCATGGAAAATAAACATCATGACCAATAATTATAGATAATTAAAATAAATAAATTGAGCATTTTGAATTCTTTAAGAACATTATTAAAATTTCAAACACATTTTGTGAAAATAAATATAATAAGGTTTCAATATTGAAATTAATTATTTAATTTCATTTAATTATATACTTTACTGGGATACTACACATTGTTCACTATCCAGCTACATGCCGTTTACCTCATTTTTAATGTACCCAAGATAAATGATCAGGGCTTTGGCATGTACCTTGGCCGAACTACACAACATATACTAGCCAGCTACACATTGTGTATTGTGATTTTTATGTGTCCCTAAAACACGTTGAAAGACTCAGTATGTTGTTTGGGTGTGGGACCACACATCTTGTACTCCAGCTATATGCCTTGTGTTCTACTTTCCATGTTTCAACAAAACCCATAAAAATACTCGATGTGTTATTCATACATGGGACCACACATCATGTATACCAGTTACACACCATGTGTTTTGATAGTCATGTGTTTCTTGAATCTTTGAATGGATCGATGTATACTTCAAACATGATAGATAATGAACAACACATTGTGTATGATAGATACACATCATGTATGTCATTATTCATATAAGTTGTTATTATCATGTTGTTTTAATCATGTATTTGACAACATGGTTTTTATGAATCTCACCGCTAAACCATGTAGACTACACAACATGTATTCCGGCTACACACCATGTAATCTAACAAGTTATGTTCTATAATGGACCAATCTACATGTAGAATGCATTAGATACACCACAAATATTTACTACTTAGTGTGTTGTGTATCCTGCAAACATTTACAGATGTAGTGCATATAGGTACATGACAAGTACTCCAACTACATGTTGTGTAACCCTATCTAACTGGCCAAAAATACTGGGCATTCCTGAAGAAATATCTATTAAATTTTAATCTATTATTTGTTCTTTAAGAAAATGAAACACTAAATGATGATTATTAAAACTTTGATAACATGTTAATTAAAAACAAATTAAAGAATTAATATTCCTAAAATGAAATATCTAACTAAAATTGCGCATATAAATTTACAATAAAATAAATAATTATAAATTTGAAACATAACCACTATGATGCCACTTGAAGGTTCCGAGTATAATGGAAGCACCTTGGTGGGAAGATAACCATAATGTTTTTATTGATTCGATGGATCATTCACAATATTGTACTTGACATGAATGCCATAACCAAAATTTTTTTACCACTGAATATTAACATGATATAACCCAGAACCCAGAGAGAGGATATTTTTAAATTAAATTTATAATTAATTTATTTAATATCAGAAGAAATGGTTGCCACATATTTGGAACTTTATTTGGTGTATATGTTGATCATATTTAAACCCTTCTCAGATTAACTATGTTGTGCAAGGATGATCTAAGTGTAGAATCCATCTAGCGGTGATCCACATGTCCTCCTTTGATATCTAAATGGCGCTGATTGATTTCTAGTTACTGGTGTGGAAAATAAATCATCTTTAATTACTCATCTTGATCACTTAAAGATCCTTTAGGCTTGAAAAATTTCTTCGCATTCTTGAGAAGATGAGAGGAAGAATTTTAGAGAGAAGTTTTTTGTGCACAATGATTCTAAATTCTTGATTAACCCTACACAATAGATGTAACCATCTATTTATAGAGCTAGATTTTAGATTAGAAAATTATTAAATTACATAATATCCCTTAAATAATATTATAATTATCAACAAACCCCATGACTTATAATAATAATAATAATATTTTATGGTGTGCGCTAACTCACGCAATGATAAAATTATTTTACCAGATTGTAAATTAATATTTTTTCACTAGACATGATCTTGGTCTACTCGAACTCTTTTACATTTATTGGATATCCATAAACTAATTAATAAATATTTATTAAATATTAAATAAATAAAATAAATATATTTTATTCACAATCTAGAGAATAAGTATTTATTTAATTTATTTGATCAATAAAACTTGAATAAAATTATTCCTCAATATTGAGAATAATATTTATTTCATGAATTTAATTCAAATAGATTTTAATCAAGATCAATAGAAACACCTAGTGTGTGACCCTCTAGGATTATTTATTTTTGGAATTAGGCACGTTTTACTAAAGTCCAAGATTACTATCTAGCAATTGGTCAAGGTACCCAAGTGAAATAACTTAATATCACAACATTGAAAATCACATACGAATGATCACTATGTAATATAATCCCATTTTCTCAATATCTCATCAAGAAGGTTGCAGCTATGTGTCATAAACCTATATGCTTGATACTTCTTTCTGTGACTATCTTAAATAAATACATAATTACACCATGACCTTAGAATTTAATATGGCAGTTCTATTCCAATCAAATGATCGCAATATCAAATTTCATAAAGATGTAAGGGACAAATATTTCCTTGACTTATTCATTATTAATAACATGTTATTCGTGATGCACCCAACATACCCAACTTTACCATGAACTATTATCATCATGGTTTACTATAATAAATCTAAGTGTGAAATTCATGACATGCATTAATAATAATATTAAAGTATAAGGGCTACTACACTTTCTCATAGTTATGAATATTCGATGACACCAAAACATACAAAATTCCTAATGTCTAGTCTGTTCTCATAATCTCTCTTCTTGGAGATTACCAAGTGCGAACTTCATGAGAAGAAGCCTCATCTGCTTACAATTACTAGCACCTGATATTTTATATACTATGTGTACTTTCATAGTATATTATCCAACCATAGAACTATATTTAAGAATATCATCATGTCACTTCAATTTTCTCATCATAATGGGAAGCTTATATGACCTTATCAATGCGAAAGGTACCCTAGGACCTTACTACATAAAATTCATGAAGAACAATGAAAAATATAAAATAATATCTATTATTAATATTCAAACAATCAAATGTATAAGTAATCTAAAGTATAAAAAGTTGGTTCTAGTGCACCAAATATAATAGAAATACCATCTCCTAACTAGAAGTAACTTTTAGGAATGGTTCAAACACCTATGAGTAGTGTTTTTCCATGAAAAAAAGTTTGATATGTTAAAATCCTCAATACCAGATCGACCTGCAAAGGAGGCAAGTGATAAGGATTTTTCTATCAATGATAAATACCTGAGTGATGCGGTTGATATTCATTGTTTAATGATTCCATCAATCATTAATGAGCTCATGAAGCTATACAAAACCATTGATTCTTATAGCATGCTTCAACATATCTATGACATCTATCAGGAGAGATAAAGATAAAAATAGTTTGAAATATTCAAGGTTCTCTTCATGAGTAAACATGGAGAAGGTGTGCAAGCTGAGACTCATGTAGTCAAACTCGTTAGCTACATTGAGCACCTAGAGGTCCTAGGGTTTAAACTGCTCGAATAACTACACATCATTATCATTTTTTCATAACCCCTTATATATTATCTATATTTGTTACTAATTTAAATATGAATAACCAAGATAAGTCTCTCCCATATTTTCTCACTTTACTTTGTTAAATTGATAAGGATATGAAGTAATAAAATCATTTTATCCTTATAGTGAATAATAGAAAATTATAGTAAAAGAACTCTAATAATAATTCAAAATCTAAAGATTCTTTTCATAACCATTACAAGAAGATAAGGATCAAGATAAAAGTAAGGGAATATGACACTATCTATTTTTCATGAGGCATGAAGGGCCATTGGACAAAAATTACACCCAGATAAAGAAGCAAGATGAAGCTTCAAGTGTTTTCATTATTGAGTGTAATATATCTATTTATATTAATTGAGTATTATATTTAACATGTGGTACAAACATATGTATTCAAATACAATAACCAATTAGATTTTAGAATATGTCTTGGGATGAGGTAGATTTATGACCAGCCAATAGATCCAGACTTGTTACTATAACTATTGAAAACTACTACCTCACACTGCCAACTAGGATGATCTTGGTTTTAAATGATTATTATTACGTGTCTTTAGTTTCCAAAAACAATATTTCTATGTCTATAATTGATATAGATGAATTTATTTTTAAATTTGGAAATAAATACTTCTTATTTTATAAATAAATAATTTCTTATGGTAATTTATTTTTAAATAAAAATATTTACATGTTATATTGAACAAACCAAGTAATGAAAATCAATAACAAGGATAGTTCACATGATTCATACCACACCCAACTATGGTATCACCATCTAGGTCATGTATACAAAAAATATTTTACCATATTACAATAAGATGGATATTTGTATTGTTTTGAACTAAAACCACTTTGTGTATGTCATGTATGTTTATAAGGAAAAATGACCAAAGCTCTATTCAGTGGAAAATGTGAAAGGGCCACTGATCTTACTAAGTTGATTCATAATGATGTGTGTGGACCATTTATAGTTGAATTCAATAGTAGGTACTCAAAATTCATAACATTATTAGATATGGATATGTATACTTAATGAGGTATAATTCAGATTCATTTAATAGATTAAATGAATATAATAATGATGTTGAGAACTATATTGACAAGAAGATTAAGAAACTATGCTTAGTATATGGAATATAATATCTTAATCAAGTCTTTAATGACTATTTATAGGAGTTTGGGATTCTATCCCAACTCACTCCATCTTATAAACCATAATGTAATGGTGTAAGGGAAAGGAGGAACCACACCCTGTTGGACATGGTGAGATCATTGATGAGTCATGTGAGTGTTACATTATCCTTTTAGGGATATGCATTATAGAAAAAACATATATACTAAACTAGGTACCAAATAATGTGGAAAATGGTATTCAATACCAATTGTAAAGTAGATATAAACCCATGTTGTCATACCAATATGATAAAAAGTTAATAGTTGAAAGAAATTCCATGTTCCTTGAGAGGGAGCACATATCTAAAAGAGATAATGGGAGTGAGATAGACTTCGATGAATTTGTGGCTTAAGATATGCAAAAGTTTTCACATGAACAAATTCGAGGAGGCCCGGTGAAAGAATACATTCTAGATACACAAGTATTGCATATGAGTACAAGAGAGTTTAGAGAACCTAAAAAATATATATTTATAGTCACTAAGGATGGTGAATCATTATTATTTGAAAATAATGATCGTGTAACCTATAAGGAAGTAGTGAGTGGCACATAAGTTTCCAAGTGGAAAAAACTTTGAATTATGAAATGTATTACGTGTATCAAAACCAAGTTTGGATTTTGGTAGTTACTCTAGTGGATGTAAATCCTTCTTGTAACACCACAAGATTTTATGGTATGCGTCTTTTAAATTTAACATATTCAATAGATTATATTGCACACAACACCGAGTTTAAAACCATAATATATTATCTAAAATGTAACCATTATAACCTAGCTGTTAAATTGGAGATAATGAATAACATTAACCACATTATGAAATTTATATATTATATATTCAATAAAATATTTTTACAATCATCCATTTTTTTATATTCATATGATAAGAAGAAATCCAATTTTATGCATAAAAGACTTTTTTTTTCTAATGACAGTTTTACCACCTTTTAATGGCACACTTGTTTTAAATCTAAATTTTAAAAATTTTATAAATTCTATTGAAAAAAATAAAATTAATTTTTAAAATGTAATGTCAAAATTAGATTAGGTTAATTTTTTTGTATTTTTTGGATAATATTTATTTGGGCAGTTGATCTTACTTTCTAGAGGTTGGAACAACATATGGTTAGAATGTGATTCCACTACCATTGTTAAAACCATTAGAATGGGAATGATTCATCTTTTATGGAACCTGACTTCTAAGTGGATGAATTGTCTTGAAAAAATTTCTTCAATGAGTTACATCATCACTCACACATATCGGGAAGCTAACTTTCTTACTGATGGACTTACAAATAAATGTGTTACTAAAGAGGGATACATATGCTCCAATACTCTCCCTGGGGACATGTTTCCAACTTTCTTAAGAGAAAAATGTAAAATTCATTCATTCAGGCTCTTTTAACTTTTATTTTCATTAATAAAGATCCATTGATCTCATCTTTATCAAAAAAAGAAGGTCCAAATTTAGTAAACAAGTGTCTTTTAGTTTTAACCAATATGAATATTTACTTTGGTATTTTTTGTTACCCCGATAAAGGGTAAATTAGGTAATTTAGGTTAAAAATAAAATGATTAGGATTATAAAATTTATATAAAACTTTCACAAATTTTATTGAATGATTTATATTCGACCCTTAAAACCTAATTACTAAATTTGAGTTTTTTAATGGAAAATTTTCCACAAGAATGAATTTTATATTATTTAAATTAAAGAAAATCACAAATGTCAAATTATTTACATTTTTAGAAAATGGGGTTTTGGAGACCCTTTTACACGGGCGACCGCTATTGGAAATCGCTATTGATTCCCTATAGCGACTGCCAATGGTGATCTCAATACTTCTAAAAGAAATTCAGCACCCCTCCCCCTGATCCCGAACCCAAAACCTACCCCCTACCCCTCACAACTGCCCATCCCATCCCTTACCGCACTAGCTTCAGATCTTGGGCACTGCCTCCCCTCCCTCGCTGCATTGGCAATGCCGCACTGCCAACGCTGCACTGGCTCCACCTCCGGTTTCTGCCGACATCATTGCTCATCCCTCCCTCGCCGCACTGCCCATACCCTCCCTCACTGCACTAGAGCCACCTCACTGCCTCCTCCTTCAGCTCCCCACCATCATTAGAGCCTGTCCCCTCCCTCGCCTCACAGCCTCCGACTTCGGCTCCCCTCCGCTACCCCTCCTCTCTCTCACAGCACCACCTCCGGCTCCCCTCGGTTCCAAATTGTCGCGCTATAAAGTATGCCCTAATTTCCATTTTAAGGTTTTAATTTTTGGGAAATTTACATCATAAATTTGACATGCATGAAGATTATATGAATATTATGTGTAAATAAAAAGTGTGGAAATGTAATTTCATGTGTATACGAGTTTGTGTGCATGAAGAATTATGAAACAATGTGTGTTGAGAGCATGTGAACGAGAAGACTTTACACTTTACTTGAATTTGGAAGTTACATACAATGCATATTCCATGTATATGTTTATTGGATTGATATTATAAGTTGTGTTGTTATTTGATTTATACCATTCTTGAGTTTATCACATGTCTCTCTCTGTGTGTGTATCCCATGAGAAATTTTTTGAGGTTTTACCACATTTTTGTGCTTGCATTGCCCATGAGAACCATTTTTGAGTTTAATCACACGTGTTATGATACTATAAGTTATTATTAATGTTATATGATGTTCCTTTATATGATATTAATCCATGTTTCAATGTGACTTACTATGTATATTTTATAGGTAGAATTGAGATGGAATTTAGAGTGACGTATCAATATTTTTTCACATTATTATTATCTCCCACATTTTTATTGACCTAACACTTTTGGGGTATTTGGGTTTTTTCTATATGACTTGAGATACGTACCATGGATTAATATTTTTCATTGTTTATTGACTCTATTATGTTATTGTTTATTGTTTTCTTTATTGATACCAAGGGTTTATTTTCTACATTGATGACATTAAGACCCTTACTACTAGTAACAAACATCTTGCATAAAAGGATACCTGTTCGAGGCCATGAGGAACACTGTATTGGACCCTATGATCTAGCATGGGGCATCACATTTATTGTCCCACATATTCTCAATTGATAACATAAGTGAAGATAGATTGGTATTTTTTTTGTTCTGGAATTGTATATATTTGATGTTATCCTTGATACAGATTAGTTAGTTTTCCATAAACTAGAGATTGATTTCTATATTTGATGGTTAATATTTATTTCATTTAATGGAACAAAGGCAGTGTGAATCCAAGAGGCAGTGATAAATTATTTGTACAAAGATATAGTTTCTCTGAGTTTGAGAAGACTGTTCATCACTAATTGATTTTGGTCACTTTCATCACAAATTATATTTGTTGATTTATTAGTAGGCATTAACTTAGTCACTAAGGTTGATAGTTCAATATTGGTATTTGATGAATTTTTTGATGTACCACATATGCATGCAAGTTATAATATTCCTTTCATGAAAAATGTTTACTCTATGGAATTATAGACCAAATTCATTCTTAATATAGTTTCTTGAATATATAATCATCATTAGATTTACCATACCAACATGGTGGCAATGACATGGGCTTTCACTTCCATTCCATTATCTATTCTCTTGTTTATTATTCAGAGATATAAATTTTTTATTTTATCAATGGTCCATATGCAATTAGATAGTCTTTATTTTAAATATATTTGATATGAAAAATTCATATAATATGAATTTTTATGTAAATGTTTGTTATACAAATATTATTATGGATAAAATTTGGATTGATCTTCCAAATAAAACGTCTAGAGAATATTTCAAGGGAATTATGTAGTTTATTGAGTTCACTGGAGGATTTCAAAGTGAATTTATTAGTTGTCCAGGTAGAAAATGTACAAACAGGTATCAATTCATATGAGATACCATGAGGGATCACCTATTCTTGAATGAATTTTTGAAAAATTGTAAGATTTGGGATCGTTATGGGGAAGAATATATTTGTCATCAAAATAAAAAATACAGTACATATGGATGTTTATGTTAGGATGAATGATTCAATGCATGAAATTCTTACTAAAATGGTTTGTGGGTTGGCTCCTAAAGGCATTGACATCCAGAATGTTGAGACCGATGAGGTAAATCTGTGATCTGGTGTAGATCATTATTTGAGGAGGTTTTATGAAGTACTTGATGATGATAAAAATGGAATTATATCTTGGATGTATCGCTTACAATAAATTGTTGTTTATCATGGAGTTTTTGCATTTGAAGATTTTAAATCAATGGTCAGACACATCGTTCGACATGCTATTGGTGTTATTGAAAAAGGTTCTTCCTGTCAATGCTAAGATTCCTGAGTCGTATTACCATGCTCATAAGTTTATAGAGATCTTAGGTTTTACATATGAGACCATAGATACATATTCAAACAACTGCATGTTGTTTAGAAAATAAACTACCCATTTGGATATTTGTACGGTCTGTGGAACTTAAAGGTGGAAAGAGAATAGGGGAAATCAAACTCATCAAAGTTAGATTGTGAAACAGGGAAAACTGATTGCTGTAAAGAAAATGCATTAATTTCCCCTAAATCCTTGGTTGAAAAGATTTTTTATGTCATCTACACTTTCTAATTTAATGAGATGGCATGCAGAAAGAAATAAGGAAAGTGATATGTTAACCCACCCGACAAACTCTCATGTACGGAAGGATTTCGATAAGAGACACCCCGACTTTGATAAATATTTCATAATGTTCAATTAGGGTTGGAAGCATATGGTTTCAATCCATTCAAGTCTATGGTTGGCGCAACTCATAGCACATGGCCCAAGGTGTTGGTTCCATATAATCTTCCTCTGTAGCTTTGTATGAAGAAAAAAATTATATTACTTTCCACTCTTATTGATGGACCTAGAAGTCTTGGGGATAAGATTTATGTTTACCTTCATCCATTGATTGATGAGTTGAATGAATTTTAGGGTGATGGTGTAATGACTTATGACTTTGAAATAAATGAAATGTTCAAACTGCAAGCTGCTTTATTGTGGACAATCAATGACTTACTAGATTATGAAAATTTATCAGGCTAGAGTACGAAAGGGGAATTTTCTTGCCTTTGTTGCAATAAAAGTAAAAATCCTTATGGCTTAAACATTCTAGAAAATGGGCATACATGGGTCACATACATTTTCTCCCCCCTCAGCATAGGTTCAGAAAGGATAGAGTGACATTTTATGGTTCTATAGAGTTTAGCCTAGCACCAAATATCATGATAGGATTAGAAATGTTATCGTAGATTGAGGAAGAAAACATCCACATGATATATGAATTTTAGTATTCGATGGATCATCCATTACCTAATATTCATGGTGCGGGTAGATAGAATAGTCACAATTGGAAAAAGAAAATTATTTTTTATAATCTCCCCTATTGAAAAAAAAACACACTAAGGAATAATTTGGATGTCATTCACATTGAAAAAAATGTTTGTGATAATATATTGTAGACCATTTTAGGTGTTAGTGGAAAATTAAAGGACCATGTTAATGCACGTCGTGATTTGGAAGAAATGGGTTTAAGGAAGCAGTTTCATTTATAGTTAGCTGAGGGAAACAAGGAATATATTCCTGCTACACAATATACGATGACTACAAAGGAGAAAGAGACATTTCTTTCCATTTTGAAGATGATTAAGTTTCCTGATGGTTACTATTCTAATATTTCAAAGTGTGTGAATCTTACAAGAAGGACATTTAAAGGGATGAAAAGTCATGAAAATTACATACTACTTTAATAGTTGATTCCAATCACAATTTGTGATTGTTTATCCCACAATGTTGTTCAACCATTGATTGAGATGAGTATTTTTTTTAGAAATCTTTGTTTAAGAAATAAATGAATGAGTGATTTAAAAAGTTTACAGGACTGAATTGTTACTACACTTTTTCACTTTGAGAAACTATTTTCCCCCTCATTTTTTGATGTTATGGTTCACTTGACAGCACACCAAACTGATGAAGTAATGGTTTCTAGTCCACTGCAATTCAGGTGGATGTATCCTATTGAGTGGTATCTGAATACATTGAAACAATTTGTACACAACAGAGTTCATCTGAAGGCATTAATAGGAAATGGTTATTTGATGGATGAGTGTACTACTTTTTGTACATAATATCTTATGTATGTTGAAAAAAAATTAGATAATCCATCTCAGATTCATTATGGTCCAGTTGGATAAGGAACCATATTTGATATGGACAACATCGAGTGGATACAAGATCATCGATATATCTTGTTCAATACTCCATCAATTGAACCATTAATGTAGTAAGTGTCTTATCACTTTTATTTTTTAACTTTTACATGTTCTTTTGCATAAGTTGATCATTTAAACATCGCATTATCATTTGTAGGAAACATATTAATGAGCTAAAATAAGAGATATCTCTTGTGAGTGAGTATCAAATTCAACAATCTCATTATGCGTCATTTCATGATTGGTTCAAGGATTTTGTACGTATAAATTGATTTTCATTATGAGTGAAGTATTATACTAATTTAATTTTGCAGAAATCATTATTGAATTCTATGAATTATGTAGGTTTATAACGTAAGGGAGTTAGGTGACCCCACACAAACTAAAGAATTTATCCAACTAGCTGAGGGTCCATCTATAACGGCTTGTTGTTATAAATCTATAGATGCTAATGGTTTTTGATTTCTCATTAAAGATGTCGACGAAAAACAAGAAACAAAAAATAGTGGCATTATTTTTCCATTCGTTTATTCTATTTATTACTATGGTCAATTGACAGACATCATTGAAGTTGTATATGCACACGAGTTGAAGTACATATTGTTAAAGTGTAATTGGGTTGATCCAGTGCGTGGAAGTAAAGTTGATCAATATTAGTTTAAATTGGTGAATTTTAACTATATGTTATACAGAAATGAATGAGTTGATAATGAACCTTTCATTTTGACATCACCAGCGGAACAAGTATTCTTCGTTACTTTGCCTTCGAATCCTAGTTGGCAAGTTGTTATGAAAATGTCTAGGTGAGGAGTGTTTTTATTTGAACAAGATTAACCCGATATTATTCCCTTTGTATCCCAACAACTTTATCAACATACCATAGTTCAACGTGAAGAAGATATTTATTGGGTTAGATTGGCTATTGAAGGAGAAACAATCGATTTTCATGTTTAATGAAAGGTATAATTGTTTTCCCGCTCTTCAGTTAAAAGACTTTTTTTAATTGTTTAAAACAACCTAAAAATAATTTAGTACATAAGATTTTTTATTTATTATTAATCATAATTAACCTTATATTTGATCCTTTTTGATGTATTCACTTACAAGCATGTGTGAACCAAGATTCTGGTATTTGGTTCTATAACAACCCTTCTTTTTATTACACACTTAAAATTGATTTATTACATAACATATTCACTTGATAAAACATAGAAGATCGAGAGGTATAGTGTATTTGGGGATTATTAACATTACATAATAGCTTAGAACATAAAAGACACAACATCTTTATTGAAAAATTCCTTTACATCACCATTACATTCCCTCGTACTTAGCATTGCATGTGATAACTTGAGGACATCCATAAGAAGAGGGTGATCTATAAAGCCCAGTAAGGGAATAAACATGGAATAACATGAGGAATAAAATACATGTTAGAAAATAGGAATATCAATGGAGCACAAGAGAAACATGAACATAAAGGCATGATAAAGCATGATAATCATAACATGGAAATGTGGCAACAACACTTAACATGGAATTAGCATGAGCCAAGGCTCATTGCACATGAAGCATGAGTAAACCCTCATTGAACATGAAGAACGAGTAAAACCTCATTGCACTTTAATTAGAATGAGTCAACACCCATTGTACATGATGTATCATGATACTATACTTTACCCAATGCATTGGAGCACTATCAGGGCGCACCCTTCTTAAACATTTTATTTCATGCATAAGTGTGCCACATGGATCATATAACATGGAATCAATAATCACCATTTATTCCATGATAAATGTATGTGGAATACATACATGAATATTTATAATCAATAAGTAAATGTTCATATAGTTGAATACCCTTGATAGAGAAATGGGCATGGTATTCACTACACAATGACATTGGTTTGGAAAATCGTAGTGCAATTTCGGCAGCATAACGGTGTGAAATAAGAACTCATAAAAAATGGTTGATGAGAGAGAAAGGGGTGTATCATCATATTTACATGAAATGGATAGTAATGGGGTCATATAGATACAAGTACCAAAAAACTTAATGGAATTTATATTCATAATTCAAAATAATTACTTGGATGTAAATGAGGAGAGAGAAATCCCTCCCAGAATTTTGACATGGTAATGGGTGTACATGGGAGACATTAATGAGAGAGAAAGGGGTATCCCATCATCCAAACATATATAGGGAAGTATGCGGGAGGTGATAAATCATACCCCAACATTTTTAATTGAAAACAAAAGGGCATAACAATTTAAAGAAAATTGGACAAAAATGAGAAAGGAAGAAATCCCTTACTTGGAAGTGTGATCCCAAAGTCTTGGGAGAGGCTTGAGAGAGGATTCTTGGGAGCTTGGGGAAACTTGGGAGGAATCTAGAGAGATGAGTGCAGGGTTTTGTTGAACTCCAATGGCTTTGAATGAAGAGGAAGTGGGATATTGGGTGGGTTTATATAGGAAAAGAGAGGAAATTCTTTATTATTTATGTTTGGGACACCTCACATTAAACTAATCAAAACCACAAACCATCCCATGGTTTTTTTCCCATGGTTTTTTCCCATGGTTTTACCAAATTGGAGTGGAAAAGAATATTTTATGTGGCCAAAATTCTTAAAATAATAGGGTTTCTTTTGTGGAGGTGAGTCACACTCTCAAGGAAAACAATTTAAAAAGACAAAATGTTTTATAAGCCTTAAAGGGTCCACTAAAGCTTTGTAAAATAAATCAAACAAACCCAAAATCAAATTATTTTAATGGAAAAACATATATTGGACGAAAATAATGTTTATGTTATTTTATTACATCACTATTAGGTCATTATGATGTCATAAAACACATTGTATATTTAAACGGTATTTAATTTTTTCCCAAAAATTCGACTGTCTCAGAAAATTATGAAAAATTATCCGTTGGATAATTTCGATGTCCTGATTCAAAAAATAATATTCATTTTATCTAAATAATTTTATAAATAAGTGAATTTTTACTTTTAAAATAAAAACCGACATTTACCTAAAATTCTTGGGTTTTGACAAAAACAGCTTTCAAACCTTAATAAAAATTACAATTGCATTCATAAAATTATATGATAATGTATATTTAATAAAAATTAACTTAATTATAATAATATTTTATTAAATTATTATTTAATTCAATTTCATAGTTGAATATTAACTAAAAATACTATTTTTTCTTTAAAAACTAATTAAAAAATAACAATAATAAAATGAATGCACATTCTTTATACAAAAGTAATGTACATAGTCATAGTGCTAGGGTATTGTTACATAACCCCTTATAACACCCGCATAAGACCAAAGGGTAAGGTGTGCAATGGTGACAGACTCTTGGGGTGGATCGGATAACATCGCTCAGGTGGTAATATCTATTAACTTCCACTTCTCCCATAGTCAGTTCGGCTCAAGCTTAACGTGTTCAAGCTCGACTTGGGCTTGGTCAAGAGCAAAGACCAATGAAGCGACCTCCTTTCTGAGCTCTGACAAATGGGCTTCGTATGGGGAAATTCTACTGGATGAGGCCATCACTTCCTTTGTCTGAGTAAATTCGATTTGTTAGCACCCTATATTTATACTAATCATGTGATCACTGTTCAATGACTATATTAGCAATGATCACAATTCATAATGGTATTTTAAAATCTAGAAATGTAAAACCAATGATGTTCACATTTTATATAACCATAATAATAAATTTAATTAGATTAAGAGAAATTTCCATTAATGAAAGTTTGGGTCGTTACGAGTTCCATCTCTAGAATTAATTGGATGAACTCTATTTCTTTGGTTTTATAAATTGTTTTCTAGATCAAATTGAAAAGGTTTATTACTTTGAGTAAAAGAATTTTTTAAATAATGTGATTTCACCCTAGTTATGGGTAAAGGAAAAAAGATGATATTTTCAATGTATGGAAATGTTTTGTGACCTTGTGGATTCGATTTTAAGGTCCCCCTCTCCCTTTCCATATCATTTCAATTGTTGTTGTAATTTCTAATTAGATTGATTATTTTTTATGGGATGATGATTCTACTTTGATATTGAAAGATATATATTTCACACACATATGTGTTTATATAGATATAATATCCCCCCTGGACAGCCCCACCCCACACCCCCTAGACAGCCCCACCCCCACCTACACAACCCCTCCACCTGGACAGCCCCCCGGGACAACCCCCCCTTGGACAAACCCCTTCCAGACATCTCCCACCTCTCAGACATCCCACCCCCCAAAAATACCCCTAGACAGCCCCCACACCCCCACCCATGGATAGCCCCACCCCACTCTCCCTGGATAGCCCCACCCCACCTGTACAACTGCTCCACTTGGACAGCCCCCTGGACTTCCCCCTCCCGGATATCCCCCTCCCAAATATCCCCCTCCTAGAAATCCCACCACCCTTTGTACAACCCCCCTCCCCCTTGTACTGCACCAGCCCCTTCCCTACCCCCCTTCCCTACACCAGCCAGCCCTTCCCCGTCCCCCCTTCCCTTGAACCAACCCCTACCCCCTGCCCCCTTCACCCCCCTCCCGACACCCAGCCCACCCCACTCCCCCCGGATAGCCCCCACCCCACTCCCCCCGAATAGCCCCAACCCCACACCACTCCCCCCGGATATCCCCACCCCTATCTGAACAACCCCTCCACCTGGACAAACCCCCCTGAACATCCCCCCCTTCACCCCCACTACCCTACCCCCTTCACCCCCTCCTTGCACCCATACCACCCCCCACTCCCCCTGGAAATCCCCACCCCACTCCCCCCGAACAACCCCAGCCTCACCCCACTCCCCCCAAACAACCCCACCACTACCTACACAACCCCTCCACCTAGAAACCCCCCCTTGGACAACCCCCCTTCACCCCCACTACCCCCTTCCCCCTTCACCCCTCCTGCACCCAACCCACCCCACTCCCCTGGACGGTCCCCACCCCACTCCCCTCAGATAGCCCCATCCCCACCCACTCCACCCGGACCAGCCCCATCCCTACCTACACAACCCCTCCACCTAGACAACACCCCTTGGATAACCCCCCTCTCAAACAACCCACCCCCCAAAACACCCCTCGGACATCCCCACAGCCCCAGCTCCTCGACATCCCCAACCCACCCCTAGACAACCCCATCCCCACCTACACAAACCCTCCACCTGGACAACCCCCCTGGACAACCCCCCCTCTCAGACAACCCACCCCCAAAACTCCCCGCAGACAACTGCCCCAACCCCCAGCCCCTCGACAGCCCCACCCCACTCCCCCTAGACACCCCCACCCCCACCTGCACAACCCCTCCACCTGGACAGCCCCCTACTCCCAACCCCCCTTGGACAACACCCCCCTCCTGGATAGCCCACCCCCCATAAATCCCCTCAGACAGCCCCACCACACCCCCAACCCCTCCCTACTCCCAACCCCTTCCGAATATCCCACCACCCATAACTCCCATAAGATATTCTCTAGACATCCCCACCATAGCTCCAACCCCTTACAACTCCCAACCCTCCTCTTGTACAGCCCACCCCCCATAATTCCCCCTAGACTGCCCCTAGACAGCCCCACCACACCCCCATCCCCTCCCCACTCCCACCCCCTCCCGAACAGCCCACCCCCCATAACCCCCCGGAAAAACCCCTAGACCAGCCCCACCACACCCCCAGCCCCTCCCCTCTCCCAACCCCCCCTCTCGGATAGCCTACCCCCCAAATCACTTCACATTAAAAGAACCCTCTAAATACAAGCTTTTTTGTACATAATTTTATTTCTATTATGTTAAGTTTCTAATTTTTTAAAACCATATACCTTTTTGTTTTATTAACAACTATACAAGTTTAATTTTTTTAAAAACAATCCAATTTATCTTTTTGACACTTTGGATGGCCCCCTTACTAAAGTTTTCTATGACTGCAGACATGACAGGGGAACAAGCAGCACATCCACATCATCCATATGATCCATCTATGTCTAAGAGTCAAGGTATGTTTTAATGTAACTGTGTTTATTTTTTTAATTAATTATATATATATATATATATATATATATTCACATCTATCAAATTATGTATAAAATTGTTTTCAACAGGATCAGACTCGACCGCTTCTTCCTCTTGCAAGAGAGCCCCTGGTTGTGTCATTTCATCATGGAATTCTGACATGACCATTTATGTTTCATTTGATGAGAGATTTCATCATGTGGGACTGACTTCCCCTACATTTATCCGTCAGCTGGGTCATACCATATGAAACCCACATTGATTTCCATTTACCACACGTGATTGAGATTCAATCCCTTAGGATAAATTAGATTGTCTTTGAAGGGAAGTTCAGGTAAGAAGACCATTTTTGTTTCTTCCCTATGTTTAAAAACTATTAACATGTGTGATTTCTTTTCTTAAATAGAATAATCTAAAAGTGTGCCCTGATGAGTTTTGTCCGGTGTTAATGGGAAAATTTCATAATATTTGGAAGGATTTTAATGGAAAAATCAAGAGGGAGCATTGGGTACTAAACGTGGGTGCCCCAGACATTCTGGAAAAAGTCCCGAGAGGTGTTCTCCTATCTTAGTGGCGCGACTTAGTTGCATATTGGTCTAGTAAGGCCATTGTGGTTAGTATATTTATTTTGGTATATATATTTTCAAGAATGTATGACATTATATTTGTTTGAATTTTAAATTAATAGAATGTAGGAGGTGTCAGCATGCCATTTCGAGAATCAAGCATTGCAGGGACCGCCTCACAGGCTCGGGACTCATCACGTGTCTCAGATCCGACATGATGTATTTATTATTTATTTTTTAATTTATTATTTAATATGGTTTTATGTTATATTTTTATATTTTATTGGTATACAGTTACAGGAGCAAGGTTCACTGATTGATATAATGTTAGTGTGGATGAGAACTCATGATCGAAATGATCCAGAGGCTGAAGCTCTTATAGTAAGTGCTTCTACTCATTACCAATACTTAAATACATCTGTATATAAACATATATATTTATATATATAAATATTACATAGGATCAATTTGAAGTTGAGTTAGAACAACTGCCAAAGGACTAGCGATAGCTTCCCATGCGAAGGGATGAGATATTCCATCGTATTATTGGTCATGACGAGCATTGATATAGTTTTACATATGGAACGGGGATTCCTCATTCTGTAGTATCACATGCTGAGGTTTTCGGTCCTGCTGTTTCTTGGATGACACAACAACTGTCAGATTTCAAGGCACGGCTGCACGTTTTCAAGGAGGTAAATGCGCAATTGATCGTTGAGGTTAGAACATTGTAGGAATATGTGTGTTCGGTTGATGGTGCAGGGGATCATACGACGCAGGTTTATACTGAGTTAATTTATTTTCTTTCTATTATATTTGTTATTAAAATATTTATATTTTTTATTTTTTGTAGGCCCCTAGCACACCAGAAGGAGGTAGTAGGCATGACCACGCATGACGCATCATATTCAAGAGGTGCATTTATTTTATATTTATTATTTAATTAATGTTATATATTGATTTAAACTTTAAATTTAAACTTGTTTTAGATTAAAACAATTTATTTTTTAAAAAACTCCACTATTTTTTAATTTTAAGAGTATGATCAGTAATTGGATACTTTATTATGATAGATAATTTCTTGGAATCCCTGTTGGAGGATAGGAATTAGGCTAGGTGGCCCAATGGAATAATGACCCAATGGAAAATGGACCAATGGCCCAATAGCCCAATGGCCTATTGGCCTAAGGGCCGAATAGCCTACTGGATCTCATGGTAATTTCAAAGGGCTTGAACTTCTCTCACATATGATTTCTCTTATATTGTAATTGTTAGAGTTCATCTTTGTCTTGGTCTTATGAAAACCCTAGTAGAGCTACCTATTTTCCAAGATTATACAAATGATCTTCATAACGAATACATGTATGAATTATTCCATTTCTTTTATTTTCAACAATGATTTTATTTTTATTTACTTATATTTATAATGATTTCTGGTTGGCATGTTCTCCCTCCACTTCACTTACTGCCTATCATGTTATGCTAGAACCCATCTCAGTTTTGTATAAATGTATTTTTGGTGGTTTTTGGATGGTGTTGGTGGATACATTCAGTATATATGGTGCAAATCGGTTGTTCTATTTCCCTAATATGATTTCTAGTTGTTTTAGTGGTGGAATGTGATATGTTTTGGTGTCTATCCTCTTATGGATTTTTTCCTTGTCAGTGTTCTTCGACTGGGGGGTGGGGTTGTATGGGGTGAGTGGGGGGGGGGGGGGGCTGTCCGGGGGGTGGGGGTGGGGTGGGGTGGGGGTTGTCTAAGGGTAGGGGGGCTGTCCCGGGGAGATTTTTTGGGGGGTGGCGGCTATCCGGGGGGGGGGGGACGTGAGGGGACTTTCTGGGTGAGTATGGGGGGGGGGGCTTTTGGGGGGGGGGAGTGTGGGGATGGGTGGGGGCTGTCTGGGGGTGGGGGGCTGTCCGGGGTGAGTGGGGGGGGGGCTGTTCGGGAGGAGTTTTTTTTGGGGGGGGGATGTCTGGGGGTGGGGGCTATCTGGGGTGAGTGGGGGGGAGCGCTGTTCAGGGGGGGGGGTGAAGGGTGTGGGGGGGGCATTTGAGGTGCTGTCTGAGGTGAGTTAGGGTGGGGGGCTATTTGGGGAGAGTTTTTTTTGGGGTGGGGTGGGGGAGGTGGGGGTGGGGCTATCCGGGGTGAGTGGGGGGGGGGGGGGGTTCTGTCTGGGGTGAGTGGGGGGGGGGGGTTGTCCTGGGGGGGGGAGTGGGGGATGTATGAGGGTGGGGGGCTCTCCCGTCGGATTTGGGGGGGGTGGCTGTTTGGGGTGAGTGGGGTGCTGTCCAGGGGAGTATTTAAGGGGGTGGGATATCTGGGGTGAGTGGGAGGGGCTATCAGGGGGGAGCTTTTTTTGGGGGGGGGGGTTGTCTGGGGATGGGGGGTGCTATGCAGGGTGTGGAGGTGGGGGGGGGGGGTCAGTTCAGGGTGGGGGCTGTCCGGGAGGGAGGGCTGCCTGGGGGGAGTTTTTTTGGGGGGCGTGTCCAGGGGGGAGGGTGGGGGCTGTAGAGGGTTGGGAGGGGGCTGTCCAGGGGGGGTTGGGGGGCTATTCAGAACTAAACTTTACTCTATATAGTTCAATGTAATGCAAACGTAGATGAATGGTTGTCCAAACCTATTTTCGAACAACCTCATCACGTACGAGCAACGTAGTAGGTGCCTACTAAAGTAGAGTACTGAGTCTAAAGGCCTAATGTCAAAATTGGACTAATGAAAAATTGGTTAAATGGTGACTTGGACAATTGGAAAAATTACTAGATGGCTTAATGGACTAACTCCCTAATGGACTAAGGCCCCAACACCCTAATAGCCTAACGACCAAATGGACAATTGGTCAAATGGACTACTATCCTAATTACCTAATGTCCTAATTACCTAATGTCCCATTGGCCTAATGGCATATTATCCTATTTTACTAATGGTAAAATATCCTAATTCCATATTAGACTATTTTCCTAATGGCCAATTGTCTAAATAGAGACTTGGCCAACTGGCCAAATTCACAAATTCCCAAATGACCAAACTTACTAACGGCCTAACAGCTTAACGCCCTAAGGGCCTAACGACCTAACGCCCTAACGCCCTAATGACCTAAAGCTCTAATGACCTAACACCCTAATGGCCAAATTCCCTAACGGACAATTGCCACATGACAAATTCCCAACCGCCCTAATGCCCTAACACCCTAACACCCTAACTCCCTAACGGCCTAACTGCCTAACGGCCCAACGGCCCAACAACATCCTAATGGCCGAACAACGTCCCAATGCCTGAACAATGGCCTAATGGACGAACAACGACCCAATGACCTAACAACGAACCAATGGACTAACAAAGGCCCAATGACCTAACAACGACCCAATGGCCTAACAACAACTTAACAATGACCCAAAGACCTAACAACAACCCAACAACTGAACAACGTCCCAACAATGGCCGGACAACCTAACAGACTACTATCCTAAATTTGAGTGTTAATTATGAACCTAATAAACTTATTTTAATTATATAAATTTATTTATAATTTTTTGAAACCATTTGGATGAGGTTATAATATTTATAATATTTTATTTAAGGAAAAGACAAACATGTCACATTCATATTTTAATAAGTATATTATTTTTACTAAGGTGTTACTCAGAATATATCTTCAAATATAGATATTATTTTTAAAGAAAACAAATTTATATACATCATGATATTTAATTTTTAATTTTTATGGAATAAAAAATTACCTTAAATAATTCTACAATGATTATGTAATAATTATTTTATTAATGAAACAATAAAATAAATGATATTAAAAATATAAAAATAAATATAATTTCAATTAATTATGGTTATTAATTAATTTTTTGGATGATTATGAGATATTATTTTCGTTTTAAATGTATTTGTTCTAAGTTATCCAGTTGTCTTGATTTCCTTAAGGCCAAAGTAATGAATATTTTCAAAATTTACACCAATGATATTTTATCAAAATAATATTTTATTAAATTATTTAAAAATCATAAAAAAAATTAAAAATAAAAAGTGATTATGATTTTATCTAAAATATCAGAAGTTATTCATTTATAGACCAATTGAAATTTTTTAAGTAAAAATTACCATATTTTAATTTTAAATAAACCATTACCATAATTAAAATTAAATTATGTTATCTAATGTCAATCAAAATGATAAGGTTTAAAGTAAATCCAAAACATGTCAAAATTTTATTAGTTGATGAGATTAAAATCCTATATAAACTTATATTCTAATAATTGTATTTTTTTTCATTTTAATAGACATTTAATTTATTATAATTTAATATTTTGAGGATTTCCAAGGGTACCCCCCACCTCAATCATAAAAGGAAACTACTTCCTTAATTTTATTTCACCACCTTGAACCGTTTATCTAAACCAGGTCCTACCCGTATATCCTTATAAAATCCTCATAAATGTTTTAGAGGTCTTATATATCCAGAAATACCATCTCTATATCCCTTAAGAAGAGGTCTAAAGGAAGTCCTCTGAAGAAGAGGTAATCATTTTTACCAACTCATTCAGATTAATTTCTTATTTTACCTCCTATTTATGTGTTATTTCCCTTATAAAATAATAAATTAAGTATTATATATATAATTATATGTTATTATGATTATGAAACAACTATATTATACCTTTTATCCATATTACGAAAAATTAAAGCAACACATGTGCGTACGTACGACTTATCATCTTCAAGTAGCGGTGTAATTCATTTTCTATGATCAATATTAAAAAATGATTCTAAAAATGTATTTAATGATTAAATATGATATTTTTTACATTAATAATATTATTTATATGTTGGATATATACCCTATTCAATATAACCAAGACTTACACATGAAAACATGCTAGGAAAATGAAGTAGTTAACACCTGAAACATGGATAATAATGAAATATAATTGAAAAAAGAGTGGTAAAATGTTATAATGGGATTATATATGGTATAATAAATATTAATATGATTATTTTATAAGATAATAATATGTTTAAAACCACTATGCATGAGGTTCAGACACATTTAAAGGAAGTCAAACCCAAGTTAAGGATTTTTCTCACCTCACTTTTATTTCTATGGGATCCGCCTTATTCACCACTTATTTCTTATGTGTGTTGTATGTATACTCATAATTGATATATATTATCATGAATTTATTTATAATCTTGTTATTTAATGTTTTTTAACTGTTATTCCTTCATGGGGATTATGATTCAATTGTTATAAAGTGGTATGAGATACTTTGGATTGTTTAACGATTATATTCCTCAAGAATGTTCTTAATTATATTTTAATGGTATTTCCATTATTTGGGTTAAAAATATACTCTAATGATTATTTCATGTGTCAAATGAATTTTGGTTATCTTAAGTTATATTATCACTTGTTTTATGTGGATTTATAACTAATAAATATAATCGATACATTGGGTTAACACCCATACTTTCTTTTAAAAATACTCTTTTAAATGTTTCTTTTTTTTTAAATTTAAAAGATATGTTTTTTATACAACCTAGTGGATTTTACCACTTTCACGATGTCTTAATATTTTTAGGAATCCCTTAAAAGTCTTTAATTTTATTTCCAAATAAAATGCTTTCTTTTATAAATTTATCGCTTTTTAAATAAATGATTACAAAGTAAAAAGTGTATTTATCTCAAGAAATTTTCAATTATTTTGTTAGAGTATTTTCATATATGTCAAAAACCTATATTTAATATTATGTTACCATATACCATATTTTATTTAATTTTTTATGATTATTTTTGGGAATGTACTATCATGATACCATTCACCATATTACTCTGGATAGTTTATGATTATGTTTATTATTTGGGGATATTATTTATATTTCATATTAAAGTCTCAATTTAAATTTATATGTTTATTAAGTTCCACCCATTTCATATGAAGAATTAATTTTACTTAGTATGTGATGGGATGGTCCCTCTATAGCCCCTTGATTCATCGGTAGGTCTCATAAGAAAAACTTGACTAGTCTGAATGGCCCGAAGGCCTTCATTTTTATTGATTTTTTGATAACCCCCCTTTCAATGAGGGGGAACCCTTACAAGGAACGTAGGTTCAGAGATTACATGGACCATAGTATTAGGAGATTACATGACCAGAAGGTCTTATAGAATTCAACCAAACTATCTATAAGGAACTGCCCCTCCCCAGCATCTGCATCGTGATAGTAGCTCTCCACCTTCGCATGAACCTCAACTAGGTTTTTACTCATTTATGTATAGTGTCTTGGCCAAATCCTTGATGGTATGTTTATGATTTCCTACATTATGAATTCCCTCATTATGATATTAGTAAATGATAATCCATGTGATTATTCAACTAGCATAATATCCATGGTCATCTTTCATTCTCATGTGGTTATTTATATGGTATTATTTTTTCATCTTTTTCCTTCTATATTATGCTCAAGATTATGTTTTTAGTTATTCACATTGCCTTATTTTTTATGTTTATGATAGCTTTTGCTGTATTTTTTAACCTTACTGATCATATGATCTCACCCCTTTATTATATTTTATTTTTTTCCAGGATAAAAAATGTATATAATGTTTGAAATGCAGGGATAATAAAGGAGAATAAGGATGTTTTCAAAGGATTTTATATGTTGTATTCCATTTAAATTTGTAATGTAAAAAATCATGTATGTATCTAGTTTTCCAAAACTACTAAACTACTAAGTCCTTTGGGATCTGATATCTTGTTTATAGTTCCAGTGTAATAAAGTAAGGAATCAGCTCTGGGATACTGGGTTTGGGGTCTTTACACTGCTGGTTTCAAATGGGTATTTAAGAAGAAACTATAAATGGATGGACAAGTCAGTAATAATAAAGCATGAATAGTTGAAAAAGGGTTCAAACAACATCAATGACTATATTATGATGAAACCTTTTAACGAATTTCTATGATGAAATCAATCACAATTATAATTTCTATAACAACTTACCACGACTATGAGATTTTTAATATGGATATCAAAACATAATTCCTTAATCAGAACCTTTTAGAAGATGTCTATATGATACAACCTGAAGGGTTTATGACTCCAAAGTATTCCAACAAGGCACAAGTTGTAGAGATCCATTTATGGATTAAAGCAACCATACAAGTTATGGAATATTCAGATTTATAAATCTATAATGGAATTTACTTTTATAAATAAATAATTTGATCCTTGTGTCTGTAAAATATTTAGTGTGATTATGGTAATTTTATTAATAGTTTATTTATAATAACATAGCCTTAAACATTAACTAATATAGTAACTTTATACTAGAATTCAATTTTTTATATTTTAAGTATCTTTATGGTTTATATTTTTAGATAATTAAGTCATAAATATTACATAAAAAACCATATATTACAAAGTGGATAATTTTACAAAGTATCTACTTTTCTCATAATATAAAACTTTTAAAATGAAACATATTTTATTTTCATGATAAATCTTCATGACTTTCAACTTTAATTATTATTTTTATTACTCATCCTTAGACCATGTGAAAAAAATTAGAAACATGAGATGAGCATAAAAAGATCAGTAAGAGGCACGAAAGAAAAAAATATGTTAGTCCAGTAAAAAACATAAAAAATGATAATTTTTTTACCTTTATTATAATATTATTTTATTGTATGAAATAAATCACATCCACATGAATCACACATACTTTTTTATCAAATAAAAACTTTAAAATCCATAGTAATAAAATAAAAATTCTTTTATAGAACTTAGAGCATTATATTCATAACCCATGTTAGAAATAACTTGATCTCATTTAAATTTATAGGATAAACCTAACCTATTAACTCCCACCTTCTTAATTTTGAATATAAAGAACATTACCCAATGCATTGGAGATATATACTGGGATCACCGATCATATAAACTGTATTGGTATTATCTATTTGTATACGTTATATTGGGCTCACTCATTCGTATAAGAAATATAAGGCTCACCCATTCATATAAGTTGTATTAAGTTCACCCATAATAATATATAATTATCATATAACATATTATTAATAATTTTTTTATTATTTCATTTTTTCATCATATTACCCTTTTAAAACTCTTTCGAATCCATATGAAAACCATTTTTGGATATCTAAATACCATTTCCTTTTAAAAATCGATTTTCAAAACTAAAATTACCAGAAAAAAGGGTAATAAGGTTTTTATTTTAAGAAAACATGGATTATTATAAAGGAATATAAACATAAAATGATTATTTTAGCAGTAGGAAAAGCCATTGACACCATATATGTTAAAATAGAACATTCCTTTTACCTTTTATAAATAAAGTAAAGAGGTTCTGTAAAAAGATTCATTTTGAAAAAATTTGTAAGAAATTCAAAATAGACATAAAATTTCCTTTTCAACTGATTTATGTCTATATAAATAAATCCATAAAATAATTTTAAGAATATAGATATCTAAGAAAAGGATTTATAAAATAAATATTTAAAACATTTAAATGAGGTTTTAAGTTAAAGTTTTTTTTAACTCGAGTTTGAATCATCACATACGTTCCTTATCTTCCTGAATAATAAAATTATCTTAATTATTTAATTGATTAATAACCTTTTTAAAATTTATTATTCTTTTTTATTTTATTTATTTCCTTGTTATATTCAATTACTTAATCATTAAATTTATGTCAAATGTTTTAACGATATTTGGATCAAATGTCCAAAATAACTTTGGTAGGTTGACTGTGGTCAAAGAGATCATTATTATATTATCTAAAAAATAATTATCATGAAATAATTATAATTTTTATACACCTATTTACTTTTAAAACCAACCATGAATGTTTCTATGAAAAATTAATTATATTACAATCATGGAGGCAGTAGGCTATACATGCACATTTGTAATGTCTTCATTTTTCAAAGAGAATGAAGGAAAGAAGGTAAGTATCAATTTATATTTATATAATTATTATTATATAAAAAATATAATATTACATATTTAAATACACTTATATATATCATCCATGCGATGTAGTGATGAAAAATTAATCAAATCGCTTCATGGATGTAGTAAAACACACATATGTACGAATGATGTTGTCATTTCTCAATGGATGGAAATGTAAGAAAATGGATGATATATTAGAATTATATAACATTTATTAGGTAATTAATATCATATATATACATTAAAGTGGTCATTATAACCATCAATGAGTGGTAGTTTTGGAAAACAAATTATATCGGTTTGTGAGGTGGTAGTCTAATGTATACACGAACGAAAGTTTCATTTCCAATTTTTTATAATAAGAGATGGATATATGTTATTAAATTAACATAAAAAACCTCAGTATATGAAATATACTAGTTTTATTACTTTATAATGTTTTAAAGAGGTAGAACAAAAAATAAAATGAAAATGCTCAATTAAAAACTATACCTCTTCTTCAGATAACCTCTTTTGGTTTATAACTAAAGAATTCCTAGGTTTTTTTTTGATCAAAAAAGGGACTTTAGAAAATAGGGAGATATTTTAGGAAAGTATTTTGGTAGGTATTACAAGAACCAAAAGGCTATTTAAGTGTATATAGAATAAGATCGGGTTTTAATTTTTAATAATAGAGGTGAGGACACACTTGTAATTTTAAAAAGATTAAAATATATTTATGTTATACTCAAGAAATATGGCTCAAAAAATGGACTATTTCCAAATATTATATGCTATAGAGTTTAAATATGGCCATAAAATAGAATTTATACAATGTTTTAGGCCATTTTAGCCCTTATCTTCTTAGTTTGACCCATGGTAAACTTGTTTTAACCTTAACCATTGCAACAAATTTTTATTGTTTTTACTATTAATTATGAAAAAACACTAAGTTGAACTCATTAAATAATATTAATTATTTTAATTAAAAATATGGAATCCATATTTTCAAATTCAATTCATATAAGTGGTAAAACTTAATTTAAAATTAAACTCACAAAACACGATGAAAAATGATTTTTTAGAAAAATGCCACTTTAAGTCTAAAAATATTTTTTTTCCAAATTAAAGTATAATATTGATTAAAATTACCTTAATTGAATTATTAATAATATAAATGAACTAATTTTAATTTTAATCAATTTTAAAATAAAAATTAACTTTTCAAATTCTTGAAATGAAAAGACAGTTTTTAATAAAAATTAGTATTTTTCATTGTTCATTGAAAAATAAAGGTTTTCAAAAAACAAAAAAAAATAATGTTTTTTTAAATTATTATTTCAAAAATGAAGTTAATTTTTTAAAATTAAAATTTAATAATTTGGAAATAAATTTTTCAAATAAAACTATATAATGTGTGAAAACCCAATTTGGTTTGAAATAAAGCCTTTTTCTTATGACTAAAGAATTATCAAATATTATTATAATGAATATAACTCTATAAAATATAATTAATTAATATTAATAAAACATTATAATTATTTATCTTAACATTACATATTTTTTTACATTCTTCCCACTTTTGGAAGTTGTTCCCTCATAATTTTATTTATTTCTCAAATAGGTGGGGATATTTTTTCTTCATAATTTTTTTTGATTCCCATATTTCTTATTCAACTATATGTTTTTTTCCAAAAAATATTATCTTTAGGAATTATATTATTCCAAAAAAATTTCTCTATATGGACAAGAATCTACAGTGGTTTTACCTTATAAGAATATTTTTCTTTCTACTAAAGTTCTTCTAGGCCCAAAACATGAGATGCATTTGACATATATTTTATTAACAATGAAACATGAAATATATCATGAACCTGAGATAAAATTGAAGGAAAGGTTACTCGATTGGAAACTAATCCAAATTTCTATAGGATTTCATACAAAATAATTAACCATAGACTTAACTTCCCTTTTTATGGAAATGCATAAAACCTTTCCATGGAGATACATTAAGGAAAACATGATCACCTACCTCTAAAGAAAGATCATTACTCCAGCTATTAGCATAAATTTTCTGTATACTCTAAGAAATCATTATATGTTATTGAATAATCTTTACCTTATCAACTATTTCTTATACCAATTCTGGTTACAACAACTTCCTTTTGCCTACTTCATCCCAACAAGATGGAGTTTGAAACCGATTTCTATATAATACCCCAAATGGTGTCATCTATATACCAGAATGATAAACATTATTATAAAAAAACTCAACTAATGATTTATATTGATCATAACTTCCTTGATAATCCATTAAAAAATCATGAATAATGTCTTCCAAGGTCTGAATCAATCACTCGGACTATCCATTATATTGAGGAATAAAAGATATACTAAAATTTCATTTAGTACCCAAGGAATTATAAAGGAATTTCAAAAAATTATAAGTGAACCTAGGATTATGGTTAGATATAATAAATAGATTAAATCCATGTAACCTAATTATCTCATTGAGGTATACATAATAAATATGATATAAATACATAATATCTCAAATGGAAAGTAAATTTGCAGATTTAGTTAGTCTATCAACAATAACCCAAATTTCGTTATTACATTAATATTTCTTTGGTAACCCCACCATAAAATCCATGCATATATTTTCCCATTCCAACCATGATAATGGAAAAGGCTGAATCATCCTCTTTGGTAATCATCATTCATGTTTAACCTGTTGAAAATTAAAACACTTAATGGTAAAGTCAACAACATATCTTTTCATTCCATCCCAATAGCAATACTCTTAAAGGTCTATATACATCTTAGTGATTCCTGGATGAACAAGAAATAAAGAACTTTGAGCTTCACTCAAAAATTTTCTCTTCAACTAGGAATCACAAGGAACACATAATATCCTTCCAAATTTGATAAAACCTACTTTATCAACATTAAATTCTAGAAACTTACCCTTCTTAATAGATTCTATATTTTCCTATAAAACATGATCCTCCTTATGAGCTTTCATAATTATTTCTGATTGATATGATTGTACGGTTAGATGAAACAAAATAAAGTAGGTTCCTTCATGCATAATTTCTATGCCAAAATTCATCAAATCATTAACCAAAGGGTTATGTTCCAAATATAACATAGTTAATGTAGTATTATCTTTCATACTCAAAGAATCAACTACTTTATTTTCTTTTCTTGGATGATAATGAACTGTACAGTCATAATCCTTAATTAGTTTCAACCATTTTCTATTCCTCATGTTCAAGTACTTCTGAGTGAATATATACTTCAAACTTTTATGAGTAGTATATATTTCACACTTTACACCATGTAAATTATTCTTGAAAAATTTTAAAGTAAAAACCATAGTAGCTAATTCCAAATCATGTGAAGGAAAATTTAACTCATGAGGTTTTAGTTGATGTGAAGCAAAACAATTACTTGTTCATTCTTCATCATAACATAACCAAGTCCCTTCAATGAAGCATAATTTTAGATGAAAAGTTCCCAATTTCTATAGGGTAGGTCCAAAATTAGAGCATTCAAAAATATTTATTTCATTTTTTTGGAAATAATCATCAAAAACTTTAATTTAGATGAATTTAACCCCTTTTTGAGTTAACTTTATTAGTGATCTTGATAAACGAGCAAATTTTTCAAAAAAATTCCAGAAGTAACATGATAATACAAGAAAACTATGAATCTCTATGTAATTTGTAGGTCTCAGACATTATTTAACTACTTTAGTTTTATCAGGATCAACATTTATTCCATATTTATAAAAAATATTCCCGAGGAATGATTTTTTTTGTAACAAAAATTCACAATTATTAAATTTTACATATAAATTATTTTATTTTAAGGTTTTAAAAACAATTATTAACTGTATTTCCTGATCCTTATGAATTTTAGAAAATAAAAACATATCATCAATAAGTACAACCACAAAATTATTTAAAAATTTATAGAAAACTCTATTAATAAGATCCATGAATACAAATGTTGCATTAGAAAACCCAAAGTGTATAAACAAAAACTCATGATATCCATATCTTGTCTGAAATGATTTATTCAAAATATATTTTACCTTCACCTTCAACTAATGGTATCCTCACTTGAGATCAATCTTAAAAAAAATACAATGATCCCTAGAGCTGTTCAAAAAAATAATCAATAGTCAACAAAGGATACTTGTTCATATCACTGATGTTTTTAAAGGCTCTATAATCAATGCAAAGTTTCATTGAACAATATTTTTTTTAATAAAAAAATGGGAGCACCACATGTTGAAGTACTTGGATGAATGAAACCTTAATCTAAAAACTCTAGCAACTAATTTTTCAATTACAAAAGTTTCACTGGATCCATTTTATTAGGGGGTTTTAAAATTTGATTAATATAAATCACTAAGTCAAAAGTAAACTCAATCCCCTGATTAGGAATAACACTAGATAAATCACTAGAAAATACATCCATATATTCATTCACTACAGGAACATAACTAATATAAACAATTTCTTTCTCTTTAATAACATGATATATGTAACTTTCACTTATATTTCTAATCATTTCTCAGCTTATTGATATGTTATAAAAGGTATGAAATCATTGAATATAACTTTATTATCTATGTAATCTCTATTATCATGATAAATTGAAATTTAATTCATACTAAGAATATCATCAAACTATATTATGAGCAGTTCAACAAGATTTTTAGAAAAGAACATCCCATTGATAATAATAGGAATATTCTTATAAATCACGGTTTCTTTAATACTTCTTCCTAGAATTTTCACTAAAAATTATATCTTATTTTCATGAAGTGATATTACCATTTTGATTGAAAATTTATCATAAATAAAGGAATCATAATATCCAATGTAAAGTATGGCATTAATATAATTTTAATTAACAAGTAACGTACCAATTACCACTTTATTAGATAGACCAACATCAACCATAATAGTAATAAATTATTTTTCCACACCTTTTTTTTCTTTCAACCTTGATGATTTACACCCAATGAAACTGAATTTAGACATATGTTAGCATAACATCTGAACTCATTATAATTAAAACATCTCACTATTAGATAGATATCAGTTACCCCATTCTTGGATTGTTTAAAACTCTTTTCTTTATTGTCACGAGCCTTATGACCAAACTTCGTACACCGATAACACTTTCTATATCCTATAAAACATTACATGAAATGCTTTTTACTATACTTAGAACATTTTGGAGGCTTACCTCCAGATTTATTAGTTGATTACTTCTCTATTTCTTGACACCCCAACCACTTATTAATCTTATTACCATGAGGAACATATGTGTCAGCACAATCTATATCAAGCTTTTCATCACAAAAAACAACTTTATTATAACTTTTAAATTCTCATTTGGCCAAAGATATTTGTAAACTTTGTTTTAATCCTAAGTAAAATCTATTAATTTTACTATCAAGTTCCCTAATAAAATTTGGTATGTACCTATCCAATCTTGTAAAATTTACTTTATATGTAGAAAATGAATCTTCATCTTTTTTCCTTAATTCCTAGAATTGTTTCTTCATTATGAGTTGAAAAAACTTAGGGAAATATTTCACTAGAAAAAGATTCTTAAACATGTCCCATTCCATGGAATCAATACTCCCCACTCTCTCTTATATTATTAACCAATGCACAGGATCAATTAGATTCACCTTCAAAATGATAAACATCAAGAGTTACATTTTGAAGTTTTGAACATCCCATAACTATGAATATCCTTTCCAAATCATTGATCCGTACTACTAGATTTGAGGTTCCACTAACATCCAGAGGGCATTCTTTCATGAAATGATAAAATATCAACATATTCCTTTGTGGTAAATCTAAATTCTATCTAACATGGATGCCACCAATATTTATATCCCATATAAACTAATATATCACTACAAAAGGATACTTTATTCCAATTCCAACCATTCCATATTACTGATTTGGAAGGATATTTTCCTCTTGATGCCTCCCTACTTTAGCTTCCCTATTTCCTCAATGGAAAAACATTCTGAATAGATATATTTTAGATAAATCACCATGGAAATATTAAAACTTTATATTATGATAACCATAAATTATAATCTCTTAAGCATATTTACTTATATTACCTTAACCTATAAAATTAATTAATCCTTTTCTCTGATACCAACTATAAGGACCAAAATTTTAAAAATACATAATCTAGTGTCTTTATACCAAAATTAACTTTCTTACATTTGTAGGATCTTTATGGTTTAAAGTTTTAGAGAATTAGGTCATAACTCTTACATAAAAACCTATATATTAAAAAGTGAACACTTATACTCAGAATCATTTTTTCCCATAATATAAAACTTTTAAAATTAAAATTGTTTTATTTTCATGACAAGTATTTATGAATTTCAACTCGAATTTTTCTTTATTATTGATCATCCTTAAACACTGTAAAAAACATTTAAAAACATGGGATGAGAAAAAAAAATATCAGTAAGGTACATACAATAAACAAATCTATTAGTTTAGTGAAAAACACGAAAACCCATAATTTTTTTACCATTATCACAATATCCTTTGAGCGTATGAAAGAAATCATACCCACATGAAACGTACACACTTTTTGATCAAATAAAACCTTTAAAATACATAGAAATAAAATAGAAACCCTTTTAATAAACTTAGAGAATTATATTCATAACCTGTGTTAGAAATAACTAGAACCCAATTAAATATATAAGAGAAACCTCCCTGGTCAACTACCTCTTACTTTCCTTTGAAGATAAGGAACATTACCTAATGAATTGGAGAGATATATCAGACTCACCCATAATAAAAGATGTATTGATCTCACCGATTCATATAAGCTGTATCGGGATCACTTGTTTGTATAAGATGTAACTGGCTCACCCATTCATATAAGATGTATTAGAACCACCCATCATCATCTATATTTATTAAGTACCACACTTTGATTAAATTTTTTTATTCTTGTACCTTTTCATCATAGAACCCTTGTAAAACTCTTTTGAACCCATATGTAAAACATTTTCGAATATTGAAATACACTTTACCTTTAAAAAACCTTTTTCAAAAATAAAATTACAATAAAAAAGGGAAAGATGGTTTTTGTAGCGACCCAACCCTAGATAGCCCGGACCTGGTGTCTTTTACTAAATAAATTGTCATGATTACAAGAAATCAATCCCCTAAGGACTGATAGGTTTAGTAGTATTGGTAAACCAGATACATAAATTATTATTTCATTAAAATAAATACAATTATTACAACATAATATTTTTTCCTTCTTTATAAATAAATAACTCAAAGGATAACTCTAATACATCTAGTAAAATACATTAATATCTTTCATAGTGTGCTTCTTGGATTCCTGAAGAAAGAAACATAATAAAGGTGAACTCAAATTCTCAGTAAGGGAAAAATATAGCAGAAGCAATAATTAATCAATGAGAATAGTCAATATGGAAAGCTGAATAACTGAAATCACATGCCATGTAATCAATAAACTAAATGGAAGTATACAATTAATATAAAAAGGTAATAACTAGAAGCACATACCATTAAAATAACTAGATAAGGAAATATAAATATGGGAAATTAGGAAATTTAAACACATTCCATTTATTATATGAATTGAAAATAAAATTTACCCATAGATATGTCAGCGCATTATCCCATGGATGAATAATAACTGAATCCTAAAAATGAAACGCATCCATAGATATGTTGACACAAAATCTTATGTATAAATAATATCATAATATAAATAAAGGAAATGCTTAACTATTGGATGCCATGTTTCGCAGGTACATGGTACCTTTACCATTAAGAAATTTCACAATATGGTTTAAAAAATGTAGGTTAAAAACCCATCTAAGGCAGCTAGCCAAATGACTCATCCCATGAGACTACTGATGCATCGAGGGGATATATATAACAGGGCCCTGCCCATATCGTACTAGTCCAAAAAATTCATCATCTATCAAATAATTGATTTAACAATGCACCTTATCAAATATATGTATGGATTAAGAGATATAGATTTATCAATATTAACCCAGATATAAAAATAACTATCAAAGTAGACACCGTATGTAAAATGGTATACAGTTTAGGAAAAATTAACGTCCATGATAAATAAAATGGATAATTTTCAGGAAATTCAATGTTCAATGATCATTAGAGATTTAATATTTCAAGAGGAATAATAAATAAATCAAGGAAGTGAATGTGAATAATATCCTTGTACAAATAAATCATAAACCATCCAGAGTAAGATTAATGAGAGTATTAATACAATAAATCCCATGTGGAGTAAAAATAGAGGGCTTTTGTCGTCAATGAAATAAAATATTAGACTTTAAAAATATTCTTGAGGAAAATATCCATTTCTTTTGAAAAACCTTTTGAAAATATTCTTATTTAAAAATAAACATTTTAAAATTGAAAAGGAAACTTAAAATAAATGACGGTCGATGAATTTGTACATGTTGTATGAGGTAAAACAAATATTCCTTTTGTACAAAAAAAGGTTAGAAAATGCCTCATTAGGAAAGTGAAAGGAAGATTCTTTTGAAACATTGGTAAAAGAAAAAAGGGTAAAAATGTCTTTACCAAATAATTTTAGAAATTTTTTTGAAAATATTTTAATAAAACTTGTTTTTTAAAATAAAATAGGTTCTCCAACTAACGAGAGATATAAAGTCAGGTTTTAGGAAAAACATTTTCTAAAACACTTGAGTACCAAAGAGTGGAAAATTGGTACTAATAATTGGAAATGGTCATGAATAACCATAGAATATTTAAAGAGTTTATTGAAAAAAGGTTATTTAATTTTTTTTAATGGAAATTCCATTGAAATATCATTAGGATTAGTCTTGAGAAAAATAATCTTTAAGAATTCCAAAGTGTCCCATACCACTTTGAAATATTTTAAAACATAATCCTCATGAAGGAATAACATTATATGAATGTTTAAAATATAATGAGAGTAATAATATTCATGATATATCATGTAAAGGGTATTACATACACCATGTAAAAGAAAATAGGTGCATAACAATATTTAAGTCTCAATGGAATGAAAATTGAGACGAAAATCCCTTACTAATTGAGTTGATTTTGAGTCAAGGATTCCCTGAAGGAGTAAAATAAACTAAAAAGTTTAATATCATGAGATAAAGTGAAATCAAGGTATAATATATCAAAATGGTTTTTATTTATAGCACATAATATAAGGGAGTAGTGAATATGAAATTAATCTCACAGATTTAAAAAGTGAGATGAAAATATCTTACCTTGCATTTCCTTTTGGGTCAACGTCCTTTAAATTTCTGTATAATAAACTTATTTTAATTTTCTAATTTCTTCATATATTTTTTCATGTTTATAATTAATTTTATTTCACTTATTACCATGTTGTGTAAAAATACTCAAACAATTAAGTTTACATCAGGTGTTTTTGACTAAATTCGGTTTATGAGTCAAAACAACTATTGTTGGTCAACTATGGTCATAGGTTTCATTATATAACATATCTAGAATAATAACCATGAAATAATTATCATATTTATACATCAATTAAAATTTTAAAACCCATAATTAAATATGGTTATGAAAAATGAATCAATGTTACAATCATGGATATAGTAGGCTGTACGTACGCATGATCAACATTCCCATTTTTAAATGATAATTGTAATTTCTCGGATTTTCCATGTATTATTTTTAAATATTATATAGAATTATTATGAGACCAAGATTTGTGAAAACATGCGATTTTGAGGCATGAAGTTCCTGGAAGAAATGTTTGAAATAAAATTAAACTCTAAATAGCGTGTGTGAGTGGTTTTCATGAAAAAGTGCAATAAATTTTAAATTGGTGCCCGAATTAGAAATATGAGGGCACAATTACGTCTAGAGAAGTGAATTTACCTCAGGCGGGGCCTAACATCGACTGACGTAGGTCGACTGCAAAAGTTAGTTTTTGGACGTTTTAAAGGAAATAAAATAAACTAATAATTTATTTTATTTTAAATGTTTCCTTAAACACAATGAACTAATTCCTCCCCTATTAATACCTGATTATGGAAATTTCACAGGTTTAACCGCATAAACCCTGCAAATTGAGGATTTTCCTTTGGAGCTTTGAAAGAGAACCCGCTACTGGACGAAAGTGGCACGATTGATCGATGCTTCTTAGATTCAACGAAACTCTCTGACGAATGCAACAATTTTTATTCAATAAAATTGAGTTAGGGGTGTTGTTTTTGATTTAGTTCTTCCCCTTTCTTGGATTAAATGACAAACGCTGATCAACCCACAAACAAGATGATATGCGGATCTTGCGTTCTTGTAGGAGGGTGTTATTTTCCCATTTCTTTTTGAGATTTGATTATATGATAATTATTGGATCATCATTTTATTCCCTTGTTAAAACTATTAACGGGAGTGGATCGACGCCACGACGAATGACAATAGAGGTGCGTTTCTACTTTGTCTATTGGATTTATTCCCCTCTTCTTGCTACATTCTTCACATTCTTCACAGGGTGACGAACAATAGATCATTGCAAACATGTTTTGCAACTTAATGATCACAAATTGGATATCGAACATCACGATGACCTAGAAGAGGTGCGATGGTGATGGAAGACAACAAATCATCTCAGATCGAGAGAAACTATTCTTCTATCGTTCTTTATCTCGGTGGATTGAAATGGGGTTTTAGGGCTGATCGAACACCCAAAACCTCCTATAACATCGATATCATGGTGAGGAGACCTTATATTTTGAGTTTTCTAGAAAAAGGATCACCGGATAGAAGATCGGATCATCACCCAAGGCACATAAGCAGATGATCGTGATTCTGGAAATTTTTGAAGAACACGACATGTAATCTGAAGAATATTCCATGTGGGACCGGTGGTAGTGGCTAGGGTTTTAATGCTTCATGTGATGAAGAACATGGAGTGCCTTTAGGGAGATATGATGTGTGGGCCCACCCAGCGGCGAAGGGAGTTCTGGGAGGCAGGAAGCATAGACACAACATGTGACCATCAGCACACGGTATGTGGGTCCTTCTGCGGGCTCGACATGTATCTTGGGAGATATAGGAATACAGGGTGGAGCACATGCCATGTACTCCACCACATAGCCAGGTGAGGCTGGTTATGTGGGTCACCCTGTGTGCCAGTTACACAGGTTGGCATACATGGTTTGAGGTCGTGTACGGGAACATGACCAGCATAAATAGAGTGGACCCCAGATACCTTGATATGGTGTGTGATTCCTCCTACACACTATGTATATGCATTTTTACATGACATGTTCTCTAGAATTTGGTCGTTGTACATGGGCAATACCTGAAGTCAAGGGACATGACATGTGACTACTCCTACATTCCATGTACTCTCTTCTACATGGCTTAATCCTCTTGTCCTCCATTCCTTGTACAATTTTCGTTTGGGTTAGTGTCCCCTTGCTCGTTCCCCTAAAGGTTAGGTATCATTTCCATCCCTAGAAGTATGGTCCATTCAGGAAGAATTTCTGAGATAGAGTTAGGTATCCCTCTAGGAGGCCCAGATTGAGATCCTATATCCATTATTGTCCCTAGGTAGAGTCGGGTATTGACACGAATAATCCTATATGTCACTGATCCTATACTTAGCAGGCGAATCCGGATGAGTCACAGTATCTACCAAGGCATTGGAAGTGATCCTCATCTGTGTATGGTGATCTTTTTCCACTCAGGAGTGTGTTCTCCCGGAATGAGTATATCTATTATCTCTTTAGAGATATCACTGCATCTCACTCTCTCTCTTATGATTTTCTCTAATGAACATTACTTCTTGGATATATGTCATCAGAGCTATTTTACTCGTGGAGTGAGTTCTCCTAGATGCGTGTTTCGTGGAATCATCAAACTGAATCCCTAGCATGGGTATGTGGTCGTTGTAGACTACGGGTCTGGGTTTCAAGTATATCTAAATGTGTTTCCATTGTTATATGTTCAGTAGACATATACTGTGTAGAGATGAATGTACCTTTACCTTGTGTATTTCATTGTGGCTTTCAGGGTCCTCTAATGAGTATTTTTATAATCACCCTTGAACGGGCTTTTCTCGTACGTGTCGTGTCTTGTGCAGATGAGTGGCCTTTTGATGGAGTCTAGGGAGGACCAAGACCAGACCAAGATTTCTGAGTTCCCTAGAGACTAAGGTGTTTTTATGGATACGAGTAGCAGTCCCAGTACATCTTTCTTGCTTACAGGTTGGACTTTGTAGTTTGAAGACTCTTTTTTCTAGTGGGCTCATATTCTGGCCCAGTTTACTTTCCACACTTTACTTCCGTTGTACTCTATTGGTTGGTTTTAGTTGTATGCATGCATTTTGTTCCTTAGTGGTTTTTACTTTTCAGCTTTTGTGGGCTTGGAGATGTTTGCGTGTGTACAGGTAGTTAGGAAATGCCTCCCATGTTAGTGATATGCCTAGTCGATGCTAGTCACCAGCCCCTGTCCTATTAGAGGCGGGCTTAGGGAGTCGTGACATGGGCCCCACTGGGACGGGTCATGGCAGAGTGGTATCTGAGGTTGTCGGTTATACCTTATGACCAAGAGTCTGTGATATTGGTTTGGGGAAATAGTTTTAAGTGTTTCAACCTTGGATCTCAGGCGAGGGACTCTAGTGTTGGTGTGGGCGGCCGATGTATCCATACACTAGGACTATGATAACCTACTTTTTGACTCGTTACATAAAAACACTAGTTTTAGGGGAATAAAATAATGGTACATGCATTGTATAAGAATGAGTTATGTTTTCATTGTCCTTTAAATGTCAGCTATCCAGATATACTATTGACCATGGAACATCTTGTTTCTTTACAGGATGCCTCCACGATGCATACCCTCTAGGATTCAGCATCTTGATCACAAGGATGACCCCCTCACTGAAGTGTCTTAGATATATGGACCAGTTCCCCAGGAATTACCTCCAGGTGGTGAACCTACTATACCACCACCAGTGGAGTAGTCCGTGGTATCTGCAGTACCAACCAACGACGGGTGCTGGTTGACCATGCTCCATGAGTTTCAGAGACAGAGACCCCTTAGGTTCCAAGGTGAGCCTGACCCTCAGGTGTCTAAGGACTAGCTTGAGGTAGTGACTAGAGTTTTCCGTCTAGTGAGGACACCAACAGACTAGATGGTGATCTTAGGAGCGAGACTTCTTCAAGGTTCAGTGGAATGATGGTGTAGTTTGACCACACAGACTCACAATGAGGAGAATATTTTGTGGATGAAGTTAGAGATACTCTTTAAGTATGATTTTTCTCTAGTAACACTGAGAGCAGTGCGTATCCATGAGCTTCTTCAGCTCCATCAGGGAAGTTTGATGGTGGATGACTATTCATAAATGTACACCAACCTCACCGGGTACTTGATGGATATGGTTAGGGATCAATACTTTAGATCTCGGACCTTTGAGCAAGGTCTACGATGGGACATTCGAGCTAGTGTCGTGCCTATAAGAATTTCGACTTATGCTGGAGTTCTTGAGTGGGCCTTGGTGATTGAGAGCTTCTTGGAAGAGTAGAGACAACCAGTGGAAGTTAGTAGTAGGAAGATAGGTTTAGAGACCTATGAAGTAGGGATCCAACATCATATATAGGGATCATGATGTGGGAGACATCACAGGAGAACCAAGTATAGGGTATTGACAGTCCAGGGCTCTCAGGCTGGGTCCAGTCAGCCCAGGGAGAGGCGATGCTACTCATTATACAATAGAGGACATCTTGCTAGATACTTTCCAACATGTCGAGCTACTGACAAGGAGGTGATGGATAGTGTCACGACCCGTCCTTGGGGCCCGTGCCGTGACTACCCCAACCCCGCCTTCCATAGGCCAGGGGCTGGCGACTAGCACCAAGGCGTAAATTCCCGATAAAAAACTGGAAGGCATTGCCTTTGTAAAGTAAACAAATACCACATATCAAGGAAGCAGTAGAAGTATACACTAAGTAAAAATAGAGTACAACAGTAAGTGCGGAAAGTAAGTGGGCCAGTATACAAACCCAAACTGAAAGTAAAGTACATATGAAAAGGGAAAACAACAACTGTAAAGAAAACCCGCAACGCCGAGCTGTCCACTGAAAATCCCACCAGAAGGGTGAGTACATATAGCCTCCTCTGCTCCTCGGGTCTAGCCGACCACTCCGAGTACGTCCCGTCTAGTGGTCCACCTCCAGGCACCGTCCTCTTCCACAATCCTCAACCACGATCAGCGCTGTCCGTCGTTTGAAACCAACACAACGTAGTGCGGGCATAGCCCGTGCAGGGGTGAGTATAAGCAACTCAGTAGGGAACCCGAGACCCCTGAAGGTCTCCCTAAATTCACAAAGGATAATCCACAAAGGAAAGATACAATCACGAAGTAACATCCGACACTGCTTAGGTATATGCCCATACATATACCTAAGTCATCAATTCTCGTTTGGCTCCAACATCCGAGCCCAAGTACAACCCAGTCCACATAGGAAAGCAAAACGTAAATCCACACAGGATAGCACAACACAATCCACATAGGAAAGTAAAACAGGATTCAGCTCACACAGGAATACTTCTTTGTAAGATGATAAAGATGACCAGATATTGCCACTGATTCATCTAAGCCGTCGGACCCACAAAGGATTGATAGGTACTAACCCCCGCAATGACCCACAAAGGATCTGAACCACAAAGGATCTATAGGTAACTAACCCCCGCAAAGACCCACACAGGATCGGACCCACACAGGATCTGTAAGCACTGGCTCACACAGAACCGCTGAGCGCTGACCCACACAGGATCAGACCCACACAGGATCGGTAGCACTGATCCACAAAGGATCGTTGAGTGCTGTAGTCATCGCCGTCGAATCCACTGAGGATCTCTGTACAGTCGTCGAAGTAGCAGTAGTCGCATCTAGCTCTAGGGTTCCCGCACACAGCAAGCTCAGTCGGGAGGGTCCGCTCCACGAGCTGAGAGGCTGATACATCGACCGACACATAGTCCAGATTTGATGTATCCAAAAGTTCCGTATCGTCAACAGGAACTCAACGTCGCAGACGGCGCGGCAATCGGACGCCCGGTCTGAGAGTTATTGGCTTTTTCGTCCCAGGGGCCCAGTTGGTTTTTAAGAAAAAACCAAACCGGCCATACTCCACCTACATCAAAACCTCGGGCAAAGTAAGCCAAATGATCCGTCTCACTTAGAGGAATTCAACAAAGCCGACGGTACGTCAAGCAGACGTCCGAAGCTCAAGATATGAGCGTTTCCGCTCCGAGGGCCTGGTTGGTTTCATGTACGAACCAACCTGGCTGAACCCAAAGTATTCCTAAACCTTGAGTGCGATATACCAAAACGACTGTCTCAATCCAAGGATCTCATCGCAGCTGACGGTGCATCGATCGGAGGTCCGTAGCCCAAGTTATGGGCAAAAGACCAAAGATGGTCCAAAAACGGGGGTTTCGGGCCCGGACCGACCCGGCGCGCGGCGCCAGCTGGCTCGACCAAACTGCCGAGCCGTTCCGGCTCGCGGGGGGGGGGGGGGGGGGGGCGCTGCCCCCCCCCCCCGGTTTCCTTGTAACCGCGGCCCCATTAATGGGGCTGCTCACTTGGCCGGCCGGGGGAATTGAATCCCCCGGTTTTCCCTTTGTCCGGTCAGCCCGCACCGGCCGGCCGGTTCTGCCAACAAGGACCGACGACGGCCGATCCTTCCTCCTTCGCCAACACCGGCGGCCCGGAACCGGCCACCGGTCACCCTGCTCCGCCGCGGACCGGAACCGGCCGCAGCCTGGTTCGTTCGGAGCGGTGCGATGACACCGCGCCCCTCCGTCGCGGTCCCGCTCCGGCCATGGTATTTTCGGGTTTCACCGACGCGGTGCAACAACGTCGCGTCCTTGTATGATTTCGCGACGCGGCGCGACAGCGCCACGCATTTCTTGCCGCACGATCCCGCGCGGTGTGACGACACCACGCCATTCCCGTTCCAACACATTAGAAACAAAACAAGGATAAGGGAGGAGGGTCGGCCGTGTTTGTGCGGTCCGGCCCCCTCTCGTTAATCGAAAGCATTTGGTCGTATATTCACGAAGAACGAGAAAGTGGTAAACACGAACAAAATAATTAAATAAACCCCTACTTCGTGCGAGCTTGAATGGAGGTTCGTCGAACGAGGATTCGTCGCGGGAAGAGACGTCACGGAAGGAGACGTCGCGGAAGAAGACGTCGCGGAAGAAGACGTCGCGGAAGAACCGTCACGGTAAACGGCGTTGCGTAGTCGGTCTCCGAGGACTCGGCGTTCTTCGACGGAGTTCGATGCATTCTTCACGTTCTTCGTGTTCTTCGTCGAAGAAGATGAAGAACTCTAGCTTCCCTTAGCTTTTCTCCCCAAACCTATCAAGCAACAAAGGTTCCAACCCCAAAATAAAATAAGCTTACCTCTTATTTTATTAACATAACATAACATTTGAATTTCAAGAGTTTAAAATTCAAATAACCACACTTAACTCACTTAATTAATAACATAAGTTATTAATGTTTAAGTTAACAAAAGTTAATGGTGAGTTGAGGGGGGTTGAAGAATATGAAGGGGTGGGGTTCATGTGGGCCCCACCACCCTCATAACCTCTCTTGGGAAGTTGGGTAGTTACCCAACTTCCACCCAAATCCTTAAACCACTAAAATAAAAATAAAAATTGTAGTTAATTTATAAAGTAAACTTCCAAAATTTTTATCATCTTTTCTCGTGAAAACGCAACTCCGAAAATGGAGTTCCTAAGAAATTACCGGTGCTACAGTTCCATCGGTGCCCTTAGAATTCGATTCTGAGCACTGGTTCAAAAGATAGAAAATCCCGCTCATTCGTTCACTGAACGTAGCCGAGCTAAACTTCGGATTGAAATTCCGGGCACACCGGGCCTCAGAATCAAGTGCCGTCAGAAACTGCGTTCTTGTAAAATCCTGAAGAAAATTAAGAAAAAATTTCCCATGAATTTTACGGGTCTTTACATTACTCTCACCTCAGGGATTTACGTCCCCGTAAAGATACATCATAATCTAGGGAAACAAATGAGGGTACTGAGCACGCATCTGAGCCTCCCACTCCCAAGTGCTCTCCTGGAGGTTCCCGTGCTGCCATCTGATGCGCACTAGAGGAATCGACCGTCCTCATAGGACCCACTACTATCGATCCTCTATCTCCACTAGAACCTCCAAAAAAGTCTCCCCATCATCAACGTCAATCTTCCCATGGTCAATGATATGCATCGGGTCGTGCACGTATCTCCTCAGCTGAGATACGTGGAAGACGTCGTGCACCCGGTGCAACTGAGGTGGTAGAGCCAGGAAATAAGCCACCTCGCCAATCCTGTTGAGGACCTGGAAGGGTCCGATAAAGCATGGAGACAACTTGCCACCTCGTCCAAATCTCCATAAACCACGTCGAGGTGAGACACGCAAGAAGACGTGGTCGCCATCCTCAAACTCTAGTGGCCTCTACCTCCTGTCAGCATAAGACTTCTGCCGGCTCTGAGCTGTCCTCATCCGCTCCTGGATGACCTGGGCCTTCTCTGTCGTGGCCTGGACCATCTCCGGTCCCACAAGTACTGAATCACCAGGGTCTGTCCAGCACAAAGGAGATCTGCAAGGTCGGCCGTACAACGCCTCATATGGTTCCATCCCGATGGTGGAGTGGTAACTGTTGTTGTATGCAAACTCCACCAAGGGTAGGTGGTACTCCCAGCTACGACCAAAGTTGAGGATACATGCACGGAGCATGTCCTCGAGAGTCTGAATGGTCCTCTCCGTCTGACCATTCATCTGAGGGTGAAGGCTGTGCTCAGACGTAGCTGCATCTCAAACGCCTCCTGCAACCCCTTCCAAAGATGGGAAGTAAAGCAAGCATCTCGATCGGAGACGATAGATGATGGCACACCGTGAAGCTGTACAATCTCCTGAACGTAGAGACGTCCCAAGCTCTCCACTGAGCCCTTCTCTCTGATGGGTAAGAAGTGAGCCGACTTGGTGAGTCAGTCGACAATCACCCAAATGGAGTCGTGACCTCTGGAAGTGCGTGGAAGTACAGTCACGAAGTCCATAGATATTCCGTCCCACTTCCACTCCGGGACCTCTAAGGGCTGTACCAAGCCTGCTGGTACCTGGTGCTTAGCCTTCACCTGTTGGTAGGTGAGGCATCGAGAAACGAACTCTACCACAACCTTCTTCATGCCCGGCCACCAGTGCTGTCGTCTGAGGTCCTGGTACATCTTTTCCACTCCAGGATGTACCGCCAAAGGAGAAGTGTGAAACTCTCTCAGCACCTACTCCTGTAAAGCAACTGGTACCAAGGTACGTCCTCTGAAAAGGAAGTCATGCTCTGCTCCAAAGGAAAAACCATCAGGTGCCTGTCCAGAGGATATCTGTGCACGCTGTGTCTCACAGTCAGTGTCCCCACGCTGTGCCTCTCTGACCCGCTGTAGTAGTGTAGGAGTGACTGTGAGAGACTGAAGGAAGGCTGCTCCATCTCTATCCACAAAGGTTATCCGCAAAGCGGCTAGCTGTTCTGTCGCCTCCTCGAGTAGCTGAATGCCCGTCCTCCTGCTGAGAGCATCGACTACCACGTTCCCCTTCCCAGGAGTATAGACTCTCTCAGAGTCATAGTCCTGGAGGAACTCGAGACATCACTGCTGTCTCAGGTTCAGGTCCTTCTGAGAGAAGATGTACCTGAGACTCTGATGGTCATAAAAGACTGTAAAACGCTCACCCATCAGATAGTGTCGCCATGTCTTCAGAGCGAAGACCACTGCTACTAACTTCAGGTCATGGGTAGCATAGTTCTGCTCATGCGGCCTCAACTGACGTGATCCATAGGCGATCACTTCCCGCTCCTGCATCAAGACACATCCGAGTCCAGTCCCTGATGCATCACAGTAGACTACATACCCTACTCCCTCCTCAGGAAACCTCAAGATAGGTGCGCTGGTCAATCTCTGTCTCAGCACCTAGAAGCTCTGCTGACATCTGTCTGACCACACAAAGGGTTTCCCCTTCTTCGTCAAAGCTGAGAGTGGTGCCGTAACTCTGGAGAAGTCTGGCACAAATCTATGATAGTATCCAGCTAGTCCCAAGAAACTCCGCACCTCCGTCACGCTCTTGGGTGGCTCCCAATCTAGAACTGCCTCGATCTTCATAGGATCCACTGCAACTTCTACCTCAGAGATGACATGTCCCAAGAAGTGGACCTCACGTATCCAGAACTGGCACTTAGAGAGCTTACCATAAAGCTGGTGCTCTCGAAGTGTGTCTAGTACAACCCGCAAGTGGTAGGCGTGCTCCTCCTCAGTCGTCGAGTAAATCAAAATGTTGTCGATGAAGACCAAGACAAATCGATCAAGGTATGGCTGAAAGTTCCTGTTCATGAGGGCCATGACCACTGCTGGAGCGTTGGTTACACTGAATGGCATAACCAAGAACTCATAGTGGCCCTACCGATATCTGAAGGCCGTCTTCTGCACGTCCTCGTCTCGAACTCTGAGCTGATGATAGCCTGGCCTGAGGTCTATCTTTGAGAACCACCGTGCTCCCTTGAGGTGATCGAAGAGGTCATCAATCCTCGGTAGCGGATACTTGTTCCTCACTGTCACCTGTTTCAGGTGACGATAGTCGACACAAAGTCGCAAGCTCCCGTCCATCTTCTTGGCTAACAAAATCGGGGAAGCCCAGGGTGAAACACTAGGTCAGATGAACCCCTTGCCCTGCAGGTCCTCCAACTGTACCCGCAGCTCTCAAAGCTTGGCGGGGGCCATCCGATATGCTGGGGTTGATATCGGGGCTTTCCCGGGGTACAGGTCAATATAAAAGTCTACCTCTCTGCGAGGAGGTAGCCCTGGAACGTCATCGGGAAAGACGTCCGCATACTGATCCACCACTGCAGGAAAACTAGGACTCCGCACGTCAACTGCTCCTAGGATGAGGCTAGCCAACTGATGAGTGATGGGCTGTCCTCTCCTCTGCGGAAGTCCATCCTGTGCTGCAAAGGCTCCCTTCTCGCCGGTGAAGGTGAACCTGCTCTCGTCGGTGCGTACACATCGCACCTTGCGCCTAATACAATCAATCTGTGCATGGAATATAGACAACCAATCCATGCCCAAGATGACGTCGTAAGGCCTCGACACTGCTACAAGAAGATCCCAGCCGAAGCTCTCACCTCCTAGAGTAATCTCACACTACCGGCACCAGTGCGTAATCGTCGAGTCTGCTCCTGTAGGAGTCTTTAGCCGTAAGGATCGAGCCAACGGCTCTGTCGGAATCACCGAGCTCCGAACAAGGGCAGTGGCTATGAAAGAATGACTCACTCCTGTGTCTATAAGTACTGCAGCAAGGGTGGAATAGACATAGATAGTACCTCGAATCATCTCGGGCGCACCGTGGTCGTAGGCCTCCGCTGCCTGGAGCTATGCTTATCTCTGCCCGCCAGCTCCCTGTGGTCGGGGTGGACCTCCTGGTGGTGGTGGTGGTAAAGCCTCAAAGCGTCGCCCACCACCTGCTGCTCAGCCAGCTCCTCTGCCTCATCCGCTTGCTCCCTGCGGACCGCCATGGTCGACCCTCTGCCTCTGCCTGGGTGGCCCCTCAACCGTCTTCTGCTCCTCGGCACGGCGGTTCGGGCAGTCACGAGCCATGTGGTCCTGCCCGCCACATGCGTAGCACTATCTGCCTCTCGAAAGACTGGCCCCACGCTGTGTGCCCCGCACTGCTGAGCCAGTGTCCTGAGGTCGTCTGCCTGAGGGTCTGGTCTGCCTAGACCCATGAGTCATCCGTCGATTGCCTGCTGCAGAAGACTCTGCTACGTGCCGCCCTGCGGTGGGTCTCGGCGCTGGTGTAGACTCAGCAAGAGAGCTCTCGATAAAAAGGGCTCGCTCCAGTACTCATGTCTGAGTCAGAATGCTGAGGGAGATCAGCGATGCCCTGATCTCATGCCTCAATCCCTGCTCAAAGGTCCGGTCCCGGAAGAATGGGTCCCGTACCATGTCTGTCGAGTAGCGCGAGAGATCGGTAAATCTCGCCGAGTACTGGGTGACCGTCATGCTGCCCTGCTGCAGCTGAAGAAGCTCCTGGATGCGCACCGCACGGAGGGTGGCTGGGACGAACTCTGAGCGGAAGAGGCTCTCAAAATCTGTCCAGAGAAGAGATGCCTCATCGTGCACCTGGAGCATCAAGCTCCACCATCTTCCTACTGCTGCGTGCAGTAGGCTCGCTGCGAGGATCACCGTGAGGTCTGCTGGTGTCCTCACTAACCTGAAAACTCTCACCACTGCCTCCAGCCAGTCCTCAGCTGCCTGGAGGTCCATCTCCCCGCGGAACCTGGGCGGTCACTGGTGCTTGAACTCATGCAGTGCACTAAGGCAACGTTCATCGTAAGCGGCTGGGGCTGGAAGCATCGGTGGCTCGGTGGGTAGAGCTACCGCCGGTGCCACTGCTGACAGAGGGCCCTACACCGAGGCCTCGTCGCTCGGTGGGCTGTTGTCACACTCAACTCTCGGAACCCTAGATGGCTGCCGTCGTGGGGCCATCCTGAAATGGAAATAGGTGCGCCACGGTCAGAATAGTATACCTGGTGAGCTGATACAAAGTAATCACAAAGAAAACTTGAAACACACATTAAATCAATTTTTTCGTGCATTAAGTCAAAAATCAGAAGTCAGGGACCTGGTGTACGGATACGTCGGCTGCCGCACCAACACTGGACTCCCTGGACTGATAACCACACCCAATACGCTAAACACTATTGATTCACATAGAAAAGGATCAGAGTCCCAAGTTCTGCGGTAGAACCGAACTCCTTTGATACCAATTTGTCACGACCCGTCCTCGGGGTCCGTGCCGTGACTACCCCAAGCCCGCCTTCCATAGGCCAGGGGCTGGCGACTAACACCAAGGCGTAAATTCCCGATAAAAAAAGGGAAGGCATTGCCTTTGTAAAGTAAACAAACACCACAGAGCAAGCAAGCAGTAGAAGTATACACTAAGTAAAAACAGAGTACAACAGTAAGTGCGGAAAGTAAGTGGGCCAGTATACAAACCGAAACTGAAAGTAAAGTACATCTGGAAAGGGAAAACAACAACTGTAAAGAAAAGCCGCAATGCCGAGCTGTCCACTGGAAATCCCACCTGAAGGGTGAGTACATATAGCCTCCTCTGCTCCTCAGGTCCAGCCGACCGCTCCGAGTACGTCCCGTCTAGTGGTCCACCTCCAGGCACTGTCTTCTTCTGCAATCCTCAACCACGATCAACGCTGTCCGTCGTCTGCAACCAACACAACGTAGTGCGGGCATAGCCCGTGCAGGGGTGAGTATAAGCTACTCAGTAGGGACCCCGAGACCCCTGATGGTCTCCCTAAATCCACAAAGTATAATCCACAAAGGAAAGATACAATCATGAAGTAACATCTGACACTGCTTAGGTATATGCCCATACATATACCTAAGTCATCAATTATCGTTCGGATCCAACATCTGAGCCAAGTACAACCTAGTCCACACAGGAAAGAAAAACATAAATCCACATAGGATAACACAACACAATCCACATAGGAAAGTAAAACAGGATTCAGCTCACACAGGAATACTTCTTTGTAAGACGATAAAGATGACCAGATATTGCCACTGATTCATCTAAGCCGTCGGAACCACAAAATATCGATAAGTACTAACCCCCGCAATGACCCACAAAGGATCTGACCCACAAAGGATCTAAGGTAACTAACCCCCGCAAAGACCCACACAGGATCGGACCCACACAAGATCTATAGGCGCTGGCTCACACAGAACCGCTGAGCGCTGACCCACACAGGATCGGACCCACACAGGATCGGTAGCACTGATCCACAAAGTATCGCTGAGTGTTTTAGTCGTCACCGTCGAATCCACTGAGAATCTCTGTACAGTCGTCGAAGTAGCAGTAGTCACAGCCAGCTATAGGGTTCCCGCACACAGCAAGCTCATTCGGGAGGGTCCGCTCCACGAGCCGAGAAGCTGATACATCAACCGTCACATAGTCCAAAGTTGATGTATCCAAAACTTCCGTATCGTCAACAGGAACTCAACGTCGCAGACAGCGCGTCAATCGGACGCCCGGTCTGAGAGTTATTGGCTTTTTCGTCCCAGGGGACCAGTTGGTTTTTAAGGCAAAACCAACCCGACCGTACTCCACCTGTGTCCAAACCTCAGGCGGAGTAAGACAAAAGATCTGTCTCACTTAGATGAATTCAACAAAGCCAACAGTACATCAATCGGGCGTCCGAAGCTCAAGATATGAGCGTTTCTGCTCCGAGGACCCGGTTGGTTTCGTGTACGAACCAACCCGACTGAACCCAAAGTATTCCGAAACCTTGAGTGCGATATATCGAAACGACCTTCTAAATCCAAGGATCGCATCGCAGCTGACGGTGCGTCGATCGGAGGTCCGTAGCCCAAGTTATGGGCAAAAGAACGAAGATGGTCCGAAAACGGGGGTTTCGGGCCAGGACCGACCCGGCCCGAGACCCCCCGGTCGGCCCGAACCGGGTCGACCCGACCTGGGTCCGAGTTGGCCCGGCCCGGCGCGGCCTGGCCTGGCCGGTGACTTGGCGCGCATCACCAGCTGGCTCGGCCAAACGGTTGAGCCGTTCTGGCTCGTGGGGGGGGGGGGGGCTACCGCCCGGTTTCCCTGTAACCGCGGCCCCATTAATGGGGCCGCTCGCTTGGCCGGCCGAGGGAATTGAATCCCCCGGTTTTCCCTTTGTCCGGCCGGCCCGCACCGGCCGGATAGTTCTGCCAACAAGGATCGGCGACGGCCGGTCCTTCCTCCTTTGTTGACACCGGCGGCCTGGAACCGGCCGCAGCCTGGTTCGTTCGACGCGGTGCGACGACACCGTGCCCCTTTGCCGCGGTCCCACTCAGGCCACGGTATTTTCGGGTTTCACCGATGCGGTGCGACGGCGTCGCGCCCTTGTATGATTTCCCGGCGCGGCGCGACGGCGCCGCACATTTCTTTCCGCACGATCCCGTGCGGTGCGACGACACCACGCCATTCCCATTCCAACACATTAGAAAAAAAACAAGGATAAGGGAGGAGGGTTGGACGTGTTTGTGCGGTCCAGCCCCCTCTCGTTAATCGAAAGCATTTGGTCGTATATTCACGAAGAACGACAAAGTGGTAAACACAAACAAAATAATTAAATAAACCCCTACTTCGTGGGAGCTTGAACAGAGGTTCGTCGAACGAGGATTCATCGCGGGAAGAGACGTCGCAGAAGGAGACATCGCGGAAGAAGACGTCGTGGAAGAAGACGTTGCGGAAGAACCGTCGCGGTAAATGGCGTCGCATAGTCGGTCTCTGAGGACTCGGCGTTCTTCGACGGAGTTCGATGCGTTCTTTGCGTTCTTCGTGTTCTTCGTTGAAGAAGATGAAGAACTCTAGCTTTCCTTAGCTTTTCTCCCCAAACCTCTCAAGAAACAAAGGTTCCAACCCCAAAATAAAATAATCTTACCTCTTATTTTATTAACATAACATAACATTTGAATTTCAAGAGGTTAAAATTCAAATAACCACACTTAACTCACATAATTAATAACATAAGTTATTAATGTTTAAGTTAACAAAAGTTAATGGTGAGTTGAGGGGGGTTGAATAATATGAAGGGGTGGGGTTAGTGTGGGCCCCACCACCCTCATAACCTCTCTTGGGAAGTTGGGTAGTTACCCAACTTCCATCCAAAGCCTTAAACCACTAAAAGAAAAATAAAAATTGTAGTTAATTTATAAATTAAACTTCCACAATTTTTATCATCTTCTATCGTGAAAACGCAACTCCAGAAATGTCGTTCCTAAGAAATTACCGGTGCTAAGGTTCCATCGGTGCCCTCGGAATTCGATTTCGAGCAACGGTTCAAAAGATAGAAAATCCCGCTCGTTCGTTCACTGAACGTACCCGAGCTAAACTTCAGATTGAAATTACAGGCACACCGGGCCTCAGAATCAAGTGACGTTAGAAACTGCATTCTTGTAAAATCCCAAAGAAAATTAAGAAAAAATCTCCCTTGAATTTTACAGGTCTTTACAGATAGACCACAAAGATAGAGGCAGAGAGTGGAGCAAATATACCCTCTAGGTGGAAAACATGGTAGAGGAGAAAGGAGAGCTTCAGGTGGTGGAAGATGCTTTGATTTACTTCCACCACCACCCCCATGAGGTCCACGCTAGGCTTAGGGAGCTGGGGGACAGGGGTGGGGATAGCTGCATGTGGTCGAGGTGTACGACCCAAGGACTCCAGGGATGATCTGAGGTATGATCCACTTCTTTTCTACCTTTTCTATCATACTTATAGACACATGTTTTATCCATTCCTTCCTCACCACATGTCTTGTGTGAAACCTTGAGATTTCGGTAGAGCTGTTGACTCGACCCTTATGTTTGGAGACACCTACGGGAGGAGAATCAATGATCATGCATCTTTGCAGACAGTGTTACCTTTCTCTTAGAGGTGAGAGTTTTTGTTGGAACCTCTTGGTGGTAGCGTCGAGGCTTTACAAAATCATCATCATTATGGATTAGTTATCTTTGGTCCATTCCTATATTTACTTCTTTAGGTGAAGAGTGCGGCGTGTCCTCAATGATGGAACAAGGTTTTCCTTTATCGGTGAAAGGGAGACCCAGGTAGAAAAAAATGGGCTCATGCATAGGAGGGTGTAGCTGATCACTCATGAGTTGGCTAGCCTTACCCTCAGTGTAGTAGATGTTGTGAGCTTCCACTTCCCAGTTGTAGTGGCGGAGTATGAGGACGTCTTTCTAGAAGATGTTTCGGAACTACCTCCACACCGAGAGACTGACTTCTGCATTGACTTGCATCTTGGGATGACACTGATATCCTTACCAGCGTATCATATGGCTCCCGCAGTGCTTTGAAAACTGAGGGTGCAGTTGGAGGATTTGTAGAGTAAGGGTTTTGGAGGACCCAGTGTTTTACCCTGGGTATCCCCAGCTTTGTTTTCCAAGAAGGTAGATGGAAGTTTGAGGTTTTGGGTGGATTATCGGTGCATGAACCATGTGACTGTAAAGAACAAGTATCCATTTCCAAGGATCAATGAACTCTTTGATCAATTGATAGGGGCACATTTGTTCTCGAAGGATGACCTTAGGTTGGGTTATCACCAGCTTTGTGTAAGAGATAAGGATGTGCCAAAGATGACTTTCATATGCCTCTATGGTCACTATGAGTACTTGGTAATGCCATTAAGCATGAAAAAAACCCCCATAATGTTCATGGTACTTATAAACTAGATCTTCTAGCCATACTTATACTGGTTCATAGTGGTCTTCATCAACAACATCCTTGTGTACTCGACGTCAGAGGAGGATCACATGAGACACCTGCAGATGGTTCTAGATGTACTCCAAGAGAACCAAATTTATGGGAAGCTCTTGAAGTGCTAGTTTTGGATACAGAAGGTCCACTTTTTGGGACATGTTATCTCAACAGATGAAGTAAGAATGGACCCAGCCAAGGTTGAGTCCGTTTTAGCATGGAAGCCACCCTAGAGTGTGACAGAGGTACAAAGCTTCCTTGGACTGGAAGTATACTACTGCATTTTCATCCCTGATTTCTCCCAGATATCAGCACTAATGAAAGCCTTGACCTGAAAGGGGAAGCCTTTCATATGGACAGAGAAGTGCCAGCAGACTTTCCAGTAGTTGAGGAAAAGTTTGATGAGTGCACCGATCTTGAGATTTCCAGAAGAGGGTGTTGGGAATGTAGTTTTATGCTATGCATCAGGGACCGAGTTTGGCTGTGTACTGATGTAGAGACAGGCAATGATTGCTTATGTTTTGCGCCAGATAAGGCCACACGAGTAGAAGTACATGACCCATGATCTTGAGTTGGCAGAGGTAGTCTTCACAATGAAGATGTGGCAACACTACCTAATGTAAGAATGGTTTATCAGCTACTCTGACCACAAGATCCTCAAGTACATCTTCTCGCAGAAGGATCTGAATCTGAGGCAAAGGTGATGTCTAGAGTTTCTCCAAGATTATGGATTCAAGATCGTCTATACTCTAGGAAGGGGAATGTTGTGGCGGATGCTCTCAGCAGGAGATCGAGTTTGCAGCTGCTGAGGGAGGCGTCAGAGCAGTTGGCCTCACTATAGTTATCTTCCATGGATAAAGATGATGCAGATTATCTCTAGTCGATGGTTGTCACCCATACAATCTTACAGTGAGTCAGAGAGGCATGACTAGGGGATATTGACTTCAAGACTTTATATGCTCAGTTATACATATGACATTCTCTTGATGAATATTCACAAGGTTGGGAGCACATAGTCCTTTTCAGAGGTCGCACAATAGTGCCAATGGTGTTGTGAGAGGAGGTTTTAAGGGAGTTTCATAAATCCCCCTTTGCGGTACATCTTGTAGTGGAAAAAATGTATCAAGACCTCCAGCATCAGTTTTAGTGGACATGTATGAAGAAGGTAGTAGCATAGTTTGTTTCTTGATGCATTATGTGCCAGTAGGTGGAGGCTGACCACTAGGTTCTAGCAGGGTTAGATCACCCCCTAGAAGTTCCTGAGTGGAAGTGGGATGAGATATCTATGAACTTCATGACAAGCTTACTATGAATGTCCAAGGGACACAACTCCATTTGGGTGATCATTGACCGACTCACCAAGTCGGCCCACTTCCTAGCTATTAGGGAGCAGAGTTCTATAGAGATCTTGGGATGCCTCTACATACAAAAGATATTTCATCTTCATGGAATCTCTTAGACGATACCCTTAGATCAAGATGCGTACTTCATATCCCGATTTTGGAAGGGATTGTAGGAGGCTTTTGGGACTCAACTATGCTTGAGCATAGTGTTCTATCCCCAGACTGATGTTCAGATGAAGAGGACCATTAATGTTCTGGAGGATATGTTGCGGGTCTGTATCTTGGACTTTTTTCATAGTTGGGAGGACCACCTACCACCGATGGAGTTTGCATACAATAACAACTACCACTCCACCATTGGCATGACACCGTTTGGGGCCTTATACGGGCGACCCTACCGGTCAACACTTTGCTGGACCGACCCCAGAGAGTTGGCACTCATGGGTCCAGAGTTGGTGCGAGCTACCAATGAGAAGGTGTAGATCATCCAGGAGGGAATGAAGACTACACAGATCTGGCATAAGTCTTATACTGACAGGCAGTGGAGACCATTGGAGTTCAATGAGGGAGACCATGTCTTCCTTCAGGTCTCACCTCATTGAGGGTTTTAGAGATTTAACTAGGGAGGAAAGTCATTACTGAGGTTCATTAACCCTTTTCAGATACTACACAGAGTTGGCGAGGTGGTGTACCACTTATCTCTACCACTGTAGTTGCACCGGGTGCATGATATCTTCCATGTGTCACAGTTGAGGAGGTATGTGCATGACCCATCAGACGTCATCGACTAGGGCGAGATGGACATTGAGGATGGAGTGACCTTCACAGAGTACCTGATGGAGATTGAGGATAGATAGGAGAGGATACTTCATGGGTGAGCGATTCCCCTAGTGCGTGTCCATTGGTAGCATGAGAATCTTTAGGAGAGCACACGGGAGCAGGGGGATCATATTCATGCGCAGTACCCACATCTATCTGAGTAGGATTTTGTTTTGGCTTTTTAGGGAAAAAAATCCCTAAGGTGGGGAGAATATAATGTCTCGTATTTTCCGTGTATTATTTTTAAATATTATATGGAATTATTACAAGACCAGACTTTGTGACGGTTTGCGATTCTGAGGCCTTAAGTGACCAGAATAAATGTTTGAAATAAAATTAAACTCTAAATAGCATGCACAAGCGGTTTTCTTGAAAAAGTAAAATAACTTTTAAACGGGTGCCCAGATCAGAAATCTGAGGGCACCGTTGCTTCCAAAGCAGCAACTTTACCTCAAGTGGGGCCTAACATTAACTGATGTGGGTTGAATGCAAAAGTTAGTTTTTGGACGTTTTAAAGGAAATAAAATAAATTAATAATTTATTATGTTTTAAATGATTCTTTAAATTCAATGACCTAATTACTCCCTCTATTCATACCTTCTTATGAAAAGTACATAGGGTTTGCTGTATAACCCTACGAATTGAGGATTTTCCATTAGAGCTTCAAAAGAGAACTCCATGGCGGACGACGACGACACAATCAATCGATGCATTTTGGATTCGACGAAGCTCGCCAACGAATGAGACACGACAATCGTTATTAAATAAAATAGAGGTAGGGGTGTTGTTTTTGATTTATTTATTCCTCATTCTTGGAATAAATGCTTAACGTATATCAACCCACAAACAGGTTGATCCACAGGTTGTGCGTTCTTGTGGGAGGGTGTTATTTTCCCATTTCTTTTGGGGTTTTTATTCGGGAATTGATTCTATGATAATTGTTATATTATCATTTGATTCAACTATCAAACATATTAACAGGAGTAGATCAACACCGTGACGAATGACGGAGTAGGTGCATTCCTCCTTTGCCTATTGGATTTCTTCCCCCTTTTCTTACTGTGTTCTTCACACGGTGACGAAAAATGGATTTTTGCGAACCCATTTCGTAACTTAATGATCCCAAATTAAAGATTGAATATCGTGATAACCTAGAAGAGGTGCGAAGGTGATGGTGGATGACGAATCAGCTTAGATAAGAAGAAATCGTTCTTTGACCATTCTTCATGTGGGTGGATCAAAATGGGGTTTCGGGGCTGATCTAATGCCCAAAACTGCTCAGAACATCGATAGCATGGAGGGGAGACCTTGGATTTTTAGTTTCATGGATAACAGATTGCCAGATTGAAGATCAAAGCATCACCCGAGGTGCAGTGGTGGAGGATCTCGATTCTGTAAATTTCCAAAGAACATGGTGTGTACTCCGAAGAACACGCTGTGTGGGACCGGAGGCCGCAGCTAGGGTTTGCGCGCTGCATGAAATGAATAACACGGCATGCCTCTCGGGAGATACAACATGTGTGCCCCACCCAGTGATGGTGGGAGTTCCGGGCGGTAGGATGTATAAACACAGCATGTGACCACCGTTACACGGCGTGTGGGTCCTTACGCAGACTCGACATGTATCTTGGGAGATACATGGACACAGGGTGGAGTACATGCCATTTAATCCACCACACAACCAGATGAGGCCGGTTACATAGGTCACCCAGTGAGATGGTTGCACGGGTTTGAATACACGGTTTGAGGCCGTGTATGCCACATGGTAACATACACGGAGTGGACCCCGGATACCTTGACACAACATGTGATTTCTCCTACATTCCATGTATATGCGTTTTTACATGGAATGTTCTCCAGACTCAGGCCATTGTACACGAGCAGTACCCAAAGTCATGGGACACGGCGTGTGACCAATCCTACATGCAATGTACTCTCTTATACATGGATTGATCATCTTTTCATCAATTCCTTGGATAGTTTTTGTTTGGGTTAGTTCCCCGTTGATCGTTCCCCTGATGGTTAGGTATCATTTCCATCCCTAGGAGTATGATCCCTTCAGCAGGACTTTCCGAGATAGAGTCATGTATCCCTCCAAGAGGCCCAAAACGAGATCCTCTATCCATTATTGGACCTAGGTAGAGTCAGGTATCGATGTGAATAATCCTACAGGCCACTGATCCTCTACTTAGAAGGTGAATTAAAATGAGTCATGGTATCCTCCAAGGCCCTGATAGTGATCCTCATATGTGTTTTGTGATCTTTTTCCACTCAGAAGTGTGTTCTCCCATAATGAGTATAAATGTTCTCTCTTTAGAGCTATCAGTGCATCTCTCTCTCTTATGAATTTTCTCGATGAGCAATACTTCTCGGACAGACATCATCAGAGCTATCTGGCTCGTAGAGTGAGTTCTCCGAGATGAGTTCTTAGTGGAATCATCGAACTGAATCCCTATCATGGGTATGCAGTTATTGTAGACTACGGGTTTGGGTTTTGAGTATATTTGGATGTGTTTCCCTTGTTATATGTTCAGTAGACATATACTGTATAGAGTTGACAGTACCTTTAACTTGTGTATTTCATTGTGGTTTTTGGGGTCCTCTACTGAGTATTGTTATACTCACCCCTACACAGGCTTTGCTCACACGTGTTGTGTCTTGTGAAGATGAGTGACCTTTTGACGTGGTCTAGGGTAGACCAAGACTAGACTGAGATTTCTAAGTTCCTTATAGGCTGAGGTGTTCCTACTGCTACGAATAGTAGTCCCAGTACCTCTTTCTTAAATTTTGGACTTTGTATTTTTTAGACTCTTTTTTCTGGTGGGCTTGTATTCTATCCCAGTTTATTTTCCGCACTTTACTTTCATTGTACTCTAGTGGTTGGGTTTAGTTGTATGCATGCATTTTGTTCCTTAGTGGTTTTTTACTTTTCAACATTTGTGGGATTGAAGATGTGTGCACTTGTAAAGGAACTTAGGAAATGCCTCCCATGTTAGTGATATGCCTACTCAGTGCTAGTCACCATCCCCTAGCCTATTGGAGTAAGGCTTGGGGAGTCGCAGCATGGGCCCCACTAGGACGGGTCATGACAATCATTATGGAAAGAAGATAAGTAACTCAAATTTTTCCAAAATGATAATTATATAATAAATACCATATTATTTAATCACATATACTTATATATATAATTCTGTGGTGTAAAAGGAATCACATCATGTCAAGGAGGTGGTAGTCCACACATCCATGAATAACGTTATCGCTTTTTAAGTGCATGAAAGGGTAATAAAGAAAATGATATATATATATATATATCCAAAAATTTAATTATGTCATGAATATCATATGGTTTTTGTGTATTTATCATATGTTTAATTATGTCCATTAATTTATACATTCCCTATATCTTTGGAATGAATCACATCGCTTTGAGGGGGCATTAGTCCACACTTCCTCAAATGAGATTATTGGATTTTCACAAATTGGAAAGCATAAATGTATGTTATAAATAAAAATTACAGAAGTTTAAAATATTATAAATAACATAAATAACATATATAAATATATTTTCCATCATAATGACCACCATAAGAGGCGGTAATGGAGAATTGAACAATTATCATTTCGTGAGGCAGTAATTCTCTGTTCATAGAAATAGTATGTTCGTTGACCATTAGATGGAGGTGTGTGAAATTATAGGTATAAATATCAGAATAAAAACATCCTAGTATATTAATGATACTGGTGTTGTTACACAAGAACATAATTGTAACATCCTGGTTTTGGGTGCCGCCCAAAGGTGCCTCGTTCTCAGTTGGTCACATGGCCTCAAATGTATTCCCCTCAATTATAGAGGCTTCCAACTAGTAGTGAGGGCCTTGGGTGTGATAGTGGGGAAACTATTCCCTCATTTGCAGAGCAACACAGTGGAGTAACAATAATATACAACATCAGAAGTAGTAATACCATACAATAAGTAAACAACGGAAGACTAAAGTAAATAAACTATTAGAGCACATATATAATGACGCATGTCACATATGTCTAGGAAAGTAGCCAAACAATTCACCATGCTGGAAATGAAATACTAAACCAATGTACAATGAAAACAAATAAACTCCAGTAGCATCGCAAGCCTCAGCTTGGTCCCATGCTCTCCAGCTCCACTGCAGTCAAGCACCTGAAGTAGAAGGGTGCTTGCCCTTATCTATACTTGAAATGATATAATCTGTTTGGGCCCAAAATCATGGACCAAAGAAGGTGTGAGATGAATCATAGTAGGTAACCACCTAGAGATTTGTGCCCAACTGTCAGTGAGTATAAATAGTTGGAAAAAATGGAAATGCAGCAAAGAAACTAGGAGTACACAAAAGTAACAAATCCCAAAGTTTCTGTTTACATTCATTAGCATTTTATATTCAACATTTAATCATGAAAGTATCACAAATAGGTATCTCAGACTACTACCTAACTGAACCAAATCCAATCTTGTGCTTTGGATTGGAAGATGTGTCACAATGATTTAAAGGTTATAATAACCCTCTAGGTAGCTCACACAGTCTAACCCCTCTAGTTAAATAAAGAAATAAAAGACAAATACACTCTGAGGAAGCTCTCACAATCAATTCCTCCTATGGTATTTCCATAATAACTACAGACTCTCTGAGGAAGTACTCAATGTCAATTCACCCTTGTAGTCTCGTAACGTATCTATAAAAACTATGAGGGATCCCACGCAGTCAATCCCCCTTGTGGTCTCGTAGCACAATTATATCAGACACTCTGAGGAACCACTCAATGTCAATTCCCTCTGTGGTCTCATAACATAACTATAAACACTCTAAGGGGGCACTCACAGTCAACCCCCTATGGTCTAACTATTCCAGGTTGCCACAAACCTGAGTAATTCAATCATGCATACATGATAACAAGTATCCCCAAGTAATCTCAAATACTATATGAATAAACAATTTCAATGCATATCACAAGCATTTAACAAGCAGCAAGGAAACAAGGTTTGCCTCATAGGGAACCTGGAACAAATGGACCTAAACAGTCAAACAATGAAACGCACCCATGGGGTGTTCTTTTAACATGCAATTTCACATAATATCACTTCAATAAATCCTTAATCTAACAATCAATCTAAGGTAGATAAAACAGGGTTTAAATCATTTAACCCGAAATACCAAAAACATGGGTAATGAGTACATTGGAATATAAAATCAAAGACAAACCACTAAAGGAAACAAACCAACTACATTGATGTTGTACAATTGAAATAGTTGAATCTCATCCTTTGAATCGACCTATAACGTCATAGATCTACAAAAATGTCAAAACCTTTCAACCTCGAATAACTCACGAAATAAGAGAAATCAAGAGGAGAGGATCTAGAAGAATGAAGAACTCACTGAGGAGATTCCAATGCAATTTATGATGTTTGATTTGGAGAATGGATGTAGAATCAAGGGCTCGGAGACGATTCGACAATTTCTATCAATCTTGGATGAGACGAGTTCAGAAGAAGTTGTTTCTGTAAACGAGACGTGGTCCCGGTCCAATATATCAATTAAAAATAAAAATACACGATGTGTTCTTTAAAGTTACATGATGTTTATATGACTTTACTAGGCCCCACTTTAGGCAGTATCCTGGTCACCCCACATGGCCATGTACATGGCCATTACGTGGATGGTATACGGCTACCTGTGACAACCAAATACACGAAGTGCACTCATAAGTACACGACGTGTACTCCTTAATTTTCCAAAACCCCCCTTTTTCTCAAAAACACCTGAAAACAAGGTCCATACCTTGAAATGAAGATCCAAGTTCTTACAAACTTCCCCCCTTAAAGAAATTCTTCCCCAAATTTCCCTAACAAGGAGACATAGAAGAAGAAACCTCTAAAAACTACAACCACCCTCTCCCAAGTCTTGTGCTTTACTCACTCTTGCTTCCACAACAACCATACTAGAGGAATATACCAGCCATAGAGAACCTTCACGCTACGTACAACAATCCGGATAGGATTCTCCCCAAATGATACTTCCACCTCTAACTCAACCTCCTAGGGTTGAAAAACATGATAAATGTCTGAGAAGTAACACCACAGATGAGAAATGTGGAAGGAATCGTGCATAGCCCGATAACTCTGAGGTAACAACAATCGATAGGTAATTGGCCCAACTCTCTCCAAAATCTCAAACCACCCGACGTATCTCAGTGAAAGCGTTCCCTGTCTCCTAATCCTTCTATGTCCCAACCTTGAAATGACATGTAAGAAAAAATAATCTTCGACCTCAAACTCTAGAGGTCATCTATGTCTATCATCATAAGGATTATACTATGACTATGTATTATCCATCCTATTCTGAATCAAATCCACCTGCTCTGTGGTCTCCTGGACAAGACAAGGTCCCAGCATAGCTGCCTCTCCTGCTTCCAGCCAACATAGGGGTGATCAGCATGTACTACCGTACAAAGCCTCATAATGTGAAATATGAATAGTCTCTTGAAAACTATTATTGTATGTAAAATCCACCAGAGTTATGTGGTTCTCCCAAGAACCTCCAAATTCTTGGATGCATGATCGAAGCATGTCCTCCAGCACCTGAATCGTACGCTCGGACTGACCATCTGTCTGGGGATGGTAAGCTATACTCAGAAGTACCTATATACCCAAATCCCTCTATAGTCTTTGCCAGACCCAATAAGTAAAACAGGTGTCCCTGTCTGAAATTATGGAGTGTGGAACCCCATGTAAACGTACAATATATCAGATGTACAACCTTCCCAGCTCATAAAAAATGAAGGTATCCTTGATCAGTAAGAAGTGTGCAACCTTAGTGAGTATATCAATGACAAACCAAACTAAATCATTCCCTTGAGGCGATATCGGTAACCTTATCATGAAATCCATCACGACATCATTCAACTTCCACTAGGGAATGGGTAACTGCTGTAAAATCCCTACTGGTCACTAATGTTCGACCTTCACCTACTGATAGGTGGAACACCTCATAAAAAAACTAGAAAAATTTCTCTTCATACTGGGCCACCAATACTGACAGTGTAGATCTCGATACATCTTGGAGACACCAGGATGAACTGCCCAAACTGAAGAATAAAAATCCCACATCAACTCCTCTCGTATGTTTGCTGACACCCATATGCACCATGAAAATGTAAGATCTCATCCTCACATATGGTTCATCTAGGAATAGGGTCCTCTTCTAACACACTCTCCCATAGGACTAGGCCTTCATCATATAATATTTTCCTCATTCACACTCCATCAAGTAGAGTAGAGGTAACAAATACAGAAGAAAGAAATGTCTTCCTTTGTTTATTATGCACCTACAAATTCATTTTAGAGAATAGATCCATGATCTGCCACTCACTAATAGCTTCTTGAATTGCCTATATCTGAGTCCTCCTTCTTAACACATCAGCCACTGCTTTGCCTTTACCTGGTGTGTAGGAAATCTCAAAGTCAAAGGACTGAAGGTACTCAACCAACCTTCGCTGTCACAAATTCATATCGTACTCAGTGAAGATATACTTGAGACTTTTGTGTTCGGTAAAAACAACAAAATTATCTCCCAAAAAATAATGTCTCCAATAGTGTAAAGCATGAAATACTAAAACCAAATCAAGATTGTGTGTCAGATAATTCCTCTCATGTGGCCTTAACTACTAAGACCCATACACAATGACTCCTTCCCCCTGCATAATCACTGTTCCCAGCCCGATACCTGATGCATCATATTAAATAGTATAACTCTTTCCCAGATCTGGAAAAAATGTTATCAGTGCTGAAGTCAATCTCTCTTTCAGCTCCTGAAAGGCTGAATCTTAGGAATCTGTCCCCAAGTACTTCACACCCTCTTCGTCAGGCCCATTAGTAGCGCTGCCAAGCATGAAAATTCCTGTATAAAATGTATGTAGTAACCAGACAGCCCTAGAAAACTTCTTACCTAAAATATGTTCTTCATATGATCTCAGGAAACTATTACTCTCACTTTATCTGGGTCTACTGATACTCTTGTCTCTGAGATAACATGACCCAAGAAGTGGATATGGTCCATCCAAAAGTGGCATTTTGAGAGATTAACATACAACTGATTCCCTCTCAGTATAATAAAAAACAATCTCAAGATGGGTAGCATGGTCATGTTGAGTGTGAGATTACACCAAGATATCTTCCTTGAAAACCACCACGAAAGAGTCCATGTATGGATGGAATACTCAGTTCATCAGTTCCATAAAAATTTCTGGCACGTTCGTGAGACTGAACAACATTACCACATACTTGTAAAGACCATACCTACTTCGAAAGGCTATAAGAGGTATATCAGATAGTTTAACATGCAACTGATGACAATCAGATCTAAAGTCAATCTTTGAGAAACCCCAGGATCCTCAAAGCTTATTAAAGAGATCATCAATCCTTGGTAAGGGATATCGTTTCTTGATCGTCAAATGGTTCAGCTTCTAATAATACACAAAAAGTCTGTGGGTACCATCCAACTTCTTCACAAATAGGATAGGCGAACTCCAAGGAGAATCATTGGGACAGATGAAACCCTTTGATTGTAACTAACATAACCGCTTCTTAATCTCCTATAACTCTAGTGTATCCATCCTATAAAGAGGATTGGACACTGGTGTTGCTCCTGGAACAAGATCAATAGATAAATCAAACTCTCACTCTAGAGCTAAACCTGAAAAGTCCTCTGGAAAGACATCCCTAAAACGATCCACCACTGGAGGAAAGTCCATCTATGAATTCTTCTGGTCATCCAGATACAAACTCAAAATTTGAGCTGTAACTCCTCCCAAACCATGATGCTCAGGTCCAGCTCTAATCGCCTAGACATCCCACTCACCCTTGTGTATAAAGGACCGGCCCTTTGGTGGCGTGAAACTCACCCAATGGCAATAGAAATCGACAAAAAAATGGAAGGGAACTAACCAATCCATTCTAAGAATGATGTCATAGCCCGTCATCTCTAAGACATAATGATCCCATAAAAAGTTACACCCACCAACCTCAAGAGGTAACTCCTTGTACTGACGTACACTAGCCATTCTAGTCCCCAATGGTGTGTCCATCATCAAGATATCAACAAAAGTAAAGATACAGAGCCCAAGGCTCTCCAAAATAGGCACAAATATGAAACTATGGGAAACCCCTGTATCGAAAAGAGTGGAAGATAAAACTGAGGAAACCAAAATTTTACATCTAACCATAGAAGTTTTGGGATCCTTCTCTTGATGGGTTTTCTCTAGAGAAAAAGAATGACCTACAACATGACCCTGTGAAGCTGTCTGTGACCCCTAAGCTGATCCACCCTACAGTTGTTGAAAAACCTATATCTAACCACTATGGCCATGACAACCACCTCATCCGAAACAACCTGAAGAACTCTAGTTCCTAGATTGAGGAGAAACTGGTGGTCCTACCCCTGAATGCGGAGTCATAGAAAAACCCCTATCACCAGCTGCTGGTGAGAAATACTGACAGAAACAGTAAATATGTCCCATATTTCTACAAGATCGGCAATCAACTGGGTCCCTCAGGCACTGATGTTTCTTATTTCTGTCTTTCCCGCACTATTATCATACTACCTGGATACTTAAAAGAAAATATTGCCTACTTGACTCTCCATGAACATGATCCTTACGACACTTCCTGGTATCAGCTAGAGAAGTAACAACTTTGGATGCCCAACCGCCCTGGACCACAGCTCTAGAATCCCTAGGTTGTGCTCTGTCATCATCTCCTGGTTGACTATAAAATATATGGAAGTTAACCTGAAGATGTTCACCTGAGATCGGATGTCATGCTTGAGACCATCCTCAAACTTCCTTGCTAGAAATAACTCATCACCCCCTAGAATGGGTGTGAAGCAGTACAGCTCTGTGAAGTGAGAAGAATACTCCATGACTCAGAGTGTACCCTACTCCAAACTCATGAAATCTTAGGCTCAGTCATCCCTCAAGGTCTCCGGGTAAAAGTAATCATAGAAGGTACATTGGAACTCATCCCAAGCCATAAACTGATGGTTTCCCACATATGATATCACATCCCACCATCTCTTGGTAGAATCCCAAAGCATGTATGCAGTGTGCCTCACCCTTCTCTCTAGAGGCATCTCAAGATGATCGAAGATAGACATCATGACTTCTAATCATGACTCTTCCGCCTAAGGTCCTCCATCCCCTGAGATGGTGGGAGGATGCTGCTACTAAAAAACCCACATAAACTATTCCATAGATGGGGAAGGATGCAATGATCCATGGAAGGCATTCATAAACCTCATGAAGCCTTCTTAGAACTATGAATCAGCCCTTGTATTCGAAATGATGGCTGGTGCCAAGATAGGCATGGCAGGAGGATCTGCTGGTAGTCCCTGATCTACCATGCCTCGTGTTTGATCGTTTCCCTATATCTGGCATACAATTGGAGGACATATCTATGGAATGACTCTAGAAGGTCAATTACACACCTTAGTTCATGATTATCAAGGACTAAAACTTAGAAGTGTGAGAAAGGAATAGGAGAAATAAAAAATTCAAGTTTTTCAAAACATGGATACATGGCATGTATGAACCCTACACGACATGTTCCCTTAAGCCTCTACATGGAAGTGTAATTTTTCCAACTCTGGTTGTGTAACACCCCATACACACAACGTGTTCTCATTTGAAACAACATGTACTTGAATATTTCCCCCTACATGAGTTCCTCTACACAGCTAAACCACATGATTATCTTAGGAAAAAAATACACAGCGTGTTTATGCCAGACAAAACATGTACTAGAAGGATTTCACCAACTCATGTCATTAGTCACACAGATGGATACATGGTCACTACAACACAATGTGTTCTCCTTAGACACAACATGTACCACTTAAGTTTTAACCACCTATGTCGTCAGTCACATGGCTCGATAGACGGTCCTTACAACACGATGTGTATTCCAAGTACACGACGTGTTCCACCATACATTTCCCAACCCCATGTCTCTACCCGCATAACCAGTCACACATTTAAGGGATACCCGACGTGTACATATAGTACACGGTGTGTAGTTAATAAAAGTTGTTCTTTCCTGAACAGAAGGATACATGGTGTATATTCATTATTACACCCTATGTATTATGGGTTTTTCCAGATAATAAGCCTTAAAAACTACTCCTAAACCCCATAAAACACTAAAAAAAATATTAAAGTTCCAAATTTTGATCCGTGTAGGCCCATACTCTCTGAGAATCAAAGATTGGCATCATATTCATGTATATTACAAGGTATAATAGTGCAATAAATCACATGATCCACCAAATTACGATCCATGAGGGCCCATAACACCTCAAGAACCAAAGTTTTTCATCCATTCAAATGATACTTTATATATTCCAATACCCTATAAAATAGTAGGTATTATATCAAGGCATATATCACAATGATATACATATCTAACAGAACATCTATCACAATAACATGCAATCAGTAATGCACCCTAAATGGAATGACAAGAATGCATGACATGTGATCTCTAGGAAGTGCCTATATGATACATGAGATGACATGACCTCATCTCATTGGGTTGAAACATAAATAGAACCTCAATAATATCAATGATAATAGTATAAAACATGTGAATCACTCAACGGTGAAATAAAATCAATTGTAACAATTGTAAAAACCATAAAATTGCAACAATCGAGGCATGTTGGATTTTCCCTGTACACGGGTTAGCTACTCTTGGGCACATCTTATTACCAACTACCTATTCCTTTATATCCCTATTTATAGGCTTAAAACAATAATTGAAAGAAAAAAACCTCCTTTGATACCACTTTGTAACATCCTGGTTCTAGGTGCCGCCCAAAGGTGCCCCGTACCTGGTTGGTCACATGGCCTCAAGCACATTTCCCAGAACGCCAGAGGATTCTGACTAGTAGCGAAGGACTTGGGTGTGATATTGGAAAAAATATTCCCTAATTGGTAGAGTAATATAGCAGAATAACAATAATATACAATAATGGAATCATTAATACCATACAATAAGTAAACAATGGAAGACTGAAGTAAATAAAAAACCGGAGCACATATATAATGATGCATGTCACATATTTCTAGGAAAGCATCCAAACTAGTGACCATGATGAAAATGCAGTACTAAACCAAGGTAAAAAGAAAACAAATAAACTCCAGCAACATCTCAAGCCTTAGCTTGGTCCCATCCTCTCCAGCTCCATAATAATCAAGCACCTGAAGTAGAAGGTCCCTTTCCCTTATCTATACTTGCAACAATATAATCTATTTAGGCCCAAAAGCATGACCCAAATAGGGTGTGAGATGAATCCCTGTAGACAACCACCCATAGATCTATGCCTAACTATAAGTGAGTATATATAATAGGTAAAAATTAATATGCAGTAAAGAAATTAAGAGTACAAAAAGTAACAAATCCCACACCTTCCATTTACATTAATTAGAATTTTATGTTCAACATTTAATCATGCAAGTATCAAATATAGGTATCTCAGAAGACTACCTAACTGGACCGAATCCAATCTTGTGCTTTGGCTTTGAAGATGCATCAAAATGATTCAAATGTTATAATAACCCTCTGGGTATCTCACATAGTCTATCCCCTCTAGTCAAATAAATAAATAAAAGACAAAGACACTCTGAGGAAGCTCTCACAGTCAATTCCCCCTATGGTCTTTCCATAATAACTACAGACTCTCTGGGGAAGCAATCAATGTCAATTCACCCTTGTAGTCTTGTAACGTATCTATAAACACTCTAAGGGATCCCACACAATCAACCCCCCTATGGTATCATAGCACAATTATATCAGACACTCTGAGGAAGCACTCAACATCAATCCCCCCTGTGGTCTCGTAATGTAACTATAGACACTCTAAGGGAGCACTCACAGTCAGTCCCCCCTATGATCTAACTATACCTAGTTCCCACATCCCTGAGTAATTAAATCATGCGTACATGATAACAAGTATCCCCAAGTAATCTCAAATACTATATGGCTAAAAAATTTCAATGCATATCATAAGTATTTAACAAGAAACAAGGAAACATGGTCTGCCTTGTAGGTAACTTGGACCAAATGGCCCTAAATAGTTAAACAAGGAAATGCACCCATGGGGTGTTCCTTTAACATGACATTTCACATAATATCACTTCAACAAATCCTTAATCTGAAAATTAATCTAAGGTAGATAAAATAGGGTTCAAATCCTTTAACACGAAATACCTGAAACATGGGTAATCAGTAATTTGGAATATAAACTGAATGAAAAACCAATAAAAGAAAAAAACAACCTACCTTGATGTTGTATGATCAAAATAGTTGAATCTCAGCCTTTTAATTGACCTAGAATGTCGTAGATCTACAAAAACGTAAAAAACGTTCAATCTCGAATAATTCATTAAATAGGAAAAATCAAGAGGAGAGGATCTAGAACAAGGAATAACTCACCAAGAAAATTCAAATGCAATCGATGGTGTTTGATTCAGATAATGGACGATGGATCGGGGGATCAGAGAAGATTTAGTGATTTCTTTCACTCGTGGATGAGACGGGTTCAGAAGAAGTCATTTCTGTAAATGAGATGTGGTTTTGGTCCGATATATCAATTAAAAATAAACATACATGGTGTGTTCTTTAGAGATACATGGCGTGTATATGCCTTTACCGGGACCCGCTTTAGGCGGTGACCAGGTCACCCCACACAGACATGTACTCAGCCGTGACACGGCTGGTACACGACTACCCACGACAACCAAATACACGACGTGTACTCATAAGTACACGACGTGTACTCATAAGCACACGACGTGTACTCCTTAATTTTCAAAAACTCCCCTTTTTCTCAAAAACACCCAAAAAAAAGATCCATTACTTGAAATTAATATTGGGTTTCTTACAAAATAAGGATATTTTAGGGGTTGGAGAATGGAAATGAAACTAGAGAGATTGAGAAAAGACATTACCTTTTAATCGGGTAACTTCTTTTGGTTTAACCAAAAGAAATCCATGGATGGTATTATACCGAAAGGGAGGATTATAGGTCGAGGGTAGGAATGTTGGGAGAATATTTGGTTATATATTGGACGAAATTATGATGTTGGATAGGTGTGAAGAATGGGTAGAGTTGGTGGCCTTTTATAGGGAAGGAAAATTACTCACTTGGTATTCTTGAAAAGAAGTTAGGTGTGCACATGTTATTACATAATAAAAGTCATAACAAACCACCAAAACTCATTAATGGAAGGTTAATGGACGAAATATTTCCATCCAATGAGTTTTTTACAATTGTACAGGTCATTTTGGCCCTTAAACTTAGGGGTTTAGTCCATTTTATGCCTAATTACACCTTAACCTCTGTAACTAATTTTAATCACTTTCAATAATCATTTTTGTCAAAAATTAAGTTGATCTTATTAGAAAAAAAATATTATATTTATTACAATGGTTTATGTCAGATTTTCAAAATTCAAATCATAGTAGTGGCAAAATTAAGATTAATGTTAATCTCGCAGACAGACGAATTAACTGGTTTTAGTAGAAAGATGTTCAAAATGTTTTTATATTTTTATATTAAATTTAAAAGTTATATTGATTATAATGAACTAAATTATATTAATATATGTATAATTTATCAAATTTTACCTTTAAAAAATATATAATATAATTTAAAATTAATAATTATTTAAACGAAAAGGCAGTTTTTAACTAAAACACAATATTTTTCACTATTCACTAAAAAAATGAAGTTTCTCAGAAAAATAAAAAAATTAATCCTAATATATTTTTGACATTATGAATTAAAAAATTATGTTTATTTTATCTAATTTAATTCATAATAGTGTCAAAATTAATATTTAAAATGGGTTCGCTATTAAAAGGCGGTAAAATTGCCTTTATAAAAATATAGGTTTTTATGTGAGATATTAGGTTTCATCATATATTATGCTTACAAAATATATTGTATGAATATAAAAAATAATTGATTAAATATGTAACATATTTATTACATTAATATCACCCACTAACTGTAATTAATTTAATCAATTAGGGTAAAAAACTTTGTGAGTATAAAAATAGTTTTATATAATAATAATTTTTTAATATTCAATTGGTTATTATATTAATTTATAATTTTATTTTTGACCAATGATTTAGTTTTATAGACCACATATTTTCATAATTTAGTTAATACTATTCATAAATACTAGTTTATATCTTATTATATTAAATAATAATGTTTTAATTACAGATTGTTTCTCGGTAAGACTCAATATTGCGTATAGAGTAATCCATCAAAGAAGTCCACTTTTGAAAGTAATGAAAGTTATAGAGGAAGGTAATTGTTGTGTATGATGTACACTAACTCAGTGTCATTTGAATTGTAAGATAACTTGGTGTTTCATGTGTTGAAATATATAGAATATCTTTTAAATAGTAAATATATTATAAAGTATACATATATTATATCACCTTACATGTTTATTGTCACGTGTCATACATGCTATCGAATACAAGGTTCTTAATTTTGTTTTTCGAGGCATCACCATTTTTCATTTAATAAAACATGTAATTTGGTAAATTAATCCAAACATCAACTAATAATTCTGGTGGTGGGAAAATCCATTGATGTCGTATATTTTAAAATAGAACATTCGTTTTACCTTTTTAAAAGAAAGTCACAACATTCCATAAAAAGATTATTTTGAACACATTTTTAATAAATTAAAAAGAGACATAAAATGTTATTTATATCTTATTTATGTTCATATAAATACATCCATAAAATAATTTTAATAATATTTAGATGAAAAAATATATTTAGAAAAAAATATTTAAAACATTTAAAATGATGTTTTAAGTAAATGTGTCCCTTACCTCAAGTCCGACTCATCACATACATTCTTTATATTACTAAATAATAATATTTTAATAACTATTTAATATATTAAGAACTATTTTCAAGTTTATCATTCTTTTTATTTTATTTATTTCCATGTTATATACAATTACTTAATCATTGAAGTTCATGTCAGACATTTGGATGCTATTCATTTCATATGTCCAAAATGACTTTGATAGGTTCAATATGGTCAAATGGGTCATTATTTCATAATATAAAGAATAATAATCATGAAATAATTATCATTTTTATACATTAATTATAATTTTAAATTCAACCATTAAATATGGTGATGTAAAATTAATTAAGATACAATCATAGAGATGGTAGGCTGTTTGTATGCATGAATAACATTTTAATTTTTAAAAGAGAATGAGGTAAAATGATAGGTATAATTTATAATTTATAGAATTATTATTATATAATAAATATAATAATATATATTTAAATACCTTTATATATATCAGTCATGTGATGCGGTGATGGAAAACAAATCACATCGCTTCATGGAGGTGGTAATCCACACTCACACACAAACAGCGTTTTCATTTTTTAATGGGTGGAAATGTAAGAAATTAGATGATATATTACATTAATATATATATATAATTATTTCATTAATGTCATATATATACATTAAATATATCATTATAACCATACATGAGTGGCGGTGATGGAAAACGAATTACTTTGGTTGGCGAGGCGGTAGTCCACCTACACACGAATGATAGTTTTGTTTCCCATTTGATATAAGAGTAGATGGATATATGTTATTCTGTTAAAAAAATATAAGTACATATAATATAATTTTGTTATTAATTCATGTTGTTTGAATAAAATTTTAATGAGGTAGAATAAGTAATAAAATTTAAATGCTCGATTAAAAACTATACCTCTTCTCTGGACAACCTCTTTAGGTTTATACCTAAATCCTCCCAAGGTTTGTTTTATGATCAAACCAAAGAATATATGTAATATGTAGAGATGTTATAAAGGTATTTGGTAAGGTATTTCATTAACCAAAATACTTTTGAAGTGTGTATAGAAGAGGAAAGGGGGTGTCCTTTTATAAGTGGGAGAGAGGATACAATTGGAATTTTTAAAAATATTAAAATATATTAATGTATTAATCAATAAAAATGACTCCAAAATGGACTATATATGAATATTGGATGATATAAATTATAAATATGGTTATAAAATTAAATTTATACAATTTATTAAGTTATTTAAACTCTTTTCTCTTTAGTTTTACCCCAGTAAATTTGTTTTAACCTTAACTGTGGTAACATATTTTTACTATTCATTATGACAAAAAATTAAGTTGAATTTATTAAATAATATTAATTATTATAATTTAAAAAATGGAATCCATTTTATCCAATTAAATTAACAAAATTTTTAGAATTTAATTTAAAATTAAACCCACAAAATGGATGAAAAATAGTTTAAAAAAAGTCATTTTAAGTATAAAAATGTTTTTAGACCACATTAAAGTGTTATGTTTATTTCAATGTACTTAATTGAATTATTCATAATATAAATTATAATTTTACTTTTAAAATATTTTAAAACAAAATTTAACAATATAAATTCTTGAAACAAAAATAGAGTTTTTAATAAAAATCAATATTTTCACTATTCAATGAAAAATCAAACTTTTCTAAAAATTATTAAAAATTCATCATAAGATAATTTTAACATGTTGAATTCAAAAATTAATTTCATTTTTTAAAATTATATTTATAAAATTTTTAAATCATGTTTTTAAATAAAATCATATAATGTGTAAAATCCCAATATGGTTAGAAATAAAACTTTTTTTTTGACTGAAAAATTACTAATTTTTATTATAATGAATATTACTCTATAAAATATAATTAATGAATATTTATAATTCATGAGAATTATTTTTTATGAATATTACATGATTTTTTACATTATTTCAATGACACACTACTTATTAGGAATGAAATACCTGTCTTACTATCTGTCAAATATTAGTTGAACACATGATTCTCTATAAAGGACTTAGGAAAAACAAAATATATTATTGGGATCAAGATACATTGTGATATATCCAAGAGACTACTCAGTCTACCTCAAAGTATTTATACTGATACAATATTTAAAAGATTTAGAATAAAAAAAATCCAAGAGGTTATTATTGCCAATGTCACATAACATTCATCTTTATAAGAAAATGTGTCCTCAAACACATGAGGAGAGATAGAGGATGAAAAGGATTACATATAAATTTGTGATTTGTTCATTCATGTATGTTATGATATGTACTAGGATAAATTTTTCTGATGCCTTTAGCATGGTATGAAGATATCAAGATAACCCAGGTGAATTCCATTAGATGGAAGTTAAGACTATCCTTAAGAATATGAGGTGAACTATTGATATGTTTCTAATCTATGGAGGATATAAAGAGCTAGTCATCAGAGGATATACAGATTCTAATTTTCAATTAGATCAAGATGATATGGAATCATAGTCAGGTTATATCTTAACTCTCAATAGAGGTACTGTGAGCTAGAAGAACTCAGAGTAGGTCATGGTCACAAATTCTATAATAGAGTCTAAGTATATTAAAACATATAAGGTAGCTAAAGAATCAACTTGGATACACAACTTCATCCAATTTATTGATGTGGTTCATATAAGTAAATATCCTATCATACTATTTCATGATAATACTACAACAGTGTGACATCCCACCCCTACTCATTATCTTAAGTCGAGGAAGAAATGTTACTTAGTTTTAAGCGACATCCCCAAGGCACAAAAAGCTGAAAATAAATACCAAGTAATTCAACACAATTGGGGGATAACTTTACCTTTGAGAAATAAAAGAACCCAAACAAACATGCCATTAAAAAATAACCACTAAATGATGCATGATAACAAAGTATACAACTCCAAGTATAACAACTGAATATCAAACCCAACTAAAAATAGAGTACCATAATGGAAGACTACTAACACCAGAGATTAAAGAATAAGATAAAACCAACCAAAATCAATGACTCTAAGACACTAAATCCACAGATCCCAGCACGATTGATGCTCCAAATCCACAACAAAACTTAAGTATCATGAAGAACCACTAAATTAATGTGATACCTTTCATTTATTTTTATCATGATAGAAAATATTTGAAATAGCACCAACATGCCAAAGAAGGGGTGAGTAATGAAACTAATTAGGCTTATCCCAAATTAATTCCCTACTCATGCCACTAGGATAGAACATGTTAGCACATTTATATAAAAAAAATTCAGAACATTTTTATAGTTTATATCAGAATATAGAAGAAATTACATACCAAAATAGTTTCCAAGGAAATAAACCAAACAATTATTTAAACCATTTCACTTTCCTTTTTGGAATACCCATTCCATGATTCAGACAAACATGAAACCACACATGCATACTTCAATGAGATTACCATACTAATGAGTGGTTTCTCTTCCATCCACTAAGTTTCCACTAAGTGGCCAATCCCCTTGTTCCCCAATGACACACACCCATTATACATGGTTACATCCCTTTTACCCCAATGGTACATGCCCCTTATTCCAGTTCACATCGAGAGAATAAAATCACACAAAACCATGTTTGAAAAACAAATTTCAATCAATTTCATTAAAAACATACCTTTTATTGAAAAAATTTAAATCAAAACATTTACCACAAATCTAACAAAGCTATATTTTAAAATCCCCATTTCGAAATAAAGAAAACAAAGTACTCTGCACAACCAATTTCCAAAATTCCACAAATCCACCAACCATCACTAAAGAGGGTTTATAATATTATTTTCCCATCAATTTCTTAATAAATTTAAAGAAATTTAAACAATTTTAATCTAATAATTACAGTTCTAATAAGAGGAGTTGAGTGTGAATCCACCTACCTTGGGAATTATGCATAAATTGAAGAATGGTAAAAATTCTTCAACAAAACCATGTTGAATCTCCAAAAAACTACCTTAAATCTATTTATTTAACATAAAAACATCAACATATTGTCATTATTGGATCAAAAATCATATATATATCCAAAAAGGACTAGATCTAGGATTTTGAGAGAGGTATGGAAAGTAGATCTAAGAAAACATACCAAAAATAAAGACTTACTAAGGGAATTGGGATTCAACTCACCAAGAATTTTCAATAGACTGTTTTTGGTTTGAAGGGTAGAGACTCTACAGCCTTTGGGAGGAAGAAAAATCAAATTAGGGTTGAAATGGAGGAAAAATGATAGGATTTTAGGTAAAAAAGAGTGAGATCCATTTTTTAGGATCTCTCTTTTAAACCATGCATGGTAAGTTGCATGGTTAGGAAAACCATGTGCTGACCATGGTCCAACCTCTACCTCAAGATGTATCCTGCATGGTTTTCCTTCATGGTTAGACAAACCATACACCATGCACCTAACCGTGCACTTTCCTTGATGTTCTTGTTTCACCTTTCACGGTTTCCTATTGGAGTTTCAAAGTTTCCACTAACCATTCTCAAACCATACACCTTTATAAAATCCCCCAAAATATTCCAAAAGTCTTCCAAACCCTCCCAAAAATCAACAAAAAACATTACATACTTAACATAAATAAATAAAGGGTTACTCACTTGAAACCATGGGTGGTAAATTTTACCCACCATTGGACTTTCCATCTCTAGAAAGTAGAAAACCATAGATTTCCTAAAAGAGTTCAGGACATTTATTGACCATTTCCTTTTCTCATTCCCAAGTCTCTTCTTGAGTCTAACCATGTTTCTAAAAAACCCATACTAGACCAATGATTTTACCATGAAAGAATTTCTCTTGAATTTCCATAATTTATACTGGCATATGAACCAATGAAGTAATTAAATCTAGGTTAATGTGATCCCATAGAATCACATGTTCAAGATCATGATGATACTTTTTCAACTGAGATACATGAAACACATTATGCACTAAACTGAACCATGGTGGAAATTCCAACTGATATTCCACCTATCTGACCCATTCAAGTATATAAAAATGGCCTATGTATCAAGGATATAATTTTCCTTGCTTCCAAAAATGACTATTTACAATCCTTGGAGAGATTTTAAAGAACACATGACCACTGAACTCGAATGACAACAACCATCAGTGATGACCTGCATATGAATTCTGATGACTCTAAGGTATATCTATTCTCTTCCTAATCAACTAAATCTTCTCCATTATTTATTGGACAAGGCTTGACCCAACCAGTGAAGTCTCACCTCTTTCCACCTAACAAAGTAGAGAATGAAAATTATTCCCTTAAAATGCTTCAAAAATACCCATATGTATCAAGGCCTAATAACTGTTTTTATATGAGAACTCCAATAATGGTACGTGCTCCTTCCATGAGCCACTAAAGTCCATTACACAAGCCCACAACATGTCTTCCAATGTTTGTATATTCCTTTCAGATTTCCCATTTTTCAGAGGATTATACACCATACTCATGATCAAATGATTCCCAAGGTATTGCTATAAGGATTTCCAAAAATGAGACGCAAACCTCAGATCTCTATTTTACACTATCAAAATTGGTACGCCATACCTCTTTACCACTTCTCAGATATAAATTTTTGAAAATTCATCTAATGTATAAGATTCAGGAATAGGGATGAAATGGACCAAATTTGTGAGATGATCTACTATCACCCATCTAGAATCGTGTTTCTAAATCATTATTTGGAGACCTGTTAAAAAATTGATTTCTATCTATTCCCATTTAAAAATAGAAATAGGTAAATACTACAACATATCTGTGGGTCATTAATGCTATGCCTTAACCTGCTAACAAGTTAAGCATCTTGAAATAAACTCAACCACTTTACTTTTCATACAAACCCATAAAAACCATTATTTCAACACCTTATACTTATTCTATATTACAGGATGAATAACCCATATTGAATGGTGTTAATATAAACAAGTTTTTCTTTACAATACATAGATGCGACCATATAATTTCAAAACCATAAAATTGAACTCCCATATAGCTTCCCTCCCTCAATGTTATCCCCACCATAGAGTTTTTACCGCATAGAAAATCATTCTAAATCAGGAATTTGTGCATCTTTAATTATCTCAACCAAGTCAGGAATAAACAAAACTATAAAGAAAAACACAATTTAACCTATATCTTCACATTCCAAGTGCATTTCAGATATCACTAAAATCAAATACCATTGATATAAAGTCTCTTTTTACAACTAAGCATATTACTTTCTGCTCAATTTATCTACCACCAAATTTACTTTACCCAGTGTATACATCAAGTCAAAGTCAAAAATTAAAAAAAACTTCATCCATCTTATTTTTATTAGGTTCAAATCCCTTTTTGAGAAAACCTGTTTCAAGATCTTATGATTTGTAAACATAATAAATTTCTCACTTAAGAGGTAATTATGCCAATTCTTCAAAGCATGGACCAAGATAGCTAAATCTAAATCATGAGTTGGGTAGTTATTCTCATGAAACCATAACTATCTTGATCTATAAGAAACAAAATGGTCTACTTAAATGAGAAAAAACCCAAACCATATCCCAAAACATCACAATACACCACATACCCTTATCTCGATTCCAGAAATATCAAGATCAGTGCTGATGTAAGGTGAAATTTAAGCTCTTTAGGAGACTTCTAACATTCCCCATTCTATTGGAATGAAAAATTTTTCCTTGTAAAATATATCATTGATGTGGACATTTGTGAGAAATCATGAAAAAAACATTGGAAAAAACTAGCCAGACTAAGGAAACTACATATCTTGAAGACATTATTTGGTGGTTACCAAGATATAATAGCCTCTTTCTTTTCTGGATCCATAGAAACACCTCTTTGAAAGATTACATGGCTAAATAAATTTAACACTTGTATGAAAAAAGCACACTTTGATAATTTTTAATACATATTATGACCTCTCAAGATTCCCAATACCATTTCCAAGTGTTGTTCATGCTCATACCTTATCCTTGAATACACTAATATGTCATCCACAAACACAACCATTAAAGAATCTAGATATCTTTGAAATATCTAATTCATCAATTCCATAAAGACTACTGGTGAATTCTTAATACTGAAAGGAATAACCACATACTTGCAATGGACATATGTACTTATGAAATATATTTTATGAATATCCTCCTTATGAACATGTAATTGATGATATCCTGATCACAAGTAAATCTTAGAGAACTACTGGGCTCCCCTAAATTTATCGAACAGATCATTAATTCATGGAAGTGGATACTAATTCTTTATCATAACTTGGTTAATCTTACAATAATCGATACAAAGCTGAAGATTTATATACACCTTTTTGAAAAACAATACTGGCGCTACCCATAGAGATGTGCTAGGACAAATGAACCCTTTGATTTCCAACTCTTCCAACTAGACTTTTAGTTCCATTAATTCTATTGGTTCCATCTGGTAAGATGGAAGAGAAATAGGGCCAGTCCCTAGGAGGAGATCAATCATAAAATCCACTTATCTAATGGGTAGAAACCCTAAGAAATTTTCAGGAAAAAAAATCCTTGAACTGATTAATAACTTTTGGAAAACTCATATTCTCAATATCTTCCATCGATTCTAAAATATAAGCTTCCAACTAGCATGAGGTCATTCCAACAGCTGGTTCTAACAAGCCCATTACACATATCTTTACATTACTTTCTCATTTAAAGTGATGCGTGACACAATTGTCAGTTATAAAACTAACCTTTTGGGTATAATAGTTAAAGTGAGACTTGAAAATAGTCAACCAATACTTACACAGGATTATGTTATAGACATATATCTCAATCATAGAGAACTCCCATATTAACTCAACCCTATCAACAATTATAGAAAATTCTATACACATTTTGGCTCAACATTCTCTTTGGCCAAGAGGATTTTAAAGTTTCTACACAGAAGGCATAATCTCAACATTTAAACCTAGAAAATAAACAGAAAGAGAAGCAATAAATTAATGGGATGAACCCATGTCAAACAATACTTGTATAAGGGTAGAATTCAAAATAATCATACCTTGCACCGTCGATGGTCTATATTGATCATTCATAATAATTTTCTCAACTCTATATAATTTCTTACATGATTCACTTTGGTCCTTATTTCCCTATTGATATTTCCATTACTGGGGAGTCACGGTATTATTAGAATAACCATGGATATCATTTTTCTATTGATGAGGGTTATTTTACTACCTTTTTCCTGTCAAAGAATACAATGACAGTAATACATGGGAAGTGTCCCGAACACCCGACCTCAGAGCAATGCGACAATAGCACTAAAGATTCCCCATCTGGTTGTAATTGTGGCATCCTCTAGGTGGTTCTATACACTCTCTCTTCATGTGGTCGAATAAACCATATTAGAAACATCTAGATTTTATCTTGGGTCTTGGAGGAGGATTTACCCATCCAACTATATGATTTTGAGCCATCCCCTATGTTGGAAATAAGTGTCCCTATTTCACTTGCTCCTAATATTAAAGTTCCCATTGTTTCCCATAGGTATCAATATGCTCCCTCCACCCATATATTATGAGATGTCCCTTTATTCCACCTTCTCTCTACTATCTATCTTTTTATAATATATTATACAGAGCACAGAAATATTCAAGTGATCTCCTTCCCCATACTCGATTAAAAAATGAGTGACTTTAAGGACTCACTAGAAGAAAATTCAGTTGAAAAGTGGACTAAAATCATAAATTTATTTCTATACTCTATCACTGAGAGGCTCTTCTACTTTAAGATGAAAAAATATGTCATTATTGCAATCCTAAATGTACAAGGATATATATTTTTTTGAATAATTCTTAAAAATCCTCCTATGCAATGCCTCGGTCTAATTTATCCCGAACTACTAAATCCCTCCACCGACATGCAAGATTTTCTAGAATATATGTCACTGGCTTGACTTTTATCTCTTTTGGAGTTCCAAGGAAATAAAATATTCAATTATTCCCATTTTTCCATACCTCTACCTTCTCTAGTTATGAATCACGCTAAAAGATGGGTGGATTCTACTTCTATAATTGAATAGAATGATCCACTTGCCTTGGTTCATCACTTTTGTTCTCTCTGTCCATATCCTAAAAGGATTATACTATTCTGTTAACCAACTTTTGGTTCACCCATGGCTCAAGTGCAACCAAATTCATATAAGATTCTTCAAGTTGGTTTCTACGATGCCTAATGGGGGACATTTTCTATAAACACAATGAATTCCATAAGTCTCACTCTCTAGAAACTAAAGGATTAAAAATTTAAAATTCTACCACATAATATATCACAAAATTTCTTTCCTAAATTCAAACTTTTCCATGTTCAACAATTTTGAAAATTTTACCATTATTTTAAAAATAAAACCATTTTCAAAATAACCATATCATTCATTTTTCAAAATATCACATTTGAAAATAACACTTTTCAAAAATCAACATTTTTGCACCAAATAAAAAATCTTTACCTGAAATGAAATATGAATTCCTAGTGGGAAGTAATTTATATAATGAATGTCATTCTCATATCATTGGATAAACCCATGACAATGAGATTCCAATTCCTATAAGTGTCACCAAAGCACTTATGTACCCAACTTCCTAGTAACTTTAAGTTCAACATAAAAAGGTTAGCTACATATTTTTATTCACTACATTTAAAGTATCAAAAATCATACTCCTTCCTACAATCCCAACTCAAGGAATCAACCATATTGAATTTCAACTCCAAGACTGACAAGACTAATACCACTTGTCCCAAAATATATTAAGACTAACCATGACTGATTCCACTTGTAAGTAAAGGACCAAACAAGCTGATACCACTTGTCCCGGAAAGATATTTGGACCAACCAAGACTAATACCACTTGTAACATCCCTCCCCTCCTCATTGTCTTGAGTTGTGGAATAATTTATTCTTGGCATTAAATGACATCTCCAAGGTTCCAAATGCTAGAATTAAATGTCAAGGGATTCAATACAATTGGGGGAATATTTTCCCTTTGAGAAATAAAATAACCCAACCAAACACCCCATAAAAAATGACCACTAAATGATTCATGATAACAAAGTATACAACTCAAAGTATAAAAATTGAATATCAAACCCAAATAAGAATAGAGTACCACAATATAAGGCTACTAACATCAGAGTATAAATTAGAAGAAAAAACTAACAAAAATCAAAGACTCTACGACACTAACTCCAAAGATCCTAACATGCTCCATGATCCAACTCTACAACACATCCCAACTATCATGAAGCACCACTAATGAAATGTGACACCTTTCATTTACCTATATCTCAATAGACAATATCTACAAAAGCACCAACATTAAAAAGAAGGGGTGAGTAATGAAATTAATTAGGATTTCCCCAAATGACTTATCTACTCACACCACTAGGATAGAATATGTTAGCACATTTATATAAAAATTTTATATAAAACACTTTAAAACATTTTTACAGTTTATATCATAATATAAAACAATTACAATACAAAAACAGTTTCTAAGGAAAGAAATCAAAAAATTCCTTAAACCATTTCATATTTATTTTTGGCATACCCATTCTATGATTCACACACACACCCACAAATGCATGCTTCACTGACAGTTCCATACTCATGAGCAGTTTCTCATCCATCCACCAAGTCATCACTAAGTGGACAATCTCCTTGTGCCCCAATGACAGATGCCCCTTATCTAGGGTCACCTCCCATTCACCCCAATTGAACACACCCCTTATTCAAGGTCTCATCAAAACAATGAACTCACAAAAAACCATGTATGCCAAAAACCATTTCAAACCAACAATTTTAGAACAAAAATTTCAATCCATTTCAATAAAACCATACTTTTATTGAAAAAATTTAAATAAAAAAATTTACTAAAAATATAAAAATATATATTTTAAAATCAATAAAACAAATCACTTTTCACAACCGATTTCTATAATTCCACAAATCCACAAACCATCACTAAAGAGTGTTTATAACATGATTATCACATCAATTCCAAAAATAAATTTTAGAAAATTTACATAATTTCAAACTAAACCTTCCAGTTATAATAAGAGGATTCGAGATTGAATCCACCCACCTCAGGAATTATGAAGAAAACAAAGAACAACATGAATTATTTAACAAAATTAGGCTGAATCTCTAAAAATATGCCTTATATATCTTTCCCTAACATCAAGATATCCATATCTCATCATGATTAGCATCAAACATCATAGATCTATCCTTAATGGACTAGGTATAGTATTTTTAGAGAGAGAAGGAAAGTAAATATAAGAAAAAATTCCAAAAATAAAGACTTACCAAGGGAATCAGGCTTTAAAGCACCAAGAATTGCTAACCTATTACTTTTGGTTCAAAGGGGAGAGACTCCACAACCTTTAGGAGGAAGAAAAATCAAATTAGTGTCAAAATGGAGTGAAAACAAGAGGCTTAGAGGTAAAAATGAGTGAGATCCATTTTTTAGGATCTCATTTTTAAACTATTCATAGTTAGTTGCATGGTTAGGTAAACCATGCACTAACCATGCACTAGCCTCTACCTCAAAGAGCATATCACACATTTGTTACACATGGTTAGTCAAACCGTGCACTAATAGTGCATAATACCTCTACCCCACTTCATGCAATTTCTTTTGGGTGGCCACATGATTTGTCCAAACCATGCACCTAACCATGTACCTACCTAGAAGCCCCTATTTCACCTTGCATAGTTTCCTGTAGGAGTTTCATGGTTTCCACTAATCATACTCAAACCATGAAATTTTATAAAATCCCCCAAAACATTCCAAAAGTCTTCCAAACACTCCCAAAATTCACCCAGACACTTTACAAACTTAAAATACAAAAATAAAGGGTTACTTACTTGAAACTGAGGGTGTTACAAGTGGTGTATCTCACAAAGTATACAATATCACATTAGTGGATGAATCATATACTTTGGAAATATCATCTATTGAGGCATTTTCCTCAGATATGTGAAGTTGCAGTGAATAGATTCTCCATGGAAGACAATGTGGTGGACCCCTTGACTAAAGCCTTAACTTAGAAAAAACATGATCATCATGTGAGATCTAGTGGACTGAAAGTCATTGGAACTTGGCTCTAGTCCAAGTGAGAGTTTGTTAGAGTTGGAATCCTAGAACCAACTATGTTTACATTGGATTACATTTGTATTCAAATAAGTGAATATTAATTAAAATATATTTTTACACATCATTCATTGTTTTTCATGACTTTAATATAATAATTTCCCAGAGTATATTTTGCATTGAAAAGGTCATAATAGTCCCCCATTATGATAAGAACCTTAAAATTCCATGAAACTATTCATAAACATTGTTCTATAGTCAGATAAAATTTTATAATAAGACACATAGTATGTTTAACTTTAGTTGTGAGTACTCATAAGAAGATGAGACTTTATATCATGAAGTTTTCACATGGTATTCTCTAAGATGGGAGATTATGAAAATATTCCCACTTGTTGGAATTCAACATGTTTATGTGTCATTGGATATTCCTATCTACAAGTGTGTGTAGTGGACCTTAGAATTTAATATTATTATTAATGCATGTCATGACTCGCGTAGTTAGATGTATTTCTATAAACCACGATGAAACAATTTACGGAAAAGTTAGGTATGTTGAGTAAATCATGAATGAAATGATATTAATGAATAAGTCAAGGAAGAATTTTTCACTTCTAGATTTATTGAAGTTGATATCTTATACCTTTTATTAGAAAATTGTTGAGTCTAGATCAATGCTGATAATCACTTCCACTGTGACCAAAACCACCATAATTAAACATGGGCGTCATAAAAGAAGTTAACTTGAATAGATTCTATTATTTAGTAAACGTATTTACAAAATGGGCTTTCGAATGTTGAAAAACAATTTAGATAATGAACCTTTATTTTTATATTATAATATCTTAATTAGCATGTATGATACACCTTATACCTTGATTACGTTATTATGAGTTGGTATTGGGTATGTCCAACACCATGTTTAGTATTTTACTTAACTTACTACTAGTAGGCACTAGTTTTTCTCCATTCCATTTTTATTTTTGGGTCTCTATACATATATTATCACTTAATCTAGTGGCGGAAACACATAGAAATAATAAATCCCAAGAAAATGCATGCATTTGAAACAAAAAAACATAAACTTGAATAAATAAAATACATACCTTTTCTCCATTGATTACTTCCATGAATTATATGTTTAATAAAAATCACTTAGGAATAATTATATGATTATTCCCTCTAAGGAGTATCCTCAAGTTTATATAAATCTTACGAACCTTTTGGACAAGATTTTTATTTCCTTCATAGGATACTATAGTATCTAGGTAATAGAGAATGAAATGAAAAACAACTATTTGGTAGCGAAATTATTGGATAGGAGGATCACAAGGAGTGTCACACCATTCCCAAAGTCTTGGTTTTCTTTCTACAGGCTACGGGGATGCTCCCTAAGCCAAGCACCATGTTATAAAATTACTTTCACATTTCATATACTTACGAGCAATGACATTAGTTACATAACATGTACCTAATGACCTTAGTTCCCTATGTTTAATGATAATTCATAGGATTCATCAAACATCAAACTTTTAATGTTTTTGAGATTACAAGGGTTATGATAGTTCCAGGAGTATCAATTTTATTGATAACTAACACTATGAATGACTTATATTTTACTCTATGATAATCCCCATTCAACCCATGAAACTTCATATATGATTAATATCTAATAATATAACATGATTAAAGAAGACCTTTATCAATTATTTTGAAAATTTCAATATCATATAAAATGAAAAAACCCTTTCGATATGAAAATAATAATTTTCATGTTATTCATACTATAAAACTGATGATATTATAACACACAATATAAAAGGTGTATTTTATTTACACATGTATGATATTATACCAGACAATATAGATTATATATATAATAGATTTAGGACATTTCTCCTTCAATCTACCACTTTCACTAAATCCCAAAGACTTTTTGCGCCAATTCACCTTATATTGTATCTTATAAAATAACTTATGAAACCACATCCAAAACACTTTTTGGTGCCTTCCAATTTTTTTGGAAAGCTATCATTTACTTCACCTTATATTACATCATATGTAATACCTTATGAAAAAAATCATCCAAAACCATTTTGGATAAAACTCTAGATTAGCTGTTAGATTTTCTCTCTAAGTCAAACTCAACACCCATTCAGTCATGTAACACCCTAAAATTCTAATAGACAACGTTTTATTCGATAGCGTTCATGACATGCATCACCAAGTGTGTAAGGGAATATAATATCCAAAGACTCTACTATATATTTAATATTTTAAATATCTTCAATACATGATATAGATTATAATGAATGAAACACTGAGTTATCTTGTATTTCACACAAGAGATACTTTACTTGATATCTTGTGTTATATTCAAGAGATACCTTCTTCGATAGCTTACGTTACATGCTAGACTGAGTTTCACCAAATAATAATGTATTTTTAAAATATTATTATTTAATACAATATGACATAACCTTGATGTTATGTTAGCGGTTATAAATAGTATTAACTATCTTATAAAAATTTGTGGTTTATATAAATATAAAATGAATTCATTGGTTACCAACTAATAAGAAATGAAAATAAGAACCAATTGGATATAAAAAGAAATATTATTATTTATATGCTTCCAAAGGATTTTTAATTAATAAACATAGTTAATTAAAATTAGTGAATGATTTTAATGAAATATATATTTTATATTCAATAAAATATTTTTTATATTCATCCATCATGTTTGATATTCATATGATAAGAAAAAACCTATTTTACACATAAAAACCTATATTTTTATAAAGGCAATTTTACCGCCTTTTAATAGAGAATCTATTTTAAATTTTAATTTTGAAACATTAATTGATTTAATATGTAAAAATAAAATTCATAATTTAATTATAAACATAAGTATTAGGTTATGGTTAATTTTTTATATTTTTATGAAATATTTCATTTTTAAGGAATAGTTAAAAATACTGAATTTTAGTTCAAAATACATATTTCATTTAATTTGTTTATAAAGTTAAATTATTCAATTAATTTTTTTAAAAGTTAAATTAGATAATATTTTTATAAATTAATAAGATTTATTTCATTGGAATCAATTTCACTTTGAAATTGATTATAAAAACATAGCAAACTTTCAGACATTTTTACTTTAAAAATCCGCATTGTCATCCCACATATGGGATGATTTTTAAAATTATTTCTACCAATTATATGATTTTAATTTGGAAAAAATGATTCTATATTTAGAATCATCATAATTTATAATTTCTAAATATACCAATTATATTTTTCTACCAAAAATGATTAGTGGAAGTAATTAAAATTAATTACAATTATTAAGGCATAATTAAGCTTAATAAAGGACTAAACCTTTAACTTAGGGGGTTAAAATGACCTAACAACTTCTCCAAAATACATTATATGTCTATAGTTTAAAAATTATCCTTCCATTATTGAGTTTTTTTGGTTTTTTATAACTTTTTTAGGTAATAATATGTGTAAACCTAACTTGTTTCCAAAAATTCCAAGTGAGTCCTTTTACTTACATATAAAAGGCCACCACCTCTCCCCATTCCTCACACATCTCAAACCACTTTTGTTCGGCCAAGATCTGACAAAATATATTCCCCAAATCCCTTATATATACCTTGAATCCTCTCTTTGGTCATAAATCCTTCCAAGGAGGAATTTTGGTACACACCAAAAGAAGTTACCCGATTAAGTGGTAACATCTTTTATTAAGATTTGTAGTTTTATTTCCATTATCCAACCCCTAAACTCTTATTATTATATGATTTTATAACAAAGATATTATTCTAAATATTATAGGATGTTGTTATGATTAGGTTTATATATACACTTTCACACACTTCTATCTAATGGGTAACAAACATACTGTTTTTGTGTATGGTGAACTACTACCTCCTGAAATGATGATTGTTCATTTTTTACTTTACCACCTATAATGGTGGAAATTATAATGGAAAATCTATTCATATATATGATATATATGATATTTAAAATTATTTTATAATTATGTAATCATTTTATTACACATAACTTTAATACTTTCCATTTTACATTAATACGATAACATCATTTGAGGAAGTGTGAACTACCGCCCCCTCAAAGCGATTTGATTCATTCACACTATACATGGAACATATAAAGGATTTTTTTAATTAAAAATATGTGACATAAAAAAATAGATATTATATTCATGAAATAATTAAATTTATTTAAATATACTATATACACATATATATTATTTTCTTATTACCCCTTCACATAGTTAAAAAGTGACAACGTCGTTCGTAGACGCGTGAACTACCGCCTCCTCGACATGATGTGATTCCTTTTACATCACAAGAATTATATATATAAGTATATATTATAAAATAACATGATATTTACTATATAATGATCATTATTTAAGGATATAGTGTTACTTACCTTCTTTCCATAATGATTATTGAAAAATGGGAACATTACTCGTGCATACGTACGCCTTACCGTCTCCATGATCGTAACATTGATTAATTTTTCAAAACCATATTTAATGATTGATTTTAAAATTATAATTGATGTATATTATTTCATTGTTATTATTTTGGATATGATATATAATGACCCCTTTGACGATACTTGACCTACCAAAGTTGTTTTTGATACATAAATCAAATTTAGTCAAAACACCCTAAGTAAACTTAAAAACCTTGTTTTAATAAAATGTTTTAAAAAATGTTTTTAAAATGATTTTGTAAATAATTTTTTACCCTTTTGTATTTTACCAAAATTTTAAAGGATTATTCTTGTTTCTCTCTAAACTGGGCATCTTTCTAACCTTTTACCATTCAAAAGAAAAGTTTTTTTACCTCATACGGCTTGTAAATATTTAACCGCCATCATTAATTTGAAGCTTAATTTGCATGTTTAAAAGGTTAATTTTAAAATAAAATGTTTTCAAAAATTATTTTCAAGGATTTTTTTTTCAAAAGGTTTTTTCAAAACAAAGGATATTTTCCTCAAGAATGTTTTTAAAAGATCTTTTTATTTCTATTCATCAATGAAAACAAATCATTATTTTACTCCACTTGGGTTATTTTGTATTGATACTATCCTTAATCATCTTGTGGATGGATTATGATTTATTTTTCCAAGGATAATATTCACATTCACCTCCTTGATTCCTTTTAGTCCCCTTTAAATATTCAATTTTCTATGATAATTTGACATTGAATTTCCCCTAAATATCCATATCATTTTTCATGGATATGATTATTTCCTAAAAAATATAACATTTTTCATATGGTGTTTACTTTGAAAGTTATTTTATTATTTGAAGAAATATTGATATATCAGTATACTTTATTCAATACAAATATTTGATAAGGAATATTATTTATTTGATACGAGGAACGTTTTGGACATGAAATACATGGGTTGGGAACCATTTAAGTCAAGCACTACGGGTTGGTGACCAGTTAATGAAAGCCCCTCGATGCATCAGTAGTCTCATGTGATGAATTAGTTGTGAAAATTGGAAATGTTTAAACTGTCTCTTGATGGAAAAGGTATCATGAGCCTGTGAAACATGACATCCAATAATTAAGCATTGTATTTATTTATAATTTGTTTACTATTATTCATCCATAAGAATTTTCATCGACATATCTATGGATACATTAAAGTTCAATTTATTGATTATATGGAATGTCTTTTAGTTTCTTACTTTTCCATATTGATTTTTCCTTATCTAGTTATTTGAATGGAACATATTTCCATTTATTACCTTTCCATATTTTTATGCACTTCCTTATTAGTTTTTTGATTATATGGTACGTGTGTTATACTATTTACCATTCCATAATTATTAATCTCCTTGATTCATTATTGCTTCTAATATACTTTAACCTTACCTAGTATTTGAGCTCACCGTTATTATGTTTATTTCTCCAGGAATCCAAGAAGCATACTATGAAATATGTGTAAGGATTTACTAGATTGATTAGAGTTATCCTAAAAGTTATTTATTTATTTATAAAGAAGAAAAAAAATTATGTTTTAATTAGTGTATTCATTTATAATAAAAGCCATATTTATTTATACAGCTTACCAAGAATACTAAACTCTCTGCACTTTGGGATTTGATTCCTTATAATCATGCTGATGTAATAGTATCAAAAACAGGCTCCGGGCCTTCTAGGTTTGGTTCTCTATAGTTAGTATCATATGAAGTTTAGTAGAAACCTTAGGAACTAGATTTAGGAAAAAATAGGTTAGAGAACATAACCCTAAGGTATAAATTGAGGATAAGTGTAGAAGAACATCCTAGAATTTTGTTAAGGCAGAGATTATGTGGTTCTTAATATAAATATATCCCTGTATGAATACTACAAGTGGAAGTGGTTCTGGTATAGATATACCTAGTAGTAATAACTCTGACAAGGTGCTTCGAGCCTGACTCGGGGTAACCTAGTACACGACAACGAGCCTTACTGCAAAACTAGTTTGACACTCTCGAGGATTCCTTAGGATAATCCATGTCTTCCTTACAAACCAATATGAAGAATTTGAAGGGATAAAGACAATGAATAATCAAGGTTAATACTAAGGTGTTTTAGATTTAAAAATAAGGTTTCATGATTTAGATATCATATAGATAATTATACACTTTTCTAACGATGACTTTTTTTTATCACACTATTATTTCAGGTTTTAGTCAATGGTTGGAACCCGAATGATTCAAGTTAACATAAAACCTAAAGGAAAATATGGTGAAAATGAGTAACCAAATTATATATTGATATGAGTGAAGGATATCTTGTTTATTCCAAATCAGTTTTCCAAAATATGATTAACAATATATACCATTACCAACTCCAAAATTCACCCAAGAAGATAAGGATGGAGGTTGTTAAGAGCTCAAGTAGTGGAGATCATAAATAAAATAAGGATCAATTTTCAACATGTGAGATGTGTGGAAGGATACACACATGAATTTGTCTAAATAAAACAATTAAATGATTTATGTGTGGGAAATAAGGACATAATGAAAATGATTTCTAAAGAAAAATAAAGTGTACGATGGAAGTAAATGAAGCTCATCCTAATAAATACTTTATAGTTATTTGTTGTAAGTGTGGTGAATCTAGAAATTACCCAAGTAAATGCCCTATTATAGAGTACGAACTCTATACCAAGGAAGGATATATGTGAAAATAAGTGGATGAAGTATTTATGTATTAGGGTTGTATTGAAAACCTATGTTAAAAGGATATTTAGTGATTAACCTTATTTCAAGGATTTCCATCATATTTATTTTGGAAATTATTTTAATATGGTTTTAAAAAAGGATAAAATATATGAAGGGAGAAAATATATCAAATCTAGCACGTCCATGGGTATTGAACCCATGACTGAAGGAAGATAAGGGTTTCATTACAACCACTGACCTACACAATGTCCTAGTTAGTTTTTTATTGTTTTTAATTAAACAATTTAACAAATAGATGTCAATGATGAACCATTAATATCACTTTTGAGTATTAGAGATTAATATTTAAACCATATTGGTTTTGGAATAAAGTTATTGACAAATTGTTAGACTTTTAACTCTTTTATCGGCCTTACAATCATTTAAATGTTTCTTTTAGTGCTTTGGGCATAAAAAAATTCATTATTTGTAATTACTTTTTGGTAGTAAAGAAAGGAATTAGAATTTGAACGAATCATAACCAAAAGTAGGGATTGTTTATATAAAATTGAAACCTATCAAGTAAGAATATTTACTTATATTAGTAGGTAGTAAAATAATTACTCAGTATTATGAAAATGACTTAGAAATAAAATGTTGTCCTAATACACTAATTTTTGTTGAACTGATGTCTTCTACATCAGTGCAGATTTATGAATTTTGGGACCTCAACTTTATATTGATCATTAAATTGTTTGTGATTGATTATTTCAATCACTCACTCAAAATATTTACACTTTTCATCCAAGTATGTATCTCTGATTTCCACTAATGTTCTGCTACTTAGAGACCTTGTTACATGGTAGTCCATGTAACCTTTGTACTTCACATTCTCTCTTTTCTAAAGGATGTTTTGCAAACCCTTCTCATGATTTAGGATTTCAACATAGGAAAAATCAAAAAATATATCACCAAGATTTAGTTTAAATTGTGAGAATGAAATTTAATTAAGGAGGGGAGAATTTAACACCCCAAAATTCTAATGTACAACTTTGTATTCTATAGCGTGCATGACATGCATCACCAAGCGTGTAAGGGAATATAATATCCAAAGACTATAATATATATTTAATATTTTAAATATATTAAATACATGATATTGATTTTAATTAATGAAACACTGAGTTAGATTACATTTTACATAAGATAAACTTTCCTCGATAGCTTGAGTTACACGCAAGAGCAACCTTCTTTGATAGCTTGCATTACATGAAAATCCTAGTTTCACCAAATAACAATGTATTATTAAAATATTATTATTTAATATAATATGATATAACCTAGCCATTATGTTATAGATTATGAATAGTATTAACTAAATTATAAAAATTTATGGTTTACATAAATATAAAATGGATTCATTGGTTACCAACTAATGATAAACAAAAATAAGAACTGATTGGATATAAAATGAAATATTATTATTTATATGATTCCAAAGGATTTTTGACTTAATAAACATATTCAATTACAATTATTGACTGATTTTAATTAAATATATATGTTATATATTCAATCAAATATTTTTTACATTCATCCATTATGTTTGATATTCATAAGATAAGAACAAACCCTATTTTACACATAAAAACTTATGTTTTTATAAAAGGAAATTTTATCGCCTTTTAACAGAGAATCCATTTTAAATCTGAATTTTGACACTTTAATTAATTTATTATGTAAAAATAACCTTCATATTTGAAATAAATACATAATTATTAGTTTAGGGTTAGTTGTTTGATATTTTTCTGAAACATTTCATTTTTAATGAATAGTTAAAAATGATGAATTTTAGTTCAAAAATGATTTTCATCTATTTTTTTATAAGGTTAAATTGTACTATTATTTTTTTAAAAGTTTAATTAGATATTGTTTTTATAAATTAGTAAAATTTATTTCATTTTAATCAATTTCACTTTGAAATTGATTATAAAAACATAGCAATCTTTGAGACATTTTTACTTTAAAAACCTACATTTTCATCCTGCCTACGAGATGAATTTTAAAATAATTTCAGCCAATTATATGATTGGAATTTGGAAAAATTGATTCCATATTTGGAATAAACATAATTTATAATGTATAATAAGAACAAATATTCTTTTGACCTAAATGATTAGTGAAAGTAATTAAAATTAATTACAATTATTAAGGCATATTTAATCTTAATAAAGGACTAACACTTTAACATAGGGGACCAAATGACCAAGGAACTTGTACAAAATCCATTGTATTCCCATAATTTGACCTTTAACCTTACATTATTGAGTTTTTTATGACTTTTTTTGGTAAGAACATGTGTACACCTAACTTGTTTCCAAAAATTCCAAGTGATTACTTTTTCTTCCCTATAAAGGCCACCACTTATCCCCATTACTCACACATCTAAAACCACTTTGGTTCAGACAAGATCAACCCAAATATATTACCAAAATCCCTCCACTTTAACTTTAATCCTCCCTTTGTACATAAAGCCTTCCAAGGAATCCTTTTGTACACACTAAAAGATGTTACCCGATTAAAGGGTAACATAATTCCTTAAGATTTGTAGTTTTATTTCCATTATCCAACCCCTAAACTATTATTATTTTATGATTTAATAACAAAAAACAGTACCATAAATGTACAGGTTTTTTTATGATAAGGTATCGACCTACAATTTCACACACTTCCATCTACTGGGTAACAAACATACTATTTCTGTGTACGGAGAACTACTGCCCCACGAAACGATGATTGTTCATTTTTTCCTTTAACTCTTTTCATGATGACCATTATGATGTAAAATATGTTTATATATGATATATATTATATTTATTATTTATTTATACTTCTCTAATACTTTTATTACACATACCTTTAATACTTTCCATTTTACGTTAATATGATAACATCTTTGAGGAAGTGTGGACTACCACCCCCTCAATGCAATGTGATTCATTCACAATATACATGGAATATATAAAATATGGTTTTATTATACAGGAAGTTAAAGGATATTCACCCAAAAGGAAACTCAAGGTAAGATATTCTCATCTCACTTTTTACATCTCTGAGATAAATGTCATGTTCACCACTTACATCTTTTTTGTGGTGTATCTACTGCCCCTTTTGTTATATTATATCATTAATCCTTTTATATTAATGGTATTTTAAAATTTCAATTAATGATATTACCTAATTAGGATTATGATTTAATATGTTCCAAAGTGGTATGGGACACCTTGTAATGCTTAAATATTATTTTCCTCAATAATAACCTTAATGATCTTTTAATGGTATTTACATTCGAGGAAATTATAGAACCATTTTTCAATAAATACTTTTAATTATTATCTAGTTATTCATGACCATTTTCAAGTATTAATACCATTTTACCACTCTTTGTTACTCAAATATGTTTTGGGAAATGTTTTTTAGAAAACATGACTTTATTTCCCCCTTTAGTTAGAGAACCTGTTTTCTTCAAAAAATGTTTTATTAAATGTTTTCAACAATGTTTTCAAAAATGATTTGGTAAAGAAATATTTACAATTTTTTATTTTACCAATGTTTTTAAAGGATTATTATTGTCACTTTACAAACAAGGCATCTTTACATCCTTTTACCGTGAAAAAGGAATGTTATTTTACCTCGTATGAATTGTACGGATTTACCAACTGTTATTTATTTGAATCTTACTTTTCATGTTTAAAAGGTTAATTTTAATAGAAAATGTTTTCAAAAATTATGTCCAAAGACAAGGTTTTTCAAAAGTTTTGTACAAAACAAATAATATTTTCCTCAAAAATGTTTTTAAATGATATTTTTATTTCTATTCGTCAATGAAAAAAACCATTGATTTTACTTCAAATTGGGTTATTTTGTATTGATACCATCCTATAGATAGATTATGATTGATTTGTACAAGATTAGTATTCCCATTCACTACCTCGATTCCTTTTATCCCCCTTCAAATATTCAATTTTCTATGATCCTTTGACATTTAATTTCCCCTAAATATCCATATCATTTTTCATGGATATGATTATTACCTAAACCATATATCGTTTTTCATATGGGTTTTACATTGAATGTTATTATATTATTTGGGGAAATTTTGATAAATACATATACTTTATTCAATATGAATATTTAATAAGGCATATTATTTACTCTATATGAGGAATGTTTTGGACATTCAATATACAGTCTGGAAATAGTTTAAGGAAAGCCTTATGGGTTAGGGACCAGTTAATGAAATCCCATCAATGAATACGTAGTCTCATGGGACAAATCAGTTGTGCATATTGGAAGAGTTTAAACCTTATCTTTATGGTAAAGGTATCATGTTCCTTGGAAACAAGAATTCCAATAATTAAGCATTAACTTTATTGAGAATTTGTTTATCATTATTTATCCATGATATTTTGCATCAACATATCTATGGATACATTTCATTTCATTTCATTGATTAAGTGGAATGTGTTTCAGTTTCTTACCTTGACATATTAATTTTTCTTTATCTAGTTATTTCAATGTCATGTGTTTCCATTTATTACCTTGAAATATTGTTTATGCACTCCCTTCTCAGTTATTTTTATTATATGGTATGTGTGTTCTACTATTTACCATTTCATAATTATCAATCTCCTTGATTCATTATTTATTATTCTATAAATAAACCTTATGGAGAATTTTAGATCAACCTTATTATATTTATTTCCCTAGGAATCTAATAAAATACTACAAAAGATATGAAATAATTTACTAGATGGATTAGAGTTATCCTAGAAGTTATTTATTTATTTAGAAATAAGAAGAAAATTATGTTGTAATTAGTGTAGTCATTTGTAATAAAATTCTCATGTATGTATATAGTTTACCAAGACTACTAAACTATTGGTCCTTCGGGATTTGATTCTTTATAATCACGCCAATTTAATAGTAGCAGACACCGGATCTAGGCATTTTGGGGTCGGGTCTCTACAGGTCAGCCATAGATTGTGACCCCATGACCCTTTATAGAGTTGAAAACAAATATGAATCACCAGATCTATAAGTGCAAGAAATGATTGGCCTCTAGAAAAGAGTAAATGACACTCAATCTATAAGGGGATCTAGTATGATATCTATTAAACACATGTATCTCTATACTTATGTCAACCACCAACATCTCATGATAGCATGTGTATTTATATGTTCTCTTTATTCATGACATCAAGTGACCATGGGGCGTAGTGTATGTCAATCCCATAAAGTCTCCTTAAATGTTCTCGATTTTATAGGTATAGAACGACTCAATAAATGAATATATTTCATGCCATTCATCTAATAGATAAATATATCACATGCCCCTTGGTCTAAGTAGATAAGTACATCACATTAACATTCTAATTATGACTATATATTTTTTTTCAGTTTATCTCTATTGAGGGATTATATTTAATACCCATCACACGAGAGGAAAAATATTTTCTTGGAAAAGCTATAACTGATGAAATGATCAACAACAAACCCAAAAACACTATGATTGGATAAATTGAAATAAATCTCATAATAAAGGTATTGAAGTGTGAATGTTCTCATTATAGGTATCTCTCCAAACTCAGGTAATGGTGATTACTATATGATTAATGCATCCCTTTTTTTTACCAAAGACATAGTGTATGACAGTCCATGTGATCCCATACTCCAATAAAGGGAATGGAAACATAATAAAGGGGTTATAATATATTCTTAGTAATGTATAAACTCATCAATATGTCATCAAGGGTAAGATAATAACGATATGAGAAAACATGATCATGGGAAAAGTATCTTATTAAAAAGAACAATGAATAATAAGAGTTGTTCGTAAGTCATGATAGCAGGACATGTAATCACAAATGTTCAAACATGTACCATGAAATAAGAGTGTTAGATAATAAACATGAACCACAAATCATATTTATATCTATATAACATAAAAACGTGACATGCCATTGAAAAATATCACACCAAATAACTATGGAACAAACATAAGCATAAAGATCATAACATAGTGAGTTAGGAATTCATGTCCATGTCTACCATAACATAACAGGTCAAGAATTCACATCCATGTCTCCCATAACATATTGATTCAGGAACTCAGATCCCTATCTCTCATAATATAGTGGGTTAGGAATTCACATCCCTATCTCCCATAATCATCTCATAGGATATAAAAAATTAATCAATTATTTAGATGGATATATATAACCCCAACCATAATCATATATACATATGTGTTCCATAAGATATCAATCATCCATCATTCCATGAAGACCCGTGGAAATAAAATGGGTTTATATCATTTTTAAATGGTACAACATAATGTGATATAAACAATTGATCAGTTGATAACAAAAATTCAATCACCCAAAGATAATATTTTATAAAAGAAATTAAAAGGTGATTTATAAAACATTACTCTAAAGGAGATATATATTTTGTATTTGAGGAGGAAAATGGAAATGAAATGATAAATTGAGTTATCATAAAACATTTTTAACAATATCTAAAAAATTGGAGTTACAAGACACTTTCAAAAATTGATTTTGAGAAGCTGACCTATTTTTTTAAAAATTATTTGGAATGAAATATATATAATTGATACTTGAAAAATATATAAAGTTTTTATAAAGGAAATGTGCAGTGTAAGGTAAAATATATGATCAGTAAATGGAAAACCATACAAACATTTTAAAAACTACCTTTATTGAAACCCACATTGTAAAAATGGTTTATAAAACATAATATTAAAAAAGGGTAAATAGAAACATAAAGTTTATGAGAAATAATAAGTATTTAAATTGAAAAATAATTAATAAGAAAATTTATAGGATTAATGAATGTGGATATGGAGGAAAAATAGTCATTAAAAAGGATGAGAATTATTCTTAAAAATATAATACTTTTATAATAAAGAAATTAATCAAGGAACATGCTTGGAATTATGAATGTAAATTTACCCAGAGATAAATATAAATTATCATATAATAATATATTATGGTGTAATAAACCAAACATAGAAGAAATAAATTCAATGGGAAACATTGTAACTCATTAAAATGATGTTTGAGTTAACATAACCACTTACAACATTGACATGTATTGAATTAAAATCCCATGAAAGATAAAAGTTGAGATTTATTTTTAAATAATTTTAATTGAATTAATGTATGTGAAAAAAACATAGGGTAGTATAAACACCACAAAATATAAAACAATTGGTGAACATGGCATATTTCTCAAATAAAGAAAAGTGATTTGTGAAACCATTACAAATTTGGTAACAATTGAATAAAAATAATTGGAAGGATAGATTCATGAAAAGACTTGTAAATACCATTAAAAAATAATTAATAATAATAATATGATACAATGGGGTAGTATTTACATCATATAAAATAAGAATATGTGTATAACATGAAAACATACCTCAATGGATGGAGATTTAGATGAAAAACATTACCTTAAATCACAAATTCCATAAAGGTAATTTAAAATCCTATATAATAATCATAAATATATTAATAAACTATTTTAAAACCTTATCCATTCCTATTAACCTATATAAAATTAAATTATATTCATTTATTTTAAAATTATTAGTTAGTTATAGTTTATCTTTGTCATTAGATGTTAATGATTTTGATTGTTAATGTTGATGTCAATCACCATTCTTTAATACCAAGTTAATCATTCCCAGATTATACAAGGTATTAGAATAAATGTTTCATAATAATTTATAATGATTCATAAAGTTATAATTTAATTCCATGATAATTTCAGTATGGTTAGTGAAGATAAAATCAGTAATGAGCTTGTTTCAGTAATTTTAACGAAAGAAAAGAGGTATATTAATAACAAGTTTAAATATTAATATTACCTTTATAAAACCCAAAAAATGAATTATTCAGTAATTAATATATATAATATTTTCATTAAACATGCTTCCATAGTCATCCATGATGTAAATTTATAGCATCTTTCATGTAGGTGGTTAAACCAATGCAAATAAGAACATGCTATAATTATTGGACAAGTATGATTATGAAGTGTTTTAGTTATAATATCATTATTAAAGAAGTATAATGACTTTATTTAGGATTTATTAATTTGATAAATCATAATTGGAAATTATTATATAGATAAGATAATTGATATGAATCTATTACTTATAATAAAGAAATTATCTTTCATCTTTGTATACTCATTTTAGGCGGTTAAATTTACAACGATAAATTATTAATAATATTATTAATATAATTAATAATTTATCTTGAAAAAATATTAGTCATTTCATAAATATCATATATATTCATTAAAATCATTTTTATAATCGTCCAAGTAGAGCGGTGACGAAAAATGAAATACGTCATTCCTTGTAGGAGGTAGTCCGCTCGTACACACATACAACATTTGTGTTTTCCATAAAATAAAAAGAAGGTATAAATTTATTTATCCTTTAATAATATTTATCAAGTTATCAATATCATATTTATTTATTAAATACATTCTTAGGAAAATCCAATTAATTAGATAATAAAAAATGAGATACGTTGTCTATGGAGTTAGTAGTCCACAGGTACACACATACGGCGTATTCATTTTTTACATAGAGAAGGGAGGAAGGTTGATAAATATTGTTACAAAAATATAATAACACTTTAATATAATAATTATAATTATGTTTTTACTTATTATGGTATAAAAAACTTTTTATGCAGAAGAGTAACACTTAAAGAAATAGAAATTAAAAGGAGTAATTTGAGAATTTTTACCTTACTCATTGGAATAACTCCTTTTAAAATTGGATTAATCCTTTTATTAGAGGTATTTTGAAAAGTAAAAAAACTATAAGACATATTTAGGAGTTTTGGTTAGATATTTTATTAAATTTTGGCATAATTAATGGGATTTTTGTGTGAGGATATATAGAGTGTTTATGGGATCCTTTCATAAGTGAGCGAAGTGACATTTTTTTAATAAGAGGTGGAAAATTCAAGGAAGGTGGGTCTAAAATATGACAATAATGGGTAGAGGGTATGTATTGGTCAATATATTCCTTATAAAATCATTTTTATACATGTTTTTAACATGTTTTTGGTCTTTTTCCTTTATTTTTACTTTTTAACATAATTTATTTTTACCACGAAAACTCAATTTTTAACCTCAATAAATTATTTTTATGGAGAAAGATAAAAATAAATTTATTTAGATAATTTGAATATTCTGATTCCAAATATTAAAATAATTTCATAATATTAAATTTCTTAAAGTTATAAAAATTAATTTTAAAATAATAAATCTATAATGTATACAAATAGTTTTATAAAAAATATAACATAGGTTCTAAAATTTCAAGTATAGGTTTTTCAATTAAACTTAATATTTTTAAATATATAATTTTACATATTAAATAATTATTTTATTAGGAAAAAGTTTTATAAATTTTCAAGTCATGGTTATATCCTAATGATATAATAAAAGACGTGATATTTTTAAAAACATTATTTTCACTATTCATCTAAAAATTAATCTTTTTAGAAGAATCCCAAAAATTCTATTATTCCCCAATAAATCAAGAAGAAAAATTAGAGGGGGGGGGGGGTGAATCTGGTGTGAAATAAATTTTATCAAAATCAAATTATTTATTTAAATCCTTTAAAACCCTTTTTCATAAACCTCTAAAGCTTTTTAAAGTAGTTGTATATTTTTTAGTTTAACTTAGAAAACACCTAATACAGTGTAGATATTCAAAGTAAATTGGAACATATATTTTTAAAAGCTTCAACCCCTCCTAATAATACTACTAATTTCCAAGCATGGTATGTCAAATTCATAGATTCTACACTAAGATCGAATCACTAATTATAAGTGGAGTTGGATAGGTATCATCCTGAAACCAATCACACCATATTATAGAGGTGTGGAGTTCATAATATTGTACATGTGAACTTGTACTGTATCCCAAAACACATGTTCAAACTAGAATCCCACTAGATAAAATGTTTTTTATTCTCCCCCTTTTAAATAAAATCAACACAGTTTGTCTAGGGATGTCTATGTACCTTCAATACTGACCATCTTCCTCAATAACACATAATCTTTAATTACCTTAAAAAACACTAACAACTCAACACACACACCTCAATCTCTATAATTTATTATATTATAGTTATACATAATTTTTTTCTAGATCTCATCATGTTTAATCCTCCAAAGAACTAAAATACCAACACATATTCATAATATCTTCATGTTATTCAATATTTCTCACCAATTCTCTTCTTCCTGTATTTCTTCGATACCCGATAAGTTGGACATGCTTAGTTCTATCTCTTCCCCTTCCTTTTCACTATAGGTTGTAGTAGATATTTATTATTTTCTTCCTCACTACCATTTTTAGTGGAATCATTTTATTCTTACACTTTAAGATCTATTTATTGGTTCTCGACTACTTGTATTTAGCACATAGAAAGTAACAATGGATGATCCTCGCTTTATCTATTTTCACCTTCTCAATATTCTTAACAACTCACGAGCATGAGAATATTCATTAAATGGATTCATTATTTTAAAATACATATAAATGGAATATTGTGTGATATTTTTGTTTCTAACCCGAATGCATGATTATTAAATAACTAGTTTGGGTTCGCTCACTATTTCAGGAATTTGTTTTCCACTTAAGGGATATTCCCATAATACCCTCAATAAATACTTCTCACATTTGAAACTCAACCAAAAAGATCTTTAGAAAATTCCTAAAGTAGGATCAACTTCCTCTTCCTAAAAACTATCTCAACTGTATCCACACATTAAATCTTCCTAGCTATATGAAATGATCACACAAAATTTCATTTCTATGGTGTGGAAACTTTCTCTTGTAGTTTGAGACCTTATATTAAAACAATATAGCCTTAAATATTAGATCTGTAAATAAAAACATCATCTTAGATTTACTCTAATCTCCTAAAGATTGAATCACAAGGATGATTGTGATATTTAAACACCAGATTTACAAATAAAGCATTAACTGATTTAGAATTTATAAACTTATAAAACCTAGAAGACTTCTCTTTTCAGTATTAGGTTAATTCCTAAACTTCTATCTTAGTTATTTTTAATAACTTATAAATAATTGGATATAAATGATTTAAACTCTGATATAAAACTCTAGTTTTAATGTAAATAATCTTCAATATTCTTAAAAACACAATAACATTTTTCTTCACCATCAAGATTAATGCATGTTTTCTTCATATTACTTGTTATTTCTTGAAACAGGCTTTAATCATGGCTTGAATAATCTTCATAATATTTTTAACTTTAAGGCATGGATTCAATATCATCATATTTTTATTTCCTTATAATTTATAAATTCTAGAAACTTTTTTCTTATTATTTATTTGATATTCCCTTTCCATGGATGAAGATCAACTTATTTTTTTATTCTCAATCTAGAATCAAACACTATTCTAAGTGTTTGTGATATTAGAAATATTTTTTAATAAGTTGTGAATTATCACAAATTATTTCATCATCATTATATTTTAAATTTATAAAAATTATTTTTCATCCATAATAACTTCAAAATTTTGTTAAGTTTAGAAGTCTTAGTTTAAGGTCTTTAAATATTTATACCCACAAAGAATTAAATTGAAAACTTATGATCAACAACATAAGGATTACACTCAAAAAAATTTCAAAATTCATTCTACAAAACAAAGTCACACACTCCATTGAATTCGTATAATGTGCTCAAAGACTTACAATAAAGTCTTACAACCATGAATTACGTTTTGGATGCAGTTGAAGTCATAAGATCATGATTTTTTCAATTTTCACTAGAATAAAAAGTAATAAGATGTGAAAGGAAGCTATAAGATGAAGTATTATGGTTGAAAAAGACTTATGTTTAACATATAAAGACTTATTTTAATGTGAAGTTATATGATCCAGTGGGGAAAGTCATACATTCAGGACTTAACCATTTTTTTCAACGAACTCCAAAATTCCAAAATTCTAAAAATGAATTTAAAATGACTTCCACTTTCTATAAGATTCTTCTAAACCATCTCAAATAATCTTAGAATAATTTCATATGAATATTATAATTATTATAATAATTCCAAACTACTTAAAGTACATTCCTGAGGTAGTGTGACATATAGTACACATGAATTTGAGTATTTCAACTTTCAATTATTCTAGCTCACGTGAAACTATTTTTCAATCAATCTTGAGTCATGTCTATTTAACTCAAACTTTATCTAGGAGTGTTTATATTCATATCATGGTAGATTATATGCTTTAAACTCCAAGGATGGGCTATTTTTCTTTATCCAACACTCCTCCAAACTCTGAACCTAATTTACATGAGTTACCCATAACTATACATGTTGTACATCCATAGGGCCAATAAAAAACTATCTTTATTTATCTCCTTCATTAAAACTATAGACTACAAGGATTTTTCACCTTCATCACTTGTCATAAACACAATACCATCTCATTTAATTATCTTATGTCGGGTCCAATGAATATGTCTAGCCAACTATTACAAGGGCCTTTATTATTCTCTTTTTCCATGAAAGTACAATAAAAAAGGTTCTATTTTATGGGCGGATACCTGATACATATTCTTTGAATTAATTACATTGACAAGATTTAATATAAATTTACAATAAATAAAACCAATCACATTTTGGTACAAAAATATTTCCCACCATGTTTGTTTTTAATTCCAAATTACCTTCATTTGTCAATGTAATTATTTTCACCCTAATATTTAATAAATTAAATGGGTAGAAAATTATTATTCTCTAATTGAAATGAAAGGTTAGGCTCAAAATTTTCTTCTCCCCCTTTATCAATATCACTTACTTATAAGGTAAGGGTGGTACCACCCATATTTTTTTACCAAGGTATAATCAACCAACCAACTCTAAATCTACTTGGACTTTAATGGTGTAGAAAATAAGAGTGGTAAGTTAAGATAACAAATTTATCAATTAAATCACATAAATTTAATACCAAAAGTTGACTTTCAAAGATTTTAGACTACTCATATAGATGTTTTGGAAGATTCAAGAACCTGTACTCACTTAAACATAGACATTAAATTTTTTTAAAGAGGTCTTCCCCACTTGGTTTGACAGACACTCCCCATTAATGAACATAATGTATATAAGATAAAATAGAGGTGAGAGAATGAAGTCATACCTCAAAATTTTTATTTTAAAGGAGGTTTTTCTAAATTCTATATTCAAATAAATTTATTGAGTTCTAGAAGATTTACACATATTTAGAGCTCCCCCATCAAGCGATACTCTCCATCCTTAATCACATTAAATTCCCATTATTGGAACACAAATATAATTTACTTAGGAATAGGGTGGTTCTTCTTTGGATCCTTACTTTGATAAATAGGGTTGAGATAGATTTATAAACCAAAAATTCCTTTTCTTGTATGTTTGAAATGTCCATATCTCTTCATGATTCCATTAGATTTAGGTTTCAAGATCTAAGAACCAACTGTATGTATGGATTTATTTCCATCTTCACTTTTCTTCTTAGTTAGAATAAGATTAATAAATTTATAAAAAAGAGTATGAATTTATTTTCAACTTGCTCTAAATTTCTAGACAAATCCAATTTATCTGACTATAATGTTAGAAAACCATTGGGAATATTCATAGCCTTGTTATTGGGCGTGTATTCCTTTTAAAAAATAAAATGTTTAGAACATGATCTCATAAGTTATTCCCCCCTAATATTTCATCAAATTTTATTGTTAAGGAATCCATGTAATACATTTTATAGCACTCTGATTGGCCTTATTAAACCTTCTAAACCCACCATCTCTAGCTTTGACTTTTCCACTTTTGGGAAGATTATCATACTCTTCACAAAGAGTGTCAACCAAAAATCAAATAAAAATATATATATATTGGATTAACTCTTTTCCTATTCTAAATTATTTATATTTCATTTTTAATTTATGGACATATTGTAATTATCTATGGCATAAAATATCTTACTAGAAGAGAAGCATTTATTTCTTGTATGGGTAAAATCCTTGTGATTCATATTCATTATCCTCTTATGAGAAATTTGTTTTTCATCTTTATTCAATGATTCATCTCTCAAGAAAGAATTTTATTGTTTCTTTACCTAATTATCATACTATGACAGTTCTCTCTTTCTCATTAGTAAGTGGATGATACCAAGGATTATTATACTAGAATTAATTATATAAATGACCACCAATATTTCATAGATCACAAAAGTTTATTAGTGTTTAAAATCTATTCCTTATGGACATATTTTTACTTTTATGTGGAGTATGTTTTCTTTCAGTAAATTTATTTCAATATATATCCTTACACCCCTAGATTTAAGACTTTTAGAAAATTTACATACTTAATTTTTTGGAAGTAAATTAATGGATTTTTGTGAAAAACTCTTAAAGAATCGAAAAATTACAATTAACCTTGTTCTTTTCACTTTGGGTGTAATCTTTACAACTAGAAACCCTTGCTGTTTTTTGACCAAAACCTAAAAGTTTTGGTCTCCTTTTGGGGGAAATTTTTATGAGACACTATAACCTCCACCCTTGAAATATTATTGAGTTTATTATGATTCTTATACTTCCAAATTTGTATATAAACTTTCTTTTTTCCTACACTTCTAGAAGATACTGATTTAGTGAAAAAACTTTATCTGAACATGGGCATACATTTTTCAAAGAGTTAGAGGAAAATTCTTATTCACATGATCTCATGATATATTTTCCACCCTTTTGAGTCCTATTTAATGCAATAACCTCAAATGAAGCCTGTGTAGTGGAATCTATCATCTTTTTAATAGATTGGAAACTTTTAACTAGTGTAGTTTCTAGATTTCTAAACTAGACTTCCATCTCAAGGAACATCATGTTGAGGGAGTATTTATAATCCTCCAAGGATCTCATCCTTCATCCCTAATCATTTTTCAACATCTTAATTTTATCCTCATGTATCTTACTTATCTCAAGCATATTATTCTTCACCGCTTTTATTCATTTTCTTTTAACCTCTATTAGAGCATCTTTAATATTTTTGGAGAATTTTTGTAACTTCCCCAATGCATAAATCACCACTTTAACAACTTTAAAAAATATTTAATTATCACATAAATAATTCTGAAATCATTTATCAACTAAAGTCATTATTTGATTTCAAAGTATGAAATATTATTCCTTGGATTTTACTACCATAGCTAGAGTTTTATGAGAGCCCATGTTATTTACTAAAGCTTCTTCCATTATATCGACTTCTTCTTCTAGCTGTGAATTTTCATCAATAAATCCCTTGATATACGATGAAATATATACAATAGATTATATAGTTACATTTTTTGGGGAAATACTTAAATTAATAATAAAATTCACTAAGCGACTCATTAAAATCATATTATTTATAGTTTGATCTAGATTCATTAGAGGAATAATTTTCAACATATTTATCATGACATTTACCACTCTAACTACCTTTTGATAGTAGTTATTCATCTTTCTTATTTAAAAATATTCTTAACTCTTTTATCACCTTTTGTTATCTATTTTCTCAAGGTATTTTATAATACCTCCATATCTATTTGAATAGGATTAGAAGTAGATTATTCTATTAAATGTGATTTTTCAAACTCAAATATGAACTTCATATTTATTAGATAAAAACAACAGGTAAAGTAAAACTATCTATTGAATCAGATATGGAACCTTGTGATATGATTATATTTGTGATAGTAAATATTAGAACCATATCGGAGAGAACCCACACTTTGATACCATTTTTGTGTCCTAATGGATCATGTAGACACAGATGGGGGGTGAATAATGTGTGGACTGATTTTTATCAAATTATAATTCTTACATTAAGCCCTTTTAATCCATATGAACTTGAACCTATAAATCTAGTTAAGACATATGGATATTTTATAGTTTAACCTAGAAAACAATTAATGTATTGCATATAATGAAAGTAAATTAGAACATTTATTTTTATGAGGTTTATACCCTCCCAAGAGTCATACTCCTTATCGTTATTGGGATGTCCAAGTCATGGTTTCTACACTAATAACAAACCTAAAATTACAAGTGGAGTTGGTTCGGTATCATCCTAAAAAAACCCATATTATATAAGTATAGAGTTTATAATATTTTCAATAATTCCACCACACTATCCTTATAGAAAACAACCGTAAATAGGTTTTATTGAATCATTAGGAAGAAAGAGATTCTTGAAGGAACTTTATGAAGTTAATTTTCTAGAAATTGGAACAAAATAATTTCACCCAAATCACCACACTAAATGGAAATCATTTCATCCCTATTCAATCCAATAAAAAATTCATTCAGTGAAAGTAAATGTGAGTTTAAAAAAATAAAACTTTGGTTTTATATGGTTTGGATTATAAGTCCTACATCAAAGGGAGAGACATTTCAACATTTCATTCCTACGGAAAGATAAACTTACAACTTATTGACTAATGAGTCACTCTGGATTACTATAAAAAAGTAATCACAATTTCACTAAGTGTTATTAACATACAGGAAAGTGGTCCCACCCTCCATTTATAGTGAGTAAATTCTAGTTATTTAGTTTTATTGACCTCTAAGAAATATGAGAGTCCATCCATTCCACTATTTCCACTATCGATCTATTGTAGAAATCCTCAATGGGATTGTTTCCTATGGTAAACTAGAAACCTCTAAAAAAACACTAAACACCCAATAACTTTTATAAAATTCCAATAAAACTTCTAAAATAAGGCTTCCTCACACTAAATGAATAAAAAAAACCTCATTCCAAACAACCTATTTCCAGAAACGTGATCCCAGAATACTAAAGAAAAATATAGCCAGTGCTATCAATTAAATAAACTAAAGATATTTCAAAACCACTCCTTATCCAACTATCTTCATTCAATGTAAGTATGCTTCACATATTCCCAAAAATATTCCACTTGAATACTACTTCAAAGAAAACACCATGGCAACTCATTCAACTTATGTAAAACATCCTACCATTTTTATTTTATATAATTCTTCTCTACCGCCTTATGTTAAACTAATTCCATATGAGGATTTGTTTTTCCTCAGTATTTATAGACCCAAAATCTTGGTAAACATATCCACTATATTCTTTTCCCAACAACCTTATGTAACTTCAATTTACCATCTTTTATCATTATAAAGATGTAATGGTACCTCAAATAAACGTATTTAGTTCTTAAATAAAACATAAAATTCTTAACCAAATGAATTTGAATATGATTATCACAGAATAATAACCATTTCTCTTGGATGCATCAGAATTCTTCAACTAAAATCCATAACCATACCATTTCACTATTTGGTTCTATAAAAAACCTTACTATACTTCCATTGTAGAAATTTAAATCACTGGTTATAGCCTAGACATACAACAAAATTAAGATCCTCCAAAAGTGTAAACATATCCGACTATGCTTTTATAAGAATTAGAATAACTCCCAAAGTCAACATCTAAAAACCCAAGTAATGAATCATCATCTCCAAAACAAAGAGATACACCCCCATAACTTTTTGATATGGAATAATCCACTTAACATATTCCAAATGAATCTTCCTTGGATTTTCCATGAACTGGTTGACCACTACCACTGTATGGGAAATGTCCATATGTGTACAAACTATAACATATATCAAAATTTTTACCACTAGGTCTTAAGAAACTCTAGCTATGTACTCATTTCCTTATTACTTTCATGGTACCTACTCCATTAAAAGTTTAATGTGACTAGGGAGAGGAGTTGAAATTGACTTATATCTACTCATTCTGAATCTCTTAATGATCTTCTATATGTAATCCCTCTATGATAAAAACAAGATTTTGATTTTCCTATCATGTTTAATGCAAATTACCAAGATCATATTATCCTTACCAAGATAATTCATCTAAAAATTTCTTGAAAATTACCCCAAATTCCAAATAAGATGAATATTCAGAAATACCAACATCATATCATCCACATATAGAAGTAAGATAATGAACTAATTTCTGATGAACTCCTTCAGATAAAAAAATGATTAAAATTACTTCAAGTGAAACATTTTTCTTCCATAAAGGAATGAAACTTCGAGTTCTAACTCATTGATTCTTGTTTCAATCCCTAAAGCCTCTTTTAATGTTTTCACACTAATCTATTATTCTAATTTTAAAGGAAACCAAGAATTTTATTCATATAAATTTCTTCCTCCAAATCCCCATAAATAAAATCTTTCTTTACATCCATTTGTTCAAGGTAAATTTTTTTGGAAGCAACCAAACTTAAAATTGTTTGGATGGTAGTATGTTTTACTACTAGAGGATATATATTAGAAAATTCAATACCTTATTTATGCTGAAACCCTTTCACAACCAGCCTTTATTTATATCTTTTCCTTCTATCCACTTATTCTATAAATCAGAAAAACCACTTTTTTTCTTGTAATTTCTTCCCAAGTGTTAATTCCATTAGCTCATAGGTTTTATTCACTCATACTGAATCTGACACCTCCTTAATTATTAATTCCCACTTTCTAGAATAACCAAGATTACCTTCTTATTCCAAACTCATTGGTTCTCCTACATCTATTAAAAGTAAGAAACATAGATTAGCTCCATACCTCTGTATTGTAAATCTGATCCTTGTAGATTTTCTCAAATTAACTTGTGATCTAGATTATTCTAGAACTATAATTTTTGTAACTCTAATATAGAATTACATAGTTCATGAGATTTCAGATACATATTATACTAACCAAAATTTCAAAATCTATGCATGGAACTCTAATATCACTTCCTAAACATGATACCTTTAGATAGATTTAGTGAAATATAAAATTTTCAGAACAAGTGATCTTCTGAAACCACTATTTAGATCAAATTAAATTGAAGTTGAATTTTTTATTCTCAACTTATTTTTTCTCCAAGTTCTAACCTTTCCTCAAGATGTACTAATTGAATATAATATTCCAACTTTTAGAAACTTTCTTCTTCTCTTTATCCTGAATCCAAAAACCAAATTCTTCATCTCCATGACCTATGAAAAAGCATGCTTAATATTTAGCTTCAATCTTATCACTTTATTTTTCATCCACATTAATATAGGTTAAAATTTAGAAAAAAATGATGTGAGGCCCTTTTATAACTTTTTTAACTAAATTTCATTCATTAATTTTTTTCCAACTAGTGCTGAAGGATATCCTATGATTAGGTAAATTATTATTCCTAATGCTTCCACCAAAAACTCCTTAGGCATTCCAGAATCCAGTAGTATACTTATTTTCCTCTCCATTGATCTTTGATTCATTACCTTAGCTATAACATTTTTTTGAGGTGTTACTGAAACAATATTCTAATGTAATTTATATTTTATTATAATAATTCTAGAAAACCCTTTTAGTAAAATCACCAGCACTGTCAGACCATAGACATTTCCACTTGCTTTTGGTTTCTCTTTCCACCATATAATTCAATTGAAAAGAGATGAAAAATACTTTAATCTTATATTTTAGAAACTATACTCATACATTTTATTATGGAACCATCAATGATGGTAAAAAAGTACCTATCTTTACCATAAGAATGAACTGGGGAAGGTCCCCAAAAATCTATTTGAACTAATTCCAGCTTTCAACATTTTTTTTCTTCCAAAAATATTTAAAACACCTTATATTTCTTATTGATTATACAAATATAAAATCTTATGAAGTTTGAATTATCCAAATTTAATAGTTTTGGGCATAGTATTTAATATGTTGTCAATGATGTGACAATATGTGTTTAGTGAGAAGTGGTGATGCTTGGTAAATGTGACGATTGATTGTATTAATCCTAAATGTCCAAGACATGTTATTAGAAGATCAAATTACATATAATAAGTAGAAGATAATTCAAATATTCATTTTCATGATGATTTTTTTATGGAATAATATTTAAAGGTTTTCATGAAAAAGAAATTATAATTGCATGATGAAGAAGGCACTTGAGATTTGGTTGGGATTGGTAGTATTTTCATACTTACTATATTACTAAGTATATGAAGAGGTTTTAAAAAAAATCAGGGCAACCATTATAAGTCCATAAGGTCCATCCCATCAACCACACACAGGGGACCCAAGGGTCAACCCTTTGAGAGAGATGACCTAAGAGAGCCTGTATAATAGAAAGTGAGTGGGAAGGCCCATTTATAAGGTTTGTAGGAGGACGTGGATGGAGGAGCACTTGTGGATAGTCCAAAGAGGATAATTGGGCTATGAACCATGCATGATGAAGTATGTGATTATTTTGATCCCATGCCACCATATTGAACATGCTGCATCAAGGGATAACTTATTATGCACTGAAAAACCAAATTCCTTTTGGATGTGGGGAAAAAATAACGGAGAACTATTCCTCCACTTAAAATGGTGTGGAAATTTCAAGAGCCATTCGATATGCTTCATCTGATCCATCCTATCATTAGGGGCCTTCATCTTCAACCTCTAGACACTTGAAGGCTATTGTGCTCTAAGGGAGATGGCCAGACCATCAACAATTAATCCCAAACCTTCCATGGTCATTATGAGACTAAGACGATGAGTTGATAAGATGAAAAACCTCTATGCTTGAAATCTTTATCTTGAATCCATGAAAAATTTAAAAAAATGATACTACTGAGGATAAACAGGTGACCATTCATACATGAGGAGTTCAATTGTTAAAGGAGAACTTGAGTTGTTCGTCATGACGAGAAATCTCATACCCACATAAAAAAAGACTCAATGAAACTTGTCTTATATTTGAGATACCCTGAAAGATTCTATTGAATTAAAATATCCATTACACAAAATATTTTTCTGATGTGAATTGACAGCCTTAACACGACATGAATAGAAAAGATTAGGTGGTGATAATCACCAATAAAATAAGAATAAAATAGGTTTTGGGTGGTGCTACTGATCATGATAATTCTCTTATTTTTTAAGAAACATAGACATTGTGAAACCACTCTTTCGTGAAGAGGAAAACTGCACAACTTTTTCTTGTGCATGAAAGATGAGATATCCCATGATATTTTAAATTGTGTTTTTAACACTCTCAAAGATCTTAATGAAGAACATATTCCACGAATCCATTCTATATATTATGATATTATTACACATATTCTCCCTAGTTTATTCTAAGAAGGTTGAGATACCTCATACTCAACTTATGTGAAGAAGAGAACCTTAAAACTTGATATATCAAGTATCTTCACTATTTTGTAATGGAAGAGAGTGCATGAGGCAAATAAGTGTAGTGAAATTTTGTGATCTACCATGTTTCTATGAGTGAGTTATGAAGAGAAGGAAAGTTACCAATGTGAGCGAAGAAATAAAGAATGAATAACGATACGTGCAAGATTACATGAATTATGTGAATAAAAAGGTATCACTTTCATGGTATCATCAAACATATGTATTCAATTGTTATTATATAATCAATTGAGAACTATCAAAGATAAAAAACTATATAAAGGAACATAAAATAATATTCACAAGTAAAATGATCATTTATTATAAATACATGCCTGAATTTTGTTAAGATTACAATAAGAACTTGAGTTTAGATTGTGTAGATATTATTTTTGAATAAAATATCTAGTGAGGTTGGTACTTCAATATCAGAAGGTATAATTCTCCAATCATATTTTCACTGAGGTAATTAGTCATTACAAGTGACTAGATATTTGAAAAATACCAACAGACCCAAATAGTGGTTATTGAATATACTTGAGAAATCACATGATCATGTCACAAGAATGTCAAGGAAGATCATAGAATCATCCTATAGTGGATCAATCCTTCAACAAATATGATGTCTTTCAATTGGTTTTGGGAGTAGGTAAATTATTCTGGTCTATGCTAGGAGAAATATGAGTCTCCTAGTTAGAGCTAGAGGAATAAGTATTTTGGTTAGATCTAAAATAAAATTAAGTCACTAAATTTAATATAGAGTATAATTATTTTAGTTTGAGATAAAATAAATTTTATTTAATTGATTGATAGTGAAGAATCTGTAACCATGGAGAATAAATGGTTACAACAAGTAGTAGGATTTTTCCAAACCTTTTAAATACTGTGTGCTTATCTCTCTCCAATATTACAACTACACATGAGTTGATATTGAGAGATAATATTGAGTGGATCAAGGAATTTAACAAGTTAAATTGGTTGAATTGAAAATAAAAATATATAAATAAAAATAAACCACTAATTCATCCCTCCCTTCTTAGTGGCCAATCTGGCATGGGGCACTACAAGTGGTATCAGAGCCAAGGTCCCATATAAAGATCCAATAAGAAGTATGACATATGGAGAATATTAATTATATATATATCCAAGGTGTTTCCACCTTTTATGGGAATAATTATCATAGATGGAGGAATAGGATGTTACTATACTACATGTCACCTGGATTACAAGTGAGAGATGGAGTAATAACGGGTTTTCCACCCATTTATAATGTTTCTATAATGAAAAAATTTGATAAGAGAAATATAATGTTAGATAGAAATGATCAAAATTCTATCTTTATAGCTTTATCAGATAAGTGAAGCACAAAGTTCATGGGTCTCTAAATTTCCATGGATATTTGGGATAAATTAAGAAGCAACTATGAAGGTAATGTCAAAGTTATTGAATCCAAACCTCATGTTTTGCAGAGAAAATTTGAACATATAGAGATGTGTAATGATGATACTATTGATGAATATTTTACTAGGGTAAATGAGATTATGAGAAATATACTGGGATTTAGTAAGAAGATGGATGATTCTATCATTTTTAATAAATTGATGAGTAATTTTTTAGATCATTTTGATTCAAAAGTTTCATCCATGGAAGAAAGAGAAACATTATCTCTTGATTAACTAAAAAAAAATTCTCATATCCTATGATAAGATAAAAATTCCAACTATAAATAATAAATAAAATTTTGAAAAGGCCTTTGAAGTATCAAGAAAATGGAAAGTTAAAGAAGAATATATTTTTGAATCAGATGATTCAGATAGTGATGAGGATGATGTTGAATTTAATCAGGCTATTTCTATTATATAAAAAGGATTATTAATGGAAATTTTCAAGGGAAAAGGTAAGAAACTAGCTAATTTCTTTAACTATAGTGGAATAGGTCATTTTTTCAAGAATTTTCCTAAGAAGAAGGTTGAAGAATCATAATCAAAATCAGAAGGTGGTAGATCTTATAAACACAAATGGGGTAAGATGAAAAAGAATAGTCACTTTAGTAGTAATAAGATAGATATTATGAGAAAGCATAATAAAGGTTTATAATAAATTTTTTCTTTAGATAACGAAGTTTGTTTCTTTGATTATGAAAAGAAAAGAACTATTTCTTCAAGTAGTAGTGATGATGAAGAAGAAAGAATAAAACTTGAGTGGAATCTAAAAGAACAATTTAAATTATTCATGGGATAGGTCCAATATATCAAGAAAGAAAATTAGAATCTTGAGAAATAAAATAATAAATTAAATGATGAAAATAATGAGAAGGAAGAATTTTTTTAATTAGATAAAGAAGAAAAGATTAAAAATTACTGAACAAGATAAGATGATATGTGGTCTTGAAATGAAGTTGACTACTAACGAATAAGACGCGTTTGAGGCCCAATATATATATATATATTAAAAAATATAGTGTAATTTGAATAAGGAAAAGGAATATTTTAATATATCTATTAATATCAAGTGGGGATATTATTAATCCAGAGAGAAGGAAGGTAAAAGTTCACCTAATCATTTTGAAAAATATTTTATTTCTAATAGTGTAGACGTGAATTTAAAAAATGAGAATATGCTAAGAATACCACAATCCCCCAATAAATTTGTGGCTTGATTTGTTAGAGGACAAAAATAACACAGATTTGGATTCATCTGGAACTAATCTAAGAGAATTAAATTTCAAGGTTTTTGTTGGTGTTGTGGTAAGAATGGTCAAAAAAACTATTGTTATTGGTTTAACATGTCTTTACTAGGAATGAAGAAAGAATAAATGGATCTTTTAAATGAGTATATAAGGATAAAATCTCAATTAAAACAACTTATGAACATATATACACCATAACTATCTATACAAAACAAATCCAATATCTTGGAATAAGTTTATGGAAGATGAATTTTGAAAGGTTATTAGGATGAGGTATGCAAGAATATGACGTATATAAAAGTTCTCTATACTATGAAATGAAAAATATTTCAAAATAAAACCAGTGGAAAGTCATGTGAATATTCTGAGAAGTATGAGAATATCAAGATTTATTGTCTAGTTTTTTGTCCAAATTAAATAAATTTGGATAAAAAACTTAGAGAAAGATGATACAATTGCTAAATTTAAATGAAATAAAGTGGTCTTAGAAAATATATTGAAATTTTATGATAAGTTATCCATAGTTTGAAACTTTAATATCAATAATACTGAGGTTAAAAAAGTTATTCAACACAAAGAAGAAGGGAAGAGTGAATATAGCCAAACCGGTGAGACTAAAAAAATAGAGTCCAAAGAAATCTTCCCATACTGTGATTGGTAGAAAGTAATGGCCTAGATTGAGAGGAATCTATTAGTTTAAATATTTCCTATGAATAACCAAGATGTCCATCCTTATTTTCTATTATTTTATGGGTTTCAATCTAACATACAGGGAATTGAAGGAGATGTTTGAGGCTATCACTTCTGGACAAAATGAAGAGATACTAATTTATAGAGTTTACTAACTTCCATGAAATGGAATAAAAATGTACATACCTTAAGGGTGATCAACCATGAGAATGAATATTAAAACAATGGTACAGATTCAAAAATGAATTTCAAGGTATTCCAATCACTATTTCATAACTTATTCTTAATTTTATCATCTTATTAATTAAGGGTGAGTGCTTGGTTGATGAAAAAATGAGACAAATGGGGAGCTATATTTTTTTTCAAATGAAATTTTTTGATGTGTTTGTTGAAGTATGTGCTGGATTTAACATTTTGTTAATAAATCAGTTTACTTACAACCCCTTACATGAGAATTGAAATTTTTTTATCATGATTTCACATGCATGTTAGTTTATGGAAATCATGAAAAAAATAGGTTGTATCTATATTATTTTATATATAGGGTTAGCCTACAGAGACTTAGAGTTGGATAAATAAATTCTCTATTCTAATAGAACCCTATGAGATCATACCTCTCTAATAATTAATCAAGAAATTCTCATATAAGGGATAAGATAATGTTTTTGAGAAGACCACTCACATATTATTTTTATTTTATTGTCAAAATGGGATAAAGTTTTAGACCAAACATACTGAATTCTAAATATCTAAAGAGATGTTGAAAAAAAATAAAAAGGGTGTGTTTTTTGGGCCCAATGTTTTGTTTTTTGTCAATGATCTGTCAATATGTGTTTGGTGATAAGTTGTGATTCTTGGTAAATGTGACAATTGATTCTACTGATATTTAATTTCAAATATATGTTCTTATAAGATCACATTGCATACATTGGAAGACTATGAAAATATTCATTTTCATGATGAAATTTTTGTGGAATAAGATTTAATGGTTTCCATGAAAAAATAATAATTTCACAATGAAGAAGGAACTTGATATTGGGTTGGGATTGATATTATTTTCATACTTATTAAATTACCAAGTATATGAAGTAGGGTTTAACAAAAAATTTGTCCAACCATTGGAATCCAATAAGGGCTAGCCCATCCACCATACATGGGGGACCCAAGGGTCATCCCCGTGGGAAATCCTACTTAAGAGAGATTGCACTATGGAAAATGAGTGTGTGGGCCCTTGTATAGGGCTCGTAAGAGTGTGTGCCCAATGGTGTGCATGTGTAAGGGCTAGAGAGGCCAGATGGGCCATGGGATGTATGCGAGGAAGTTTTTAGAAGTGTTGATTTCCCACTGCTACCTTGAATAGGTAGTTGCATAAGATCATTTATTAAGATCTGCAAAACCAAAGTCCTTTTTGATGTGGGATAGTGAACAGTGGAGCAGTATTCCTCTTCTTAAAATTTTACATACATTTTAGGATATATCTGATCTTCTTCATCTAAGTTTTCTAATATTCATGGGCCTTCGTCTTTAACCTCTCAAAACTTGAAGGATATTGTGTAATAGAGAAGATAGCCGGACCACCAACGATCAAGCCCAAGACTTCCATGGTAATTCTCAGACTAATATGACGAGTTTATAATATGAATGAACTCTATGCATGAAATTTTCATCTTTCATGTATAAAAAAGTTGATGAAAAATGGTGCTTTCGAGGATAAATAAAAAGTTGTTCATATAGGAGGAGTTGAAGATTTAAAGGAGCACATGAGTTTCTCATCATAAGGACTAAGGTCAAACTCATGTAATAAAAGATTCCATGAAGTCTGAAATATATTTGAGATACCCTTAATGATTTGGGTGACTTAAAATATTCATGACTTGAAAATTTTTATAGTTCATCAATGGTAGACTTGACGTGGCATGAATAGAAGAGATGAGGTGGTGATCATCACCTATAAAAGGAGAAGAACCTTGGATGTTGGTGGTGCTATTGATCATGAGAGTGCTCTTATTTTAGAAGAAAAGGATACACCAAAAAACCAATATTTAATAAAGAAGAGAACCACACAACTTTTACTTGTGTGAGGAAGAGGAGATATCCCATAGGAATTTGACCTGTGTTTTTAACAATCTCGGATAGGTTCATGAAGAATTTATTCTATAAATCCATTTGGGATAGCGTGATACTTTTACTCATATTCTCCCTGGTTTAATTAAAGAAGGTTGAGATACCTCATACTCAAATTATACAAATAAGAGAACCCAAAAACTTAAAATACTAAGTATCTTCTTTATTGTGCAAAGGAAGAGAGTGCAAGAGGAAAGGAAGTACAATGTACTTGTGTGATCTACTGAGCTTCTATGAGTGAGTTATGTGAAGTAGTAAAGTGACCAGTGTGCGTGAAGAAACAAATAAGGAAGAATATTGCATGCATGATTACATGAAATACATGAATAAAAATTTATCACTTGTATAATATCATTAAACATATGTATCCACTCATGATTACATAATCACTTGAGTGATATCGAAGTTAGAAAATAATATAAAGGAACATAAAATAATATGCACATGAGAAGTGATAATGCATTATGAATGCATGCATGAATTGAGTTGGGATTACAAGAAGAACTTGAATTGATATTGTGAAGGTATTATTCTTGTATAAAATATCTAGTGATTTTGGGACTTTCACATTAGAAGTAATAATTTCCTAATCATAGTTTCACTGCGGAAACTAGTCATTATAGGTGATCAAATATTTGAGTAAGACCAATAGACCAGACTAGTGGCTATTGAAGATACTTGAAAAGGTACACGAGAAATTCAGACCCTACAAGATCATGGAGGAAGATCATATAATTATCCAATAGTGGATCAAACCTCCAACAAAGTTAAAGTATTCCGGTTAGTTTTGAGAGCAGGTAAAGTATTCTGGAAAGAGACAGGAGTAGGAGTATCTTAGTTGGAACTAGAGTAGGAATTGATTTTATTGGATCCAGAATAAAATGAAGTCTATTGATTAGAGACGATGCAAATTTCATTAAATTGGAGTTGAATATAATTTTATTCACCTATTTGATTGTGAAAAATCTTTAACTTGGGGGAATAATAGGTTGCAATAAGGAGTAATATTTTTCCAAACCTTATAAATATCATATGATTATCTCTATCTATTATTAAAAATTCACATGAGTTGATATTGATAGATAATATTGAGTGGATCAAGAACCTTAAAAAGTTTAAGAGGTTTAATTTAAAAGAAAAGGAACTCATAAAAAGAAACCACTAATTCAACCCTCCCCAGTTGGTGGTCAATCCATCCTAGGGAACTTTAAATATGCCTCTATCTATTGTAATATTCATGATTTTATCATTTATGTTCCCAAAATAATTTTTCCAAAGTTTAAAACTTTCAAAATAAGTCATTCCTTAAATTATAGCTCCCACTTCCCTTATAGTTAGATACAATGACCCAAATTTTATACCTCTAGATATCAAAAGAAAAACCTGAGCAATCTTCCATATTCCTTTCATAAAGCTTATTCCAAAACTTACCGTTATCCAGCTAACCCACCAAAATTAGGTTCTTATAAAGACCTAGAACATACCACACATACTTTAGTATAAGAAAACTCCCATTCTTTAGCTACAATTTTACTTATCCCTTTTCAACAATATTTAGAGTCTCATCATTAGAAAGATGAACTCTACCAAAATTTCCAAATATATAGTTTTATATGAACATTTTTAACCTATTTAATGGGATGAATCTTTGGAATATATAATCTATTATTCTATTTCTATAAAAACATTCACAAGTATATTTACACTACTTTTACTTCCACATTCATCTCTCCAAAATAATTCCTTCCCGAGGTTTTCTTTTTATCATGAAAATATTTCTAAGGTGACCTCTCTTTTTTAAATTATAATAAACATTCCTGTTTTTGGAAAAATTTCCTCTATTATTATCCTTTGATTTCCTCTTTGACTGCATCAAATTCTTTCTATGAGGTCAGATTCCCCTTTCTTTCAAATCTTATACATCACTAGAAGGCACTACACTCTCTTTTCATTGAATATCCTCATTGAGAATTAAGTTTAGAATATAAATGAACACCAATTCATTAATTCCACTTGAACTACTTAAAATAATAACCATGGATCTCCAAGATTCATATAGAGATGACAAAAAAGTCACTCAAAAATTATATGTGAATGTAACCTTCACATACTCTAGACAGCTCTAGATTATTTTTAAATCATTTATCAAATCTAAAGTAAATCTTCCTTCTGATAACCTCATACTGAATAACAAACACATTAGGCACACATTATTAAGTGTTGTAGGTTTATCATTCATATATTAAAGGTATTCCATCAAATACACTATAGTTTTCTTCCCTTGAAATTTCAAAGCAACATTTTAGACTAAATACATTCATATCAATCCAAGTTCGTTCCAATCTATAATTTTCCTATTCACTATTTTCCATTTATTCTTGTTTGAAACCCTTCAAAAACAGCAGTTGGTCTTTTTAAATGTTATAGTATTCAATCTACATTTTATAAAAAACTAAAATATCTTCCATAAAACTTGTTAATCTAGACATTTCCTTCTTTCGATGATATCCTTTCGAGTGTAATGACTCCCATTGAAATTTGGAAAACATATAGAAATATAGTGTCACCTAAAATATCGAGTGAACCATTAAGGCTCTAGAGAACCAAAAATATGACACCACTTATTGATAATTCCACCAAACTATCCTTCCAAAAAATAATTGTAAGTAGTTATTATAGAATCACTAGGTGGAAGAAAATTCTATAGGGAACTCTTTGAACTTAATGTTCTTGGACATAGAAGAAAAAAAGTTCACCCAAGTCACCACACTAAGTCAATATCACTTCATCCCCTTTCACTCAAACAAAAACTTCATTCAATGAAATTAAATTTAAGCAGAAAAAGAACACTTTTATTTTAGGAAGTTCAAACTTTAAGTCCTATATCCATGTGAGAAATATTAAAGAATTTTAATCCTCAAAAAATATTACTTTAAAACTTAGAAACTAATATCCCACTATGAATTACTAAAAACATGTAATAAAAATTTATCTAAGTGTTAGTTACATACATGAAATGTGAACCCACCATTTATTTATAGAGAGTAACATCTGGTCATCTAATTACACTTACCTCTGAGAAATGTCAGAGTCTATTTGTTCAACTTTTTATACTACTGATCTCTTATAGAAATCCTCAATGTGACTGATTCCTCTAATAAAATAACAAACTCCACAAAAATTCACTAAACATACTCCACCTTCTAGAAAGTAATATATGAAATTATGTTAAATACCACGTTACATTGAACACATTGGAAGAACCGCCTTCTTAACCACTTCTTTACAGAGACCTCCTTTTTGAACACTGAAAGAAAGCACAATCACTTCCACCAATTAAAAAAATTGAAGATATTATAGAACCACTCCTTCTCTATGGATAAATTCATTCAACTGAAGTAGGATTCAAACATTCCCAAAAAATATTACACATGTGAACTTGTACGACATCCCTAAAAACCTCTTCAAATTAACATCTCACTAGTTTGTCTTTCTTTACTTATCTGCCTTTTTAAGTAGATAAAAATAGTCTATCTAGGGGTGTATCTTCACCCTCACTACTAATTGACATGCCCAATAGGACAAGGATTTTTATTTCCTTAAAATACATCAACAAATCAACACATACACCTCAGTCTCTGTAATAACTAAGCTTATAGTTATTCAGAATATATTATTATTCCTCCCAAAGTTCAATTAAAAAAAACTCAACTGCCACTGAGTATTCAAAATATCATTCCACTATTTACTATTACTCACTAATTCTTATTTTTATCTTTATTTGAGACCCTAAAAGTTTCACAGGCACAGTTCTCTCTCTCCCTCATATTCAGCACTATAGGTTTAACATAATATTTCTTCTTTTCTTCCTCACTGCAAGTTATAGTGGCTTCTTTTTCTTCGTTTACTTTGAGAGATCCTTCTTTATTATCAGTTACTTATAGTTAGTATACATAAAGCAGTAGTGTTTTCTAAATTCTTTTTCCCCTTCCTACTCATTGATATTCTCAAAAAATAGTTTTAATGAGTGACTTCATTAAATGGATCCTTCATTTACAATATCCATAAATGGAATATCATGTGATCATTTTGTTTATAGCCCAAAATCATGATTATTAAATACATAGTTTGAGTTTTGTTACTATTTAATGCATTATTTTTCCACTTATGGTATATTAAAAAAATATCCACAATAAATTCTTCTCACTTTTGAAACTTAGCTAAAAATGTCTTTAGAAAATTTTTATAGTAGGCTCGGCTTACCCTTCTTAAAAAAACATCTCCACTACTTCTACATATAAAATCTTCCTAGCTATATGAAAAGAACAAATAACATTTCATTAACATAGCATAGAATATTCAACTTACATATTGACACATTTCATTAAGATAATACAGTATCAACTTCATTCTCATATCCTCAATATTGAATCATAAGAATGCTTGTGATATTTAAACACCAGACAAAAAACACAAGCATACAATGATTTATAATTTCCAGATTCATGAAATTTTTAAGAATTATATTACCAATCATAGGAAAATTAATATAATTCTATCTCAGATCCTTTTAATCACTCAAATATCCATGGATATAAATGGATTAGAATCTGATATAAAACTCATGTTTTGATGTAAATAAATCTGTATTATTCATGAAAACCCAATAACTTCACTTTCCACCATTAATAACAAAGAACTTTATCCTTATCTCACTTATTCTTTCTTGAAACAAGCTTCAATAATGTCTTGAATAAGCTTCATAATATTCTAAAATTGGAGGTACAACTTCAACATCATCAAATTTTTATTTCCTCAAAATTAAAAAATTCTTAAAACTCCCTCTTTCTTATTGATTTGACCTTCCATTTGTATAGATAATGATCAAAATATTTCTTTATTCTCAAGATTAAATCAAACACTATTCAAAGTGTTTTTAATGTTTTAAATACTTTAGAAAAACTCTTGAATCATCCAAAATGATTTCATCTTCATCATATTTGAAATATAGAAATATGATTTTTTATCTATTAGAACTTAAATTTTATTCTAATTGTTATAGTCTTACATTGGGGACTATAAATACATACACTTACCAAGTCTTAAGATGAAGAAATCTGCTTAACAGAAGAAGGATTATGCTCAGTTCCATTTCCAAATTCTTAGCTTAGAACAAACTCATATGCTCTAGAGAAGTGATACTATAAGCCCAAAGACATGAAATGAAGTCTTATAATCATGGATTACTCTGCAACCATGGTTGAGGTATTACGATCATGCCTTTTTAAATTTTCTTTAGAATACATAGTTATATGATTGGAAGGGAATCCATTCGATAAAATATTATGGATGAAAAATACTTATATTTAATTTCTGAAAACTTATATTTTGTGTGAAGTCATATGATCTAATAGGAAAATTCATATATTCAAGACATAACCATTTTACAATGAACTCCAAAATTCTATTTTTCAACAGTTAGATTTAGAACGACTTCTACTTTATCGAGGATGCCTCTAAACCTTTTTCAATCACACCATAATATTTTTATTTGAACATTATAATTATTAGAATAATTACAAACACCTTAAAGTACATTCTCTAGTTGTTGCAACATATAAAACAATAGAATTAGAGTATTTCAGTGAAAAATTCTACCAACCAAGGTTAAATTATTCTTCAATCAAACCTAAGACACCTCTATTCAACCCAAACATTATTTAGTAGTGTTTATATTCATATCACAATAGCTGATATGTTATAAACTCCAAGGATGGGTTCTTCTTCTTTAGCTAGCTCTCCTCCAAAAATTAAACACGATTAACGTGAGTTATATATAATCATAAAAGCTATCTTTCCATAGGTTAATAAACTATCCTCTTTTTATTTGACTCTATTATTTAAACTATTTAAAACAAGGAATATTCACCTTAAACACTTATCATAGATAGAACACCAACTCATTCAATCATATGATGTTGGGTTTAAGGAATCTTTCCAGCCATATATTCTAAGGAACTTTGTTCTTATCCTTTTAAATGGAATTATAATGGTATTAACTCCTCTTTCATGGGTGGATACTCACTTCCTCAACCGATACATATCCTTTACCATAATTAAATTGGGAATCTTTGACAAAAATCAATAAAAAATACAACCAATATATTTGGGCATAACCAATTCATCTTAATCCAATATTGTTTTAATGAATCCAAAAAGAAAGTTCATTTTTCCAAATTTAAATTCTAAAATCTAGAAATTTTACTTTTAAATGGAAACACAAAATATAATGAATAATTTTTATAATAAAATGAACTTCTCAAATATTAATCGTTATTATTATTATCTATTATAATTTTCTAATTAAATTAGTGCAAATATATTAAAAAATATATTTTTTGTTATTTAACCACAATATACTTATTTTATTGAAATAAAAATGCATAGTGAATAAAAATAAATTTTTAGAAAAAATACATTGTAAGAATGAAATTATTTTATTATTTTTTCAGATTTACTAATTGAATCTTGTAAATGAACTATTATTAAAAGTTAACATTATTTTTATTTCTAAATATATTTTATATTCATGTTACCTCTACTTATACTCACCAACTCAACAATTACTTTATAACGGATATATATATCTTAATAAAATTTATAAAAATTTGTTTTGTTTCAGTGTTTCCATTGAACTAATCTATAAAAAATAACATTTATGTAAGGGGAAATTAATATTAAAACATGAATGTGTTATATTCACACCTTTAAATAAATTCCATCCCCCCAATTTTAATTACTACTCACTAATTAAAATATCATGGGGTATTTATAAGATAGAAATGAATCAAGATGTGATTTCTAAAAAGATATGAAACTTTATATCTTACGTAATTATACGAAACTCATATTTTCCTTCATAATAATAATTTATATATATTATGAACCATTTGTTCTAAATATTCCTACTTAGCTGTCAATGAGTCTTAGGAATTTCTAGAGACATAACATTCATAACTTTATTTTCATGATCCCATTTCCAACCAAATATTAAAATCAAAATGGTTATGATAATATCCAATAAAATAATAGTAAATAATCATATGAATATGAAAACTTAATAAAAAAATTTCTTCTCCTAAGATAACTTCATTTTAACCTATGATACTTTTAGTTCCATTATGATATAATTGGATAAATCTATAACAACTTCAGTTTAACCCAGGTTTTCCATGGTTATATTCATGTTAGGCTTTATAATAACACTAGTTATATATTAAATCCTCAAATTCTATTTAAATTATTTATAATGGTTCTTAAATATCATGCGTATTGCAAAAGAATATCCCTAAAGGGTGTCAAACTAGGTGTGAAGTTAGGTCTCTTTGTCACACACTCAGGGAAGATTGAGTCAATACTCAACCAATATTTTTAGGGTTATCACCCATAGGTTCATCTATTTCATAGTGTGAATCCACTTGTTTCTATCGATATATGGATGCTATTTCTAGGAAACTACACAATATATACTTTACTAAACTTTTAGGATGTATTTTTATACTTATACTTATCCTAAGGGTTTTCACTAAAGATCTGTTATCATAATCCCTAGAAAAACTAAAGTAATCCCTAAAGAATAACTAAACTTTACTCTAATACCAATTGAGGTTCCCTAGACTCGCACTCCCATGTCTAGTGCTAAAAACACTTTATTTGAATACTATATATATCTGAGACAACTGAATAACACTTACATAAATTCACATCAATTAATCATTAAATATAACAATAATCTCATAATCCCAAGAACTGAAGGTTTAGTGTCTTTGAGGATCAAAAAAATAATAAACTTATTTTATAATACTTGTTAAAATGTATTCATAATCAAACCACACTAGACACCCTTATAGAATTATCATAATTTATACTCACCTTCATAACATGGTTAATGGAAACATATGAGAGGACTGCATTTAAATTCTCAATAAGGGAAAAACTATCAACATGTTATCAAGGGTTAGATTATAAGTATATGATAAAACATGATCATAAGAGAAATATATTATTAAAATGATCATGAAACAATAAGAGTTATTCATAAGTCACGATAACAGGACATGTAATCTCAAATGACCAGACATGTACCATGATATATGAGTGTGTGATAATAAACACGATCCTCATAGAATTATTATAGGTATATAACATAGAAATGTGGAATTCCATTGAAACATATCATGAATAGGAACTATGGCACAAACATAATCCTAACAATCATAACATAGTGAGTCATGAATTCATGTCCCTATCTACCATAACATAATGGGTTGGGAATTCATGTCCTTGTATTCCATAATATAGTGGGTCAGGAATTCACATCCTGGTCTCCCATAATTATCTCATGAAATATAAAACCTTAACCAATGTATTAGAGGTAGATAGAGGACCTGAAACATAACATTTCATTTATATAACATAGAATATTCCTCTTATATCTTGATACCTTCCACTAAAATAATACAATATCAACTTCATTATCATATCCTTAAGATTGAATCACAAGAATTATTTTGATTTTAACCACTAGAAAATAAACACAAGAATCAACTGATTTATAATTTCTAGATTTATAAAATTTTGAAGAATTATATTATCAATGTTAGGAAAATTACTAGAGTTCCATCTAAGATCCTTTTAATCACTCAAATAGACCTGTATATAAATGAATTAGACTCTGATATAAAACTCATGTTTTGATATAAATACATATGTATTATTCTTGAAAACCCAATAACTTCATTTTTCACCATTAATAAAAAGGAACTTTATCCTTATATCACTTGTTCTTTCTTGAAACAGGTTTTAATCATGTCTCGAATAAGCTACATGATATTCTGAAATTTAAGGTATAACATCAATATCATCATATTTTTATTTCATCAAAATTAAAAAATTATTGAAACTACCTTTTCCTTCTTGATTTGACCTTCCATTTCCATGGATAATGATCAACTTATTTATTTATTATAAAAATTAAATCACACACTATTCCAAGTGTTTGTGATGTTTTAAATAATTCATAAAAAATATTTCATTATCCCAAATGATTTCATATTCATCATATTTGAAATCTATAAACTTAATTTTTTATCTAGCAGAACATAAAGTTTTTTTCTATGTGTTGAAGTATTAAATTGAGGACTATAAATACTTACACTTCCCAAGTCTTATGATGAAGAAATATTCTCAATAGAAGAAGGATTATTATTAGTGCCTTTTCTAAATTATTAACTTATAACAAACTAATATTATTCAACTAAGGGATATGATGAGCCCAAAGACATAAAATGAAGTCTTATAATCTTGGATTACTCTATGACCACATTTAAAGTCTTACGATCATTCCTTTTTCTATTTTTTGTAGACTAAAAATTCATATTATGGGAGGGGAATCCATTAGATAATCCCTTATGGTTAGGAAATACAAACATTTAGTTTCTGAAGACTTAATTTTTTTGAATTCATATGTTCTAAAGGAAAATTCATTTATTCAGGATGTAACCATTTATAGTGAACTAAAAAATTATAGTTTTATACAATTAACTTTAAAATGACGTATACTTTCTGTAGGATTACTCCAAACATTTTTAAATCACAAAATAATATTTTTATATGAATATTAGAATTATTATAATAATTCCAAATTCCTTAAAGTACATTTTGGAGGTGTTGTAACATATAGAACACTAGAATTTATGTATTTCAATGAGCACTTCTGCCAGCTGAGGTTAAACTCTTCTTCAATGAAACCCAATCTACCTCTATTCATACCAAACTATATCTAGGAATATTTATATTCATATCATAGTAGTTGATATGTTATAAAATCCTAGAATGGGTCCTTCTTCTTTAGTTAGAGCTCCTCAAAACTTTGAACATGATTAACGTTAGTTATCAACAACCATACCAGCTATATTTCCATAGGTTCAACATCTAGCCTCGCTTCCTTTATTTAACTCATTCAAAATATTTAAAATAATGCCTCTTCACCTTCAACAATTATCATAGATAGAATAACAACTTATTTAGTCAAATGATACTGGGTTTAAGGAATATTTCCAGCCATATATTCCAAGTAACTTTGTTCTTAACCTTTTCCATGAACGTAAAATGGTAGTAACCCCTCTTTCATGGGTGGATACTCACTTCTTCACCTGATACATCTCATTTACAATAATTACATTGGAAATATTTAACAATAATCAATAAAAAATAAAACCAATATATTTGGGTATAAAAAATTCATCTTAAACTAATATTTTTTTGATAAATCAAAAAAAATGTTCATTTTTCCAAATTGAAATTATTAAATTTAGAAATTTTACTTTTAAATGAAAACAAAAAATAGAATGAAAGCATTTTTATAGGAAAATGACCTTTTCAAATATTAACAGTTCTTCTTCTTATTGGTTATAATTTTCTAATTAAATTAATTTCAATACATTAAAAAATATATTTTATCATTTTTTAACCATAATATACTTATTTTATTGAAATAAAAATGCATAGTGCATAAAATGTTTTTTTAGAAAAAATACATTTTAAGAATAAAACTATTTTATTATTTTTTAGATATACTAATTGAATACTATCAATGAACTAGTATTAAAATTTACCTTTATTTTTATTTATAAAAATATTTTATAATGATGTTACATTTATTTATACTCACCAATTCAACAATTATTTTATAGTGGTTATATATATCTTAATAAAATTTTTGAAGATTTTTTTTGGTTATCTGTTTCCTGTGAAATAATCTAATAAAAATAATATTTATGTAAAGGGAAATTAATACTAAAACAAAAAGTTATTACATTCCCCCATTTAAATAAATTTCATCCTCACAATTTTAATTAATACTCACTAATGAAAATATCATGGGGTATCTATAAGAGAGAAAAGACTCAAGATATGATTTCTAAAAAGATATTAAACTTTCTATCTTAGGTAAGTATATGAAACTCTTATTTTCCATCATAATCATCATATATAGATAATATAAACCATTTTTTCTAAATATTCCTTTTTAGATGTCTATGAGTCTTAGGAATTTCTAGAGACATAGCATTCACAACTTCATTTTGATGATCCCATTTCGAACCAAATATTAGCATTAAATATGGTTATTATAATATCCAACAAAGTAATTGTAAATAATCATATGAATATGAAAAATTAATAAAAAATGTCTTCTCCTAAAGAAACTTAATTTCAACCTATGATACTTTTAGTTCAACTATGATATAATTGGATAAATCTATAGCACCTTCAGCTTAACCTAGGTTTTCCATGTTCATATTCCTATTAGACTTCCTAACATCACAAGTTATATATTCCATCCTTAAATTTAATTTAAATTCATTATAATGGTTTCTAAATATCATGTGGATTTCCAAATAATTTTCCTTAAGGGTGTTAAACTAGGTGTGGGGTTGGGTCTCTTTGTCGCACACTGAGTGAATATTGAGTCAATACTCAACCAATTTTTTTTAGCTTTATCACCCCTATATTAATCTATGTCATAGAGTGAATTTACTTGTTTGTATCTATTCATGGATTCAATTTCTAGGAAACCACACACTCTATACTTTACTAAAATTTTAGGATGTATTCCTATACTTAGACTTATCCTTAGGGTTTTCACTAAATATCTCTTATCCCAATCCCTAGAAATAACTAAAATAATCCCTAAAAAATAACTAAACCTTACACTAATACCAATTGAGATTCCCTAGACCTGAAATCCCATTTCTAGTGATAAAAACACATTATTTAAATAATAGATTTGATATAACTGAGATAACCCAATATAAATTATATCAATTCACATAAATTAATCATTAAATATTACAATAATCTTAAAATCCAAAGAATTTAAGGTTTAGTGTCTTTGAGGATCAGAAATATAATAAATTTCTTTATGATGCTGGTTAATATTTATCCATAATTAAACCACACTAGACTCCCTTATATAATTATCATAAGTTATACTCATCTTCATAACATGGTTAATTGAAACATATGAGATGGATGAGTTTAAATTCTCATTAAGGGAAAAAATAATCAACATGTCACCAAGGGATAGATTATATGTATATGAGAAAAAATGGTCATGAGAAAAATATATTATTAAAATGAGCATGAAACAATAATATCTATTCATAAGTCAAGATTATAGGAAATGTAATATCAAAAGATCAAACATGTACCATGATATTTGAGTGTGAGACAATAAACACGATCCATAGAGCATTATTATAGGCATATGGAATAGAAATTTGGAATTCTATTGAAACATATAATGAAAAGGAACTATGAAAAAAAAATCATAGAAATCATAACATAGTGGGTCAATAATTCATGTCACTGTCTCCCATAACATAGTGGGTTTGGAATTCATGTACTTGTATTTCATAATATAGCTAGTTATAAATTCACATCATGCCCTCCCATAATTATTTCATGAGATATAAAACCTTAACCAACGAATTTTAGGAATATATAGGACCCCAAACATCATCATCCTTATATATGTGTGTCATAATATATCAATCATTCATCAAACCATGAGAACCTATGGAATGAAAATGGGTTTTATATCATTTCAGAATGGTATCACATAACATGATATCAAAAGTATCTCAATTGATACCAAATACTAAATCACCCAAATATAGTATTTCATAAAATAATTTATATGGTGATTAATAAAACATTAATCCCAAGGAGATAGATATTTTTGATTTAAATAGTAAAATGGAATAAAAATAATAAAAATAGTTTTAAAAATAATATTTTTATCATTATTGAAAAAAGAAAAGTTACAATTCACTTTCAAAATTTCGTTTCAAGAAGTTGAAATAATTTTTTTGACACAATATTTGGAAAGAAAAATTAATAATAGATCCTTAAAAAACACATAAATTTTTTCTAAAGGAAATTTGGAGTGGAATATAAAACATACAACTGAAAAAGTAAAAAACTTTTCAACATTTTTAACAATACATTTATTGAAACTGACATCATAAAAATGGTTAATAAAAATTCATCTTAAAAATTGGTAAAGTAAAATATGAAGATCATAATAAATAAGGAATATTTACATTTCAAAATAAATAAGGAGAACATTGGTGGGTTGTAAGAAAATAGGTGTAGTGAAAAAATAATCATTAAAAAGGATGAGAATTACTTTTAACAACGTTATACATTTATGGGAAAGAAATTAATCATGAAATAGTCTTATAATTAAAAATTAAAATTTACCCAGAGTTAAATAAAAGGTATCATATAATAAAATACTATTTTCAAATAAACCAAACATAGAATAAATAAATTCAAGGTGAAACATTATAACTCATATAAAGGGGGTTTGAGTTAACAGAATACCTTACAACATTGAGATCTATTGAATTGAAAGCACCTGAAAGGTAAAAATTGAGATGAATTTTTAAAATACCATTAATTGAATTAATTTATGATAAATAAATTCATAGAAAATTATATATACTAGAAAATATAAAACTATTGGGGAATATGACATATGTCTCAAAGAAAGAAAATTTAGAAGAGAAGCACTTACAAATTTGGTAATAATTGAATAAAAAAGTATAAAAGGGTAGGTTCATGATTTTTTTTAAATATTATAAAATAAATATTAATAATAATAATATAATCCAATGGTTTATTATGTACACTATATAAAATAATAATAGGTGCATAATATAAAAACATGCCCTAACTAATAGAAATTGAGACAAAAACATTTACCTTAACCATAAACTTCCATGAAAGTGATTTAAAATCATGTATAATAAATATAAAAATCTTAATAAAATATTTTATAAACTTATTAATATCTAATACCCAATATAATATTCAATTATAATATTTTATTATATAATTATTAGTAATTTATAGTTTATTTTCATTATCAGATGTTAGTAATTTGGATTGATCCTTGCATGTTTTAAAATGTTGATGTCAATCCCAATTATTTGATATAAAATTTTCATTCCTATATTATACAAGGTAATTTAATTTACACATTATAATGATTCATAAAATTCTAGTTCCCTTCAATGAGAATTTTAGTCATGATATGTGAAGATGAAACCAGTGATGAACTTATTTCAATAATCTTAACGAACAAAAGGTAGTTTATTAATTACAAGTTTAAATATTAATGTTAACTTCCCATAAAAAAATTAATCACTAATTAATGTATAATATTAACATTAATTATGTTTCTATAGTCACCCATGTTGAAAATTTATAGCATCATTTATATAGGTGATTGAACTGACCCAAGAAAAAACTTGCTATAATTAATGGATAAATACGATTATGAAGTGATTAAGTTATAATTTTATTTTTAAAGAAGTATAATGAACCTAATTTATATTTATTAATGTGAAAAATCATAATTGATAGTGGTTATAATAATATTATAATTGATATTAATACATTACTTAGAATGAATAAATTGTTTTTCGTATTGGTATACTCGTTTCAGGTGGTTAAATTTACAATGAGCACTTATTATTAATATTATAAACAAATTACTAATTTATATTTCCATAATATAAATAATTTAATTAATATAATATTTATTCATTAAATTATTTTTTATAATCATCCAATTATGGTGGTGATGAAAAATGAAATACATTGTTCCTTGGACGCGGTAGCCCGCACGTGAACACTGATGGCGTATTCGTTTTCTATCGAACGGAAAAATAGGAATTTATTTAACTTTTCAGATTATTAATCATGTTATAAATATAATATTTATTAATTAAATACATTATTAATACTAGAAAATCAATTTGGTAATCAAACAAGAAACACATCGTCCATGGATGTGGCAGTCCACACATACATACAAACGACATATTCATTTTTATAAGGAGAAGAGAAGAAGGTAGAAAATGATTACTATATCAATATAATAAAACATAATTATAATAATTATAATTATTTTATTATTTTAGATGGTATTATATAATTTTAGGTATAAGAATAATACTTAAAGATATATAAATTAAAATAAGTACTTTGGGAATTTTTACCTTCCTCCTTGAAATAAATGCTTTGAAAATTGGATTAAGCTTTTGATGGGTGATATTTTGAGGATGAAATAAACTCTAGGAAATGTATAGAAGTTTTGGGGAAATATTTTGGTAGATTGTTTTGAACTAAGGGGCTTGTGGTGTGAAAATAAGTGGGGTGGCGAAGGGTTCCTTTTACAAGTGTGAAGAGTGGAATTTTGGTAATAAAATGCGAAATATTAAAGGAAAGTGGATCCAAAAGATGAAAGTAATGGATATTTGGTAAGTATTGGTTGATAAATCCCTCAAAAAATCATATGGAGACATGTTTTAATAAATTTTTGTATTTTACCTTTATTTTAACTTTTAACCATAGTTTACTTTTTCTACAATAACTCATTTTTCAACTAGAATAAGTTATTTCTATGGATAAAAATAAAATCACCATTATTTGATAATTCATATATCATGATTAAAAATATTAAAACCATTTAATAATATTAATTATCTAAAATTTATAAAAATTAATTTTAAAATAATTAATTCTCGTATAAAAATAACTTTAGAAAAAATATAACTCATGTTATAAAATATAAAATATTTGTCTTTAAACTAAATTTAATATTTTAAAATGTATAATTTTACTTATTAAATAAATATTTTATTAAAAAAATGTTTCATAAATTTTTAATTCATGGTTGTATCACAATGATTTCATAAATGTCATATTATTTGTAAAAATGATACTTTTTAATATTCAAGTAAAAATAAATATTCTAAAAAACCCAAAAAATATTCCAAATATAATATTTCTATGATGAATAAAAAAATGAATTTCATTTTTTTAAATTAATTTTCTAAAACATAACATTTTTATTTTAAATGGAATCACAATATATAATGAAAACCATTTTTATAAGAAAAAAACTTTTCAAATATTAATTATTATTATTATTTCTTATAAATTTTGAATAAAATTAGTGTTAATCAATTAAAAAATATATTTTATGTCAATTTAACCATAATGTACTTATTTTATTGAAATAAAAATTCATAGTTCATAAAAATATAATTTTAGAAAAAATATATTTTTAAGAATAAAATAATATTATTAGTTGTTTAACTGTACTAATTGAATTTTATCAGTAATCTATTATTAATAGTGAAATTTTATTGTTCTTTATATATATATTTTATTATGTAGTTTCCTCTATTTATACTCATTAATTAAACTGCTACTTTATAATGGTTATATCTATCATAATAATATGTGTTGCAGTTCGATTAGGTTCAACGTAGCGTGTGAAAAAAATGTATTCAAAATAATATATATTTAAATTTAAATTAATACTAAAATATCAGGGTGTTAAAAACCTCCCACTAAACTCTTAAGTGAGTAACATCTATGGACTAATAATGTTTGAATAATGGTGATATTTAAGAATCATATTCTAATTTTTAACTTTTTTAAAATATTCAAACTCCTTAACTTCATAACATAAAATGTTACACTATAAACTTATGTTGTTTATTTAAAACTATTTTTATGTTTGACCTCATTATCCTTGGACCCTTATTTCATCTAAATTTTTCCTTGAAATAATGTAACTATTTATATAATCATTTTACCATGACACCCTAAACTCCTTTAGGATAAAGTGACACTCACTTTATATCTTATCGATACAACCCTTTAGAAAATAGTGATATTAAATTTATAATGGTAACTAAATAAAAATATTTACATTTTTCCTAACCATCACATTTCCAAACCTCTAGTATATAAGTGAAAATCACCTTAAATTTAGATTTATGTATTATTTTATTTGTTATATTTGAACTTCTCTAAGTTAACATACTACCACTATACTATTAGGTACTAAAATCTATTAATAATATCATTATAAGATATTTAAAATCCTTTGTATTAGGAAATGATACTTATTTCCATTTAGAAGTAATATTTAAAAAATAAACTATAACTTCTATTTTATATATAGTGTTATATGTATTTAAAAATATTACTGAATTAAGACTTTATAAAATATTCCATAGTTAGTGGTGTAATCTTATTCCTATATTCTTAGATTAACACTTTACCCTAGAAAAAATCCTTTTACACTTGTTTCCTTTCCGAGTATGTTTTATAATTTAGATAAATTATAAACCATGTGTATCAAAAACATTATATCATTTATATAAACAACTACTGTTTACAATCTTAACCTAAGAGAGAAAAATGAGACAAACAAATACCCATGCTTTTAAAAAATACATCCATTATTTAAGTGTTCCCCGCATTCAAGTACATAATGAAACAAGTTCTTTATCCACTACTTAAAAAAAACATCAATCTTATAACCTCAATTCTTCCTTAAATTCTAAAATCTTCTATATTTATAATATTTTTTTAACATATAGTTGGCAGAATATACCCTTTAGGATAAAATAATTGAATTATTTTACATTTATACATGGAGTAAACTCTCCATATAGATCCTTAAAACCATTTAGAAAATCTAGAAAATTCGTTCTATAATGTCCAATCTTACCAGAAGAGGATATGTTTGGAAGGATCAATTTCCACACATCACCACTTTTATAAATATTGTAGTTCATAGGAGTTTAGTATCTAATTTATTTATAGGTTATTGTTTTGGATTTTTCAAGTTTAGTTATATATTTATTTACATATATGTAGTTTATTTTATATTATTCTTTAGTAAAGTTAGTCATTGATTATGTATATGTTACTTCATATGGAGAATATGGTGTATGTATATTTTTGGAAATATTTGATATACGAATGATTCATAATAGTCTTTTTGAAGAATATGATTATGATTTATTTTATTAATTGAAATTGGTAAATCATTTCTCAATGATAAACTGAGAACCACAAAACTAGTCTCTATCCCTTATAGAATGGGTAATTCTCCTAGGGCTAGTGATGTTCTAACTCAGACATTGTTCAGGCATCCGAGTCAGTTTCATTATAAGTGGCGTCGAAGGAGTGTTTTGGGGTTTCTTGAAATTTAAATTTCTTGACAGGAGTAAGGATGTTAGGACTTAATGGGTAAATTGTGTGTATATCTATCAAGAATGGTTATAGTGGAAACTTAAGTTACTGTGGATTTCTGAGTGTTGGCATGGTCATCGGGTATAAGTAATTTTTTGATTTGAGTATCTTGAGTATGAAATGGTGGGAACTCAGGAAGAGGTAGAGGGCTCAACTAAGAGAAAAACTCTACATAAGTTTATAAGTTATATGTTCTACTGACACATTTATCTAAGTTTATATTATTTCTATTATGACTATTATATATGAATGGATTTAATTAATTAAAAATCAACTAATAAATTAATAAAATATTTCATGAATACCTTATCAGGTGTTATTTTAATAATTATATTCACTCACATATATATCATGTTAAGATTGATTATCTATTATATATTTAGTAATATATAGTTAAAATTAATGTATAATTTGGATTCATAAGCATGATACTTGTTCTCTTTTTATTTATATCCCATTAGAATTATTTTTAAAACTTGATATCAAGCATTATAATGACCATTTTCTTTCCATGTTTATAATATTTATACATCATTATACATGATTAGTTATATAAAATGTTTTTTTGTTTTCAAAATCGTGGAACAATTGTTTCAATACTTTAAGTTTCAAATATAAATATAACTTGAAAATTAATGGTTATTTGTAAATTATTACACATATAAATTAAATTTTAATTTTTTTTAATTTTTTTGGTTTTGTTGAATAAGATATTTTTTTGTGAAATTTAATGTTTTTTGAAAAGAAATTAACATATTATTTAAAAATATGAATTTGATTTATACAAAAATATTTTGATATGTAAAAATATTTCCATAACTGGAAAATATAGTGGATAAATAGGCATGGAAAATCCTAGGATATTCTTATGGTGTGGATAACCATTAGTTTATACTTTATGGGTTTTTAGTATTTTGAGACTACTATGTATGCTTTTATATCTTTTGGTATTATAATATTCTATCATTTATTGATTTATATTGGTTTTGGGAGCCACACATTAGAATCATGGTGACTGTTTTGGGATATATATGAGAGAGTTTGATGTTAATTAGTGGTTTTGTGAGGTTGTGAAACTTTGGATGAGATATATAGTTGGTATTTTTAGGGATGAAAAGTTCTATGGTAGGAATTTTGTATTGAAACTTTTTTGAGTACATATATATAGTGAAATTTAGATTTAATTTTAGGAATTCAAGTGATGAAAAAGGAGCTTGTTTTAATGTTTAGAATCTGATCAGAAAGAGTGATTATTTCTAGTATTTTAAAGAGATTAGGATATATATTTTTAACTGGAAATATGATAAATAAAGCCCACCGTTTTCATTTATAGAATTTTTGGTGTCTAATTTTATGGTTTCTAGATATTGGATACCCTTTCTCTTGCCACTGAGTACCCAATAGACAAACTAGTGGGGTTTTTCCTATGGGTCTGCCATCAGGTAACCAACATGACTCCACCCATCACCTGGTGGAGTTTTCCTTTTTTTTAGAGATGATGGTAGAAGGGTATTTTTAAATTCAATTTTTTAACTTCAATTGGGGTCTCCCTCAACCCCATTCTTCTTCATCCATTAAAAGAGAGGGGAATAGCTCCCCTTTGGTCTTATTTTCCATCCCATTTACCCCTTGATTCATGGTGTTCTAAGAGGATTTTTTTTCTATTAAATTTAGGTTATTGATTAAGATTGTATTTCACAAATGAATGGTAAAATACTTCCTTAACATCAGGTTCACTTATAGAATATGAGATTTAATTTCATGCCTTTAACTTTGTTATGAAAAATCAATGTTAAAAAGGGGTTTTAACATCAGTTATATGAAAAATAAAGTTTAAGTCTTAAGATAAAATATTTTTGACATCTGTTTTCATATAACTAAAATTAAAAATAATAAATTTTTCTAAAACATTATTTTTTACCATTTCCTTTGATCTAAATTTTATACCTTAAAACACACTCTCTTAATGTAAGAAACTACAATCATCATCTTATACCGTTATTATTGATATTACTCACCCAAATTATCTCAGTATCATTTCTATATTACTCTCTCTCCACTCCTGCATTAATATGTTGTCCCTACACCACCTTTCACTCACCTATTCCACATCGCTCCTCCATCCTTTAATTTCCTATATCCTTTATTTTATTCTTCGCTACCAAAATTTTTACTAAAAATATTTTTCTATAGTTTTCATATCAAATAATTATATTTATTGTTTCTTTTCTTTTCATGTGAATTCTATTTAAATTAATTATTAGTTTTTCTTTTATATTAATAGTTTGATAACTAAATTTACATACTAAACCTTTGATTTATTACCTCCCTTCATAATGATCTTTCTCCTCGATTATTTGTAAGTATTTATTGATGAAATTTCACTTTGATGTTCCTTTCTTTGTAAATTTTAAATGTGATATATATCATATATTTTCATATTTTTATAATTCTAGAAAACTTATATATCTGAATTTAATAGAATGGTAATTTATAGTTTAATCTAATTAGTATAATTCTATATCATAATTATATTATAGGTATGTTTGAAAGTTAATTTTCAGTCAATTAATAAAATTTCATTTAAAATTTAAATTTTAACTATACTGATGTAGAATTTGGTATATATCTATTATTAGTTATAATTTTTTGTCTTCATTATGTGACATCTTAGTATTATATTTAAACTCATGAAAAACAAAAAATCACTAATTATGAGTACTTCCTATTTAGAGGGAAAATATTTTTCAGTGAGAAGTCATTGTATAAAATTTAACATAATAAATATTTTTAGATATATATATATATTCATGTACTAATAAATCATGATACCAAAAGTTCTATTTTATTGTATAAAAATATATCACATAAGTTTTTATAAAATTAATATAATACATTACATGTTTAAATATAACTAAAAAATGATATATCACTCAAAAAATTATATCAATATATAATCTAATTTATTATATCATCACTTAACTTTTAAACTTAGAGTGGATTTTTTTTCACTAAATAAATATTTTTTATAACATAGTTTAGAAAATCATTTTCTTCCCCATTATACAGATCAAAATTATTTATATGATTTATGGTAAGTTAAAAAACATCATATGAGAATGTGGGAGGATGATTTTATGTTAAATAAATACCTATAATATATGAATCATAATCAAAAAAATAAATTAAAGTAATTTAGGCATATGATAAATAAGATTCATTAACTTAAATTATTTGAAATAATTTATTTTTCAAATGTTAATTTAATTTTTTTATTAAGTGTTTGTAATTATATTCTGAATTCATATTATTTTTTAGATAATTTATGGATTATAATTAGATGAATCCATGATGAACAAGTGACGAATATGAGAAATATTTTGATAATTTCTTATATTTTTCTAAATGGAATCTTGAAAATAAAGAGATGTTTTTCTATACTTGCATGAAAAATTTTAGTATAAGAAAATAAGAGTCTAGTGAAATTAAATACCAATTGATTTTCTGGGGTTTTAATACAAGTTATTTTCATTGGATTTATCATGGTGAATAAACACAAAATTTAAGATATAATATTGATATATTTTTTAAAATGATACAGAAGAATTTGTTATAGAATTATTACATGATTTAGGATTTGAATCTATTGAAAAATTACGACTATAGAATGATTTTTATATATTATAAAAAACCATTGTTCATAGGTTGTACTAAATTTATCGTGTTATTGGATGTAATCAGATTGGTTAAAATAAAAGTGAGAAGTAGTTAGGGTGATAAAACTTTTATATTGATTTTATTGAACATTTTAAAGAGTTACTCTCAAAAGATAATGAAATTCTAGATTATAATTACAATGATAAAAAATATAACGTTTAATGAGATTTGGGTATAAGAAAATACATTCTTTCCCCAATGATTTTGTGTTGTATAGGAAAGAATATAATGGTTTTTAAAAATGTCCAAAACATGGGACATCCTGATATAAAATGGATAGAAGATCCCATTATGATCCATCCCTATGGATAGGTACCAAACTTCATACTAAGGAAATATATAATATTCCAATAATTCCTCATTTAAAAATTTTGTAAAGAAACTAGTTTTTATAGATTTGTCCATTGAATATTTAAATTCATATATCTAGATTTATCCTTAGAGTCAGTTTAGTGTGTTAGTGTCTCGAGACCCCATAATCAATATATTAAAAATATTAATATATTTTATTTCACACACATTCATCATTTCAATGTTTTTGGATTTACTATTGTTAAAGACCTTAGATGAGAAATACAAGGAAACCATAGATTCAAGAACATTGGGTTTACCCTAGGCATGACCTAAGGTTGGTCAATATTGTAAATTCTAAGGGAGGTGACCATTGGCGGGTGCAATTAATAAAATAAATAATTTATTTTATTTATTTGTTTCAAAATTAATAACCTAGAAATACTTTATAAAATCCCCTTATAAAAAATCTCCAAGGTTAGCTACATAACCCTGGGAGGATTTGATAGGAGTGTTAGGAGTTTGTTATTGGAGGATTAGATCAGAGAATGATAACAATTAGATCGAGGAAGATCAAGAGGCAACGAACAGAGTGAATCTTCTTCATTGCTAGTGAATGTATTGTTCACCAAAGATTGATCCTAAATCAAGGTAGGAAATATTATTTATGGATTTTATCCCTATTTGATTTAATCAATCATGGATTCATTTATCTACTTTTATTTATGCTATCTTCCAACATTTATATCAGTCTTGCTTCACTTTTTATATTATTGATTCAGTTATATTCTTCTTTTCCCACGATATCTTCCTTGGTTACCCTTATTTGTGATTTTTGGAAAATAAAACTTGGAAAATGATGGTTTCACCTTGTTTATGTGTATTTATCCACTTCATTATCCACATTCTTCACCATTGGCCCATGGGGTTGTGGATTGACATTTCTTAGGTGTGTTAGAGCGCGATCAAACACCCAGATTCATGGTGGTTGTGTGAAAAATGAATGGGATGGTGATTTGAGAATGAATCAATATGGATCATAGGTAATTAATTTTGAATATAGGATTTAGATTGGATATGGTTATGGGAGGTAAACGGGATACACGAAAGATCATTAGTGGATGATTGGACTTCTGATTTTCAGCTATAAGAGGTCAGAAATCGATGACCATAGGCATCAACCATTGATTTTAGGTAGTAAAATGGTGGATTCTATGGCGGTTAAGGAATACCTGGATCTGCATGAAGAAACTATTTTTTCTATAAAAAACTCAACTACATGGAACATACAATAAATATCATATGCCTTATAGTTCCTAGGTTGTGGTAACTAGGGTTTCAAGAAGTGATAAATATCACATGCCATGTAGAGGAACCATAAAATATGTAACCATATTTTAGTGGATCAATATGTACTCCAAAATTACAAAGTCATGGATATATCCAGACACACATTCATGGCTAGATTAAATGGGCATGGCTATGTACTTGGACATGACCATTATAATAGGATATATCCATGCACATGGGCATGACCGGAAGCACCTGGGTAGACCCCAGGTGGATGAGACACATTGTGTACAACCAGTACACATGATGTTGTGTGAAATTTCTTCCAAATCCATGTCCAAGGGAGAACATATCTTGGTAGTGAGGCAAGGTCACACAGCATGCGGACCCCCCATACATGATGTGTATTCCCCTATAAACTTCTTCCTTCTGTATTTACTTCTTTCGGAATCAGATTTTTTAGCTTGACTATCCTATCCCAAGAATGTTTTACATGTATAATCTGTTTATAACATTAATTATGGCTTAAAAGATACAATTTTAGGTATTCCAAGCATGATGCTTATTCATTAGATGCTTGAAAATGGAAGTGATCAGGGAAAGATAATTAGAATGATACTAGGGTCAGTACTACCATATCACACTAGGAAATGAGTCCCCCATACTATTTTCATTGGTAGATTAAGTAAAACCCCCCAATAGGGAATGTTTCCTCTATCTATGGAGTGGTACTCCCCCATTTTTGAGCTCCGATGGGGAGTGGGCCCTCCACATGAGTTGTGTATCCCTCAACTATAGAGTAAAATGGAAAGGGGTGTGACCCTCCACAAAGATTCTTGTGAGGTTGTGTGTGATGATGGGCCTCAGATATGGACTTTTGGAGCCTCAATTATACTCATTGACTTTGGATGGGTTGTGATATGGAGACTCTCTCTCTCTCTCTCTCTTGCGTTTATTTATGATCATCTATATATATCTTGGGTTTTGTTTCCCTACTACTATGGGTTGACCTGATTTTTTTGTATCTCTCTATTACTCCTTTCATGGTTTTGGGGAATCAAAATGGGTATGTATATAATCACCCCTATATAGGATTTTACCACATGTGTCATGTATTATTAAAATGATAGGAAGTTTGGTAGTGACAACTATGGAGATTAGTAATACTTGGGTACATTGACCATGTACGGTGGTTAGACATGGAGATCAAGAGTCGTGATCTATCAATTTTTTTATTCCAATTGTTCTTAGGTTGGGGCTTCATTCCTATTTGGGTTTATATTTTTCCTGTTTTACAACTTTTTTATAATTTCATAGTTTGAGTTAATCCCTATTGGTTATCACATGCATGATTTTACTCTAGATGTCAGAGTCTTTTTTATATTCCTACACACTTTCTCATGGAGAGAGTTGGGTTCATGTGTATAGATTCATTAGAAAAACTCCTACCATTTTAGTTATGCATTATCAGTACTTGAATATATCCCCTATACTATTGGAGGAAGGTTTAGGGTTCTCACAGATCAGCTTACCATTGGCCTGGTGGGCTCCAAAGGGAAAGGATGTTAAAAAGTGGTATCAGAGTAGTTCATTCCTCAGGATAGTGTTTGGAGTTATCCCCATTTTAAGGATTGGTTGGGACTTAGGGAAAAGTTTTGAGAGTTTCTCAAGTACATCCTTTAGGCCAGGGAACCCAGTTTTGGTGCGGCGAACAACATATTCATTCACTAAGACCCTGAATACCTTCTTGTCAAATTGATATATCGATACATTGGTGGTGGGGAACAATTGGTAAATGAATCATATTGGATTGATTCCTTTGACTATCCTTAATTGAGTTAGATCCCCTCTTTATATGCTCATATAACCATGGTACGTATTGATCACTTTTAGGATACCTTCATGGAGACAACGAATCAGGTTACCAATATAGGATCATGATAATGATCCATTGATTTTTGAGGCCTCAGTTCAAGGGAAATATCTTGAGGTGTTTCCTTCAAGTGGACAATGGGAACCACCCTTGTATGTAGAGTGATATATAGTACTAGAAATGAAGGATAATGATGAACATATTCTTAGAACACTCTGTGAGTTCAAACATCAGAGATCACTGAGGTTCCACACTAATCCAGAAATCCAAGAAATACAGGATTGTATTGAGTTAGTGGTTTGGGTCTTTAAGCTGGTTCAAACTTCAACCAATCATATGGATGTGTCAATATCCAGTCCTTTCCATAGAGTAGTAGGGCTCTGGTGGAGTATGATGACATAGACCCATTATGAGATGAATATCTCATGGTTATATTTACAGTAGTTATTTTGTGATGAGTACTACCCTTAATTCTTATTTTCTATGTATATTCAGAAGCTTCTCGAGATGCAACATAGTGACATCATAGTTATAGAATATACTGTGAGGATTCCTAACATAACGCATTACTCCCTGGATATGGTTCAAGATTCTATCTTCCAAGAATGAAAGTTTGAGTTGGGTCTCTGTAGAGACATTCATGCCAATGTGGTCTCCTTGTTCCTTCTCACCTATGTTGGAGTGCTAGAGCGAGCTTTAGTGACTGAGATCTTCCTAGCAAAGGGACACATGGTAGTTAGAGTTGGTGGTGGGCATCAAGTGACTGAGTCGTCTGAAGAAGACAATAGGTTTTAGATGTTGAGGTCTTGGTAGATGTGGTATTCTCACTCTCAACGGAAAATTCATGGATCTATGGGTCATGGATTGTAACACCCTGAGTTTGTATGTTTTATTTTTTCAAATAAATCAGAATTGTTTGATGGCTTGCATTGCACGCTACACCAAGTTCAAATTTCATTATACACAACAATATATTATGTTTTTAATAAAAAAATAGTGAGTTTATCTTTTCGCACATGCAACACTATATTTTTATTTTTTATACATAATACCAAGTTTATCTTGAATTACATGCAACAATGAGTTAAACAAAACGTGTTATTCTATTTAAATATTATTATTTAATATGATAGTTATCTTCTATCCATTTGAATGATGAGTATGAATATAATAAACTAAATTATGAAAATATATTTTACACATATTTATAAAATGAATTATTTTGTAACTGATTAATTATAAATTAAATTAATAACTATATGAAAATAATGAAATTCTGTTTTTGAAAAACTATTTTTTCTATGAAAAACACAGGGATCTCAATAAATTAAACAAAACACTTTTGATGAATAATTTTTATGATATATATATATATATATTATATAATAAAACAAATATTTAAAATCCATCCTATGTGTTTTCTAAACAATAGATAAGAATAAATCTAATTTCACGGATAAAAAGATGTATTTTTCTAAAAGGCACTTTTACCGCCATTTAATGGCGCACTTATTTTAAAACTTAAATTTGAAACTTTTTAAAATTATATTCTATAAAATAAAATTCATTTTTAAAGTAGGAATTTCAAAAATATATTCGGGTGAATTTTTGTGATTTTTATAAAAAGATTATTTTTTAATGAATATTGAGAATTATTGAATTTTAATTGAAAATAGCTTTTTTGGTTGAATAATTTATATATTTAAATTATATTTTAATTTGAGTTCAAAGTATAATTATATAAAGTGTAGATATATTAATCTAATGTTTTTCATTTTAATAAATTTCATATTAAAATTGTTTTTAAAAACATTGTAAACTTTTGAACATTTTCACTTTAAAAACCTGCTTTCTCGTCGCATTTATGGGATTAATTTTAAATTAAATTATGAAAATTTAGTGAATGTAATTTGAAAAATTAATTCAATATTTATAATCAGAATAATATATATTATATTTTAAGTTAATCTTAATTTTTTCCATAATTATCAGTGAAAACAGTTAAAATAAATTTACGCGATTAAGGTTAAAACAGGGTTTTGCGCATTACATGCATTTGTATTAAAATTAATTTCACACACAAATAATATTTTTATTTAATAAATTGGAATTAATATTTATAATAAATGGGTCTAAATTATCTAAAAAATATTTTTAAATTATTTTCTTAATAAATAAGTTATCTAGGTGAATAAAAATATACAAGTTAACTTGGAAAAAAACTATAAGAACAAAATTGATTAAACATAAAGACTAAGGAATAAATTGATAAAAATTCATTTATTTTGTGTGGTAGAGGTATTTATAAACCAATTAATCCATAACCTCCATTATTTATTAATTTTTTAGCAACATGAGGTAAGGGAGACCTCCCAATAGTGTTTACCTTTTTGTATTTATAATAATGCCACTCCTCCTCCACTATAAAAGGGCACTCACTCTCTCCACTTATTCACACCTATAAAGCAATTTGGATTGACCAAAAATATATAAAATAACTTTCCAAATTCCCTCCTATAATTATATAAGCCTTAATTTGGGCAGAAATCCAACCAAGGATGTCCTTTGGTGTAAACCAAAAAGAGATACCCAAAGAAGAGGTAACATTCATCAACGAATGTTTTTGTTTTATTTATCCCTAAAACCACTTAAATTATTTTTATATCATGATTTTATAATAAAATTAGTATAAAAAATATGCTAAGTTGTTTTTATATTAAGGGTACAACCTATAATCACGCACACTTCCATCAAATGGGCTACGAAATCATCATTCATGTGTACAGTGGACTACCGCCTCATGAACCGATGTTGTTCGTTTTTCCATTACCACATCTTAAGGTTGAGAATAATCATGGAAAAGATAATTATACATGATATATATGATATATATGATTTATTTTTTCTTTTTTAATTATTATATAATATATACCATCATGATTTCTATTTTGGGAGAATACAATAACGTCTTTCATGTGTAAGGTGGACTACCAACTCATGAAGCGATGTGTTTCGTTCACATTTTACAAGGAATGTATTAAGGATGGGTTTAATAGAAATATGTGATATATATGAAATAATAATTATACTATAATGATAATATATATATATATATATATCATTTACTTTTCTTTCTCTCAATATGAAATTAAAATGGAAATAGTGTTCATGCATACGTATAACCTATCATATCTATGAATGGTGTATTTCACATCCTATTTATATATTTTATAGATTATTATAAATTAAAATATAATAAATATATATAATATATATATCACGGTTTACTTTCGATAAATGATTAAATCCTGATTAAAGTAAGAGGACAAATAATAACAAGTCAAAACACGTACGAAAAATTAAGTGGTTTTTACCCAAAACAAAACTTTAAAACAGAATTGTTAGTAAGGAGGTAATATAATGTCATAGGAAAATAATATATGGTATTATATATATGAATATTCTTTTTTGATATATGTATAATAAAATTATATTTATTATACAGGAGGTTTGAACAAGTACGGTGAGAGTGAACACTTAAGGAAATGGATTTACGTCTCATTTTTTACATTTTGTGAGACACATGATATATTCAGAAAATATTTCTTCTATGTGGTGTATATAATGCCCCTTAATGTAATTTATGATTATTATAATTAATTTTTTTGGTATTTACACATCCATTGGAGGATATCTCTTTCATGGTGCTACGTTTCAAAATTACCAAAGCATAAGAGAATTTGGTCTTAATTTGCCTTCTTTGAGACACATGTTATGTTATGCACCTATATTATTTTATTAGGTGTATATACTTCCCATTTGAAAAGTTATGTCATGAATATATTTATTTTAATTATATTTTAATATTCATGCAATTTTATTCTTTCAAGGTGATTTTGATTCAAAGTTACCAAAGAGGTATGTGTTTATCACTACAATCTCATCGTTTATTAGGATTATTTATGATTATTCTTCCATTGATGAAATATTATGATCCATGTCTCAATAAATATCATGAATTTTCCTATAATATGGTTATTCATGATATATTCATGTAATTTTAGCATTTTTACAGTCTTTAGTACTTAATATTATCAATAAAATGTTTTCAAGCAAAACCCAACCTTATTTCTCTCTTCGGTCAGAAATCTATTTTATTCAAAAACCATGTTTTTAAAAATATTTTCAATTTTTTTTAAATAATATATTAATCTAATTTTAAAATTAAATTAATCTAAAAAAATTATTTATGTTTTAAAAAGAGATTTAAATTATTTAAAAGACTTCCTTTATAATTTTTCAATTCCATTTTTAAAGAAAAAGGTTTTCAAAATTATTTATGTTTTAAAAAGTGTTTGTCAAAAAGTAAAGGATGTTTTACTCATTTTTAATTATTTTTTAAATACCAATTTATAATTTTTCAAAGTGTTTTTCAAAGAAAATTATTTTGAAAAATTTTTATGTCTAAAAAAATGATTTTTAAAGAAAGGTTATTTTCTATAAGAAATGATCCAAGTGATATTTTAAAATATTTACCCATCTAAGATGACATTCTTTGATATAGTTTATGATTTAATGGGGATATGATCCAAGGAAGCCGTTATTATTATTTCTTGGAATGTTTTTTTTAATATGACATGTTTTTTATAAAACCTATTTCTATTCCATGGGATATACCATGATAAAATGTTTATGAAACTGACTTCCTTTAATAGGTTATTCTATGATAAAATTATTATACAACCTATCTATTTTCTATAACTTATGATATGATGAAATGTTTATGTTACCCATTTCATTTTAGGGGTTAGGATATGAAGTTTTCAAAACCCATATCTTTTTATGTGTCATGATATAATGAATGTTTTATTATCTTGTGGCACACATATGTATGATTTTATTATGTGATGGGTGGAACCTATATCTCCCTACATTGAATTGAGTAAATATTTATATTTCACGAGTTAAAGAAGGATACAATGGGGAATGTACTATGTTCAGTCAAGGACTCTATCCGCTATGACAGTCTCAGGAGTGAACCTTGACTACTAAGATGGTCTTGGGAGATAACCTTGACTACTAAGATGGTTTGGGGAGTGAACCCATTCCACTAAGATAACCCTGGAAGTAATCCTTTACTACTATTAAAATAATTTAACAAGTTTATGTGTCTATAAAAATTTCATGTCTTATTCTTATGTTATGATCTCATGAATTATTCTCTTGATTCCATTATGATTTGTGTCTTATGATCTGCCAATATTTATTCCATGACTCATGTGTATGATATTTGATATGCAAGGTATGATCTTAAAACATAATTCTAATGTTATCATACCCTTATGTTCATGTTATTCTTATTTATCTCCTTTATTTACCAATATTGAGCATCTGATCTCACCCTTTCTTATGTTTTATTTCCCCACATTATGAATAATGTTTTTAAGTAGGAGTACTAAATAAGAAGATATTTGTGGGAAACGTTGAAGATATTTCACGAATATAGTGTATTATGTTCCAATTTTCCGAATACACTAAACTATTATGGTCCTTAGGCATGTAATTTTGTAGTGTTATGAATATTCATGTAAAATTATGTAATATCCATATATGATAATTTTGAGTGTCTATAATTGGTATCAAATAAACGGTTTAGTTAACCTTTGGAAACTATGATAAGAAAACATTAGTGAGATCCCCAGTAATATTTATAAGGATTTGTCTAGGGATATGTCTCTAAGGATAATTATAAGGATGAGTTAAATTATAGGAAAATTTCCTGGAATTTTGGTAAAAGATATAGTGAATGGTTTTGAACCAATTAAATCCTTTTCTAAATACAATAAGTAGATGTGGATATGATACAGATATACCTAGGGGTAATAAATTTGAAAATACCATATTGATCTAGACTTGATTGGGAACTAATGCATGAAAATAGGCCTTGCTGCACACCTAGTTTGAAACTCCCAGGGGATATGATTCGGAAATTCACGAACTCCTTATGAACCATCATGAAGTATCTAAATAAATGATGATGATGGATGACCAAGGTTAAGCCTAAGGATTCATAGATTTAAAATAAGGTTTCATTATTTAAACTTCCAATAAGTGATTTTTCTTGATTATGTGGTTTTCCACTATTATAAGGGTTTCTCACACTACAATTTCTAGTTTTGGTCAATGGAGAGAACCAGAAGGAACCAAGTTAATATTGAATGTGACTAACAATTTACTGATGAGTAGTAAAATGGGATGATGAATAGAGTGAATGACATTATGATTATTCATAACCAGTTTTCACTGAACATGATTAATAATTTATACCTTAATCAACCCTCAGACTCTCCAGTGAAGATAAGGAAAGTGTTTTATGAGATTTCAGGTAGTAGAGACAATGGAGGAAAGAATATTGAGTTTCCTATGTGTTGAAAACGTGATAAGAAACACCCAAGTGAATGTACTCAGAGGAATGGGGAGATTTTTTGACTCTGGAAAAGAAGGAAACAAAGAATGTTACTACAAAGGGAAATTGAATAGTTCAGTTAATGAAATGGATGAGAATATTTTCATCCCTAAGACATCATTGATTATTTAATGCTTTAAATGTGAAAAATATGGCATTATGAAAATTTATTTCCTAAGGGGAAATATTATGAAGAGAATCAATAATGAGTATGAGTAATGGTTATATTTATAATGATGAAGATACTACAAATGGTATGTGAAAGGAAAGAGGGATTAAGGAATAATATGATGGATCCTAGTTAATGAATTAAGGATGAGGTGGAATAATTGAAGTGTTTATGTATATTAATTCAAAAATTAGGAAACATATAACGATTTATTTTAGAATCATGGCATTATGGATTTTCAATATTGTGTTAAATTTTATCGATGGAATAGAAAAGTAATATTTTCATTAATATAATATAACCCTTAATATGTTTCTTATATTGAGATAATGATGTTAGGATAAAGAGATGTTTTATGTAAATAATTTAAATTGGATAGTACTAATTACCTTGGAAATGTTTAATGATTTATTGAAAAATTGGTTTATGCTATGATGGATTAAGTCTAAAACATTTTCTGATTTAATTAATATATCCAATAATTTATCTTTTATGTAAGGAATGAGTAAGAATGTACTTTTTTTTACAAGGATTTATGGTAATTCTTGTTATTAGAATTTTTTAAGAGAATACATGGTGAAGATATTCACATGTTTAATATGTGACAATCAATAACTACTTTATAATATATGGGGGATCAATGTTAATATTGTTTTGAAAAATTTAGTGACCTTCTTTCTAAAGTTTTGGATTTTCATCTTTCATAAGGGTCAAAAGGTTAATAATTTATGAAATGGTTTATATTGAACTTTGAATTTGGTTTTAGAGAGTTATATATTATTTTTATATATGAAGATTTATGCATATTGGATAACTTGTGCTAGCCACTTTATTTTGATGATAATTAAAGATAAATGAAATGACTTATCATTCTATCCATGGATCTTATGATTTTTAGTACTTCAGAGATAAAAAATCATTCTTCATTTTATGGAGTAAGAGATGAAGTGTAAATTGATCAAGGGACAACCAAAGAGTGAGATTGTTCATATGAAATGGAATTAAATCAAGTAAGTATTTCTCCATTTGATAACTATTTAACTTTAGGAAAAGAATCTTGAAAAAAATGTTACGCTAATACCTTTATTTTATGATGAATCAAATGGTCCCTTATAGAATAAGAGATTCAAAGTTTTGTGATCATTAAATTTCTCTAGATCACACAATTTCTTATGATTAGTGATCTCGATAACTCTATATAATTATTTATTCTTTTCTTCAACATCCATGTCTTCAATTTCCAAATATGTTCTCCTATATAGAAACTTAGTTATGATTTACTTCAGGTAACTATTATGTGTCCAACTTTCCCTTTTTAATGGAAGTTTCAGTATTAAGTTTTATGATATGTGTTTTTATGAAAGGAACTTTAAATTATTAAAAATTTGATGACCCAAAATTTTTTAGGGTGAAATTCATCTTAAGGTAGGTAGAATGTAACACCCTGAGTTTTTATGATTTATATATTTTTGAATAAATTAAAATTCTTTGATGGAATGTGTTGTACACTACACTAAGTTAATCTTTCTTTACATGAAACACGAGGTTAATATTGTGCTACATGAAATTTTGAGTTTATCTTGTGGTATATGAAGCACTATTATTGGCTTGGGTTACACACAATACCGATTTTTATCTTGCATTACATGCAACACCTAGTTAAATGAATCATGTCGTACTATTTAAATATTATTATTTAATATGATAGTTATCTAGTAGTTTTTGGAATGGTAGGTATGAATAGGATTGACTAAATTTTGAAAATATGTTTGAAACATGTATACAAAATTAATTATTCGGTAACCAATTAATTATAAATGAAATTAATAACCATTTGAATATAAATAAATTCCTTTTCTGAAAAACTAATTTTCCATGCAAAAAAACATTTTATCCTAATAAATTAAACAAACCAGTATTTATGAATGATTTCAATGAAGTTTATATATTATATATTTAATAAAATATTAAAAATTCATCCTTTTTGTTTTCTATATAGTATATATGAATAAATTCAATTTTACACATAAAAATGTATTTTTCTAAATTGCAGTTTTACTACTTTTAAATGAAACACTTATTTTAAAAATAATTTTTGAAATTTTTTTAAATTATATTTGAAAAAAATAATCTTTATTTTTAAAAGTATGAAATTAAAATTATCTTAGGGTTATTTTTTGGTATTTTTATGAAAAGATTCTTTTTTTGATGAATAGTGAAGAAATACCGAATTTTAATTAAAAGCAGTCGTTTTTTTGAATTATTTATATAGTTAAATTATATTTTTAATTTTTTTAAAAGAATAATTATATCAATTGTACATATATTAATTAAATTTAGGCAATTTTTATCAATTTAATATTGAAATTGGATATAAAAACTTTGTAAACTTCTAAGTATTTTCACTTTAAAAATCAGCTTTCTCATCACGTCCATGGGATTAAATTTATATTAAATTATTCCACTTATGTGAAACTAATTTTTAAAATTGGATTCCATATTTAAAATAAAATAATTTTTATTATATAATATGGTGAAACTAATTTTAGACCATAATTATTAGTGAAAATAGTTAAAATTAATTAATGCGATTAAGGTTAAAACATGGTTTTGCGCCTTACATGCATTTGTATTAAAATTAATTTTATACAAACATAATATTTTTATTTAATTAATTGTAATTAATATTTATAATAAATTGTTATAAATTATATAATAAAGATATTTTAATTATATTCGTAATGGATAAATTACTTAGGTGAACAAAAAGATACAAGTTAACTTGGTAAAAAAACTATATAGATAAAATTGAGGTACCTTAAAGACCAAGGAATAAATTGATAAATAATTTATTTATTTTTGTATGGTGGAGGTATTTATTGAATAATTAATCCATAACCTCCTTTAATGTTCAATTTTTGAGTCACATGAGGTAAGGGAGACCTCCCAATATTGTTAATCATTTTGTATTTATAAGAATGCCACTCACGCCCTCTATAAAAGGGTGCACTCTCTCCCCACTTATTCACACATATCAAGCCATTTAACTCGACCAAACCCTGAAAAAATAACTTTACAACTTCCCTAATCTTATCCTAGAATAATTTTATTGTGTATAAAGTAAACAAATGAATTACTTTGATGCAAACAAAATGGATATACCCGAAGAAGAGGTAACGTTCATCAACAAATGTTTTTGTTTTATTTCTTCTTCAAACCCCTTAAATTATTTTTATATCATGATTATATAATAAAAAAATATATTCAATATAATTATATTCTGTTATGTTAAGACTATGAACTACAATCACACACACTTATATCAAATGGGATAAGAAATCATCGTTCGTGTGTACGACAGACTACCACCCCGTGAATTGATGTCGTTCATTTTTCCAGTTACACCTCTTAATGTTGGGAATAATGATTGACATGATATTTATATATGATATATATTATATTTATGACTCCTTTATTATTATTGAATTATTATATAACACATATCTTCAGTATTTCCATTTTTTGAGAATATGATAATGTCATTCGTGTGTAAGGTGGACTACCTCCTCACGAAGCGATGTGATTCATTCACATTTTCCATAGAATGTATTAAGGACAGGTTTAATAGAAATATGTGATATATATGAAATAGTAATTCTACTATAAAGTTAATATATACATACCTATATATATCTATATATCATTTACTTTTCTTTCTTTCAATACGACTAGAAAATGGAAATAGTGTTCATGTGTACGTACGACCTACAACTCAAGATTCTCTTGGAGTTGCTTCTTCAATTCCTACAACTCAATTGGGGCCATTCTATAAGGCGTCTTTGAAATAGGCAAAGCACCCGTTACAAGTTGTATTGAAAACTCAACTTCAATATTTGGTGGAAGACCTGGAAATTCCTCCAGAAAGACATCATCAAACTCTCGTACAATGGGAATATTCTTAATTGTGAGTTTCTCACCAACCATTTGAGATAAATAACCTTCATTCAGTGGAATCAAGACCCATAAGATAGAAGAAATTTCCACTGGAAGGTTATGTTCATCCTTGCATCGATAGACAATCATAGATTGATCTGGAATATGAAATGTGACTTCCCTTGTTTGGAAATTGATATGATCTCCATATAAAGAAAGCCAATCCATTCTAAGAATCACATCAAATTCCACTATAGGAAAGATCACAAGATTTGCAGGAAGCACTTTCCCACAAACTTCAATCGGGGAAGAATTATAAACATTTGATGCGACTGTTGTGACATTATGTGTTGTCACAGCTAACTCAACATCTAATTGTTGAGGTAATACGGTGATACTCTTAGAAAATTATTCAGAAATAAAAGAGTGGGTGGATCCAGAATCAAATAAAACAATTTCTACTTTAGAGTGGATGGTAAGTGTACCTTTCACCACATCATTATTGTTCTCCACATCGCTGATAGAAATTGCATGCGACTTTCCTTTGTCTTTAGCCTTAAGAGTTTGTTGATGTTGACCATCATCATCAACCCTTGGATTAGGGCCTTTATTGGCATAATGCCCCATCTCCTTGCACTTGAAACATTGAAGTGTAGTAGGTTCATTCTGTGTGTCCCTTCCTTTGTTTGCATCATTAGACATCTTCTTCCCATCATTGCGGCATTCAAATGCCCGATGACCTTCTTTTCCACATTTGAAACATTTACTTGTCCCCTTAAGACAACTCCCTCCATGTTTCTTTCCACACTTTGAGCATAAGGGACAACTCATCTTCTTTTCAGTGTGCTCTTTAGATTTTCCTTTGAATTCCATTTTCCTCTTCTTATCAAACCCATATGACTGATGGGTTACTCCAATCTCCATCTCAACTTTGAGAGCACATCGAACGATTTACTCATAACTATTGAACTCCCTTATGGCTAAGGCCCTTCGAAGACTTGGTTTTAAGCCACCAAAGAATCGATCAATCTTACTCTCAGGTTGGATAATAATACCAGAAGCGTACCTTGCAAGTCTTGTAAAATTTTCTTCATAGGTTCCAACAGATTCATCACCCTTTTTCTTCAGTTCAAGAAACTCTTTCTCCATCTTTGTTCGGAGAATACGAGGGAAGTACTTATTGAAAAATAAGTTCTTGAACTCATCCCATTCCATGGACTCAATTTCATCCCTTTGCCTCGTATTCTTAATAAGATTCCACCATTGATCAGCATCACCTTACAAACGATACACTAATAGGATGAATTTATCATGTTTAGAACATTGAATAACTGAAAATATCTTTTCATTAGTACTAATCCATTTTTCAGCAACTAATGGATCAGTAGACCCGCAAAAAAATGTGGACGCTGCCTCATGAAGGATTCAATAGAATGTTTCTCCTTCCATTGCTCGTTTGGAAGTCCCGCATGATTCATGGCTTGAGAAAGTTGTGTGACCATGGCCACAAGATTTTTCATTCCATATCCCATAACGTTTGGTTACTCAAGGGGACAATCATTGCATTTCCCGTCACATTCCGAATTAACACGGTTCCTTCGGGTTCCAGCCATTGACTAAAACCAAGAATAATAGTGTGAGAAATACTAATTATAATAGGAAAACCACATAATCAAGAATAAAATTTCACACTTAAGGTCTTATCCTAGGTTATTCATGGTCATTTCTAAAACACTAAGATTGTGTTCTATGCTTAGAATTATCCTTAGGGTTCTTACTAAGGCTTTCACATCCTAGTTTCCAAAGGTTGACTATACCTTTCCTCTGATACCAACTATAACGACCCATACTTTACATACATTGTTATTACTTCAAAATTGAAGAATACTTATTACAACATATAACAAAACCATGAAAGGACCGTATAGGTATAGTGTCTTTAGAAACTGGGAAACATAAACAACTGGTTCATAAAGCGTCTACACTGTCTCCCATTTATTTCATCATATCTATAGTCCCTTTTGGAATATCTTACTTAATAACCTTATTCCTGACCTGGGGAAAGAAAACATACAAAAGGGTGATCTCAAATGCTCAATAAGGGTAAACAAAAGAAATATCAATCACATCATATTCATAAGAACATAACATTTTGGAAATCTTAACCTGCAAAAGAGAGCATAATTTCATAACATGGGATAACTCATAGTAGTGAAAAGAAATCCCAATAATCATAACTTAAAACATGAAACTTTGTGGCATACACACATAATCATAGAGAATCATTTCTTATTAGTCAAGACTCATTGCCAAGACTATCTTAGTGGACAAAGTCCATTTCTGAACCGAGTTCACTCCTCGTTTCAGTCCTGTTTCACTGAAACGGTTTAACTTGCCATTCCAGTCATGTCTATCTCATGAGATATAAAATCTTTACCCAATGCATTGGAGGGAGAAATAGGTCCCACCCATCTCATAATGATACCATTCATATGTGTGCCACAAAATCATAAATCATACATCATTTCATAACCCATGTAATAAAAATGGAATTCTTAAACAACATGACATCATAAAACAATTAATATAAGATAAGGGAATTCATAAAAATAATTCCATCACAACATAATAAAATAAATGTAATAATAGGGATAGAAACAGAACCCTATATTATCTTAGATGGAAAATAATTTTGATAAAACACTTGAACTCCATTCTTGATGAAAATATCCTTTCTACCTCAAAAACATTTTCCTTTATTAACATGTCATACAATTTTAAACTAAAAGAAGTTGATTAAAAATAAACTTGAAAACTTGTAAAGAAAGATTCTTGGAAATAATGTTTTAAAAATCTATTCATTCCGTATAAGTTAAAAAAACATTCTTCCCGTACTTTTGTCGGAAAAGTCAAAAAGTACCTCGTACGAAAAATGAAAAAAGATTCCTTTTATATCTTTTACTAAAAACTCACCGAATGGTAAAATTGGATTTAAACAATTTTAGGTGGATGGAAACAATATTACATATTTAGTAAACATGGATGTGGATGATAAAATACACCCCAGTAAATACCAAAGTATAAACAATCTCGGATAAAATGAGATTGTGATATTTTCCCTTACCTTAGGTCCGATTTGCTACGTAAGTGTCCGAACCTCCTGTATAATGATTTAAATAATGTTAATGACTTATTCCAGAATCATACTTATTTTTATTATATCATATATGGTCATATTCTTAGCTTCTTATTAGTAATATCTCATTACTACTTGTTATTCGGGTGTTTATTACTTTTTGTTCTTATGCGCGTTTTGTCGAATAAATTCTTATTTTTCTTTTTATGTTATAGATACATCATTTCCAGAATGGTATTAGTGTAATATATATCATACTCATTCACTCAATTCATTTATATAATCATTATGCAATGAAGATCATGTATAACAAGTCACATCACATCGTGGAGACGGTATTCCGTACATACGCACGAGCGATGATATCATTCCCATGATCGTGGAATTGTATTGGAGGGTATGTATACTATTTCAGAATCCATATCACTTTACAATAACCATATATACTTATTATTTACACCATTATACCCATCCGAGTAAGGTGGTGGTGGAAAATAGATTACACCACGGCGTAGAGACGGTATTCCGTACGTACGCACGCGTGGTGATTTCATTTTCCGTAGGATGGATAGATTATGAAATAGGGTTGTTTCATACTTATAATAACATATCAGTATATGAGTTATACTGATTTTATTACTTAATAATGAAACAAATAAAGAAGAAGAAGTGGAAGAAGAAATAAAGATGAAAGAATCGGTAATGGGCATTACCTCTTCTTTGAAGCGCCTCTTTGAGACCTCCTCTTAGGGCACTAAAATTTGTCTTTGAAGAATACCAGGACCTCTAGGATGTTTCTCGGGAAGTGTAGAGGATATATTTTCAGGGGTTGGCCGAGCTTGAAGGCTCAAAGTGGTGTGAGGAAGAGAGGGAGGAGGTGCCCTTTTATAAGGGAGGAGAGGGGGACCTTTGGAATAACTAAAAATATTATTTTATTATAAAGTCAAATTCGGTTTTTAATAGCTCCAAATTGATATATTTAGAATCTAAGGTGGGTATGGGTCGAAATACTCTCATATAATATAATTTAGACAAGTTTAGGTATCAATTTTAACCTTATCATTTAGATTTAACTTTAAGTTATATAATTTAACTTTTACCGTGTCTTCTTGTTTTCTTACACTATAAGGTTAAAAAACTTACTATATCAAGCCAAAAGAATCCCAAGTTGTTTATTATTAATATATATAAACTTATATAAGTCATTTGAACTAACCTTAGATTTTTATGAATAAAATAAAAATTAATAATATAGTATTTGTTTAAAAAACTATTTTATGTCAATTTTGACACTATTTGGTAATTGATTTTTTGTGAAAATCATAACAGAATGATTAGTTCTATAAAACTTAATTAAATAAATACTAACATGTCATATTAACATATAAAATTATTGGAATTCATAAAAAGTCTCAAATTACATTTCTTTGGGTATTTATAACATCAATTATGTCAATATTTCATTAATAAGATAATTACTGCATCATCATTGTATCATAAATAAATTAAATTATTTTAAGTCTAAAAATTAAAAATAAAATACCATTATGTAGGAAATATTTTTAGATTTCTAATTAATATTTATAGTCTAATTTAACTTATGTATAACCTTATATTAAAAATTCTCTAGTTATTAAACTTTGATTTTAACTATTTTAACCCTTTTTTAAATAAATTGATAATAAATGTCCTAATCTAATCCAAGTGGGCCTAAATGGTCATATTTTATTCCTAAGGTTGTTTTTGGTCGAATTACACTTATAAAATAGAATTAGGACATGTTTTAGGGTAATAATAATATCATTTTTACCCTTAACTACCCTATTTACTTTTAATCGTGGTAAAAAAAAGTAAAAAGTTACTATTCATCAAAAATTATTTTCAACTCATTGAACCACATTTTAGTCCTTGATATTAACCATGTCTCTCAGATTTTCTAAATTCTACTCACAAAAGCGGTAAAATTAATTTTTATGAAAAATTCAGTTTTTTTAACTACCACTTAGTGGTTTCACTATTCATCAAAAAATGAATGTTTCCAGAAAAATACCAAGAATTAGGCTTAAGCTATATTTGATATTATGAATTCAAAAATGATGTTTATTTTACTAAATTAAAAACATATCAGTTACATTAACTAATTTAAAATTTAATTCCCGTCGTCAAAACAAATAGCGTGTTTTTAAAAGATAATAACTATCAAAAGATTGACACTTGTTTATGTCTGGTTTAAATGTGAAATTACATCCAATGAACAACATTGTATTAAATTGTAAAAATATATTCTAAATATATTTTAAAACCACTCAAATTAATAATTTATCACTATTAATTATTTCGATTAAAAAAGTTGTTTTTAATTAAAATTTAATAATTTTAACTATTCATCAGAATATGAAAGTTATCCGAAAAGTACCAAAATTTCACCCTAAGCTAATTTCGATATTCCGAATCCAAAAATGAAGTCCATTTTGAAAAATAAAATTTACAAAATTTCAAAAAGTGGTTATTACTATTCATAACGGCTAGTTTTAATAATATTTTAATAGCATATCGTTGTTTAGTGAAACTCGTTACTGCGTACGACGCAAGCTATCGAGGAAGGCCGCGGTTGCGTGTAAAGCATGCCAAGATAGTGTTGTGTGTAGTGAAAGATTCCTTTGATGATTTATATAACATAAAAACAAAATATTTCTCATAAAAGTCTCGGGTGTTACATTCCATGTATTCCAACTCACTTTAACCCTTTTAAAAATTGTTTTTGATAGAAAAAAATCACCATACATATATTCTTCTTCTTCACCTTGTTTCTCTAATCCCTTATCATTGAAGATGAAAAATATCACTTTAGGGTATATCAAAGAGTTGTAGCTTGAACTTTTCTTTAATATCTCACACATGTGGATCACCACAAATCTATAAAGATTAATCATTTATCCTTATTTCATAATAAAAAGGAAGTAAACCTCATAATGCCTCATAGTATTGAAATCACCCATTCCAAGACACAAAACATGTTGTAAAAAATTGAATAATAGTTTACACTTACCATCAAGTTCAACATCTGTAGGTCATTTCAATGTACCATCATGTGTTAACTAAATTAGAGCCTCTTCATAATTAAAATTCCCACTATCACTAGGAATGATTCCTTGAAAATACTCAAATAACCCTTTATAAGGCACTTTTTGGAACTTTTCCTCTTCCCTTAATGAGAAATAAAACTCTTATCTATCAATGAAACTTCTTATTTCATTATTTTTATCTCCTAAAACAAACTCAGAATTCTGTGAGAAACCATATACCATCCTCGGACAATACACATAGTTGTTTGTTCAAAACTAGTTTATCCCCTTGATATCTTCTATATCATTCAATATTATCATATTTCTTGATGGAATATATTAGGAATAAATTTATTTTTCTTATTCAAAAACTCATTTCGCAAGATGCAGGTTTGAGGAAACAACAACGAAACTGCTGGAAGATAAATTGTGTTTCTTAGATTGTCTCATCTCATTCGGATTTGACTGTCGTTTGCTTCACATGCACCATTTTGAACAATGGAAGGATTAGAAGAAATTAGGGAGGAAGGAAAGAAGATAATTTCGAGAGGAAGAGAAGGTGTTAGTAGTTCAAGGGTTTCAGGAGTAGTGAATTGATTTTATTTTATCCACGAGTTTTTTCTTTTAGATATTCGGAACAATAAATAATATTATATTTAAACTATAAAAATTTAATCGGAAAAATAATAGAAATGATAATAAAGAAATGGTAACGAAAGGAATGGTGACTTGTTTAAAATGTTGACTTACCAATAGTGACTCATCAATGGAGACTCATCAATGATGAAAAATTCAACAGTGATTCATCAATAATGAATCGTTAATGATGAATCATCAATGATGACTTGTCATTAGTGAATCATCACCGGTGACTCATCAATGGTGACTTGAAAATGGGGACTTTTCAACCAAAACTTATTATTACTAATTCATGTTTTATATAGTTAAATATTTCAGAATTAGATGGTTTTTTGAAGATATCCAAAATTTGATGTCTAGTTCCAACAAATTCTAATGTTATATCACCTTTTTGATAATGATCTCTCAAAAAGTGACGTCTTACATCATTGTTCTTTGTTCTAGATTGGGATAGATTATTTTTAGAAATTTCTATAGAACATGTGTTATCATAATTTATAGGAATATGTATAAATTGTTATCCAAATTCTAGTAAATTACATTTCATCCACAAAATTTGTGCTTAGAAACAACATGCTTCTATGTATTCAGCTTCAATAGTTAATAGTGCAATTTTTTTTCTTACTACACCATGATACTAGATATTTACCTAAAATATAACGTGTTCCTAATGTTCGTTTTCTATCTAACTTACAGCCACCAAAATTAGTATCTTAATAACTTAATAAATCAAAATCATGTCCTATTGGATAGAAAAATCCCAAATTATTTATATATTTGAGGTATTTAAAAATAATTTTAACAACTATTAAGTGTAAATATTTGGGATTTTCTTAAAAGTGAGCACACATACACACAAAAAACATAATTTAAGGTCAACTAGTAGTCAAATACAATAGACTTCAAATCATACCTCTATATCTAGTTTGATATACTAACTTCGTAGTTTCATCAAGATCTAGTTTACTGGTGGTACTCATGGGAGTATCACTACTTTTAGTGTTGTCTAACCCAAAATGTTTTAAAAGGAATTTTGTATATTTACTCAAATTAAAATAATCCTTATTTATTTTATAATATTTTAAATCCATGAAAGAATTTTAGTACACCCATAAAACTCATTTCAAATACATTTTTCATTAGTTTTGAAAAATTAGTACATAGAGATTCTTTATTAGATCCAAAAATAATATCATCTACATATATTTTTACTATTAAAACATCTTTTGAAATTATTTTTATAAAAGGAGATGGTTCAGCTATACATTTTTAAATGATTATTGAAATAATAAAAGAGTTAAGACTATCATACCAAGCTCCAGGAGCTTGATTTAAACCATTTAATAGTGAACTTTTAACATCGATTTGACATAATATGAAATCCAAATGTGCTTTATAAGAAAGTTGTATCCTAATGGATTCAAGTTTGGCTATAGGTGAAAAAGTTTATTCACAAACAATAACTTCTTCTTGATTGTACCCTTGCATAACTAATCTAGTCTTGTTTCTTATTAGAATGCATGACTCATCAACTATGTTTATAAACCTCAAATTAGTGAAAATATTTAAGGTGTCTTTTGGTATGTCAACAAGTTCCCAAACACGGTTTATTTCAAATTGATTAAGTTCTTATTTCTTAGATTTTACCCAAAATTTATCATTGACGGATTCACTATTTTTCTTTGGTTTCATCTATGATAAGAATTCTCGGTGTTCAATTTTATTCCTAAAATAAGCTCTAGTTTGTGTACCTCTGTCCAGGTCTCCTACAACATCATCTATGGGATGATATCTATGAGTCTTAATATATCTTTGAAAAAGGGGCTAGTTGACTCAAGATCTTCTTCAAGTTCAGGTTCTATTAGTTCACTAGATAACATTTATTCTTGTTTAATGTAACTTTCAGGTGGATTAAAATTAATATTGAGATCCTCGTTGTTTTATAAGATATTATTAGGTTTATTAGGATCAATTTCATCCAATTTCATGTGAAAAAATTATTCCATTTTTTTGGTTCTTTTATTCAACACTCTATATGATTTAATGGATGTAGAATATCCAAGATAAATTCCTTCATCACTCTTGGAAGAATTTTTTTGTACAATATCCTTTGTATTTAGAATAAATTCTTTTCAAACAAAAACTCTAAAGTAATTACCCTTTGTATTTATATTATACTATAACTCATAAGGTGTTCTTTTTTAAGATATATCGAATTAAAAATACATTTATTGTATAGTAGGATATGTTAACAGCCTCTTCCCAAAAGAAGACAGGTCAATCATACTCATTTAGCATAGTCTGAGCTATCTCTTGAAGAGTCATATTTCTTCTTTATACCACACTATTTTGTTGTGGTGTGGTAGGAGTAGAAAATTTGAGATTATAACCATTTTGAGAGAAAAATGATTCAAAGACATGATTTTAACATTCATTACCATGATCACTTATTAATGTCTTAATCACAAGTCCATTAAGATTTTATAATGATATGGCATAATTAATAATTTAAGAAAAAGAATTACTTTTGTGAGCTAAAAAGAATACCCATTTGTAGATTGAGAAGTTATCTAAAAGAACATAGAAATAATATTTTCCATTTAAACTAGAAAATATAGGATGTCCAAAAAGATTCATTTGAACTAAATATGGAGGTATGAGAGGTTGCAAATTCTTTCTTAGATTTGAAAGAAATATTCTGATGCCCCCTTTTTTGATACGTATCACACACTTTATCATATGGGAATTCAAGATTTGGTATGTCTTTAACTAACCCTTTTCTAGTAATTTTTATAAGTGAATAAATATTAAAGTGGGATAGTATCCTGTGCCAAAGCCAAGATTATTTTTGAAAGGCATTTAAGCAAGAATTTTTTTTGAAGATAAAGAATTTAAATCAATAAAATAAATGTTGTCATTACATTAGGTAAAAAAATTAAAACAATTTTATCATTAAAAACATAAAACACATTGTTTTCAAATTTTACATAAAAATGATCATCACATAACTGAGAGATTCTAAGAAGATTATATTTTAAACCATCTACATATAAAACTTTAGAAATTAACATTGAATTAGAATTACTGATTTGGCCAAGTCTGATGATTTTCCCTTTAGCATTGTCACCAAAAGTGACATATAAACCATAAACTTTGATCAATTTCGTGAAATTTGAATACATACTAGACATATGTCTGGAAAATCTACTGTCCAAATACCATAGGATTTTCTAGAGGTTTTCAAATAGGTTTCTTACAAAACAAAGTTTATACCAAAAATTATTTTGGTACCCAAATATTTTTGGGTCCAGAAATGTCAGTGATAAGAGAATTTTTCACCCATAATTTCTTAATGGGTTATCTATACATAGACTGTAATATTCTATAAATAAAGACTTTATTATGTCTAGTTGAGTAAGAACTAGAAGCATATAAACTTTTATAACTGGTGCAAGCCATAAATCCAGTTTTTACAATTTTTCTCTACCCATGTTCATAACATATGCCATTTATATATTTGGAAGCTGTTTACTTTCTAGGAATCTAAGTTAAATTTATCTTACCATTGGTAAAATTTTATAAGTCTTTCTATAACTATTCATTTGACAGTTTTAGTTTATTTTTTAATTTAAAACATTGAGATTTTTTCTCTTTTTCAACAGTATGGTCTGATTTAATATTTACTATCAAAGCATGTTATTTATTAAGATATTTATATTTATATTTTATTTCATGAAGGTTATCTTCCAAAATGTTACAATATTCATATAGATCTTGATTTATCATTCCTTCCTCAATATCATTATTATGTTCATTTTCAGAATTAATTGAAATATTAGCAGGAGAAGAAGGAGGAGTATTATGTACCATTGATGTACTTTCTAGAAAGAACATTTTTTCCTTATCAGACTTATTTTCATGATTAGTGTCTAAATCAATGGAGCTATCTTCAGAGTAAATCTAAGTTGATTTTAGGGATTTCTTGAATCTTCTTTCCTTATCCTCATATTTATTCTTATATTTCAATTTTGGACATTCAACTTTTATATGTCCTTTCCTCTTATAGTCATAGAAGATGATTTCATTTTTGAGTATCATCATTTTTCCAATCCTTTTTCCACTTTCCTTTTTTGTTATAATCTCCTCTAAAATTTTATTTCCTAAATTAATTATTTTTTATATAGAATTTATTACACCTTATTTCCATATAATCCATATCATCATCACTATCATCAAGATATTATTCTTAAATTGAATTTTCAACTCATACCTTTTATTTTGGTTTGGTAGTAGTAGTATTTAAGACTACTAATTTTCTTTTTGGTTCATATTCATCTGTCTCCTTGTTTAATTTAAGTTCTTCTTCATCCATCATTAGATTTTCAATAATTTACTTGATAGTAAGATGACTTTCAACACAATATTCTATAATTGAAAAAGATATTCCTCTCCATCCATCTAGTAGACATTTAAGTACTATCATCACTTGATCTTTTTCTGTCACTTACTTTCTAAGTGAATGCATTGTATTTACTATTTCATTGAACCTGAGATACAAATCATAAATGGGTTCACCATAATTCATTTTAAATGTATCATAATTGTTTATATATATATTTAGTCTTATTTACTTAACATTTGATGTCCCTTCATGAGAAATAGATAATGTATCCCATATTTCAAAATCATATTTTCATGTAGACATCCTATTAAATTCATTATCACCCAAGGAACAAAATAAAGAATTCTTAACTTTATAATTATTATTTTTAGTATTTTTTGTAGCATCACTCTGAGTAACTCTAGATGGTTTTGGTTTTTCATAATGATATTATATTAAAGGCCAAATTTCAAAGACCATAATTTATAAATTAATTTTCATTTTGATTTCCCATTGAGAATTATTTATACCATTAAAATAAGGTGGTTTTTTGGAAGTAGAACCTTGTTGTCATTATCCATAAAGAACTAAAATTCAGAATTAATAGAAATTTTAGATCATTAGAATAGAACTAAAATCGAAGTTGAACATATAATTTAAAAATACCTCTGATACAAAATATTGGTCGGAGTGAGTAACTTAAGAGGGGGTTGAATTGACTTCCTAAGAAAATATTCTGTTAAAATTAAAGTGTAATTAAAATACCCTTAATAAAATAATTGTCCTATTAATCAATATATAATATCGATATAAGATCTTTCCATTTAAAATATTTCTCAAAGAGTGATTAATTATCAGTTAAAATAATGTTGATATTATATTAACTTTTGAAACCAATATACTTATAAAAAGACATATATAAACACTAATTACGATTAACTATCAAGGTAAGAGTTTTGTTTCAAGATTATAAATAATCTAGGTTATAGTGATAAGACAAAAAAAGTAACATAGCATAAAAAACAAGATGTTTGGTCTCAAGATGAGACTTAATCACCTACACTTGGAAATTAATTGCTCCATAAAAGATTATAATAATAATAAAAAAAATCCACAACCTAGATCAGTTAAACAAGAAACAAAAACAATAAGTTTTCTAGGATAAGTAGCCTCTTAAACATTTATACCTGGGAAGTGAAATATCACAGGACACACAAGGACCTCTTCTATAAACACCGTGGGAAAATAGATGTAAAAATGAATGAGAGAATAAAATGTATTCTCCAGAATAGGTGCAGAAGATGGCGAGTGATTGAAAACAAAGTAATCAAAACATTGCTTGAAAAGATAGAAATAACAATCAAAAGAATATAAATAAAATAGTGATGATCAGTCTGATATGATCTAAATGATCGATGTTGTAAAATCATCTTTGGTGAGGAGTTTGAGATTCATTCTTGAGAATTGCAGAAAAACATAAGATCATAGGAGTTTGTTGGAATGTTCCATTTGAACTCTATTGATGTCTCCATAAATATCTGTAATGGTTGTTCTACTTATGTGTCGATGATGTTCACATTAGATGAATCAATTAGCTTATACAGATTCATAGATTCAATTTTATAGTTTTCCATAGTATTTTTAGATGGTAATTGATGTTAGTAATCATTTTTGTACATATAGAGAGATGGTCCTTATAAATAACATCATTGGTTGAAGGAGATCCACAATACTTAGGCAAGTTTTGACTGTTTCATTAATACTTGGTCAAATTATCCCTGAATAGAAATATTCGTTGAGAAATTCATGTTAAATCCATCAGAAAAAAATGGTATCCTAAATCTATCAGTGACTCAGCATCATCTGGTATCTCATAGTTGCAGTACCTCAGGCTAGCGGTGAATCAAAGTCCAATAGTGACTCATAGTCTAATGGTAGATCCTTGGAGGTAGCTCCTATGGAAATAACAAGCCTATAGGTAACTCTACAGGCAGCGATAAGACTGGTAGTGACTTTTCTAGTGATATCTCATCCTTAGCAGTGACTCCTTCCTGGTAGTAACTCACCACAGTGTAAGTTCCTCAACGACGATGAATCCTCATAACACTTAGCTGAATTATCATAAAATCTATCTTACCATATAATATTCTATCATACAACTTGTAGATCATTATTACTAAAATAATCATGGATTGTGATCATTAAAATAAGGAAGTTTTAAACACTCTCCTCATAAAGAGGTTCCAATGATAATATCATAATAAAAATATCCTAGATAATAATAATATATTTATGATTAAATTCAATGCTTAATAAATTGATTCCATATTTTCTAGGAAAATGATACATTTATCTGAAAGAGCCATTTTCAAGATAAATTAAAACATATTGGGTGAAAACCCATTTATTTGAGGCTAAAAAACTTATTCATCCCATCATACTGCTGATGATTTGAGTGGAGTACATTAACTAGTCCCTAACCCATGAATTTAATGTCTAAATCCTTCCTCATATATCTAATAATTTATTTTATTCAAGAAAAATGTTCCTTATCATTAAATAATCATATTGAGTAAAGGACACATATTTATTAATATTTCACCAATCAGTCAAATAAATATCAAAGTAAACATGGTATTTAAAAAATGATATATGGTTTAGGAAATGAACATATCCATAGTAAGTAATATTTACATTTATGGGTTATTTAATGGAATTATCCTAGGAAAGTGAACATTTCATGGGAAAGTTATTTACCACAAAAATGAATCATGGGATCTAATGTCAATACTTTCCTAACTCAAAATGGTCCAAACCATCCAGAGGAAGAATACATATGGTATAAGTGGAACATATCCATAGTTGGATATATGTAAAATAAGGTTTATTATCATTAATGAAAAAAATACCATAAAATGTTATTTAAAAACATTATTGATGAAAATATCCTTTTTATTTTGAAAATAACTTTTTAAATCATAAATCCTTTTGAACACAATTTTCATTGAAAATAATTAAAAAAACAAATAATTTCTAGAATATTAAGAAAAATTTTTCTTTATATATAACCTTGTAATAATTAAATAGAATATTTATTGATGTTATGTTCATTTGGGTGGGTAATTCCATACATGAAGTAAGGAACATTCATTATTCATGGTAAAAATGTTAGAAACTATTTGTGTTTTCCAACTGATAAGAACATTCCTATGAATACATTTTTCAAATATAAAAAATTGGAAAAACATTATTTTAATAAATAATTTTAAAAATAATTATGAAAAAAATTTAGAAAATGGTTTTAGAAAATATTTTTAGAAAATATGGTTTTTTAAGAAAATAGATTTCCGATTGAAGAGAAAAATGAAGACATATTTTATTAAATATCATCTCAAAAATTTTATGTAACAAAGAGTAGAAAAATGGTACAATATATTGAAAAATTAATGAATTAAAAAAGGATAATGAAATTAATGGCTTTATTAATCAATGATTATATAATTTTCTATAATGAAAATTAAAGAATAGACAATTTTTATTAGAATTATATTTTGAAATAAACCCTTAAAATGATCATAACATTGAATTGAGAATTAATAAACAAATAGATTATTTTTTTCAACTATAAATCCACAAAATACAAGTGGAAATAAAATAATATATAGTAAAAAGTAATTATACACATAATTGTAATATACTAACAACAATAAGAAGTAATATAACCCAAAAAACAGAAATTGAGTTGTAAAACTTCTTTAGAACTTGGTAACAATATGTTTAAATCCCATTAGATGAAATAATTTATGTTGAAACTTGAGATACCATGAATAATTATGTATTCATTATATTACATGTCAATGGGGAATTATATAAACCATATAAAGAAATTAGGTTCATAACATTACAGTATGCATCAAAGAAATGATGTTGAGATGAATCACATACTTTATGTCGTCTTTTGGTTGAACATGATTTAACATTATATATAGTTTTTTTAAAATGGTTAATAACTTACACTATAACTATATTAATATTTATAATATCATACACGATCCTTTTATAACATCTTATTACCCATTCATTAATAATATTTCATTTTTTTGAGAGTGATTGGAGATATGAATTAGTTTCCGAATTCATACCACTTAAAAATTACCAAGAAAAAAATATTACAGAGAAAAAACAAGGTGAAAAGGGATTACACAAAAAAAGTATAATATATTACACAAAAATTACATCAAACACTAATCAATGGAAAAACCTGGTGAAAGTATTCCATAAAATTCATGACCCATCTTCCGAGAGCCTATATACAATCATATATATGAAACATCCCCTTACGTGGGTCCATATGATGTCCCTTCACATAATTAGAGATCCACCCTAATGAAATGTTAACATATTTCCACATTTTTGAAAATAATCCCCCATAAAGTAATTAGTTTCCACCACATAAATAAAGAACATGAAATGTCGAAGCCAAAAACAATATATGGGTGCCAATATAAAAGAAGACTACTACATTGTAGTCATCAAAATATTGAGCTCAGTCTTCACTATATCTTGTTTTTTCAACTGTTTTATTAAATTTATCCTTAATAAAGAAAATATTTTTTAGAAATCATATCTTCAAAAATAAATTAATAATATTTCATTATTTTCACTATTTCAGGTGTTAATGGCCTTGTATTCTCATGCATGTTTTTATGGAATTTTTAATTATAGTGTATATTATAAAATTATATAATCTATAGAATAATAATCATGAAATTATAATCATATTTTTACATCTATTTGAAATTTAAAACCAATCATTTATGATTATTATGAAAAATTTAGTATGTTACGATCATGGAGATGGTAGGTTATATGTACACATTAGTAACATTTTAATTTTTCAATGATAATTATTGAAAGGGGTAACTAATATATCAACTTCTCAGAATGATAATAATATCATTAACATAATATAATATATTTATATATTTAATCCATGTGGTTTCATGATGAAAATAGATCCACATCTCTTCGTGAAGGTGGTAGTCCACATATACACGAATGATGTTATCATCTTTACGTGACTGAAAAGGAAAGAATGAAAATGATGTATATTATCTTTCTAGAATAATAAATATGTCATGAATATAAATATTATTTCATTTATATAATATATAATTATTAACTTTATATTTATCACCATTCATGTGAATCATTAGAGAAATACGAATCACATCGCTTCGTGAGGTGGTAGTTCACCGTACACATAATTGATGTTATCGTGTATCCTACCGAATGTAATATGAAAATAAATTTGTGATATAGATAATTAATAAGTATAAAAATGTTATAAATTTAATTTATATAGTTCATATCCATCATCATACACATCCATAAAAGTTGAAAATGAAAAAAAATGAATGCCATTGGTTCATGAGGCTGTATTCCACCTTACACACAAATGATGATTTCATGACCCATTTGATGGAATTGGAGTTGGGTTTAGGTCATTAAAAAAATTATAAAAAATTAAATTATACAGAATATACTAATTTCATTATATCATAATGTTTAATTTTTTTTGAAGTAGGTGGAGAAATAAGTAAAATAAAGGCACTTGTTGAAGAACATTACCTCTTCTCTGCATATCATCATTAATATTGCACTAAATCCTTCAATGGTTGGATTTATTCCAGATATAAAGTTCTAGAATGAGGTTAGGGATTTTTATAAGTGACATGAAGAGTTATTATTTTATCCAAATTGGTTTTATGGTGTGAATTGTAGAGGATAGGGGTGGACTTTTATAAGTTGGGTGAGTGGAACACTTGTAATTTTTTTGCAGGACTAAATTCCATGGAAATTTTTTATCATGTATGTAGGTGCCAATAATGACCCATAATTGTGAATATAAGGGATAATGTATAAATATGACCATAAATTTTTCTTTTTTACATGTTTTTTTCTTTTTCATACCTTATATTCTAAGTTTATCAACTAAGTAAACTCATTTTTATCTTAACCTCTATAATTAATTTTAACTATTTTCACTAATCATTATAGAAAAAAATTATGTTTAACCTATTAGATAATAAAAATTATTATAATTCAAAATATGGAATACATTTTAACAAATTCAATTCATATAATTGGTATAATTTAATTTAAAATTAATCCTCTATACGTGATGATAAAATGAGTTTTTAATGTTAAAGTGTTCAAAAGATTAAAAAAATTTTATATCAAAATTTAGTATGAAAATGATTATAATGAAAAACATTTGATTAATAAATGTATTATTTAACCATTTTTCTTTAAAACAATTCAAAATATAATTCAAAATTATAAATTATTTAAATGAAAAGGATATTTTCAAATAAAATCCATTATTTTGCACTATTAATAAATAAATGAATCTTCTCAGAAAAATCCAAACATTTCAACCAAAGATATTTTTGGAATTATTATTCAAAAAATGATTTTTTTTTTCAAAAAAATAAAAATAATTTGTTAAAAATTAATTTTATACTATTTTTCCAAAGGGTGACTAAACCATCTATAAGGAAATACAATTTCACTAAAAAAAATTATTTTTTTTCTTTTAAATGATTCTTATTATTATTTATAATCGAAAGATAACGAATAAATGTGTGTAAAAATGTAGATTTTAATAAGTTATTTAATCCTATTCATACTCACCATTCCAACACCTAGGAGAGAACTATCATATTAAATAATAATAACAATATATTATTTTTTGGTAGAACTCAGCCTTCTGTGTAACAAAATCTATCAAATAAACATGTTATGGCATGTAATATGACCTAAACATTGTATTACATGACTTTAAAGCTAAATAATTTAAATAATTTATTTAAAATAGTAAATATATCATAATGAATTGGGATGTTATATTCCTTTCCATGATTAGTGTTGTGTGTCATACACATTATCGAATATGATGTTAATATTTTAAAATTTTGGGGTGCTAGATTCTTCCCACATTAAATAAATTGCTTCATGACAATTTGAACTTGATCTCCATAATCAATGGTTTGACATTTGGAATGTCCAGTGACGAATAACCCACATCATAAAATAGATATTAAAATATACCCATAATAATAGATAAATGGAAGTTTAAAGTTCCTATGTAATAACACATATCTAGGTTTCTATGTAGAAGAACATTAGTGGTATGTCACGATATAAACAAGAAGGAAAAGAATAAATATTTATATAGAGTTATTGAGGCCATTGATCTCAATAAAGTGAATGATAAATGGAAAGTGGAGGACCTCAAATCCATAAATCTATGTGGATTTAAAAGACCGTTAAATCAACATAAATGAAGGTATTATGATATCATTTTTGATTCAATATCATTTTCGTAATATTGAGTAATTTTTTAAGGTCTATGAACATAAGAAAGTATACTTAATTGTAATTTTTATACTCCATAATCGTAATTTCATCATTTTTTTGTGCTTCAACAAATTTACAAATCATCACTTATACTAAGAAATGAATTTTCCAAAATTGAATTTTTTAGACCTAAAGAAATAAAATTCCCTTTTAATAGATCATATGTTCCATAGAAGAGTGAAATTTCTTTTAGTATACATATAAACATTTTCAAAAACTAATATGTTTAGCACAATTTATCCAATATAATAAATTAATATCTAAAACTCAAAAGTAACACTATTGGCTCATCATTAAAAAGCTAGATATAGAATAACCAATATGGAAAGGTAAATTACTAAAAGAGATTATATTTAATCAATAAAATAAAAATGAAATTCATCCAGAGATAATATCATAGTGAAAATATCTTGGATAATAATAATTTAATTCTGAACAAAGGAAGTTCTTAATTATTAGACATCGTGTTTCCAAAGAGCATGATACATTTACCATCATGATCTATTCTCAGGACAGTTTAAAACATACTGGGTGAAAATCTATTTAGCTGAGGCTAGCCAAATGTTTTTCCTCATCAAAATACAAATAAATTAAGGGGATTACATTAATAGGTCACTAACCCATGTATTTCTTGTCCAAATAATTCCTCATATATTGAGTATTTGATTTAATTTCTAAAAAAATCTATATTGTCATTTAATATCTATATTGATTAAAGGATATAGATTTATCAATATTTCCCCAGTCAATCAAATATCTACAAAAGTAGAAATCATATGTAAAAAAGGTGTATAATTTACATAATAAAAATATCCAAGATAAATAATATTTAAATTTAGGGGATATTTAATGTCCAATGACCCTAGGAAAGTGAACATTTCATGGAAAATTTATTGACTACATAAATGAATCATGTGAGTGGATTTCAATAATTTCTTTAGTAAAAACAATCATAGACCATGTAGAGGAATAATAAAGATGGTATCAATTAAAAATATCCCCAGTGGTGTATATATAAAATAAGGGTTTTTATCATTTATTAATAGAACTAAATTAAAAATATCTTTAAATACAATATTGAAAAAATATCATTTTTTAATTTTAAAATCACTTTTCAAATCATAAATCATTTTTTAAAAACTTTTCATTAAAAATTATTTTTTATAAACCAAGAATTTAAAAAATATTAACAAAAAAATTTATTTTAAAAATAACCTTGTAAACATGAAAAGGAAGCTTCAAAAAATTGATGGTCATATAGGTGGGTAATTTTGTACATGTCATAAAGCACATTATTTTTTCACTATAAAAACATTAGAAATTTTTTTTGTTCATATTGTGGTAACAAGACTCCATTGAGATAACATTAAAAAAAAAGAAAAATTGGTAAAAATTTATTTTAATAAATTATTTTTAAAATTTTAATGAATGTATTTTTATAAAACATGATTTTCTAAGAAAATATATTTCCAACCAAAGAGAGAAATTGTAGAAACTTGGGTTTTGGCACTGTCATACATTGTAATATTCCTACGAATATTTCCAGAGCTAGGCATGAAGACGACGAGTGATTTCGAGGCCCGGTGTGCCCGAAATTAATTTTATAAAAACAGTAAGTATTTTTATACTATTCACATGGTGGGGTTGTGTTTTATACTAAATGGTATCTTGTATCATAAATTCGAGGACACGGTTGCGTCCGGAGCGTGCCGTTTACCCTTGGTGGGGTGTAAACTTTGCGGACGTAGGCCTATTGTGGAAAAATCCACCAGTGGCATTTTCTTAAATAAATGGAAAAATTTATTTGTGGGTGTCGGCTCAATTAACTCCTGAATGGAGTCTCAGATTGCAATTCTGAGTGCGTTTTTGCGTTCAGAATGTCGTGTTTACCCTAGGGGCGACCTAATCTTCTATGCGCTGGGCGTTTTGGTCGAGGGCGTTAAATGGTGGTATAATTAATTAATTAATTAAACATAATTAATACACCCCCACCTCTCATGTTGGGAGCAGCAGGGAGAAACTGCAGAATTCCCCCCTCCCCTTCTCGACGAACCATCCAAATCAAGCAATCAAGGTGTCGTTGAGCTCCGATTTTGACGGCGGTCACTCCTAGATCGAGTAGTGGTAGCAGAGGAGCACACAAAGTGTCAGAAATCTTCCAAAAGGTATGAGGTTTGAGTTTTAAAACCTTGGATCCCATTTATGTGTTTTTTTCTTCAAATCGTCATAATGGTTGTGCAGTTCGGGTCTCGAGCTTTCCGAAACTTGTTACAGATCTGAATTTGGAGCACCAGGGTGCTTTCGGTTGCTCCTGAAAGTTTTCTAGTAGAAAACCCGGTTTCCAGCAGTGGAAATGGAAGTTTCTGGAATGGGCGACGGTGGCGTGGTTGATTTCGGTAGGCGACAGTGGTCCGATCAGGCGGCGACGACGGTTTCCTGCGACCCTGTGGTGGTTCAGCTAGATTTATCCAGGGGTTATTTAAAACCCAGTAACTCACAAATCATAAGTTGGATTTGCGAGACGTTTGCGGCGATGCAATACTCATGAAGAGAAGGACCCCTTGAGTATGTTTCATAAATTTTATATGTCAGGTTTTTGGCTTGGGGCTAGGAAACGTTGAAAAGAATAATAATATTTTATTATTTTCAACTTCGACCCGCCGTAACTTTTACACGGAGCGTCCGATTGACATGTCATCAGTGAAGTTATAATCCAGATAGTAAGGAAGACTTTTCAGGATAGTTTCCAGATTTTGGTATAGAGATCAGGGTGTGGGCCCCACGTGGTTGGTTTTGGGCGTTTATGGAGAAACACAACTTTTTCATCTGGTGTTTGTTTTGGACAAACGGGTAGTCGATCTTGTGTGTTTTTTTGAGGGGATCAGAATGGTGTGGTACTCTTGATGAGTTTCAGGATCGATCTATGGGCCCCAACTGGGCTTACTATGGTGAATAGTACATTTTTCACTGGTTGTCTGTTTTGGGAGGGTAAATAGCCTATCCTGCGTGTTTTTTCATGTAGACCACGGTGGTTGCCTCGGTATAGGCCTAGGAGGTGCGCAGTGTGGTGATGTTGTGGGTCTCTCGGGTTAGCGATGTTTGGACTAGAAATGGTTGAGTTTACTCCCTTGATTTATTCCTATGAGGGTTCATGTGGCATTACAACCTTAGTATAGTTTTGTGATCCCCTTGATAGGATGTTTTTCTGATAGAGTTGTGGAATCCCTCTAGTGGGTCTGGAGTAGGATCCTCTAGCTTCGCTTCCTTGGATCAGGTTCTTGGTATCACTGTTACCGCTTATCCATGGGTTGTGATCCCCTATCTAGTAGGTTAATCTTGTAGGGTTTGAGGCATCATCGGGAATATGATCCCCTACGTAGTGGGCCATGCATAGTAGGTTTGTGGCATCATCAGTTATATGATCCCCTACTCAGTATGTGGTTTATAGTAGAGTTGTGGTATCATCAGGTATACGATCCCCTACTCAGCGCATGGTTTTAGTAGGGTTGAAGAATCATTGGTTATACGATCCCCTCCTCAGCACGTGGTTTTCCTTAGGGTTGGTGCATCTTCGGTTCGATCCCATACATTGCAAGTTAACCCAGATGGGGTTTCTAGCATCGTTCTGACCATCTTCACATGGGCGATGATCCTCTATCTGAGTGATGTGAACTGTAGAATGTTATATCGGGTTCTTGTATCCCCTAATGGATCTTGGGAGTGATCCCCTATCTATGAGATATTCGAGATATTAGAGTGGGTTCTTGTATCCCCTAGAGGGCCCTAGGAGTGATCCCCTATCTGAGAAGTTTAGTTTTTGCACTATTTCAGCGTGATGTTTTCAGTGACGATATCCGATGAGCATGATCTCTCGGATGGGCATATGGGATGTTAGTGTGAGACCCGATGGAGTGTATCTCTTAAACGAGTGTCATCTGGAATGAGAGAGCTCATGGAGTGTGTTATCCTAGTTATGTACCAGTTGCAGGAGTTGGGATGGAACCTCATGAGGGTTGGTGCATGGAATGAGCATATCTGGTTGTTCATGGTATATGTATGGGCATATACCTGAGTGGATGTTCACGATGTATGTATATGAATACATCTAAGCTGACTAGTCATGTTTTGCTAAGGATGGTCTCGAGATGGACTTTCTCTATCGTTTGGGTTCCCTCTGGTTGGGATGAGCTGACTATTGGCTTTCAGTTACTCCCTTTTATTTTTGGGTTTTTGGGGTGCCTAATGAGCATTTTTATACTCACCCATACACAAGCTTAGCCCGCACATGTTTGTGTCTTGTGCAGACCACATGCCTTTTAACGGAGTCCCAGGAGGACCCCGAGCAGGTAGAATTTTATGAGCAATACTGACCAAGGTGTTTACCGGAGTTGTGCCGAGGAGGTTACTGATGGATACTTTTGATAGTGATCCCATACTTCTGAGCAGGTTGGACACTTTTTCAGTTTACTTTTGGTGGGCCCTGTATTTTATCTTTTTTAATTCCATTGTACTCTGGTTGTGGGTTAGATGTATGCATGCATTTCTTTTCAATTTTTATATATATCTCTATACTGTTTCATGGAGGTGTTTATGGGTGCCTGTGTAGAGGCAAATTAGGCTAATGCCTCCCATGTGTATGATAGCCAACTCGGGGCTAGTCGCCAGCCCCTGACCTACTGGAGGCGGTATTGGGGAGTCGCGGCTCGAGCCCCGTTGGGTCGGGTCCTGAAAGAGTGGTATCAGAGGAGGTTCCACCTTTGGAATCTCTGCTTGTAGATTTTCTAGCTTTGAATTTGATTTGGGTTGCATCGCGGTAGTGTTAGGATGGTTTGAGTTCGACTTTCAGGCCAGGGACTCCAGTGATGGTGTAAAGGCCGACGTATCCATTGACCATGACTCTGATAACATGCCTTCTTATTTGGGACATTATGACACTAATCACATGGCTATAATGGTACATGCATCATATAACACTACTAGAAAAACAGGTATTTGCGACGGGATCCCGTCGCAAATGGCCTTTTGCGACGGGGTCCCGTCGCAAATGGCCCGTTGCTGAAAACGCCGTCGCAACTAAACTTATTTGCGACGGGACCGTCGCTAAAGCCTTTTGTTGCGACGGGCATTCTCCCCGTCGCAAATAGTATTCCGTATTTTTGTAAAAAACTTTTTAAACAGTTTTTGCGACGGTCCCGTCGCAAATACCTGTTGCGACGGGCCCGTCGCAATTAGTTTTTGCGACGGAACCGTCGCAAAAACTCTTTTTTAAAAAAATAAAAAAAAATAATAAGAATAGTATTTGCGACGGGAATCGGGACCCGTCGCAAATACTATGAATAGTATTTGCGACGGGACCCGTCGCAAATACTCTTTTTAAAAAAAATAAAAACCTATTAATAATACTAGTATTTGCGACGGGCATAGTATCCCGTCGCAAATACTATAAAAAAATAAAAAAAATAAATTATTAATAAATTATTTTAATTAATATAATAATAGAATTATAATTTACAAATGAAAATAATAAATTATTTTAATTACTATAATAATAGTAGAATTATAATTCAAAAATAAAAATAATAGAATATTAATAAATAATTTAATTAATATAATAATATTATAATTATAATTCATAAATAAAAAAAATATTAATAAGTTATTTTAATTACTATAAAAATAATAGAATTATTTTACATTCAAATATTAAAATAATTCAAGTATTACAAAAAAATAATTAAATTATAATATTATAAAATTTTAATATATATATAAAATTTAATATTATAAAATATAAATATTATTATTATTCATATTAATATTGTTATTTAAAAATATAAATATTATTATTATTCATATTAATATTGTTATTTAAAAATATAATATTATTAATATTTTATAATGAGACAGAAACTACGAATAGAAAAAAAAATATTTTGATTTCACAAATTTTATAACAGAAATACAAACTCTAATCTGTAGGAGGGGGGGGAGGTGGGGGATCTGCAGATGGTGGTGGAGGAAACTCCATCCCTAAAGCATGAGTGAGTCGGCGCATGTACTCCATCTGCTCCTGATGCTGCTGCTGCCACCAACTCGTCTGCTCCTCGTACAGCTGCTGCTGGCGTCGACGCTCCTCCTCATGCTGCTGACGCATCTGCTCCTGCTCCTGTCGGAGACTCTCTATCTGTGCAGTCTGAGATCGCAACTGCTCCTCATACTGTGTAGAAGTAGATGCACGAGCTCCTCTCGAGCTGGACGCCGACATCGCAGCACTGCCATAATAATCTCCGGGAGTCAGTCGAGAGCCGATACCAACTACCCGGCCTTTCTCGAAGGCATACTGGGTGGCCTGCATCCATGCCGCCTCATCAAACTGACGGGCAGTGGTCTGATCTGATGACTCGGCCTGACTCTCAGGCCGGGCCTGTGCCGCTGCAGCCTCATATGACTCCTATAGTTGCAATTTAAAATTAAAATTGTGAATATATTATATGCAGTTAATTTTTAAACTTGAAAACAAATAATACTGACCACGATGTGATGCTGACGATCACCTCTGAGCTCCCCAGTAGCAGGATCACTATACATCCTCCGATATACGTCGTACTCTGTAATATCGGGGTTCTCGACAGCCTATAAGAATAAAAAATAAACTATTAATATTTATAGTTATATAAAATATTTATAAATAATGTACGTACCAGATGCTGTCTATGAGTACTGAAAGAACGACTCCCAGCTCGATGAGTCACCTCCTGCCTCCCCCGATTCTGCCTCCCCACCGATGATCTCCTCGGAAAGGCACCACTCAACCAGTGCGCACATAATCCATCCCATACATGGGATGAAATGTACTCTGGTCGGTGTGCTCTACATGACTCATCAAAATCTGACACTCCTGCTTTCTTCATCGCAGCTTTTCTTAAATTGTGCAAAAACTGACGAAGGCGATCACGCATGGCCACCTCCCATGCCTCGTGGATGGCGTCACGCATGGTATCCTCGATCGGATACCATAAACCCTACAAATAAATCAAAATATCAAGTTAGAAATGAAATAATTTTCAAAATAAAAATTATTTATTTACGTACGTACCAACCAATGGCCGAACATGGCCTGCTGCACATCAATGGGAATCTGCTCCCATGTGGTCCACGGCTGAGAGAAATAGTTGCGCAAAATAGCGCTGCCCTGTCCGACTGCTATATGCGAAAAACTGAAAAAATAATAAACATTTATTATGTGAATAGATTAATGAAATCTTAGTCAAATTCACAGGTTATTACACAGGTTATCACACCTCCGGGTGCGCGGATCAAACCCAAGACGTGGACGTCGCTCGGGGACGGGGTCAGGAATCATCAATCGTGCAAGACCGCGCCCCCTCCGCGTACTCCCTGGAGCGCCTGCAGGCTGAGAGTCATCTGCCAGCAACTCATCCGCATCGAAAGGCAGGTCAGCCTCCGCCAACTCACGAAATGTGGCCTCGTCCATCTGAAACAGAAAATGTTAATATTAGCAAATAATTGATAATTACTATTATATATACATATATACACATTATGATTGTATATAAATACCATGGAATTCTATAAGTGTTCATCTTCATCATCATCTTCACATATGTCAATGTCATCTTCATATTCCTCCTCAACATCATCGATATCCATTCGAGTTGCAGTTGCTTCATCTCTTACCATTTCAAATTCCTGTGTGACATCATTAACATCATCGTCATCACCGACTCTTAAATGTGGGGTGTCATCATCGATACTCATATCTCTTTGTAAAAAAGATTGATTTTGAGTACTCTCTTGAAAAACTTCAATTCTTTGCACATCAGTGAAAGCACATTCACTTTGACTAAACTGATTGTCTCGAATTTTGATTTTTATTACACTCCACCAATCAGTCAAGTCTCTTGATGTTGCACAGTACTTTGCATAATAAACTTGATATGCCTGTTGAGCCAATAAGAATGGTTCATTTACTGCGAGAACACTTTTACATTTAATATCGATGATTCCATGAGTCGGATGAACACGCACGCCTCTCTCTGTATCCAACCACCGACATTTGAACATGGTTATGTAATGTTGTCCAAGATAACAGAGTTCAATGATTTCATCAAGTATGCCATAAAAGTCAACTTCATTTTCTCGATGATGAGATCCTCTCAAGCTAACTCCACTGTTCATTGTTTTTTTCGATTCCCCATATGCATGTGTGTGGAATCGAAATCCATTCACCACATATGCATTATAAGTTTTAACAAGTTTGGAAGGTGGGTTACTCAATACCCACAGCCGTTTGTCAATTTTATCAGCATGTCGAGACACCTGAAGATTTGCGAAATAATTATCAATATAGTAAACTATACATTAAATGAGTTGCTAAATGATAAAGAATTTATGTTACCAGTTTTTGAAACCACTGAGAGAAATTTTTCAGTCGACGTTCTTCGAGAGCAGCTGCTGTAATTTGTGGAATTTGTTTCTTGATATGATTATCATACAACCTATAAAAACCAAAGTTATTTACTGTAACATAAATGATAGAATAAGTGATATAAACACTTACAGTACAACTGATGTCATCTCTTCACAGTTGAGCAGAACATACGTATGAGCTCTATGATGTTCATCATCTGAAAGCCAGCGTTCAGAAACTCCACCAAAACCAAGCTCTGACTGGTTGAAAACAGATAATTGATTGTCGATTTCATCAATATTCCTCTCATTCCGTCCCATTCGGTTGTGTTTTGAAGGATACTCAGATTCAAAATAATGGGAGCAGAAAAAAGATATTTCCTCTTGCAAATAAGCTTCTGCAATAGATCCTTCAACAGATGCTTTGTTGCGTACTTTTCTTTTCAATTTTTGCATGCATCTTTCAAATGGGTACATCCATCGAAACTGTACCGGACCTCCACATTTGGCTTCATATGGAAAATGTAACATCAAATGTTCCATTGAGTCGAAGAAAGACGGCGAAAATATTTTTTCCAGTTTACATATAATTAAAACAACATCTTTTTCAAGTTTGCCTAAAGCATCATAATCTGCCGTAGCCGCACAAATTTTCCGAAAAAAATGAGACAAGTCTATTATGGAATCCCAAATCACAGAATTCAACAGACCTCTTAATCCAATGGGTAGAAGTCTCTCCATTATAACATGACAATCATGACTTTTCAATCCAGTAATATGACCATTCTTTACACATCTACCCAAATTGGAAGCACAGCCATCTGGAAGTCTCAAATCTGCAATCCACTGACAAAATAATAAACGGTTTTCTTTAGAAAGTGTATAAGCTGCATTTGGTTTCAGTAACCTTTCTGTTCTGACATTCTCAAATAGTTCCAATTCTGGACGCCTGCAAATTTGGGCAAGATCTAAACGTGCATTTACATTGTCTTTGCTCTTTCCTGGCGTATCCAAAACTGTATGAAACAAATTATCAAAACAGTTCTTCTCAATATGCATGACATCTAACATGTGTCGGACCAACAAATCAGACCAATATGGAAAATCCCAAAATATGCTACATTTAATCCAATTGTGTTCTTTCCCAAAACCAGAAATTTTCTGTTGGTTTATTGTGGGACCAAAAGTGATGGGAGGTAATGAAAATACAACCGATTTTAACTCCGAACCTGATAGCATTTTTGGAGGTCCATCCCTTTCAGTTGTTCCTTTTCTGAAATGAGATCTGTTTCTGCGAAAAGGATGATCAGCTGGAAGAAATCTGCGATGACAGTCAAAATAACAAGGTTTCTTTCCATGAATGAGCATAAATGCTTTGTTCTCTCCCATACAGTAAGGACATGATTTCTGACCATGTGTACTCCAGCCAGATAACATCCCATAAGCCGGGAAGTCACTTATTGTCCACATCAATGCTGCTCTCAGTATGAAATTCTGTTTCGTTGCAACATCATATGTACTGACACCAGTACTCCACAATAAATTTAATTCATCAATCAATGGATTCAAATAAACATAAATATTTTTCTTCGGATGTCCTGGAATTAGTAAAGTCAAAAAGATATATGGCTCCTTCATCAACATCCATGGAGGTAAATTATACGGAGTTAAAAAAACAGGCCAACATGAATATTGACTACCATAAGATCCAAACGGACAAAAACCATCAGTGGAAAGGCCCAGTCGAACATTTCTAGCTTCTAAAGCAAATGATGGATGCACTCTATCAAAATGTTTCCATGAATCACCATCGGCTGGATGATTCAAGCTTTTATCGGTTGAAATATTCTCTTTATGCCATGACATCATTGTCGCTGTATTCTTAGACATGAATAAACGCTGAAGTCTGGATGTAAGCGGAAAATATCTCAACTATTTTACAGGAATCAAACCAGACTTCCCGTGTTGTCCTTCTTTATATCTCCGTTGCCCACATGTGGGACAACTATCCAACGACTCATTTTCCCCTGAATATAAAATGCAGTCATTTGAACATGCATGAATCTTCTGACAAGTAAGTCCCAAATTTCGAACCAACCTCTTACTTTCATAGTAATTTGTAGGTAAAACATTTCCTTCGGGTAACAGTGTTTTCAACAAAGAAAATATCTGGTCAAAACATGTGTTTGACATTCCGTTATCTGATTTGATAGCCATAAATTTTGCAACTGCTTCTAATTTGCTCATCCTGCAGCCAGGATATAATGCATCCTCAGCAGACTTCAACAACTCATAAAATTCAGACGGTCCCAACTCAGGATTTGAAGCTATATCAGCCGGAGTTTCTGTATGTTGAACAGATGAACCTGCAACATCATGTACTAAATCTTGAAACTGGGATGGATCCGGAATCAAGTTGGTATCATCTGCTCTGGAACTGCGTTCACCGTGTTGATACCAAAAAACATAATCTACTTGAAAACCAAAACGCAAGAGATGTTCCCCCACTTTGTCAAACGTGTCAAACGTTCTCAATGCACATTTTCTACAAGGGCATTTTATCTTTCCTTCTGAAACAAATTCTGAATTTGATGCCGCAAATGATAAAAAAATCTCCACACCCTCTATATATACTGGATTTAAACCAGAACCATTTGGATTTCTACGTTGATTTATCCATATGCGGTCATCTAATAATGACTGTTGACGACCTCGTTGTTCCATATTTTTCTATAAAATAAAAAAGCATTACTGGTTTTGAATAATTTGTTAGAAAAAACACTCAAGCAAGGATTACTAATTATTACAATTTATTACTAATTATTACAATTTGTTGCTAATTATTACTATTTATTACTAATTTAGCAATACTTAGCAATACTTAGCAATACTTAGCAAAAGGAAAACTGCTTGAATAATGAAAGGAAATTTGGTAATCATCGTTGTGGAGATGGTTATAAATTTTCCCTTCATTATCCAAGCAGATTTCGTTTACTAATTATTAGTAATAAAAAAAATATTATCAATATTTACGAAAAAACAATATTAATATTATTAAAATAATAAAAAAAATTAAAAAATATTAAAATTATCAATATAGCAATACTTAGTAATACTTAGCAATACTTAGCAAAAGGAAAACTGCTTGAATAATGAAAGGAAATTTGGTAATCATCGTTGTGGAGATGGTTATAAATTTTCCCTTCATTATCCAAGCAGATTTCGTTTACTAATTATTACTAATTATTCCTAATTATTACTAATTATTACTAATTATTCCTAATTATTTGCAATTATTGGTAATTATTGGCAATTATTGGTAATTATTCCTAATTATTCCTAATTATTCCTAATTATTACTAATTATTCCTAATTATTACTAATTATTCCTAATTATTCCTAATTAATCCTAATTATTACTAATTATTACTAATTATTCCTAATTATTCCTAATTATTCCTAATTATTACTAATTATTACTAATTATTCCTAATTATTACTAATTATTCCTAATTATTTGCAATTATTGGTAATTATTACAAATTATTACAAATTATTACAAATTATTGGTAATTATTGGTAATTATTCCTAATTATTTATAATTATTCCTAATTATTACTAATTATTACTAATTATTCCTAATTATTCCTAATTATTCCTAATTATTACTAATTATTCCTAATTATTTGCAATTATTCCTAATTATTTGCAATTATTGGCAATTATTACTAATTATTGGCAATTATTGGTAATTATTGGTAATTATTACTAATTACTACAAATTATTGGTAATTATTGGTAGTTATTCCTAATTATTCCTAATTATTACAAATTATTACTAATTATTACTAATTATTGGTAATTATTACTAATTATTACTAATTATTGGCAATTATTGGTAATTATTGGTAATTATTACTAATTACTACAAATTATTGGTAATTATTGGTAGTTATTCCTAATTATTCCTAATTATTACAAATTATTACTAATTATTACTAATTATTACTAATTATTGGCAATTATTGGTAATTATTGGTAATTATTACTAATTACTACAAATTATTGGTAATTATTGGTAGTTATTCCTAATTATTCCTAATTATTACTAATTATTACTAATTATTACTAATTATTCCTAATTATTCCTAATTATTCCTAATTATTACTAATTATTACTAATTATTCCTAATTATTCCTAATTATTCCTAATTATTACTAATTATTACTAATTATTCCTAATTATTACTAATTATTCCTAATTATTTGCAATTATTGGTAATTATTACAAATTATTACAAATTATTACAAATTATTGGTAATTATTGGTAATTATTCCTAATTATTTATAATTATTCCTAATTATTACTAATTATTACTAATTATTCCTAATTATTCCTAATTATTACTAATTATTCCTAATTATTTGCAATTATTCCTAATTATTTGCAATTATTGGCAATTATTACTAATTATTGGCAATTATTGGTAATTATTGGTAATTATTACTAATTACTACAAATTATTGGTAATTATTGGTAGTTATTCCTAATTATTCCTAATTATTACAAATTATTACTAATTATTCCTAATTATTACTAATTATTCCTAATTATTACAAATTATTGGTAATTATTACAAATTATTGGTAATTATTACAAATTATTGGTAATTATTACAAAATATTACAAATTATTAAAAATTATTACAAATTATTGGTAATTATTGTTAATTATAGGTAAATATTCCAAATTATAGGTAAATATTCCAAATTATTGCTAATTATTTCTAATTATTTCTAATTATTGCTAATTATTGCTAATTATTGCTAATTATTGGTAATTATTTCTAATTATTGGTAATTATTGGTAATTATTCCTAATTATTCCTAATTATTGGTAATTATTCCTAATTATTGGTAATTATTCCTAATTATTGGTAATTATTCCTAATTATTGGTAATTATTCCTAATTATTACTAATTATTCCTAATTATTAATAATTATTAGCAATTATTGGTAATTATTACAAATTATAGGTAATTATTACTAATTATTGTTAATTATTGGTAATTATTATTATTTATTGTTAATTATTCCTAATTATTGGTAATTATTCCTAATTATTCCTAATTATTCCTAATTATTAATAATTATTAGTAATTATTGGTAATTAATCCAAAATATAGGTAATTATTACTATTTATTGTTAATTATTACTAATTATTATTATTTATTGTTAATTATTACTAATTATTACTAATTATTCCTAATTATTACTAATTATTGCTAATTATTGTTAATTATTACTAATTATTACTAATTATTGGTAATTATTGGTAATTATTACTAATTATTACTATTTATTGTTAATTATTACTAATTATTATTATTTATTGTTAATTATTACTAATTATTACTAATTATTCCTAATTATTACTAATTATTGCTAATTATTACTAATTATTGCTAATTATTGTTAATTATTACTAATTATTGCTAATTATTGTTAATTATTACTAATTATTGGTAATTATTGGTAATTATTACTAATTATTGGTAATTATTGGTAATTATTACTAATTATTAATATTTATTCCTAATTATTCCTAATTATTGCTAATTATTTCTAATTATTGCTAATTATTGCTAATTATTACTAATTATTCCTAATTATTACTAATTATTCCTAATTATTACTAATTATTACTAATTATTCCTAATTATTAATAATTATTACTAATTATTCCTAATTATTCCTAATTATTACTAATTATTCTTAATTATTTGCAATTATTGGCAATTATTACTAATTATTGGCAATTATTGGTAATTATTACTAATTACTACAAATTATTGGTAGTTATTCCTAATTATTACTAATTATTACTAATTATTCCTAATTATTCCTAATTATTACAAATTATTACAAATTATTGGTAATTATTGTTAATTATTGTTAATTATTGTTAATTATTGATAATTATTCCAAATTATAGGTAATTATTTCAAATTATTGGTAATTATTGGTAATTATTGCTAATTATTGGTAATTATTCCTAATTATTGGTAATTATTCCTAATTATTGGTAATTATTCCTAATTATTCTTAATTATTCCTAATTATTACTAATTATTCCTAATTATTACTAATTATTCCTAATTATTACTAATTATTCCTAATTATTACTAATTATTCTTAATTATTACTAATTATTCTTAATTATTCCTAATTATTCTTAATTATTCCTAATTATTGATAATTATTAGCAATTATTCGTAATTATTGATAATTATTACTAATTATTGGTAATTATTACTAATTATTACTAATTATTGTTAATTATTACTATTTATTGTTAATTATTACTAATTATTACTATTTATTGTTAATTATTACTAATTATTCCTAATTATTCCTAATTATTACTAATTATTGGTAATTATTACTAATTATTACTAATTATTACTAATTATTACTAATTATTGGTAATTATTACTAATTATTAATATTTATTCTTAATTATTAAAAATTATTAAAAATTATTCCTAATTACCATTAATTATAAACAATACTAATAATTTAAATTTATTAAGTAAGAAAACAATATAAACATAATTAAATTACAACTAATCAAAAGTAATTGAAATTAATACAAAATTAAAAATAAATATTAAATTAAAATGAACATAAATACCTTGAAAATTGATGAGCTCTGATCGTTCTTCGAAACTTTAATAACAGCTCCGAAGAAAAAAATTCAACTGAACAAAATCTCAAATTTAGAAATAGAAATTTTAGAGCAGAAGAAGGTGGAGAATGAGAATGATTTGAAAAAAACGGATGGGGGTATTTATAGGTTAGATTATTAGCGACGGGTCCATTTGCGACGGGATTCCCGTCGCAAATACCTTCGCCCGCATTTATTACGGTCAGCCGGTAAATAGTTATTTGCGACGGGACCCGTCGCAAATACCTTTAACCGCCGCCGGTTATTAGCGACGGGGAAAGGCTTCCCCGTCGCAAATAGTTTTCCCCGAATTTGGCGCCAAAGCCCGGGAAAACTATTTGCGACGGGGAAGCCTACCCCGTCGCAAAAGACTACTTATTTGCGACGGGTAAAGACCCCCATCGCAAATAAGTTTTTAACGGGACTATTTGCGACGGGATTTATTCCCGTCGCAAATAACCCGTCGCAAATACCCATTTTTCCCGTAGTGTAAGACTGGGTCTTGGGTTTCCCTTGTTCTTATTGAGTTATCTTCCCAGATATACTCTTTGACAATAGTGCATCTTGATTGTATTTTAGGATGCCTCCACGACAAAAACTAGTGAGGGTTCCATAGTAAGATTGTGGTGATGATCCGACCCATGTAGAGGCTGTGGACTAGGGCGTAGGTTCTGATGCTGGACCTCTAGGCGGTCCTCCAGTTGAGCCACCACCTGTCGAGAAGCTGGTTGTGCTGGCAGTGCAGGATGAGGATGTGCGTAGGTTGAGTGCACTGCACAGGTTCTAGAGGCAGTGGCCTCTGAGGTTCTGGGGTGATCCAGACCTTCAGGCAGTTGATGACTAGCTTGAAACAGTCACCTGTGTTTTCTGCCTTGTGAGGACACCTCCGGATCAGATAGTGGTCCTAGCGGTGAGCCTTCTGTATGGTTCGGCAGGGTGATGGTGGAGTTTGGTGACATAGTACCATGACGAGGAGAGGATCACGAGGGTAGAGTTTGAGAATATATTTAGGGAAGAGTTCTATCCGATGACACTGAGGTTTGTATGGATCCAGGAGCTTCTGCAGCTTTGGCAGGAGCACATGAATGTGTCGGAGTACTCAGTGAGGTTTACAGACTTGTCGTGCTACTCCCAGGATATGGGTTGAGACCCATTATTTAGGTCTTGGACCGTCGATCAGTGATACATAGAGACATACGGGTAGGTGTGGTTTCCTTATGCTTGCCCACCTATGTTGGAGTGTTGGAGCGAGCATTAGTGGTGGAGAGATTTCTGGCTGAGCAGATTCAGCCCATCAGTACTAGGCTCGTGGATGCTAAGACCTCAATAGGTGGTAGTCGACGGTAGGAGCATGAGTCTAGTTGTGCCTGAAGTTTTAGGAGGAAACCCCAGGATGGAGGATCTGAGGCTCACGGCTCTCAGGGCTCTTAGGCCAGTTTTGGTCAGCCATAGGAGAGGCGGTGTAATTCCTGCAATGGTTAGGGAAATCTAGATAGGGAGTGTCCATCCTGCCGTGCTGTTGAGAGGGAGCCAGTTGACTGGCTGTGTTGGCAGTGGCAACGTCTTGAGTATGGATGTTCGCAAGGTGGCGGACGTGGAGACAGAGCTGGTGCAGTAGCGGGAGGTATTATGCGGTATTAAATGCCACAACCACCACCCCAGGTGGTCCACGCCAAGCTATGGGAGCTGGAGGGAGAGGCAAAGGATAGCTATAGGTCTTATAGGTTGTTGAATCAGAGGTTTCGATGGTGGATGGAGGTACACTCTATGTCCTTTCTACTTCTGTAGTAGTTTTGATAGACACTGTTTATCAATACCCTTTTTTTTCGTTGCTTGCTCGAGGTTTGTTTAGGGTGTTGGTAAGACCATGTCTGGGTGTTGTTCGACGTGATACGAATGCATGAAAAAGAGATATATTTCCCCCACTGAGACGCGTTTTTGTGATGTGATTAAAACAGTGTGGGAAAGTCAGTGCCGCCCAAAGTGGATAGTGTCGAGGTGTGGTGGATGAGTCCCTCTAACTAATGCGTTCGGGAAGGGGTGTGTGTTAGAAAACTCGCTGGCATGGGAGACCTAGTTGATAGTTCAATTGCTTTTCTTATTCTTATGCCTTTTTGGGGACGAAAATCCTTATGGTGGGGAGGATGTAGCAACTCGGTTTTTGGCCCAGTCAGAATTTGGAATATTTTTATGAATATTTCCAGAGTCAGGCGTGAAGACGGCATGTGATTCCGAGGCCCGGTGTGCTCATAATTAATTTTATAAAAACATTAAGTTTTTTTATATTATGCACATGGAGGGGTTGTGTTTTCTCCTAAATGGTTTCTTGGATCATAAATCCAAGGGTATAGTTGCGTTCGGAGCATGCCGTTTACCCTAGGCGGGGTGTAAACATTGCGGGCGCGGGTCTATTGGGGATAAAGCCACCAGTGGAATTTTCGTTAATAAATGAAAAAGTTTATTTATGGGCGTCAGCTTGAATAACTCTTGAATAGAGTCTCAAATCGAAATTATGAGTGAGCCTTTTCATTTGGAATGCCACGTTTACCCTAGGGGCGACCTAATCTTCTATGCATTGGGTGTTTTGGTCGGGGGAGTTAAATGGTGGTTTAATTAATTAATTAATCAATTAATTAATTAAACCTAATCAATCCACCCCACCTATAACGTTGGGTGCATCATGGAGAAACCACAAATCCCCCCCTCCTCTTCTCAATGAACCAGCCAAATCAAGCAATCAAGGTGTCGTTGAGCTCCGATTTTGACAGCGGTCGCTCCCAGATCGAGCAGCGGCAACGACAGAGCATGCAAAGCATCAACGATCCACCAAAAGGTAGGAGGTTTGAGTTTTAAAATACCAGATCCCATTTATGCATTTTTTTATTTAAATCGTTATAAGGGTTGTGTAGTTTGGGTCCTAAGATTTCCGAAACATGTTACAAATCTGAATTTGGAGCATCGGGGTGCTTCCAGTGGCTCCCAGAAGCTTTCCGGCAGAAAAACCCAGTTTCTGGTGGTGGAAATGGTGGTTTCCGGTGAGGGAGGTGGCGATGCGGGGGCAGAATGGTGGATTCTGGTAGGCGGCGGCAGTCCGGTCAGGCGGCGACGACGATTTTCAGCGACCCTGCGGTGGTTCAGCCAGATTTTTCTGGGGGCTCTTTAAACCCCCATAACTCAAAAACCATAAGTCTGATTTGTGATTTGTTTGCAGAGATGCAATAATCATGATGAGACGGACCCCTTGAACATGTTTAACGAATTTTATGAGTCGGTATTTTGGCCCGTGGCTATGAAACGTTAAAAATAATAATAATAGTTTATTATTTTCAACTTCGACCATCCATAACTTTTACAAGGATCATCCGATTGACGTGACTTTAGTGATGTTGTGATCTTTATAGTAAGGTGGAATTTTCAGGATAGTTTCTGGGTGCAAGGAAGGAGATCAGGGTGTGGGCCCGATGAGGCTAGTTTTGGGCATTTATGGAGAAATGTGACATTTTCTTCTTGTGTCCTTTTTAGACAAATGAGTATTCATTCTCGTGCATTTTTTGAGGGGATAACGATGGTGTGATCCACTTGATAAGTTTTGAGATCGAGCTGTGGGCCTCACCTAGGCTTGCTATGATGAATAGTACCTTTTTAACCAATTTTCCATTTCTGGAGAGTAAATAGCCTATCCTGCGTGTTTTTCTGTGTAGATCATAGTGGGGTCCTCAGTATAGGACTAGGAGGTGTGTAGTGTGGCGATGTTGCAGGTCTCTCAGGTTAGCAATGTTTGGACCAACAGTGGTTGAGTGTACTCCCTTGGTTCATTCCTATGAGGGTTCGTGTGGCATTACAACCTTAGTATAGGGTTGTGATCCCCTTGATATTATGTTTTCATGATAGAGTTGTTTCATCCATCCAATGGGTCCGGAGTGGGATCCTATAGCTTCGCTTCATTGGATCGAGTTCTTGGTATTTCTGTTACCTCTTATCCACAGGTGGAGATCCCCTATCTAGTAGGTTAATACCATAGGGTTTGAGTCATAATCGGGAATATGATCCCCTACATAGTGGGCCATGCATAGTAGGGTTGTGGAATCGTCAGGTATATGATCCCCTACACAACATGTGGTTTATAGTAGGGTTTTGGTCTCGTCGGGTATACGATCCCCTACTGAGGGCATGGTTTCATTAGGGTTGCAGAATCTTTGGTTATACGATCCCCTACTCAGCGCGTGGTTTTCAGTAGGGTTGGTGCATCGTCATTTTGATCCCCTACATCGCGAGTTATTCTAGATGGGGTTTCAGGCATCGTCGTGACCATCTTCACTTGGGAAACGATCCCTTATCAGAGTGATGTTAACTGTAGAATGTCAAATCAGGTTCTGGTATCCCCCAGTGGATTGTGGGAGTGATCTCCTATCTTTGAGATATTTGAGATACCCGAGTGGGTTCTTGTATCCACTAGCAGTCCCTTGGAGTGATCCCCTATCCGAGAAGTTTAGCGTTTCTACTCTTTCAGCGTGATGTTCTCAATGAAAATATCCGATGAGCGTGATCTCTTAGATGGGCATCTGGGATGTTGGTGTGAGACCCGATGGAGTGTATCTCTCGGACGAGTGTCATATGGGATGACATAGCTCATGGAGTGTGTTCTACTAGTTATGTACCAGTTGTAGGAGTTGGGACAGAACCTCATGAGGCTTGGTGTGTTGAATGAGTATATCTGGTTGTTCATGGTATATGTATGGGCATATACCTGAGTGGATGTTCACGATGTATGTATGGGAATACATCTGAGCTGAGTTTACTAGTCGTGTTTAGCCAAGGATGGTCTCGAGATGGAGTTTCTCTCTTGTTTGGGTTCTCTCTGGCTGGGCTGAGCTGACTGTGCCTTTGAGTTGCTCCCTTTTATTTTTGGGGTTTTTGGGGTTCTTAGTGAGTATTTTCATACTCACCCCTACACGGGCTTGGCTATCACATGTGTGTGTCTAGTATAGACCACATTTCTTTCGACAAAGCCCTCGGAGGGCCAGGAGAAGGCAGAGCTTTGTGATCAAGACTGATCAGGGTGTTTACCTGAGCTGTGTTGAGGAGATTACTGGTGGTTACTTTTGATAGTGATCCCCTCCTTCTGAGTAGGTTAGTTGCTTTTGTAGTTTACTTTTGGTGGGCCTTGTATTTTCCCTTTTGTAATTTTGTTGTACTCTGGTTGTGGGTTAAATGTATGTATTCATTTTTTTTCACTTTTTAAATATATCTCTTCACTGTTGCAAGGATGTGTTTGTGGGTGTGTGTGTATAGGTACCTTAGGATAATGCCTCCCATGTGTGTGATAGCGTACTTGGTGCTAGTCACTAGCCCCTGGCCTACTGGAGGGGGTCTTGGGGAGTCGTGGCTCGAGCCCCGTTTGGTCAGGTCATGATAGAAATGAAGTCAAATTTTATTAATGAATTTTATCAACAATTTTAAGTACCAAAGAGTAAAAAATGTTACTATCACATGGAAAATATCATGAATAACCAAAGTATATGAAAATTAAATGTTTTATTAAATAATATCAATATAATTTAATCTAATAGAAATTCAAGAATAAACAATATCAATTAGAATGAGATTATGAAATATAACCTTAAAATGATCGTAACATTGTAGTGATATTTAATAAATGAATTCACCACATAATACATTTATAAATACAATATTAGATAGTCTATAGTCATTATACACATAATCACAAAATATCGACAACAATAAAGAAGTACTATAACCCAATGAAAAGAAATTGAGTTATAAAATTTATTTACCACTTGGTAACTTTAACATAAAATCCCCTTAGATGATATTACTAAAATTGAAACATAATATACCATGAATAAATAATTATTCAAGATATTACATGTCTATGGGGTAGTATATACACTATATAATTAAATTAGGCTCACAACATTGTAATATGCCTCAATGATATGAAATTGTAACAAAATCCCTTACCTTATGATTCCATTTTGTTGAATATTCTTCATCTTACTATATATTGTTCTTAATCATGTAAATAAATTACATATAAACCATATTAATATTTATAATCTCATATATTATTATTTTATATCATCTTATTACCCTTTCATCAATAATCTTTATTTATTTTTAATTTTTTTGGGGGTTAATTGTATTGTTTTATCGTGTGTGTTTTGTTATAAATGTTTTGGTTCTTGAACATAGTATATAATTTTATAATATATAGAATAATAATCATGAAATAATTACACTATTTTTACATAAATTTTACTTTTATAACCAATCATGAAAGACACTTATGAAAAATGAAGTTTATTACGATCATGGAGATGGTAGGACATACGTATGTATAAGTAACCTATTCATTAATCAATGATATTTTTGTAAAGTAGGTTATTAATATTTTTCATTTTCATAATGATCATAATATAATTAATAAAATATTGTATACTTATATGTTTCATCCATGTTCTATGGTGATGAAAAGAGAGTCACTTCACTTCGTGAAGGCGAAAATCCACATATACACGGGCAACGTTATCATCTTTACATTAGTGGAATGGAAAGAATGAAAATGAATTATTATATATTTATAGAATAAAAAATATTTCATTATTATTATAATTATTTAATTTGGGTCACATATAATCATTAAAGTTATCTTTACCTCCTTCAATTTGAAGTTAATGTGAAAGATAAATCACATCACTTTGTGGGGCAGTAGTCCGCCATACAAACAAGAGACATTAGTGTGTATCCTAAGAAATTGAAGGTAAAAATATATATGTGATATAGTTACTATTTAGGTATAAATATGTTATAAATATTATATATATACTTTAGTTCCATCATTATTCCCAACCATGAAATATGAAAATGTAAAAACGAACTACATCGATTCGCACGACGGTAGTCCACAGTACAAAAAAATAATGATTTAATGATCCATTTGATGGAAGTGGTTATGGTTTTAGTTCATTTACTTAATATAACAACATAAAAATATATTTAATACAATTATGTAATTATATAATCATGTTTTAATAAAGATTTAATGAGATGGATATAGAAGTAAAATAAATATGCTTGTTGAAAAAATTCACCTCTTCTTCTGGTATCCCCCTTAGGTTCTAACTAAATAATTAAAAGGATGGATTTATTAAAAAAATAATCCATATAGGATTATTTTAGTGATGTTTTTAAGTTATTTTGGTATGTCTTGGCTGATTCAATATGTATTAAATTTGAAAAATGAAGAGTATTGGGAGTTCCCTTTTATAAGTGGGGTGAGTGACACACTTGTAATGGTTTTGAAAGAGTGAATCCCACCCACATTTATTTCAGGTAATAAGGACCCAATAGTAATCCATTATTTATAAAATTATGTATAATCTAGAAATATGTCCATAAAATTTATTTTTTACAAGTGTTGTGTCATTTTAACACTTAATTGTTTTAGATTAACTACAAAGGAAACGCTTTTCTATCTTAATTCCTACAATAAATTTTAACTGTTTTACTAATAATAACGGTAAATAATTAATTTTACATTATTATATAATATAAAATTTTCTTATATAAAATATTAATTCCATTTTTAAAAATTCAATTCATAGAAGTGGCTGAATTTTATTTTAAAAAAAAAATCCTGTAGACATGAAGAGAAAGTGGGGTTTTAAAGTGAAAATGTTCAAAATTTTACAATTTTGTTATATTATAATTCAATATGAAAATGATTACAATGAACCAAATTAGATTAATATATGTATTCATGTACTATTTTTTACATTAAAAATAATTCAAAATATAATTTTTAATTTTTAATTATTTAAAAAAAATAGCATTTTTCAATTTTAATCCAGTATTTTTCACTATTCATAAAAAAATGAAAGTTCCCAGATAAATAAAAAAAATCAAAATAAGATAATGTTGGTGTAATTATTTCAAAAATTACTTTTATTTTTTCAAGTAAATTTTCTAAAAGTGTTAAAAATTAATATTAAAATATATTTTCCAAGAGCGACTAAAATATCATTTGTAGAAAATACAATTTCTCCAAAAACATTTCTTTTAATTTTAGATGATTCTTATTTTTATTTCTATTAAATAATTAGAAAATAAATATGTTTAAAATATATATTTCAATAAGTGAGTTAATCCTATTCATACATTGAATTCCAAAGGCTAGTAAAAAACTATAAAATTAAAAAATGATATAAATAATAAATTATTATTCGGTAAAACATGGTCTTGCACATAATGAAAGATATAAATTTTTATTTGTTAAATGTAACACAATATTAAATTAATTTTTCATGAATTAATATCTATATAATGTATAGAATTTATTTAAAATAGTAAATTTATTATAAGGTATCTAGATGCTTTATAGATTTCTACACCCGATGTTGTGTGCCATACACACTATTGAATATAATGTTCATATTTTGATATTTTATGGTGTTACAAGAATGATCAAAACATGTGAAATAATTCTTTTATATTTATACTCTATGGAATACAAAAATAGGTCTATGGGTTATAAACTATTTGTGGATGTAAACACTAAAAATTCTATACATTATTTATTTAGGTTTATATTAATTTTAATCAAGTAAGATTATAATTATTCACATAATGGTCAAAATTATATTATATATGTAACATTTTTCTCAAATTCCATTTATATATCTTTCAAATATAAGTGGTCCTGGAAAATGAGAGTTGTCATATCGTGGAGGTAGTAGTCCGCAAAATACATGAATTATGATTTCATTTTTTATAATAGAAATGTGGAAAGGAGGTTAATATTTATTCCATTAGAATAGAAAAATTAAGTATAAAAACTATATTTATGTAATTTATAGGAATTAAAAAATTATGTTTGAGAATGTAATAAAGAATAGAAAAGTAGTCAGAGAAAATTACTCACATTGAGAACTTGGGAATTACCTTGGAAAAATCCTTGGAAATTGAGGTATTAAGAAAATATCCTATTAATAGAGGCTAAAAGAAAAGGAATAGGATTATAGGGGTAAAAAAATTGTATAGTTTTTAGTTGACCAATTTTTTGGGGGTTTTCCTAAATGGGTGGTGAGAGGCCCCTTTTATAAGTTGTTAGAATGGAATGTTTCTAAAAATTTCTACTTAATATAAATAGAACACATATTTTTTTAAGTTTATCAGAATCTATAATAGATAATAATGGAGTGAGATATGAGATAACTTTAATGATCCCTAAACCATTAATTTTAATAAAATTTATTATTTTGTTTCTAGGTATTTCGGTTATATAAATTTCAACTTAATCATTTTGGGTTTAGAATAGTAACAATTTTTTTACCTAAGAAATTTACATTAAATTCATAAAAGGAAAATTGAACTTATTTAATAATTTAGATCTACATATTCAAAATATTTTAAAAAATTAATTAGATAAAATTTAAATGTGTTAGATAAATAATATTTTTAATTAGTTCATGAAACATGTAAAACCCATTTTTAGAGCTAGTGTAATTTTAAACATAAAATTTATCTATAGTAAAAAACTTTCAATGTTCTTGATAATAATGATGTTAATTATTTTATTATAAAAAATATAATATATATTGATTTCAAAAATAGAAAAAACCAAATTTTACTAAAATAAAATTTAATTAAATTAAAATACCAAAATTTGTTTCTTTTAATAGAAAATATTATGCATGTTCATTATATTATAATCCTTGTATTCATATATTCATAAAGGCATTAAAATTTTTTATATTTTTACACATTAAATAAATATTTTATCAATTATATTTTTCATAAAGTCCTAATTGTGGCTTTTATAATAGCAGTGTCATAAATTTTACAGTTTGGGAGAAAACTACATTTTTCACTACTCACCTTACAAACACTTATTTTAGAAAAATACAGAAAATTAATCATAGTATAATATAAACATGATGAGTAAAAAAATAAATTTTAAATTAAAATTATTAAATTTAACAATTAAACTCTCAAGAAAACATAAATATATAATTAAAACAATTTTTATAGGAATTGTTTTTTGCAAAAATATTATATTTCTTATAATTACTTCCCATAAATTACTAAAAAAAGTTGGGACTAATTAATTGTTATTATAAATAATATATGTTACCTATAATTTATTTAGTTTCACTAAATAAATCATATAAATTATTATATTAAATAAGATATATGTTAAAGTATAAATCTGTCATATTAGTTACTTTGGGACACTAATTGATTTTTTTAATAACTTATTACTAAAATTGACAGTTAGTTTTTATTTCTAAATATATTTCATACATAGGTTACATCTATTTTACCCACCAATTATATGAATTCATTTTAATGGTTATATAACATTCAATGGTTTCTTTTGGTTCTGTGTTTCTTGCGAATTATCAATCGAAAACAATAGTTTTAAAAGGATAATATAAATTAAAATCTCATGGTGATATATTCTCACCATATATAAATAAATTACGTCCTTACAACATGAATTATCCCTTACTTATAAAATTTGTGAAATTCAATTAAAATTTAGGCATAACTCAATATATATATAAGATGAGGTATATATCTTAATGTATTAGATATGATTGGGAACCATATCTTCTATCATCATTAAGTTATCATATTGATTCATCTTTCTAATTAAACATTTTTCTCTATAGTATACTTTTTCTCACATGAAGCATCCGATATTTCATTCAATTAATCATTCATGGAACATTTTCCCATAAATTTTACATGTATAAAATTAAACATTCATTTCTTTATCATCTTTGTAACCCCAACTTCCATGTTTCTCCAAGATTATCTTCCTTGTTTGGATTTGGAATGAAACTATGTTCACATTACTTATCATAATTATTGATAGTTGGTTTGGAATAAAAAAAATGATTCTTACTTCAATTCATATCCCAATAGGTTTCTCATTATTAAAATATCTACATTTTCCATGGATTCCATTTTTAACATGGTTCCATCAGGATTTGGTCATTTTTATAACCAAAAGACATAATTGTGAGTGTAAAAAGTTAACAACATAAGAGAACCATTGAATTAAAACCATATTAAAAAATAAGCATCAAAATATCTTACACTTCAAAATCATTACTTTAGCATTCACTACATCTTAAATCACTCCCAATTTAATCTAACACATTATTGGTTCTACCTAGTTTACTTTGAGTTTGGTTTACTCATATCTTTTAACATCATCCCTGAATGCAATTATGGAAAACATATTTCATGGAATATTGTAATGATAATCTTATTAATCAAAGAATATCCCTTAAGAATGTCTATAAATGTGTGAAAACATAGGCCCACTCATCATTCCCTAGAGTTAGGATTGAGTTGATACTCAACTAAAATTTTAAATGTCGTTACCCCTAGTTTTTTCTTTATAACAACCACATCCACAATACCGTATCAATTATTGGATATAATTTCTAGTAGAACCAAACAATACCTACTTTACTAAAAATTGAATATATTATTCAATACTTTTGATATCCATTATACTCATCTATTTGGTTTTTTTTGTAATGTTCTCTTATCCTTATCCAAAAAATATTCAATATTTATAAAAATAACATAATGTTTTATCTATAACTTTTAAATTTAGATCATAAATAACATATCACCCATCCCATTATCCTTAACTAAAATCCAGACATCTAAAATTATCTGAACCATCATTAGATAAAAACTATGATGCCCTATACCTACACTCCAAGATCTAGTGCACATAAATACCTTATATAAATACTATCATTGAAATTAACTAAAGTGACACAATTTTAACCATAAATAAATATAATATCACCTTTAAATATTGAGTCAAATGTATTAGAAACACCTTTTATATTTAGATTATGAGATAAATGGAAAAAATATAAAATAAAGAAACCCATGTATTTATTATCAAATTGATGTTTTTACCACTATATAAGAAACTACCTAAACCAAAATAAGACTTCTACACCTCCTAAAAATTCTCCAACTATCTTGTTTTCATGTAGACATATAATGTGTAATAATTTTCTACAAAACTAGGGGAAATAAGGCCATATGTAGGGTGAGATAAAATGATTAGTAAGGGAAAAAATGAGTGAGTATAATATGAGAATAAATTGATAATATTAAATGATTATAAGTGAGTATAATATGAGAATTAATAATATTTCATGAATAGGTAACCAAAATTAATTCAATAATATAACAAAACTGAAAGTGAAAAATATCTATGGAAAACAAATAAATTGAAAATATCACAAGGATAATAATAATAGGTTCCATGGTGATGAAAATTATAAATTAAAATAGCTAATTAAATTCCCTATTCTAAGAAATCAGGATCTTATCATCAAGGACCCGTGACTATGAAATATTTTATTTTGGGCATGCACAAAAAAATCCAAATCCTATTTATCTCAAGAGAACTATTAATGAATCAAGGGGATGTATAAACCAAAACCCACCAGTAAATAATTACGTATTATGTATTAGTCATATGTATGAATAAATAAATAATAAAATTCATTTAGAACATTCCTTATTAATCAATAACCACTTGTATTTAAATTTCAAGTATACAAACTGTCAATATTTATCCAATCAATAAATCTAATTGATATCTACGTAGGAACCCCCAAAATAAAAATTTTATAGAGTAATGGGTATACTGATATGTTAAAAAATATCCCAAGACAATTATAATAAGTAATCTAGGTGAACACCCTTCAAATGAATGAATAAAACATAGAGTGTTCGAAAGGAAAACCACTGGAGAAAAATTCATAACTATAATAAAGGACGATTTAGATGGGCAAAGGAAATGATGGATTTACAGGTGATTAAATCAACCAAACAAAAATATTAAGAGGATATTTAGAACGAAATTCATTCCTTAATATATATACCATCAAAAGAAAACAAGTATTGAATAAAAATAATATCCAAATAAAGTAAAATTTATATGAAAATACCCTTACGATAATAGTAACATAAAAAAATGAATATGAGAGTGATAAAATGAGATTAAACTATAATGGAATGAATTATATTCATTATTAATGAATAATACAGGGAATTGGATACACTATATAAGATAAATGATTCTGAACAATATCAAAAATATATCATGTATTTCAAAATGAGATAAAGAAACCCCTACAGCTTGAGCATCATCTAAATCAAAACCTCAAAAGGAGAAAGAGACCAAAAATAAACATTGAATAAAAATAAATTTAATTCATTATATTATAGAAAAAACATGAAATAAATAAACCATATAAAATTATATTGGGTCATAACATGAATAATGTACTAGGAAATAAGAATTGAGACCAAGAAACCACTGACAATCTTTGAAACATTCTTTCCAAAATACCATGAAGAATATGATTTCAAAGGATACATTGAATAATGTGAATAATGATAGGATCTTGATATAGAATTTTTCACATTTGTGATTTAATTTTGAGATATTTTTCTTGGTTAATTTGTTCTTGTACTAATCCATTGGTTTTCATGGGTGTTTTTTAGAAACAAACAGAGTTTTTGAGATCGGTAGAAGGTGGTGCATGGTTAGCACACAGTTAAGGGAAACCATAATCTAACCCAGAGGTATACATTTTCCCCAAATAGTGGAATTTTCATGGACACATGTCCAGTCACAAGGGCATGTTACCTCCTCTAATAAATTGTGCATTTTGTTTCCTCTTGGATAGAGAAGACCATAGGGTTGTTATACGGTTTAGAAAACCGTGTGGGATAAGTGTGAGGCCTATCCTAGTCATAATAAAATTCAAATTTTACCTCATTTACCTTCCCCTTTTTAACCCTAAATCACCCATAATTCTACCCACATGGGATTTACAGCCCTAGGATCTTCCTCCAATCCCTCTTGGCTCCCTTAAACTCAAATTTTTATGTGGATTTGGAATTTTATATTCACATAATCTTAATATAAGTTAGTTTTCTATCAATGTCTTCCTTATTATAGGGTTTTTCTTCTTCTTTCATTGGGTTCTTCTTTTTTAGTGTGTTTTTTGAACTAATAATTGTTTGATCATGAGTTGTTGGCTGAAATATTGACATTTATGGTTGATGTGGCTCTATTTTTACATAGTTTTGCCACATCTTTTTACTTAATTTTTAATTTTTTAATGACTCATTTAAGCACTTTATACTAAATTATTGTAATTTTGTATTTTTATAATTATTTTTTAAATAATCAATTCTTATAATTAATTAATTATTTTTAGTCTTTAAATTAATAATTTTGATATTAATTATCTTATTTTTTTTGTTTATTTGTTTTGTTAATTATAATATGCTCAGTTTTTAATAGTTTGATATTAATAATAAACAGTCATTTAATATCCTTATTTGTGTTTTTATTAAATTAGACTTTATTTGAATATTTTATTCTTTAATATAGATTCATTAAAATATTTTGTCTTCATTTATTAATTAGTTTAGTTATACAACTAATTAATTAAGTTAAGAGTTTTAGATTTAAATTAAATAAATAGTTCACTTTTAATTTTATGTATTCAAATAGTTGTTTAATTAATTAATTAAGAGTTTTAAAACATTAAATATTTAATCTTATGTATGCAGTTTTATTATTCATTTATTAAATTTTGATTTTAGTTTACCGGTGAGGTAGAGAGGAGATATTGGTAATCTATTAGGTCACTAATGCTAACCTTTTCACTTGATTCCTACCTTGAAATTAATTTATATAGTAATTTTAATTTAAGTCTTTCATAATTTTGGTTTATCAATTATCCAGTTCTTAATTTAAGTATCAATTAATAATTTTATTGTAATTTTAAAGATTTAAGTTTAATACAAATCCTATTTCAAATTCATGGTGTTTAGTTTTCTTTTAATTAATTATTTTCAATCTTTTTATTTATTTTACTTAACTTTTAATTTTATGTTCAATTCATGCATTTTTAATTTTTGAAGGTCACAATTAGTTCTTTATCTTTGTTCTTACGGTGAGCCTCTAATTGTATTTCTATCAGTAACCTTAATTTTTATTCTGCACTAGTGACCTTTTCTTTTAAGTATTAGTGAGCTTATATAATGGAGACTATTCAGTATACTGATGAATTTTTAGCCTAATAGCGACCTTTAATGTAGTGTATCGGTAGCCCCTTAATTTTTATTCTGCATCGGTGCCATTTTTATTTTCTCTACCAGTGATCCTTTGTGTTTTTAAACTAACAGTGACCCCCGACCCACTGTAACCCATCCTATCGGTGACCTTCTATAATTTCACCACCGGTGAGTCTTTCTTTTTCACTAATGGTGAGATTTTATCTGGGCGTAACGGTTAACCTTTTATTTTAGTTCTATTGGTAACCTCCTCACCGTTCACTAATTCTCATGTTGATTTACCTTTCTCCTTTTCTTAATTATTTCCCCTCACCGATAGACATCCACTTTTCTCACATTTTCTTACCCTGCACCTCATCATTGCACACTTCCATCTCAACCTCCTGCAACTATGTTCTCTTCCACCATTTACACCCCAGAACCTATTCTTTTCATTATCTCTACTATCCTTTCATCCTCTACCATCACAACCCATTCACAATTCAACCCACATACCTTCAATCTCAAAACCTCAATAATTCAAACCATTAATTTAACAAAGTGAGAACAAAAACAACATTTAAAGTCAATTCTCAAAATCTAGACTCACTTCAAAGCCAAACCTAGAGAATTTCCAGATCCAGATATGGAATGAGAACTTCCTTGATGATAGAAATTGGTTTCGCTACACCGCTTGGAGAAACTGACTCAACCCATCATCGAACAGTTTGCCGATAAAGAGTTCACCAGCCTCAGAGCCTCTTCGTACTCTGCTAAAGGTGTCGAGGACCGTCGATGATCCACCGCAACACAGTGGTTTTCTAGTGCTGTTTGTAAGTCCAAATGGAGAAGGAACACCATTGTGAACAACCGAGTCATCGAAGCTGTGGAGTTCCTGCTGCATCATCCACTTAATGGTGCCTCTTGTAGTTACCAATTGCTAAGGAGCCGGTGCACTTCGTTGCTTCTATGGATCTGAACTGCTAGACTGAGTTGCTAGAAAAAGCTCAATCACTACTGCTGTGGTCTCAAATTCGAGCCGTGGCTGAAGCAGGGATGGTGAAGGGAAGCCATTGCTGAAGTTGTGGAGATATTCTCTTCATTCCACCTCACCGTTGAATGAAGGAATTTTCTAGAACCCCCCCCCCCACGTGGAAGAAATGATTAGGGGGAGAAGAAATCCTTAAAAAACAAAATTCTTAAAAAGAAAATAAAAACTTGATTGAGTATAATAACTTAACTAAATTTATTAAACATTAAACATTAGTAAATAAATAAAACATATAAGATAGATAATTTTAATTAATTTAATAATAAAATTTATCAATAGAATAAATTTTAATAAGAATTAAATTAAATTAAACTATCTAATTAATAGTGAATAATTTAATTTTCAGAATAATAATAAAATAATTAACATTTATAATAATAATTTATTATAAATATCAACTTTAATGATTAATATAGTATTTAGAATTAAAATTCTAACAACTTTTAAATTTAAATTTAAATAATTTAATAAAATTAACTAATGAATTAATAGACATCTTCTTTTGCAAATAAAATTAACTTTAATTAATATTTTAAAATAAGTTAATTAATTAATAATAATATTTAATGATTAATTAATTAAAATTATCAAATTCATTTGTTCATGAGGATTTATTAAGTTTTCATTAACCAATTTAATAATCTTTTTAATACTTAAATGTATAATTAACTATTATTATTTAACTTTTATAATAAAAACAATGTTAATAACATTATTGTTTCATCTTAATATAATTTCTAAAATATTATTACTAGTTATTAGTAATAATAATAAAATAATTTATTTTATAAAATTATTTAAAGGTTTATTAATTCCTTTAATAGAATTTTTAATAAACTATTTTCTTAAATTATAATTATTTATTTCCTTCGTGATTTAACTATATTGTTTCTCTACCTTGAAGGTTCACACCATAGCTTAAAAAACGTCCAGGTTCACACAACTAAATCATCCGGAGTTAGTTACAAGGGTAAAACTAGCACGATGTGGCGGTCGTGAAAAAACGCACGTGTGCGGTGCATATGTGAAGAAATTTTGAAGTCAGTGGAAAATGTTTGTTGACAAGCAGCAGAAGACAACATGATACTTAAGCTAAGAAATCAGAAAATTGAGGGGGGGGGGGAATGGTATTGTGAAATTTGAGAGAGGGAACTCATTTGATACATTTGATCATTCACTCGGGAGTAGAGCAAGAACTTGGAGGGGACCTTGGAGCACTCCTCAGAGAGCTATCCTCTGAAGATCCGAGGGCCTGGAGCAGCAACAATTCAAGCTAGCAGTGAGAGTTTTCTTCCTCTATTTTCTTTCAATTATTATACTTTATAATTGAATGGTTTTAATATACATAATTGAGATGATGTTAGGCTAAACCTTTTAGTTCAGGGATAATTTGAAGTTCCACTGGTTATCTGTAAATGTTCTTTTTCACTTCATCATTAAATGAATTCAGTATTGATCAGCGGGATCAATACTGAATTCATTCAATTGAATTATTCCACCAAAATTTAATTTCTAAATTGAACAATCATTTGTAAAGGTTGATTGTGAATACATATTTTAAAAGATAATAAATTTTTAAGACTACATGACTTACAGTGAGTTTGTCTTGTTTCCATTTTTCAAACTATTCAGAGTTGATTTATTTTGGAGTGGCCAACTCTAGAATATATTGGCTAGTATGACTTATCTCCTGGTGAGGGAGGTAATTCATACTCTTATGGTGGCACTCTACGATATCTTTTAAGTTAATTGAATTTCTTTTAGAACCAGTAGAATGGAAATTTTTCCCCGAGTGTTTAAATAGATTGTTCGTTCATCAGTGCTTTTATATCTCTGTTTACCTTTATTTTCAACTATTTCTCACTTCAACTAAGTTTAGATACCAGATCTGTAGAGTTCTGTTGCTTCACTTCTTAATAAAGAATATAAAAAAGTATAAAAAGTAAAAAAAGTATCCATTCTGATACAGACAACAGTGGAGTTTTGTGAGTTTTTTTGAAGAATAGTGGTCAAAATTTCCTTCCCTATGGGTTCGACCCTGCTTGCCACATATACAATAGTTAGTATGAATATAAATTTTAAACTTTTACTAGCTTCAACAACAGTTTAGGTCAATGGTTTGATAATTTCTTTAAAGGGTTCATTTGAGGTGCGTTTATAGTTTTCCACCAGGTTATGGGGGTTTACATTCTTGAAGTAAGTGATTACATGTCTTAGCTTTTATAGATTATTTTGGTATGCTTGATTTTCTTCTCAAATGTGTTCTATGGATTGTGTGAAAGGTAGAAAATGTGTTTTTAAATTTATTTGAGAAGCATGCGAGTTAAAAAATAGATTTAAAAAGGACATGAGTTGCGTTTCATGTAGAATAATATGTGATATTTCTTAAAACTATTCTATATATTGTGTAAATGGTGAAAAGTTTAAAAATGGTTTTGGTGTGTGTGTGAATTTGGTATGAGTTTTTCATATGAAAAGTGATGTTTTTTCATTTGAATCTATGATTCTTGATCTGTGTATATGAAAGTGTTGATTTATGTTACATGTGAAATATAAATTGAGAAAAAAGTAAATCCTAGGTATCTAGGTGGGAATACTAGGACTAATACACTAGTTGGATCGGTGGGGTTGAGGTTTGTTTACCTCTAGAAAGATTGATGATACGACACTAAGGAAACATTGATGATTAGAGACCACTAGACCATGGAGTGCGTTACCCTATAGTAGATCATGTATAAGGATGTTGTGGGTTATGGTTGCTATACCATGTTTCATAGAGATATTTTGTCCTTAGGGTCCTGCTAGATCTAGAGCCTTGTAATATCCTGACCTTTTCTAGAGTTATACCAAGTGAAAATTTAGGTAATTTTTTTTTTGAATTTAAGTACCTTTGGTTAGAGTTATGAATTGGGGTGATTTTAGGTGGAGTTTTAAGAAAAATTTGAGAAAAGGGGATTTTCATGGTTGGCGCATGGTTAGAGTAAATTGTTCATCCAACCCAGCTAACCATGCGACCACAGACAGTGAGGGCTACACAGTTGGCACATGATTTTTTAAACTATGCGCCCCTGCTCAGAAAAACTATGTGCACAGTCTTATTTCACCAAAATTTTTATTTTAAAATCCCCCAAACCCTCAAAACACACTCATTTCGACCTTGGGTCAATAATTAACATTTTGGAGTGATTCTAGAGCTTTCTAGAGTTATTCTAAAGACTTATGACCTCTATTCTTTAATATTTAAAGCCCAAATCGAAGATCCACTCCTCTCCTGATATGTGGATCTCATCCCAATCCTTATTCCATCTATTATTCTTTCTTATATTGATCTTTTTGTGGAGTTTATTATATATTTCTTTATATCTAAACCTAATTAGTGAGATCTAGATCTAGGATTTTAGATCTAAATATAGGTTTATTAGATCTTGACATATTTGATCTTGGTTTAGGTATTACATCTGGATCTCAGATCTACATTGTCATGAATCTTGGATTTTGGGGATTTTCATTGAGTAAATGTCTGTCAATGAATTGAGGTAGGTGGTCAAAAATCTTAATCCCATAGTCCTGATTGGTTTATGTATATGAAAGTTGTAAAATTTCAAGATTTGTTTATAAATTTTAATCAAAAATTGAATTAATCAGTGTGTAAAATTAATTAATTGCAGCTACTGTGAAATTGTGAGACTTAGGTATTATTTAATGAGATAGTTAATTTTGGAATTAATTGCGGATTGTGGGTGTTGCGTATAGAGTTAATTAATTGGGAAATTAATTATGGGAAACTATGACTCGGTTTTGAGATAATTAATTAGGTAATTAATTATGGCATATTGATTCCATGAAATGGATAATTAAGTGGGGAATTTATTATAAGACTATGGAATAGTATGTGTGAATAATTAATTGATGAATTAATTATGAGATGTTGAGTATGGAAATTGAGATCATTAATCGATGTATTAATTATGATTAAGTGATTAATTAATGAATGAGTTAACTAAAGAGATAGATGTTATTAATTAATCAGGGAATTAATTAAGGTGATTTTTATATAAAGACTAGTTATTGGATTTTCAATGAGGATGAGTTGATTAATTAATTGATAAATTAATTAATGTGATATTAGGGTAATATGTTTAATGTCAATTAATCCTACTTAATGTGATGTTATTCTGTATGTGGCAATTTGGATAATGTTTTTTAACCTTGATAAATGAGATCCATTATATATATATGAAATGTTGAATTTGACATGCTCATTTGGACAACTATTATGAATGATAACATGGTCATTCAAATTGTATTATTAAATTAATGGTAACATGGTCATTCATTTGTGAAATAATAACAATAACATGGTCATTCAAATTGTGTGATTAAATGAATGGTAGCATGGTCATTCATTTTTCAAATAAGAATGGTAACATGGTCATTCAGAATTTACGTTTAAATTAATGGTAACATAACCGTTTTTTTAAAATTTTAATGGTAACATGGAATTAATTTGTGAAGTAAGAAATGTAACATGGGCTTTCAAATAAATAGTAAATCTTAGGGAAAGATTTGATTCTGCCATGGGCCGAAGTAGGTATTGAGGTATGGGTATCTATGGGAACCCTAGGTTTTATGTTATTAAATAGAGAATATTTAATAAAGTGATAAACTGTTTATTTGAGAATTATACATATTCTTATTACATTTTAATACACTGTTTTTGTCTAGATTTGTTTTAGACACTATTTGTGGGGGCCTAATTATCCATACACACACCCTATTCGGGATGCCAAATTGATACCTGAATAGACCTTAATGTTTTAGGACATGTTAAGGGAAAGGGCCCTGGATTAGAGTTCTGATTGGGGATAGAGCATAGAAGAGGGAACAAGACATGGTTTGGGACATGATTGGGTTTCATTAGTGTTGTTACTTTCAGTAGCATTTTAGACACTTTGGAACTTACTTTGGAATAGCATGTTTCCCATTCATTTGAGTACTGGGTTTCCATTTTTGGTTATCTTGTGACATTGGTATTGTTTATGCTTATATATTCTTTAGCTATATCTTATTTACTTCCATTCGTGTTTTACTCTCATAAATGAAGGTATAGTCTCCCCATGACTAACTTACCATAACGTTACTACTAGTCAACAACCTTTGGCATATAGCATTTTAGACACTTTGGAACTTACTTTGGAATAGCATGTTTCCCATTCAGTTGAGTACTGGGTTTCCATTTTTGGTTATTTTGTGACATTGGCATTGTTTATGCTTATATATGATTTAGCTATATCTTATTTACTTCCACTGGTGTTTTAATCTCATAAATGATGGTATAGTCTCCCCATGACTAACTTACCAGAACCTTACTACTAGTCAACAACCTTTGGCATATGAGGAGGCATGCCTGAGGTTATGTGACCGACTATCTTGGGGAATCGTTGTGTGGAATCTGGGATGGGACATTACAAAGTGGTATTAGAGTCATATTTTCTTTCTTCTTCTTTTTCCTTACTAATTGGGAAAGGTAGATAGAAGACTAGGAAGAGTCAGGTCTTGGTAATGAGCTTGTGCATGGGAGTTGCAAACCCATGTACATGAGAAAACTTGAGTACTCAGGGTGGGATTATTATTATTTCCATTTACTTTTATATTTGAATATTATTTCACCTTGGGTGACAGACTTATAGCATGATGTGATTATTGATTCTGATAATTATTGAATATTGATTCATTGTCGAGAATAACATAAAAGTGGAGTCAATATTCATCATTTTAGAAACTTATGGTTATTATGACATGCATCATTTTATTCACACATGGAAAAATGGGTTATGGGTAAGTTATTGAACTTAAATTATTTCCCTTTTTTGTGAAATTGAAATGAAAATTGTGCCTAACATGGTGAAAGTTAATATGATGAAAAATGAGGATAAGAGGGTGTCTATATGAGGAAATTGAACAATGATAATGTGGTTACCCTTTTTAATTAGGTATTGGTGTAGGATTTTTAGTGGTAGTAATAGCGCCTCTATTTTGACCATGTGGAAAGGGTTGTGGAAAGGACTTGTGGTTGCTTGTTGATGTTTTCCTCTATCTTAAAAAGTGATAGGATGTGTTATGAATCCTGGTTCTAAGGTGTGTTTGGATTATAGTGATATGCCTCCATGAAGGAGCCTGTTGAGAGGATGACCAGAGGACATGGTTGTGGATGATCCTCCAGTGGTAGAACCTAAGGCACTAATAGTTCCAGGTGAGTAAGAAGGAGAGAATATCCAAGAGAACTTCACTCATTTCATGAAATTAATGGAAAGATACCTAGGGTGGGTTGTGAAAAGAATGTGTGGTCTGACAAGGGAGTTTCAATTACAGTACCCTCTAACTTTAACTGGAGAGCGTGTACTTGGGGGAGATGAGTTTCGGGTTGAGTCCATTAAGACGATACTTGACCATTTGGAGACTCTTTCTAAGAAGGGGGTCAAGATGGACTCTTATATGATATGAGGATCAAAGAACCGATATTAAGATATTCATGTGTGTACTGGACTGGTTGATGGCATGCTATGGAAGGGATTTTTTGAAATGTTCCTGGAGAACTTCTATCCAAAGACACTGAGGTAGGAGAAAGCAGCTGATTTCATAAATATGACTTAGGGGAGAATTTCCATTATGAGTTATGATGGAAACTTCAGATATCTGTAGATCATCAATATAGCGTTAGCAAGGGATGAGGAAGGTACAGAAAAATGATTTTATTATGGACTGAAGTGAGAGATTAAGTCCCAATTCAATATATTTAGATTAATGAAGTTTTCTCAGGTGGTGGATCAAGCACTCATAGATGAAGGGAACTTGAGAGAGGCTTCTAGTATTGGACATATATTTTCTACTGGACGATCAATAGGTAAGAATTTTGAGAGTAGGAAGCATCATTATGACAACTTTAGTCAAGATAGTGGAAAAAAGAGTACACAGACAGGAGGGTCAGTTACACAAGACCTTATTGGAGTGATCTATCATCATTATGGTGGTCCAGGAAATTATCATAGGAACTATTCCAAACCACCAGTAGAGTTCCAATATTGCAGCAAGATGGTACATATACAGAGGTTCTATAGGAACCTGAGGTAGTTGGGTAGTGATGGAGCAGCTAGATAGTGTTAGAGTACTGGAGGAGGATATTCTGCACCTTATCAGTCCCATAGATGGTGTTCTACTGGATAAGTTGTTAGAGGTATCATACATAGTGCATCTTGGAAATAACACCCATATCAGTAGAGTAGTGATACATACAGGAGTCATGTAGCATCATATGGAAGAGGGTCAAGAAAGTTTCATGCGGTGCAGCCTACACTTGTGGATAGCGTGGCTAGACCATCAACAGTGAGAGGTAATATTCCTATTGATTATATATTATATGGTTCCTTATTTGATACTAGTTCCTGTAATTTATTTATATCTACTAAACACATTAATGTTTTAAGCCTGGGTGTGGATTTTGTGAGTAGGTTTATGATACACCTTTGGGTGTACGGTCTAGAGACATCTTTGTGTATAAGGGAAGTTATCTTGAGATCGTGGAGTACTATTTTTTTGTGGGATCTCTATATTCTTGAAATGACTTTATTTGACCTAATTATGAGTATGGATTGGCTATTAGAATACCTATCCCACATAGACTGTTACCATAGGGTAGTTATGTTTACATCTTCTAAGGGTGACCATTACATTCACCAGGTGGAGTGGGATATCCGGGCGTTTTGAGAAGGGCCAGTTACTCAACAACTGGGAGAGCTCACAACCGAATTATATAGTCTATTGCTAGATGATAGGGGTGTTAGGCAAGATTTAATTCCCCTAATAGTGTATTTTATTCAAGATGTCTTTCTGGAAGACTTCTCAGGGCTACCACTTGAGAGATATGTGGAGTTCAATTTTGAGATAATGTCGAGGGTTGAGCCAGTATCTATTCTACCATACAAAAGTTCACCGACAGAGCTTAAAGAGATCAAAACTCTGCTAGAGGAGTTTCATGATAGAGGGTTTATTCATCTGAGTATGTCACCTTGGGGATCACCTGTATTGTTTGTAAAGAATGATGATGAGAGTTTATGTTTTTGTGTCGATTACCATAAGTTGAATAAGATGACTGCATTTAATTGATATCCTATTCTATGTATCAATGATATTTTTGAATAGTTAAAGGGGTCTTACATGTTTTCAAATATTAATTTGAGATTGGGGTATAATTAGTTTAGATTTCGGACTTCTGATATACCAAGTAAATCTTTTAGGAGCAGGTATGACCATTATGAGTCTATTGTCATTCCATTTGGGTTAACGAAAACACCTATAGTGTTTATGACCTTGATGTAAAAGATGTTTCACCTCTATCTGGAACAATTTGTGGTGGTGTTTTTGGATGAAATCATGGTGGACTCCAAGAATCATGAAGATCATGCCCAAAATCATGACATAATATCATGTACACTAAGAGATCTTCAGTTATACACCAAGATATCTAAGTGTCAGTTTTGGATTGAAGAAGTACATTTCATGGGGCACATGATCTCAGAGGAAGGTGTGTTAGTGGACCCAGATAAGGTTCAAGCATTGGTTTATTGGGAGAATCCCAAGAATGTTTTCAATATTCAAATATTTCTGAGATTAGCTGGATATTACATGAGGTTCATCGATGACTATTCTTGATTTACAGTGCTACATTCGGTCTGAACAAGAAGGGGATAAAGTTTGAGTGGAAAGAAGCATGTGAGAATACTTTCCAGGATCTGAAAAAGCATTTGACCTTGGAACCAATTTTGATCCTACCTGATTCAGGTTAGGAGTACATGGTGTATTGTGATGCTTCTGAGATCAGACTTGAAGCTATGATGATTCAGGAAGATTGAGTTGTGGAGTATGGGTCTCATCAATTGGGGCCTGATGAATGAAATTACCCTACACATGACCTCATGCTAGAAACAGTGGTATACGATTTGAAGTGTTAGCCACACTATCTCTTTCGAAATTTTTTTATAGTTTAAACTGACCAAAAGAGCTTTAAGTATATCTTCACATAGAGAAATTTGAATCTTTTATAGTGGAGGTGGGTTGAATATATGTAGTCTTTTGATTTTGAACTAGCATATATGCCTGAGAAGGTAAATAGTGTGTCTGATTCCTTGATAATGAAAACTTAGACTTAGGTGGTTTAGGAGTCGAGTGCTGAGTAGAATATGATGGATTTACTAGCTAAAATGCATGTGGTGGTTCAGGAAAGGAAGGAGTAGATGAATCTGGTTTCAATTGTAGTGGAGTCTACACTTTTGAGACAGATCAGGGAATGAAAATATGTGGATCTATAGTTCTTATCCTTGAGGGAAATATTTGAAGGTGGGGAGACACCTTCAGATTGGTTTATAGATGAGTACGATATCATCTACGTGAATGATAGAGTTGTTTTACTTACGAGCATGAGGGAGGAACTCATGTTGGAATTTCACACCTTAAAGTTGGAAATACATCCAGGAGTGACCAAAATGTATCATGAAATATACAGATAGTTTTGGTGGCCATGCATGATAATGAATATAGCTGGGCTCATGACACGATGATTCACCTGTCATCAAGTGAAGGCAGAGCATCAATGACTTAGAGGTTTTCTACAGTCGTTACCCATTATTGAGTAGAATTGGGATGATGTGGCTATAGACCTTGTGGTAGGTCTTCTGAAGACACTTAAGAAGAATGATACTATTTGTTTCATTGTTGATCGACTAACAAAGGTAGAACATTTCTTGCCTATAAGGGAAACCTTTATTGTAGAGAAGTTAGGGGAATTGTATGTTTGGGAAATAGTTCATCTGCATGGGGCGCCATAGACTATAGTTTCAGATCTGGATTCAAGATTTACTTTAAACTTCAGGTAGGGCTTGTAGAAAACAGTGGGTACATATATATTATTGAGTAAAACTTTTCACCCATAGACAGATGGACAGTTGAAGTGTACTATAAAGGTGCTTGAGGACATGTTACGGACATGCATGATTGACTTTGGTGTGTCTTGGGACAAGCACATGGATTTAGTGAAATTTTCTTATAATAATAGTTATCAAGAAGTAATATTGAAGGCACCATATGATTCTCTTTATGATTGGACATATAGATAATTACTATGAAGGATGGAGGCTGGGGAGTTATAGTTTTGGGGCTGAGTCTCATGTAGGAGATGTTGTGGAAGGTACATTTGATTTAGAAACATATGGATATGGATCAGAGTAGGCAGAAGTCATATGCTGATAGATAGAGATGACCCCTAGAGTTTATAGGGGGTGATCATGCATTCCTTTGGGTGTCCCTTGGGGTGGGTCACTGTAGGATATAGAGACATGGCATGTTAGCTCCCATGTTTGTTGGATCTTTTGATATTGTGGAGAGAATTGAGCCTATGACGTACTGATTGGATCTTCCATATAAATAAAACACAATGTAAGATATTTTCCATGTGTCACAACTACAGAGGTATCACCAAAACCCTTCTCATGTGATTTATTTGGATGAGGTTGATCTTGATATAGATGTATCCTTTGATGAGCATCTGATTCATGTGTTAGAACGCAATGAAAAGCTGTTGCAGGGAAATAACATACTGATAGTTCATGTGTTATGGAAACATGTAAATTTACAAGTGGAAACATGGGAAAGGTAAGAATATAGGAGGCCTCAGTGGAACAATCTTTTCATCTTGGAATCTTATAAAATCTGCGAAGTGTAGCTCGTGGATGAGCAGTTATGAGGTAGCTAGATTGTAAGATTCCTTCCCTTTCTATAGTTATCTAGGGTACAAATTCATGTACTTTTTTTTTTCTATTTACGTACATTTGGTTGGATTTATGAATTGGGGTGGGTTTGGGTGGAGTTTTAATAAAATTTTGATAAATGGGTATTGTAAACTATTGACAAACAATTTGTTAAACTGTGAACCCCTACCCATAAAAACCACACACACAATTTTATTTTACCCTAAAATTTATTTTAAAATTCCCCGACCCCCAAAACACCCTCATTTAGAACTTGGTTCAAGACTTAATGTTTTAGGGTTATTACAGATCTGTATATAGAGATTCCAAGGTTGTCTAACCTCCGTTATTTAGGATTAAAAGCCCAAATTTAAGATCCTCTCTTATCCTAGTCAGTAGATCTCATCCCAATCCTTATTACATATATTATTCCTTCTTCTCTTGAAATTTCGGTGGAGTTTATTCTCTATTTCTTTTGATCTAATCATAATTATTGATACCTAGATCTGTGATTGTAGATATAAATATATATTGATTAGATCTTGATATATTTGATCTTGGTTTAGGGATTAGATCTGAATATCAGGTATATATCATCGTGCTGCTTGGATTTTGGGGATTTCCATTAAGTTAACATCCATCAAAGATTCGAGGTAGGTGGATAAAAATCTAAATCCCATAGTCATGATTTGTTTGTGTTTATTAATGTTATAGAATTGATAGTTTTTTAGGAATTATAATCTCTAATTGAATTAATTAATGTGGTAAATTAATTAATTGAGATGATTGAGAAATTGTGAGATTTAGGGTTCGTTGAATGGGATAATTAATTGGGAAATTAATTATAGGAAACCGATATTGTGGTTTGAGATAATTTATTTGAGATTTAATTAAGGGATATTGATGCCATGAAATGGATAATTAATTGGGTAATTAATTAAAAGATTATATAATAATCTATTTGAATAAATAATAAATGAATTAATTATGAGATGTTGAGTTTGGTAATTGAGATAATTAATCGATGCATTAATTTTGAGTAAGTGATTAATTAATGGTTGAGATAACTAAAGATATTTATGTGCTTAATTAATCTGGGAATTAATTAAGTGAATTTTTATGTGAAGACTAGTTGTTGAATTAGCAATTAGAATGAGTTTATTAATTAATTAATAAATTAATTAATGTGATATTGGGGGTAAGAGGCTTAATTTTGATCAATCTTGTTTAATGTGATTTTGTGCTATATGTGATAGTGTAGTTATTTTTTATTAACCTTTAAAAATGATATCCATGAGATATGTGTGAAATGGTGAAAGAAAACATGCTCATTAGGCTAACTATTATGAATGGTAACATGGTTATTCAAATTGTGTGATTAAATGAATGGTAACTTAGTCATTCATTTGTGAAATAATATTGGTAACATGGTCATTCAAATTGAGTGATTAAATGTATGGTAACATTGTAATTCATTTGTGAAATAAGAATGGTAACATGGTCATTAATTTTTGAAGTAAGAAAGGTAACATGATATTTCAAACACATGGTAAATCTTGGGGAATGACCAGATTCCAGCACAGACCGATGTAGGTATTGAGTTATGGGTATCTATGGGAACTTGGGGTTTTATGTGATTAAATAGATAATATTTAATAATGTGGTAAACTATTTATTTGAGCATTATACTTATTCTTATTATAATTGAATACATTGTTGTTGGATGGATTTGTATTAGACACCATTGGTGGTGGCCTACAATGTCATACTCACACCCTATTCGGGATGCCTGATCAGTACCCAAATAGACCTTATTGTTGCAAGACAAGTTAAGGGAAAGGTCTCTATTTTAGATTTATGATTGGGGATGGATCTGGGATGAGGGAACCATAAATGTTTCGGGATCCTCTTTGGCATAGTTAGTGTCTTTACTTTCAGTTGAATTTTAGACACTTTGGCACATACTTTGGCATGGCATGCTTCCCTTTCAGTTTAGTACTTTGTTTCTCGTTTGGTTATCTTGTGAAATTGGCATTTTTTATTCTTATATATGCTTTCTATTTTCCTTATTTACTTTTTATAGTGTTTTAATCTAATAAAATATGGTATATTTTACTCATGACTAACTTACCAGACCCTCGCTAATAGTCGATAGCATCTGGAATTTGGGGAGGCATGCCTGAGTTCATGTGACTGACCGGCTCGGGGCACTATTGTGTGGCACCTCGACAAGTAAATTACAAGACTACATGGATTTCTCGTGTTGTTGTGCTCTCTTATGATGTGGTGATCACTGTCGGTATATAATGGACCCTTTTTTTCTTTTTAATTTCAAAGAATGTTTCCTTTGGAGATGTTTTCTTTAACATTTTTTCCTTAATGGTTTTCCTAAAAAAGGTATATGTTTCCCTCATTAAAACCATCATGTTAGTTTATCTTCAAATGTAGAATATTTATTTTGGGTGGCATCCTACTGGGCTTTGTATCACACCCTATATACACCCTTGGTTGTATGTAGACTTTGTTATGTATGACCAGGGTAAGGAAAATATATTCTGTAGTGGTGATGGTGGATCTAGTTGCTAGTGTTCATATATTACAGGTGTTAGTGGAGGCGGCATGAGGGTTATGGACCCCATGTTGCATGGAGGCTCTTGGTTTTTTTCTAGTTGGTTCCCCTCTATTTTTTTTCTTCAGTTTTTTTTAGTTTTGTTCAATGTTTTGAAACGTTTAGTTTGAATTATTCTGTCCCTTATGGTTATGGGTATTGATCTTGGAAATATGTTTCATTTTGAGTATTGTTCTTTTTTATTTATCATGGGTGAAATCATTCCCAAAAAGTACATTGTTGATACCTAGGAACTAGTTTCCAACATGTGTGGATTGGAAATTCCCTTAAAGACTTACCATGGGTTGTGTTAGGAGTTGAGTCAGATGGAACCTCAACCTGGTTCATCAAAAAATGGAATCAGATCCGGGTTTTCAACCTTTATTTCAGTCATGTTATTTTTAATGATTATGGATAGAAATGAGCTAGGATGGCCAGGGCTTGAGGTTTGGTTGTGAGTGGAGTGTTTGGCTAACAAACTTCGTATTAAGCCTGAAGTCTCTATGGGGGGTTGGAAATTGGTTTAACATATCTTCTTGGTGAGATGTGGAGGCTGAAGTCTATATATTGAAAATGGGTGGGGGTGCATTATTTTGGTTTGTATTGTTATTATGATAGATTTGGGTTTTGTTTTGGTCTATGTAAGTGTTCATAATTTTTTTTGTTGATGGAAAAGTTTCATAATGGTGTAATGATGGTTTTCTATTGTTGTTATTTCTTGATGTATGCAAATTTCCTCACTGGAGACCTCCTATACAACCATAGAAAGAGGACATGGAGAGTTCTACCCCAATAATTGATCCATGACTAGTGGAATACATGGTTTAGGATATCCAAGGTCTAGGTTAAGGAATGAAATCTACTCCTTCTAATTTCATGGATCCAAATCAGGTCTGGAAAAGGTAAAATTGTTGGAGTTCTTTAAGAACAAGCCACAATACATCCAGGGTATCACAGGACCCTAAGAAGTATAGGAGTGGTTGGAGAAAATTGAGATGATTTTTGAGTTTCTTATTACTCCTGAGGCAGTCAGGGTGATGTGTGCTTTGTTTCTTTTGGAAGGTCCTATTCGGAGGTGGTGGGATTTCGTGATTCAAGTCCAGAAGCACGAGAAAATGGGATGGAAAGATTTAAAGGATTTATTTAATAAGCATTTCCTCAAGATTATATAATTTTCACTAACATGGGATTTTTTAGATCATCACCATGGGGATTAGACTGTGATATATTATTCTAAATGTTACACCCCAAGTTTTTATGGACCTTTTTTTCTCGAATAAATTAAAATTTCAATGATATATTAAATTTCACTAGGTAAAATGTTAATTTCACATAGAACCATCCTAGAATATGTTACATGCACCACCAAATTGATTTATCCTACATACATCACTAACTTGGAATACGTTATGTGCAACACCAACTTAGAATACATTACATACAATATTAAGTTTCTACGAAACATCATTTTATTGTTATAATTATTTAAATGGATAATTATAACCTAGATGTTAAACTTTGTAATATGAATATTAATAACTAATTTTCAAATATTTTTTTTATAATTTTTTTACATAAATGAAACATATTGATAATGAAAGATATAATTTTTGGTAAAGTCTTTATATGTTTAAAAATACTATTTTCCCAAATGAACTCATTTTAATGTCCTTCTATGAAAAATAAGAAAATTAATTTTAGGCATATTTATAATTTGAATTTGATAAAGAAATTCATTTTTTAATTTATAATTTTGATATTATATTATGATGAATTTATGGTATTTTTCTGAGAAACATCATTTTTGGATGAATAGTGAAAAAATACCAGTTTTTTATTCAAAAACACCTTTTCATATAATTTATTTATATGGATAAATTATATTTTAAATTAATTTAAATATTTAATTAGATCATAATTTTATAAATAAACCCAATGTGGGTCATTGGAATAAATTTTACTATGAAATTGAATATAAAATGATAGCAGAAGTTTGATCATTTTTACTTTAAAAACCTGCATTGTTGACCCAATTATGGGATTAAATTTAAATTAACTTATTCAACTTATATGATTGGAATTTGAAAAAATGGATTCTATATTTACAATAAGAATAATTTATAATATCTAATAAGATCGAATTAGTTTTTAACAAAAAATATTAGTGAAAAAAATTAAAATTAATTAATATAATCAAGGTAACATTAAGCACTATAAGAGACTAAAAATTAATATTAAGGGACAAAATAACCTATAATCTCATAAAATATCCATTTGATGGACATATATTCACCCAATCCTCCCTTTTATATATTTTGTTCCATTATTGGATACACTTGACATGGGAAAAATGTGCATGGAATTCCTTTTCCAAAAATTTATAAGAGTGTCACTCCTCCTCCACTATAAAAAGGCCAGCTCTCCTCCTAACTCATCACAAATTTCAAGAAACCTTGGATAGAGAAAGATCTACCTAAATATATACTAAAAATTGATCCCCTCAACTTATAATCCTCCCATTTGGTATAAACCAGTCCAAGGAATCCCTTTAGTGAAAACCAACAGGAGTTACCTGCATACGAGGTAACATGCTTACTCAAGTTCTTTTATTTTATTTCAATTATCCACTTTCTAAAATCTACTTAATCAATGAATTTATAAGAAAAAAACATCCTAAATATATTATGATTTTTTATTCTATGGTTTCTACCTACATATACACATATCCATCTAATGGGTAATGGACATACTGTTTACGTGTATGGAGAACTACTGCCACTACCATAAATCAAAAATTTAATAGCGCTAGTAAAAGGGATTTATCAGATTTATAGAATCTCTGATAATGTAAGAAATGTTAAAGGGTTAACATTAATAGTGATCGTAAATAGCGCTGATAAAGGGGTTCATTATTAATACTTTTTTGTATCCATGATAAAGGGGCCTTTACCAGCTCTTTTTAGCACTCTTAAAGGATACCTTTATAAGTGATTTTTAGCACTGTTAAATGACCCCATTAACAATGCTAAAAAAGTGCTTATAAAGGCCCCACTAATATAGTTTATAAATTCCCCCCATTATAATATCCACTTATATTTATTAGCTCTCCCCCTCCCACTTTATCAGTGCTTCCCTCACCCCTTTATCAGTGCTTTAGCTCACACCCTTACCTCTAATGAGTTTCACACCTGAGACGTCCAACTTATACACCATAATCTTTTCCACTCCCCTATACAATTTCGTTTTACATTTTATGATATATCTATGTATTTTATATATTTCGTTATATTTTTTTATCCACATATTTATATATATATGTTTATATATAAATTTATATGTATATTATATATATATATATTAAAATGGATATTAACTCTAAAAACCATTAAAATAGATAAAAATATCAAAAAACTCTAAAAACCCTAAAACACCTAAAAACCATGAAATGAACATAAATTAGTATCTATGAGTCCATTTCATCTCCACAACTAGTCAAATATAAGTTCATGAAATGAGATTAGATATTACATATGGTATAAGCCAAATGAACACTCAAATAAGAAGTTATAGCCATTTAAATTTTAAGAAACCAGGGTCGGTGACAAAAAACTCAGTTTTGGAGGAATTCTGGGCCTTTTTTGGGGTTTCAAACAAGAAAAATCTCTTAAACCTCAATCTTATACCATTTTTAGAATAGATCTTATTGTATGATTCGATTTGATATGTGATAGAGCCCAAACAGATACCCTAATCAAAAGTTATGGTCGTGCGAAGTTTGAGTTCGATTTATGACTTTTTTTAAACTATAATATTTTTTATTCATTTGATTATCGCACAATTAAACTATCATGTGGTTTTATCTCATTTCATAAGATTAAATTTGACTGGATGTAGAGCTAAAATGGACTCCCAGATAAAAAATTATGATCTTTTCAGGTTTTTAGGGGTTTTCACATTCAGTGGCCTTTCAAACGACTAGAACATCAAAACCAGGTGTTTGTTTTTTCCTATACCACATATCAAATAAAACATTGTGATGATATATATGACTTAGTAACCCACAAGAACCATCAATTACCTTTATCTAGGAAAAATTCCCATAAGGCCTTTAAATTGTCACAACTTCTACAACGGGTGTCCACTAATGAAATATATATTTTTGAAATATACCCTTTATCAACACTAGTGAAAAAGTACTCATGGTGGGGGGGGGGAGGGTCTTTATCAGTTCCACTAAAAAAGAATTAATAAATACAACCCTTTTATCTACACTTTTTTAGAAGCACTAATAAAGGCCCCATTTATTAGCACTTTTTAAAAGCATTGATAAATTCCAATTTTATCAGCACATTTTTACTAGAGCTAATAGGTGGGTTTATCAGCTCTTTTTTAAAAGCACTGATGAAGGAACCACTTTAACATTGATTTTTTACCACTATTAAATACCCCCTTTTACAATTCTTTTTCTATAACTGAGAAGGGGGGGGGGGGTTATCAACACTTTCAGAGAGCGCTGTTGAAACCCTAGCACCAGATAAACCCAGTTTTGAAGTAGTGCTCCTCACAGAATGATGATTGTTCATCTTTCCTTAAACTCCTCTCATAGTGGAAATTATGATGGAAACTATATTTTTATAGGTTATATATTATATTTATTATTTATTTAATCTTATTTAATCCTTTTACAACAAATATCATTATACATTACATTAACTCTAAATATGAAAATCATGTTTAAGTTATTCTGGGCTACCACCCCCTCAAAATGATGTTATTTGTTCACACACTTCATGGAATGTATTAAGGATGAGTTTAGTGAAAGTATATGATATATATGAAATAATAATTCTACTAGAATAATGAAACATACAAACACACACATATATATATACATATATGTCATTTACCCACTTTTATTCAGTACGATAATAAAACAGAAACAACGTTCAGTCATACATACGACTTACCATCTCCATGAATGGTGTATTTCACTTCATAATTATATATTATATAGATTATTATAATACATTTATACTGAATATAAATTATATTTATACCATTTTATACATTTTTGAAATCATGATATGATTATAAGGACCAAAGATATAAAAAATTAAGGCACATGCGTAGAATAATGTGAATATTACCCGAAGTGAAACATTAACATAGGATTGTTAATAGGCTGGTAATATAAGGTCATAATAATAAAATATATGGTATTAGATATAATCATATGCTTCCTTAAACGATTTATAATAAACTTACATTTATTTTATTGGAAGCTTGTATGAGTATGAAGAGTGTTAAGACACAACATAAGGGAATTTCATCTCACATTTTATTTCCGTGAGATACATTATTTATTCAAAACAAATTACCTTTTTTGGTGTCTATACATACCATAGATGTATTCAATTATTCTTATACTTAAATTTATGGGTATTTAAATATCCATTTTAGGACCTTTCTTTCCTGGGGTTTATGTTTAAAAAGTTACCATATCAGTAAAATAATTTTGTTGCAATTTTCCTTCTTTGAGACTCATGTTTTCTTATGCACCTAAATTATTTTTTCAAGGTGTGTATAATTCCATTTTACATGTTATATAATGAATATCCTTCTTTTCATGATATTTTAATCTTCATGAAGTTTTATATTCTTACATGGTTAGTATGATCCCAAGTAACCAAGTTGTAAGAGTTTATTGAAACTATATCATTACTTTTGGAGATTGTTAATGATTATGTATTTTGATGAAATATTATGATAAATATCTCATGAAAATGCACCAGTTTTCTTATCCCCTATTTATTCAAGATATTTCTATTTATTAGAAACATTTTCCACTCATTGGTACTTAATATAAATAAAAAAATGTTTTTAAGAAAATCTGTCTCTATTTCTATCCTCCCTCAGAAATATATTTTGTTTCAAAAACCATGTTTTCCGAAATGCTTTCAAATGATACTTGAATATCATTTTAAAGGAAAAATGATTTTATGAAGGATTTATTGTTTTAAAATATTCTTTTATAAGTTTTCGATTTTATTTTTAGAGAAAAATGCTCTCAAAATATTTTATGTTTTAAAAATAATTATTCAATGATGAAAGGATATTTTCTTCAAGAAATGTTTTTAAAAGATCTTTAAAAATTATTTTCCATATTAGATAACATTCATTGATATTAATCATTCCTTTCTAGATAAATTTTCCAATGTTTACATTCACAATATTTCTTTTAAGAATTATGTTTTGATTGCATGTGGTTTGTGAAACCCATTTCTCTTTCACAGGTTATATGCTTTTGAAACCCTATTCTTTTCACGGGTTATGTTTATGAATAAATAATTATTACAAATCTATTTTTTTTACAGGTTATGATATTATTACTTGTTTCTAATACCCATTTCATTTCATGGGTTATGATATGATTATTTATGATCATGTGGAACATGTATGTATGATTTCATTATGAGATGGATGAGACCTATATCTCCCTCCAATGCATTGGGTAATGTTTTATATCTTATGATACTGATATGGATGTAATGAGGAGTGAAATTAGCTCAATATTATAGGGATAGAACATGTATTAAACTCAATTAAGTAATATAGGGCTGGAATAGGGTGTGAACCCTCTTCAGTAAATGATTTTTGACATTAATATGGCCTTGGAAGCGATGCCTCAACTACTATGGAAATCATTATACATGCTTATGTGTTTTCTAAAATTCCATTTTTTATTCCTATTTTATGTTTTTATGGATTATGTTATTTATTTCCTTATGATTCATGTATCTTGAACTATGAAGATTTATTCCATGATTCATGTTTTTGATCTTTAATATGCAGGGTATGATCTTCTATTTTCATGATCATGTTCTCATACCCTTATTCTCATGATTATGATTATGTTTTTCCCTTATTTAACCTTACTGAGCATCTAATCTCACCCCTTTTTAGGTTTCCTTACCACGGTTATGAAGATATGTATTATGTTTGATGTGTCTAAGTAGGGTTCTACTCAAAAATAACCTAGTGAGAGTTGATTTAGCTTATTTATGTGCAATTTTTTATGTTTCTCTCTTTCCAAAGGCATTATACTAGTATGGTATTTTGTCATCTATTTGTATAATTTTTTAAGTATTCCACAAAATTTATATATTTTTAATGAATAAAAACTAAGGTTCACTATAGTTGTTATTAGAGAAAAGGTTTAGTTAACATTTAGATGCTAGGATGAGAATACCTTAGTGAGAACCCTAAGGAGAAGCCTAAGAACAAGTCTAAGGATAAAGAAAATATAGGAAAATGTACTGGAATTTTTGTAAAGGATAGAGTGAGTGGTTTTCTAGAAATACATCTTTACCTGGATACTATAAGTGGACGTGGATCTGGCATATATGTACCTAGGGGTAGCAATTCTGTCATGATATCTCAGGACCGACTTGGGGTTATATGGTAAAAGAAGCAGTCCTTACTATACACATGGTTTGCCACTCCTGGGTGATATTCTTTTGGAATTCACAAACTCTTCATGAACTATCATGAAGTATTTAAATAGAAGTTGTCTATGAATAACCTAGGATAAACATACAATGTCATATATTAAGGAAGGTGTCATAATTTAGACATACCACAATTGAATTTTAATGATTATGTTGTTCCTCATTATGATAACTATCTATAATTATATGATTTTGATTTTAGTCAATGAATGAAACTCGAAGGAACCGTGTTAATGGTGATTGAGTCAGAAAATGTAATGATTGTCCTCCTAATCAACCAAATGGTATGGGACCAGTAATGAAAAACATCATTTCTATGGTCACCCAGCTTTCTTAATATATCAATCATGATGGAAATACAAATAAGTAAAGGAAAGAACAACATTTTATTGAGTTCTTCATGAGGAAACGTCTGCCATCTTTCAGAGGTTATTCTGATTTACTTATTTATAAACAATGGATCAATACCAATGAAAAGATATTATCCATTCTCTAATGTTTAGATTATGAGAAATTCATTCTGGATATTTATCAACTAGAAGGTGAAGCAGACTATTGGTGGACTCTAATAAAGAATATGAGGCGGTAAGATGAGATTGACACCATTTATTGGGACGAGTTGAAGATTTTTTTTCAATAAGTAATTTCCTCATATTCTTCATACCAAGATGTAGAAATAGTTCCTTGAGTTTAATAAAAGCGATGATGAATATGTTGGTACCTATGAGGCTAATTTCATGAGACTTTTGTGGTATGCTTTAGGAATTATCATCCAACATTAAAGTAAAGTTAATATGTTCTTCAGTGGCTTTAATTGAAGTATAAAAAGATTGTGGGCCATAAGAGACTTTAATATCTATTACGATATTTTAAGTTGTGAAATGAAGGTTGAAATAGAGGTTGGAGTCATGTATCAACCTCATGGGTTTGTCATGAAAATGTATATGGAGTTAATTTGATACTCTAAAAACTATAGAGAAAAGAATATGAGTTTTACTTTATGATCTAAATGTGGGAATAAGCTTGGGGGGATGTTTATTAATGGGTCTAGTAAATATTTTAAGTGAGGAAAGAAAGGTCATTGGGAAATTGATTATCAAAAAGCTTGGAAGAAGTTGGAACAAAATGCTAATGGAGAAAAATATACAACGAATGCACCTCACCTACTTTAGTGTTACAAGTGTAAGGATAATCGTTATTATGCTAACTAGTGAAAAAACCTGAGGATTAGTGATGATGATCAATGTCGGCAACCTCTTAGGATAAGAGAAAAGGGTAAATTTCATGCAATCAGTATTTTTGATGCGGGGTGCAATAATGATGTGTGGAAAGTTACACTTACCATCAACTCTAGAACTACTAATGTCATATTTGATTTTGGATCTACCCACTCTTTTATAACTAATGAATTTTCTAAGGGTGTTAAGATTCCACAAAAAATGATTAGATATGGAATTAATAGTACAATCACCAAATGGTATGATGATTACATCCCATCTCTATGATTCTTCTCTGGTTGTAGTTTGTAGGAATGTGCTTCCTAAAAATCTAGTCATTCCTCATTGGGATGAATTTTATGTCATCATAGTCATGGATTTGATTTATCTATATTAATCCCACATAAATTGTTGAGGAAGGAATTTATGTTTGATTTTTAAAACCCTCCTATAATAATACATTCATGTGACTATAAGTATGATCTTCCTATGGAGATTACATCCAGTGTATAGGTAATAATTCCCATTCAGAAGGGTTGTTTATCTCAAATGTTTGAAGATAAAATCTACATTGATGACATGACTATTTTTCAGAATTTGTGGATGTCTTTCTGGAAGAGTTTACTATCCTTCCACCAAAACATGAAGTTGTGTTCTCAATAGAACTTATACCTGGTTCCACACCAATTCCAAATACTCTTTATCGAATAGCCTTGATTGAGATGTAATAATTGAAGAAGAAACTCCAAGAAAATATGGATAAGAGATTCATTTAAACAATTGTGTTACCTTGGGGTTCAACGATTTAATTTTTGAAAATTAAATATAGATGAATTCGACTCTTTATTGATTATTGGGAGTTGAACAAGATAAAAATATAAAATAAGTATCACATTCCCCATATTTTGACATTTTTTTCAACTGTAAAAGGATCAATACTTTTCCAAGGTTGACCTTCATTTTGGATATCATCAATTGAGTGTCAAGAAAGAGGATATACCCGAGAAAAAATTCCATACAAGGTATGTAAACTTTGAATATTTAGTGATTTATTTTGGTCTTACTAATTCCCCAACTATCTTCATGGATTTAATGAATAGAGTCTTTATAGATTACATCAATCAGCTTGTAGTGGTCTATATAGATGAAATTATTATCTATTAAATGATAAAGGAAGAGCATGAATATCACTTGAGAATTGTACTAAAGACCCTAATGAAGGAAAAACTATATGTAAAATTTATAAGTGTGAATTTTGGATGTAAAAGTTTTTATTTTTGGGTCACATAATCTTAAGAAATGGTATAGAAGTAGACCCATCAAAGATGGAGGCTATTGAATTCTGGTCCAGACCAACCGCGGTGACTGATATCCAAACCATTCTTGGTTTAACTAGATATTATCAATGGTTTTTGGAGAATTTCTCAAATATATCAAATCCTATGAACAAGTTAACTTAGAATGGTGTCAAGTTCCACTAAACAGATGAATGTGAGGAAAATTTTAAGGAATTAAAGAGAAGGTTAGTTAGTGCACCTGTTCTTACATTACCCTGTAGTGGATAAGGGTTTATAATCTATAGTGATCCAAACAAGATGAGATTGGGATGTGACCTTATGAATAATGACATAGTTATCACTTATTTCTTATGGTAGTTGAAGATTCATGATCAAAATTTCCCAGCTCAAGATTTGGAGTTAGTAGTGGTAATTTATGCATTAACGATATGGTGGCATTATCTTTATAGAGAAAATTTTGATATATATACTGATCATAATAGTATGAAATATATATTAACATATAAGTATTTGAAAATGATCCAGAGATGATGGTTAGAGTCGATAAAGGATTATGGATACTCAATACATTACCACCCTAGGAAAGTAAACAAGGTGGCCAATACTTTGAGTCAGAAGGATCAAGCCAAATTATCCATGATAAGGATCACAAAAGATCCAATATTTCAGGATTTGTAAAGGATGGATCTTTAAATTCTGAAGGAAGGGGAAAAATATTATCTTTCTCAAATTAATGTTCAACCCTCTATCCAAGTAAAGATTAAGGAGGAGAAGAAGAAAGAAGTAGAGATGAAAAAGAAAGTTATAAATGTTTACGAGTTTATCCTTTATCAGGATGGAATGATATGGTTGAGGAACTATGTATGTGTTCCTTCCATAACAGATCTGAATAAGGTGTAGTTAGTGGAAGCTCATAGTTCCTTATCCTCAATTCATCTTGGAAGTATGAAGATGAATATGTGAATGAAAGAATACTTCCTGTGGGATGTGATGAATAGAGATATAACTGAGTTTGTATCTCAGTTCTTTTTATGCTAACAAGTTAAGGATGAAAGGAAAAAAAGTTAAAGGGGGTGTTGCATCCATTATCCATACCAGAATGGAAATGGGAGAACACCACTATAGATTTTTTATTAGTCTACCCAAAACCTCTAAAGGGTTAAATGCTATATGGGTGGTAATTGATTGCCTAACAAAGACATCACCCTTCATCGCTATCATAGACGAATTTTTTCAGGACCATCTTTCGAGTATATACATAAAGAAAGTGGTAAGGTTGCATGGAGTACCGCATTCCATTGTATTAAATAGGGATCTATGGACTACCAAAATGTTTCAGAGAAGTCTTCCGAAATAACTTGATAAATAATTGAGTTTCATAATTTCTTATCATCCATAGATATATGGTTAGTCTAAAAGAACAATTAAAACCCTATAGGATATGGTTAGATATTGTTCTTGGAATTTCAAAGGTGGTTGGGATCAACACCTTCCTCTAGTTGAGTTTTCTTACAATAATATATTTCAATCAAGAATTAATAAGGAACCCTATAAAGACCTATATGGGAAGAAATGTAGAGATCTAATGTTATGGGATGCAGATAGAGAAAGAAATCTTTTAGGACCTGAGATCACTGAAGAAATGGTTAATAAGTTTAGAACCATTTAGCAACATATCAAGGCATCTCAAAGTCAGAAAAAATGTTAAGCTGATAAATGATGATGTGATATAGAATATGAAGTTAGTGAAAATTTGTTTCTATGAATCTCACCCTATATTAAATTCATTAGATTTGGGAAGAAAGGGAAACTAAGCCCTATGTATATCGGTCCCTTTGAAATTCTTGATCGTATTGAGATAGCAGCCTATTACTTGGAAAATCCTCCAAATCTCTCTAAAGCCTATGATGTATTCCATGATCCTCTACTGATGAAGTACATACCTAACCCTTTACATGTACTAAATTCTGAGTTCATACCACTAGAGTAGGATCATTCTTATTAGGAACAACGAGTTGAAATTTTGGATCATACAGAGGAAGTTATACGAAACAAGACAACACACATGGTCAAAGTTTTTTAGAGAAATAACCAGTTATAGGAACCTATGTGGGAACTTGAGGACATGATGAAGCATAATTAGCCACATTTTTTTACTCAAATGGGAGATTTTGAGGAAAAAAATCCTTTTAAAGGGGGTAGAATGTAACACCCCAACTTTTTATGGACATGTTTTCCTCAAATAAATTAATTTTTTCATTGATATATTATATTAAACTTAGTTAAACATTTCTTTAGAATGTAAAAAACTTGGGGTATGTTACACAGAACAACGATTTGGTGTATGTTACATGAAACACCAACATGACATACATTACATGAAATACTGAGTTTATAAAAAACATAATTTTACTATTATAATTATTTAAATGAGATAATTATAACATAACCATTAAAATTAGTAATAATAATATTAATAAATACTTTTCAAATATTTTTTATAATGGTTTTACATAAATAAAACATATTGATAATTAAAGATATAATTTTTAGAAAAGTCATTATATTTTTAAAAATAAAATTTTCTTAAATGAACTGCTTTTAATGTCCTTCTATGAAAAATAATAAAATTAATTTTAGACACATTTATAAAATGATAAAATAAAATTCATTTTTTAATTTATAATGTTGAAATTATCTTAGGGTGATTTTATTGTATTTTTATGATTCTAATTTTTATGATGTAAAATTATATTTTAATTTTTTTAAAGTTTAATTAGATAATATTTTGATAATTCATCCAATTTTGGTTCATTGGAATCAATTTCACTTCAAAATTGAATTTAAAAAGATAGTAGAAGTTTAGAATTTTTAATTTAAAAACCTACATTGTCGACCCAACTATGAGATTATATTTAAATTAATTCCTACCACTTATGTGATTGAAATTTTAAAAAATTGATTCCATATTTTTAATCATAATAAATTATAATATCTAATAATTTCAACAAAATTTTTAAATAAAATTATTAGTGAAAGTAATTAATATTAATTACAACGATTAAGGTAAAGTTAATCATAAAAAGGAACTAAAAATTAATTTTAAGGGTCTAAAAGACCTAAACACTTGTCCAAGAGCCATTTTTAGGAAATATTTCAACCCTAATACCCCTTTTCTCTAATTTGGTCTACTATTGGATCCACTTGACATGGAAAAAACATGAGTGGAATTCCTTTTCAAAAAATTTACAAGAGTGACACTCCTCCTCCACTATAAAAGGCCTCCTATCCTCCCACTTCCTCACACCTCTCACGAAACTTTGTCTCAAAAAAAATATACCCAAATATTTCCTCAGCATCACTCCCTCATCTTATAATTCTTATCTTGTACATAATTAAATAAAAGGAATCCCTTTTGTGCAAACTAAAATGAGTTACCCGAATAAGAGGTAACATTCTTCCATAGGGGTTTTTATTTTATTATAATGCTTCACCCCCTTAAATATTATTATTCCATGAATGTATAAAAACAAAAGTATCCTTAATATACAAGGATGCTTTTAGGATAATGTTTAGACTTAAAATTACATACAATTACATCTAATTGATATTGAACATATTATTTAACTATATGGAGAACTACCGCCTCACGAAACTATGATTGTTCATTTTTTCCTTTATCAGCTCCCATGGTGGAAATTATGATGGAAAATATGTTTATATATATTACATATTATATTTATTATGTCTTTAATATTATATAATAATTTTCAAAATAATATCTTTATACATTACATTGGGTGTAAATATGATAATTTCGTTTGAGGAAGTGTGGACTACCACCCCCTCAAAGTGATGTGATCTGTTCACACACAACATGGAATTTATTAAGGATGCATTTAGTGAAATTATATGATATATATGAAATAATAATTCTATTGTAACAATGATAAATATACATAAATATACATATATTTCATTTACTCTCTTTTATTCAATATGATTATAAAATGGAAACAACGTTCATGCGTACGTACGGTTTACCATCTCTATGAACGTTGTATTCCATTTCATACTTAGATATTATATAGATTATTATAAAAAAAATATATGGAATATATATTATATTTATATAATGGTTTAATTTCTTGAAATCATGATATACATGGAAGGACCAAAGACATAATGAATGAAGACACATGCGAAGAACAAATCAAATAATACCCGAAGTGAAACCTTAACATGTGATTGTTAACAAGAGGGTAATATAAGGTCATAATAAAACCATATATGGTATTAGATATAAGAATATGATTCTATAAAATATTTATAATAAACAAACATTTATTATACAATAATAATGCACGAGTACAAAGATATTCAAGACACAAGGTAAGAGGATTTCATGTCACTTTTTATTTCCGTCAGATACATACTTTATTCACCACCCATTCATTTTGTGTGGTGTGTATACTAACCATGGATGTATTAAATTATTCTTATAATTAAATTTATTTGTATTTACATATCCATTTTATGATCTTTCTTTCATTGGTCTTATGTTTCAAAATCTACCAAATTGATAAAATAGTTTTGTCTCAATTTTCTTTCTTTGAGACTAATTTTTCTTATGCAGCTAAATTATTTTGTGAGGTATATACACTTCCACTTTACGTGTTATATCAAGAATACACTTATTTTCATGATATTCAAAGATTCATTTAATTTTATTTTTTTACATGGAGAGTATGATCCCAAGAAACCAAGTGGTAAGAGCTTATTGAAACGATCTCATCGCTTTTGTGATTATTAATGATTATGATTCTTTGATGAAATCTTATAATCCGCATCTCAAGAAAACTCATTACTTTCATTTTACCATGTTTATTCAAGATATATAAATATATTAGTACCATTTTACACTATTTGGTACTTAAGATAACTAAGAAAATGTTTTTATGAAAATCTGACCGTATTTCCCTCTTTAGTTGGAAATATGTTATATTTAAAAAACCATGTTTTCAAAAACAATTTAAAAAATCTTTTGAAATGATCTTTGAATATAATTTTTGTAATGAAACAAACTTTTAAATAATATTTGTTTCCAATTTTTTTATATTATTTTATTTTATACTCAAAAAAACTATATCCTTTAATTATTGAAGTGAGTATAATTAAAATGAGACCATTGGGTTTTGACTGTTATATGAAAGTTGGTCAATATGACTGTTGGAAAATATACTATTAACATTATGATTATTGTTTATAAATACAAATGATCATGGTTAATTGATATAGAAAGAAGAGTCAATGGCCTTATCTAGTAGACTCGGTCCATACGAATCCCATCTATCTGAGCTTGGGAAGGAGGTAGCATCATTGGGCTTCGCTCTAGACCAAGCCTAAGTCAAACACCAAAACGTTAATCTTGAACAGAATCACTTACGAGAGAAGTTCAAGCTGATATCAATCACCACTCGGGTAATGTTGTCTAATCCGCCCAAATATTCTATCACCATTGCACACCTTACTCTTAGGTTCTATGCAAGTTTTATAAGGGGTTATGTAACAAGGCCATAGTTACTTTGTGTAATCCTTTTGTATAAATAAAATTATTATTTCTTATTATGGTAAAATTTGTGAATTTAAAATGTTAAAATAAGTATAGGATGAATTTATAGAAGTTCCATATTATTGGTGAATTTTTAAAAAAGGTATTTTAAAATATTTTTTTATACTTTAAATAACTAATAATGTGAAATGATTTTCAAAAAATTGTCTTCTACAGTTGTGATCAGTAAGAAATTTAGAATCTAATAAAGTCAAATTATTTTTTGGTAAATAGAAATTTATGAATAATAATATTATCCATATGAATAGTAATGTGTCCAATGTAATATGAACCTCACTTAAGAAAGTATAAATATAATATAGGCTTTTTGATTAGGTAATGTGATATAATAGCATAAGTAAATAACTGTTTCAGAAATTATTAGTAAAGTATTAGTATTTTTTTCAGGTAAATTGTGTTTTTACTAAAAAACATAAATATCTAATAATTAGAAAATTATTTTCATAAAATGGAGTTAATTTTTTAATTCTAAGAATCAATATTAGGTGAGGGTGAATTTATGATATTTTTATAAAATGTTTTGTTTTTTAGTGAATAGTAAAAATATAGTTTTGAGTTTTGGTGTGTTTAATGACATCATTAATAATGTAATAATGATTTAATAATTATGGTCGACTTGTGTATAGTATGATATGTTATTATGTGTCCCAAGTGGCCATTACCATGAGAAAATACCTTGGGAAAGCCCATGGTTTTGAAAATACCACTAATAAGGTGTCCCTTGGGAATTAATAAAATATTCCCTCACTTTTGCTATAAATCCAAACCCATTACTTCATTAAATTAATTGAAAATTCCTCCTCAATGAATATATGGTATTTTTATCTCCCAAGGAGTCCTCCCAAGGAGTCCTCCCAAGGTGCCCTCAATCCCCCCCAAGGTCCCAACCTTTGAGTTTTTGAAATTACTCTTCAAGGTAAGGGAACCATTCACCCTCCTCTTTTAGTCAACACTTCTTATATGTTATGTCTTTGAATTTCCATTTTAATATTATGGGGTATGATATTATGTATCCCTATTATTGTCATTTTTATGTACATATGATTAGGTACACTTTTTTCACTAATCAATTCGTTTTCAAAATTTTAAAGTGACGTCGTTAGGTTTCCGAATTTTCATAAAAGAAATCACATCTTCTCTTTTCGTTCAAGACTCCTTTTCTTGTAGTATGTCACTAAAATATCCATAACATGATCTTTTATAAATTTTATTATGTAACTATACTGTATTATGAGTTATTTATGAGTGTTTTACCCTTTTAAGCTCTCTTTTTTAATGATTTTTAAAACCATGTTATATAGCCGTTATGCTGCAAAAATATCATCCAAAAATCTCTCTCTTTTTTCTCAAGAAATTATCTTATTTTATTTATGTGAATACCCAAAGATACTTTAGTTCTAAGGGTATTAATAAATACATAAAAATTTTATATTTGGTCTTGATTTTACATATATAAAACCCTCATTCCTTTTCCATGGATTATAAATGACATAACGATCAAGTTTTTAAGCACTTTTAAAATACCACGATTTTGAAATGAAACCCGTTTATTTTATTCTCTATGGGTTATTTATGAAATGTTTGATTATGATATATGTGGATCAAATGAGACTAAATAAATATTAAGGGTGCAACTTTATATCCCTCCAATTCTTTGGGTAAATAAATTAATCTCTAGAGATTATAATTTTTATGATACCTTGGTGAATAACCTTGGTAATTTTTATGACACCTTTGGGAAAAAACATGGTGATATATTCATGAATGTCTAAATTAAATGTTGTATCCACATTTTCAAGTTATTTCTAATGTTATTATTATTATTATATTCCTCTTTATCTACATTTTCTTATTGATATCGCTCAAGTTCACATGTAAACTGTTTCATTGATTTACTTACTGGGCCTTCTACTCACCATTTCCTTTGATGTATGTCTCCAGGTTATGAGATGAATTAATTGTATATAGGATGAACTTTTCAAGAATATTTTAAAGGGGATTTAAAATAATTTTTTATGTTTTCATGTGATATGTTCCTGAATTCCAAGTCACTAGATTTAAAAGATCCTCTATTTGTAAAATGTAATGAAAAGGAGGGATGACATAGTTGGCATCAAATGATAGTTTAGATATTTGTGGAAATTTGGCTATGAAAACATTAGTAAGAACCCTATAGAAAAGTTTAAATACGGTAAATATTCATGGTATTTTGGTGAAATATTAAGTAAGTGGTTTCCGAACAAATAAATCCATGTCTAGATACGAACAAGTGGATGTGGATCCGGAATATATTTACCTTGGAGTGAAAAATCCAACAAGGAGTTTTGGGCTTGACCCAGGGTATCCTGGTACATGACAATGGGGATTTCTTTATGTAATGTCCCGGGCCTGGGTGCCACTCAACAGGTACCCTGAACCCGGTTCGCCACGTGACCTCAAGCGCATTTCCCCAAACACCAGAGGCTGCCGACTAGTAGTGAGGGCCCAGGTCTGATAGTGGGGAAACTATGCCCTCATTTGTCAAAGTGTAGCACATCGGAATATAAATAAAACATACAACAAAAAGTGGAAGTAGAAAACCATACACAACTGAAATAATCAACAGTAGTGGATATAACCAACAGTGTATAATACTGATGCTACATGTCTCAAGTTCTAAGAAAACAACCAGAACATGTTATACATCAATATAGTACAGCAGAAAGCAGAGTACAGGAAAGCAAAGCAAACAGATGGCAGCGGTATCGTGAGCCTAGGCTCGGTCTCATGCCCTCCTACTCCTCAGAAACAGTCAAGTACCTGTATAGGGACTCTTTCCCCTATCTACACCTGCAGAAACGTAATCTGTTTGGGCCGAAAAGCGTGACCCAAACAGGGTGTGAGAAATATATCTCAGTAGGCACCAACCAAAGGCCTGTGCCCAACTGCATGCTAACATGAAACAATAGTGTGCAGTGATAAAATGCAATAAAGTAAGAAATAATACAAAGTAACTATCTTAATAGTTAAATTTCCATTTAATTATTCATTTAATCCATTTTATATAAGAAATCACCACAGTGCATTTCTAAGTAAACAACTAGTGTCCTCAGACACGTAAACTCCTACCCTTGGGTAACGAGTATCCAACACAAGAATCTGCCCTCAGGCATAACAGAGTTTTTCCCTCAGGCATAGGTAGTGTCTCCCACAGGCACAGAGTCAGCTGCCCACAGGCACAGAAGAAGTTTCCCTCAGGCCGAAATAACTACAGCCCACATGCTAAATAGTGTAGTGCCCACAGGCTAATCCCAACAACGCCCTTAGGCTAAACAAGAAACCGGTCCATGCCAAACATGTCAAATGCGGTAAATAATCAATTCTTATCAAGGAAATTCTACAATTAATACTGTAAAGGCATACCCTCGGGTATCCTAGCCAAACGGCTAAATAGTGAAACACACCCCTGGGGTGGTTCCGGATCCAAGTAATGATCCCAACCACCATTTTATTATCACAATTTAATCACCTATGAAATTCTAGGCATTAAATATAGCAAAGGCCTTAGCCACACAACACCCCAACATGGGTTCGTGGCACAAAAACGCACAAAACCGCATGAAAGTTGGAAATTTACACCAAGCCACCTACCTTATATGATAACAAACGTTATACCTGAACGCTGAATCCAGAAACGCCTAAGAACGACGTAGATCTGACGAAGAACAAAACCCATTCAAATGTAAATAACTTATCCATGGGAAATAATTGGTAAGAACGGTACCAGGAGAGGAGAGGGCTTCCCCGTGCGGTTCCAACGAGATTGTCCGAAGCCGAATCGAATTCCAGATGAACACCCGATGGATCTTCAAAGGTCCGACCTCCTCCGTTGGCTCCAAATTGGATCAAGTGTCTCCTATGCCAAATGAGGAGGATACTGCCTATTTTAAGCCAAAAAACAGAGTACACAGCGTGCACATCTGAGTACACGGTGTTTACTTCTTTCATTTAACTGTTCCTCTGGCGGCACTGCCACACTGTTTAACCGTCGACATGAGTACACGACATGTACTCCCAAGTACACAGCGTGTACTGTAGGCCAGTTGGCAGCTGCTCCACCGCCTTAATACTTAGGCATGCCGACTAACTACACGGTGTGTAAGGTACCACTACACGGCATGTAGTCGGTTCCTACACCCTTCGTCGTCGGCATGGCTACATGCCCCGTGTACCCATCCCACACGGCCAAAAGTACATGACGTGTGGAAAAGTACACAACGTGTAGTTCCAAAATTTAGGATTTTCCCCATTTCCATATTTTCCCAAAAACACTTAAGGAAAAGGAAAAAGAAGAAGCTCGTACCTCAAAAATAAGAACCGAGTTCTTACAAACTTCCCCCCTTATAGCAATTCATCCCCAAATTTCCCTTACCAGGGTGGTGAAGAATAAGCTTAGAACAGCTCTGGCCACTGAGCACGTATGTTGGCCTCTCGCTCCCAGGTCTCGTCCTACACTCGGCCATGCTGCCATAGCACCCGTATGAGAGGAACTGACTATCCTCGGAGAACCTTCGTGCTCTTGTTAATGATACGGATTGGATGATCCTCAAAGGACACATCATGATGAATCTCAACCTCCTCTAGCTGAAAGGTGTGAGACGGGTCTGAATGGTAGCGAAGCAACTGAGACACATGGAGGACGTCGTGCATGGCTCAATACCGCTGCGGTAACTGCAACCGATAGGCAACCAGCCCGAATCTATCCAGAATCTCAAATGGTCCCACATACCTCGGTGAAAGATTACCCTGTCTCCTAATCCGCTTGTGTCCCAGCCTCGGCGAAACACGCAAGAAAACCTGATCCCTGACCACGAAATCCAAAGGTCATATGTGGCGATCAACATAAGACTTCTGATGAGACTTCGCGGTGGCCATCCACTTCCGAATCAACTGGACCTAATCAGATGTCTCCTATATGAGCTGTGGCCCCATTAAAGCTGCCTCACCTGCCTCTAACCAGCTCTAAGGTTATCGGCATGGCCTACCATATAAATCCTCGTATGGTGCCATCTCAATAGTTGACTGAAAAATATTATCATAGGAAAACTTGACTAAGGGTATATGCTTCTCCCAAGAGCCCCCAAAGTCTAGGACACATGTGCGCAACATGTCCTCTAGCACCTGTATCGTCCACTCTGACTGGCCATCTGTCTGAGGGTGGTATTCTGTGCTCAGAAGCACTTGTGTACCCAGCGCCCTCTGAAAACTCTGCCAGAAACGAGACGTAAAGTGGGCGTCCCTATCTGAAATGATAGAATGAGGGACCCCATGAAGACGTACGATCTCTCGGATATACAGCCTTCTGAGCTCGTCAACACCGAAGGTCTCCTTGATCAGAAAGAAGTGAGCTACCTTCGCGAGTCTTTCCACAACAACCCACACAACGTCATTGCACCTCGGCAATCCCATCACAAAATCCATCGTGACATCATCCCATTTACACTCTGGAATAGGAAACTGCTGTAACAGCTGAGCTGGCCTCTGGTGTTCTGCCTTCACCTACTGATAGGTGGAACACCTCCTAACAAAACCAGCTATCTCTCTCTTCATACTCGGCCAACAGTACTGACGCATCAAGTCATGGTACATCTTAGTAACTCTGGGATGAACTGCCCAAACTGAAGCATGAAACTCCCGCATCAGCTCCTCGCGTATATCCCCTGAAACCCATACTCGTCCATGGAAACACAAAACCTCACCATCGCCTATTGTCCAACCGGGAGGAGGGTCCTCACTTGAAACCGACTCCCGTAGAACTAGGCCTTCTAAATCAGATAGATGCCTTATCCTCACTCTGTCCAGGATGGTAGAAGTCACATCTAAAGAAGAAAGGTAAGTCTGCCCCTCACTGTCATGCACCTTCAGATGCATCTCAGAGAACAAAGCCATAAGCTCCCACTCACCACTGGCCTCCTGCACTACCTGTATCTGAGTCTTCCTGATCAGTGCATCAGCTACTGCATTACCTTTACCAGGTGTGTAGGAAAGCTCAAAATCAAAGGATTGTAGGTACTCAACCCACCTTCTCTACCTCAGATTCAGGTCACGCTGAGTAAAGATATACTTGAGGCTTTTATGGTCGGTGAAAACCACAAAATTCTCTCCCAACAGATAATGTCTCCAACAGTGCAACGCATGAACAACTACATCCATCTTGAGATCATGCGTCGGGTAATTCCTCTCATGTGGCCTCAACTGCCGAGACCCATACGCAACAACTCGGTCGCCCTACATCAAAATATCTCCCAGCCTAATCCCTGATGCATCACAGTAAACTGTATATCTCTTCCCCTGCTCTAGGACTATTAGGATCGGTGCTGATGTCAACCTTCCCTTCAAGTCCTGAAAAGATTCCTCGCAAGCTTCTGACCAAACGAACTTCACACCCTTCTTAGTCAGACCCATCAACGGTGATGCTAACTGGGATACATCCTGTATGAAGCTTCTGTAGTAACCCACCAGCCCTAAGAAACTCCGTATCTCAAACATGTTCTTAGGATGCTGCCAGGAAACTAATGCTCTCACCTTCTCTAGGTCTACTGCAACTCCTACCTCTGAGATAATGTGACCCATGAAGTGAATTTGGTCCATCCAAAAGTGGCACTTTGAGAGCTTAGCATATACCCAATTCTCTCTCAGTGTACTCAATACGATCTCAAGATGGGTGGCATGGTCGTGTCGAGTGTGAGAGTACACCAAGATGTCGTCCACGAATACTACCACAAAGGAATCAAGATACAGATGGAACACACGATTCATCAGATCCATGAAAACCGCTGGCGCGTTCGTGAGTCCGAACGACATAACCAAGTACACGTACAGACCATATCTGCTCCGAAAAGCTGTAAGCGGTATATCCGATGGTCTCACGCGTAGCTGATGATATCCGGATCTCAAGTCAATCTTTGAGAACACTCGTGTTCTATGAAGTTAATCAAACAGATCATCCATCTTCGTCAAGGGATATCGGTTCTTAACCGTCAACCGGTTTTGCTTCTGATAATCCACGCAAAGTCTGAGGGTATCATCCGCCTTCTTCGCAAAAAGGACTGGAGAACCATAAGGAGAAGTACTGGGTAGAATAAAACCCTTCACCTATAGCTCCTCTAACTGCCTCTTGAGCTCCTGAAACTCAGGTGTAGCCATCTTATAAGGAGGAATGGATATTGGTGCTGCTCCTGGCACTAGCTCAATAGAGAATTCCACCTCACACACAGGAGGTAGACCTGAAAAGTCGTCCAGGAAGACATCCCTGAAATGATCAACAATTGGAGGGAAATCTGTCTGAAAATTCCCCTGATCATCCAGATACAAACTCGCAATCTGGGCTATGACTCCACCTCACCCATGATGCTCTGGTCCAGCTCGACTCACCTAAAAATCCCACTCTCCCTCGTATAGAAAATCTCTGCCCTCTGGTGACGTGAAACTCACCCTGCGACGATAACAGTCTATAAAAGCTCAAAAGGGAACCAACCAGTCCATCTCGAGAATGACTTCATATCTTGTCATCTCCATGACATGGAGGTCCCAAAGGAAGTGACACCCACCAAACTCAAGGGGGAACTCCTTGAACTATCAAACACCAGCCGTCCTAGTCCCCAACGGAGTGTCTAGCATCAAGATATCGGAAGAAGTAGAAACACAGAGCCCAAGGCTCTCCACAACGGGTACAGATATGAAACTATGCATAGCACCCGTATCAAAAAGTACCAAAGATAAAACAGAAGCTACTAGAATAGTACCTATGACTGTAGAAGGTCTGGAATCTTGCTCTTGCTGGGTCTGTTGCACTGCATATGCCTGCCTAGTGCCGTGGCCCTGCGACACAGCCTATCTACCCTGAGCTATCCCGCCCTGCTGCCTCTGCGATCCTGGTGTCTGGCTACCACGGCCACAACCACCATCTCTGCCTGCACGCCCTGACGTATTCTAGTTCCCTGACTGGTAAGAATCCATTGTTCCTACTCCCAGACGTGGAGTCTGCACAGAACCCCTCTCACTAGCCACTGGTGGAAATTCCCTGCAAAAGCGCTATAGATGACCCATCTTGCCGCAAGCTCGGCACTCCACTGGGTCTCATGGACACTATGGCCTCTTGTGCCCCTCTCTACCACACTGGTAGCACATTACCTGGCCACCTGAATCATTCTTCTGACTGGTACTTCCACCCTGAGAGAAGTCCATCTATCTCTTCCTCTTGCCAACAGAAATAATACCAGTAACTGGTGCTGAACCTCCCTGGCCCACACCACTCGATTCCCGCAGGCTCCAATCTGTAATTAGCGCCTGGTTCACAATCGCGTGTATAGTAGGCAACCTAAAAAAAATCACCAGCACTCAGATGTCATACCGAAGAACATCCTCAAAACGTGTGGATCTTAGCATCTCATCACCCATCAGCACGGGTGCAAAACGCTGAAGCTCCATAAAACAAGCAGAATAGTCCATCACCGACATAGCGCCCTGCTGCAGATTCATGAACTCTCGAGATCTATCTGCCCTCAGTGTCTCCAGAAAGAAGAAGTCATAGAAGACTGCCTGAAAATCATCCCACACCATGTCCTTGTGATGCTCTGACTCGGTCGTCACATCCGACCACCTCCTGGCAGAATCATGCAGCATATAAGTCGCGAGCTTGACCCTCCACCCTGGAGGCATATCAAGATGCTCGAAAATAGTCTGCATCGATCCTAGCCAACACTCCGCAGCCTGTGGTCCGCCATCCCCTGAAAACGTAGGCGGATGCTACTACTGAAAGATACATGTTAGCTCTACCATAGATGTGGCAGCCTGCGGTGCTCCCTGAAAGGTCTAGAAGAACCGCATAAAGCCCTCACGGAACTGCGCCTCCTCACCTGTGTCCGTTATAGCAGCTGGCGCCACATCTGGCTCTGCTGGTGGATTAACTGGTAGCCCATGACCCGCCATCTCCGGAGTATAATTGTCGCCGCTCTCCTGGAGAACAACTCGCGGTCGTCTAGGCATCATGACACTACAAGGTAAAAGTCACGCCTCTGATTCAAGATTATTAAGACTGGAAAGCGAAGTAACCTCAAAGGAAACAAGAGTAAGAAAGCATGAAAAATTGGAAAAACAAGACTAAACGGCGTGTATAATAACTACAAGGCGTTTACTTGACTTCCCTTCCCCTTCCCGGGTCCTTCTACACGGCTAAGCCACACGGCCTCCGTCGAACAAAAGTACACGGCATGTATAATATATACGCAGCGTGTACGGTGTTATTTTCCAACTGCCCGTGTCATCTGTGACACGACCGACTACTCGGCTTGACACTACACGGCGTGTTACACCCCAACACGGCCTGTACAACACCCTGTTTCACAGCCATAAGGCTAACTCCATATGGTATTCCCTTGTACAAGACTACACGGCGTGTCCCACAGGTACACGGCATGTTCAGGGAGAGGTGACACCGGCCCGTGTTGTTAGTTACATGTCCGAGTCCCCATGTCACACTACACGACGTGTTATGTCAAGGATTTCTCCGAACCATGTTGTTAGTTACACAACCAGACTCCGGGTCACACTACATGGCGTGTCCATTCGGTACACGGCATGTTTTACCCAAGCCTTTCCCTACCCCGTGTCGCCGCCCACACAGTTTGTGACATGGGAAGAGACTACACGGCGTGTACACTGACTACACGGCGTGTACTCAAAAAGTTCATTTTTCTTCCCGAACAGAAGAGCACACACGGCGTGTATTAAAATACTACACAACGTGTATAATAGGTTTCCAGACAGTATGCCTCAGAAACTTCCCTGGAACCCAGAAAATACTGAAAAACAACACCTAAGTGTCAAATTCCCACCCGTGGGGGCCCATACTCCCCACGAATCAAATTTTGACATATTATATGTGTTATAACCAACAAACAGTCAATGATCCACCAATATCCGGTCAATGGGGGCCCATAATCCCCAAAAACCAAAGTTTGGAATCCATTCCATAAACAAGCTCAAAAAAAATACCATATCACAAGGCAGGTATTTATCAAGAAGTTATCACAATAGCATGCTTTTATAGCACAACAACTATCACAACAACATGAAAATTTCTAATGCACCTACATGGCATGGAACCTATGAAAGGCATGTGATATCTAGCATGTTCCTATATAATGCATGAGATGGAATACCCTCATCTCATCAGGTTGCAACTAAATAGAACCTACAAATAAAATATAAATAGCACAATCCAAGTGTGTCACCCAACGGTGAAAACATATCAACTGTAAAATTTACAAAACCAAAAGAATTGCAAAAATACGAGGTAGACTGGCTTTTCCATACACACGGGTTAGCTACGCCCAGACACAACTTATTACCAACTACCGTTCCATCCTATCCCTGACTACGGCTCTAAATAGTATGTCAAAGAAAAGAAAACCTCTGATACCACTTTGTAACGTCCCGGACCCGGGTGCTACTCAACAGGTGCCATGAACCCGGTTCACCACATGACCTCAAGCACATTTCCCTAAATGCAAGAGGCTGCCGACTAGCAGCGAGGGCCCAAGTCTGATAGTGGGGAAACTATGCCCTCATTTGTCAAAGTGTAACACAACGAAGTATAAATAAAACATACAACAAACAGCAGAAGCAGTAAACCATACACAACTGAAATAATCAACAGCAGTGGATATAACCAACAGTGTATAATAATGATGCTACATGTCTCAAGTTCTAAGAAAATAGCCAGAACATGTTATACATCAATATAGTACAGCAGAAAGAAGAGTACAACAAAGAAAAGCAAACAGCTGGCAGCGGCATTGCGAGCCTAGGCTCGGTCCCATGCCCTCCTACTCCTCAGAAACAGTCAAGTACCTGTATAGGGACTCTTGCCCCTATCTACACCTATAGAAACGTAATCTGTTTGGGCCGAAAAGCATGACCCAAATAGGGTGTGAGAAATATATCTCAGTAGGCACCCACCAAGGGCTCGTGCCCAACTGTGTGCTAACATGCAACAATAGTGTGCAGTGGTAAAATGCAATAAAGTAAGAAATACTACAAAGTAACTATCTTAATAGTTAAATTTCCATTTAATTATTCATTTAATCCATTTTATATAGGAAATCACCACAGTTCATTTCTAAGTAAACAACTAGTTTCCTCAGACACGTAAACTCCTACCCTCGGGTAACGAGTATCCAACACAAGAATCTGCCCTCAGGAATAACAGAGTTTTGCCCTCAGGCATAGGTAGTGTCGCCCACAGGCACAAAGTCAGCTACACACAGGCACGGAAGAAGTTGCCCTTAGGCCGAAATAACTACAGCCCACAGGCTAAATAGTGCAGTGCCCACAGGCCAATCACAACAACGCCCTCCGGCTAAACAGGTAACTGGGCCATGCCCAACATGTCAAATGCGGTAAATAAGCAATTCCTATCAAGGCAATTCTATAATTACTACTTTAAAGGCATACCCTCAGGTATCCTAGACAAACGGCTAAACAGGTAACCGTGCCATGCCCAACATGTCAAATGCGGTAAATAAGCAATTCCTCTCAAGGCAATTCTACAATTACTACTTTAAAGGCATACCCTCGGGTATCCTGGCCAAACAGCTAAACAATGAAACACAGCCCCGGGGTGGTTCCAGATCCAAGAAATGATCCCAACTAGCATTTTATTATCACAATTTAATCACCTATTCAATTCTAGGCATTAAATATAGAAAAGGCCTCAGCCACACGACACCCCAACATGGGTTCGTGGCACGAAAACGCACAAAACCGCATGACAATTGGAAATTTACAACAAGACACCTACCTTATACGCCAAAGAACATTATACCCGAACGCCGACTCCAGAAATGCCTAAGAACGGCGTAGATATGATGAAGAACAAAACCCATTCAAACGTAAATAACTTACCCACAGGAAATAATTGGTAAGAACGGTACCAGTAGAGGAGAGGGCTTACCTGTGCGGTTCCAACGAGATCATCCGAAGCTGAATCGGATTCCAGATGAACACCCGACAGATCTTCAAAGGTCTGACCTCCTCCTTTGGCTCCAAATCGGCTCAAGTGTCTTCTCTTCCAAATGAAGAGGCTACTGCCTATTTTAATCCAAAAAAAGTACACAGTGTGTACTTCTGAGTACATGGAGTGTACTTATTTCATTTAACTGTTCCTTTGGCAGCACCACCACACTGCTCAACCGTCGACATGAGTACACGACAGGTACTCCCAAATACACGGCATGTACTGTTGCCCAGCTGGCGGTTGCTCCACCGCCTTACTGCTTAGGCCTGCCTACTGACTACACGGCGTGTAAGGTACCACTACACAACGTGTAGTCGGTTCCTACACCCTTCGTCGCCAGCATGGCTATACGCCCCGTGTACCCATCCCACACGGCCAAAAGTACACGGCGTGTGGAAAATTATACGGCATGTAGTTCCAAAATTTAGAATTTTTCCCCATTTTCCATATTTTCCCAAAAACACTTAAGGAAAAGGAAAAAGAAGAAGCCCATACCTCAAAAATAAGAACCAGTTTCTTACACTTTACTCCTTGTTTGACACTCCTGGGGAATATGTTTGGTTATTGACAAGATTTTTATGAATAATTTTGAATGATTTATAGAGAAATTTAATTGTTTAAGAATGAAGTTTTAATACATAATATCCTTTATAGTTAAAAGATTCAAAAAATAAATAAGCTCTTAACTAAGGTTTTATTATTTTAGATAATGGAGGAAAATAAGAGGAACCATGAAAATGGTAACCGTAATGGACCATGCAGTGACGAACCTCCAATGGAAGCTGGAATGGAAACTTTCATGAGAATGATGAACCAACTGACTCAAGTTATGGGAAATAACTTGAATCATACAGAGATACCTATATCACCATGAAGGGGAAAACATTATGTTGATTCCATTATTCATCAACAACCACCAACCTTTAGGGGATCTACCGATCCATTGATTGTTGAAAAATGGATCAGTTATGTTGAGAATATATTTTCTATGCTCTACTGTTCAGAACAAGAGAAGGTCACCCTGGATTTTTACCGCTTAGAGGTAAAATATGATCAGTGGTGGGAACCGATTAAAAAACCGAGAACAATAGTGGAGGTTGAAGCAATGGAGCGGGAAGAGTTCATAGGGATATTCTTCAATAAGAATTTACCTCATTTTATGAGAAAAAAATAGATAAGGAGTTTCTCAAGATGAATTAGAAGGATAACGAATCTATTGGATGCTACGAGATGAAATTCACAAGGATTTCCCGTTACAACTCAAGCTTTGTTATGAATCCTAATGGGAAGGTTGATCGATTAATTGGTGGAATAAAAACTCAACTGTGGAAGATTCTATCCAATTGAGACAATGATAGATATGAGGAGATCGTGCAGAATACAAAGAAAGCCAAACTGGAGGTTAGTGAGACACAATGGTATCATAAATCCAATGACAAGAAGAGATCAACAAATCCGAGATTAGAGAAGACCTTCGATCGGGGAATAGGAAGCAAGCATGTGAAACTCCCCACGTGTAATAAATTTGGGAAGAAGCATTCAGGGAACTGCCTGCTCGGGAGAAGGAAGTGCTACAAGTGTGGAATAGATGACCATATTGCACGGAATTGTTGTAGTGAGCTGAAGCCTAAACTTTCCAATACAAATGACATGGGGAAGATGGTGAAGGCCCTACCTGATGTCCAATGTTATAAGTGTGGACAACTTGGGCACTTTTCCAATCACTATCCAAATACGAGGGTAGTGGAGGTGAACCACCATCTGCCTCGATAAAGGCCAAGGGAGAAATGTTTTGATTTTTCTATCACAACAGCTGATGTTGAAGCTCCAAATGTTGTGGTGGAAGGTGCTATTTTTATTCTCTCAAATCTAGCAAGCACTTTGTTTGATTTTGGTTCTACATATTCCTTTATTTCCTCCAAGTTTGCAAAGAATTTAGAATCAACCCCTGAATTGATAAAAGTAGAGTTATCAGTTAAGACTCCTAGTGGGATTATCCAAGAATCTTCAGTGTTTAGAAACTCTGGTATTTACTTTTGTGAGCACAATATTATTTCAAATCTAGTAGTCATTCCCATGATCAAATTCAAAATTACACTAGGGATGGACTTGATCTCAATGTATAATGCTAATATCAAATGTGGAAGCAAGGAAATCTCAGTAGTATTGATTGGAAAACATACAGGGAGAGGTATCTCAACTTGATATTTGTCTAGAAGAACCCCTATTCCTTCTTTATAGATTTTACCGATTTAGATGAATATTGAAATGAGAGTATAAGGATAGAAAATGTCCCCATCATCCAAGAATACATTGATGTATTTGATGAGGAGTTACTCGAACCTCCCCATAAAGAGAGGTATAGTTCTCCATTGAACTCATACCAGTATCTCATCTGATATCAAACACCCCATATAGGATGAAAAATGTGGACCTGGAAGAATTTTAGAAATAACTCCAAGTTCTTTGGGAGAAAAGGTTTATCTGACCAAGTGTGTATCCTTAGGGAGAACCTATTATTTTTTTAAGAATAAGGATGGATCATTACGACAATTCATTGATTATAGAGAACTGAACGAGATCACAATGAAGAACAAATACCCTCTTCCAAGAATTGATTAATTATTTAACCAACTTTTTGGGACTCAATTATTCTCCTAGATTGATATTCAATTTGGTTATCATCAATTGAGGGTGAATAAGAAAGAATTCCAAAAATTGACTTCCGATCAAGATATGGGCATTATGAGTGTGTTGTTATGCCATTTGGCTTGAAAAATGCTCCTTCTATTTTTATTGATTTCTTGAATAGAGTCTTTAAGGACTACGTTGATAACTTTTTGGTATTTTTTATTGATAATATTATGATATATTCCAAAATTCTCAAGGAGCATGATGATCATATTAGGGTTATTTTGAAAACTCTATGGAAGGATAGGATTTTTGGAAAGTTCACCAAATGTGAATTTTGGTTACAATATTTTTTTCTTGGGGAACATTATAACCAATGAAGGAATCACAATTGACCATACAAATAAAAAGGTTTTAGAGGAGTGGTATTAGCCTAAAAAATTAAATGAGATTCAAAGATTCCTTAGATTATCAGGATATTATAGGAGGTTTGTGAAAAACTATTCTCTAATTTCTAATCCATTAACCAAGTTAACTCGAAAAGAGGTCAAGTTCATATGGATAAAGGAGTGTGAGTAAAGTTTCTAAGAGATGAAGAAGAGTTTGGTTACTGAACCCCTACTAAATCTGACCTCAAATGGAGAAGGATTTGTTATTTTTAGTGATGCATCTATGAAAGGGCTTGGGTGCATCCTCATGAAATATAAGGTCATTGGTTATGCATCTCTACAGTTGAATACTCATGAGAAGAAATATCCTACACATTATCATGAGCTAGATTCGACCATTTTAGCTCTACCGATATAGGGGAATTATATTTATGGGGAGAAATGTGATATATACATAGACCATCAAAATTTGAAGTATATTTTCACATAAAAGGAATTTAACATGAGAAAAAGGAGATGGTTGGAACTTCTTAAAGCCTATGATTGTTCAATTAATTATTATCACAAAAGAGTAAACAAAGTTGCTAATGATTTAAGTAGGAACGACCCAGTTGTTCTTTCCATGATTAGTATTCAAAGAGATCCTTTGATCAATGACATTGTAAAGCTGTAAATGAGAATTATAAGTGAAGGGACATCATCAAACATATTCCAAATGATTTATCAAACTTCATTACTGGAGAAGATCAAGAAAGATTAGAAAGAAGATCCATTGTTATAAAAGAAGTTTGAGGCTGCGAAGTATTAGAAGTTTCCTGAGTTCTATATTGATCAAGAAGGTATACAAAAATTTTGTACCAGATTATGTGTTACATCTATTCTGGAAAGAAAGGAGTTGATGGATGAAGCCCATTTCTATAATTTATCTATAAATCTTAGAAGCATCAAAATTTATAGGGACCTTCGTGATCATTATTGGTGAGATAATATGAAAAGGGAGATTTTTTACTACACTACAAGGTGCCTAGTATGTCAACAAGTGAAGTCAGAGTGACAAATTCTTAAATGGGTAGTACAACCACTACCCATACCAGTGTGGAAGTGGGACAATATCACTATGGACTTTGGCACTGGTCTCCAAAAAAATTCCAAATGAAACAATGCGATATGGGTTATTGTGGAGCATCTCACCAAGACTACCCATTTTATCTCTATTCGGGAAGATTTCTCTCTTGATGAACTTTCCAGGATTTATGTGAAGGAAGTGGAAAGGTTGCATGTAGTTCCACTTTCTATCGTATCTAATCATGATCCAAGGTTCACATCAAAATTTTGGAGAGGACTTCAACATGATCTGAGTACCAAATTAAATTTTAGTATGGCCTATCACCCCCAAACTGAAGGAAAATCAGAAAAGATTATTCAAACACTCAAGTACATGCTGAGAACATACTAAATGGAATTTAAAGGTGGATGGGATCAACATCTCCAATTAGTTGAGTTCTCTTACAAAAAAAACTTCCACTTGAGCATTAAAATGGAACCCTATGAAGATCTATATGGGAAGTGATGTAGAAATCCTACTTGTTGGGATGAAGCTAGTGAGTGAAAACTTCGTGGGATTGATCTTGTGCAAGATATGATAGAAAAGACTCATGCCATCCAACAACACATTAAGGCTGATTAAAGTTGGAAAAAGAGCTATGCCGACAACCATTGAAGGGACTTGGAGTTTAGTGTTGGTGAAAAAGTATTTATTTGAATTTCACTTAGGAAGAGAGTCATGAGGTTTTGGAAGAAAGGGAAGCTCAACCCCAGGTATATTGGATGCTATGAAATCCTTGATTGTGTGGGAGAAGTGGCCTATTGGCTTGCAGTTTCTCCAAATCTAGAACAAGTTCATGATGTGTTCCACATATACCTCTTGAGGAAGTACATACCTAACCTTTCACATGTACTAAATCTAGAGGTGGTACAACTGGAACATGACCTCTCTAATGAGGAGCATTTGGTGGAGATCTTGGACCGTAGTGACAAGTTTCTACGCATCAAGACTACCCACCTAGTTAAGGTGTTGTGGAGGAACCAAAAATGTGAAGAAGACATGTGAGAACTAGTGGAGTCTATGAGGCAAAGTACCCACACATTATCTCTTCATAGGGTACAAGTTAAAATTTCTAGGATGAAATTTCTTAAGGAGGGAAGAATGGAATGACCCAAACTTTTGAATAATATTTGTTTCCTGATTTTTTATGTCATTTTATTTTATACTCAACAAAATTATATCATTTAATTAATGAAGTGATTATAATGTGAAGTGAGTATAATTAAAATGAGACAATTGGGTTTCAACTGTTACATTACTGTTGGACAATATGACTATTGGAAACTATACTCTTAATGTTATGATTATAGTTTATAAATACAAATGATAATGGTTAATGAATACCGAAAGAAGAGTCGATGGCCTCATCTAGTATACTCGGGCCGTACGAATCCCATCTATCGGAGCTTGGGAAGGAGGTAGCATCATTGGGATTTTCTCAGGACCAAGCCCAAGATAAACTCTAATATGCTAAGCATGAATAGAATTGTTTATGAGAGAAGTCCAAGATGATAGAAATCACCACTCAAGAAATGTTGTCTGAGTTACCCCAAGATTCTATCACCATTGCACACCTTACTCTTAGGTCCTATGCATGTTTTATAAGGGGCTATGTAATGAGGCCTTAATTAATTTTTGTAATCCTTTTGTTTGAATTTTTTTATTTCTTATAATGGTAAAATTTGTGAATAAAAAATGTTAAAATATATATATGGTGAATTTATTGAAGTTCCATATTATTGGTAAATTTTAGAAAAAGGGTTTTTAAAATATTTTTGTATACTTTAAATTATTAATAATGTGAAATGATTTCCAAAAAATGGTCTTATACAATTATGATCAGTTATAAATTTACAATCTAGTAAGATCAACTTAATTTTTGGTGAATAGTAAATTATAAATAGTAATATTACCCTTATAAATTGTAATGTGACCAATGGAATATTAACCTCACATAAGAATGTATAAATATAATTTGGTTTTTTGATTAGGTAATGTGATACAATAGCATAAGTAAATAACTGTTTCAGAAATTTTTAGTTAAGTATTTGTATTTTTTCAAATAAATTCTAGTTTTAATTAAAAATTAAATGTTTCATAATTATAAATTTTTTTTTCATAAAATGGAGTTCATTTTTGAATTTAGAGCATCGATATTAGGTTAGGGTGAATTTATGATATTTTTATAAAATGTTTGGTTTTTTAGTGAATAGTACACATATAGTTTTAAGTTTCGGTGTGTTTAATGACATCATTAATGATGTAATAATGATGTAATAATTATGGTATAATTTTGTATAGTAATATATGTTATGAGGTGTCCCATGTGGAAAATACTGTGGGAAAGCTCATGGTTTTGCAAATAACACTAATGAGGTGTCCCTTGGAAATTAATAAAATATTCCCTCACTTTTGCTATAAATACCAACCCATTACCTTGATTACTTTCATTCCAAATTCCTCCTCAATGAATCTAAGCTTTTTTTACCTCCCTAGGAGTCCTCCCAATGTGTCCTCAATCTCTCCAAGGTCCCAACCATTGAGTTTTTGAAGTTACTCTTCAATGTAAGGGAACCTTTCAACCTCCTCTTTTAGTCAACACTTCTTATATGTCATGTATTTTAATTTCAATTTTCATATGTTGGGGTACGATATTATATATCCATATTAATGTAAGTTTTATGTCCATATTATGATATACCCTTTTTTCTCTCATTAATTCACTTTCGAAATTTTTATGTGACGCCCTAGGTTGCCGAATTTTCGTAAAAGAAATCACATCTTCTCTTTTTCTTTCAAGACTCCTTTTAATGTGGTATGTTATTAATATATCCATAAGATGATCTTATTTAAATTTTATTATGTCCATATACTGTATTATTTTTTATTTATTAGTGGGTTTCCCTTTTCCTCTCTATTTTTAATGTTTTCTAAAACCATGTTATATAACCATTATGCTGTAGAAATTTTGTCTCAAAATCTCTCTCTTTTTCTCAGGAAATTCTCTTATTTTCTTTGTGTGAATACCCAAAAATATTTTAGTTCTAGGGGTATTCTTCAAGAAATAAAAATGGTATATTTGTTTCTGGATTTGACAAACATAAAACCCTCATTCCTTTTCCTTGGGTTATAAATGACATAACAATCATGTTTTTAAGCACTTTTAAACGTCACGATTTTGAAATAAAACCCATTTTGTTTATTATCTATGGGTTATTTATGAAATTTTTGATTATGATATATGTGGAACAAATTAAAATAAATAAATATTAATAGTGAAACCTAATATCACTCCAATTTATTTGGTAAATAAATTAATCTCTAAAGATGACAAGTTTTATGATACCTTGGTGAATAACGTTGGTAACTTTTATGACACCTTGGGGAAGAACCTTGGTGATATGTTCATGAATGTATAAATTAAAATTAGTAGAAACCTTTTATATTTATGTTTTAAGTTATTATTATTATGATATGAATATTTATCTACATTTTCTTATTGATATCGCTCAAGTTCCCATGTAAACTGTTTCAATTGATTTCCTTACTGGACATTCTACTCATTGTTTCATTTGATGTGTGTCTCCAGGTTATGAGATTCAACAATTTTACATAGGATGAGATTTTCAAGAATATTTTCAAGGTTATTTAAAATAATTTTTTTAGGTTATCATGTTTTATGTTCCTGATTTCTAAGACACTAAACTTTAAAGATCATTTTTTTTGTAAAATGTAATGAAAATTTATGTAATAAAATGGTGGGATGCCATAACTTTCAAGGAAAAATGATTTTAATTTTTTTATTGTTTTAAAATATTCCTTTATAGGTTCTAATGATATTTTTAAAGAAAAAAGTTTCCAAAATGTTTTATGCTTTAAAAATCATTTTTCAAAGAAGAAATGACATTTTCCTTAAGAAATTTTTTTAGAAGATATTTCAAAATTATTTCCTAGCTTAGATAACATCCTTTGTTGTAACTCATTCCTTTATAGGGAAATTATTCAATATTTCCAATCATATTATTTCTCTTAATGTATTAATTTTTTATGGAATGATGTTTGTGAAACCTGTTCCCTTTCAGGGGTCATATGATTTTGAAACCTACTTCTTTTAACGAGTTATGTTTATGATGAAATCATTATGAAACCTATATTTCTTATAGGTTATGATATGATTACATGTTTATAATACCCATTTCATTTCAAGGGTTCTGATATTATTTTTTATGATATTTTGGCACATATATGAATTATTTCATTATGCGATTGGTGAGACCTATATCTCCCCTAATGCATTGGGTAATGATTTTTATATTATGAGATTGACATGGATGGAATGAGGAGTGAACATGGTTCAATATTACATGGTTGAAACAAGGTGTGATATCAGTTCAGTAATAAAGGGATGGAATAGGGTGTGAACCTGATTCAGTAAAGGAATTTTTCTACAAAGATAGACTAAATAGTGATGTCTTGACCACTATGGAAATCATTATATATGGTTATGTGTTTTCCAAAATTCCATATTTTATTCCCATGTTATGCATTAATGTATTATGTTATTTATTTCCTTATGATTCATGTCTAATGAAATTCCATGATTTATTCCATGATTCATGTTTATGATCATTGATATGCAGGGTATGATATTCTATTTTCATTATCACGTACTAATACCCCTATACTCGTTATTATGAATATGTATCTCTCCCATGTTTACCCTTGATGAGCATCTGAGCTCACATATTTTAATGTTTATGTACCTAGGGTTATGAAGATATGTATTATGTTTGATGTTTCAAAGAAGGGTGATAGTCAAGAATAACCAAGTTGTAGACGATGTATCTCATTTATATACCAGTGTTTAGGGTTCCATGTTTCCAAAGGCATTAAAATAGTACAATATTTGGGTTTATTTTTGTATAATGCTTTAATTATTCCAAAAAATTTATGTAATGTTAATGTATGAAAATTTAGGGTCTCTATACTAACTTATTCTCAAAGTTTGTTCGGTTCGCAGTTGAGGTAGTCTCAAATGACCAGCTGAAGGATCAAAAGTTTGAAATTGGGTTGTGAATGGATATCCAATCTCAAGTATTATTGTTCAAGTTGAAGACTTATGCTATATTGGTTGATCATGATTTTACGGTTGAGGTCTACTGTAGTGTAATGTATGGTTTCTCTAGGGTAGTGTTATAAGTGGGCTAGGGAAGTGGCAGTTCTTCCGAGAAGAAAAGAAAGTGGGATGAGTAGGAGAAGAAGGGTGGTTGTAGTTCAGGCCATCCTTCCCAACTGTCTTCATATGTGGATTCAGGTGCTAGTTTAGTTGTGCACCATAAATGTGGGATGTCAGGGAATATGCAGTTATATTTTTATCCCAACCTAGGCCTTGCCACTAGTGTGGAATTATGAGGTACTCGAAGTAGTTTTGAAAGTTGGAATGCTCATATAAAAGAGTTTAAGGATATATAGATTCCAAGGGGATGTCATCCATGTCATAACCATCAAATAAAGTAGATTTTTGGTTTGGAAGTCATGGCGGAAGGGCTGATTCTACTTCCAAGAAGAGTCTATTCAAGGTAGATCCACATGCCAGTGGTTGTTCTTAGGCTCAAGAAGAGACCAGAAAACTTCATGATCTGGATCCAGCACCAGTAGAATATGATAAAGGACCTATGAAAGTTCGAGGTACCATTCTTATTTAATCATCCATATATATTTTGTTGTGTGATACTGGTTCTTATTTTTCATTTATTTCTTCTTGTCTCATGGATGCATTGAAATTGTCAACTGACCTTATACTGTATACAATGGAGTTGGTGACTTATCTTGGTAAGAAATGTGAGAAGGGTTTCATGTGTTCATATTGCATGCTCACCATGTCTGGGGTTGAGATAGAATGGGATTTATTGGTTCTATAAATGGAAATATTTTATATGATTCTTTTTATGGATTGGATGGTGTGATTTTAGGTACACATTGATTATTATCATCAATTATTGAATTTCATGTAACCTTAAGGGAGTAACCTGGTTTTTCAAGGTGAATGGGATCCTTGGTTGGGATGTATTGGACCTACACTTTTGGAATTTGGAAATCTCACTCCTCAATTTTTATTGTTCATGTTAGAGGGTGGTGGTGGTGTTTTTAAGGTTAGATTACCTCTTACGGTAGATGAGTTTCCATGGTTATTTCTAGAATAATTTGTAGTTTTTCCTCTGGAGAAGGATATGGTGTTTCCAAAATAATTGGTGTTGGGAACACAATACATTTCTCTTCCCTCCTATCATATGTCCTCCATCGAGTTGAGATAATTAAATGTATAACCAGATGATATTAAATCCAACGGATTCATTCACCTGAGTGTCTCAACTTCAGCCGCCCCTATCTTATTTACTAAGAAGGATGATGGATCTCTCTCTTAGTGTATCGATTACAAGAAGCTGAATAAGGTGATGATCAATATGAAATACCCTTTTACTCATATTATTGAACTTTTTGATCATCTTAAGTGGTGAGGTGTTTCTCCAAGATTTATTTTCATTTTGGTTATCACCAGGTCAGAGTTAGAGAGAATGATGTTCCAAAAACAACTTTTTAAAGTAGGTACGACTATTTTGAGTACTTGGTTAGGCCATTCAGGTTGAAAAATTCTCTAGAAGTCATTATGGTGATAATGAACCGGGTGTTCCACAAGTATATTATTTATTTTTAATTGTATTTATGGATGACAACCTAGTTTATTACAGATTCGAGGAGGATCATGATCAATATTGGAGGATCATATTGACCACCCTATAAGATCGTTGACTCTATGCGATGTTTTCCAATTCCACATTTTGGATTAGGGAGGTGAATTTTCTTGGTCATGTGATCTTAAAATGTGGGGTTTTGGTGGACCTAAAGATGATCTATGTAGTGATGTCATGGAAATAAGAGAATAATGTTTTTGAGATCATGAGTTTTTTGGGCTTGGTTGTGTATTATAGGTTGTTTGTTAGAGATTTATCTTGACTTTATTCTTCCATAATGATTATCTCCCAAAAGGGGGTGATGTTTAAATGGGGTTCTGATTGTGAAGTGTCCTTTGTGGAGATTGAGTAGAGATTAAACACATCCATTGTTTTGATTTTCCCAAATCTATAAAGGGATACATTGTATATTGTGATGCATCATGTATGGGTCATATGTGTGTGCTAATTCAGGATGTCCATGTAGTGGCATATGGTCCTCACCAACTCTGGCCACATCAAAATAATTACCCAATACAAAACCGGGAGTTGGTGGTGGTGATACATGCCTTGAATATGGGGATCATTATTTTTTAAGAGAAGTTTTTATTTTATTTGAATCATAAGAGTTTGTATTGTATATTCTCTAAGAAATATTTCAATTTAAGGTAGAATCATTGGGATGAGTACCACTAAGGATTCAATTTGGATATTTCATATACTCCAAAAAAATGTAATATTGTAGAAGATTCTTTAAGAATAAAAGTTTTGAGGAAAGCTATAAATGAGTGTAGTGGTGTGCATACTTTTATGGGAATTATTTTACCAGATGCATCTGGAATTCAAGGATCATAGTATAGGTATTTTCTAGGATAGTGTTTAGTAGAAAACTTTCCTTATGGAGTTGATTTTTAAAGAGAAAATGGCTGACAAGTTGTGATAGAATTTTGTGTAATTTATAAATGGTGGGGAGGTTCCTAGTGATTGGTATTTGTCTCTTGAGGGAGTTATGTACTTTAAGGGTCACTTCACAGTGTCATTTTAATTATGGAAAGTTTTGATTTAGGATAGCCACTAGTCTCAGTGGTCTATTCATCCTAGTACCACCAGGATGTTTCACAATGTGATTCATCAATTCTGGTGGCTAGGTATGTGGTGAGACATATCTGATTTTGTGTCTTAGTATTCAACATGTTATAAGGTTAAAGAAGAGAACCAAAGACACTATGGTTTTCTTCAGCACTAACCCAATCCTACCTAGAAATGGGATGAGGTCGCCATGGATTTTATTATTTGCTGACCTCATACGACTCGAGGAAAGAATGATATATGGGTAGTGATTGACTGTCTAACCAATTTATATAAATTTATTATAATGATATATTTAGTCAAAGAGGATGAGTTGTGTTGGTTGTAAGTTCAGAAGATAGTGAGGCTTTATGGTGTACTATCTACTATCGTTTTAGTGAGGGACATTCATTTTACCAATTGAGTTTTGAAAGACCTTAAAAAGGAAATGGGGTCACAAATAAAGATGAGTACAAAATCCCATCCTCAAATGGATGGCCAGAAAGAGTGGGAGAATAAAATCTTGGAGGACATGATCTGGGCATGTGTGTGGGATTTTAAAGGATCATGGGGATAACCATTTGTTTTTGGTGAAATTTTCATATAATAATAGTTACTAATACTCAAAAAGAATGGCACCCATTTATGGAATTTAGGGTCGGCCTTTTTGGTCTCAGTTATATTGGGGGTGGTGGGTAAAACCTCAATGTTGTGACCTAGCCTTATATAGGAAACATATGATAAAGTGATGTTGATTCGAAAATATAGTTTAATAATGCAGAGTCTAAAAAAGTATTATTCTAACCAAAGGTTTAGAGATTTGAAATTATCCATAGACGATTGGGATCAAAAAGTGGATCCTCATATGGGTCACTGTAGTCTTGATAATAAAGAGAAGCTAATTACATGGTATGTCATACCTTTTGAGATTACTAAGATAGTTTGTAAGGTATAATACTATTTATATTTTCCTTCTCAGTTGGTGTCAATTCTTGAATTGTTTTATGTCTCTCAGTTAAAGAAGCATAATCTGGATCCGTCTCATGTTTTGAATTTGGAGGAATTGGAGTTGGAATCATTTTTTTTATGTTTGAGAAGCCAATACAGAATGTGGATTCCCAAGAGACAGTGATTTTTGGAAAATTCTCACCATTGGTCCGAGTTCTTTGGAAGAATGGTAATGATGATCATGATACTTGGGAGTAGAAGTCTTAGGTTGAGGAGCAATATACACTTTTGTTCTGTGATCAAACATAGAAATGACTTTTTTATGGACTAAAGGTTTCCATAGTGTGGAGAATTTCTACATCTGTGATTTTATTTTTAGGTATTTTTCAAATTTAATTTGGTATTATATTCATCCCTTGGTTTTATAAGGCGTTTTAGAGAAATACTCAGTTTCTAGGCTCAATGGTAGGTGGTGCATATTTGGCACACAATTAGGGGAATATATGTACCAGCTTAGAGGGAACCATGTGCCCTGGAAAATGACACTGTATAGGCCACACTACCAACTGCACGAGCATGCACCAGCCACCTAGAAATTGTGCGACCTACCCAGGTCCTAAAAAATTAGAATTTCACTATTTTTACATCCCTTATTTGAGCCCAAATCACCCCTAATATGATACATCTAGGATTTTAAGCTATTGGAGCATCCTTCAATCCCTCTTAGCTCCATTGAAATCCATTTTGGATGGATTTATACTTATATATTCAATGAATCATTATGTATGTCTATTTTATCTTGATTTCCTCCTTCTTCTAGTGTTTGTCTTCCCCCCTTTTTGGGTTATTCTTTTCCGGTGGGTTGTTTGACCTAATAAGGGTTAGATGTTGAGTTTATTGGTGAAATATTAATATTTTTTGTTAGTTATTTCCTTTATAGGGTTCGTGTGAGGTGAGGTTGTGGTTTTCCACTAGATTTCGAAGTTTTCCATGCTTGAGACTGGTGATATCATGTTTTATCATTATTAGATGATTTTGGTGTTCATTATTTGCATCTAAAATGTGTTCTATGGATTTTTTGAAATGTTGAAAATGTGTTTTTAAAATTATTTTATATGATTATGTGTTGAAAGATATTTTTACAAAGTAAACGAGTTTTTTTTTTCATTTGAATTCCATGTGATGTTTCTTAAACTTGTTCTCTAAATTGTGTAAATGGTGTGAAGCATGTTTAAAAATTGTTTTGTTTTGTGTGCGAACTTGTTATGACTTTTTACTATTAAAAGTGATGGTTTTTCATGTGTATACATGATTCTTTACATGTGATTGTGAAGGTGGTGACTTATGTGACATGTGAAATAGAAATTGAGCATAAGGGGGATCTTAGGTATCTAGGTGGGAGGACTAGGAATAGTAATCTAGTTCGATTGCCAGGGCCAAGTCTCGATTCCTTCTAGAAGGTTTAATGATAAATCACTTACAAAACATTAAGCACTGGGGACTAATAGACCTTGGGATATGTTCACCTCTATGTGATCATGCATGAGGATACTGTGGGTAATGGTTACTATACCATGTTTCACCGAGATATGAGTTTCCCAGGGTCCCACTAGAGTTAAATCCTATAGGTATTTCCCATGATATGGTTCTTTCTTGAGATGTGGTGCTCACCATTAGCTTATGGGTGACCTTTTTTTCTTTATAATTTCTTAACATGCTTTCTTTAGAGATGTTTTATTTAATATTTTTCCTTAATGGTTTTACTTAAAAATGTTTTCATTTCCCTCATTAAAACCTATATGTTAATTTACCTTGTAATGTTATGGAATGAAATATTTCTTTCAGGTGGAATACTAATTGGACTTGGAACACACCTTACATACAACCTTGGGTGTATGTAGAAATTGTTATGTATGACCCAGGTAAAGTCAATATATTCTCTTGTGGTGATGGTGGTTCTAGTTTCTAGTGTTCTTATCTTGATGTTTTTGGAGGATGGAGATTAAGGGTGATGACCCTCTTGCTGCAAGGAGGATTTGGGGTTTTGGTTTAGATGGTTCCCATACCATTCTAATTCTTTTTTTAGTTTTAGTAAAATTTGTAAAATATTTATTTTGAATTTTTGTATCCATTAGGGTTCTGGATATTGATTTTAAAATGATGTTTCATTTTGAGTATTGTTCATTATTATTTATTATGGGTGAAATCATTAAAAAAATGTTAATTTTTTATACCCATCAAATAATTTCCAGCCTATAGTGATTGGGAAATACCTTCAGACCTTTCCACAAGCCATGTTGGGTGTCAGGTCAGATGGTACACTAGCTTGGTTCCTGGTAGAATATTAATGGGGATATAGATACACCATTCCATATAAAGTAATGTGTATAATATGATATATATTGGAAGGGATGAAAATTTATGACACTAAAACCTTAAAATTTTAGAAAGTTTCAATTCAGAACCCCATGAAGGATATGATATCAAATTAAAAACTAAACCCCATGAATAAAGTAAATATAATGATAATTTATTTGGAAAGACAATAGAAAAACCTTTCAAATAAATCATGGTGTATAATTAGAAATATGTCTCAAGATGATAAAAATTGAGAGAATAAACCCTTAAATTAATTCCCAACTTCCACTCAACTGATTGAATATCATTTATAACAATAATATTCGTTTTAATAAACAATTTATGAACATTATTTTTTATTTATAATTTTATAAGATTTATTTATACTGAATATCTAAATGATTTTTTCGGTTTTATCTATTTTCAATATCATTAATGTGTAATCTTAATCAGTTTGAACTAGTTTGGTAATAAAGATTTTGTTCATAATTATTCAACCAAAATTAATCATTTCCAAATCAGAAAAAGAATTTTAATTTTTTTAATAATTAATTATAATCTAATGAATTTATTATACGTGTTTTTTTGGTTAATATTCCCAAATATTAAATCAATGATGTGCTTGATTCTGGGATTTATGTCCAATAAGTGTTGGTATCTAAATTAATGAGTTAATAATAATTTTACCATTAATTAAACCAAACCAAATATTTATTTTCTTATGTATATCATATAATATTTGTAATTATGTTCTTATATTCACCTATTATACTTTTTAAAAGTATGGTCTAAGTAAGTAGTTAGACCAAACCAAACACTAACATGCCATAATTAATGTATTATTATTATTATGAGTGTAGATTAAATTTCCATAATATCATTATTAAGAAATATTATTGACTGTATATGAATAATATTAGGTTGTAAATCATATAATAATAAAGTTAAATAAATAATAATGAATCCTAATGAGGAAAAAGATATGTTACTTTGTTGAGACTATAGTATTCCAAAAACCGAATTTATGTTATTATTTTTTTGATAAATGGGAGTGAAGGATATTTTATTTTAATTTTTCTTTTCCTAATCAATTTTTTTCTCCATATTTTACATTTTTCTCCAATCCCATACTTATTATTGGAAAATAGAGTTGGTTGTGAAAGTTGTAAGTCGTCAGTTCATATAGGATGTTGTCCGCACAATGGATGAATGATTTTTTTGTATTTGTTAATGGAAAAATGGAATGGTGGTTAATAGTTATTCCATTAGAATAATTAAAAATTTAATACAATATATACTAGTGAAATTATATATTAATTATAAAACTCATTTTGGGAATGAATTAATAAAATGTGAAAATTCTATGAATAAATACTCACATTGAGGACTTGAGAATTCCCAAGAATGACTCTTTGGAAATGGACATATTATGATAATCTGTGATGAATAATGGATCAAGGAAACTAATATGGATTTTATTTTAACTTAAAAAAGAAGAATTTTTATAGAGGACCAAATTTAAGGAGTTGTCTTGAACAGGTGGTGATATCCCACTTTTTTAAGTTGTGAGAATTGATTTTTTAAATACTTCCATTTAATATGAAGAGATAGAATTACTAAAATGTTCAAAATACTCATAAAGAGACACAAATTAGAGTGGGGTATGATATACCAATTATAATCCATCAACCATTCATTAAAAAACATTCTTAAAACATGTTTATAAGTCTATATTTTTTTTCAAAAAATTTCACATTTAACATTCTTGATTTTACATCAGGAAGTAATTTGTTACCAAAGTAATATTTTTTTAATGAAAAAACATTGATTTAAATGTAATTTAAAATTAATTATTCCAAATATGAAATGAATTTATTTATATAAATTTTCTATGGGTAAGAATAATCTAATTTAACATTCACATATGTAACATGTAGAAACCATTTTTAAGGAAATGTATAATAATATGCTTCAAAATTATATGTAGGAAAAAGTTATCAATATAATTAATTTTATGTGTATAAATTTATTTATTTTAGAACATATAAATTTTATTTGGATTTCATAGAATGAAAAAACAATGTTTTATTAAAAATTATATTTAGTTAAATGAAAATTCTAAAAATAGTTTATTTTAATGAAAATTAAAACCAAAGTTCATAGAATGATAAACATAGGTTTTAAAAATTCAGAATTGAATTTAAAAAGTATATTTCTACTCCTTAATTAAATATTTGATAAATATAAAGTTTTTATAGTCTTCTATGTCTTACTTCTATAATGATAATGTCATCAATATAATGTTTTTCTCTAAAAATTGATTTTTTAATTACTTCCATAAAAATATAATATTTCCGTAAATTATAATAAATTAATTTAAGATATTAAAATAATTTTTAATCCAAAGTTAGTGTTTATTTTATTCAGTTTTATATTTTAGATGTTGAGAATTTAACTCTTTAATAAATACATAATTATATAATTATAACTTATTTCAAAGGAGAATACTAATTTTCGTATAGAAAATATTTTTATTCTTATTTCCTATCAATTAATAATAAAATTTATTTTTTAAATGCTATTATCATTAGTATTATTTATTAACTACATTATATTTAGCTTCTTTAAATAATGTGTATAAATGAACATTTTATAAGTGTAACATTTTATAGCTTAATTTAGTCTTATTAGTTAATTATATAAAATAATTGAATTTTTTAGTGCCATAGTATTAATAATGACATTTAGTTTTACTTATACATATATTTCATAATTTAGAAAAATCAATTTTTACAAACAAATTATACTATTTCATTTTAACTATTATATAATATTCAATGGTTTATTGTGGTTTCATGTTTCATGTAGAGAAAGCTAGAAAACAAATTAGGTTTCATAAGAAAATAAAAACTAAATCACGAGTTATGGAACCTTTCCTTGCATAATAGAAGAATAACATTCCTAATTTAGAATAATTTTTGTACATATTCATGGGTGTGTACTATATAAAACTCACCATTTTCTTTCACCTAAAGGTTTAATCACCCCCTCTTTCACTATTTTCTTCTTCTTTTTATATTATTTTTCTTGGATCATATAAATCATTCTTGATTAGTTTATAAATGCACTCTATTGAGTATAAGTGATTATTGAGGTGTTTTAAAGATGATTAAGGTTTATAAAAGAATATTTTCAACTTTTAAGAAGGTTTTTGTGAAGTGTTGTCTAATAATATTCAATGTTAGTAACATAAAATTATTAAAAATATAAATAAATTAACATTGTTGGGTTATAATAGTGATCAAATAGAGGCCAATGGATCGATGATATCAAAAAAATCCCATAGGTATTAGGCCATCAATTAGAGTGTCGATTTTTTCCATGATTTCTTATAAGTTAAATTAGATAGATTGTATAATTAATTTCAAAACAAGTGCTACTCTAGTGATACAATATTTTAGAACATCATGTTTACTCAATGTTCTCATGATATTGGATTAAGTACAAAAGAGGAGTTTGAGGTACATTTGTAAAATTTAATAGTTTGATGTATTTTGAAGCTTACTGAACTGATGTAATCAGTAAAATGATCATTTTAGAAATGTTACAAAATTATAAAGATATAAATTTTTTATGGTACTATTTGTTATCAAGTAGATATTTATGAATTCATTCAATAAAAATATGAATACCTGATGTTTTGATGTTTTTTCTAATAAGGATTATATTAAAAAAAGACTTTTATGATATCTAATTAAAAAATATCTTCAAATTTCAAGATATAAAGAAATTTAGAACTATTTTATGATGTTATATCCATAAAAATTGCATAAGTTCATCAGGAATAAGGTTATCCATAGGTTTATCATATGGTAAACTCTAATTCAACAGATCAAGTTCACCCAAAAACTCTTTTTAATGTCTTAAGATAGATTAATTGTTATTGAATCTCTAGATAAATAGGAGTTTAGTAGATCACTATGAAATCATTAGTCATGTTTTCCCAAAATAAGTTCATCAGACAGAGGCATCCTTTCAAACATACTAGTCAAATGTTTGTGAATCTATTTCATCAGATGAAGGTAGAATCTTGAAAATTGTTTGAAGGGTCTCATACGATGTTATGAGAAAATACTAGATAAATGATTCACCGTATAAAAAGTTTTTATAATGTTATACAAGATAAAATGTATTTATATATTTATGATATTTTTGTGAAGTATTTAAAGTTAAAATGTAGAGATGGATGTTCAATATCTAAATAATCATAAATAATAAATCTTGATTCTATATTAGATTATTGGTTACTTGAAGAATATTACTGATATTTAAATTTAAGGAATGTCATTTATAATAATTTATATTCTTATATTTTAGAATTATTGAATGTGATCAACCAAAGGGAGTATTAAGTGGGGTGTTAAATGTTTGAGTGGGATATTTGAATTTGAATGTTTCACCCCTTCCTTATGATGTGGAGAAACACATCCTATATAAATTGATGATTATACATCTATTATAAATATGAAATTATAGTATTTAGGTTAATTTATTTATAATTAAAGAGTAGATTATGTGAATAGTGTGATGAGGAAATAGTTTGATGGATATCAGATATAGTTTACTATTAGTTGGTGTAGGAAGAATGATGTGCCATAGTGATTAGATGAACATCAATTCATTTTGTATTGGATGAATGGTGGGATGATAAGATCATAATAATAGGGTATTAAATCATGTTTCATCTGACACAATATTTCAGTTGAATATATAATCAGACATATAGAGTCATTCTTATGTTCAAGAAGAATTTATTGATTGATGCACTAAAAAAGTGAAGAGGGAGAATAAAAATTTGTAAGAAAGAAAATTTATGGATTTCCAGAATAATATTGATGAAATTTAACCCTATCATGTATTTTTCTTATTATTGTTACAAAAACCTTTTATATTAGTATTCTATTAATTTTAACTATCAATTAACTATAGTATTATGCAAGAGATATGATATTACCTACTCACTATACCCACATAAATAATTATTTTCTAGTATATTGTGCACTCTTGGATTGTTTCCAAAACATTCAAATTATCATATATTCTTTTTGAGTATTGATCCTTGTAATTACATGTACTTATGTGGATGGGATTTTGTGTTTTTTTCAGTAGTTCCATTTCTCACTCACCTGAGGAAAACATAGTTTCTTAATAATGAGAACATGAAAAGTATAACATAACTAATTCACCCATTCCACCAATCAGTGATCACACATATCCAATTTGATCCTTTTACCTTAATTATCAACTTAACCGCTTCCTTTTCAATTCTAATAAAAATATTCAAGACATTTAAATTCATTTTTGAATGATTTATTATCCATTGATATCGATCCTTTCCTTATTCAAGAAGAATAATTCTTGATTTTAGATATAGTCCCCATAATTATTGAAATTATGTGACCAATATAAATAGAAAAATTATTCTATCATTTAATGAACCAATTCCAAAACCTCCAACAACACCAAAAATGGCCAGTCATCCTTGCTTGTTTTCCCTTTAATTGTAATATCACAATATTTTTTAGCATTCTATTTTTAGTTATAACCATTATCCTTTTAGGATCTTCCTGTGGTGATAATTTTATGAATGTTTTTATATCCATCATTGATGATACATTGGATTTCATTGAAATTTTTTTACCATATATACCCCAACTGGGATTTCTAATATATACTAGAATGTGTACCATCATTACACGATAGTTGGAATTTTATTCTCCATGATCATATAAGGGATTCATCATTATATGACATCATTCCATTTTTTAAACAATTATGATTAATTTTGGAAGAAACAGACTTTTCACATAAATTAAAGGAAACAAATTTATCTTTCAAGATTAAAGAAGATTCAAATAGTATTTATTATAGTTTTCATGATTTAACATCTTATATAAAATAATTCATGTTGAGTGAAGTCTCTTTATTCGGAACTGATTTGATGTTTTCTTCCCATTAACTTTTCAACTTGTCAATCAAATCCTTATGTATCTTAATTAATTGTTGTAATTAAATAATAATATCAATAATTATTTTTTATTTTATCTCTGATTAGGCATCAAGGACACCAATAATAGCTCTATGAGTTTCTTCAAAAGTATATTTATTCTCTATTAGGAATTTTGAAATATTTTCATTCTCACCATTGTAAAATTGAAGTGAATATTCTAGAATTATTATTATTTCATTACTAATAATTAATGATTGATCCTTGGATTTAAATTATTCGATAAAATTATTCCAAATTAAAATATACTTTACTAATTATTTTTATAGGTTTTACATAACATACCAATTGTGTATTCTCTTCTTCTGGTTCCTGGATCATCTTAAACCCATGAATGTATAAATGAACAAGAACATTATAAATATAATATTTATCCTCATGATGGGGATTTAAACTGATATATTTTATCTATCCTCATTAATATTTGAACCATGATTTTGGAATGTATGATTCTTAAAAAAATTTATCTAATAGTATAAACTTTTGTCCACCTTTAATAAATGGTGAACCATCATTCTTCTTGAAGCTCTTCCTTAGCTCCATTACCACTTTGTCCTCTATATTCTATAAAGTTATAGACCAAACCTCTATATGGGTAAAAAATTTGACAGTTTTTTATCATTCCAACAACAAATTTTTTGTATATTCTTTAAATATGCCCAAATAATATTTTTTGAGAAAAAAAGAAAGATAATTGATCTAATCTGAGGAAACATGTATTATATGTGATAAAACTTTTAATTTGATGATAGTATTGTACAATTATAGAAATATTAGGTGAATCATTTTATATTATTTTAGTTAATTTCTTAGTCCTTATTAATTATACCCTCTTAATATTTTAATTATTCTCTCAATTAATATGAATTGATCTATTTATAGACCCTTAATAGTCACAAACTCATAAAATGATCAAATTATGAGATAAAATCAAACAGTGATTTTAAAATATTTTATCATAATAGAATAATATACTTTTTACTTTATTTTAGTCAAGTATGGGTCAAATATTATAACTAATTAATTTGCATTGGTCTCAAATACATGTGTATGACACATCATAATCTCATTGCTCACAAGGTTTTGGTAAAATGATCCATATCACTTTGGTAGGTGTAAGAGATTCCAAATGATACCTCATGGTAGTTGATATCTCTTAATAGAGCATATATCTCCTAACTATTATGGATATTATTATAATTCATCACTACAATCATCCAATGTTCTCCTTCTAAACACTAAAATAGGACCTCTAATTTGTGTCTGGATGCCACTTATATCAACCAGTGACACCTTTTTCATCAGTAATAGGCCTTTAAGAATCAATATATAAATGAATTAAAACATAATGAATGGTTTCCTTATCCCCATAACTTATCCTCATAATAAAAATATTTTATAGATAGGAGGATATATTATATTTTATTCTCCTTCAATCAATATCAATAATATAATTATATTAATGGATATCATATTCATTTTCTTCTCAGACATAAGAATATCTGATAGATTTCCTTATCGTACATATACCTCTTCTCATTAATGCCTAGTATATTCACTATAAAATATCATTCGCTACTATATCTTCGATACACCACATAGTATTCAATAATATGTATCATAAAAACTCCAAAATAATATTTTTCATCTTCTTTATATACATAGAATATCTTAAGGATATTATTATGCCCTTAATTATAATTATTTATTATCATCAAATATCATTGAAACTGATATTATATCTCAAAAGGGTTGGTTTCTAAACTCATGTGATATCGAGAACTTCCATAAGTTTTTCTTCCAAAAAAATCTAAATGTACTAAATATTCAAATATTTATAATAACATTAATAAAAAAATTCATTCTATTAAACCTTACCTTGACTCTATCTTCATTAGTAACTACAGTGTATAACACTTCTCATTACATGATAATATATCAAAAAAATAGAATGATATTTGACTGATATTTTATGCTTAGAAATATTCAATGCATTTTCTTCTTCTTAAAAACATTAATGTAATCTTATCCATTCTTCATCACTGAAATAATATTTGAATCACAATATTAATTGAAATAAATATGTTTAAATAATCGATGAAATGATAAATCATTTTCTGATTTAACATTCAAATCAATCTTCTTAATTCCCCATCAGATCATTTTTTTCAAATGTTATAGTATTTTGTATCCTCTAGGTGAAATTTTCAAATTATCATTTTCCCCATACAATTAACAATAATTTTCTATGAATTTTTAAATATTCTTGTCAATTTACATTACATAAGAGTCAATAACTCTTAAATATCTATGTGTGATCCAATAATAATCCAAATCATATCATTCCCTTCATTTAGTACCCTTATGTATGCACTGAGAATACCTTTTAATTTCATATATCATTACTTTTACATGTTAGAGGGAGTCCAAATTCATTTATACATTCTTCTTATATAACATTGAGTTATTTTTACATATCTTAGTGTGTATATTAATACTCTCCAGAGTTTTTATTTTATAATATGGAATATACTCGTAAATGTTCTGAGGAAATTTATAAGAACGCTTATAAAATTATTACCTTTACAAATATTTCTGTATGAACTATCTCATAAAAAATTATATATTTATATTATCATTAAAGTTACTTTTATTTTATGAAAATATTCATATAGTAACATTAAAATATCAAAGGGATCCTCATGAATTTAAAAAATTTACATAGTTTTTTTCCCTATTACTTTTATTTTTTGGTTTGGTGGACATTAAATTTTAGTGTATTTATCAATTATAAACCTTCAACTAAAAAATTCATAAACTCTAAAAATTACCATAAAATCACTTGAAAAATTATCAAGTATTATTCATCCACTTTAATTAATTGAGAATCAAATCAAATTAAAATTTATAATTTTATTATATTCTCAATTATTTTTCAACAGAGTTTCTAATGTCATGTATCAAATTAATACTCAAAATTGAGTTCTTCAATGAGAATTACCTAATTTTGTAACTCCAATATCAAACCTCGAGTTCTCCAAACATCATCCAACAAAAAATATTTATTGAGTATAATGACCTGATACTCAATAGTCACTGGGTGGTTTCTCACACTTCCTTCTATTTTTATTCACTATCTTTATATATATTTGATATTTTCCAAATAAAACAACTAAAATTCAGTATTTATAATATCAATATTGGTATCATAATAAATCCTTATTTCTCAATGATTCTATTTAGGAGAAGATATCTAATCATTAGATTCCAATTATTTTTTCCTTCCCTATCACACCACTGTATTATTTTTGAACATATTAATGAATCATTATGAAAGTAATAAATGGCAATAAGATTCAATATAATTAATCTATATAAACTATAAGTTATGTCTCATTTTTCAACATCTATATTAGTTAGGCTCTTCCTCCTTAACCTAACAAAATTTGATTCATATCATATTAATTGAAATCAAATATAATCATCATATTAAATCAATTAGGACATTCAATAATGAAATCTATTTAATATAATTTGTTTATGAAATTAATTTTATTTTAAATAGTAGTTACTTACTATTATATTTCTCATTAAAATTGAAAGATTACTCTAAAAGTTATTAACCACTAAAAAATGATGAAAACATATTGAATTCTTGTAAATCCTTTATAAATTCTATGTATATCTTCTTTTATGAAAAACATACTTTATGAAGCATAAATATTTTATGTAACATCATGACCCAAAATCATGGAGCTGGTGCATTAATTTATTAAATTCATATAGATATAAGTAAATCACATTGCAAAGTACCAATACCTTTTGTAGTTTTGTAAGAACAAACTACATACATGATACCTGTATTACATTGAGAAAAGATAATAATGAATAATGAAAATAAAATCCCATCATCCTTGAAACTCATTCAATGGATTCCACTTCATAAACTATGGAAAAGAAACATAATAAGGGTGAGTTAATCTTCCTAGTAAGGGTATATAAAATGGATTTAATAATGAATTAATGATAATAAATCAACATAGAAAGGAAAATAACTGAGAATACATTCCATTCTAAAAACAAGATAATACATTATCAATATAAAAATTTAAATAACTAGGAAACATTCGTTTTATTTAATAAACTAGGAATGTAATGTATCCATATATTTTATCATATGAAAATATCACGGATAATAACAATTATAACTGAAATTTATATGAAGGAAATTTTTAATTATTGTATGTCATGTCTAAGGAACATTAAAACCTATACTGTCAAGAAATTTCAAAAGATATTTTAAAAATACAGGTAGAAACCCATTTAATTTGGCTAACTTTTTTGTCTAATAAGAACCTGTCGATGCATTAAGGGGATATATTATGTTTGGTCCCCACATGTAACTAATTTTCCATTTCATTCCACATATATTTTAATTGATTTTAACAATATTACCTATCAAACATCCATATTGAATAAAGAATACAGATTTATCAATATTTCTCAAGAAATTAAAACAAATGTCACAGTAAACACTATATGTAAAAATGGTACATGGTTTAGGAAATAATAATATCCATATACCAAGAATATAGATATTTATGGAAATTTCCAATGAAAATTATTACAATAAAGTGATTGTTTCAGAAGAAAGTTAATAATCACAAAAGAAAATGAAATTTAAAAGATAACTTTTACCACTTGGTAATTTTCAAGCTATACCCTTTTGGTGAGATAATTCAAACTAAAACACAAAATACCATGAAGTATTAGTGATCAATGATATTTAATGAAAAAGGGTTAGTATATACACCACATTAAAATGAATTGGTGCATAAAAACAAATAATTTTCAATGGAGTTTTAATGGAGATGAAATCCCTTACTACTTGGTAACTTATGAATCACAAGCCCCATAAAAGAAATAAATTCAGAAAAAACATTAAATAACATTAATATAAAATAATTAATTATATAATATATCAAATAGGTATTAAATATAACACACCAAATAAGTAAGTGTTGATTATGGTATATTGCTCACAAAAGTAAAAGTGAAACAAGAATCCATTAACTAGAGTCTGACTTTTCACGTGTGTCTTTATTTTACTGAATAATGAATATTTTTAGTTATTTAATCAATTTAAAACCTTTTTCAATTTTATTATTACTTTTACATAAGTTATTTCAATGTTTTATTAAACTAATTAAATAATTAAGTTTAAGTCTGGTGTTTTGACCAAATTCGGTTCACATATCCAAAATGACTTTGGTAGGTCAATTATGGTAAAAGAGGTCATTATATAAACATATGAAAAATAATAATCATGAAATAATTGTAATATTTATACTTAAATTATAAATTTAAAACAAATCATGAATTATGGTTATGAAAAATGAACCGATGATACAATCATAGAGGTTGTATGTCATACTTACACGTTAGTAAAATTCCCATTTTTCAATGATCATTATGGACACAAAGTATGTAAAAGTTTGTATTTATAGAATGATAATTATATCCTAAATTACATTATATTTAATTTTATATAATTATATATACATAATAATTGTGATGTAAAAGGAAGAACATTGTGTCGAGGAGGCGGTAGTCCACACGTCCACAAATGACGTTATCACTTTTTTTAGTGTGTGAAAAGGGAAATAAATAAAGTGATATATTATATTTATAGAAAGGTAATAACTTCATGAATAAAATTTATATATTTTAATTTAAAATATTTTTAATTAAAACCATTCTTAATATATTACATGTAATTTGTGACCATATCACATTACTTTGAGGAGGCGGTAATCCACATACCAACAAATGATGTTATCATATTTACACAAAACAAAAAGCATAAATGTATCTATTATATAAAAATTATAGAAGAATAAAAGAATAATAATTATCATATATATCATAATTTAATAATTTTACCTCTATAATTTCTAACCATGATAGGTTTTAACAAAAAAACAACATTGTTTCACGAGGCAGTAGTCTGTTGTACACAAGAATGGTAAATTAATTACTAATTTGATGGATGTGTGCATAGTTGTAGGTAGATCCATTAACATAAAAACATATAGGTATATTTAAGAAAATTAATATATTATATAATTATTTTATAAGAATAATTTAATTTTTTTAATGAAATAAAATGAATGTGATCGTTGAAGAATGTTACCTTTTTTAGGTAACTCCTTTTGGTTTATAGGAAAAAACATCTTTAGTTTGATTTCTACCCAAGGCGAGGCTTCTTGGAAGAATGGAGGGGTTTTGGTATAATATTTCGTAATATTTTGTGCAATCAAAAGGGATTTATAGGTGTGAATAATTGGAAGGGGTGATTTCCTTTTTATAGTGGTGGAGTGGAATTCATGTAAATTTTTGAAGAGGGAATTCCACCCCTTTTCATCCTCTATAAAGTTACTCCAATAATGAAAAAAATTTGTATAATATAGGATAGGGTCTAAATATGAACACAAAATTTATTTTCGGAAAATTTATAGATCTATTTGAACATTAAGATTAAGGTTATGTCATTTGTTAATCAATTTTTTCTTTTAATCTTGGTAATTAATTTTATTCACTTTTACTAATATGTTTTGTCAAAAACTAAGTTGAACTTATTATAAATTATATAATTTTCAGATTCCAAATATTTAATCCATTTTAAAAATTTAAATCACATAATTATTAGAAATTAACTTAAATTTAATCCTGTAGACTGGACGACAATGCGGGTTTTTAAAGTAAGAATGTTCAAAAGATTGCAAAGTTTTTATTTCCAATTTAAAAGTAAAATTCATTTCAATGATAAAAATTGGATAAATAGATAAAGAAAAGATATTATTAATATTTAAAATCCATAATAAATATTATTTTACCATATAAATAAATTATATGAAAAAAATATTTGAATTAAAATTTAGTATTTTCACTATCCTTCAAAAAATGAAATATTTATGAAAAATGCCAAAAATTCACCCTATAATAATTTTTATGGTAATATTTAAAAATTTAATTTTATTTTGACATATAATATTTATTTAAGTGTAAGAATTCATATTTAAATTAGGTTCCCCATTAAAATATGGTAAAATTTCCTTTCTAGAAAAATATAGTTCTAATTCGTAAAACAGGATTTATTCTTATCTTATTACTATCAAATATATTGGATGAAGATAAAAAATAGTTTATTGCATATATAATATAAAAATTTAATTAATATCATTCACTTATAGTAATTAAAAAAAATTATTAATATAAAATGCCTTTGGATAATGAAAATAATTTTTCATAAAATCATTCCCCCTAAATTCATTTGGTTTCTATATAAATTTGAAATTAATTGGTATCCAATGAATTGAACTATATATTATCATAATTTATTTAATACTATTCATAATTGAAGTTTAACGACTAAGAGATAATTTTCATTTTCAATAATAATATTTATTATATTCGTTAAGATTCACTCTTGTGTGTAAGATAAGCCATCAAAGAAACTCATTGCATACAACGAATGATAAAATCTATGTTTCATGCATTAAAATATATAGAGTAGATTGAATCTATTTAGAAAACAATACTATAAATTCTTGAAAAATTAAATTCCCTTACATGCTTGGTGTTGCATGTTATACATGCTATCATATTCATTGTCCATATTTTATAATTTTAGGGTGTTTCATTTTCCCCAAATTAAATAAATTACATCCTCACAATTTAAACTTGATCTTGGTAATTGAGGGATTGATATTTTAAAATACTAGTATTGAAAAATCTAAATTATAAATAGGGTTAACAACACATATTCTAAATAATAGGGAAAATTAAATGTGAATGTCATCAATAAACTTGGATTTTAAATAGAATATCATTAGTGAAAACATGGGCATGAACGAAAAATAAAACAATCAAGTTATAATATGGAGTGATAGGGAACATGTTCAGATGAATGTTGATGACCACAAATCCATACACTAGAGATGTGAAAAAGGTCATTGATGTCATAAAAAATAATGATAATAGGACAACATTTTCATTTCAAACTAATTTTTCATAGAGTTGAGAAATTATTTCAATATATAAGAATGCAAGGAAATATAATTATTTCATATGTTTCTATTCTATAAGCACAATCATATCCATTAGTTGTGCCATGAACCATTTCTATTTAATTTCTTATAAAAGGTTTCCTCTTATGATTTTGAAATACTTTAAACTCTAAAACATCATCCCAAGATCAACTTAAACCATTTCATAAATGGTTAACTTTTCCAAAAGATTATAATACAATAATTTGGAAGGAAGGTCACTGAATTTCCAAAAAAAAAACTTATCGTTAACCTTCCATCATCATGAATTAGCTCTATAATCATCACATACTGAACATGTGAACACCATTATCATGTATTCTCTTTGAACATGGTAATAACATTAATTACCATCAAACTTTATTAGAAATATTCATTATTACTTATTCTTTGAGTAAAACACATGTTATTGGATATATTATATAAATCCAAAAGTTTTTTGAACTCCATCAATAATAGCATAAACGTTTTCACTGAAAAATAGGTTTTCAGTTCCAATGTGGTCATCACTTATCCAAATCAATAATTTCATTATCCAAACAAAATTTTCTAAAAATTGGGAACATATTAAGCACTACTTTTCCATCAAACATTTATTTTAAAAAAATGTTTAACTTGATACTGAATCAATTTTCTTGGTACCATTCAGTATATAATCTCAAATATTTATTGAAAAAGTTTTGTATAATAATATTTATATATTTTATAATTCATATGATGATAATGTCATAAATAAAATAAATTTTTAAAATTTTTTTTATCCAAATACAAAAGTAAATTAATCATTCCACTTCAGTTATGTCAATAACATATGCCTAATCACGATCCATTAACTTTTACTAAGGTATATTCCCTTGATAATTTGGACATTCATTTGCATAGTTACCAATATATGTGGACTTGTAGAACTGAATATCGGTTTTTTACTTATTCCCATTGAAAGAGCACTGTCGTGGGTTCCCTTAAATGATTAGTCTGATTTTGGGGTACTTAGGTGCAATAGAGTGGCTGACCAAGGTTGTCTCTCAAAGGAGGAAGTGAATTTAACAACTTATTAAAGGTATTATAAAAAAATAAAATATAATAGAATAAAAACACTACTTTAAAGGATTGGGGTTTGTTATAGTTTATGAATATAGAAGAATTTTTCTAGAATAAGATTGTATATTTTTTTGTTTTTAGTTTTGAAATGAATTTCGATTAAAATGACAGAACAAGAAGATGTTTTTTTAGAAATATATTTTAAAAGGCGTAATCGATATAACTCTACCTCTTCATTTAATTATTAATTGTTATCATATAAATCATTATCCACTTAATTATGATCCCCTAATTTGTTATCCCTCGAACCCTACGAGAGTTAACTTAACCACAAAGATGAAATTACTTAAACCCTAGGCTAGCTTCGGAACACGCAATCACATCAACCTACTTTGATTGTTGTTAAAAGGATAGGTTATGGTCAGTGGTTAATTATAGAACACATCAATTCTGGAAATGAGGATGAATTTTGTTTAGGGATTATATTTTAACTCTACAAATTTATCCCATGCGGTTTTGTATTACCGATTAAGATCACGCTCTCACAATTTACACAAAATCTCGACCTCGTGTGTTTTGTATTAATTGTTCAATTTCTTGCTTAGTTTCTTGTAATTTAAAAACAAAATTCATGAATAATATTATGTGAATTACAGTATCTCATTGATTCAAAATAAATTAATGAAAAAGGATAGTGGTCGATCGATTACTAAAAAGAACTACTCTTCCATGGGTGGCATAATCATCGTAGAAGCGTTTTGCATGTGCAAAGGTTTATAATGGGTATAACCCAATAACGCTTCTACTCAAGAATTCCAGCCCAATTAGGATGATTAAGAGAAGAATAAATTTAAACAAAACAGAAGAAAAGGGAATAAATAAAAGAAGAACAAAGAAGTTTATTACACAAACAAAATCATTACAACATGAAGGAGAAGAAGAAGGCTTCGTCGAAGGGATCCTTGATTCAAGAGCTAACCTTATTGAAATGGTTGGATAATTAGAGTGGAGCCACTTCTCCCCTTCCCTCAACTTCCCAATGCATGTCCCAACTCCTCCAAATGAGAAAAACTCCAATTTATAGAGGGGAGGGGAGGAGAGGTTACAAGTGGTTTCAAGTGTGAATGTGGAAATTCGGCAAAATATTTTATTCCAAATTGCACCGCCCATTTTACCACCAAAACGCGTGAATTTTTCGGCATTCCAGAAGGATAATATGTGCAGATATGGGTCTTCTATCTCCTCTAAATATTGGGGATTAATCTAGGCTCAGATTAAGGAGTTATGGACGAAATACAGAAGCTTCTCCATTCTGGAGAGTCCATCCCAACTATGACTTCATGGCCCATTTTCAACAACCAAATGCACTCTTTAGCTCTAGTTTACTGAATAAAAGTTGTAGATAACTAAGTTTGGAACACTGTTACAAAATTTAAAATTCAAATAATAAATATATAAATATTTATCTTCCAAATACTACAGTGAACTATAAAGGGTAAAACTGGAATTTTCATCAAATATTCAAATGAATGATCTAATCCCAAATACTTTCTAATTAAACATATTTAACACAATGTGAGGAAGTTATATCATTTATTATCAATACAATATTCAATAAAATAGTGTTTTATCAAGTCCCCCACACTTAACCTTTTTCACTCCTGAGGAAAACCTCATATCATGTAAACATCAATATCAAATCAAAACCAATTTTAAAACACATATCCTTGAGATCAAACAATTACAAAACAAGAAACAAAAGATATCATGCCTCATAAGAAAACATTATTTCAAGTTCTTCATTTATTCAATATATTTCCACTTTATTTATCCTCCCATGAACAAAACACTTACCTCACTTGAATTTTCTCTTATCACACAAATGTCAATTTTTTTTGTAATGTCTTTCTCATCAAAAATCATACAAGGGTCACTATATGCTTGATAGATTCCTACATCGCTACCCGATGTGAGTCAAGGACATATGTTTATCACGAGGACTTTTTAGGGTTGTTCTTTGGATTTCGGTTGGTAGGATTTAGATGTGAAAAATTCTGAGGCTGAATGAGGAGGGATTGACTCTTTTTGAAGCAAAATTGCATTAATCTAATTTTCACTTAAATATGGTCTTCTCCTCAATCCCCATAGTATCAATTCAGCTCCATCATCATGAAAAGTCATGAAAGGTTTACACCATTCATCATTTCAGCATGAAAAATTTTAATCTTCTCAAACATGATTTCCTTGAAAGCTCTAGATGGGCACAACTTTCCACCTCAATTAGAAGCTCCAGAAAAGGCACAGCTTCACTTGTCATGAAAGCTCAAGAAAAGGCACAGCTTTCAATATAATTACTTTCTTCAGTAGCAAACACATCTCTTAAGAATTTAATTTTCCACCTAAAGTATCACAGAATGTGGTAGCACAACACAACATAGCTTCCAACACACTTAAGCTCAACTAGATTATGCAATTTCACTTCAAGAGTTGGTTGGATAGGAAAAATTGGCTTGTAATGTGGCTAATCTAACAAGCTATGCATGGCTTCTACGGGCTAAAAAGATTAAATGTTCAAGGTAGTACATTATAAAAAAATGATTCTTTGAAGTAGGGGCCTTAATACCAAACAAATGCCTCAATCATTTAAACATAAGTACCTCAAACCCGCAAGTTTTGATAGGAATATATCAAATTCTGGTTAAATCAAGCATGGTTTAGTTCTCTCAATAAGTGAGTTGAATGTAAAGAATATGAAAATAATGGTTTAGAAGCCTCACAGGAAAGTGATTTCAAATATAAAGACAGTGAGATGTGGCATGGGATTCAAAATTTAGTGTACTTTTCATGAAATTACTAAATATTTGAACTTGAAACAAAGTCATTTCATCATTCATTTAAGATTAGTTTCAAGGGGTAAATTGTTTCACTTATTTATATGGATTTAAAAATGGTGATGAGAATCATTTCATCTCAAAAGTTTCAAAAAAAACACAGAAAATTGTAAAATAAACACACAAAATTTGAAAACTACACAATTTTTTTTGGTTTTTTTAAACAGGAAAACAATTGAAATTACTAAACTAAAAGGTTCCCTCCCACACACTTAAAATATTGCTTTGTCCTCAATGTGAATCCATGAGATGATATATGCACATGAAATGAAATTTTTTTAAATAGGACAAATAATATAAAAGTGAAATGGTTAGGAACAGCCTGATGTGCTCAAGTGATGATGGGGTCATGCAGTGTGATAAAATCCACTGCATCAGTAGGAAGTCCCTTAATGTATCTCTTAAAACGTTGCCCATTGACTGTAAAGCTCCTTCCAATGTCCTCTTGTGTGATCTCCACATCACCATAAGGAAAACTATTAGATACAATATAAGGACCTAACCATCTGGAACACAACTTACCAGACATCAACTTCAATCGTGAACTATAGAGTAGGACTTTCTCCCCAACATGAAACTTGCTTTTCTGGATCATTTTATCATGAACTGATTTTTATCTTTCCTTGTAGAGCCTTGAGTTCTCATATCATGCCAGTTGAATCTCCTCAAGCTCTTGAATTTGCAACTTCCTTTGAATTCCAGCTTGGGCCAATTCCATGTTGCATTTCTTTATAGCCCAATATGACCGATGCTCGACTTCCACTGGGAGATGACATGCTTTCCCAAAAACAATCCGAAAATGGGACATACCAATGGGGGTCTTGTATGTTGTCCTATAAGCCCACAATGCATCATCCAAGCGCTTGCTCCAATCCTTCCTATTTGGCTGCACAGTTTTCTCCAAAATTTGTTTCAACTCTTGATTTGAAACCTCATCCTAGCCATTTGTCTGGGGGTGGTATGGTGTTGATGTTTTGTGTGTCACCCCATACTTTCAAAGAGGGAAGCAAAATTCTTATAGCAAAAGTGTGTCCCTTGGTCATTGATGATGGCCTTTGGTACTCCAAACCTGCAAAAAAAATCTGTGCTTTGACAAAGTCCACAACAACATGAGAATCATCAGTCCTAGTGGCCTTAGCCTCCACCCATTTACTCACATAATCAACAGCTACCAAAATGTACATAAAACCAAAGGAACTAGGAAAAGGGCCCATAAAATCAATTCCCCAAACATCAAAAATCTCACAGAATAAAATGGGTTATTGGGGCATCTCGTGTCTCCTTGGAATATCTCCAGTGTGTTGGCAACGAGAGCATGACTTACAAAAAACATGGGAATCATGGAATAAGCTAGGCCACTATAATCCAGAGTATAAAACATTACTAGCTGTCCGTTGGGGTCCAAAGTGTCCACCACATGCAAGTGTATGATAGAATTTCAAAACAGACTCAAACTCATGATCAGGAACACACCTCCTAATAACTTGGTCACTACACATGCGCCATAAGTATGGATCATCCCAAACATAAAATCTTGACTCACTATTTAATTTTTGGACTTGATGTTTCTTTAAATTTGCTGGGATTTCAGAGGAAACAATGTAATTAACTAAATCAGCATACCAAGGATGCGTACCTGAGATGGTATAGAGATTCTCATTGGGGAAAGTGTCCCGAAGTGGTACCTGGTCCAAGGTTTCATCCTCTAGTGTGTGAGTAAGCCTACTCATGTGGTCCACCACCAAGTTTTCTGACCCCTTCTTTTCCTTTATCTCAATATCAAATTCTTGAAGAAGGAGCATCCATCGGATTAGCCTGGGCTTTGCATCTGGCTTCTTCAAGAGGTACCTCAGAGCTGCATGGTCAGAAAAAACAACTACTTTAGAGCCCAATAAATATGAACGGAATTTATCTAAAGCAAATATTACTGCAAGAAACTCCTTTTCCATGGTTGTGTAATTTGATGGGCTGAATCCAGTGTCCTCGATGCTTAGGCGATCACATGTGAATGTCCCTCCACCCTCTGAGATAAGACATCTCCAACCGCGAAGTTGGAGGCATCACACATAAGCTCAAAAGGAATCTCCCACTGTGGGGGCTGTATGATAGTTGGAGTGGTCAGACGTTGTTTTAGCTCATCGAATGAATTCCTGCAAGAAACATCAAACACAAAATCATAATCCTTTTGAAGTAATCATGACATAGGAAGAGAAATATTACTAAAATCTTTGATGAAGCGCCGATAAAATCCTACATGCCCTAGGAAAGATCTAACATCACGAACACATGAAGGATATGGTAAGGATGAAATAATATCTACCTTTGATCTATCAACCTCTATCCCATGTTTTGACACTACATTCCCTAAGACAATGCCATGCTCTACCATGAAATGACACTTTTCAATGTTCAGGACCAGATTCTTCTCAACACAACGATTCAACACCTTTCCCAAACTAATTATACATTCATCAAATGAAGACCCATACACTGTAAAATAATCCATAAATACCTCCATGGAGGACTCAATAAAATCATAAAAAATACTCACCATGCATCTCTGGAAGGTACCTGGGGTGTTGCAGAGTCCAAATGGCATCCTTCGGTAGGAAAATGTGCTAAAGGGACAGGTGAATATAGTCTTATCCTGATCCTCTGGAGCTATAAAAACCTGAAAATATCCAAAAAATCCATCCAAGAAACAATAGTGTGTTTTCCCAGCTAGTCTCTCAAGCATTTGATCAATAAATGGGAGGGGGAAATGGTCCTTGCGAGTTGACTGATTTAGTTTCCTATAATCAATACACACAAGACAACTATTTTGCACCCTCATTGGAACTAACTCATCTTTCTCATTTTTAACAACATTAATACCACTTTTCTTAGGCACAACCTAAATAGGAATTACCCACTGAGAATCTGAAATGGGAAAGCTTATACCTGCCTCGAGCGATTTTTCAACTTCTTTTTAACAATATCCAAAAGTGTTGGATTGAGTCTCCTCTGTGGCTGTCTCACTGGTTTAGCCCCATCCTCCAAGAGAATCCTATGCATGAAAATGGAGGGGATAATACTTGATATGTCAGCCAAGGTCCACCCAATCACCCTGATGTTCTCCCTCAAAAGATTCAAAAGTTTTTCTTCATGTTCAAAAGGGAGATTGTTATCAATGATAACAGGTAATCTCTTACCACTCAACAAGTATGAGTATTTCAGATTTGGTGGCAATGGCTTGAGTTCCAGTGTAGGGGGGTGGTGTATGGATGGGGTCATAGAAGGAACTGAAATATGTGCACAAAGAGCATCAGTATCAGAATATACATCATCAAAATCAGAGAATAAAGCATCAAATCCATCATCATACTCAACATCCATGTCATAATTAGAGTTCACATGATCAAAATCCGAATATGAATCCACATCAAAATCAAATCCAAGAGAAGATTGTTGTCACGACCCGTCCTCGGGGTCTGTGCCGTGACTACCCCAAGCCCGCCTTCCATAGGCCAGGGGCTGGCGACTAGCACTAAGGCGTAAATCCCGGTAAAAGGGAAGGCATTGCCTTTGTAAAGTAAACAAACACCACATAGAAAGCAAGCAGTAGAAGTAAACCCTAAGTAAAAACTGAGTACAACAGTAAGTGCGGAAAGGTAAGTGGGCTAGAATACAAACCCAAACTGAAAGTAAAGTACAACTGGAAAGGGAGAACAACAACTGAAAGTAAAGATGCAGCCTCGAGCCGTCCACTGGAAATCCCACCTGAAGGGTGGGTACAGATAGCCTCCATAGCTCCTCGGGTCCACCCGTACACTCCGAGTACGTCTCGCCCAGTTTTCCACCTCCAGGTACCGTCCTGCTCCGCAAGCCTCAACCACAATCAGCACTGTCCGTGGTCTGCAACCAACACAACGTAGTGCGGGCATAGCCCGTGCAGGGGTGAGTATAAGCTACTCAGTAGGGACCCCGAGACCCCCGAAGGTCTCCCAGAATCCACAAGGATAAACCACAAAGTAAAGATACAATCACGAAGTAACATTCGACACTACTTAGGTATATGCCCATACATACACCTAAGTCATCAATTCCAGCTCGCTCCAACCTCCGAGCCCAAGTACAACCCATTCCACACAGGAAAGAAAAACGTAAATCCACACAGGAAAGTAAAACGTAAATCCACACGAGATAACACAACACAATCCACATAGGAAATAAAAACTGGATTCAGCTCACACAGGTATACTACTTCGTAAGACGATAGAGATGATCAGGTGTAGCCACTGATTCATCTAAGTCCTCGGACCCACAAAGGATCGGTAGGTACTAACCCCCGCAATGACCCACACATGATCGATCATGAAGTTGAAACCATAGCTATTGGGAAACTCCTTCTCTGTCAAGTACAGTGGGTATGCCGCTTCAATCAAGCGCTTCCCTCTAACCTTGGACTGCTGTAGTACTCCACCTATCGAGTTCTGTGGGCCTGCTGCTACAACCAAGCGCTTCCCACCATGGGTCTGCCACTACAACCAAGAGGTCCCCCTCATAGCCTCTAGAGGTACTCCTTCTGTTGAGTACCACGGGTCTGCCGCTACAACCAAGCGCTCCTCTTCCATGGGTCTGCTGCTACAACCAAGCGCTCCCCCGTGTTGCTACAACCAAGCGCTCCTCCATCGTAGGCCTGCCGCTACAACCAAGCGCTCCTCCGTCGTGGGTCTGCAGCTACAACCAAGCGCTCCCCCTCATAGCCTCCAGAGGTACTCCTTCTACTGAGTACCATGGGTCTGCCACTACAACCAAGTGCTCCTCCTCCGTGGGTCTGCTGCTACAACCAAGCGCTTCCCACTGGGCTATCCGTAACACACCAAGTCGTTTGATCAGCAGTCTTCAAGTCTCAACCGACTCTAGGGTTTCCGCACACAGCAAGCTCATTCCGGGAGGGTCCACTCCATGAGCCAAGAGGTCAATTCATCAACTGACAAGTAGTCCGGAGTGGATGTATCCCAAAAAGTACCTTAGTGGTCACTACCGAACCCACAGAGGATTCTCGTACTGTCTTCATTGTCGTCGCAGACGCAGCCAGCTCTAGGGTTTCCACACACAGCAAGCTCGTTCGGGAGGGTCTTCTCCACGAGCTGAGGGGCTGATACATAAACTAACACATAGTCTGAAGTTGATGTATCCAAAAATTCCATATCGTCAATAGGAACTCAACGTCACAGACGTCACGTCAATTGGACGCCCAGTCTGAGGGTTATTGGCTTTTTCGTCCCAGGGGCCCGGTTGGTTTTTAAGTCAAAACCAACCCTAACGTACTCCAAATGCGTCCAAACCTCAGGCGGAGTAAGCCAAAATATCCATCTCACTAAGAGGAATCCAGCAAAGTCGACGGTACGTCAATCGGATGTCTGGAGCTCAAGCTATGAGCGTTTCCGCTCCGAGGGCCAGGTTGGTTTCGTGTACGAACCAACCCGGCCGAACCCAAAGTACTCAAAAACCTTGAGTGTAATATACCAAAACGACCATCTCGATCCAAGGATCACATCTCCACTGACGGTGCATCGATCGTAGGTCCGTAGCCCAAGATATGGGCAAAAGACCGAAAGAGGTCCGAAAACGGGGGGCTGGGCCCGGACCGACCCGGCTGGCGCGGCCCGGCGTGGCCTGGGCGCGACCCGGCCCGGCCGGCGCAGGCACGGCCCGGTCACCAGGCGGCTCGGCCGTAACGGCTGAGCGGTGCGCAAGGGGGGTGCCGCCTTCTTGAATGATCCGCAGCCCCGCATGGGGGGCCGCCTCTCACCAACGGATGCGGCCGGGTTGCCGCGTCCCGCCTTCGCCAGTCTCGTGCGGTCGCGGGACTGCCGGCCCGCCGCTGCAGCTTCAGCCGTGGCGGTTCTTCCCGGCGGCGCGCCGGGCGCCGCCACCTCCCACCGCCGTGCCGGCGTGGTGCGTCGGCGGGTTGCTCCGCGGACCACCAAATGAGTTCCAGTGGTCAGAATTGCGCGTCGTCTTCGCCAAAGGCCCTCCTAGGGTCCGTCCTTCACTGCGAGGTCCTCACATCGCCCGTGCGGCTTGTTTTGTCATTATCCGCCGTTTCGCACACCAATAACGAAATGGCGATGTGTTCAGACTTGTTAGTTGGTCCGCACCCACCACGTTAGCGGTTTTAAAAGTCTCACAACGATCATTTTAACAAACCGCAGATATAATGACATAGATTAAAATGAACAAAAACCCCTACCTCAACGTTGTCGTTGAACGTGAGTTCGTCGCGGAATTGACCGCCGCAGAAGAAGAGGATCATCGTGTCGCAGAAGGGGCGTCATTGTCGTCACAGTACACGGCGTCGCATAATCAAACTCCGAGGATTAAAAACACAAAGATTTAATTACACCAATTAAACCCTATGTTGAGGATATAATTCATAAAGGAATTAAAAGAACCGCAATACCCTACCTCAATCTGTTGTTGATCGAAGATTGTCACAGGGAAGGAAAGTCGTGGAAGAAGCGTCGCGGAAGGAGGATCGTCGACGTCGTCGATCTCCAAGGGTTCAGCGCTCTTCGTCGCCCTTCATCAGAGGCTGGTGTTCTTTGTCGGCGACGATGCGTTCTTCACGTTCTTCGTGTTCTTCAACGAAGGAGGATGAAGATCTTCAAGCTTTAGAGTTTCTCCAAATCCTCTCAACAAGGAACCCCTCAACAAACCTAGTGTTGGTCTTATTTTATTCCCATGCCAACAACTTGAAATTCAAAGTTAAGAAACGAACAATTAATTCAATGAATTAATTGTAACGACTTAACTGCCCAATTAAATGGGGCATTTCTTTACCAGAAAAATGCACGGTTGACTTTCATTAAAGAGGGGGTTTGCGGGTGCGTTACTTAGGAGGGAAGAAATGGTGGGGCTCGTGCAAGCCCCACCTCACAAATATCCTACCAAGTGGGTAGGATATTTTGGATTCCACCCTATCCTCTTAACTTAGCTTAAGTGGCTTTAAGTGAAATAAAATAAAGTTGTCGCACCACTTTATTTTATTTTTTAACTTAACCCCAAAAATTAAAAACCACACCCGAGCAAACGCAACTCTGGAAAAGGCGTTTCTAAGAAAAAACCGACGCTGCGATTCCATCGGTGCCCTCAGAATTCGATTCCGAGCACTGGTTCAAAAGTTAGAAACAACCCGCTCATTCGTTCATTGAACGTACCCGAGCCAAACTTCGGAAAATGATTCCGGGCACACCGGGCCTCGGAATCAGGTGCCGTCAGAAACTGCGTTCTTGTAAAAATCCAAAGATAATTAAGAAAAAAATTCCCTTGAATTTTACGGGTCTTTACATCACTCCCACCTCAGGGATTTACGTCCCCGTAAAGATACATCATAAACTAGGGAAACAAAAGTGGGTACTAAGCATGCATCTGAGCCTCTCGCTCCCAAGTGCTCTCCTGGAGGTTCCCGTGCTGCCATATGATGTGCACTAGAAGAATCGACCATCCATGTAGGACCCTCTCATATCAATCCTCAATCTCCACCGGGACCTCCGCAAAAGTCGCCCCATCATCAACGTCCAGCTCCCCAGTTGAGATTCATGGAAGTCGTCGTGCACCTGGTGCAACTGAGGTGGGTGGGTCAAGTGGTAAACCACCTCGCCTACCCTGCCGAGGACCTAGAAAGGTCCGTTGAACCTCGGTGAAAACTTGTCTCCTCGGTCACATCCCCATAACTCACGTCGAGGTGTGACCCGTAAGGAAACGTGGTCGCCATCCTCGAAGTCCAGTGGTCTCCACCTCCTGTCAGCACAAGACTTTTGCCGGCTCTGAGCTGCCCTCATCCGCTCTTGGATGACTTGGACCTTTCTGGTCCTACAAGAGCTGCTGAGATTTCTTCTTTGTCGAGAAGAGAAATCTGGTCTCATCCCCTGGATGAACCACGTTATTCGCCTGATACAGTCAATCCCATCATGGATGATACTAACCCATACCAAGGATGATGTTGTAAGGCCTCGACGCTACTACCAAGAGATCCAACTGTTACTCTCGCCTCCAAGGGTTGAGTCACACTGTTGGAATCAGTGTGTGGTCACTGGGTCTCCTCCAGTAGGCATCTCAAAGTGAGGGTCAAGTCAACATTTTTTTTTTAAAATGGAACCTCTTAGTAACAACATAAAGAGAGGACAGGAAGGTAAATTCCAAAACAAAGGTGTCTTTTATTACTGTAGCTCAAAGTACAAAGACACAAATCATTTACAAACAAACATCAACAATGCTAGATGCAGCATAAAAAAAAGTCTCCAGGTCTGGAGCTAGTCCCGCTCCTGTCCATCTACTCCTGGAGCTCCACGATCGTAGGCCTCAGCTGCCTGAAGTTGAGCTCTCCCATGTCCACCAGCTCCCTGCGGTCAGGGTGAACCTCCTGGTGGTGGTGGTGGCAACACCTCGAAGCGTCGTCCACCTCCAGCTGCATGGCCAGCTCCACTGCTAGGGTCTCCTGCTCCATGCGGTCCGCCTCGATCGAACCTCTGCCTCTGCCTGGGAGGTCCTTCGTTCATCTGCTGGTCATCCGTATGGCGGGTCAGATAGTCACGAGCCATGTGACCAACCCCGCCACATGAGTAACACTGTCTGCTCATGGTAAGTCGTTGTCCACCCCGGGTGCCTCGCACAAACGATCCTGTGTCACGTGGTCGACCGCCTGTAGGTCTAGTCCTCTTGGACCCCTGTGTCACTTGTCTACTACCCGCTGCAGAAGACTCTGCCGCATGCCGGCTAGTGGTGGGTCCTGCTACTGGAGACTGCTCAGCAAGGAAACTCTCCACTAAGAGGGCTCGCTCCAACACCCTTGTCTGTGTCGGAATATTGTGAGAAATAACTGAAGCTATGATCTCTCTCCTAAGCCCCTACTCGAAGGTTTAGGCCCTGAAGAATGGGTCTCGTACCATGTCCGTGGAATAGGGTGAGAGATCGGTAAACCTCACCACGTACTGGGCTACTGTCATGCTGCCCTGCCGCAGCTGTAGAAGCTCCTGGATGCGCAGCGCACAGAGGGTGGCTGGGACGAATTTTGAGTGGAAGAGGCTCTCAAAGTCCTTCCAGAGAAGAGATTCCACATCGTGCACCTGGAGCATCAAGATCAACCATCTTCCTGCTGCCGCATGCAGTAGGCTCGCTGCGAGGATCACCATGAGGTCTGTTGGTGTCCTCACTAACCTGAAAACCAGTACAACTGCCTCCAGGCAGTCCTTGGCTGCCTGGGGGTCCGTCTCCACGTGGAACCTCGGCGGTCACTGGCGCTGAAACTCTTGAAGTGCACTAAGGCGATATGCATTGTTAGCGGCTGGGGCTGGTAGCATCGGTGGCTCGGCGGGTAGAGGTACCGATGGTGCCTCTGCTATCAAAGGGCCCTGTACCGAGGCCTCATCGCTCGGCGGGCTGTCGTCACGTACAACTCTGGGAACCCTAGATGGCTGCCGTCGTGGGGCCATCCGGAAAAGAGACAGGTGCGCCATGGTCAGAACAATATAACTGGGGAGCTGACACAAAGTAATCACAAAGAAAAATTGAAACACACATGAAATCAATGTTTTCGTGTATTAAGTCAGAATTCAGAAGTCATGGTCCTGGTGTATGGATACGTCAGCCGCCGCACCAACACTGGACTCCCTGGACTGATAACCACACCCAATACGCTTAACACTATTGCTTCACATAGAAAAAAAAGATCAGAGTCCAAAGTTCTGCGATAGAACCGAACTCCTCTGATACCAATTTGTCACGACCCGTCCTCGGGGCCCGTGTCGTGACTACCCCAAGCCCGCCTTCCATAGGCCAAGGGCTGGCGACTAGCACCAAGGCGTAAATCCCGGTAAAAGGGAAGGCATTGCCTTTGTAAAGTAAACAAACACCATAGAGAAAGCAAGCAATAGAAGAAAACACTAAGTAAAAACTGAGTACAACAGTAAGTGAGGAAAGGTAAGTGGACCAGAAAACAAACCCAAACTGAAAGTAAAGTACAACTGGAAAGGGAAAACAACAACTGAAAGTAAAGCTGCAGCCTCGAGCCGTCCACTGGAACTCCCACCTGAAGGGTGGGTACAAATAGCCTCCACAGCTCCTCGGGTCCAGCTGTCCGCTCTGAGTACATCCCGCCCAGTGGTCCACCTCCAGGTACCGTCCTGCTCCGCAAGCCTCAACCACAATCAGCGCTGTCTGTGGTCTGCAGCCAACACAACGTAGTGCAGGCATCGCCCGTGCAGGGGTGAGTATAAGCTACTCAATAGGGACCCTGAGACCCCCGAAGGTCTCCCAGAATCCACAAGGATAAACCCCAAAGGAAAGATACAATTACAAAGTAACATTCGACACTGCTTAAGTATATGCCCATACATATACCTAAGTCATCAATTCCAGCACTCTCCAACCTTCGAGCCCAAGTACACCCCAGTCCACACAGGAAAGCAAAACGTAAATCCACACAGGAAAGAAAAACGTAAATCCACACAGGATAGCACAACACAATCCACATAGGAAAGCAAAATTGGATTCATCTCACACAGGTATACTACTTCGTAAGATGATAGAGATGATATGGTGTAGACACAGATTCATCTAAGCCGTCGGACCCACAAAGGATCGGTAGGTATTAACCCCCGCAATGACCCACATAGGATCGATCATGAATTTGAAACCATAGCTATTGGGAAAATCCTTCTCCGTCAATTACAGTGGGTATGCCGCTTCAACCTAGCGCTTCCCTCTAACCTTGGACTGCTGTAGTACTCCACCTATCGAGTCCTGTGGGCCTGATGCTACAACCAAGCGCTTCCCACCATGGGTCTACTGCTACAACCAAGCGCTCGCCCTCATAGCCTCTAGAGGTACTCCTTCTGTTCAGTACCACGGGTCTGCCGCTACAACCAAGCGCTCCTCTGCCGTGGGTCTGCTACTACAACCAAGCCCTCCCCCGTGCTGCTATAACCAAGAAATCCTCCATCGTAGGCCTGCCGCTACAACCAAGCGCTCCTCCGTCGTGGGTCTGCCGCTACAACCAAGCGCTCCTCCGTCATGGGTCTGCCGCTACAACCAAGCTCTCCCCCTCAGAGCCTCCAGAGGTACTCCTTCTATTGAGTACCACGGGTCTTCCACTACAACCAAGCGCTCCTCCGCCGTGGGTCTGCTGCTACAACCAAGCGCTTCCCACTGGGCTATCCGTAACACACCGAGTCGTTTGATCAGTAGTTGTCAAGTCTCAACCGGCTCTAGGGTTTCCGCAAATAGCATGCTCGTTCCGAGAGGGTCCACTCCATGATCCAAGAGGTCGATGCATCAACTGACATGTAGTACGGAGTTGATTTATCCAAAAAAGTATCGTAGTGGTCACTACCGAACCCACAGAGGATTCCCGTACTATCTTCATTGCCGTCGCAGACGCAGCCAACTCTAGGGTTTCTGCACACAGCAAGCTCGTTCGGGAGGGTTCGCTCCACAAGCTGAGGGGCTAATACATCAAATAACACATAGTCTTGAGTTGATGTATCCAAAAGTTCCGTATCGTCTACAGGAATTCAACGTCACAGACGGTGCGTCAATCAAACGCACCTTCTGAGGGTTATTGGATTTTTCGTCCCAGGGGCCCGGTTGGTTATTAAGTCAAAACCAACCCGACCATACTCCACCTACGTCCAAACCTCGGGCAGAGTAAGCCAAAAGATCCGTCTCACTAAGAGAAATCCAGCAAAGTCGACGGTACGTCAATCGGACGTCCGGAGCTCAAGTTATGAGCGTTTCCGCTCCGAGGGCCCGGTTGGTTTCGTGTACAAACCAACCCGGACGAACACAAAGTACTCTGAAACCTTGAGTGTAATATACTAAAACGACCGTCTCGATCCAAGGATCACATCGTCACTGACGGTGCATCGATCAGAGGTCCGTAGCCCAAGATATGGACAAAAGACCCAAAGAGGTCTGAAAACGGGGGGTCTGGGCCCAGACCGACCCGGCTGGCGCGGCCCGGTCCGGCCTGGGCGCGACCCGGCCTGGCCAGTGCAGGCACGGCCCGGTTGCCAGGCAGCTCGACTGTAACGGCCGAGCGGTGCGCAAGGGGGGCGCCGCCCCCTTGAATGATCTGCGACCCCGCGTGGGGGGCCGCCTCTCGCCAACGGACGCGACCGGGTTGCCGCGTCCCGCCTTCGCCGGTCCCGCGTGGTCGTGGGACTGCCGGCCCACCGCCACAACGGTTCTTCCCAGTGGAGCGCCGGTCGCCGCCGCCTCCCAACGCCGGCACCGCCCTGTTGGCGTGGCGCGCCAGCGGGTTGCTCCGTGGACCACCGGACGAGTTCCAGTGGTCGGAATCGCGCGCCGTCTTCTCCAAAGGCCCTCCCGAGGTCCGTCCTTCACTACGAGGACCTCACATCACCCATGCGGCTTGTTTTGTCGTTATCCACCATTTTGCACTCAAATAACGAAAGGGAGGTGGGTTCGGACTTGTTTATTGGTCCGCACCCACCGCATTAGCGGTTTTAAAAGTCTCACAACGATCATTTTAACAAACCACGAATATAATCACATAGATTAAAATGAACAAAAACCCCTACCTCAACATTGTCGTCGAACGCGAGTTCGTCGCGGAATTGACAGTCGTGGAAGAAGAGGATTGTCGCGTCGCGGAAGGGGTATCACTGTCGTCGTGGTACACGGCGTCGCATAATCAAACTCTGAGGATTAAAAACACACAGATTTAATTGCACCAATTAAACCCTTTGTTGAGGATATAATTCATAAAGGAATTAAAAGAACCGCAATCCACTAACTCAATCGGTTGTTGATCGAAGGTTGTCGTGGGGAAGGAAAGTCACGGAAGAAGCGTCATGGAAGGAGGATCGTCGGCGTCGTCAATCTCCGAGGGTTCGGCACTCTTCGTCACCCTTCGTCGGAGGCTGGCGTTCTTCGTCGGCGAAGATGCGTTCTTCGTGTTCTTCGCGTTCTTCAATGAAAGAGGATGACGATCTTCAAGATTTAGAGTTTATCCAAATCCTCTCAACAAGCAACCCCTAAACAAACCTAGTGTTGGTCTTATTTTATTCCCATGCCAACAATTTGAAATTCAAAGTTAATAAACGAACAATTAATTTGATGAATTAATTGTAATGACTTAACTGCCCAATTAAATGTGGCGTTTCTTAACCAGAAAACGCATGGTTGACTTCCATTAAAGAGGGGGTTTGTGGGTGCGTTACTTAGGAGGGAGGAAATGGTGGGGCTCATGCGGGCCCCACCTCACAAATATCCTACCAAGTGGGTAGGATATTTTGGGTTCCACCCTATCCGCTTAACATGGCTTAAGTGGCTTTAAGTGAAATAAAATAAATTTGTCGCACCACTTTATTTTATTTCCTAACTTAACCCCAAAAATTAAACACCACACCCAAGCAAAAAAACTCTGGAAAAGGAGTTTCTAAGAAAAAACCAGTGCTGCGATTCCATCGGTGCCCTCATAATTCGATTCCGAGCACCGGTTCAAAATTTAGAAAAAACCCGCTCGTTCGTTCATTGAACGTACGAGAGCCAAACATCGGAAAATTATTCCGGGCACACCGGGCCTCGGAATCAGGTGCCATCAGAAACTGCATTCTTGTAAAAATCCAAAGAAAATTAAGAAAAAAATTTCCTTGAATTTTACGGGTCTTTACAATTGTGTATCAGCAACATGTGTGGATGTGCTCTTAGACATCAAACTCGAACCAATACTCATAATCTCCCTAAGCATAGGACAATCAAATTTCATGGAGTTTTTACTTGGTGGTTCAAAATGGGAGATAACAAAAGCAGAATGGTCCTCAGAGGGGTACTTCATGGAGTCCATAACATTAAATATCACAACTTCATCCCCAAATTCCATGGAAAGTGTACCCTCATTGACATTTATGATAGTTTTTGCAGTTTTTAGGAAGGGTCTACCTAAGATAATGGGGGAATGAGAACTTACCTAGTCGTCCTCCATGTTAAGCACATAGAAATATGCTGGGAAGATCATGTCTCTTACCCGGACAAGTAAATCCTCAAGGACTCCCACTGGATATTCTGTAGCTCTATTTTCCAACTGCACCACTACTCCTGTTGGCTTCAACTCACCAACCTGCAAAGAAGAGAATACAAAGTGAGAAATCACATTTATGGAAGCACCTAAATCACAAAGTGCATCAGAGAAGTGCAACTCCCCTATGGTACATGGGATGGTGAATGTCCCTAGATCCTTGCACTTTGTCGGCATTTCTAGAGTTGGTGTAATGACTGCTGACACATTCCTTCCAAGATTGATCCTCTCATTTCCCTTGAGCCCTCGTCGATTGGTGCAGAGTTCTTTTAAGAATTTGGCATACCTTGGGATTTTCTTAATGGCTTCAAGTAGAGGAATTTTGATCTATACACGCTTGAATGTGTCCAAAACCTCCTTTTTCATTGCTTCTTCAGCCATCTTCTTGGTTTGAACAACCCTATTTGGAAAAGGAAGGGGTTTAGGAGGAACATCATCAATCTTTTTCTTACCTTTATCTTTCTCCTTGGATTTCTCATCAGTTGGTATTGAATTCGGCTTCTCTGGAGTAGAGGTGAATCCCGGTGGAATGGTAGGTACAGATGTATCGTTCATTTGCTTCCCACTTCTCAATGTGATGGCACTAACATTCCCCTTTGGATTTGGAGTGTGTTGGGAAGGTATATTTCCATAATTCTTACTTACAAGTTCATAGAGGGAGGTGGAAATCTGGCTCATTTGAGTCTTCAACTCCCTCAACTCTGAACCTTGACTCTTTATCTCATTCTGTTGATTAAGAACAATTTGCTTCAAAAGGTCATCAGTGTTAGAATCTACCTTGGGTGGGGGATTCCCTTGTTGCTGGCTTTCTGATGCTTGGGCTTCAAATCTCCTTTGGGGTTGTTGGAAACCCTGCTGGTAAGGCGGAGGCTGATAGAAGTTTTGTTGAAAGGGTGACCTTTGTTGTTATCCAGAGCCATACCTCATGTCCGGTTGATCTTTCCACCCTCGATTTTATGTTGGAGAAAATGAATAAAACTTCTTTTGGGGATATGGTTGTTGTTTCTATTGAAATGGTCTCCCTGGGAATACTGCTGCGCAATCCTCTATCTCTTATAGTTGTGGGAAACAGTCAGTTGGGTGGCTTGTCTCAGTGAAAATGCCACAAGGCCTTGAAGGAGGGGATAGAGATGTATTTTGTGCTAATGCAATTTACCTCACTATAGTTGTAAATTCTTCTAACTTGGTATCAATCAAATGACTCTCAACAGAAGAAGGACTTACCTAATGTACTCCCCTGACATGTGGTGTACCTCTATCACCAAATTTTTGGGAGTTTTGGGCCATCTTGTCGATCAATGCACATGCGGATACTAGTGTCTTGTCCACCAATGCCCCTCCTGCTGCGGCATCCACCATGCTCCTCTCCATAGGTGCGAGTCCTTCATAGAAGTATTGAATTATGAGTTTCTCACTGATTTGGTGATGTGGGCAGCTTTCACAAAACTTCTTGAATCTCTCCCAATAGTCATACATTGACTCCCCTTGTGCTTTCTTAATCCCCGAGATCTCATTAAGAATGGAATTAGTCCTTGATTCTGGAAATAATCTTTGCAAGAAAAGACGTTTCAAATCGTTCCAACATGTTACATCTTCAGGTTGTAAACAGTACATCCAATCTTTCGCAGCTCCATCAAGTGAGAATGGGAATGATCTTAATTTGATTTGATCTTCAGAAACATTTTTTGGTTTAAGGGTTGAGAAAACCACATTAAATTATTTAAGGTGTTTGTTTGGATCCTCACCAGATAAGCCATGAAATTTTGGAAGAAGGTGAATTAACCCAGATTTTAACTCAAAGTCTGATTCGAGATTCGGGTATGCAATACAATTTGGTTGATAATTAATATCCGGTGCAACCAATTCTCGAATGGTTCTATTAAGTTCATTTCTATTATTTCCAGCCATTATTTCCTCTTTTATGTTTTAATTTGAATAACTTCCAATTTCAAAGTTTCTAGAAGATAGGAATTCACCAACTGGTTGAATATTGAAACTTCCCGTAGACTGAGAATGTATGATTCGAGACCTAAGGCTACATTCAATCTCAGGGTCAATATCTAAGAGATATTCGGAATTAGTTCATTTCATAAATTAAATAAATATGAAAAGAAATAAAGCGGACCATAGTAAAATAAAATGAGAAGTTTGAGTTGATGGTCCAAAAAGAAAAGAAGAGGATCAAAAATATTAAAACTTGATAAAGGGGAAAGATGAAAGAGAGGGGTGAAGAAAATAATAAAATGAAAAAATAAAAGAAATACCTCTAAATGGTTGAATAAATTACTTGCCTCCCCGGCAACGACACCAATTTGAAAGAGCACTGTCGTGGGTTCCCTCAAATGATTAGTGTGATTTTGGGGTACTTAGGTGCAGCAGAGTGGCTGACCAAGGTCATGTCTCAAAGGAGGAAGTGAATTTAACAACTTATTAAAACTATTATAAAAAAATAGAATAGAATAAAAACACTACTTTAAAGGATTGGGGTTTGTTATAGTTTATGAATCTAGAATAAGTTTGCTGGAAGAAGATTGTATATTTTTTTGTTTTTAGTTTTGAAATGAATTTCGATTAAAATGACACAACAAGAAGATGTTTTTTTAGAAATCTATTTTAAAAGTCATAATCAATCTAACTCTACCTATTCATTTACTTATTAATAGTTATCATATAAATCAGTATCCACTTAATTATGATCACCTAATTTGTTATCTCTTGAACCCTATGAGAGTTAACTTAACCACAAAGATGAAATTACTTAAACCCCAGGCTAGCTTCGGAACACGCAATCGCAACACCCTGCTTTGATTATTGTTCAAAGGATAGATTATGGTAAGTGGTTAATTAGAGCACATATCCATTTTATAAATGAGGATGAATTGTTTTTAGGGATTATATTTTAACTCTACAAATTTATCCCGTGTGGTCTTGTATTACCGATTAAGATCGCGCTCTCACAATTTACACAAAATCTCGACCTCAAGTGTTTTGTATTAATTGATCAATTTATTGCTTTGTTTCTTGTAATTTAAAAACACAATTCATGGATCATATTATGGGAATTACAGTATCTCATTGATTCAAAATAAATGAATGAAGAAGTATAGAGGTTGATCAATTACTAAAAATAACTACTCTTCCATGGGTGGCGTAATCATCGTAGAAGCGTTTTACATGTGAAAAGGTTTATAATGGGTATAACCCAATAACACTTCTACTAAAGAATTCCCACCCAATTATGAAGATTAAGAGAAGAATAAATTTAAACAAAACAGAAGAAAAGAGAAGAAATAAAAGAAGAACAAAGAAGTTTATTACACAAACCAAATCATTACAACATGAAGGAGAAGAAGAAGGCTTCGTCGATGAGATCCTTGCTTCAAGAGCTACCCTTATTGAAATGGTTGGAGAATTGAAGTGGATCCACTTTTCCTCATCCCTAAACTTTCCAATACACTTACCAACCCCTCAAAATGAGAAAAAATCCAATTTATAGATGGAAGGGGAGGAGAGGTTACAAGTGGTTTCAAGTGTGAATGTGGAAATTCGACCAAATATTTTATTGCAACTTTCACCGCCCATTTGACCACCAAAACGCGTCAATTGGCCAGCCTTACAGAAGGATAATATGTGAGGATATCGGTCCTCTATCTCCTCTAAATATTTGGGCTTAATATAGGCCTAGATTAAGGAGTTATGGCCTCAATACAGAAGCTTTTCCATTCTGGCGAGTCCAGCCCAACTTTAACTTCATGGCCAATTTTCAACAACCAAATTCACTCTTTAGATCTAGTGTTCTGATTAAAATTTGTAGATAACTAAGTTATGAACACTATTACAAAATTTAAAATTCAAATAATAAATATACAAATATTTATCTTCGAAATACTACAGTGAACTATAAAGGGTAAAACTGGAATTTTCATCAAATATTCAAATGAACGATCTAATCCCAAATACTTTCTAATTAAACATATTTAACACAATGTGAGGAAATTATATCATTTATTATCAATAATATATTCAATAAAATAGTTTTTTATCACCCATTTCATTTTTTTCTCAGGTGAACCTTTTCTCTATAATTATAGCAAACTCCAAATCCTTTCAAGCACTTACCAGGGTGATTCTTCCCACAGTTATCACATGTCTGAAAATACTTCTTTCTCTTATTACCTATATCTATTATTTCCTAATACTTTATCTTATTCTATTTATTCCATTTTAATCCACAATACCTGGAAAATTATTTCTCCATCTTGATAGAGCAAGAAACCATTTCATCATATAAAGAAAAATATTGAGACAATAGCGCCCTTCAAATACTCTGCTTACGTGAGTCAAATAAATGATAAATATTTCATTATTTGTTGCATATAAAATCTATATCATACCTTGAAAACATGATTAAGGTAGATTCATAATCCAAAACACTTTTTTCTTATTTTTTTCTTTAAACTAAAGAACTTTATCTTCATATTAGTTATTTGTTCAGGAGGGAAGTATTTATCAAAGAATGTCTCCTTAAAATTTCTCCATTCCATGAGTTCTATTTCTTCTTCCTCCCTAGTATTCTGGATCATTTAACACCATGTATCTATATATAAATTTAAATAATACACTTAAAGTTTAACATTTCCCTTTTCACCACATTCTAATGCCATATATATCTTTTCCAAAGACATAATCCACATCTTAGCCTCTGTTGGGTCAGTAGTCCCACTAAAATATGAGGGATTATATCGTAAAAACTGATCCAAAATTGGAAAATCTGATATTGGAACATGTTTTTATATCTGAGAGGGGTTGTGAGTCATAAACTAATTAAATTAACCTAATATATCCATAACTTGATCAGTTTCAATACCATCAATATCGACTTCCTCAGTAGGAAAACCTCTAAGCTGTCTTTGAGTATTGATACCATTCTTCCTTCTAGGAATATTTTATAAACCATGACATATAATATATCAGATCATAACATTATGTAACATAATTTATAATCCCAAAACTAATGAAACACATATCATAAATTGAAGAAATATCTAATAAGTAATATCATAATAATAAAAATGGTTTATTTAGGGAAATATTTAATTTAGAATTATTCATAATGATTTTTAAATAAAACGAGAATTATACTAAGAATATCCCCTAGGTGTGTAGAAACAGGTGTGTGGTATGGACAATTTTTATATACCATGTTATGATCGAGTTAATCATGACAAATATTTTTAGATTAATTACCCCTATGTAAATCTGTGCCAAAACCAAATCCACTTGTAGTATCCGAACATGGATGTATCATAAGGAAAACCCAAATAATCTCTACCATATAAAAATTAAAGGATATTATTCTATAAATATACTTAGTTTATAATATTGTTTTATTTTTTCTAATCCCTTTTTACCTAAATCTAGTTTCCATGGTTTATACTAAACATTCTATCATTCCAACTACAACACATCGACCCCAGAAGTTCAGAGCCGATGCATTAATTTATTACATTGGTATTGATACATGTAAATAATTTCTCATAGGACCTAATAATCTAGTTGTTTTGGAATACTAGATTAAATACATGATACCCATAATACATTGGAAAAAGAAAATAAATCATAATTAAAATAAAATATCATCATCCTTGGAATCATTCAAAGGATTCCTCTTCATAACTTGGGGAAAGGAAAGATAATAAGGGTGAGATTAGATGATCAGTATGGGTAAGTGCAATAGAATCAATAATTAATTAATGAGAATAATTCAAAATGGAAAGGTAAATAAATACTAACAAATCCCATTCAATTAATTGGATAAGGTATAATCAATACATAAAGGTAAATAACTAAAACATCTACTATTTAATCAATAAAACGAGGATCAAATGAATCCATATATTTTATCATATGCAAATATCATGCATAATAACAATATTAAGTGAAATATATATTAATTAAATGCTTAATTATTTGACATCATATCTAATGCACAAGAAAAGTTATACCGTCAAACCTTTCACAAGACGGTTTAAAACTATAGGTAGAAACTCGTTTAATTTGGCCAAATTATTTTTCTCATTAGAACCCATAGATGCATCGAGGGGATATATAAATTAAGGGACCTACCCCTCACTATGTTTTGAAATTATTCCTCATATTGGGTAATTTATTTAAACAACATGCCTTATCAAATATCCGTATTGAACAAATAATACAGATTTATCAATATTTCCCCAGAAAATCAAAGAACTTTAAAAGTAAACACTATATGTAAAAATAATATATGGTTTATGAAATAATAATATACATCACCCAAATTTTTGGACATTTATGTAAATTTATCATGAAAAGAGATTACAATAAATTTATTTATTCATGAGAAAGTTAATAATCACAAAATAAAGTGAGATTTAAAAAAAACATTTACCACTTAGTAATTTTAAATCTAAATCCCTTGGGTGATATAATTAAAAGTGAAACATAAAATACAATGAAGTATGATTGAGTAATTATATTAAAATAAAAATGGGTAGTATGTAGACAACATTAAAATTAATTGGTCCATAACATCAAATAAATATAAATAGAGTGCAAATTGAGATGAAATCCCCTACTACTTAGTAACTTTTGAATCAAAAACCCCAATAAAGATATCAAATAAAATGAAACATTAAATAACATGAATATAAAATAATTCTTAATATAATATATCAAAGGGGTATTAGATACACCACAAAAAATAAATTAATGGTGATTATGATATATGTATCATGAAAGTAAAACTGAGACAGTAATCCATTACCGTGAGTCCCACTTGTTACGCGTGTCTTTATTTTCATGAATAATAAACTTATGTTAATTATTTACAATAATTATAAAATTTTTAATCTTAATTATTAATTTTAGTTAAAATATTACAATTTTTTATTCAAGTTCTTTAAAAAATATTTTTACATCGGGTGTTTTTACCAAATTCATTTCATGTGTCAAAAACAACTTTCGTAGTTCAAATATGGTCAAATAGGACATTATATAAACATATCTGGATTAATAATCATTAAATAATTATAATATTTATATTTAAATTATTATTGTAAAAAATATCATGAAATATGGTTATGAAAAATGAATCAACTTTACAATCATAGAGATGGTAGGTTGTACGTACGCATGAGTAACATTCATATTTTTCAATGATCCTTTCGAAAGAAAGTAAGAAAAAATTTATATTTATATAATGATAATTATATAATAAATAACATATTATTTAATCATATATACTTATATATATAATTACTTTTATGTAAAATCAATCACATCGCGTCGAGGAGGCGGTAGTCCACACATCCCCGAAAGACGTCATAACATTTTTTAGTGTGTGAAAAGGGTAATAAAGAAAGTTATATATTATATTTATAAAATTTTAATTATCTCATGAATATAATATATATATTTTTATGTCACATATTTCTAATTAAACTAATCCTTAATATATTCTACGTAATGTGTGAACGTATCACATCGCTTTGAGGAGGCGATAGTCCAGACATCGACAAACGATGTTATCGAATTGAAAAAAATAGAAAGAATAAAGGTATGTGATAAATAAAAATTACAGGATAATAAATAGAAAATAAATATCATAAATATCATATAGAATAAATTTTCTCATCATAATGACCAACCATGATAGGTGGTAAATGAAAAATGAACATCATTTCGCGGGGCGGTAGTTCGGAGTACACAAAAACTGTAAATTCGTTACAAATTTTATGGAAGTGTGTGTTTGTGTAAGTGAAAACATTAAAATAAAAACATATCAGTGTATTGAGGATGATGATTTTATTATACAATAACATAATATGATTTTTTTCATTTGATAACTAAATAAAATTATTGTGATCTTTGAAGAATGTTATCTATTTTTTTGGGTAACTCCTTTTGGGTTTTTCCAAAAGACATCCTTGGTTGTCATTCTAACCTAGGGGAGGATTCTAGGATTAAGTTAGTTATGATGGGTGATTATTTGGTTAGATTTTGGGAGACCCAAATGGCTTTATATGTTTGAAAAAGTAGTTGGGGTGAGTTCCTTTTTATAATGGAGGAATGACATTCTTGTACATTTTTGAAAAGGGAATTACACCCATATTTTTACCATACCACCCGTATCAAATAATGATAAAAATTATAGAAAAGGGAATATATGGTCAAAATATGAATATAAAACGACTTTTTGAAAATTTTATATGTTATTTTGGGCCTTATGTTTATCATTTAGTACTTTTTTAAGCTAATTTTTATCATAATCATTGTAATTTTTTTCCACATTCACTAATATTTTCGGATAAAAAATACTTTGACCACATTATAAATTATAAAATTTTCTGATTCCAGATATGGAATCCTTTTTTTGTAAATTCCAATCCCATGAGTGACATAAATTAATTAAAATTCAATCCCATAAAAGGGATGATAATGCAAGATTATGAAGTAAAAATATTAAAAAGTTTTCTAAATTTTTATATCCAATTTAAATATGAAATTGATTCTAAAGAAACAAATTGTATTTAAAAATTTAAATTTTATATAATTAATATTTACAACCAATAAAAAAGCCACAAAAATTAATTGGAAAAAATAATAAGTTTTGAATCAAAATTTATTATTTTCACTATTAATCCAAAAATAAAATTTTCAGAAAAATACCCAAAATTCACCCTAAGGTAATTTTGAAATTCATATTTCAAAAATGAATTTTATTTTGACATATTAAATTTATAAAAATTTTAAAATTTATATTCAAAACAGGTGCTTCATTTAAAGGTGGTAAAATTTCCTTTCTACAAAAATTACAATTTTAAGCGTAAAACTAGATTTTTTCATATCTCAAGCATATAAAATATATTTGATGAATAGAAAATATATTTTATTGAATATATAATATATATATTTCATTAATATAATTTAATAACAGTAAATAATTTAATTTATTAAGATAAAATTCCTATACAATATAAAGGTTGTTATTTATTAAATAATTCCCTTTATATTCATTTCTAATTAATTTGTGTAGAATGAGTTAAAATATATATTTTAATAATTTAGTTAATTCTATTAATAACCATAATTTAAATACTTTGAGAAATGTTTTCATTTTAAATATAAATATTAATAGTATTCAGTAATATTTGGTCTGGCATTTAATATAAGCCATCAAAGAAACTTATTGCATACAATCCAAGATATTGTAAATGTCACCTGTATTGAAATATATAGAATAGATTGAATATATTTAAAATAGGAAATATACTATAAAGTATAAGGATATTATATCACCTAACATGTTTCATGTTGTGTACTATAAACACTATCAAATATATTTTCTTTATTTTAGAATTTCGGGGAGTTTCATTTGTTCTTTAATATCCTTTAAAATTTATATCAAAAAAGAAATCATGTAAATAATTTTTTGAGGTGAATTATTTGTAAGGAATAATTTAATTAATGAAATTAAACATCATTATTTATTTTTTTATTTATCTTTAGTAAGTATTGTCTACATGTAACATTTTCTACATAAATAAATCATAATTATATTTGGTCAAGATTATCTGAGGAGTAAACCATATTACTTTAGAATTGATCTCAAGGGACCCCAACACAATGTTATGTGTACAAGAAAGACACCATGAGGTATTTGATAACCTAATAGGTTCTAGAGTGTATCATTGTGAAAGTGTGTAGTTGGAAATTAATAACAATTGAATATTATAAAACTTTTTGATAATATTTTAAAAAAATGATCGATGTATATGTACAATAAATAAAAAATTATTAGTGGGAAATTGATATATAAATGATAATGATAATAAATAATAATTACAAATTATTTTTCTTTTAAAACTATTATAATAATTTTTATGGGAAAATATCCTTATAACTGTCACTATAGAGGTAAGATTCAAACACACATTAAAAAATTAATATTTTTTATAAATGGTTCAGGTATTTGTATTCAATAGTTGATTCATTTGAGATATAAATTAATTTTATTGGACAACACATATGATGAATAAATATTATTTTTAACAATTTTATAATTCAACATCCCTCAATAGATTATGTAAATTAAGTAATACTGTTGGAGTCCTCAAGTGTTAATCATGTTTTAATGATCACAAATCTCTTTAATGTTAATTAATCTTTATCTTCATTGCAGATATTGCTAATTCTCTTCAATATCAATAATAGATTCACATCATGTTTTTATAATAACAAATCTTATGGATGTTAATTACTCTCTTTATTATTTACAAGTCTCATGCATGATCACAATTCTCTCATATATTATCACACCTTTATACTTATGATTCACATTCTCTTACTCTATAATGATTAACCTTAATCCATATTCTCTATATCACTATCTTAGTCAAAATACAGATATTTGTCTAAGTATGGAGACACCGTGACCACTCACCGTGACTAGACACCGTGACCACTCACCGTGACCAGACACCGTGACCAGACACCGTGAACAGACACCGTGACCAGACACCGTGACCAGACACCGTGACCAGACACCGTGACCAGACATCGTAAAGGACACACCATGAATCTCATACCGTGAACCACATACCGTGAAGAAGCCACCGTTTCCATAATCATTGTGACACCGTCACCTAAGCTTTTTTCAATATTATTTAAACAATGTTAACAGTCATATTTGTTGTTTTTAATGAAATTAATGTTATTTAATGATAGTTGTTGGCATGTCAGGAAACCGTATCTCGAACCTATGAAAAGGGAATCATTCCTACTGCCAGAACTCGTGGAATATAAGAAATAATGAGATGCAATACACGTGTAATGCAACAAGCAACAATGAAACAAGAAGACAAGCGGTGTGAAAGTGTGAATATACAACACGAAGAACTTACGTACACCCGAGTGCACTATGATAAACAAGAAAGAGATTGCAAGAACTTCAAAGAACTCTCATGAGTGCAATCCAATACTGCTGAAGAACACACGATGAATCAAGACATCTTTCTCACTTCTGAAGGAGACAATCTGAACTACGAAACTTCGTTTTTGAATAGAAAAACTAGAGAAGAACTCAGAAGCATTCCTGCTGAATCCAACGAGTCCAGAGTTACATTGATAATCACTAGAGATTTCTAAACTCTTATCTATCTTATCTACATGATTTATTTATTAACTTTAGAGAAGTGTGGTGTACTCTGTATATCTTTACACACACTGTCTCCTGCACTGAACTGGAGGATATCAAAATCCTCACTCAAATTTTCTTAACTTCTGTTTACCCACGTCAACAGTGGAAGAGGTCCTTGTGTGACCTGGTCTTTGTTTTGTTTTCCACAAAGAACAGTGGTAGAGGTCCCTGCGTTGCCTGGAAAGTTTTGTAAAACTGTTGTTAACCCCGATCCAGGGTGTGGATCAAATTTATATATATTTGAGAGGAATAAGTCTCAGCTTGAGACTGAACCTCTTGTTATATCTGCTGTGCATCTTTTATTTAAGTTTAAAGTATACGACATATATCATATTTATTCCGCTGCTATTAATTTGAAATACAAAATTATTTTGAAGCTACTTTGATAGTTAAATTATCAAGTGTTTAGACTTATTGTAAATCAGTATATTATTTTCAAAAGTTAGTTTGATCCTGTGGTTAAACTAACTAAGACCTAATCAATCTTTGAGAAGCTAGGTGAACATTTACAATCTGTATAAATTCACTACAGTTTAACTTATTTTATAAATCAGGGAATTTTAACTAGACAATATTTTAACAGAAATTTTAATTAAAACTCAATTCACCCCCCTCTTGAGTGTCCACTCCGACCAACATTTGGTATCAGAGGGTTAGTTTTTTGTTCAAAGATTTTTGAAATACTCTGTTTTTCAATTGTGATTTTAGTTGCATCTTTAAAGATCTTAAATTTCTGTTAGTTCTAAATTTTTATCTCTTTAAATTGTCTTTCAAAAATCTAGTTATGGATAATAGACTAGAGGGTGCTGCTACTAACATGCCACCTTTCTTTAATGGTACCAACTATGCTCAGTGGAAACATAAAATGAAAATTCATTTAGAAATCACATTTTTTGATATTTGGACTGCCATAGAATCAGAATATAAACTTCCCACTACTGCTAGATCCACTTGGGATGAACCTACAAAGACTGCTTACAATAATAATTGTAATGCCATGAATTCCCTGTACTGTTCTTTAGGAGATGAAGAGTTTAACAGAATTTCTGCTTGTAAAGCTGCTTTTGAAATTTGGGATACCTTGGGTGTTTCTCATGAAGGATCAACCAATGTTAAAGAAATGAGATTAAATACTTATACTATTAAATATGATAATTCTAAAATGAAAACTGATGAACCTATTTCATACATGTATCTCAGGTTCAATGAGATAGTCAATACAATGAATTCACTTGGAAAATCTGTTCCAGCAAAGGAACGGATTATGAGAATCTTGAGATGTTTACCAGACCGATGGAGAGGCACATCTGTTTCAGTCAGAGATTCATGTGACATTGCTGATCTACCTGTCAAAGAACTCATTGGTAAGATTATGATGTATGAGGAAGAACTCAAGGTGAATAAAGAGGAAGATGATGAACCTAAGAGGAAATCAATGGCATTCAAGACTACTGTTTCAAAGAGCAAGGACAAAGATAAAGCTCAACTACCTACTAACAGTTCAACCAGTGAAAACGCAGACTCTGATAGCGATGCTGAAATGGATCAGATAACCAGAAGGTTTAAGAAATTTTATAGGAAGAAGAAATTCATCAGAAAATATAATTAAAAAGAAAAGTATGACAATAAGGGACATTGGAAGAAGGATTGGAAAAAGCCAGATAAAAGTGATGAAGTTGTCTGTTATGAGTGCAAAAGAAAAGGACATATTAAAGCAGATTTCCCAAAGCTCAAATTCATGAAGAAATATGATTACAAGTACAGTAAGTACAAAAAGGCTATGGAGGATACTTGGAGCGCTTTTGAGGATAGATCCACTGAATCTGAAGCTTCTGAGACTGAAACCAGAAATAAGGCAAACATGTGCTTTATGAAAAACACATCTGAGGTAACCCTAGATACTCCTACTTTAAATTCTTATTATTCTAAAGATAGTGATGAATATGATTTTGATTCTGAAAACATGACTAGTAAGGAATATTTTGAATATTGTAATATGCTGGAATAGACATGCAATGAAATTAAGGATAAATACAAATCATTAAAGAAACAACATGTTCTCACTACTACATTTAAAACTGAACTTACTATTGAAAAAGAGAAAAATGATCAACTGTTAAAGGAGAACACTGAACTAAAAATGTCTAATGAGCAGCTCAGAAAGGATTTAGAGAAATTCACAAATGGAAATGATACACTAACTCAAATGCTAGGAAATCAAGTTTCACCAAAATACACTACTGGAATAGGCTACAAACCTGGATAGAGACAGTTTACTAAGAATAGATTTATTCCTAAATCTGGACAGAATGCTGCTAATTCTAGTTCTAGACATTTATATGCTTCAACTAGTTATATTCATAGTTACAGATCTAATAAGGTTTATCTTTCAATGTTTGTTGATTCTACAAATTTTATGAGACCCACAAGACAAATTTGGGTACCAAAAGCCTTGATTGCTAACCTGTCTGGACCCAAGAAGATCTGGGTACCAAAATCATTTCCTATCTAAATTTATTTTGTAGGAAACCTGATTAAAGAGCTCCTGTAGGAAGACTTGGTACTTGGACAGTGGATGTTCAAGACATATGTGAGGATACTTCTCATGCTTTAAAAGCTTAGTCAGAATTGATGGAGGCTTTGTCATCTTTGGTGATAATTATAAAGGGAAAATCATCGGCTTAGGCCAGATTGGTAACACTGACTCAGTATTAATTTCTAAAGTTTTATTTGTTGATGGAATTAAATACAATCTGTTAAGTATTTATCAGTTATGTGATGATGGTTTTAATGTTAAATTTAAAAATGATTCTTGCAATGTTTTTAATTCTAAAAATCCTATAGTATTTTCTACCCTGAAGAATGAAAATGTTTATGTTGTTGATTTAAATTCTTTAGCCATGAAAAATATTACTTGTTTAAATGCTTTTCATAAAGAGTCTTGGCTTTGGCACAAAAGATTAGGACACTGAAATATACACTCACTACTTAGAAAACTTACTAGGAAGAACTTAGTTAGAGACCTACCCAAAATTGAGTTTCTAAATGACAAAGTTTTTAATCCCTGTCAAAAGGGAATGGAACACAAAATATCTTTCAAACCAAAGAAAGAAGTCTCAACTTCTCAACCTCTCGAGTTGGTTCACATGGATTTGTTTGGACCAACTAGAGTTTCTAGCTTAAATGGGAAGCACTATGTCTATGTCTTAGTAAATGACTTTTGTAGATATACTTGGGTATATTTTCTAGCTCACAAAAGTGAAGCTTTTTCTTACTTTGTTAAATACTCCAAATCTGTAGAGAACCTTAGTGTACTTAAGATTAAAACATTGAGAAGTTATCATGGTCGTGAGTTTGAGAATCATGAATTTGAATCATATTGCTCACACAATGGCTATATTCACAATTTCAATGCCCCTAGGACACCTCAACAAAATGGTGTAGTAGAAAGAAGGAATATAACCCTACAAGAAATTTCTAGAACCATGCTTAATGAGTATGACCTACCTGTTTATTTTTGGACTGAAGCTGTAAATACAGCTTGTTATATTATCAATAGAGTCTTAATCAGACCTGTTCTTAAGAGGACCCCTTATGAGTTGTGAAACCATAGGAAACCTAAGGTTAACTACTTCAGAGTCTTTGGCTGCAAAGTCTTTATTCTTAATACCAAAGATAATCTTGACAAGTTTGCATCCAAGAGTGATGAAGGAATTTTCCTAGGTTATTCTATTTCTAGTAAAGCCTATAGAGTTTTCAATAAAAGAACCAAGTGTGTGGAAGAATCTGTTCACATCAAGTTTGATGAAACTGATCCACATGAGCCTAAAATCTCTCTTGAAAATCTTGAAGAAGATTTATCTGTTCTGGACCTTAATGACGAATCAAATGAACCTACTATAAAGGCAACCAGTTCTGGAAATTTTCCAGAACCTTCTTCTGTTGATTCCCAACCTATTGATGAACCTAAAATTTCTAGTCCTACCTTTACTAGATCAACTAGAATTCTAAAAAATCATCCTTTAGATGCTGTTGTAGGAAATCTAGATAGAGGGACATAGACTAGAGCTTCTCTTTGAAATTAGGTTGAACATCAAGCCTTCTTGTCATAACTTGAACCTAAAAACATTGATGATTCTATTAATGATGAATTTTGGGTAATTACTATGCAAGAAGAACTCAATCAGTTTGAAAGAAATAATGTTTGGAATCATGTTGAAAGACCTAAGGACACTTTCACAATAGGCACAAAATGGGTGTTTAGAAATAAAGTAGATGAATCTGGAAACATTGTTATAAATAAAGCTAAACTAGTTGCACAAGGATATAGTCAAGAAGAAGGTATTGACTATGAGGAGACATTTGCTCCAATAGCCAGATTAGAAGATATTAGGATTTTACTTACTTATGCTGCACATCTAAATTTCAAACTATATCACATGGATGTCAAGAGTGCATTCTTAAATGGATATATTGCTGAGGATTTTTTTGTTGAAAAACCACTTGGATTTTCAAACCCTCATTTTTCAAATCATATTTTCAAACTATCAAAAGCTTTATATGGTTTAAAGCAAGCTCCAAGAGCTTGGTATGATAGATTAAGTACTTTTCTAATTTCTAAAGGTTTTACAAAAGGAATAGCAGATCCCACTCTATTTATAAAAAAAATTTATAAAGATGTTTTAGTTGTACAAATTTATGTAGATGATATTATTTTTGGATCTTCAAAAACTACATTATGTACTGATTTTTATAAAATGATGCAAAAGGAATTTGAAATGAGTTGAATGGGTGAACTTAAATTCTTTCTTGGTTTTCAAATATTTCAAAATTATTATTGAATTATTTTAACTCAAAGTAAATATACTAGAGATATTTTAAAAGGTTTTGGATTGGATAGCACAAAAAGTAGTGACACTCCCATGAGTACCACCTGTAAGATGGATCTTGATGAAAATGGTAAATTTGTTGATCAAACCACTTATAGAGGAATGATTGGAAGTCTACTCTACCTGACTGCTAGTCGTCCTGATATTATGTTTAGTGTGTGTATGTGTGCTCATTTTCAAGAAAACCCTAAAGAGTCACATTTAAATGCTGTAAAGAGAATTTTCAAATACCTCAAGCATACTCCCAATTTTGGATTGTTCTATCCCAAAGGACAATCATTTTAATTAGTATGTTATTCTGATGCTGACTTTGCTGGATGTAAGCTAGATAGAAAAAGCACCTCTGGAACATGTCATCTTTTAGGCAAGTCACTAGTATCATGGTGTTGTAAGAAAAAAAATTCTGTTGCATTATCAACTGCAGAAGCTGAATACATAGCTGCTAGAAGTTGTTGTGCACAAATTTTGTGGATGAAACACACATTACTAGACTATGGATATCAATTTAGACATGTATCAATAAATTGTAACAACACAAGTGCTATTAATATTTCTAAGAATCCGGTTTCTCATTCTAGGACAAAACATATTGATGTAAGACATCACTTTTTGAGGGATCATTATCAAAAAGGTGATATCACATTGGAATTAATTGGTACTGAATATCAACTTTCTAATATATTCACTAAACCATTAAATTCTGAAAGATTAGACTACATCATACATGATCTTGGTATGATTAATCATAAATGAATATCTTACTGATCTTATTGTTTAATACTTTACAGTACTTTACTTTACAGTTTCATACTTATTGTTTCTCAGTTACTGTTTTATGCTCACGGTCTGATAACTCACTATCTCACCATTACTATATAAAATGCTCACTGTATCACCGTGATGACTATAAACTGTCTCACCATGATGACTAGTTTTCTGTCTCACCGTGATACCTACTCACGGTCTCACCATGATAATTATGTTTATTTTTATTTTTTAACCCGTATTGCGGCAATTTTTATTTCACCACTATTTGATTTTCTGCGTTTGTGTTTTTATGACGTTTGACATTCCCAAATGATAAAACTTAAGGGTTTCATTCGATTCCTTACTCGAATTCTCTCCTAAACCTTCTCTTCCCTCTCACCCGGACCTTTAGTGAATGCCAAGGATGAAGCGTCTATCTTCACCCTCGTCTGAGAAGCGCCGCTCTAAGAAACAAAAGTGGATACCAAGGATAGCTCCTGAAGGACCTCTAAACCCAAACTTGGTAAGTCGTACCATTATACCTGAAAAAGAGGTTTTCCCTGAATGGTTGTTTTCTAGAAGATCGTTAGTTTTGAAAGTTTTAAAAGAACAAGGATGGCTTGAATGGTTCACTGGATAGAATAGACTGATTTACCCGAGTCTTGTATCTCAATTATATCAGTATGTGAAGTTCTCTTTTGAGAATAGAGAAAGATTTGTGGTGACCAGCTGGATCGATGGTCAGAAGTTCTCTTTCTCTTCAAGGCTGTGGGCTGGTTGTCTAAGAATTCCACATGAAGGAGTGTGTGATGATTACCAGAGAGACCCTCCTCCAACAACCGACATCTTTGACCTGGAAACCGCTTTGGAAAGTATAACTGGAAATGGCACCAAGCGAAGGGCCATAGCTGCTGATCTAGATGGGGAGACAAGACTTCTATTCAATTTTGTTTAGAATTTGGTTAGTCCATGAAAAGGAGATTTTGCTGTGATGAAGTATCAGGATGTGTTCCTGATTCACCTGTTGAAGAATGGCCATAAGATCAATCTGTGTAAGTATGTTATCAACCATATCTGTGAGCTGATCAAAGTAACTTCCAAATCCACCTACCTGCTTTATTATAGGATGATTTCATCCATGTTAGTTGAAAAAGGGATGGTTGGACCGAATAAAAGAATATTAGAGGACCTTGATTTCTGCCTATCCATGCCTATCACCAGAAGGATGAAGATTAGCTGGAATCCCTGAAAAAAGAAATGGGTTGAGGATAATGATCAACTGTATAAAATTTTTAATACTATTGACTATCCAAGGAGGCCTAACAACCTAGCTGATCCTGGTTTGGAACCAGATAAAGTGGCTGAGTATTCAGAAGAAGAAGGACAAGAAGAAGTAACAGTTGAAGTACCACCGAGAGAAGAACCTGTAATACCTCTAATGGAGACAGTTCCTGTTGAAGAGGAAAGGGTTGTTGTCCCTACTGTTATCCCTACTAAAATACCTCAAGGAGAGGAAGTTGTTGTTGAAAAGGAAAGGACTAAGGACCATTTAGTTGTTATTCATGAGGAAGAAGCTCATCCCAATGCTTCAAGGAAATTGGTTTTTCCTGTTTTAGAATAGCAAGCAACCTTAGAGGTAGACTCTGTTGAAGAGACTCTTTCTGTTGAGAAAGAATCAATTCTCGAAGCTTATCCAGTGGAACAATATGTTCCTGAGATTATTCCCTCTACTGAAGAAAGAATGGAAATTTCCTTTCAACTGGAAAGGCAAGAGTTTTCTGAAGAGATTAGGGATGATCCTGTGGATCTTGTCCATGTTCCTGAACCTCATGAATCTGAAAGGGAAGCACAAGTTGAGGGGGAGGAAACTCAAAATCATGATATTGTGGAAGTTGGATCTGCTGAAGCTTCTCAACCTTCTGCCACATACTCTGTGAACTCTCGGTATGAGTTCCCAATATTTAATGATGTGAATGAGTCACAACAAGTGACTGCAACTGGAATGGATCTTTCTTCTCTGTTTCAACTAAAGTCCTTAGCTCATTCAGAACCAGAACCAGAGCCCCAACCTCAATCTGAATCAGAATCTAAGTCTGAAGATGACTCTGACCCTCAACCAGAATCTGAACCTCTACCTTTACCAGCATCCTTATCGAAGCTTCACTCCTTTGTGTCCAAATATGATCTGAAAGTTTTTGGCGAGACTTTGTTAGCTGGATTTGAGAAAATTGTCTCCACTCAACCTTTCCCAGTGACTCAATTCAGTCAAGAAGATGCATCAATTCTCTTGGAAAATATTATCTTGCATATTCAACCAAGGATGATCCAAGAAATTAAAGAAGTCAGAGTAGAGAATAAGCTACTGAGTGCTGATGTTTAAAATCTGAAAGGTATGGTAGAATGTCTGTAGAATGAGTTATCTTTAAGATCAGAGCCTTCTCCTGTTTCTTCCCCTAAACCTGTTGCTTTTTCTCCTGAGTCTTCAAATTCCCTCCTTTCTAGGGATATTGTGTCTCAAGTTCATCCATACCTACTATATTATGATGAAAAGATTGAAAAAAGGCACACCAAGATGCTGGAACGCATGAGAGAGCTTGTGGAAACTCTGAATAAGCTTACAGATGAATACACTGGATGTGTGCAAAAAGTTCTGAAACGGCTCAAAGTTCAAACCGAAGTTGTCAAGGCTTCAATTTCTTCTAGTCAGACCTCCACATCTTCTTTGGATGATTCTATGCTGAGATCCATAATTAAGGAAGAATTTCAGAATGCCTTCAGTGGCTTGGATCTATCTTCTTTGTCAAAAGTGATTAAGAATAGTTATAGAGCATTGGACTTGGTTAGGATTCATTCTAAGATAGCCAATGATGCTCAACAAGAGATCTCCAAGAAAATAGATTTGTATCTTTCCCGGATTTTCTCTAAAAATGATATGACAAATCACTTTAGATATCTTGTGGAAAATCTGAGAATCCCTCCGGTGACTCAAGATTTTAAAGCTCAAGTTCAGAAACTTTTAGATTTCACCAGATTGTTGGACAGATTTCTTAAGAATAAGGATGATTTTGAAAAGGCTTTGTAGTATGGGGGTGAAATTATTACTGATTTCATCAATCTTTTGAAGCCGTATCTTCATGTGCAGAGTATTGCTATTGTTTCTCCAGCTGCTGCACCCCTTAGACCTGGACTACCTGCCTTAGCCTCAACTACCATGATAGTTATCCAAGCCCTTTCTCAGATCCGGCCAGTCATTCTTGATCAACCACGACCTAGATCCCTTACTGCTCCTACTTTGTCCTCATATGTTTTTGAAGGTCTACCCTTAACCTCATTTTCTACCACATCTATGCCTTCTTCTACTTCAGCACCATCTCCTGATGCTGATAAAGGCAAGGAAAAGATGGATCCCTAAAGAGTCTAGAGACTGTTTTTCTTTTTTTGATGGGATGTCATTTCTTGTTTACAGTTTGTACTTCTCCTGTACTTTGTATTCTGAACCCTTTGTTTGATGACAACTGCCGAGTTTCTTTTCATTCTCTATACTTTTTGATAATCCCAAAAGGGGGTGAAAAACTCCAGGTATCAGTTATATAATAGTATAAATGGGGGAAAAACTACAAGTATCTGTTCTATAATGTTTTTTCTATGCTAGTATATTTAATATTACATGTCATTTATATTCTGCCTATATATGATTTGTGATCATCAAAAATGGGGAGATTGTTGGACTCCTCATGTGTTAATCATGTTTTAATGACCACAAATCTCATTACTGTTGATTAATCTTGATCTTCATTGCACATCTTGCTAATGCACTTCAATCTCAATAATAGCTACACATCATGTTTTTATAATAACAAATCTTATGGATGTTAATTACTCTCTTTATTATTTACAAGTCTAATGCATGATCACAATTCTCACATATTTTATCACACCTTTATATTTATGATTCACATTCTCTTACTCTCTAATGATTAACCTTAATCCATATTCTGCATATCTCTGTCTTAGTCCAAATGCAGATATTTGTCTAAGTATGCAGACACCGTGACCACTCACCGTGACCAGACACCGTGACCAGACACCGTGACCAGACACCGTGACGAGACACCCTGACCAGACACCGTGACCAGACACCGTGACGAGACACCGTGACCAGACATTGTGAAGGACTCACCGTGACCAGACACCGTGACCAGACACCTTGAAGGGCTCACCGTGACAAGAAACCGTGACCAGACACCGTGACCACTCACCGTGACTAGACACTGTGACCACTTACCGTGACCAGACACCATGGTCAGACACCATGAAGAAGACACCGTTTCCATGATCACTGTGACATCATCTCTTATTCTTTTGTTAATATTATTTAAAAAATGTTAACGGTCATATTTGTTGTTTTTAATTCAATTAATGTTATTTAATGATAGTTGTTGGCATGTCAGGAAACCGTATCTCGAACCTATGAAAAGGGAATCATTCCTACTGCCAGAACTCATGGAATATAAGAAACACTGAGATGCAGTACACATGTAACGCAAAAAGAAACAATGAAACAAGAAGAGAAGCGGTGTGCAAGTGTGAATATACAACCCGAAGAACTTACGCACACCCGAGTGCACTGTTCTAAACAATAAGGAGATTACAAGACCTTCAAAGAACTCTCATAAGTGCAATCCAATACTGCTGAAGAACACACGACGAATCAAGACATCTTTCTCACTACTGAAGGAGACAAGCTGAACTGTGACACTTTGTTTTTGAACAGAAAAACCAGAGAAGAAATCAGAAGCATTCCTGCTGAATCCAACGAGTCCAGAGCTACATTGATAATCACTAGAGCTTTCTAAACTCTTATCTATCTTCTCTACGCGATTTATTTATTAAATTTCGAGCAGTGTGGTGTACTCTGTATATCTTTACACACACTGTCTCCTGCACTGAACTGGAGGATATCAAAATCCTCACTCAAATTCCCTGAACTTCTGTTTACCCACGTCAACTGTGGAAGAGGTCCTTGTGTGACCTGGTCTTTGTTTTGTTTCTCACGAAGAACAGTGGTAGAGGTCCCTGAGTGGCCTGGATAGTTTTGTAAAACTTTTGTTAACCCCGATCCAGGGTGTGGATCAAATTTATATATATTTGAGAGGACTAAGTCTCGGCTTGAGACTGAACCTCTTGTTATATCTGCTGTGCATCTTTTATTTAAGTTTAAAGTATACGACATATATCATATTTATTCCGGTGCTATTACTTTGAAATACAAAATTATTTTGAAGCTACTTTGATAGTTAAATTGGAAAGTGTTTACACTTATTGTAAATCATTAGATTGGTTTCAAAAGTTAGTTTGATCCCGTGGTTAAACTAACTGAGACCTAATCAATCTTTGAGAAGCTAAGTGAACATTTAAAATATGTATAAATTCACTACAGTTTAACTTATTTTATAAATCGGGGGATTCTAACTAGACAATATTTTAACAGAAATTTTAATTGGAACTCAATTCACCCCCCTCTTGAGTGTCAACTCCGACCAACACCACTCAATAGACGAGAAGCTAACTTCATTTCCATTAACTCTAGATACTAGCCTATTCACATCATCTTCCTATTTTAACATTAGGTATTTAAAGAATTCCTTCACAAGATTCGGGTAGTACGGTCCGTTGTTATTGGAAAATCATTCAGTCCATCCTTGGGCTTCCAGTGCTTCCAACACTAATGACTTGCTCGACAGTAGCCATTCTTCAATCAGCTCCTTCTTAGCCACAATTTCTCTCTTTGTTAGATGCGGGTTGACAGGTCCCATTGGGGTACTGCTGGTGCCACTAGACTCGACTCGAGTCCTCTTTGGCCTTGGTGCATCCTCATTGGCAGTCGGGGGTCGCTTGGTTCTATCCATGGAGATTGGAGGAGGATCGAGAGTTCAAACAGAGAGTTAGGGTTTAGGGATTCCGAGAGCAAGGTTTGAGATTGAGGAAGAAAGTGGATTGAGATATGTTTTTAGTCTTAGTTTTATCATTTAGGGATAAAAAAATAAAACAGAAATAATGAATAGGAATAAAACGGTTCAGATTCCCGCAAAAATAACTGGTAAAACCAGACAGCAAGGTATCCAAGAGTGAGGTACACTAGTGAGGTGCAACAGTGAGGTGTAACAATGAGGTCCAACGATGAGGTGTAACAGTGAGGTCCAACAATAAGGTGCTTATCAGTGAGGTTTGACTGTGAGGTTTCCTATAATAAAGATAATCATACCTAACTCATGTTTGATGTAATTTAACTTCTCAGAATTCAAAGGCTTTATGAATATATCAGCCAATTGATGTTCAGTGCCAATGAATTCAAGAGTGATATCACCCTTTTGATAATGATCCCTCAAAAAGTGATGTCTCACATCAATATGCTTTATCCTAGCATGAGATAATGGTTTTTTGGAAATTTTAATAGCACATGTATTATCACACTTTATAGATACATGTTTGAATTGATATCCATAGTCTAGTAAAGTGTATTTCATCCACATAATTTGAGCGCAACAATTACCCGAAGCTATGTATTCAGCTTCGGCAGTAGATAATGCAATCGAATTATGATTTTTACTACACCAAGATACTAGTGACTTGCCAAAAATGTGACATGTCCAAGAGGTGTTTTTTTATCTAACTTGCAATCGGCATAATCAGCATCAGAATAACTCAACAAATCAAATGATTTTCCTTTTGGATAAAATAATCCTATGTTTGGAGCATATTTGAGATATTTAAAAATCCTTTTAACAGTAGTTAAATGAGACTCCTTTGGATTGGCTTGAAAGTGAGAAAACATTCATACACTAAACATAATGTTAGGTCTGCTAGCTGTAAGATAGAGTAGACTCCCTATCATACCTCTGTAGTTGGTTTGATCCACTGGTTCTGCAGCTTCATCAGTATCTAACTTACAAGTGGTACTCATAGGTGTGTCACTGCCTTTACTACCATCCAAGGAAAAACGTTTTAAAAGATACAAAATATATTTACTTTGATTCAAAACAATTCCATTTTTGTTTTGAAAGGTCTGAAATCCAAGGAAAAATATGAGTTCCCCCATTAAACTCATTTCAAACTCATTTTGCATCATTTTTGAAAAATCAATACATAACGAATTTTTAGAATATTCAAAAATAAAATCATACACATAAATTTGTACTATTAAAACATTTTTGGATATCCTTTTAATGAAAAAAGTAAGAACAACTATCCCTTTGGTAAAAACTTTTGAAATAAGAAAAGAGCTAAGCCTATCAAACCACACTCTTGGAGCTTGTTTTAAACCATATAAATCTTTAGAAAGTTTAAAAACATGATTTGAAAAATGGGGATTAGTACAACCAGGGGGTTGTTCAACAAAAACATCCTCAACTATATACCCATTTAGAAAATAACTTTTAACATCCATTTTATAGAGTTTAAAATTTAGATGAGCTGCATATGCAAGTAGTATCCTAATGGATTCTAATATACCTACAGGTGCAAATGTCTCCTCATAGTCTATTCCTTCCTCTTGACTCTATCCTTGTGCAACTAACCTAGACTTATTTCCAACTATGTTTCCAGACTCATCAACTTTGTTTCTAAATACCCATTTTGTGCCAATTGTCAAAGTGTCATTAGGCCTTTCAACTAATTCCCAGACATTGTTTCTTTCGAACTGATTTAACTCTTCTTGCATATCCATTACCCAAAAATCATCATTGATGTCATCATTAATATTTTTGGGTTCTAGATGTGGAAGAAAAGGTTGATGTTCAAACAGGTTTCTTAGAGAAGCTCTTTTTTGTGTTACTCTATTTAAATCACCTACAATAGCATCTAGAGGATGATTCTTATGAGTCCTAATGCCTCTAGGAAGGGTTGAAATAGATTCCTCATTGTTGTCTATTGGTTTAGAATTGGCAGGTGAAGATTCAGGAAAATTCCCAGAACTGGTTACTTTTACAGGGGATTCACTATCCTTATCATTAAGGATAGGAATTGACAAATCTTCCTCAAGATGTTCAAGAGAGTTTTTAGGCTCATATGGATCAGTCTCATCGAATTTCACATGAACTGATTCTTCCACACATTTGGTTTTCTTATTTAACAATCTATAGGATTTACTTGAGATAGAATTACCTAGGAAAATTCCTTCATCACTTTTGGGAGAAAAATTTTCAAGATTATCTTTAGTATAAAGAATAAAGACTTTGCAACCAAAAACTCTAAAGTAATTAACCATAGGATTTATATTGTTCCAAATCTCATAAGGGGTCTTCTTTAGAACATGTCTAATTAAAACTCTATTGATAATATAACAATCTGTATTTACATCTTCAGCCCAAAAATAAACAGGTAAGTCATACTCATTGAGCATTGTTCTAGCAATTTATTTAAGGGTACTATTTCTTCTTTCTATAAATACATTTTGTTGAGGTGTCCTAGGGGAAGAGAAATTGTGACTATAGCCATTGTGTGAGCAGTAAGATTCAAACTCATGATTTTAAAACTCACGACCTTGATCACTTCTCATGTTCTTGATTCTAAGTCCACTAAGTTTTTCTACAGACCTGGAATATTTGATAAAATAGGAACAAGCTTCACTTTTGTGAGCTAGAATGTATACGCAAGTATACCTATAAAAGTCATCTACAAGAACATAAACATAGTGCTTCCCATTTAAACTTGAAACTCCTGATGGTCCAAACAAATCCATGTGAACTAACTCATGTGGTTGAGAAGTTGAAACTTATTTCTTTGGTTTGAAAGAAACACTGTGTTGTTTTCCCTTTTGACAAGGATTACACATTTTGTCAAGTGGTAATTATAATTTAGGTATGTCTCTAACAAAACTTTTCATAGATTTATTCTTTAGTGAGTGCACATTGTAGTGTCCTAACCTTTTGTGCCACAACCAAGACTCTTTATGAAAATAATTTAAGCAAGAAACATTTTGTTTGGCTAAAGAATTTAGATCAACAACATATACATTCTCATTTCTACAAGAACTGAAAACTAAATCATTTTTTGAATTAAAAAAATTACATGCATCATTTTAAAATTTAACATTAAATACATCATCACATAACTGAAATTTTCTAAGAAAATTGTACTTTAATCCATCAACAAAAAGTAATTTAGAAATTAATATCGTGTCAGGGTTACCAATCTGGCCTATGCCAACGATATTTCCTTTTGCATTTTCACCAAAGGTGACATTCCCACCATCGAAATCAATTAAAATCTTAAAAAAATAATAGTCTCTTATAATATTTCTTGAACATCCACTGTCCAAGTACTATAAGGTCTTACATGAACTCTTTAAACAATTTCCCTGTAAAACAGATTAAACATGGGGTAATTTTGGTACCCAGATCTTCATGGGTCCAGAGAGGTTAGAAAGTAAAACATTGGGAACCCATATTTTCTTTATAGGTTTTCTAAAATCAACAACCATATTTTGAGACATAAATACTTTGTTAGGTCCTTTAAAAAAGTTTTTCTCAAAGGATGTTCCGGAACTAGCTGTGAACTGTACATATTTTGGACCAAATTTGGATTTCCTAATTTGTCTCCGTCCGGGCTGATATCCTAGACCACTTGTATATTTAAGAGCAATATGTTTTCCTAGAAACTATGTCAAGGTATCCCTACTATCATTGAACTTCTCAATATCCTTTCTTAATTGTTCATTAGATAATTTTAACTCTATATTTTCCTTTTGAAACTTATCAAATTTCTCTATTTCTATATCCATATTTGATTTGTAATTTACATTTAAAGCATGCTATCTTTTTAATGACTTATAGTAGTCCCTGAGTTCATTAAAAGTATCCTCAAGCATTTCAAAATATTCAAATAATTCTTCTTTATTCATATCTTCTTCATCATGAGAGTCAATTTTATAATAAGTATTATGCACAGGAGAATTAATTGTTACCTCAGATGTCTCTGTCATAAAACATAGATTGGCATGTTTGTTATGTTCTGAGTCTGAAGCATCATATTCACTTGAACTGTCCTTTGAAACACTCCATGTTTCTTTCATAGCCTTTTTATAACTTTTTCCCTTATCCTCATATTTTTTGTTGAATTTTAACTTGGGGCAGTTTGCTTTCACATGAAATTTTCATTTGCATTCATAGAATACTATTTCACTTGTGTTCTCATTTCACTTCCTATCTTTGTTCCATTTTCCATTATGATCATTCTTTCCTTTGAAGTTTGGCATCCTAAAGAATTTCTTCTTTCGATAAAACCTTTTAATTTTTCTAGAAATTTGTGCCATCTCTTCATCACTGTCTGAGTTTGACTCTTCACTTGTAGAACTGTCTATAGGTACTTGAACGTTTTCTATGTCTTTGCTCTTTGAGGAAGAAGTCTTGAATGCTACTGACTTATTTATTGATTCTTCATCTATTTCTTGATTCACCTTATTCTCTTCTTCGTACATCATTAGTTTTCTAATTATCTCCTTTACTGTTAGCTTGCTGATGTCACATGATTCTCGGATTGATACAGAAGTGCCTCTCCATCTATCAGGTAGGAATATAAGCAGCCTCATGATTTGGTCTTTGTTGTCCACTGGTTTCCCAAGAAGATTCATGGTGTTTACTATCTCATTAAACCTGAGATACATTTCAGTGATAGATTCATCAGACTTCATCTTAAAATTATCATATTTAATAGTATAGGTATTTAATCTCATTTATTTGACATTGGTAGTTCATTCATGAGAAACAGCCAAAGTATCCTAAATGTCATAAGCAGTCTTATAGGAAGATATTCAATCAGACTTCGTGTTGTATATTCACACCTGCACACCGCTTCTCTTCTTGTTTCGTTGTTGCTTGTTGCGTTACACGTGTACTGCATCTCATATCTAATGGATAAATAGTTGACATATGAAGGGGATCACATATCTATGAATGTGGGACTATAATAATTTTCCATGATTCTCCATTAATCCATTTAATGATTTCTGATCCTAGATACTACTTTTTATATAATCTATAAAATAACATATTAATTATTTACATGAATTTAACAATTTTTATGGGGTTTACAACAGAGATACTCTAGATTCTCAACCCATATCCAACTATTGCAAAAATATATACTTCTAGTGGAAATGAATCGCACCATGATATTTTTGTAATCTATGGATTATCTTGTATCAATTTTAGTATAATACACACTAATTATGTTAAATTATTATAAAAACATGTATCCATTATTACCTATTATTTTTGTTCTATGATTTGACTTTGATTATTTTATCACTTGTGGTTTCAATGAAACTCACCTAACATTTGAATATAGTCAAGTGAGTTTGTTTATTTGATTTGAATGTTGAACTTAAGATGATTAAATACAATTATCTTGGTTTTTATTAATTTGTAATAGCTTGAATCAATCATTTCAATATGAATATTATAATTATATTATTACAAAATGATTATGAAATAGGGTCAACGTTAATAGTTGAGTGTAATATTTTAACATAAGTAGATGAAATTATAAACTAAATAAAATTTTAATAAAATAATTAATATCAAATATTTGATCAGTTACACATTCTAAAAATGTTTTCAAAAACATTTATTTATGGATACTTGTAAATATGCATAAATTCTTCAAAAAACACCCATCTTTTGGATATATTATATTATTTTTATCTATAAACCTATAATAATTTTATAAATTTACATTCAAGTCTTGGGAATGTCCATAACCAACCACTATGGAGAATTTAATTAAATTACACTTCATTTTAGAGAGAAAATTATAATTTTTTTAATCAAATATCACTAACCAAATATTACTCATAATAGGACAACATGATTTTTAGTTATTGTCATGTCATTATTTAGAATGATACTTTCTAACTTCATTACCCTATCAATGTTATGAAACACCATCATAGAATGTTATAAAACCAATTCATTTATAATTATTTTGAATAAGTGGACAACCATACCCTTAAGACCAACTTCAACCCTAAGAGATGATGCATCAATATATAATTCTGAAAAAACCATCAGTCCATAATTTTGGGATTCATTATAAAATTATCTGGGATGATAATATGCCCTATTTTTATGTTCCTATCTGAACATAACTTCCATGGTCCATAAATACAATAAAATTGCATTTAGTTTTTGATGTAATTGTCCCATCGTGTAGTATTGCTTGGAAATCTAAAATTCACCTTGTAGTTTTTTGCATCATTAGCTATTATACATTAATTTTTACAAAAATAGGATATTATCCTTTATTAAGTAATAAAAAATATATATTCTGAAGTATTAATTTTGGAATATGATATAATATATTGATTACAACATAATGAAAAATTGAATTCATTTCAACACAATGATGATCATATAAATAAAAACTAACACATGATCAAATTAAAATATGTGATCCAATTATACAGATAAGGATTTCAACATTAGTAAAAAATTTATATATATTTATATGAAAATTAAATGGATTTTAGGCGATTGTATGTCATCATTGCTGTCTTAACTCTTCACTCGTTCAATACAAGCCCTTCCTTGCTTATCCTATTGGTGAAATGGTGGTTTATTATAAACTAGTAGGTGGAATCATATGATATATGGGTGTTTGAAATATTTTCCAACCATGTAATCTTATATGCTCACTACATATTATTTTTTAATATTATTTATCATTTAATTAGAACTGAGAAAATTTTGATCAATATATAATTATAGACTAACTCAATGTTTTGATTTCAGATGGTTGATTCTTACCTCTATCAAAACTCATCTTATGAAATGTGAAGAGATGGAAGGCTCTTAATTAATTATGAACCTTTTTCTTGCTGTAGTTTCTGAACTCCAACATGTGACTTGGTATGATCGAAATTCAATTATTCACAATAACTACTCATTAAATCTTAATTTAGGTCAGATACAGATCTTCATTTCTATACAGGAAGCTACTTTGATACAAAAAGTAAATTTCCACAACACCGTGCAAAACTTTGGAATCCTGAAACCCCTACAGATCAACGAAAATTTTTCTCATCCGCATCGCACTATAGAGGAGTTCTGGAGGTCCCCTCTCCCTGGATGAATCAAAATAAACATTGATAGAACCTGCAAGGAAAATTTGGGACTTATAGGGTGTGGTTCTATTTTCAAGAATCAGCTCGGTCAGATTCTAGGTTGCTTCATGGGTCATTGTGGTATTTCCACATCCCTTGAAGCTGAGATTATGGGTCTGATTCATGCGATTAAATTTTCCATGGTTTTTGGTTGGAACAACCTATGGATTGAAAGTGACTTGACGACCATAGTTTAACCAATTTGGAATAGAGTAACTCATCTAGCTTGGCCAATTACTACCTGTTGGATGGAATGAAATCGTTTGCTCACCGATCTGAACTACATCAGCACTCATGTTTATCGGGAAGTAAACATGGTTGTTAATGGCTTGACCAACATGAGAGTTAATCAAGATAAAACTTGGTGTGAAGACCTCCCCATAGTTATTATTCCTTTTCATGAAAAATATTTTAATATGATCCCATACTTTAGACTTTTGTAATATTTCTTTTAATAAATTTTATGCTTTGGCCGTTTGGGCCAAGGCATCACCTTTAAAAAAATGGATATATAGGTTCAAGAAAACACTATTTCACATTAAATAACAACATTGTAATTCTGAAGTCAACATTAATAGATTAAATAGTCAAATAGGTACATGTTTAATTAGATTTGGATTATTGTGCATAACAAAAATTGTCCTAGTTATCAAGGTTCTATTCTATCTTCCCCATGTGACATACTACCTTTACATTCATTTAACTTTCTTCAATTCCAATTGTTTTCAAGTCTTATCAAGGAAAATAATGATACAATGCTATGTTATATTAGAATTAAAGAATTTTGGTACATTATCCAACCACATAAGAAAAAACTACTCCAATGGAGGATATGTAGGACTATCATTGTTGGTTATTGGATAATTATTTCTCCCTGGACAAAAAAGTAAAATAAATGAGACATCACATAACATAAAAATTCTAAACGCTTATCAAGTTCACTATAAGACATTTTATCTATATTCTTGATATTTTAATGTATAATGGTTCGATATAGTATTTATTATTATACAATAAGGATTTGTGGGATGTATTGTGATAGTACATTTTTATAGTTTACATGGTATTGTGGAATGGGGAATCTCGGATGAGAAATTTCTTATAAATTTTAAAATAAAGTTGAATATTTTTGGTTGAAGTACTAATTTTTTTTAATAATAATATTGATGGGGGTGGGGGGGTTTCTTATAAACTTGTGAAATGATTGAATATGGTTTAGAAATATTGAATTCAATCACACAATATGTAGAGTCATAATTGCAGTTTATAAAATAGTAAATTATTTAAGTATGTTTTGTTATTAAAAAATAAATTTTAGTAAATATCATTTTGTAATTAATAGGGTTTTAGATAATTTGAGAATTAAAGGATCATAGATTTTTTTAATATTGGTTAAATGGGAGAAATTAAAACTATAATTGATTTTATTTATTTCAGGAAAAAATTAATTACATTATATTTTTAACCCATTTATTTTTCATTCTTATGGTGATAGAGAGTGCAACTGGTATGAAAAAACATAATTAGGGAATGAAGGAATACAAAATGAATGTTTTGGGAATTCCTTTTTCAATATTAATAGTGAGAATAACTATAAAGAAATTTATTAAAGTATAAACCTAGTATTCTGATATTTTTCCTAAATGGAATACATAAGTATTTTTCATTGGTATATAAGGAATTATCCTTCATATGTAGGGTTATATCCATCACATATAAAGAATTTGGCGTGATATGTGTGGAATTTTCCATTATCACTGGGATAGATGGAACCAATAACTCTCATGTGAATAAGATGTAATTTAAAAAATTATTAAGATATATAACATATATCTGTAGAATGTATGGAATATCTTAACATATGTAATATTGAATTGGAGATATGAATGAAAATCTATGGAAGTTAGTTGGAAATGTATGATATTATTGAAATTATGTTTGGTATTGTTTTTTTCAAAATCATGCTATAACCTAGAATGAAATATCATATATTATTATTTTTACTTTGTAATATTTTCTTTATCTATATATAGTAAGTATCATGAAAAATAATAACCTATCCTTTATAAAATATAGATAATGACATAATATGTGAGAATAAAATCTTATCAAGAAGAAGATCTTTTGAGTTACATGTTGAGTTTGTTTATGATATGGGTGACTAAAAGGATATAAAAGTTATTCAGTCTAACAAATTTAAGAAGGAATGGTTGATTCCCTATAATATATAGAAAGGAATAAATCATTTACGATCATGGGATGGTGGAACTCATTGTACCATTTTAATAATCATCACACATTCCAATTGTAGAAAATATAAATCATCTTAATGTAATGTGAAATGATCAGAAATGATGGGTAGATTATAAATTATAGAGAAATAACATCATTTGTTTGAAATATTTTGCGTTAGGATTATTTTTTTAGTATTTAATTTACTGTTCATTTTTCTTCTATGGATATAACTCTTAACACAAAGGGATACAATAGATTTTTTTTATTAGGATAGTGGGGAAGATAACATATTATTCATTTTTGAGTAAAAATATAAATCATAAATTCTTCTTCTATTATTTGATTTCAATATTTATTTTTAGAATATTTAACAATATTTTATTTTATTGATTTATATTTTGATGTACTGTTTGTTTATTTTTTGATAATTATTTTTCAAACTCCACTAAATAACTCATATATATAATGGAATGGGATGGTTCATATAAAATGTATATAGTAATTATTGATATATGGTTGGAACATATTAGATCTCTTTGGATTTCTTTTAATTATCACTTTATAAATAGGATTTTATTGAGTAATTTTATGGAACTCATTACCTATTTGGAAATTGTATTTGTAGAAAAATATCACCCATATAGGTTGGTCGATATGATATTAATGAAAATTATTAATTTGAATCACACATTCACTATCAACCCTTGGTGAGAGAAATACTATTGTAGATTACCACATATATCAAAAGAATTAAAATATTATTAAAAAAATTTAATAATATGATAGAAAAAAATTAGTAACATAACCCTTTAACAAATAAATAAATATATATTTTGAAAGTAAAATATATTCTAAACTTCTATTTGTTCTCTTGAGTCAAAAATATCCAAACATTTATTTTTGAATAATTATGACAACATAAATTTACACCAATCATTTTTGATAAAAAATGGTCTATAATACACTATATGATAACCTTAAGTGTTAATTTATTTTTTTCATAACACATGCCTTGTTTGAATCACAATGCAATATAGTTTTTTTGGAAATTATGTTTTTAAAAGTAATGTCAATAGGTTTGTATACTTATTGTAGTATTAGAGATGTTTAAGAAAAGTGCATGAAAAACTATATTCATATTCATATGAATGATAGGATGGTATAAATATACTGATGATATGAGTATGGGGAATAATATAAATCAGTTGGAAATTATTTGAACTTAAAAGGGTTTTATTACTCCTTGATTAAATGTGGTATTCATTTTTGCTTTTAGCTATTCCTATTGACATCCATATAGATTCCCAAATGAGATGGTCAAATTTACAAATGGGATCTGATTTATAGATACCATTAAAAAAATTCACTCATGTTTTCCATTTGAAATTGTGGGAAACTAAATAATTGTATCGGTTAATCTAACATTATTGATATGAATTGATTCAAAAGACATAAGTGATATTATTCTCATGGTTAAGGACTCCCCTAACTTTCTAGATATTTATCAATGTCATTATGACCAAGTGATATACTTAAAACTTTTTGGTACATGGATTATGAAATCTAAACTATACTATAATTACAATTCCACTTATAGGCCAAATGCATGAACACTCATGTTTATGTTACTACCATAAACTTTAATTTGTTTTTATTTTTTCCATAATAATGTGATACTAATATTGTTTTGAGCAAGTGTATGGTGGTTATTTATAAATGGTCCTAGAAGATATTTTTGTGTTGATAGTGATATATATATATATACACACTATATACAATTCTTATGAGACCTAATGTTAATCAAACCCAAATAAATAAATCCCATTTCATGTTTCTTTTCACAATTTTAGGTGTGGGAAAATGGTGTCATTTTATGTAACCCTTTTGATTTCACTATAACATAAACGATAACAATAAATGATATAAAAATTTTAGAGAAAGAACTGAACATCCACAAATTCCAAATACTTTCACAATTATAGTATAAGGAGAGGGAAAACAAGAAAATGATATATACAATGAGTTATAAATTGGACATTAGTGAACATAATAATAAAAATAAAAAGAAAAAAATAAATTATTTAATTAAATTAGAGATACAATTAAATTACCTTAAAAACTCTAACCCTATATGAGAATGATCATATATCAATATCATAGGAAATTAAATAAATAAACTAGGTTTAATATTATTATTGTTCATTCCTTGTTTTTTGTTTCATTCCTTGTGAATAATTCTAGTCATTTTTTATATTATGGAATGTATTAAAAATAAATAATTCATATTAACACATTGGGAAGTACGTTGTCATATCAATGTTATCTTATGTATATTTTCTATTTTAATGTCTCAAAATATGCAATTAAAAAATAAAATCATTGGAAAATAGCAATTAAATCATCCTTATTTCAATAATTATAGCACATTATTGAATGCATAATCATACTCAAATCATTTTAGGGTATATGTAGAATTATCAGTTAGTTACTACTATTTAAAACAAGATTATGTATTTGCATAAATTTATTTAAACGTTTTTCATGTTAATATGTTTTTTTTCACCATTATAGGGAATTATTTCATAGTTTATCACTGTCACTAGAATATACAATATTATTTATTTACTATTTATTCTATAAATAAAAAAAGTCACTCAAGGATGTAATATTTCTCTAGATCCTTTGAGAATAATTTCCTGAGAGTCTTCTTAGATCAAGAGGTTGATCTTTTTGTAGAATATGGTTCTTGATCATCAGGATGAGGTGCCATCAATATCTTAATAAGTGAAGGAAGAAGGAGCTTGACATTATATAGGATGTTTAGGACTACCTGCATCGTCTCTTCTTTGGAGGTATGTGACATAGACCAACTCCCAAAAAGATTTATTTTTGATTATTATACTATATATAAAATAATTGAGATAATGAAATATTTCCTTTTTCAAAACATATCTAATTGCATAAATCATAGATTAAAATAAATTCATTTGTTTAGACCTTCAAATGAATATTGTTGGATCCATTAGTGTTGAGAATAGGCTTGACGCCACCAGTAATGTTACCCCACCTTTAAAATTATAATGAATTGATAGTTTGGAATTGTATACTTTTAGCATACAAATGTGAGATAGTTTTTCCCTTAATATTATTAATTGGAATAAAATGTGATTTTTTTATTTTTGAAAGAGAATTAAATTGAAAAAAAATTGGTTAAATGGAAAGTATTTTTCATGGTGGGTTAATAAGATGAGTATAGTCACCCAAGAATTTCAAAATTATATATTATATCTTTTTATATTAATAATCATTACATTACAAAGACACACACATGAGGACCATAATATTTCAATGCCTTTGGAAAATTGGAACTCAATATTCTAATCTGATGAATGATCGTCATTGTTTCCCAAAAATATCTTCACATTTAGTAAAATTCATTTACATAGCCAAAATAAAACCATTAGTCATTACTTGGGGAAAGAAAAAAATAATAAATGGTGAGCTTAGATTCTCAATAAGGGTAAATAGAAAATATATATCTTTGATCATTTAAAATAATAGTATGAGAATAAGGGTACATGATAATGAAGACAACTTATGAATTTCATACCCAACCTATAATAGATCTTAAACACGAGTCATGGATTAAAGATTGGTTGTTCTTGAGACATTAATCATAATGGAATCAATGAACAAGAGGTATGTGATGATAAAATTGGCATATGAAATAGATTTTTGGAATACACAAATGCATTGAAAATCATATGTCAAGTATACTCCCCAAGACCTTCATAACATGATACTATTGGGATATCAACCCATGCACCCATTTGGGGCTTAGTAAAACCTCTTGTGTATCCTCTTTTGGGGTTTGGAAGACATCAAGTGTAACCTCATTTGTAAACATGTGATAAAAACCAACGTAACATCTTTTAAATTTTTTTCCTAACCACCCATATACCCTTTTTTGGGGTTTAGATGACCACTCATGTGCCCTTTGATCTCATATAACATTTATCATTACTAAAAACAGTAGAGGGAGATATTGGTCCCACCCATATCATAGTGAAAAGACTATTTATATGTTCCAAATGATCACAAATCATTCATCATATGCAAAAGCATGAAATGAAATTATTATCATAAACCATTCATCATAACCTATGGAAATGATACATGTTTCGTAATTTGATCATCATTTATCATATCATAACTCGTGGAAAAAGTAGGTTTCATTATAGTTTTATCATGGTATAACCTGTGGAAGAGAAACATGTTTCATAAAATGTTTTTCATTATAAAAATAAATTATTTCAAGAAATATTAATAATAAAATCCTTGGATAATATCTCTAGTAAATCGTGAGTAACATCGAAGGATTCCATCTTAGTTGGAAGATAACTTTTAAAGATCACTTAGAATTTTTTTATGGAAAATATTTTTTATTTGAAAATAAATTTTTAGATCATAAAATATTTTGAGAATTATTTTATTTGGAAATAACCATTAAAACATATATTTAAATCTTGAAAAATTATTTAAAAAATTTCTTGAGGAATATATCATTTATGCTTTTAAAAACACTTTTTAAATCATAAAAAATTTTCAAAATCCCTTTGAATTCGAAATAATTCATTTAAAATCTAAAAAATACCAAATAATATAGGAATTTTTTTTTGAAATAAAATTTTAAAACTTTTACGGGAATTTTGAAAATTTTTAACATTCAAGAGAGTGGAAAATATGTTTTATGTCGTGCGCCTAATAAAAACGATTTTTTCACATTTATGGTAAAACCCAAACTAGAAATTTTTGGAAAAAAGAAATGTGGATTCCATTTAAAATTTTTCATAAAAATTAAAATATGGGTATGAATTTATTCCTTAAATCATTTTATGAATTTTAAAAACATATTTTTAATATTTTTTTAGAAAACAAGGTTTTTGAAGAAATGGTTTTTGACCGAAAAGATAATTTTTCACAAAAACAATATTATAAACTATTGATAAACTAAATATAGGAAATTGTGGGGAAAAAATTATTCACATAATATAAAAAATATGATACTAAAATTCATGAATTTATTGAGATATATATTATAATATTTCATCATTGGAATCATAACCATAGATAATCCCAATGAATGATAAGATTTTAACATAAAACACTTAAAACTTTGGAAAATATTAATTGTTTTCCCCATGAAAAATAACAATATATAAAACTTAAAATATCATGAAATTAATAAATTCATGATATTACATGTCATAGGGGTAGTATATATACCTCATAGATGAGGTTATGTGTATAACATAACTTATTTCAAATAGAAGTAAAATTGAGTCAACAAAAATACCTTATCAATTTTCTAAATTTTGAATAGTAATCAGCAAGAAAGAGAGATCCTAAAAATGAATTTTAAATACCCATTATTTTAAGGATAATAATCATTAAATTAATTTATATGAAATATATAGTCCATATAAAATAATTAGTTACTGATTTTAGCATGTGTCTCTCATAATCAAAAAGTGGAAAAAAATCCATTTCCACAAGTCTTTAATTCCTTCGTACATTTTCAACCCTCATTTATAATAAATATAAGTTTCTAAAAAAATATTAAATAACCATATTATTATATATCATACCATATATTTATTTCCTATGATCATTTATTACCTATTTATAAATAATTATATGTTAATGTCGTGTTTCAAGGAACAACTACTTTGCTTTTATTATATGTTTTTTTGTTATTTTTTAATCCTATTAATTTGATCATTATTGAATAATTTATTGAAAGATAAAAATTGTAAAAATATCTTATATATTCATTATATACATATTTATGGTAATCCAGAATAGTTAGTGATAGAAAATGTAATACACTGTTCAAAGAGATGGTAGGTCGTACATACTCATGAATGTTGTTTCCATTTTCTTATTGGAATAAATAAAAGAAAGAAATATTATTTATTATCATTAATGAATAATTTTTATTTCAAAAAAATCACTTTATTTTAATAAAACCATTTTTAATATATTCTAGGTAAATCGTGAATGAATCACATCGCTTAGAGAGGAGGAAACCCACCATACACACGAGCACTATTATCATAATCAAACCAAATTTTGATCAGGAAAGAATGTGTGAAATAACAATTAAAATATAATAATTACATAATTAATTTAATATATATCATATATAAACATTAAATCTATCATTAATTCCATCCTTTAGATATGGTAGTTGAAAAACTAGTGACATTAGTTTGTGAGGTGGTAGTTCGCCGTACACACGAATGATGATTTCATAAAACATTTGATGAAAGTGGAGATTATTGTAGGTATTTATCATAACATAAATAAATATTAATGCATGGAAAATACCATTTTGATCATATAATAAGGATTTTATTTTAATTGACTGGGTGGACAAATAAATAAATGAAAAGTGCTCATTGAGTAATGTTAACCCATTTTTGAGTATCAACAATAGTTTTGAACTAAATTCATTCCTAGGATGGAATTTTATAAAAAATAATTCATTTTGAAGAAGTTATGGAAGTTTGGAAGTGATTTGTTCTATTATTGGTAGAGATAAAAGTGTTATAAGCTGCGAAGATGATAAGACAGAGGTGACCTTTTATAATGGGGGAGAGGAAACAATTTATATTTTTTTAAAATAATTAATTGATACCACATTTATCATATTTAAAAAGGGTTAAAAATGATATATTCATAGTTATTATAGGATTAACAGTAGAAATGTGTCCTTAAAAAAGTTTTTATAATAGTGTGTAGGTAATCTTTTCCCCTATAATTTAAGTTTAACCCCTGATAAAACTATTTCTAACTTATCCACTTTAATTAATTTCTTATTTCAATCAATATTAATTAATTTATGATTATTTTATAATATAAATTATTTCTATTCCAAATATGGAATCAAATTTCCCAAATTGCATTCACAGAATTTGAAATTTTTTATTTAATATCAATTCCATAGACAGGACAAAATATGTTGGCTTTAAAGTGAAAATATTCAAAAGTTTACAAAGTTTTTATATCAAAATTTAAAATGAAGTTGATTAAAAATACCTATATTGGATTACTTTATATATAATTGTAATAATTTATCTATAAAATAAATTTTAAATATATGTTATCTTTACTAATAAATTAAATGATAAGGCAACTTTCAATTATAATTCACTATTTTCCACCATTCATCAAAAAATAAATATTTGAAAAAAATACCAAAAATAAACCGTATGATAATTTTGAAATTATGATTTAAAAAATAATTTTTATTTCATAAATTTAATTTTCTATGTTTTTTGGAAATTAATTAATTATAAGTGAACTAAGGGCAACGAAACTTCTTTTTATAAAAATAATGTTTTAAGTATAACATTTTATTTATTTTTATCTCCTTTATAGAAAACACATAAGATGAATGTTAATAAATTTATTTAATATATAATGTATACATTTAATCAAAATAATTCAAAAAAAAATTATTCTATTAATTCATTGAGGTAAAATGCATTTTTCTATATCAAAAATATTTTTTTAGAAAATGATTTCTCTTATTTTCAAAAGGTTTTTATTTTCCATTTTATTTAATTGGTCACAAAATAATTCATTATATTTATACTTGTGTGAAAAATATATTTTCATAATTTAATTAGTCTTATTAATACCCTTCATTCCAATAGCGAGGTGATAACTATCATATTAAATAATAATACTTTTATAATATGTCCTGTTTAGTTTAAACTCAGTAATGTGTGTGATGAAAACATAAAGAATATTAAAAAAATTTGTACAAAATAATTCAAAAAATCACAGGGTGTTACATTATTCCACATCTAAAATGAATTTGTCCCTCTAAATTCATATCCATCATCAAAGTTTCAATATTTTAAAATTCCTTCATAGAAACTCATATATTATAAACGAATAATAAAACACCCTGTAAAAATGTAAAGTTGGAAACATAATGGATACCAAGAATGTGGGTGATCTAGGGAAAGTTAACAAAAAAACCATAAACCAAAGTGGTGTGAAAAAATATCATTGATATCATAAAAATTGATTAGAAAAGGGGAAAATTTTATCTCAAGATCCTTTTATTAATGTTAAAAAAATTCTTGAGAATATATACTTACATGATTTCATTCTATTTCATAACTACAAACTTACCCCTTGATTGTGCCTTGATCAGTTTCCACTTCATATCTTACACCAAGAAATAATGGTGAACTTGTTATTCCAAAATCACTAATTAATCATAATATTCATAAACTGAATGATAATTAATTCTATACATCTTTAGTTATCCTAAAAAAATTATTATAATAAGTTATGCTATATAAATAATAATCGTAGGATGAAGTAATACGTTGATTTATAAAACCTCAACCAATGTTCAATATAAAACTTTCAATAAATGGTTAACACTATAACCATACCAAAATAATAAAATTTGTAAATAAGGTCTCTAAATTTTTCAAAATCATCTTAACATTGATCCTACATATAACATAAATTAGATATTGATTTTCACATACCAAACATGTGAATATATTCATCATGTATTCTCTTGAAATGTGGTAATATCTTGTGTGACTATAAAACCTTGTTGAAAACATAAATTCATATTATTTACTTATATATATAGGTAAGAATGAATACATCCTTTTTCAATATTAAGAGTGGGAATAACTATAAAGAAATTTTGTAAAGTATAAACCGAATATTCCTATGTTTTTCCTAAATAGAATACACAATTATTGTTCATTGTTATATAAGGAATAATCCTTCATATGTATGGTTATCTCCATCATATATAAGAAATGTGGCATGATATGTGTGGAATTTTCCATTATAACTGGGATAGATGGAGCCAACAACTCTCACGCGAATAAGATTTAATTTGAAAAATCATTAAGATACCTAAAATATATTAGTAGAATGTATGAAATATCTTTACATATGTAATATTAAATGAGATATATGAATGAAAATATATGTAATCTAGTTGGAAGCGTATGATATTATCGAAGTCAGGTTTAGGATTGTTTTTTTCAAAATCAAGCTATAACCTAGAATAGAATGTCATATATTATTTTTTTACATTGTAATATTTTCTTTGTCTATATACAATAAGTATCCGGATGCATAATATCACATCCTTTATAATATATGGATAATGACATAACATTTGAGAATAAAATCTTATCAAAATAAAGATATTTTGAGTTCCACATTGAGTTTTTTTATGATATGGGTGACTAAAAGGATATACAGGTTATTCAGTCTAAAAAATTTAAGAAGGAATGGTTGATTCCCTACAATATATAGGAAGGAATAAATCATTTACAATCATGAGATGGGGAAATCATTGCATCATTTGAATAATTATCACACATTCCACTTATAGAAAATCTAAATGATCTAAATGAAATGTGAAATGATCATAACTGATGGGTAGCTTATAAATTATAGAGAAACAAAATCATTTGTTTGAAATATTTTGCATTATGTTTATTTTTTTGTATTTAATTTACTGTTCATTGTTCTTCCATGGATATAACTCTTAACACAAAGGGATAAAATATATTTTTTGATTAGGACAGTGGGTAAGAGAACACATTATTCATTTTTAAGTCAAAATATAAAAAATAAATTCTTCTTCTATTATTTGATTTCAATATTTATTGTTAGAATATTTAACAATATTTTATTTTTTTGATTTATATTTTTATGTACTGTTTGTCTATTTTTTGATAATTATTTTTCAAACTCCACTAAATCACTCTTATATAAAATCAAATGGGATAGTTTATATAAAATATATATAGTAAATACTGATATAGGTTTTGAACATAGTGGATCTCTTGGGATTTCTTATAATTATCATTTCATAAATAGGATTTTATTGAGTAATTTTATAGAACTCATTACTTATTTGGAAAATATATTTCTAGAAAATTAACACCCATATAGGTTGGTTGATATGATGTTAATGAAAATTATTAATTTGAATCACACATTTACTATCAACCCTTAGTGAGAGAAAAACTATTGTAGATTACCTCATTAATCAAAAAAATTAAAAAAAAATTAAAAAATTGAATAATATGATAGAAAAAAATTAGTAACATAACCCTTTAACAAATAAATAAATATATATTTTGAGAGTAAAATATATTTTAATCTTCTATTTGTTCCCTTGAGTCAAAAATATCCAAACCCTTGTTTTTGAATAATTGTTAAAACATAAATTTATACAGCTCATTGGTGATAAAAAATGGTATATATTACACTCTATGATAACCTTAACTGTTAATTTATTTTTTTCATAACATATGACATGTTTGAATCACAATGTAATATAGTTTTTTCAGAAAATTATGTTCCAAAATGTAATGAAAATAGGTTTGTATCCTTACTGTAGTATCAGAGATGTGTAAAAAACGTGCATGAACAACTACATTCATATTCAGATGAATAGTAGGATGGTATAAATATAATTATGATATGAGAATGGGGAATAATAGAAATCAGATGGAAATTATTTGAACATAAAATGTTTTTATTACTCTATAATTAAATGTGGTATTCAATTTTTTTAGCTATTACTATTGACATCTATAGAGATTCCCAAATGAGATGGTCAAATTTACAAATGGGATATGATTTATAGAAACCATTAAAAAAATTCACCCAGGTTTTCTTTTTGAAATCGTCGGAAACTAAATAATTGTATCAGTTAATCTAACATTGTTGATATGAATAGATTAAAAAGACATAAGTGATATTATTCTCATGGTTAAGGACTCCCCTAACTTCGTAGATATTTATCAATGTCATTATGACCAAGTGATATACTTAAAACTTTTTGGTACATGGATCATGAAATCGAAACTATGCTATAATTACAATTCTACTTATAGGCCAAAGTAATTAACATCCATGTTCATGTTACTACCATAAACTTATATCTGTTTTCATTTCTTCCATAATAATGTGATACTAAGATTATAATGATCAAGTATATAGTGGTCATTTATAAAGGGTCGTAGAAGATATTTTTGTGTTGATGGTGATATATATATACACTATATACAATTCTTATGAGACCTAATGTTAATCCAACCCTAGTAAATAAATCCGATTACATGTTTCTTTTCAACATTTTTGGTGTGGGAAAATGGTGTAATTGGATGTAACCTTTTTTGATTTCACTATAACATAAATGATAACAGTGAATCATATAAAAAGTTTAGAGAAAGAATTGAACATCTACCAATTCCAAATACTTTCACAATTATAGTATCAGGAGAGGGAAAACAAGAAAATGATATATACAATGAGTTATAAATGGGACATCAGTGAACATAATAAAAAAAATAAAAATTCAAAAAATAAATTATTTACTTAGATTAGAGATACCATTAAATTATATTAACTACTTTACTCCAATATGATAATTATCATATATCAATATCATAGGAAATTAAATAAATGAACTACATTTGATATTATTATAGTTCATTCCATGTTTTTTGTTTCAGTCCTTGTGAATAATTCAAGTCAGTTTTATTATATTATGGAACATGTTACAAATAAAGAATTCATATTAACACATTTGGAAGTATTTCTTCATATCAATGTTATCTTATATATATTTTATATTTTAATGTCCCAAAATATGCAATTAAAAAATAAAATCATTGGAAAATAGCAATTAAATCATCATTATTTCAATAATTATTGCACATTATTGAATGCATAATGCTACTCAAATCATTTTAGGGTATATGTTGAATTATCAATTAGTTTCCACTATTGAAAACATGCTTATGTATTTCCATAAATTTATTTAAACGTTTTTCATGTTAATATGTTTTGTTTTTCATCATTATAGGGAATTATTTCATAGTTTATCACTATCACTATACTATACAATATTATTTATTTACTATTTATTCTATAAATAAAAATAGTCACTTACAGATTTAATATTTCTCTATATCCTTTGAGAATAATTTCATGAGAGTATTCTTAGATCAAGAGGTTTTTATTTTTGTATAATATTGTTCTTGATCGTCAGGGTGTGGTGTCTTCAATATCTGATAAAGTGAAGGAAGAAGGAGCTTGACATTATATAAAATGTTTAAGACTGTGTGCATCACCTCTTCTTTTGAGTCATGTGGCATAGAACAACACCCTAAAAGTTTTATTTTTGATTATTCTAGTATATATAATAATTACAATAATGAAATATTTACTTTTTCAAAAATTATCTAATTGAATAAATAATAGATTAAAATAAATTCATTTGTTTAGACCTTCAATGGATATCGTTGGATCCATTGGTGTTGAGAATAAGCTTGACTCCAACTGTAATGTGACCCGACCTTTAAAACTATAATGAATATGTAGTTTGTAATTGAATACTTTTAGCATAAAAATGTGAGATAGTTTTTAACTTAATATTATTAATGGTAATAACATGTGATTTTTTATTGTTGAAAGATAATTAAATTGAAAAAATGGTTAAATGGAAATTATTTTTCTTGCTGGGTAAATAAGAGGAGTATAGTCACCCAAGAATTTCAAACTTATATATTATATCTTTTTATATTAATATTTATTACATTACAAAGACACACACATGAGGACCATAATAGTTCAGTGCCTTTGGAAAAATGGAACTCAATATTCTAATCTGGTGAATGATCGTCATTGTTTCCCACAAAGATCTTCCCATTTATTAAAATTCATTTACATACCCAAAAAAACCTGTATTAATTACTTGGGGAATGAAAAAAATAAGAAAGGGTGAGATTATATTCTCAATAAGGGTAAATAGAAAATATATCAATCTTTGATCATATAAAGTAATAGTATGAGAATAAGGGTACATGATAATAAAGAAAACTTATGAATTTCATACCCAACCTATAATAGATCTTAAACATGAGTCATGGAGTAAATATTGGTTATTCTTGAGACATTAATCATAATGGAATCAATAAACATGAGGTAAGTGATGATAACATTAGCATATGAAATAGATTTTTGGAATACACATATTAATTAAAAATCATATGTCAAGTATACACCCCAAGACATTCATAACATGATAGGATTGGGATATCAACCTATGCAACCATTTTGGGCTCAGGATAACCTCTTGTGTATCCTCTTTTGGGGCTTGGAAGACATCAAGTGTAACCTAATTTGTAGACTTGTGCTAACAAACCATGTACCATCCAATTAAATTTTTTTCCTAACCACTCATATACCCTACTTTTGGGGTTGAGATAACCAATCATGTACCCTTTGAGCTCATATAACCTTTATCATTACAAAAACCAACAGAGGGAGATATAGGTCCCACCCATCTCATAGTGAAAATCCTATTTATTTGTTCCATATGATCATAAATCATTCATCACATCCTAACTCATGAAATGAAATTGTTTTCATAAACCATTCATCATAACCTATGGAAAGGATTCATGTTTCATAATTTTATCATTACTTATCATAGCATAACCCATGAAAAAATAGGTTTCATTATAGTTTTGTCATGGTATAATCTATGGAAGAGAAACATGTTTCATAAAAATTGTTCCGTTATAAACATAAATTATTCCAAGAAATATTAATAATATGATCATTGTATAATATCCATAGTAAATTGATAGTAACATCGAAGGATTCCATCTTAGTTGGAAGATAACTCATAAAGATCACTTAGAATATTTCTTATGGAAAATTTTTTTATTTGCAAAAAAAATTTAGATGGTAAAATATTTTGAGAATTATTTTATTTGAAAATAAACATGAAAACATATATTTTAATCTTTAAAAATCATTTAAATCATTTATTTAGGAATATATCATTTATGATTTGAAAAACACATTTTAAATCATAAAACAGTTTCAAAATCCCATTGAATTTGAAATAATTCATTTAAAACCTACAAAATATCTAATAAAATAGAAAATAATTTCTTTAAAATAATATTTTAAAACATTTATAGGAATATTGAAAATTTTCAACATTCAAGAGAGTGGAAAATATGTTTCATGTTGTGCGCCTAATAACAACTATTTTTCCACATTTATGGTAAAATCCAAACTAAATTTTTTTGGAAGAAAGAAATATGGATTCCATTTAAAAAATTTCATAAAAAATTAAAACATTTGTTTAAATTTATTCCATAAATCATTTTAGGAATTTTAAAAACATATTTTTAATATTTTTTTAGAAAACATGGTTTTTCGAAGAAAGAGTTTTAGACCGAAAAGAAAATTTTTCATAAAAACAATATTATAAACTATTGAGCATTTAAAGAGAGGAAAATGTAGGGAAAACATTTATACACATGATATAAAAAATATGATAAGAAAATTCAAGAATTTATTGAGATATAGATTATAATATTTCATCATTGGAATCATAACCATAGATAATCATAATGAATGATAAGATTATAACATAAAGCACTTACCAATTTGGAAAATTTGAATTGTTATCCCCATGCAAAATAAAATTATATAAAACATAAAATTACCTGAAAATAAATAAATTCATGATATTCCATTTCATAGGGGTAGTATATATATACCTCATAGATGAGGTTATGTGCATAACATAACTATTTTCAAATAGAAGGAAAATTTAGTCAACAAAAATACCTTATTAATTTTATAACTTTTGAATAGTAAACAACATGAAAGAAAGATCCTAAAAATTATTTTTAAATACCCATTATTTTAAGGATAATCATCATTAAATTAATTTATTGTAAATATATAGTCTAAATAAAATAATTAGTTGGTGATTTCGGCATATCTCTGACAGAATCAAAAAGTGAAATAGAAATCACTTTCCTTAAGTCTTTATTTCCTTCGTACATGTTCAAACCTAATTTATAATAAATATATGTTTCTATAAAAATATTAAATATCCATATTATTATATATCATACGATACATTGATTTTTTATGACCATTTATTACCAATTTATAAATAATTCTATGTTAAGGTCGTGATTCAAGTAACAACTGCTTTTCTTTTATTATATGTTTTTATTTGTTATTCTTTATTACTCTTAATTTGATCATGGTTGAATCATTTCTAGGAAGATAAAAATGGTATAAATATCTTAAATATTCATTATATACATATTTATGGTAATCAAAAAGAGTTAGTGATAGAAAATGTAATACACCGTTCAAAGAGATGGTAGGTCATATATACGTTTGAATGTTGTTTCCATTTTATTATTGGATTGAATAAAAGAAAATAATATTATTTATTATAATTAATGAATAATTTTTTACTTCAAAAAAATCAAATAATTTTTATAAAACCATTTTTAATATATTTCATGTAAATCTTGAATGAATCACATCGCTTCGAGAGGTGACAACCCACCATACACACGAGCACTGTTATCGTAGTCAAACCAAATTTTTGTGCATGAAGGAATATGTGAAATAATAATTAAATAATAATAATTACATCATTAATATAATATATATCATATATATAAATATTAAATCTATCATTAATTCCATCCTTTAGAGATGGTAGTTGAAAGACTAGTAACATTGGTTTGGGAGGTGGTAGTTCGCCGTACAAACGAATGATGATTTCATAGAACATGTGATACAAGTGGAGATTATTGAAGGTATTTACCATAAAATAAATAAATATTCATGAATGGAAATACCATTTTTATTACATATTAAGGATTTTATTATAATTGACTAGGTGGACAAAGAAATAAATGAAAGTCACTCATTGATGAATGTTAACCCGTTTTTGGGTATCCACCTTATGTTTGAACGAAATGCATTCCTAGGATGGAATTTAATAAAAAATAATTCATTTAGAAGAAGTTATGAATGTTTGGAATGGTTTTTTCTATTATTGGTAGGATAAAAGTGTTATAAGGTGCGAAGATGATAAGACAAGGGTGGCCTTTTATATTGAGGGAGAGGACACAATTTATATTTTTCTAAAATAATTAATTGATACCACATTTATCATATTTAAAAATGGTTAAAAATGGTATATTCACAGTCATTAAAGGATTAATGATCGAAATGTGTCCTGAAAAACGTTTTTATAATAGTGGGTAGGTTATTTTTTCCCTTATCATTTAAGTTTATCCCATTGTAAAACTATTTCTACCTTAACCACAGTAATTAATTTCTTATTTCATTCACTATTAATTAATTTATTATCATCTGATAATATAAATTATGTTTATTCGAAATATGGAATCCAATTTCCCAAATTTCATTCACAGAATTTGAATTTTTTTATTTAATATTAATTCCATTGACACGATAAAAAATGGTGGTTTTAAAGTGATAGTTTTAAAATGTTTACAAAGTTTTTATATCAAAATTCAATATAAATTTGATTAAAAATACCTATATTGGATTAATTGTTGTATAATTGTACTAATTTATCTTTAAGATTAATTTTAAATATAGGTTATCTTTATTAATAAATTAAACGACGAGGCAACTTTCAATTAAAATTCACTATTTTCTAACATTCAACAAAAATTAAATATTTAAGAAATATTCTAAAAATACACCCTAAGATAATTTTGAAATTATGATTTAAAAAATAATTTTTATTTCATAAATTTAATTTTAAAAGTTTTTTGTAAATTAATTAATTATAAGTGTACCAAGGGAAACAAAACTTATTTTGATAAAAATACAGTTTTAAGCATAACATTTTATTTATTCTGATCTATTTTATAGAAAACACATAAGATTAATTTTAATCATTTTATTTAATATATAATTTATACATTTAATAAAAATAATTCAAAAAAATGATTCTATTAATTCATTGAGGTAAAATGTGTTTGTATACATCAAAAATATTTTTTTAGAAAATGATTTCTCTTATTTTCACGAGGTTTTTATTTTAAATTTTAATTAATTGGTCACAAAATAATTCATTATATTTATACATGTGTGAACAATATATTTTCATAATTTAATTAATCCTATTCATACCCTTCATTCTAATGGTGAGGTGATAACTATCATAAAAAATATTATACTTTTATAATATGTCCTATTTAGTTTAAACCCAGTAATGTGTGTGATGCAAACATCAAAAATATTAAATTAATCTGTACAAAATAATTCAAAAAAATCTTAAGGTGTTACATTATTCCACACCTAAAATGAATTTATCCCTTTAAATTCATATTCGCCATCAAAGTTTCAAAATTTTAAAATTCCATCATAAAACCCCATATATTATAAACGAATAATAAAACACCCTTTAAAAATGTAAATTTGGAAACATAAGGGATACCAAAAATGTGGGTGATTCAGAGAAAGTTAAAGAACAAAAAACCATAAACCAAAGGGGTGTGAAAAAAATTTCATTGATATCATAAAAATTTAATATAAGAAGAGAAAATTTTATTTCATGATCCTTTTAATAAATTTGAAAAAAAATTCTTGAGAATATATACTTACATGATTTCATTCCATTTCACAACTACAAACTTACCCCTTGGTTGTGCCTTGATCAGTTTCCACTTCATCTCTTACACCAAGAAATAAAGGTGGACTTTTTATTCCCAAAGCACTAATTAATCATTATATTCATAAAATAAGTGATAATTAATTCTATAAATCTTTAGTTATCCAAAAAAATTATTATAATAAGTTATCCAATATAAAGAATAATCATAGGGTGAAGTAATACATTAATCAATAAAACCTCTTCCAATGTTCAATATAAAACATTCAACAAATGATTAACGGTATAACCATACCAAAATAATAAAATTTGTAAATAATGTCACTAAAATTTTCAAAATCATCATAACATTGATCCTACATATAACATAAATTAGATATTGATTTTCACATACCAAACACGTGAATATATTCAACATATATTCTCTTCAAATGTGGTAATATCTGGAGTGGCTATAAAACCGTGTTGAAAACATAAATTAATATTAATTACTTATATATATTCATAGATACATTCCTTAAATCCAGAGATGTTGTAAACTCCATTAATGATAACATAAAACACTTTTTCAATAAATACTTTATCAGTTATATGGTCATATATAATATCTAATTTACTCTATCCATATTCATCATCTATTTTCCAGACTAAAATTTTTCTTCTCAACATTAGGAACATATTAAGGGTTACATTCTGAAAATACAAATATATCATTGTCATAAAATCAGTTTTCTATTCCATAATTACCATTTAACATATGCTTGAATGTCTTAAATGAAAAACTAAAGTGGAATAATCCATTGAGGTTTTATGATTAATAACCAATATAAAATAGATAAAAATATTATTCATTTTTTACCAATACATAAATAAATTTATCATTCCACTTTCTTAATACATCATTAACAATACTTCTTCATCTTATTCATTAATACTTCATACTTCCATATGTAATTTGTAGTCTCTCTATCATGATCAATATAACCATTACTCACATATATGTTGATTTTATTCCTGATCATTCCCTTTAGGACACCAATGTACAAAATTACCATACTCTCCACATTTGAAACCTTAATCCATTGATAATATATTAGGGAGACTAATATTCCCATCCATTATGGTAACTAATATATTCATTTTTCCTCAGGAATTACTTTATTTGTGTCCATATTTTACACTCAAGAAACATCTTACTGTTCTTTTAAGACATCCACTTAGGTGTTTCTTCCATCTTTATCAACATAAATGAAGTTGAATCTTCTATGTCCCATGGTCTAAACTACAATAAATCTCACTGAACTCTTTCATTATCTTATTTAGTGAGTCTAAGAGTTGGTTATGGTACACATTGTTGATCATGCTCCATGAAAATAGATTAGGCACAATTAGAATATTCTTTACTCCATCCATTATTCCATTTTCGGGCTCATTAGAAAATCATCCATCAAATTCAATGTTAACCCATTTAATTATGGTTACTACCATTTACTAAAATCATAAATCATATTGTGAGAAAAAATAATCATAATGGAAAATAACTTAGTCTGAAAAATAATTTAGGAGATCTAAATCATTAAACCTCTCTTTCAATAGATGACACCTTGGATTTATCCTAGGCCATTTATAGCCATCTTCTATTTTAATCCTTCATAATAGTTCATAATTGTTTTTTCAATTTCCAAATCAGATTCACCAAGAGTGTGAAACCAAGTTTAATTCATGGATAATTTTTGTGCACTATTTACCAATCTAGTCTAGATAAATAAGATATTTTTGGTGTTATTATTCCCCAGTACATCTATTCTAGATCCACATAAACATATATTATCCAGACAGGGATGCAATTTATTAGAATCCACGTAGTCATTATTTAACCAAACTTCAAATAAATTTTCATATACTTGACTCATCCTTGGACGCGTCCCTAGAAAAATACCTTGAAATATCCTTATAAATATACAATGGAATCTCACTAAATTTCTCCCAAATGAGTTTTTAATGGTTAACTAAACATTTTATCTAATGCGAAATATAGTGACCCAAGATTTTTATATATGGATATCACATATTTTTAGATTAATATTTATTAAATTACAAAAAAATTCTTGAGGAGAAAAATAGTTTAGTGAATTTGAAAACATGGAACACAATATTCAAATTTGGTAAAATATCTTCAATGATTTTCAACAAAGATCATCCAATTTAGTACTCTTTATAGACATTCCCAAAATGAAACCTTTATTCATAACCATGTGAAAGGTAATATATGAAATGATGATAAAAAATAATCAATAAGGGTAAATATAATAGATATCAATATATGACCATATAGAAGCATAATATAAGCACAATAATATACGATAACAGACATAACGTATTATTTTCAGATCCATCCAATCTTTTATCATAAATAGGAGTCTAGTAAAAAAGTTTAGAAGTTAATTCCACATTAATAGAATTGTAATCAAAGAACATGAGACATGATAGATATCATTAGCCTAAGAAATATATTTTGGTGCACACATAATAATAGAAAATATTATTTCAATACTACCCACTAAGAAATTCATAACATCTGATGCATGGTCTAACCACCCATGTACCTAAATTAGGCTTGGGAAGACCTCCCATGTACCCTTTTTTGGTGTTGGACTAACCCTCAGTGTACCCTACTTTTCATACTAGGGATAACCACCCATGTACCCTCCTTCTCAAGCTTGAGCTAAAAACCTATGTACACACTCTTTTAGGCTTGAGCTGACAAACCATGTAACCTTTGAGATCATAGAAATTTATTAATTCCTAATGAAATGGATGAAGATATAGGTTCTAACTTTCTCGTAATGAAAACCATATTAATGTGCACAAAAAGATTATAAAATAGTCATCATATTATACCCCATTAAATGAAATGGGTTTTATAAATGTTTCATCATTACCTTTGGAAAAGAGACATGTTTCATAATCATATCATCATTCATCAGATTAAAACCCATGATTAAAAATGGGTTTCATAATACTTATATCATGGTATAACTAGTGGAATAGAAACAAGTTCCATAAAAATCATGTCATCAGAGACATAAATCATTAATAGCAGGAATATAAATGTTATCCTTGGATCATATCCCTTATAAATCCTACGTAATATCAAATGATGTATTCTTAGATGGAAAATAATTTTCAAAACATCACTTGTGACATGTCTTGTAGAAAATATATTTTCATTGTAAATCAATTTTTAAAATTTTAAAATTTTAAAAATACTTTTATTTAAAAATAAACATAAATACATATAAATGGATCTTTAATAATCATTTAAAATGTTTATTGAGTGAAATATCTTTTATTATTTGAAGAATAATTTTTAAATAATTAAACATTTTTAAAATTCATTTCTCTTTGAAATTATTCATTTAAAATATAAAAAAATTAAAAAATATTAAGAATTTTTTAATAAAATCATTGAAAAATGACAAGGGAAACCTGAAATCATTTAATGATATTGATAGAAGAAAATAATATTCATGTATTGCATCTAAAAATAATTATTCTTTTCGAATTTACGATAAATGAAAAAAAATCATTTTTTAGAAATAACACATGAATATTCCATTTATAAAATCTTGTAAAAAGTAAAACATGGGTAAAAATTTCATTAATAAATTATTCTAATAATGTTAAAAAAATCAAAACATTTTTTGAAAACATTTTTTAGAAGAATGAGTTTTTGACCTAAAAAATTATTTTTCATAAAATTTTTTTTGATCTCTTGAGCACATAAAGAGAGAAAAATGAAGGTCAAACATTTATTAAAATAATATAACAAGTTGATAATAAAATTCATGATTTTCATGAGTTAAATACCCTATATTTCATCATTCATGGAAAAATAATAAATTTTCATGATAAACGATGAGATTATAACATAAAACACTTACCATTTTGGTAAATTTGAATGGTAATCCTCATGAAAGAATAAAATTAATTGAATAATAAAACATAATTAAAATAAGGATATTAATGATATTATATTTGAATGGAGTACTATACACCTCACTAAATAGGATAGGTTCATAGCATAAATTATTTCCCAAGAAGGAAAATTGAGATTAAAAATTCATTTATTGAGTTACTAAATTTTTAATCGTTGTAGTGAAAAAATTCTATTTCACAATTTTTTTTCTTTTTAACATCCTTTATAATGAAAATTTATTGTAAGTGACTTTGGAAATATGATTTTAACATAATTTAATAAAAAATGATCTAAATAAATTTATTTATGTTTTTTTCTTGTCAGTTAAGAAATAACTAACATGAAAACACCATCAATATAGGTTTTTCACATTGGTTATCACAAAAACTATGTGAAAAAAGGGTTTAATATTATTTTTTCATGTTGGTTGTCAAATAAAAAACATGAAAACCCAATATAGATGGGGTTTTCACATATTTTATTAGAGAAATGATTTGAATAAACCCATCAATATTGGTTTTCCAAGTAGGTTATCAAATAACTAACATGAAAAACCCATAAATATTATGTTTTCACATCGGTTATTTGATAACCAAAGTGAAAATAATAATTTAAACAATAATTTTATTTTGATTCCTCCTATCCATAACATACCTGAAAAGAAAACAAGCAAAAAAAAGTAGAAAAAATTTGAAAACAAGAAGAAAAACCAGTAAGACAACAAAAAAACACACATACATTTTGAAATTTCGTGTTTAAAATACACACAAAAAGAAAATAATATCCAATACAACCTATGAAATGATTTTCCCATTCGATTTTTAAGAGTGTAAATTTCTTTTCACTATAAGTTATATGATCATTATAAATATAGAAATTAAATGGAAATCATTTAACATGAATTACGTATAAAATTAATGAAATACTAAGGAAACGTTTATAAAGAAACCATGATTTTTGGAACACTTTAAATGTCCTAGTGGAAAATATTTCATTAATAAATGTGAAAAAAATATACATATTTTTTATTCCTTATTATTTATGAAAATTCTTCTTAAAATAATATTTTAATTTAAAATAACATTTTTATGTAACATATCTAATATTTAGTAATTGTAAATGAAAATTCACCTTTGATTATACATATCTAATCTTTATGCAATTATTTCATGTGATCTCTGTAAAAAAACCACGTCTTTTTTATAATAAAACGAATAAATAAAATTAATATTAATTATTATATAAAATAGTATAAAAAATAGCATGTATAATACACTAGTAAAATTTTCTCAAAATTTACCATGGATAGAGAATAGGAAATAAAGGGCCTTCTAATATTGAAAAAGTTCCCAAAATCTAATGGCCAATTATATTAAAGAAATTTTAATGTTAGTGGTCAATATATTAAGATACATATAATAATTTTTCAGTTATATGATTAATAATATTGAATATAAGAAAACATATATGACCGGATAATTAAATTATTTTGAAATATCTCAATAATATAAACTATTATCTCTACATTAGTGGTTTTCATTGATATAGGTGAAATAAATATTGGGTCCATAAATCCATATAATTTTATCTTTTCAGGGAACTTAAATATTTTATAAATATACCTATTAAAAAAAACATAAGTATAAAATTTTAATAAATTAAATTTACTGCAAGATTTATGTTAGAACATATAAGGAAGAACCTTGTATAGTGTTGATTCCCATATGATCTCCAGTTACAAGCTCCATGATGTTGTTTTCCAAAAGTTCCATAATCATTGTATACCCACAAATTCCAGATTCAATTTGAATCTCATAAACATCAAATAACAAATTTGAATATGTTGACAATCTGCCAAGACTAGTGGAATTTTATCTAAAGTCATATAACATTATATTTTTTTTCTGTCTATACAATATTTATTTTCCTTGAAATTATTCCTATAAAAAATAGAAAAATATATAAAATTTTATTTTTTAAAACAAATTTAATAGAAAAATAAAATATAAGATAAAATATAAACGCACATCTATTGTAATATGTTGAACAAGTCTAGATACCCAAACTAAATAATGGTTGATACATTTTCCAACTATACTCACATCATCTAGAGGTAATGGTATTCTTTATAAACGATCTATAATATCATCTACAATGATCCCATTATGCTTTATCTATATATATTGATGATGAATGATACCACCAATATAAAATATCATCCCATATGTGTTAATATGATGTTTGGGATCATCAAAATATAACTCACAATACTTTGGAAGCTATGGTAGAGGGAGTGTGGGAGAAGTATTATAAGAAGTGGCACCTTCAGGTGAAGGTTGAGGAGTGGGAGCTACTAGAAGAGGTAGAGGAGTGGTATAAATAGTCTAAAACTATCCTTTAATATCTGAAAACATTGACTATATTGAATCTTGGATCCTATCCTCCATCGTCACACAAATATCTGGAACTTCAACTTCTAAAGATCATATTTTTCAAAAAAAATCATCCATTAAAGAAACTGTATAATGTGGAAGAACTTTTTCCCTAATACCCATTCCTAGTATCCTCGTACCTGACCCGGGTGTTCGAGATTTCCCAATACTATAAATAAAATATCCTTCATACACTCAAGTATAAATACACCATGATCTTTAATCCTGAAGATAATCCTATATGAAATATTTGAAAAAATACACAATTAATCACAATATATATATAATTGATTTAACATAAGTAAATAAATAAATTAAACATCATAAAATTCTCTTAACAGAAACAATAAACTCTTCCATAATATATTTTCTATTTTTTTCTCATCAGATCCCTCTTCTATTTTCCATGTCTAGTGGGTATGGAAGTAGGTTCCACTACTGTAGAGCCTAAAGACTCACCTATCATATTTTTAAAAATTTCAACCATAAAATTTCCTTCCAATAACATATTACCTTCCTAAGAAAAACTATAATGGTATGTGATTCTTGATTGGATCTCATGATGATATTTCTTCTATTGATGTAAATTAAGAAGAAAGAAATCCTTAATACAAATATTAATATAAAAACACTTCTAAAAGGTAACATTTCATTTACAAAAAATTCTTCCCATCTTCTACTTTCAACCAAAAATGATCATGTATATTCATTTATAAATGGATATATATATATATATATATATCAAATGTATTATTACATGGTCCATGCCTAAAAATTAAATATGATGTGAGGGTTGATATAATATCCCTTCATCCCCTAATAGCTAATAAAAACACTTCCTCCTAACTCCACTGGTATCAGGTATATCATATGCCATAAAATGGGAAGGGGGAAACATATATTAATATAAACATTTCATGATTAGTAGAATAATAAAAGATAAGATTTCAAAAATGGTCTCTAAGAAGTGATATTTTTGTCAATTTTCGAAAACTTATCTAATCGTCAATTAAAATACTAATCTTTTTATCCCAATCTTATATAATAGTCATCAATTGTTTTGAATGTGGAGATCTTGGAATATAATTATTAAGAAATTATATTGGTATTATGTAGCCCTGACTATGGGAAACTGATAATATTGGTAAACGTGTACTACCAAGTTTACCAACCCTCTAACTCTTCTTTGGCCTCAAGGAAATAAATGTCTCTTGTAAAAAAGGATGAGGCTCATCAATAAGAGCTTCTACAAGTTTTTACCTAAAGGTATTAGTATGATAATATCTAGAAATATTTGGTGGATCGAATGATTGATCTTTCATTATCCAAAAAATCAAATAAACAAACAATTAGTAAAAAAATGTACTAATCCAACTATTACATACTAATATAAATAAAAAATAAAAAGTTGTCAAACAAAAAAGTAAACTAAAATAAACTTACCAAATTTTTATTTATATTTTTTGTAGTTAACAAAAAAATTTAATTAGAGATGAAATAATATATAATTGAATGAAAACAAATCCTGAAATTGTATGTGAATAGTAAAATGATACAAACTAATACACCATTTTTTTACACCAAGAAGAACAATTTTTGAATATATTCGTATAATTTTTTATTTAACATATTATATTAAAAATAATTTATTTTCAACAGAATCTATTAATAGATATGTTACGTATGGGTAATCATGATACACTGAAAAAAGCTAAACTAATATTAAAAAATTATGTTTTTAGTTAAAATATGTGTTTTAATAAAAAAATAAAATTAAAATATCTCACATTTTATGAAATTTTAAAAATTATATTGGAAATAAATATATTCAACTTGTAACATTATAAATTTACTATTGGATTTTTATCCCAAATCCCTTCATCAGGATCATTCTATATGGAACAAACCATTTATAGGATGTGGTCATCGATATTATCTATTAATATTTCCATGGAAGTTGTGATCTAACATAAGTCAACATCTTCGTCAACTTTATCATCACAAAAATACTATTTATTCCTTATAAAACAATAGATCACATCATATAATATTTATCAAGAACCTATAAAATTGGGTTTTCAAGTATTTCCATTATGAAATGATTAGTTTTGTATTCAGATCTATTCAAATTAACTATTTTTCTTCCAAATTCTCTATGTTTGACACAATTTATACCAATAAAACATTTTCATTTTAACACTAGAACATTAAATTTAATGTAATAAACCACCAATATTTCCTCTATGATAACATAAAATTGACATGATATGGAGGTTAGTTTATTCTATTTTGGCACTCGAAAAATGCATTTCTTATAAAAACACAAATACACTACTATTCTGAACTATGCATCTATTGTCTTGATATTTCATATAAAATATATATCCTTTAAATTAATACCGAGTCCATGTTATAAAATATAAACTTGGACCACCTTTTAAAAAACTCAATGTTTCTAATGCATCCAATCTACCATTCATGGTCCCTATAAAGCATGGAATTTTTTTTCATGCTCATTCAAAATCCCCATATCTTTCTTCATTTGATAACATTGCTTCAATACATTAATATGCAATTTTATATATGGAAGAACATAATCTATGTTATTAATGATGTATAATTATACATTATTTTTCTATTCACTTTTTGATGATTTAAATTTCAAGCCACATATCCTCTTTTCCCCCCAATTAACTCGTTCATTGATAGATATAGGCAAACTAATGTACTACACTGTATACAAGTAGCTTATAAAAAACTCTACAAACTCATTAGAAACATACTTCCCAATAATGGAGGCTTGTGGTTGATATAGATTCTTAACATGACCCTTAAATATCTTTATATTCCTTTCAAAATGATATATCCAACATAGATATATAAATCCATAAAGATTTATTTCTCTTATAAAATGATCCATTAAATGCACCATGATATCAAAAAAAATATGAATGAAAATTAATTTCCAAACAAAAAATGTATAGAAATCACTTTATTCTCCAAAATTTTCAAATCATTCAGATCAATAACCTTGTTACAAATTGAATTGAAAAATTTTCACACCTTTATGATAGTGACTCTGACAAAGATGGTCAATATTCCACAAATAAATATATCTCATACCTATCAAATTCAAATCTATTAACGAGATTTTTTTTTTAATATTTTAACAATAACCCTATGACTCTTTAATATCATGAATACATTAACAAAATTTAATTTTCTCCCTCTTGGATAATTTATGACAATACAGAGATATAATGTTCACTATATAACAGTAGTGGGAGCTAACTCCACATGTATTCACATTGAGATTAAGTTCAATATTTCATTCAACCCATCTTAATATTCCCTTAAATATATAACAAATTTCTATTCAATCTATCACATATATTCTTCTCCAAATGCATGAATTTTTATTATTATTGACCTCATGACATCTCCAATATGGTAACATAACAAATATTTACCTTTTCATCCAAATATTTTTATCATTACCATATTTATGAGTCATTAAAAATGTCATATATTTTTTTTCACCCTATTAATATACTGATATGTGGGTAAAGGTTTTAGAGAAATATAAAATTATTATGATCCATTTAATGCCTTTTTAATCTTATATAAGTCTTATCTATAGAAAATTTATCTATAAACAATGTATACTATTTATCCCATGATGTATTTGATAATATGAAGTCCTTTCTTCACAAATTGGACCATCTTTAGGCCCCTTAATACAATATGAAGTCAAATTTCCATATTCGAGGATGTCATTTATAGTGAATAGAATCATTGCTTATAATTGAAAATATTTCATTTTATATTAATCATACACCCTAATACCATCCTCCCCTAAAAGTTTGAAAAAATCAATTAATAATGGCAAGAAAAAATCAATATAATTTTTAATTTTTTTTGGTTAAGAGATCATTAACCTCAACATGAAATATTTTCACTTCATGAAAAATTCAAGAGATAGGTTTTAAATTATAAATAAAATAGGCCATGAAGTTTTTTTACTAATAAGGGTTGAATATGGATTTATCCCATCCAAGATCAATCCATGTCTGTGGTTTTTATCTTCATTCATGAATATAGGAAACTACTGATTAGATTTACTCCACTATGGAAAATTAGTTGGATTGTGTAAATTTTTATCACATTTCAACTCATATACATTCCATCATGTGAATTTTTAGATAAATGTTTCGAATGAGGAATTATAGGAAGAAACCAAAATTCATTAGTTGGTCTATCTGTAACTACTAAATCACCTTATAAACATTCTTTCAACATATACTATGATATCCTACATTTTGGAAACCCTGATAGAAATTCACATTCCTTCTTATATTGAACAAAATTACCCAGGAATGCATGTATTTTTTTAACGTAATCTTATTAAGAAAAATATTTTCTTCTTTTTATAATGTGAATATGGAATATTATTTTACTTATGAAGAATATAATTCAATAATTTTAGAAACTTTTTCAAACTCTTGTCAATCCATCCTTGTGTCTCTTTCAAGTTAATGAATCATAACACTATCAATAAAAAACTTGTACAAACCAGACACAATGGATTTCCAGCATCACCATATAGACACTCGATTTTTGGTTCTTTGTCAATTTTATCTACTTAAATATCATGTATCATTTAATTAATTTGATCAGAGTTATCATTATAAAAATCATCATCACTAACATATCATAAATTCTTACTAGTTTTACTATGCCATGTACATGGTCTGAAATTCAGATCAAAACCATTACAAATTGAATGATCATTGATCTCTCTAATTTTCAACAAATTCATATTTTAATATTTCAAGTATGGGTAGAAAAAAAAGTCTTTTTTGGAACATTTTGAGTAGAAAATTCCAAAAATGCATCAATACCTTCCTCATATTCCTCACTTATTCAAAGTGTCATAATTTAACTTTGATTCCTTATTATCTATTAAAAATATAAAAAAAATATTCAAAATAATATAGTGGTGATAAGGTGAGTAAGACGGGGAAATAATAGATTATTTCAATGATAATTAATAAGACACACTTTTGGTATAATTTATTAGTAAAATCATTCTATATTGTCTACCAATAGATAATATAATGTTAAAATATTTATTAACATTAGAGATGAAATTTAATCTTAATTGGAATTATTATACAACAATAAAATAGAGAATAAAGTATATTTATATCCAAGGTGTCATAATTTTAATGTAAAAATTCTATTAATTTTAATATATATACATTCATTTAAAAGTATGATTATAAATTATATAAAATAATGGAATATAAGTTTAAATATTAATGGTAAATTATGAAATGAAATGTTTAAAATAAATTTATACAAGAAAATATAGTTATACCATTTTCTCATTTTTCATTTTCTTATGAAAAAATTAGATGAAACTTGAAATTGAATATTATGGAATTGAATCCAAATCAATTGTTCATTTTACGTTTTGATTTCAAACATTATCATAAAACAATTTAACATATTTTTTTCATGAGTAAGCGAACAATTATAAGAAGAAAAATTGATTCATACTATAATATAATCATATAAAAACACTACCTCGGTAGTGGGATAATCTTAAATATTTAAAAATTAATGTAACCTTAAGTATGATCATGGATAGGAAGCACATAAATAACTATTATAATTTGTACCGAATTGGTTAATTAATCCAAATAGAGTCAAAACCTAACATATATATATCCTTATATTACAAAAATATGTAAAGGAACCAATTGACAGTTCTGATGTTGTATTAAACAATAATGTCAACATTATATTGGTAGTAAATGATAGTATGCATACTGCATGTTTAATATATCATTTCTAAATATAAGATTATTCTCACATCACAAGAAAAGATTTGATATGATTATACACTACTTATATGATATTTTATATTGAACTATATTCAAACTGAAATGTATATATATATTATAATTTAAATTTTCTATGTCACTAATAATTTCATAACACTAATTGAAATTTATCCATATACATGTAAGTGTATGCATAAACAATAAATTATTCACAAACATTATCGAAATAAGAAACCATTTTATATTAAATGAAAAATGTTAAGATGTGATTTAATATAAGAATCTATGAAATAATTTAATGAAAATTACATTCCATATAGTAGAAACACTATAACATTAAGATATATTTTGTCAATTAATGTTCTAACAAAGAACATTATGATATTATGAAATCCATGTTGGGACCAAGTTGGATGGATAAGAATGTTAGAAAAGTTTGTTGTTACAAAGTGTTGTCTTTTGTTGTCAAAGAAGCTAAATAAATTCACTTTGTAAAGGACTTGTAAATCAGAGGATGCTTTGCTAATTTATATTTTACAATCATCACAAGTTTGGAGAACTTGTGGTGCAAGCCATATGAAGGATAGAGAGAGTAAAGAAGTGTTTTTGGAAAAACACATTTCAATATCATACTATCCAAAAAAGACAAAGGCAAGAAGAGGTGCGCAAGTGGCTGCGCGAAAGTGGCGGCGCTCAAGTGTTGGTGTGCAAGTGTTGTAGAGGCATGAAAGTCATATTTCAAATAGTATTGTTTCAGAAATATGGAAAAGGAAAGAAAGTGGAGCGTAGTTATTGGTGAGAAAGTGGTGGAGCGTAAGTGGTGGCGCGCAAGTATTGATGCACAAGTGTAAGTGGCGCGCAAGTCCTATTTCAAGGTAAATCCATCAAAATATGACAAAGGAAATAAAGTGGCAGACAATTTAATGATTGGAATGCATGTCAAGAAGTGGCGCGCAAGTGTGGCGCGCAAGTATAAGAAGCGCACAAGTATGGCACACAAGTATATGAGGAACACAAGTGTGGCGTGGAAGTATAAGAAGCACGCAAGTATGGCAGAAAAGTATCTGAGGCATGCAAGTGTTTGTTGTCGGCAAGTCATATTCCAACATCATCATATCAAAATATGATAAAGGAAAGAAAGTGTTGTGCTAGTGATATATGGGCGTGCAAGTGATAGAGCGATGAGCAAGTGAGGAAGTGGCGCGCAAGTACGAACGACGCGCAAGTATAGGTCACACAAGTCACCAAAATGCCTATAAATAGATGACTAGCCTCCTAATTTCTAAAGTCTCAATACATGAGAATTATCTTAGATATCTTGGCATGCAAGTAGAGAGTTGGGGATGCAAGTTGAGGGTTCTTAGAAGGTGTGAAAGTTGGGGATGCGCATGTTGGAGGTGCGCAAGTGTTAGTTGGAACATAGGGTGCAAGCAGGCAGTGCGTCTGAAGGGCAGTGCACACGTAGGAAGTGTGCAAGAAGAGGCATGCAAGTTGTAGGCACGCAAGTATAGGTCGTGGAAGTGGAAGTGGGCGTGCAAGCTGTTTTTCTCCAGGGGTTCCTTCCAGCTTCTGGGTAGGAATGTGAAGAATTGCTTTGAAAGATATTATTTTTGTAAGCTCATTAAGAAGCATTGATACATTGTATTACCCTATTTGTGCTAAGAAGGAGCACAAACACTATTGTATTGTTTTCAAAGTGCTACATGAGTGTAAGGGTATATCCTACCCGTTGTATTCCACATCAAAGTATTGTTTTCTTGTGAATTTTGTGGTACTGGATTGTTTCTGTACTATACCAAGGACATAGCTACTCTTGTTGAGTAGTGAACCTTGTAAATCTTGTGTTCCTGTGGTTGTGTGTGTTCAGCAAGGAAGAAACTCTTTAATAGGAGGCGAAGGTTGTTTCAAAAATGGGAAACTTAAAAAGAAAAAGATATCATTGATTCACCCCCTCCCCCTCTCAGTGATACTTGGATCTTGATTGGGAACATCAATTGGTATTAGAGGGACATGTTCCCTTCGTTTATTCTTTGCTGAAGTGGTTGAAGAGAAGTTGTGATGGAGAATCTAAATTGCGTGGACAGTAAGGGGATTCCAATTTTTGATGGAAAGAACTATCACATCTAGAAGTACAAAATGATGAATTATCTTATGTCTCTTGGATATGAAGTTCTTGAAACTACAACAGATGGATTTCCTGTTATTAATGGCAAGGTTCCTCTTACTCCTATCGATAAGAAGAACCTTGAGAATGAAGGAAGTGCTAAAAATGCATTACTCTCATCTCTTTATGAGAGTGAATTTTTAAGTGTGAAAGGTGTTTCTACAGCCAAAGTAATCTGGGACAAACTGAAGAAGATCTATGAAGTAAATACAAAAGTGAAGAAGGATAAACTACAAATCTAGAGACTAAAGTATAAAGATGTGAAAATGGGATAATCTGAATCTGTTGGGGATTTATTTACTAGGATAAATGATATTTTCAGTACAATCAAATGTCTTGGTGAAACGTTGGAGGATTCTACAGTTTTTGAAAAAATCATGAAAATTATGCCTGACAATTTTGATGCTAAAGTTTATTCACAAGAAGATAGGGACCCTGAAACATTATCTTTGGATGATTTGCATAGCACTCTCATTACTTATGAGATGATAAGAGAGATGACTATTAAGGGAAAAACAAAAGCTGATAGATAAATTTCATTCAAGGATACAAATAGGGAAGTCAAAGAAGACTCTTATTGAAGATGATGTTGGTTAATCTGATTCTGAAGATGAGGTATATAAAAATATTGATGAAATTTTATCCTTGTTTTCTAAGAATGTGAAAAGAGGTACAGGGAAATACAAGGGTAAAATTCCCTTGAAATGTTTTGAGTGTGGAGCCATTGGTCACTTTGCAGCTAACTGTCCTAAAAAGAATAAAGAAGAAGACAGTGGTGATGATAACAGAAGGCCAAGAAGGTTGTGGAAGAAACAAGCTGACAAAGATAAATATTTTTCAAAGGGGAAGGATAAAAAGTTCTTCAAATAAAAAAGACAAAACATTTTATCCAAATATGAAGATGAAGAAGATTATGAAGATGAATCTGAGAAATTATTTGATGAAAAAACTAGAGAGGATACCTTTATTGTTATAGTGAATAATGAAGAGTACGAGAGCCACAGTTTAGAAGAATAAGAAACTCAACTTGAATATCATCTGAAAGAAGAGTTGAAAGAATGCTTAAGAAAGATCAGAAGGCTTGAGAAGGAAAACAACAAGCTGATAAATGAAAATTCCACATTAAACAATAAATAATGTTTTATTTATGAGAAAATCAAGATGGAAAAGGAGATTGATGATATGAAAAATTCTCTTGAGAATACATAGAATCGTAATGATCATCTTGAAGTAAAGATGAAGGCAAAATTAGAAGAGTTGGAACTTGTCCAACAAAAACTTTATAAAGCTAAATAAATGAATATCAGTTTCCAAAATTATATATCATAATTTGGTGAATGTTCCAGTAAGAATGAAGCAAACAAGGATCCACAAAAGTTACCTTCAAAGGTCAAAATGAAATAAATAACTGGTTATGATAAGAACAAGGCTGGAAAGACCATGTATGTGGTCAAAGTCAACAATGATGAAAAATCAGAAGTGCAAAGAAATCATGAGTCAAGAAAGACTTCTAATACTTCTGGTTCTGTTAAATATGAAATGATAAAGGGAATTACAAATGAAATCATGAAGGTTTATGGTCAGCATAGTTCTATTAAGAAGGTTGTTGAGAAGTGTGTTCACAAATCTAGTCAGTATAGAAGCTTCAGAGGCAAATATTCTTTCTATGGTTATTGCTGGTATTGTGGTGGATTCAGACACATGGAAAATATGTGTTGGTTCAACCAACAACAATACAACTATTCCCCATGTTTTTAAAGACAAGGATTGAGCGTGATTCAATCTATTCAAAATAGAAAGTCTCCAAATAAATTTCAGAAGATATCTGAGAATATTGATGTGAAAGTTGAGAATAGGTTCCAACCATTAGAAACTATCTGTGAAAGATGTGATCGACCTAGACATCTTGCCAGGGGCTGCCTTAGTGTGTTACCAGAGCAACAAATGATTCATAATAATTCTCAAAATCCAGAGTTTTTAAAAGCTAAAAGGAACAGGTCTGATAAGTCCGAAAAGAAAGAGTGCATGGTTTTCTGGCTAGAACACATTGACCTAACTAGGAAATTGGAGGAAGAACAATAGAAAGTGAAGGAAAAGGAAGAAAAAAAATCTCTTGTTGTCGAAAATGCTTTGAAAGCTACAAAAGGAGAATGTCCATGGATTATTGATAGTGGGTGTTCTTCTCATATGATAGGAGACTTAAAGTTTCTGAATAATGTGAAAGACTTCAAAGAAGGAACCGTTACATTTGGAAATGATGAATCTCTGAGAATCAAAAGTGTTGGATCAGCCTTATCAGAAAAGAAAAAATGAAATCTAAGAAAACATTATATGTTGTTGGGTTGAAACATAATCTTTTGAGTGTTTCACAACTCTATGATGAGGGAAACAAAGTAATAATCAGAAAATATGGATTTGTTGTGAAAAGTGAAAATGATGGAAATATAGTTACAAGGGGCCAACGTACAAGAAGAAATTTGTTCCAAGTTGGTGAAGTCTAGAACTCTTGTTACATGAGTGTAGTGGATGAAAATCAGTTATGGCATAAATGGATGGGACATATGTGTCAGAGAAATATGTGCAAGTTATCAATGCGAGACAGTGTCCATGATATTTCTTGATTTATCAAGAAGAAGATATTGGTGCTGCACTATTTATGAAAAAGGGAAGATTACAAACTCTTTTCATAAGAGAGTTGAAATTAATTAAAAACAACCCTTGGAACTTATACATTATGATATATTTGGACCAATGAGAAAGCAATCAACAAATAGAGATAAGTACTTAATTACTTTCATTGATTACTTTACTCGCATTACTTGTGTTATATACACGATACATAAGTCAGATACTCTGAAAATGTTTAAGAGTTTCCGGAGGAAAGCTATAAAAAATGTGAGTATTTAGTGAAGATGTTGAGAAATGATAATGGTGGTGAGTATAAGAATAAAGATTTTGAAAGTTACCTTGAGAAACATGGAATTCGACATGAGTTTAGTTCACCATACACACCTCAACAAAATGGGGTTGCTGAAAGAAAGAATAGAAGTTTGGAGGAAATGGGGAGAACTATGTTACTTGAACATAGTCTTTATCATTATTATTGGAGGCAATCCATGAGCACCGTTGTTTATATTCTGAACCGATTCTTATATAGGACAAACTCAGATATGACTCCATATGAAATTTTCTATGGAAAAACACCATGTCTGAAACATTTAAGAGTATTTGGGAGTCCATGCATTATAAAGGAGAAAGGTTGAAACCTTGGAAAGTTTGAACAAAGAGGAGATGATGGAATTTTTCTTGGCTGTGCTCCAGAAGGAAGAGGATATATATGTATCAACAAAGAAAAATGAAGAATTATTGATTATTTAGATGTAAAGGTTGTTGAAAATGTTGAGAAAGAAAAGCATTCATGTGTTGATGTGGATGTTGAGAAGGATAGAGAAGCTTTTGTTAATGATTCTGATAATGCTACAGACTGTGTTAATCCTACCGTTGAAGTGGAATCTGACTCAAAAATCTCGAGTGATGAGGATGAAGTTCAAACAACTCATCTTTGGTTGAGGAAACAAGTGGACACTCAGAATATTATTGGAAATAAACATCATATGCTTCAAACAATAAGAACAACGAATTCTATATCACATATTTCTCTTTATTCTAAAGTTGAACTGAATGATGTAAATGATGCATTTGAGCATCCAGAATGGGTTCATGAAATGAATGAGGAGCTTTATTAGATAGAGAAGAATGATACTTAGGGACTTGTACCCAAGACGGACAACAGGAACATTATTAGTACAAAGTGGTTTTCTGGAATAAGCTGAATGAAGAAGGTAAAGTAATAAGAAACAAAGCAATATTGGTTTGCAAAGGGTATTCAAAAATTGAAGGCATTTATTTTGATGAAACCTTTGCTCCGGTGGCAAGATTAGAAACAATCAGAATCTTTCTTGCTATTTCTACACAACGAGGTTACAAAATCATTCAAATGGATGTAAAATCCACATTCTTGAATGGTGACCTTGATGAGGAAGTTTACATTGATCAACCTTGTGGATTTGTCATTGGAAAGGATGAATGTTATGTGTGCAGGTTGAAGAAGGATTTATATGGGATAGAATAGTCTCCAAGTGCATGGTATTCTAAATTATATAGTTTCTTAAAGAAGATGAACTTTAAGAAAGGGAGAGTTGACATCAATCTCTACATCAAGGAATTTCAGAAGTTTTCACTGATCGTTATTGTTTATGTCGATGATATTATATTTTCTATAAATGATGAAAGATCATGTGAAAAATTTACTGAGGAGATGAATAAGTTATTTGAGATTTCCATGTTGGGAGAAATGAAGTACTTTATTGGGCTACAAATTTCACAAAAGAAGAATCACATTTTTCTGTCCCAAGAAAAGTATGCTAAGGAACTTTTGAAGAAGTTTGGCTTGGAAAATTCGAAACCAGTTTCCACACCGATTTCAGTGGGAACCAAGTTGTCTAAAGATGGAGAAGGGAAGGAAGTTGATCAGAAAGAGTTTAGAAAGCTGATTAGAAGTCTGTTGTATTTGACTACCTCAAGACCTAACATCATCTATGCTGTCACTTTATGTGCAAGATTTCAGAGTGCTCTGAAAGAATCACATTTGATTTCTGGAAAAATAATTCTCAGATATATCAAAGGCACAACAAATTTTGGAATAAAGTATGATGTCTCTATAAATATTGATCTATTGGGGTATTCTGATGCTGATTGGTTAGGAAATGTTGATGATCAAAGATCCACATCTGGTGGAGTTTTCTTTCTGGGGAAAAGTTGTGTTAGTTGGCATACCAAGAAATAGAATTTAGTAACTCTTAGCACAGCTGAAGCTGAGTATGTTGTTGCTACTCAAGATGCAACTTAACTAATGTAGATGAAGACTCAGCTGGAAGATCTACTTATTGAAGTAAAGCTACCATTGATCTTGGTTTGTGATAATCAGAGTGAAATCAATCTTACAAGAAATCCAGTACAACATAATCATTCAAAACACATTGATATAAAGTACCACTTCATCAAAGAGCAGGTGGAGAAGAATGAATTGAGGCTGGAGTATGTTCCTACATCTGAACAAGTTGATGATATATTCACAAAGCCGTTACCAAAGGAACCATTTGAAAAATTGAGGTTGAACATGGTTGTCCAACCTCCTTCCCATCAAGGTTAAGGTACATGTTTCTATCCCCTATCTCATCTTACCTTTTGATAGTTTTGTCCAGGGGGAGAATTGTTTCATAAATCTATCCTTATGGAAGCATGCATAAAGGGGGAGTTGTGGGTAAGCTGTGAATCCAGCATGTATGTGTGTGAACTATTATAACTGTTTGTTGGAGTGGTTGTACGAAACAATTTTGTTTTCCAGGAACGTTGACGTAGTGAAGAATGCTACGGTAGAAGCTTGAAAGATGATATGAAGAAGGCTGAGGAGGTACGATCATGAGATTTCATAGTCACTAATTTTGGACAACATGGTTTTGGCTGTCAATACTTCTTGTTTCCTACAAAGAGTTAGCTCACGTAGGCTTAGAATTGTTTATAAGTGATCCATTGCTTAAGGTTACAAATTTTAGTGATTTATGAATCATGGTTGACAACAAAATTCAAAGGGGGATATTGTTGGGACCAAGTTGGATGGATAAGGAAGTTAGAAAAGTTTGCTGTTACAAAGTGTTGTCTTTTATTGTCGAAGAAGCTAAATCAATTCACTTTCTAAAGGACTTTTAAATCAGACGATGCTTTACTAATTTGTATTTTACAATCATCACAAGTTTGGAGAACTTTTGGTGGAAGCCGTATGAAAGATAGAGAGGGTAAAGACGTTTTTTTGGCAAAACACATTTCAATATCATACTATCCAAAAATGAAAAAGGCAAGAAGAAGGTGCGCAGTGGCGGCGCACAAGTGGTGGCACGCAAGTGTCGGTGTGCAAGTGCTATAGAGGCACGAAAGTCATATTTCAAATAGCATTATTTCATAAATATGGAAAAGGAAAGAAAGTGGCGTGAAAGTATTGGCGCACAAGTGGTGGCGCACAAGTGGTAGCGCGCAAGTATTGACGCGCAAGTGTAAGTGGCGTGGAAGTCCTATTTCAAGATCATTCCATCAAAATATGACAAAGGAAATAAAGTGGCGTGCAAGTTAATGATTGGCACACAAGTGAAGAAGTGGCGCCCAAGTGTGGGATGCAAGTATAAGAAACACGCAAGTATCTGAGGCGTGAAAGTGTATGTTGCCGGCAAATCATATTCCAACATCATCATATCAAAATATGACAAAGGAAAGAAAGTGTCGCGCTAGTGATATAAAGGTGTGTAAGTGATGGAACGACTCACAATTGAGGAAGTGGCGCACATGTAGGAATGAAATGCAAGTATAGGTCACGCAAGTAACCAAAATTCCTATAAATAGACGACTAGACTCTTCATTTTTCAAGGCTCAATACTTGAGAATTATCTTTGAGCTCTGGGTGCGCAAGTAGAGTGTTGGGTGCGCAAGTTGATGGTTGTTAGAAGGAGCGCAAGTTGGGGAAACACATGTTGGAGGCACGCAAGTGTTAGTTGGTGCACAGGCTGCAAGAAGGCAGCGTGTTTGAAGGGCAGTGCGCATGTAGGCAGCGCACAAGAAAAGGTGTGCAAGTTGTAGGCACGCAAGTGGAAGTGGGCGCGAAATGTAACGATCCAAAGTTTTTAAATGGAAATTACCTTCTTATATTTATGTCATAAAACCACATGAAAGCACAAAATAATGAACTACTAAGTGATAAGTGACCTTTAAACATAATTTTTTCACTTCTGTTTTTGGAATTTTGAAAATCTGGCATACACGGTTGTGTTCAAGATGTTTTTTGGAGTCTAATAAAACAAAAATAATTTTTTGGTGAATAGTAACCTACCCTAATGAATAGTAACATGCCCTTATGAATAGTTATATACCCTAATGAACTGTAAGCTCACCTATGGTGGTATAGAAATAATATTCAAGTTGGAAGTATGATAAACCTATATTTTAGAATAAGTTAATGAATGTTTTAAAACTAGTTTTTGATAATAAATTATTATTTTAATTAAATATTAAAATAATAATATTTAGAAAATTATTTTTGAAAAATGGACTTCATTTTTTTATTCTACATGTCAAAAAATGGTTTGGGTAATGATTTGGGATTAATCTGAAATACTTGAATTTTTGATGAATAGTAGAAACCGATAATTCCCAATAAATGCTAAATAATGGATTAATTGAGTCATGTGTGATGTTCTGCTAATGTAAGCCCACTCGGTTTGGGATTACATTATAAATTTACTATTTTTGGTGATGGAAGACTCACTATTCCTTGTCTTGGGAGGAATTAATAAACTAATGAATTTTATATTAAGAAAACCCCTCTCTCCTCCACTATAAAACCCCCCTTCACTCCCTCTTTTATCCACTCCTCTCAAGCTCCAAGCCTTCTCTAAATTCTGCCCAAATACCCTCCCAAGATCCTTCCCCACGTCCAAGGATTTATGGTCTTTCCAAAACACCAAAATCTAATCCCCTAAGAGGAGTCTCAATGAGAGGGGATCAAAGGGTAAGAACCCTCTTTCGTTTTCAAGTGTTTTGTTTTTTTCTTTCTTTTCTTATACCCTCCTCCCCTTCCCTTATCCAAAAGGAATGAAATCTCTAGAATCTCATATTTTCTGTATGATAATCATGTTTATGGAAAATTTTAAGCATCATGCTTCCCCTCCTCTCGCTCACGCTCTAGAATTAAAACATCGTCTGTGATGTGTCAAATTACCGACATCATGGTTAATGTGTTTTCAAATTCTTTTATCATATTGTTTCTGTTAATGAAACCATTTATGTAATGGTTGAACCAGATTATTATATATGTTATATTTCCTATTTAAGGTTCTGTAATCCTCATACAGTCATGATATAAAACAATAATACAAAACAAGTCAATTATGGGAAAAATCGTTAAAGTTAATTCAAGTGTTTATCATTAATATTTAATGTAAAGGTTCTCTTTAACTATAATTAACCAAATGAATTTTTTAACCATGTAACCTAATTTATTTCCAATAATGTTATATAACTTCAATTCTGGACAACCAATTTCATCACAAATTTCATTTGAACCTAAATACATTTGAACCGATCATTAAAACAAATGAAACAAACGGACCCGAAAAATGAAATTGAACCTTGTAATCAATCAAAATGGGTATAAATGAACTTAAAAAGGTTATACTGAATCTTTTAAATATAGATAAGGTTCTGGAACTATTGATTAATAAACCTAGTTTGACTATACAGGTCATTAATATCAAGTGGAGAACACCAACAGAACTAAGGTAAGGGATCCTCTCAATTTCACTCTTATTCAAGATTGTTCTCTATGTTAGGACTTGTTGTGTGTAATTATTAATTATGGGGTATGATTTATCACCTTCATCATATTGTCCTCTTTATTTATAAGTGATTATAATCCCCTTTCCTCTCTCACTAAGCCCCCTCAAGTACTCCCGATACCATGCCGATAATCTGTAAAGAATTCTTCCCAAACCTCTTTTATTCCTTCGGGTTGTTTTATCTACCTTTCTACCAAAATTATATTATCTTTTCTTGTGAATAATCTAAATGTTTTTTAAATGTTATTAGTTTATGTATCAAGGATATTTCATCACTCTCTTCGGGGATATTCATGCTTTTAAGTGATTCTCACCTCATTACTTCCCGATAAGTGAACCCGTTTTAAGGGAACTTCCCAAATTCTTTCCTATTATCAAGTTTACTCTATCCTGTATTTTAAGTCACCATTGTCTTTACAAAATCAGTCTTTTTTATTATGAAAACCCTACTGGTTTACTTCTGATTTTATAAAAAATATATTAGGCCGCTTTTCATTTTAAAAGATATTCGATGTTTTCTTAAACCACACTAAAATGTTTTGACTCAAAGATTCCTAAAAACTATTTTTACATGTTATCACTTCAGTTTGTTATATCTTGTCATGATTTATGCCTTTATACATTATTAATGTATATTTATGATTTAATTCCTTTCTTTCATGGACTCTTATATGTTACGTCTCTTTTTATTATGCTTCATGACGTGATTGTGTGCCCATTTCTTTCTAGGGTACTCTTATGTTTATGTATGATTTATTATGTGAGATTCTTTACATGGAAAGAATATACATGAATAAGCTTAGATGGGTGCACCCAAATAGCGCTCTAATGAATTGGGTAAAGTTAATGTCTCATGATATTATTATGGGCAAATGGTCTGGGAGGATAGCCTTGGCTTGTGCAACTATGGGAAACGAGATTGACGGTTAGCCTTGAATCGTACTAAAGTCATGTTTAAAGTTGCTGCCACCTCTCTATGAAACTATGCTTATATAATCTCATGCTTATATGATCCCATGATTATTTTATTCCATGTTTTTATGATCCCATTTATATATGTTATGATTCCATATGTTCCATGCTTCCAATATCAATATGTCAAGCCTCCCAACTCATGTGATTAGATTTTATTCTTATGTTCCTTCCCTTACTGGAATTTTTAGCTCATACATTTGTTCTTGTGTTCCCCAGGGTACCCTATGCAAATGTAAGGCCTCAAAGGAAGTTAGGACCTCATTATGAAGATTAAATAAAGAAGTGTTTTTAGACCCATGTTCTGTGATTTATGTTCCTAGTCTTCCGAGACACTAGACTTAACGATCCTTGGCTTGTACTCTGATGATGAATTATGTTTAAAATCATGAAATGTTATCTGCAAAGGGCTAGGGTCTCTATAGTTGGTATCAGAGGATGGTCTAGTTATTTTTAGAGATTAAGAATAGATCACCGTAGTGAGATCCTTAAGGATGAGACTAAGTATTAGAAAACATTCCCAAATTTTGGTGAGTATTGAGTAAGTGGTTTATCAAGAAAATACATCCCTGTCTAGATACGAGCAGGTAGAGGCAACTCTGGCACAGATGTATCCTAGGGATAAAACCTGAAAATACCGCTTTGAGCTAGACTCGAATGAGAATTGGTGCACGACAACGGGCTTTGCTGCAATCTTGGTTACAACACTCACGGGGGATATGCTTTGGTAGATTCACTCTCTTAGTACAAACCATTATTAGGGGACAAAAAAAAAGAAAATCCCATAAGAATACAAGTCAAGAAGTAGATTGAGGATAACATAGATTTAACTTGAGGAATATTAAGTTAGGATATACTTCTTCTTTATATGTTTATCATTTTATGTTCAAAGTTTCATTTTTTCTCAATATATAAGTATTCAAGACCTCTAATTATATGTTATTTCTCTTAGTTAATGTCGGGAAATAGAAGAACACGTACCAACATCCAACGTGATAGGAAATGTGATGATTGCCCTAATGATATGCCTAAGGTGATGGAATCGGGTGCTCAAAACATCATGGCAGTACTTGCCCAGTTGGCTCAAGTTATGTATAATAACTTGAATCAGGTGGACCGTCCTCCTCCTCCAAGGAAAGAGAAAGTTTCCATGGAATCCATTTTGCAGCAAATGCCTCCCATGTTTAGCAGGTCTTCTGATCCCCTCCTCATAGAACAATGGATTAACTCCATTGAAAAGATTTTCTCTGTCCTCTAGTGCTCGGAAGAAGAGAAGGTGGTACTGGCGGTCTATCATTTTGATGGGGAAGCTGATCAGTGGTGGAAACTGATCAAGAATACAAAGTCCCAATAGGAAATCAATTCCATAGATTGGGAGGAATTCAAGAGGATGTTTCTCAACAAATATTTTCCTCGAACACTCCGTCTCAAGATGGAAAGAGAGTTCCTCAGACTCAAGCATAAGGAAGATGAGTGCATTGGGGCGTATGAAGCAAACATTACAAGGCTTGCAAGGTATGCCTCTGGCTTTGTCATGAACACCGAAAGCAAGGTGTATCGCTTCTTTAGCGGACTAAAGCCGAGTCTTTGAAAAGTGTTGCCGATTCGAGACTTCGACAGCTATGAGGTGATTTTTCGTTGTGCCCTCAAGGTTGAAATGGAGATTGGAGACTCTCAGTGGTCTCATGGGCCTAGTGATAAAAAGCGGAAACTGTAGAACAACATGAGTGGTTAATCAAAAAAATCTCATGATGGAAAGAATCCCAACGTTCCCCTTTGAAAAAATTGTGGGAAGAAGCATCTTGGTAACTGTCTGAAGGGAACCAAGAATTTCTTCAAATGCGGAAAGTTTGGTCATCTGGCCAAGAATTGTCAAAGGGGTATGAAAAATCCTGCTAATGTTGAAGAAGAAAGGAAGGTTTAGATCAACACTCAGCCTATAGTGCAGTGTTATAACTGCAAGGAGCTTGGGCTTTATGTGGACAACTGTCCTAAGTCGAGGGTTTTCGGAGGCTATCATCAACAACCTCCAAGGAAACAAGGAAGATCTTATGCTATCAATACTGCTGAGGTGGAGCCGAAAACTATGTGGTGACAGGTATTCTTATTATTCATTCAAGAATAGTGAACATACTATTTGATTCTGGTTCTATTCATTCTTTCATATCTTGCAAGTTTAGTAAAACTATTCAAACACCACCTCAAAATTTGGAGGAAAAGTTATCTGTGAGAATAGAGAACGGGGAAATTGTTGAATCCATGGTTTATAACTCCTCCCCAATTAATGTTTGTGGACTAAAACTCCCATAAAATATTGTCATACTTCCTTTAGTGGAATTTGACGCTATCTAGGGCATGGATTGGCTATCTTTGTACAAGGACAAAACCAACTTCCGGGAAAGGGAGATTACTCTTCACATCCCGAAGCATCCTCCGATTCATTACAAGTGCATAGAGGAAGATGAATCTATTTTTGAATCATCGTCTCATGTGTGGATATTGCTTCCTTATGAGCATGCATATCTAGATCAAATTATTGAGATAATGGAGAGAATCATGATTAAAGACATGCCCATCGTGAGGGATTACACAAATGTATTCCCTGAAGAGTTTCATGGTCTTCCCCCTGACTGAGATGTTGAGTTCTCAATTGAACTTATAGCTGGAACTCTGCCAACCTAAAAGACACCTTACAGAATGGTCACCGTAGAGCTAGAAGAGTTGAAGAAGCTATTACAGGAGAATATGGAGAAGGGATTTGTACGCCCGAGTGCTTCACCGTGGGGTGCCCCAGCCCTCTTCATCAAGAATAAGGATAGATCAATGCACCTCTGCATTGATTATCGTGATCTCAATAAAATCACTATAAAGAACAACTATCCCCTTCCACAGAAAGAGGGATTTTTCAATCATCTTCGTGGGGCCAGTTATTTCCCTAAGGTGGACCTTCGGTCGGGATATCACCAACTAAAGTTGAGGAAGGAAGATATTCCCAAGACTATCTTTCGAAGGAGGTATGGACACTGTGAGTTCATAGTGATGCCCTTCGAACACACTAATGCTCCAGAAATTTTCATGGATTTAATGAATAGTGTCTTTAGAGATTACCTCGACAAATTTGTGGTAGTATTTATTAATGATATTCTGATATACTCCAAGAGAAAGGAGGAACATGAGAAGCATTTGAAAACTGTGTTAAATACTTGGAGAAGGGAGAAGTTGTATGCAAAGTATAGTAAATGTGAGTTCTAGATGGTGGAAGTGTCATTCTTGGGGCATGTTATCACCAGCAAAGTGATATCTATGGACCCTTCCAAGACAAAGGCAATTGAAGAGTGGCCCAGGACAAGTTCTACAATGGAGATCCATAGTTTTTGGGTCTAGCTAGGTATTATCGACGATTCGTGAAGAACTTTTCACGATTGTCAAACCCAATGACCAAGATGACGTGGAAGGGAGTAAAGTTTGTGTAGACAGAGGAATGTGAAGACTGTTTCAAGTAGTTGAAAAAGAGGCTTATCATTGTGCCAGTACTCACACTCTCTACCAGTGGAGAACTCATTGTGGTGTATAGTGATGCTTCTAAGAAGGGCTTAGGCTGTGTGCTAATGCAAAATGATAAAGTGATAGCCTATGCCTCAAGGAATCTGAAAATCCATGAGCAAAACTATCCAATGCATGATCTGGAGTTAGCGGCTGTGATCTTTGCCTTGAAAATCTGGCGGCATTATCTCTATGGGGTGAAATGTGAGATATATACTGAACACAAGTGTATCAAGTATATATTCACACAGAAAGAGCTTAATATGCACCAGCGAAGATGGATAGAGCTAATCAAGGATTACGACTTCTCAATCCACTACTATCCCGGTAAGGCAAACAAGGTAGCAGATGCTCTAAGTAGAAAGGATCCTACATCTTTATCAATGATGAGAATTGAAAAGGATCTGATCTTATTAGATTTGAAAAGGATGGAAATGGGGATCATTAAGGGAGGAACATCATCAATCCTTTCTCAAATGATTGCTCAACCATCCCTCATAGAGAAAATAATGGTTGTGCAAATAAAGGATGTGGAAATTCAGAAAAGGGTGGAAGCTGTTAAAAATTGGAAATCCTCTAATTTAAAAATTGATGAGGAAGGAGTTGTAAGATTTGGGACATGATTATGTGTACCATCTAATCAAGAGATAAAGAAGGATCTATTGAATGATGCACATAGCTCGACCTTCTCTATCCATCCTGGGAGTACCAAAATGTACCATGATCTCCGAGAACACTTCTGGTGGGATAACATGAAGAAGGAGATTGCGGAATATATATCAATGTGCTTGGTAAGTCAGCAAGTTAAAGCTGAGTGACAAAAGTCCAAAGGTATGATGCAGCCATTGCCTATACCCATGTGGAAATAGGAAAATGTTACTATGGACTTTGTCACGGGTCTCTCGAAGATGTCGAAGGGAAATAATACGATATGGGTTGTGGTTGACCGACTCACCAAGACATCTCATTTCATCACTATTCGGGAAGATATTTCGCTTGAACAACTTGAAATGTTATATGTGAAGGAAGTGGTGATAATACACGGTGTTCCACTCTCAATTGTCACTGACCGTGATCCAAGGTTCACATCTAAAGTTTGGAGGAGCCTTCAACATTCTTTGAGTACTAAATTAAATTTCTGCACGACCTATCACCCCCAAACTGATGGCCAGTCTGAAAGAACTATTCAGATTCTTGAAGACATTCTTAGAGACTACTATCTGGAATTTAAAGGTGGATGGGACCAGCATCTTCCATTGGTTGAGTTCTTATACAACAATAGCTTCCACTCGAGTATCCAAATGGCTCCATATGAAGCTCTGTATGGAAAGCGATGTAGAACTCCAACCAGTTGGGATGAAGTTGGAGAAAGAAAGATACTTAGACCCGATATTGTTCAAGAGATGACAGAGAAGGTTCAAGTCATCCAGAAACACATCAAATCTGCTCAAAGTTAGAAAAAGAGCTATGCTGACAACCGTCGAAGGGACTTGGATTTCGACGTTGGAGATAAAGTCTTCCTTCGAATATCTCCATGGAAGAGAGTCATGCGATTCAGGAAGAAAGGTAAGCTAAGTCCAAGGTATATTGGCCCCTTTGATATCCGTGACTACATAGGATTAGTGGCCTATTGGCTTGCACTTCCACCGAATATGGCTCGAGTTCATGATGTTTTCCAAATATCACACTTGAGGAAGTACATACCTGATCCCTCAAATGTACTAAGCTCAGAGGTGGTGCAGCTGGAAGATGATCTCTCCTATGAGGAGAAGCCAATAACGATTCTAGATCGGAGAGATAAGGCTCTACGCAATAATACAAAAAATTTTGTCAAAGTTTTGTGGAGGAACCACAAGACTGAGGAAGCAACATGGAAATTATAGGAAGCAATGAAGGAAAAGTACCTGCACCTATTTTTGGCTTAGTATGTAAAATGAAATTTCGGGGGCGAAATTTCATAAGGGGGGAAGAATGTAACGACCCAAAATTTTTAAATGGAAATTAACTTCTTATATTTATTTCATAAAACCACATGAAAGTACAACATAATGAACTACTAAGTGATAAGTGACCTTTAAACATAAGTTTCTCACTTCTGTGTTTGGAATTTCGAAAATCTGACATACATGGTTGTGTTAAAGATGTTTTTTGGAGTCTAATAAAAGGAAAATAATTTTTTTGGTGAATTGTAACCTACCCTAATGAATATTAACATACCCTTATGAATAGTGATATACCCTAATGAATAGTAACCTCACCTATGGTGGTATAGAAATAATATTCATGTTGGAAGTACGATAAACCTATATTTTAGAATAAGTTAATGAATGTTTTAAAACTAGTTTTTGATAATAAATTATTATTTTAATTAAATATTAAAATAATAATATTTATAAAATTATTTTGGAAAAATGGACTTCATTTTTGGATTCTACACATCAAAAAGTGGTTTGGGTGAAGTTTTGATATTTTTCTGAAATACTTGAATTTTTGATGAATAGTAGAAACCGATAATTCACAATAAATGCTAAATAATGGATTAATTGATTCATGTGTAACGTTCTATTGATGTAAGCCCACTTGGTTCGGGATTACATTATAAAATTACTATTTTTGGTCATGGAAGACTCACTATTCCTTGTCTTGGGAGGAATTAATAAACTAATGAATTTTATATTAAGAAAACCCCTCTCTCCTCCACTATAAAACCCCCCTTCACTGCCTCTTTTCTCCACTCCTCTCAAGCTCTAATCCTTCTCTAAATTCGGCCAAAATACCCTCCCAAGCTCCTTCAGCATGTCCAAGTATTTCTGGTCTTTCCAAAAGACCAAAATCAAATCCCCTAAGAGGAGTCTCAAAGAGAGGAGATCAAAGGGTAAGAACCCTCTTTCGTTTTCAAGTGTTTTGTTTTCATTTTCTTTCTTTTCTTATACCCTCTTCCCCTTCCCCTTACCTTATACAAAATGCATGAAAGATCTATAATCACATATATTCTGGATGATAATCATGTTTATGGAAAATTTCAAGCATCATTCTTCCCCTCCTCTCCCTCACGTTCTAGAATTAAAACATCATCCGTGATGTGTCAAATTACCGACATCATGGTTAATGTGTTTTCAAATTATTTTATCATTTTGTTTATGGTAATGAAACCATTTATATTATGTTTGAAAGATATTATTATATATGTTATATTTCCTATTTAAGGTTCTGTAATCCTCATACACTCATGATATAAAACAATAATACAAAACAAGTCAATTATGGGAAACATTGTTAAAGTTAATTCATGTGTTTATCATTAATGTTTAATGTAAAGGTTCTCTTTCACTATAATTAAACAAATGAATTTTGTAACCATGTAACCTACTGTATGTTCAACAATGTTATATAACTTCAATTCTGGACAACCACTTTCATCACACATTTCATTTGAACCTAAATACAATTGAACCGATAATTAAAACAAATGAAACAAACGGACCCGAACAATGAAATTGAACCTTGTAGTCAATCAAAATGGGTATAAATGAACTTAAAAAATGTTATAATAAATCATTTACATATATATAAGGTTCTGTAACTATTGATTAATAAAACTAATTTTACTATATAGGTCTTTAATATCAAGTGGAGAACACCAACGGACCTAAGGTAAGGGATCCTCTCAATTTCACTATTATTCAAGATTGTTCACTATGTTAGGAAATGTTGTGTGTAATTATTAATTATGGGGTATGATTTTTCACCCTCCCATAATTCCCTCTTTATGAATAAGTGATGATAATTCCCTTTACTCTCTCACTAATCCCCCTTAAGTACTCCTGATACCATGCTGATAATCCGTAATGAATTCTACCCGAACCTCTTTTATTCCATCAGGTTGTTTTATATACCTTTCTACCAAAATGATGTTATCTTATCTTTTCTTGTGAATAATCTAAATGTTGTTTACATGTTCCATGTTTTTTTTATCAAGGCTATTTCATCACTCTCTTTGGGGATATTCATGCTTTTAAGTGAATCTCACCTCATTACTTCCCGATAAGTTAACCCGTTTTTAGCGAAATTCTCGAATTATTTCTTATTATCAAGTGTACTCTATGCTCTGTTTTAAGTCACCTTTGCCTTTATAAAATCAGTCTTTTTATTATGAAAACCCTCCTGGTTTACTTCTGGTTTTATAAAAAATATATAATTCCTCTTTTCTTTTAAGAGATATTCGATGTTTTCTTAAACCGCACTAAAATGTTTTGACTCAAAGATTCCTAAAAACTATTTTTACATGTTATCACCTCAGTTTGTTATCTCTTGTCATGATTTATGACTGTATAAATTATTAATTTATATTTATGATTTAATTCCATTCTTTCATGGATTCTTGTATGTTACGTCCCTTTTTATTATGCTTCATGATGTGATTGTGTGCCCATTTCTTTCCTTGGGTACTCTTATGTTTATGTATGATTGATTATGTGAGATTATCTATGTGGAAAGAATATAAATGAATAAGCTTAGATGGGTGCGCCCAGATAGCGCTCCAATTCATTGGGTAATGTTAATGTCTCATGAGAAGATTATGGGAAAATGGTCCGGGCGGTTAGCCTTGGCTTGTGCTACTATGGGAAACGAGATTGGAGGTTAGCCTTGACTCATAATAAAGTCATGTTTAAAGTTGCTTCCACCTATCTATGAAACTATGATTATATAATCTCATGCTTATATGATCCCATGATTATTTAATTCCATGTTTTTATGATCCCATGTTTAAATTTTATGATTCCATTTGTTCCATGCTTCCAATATCATTATGTCAAGCCTCCTAACTCATGTTCTTAATGTTTATTCTTATGTTCTTTCCCTTAATGGGATTTTTAGCTCATCCCTTTGTTCATATGTTCCCCAGGGTACCCTATGCAGATGTAAGGGCTCAAAGGAATTTAGTATCTCATTATGAAGATTAAATAAAGAAGTGTTTTTAGCCCCATGTTTTGTGATTTATGTACCTAGTCTTCCAAGACACTAGACTTAACGATCCTTGTCTTGTACTCTGATGATGAATTATGTTTAAAATCATGAAATTTTATGTGTAAAATACTAGGGTCTCTATACGCAAGCTATTTTTCTCTAGGGGTTCCTGCCAGCTTCTGTGTAGGAAAGCGAATAATTGATTTGAAATATTTGATTTGTGTAAGCCCATTAAGAAGCATTGATACATTGTATTACCCTATTTGGGCTAAGAGGGAGCACACACACTATTGGATTGTTTTCAAAATGCTACATGAGTTTATGGGTATATCCTACTCGTTGTATTCCACATAAAAGGATTGTTTTCTAGTGGATTGTGTGGTACTGGATGGTTTCTGTACCATACCAAAAACGTAGCTACTCTTTTTGAGTAGTGAACATTTTAAATCTTGTGTTCCTGTGGTTGTGTGGGTTTAGCAGACAAGAAACTCTTTAACAGGAGTCGAGGTTTGTTTCAAAAAGGGGAAACATAAAAAGAAAAAGATATCACTGATTCAACCCTCCCCCTCTCAGTGATACTTGGATCCTGACTGGGAACATCAATCCACACACCTTTCCACTTAAATTAATAGATAACTAAGGTATATGAAGATGGTAATCAGAGATTTAATGTTATAAGGTCTATATTCGAATAAGAAATAGTGATTCTAGTGATACCAGAGGGTTTATGAAGATAGTAATGCAAGATTTGAGTCTATAGAATCAAATAAAACAAGAGTTAGGTCATCTATGCCATTGAACCACCAAAATAGGGGATCAATGTTTGAGGCTTTCTTAATGATATGATTAGATAAAATGAACAAAAATGAGGCCAATGAAACATAAGTATGTATGAAGAAGGAAATCCATGATTGGAGTCCCCTAGATTGATGAAATGAGGGTAAGGGATTTCACACGATAGAAAAAATTATTCTTTCATGATATTGAAGGAAACCAAAATGATTCAAACAAATAATTCATAAAATTTAAAATGGTATATTATGTAGTTTATATAATAATCTATGTGATAAATAAATACAAATTTCATTTTACCATTAATTATTCTCTAACCAACATGAAAAATCCTCTTTATGATGTTGGTTAATATATAACCGATGTTAAAAAGAATAATTAACATATTTATCATGTTATTTATATAATAACAGATTTGATAAATAAAAATACATGGTTTTTTAATGTTTTTTAAATAATAAGCTCAATTATAAATCCAAATACAAGAATTTTTCACATCGGTTATAAATAACCGACCAGAAAAGACTGACAAGGTTAACGGTTTTTGTACTAGTGTTGTAATCCCCATGAATGAGTGATCCAGAAGTTAATTTATAAATACAAATAATTGTATGTATAAAAATAATAAAAAAAATTAATGGGTTGTATATACGCCACAAAAAATAATTAGGTGATGATTATGGCATGCATCTCACAAAAGTAAAAAATGAGAAGAAAATACATTACATTAAGCCTTGACTTCCTTTTTATAAAATTAGAACTCTTGTATAATAAATATAATATTATTATAAATATATTATGGAACTATATTAGTAAAAATCATACTATATATGGTTTTTAGGACCTTTTATTATCAGTTTATTAACAATTCCCTGTTAAAGTCTTGTTTCGGGCAATAACTTCTTTTCTTTTCTTATCTATTTTGATTTGTTATTTTTTTCTTCTTAATTAGATCATGATTTATTCATATGAAAAATGATAAACATGATATAAATATAATCTATATTTATTATATAATTATTTATGGTAATCCATAAAACATCATGATTGAAAATGAAATACATTTTTCATGGATATGGTAGGTTATATATATGCATGAACACAATTTTCATTTTCATGAAGGATTGAAATAAGAAAGATAAATGATTTATTATCAATTATTAATCACTTTAATGTCATATAAATAACAAATTTTCATTAAAACCATCCGTAATACCTTTAATGTAATGTGTGAAAGAATCACATCACAATGCGAGGAGGTAGACCTCCGTACACACGAGCGACGTTATCATATTCCTAGAAAATGGATAGTATGAAGGTATGTGTGATATCATTATTATAGAATCATAATAACCTCATAAATATCATATATATCATATATTAATAATAAATCTACCCTTAAAACAAGACTAGAGAGGTTTTAATGGAAAAATGAATGACATCGGTTAATGATTTGGTCATTTTCATACACATGAATGATGATTTCACAAAAAAATTGATGGAAGTGGAGATGGATGTAGATGATTCATGTGATGAACATTCAAAAAGACCCATTTTGTAACTCTGTAATCCTACCTACATTATGAAAGGTGTAATGTCCTGGACCACTTCGGTCCAATAATTTTTAATAATCTGGTTTTTGAGGTGTTCTGGGTGGTGAAGGGGACTCATTTCAATACTTCTCCAAATTCCCAGTTTTCCAAGTTCTCCAATGGTGGATCACCCTAGAAGTGACTCACTGGAGGTCACTCGCTAGTGGTTACTCGTTGGCGGTGGCTCGCCAAAGGACACTTGTTTAGCAGTGCTTTATCCAATGGTGTGCCGCTTCATGGTGACTTACTAATAGTGGATGTTTCTTCATCTAGCAGTCAATCGTCTAGTGGTGCCTCATCTAATAGTCGATCATGAGCTGTGCCTCACCTAATGGTGCCACATGAATAATGTCTCCAGCTTAAACCAATTTTTCCCTTTTGACATCTTATTTGATGTAAAAATATTTTCAAGACTTAATTGAAGGGATTTGAGACCATTTAAAAGCCCATAAATCCTATATCTAATTTATTAATGGTTTGGGGGCTTTTGAATTTTCAAAGTACATTATCTTGACCAAATATTCCTATAATGGAAAATAAAAAACATATCTAAACTCGTGAATCTGTTTCCATATTCCGAAAGTTGAGATACCCTCCCCCCTTATTCTTCATTATTTATTTATCTTGGTATGGGATGACCTAAAACCTTATTCCTATAGGAGTAGTGTGGTCAGGTTGCAGCCTTTGGTTTGTGTTTCCATGGAGTTTTTTCTACTGCATGTGCACCCTAGATTCTGTGCAACCTGAAAGTTCTGATCACCTATTCTTCTAAGTAGGATGTCCTTTATCTTTCTTAATTGTGTATCATGAAGAGTGGGTGTATGAATGTTTACCTTTTAAAGGTAGTTTAATTTAAATTATTAATGATAATTTAACCATTTTAAGATAAATATGTGAAGGATGATAAAATTTAAGTATGTTCTTACTGTGTTTTTTATTGACATTGTGATTTGTATCGGATAACTGCCCACTGAAAATCGTGGGCATTGGGGGTCCTTGTTTGGGAAAATAATGATTTATGTAATGTTGTTTGTTTCATGTTTAATGGTTATATATGAATATTGTTAACCATGTATATTCAACAAATAAATCTATTCCCAAGATCATACTATTTTGTGATAACTCGTGAATAAACAAGAAGAAATTAAAGGAGGTATTCCTTGTTAAATCTAAATATGTTTTGTGTTGATTTGTGTGGTGATGTAGTTCTAGGTACAATTGTTAATAGGTCATTGGGTTTGTAGACATGGTTTTATAGGCATGGTATACATGTACAATAATTCTTCAAAACTATTTGTGGTTTACTATGTTGCTGAATGCAGTTGTTAGTGGGGGGGGGGGGGGGGGCTGTTTTTGGTTGGTTGGATGGATCAGGAGGGATAAATTGGAAGACATATGGTGGAGATTGGTATGGGTGGTTCATCATTGATAACAGGATAAAAGATTAAACCCATATCTAGAGACCGATATATGATATATCATAAATTGTTGTTAAAAGGGGAAGAAATGTGAAGCTTCCTTAATTATTAATCCGGATCTTTGCCTTCTAGAATGAATTATAATGTGTTGTCTATTGTGAATTGTTCTTAGTAGTTACCTAGGTAGTGATGGAATAAATAAATGAATTGTAACACCCCAAATATTTATAAATAAATTTAATATTGAATGCATGAAACACTGATTCTCTATAAAATACAATTTTAATATAACCTAGTCTGTAAAAGTAATTTTTCCACCTCTATGATTTGAATTTCAAAAAAATGTCATACACGGTTGCATTTAGTAAGATATTTAGAGTTTGATAGGATCAACTTTCATTTTTTTGAATAGTAACTTACCCTTATGAATATTATTATGACCAAAGGAATAGTAACCTCACTTAAGAATTTATAAACACAATTGTTGTTCCATCATTTTTGTTTTGAGTTAAGTTTTTCTTTAAAGTATGATGAATTTGATAAATTGATTTTTAGGTAAAAATTGTACATTTCACAGAGATTTAAATTATTATATCAAAATAAGGTTTTATTAATGTTTATAATAATGAAATAGTCTTATCAAAACACTCTTATTTTACTAAAAATGATAAAATAATTTTATTTTTTTGAGTGTCAAACATTTTACTATGCATTTTATGTCTGCTATTATTTTTAATAAATAAGTATTTTCATATATAGAAGTTAAAATTTTCATATTTATAGAATTATTATGATAAAATAAATTTCATTTTTGAATTAAGAATGTCGATATTTGGTTATGCTGAATTTATGATAATTCTATAAAATAATTTAGATCTTCGTGAATAGTAAAAATAAAGTTTTGGATTTTTAATACGTTTAATGACATCACAATTATGTAATAATTAATATAAAATGATGACCAACTTGTGTAAATTAAAATATTATATGAGGTTTCCTATGTGGCCAATACCATGGGAACATATCATGGGAAACCCCATGGCTTTTCATATACAACTGCTGAGGTGTCCTGAGAAATTAATAAAAAATTCCCCCACTTTTGCTATAAATACCCACCCATTTATTCCTTTCCATTAATTAAAAATTAACAATCCTTGAAGATATGGTAGTTTTACCTCATTAGGAGTACTCCCTAGGTGTCCTCAGGCCCCCAAGGTCCCAACATTCAAGTTTAAGGAGTTACTCTACAAGGTAAGGGAATCTACCACCCTTCTCCTTTTCAAGCACTCCTTTTATGTTTTTCCTTTTTAGTTTACATTGGACTATGTTTGGATATTTAATTCCATATCCCCTTTAATCTCCATATTATGTAAAAATTATGAGATACCCCTTTTTCTCTAATGAACATATTTTGGGAATTTTAAGTGATGTCGTTAGGCTGTCGAATTTTCAAAGAGATTTCTCAACTTCTCTTTTCATTCAAGTTTCATTATTTTCTTATACTCCCCACAAATCCCCTCATCAAAAAATGTATGATAACTCCAATAAATTAAATATAATTTAATTTTGTTATTCAAATGGAATAATTCATCATCATCTCTCCTTTCACCTCATTTTATACAAAAAAATGAAATCCTCGTATGAGATGTGTTAATTTATCACATTCAAGGACATCGAGTTTTCAATTTCTATTACCATATTTGTGGCTCATCATGAAACCATTTTTACGGTTGAGAATATCATAATATATGTATGTTATATTATTTAATATTTGTAATTCATCATACACACATGATTTGAAATAATAAATCTAAAGAAGCTTGTTGTGAGAAAAACCGCTCAAAATAATCCAACCGATTATCATTAAAGTTTTATCTAATGTTTCATCATCATAATATGTAACAAAAAGATATATATAAACATTTACACTCCTATATGTTCATAAATAATATATAATTTCAGTTTTGGAGAATTATATCCATTCCACATGAACTCCGTTACTTATAATCAAGAGGACCGATCCTGAAATCAATGAAAACGAACACCCCAGAATAGCAGAATTCAATCTTATAACTTAAAAATAAGAACATAAATTAATTTAATAAAACAATAATGAATCAAATATATGTATATAAGGTTTTTAATTAATTAATTAATTAATTTAATTTGATTATCTATGTCATTAATGACAACTGTAGAACAGATTCAGGCATAAGGTAATGGTTTTCTACCCGAACAACTATTTACATTCAGGATACAATTTGTATCACTTAATCTGAATTAAATTATTATTTATTCTTATTTACTCCTCATAGGTTCTATTTTAATTTCCTATATATGTGTACCAATCATAATACGTCTTTATTTTTTGGGTATTTAAATGTTTTATAAAAATCTTTCTCAATTCTTTTCAATAAACAAGCCCTATTCAAGGGAACTTATCAAATTTGTACCTATTTTCAAGGGAAATATATAATCTATTTTAAGACACAATTATTTGTACAAAACCAATAATTTAATCCTAGAAAACTACCTTTGTTCATCTCTAGTTTTATGCAAATATTTTTCCAAAAGAACTCTTGTTTTTAAAGTAAAAGTGTGTTTCTCTCAAAAATTCCTCTATGATTTTGTTAGAGTATTTTTGTCTATTTCAACACCTATATTGAATTTTATGTCTTATAGATGTTAATATCTTCTGTTTTTCATGTACCAAATTTAATTAAATGGTTTATGATTAGTTTGACTATGGATGTTCTATCTTGATAAAATTCACTATACTACTCAGAATGGTTAGTGTTTACACTAGCTGAAATAGAGGTGTTACGTGAATCGAGGAGGATTTTGGATATTTGATAATGATTATGGATGTAACGTGTTCCGAAAACCATTTTTTGTTTTTGAAATTTTAATTTGAAAACTCTGTGCACTTTGGTTCAGATGAAGTCTGGATGTTGAAATGTGGTCCAGTTTTTATAATGTGGGGAAGTTTTTGAATCTTTTGATGTATGATTACCACTTGTCCTTAAAGTGGATTTTAGGAAAAATAAAAAATTGATTTAGAGGGACATTAGTGTTTATGTGTATAGATTGGAGAAAGTTTTTTCATATTTTCATGTTGTTAATGTTTATCCCATTTCATATGAGGAATGCATTGGACTTATCAAGTGATGAGTGGGTCACACTATAGCCCCTTGATGCATAAGTGGGTCTCATGAATCAAAATAGAATTGGGTTTTGGCAGAGGCCTTAACCTAGTATTTTTAGATGTCTTAGATGAGGCCTTGAAAATATGTTTTAGAGGTCCATCATTATGCATTCCATCATTATGGTATTAGTTATTGATAAACCATGTGATTATTCAACTAATATAATATCAATGGTTATGTTTCATTATCTCATGATCATTTATATGGCCTAATTTAATCATATTTCATTCCTACCATATTATGATCAAGTATAATTTTTATATGCATGTGTTTTCAGTTCTTCACTATACCATGTGTTTCTATTTATGATAACTTACTCTATATTAGATACCATTACTGATCATCTGAGGTCACCCATTTCATATGTTTTATTTTTCCCCAAGGGGTGAAGATAGATATTATGAATGACTTGAAAGGATAATCTAGGAGTTTATGTGTGTTTCAAAAGAAGTTTATATATTGAATTTCCTTTCAAGTTTTAATTTTGAACTTCTGTCTGAATCTTATTTTCCAAAGCAACTAAACTATTCATTCCTTTGGGATAGGAATTCCTTGTTTATATACTAATGTAATAAAATAAGGCATTGGATTTGGTAAACTGGGGTTGGGTCCTTAAAATTGGTATCATAGGATGTTTAGTAAAAAATATGGAAAATATATTTAGAAAACATAGATTAGGGAACAAAACCCTATGATAGATTTTGTAGATAAGTATACAATAACATCCTAGAATTTTGGTAAGGTATGAATTATGTTGATATTTATATAAAATACATCCTTGTCTAAATTATACAAGTGGACGTGGTTCTAGAACATATGTACCTAGGAGTAACAACTCGGATAAGGTGTTTCGGGCTTGGCCTGGGGTAACCCGGTACACAACAATGAGCCTTACTAAACACCTAGTTTGACACTCCTAAGGGATATGATTAGGATAATTCACATTTTATTTATAAACCATTCTAAAGGATTTAAATTTAAATATGTCCTCAAAGTAACCATTATTATGATTATGATATTAGACATGCATAAAATTTCAGTTTATGTTATGTGTTTTTCTAGTGAAACATTACACATTGTTATTCATAACCTATTTTAGTGTATGCCATTATTTAAAAATGGTACCTAGTGTATGGAATGGAAACTATATGAACACACATATCCTGTGTAGGTATTTTCATTCTACGCAAGATAATGACATTGGTATTAGAGCTGCGACTGGTTCTAAGTAGGTTATAACTATACTGGAACATATGAATCGGTTTATGAAAAATAACCTTACCCATATGGAGCATCTTAAACCACAATGTGGAGGTGAAATGTTATACCACGTTATTCAACAACAAATTACATCATTCAAAGATTCTACAAACCAATTTTTAGCAAATCATTGGATAAGTTCCCTAGAGAATATATTTTTTGCTTTGGGATGTAATGAAATAGAGAAGGTTATCATGGTTGTTTCTATCAAGAGATGTGGATTAGTGATGTTATTTAATTCAAACCCCAAAGGTGGAGGAAAAAATAGAAGAAATGGAATGGATGGATTTAAGGAAATATTCTTATAAGAATATTTTCCTCGAGAATAGAAAGCCGATATAGAGAGGAAATTCTTGAGTTTGAAACAAAAAGAGGATGAAAACGTTGCAAAGTATGAAGCCAATTTTAAAAGGATATGAAGGCATGCCTCAGACTACATATGTAATCCAAGGATCACTATTTATCAATTCTTTGACTATTTAAAACCATTCCATTGAAGGGAAATGGTTTCCAAAACATTCTCATCATACAAAGTTATAGTATCATGTGCAATCAAGAAAGAGAAAGAATTATCTAAGTCTTATGAATTTAATGGAAATAAAGAGAAGATGAGGGTGGTAGAGGAAATAATGGATAAAGGGAAGAATAAAAAATAGGAGTTTTTCAACATGTGATACTTGTGGAAAGAAACACCCTAAAGCCAAGTTAAAAAGAAAAGGATTCTGTTACAAATGTGGAGAAAGAGACCACCAATATCTAGATTTCAAGGGAAAGAAAGAAGCTACCAATTTTTAATGATCTAATTGTTAAGTGATGGGACATTATCCCAATGATTGTTCTATGTGTCAAAAAAACATTCCACCAAGAAGGAAAATGGAGAAAGGCCAAGATTATGTAGTCAGAACTGCTAAGTTTGAAGTTCTTAATGATGTGGTGGTAGGTACTTTGATCATTTCCTCAAACTTATCCAATGATTTATCTGATTCTAGATCATCGCATTCTTTAATATCTTCCCAGTTTTCCAAGAAAATTATATATTTTCAATTTTATTTAATAAAGTATTTTTCAGTCAAAACTCATAATGAATGTATCATTACAACAAATATATGTTAGGAAGTCACCATTAGGGAATATGAATGTGCTTTATCTGTCAATTTTATCATCATACCCACGATTGGTTTTGATATAATCCATAGTATAGATATAATTTCATATTATGAAGTGAAAATATATTTCAAGAAAAAGGAAGTTACAATTTTTTAGGATGATATTGAATCACTTATCTTTAGGGTAGAAACGTCACCATCTGATTCTCATCTAGATCCACCCTCAACAGCTCTACTGAATTCAATTATTTGGGAGGATGATAATTCAATATCTATGAGAGAGGAAATAGATTTTCAAATCAGGGATGTAGTCATTATTCAATTATATATTTATGCCTTCCAGAGGATTTACCTGGAAAAACTCTAAACCACGAAGTTGAGTTCTCAATTGATATAATTCTTGGATCAAGATCTATATCAATGAATCCTTATAGAATGGCCATAGATAAATTAGTAGAACTGAAGAAACAACATGAGGAATTGAGTGATAAAGGATTTATCCACCCTAGTTTTTCTCAATGGGGAGCCCCTATTATTTTTGTTAAAAATAAATATTGATCTATGAGGTTGTGAATTGACTATAGAGAGATCAATGCTATAATAATAAAGGACAAGTATCCCCTACCTTGTATTGATGATTTATTTTATCAACTTCCTGGAGCCCAATATTTTTTGAAGATTGACCTTAGATCTGGATATCATCAGTTGTGTGTGAGAAAGGAAGATATTCCAAAGAGAAAATTTCAATCCAGGTATGGGAATTTTGAGTTTATAGTAATGCCTTTTGTACTGACTAATGCACCGTCAATTTTCATGGATCTAATGAATAGAGTTTTCAAGGAATATCTTGATGAATTTTTTTGTGGTATTTATTAATGATATATTTTTATAATATAAAATCTAAATATATCATAATAACTACTTGCGCATTATTTTGGAGACTCTTAGATAAAATGAATCATATGGGAAGTTTACCAGGTACAAATTTTGGATTTAATCAGTTTCTTTTTTTGACCATATTGTCTCTAAGGATGGAATATCCATTGATACAACAAAGATAAAGGATGTTTTGGAATGGCCTACACCAATGAAAATAATCGAGGTATATAGTTTTATTGGTTTAATAGGTTATTATCATAATTTCATTCAGAACATCACCCGATTAGCCAACCCATTAACAAGCTTACTAGTAAAGGTGTTCAGTTCGTATGGAAAAAATAATGTGAGGAATGTTTCAATGAATTAAATAAAATATTAGTGAATTATCCGATCCTATCTCTACCATCGAGTAATGATGGGTTTCTGATCTATAGTGATGCATAAAATAAATGACTTGGTTGTATCCTTATGCATAAAGATATAATTGTTTCCTATGCATCAATGTAGTTAAAAATACATGATCAAACATATCCTACTCATGATCTTGAGTTAGCTACTGTGATATTTTATCTAAAAATTTAGAGACGCTATCTCTATGGTGAATGATGTGAGATATATACAGATCACAAGAGTCTGTAATATATCTTCTCATAGAACGAACTGAACATTATGCCAAAGTGATGGCTAGAACTACACAAGGATTATAATTGTTTAATAGACTTCCACCTAAGAAAGGAATATATGGTAGGAGATACATTGAGTTGGAAGGATCATGGAGTTTCAAAAAAAATGAGGATTAAAAAGGATCCTATATTCATGGATATAGTAAGGATGGACATGGGAATTATCAAAGAAAGTGAAACATCATTACCTTTTCAATTGATTTCCCAACAGTCATTATTGGAAATAATTAAAATTTCTCAATTTGATGACGAGAATCTTCAAAAGAAAAATTATGTGAATGATGGGAAGTTGAAAGAGTCTATATATGAAGATGGAATTCTGAAATTTGGGAAGAAGCTTTGTATTCCAGCTGTACCCGAGCCAAAAAGGGAGTTATTGGATGATTACCATAGTTTAAATTTCTCTATAATCCCTAGTAGCACTAAAATGTATAGATATTTGAAGGAACATTTCTTGTGGGAGAACATGAAGTGAAGAATTTCTGATTACGTATCAAGATGCTAAGTCTTTCAACAAGTGAAGGCTGAACGAAAATATCCTAGAGGACTCATGCAACTTATACCCATTCTTACATGGAAATGTGATGACATCATCATGGATTTTGTCACTAGATTACTCAAAATTCCAAGAAAGAATGATGAAATATAGGTAATTTTAGATCAACATATGAAATCTATTCATTTCCTTACCATAATGGAGTATTTTACACTAGAGAAACTTGCACGACTCTATATCAATGAAGTTGTGAGACTTCATGGAGAACCGCTATTAATTGTGTCTGATTGGGATGCAAAATTCACATCAAAATTATGGAAAAGTCTTGAAAAATCTTGTGATACTGAGCTTTGATTGAGTACTGCTTATCCCCCTCAAATTGACTGCAAATCAGAATGGATGATCCAAACAATAGAAGACATGTTGAGACCATGATAACTTTATTTTCATGGTATGTGGGATCAGTATTTACCTTTTTCCAAGTTTTTATAAAATAATAGTTTCCATTCAAGTATTCAAATAGAACCATATGAAGCACTGTATATAAAGATATGTCACACACCAACATGTTGGGATTAAGTTGGTGAAAGGAAGATTATGGGACCAAAGCTTGTGAAGGAAACAACAGTGAAGCTAAAGAATATTCAAACCCATATCAAAGCATCCCAAAGAAGGAAAACACACTATACTGATCATTAAAGGAAGGATTATAAATTTCAAGTGGGAGATCACATTTTCTTAAAAGTATCTCCATGGAAGGGTGTTATAAGATTTGAAAAACAATGGAAACTCATCCCAAAGTACTTTGGAACTTTTGAAATTATAGAGAGAATTGGAGCTGGGTATTATTTTTTGGAAGTCCTGGATAGCCCATCTAAAGTAAACAATGTGTTCCATGTCACATTGTTGAGAAAGTACATTCCAGACCCAACACATGTTCTCACTTCTGTTGGTATCGAATTGGAACCTGACACATCTTATTGTGAGGAGGATATACATATTCTCAAGACTTAGTAAAAGGTGTTGAGTAAACAGATAAAAATAGTGATAAAGATAATTTGGAAAAATCATAAAATTAAAGAAGAAACTCGGGAGCATGAGGATCTTATGATGAATAACTACCCAAATATTTTACTGATGTAAGATTCTGGAATTTCGAGGTCGAAATTTTTGTGGGGGGGGGGAGAATATAACCACCCAAGGATTTATAAATAAATTTAATATTGGATACATGAATCAATAAGTCTCTAAAAAACACCACTTTGTTATAACCTATCCATTAAACACAATTTTTCCACTTCTGTGATTTGAATTTCAAATAATTTACATACACAGTTTCATTCAGTAAGATATTTAGAGTCTGATAGGATCAACTTACATTCTTTGTGAATAGTAACTTACTCTAATGAATATAAACTTACCCTTATGAATATTAATATGACAAGTGGAATATTAACCTCACCTAAAAACTTATAAATAAAATTGTAGTTCCATTATTTCTATTATGAGTTTAGTTTTTCTTAAAAATATGATGAATTTTATAGATTGATTTTTTCAGGTAAGAATTGTAAATTTCAGATATATTTAAATTATTATATAAAACTAAGGTTTTATTAATGTTTATAATAATGAAATATCATTATCAAAACACTATTATTTAATTACAAACGATAAAATAATTTTTTTATGTGTCGAAAATTTTACTATGCATTTTATGTGTGCTATTATTTATAATAAATATGTAATTTCATAGATAAATGTTAAAATTTTCTTATTTATATAACTATTATGATAAAATAAATTTCATTTTTGAATTCAGAACATCGATATTATGTTATGCTGAATTTAGGAGAATTTTATAAAATTCATTAGTTTTTCATGAATAGTAAAAATATAGATTTGAATTTTCGGTATATTTAATGAAATCACAACGATGTAATAATTAATATAAAATTATTATCAAATTTTTCACATTAAAATATTATATGAGCTTTCCTAAGTGTCCAATACCGTGGGCAAATTCCATGGGAAATCCCATGGTTTTTTAAATACCATTGCTAAGGTGTCCTTAGAAATTAATAATAAATTCACTCAATTTTACTATAAATATCAACCCATTTATTCCATTAATTTTATTCCAAATTCATCCTACTATAAGATCTGGTAGTTTCAAAAATCTAGGAGTCCTCCCAAGGAGCCTTCAACCACCCAAGGTCCCAACCATCATGTTTAAGGAGTTACTCTACATTGTAATGGAATCTACCAACCTCCTCTTTTTCAAGAACTCTTTTTTCTATTATTCCCTTTTAATTTACATTGGATTATGTTGGGATATATCATTACATATAACCCTTACTATAAATATTATGTTAAAAATATGAGACCCCCCTTTTTCTCTTATCATTATATTTTATGAATTTTTAAGTGACGCTGTTATGCTGCCGAAGTTTTGTAAGGGATTTCTCAACTTCTCTTTTCTTTCAAGTTCCTTTATTTTATTTTTATATCCTAAATTCCCCTCATAAAAAAGGTATGATAATTACATAACCTTAAATATATTGGAATATTTTTATTTTAATGGAATAATTCATCATCATCTCTCCTCTCCCCTCCTTTTATACAAAAAATGATAACACCGTCTGAGATGTGTTAATTTATCACATTCATGGATGACGAGTTTTCAATTTCTATTACCATAATCATGTATGGTTATAAAAAAAAATTTATGGTTGAAAAATATAATAATATATGTATTTTATCTTATTTAATTTTCTGTAATCATCCTTCACACATGATGTGAAATAATAAATCAAACGATGATCGTTGTGAGCGAAATTGCTCAAAATAATCCAAGAGATTATCATTAAAGTCTTATCTAATGTTTCATACTCATAACATGTACCCAAAGGATATATATAAACATTTAAACTCTTTTATGTTCATTAATAATATATAATTTTAGTTTTGTAGAATTACATCCATTCCACATGAACTCCATTACATATAATCAAGCAAACTAATCATGAAATAAAGGAAAACGAACACTCAAGAATGACAGAATTCAATCTTATAACTTATCAATAATAATATAAATTAAATTAATAAAAATATAATGAATGAAATATATGTAGATAATGTTATTAATTAATTAATTAATGGATTTAATTTGGTTATCCAAGACATTAAGGATAAGTACAAAATTCATTCAGACATAAGGTAAGGGTTTTCTACCCAAACTAGAATTTAATTTTGGGATACTTTTTTTCTCACTTATTCATAATTAAATTATTAATTATTATTATTTACTCATTATAAGTTTTGTTTTAATTTCATATATATGTGTACCAATCAGAATCCATCTTAATTTTATGGGGAGTTAAATGTTTTATAAAGATCTTTCTCAATTCATTTCGATAAACTAGCCCGATTGAAGGGAACTTCTCAAATTTTTACCTTTTTTCAAGGGAACTATATAATATATTTTGGGGAACAAATATTTTTATAAAACCACTGATTTAGTCATGGAATAAATAACTTATTCTATTTCTAGTTTTATGAAATTATTTTTCTAAAATTACTCTTCTTTTCAATGTAAAATTGTATTTCTCTCAAAAATTCCCCAATGATTTTGTTTGAGTATTTTTCTCTATTTCAACACCTCTATTTAATTTTATGTCTTATTTAGGTAAATATATAATTTTTTTAATCTACCATATTTTATTATATGGTTTATTATCAGTTATACTTTGGGTGTGCAATCTTGATAACATTCATCATACTACTCAAAATAGTTGGTGTTTATGTGTACAAATTGGAGAATGATATTTCATATGTTAATTTTGTTTATGTTTAGACCCTTTCATATAAGGAATACATTGGAATTAGAAAGTTATGGTTGGGGAAATCTATACCCACTCTATGCATCGGTAGGTCTCATGAGACAAAACAGAATTGGGTTTTGGCCAAGGCCGTGCCCAAGTATTTAAAGAAATCTTGGTCGAGGCCTTGACAATTTGTTTCAGATGTCTGACATTATGAATTCCGTCATTATGGTATTAGAGATTGGTAAAGAACATGATTATTCGACAATTATAATATCAATGGTTTTGTTTCATTCTCTCATGATCATTTATATGACCTTATTTAACCATATTTCATTCTTACCATATTATGCTCAAGCATAATTTTTAAAGTCATGTGTTTCCAGTTATTCACAATGCCTAGTGTTAATGTTTATGATAAATTTCTCTATATTACATACCATTACTAAGCATCTGATCTCACCCCTTTCTTATGTTTTATTTTTTCCCAGGTGGTAAAGATTTACATTATGAATGACTAGTATGGATAATCTAGGAGTTTATGTGTGATTCAAAAGAAGTTGATATGTTGAATTTCATTTCAAGTTGTAATGTTGAACTTATGTATGTATCTTGTTTTAAAAATCTACTAAACTATTATTTCCTTCAAGATATGACTTCTTGGTTTATATTCCAATGTAATAAAATAAGGAACTGAATCTAGGAAACTAGGATCGGGTCCTTCCTGAATAGTTTAATGATGAACAAAAATGGTTAAATAAAATTGGCAGGGAATGTGTAATGGGGTTTTGGCATGATATGTGGTGTTGTGCATTTAGAGGTAGCATCAAAGTAGATAGTGTTGTGAGTTGGTTATACGTTTGAGAACCCACAGTTTGGGATTTAGTGTTTGGTATCATATATGTATAAAATTTTATTTTTCTTGTGATTTCTATGCACACCCCACCCTATTTGAGTGCTATATGTTGAACACCACCATCATCACAGGGGAGGGTCCATTTCCCAACATCTGATGAGGAGTATGGATGGATGTATTCATGCTCTTTTCCTCTCTCTCTTTTAGGAATGGTAGGTATGTCAGTGGTTGTTATGGTGGGAGGCCTGTTAGTGTTTTAGGTGTTAGTTGAGATGTACCAAGTATCTTTAGGTGAGATGTGTTGGCCCATGAATTTTCAGGTGAGGTGGGTTGTGCTTCCCAGGTGTCTTCGGGATTAGAGGTGTCTTTCTTTCCCAAGAGTCTTCTGGATGTTATGTGATGTGGTTTCGGTCCCAGGTGTGTGCGAGTGGGTTGCTTTGTGAGGCCTTGGTGTGTGTGGGTGGGATATTATGTGGTTGTGTCCCATGTGTGTGTGGGAGGGATGTTTTGTGGTGTACGAGAGGGATGAGAGAAAAAAAATGATTGATGTTGGGAAAGAGTGGCATACCAGGGGGAATGTGGTGCAGGGTACCCCATCATCGATGTTCTTTATATTATATTACATGACTTGATATATTTGGTGATCATGCCATGGTGAGGTTGGGATGGTTAGTGTACATGCTTTGGTGTGGTTTGGTTCTACAGTTTTCTCATAGGTGCATTAGTATGCCTCTTTAATATGTGAATGAGAGACATTTTTTTCCTACTGAGTATACTTTTATGATCACCCTATGTATATAACAATTTTCAGGTTTCTAGGGGGACTTTTCAGACCGTGTTGGACCTTACTAGCTTAGATCATGACAGTTTTCATGTCGCTTTTTACCCTTACTTTTGGTATTTACATTGGAGACTTTTTTATTGTATCTATTCTATTTTAGACATTCATGTGGAGTGATTTTTGTATTTCTTTCATTTTTTGTCTTTTAATTTTATTTTTGATGATTCATCTTATCTCATGATCTTGTTTTTCGGAAAATGGTGATGCCTCTAATTTTTTTGAGATTTGTACACCCTTGGTGCTAGTTTCCAACCCGTGGCCTACGGGAACTGGGACTCGGGGGGTCATTATCTCCTTCCAGTCATTGCATTATATTTAGAGGGAGGGGTCATGATAGAGTAGTATCTGAGGTGATGGTTGAGTGATTATATGGAGTTTGGGTTTAGGAACAATTAATATTGGATGGGGTGGTATGTAAACCGTTCCAGTTGACCTCTATGCATGACATAAGATTGGGATACCATATAGTACATGTGATTTTAGGGCCCCTCGTGATCTAGTGCAAGGACTATGAGCTTATCAAATGACCAATTAAGACATAACTACTTGGAGGGTAGAGATTTAGGAAAGGTACATGCATCATAATTACTTGTGTTCTTGTTATAATTATGTTGTTTTGGGAAGGTTAAGATGAATAAATTAGATAAATTGTAGAAACCCTAGTAAAATTATATATAAATCAAGATTAAATCCTTGTATACCTTTCCACTATTGCTCCTGGCCATCATTCGCATGTGGATCAGACATTAGAGGTTCCACATGCTGATCTAGTTGATCACCATAGGGTTGATCTAGCTAAGGAGGATGATCAATGGTATTGGAATTTTTGTTCTTTCAAGTGGCGTGCTTTGGGAAAGTATGAAGGAAATTTTTAAATGAGGATATAGAAGGATGGTTAGAGAACCTTGAGATCGCCTTCAGTTTGATCCAGGACCAGATGGGTCACCGGGTCCCTTTCATAGTTAGCGAGATTTTGGGTGCTGCACGTCATTGGTGGAAGCTGTATCTAGGGGAGTGGAAGGAGGAAGACATGTTGTGGGTTGACTTTCAGAAGTAGTTCTAAGTAGAGTTCCTCTCATTGACCATGAAGGTAGAGAAGAGGCAGGAGCTACACTTCCTTTATTAGGGAATTATTTTAGTGTAGGAATATGGTATAAAGTTCAAGTATCTTCTTTATTTTTACCCAGACCTATTTCAATATGAGGATTCTCATGAAAAATATCTTAAGGAGGCACTCCATCCTTCTATCCAGTATGTTGTTACTTCATTTATGTTTCCAATGTATCTGGAGGTTCAGAAGAAGGTGTGGGTGATCAAGAGGATGCACTCAAAAGGTGGTGTACTTTAAGAGGGGATGCCTAAAATTTCTTTGATAGGTATAGTTTTCAATGATTGGTCATAGGTTCCAGGACCCTATAGGTTTTAACTGGAAGGGAGTCTACCTCAGTAGTTTCCCTTCTAGCCTCCTAGTACCGGTGGTCTTTTTTTATTTTACTAGGATCTTCGTGGTAGATTGTTTTGGTTTTGGGGTTCTTGAAAATCGTTAGATATAGTTCCCCATGGATCCCCAATCTCAGTTTGGTAGAGGTGGATAGGTCTAATGCCATTCTCAATAACAGTATCTAGTGATTCTATTTCCGCAACAAGGGCAACAAGATTTTTCTCTTCCAAGGGGAGATGGAGTAGGTAAAGGCCGAGCTGAGGATGTTCCTCATACTTAGGGATCATGGCATAATCATGGAAATGTATGTGGTATCTAGTAGAGAAGTAGAGGATCTAGGTGTGGTTAGTTTCACACAGAAGGGGCATCCATTCTAGAAGAACCAAACATTGTTAGAGGTATGATCAGTTTGTTTAGTACCCTTGATTTTATTTTATTTGATTTAGGTATTTCACATTACTTTTTTTTCACCCACTCTAGCCCATGACTTGGGAATATATGTAGAGAGGCTTCCCGTTCCCCGGGTGCTGAGTACACCAATAGAAGATAGACCATCTTTTTTTATGTGTTCGAAGGGTGTAGACTGATGATGGGACCTCATCAGCCCCACAAGGATCTTTTCTTGCTATTGATACAACCATATAATGTCATTCTCAGCATCTCCTAGTTGTATTCCATTTGTTATGTTATCGAATTATTCTAGATAAGAGTCATATTTTCAGATTTGGATGTCCAACATGTGGCTCTCATTGGTGAGCATGGTTGTTAGGTGGTCCATCTGGATGTTGTGTCTCTTCATTCCTTGTTGGATGAGTTGTCATAAGAATTAGTGGAAACTGGGATGGTAGAGTTTCTGAGGTTCTTTTGGGAGTTCCTAGATGTTTTACCTACGGAGGTTGTGGATCTACCCCCTCAACATGATGTTGAGTTCGAGATAGACATGCAACCCTGTGAATCTTTAATTTCGATGGCTCCTTATCAGATGAAACCTTCTATGTCGTGGGAGTTGAGGATTCAGATTGATGATCTGAGTAAGAAGGGATTTATCTAAACCAGTGTGTCACCTTAAGGTTCTCCAATGTTATGAAATAAGGAGGGTAGTAGTCCGAGGTTGTGTTATAATATCGAATGTTGAATCAGGTGATGGTCTAGAACTATTACCCACTTCCAAGGATAGATGATATTCTCAACTAGTTAAGAGGTTTCAATTGGTTTTCCAAGATCGATTTGCAATTTGGATATCACCCGTTGAGTTTAAAGGAGGGAGGTATCCCAAATACTTCCTTCAAATTCAGGTATAACCACTTTGAGTTTTTATCCATGAAATTTGGTGTTAGGAATGCACTATATGTGTTCATGGGGCTTATAAACTCCATTTTTCAGGAGTTCTCACACTGGTTTTTCATGATGTTCGTCGATGAAATTTTGGTTTACTCGAAGTTAGAGGAAGAGTAAGCCGAGCATCCTAGAAATATATTTCATGTTCTTAGACACCACTGGCTCTATGAAAAGTTCCTGAATTGTATGTTTTTTACACAAGAGGTGCATTTCATTGAGCATGTGTTTTCTCAATAGGGTGTATCAATAAACCTAGATAAGGTCAAAGCAGTTGTTTCTTGGGAAGCACCTAATAACATAAATGGGGTTTATAGTTTCCATAGTCTAATAGGATATTATGAGAGGATTGTACCAAATTTATCTTGAGTTGCATCCTTGTTGATGGATTTGAAAAGGAATGAACAAGATTTTGTGTGGAGTGACCAGTTCCAGACAGCATTCTGATACTTAATGTGGAAACTGTTTAGTGCCCCAATGCTTCTGTTTCTAGTGGAAGAGGTGATGTTTGAGGTGTTTTGTGATGATTCCCACCTAGGTTTGGGATGTGTTCTAATGAATTAGTGGGTAGTAATATATTATGGGTCTAGGATGTTATGTTATCATCAGCATGACAATGCCAACAACAATCTTTAGTTAATAGTGGTTGTGTTGGAGATGAAGTTGTGGAGACATTACCTCATTGGGGATCACTTTGTGGTCTTCACCGTTCACAAGATCTTGAGGTATATTAGTTCCCATCATGATTTGAATCAATGACATTAAATTTGGGTGGTGTTTCTTCAGGAATTTGATTTTGAGATCCACTATACCTTAGGGAAGGGAAATTTTGTGCCCAATTCTTTGAGAAGAAAGTCCTAGAAGGAGGTTGTTAGGGAGTCTGTGGATGCTTGGAAAGCGATGGAAGAGTTGGGAGCCTTGCACTTAGTTTTAGGTCTAGATGGTGGTAAAGGATATTTTTTTCCTATGATGGTGTAGTCTTTAGTAATGCAGCATGTGGAGGAGTCTATGTGTGGAGACTCAGAGGAGGAGGTGATGCATGATTGTGTTGGCAATGGTGATGATCTGTAGGGATGGTTGGAAGATAGTTGTAACCGAATGTTATTTTAGGTAAAGTTATTTGTTTTAGTGGTGATGTGTTGTGGAGTCTGTTGTGAGTTATATATCTCACCTTTGGAGGTACATACAAGAGTTTCCAAGATATATTGTGGCTTCAGGATAAAGTTTTGGTGGCCTGGGATGAAACAAGTAGTGGCAGAGTTTGTGATGAGGTGCTTGGATTACCAGCAGGTGAAGGCTAAGAACCATGTTCTTAGTTGTTTTATTCATTCATTGGATGTTCCTGAGTGGAAATGGGATGAAATATCAATGAATTTAATCATAGGGTTACCCAAAGCTGAAGGTGGTTACCGTTTTATCTAGGTTATAGTGGATTTTTTTGATGAAATCAGCCCACTACTTAGTGATATAGGAGTTGGGCGTAGTGGATGCATTGTCCAAGAGGTATGTGGATGAAGTGGTGTGATTGCATGGAGTTTTGAGGTCTGTTGTATCATATAAGGATGTTTGGTTTACCTCACGAGTCTGGAGGAGATTTTAACATGATTTTGGAACCTAGTTATGCCTCAACACTACTTCCCACCCTCAAATAGATGGGCAGATAGAATAGACTATCCCTATGCTGGAGTATATTTTGTGGGCCTACCTCTTGGTCTTTGGTGGATCTTGGGTACGATACCTACCTTTGGTGGAGTTCACTTATAATAATACCTATCACTCTTCCTTTTGACATGGTTATATATGAGGCCTTTTATGACATGTCTTTTCTTCCTCCGTTGCACTGGATAGAGGTTGGGGAAAACACTATACCTGGTTCCTATGTGGTGTAGAGAACAATAGCGAAATTATAGCTTGTTTATAAGGATCTGGCCTTAAACATTACATAATATTGAATTAAATGAATAATTTACATTGAGGATCTTTTAATGTTTAGATCTTAAGATAATTAGGTCATAACATATACATGACAACTTTAATATTACATGTAGACACATCTACTCAGTTTCCATTTTATTCACAAAATAAAAAATCTTGAAAAATATTCATGTCTAGTTCAATGTTTTAGACATAATGAACTTTCTTTAATCCCATCCTTGACCCTATTCCACTTTATGTCCTATGATTTTTTTTTCCAGAAAGATGGGATGAGCATAAAAAGCTCAGGAAGGGATACACAAAGAAAGAAAACTATTAGTTTTTCAAAACAATAAGTAAACCATGAATACTTTATTATAAGTAAACCTTTTCAACTTTATGAAGTAGTAAGTACTATTCACTGAATAAAATATCATTTCTTACCCTTTTCTAACCAAAATATTACTATAAAACCCATATAATAAACACAAATAAATATAAAGGCAACTTGGGAAATAAACATACTTAAATGGAATATCCATATGGTCGACTTCCACACATATCACTAAATGGAACAGCCATACGGCTAACTTCTATACCCAATGCGTTGGAGGTTATAATGTAACCACCCATCCTAATTTATCATAGAACCACCCATCATTTGGTTTATCACGTAACCTCCCGTCAAATGTCCAAGTACCATTATAAAATCACAACACATAAAATATTGAAAATATAAACGTTTCAGTAATATCGTTTAATTTTCTAACAAAATAAATAATTTCAAGATAATGAAATAATACATCCATTTAAAAAACAATTTTCAATACCAAAACACCAAAAAACAGAATAAGGGATTTATTTTTCATTTTAGAAAAAAACATTAAGGCTTATAGAGGAAGCCAACAAACGATTAAGGTGGCGGAGAGGATATTGTCACTGCAAACATTAAAAACATTCCTTTTGTCAATTAGTAAAATGATTCGTAGAAAAAAAATTCCTTTTGAATGAAATGAAAAGTCATAGGGGTTTATACACCGTATAAAAGAAAGTCGAGTATAAAAATATGCCTCAATGAAAGGTGATTGAGACGAAGTCCCTTACAAAGATCATTTGGTAAATAAAATAGATTGAAAGTGTTTATTCAATATAATTAAACATAAATCATGTATAAATACAAGATATGATATAAAAAGTTATATCTCACATAATCATAGCATGGAATAATAAAAAAGTATTAGTTTAACACAAAGAATGAAAATTGGGTTAAGAAGTTCCCTTACCTCATGTCCGACTTGACCCGTTCATTCTTTAATTTCCTAAATAATAAAATAACGTTGATTTATAATTTCTTAAGAACCTATTGAAGTTTATTATTCCTTTTATATCACTTATAACCAAGTTATAAACATTATGTAATCATTTAAGTTAATAATGGTTGTTTTGTCGATATTTGGTACTAGAGTTAAAAATGAACACCTTATAATTACATGTTTTCCATGTGGTCAAGTGTCCATTATATACAAAATCTTATTAATGATTTAGATACCACATCTAGATTATATATCTAGTATATATATGTATTTATAATAGTACAAAACTTTTGGAGGTAAGAAATGAAATGCACAGTTCATGGAGACGGTAAGCCGTACATACGCATGAACACTACTTTCATTTCTATTTCATATTTCATGGAATGAAAAAATAATGATACATAGGTATATTATAATTCTAGTATAATATCATATATAATATCATTAACTCAAACCTTTATATACCCCATGTATGGCCTGAACAAGTCATATCACTTTGAGGGGGCGATAATCCGCACTTCCTCAAATGAAATTATCGCGTCTACCCATAATGGAAACCATAAAGGTATGCTATAAATGAAAAATATAGAAGAATAAATAAAAAATAAACAAAATATATATCATATATAAATACAGTGTCATGATAATGACCACCATAAGAGGTAGTATAAGATAATTGATCAATCATCGTTTTGTGAGGCGTTAGTTTTCCATCCACAGAAATAGTATGTTATTTACCCATTATATGGAGGTGTGTGTAAGTGTAGTTGGAATAATTCTCATAAAAACTTCTTATTATATTTAGTATACTATTGTTGTTATAAAATAATTGAATAAAAAGAATTTACTGGTTTAAGAAGTAAAATAAAATAAAAGAATTTAAGATAATCTGTTACCTTTAATTCGGGTAACTTCCTTTGGTTTGTACCAAAAAGACTTCTTAGAGTGCCTTCTTCATAAGGTAAGGCTTATTGGAATAAGTTAGGTATGTTGGGATATTAATTGGGTAGATTTGGGATCATAAAATAGGCTTTATAGGTGAGAGGAATGGGTTAGAAGTGGTGTCCTTTTATAAGGGGAGGAGGGGATTTTTAGTAAAATTTAAAACAATTATTTTATTATAAAATAATATTCGGTTTGAAAAGGTCAAAATATCATTAAAGTCAAAGATACAATGACTATTTATCTAAATAAAATAATCCAATAAGAATTGTACAGGTTTTGGATATTTTTTTAATATTTATAATCTTATTTATTTAAATCATTTATTAATGAGGTAAATACTGCATCATTTTTGTGTCATAAATAATATTATTTATTTGATGTATAAAAATTTAAAAAAAATTACCATACTGTAAGATATATCTTTATCTTTTCAATTAATATTTATAGTTGAAATTATAACTTATATAACCCCATGTAAAAATTACTTTACTAAAAGATATTTGTTTATGTTATTTTTTCCTTTATGTTAAGTTAACTAAAATAATGTATCATTATCACTCATAATTGGCTCCATGGGGTCCCAAAATCTACCCAAGGATTTCCTTGGTCTTATATGACTCATCCAATAAGGATAGGACAAGTTTTAATGTAATTTTATATTATTGTGATATTTTTTTTACCTTGAATAACCGTATTTACCTTTAACCGTGGTAAAAAAGGCAAAGGTTATTATTCAACAAAAATTATTTTCATCTAATTGAACCACATTTTACTTAGTAATAACAACCATGTATGTCTTATTTTCTAAATTCAATTCAGAGAAGTGGTACAATTTTATTTAAAAGAAAAAGTCATTTTTTTAACTACTACTTAGTGGTTTCACTATTCATCAAAAATTGAATTTTTTTAGAAAAATAACAAAAATTCAGTCTAAGCTATATTTGATATTCTGAATTCAAAAATGATGTCTATTTTACCAAATTCAAAACATTGACGTTGGATTAATTAATTTAAAATTAATTCCTGTTTTTAAAACAAAAAGCATATTTTTGTGAAATATTAACAATCAAAAGATTGACACTTATTTATGTCCAATTTAGAAGTGAAATTAATTAAAATGACAAACATTTAATTAATTGGTAAAAATATATTCTAATTACTTTTTAAAACCTATTAAAAAGACAATCTAACCATATAAATAAATTTGATTAAAAAGCAGTTTGGAATTAAAATACAGTATTTTTCACTATTCATTAAAAAAATGAATTTTATCATAAAAATACCAAAAATTTACCCAAAGTAAATTTTGATGTCCCGATTCTAAAGAATAATTTTATTTTGTCAAATATAACACATAAAAGTGACCAAAACTAGATTTATAGAGGGTTCTCCATTAAAAGGCAGTAAATCGACCTTTTAAAGAATATTAGAGTATTTATGCTTAAAATCAGATTCTTTTCAATTTTATGACTCTAAATTTTATTGGATAAATTTAAAAACATTTAACAAATATGTATAATCATATTATAGTTAGTTATGTGCATTACCTCCAATACAACAGCTAGGCATTAACTACCATTTAAAATAATATTATATTATTATTTTTCAGTATGACCCAACATTGTGTGTAACATAAGATTTCAAAGAAACCCATTGTTGCGTATCAGGTACGCCATTGAACATGGAATCCACTTTAAAATAAAATTTATAATTAATACACAAATATTAATAAATATGAAAATATCATATTCCTTTATTTACCTGGGGTGTTACATTCTTCCCCCCTTTTGGAAATTCCATCCTCACAAGTTTTATTCACTTATCAAATAAGTTGGGGTATTTATCCCTCATAGAAATTTCAGATTCCCACGTTGCCTCTTCAACCATATGGTTTTTCCATAAAACCTTTACCTAGTAAATTACCTTATTCTGAAACACTTGCTCTCTACGGTCAAGAATCTGGACTGGTTGTTCCTCCTAAGAGAGATTCTCTTCCAACAGAACTACCTATGGGCTCAAAATATGAGATGAATCTGGCATATACTTTCTCAATATTGAAACATGGAAACAATTGTGTACATGGGATAAACTTGGGGGTAAATCCACTCTTTATGCAATTGATCCAACTTTCTCCAGGATATCATAAGTTCCAATGAACCTCAGACTTAACTTTCCCTTCTTACCAAAACGCATCACACTTTTCCATGGAGAAACATTGGGAAAGACATGATCACCTAACTTGAAAGATAGATCCTTCCCCCGATTATCCGCATAACTTTTCTACCTTTTGGGATTTATTCTCATGTTCTTTTGAATCAAATAAACTTTTTATGCCATCTATTCTACCAATTCTAGTCCCATCAGCTTCCTTTCACCTACTTCATCCCAAAAAGAAGAAGTTTGACACGACATCCCATATAATGCCTCAAATAGAGCTATCTGTATACATGAATGAAAACGGTTATTATAAAAAAAATTAAAACAAAGAAATATGTTGGTCCCAACTTCCCTAGTAATCTAGTGAACAAGTATGTAGCATATCCTCTAATGTCTGAATTGTTCGTTCTGACTGACCATCTGATTGAGGATGAAAAACTATACTAAAATTTAATTCAGTTCCCAATGACTTCTGAAGGCCTTTCCAAATGTTAGAAGTAAACCTGGGATAACAATCATATTCAATGGAGAGGGGAACACCATGTAACCTGACTATCTCTTTAACAAAAAATTGAGAAAGCTGATCTACAGACAAAGTATCTCAAATAGGAAGGAAATGCGCAGATCTAGTCAATCGATCAACAATAACCCAGATTGCATTATTACCTCGAGATGTCTTAGGTAATCCAACTATGAAGTCCATGAATATATTTTCCCATTTCCACTCTGGCACGGATAAAGACTGAATTATCCATTTTGGTAACTGTCACTCTGCTTTAACCTGTTGAAAAGTCAAACACTTCACAGTAAAATCAGTAATATCGCTTTTCATTCCATCCCACTAGTAATACTACTGAAGATATCTGTACATATTAGTACTGCCAGGATGAGCAGAAAATGGGGAACTATAAGATTCACATAAAAACTCATTCTTCAACTATGAATCACAAGGCACACATAATATCTTTCCAAATCTCATAAGATAATCATTATCAATGTGAAATTAAGGCAACTTACCCTTCTGAACCAACTCTACATTTTTCTGTAACTCTCTGTCTTATTTCTGTGCTTACTTAATTCTAACTGAGAGAGATGATTTCACTGACACCTGAAACAAAATAGAAGAATTTATTTCACTAACAACTTCTATTTCAAAGTTCATCAAATGAAAAACCAAAGGATATCATTCCAAACATAGCATGGTTAATGAAGCATTACTTTTTCGACTCAAATAATCAACCACTTTATTTTATTTTCCTAGTTGGTAATAGATCGTGCAATCATAATCGTTGATTAATTCCAACCATCTCCTTTTTCGGATGTTTAATTATTTCTGAGTGAATATATACTTCAAATTTTTTTGATCAGTGTATATTTCTCACTTTACTCCAAAAAAATTGGCCTCTAAATTTTTAATGAAAAAAACAAAAGAAGCTAATTCCAAATCATGTGTAGGGTAATTTAACTCATGAGGTTTCAGCTAACGTGAAGCATAGGAAATTACTTAATCATTCTTCATAAGGACACAACCAAGTCCTTTCAACGAAGAATCACTATAAATAACAAACTCCCCATTTCTGGAAGGTAGTTCCAAAACTGAATAATTAACCAATATTCTTTTTAATTCTTGAAAACAGTCATCACATTCTTTTGTCCAAATAAACTTAACACCTTTTCGAGTTAACTTAGTCATTGGACTAGGTAATCATGAAAAATTCTCAACAAACCTATGGTAATAACCATAGAAACCAAGAAAACTATAGATATCAGTTATATTTATGGGTCTTGGACATTCTTCAACAACTTTTGTTTTAGAAGGATCAACAGTTATGCCATTTTTTTAAACAATATGACCTAGGAATGAAATTTGTTGTAACCAAAACTCACACTTACTGAATTTTCCATACAGTTTCTTTTCTTTAAAGGTTTTCAAAACAATCCTTAAATGACTTTCATGCTCCTATTTACTTTTAGAATTTTAAAAAATAAAATCTATAAACACAAACACCAACTATCACCTAATTCAACTGAGTCATCAGTAAAAAAAACTTTTCATTTCTGATTCTAACTACCTTAGGATGCTGATTTGGATGGTCATTTCCCTCTGTATAACTTCCCATTAAAACTACCATGTTTCCTCTATGAAAACCCATTCTGAAGACAAAAATATCTTAGGCAAATAAACATGGTAATCTTTAAATTATATATCATTTTAATATTAACATAAATTAATTTATGGATATTAATTTAACAATACCATTTTCCTAAAGTTTTCTAAACTGTCCTCTGATACCAACTATAAGGACCCGACCTTCAACATTACATAATCTTGAATTAAATGAAGAATTGAAATTGAGGATATTTTCAGTTTTAGAGATTTAGAGAATTAGGTCATAACATATACATGACAAGTTGAATATTACATATAGACACATCTACTCAGTTTCCATTTTTTTTCACAAAATAAAAACTCTTGATAAGAAAGTCATGTCTAGTTCCATGTTTTAGACAGCATGAATTTTCCTTGATCCAATCTGTGACCCTATTCCACTTTATGTCCTATGAAAAACATTTCAAAAACTTGGGATGAGCATAAAAAGCTCCGTAAGGTATACACAAAGAAGGAAAACTCTTAGTTTTTCAAAACAACAAGTAAACCAGAATACTTTATCATAAGTAATACTTTTCACTTTTTTGAAGTAGTAAATACTATTCACTAAATAAAAGATCATTTCATACCCCTTTTTCACCAAAATATTACCATAAACCCCATATAAAGAACACATAACATATAAAGGTAACTTGGAACATAAACATACTTAAATGGAATAACCATACGGCCGACTTCCACACATATCACTAAATGGAATAGCCATACGGCTGACTTTCATACCCAAATCATTGGAGGTTATAAAGTAACCACCCATCCTGGTTTATCATATCACCGCCCATCATTTGGTTTATCATGTAAACACCCATAAAATGTCCAAGTACCATTATAAAATCATAACACATAAAATATTGCAAATATAAGAATTTCACTAATAACATTTAATTTGAAATCACAAGAAATCATTTCAGGATATTGAAATAATCAATCCATTTCAAAAACCATTTTCAATACCAAGACACCCAAAAACAGAATAAGGTATTTCTTTTTCATTTTAGAAAAACCATTAAGTCTTATAAAAAAATCCAACTAATGATTACGGCGGTGGAGAGGTCATTGTTGCCGCAAACATTAAAAACATTACATTGGTCATTTAGTAAAATGCTTCGTATAAAAGATAGTCCCTTTGAATGAAATGAAAAGTAAAAGGGGTTTATCCACCGTATAAAAGAAAGTCGCGTATAAAAAGATTCCTCAATGAAAGGAGATTGAGACGAAGTCTCTTACAAAGATCATTTTGTAAATAAAATAGATTGATAGTGTGTATTAAATATAATTAAATGCAAATCATTTATAAATACAAGATACGATATCAAAAATTATATCTCGCATAATTATAGCACAACATAATCAAAAAGTAAAAGTTTAACCCGATGAATAGAAATTGGGTTAAGAAGCTCCGTTACCTCATGTCCAACTTGACCCGTTCGTTCTTTAATTTCCAGAATAATAAAATAAAGATAATTTATAATTTCTTAAGAACACTTTTCATGTTTATTATTCCTTTTATATCACTTATTACCATGTTATAAACATTATGAAATCATTTAAGTTAATAATGGTCATTTTGTCGATATTTGGTACTTGAGTAAAAAATGAACACCTTATAATTACAAGTTGTCCATGTGGTTGAGAGTCCATTATATATAGAATATTATTAATTATTTAGATACCATATATAGCTTATATATCCATTATATATATGTATTTATAACAGTATATAACTTTTGAAGGTAAGAAATGAAATGCAACTTTCATGGAGATGGTAAGCCGTATGTATGCACGAACAGTACATTCATTTTTATTTCATATTTAATGGAATGAAAACATAATGATACATAGGTATATTATAATTACATTATAATATCATACATAATATCATTAACTCCATCCTTTATATGTCCCACGTATGGCATGAATGAGTCATACCACTTTGAGGGGGCGGTAGTCTGCACTTCCTCAAATGAAATTATCACGTTTACCCATAATAGTAATCATAAAGGTATGATATAAATGAAAAATACAGAAGCATATAGAAAACATAAACATAAAATATTTCATATATAAATACATTTCCATCATAATGGCCACCATAAGAGGCGGTAGGAGATAATTGAACAATCATCATTTCGCGAGCTGTTAGTTTGCCATCCACACAAATAGTATGTTCTTCACCAATTAGATGGAAGTGTGTGTAAGTGTAGTGTGAATACTTCTCATAAAAACATCCTAGTATATTGGGGATACGAGTTTGGTTATAAAATAAAGTAATAAAAAGAGTTTATGGGTTGGAGAAGTAAAATAAAAGAAAAGAATTTAAGAGAAATCGTTACCTTTAATTCGGGTAACTCCCTTTGGTTTGAACCAAAAAGACTTCATGAAGTGCCTTCTACAAAATGTAAGGATTTTAGAAGGAGGAAAAAGATTTGTGAAGCTTAATTGGGAAGATGTTGGATGATCCAAGTGGCTTTAGAGGTGTGAGGAATCGGTTAGAATTGGTGGATTTTTATAAGGGGGGGGGAGGGGCTCTTTAGGAAAGCTTGAAACCATTATTTTCTTATAAACTTATCTTTGGTTTTAGAAGGTCCAAAAATAATTAAAGTCTAAGATAAGATGAATCATGGTCGAAATAAAATCATCCAAAAACAATTGGACATGTTTTTGATATTTTTTTTAATATTTATAATCTTATTTATTTAAATCATTTATCAATGAGGTAAATACTGCATCATTTTTGTGTCATAAATAATTTTATTCATTTGACGTCTAAAAATTATAATAAAAATACAATGATTTAGGAAATATCTTTATATTTAAAATTAATATTTATAGTCTAAAAGAGAACTTTTATAACCCCATATAAAAATTACTTTACTTAAATATATTTGTTTATGGCATTCTGCCTTTACTTTATGTTAATTAAAATAAAGTGTCATTATCAATCATAAGTGGCTTCATGGGGTACCAAAATAGACCTAAGGATGAACATGGTTCGCCATGACTCATAAAAAAAGGTTAGGATAAGTGTTACGGTAATTTTGTATTATTATGATATTCTTTTTACCATGAATTACTCTATTTACCTTTAACTGTGGTAAATAAAAGTCAAAAGTTACTATTCACCAAAAAATTGTTTTCATCTTATTGAACCAAATTCTATATACTAATAACAACCATGTATGTTGGATTTTTAAAATACAATTCACAGAAGTGGTAAAATTTCATTTAAATGAAAAAGTCAGTTTTTTTACTACTACTTAGTGGTTTCACTATTCATAAAAAATTGATGTTTTTCAAACAAATACCATAAAATTAGCCTAAGATATAATTGATATTCCAAATTAAAAAATGATGTCCATTTTACCAAATTTAAAATATAGAAGTTGGATTAATTAATTTAAAATTAATTCCCGTTGTCAAAACAAAAAGCGTGTTTTTCAGAAATATTAACTATTAAAAGATTGACACTTGTTTATGTCCAATTTAAAAGTGAAATTAATTCCAATGACCAACATTGAATTATTTGTTAAAAATATAATCTAATTACACTTTAAAACCAATTAAAATTATAATCTAACCATAAAAATATATTATATTAAAAGACAATTTTGAATTAAAATACATTATTTTTCACTATTCATTAAAAAATGAATTTTATCAGAAAAATACCAAAAATTTAGCCAAAGTAAATTTTGATGTCCCGATTCTATAGAAGAATTTTATTTTGTCAAATAAAACACATAAAAGTGACCAAAACTAGATTTAAATAGGGTTCTCCATTAAAAGGTGGTAAATCGGCCTTTTAAAGAATATTAGAGTATTTATGCTTAAAATCAGATTTTTTTTCTTATTTTAAGCATATAGATTTTATTGGATAAATGTAAAAATATTTAACAAACACGTAAAATCATATTTTAGTTATTTCTGTTCATTTTTACCAATACAACGTCTAGGCATTAACTACTATTTGAAGTAATTTTATATTATTATTTTTCAGTATGACCCGATGTTATGTGCAACATAAGATTTCAAAGAAACCTGTTGTTGCGTATTGGGTACACCATCGAACATGGAATCCACTTTAATGTTAAATTTATTTTTAATTCACAATTTTTAATAAATATGAAAATATCATATTTCTTTATTTACCTGGGATGTTACATTTTTTGTGAGAGGATTAAAGCAGCGTAGGACCGAAAGAAGTCTTATTTTGATCATAGGAGGAGGACCTTGGTGTTTGAGGTTAGAGACCAAAGGTTCCTAATGTATTCTCCTCAACATGGGAACTGTAGGTTTGGAAGAGGGGGTAAGGTTTTTCCCAAGTTCATTGGACCCTTTGAGGTGTTGGGACGAGTTGTCGATGCAACATACTACTTGGAATTAACACCACGGTTGATGTGGTTTTGGGGCTTCTTCCATGTCTCTCAGCTTCGTTGATATCTTCATAATGAATCCCAATAATTTTATAGGGGAGAGTTGGATATTTAGGATGGAGTGACATGTGTTGAGTGACCAGTAGAGATCCAGGATCATCGAGTGAAGGCAATACGTGGGCAGACCATTCCATTGGTACGTGTGTTGTGGAGGCATGCTGGCCAGGAGGTGTGTACTTGTGAGAGAGAGACATAGATACATTCCCAATACCATGAGTTTATTTGAGTTTTGATTTTCTCTATTTTTCTTTGTAATGTGATGTTTAAACCCTATTTTATTTGAGATGAGCTGTTTTCCCCTTGATTGGGGTGTGTGTGGTGTGATGTGTGATAAATTCATGACATACAAAAAAGTGAGTACCTTATTCCTAATCAAGATGCATTAATTGTTATTAAATTAAACCCATACAAGTGATTCAGTGCTGCCTAAAGTGGGTAGAATCTTGACATGGAAGAAGAAATTCCTTGATTGATGTGTTTGATACGACATGGTTGTTATGCTTTTGAATTGGGTTACATGGTCATTCAAGGTTGGCAAATCAACACCTATGTTGAAAAAATCCTACTTTTAAAATTATGGATTAGGTGTTCTTGTATATAGAGGTTTCCACTCCAACAACCGAACAACACCTGGTGGATCATTGTGGAAATTTGGTGTATTTAACAACATTCCAAGTCTAACAAGATCCTTGAGAGGTATCTTGAGGGATGGGTTTTCAGACACTTCCTCTCTATTTATTGGTTGGTTTTGAATTCTTTAGGGTGAGAATAGTTTGAGAGGTATCTGATGTAATGTCCTATAACTCTCCAGTCTATTACTTTGTGAGAATCTGGTGTTTGAGGTGTTCTGGGAGGCCAAGGTGTTCATTTGAACATTTTCAAAATTTCAAGTTTTCAAAGTTTTACATTGGTGGACCACCCTAGTGGTAGATCACTCTAGCGGTTGGTCATTGGTAGTGGATTGCTGGAGGGACTCACTGGTGGTCGCTCACTGGCGATGCCTCACTGGCAGTCACTCTCTTACGGTGGTTTTCTAGCGGTCACTCATCCAACGGTGCCTCATCCAGTGGTGTCTCACCTCATGGTGACTCACTGACAGTGGAAGGCATTTCATCTGTTGGTTTCTTGTCCAGTGGTGGATCATTTATTGGTGGCTCACAAGTGGTTCATTGTCGAGCAATTCCTCACCTAACAGTGTCTCATAAACAGTGTTCCCAGCTTCTCCTAGTATTCCCCTTTAAACATATTATTTGATGTAAAATGATTTTGAATCCTTATTTAAAGGTATTTGAGACCAATTTAAATCCCATAAATTCTATCATTATATTTCTATGTGTATAGGGGATTTTTAATGTTCGAATATTGTTATCTTGACAAGATAAACCTTTAATGGAAAATCAAAAACATATCTAAACCCGTGAATATTTTTCTATCTACCCAAAGCCAAGATACCCTCCCCCTTGTTCTTCCTTTTTTATTTCTCTTTATATATGATGCTCTGAACCCTCTGTCCCATAGAATTCATGCATTTGGGCTACAACCTTTGTTTCGTGTTTCCCTGGAGCTTTTCCTACTGCATGCACACCCCAGTTTCAGTGTAACAATGAAGTGTTGATTTCCTATTATTCCAAGTTGGGTTTCCTTCATCTTTATTAATCTTGTATCATGAAGGATGGGTGTATGAATGTTTCCCTTGAAAATATAGTGAAATTCAAATTAATAAAGATAATTGAACTTGTTTAAGATCAATATGTGGCAGCTAGGAATAGTGAAGTGTGCTCTTACTATATTTTGTTTTCATTGATATTGTGATTTTTATGGGCTAACTACCCACTGAAAATCATAGCCATTGGTTGTCCTTATTCCTGCATAGAATGGTTTATGTAATTTTTTTGTTTTCTATTGAATTATTATATTTGAAAATTTTTAACCACAAATATTAGGATAATAAATGGATACCCTGGAATCATAATATTTTGTGATAACACCTAAATTAACAAGTAGAAATTAAAGGAGGGATTCCTTGTTAAATATGAATATGTTTTTTCTTGGTTGTTATGGTGATGTGGTTGTTGGTACAGTTGTGTAAAGGGGTTCAGTTCTGTGGATATGGTAGTATGTGAATGGTATACTAGTGCATCATGGATGAAAAAATGGTTATGTTTTAATATGTTTTTGGATTTGGTTGTGAGTTGGGGGTCGTTTTTTGTTGGTAGGATGGATTGGGAGCGATGAATTTGAAAAAGTATGATGTTGATTGGTATGGATTATTATTCATTGATAAAATAAAGAAAATCTTCACCTCATATCTAGAGAACGATATATGATGTATCATGAATGGGTGTTAAATGGGGTAGTAAATTTGAAGCTTCCTTAATTATTAATATATCTCTCTGCCTTCTAGAATGACTTTTAATGTGTTTCTTATTGTTTTTTGTGCTTAATATTTTCCCAGGTAGTGATGGAATGGATAAATCAATTATTTAATAAGAAATGGAAATGGTTAAATAAATTTTGTTGGGAATGTTAAATGGGTTATTTGGATTGATATGTGGTGTTGTGAATTTAGAGGTTGTAGAAAAGGTGGAATTTTTGTGAGTTGGATGTTTATTTTAGAACCCATAGGTTGGGTATGAGTGTTTGATATCATATATGTACATACTTGTATTTTCCTTGGAATTTCTATGTGCACCCACCCTACTTGAGCACTATGTGATGAACACCCCCATCATCATAGGGGAGGGTGTCTTTCCAAACATCTAGTGAGCAGTACAGATTGCTGGGTTCCTACTCTCTTCCACTCTCTCTTCCAATCGAGGTAGGTATGGAATAGTCTCTGATGGATGGAGGTCTGTTAGTATCATAGATGTAAATTGTAATGGACTAGGTGACTTCCAGTGAGATTTGATGGCCCAATTTTTTTTGGGAGAAGTTGGTTGTGCTTTCCCAAGTGTCTTCGGGATAAGTGGTTACTTACTTTCCCAGGTGTCTTTGGAATGAGATGTGATGTGGTTTGTGGCCTAGGTGTGTTCATGTGGGTTCTCTTGTGAGGCCCATGTTTATGTGAGAGGGATGTGAAGTGGGTTGTAGATTAGGTGTGTGAAGAAAGATGTGTTGTGGAATATGGAAGGGATGGGAGCACCGGGACGTTCGAAATTGGGAGAGAGCAACATACTAGTGGGAAAGTGGTGTGGGGTACCCTATCATCAATGTGCTTTATATTATATTACTTGACTTGTGTTATTTGGTGAGTGTGGCTTGTTGTGGTTGGGATGGTTAGTATACCTACTTTGGTGTAGTTTGGTTCTAGTGTTTTCTCACTGGTTTATTAGTTTTCCTCTTTCACATGTGCATAAGAGACTTTGAGTTTCCTATTGAGTATACTTGTATGCTCATCCTACATATATAAATTGTTTTAAGGATTCTAGGAGAACTTTGTGGATCATGCTGGACCTTACTATCTCAGATCTTGACAGTTTTCCTATCACTGCTTAGCCTTACATTTTGTATTTACTTTGGATATTTTGTTTTGTATCAGTTCTATTTTACAGATGCCTATAGAGTGGTGTTTGGATTTATTTCTTGTTGTGTCTTGGAATTGCATTGTAGAAAATTCATCTTATCTCCAGATATTGTTTTTTTAAAAAGGGTAATGCCTTCCATTTTGTGATATTTGTACACCCTTCATGCTAGTCTCCAACCCAGGGTCGACTAGAGGTGGGAATCAGGGGCCATTATCTCTCTCCCCTCATTGTGGTATGTTTGGAGGGAGGGTTCAAAACACCAGGGGATGTAAACAAGCACGGAGATGGAATATCACTAATATGGGAGGTCTTAGCCTAATTACCTACACACACACACACACAAACACACACACACAAACACATCTTCAGGCCTATAAAATGAAAAAATGTAAAAATATAAAAACAACCATGCATTCATATATACAAATCCCACAACTAGAGTACTACAAGAAGTAAAGGAAATTCAAAAGGGCCAAATAAAATCCAATCACAAAGAGTCTGAAAAAAATTACAACATGAAATTAAAACTACGACTATTATTAGAATACCATAGTAACACACCTCAGTATGTTTGGTCTCACTATGAACCCTCTAGTCCTTGTCTATCTAGGGCTTTTTCAAAAGTTCAATCTACCACACAAGACCTGACATGGCTGAGAAAAGCCCGTGTAGAGGTGAGTATAACAAAACCCAGTAGGATACCCCGAAACCACAGACAATAGAAAAAATGGAATATACTTATCTCTACACATGTATATTTATACAACACATATAAAAAAATATATCCAGATACAATTTAAAAGGACACACAATATAAAGGTAATCCATAATGGTAAAATGTCATCCTCAAATTCTAGCTTGAAGATTCTACAAAGCACTCATCAGGGAGAACAAAATATTGAGTATAAAAACACTTATGATGTCATTCCTTGAGGTAATTCTCATTGGGTCTCATCATGAGAAAGTACTGTTGATCATGTATTGTCTCAACAATACTATATAAATATTATTGATTTTGATGCTTATAAATACCCTTGTTTGTTTTACTAATGATCATATTTTAAGTGTATTTTAGGATGTTTATATTATTTATAATTCTTATTTTGGAATAATATTCAAGTATTTATTAATGATAAATATTCAATAAAGTGTTCAAAATTCTATTAAGGGTATTCTAGAATCATTGCTCATGGTTTGTCATTTTCTGGAATCGTTTTTCATTCCTTACGCTGAATAATGTAACACAAGGATAATACCATACATTTATATTAAAGTTTATGATAAAGGATCATTATGTTTATTTTATCAACCATACATTTTAAGAAATTTAGGGTCATAGAATATTATATTTGAATGAAACCTTACATTTTTCAAGGAGAAAAAGTATGGTTAAAGAACCCTACGTAAGTATGGAACGCTACGTTTGACAAGTAAACGTATGGATCATCATCCTTAATTTTGTGATCAACCATACATTTTAAACCTTATGTTAGAAGAATTAATTCTACGTAGTTAAACCCTATGTTTTCTATTTGGTTGTTTTATAAAGGAACCTTAAATTTGACTTTTCAACACAGGAGATTTGAATTTATGACTTTATCGATGTTTTCTGTAATAGTGTTTGCAAAATATCAGGGTGATTTAATTATTGATTTTGACTAATTCAAATATAGTCTTAAATTATTTAAATATCATTTTCCAATAGATATTTTCTCTCCTATTATTAAGGGAAGTTACGAGTACTCTAAGCTGTATTTTTGAATTTGAATTCTCTCGATTTATCAGGCATCTTTTGTAGATCTGCAATCTTGATGAAAGATATATTGTTATATATATCTTTTATGTGTCCGATGTTTTTGGATATCTATCTATCTCTCAGCATTGTTGATAATTTTTATTCTTCGAGTTTTCTTGGGAAAATTAATTTACAATGCTACAATGATCAAGCATCTTAGAAATGAGGACTAAATTTTAGAGATAAACATGTTCAATCCTGGAAGAGCGATGCTCTATTTTTCTTATTCTTATTAAAATTGAAGATATCTTGTGCAACCAGATATATCCAGACATATTTAAAATATTATTATTCTTCCGAATATGAAGATATATCATCTTTTAGTTGTTTTCCATGGAAACTATGAAGTTTAAACTATTTTATCAAATCAATCTCTATTGATTATTTTGAGTATTGACTTCTCGGTTTCAGTAATGGAGGAGTATCATATTCTTGTGCTAACCTATGGATATTTTGGATCCCTATAAATGAACAAGAAGGATTTATTTTTAGCCTTGTTTGTAAAGGTAACAACTACCTACAATCGGTTGTGGATTGGTCTTATAAGAAGAAGACCGACCTAGTGAAATTCACCAAGCTTGCAGAAAGGGGGATTGGCAGAGTGGACTTGGGGATCTTTGTGCCCCGAACCACTATATATTACTATGATATGTTTTTTGTTTTTTCACTGCACATACTCTCATATAGAAAAACTAACTGTTATATCTACTATTGATACTAAATGGTAGAATTGTGGAAATTTTTAAAAGTACACAATTCACCCCCTCTTGTGTCTTCATCATATAATTTCCAAACTAAAATGTGGTATCAGAGGCTGGGCTCTACAAATTTGATTTTCTTTGGTTCTAACAAACATGATTTAAAGATTTAGATGATCATCAATAGAGAATATCAAAGAAGTAATGTCAACTATTTGTGCTCCATATTTCAATGGGGAAAACTATGGATGACAGAAATAATGTATGATAATATATTTGAAAAATCTTGGATTTAAAGTATACTCAAAGATCGTTACTTTTTAATAAATTCTTGAAAAACCCGAAGCATGGATTGCTGCTATAGAGTCTTACTATGATAGGAATTATAAAGTTGTGAATTATATCATTTGTGGTCTTAGACCAAAAAAATTCCACCGTGTCCCACAATTCCCTATATCTTATGAAATGTGGTTGACAATTGTAGTTTCTTATGAAGGTATGAACAATGTAAGAGAGATGAGGCATGAAACAAAAAAATTTAATTTTGATACATTCAAAATGGTTGATGGAGAAAGAATCACTCAAATGAATGGAAGGATCACAAAAATTGTAAACAACATTATAACCATAGGTGAACCTATCAAACAAGATGATCAAGCGTTAAATGTACTGAGAGTAATTCCTAATTAGTGGAATGGAATTTCAACTGTAATTCTCCAATCAGCACCTATCAAGAATCTGACAATGAGAGAATTTATTGGAAATCTAATGATGTATGAAGCTAAAATGCCAGATGATGTTAAAGATCACAAATTCCTAGTGAAAATGGATAACACTACTTTAAAAGTTACATCTCAAAAGTAGAATAGAAAAATGAAACAAGAAGTTAGAGAAGAAATAAATTTAAACTCATCTAATTCTGAAATTGAGCTGCCTCAATTAGCCAGAAAGTTTAGAATGTTTTATAGGGTGAAGAGAGGATTCTGAAAACCCTTCAAAAAGGATGATAAATAATCAAGGGAAGTTAGATGCTATGAATGAAAAAATATGGGTCATATAAGACCTCACTATCCTCAATTAAAAAGTGAAATGAGTAAGACAAAAATGAATTTTTAGAAAAATGATGACTATAAAAACAAAGTCAAAAGAGCTATGAAGGCTACTTAGAGTGTTTCTGAAGACTCCAATAGCTCATTAATATCTAACTTAGAGAAGGAATCATTGAATCAGAAAGCTAATATGTGATTTATGGCTGAATAAGAGAAGGTAAAACACTATTATTCATCTTATTCTGATTTCAGTTACACAAATGTTAAAATGGATGCCTACTGAACTTTTCAAGAATAATGATATGAATTCTTATTAAAGAAAAAAAAATATTTAAAGAATATTCATAATGATATTTTAGGAGAGTGGGATACTTTACTTAAAAAACATCAACAATTAGTTGAGAAATTTATCTCATCTACTAAAACTTGTACTGACCATGAAAATAAGATCAATATACCACAGGATGAAGTAGAAACTTATAAAACTGATGCTCCTATATTTACAAAAAGAGAAAACATACTGAATGAAATTCATGGTAAGAATTTAATTAAAATTGAAATACTTGGTATATTTAGTAAAGTTGAAAAATAAAAACTATCTAATAATTACATTTTTCTGAAAAAAATCTAATATTAGTCATTTTTGTGGAATATAATAACATAAAAAAATTGTTACTTGAGAAATCCTCAAATAACTGGGATTAAAAGAAATTTTATATCAAAATATTTATCTGAAGTAAATAACATAAATCATTAAAAAATAATGTAAATTTGGATTCCTAAATCATTGTTATCTAACACTACTGGACCCAAAAAGATATGGGTACTAAAACAATTTTTTTCAATTGTCTTTGTAGGTAACATTTTAAAAAATGGAAAATCTATATGGTATATGGACAGTGGATGCTCCAGACACATGAGTAGAAATACATCAAACTTTAATAAATTGACATAGATTGATGGAGGTCTAGTCACCTTTAGTGATAATGCAAAAGGAAATATATTTGGACTCAAGATAGTTGGAGATCCAAAGTCTACCTCAATCAATAAAGTACTATATGTACAAGGATTGAATCATAACATGATAAGTATCTCTCAACTCTGTGATAGTGAATATTGTGTTGATTTTTCTAACAATTCCTTTTTGGTATTTAAAGATCATTTTCCTAAATTTAGAGCACCTAGAAGAGATAATGTCTACACCTTGGATTTAAATTCATTATGTAAATAAAAAGTGAGTTGTTTAACTGGTAAGATAAATGAATATTTAATTTGGAAAAGAATACATGGTCATTTAAATATTTATGATTTACTTAAATTATCTAACAAATAATTAGTTTCATATCTACCTAGTCCCAAGTTCGAAAGTGACAGATTCTGTTATGCATGCCAGATTGGCAAGAATCAAAAATATTCCTTCAAATCTGTTAACAAAATTGCTACATCAATGCCCCTAGAACTTATCCACATGGATCAGTTTGGACCATATAGAGTTTCAAGTTTGGTTGGAAAATTATATTTATATGTTTTAGTTTATGATTATTCTAGATTCACCTGGGTCTATTTTCTAAAACTAAAAAAATAAAGCTTTTATTTTTTTTGAAAGTTACTGCAAAAGTGTTCAAAATGAAAAAGGTTTTCAAATAATTTCATTAAGAATTCATCATGGTGGAGAGTTTTAGAATCAATAATTCAATTCCTTTTTCTCAAACATGGGTATTAAAAATTCATTATATCCACCAATAATACCTCAAAAAAATTTAATTATTGAAAGAAGAAATATAACTATTCAAGAAATGGCTATAAATATGCTAAATGAATACAATATTTCTACCTATCCATGGGAAGAAGCTATAAGAAGAACCTATTATATAATAAATAAAGTTTTAATTTGACCTATTTTCAAAAAGACACCTTACGTACTTTGGAATAACAGAGAGGATAAGGTAAAGTACTTTAAAGTTTTGGGAAGCAAGGTGTATATCCGAAACACCAAGGATAATCATGGTATGTTTGTCTAAAAGATGATAAAGGAATATTCTTAGGATATTATGAAAATTATAAAGCTTATAGAGTATTTAACAAAAAGTCAAGTATTGCTGAATAATCAGTTCATGTGAAGTTGGATGAAACTGACCCCTTTAATAAATAAAAATATAAAAATGATGAATCTATTGACTCGTTTGACAACATGAGACTTGGGAACCTAAAAAATGATTTTTAAAATAAAATTCAGTCTAGTTCAGAAGAGCATGATACTAATAAACCTAAACATTTTTTTTCTAGAAAGTATCCAACCCTAAATAATCACCCTTTTGTAAATATTATAGGAGACCTAGACATAGGAATAAAGACTAGAAGAAATAAATGAATCCTAGTTGAATTATTTAATTTTTTTATCACAACTTGAACCTAAATATTTTGAAGAATCCTTAGAAGATGAAAGTTGGATGTTAGCAATTCAAGAAGAATTGAACTAGTTTAAAAGAAATAAGGTTTGGTAATTAGTTGAAATACAATCAAATTATCCAGTTATAGGAACAAAATGTGTATTTAGAAATAAACAAGATGACCAAGGGACTATAATTAGAAATAAATACAGATTAGTAGCTAAAGGATTTAATCAGGAAGAAGGTATAGATTATGATGAGACCTTTTCCCCAGTAGCTAGATTTAAAGATATTATAATCCTTTTAGATTATCCATCTAATATGAATTTTAAATTATATCAGATGGATGTTAGATATACCTTTTTAAATGGTTATTTAATGGAAGAAATTTATGTTTAGAAAACTCCTGGTTTTGAAAATTCTCAAAAAATCAGATTTTTTAAACTCACTAAAGCTCTCTATGGCCTTAAGAAAGCACAAAGAGCTTGAAATGAAAGATTAAGTAATTTTATTTTGAAAAATGGTTTTGCTGTTTGGTTGGAAGATCCAACCCTTTTTATGAAAATAGTTTGTTCTAATTTATTATTAGTTCTAATCTATCTCAATGATGTTATTTTTTGATCAACAAATAAAAAACATTGTAGTGATTTTTCAAAACTCATGAAAAATCAATTTGAGATGAGCAAGATGGAAGAATTAAATTTATTTTTAGGACTTCAAATTTAAAAAAATGATTATGGAGATTTATTAGATCAATGAAAATATATTATTGATTTATTGAAAAGATTTGGTCTTGAAAACATCAAGACATATTAAACTCCCATGTGTACTAATATTAAATTGGATTTGGATAAAGCTAGAAAACCAGTGGAAAACATGTTGTTTAGAGGTATGATGGGTAGTTTATTATATCTTACTATTAGAAGACTTGATATTATGTTTTTAATATTTTTATGTGCCATATTTCAAACAAATCCTAAAAAATCACATCTTATTTCTGTCAAAAGGATTTTTAGATGTTTAAAAGAACTATTTTTCAATCCGTTATTTATCAAAAACCTTCTGATTTTAATTTATTATCTTATTCAGATGTAGATATTGGAGGTTGTAGACTAGATAGGAAAATAACTTCATGAACCTGTCACTTCTTTGGAAAATCGTTAGTGTCATGGTAAAGTAAGAAGCAACAATCAATTGCCTTATCAACAGCCAAAGAAGAATATGTATCTATAGGATGTTTCTATGCGCAAGTGTTGTGGATGAAAAACACACTGATGGACTTTGGAATTAATTTTAGCAGTACACATATTAACTGTGATAATACAACTTCTATAAATATTACAGAAATCCAATAATTCATTCTAGAACTAAGAATATTGATATTAGACTTCATTTTCTAAGAGATCTTGTTCTTAAAAAGGATATATCTTTATAATTTGTTAAAAATAAATATCAATTAGAATATATTTTCACTAAACCACTTCCAACTGTATGTTTTTATTTTATTAAGGGTGAGCTAGGTTTATTTAATTTTTAAATAAGTTATTTTATTTTATTTTATATTATTATTTTCTATTTTATTTTTATGTTTATTACTATATATCTAATTTATGTTTCATATTTAAATCTTATTATATTTTAGTTATTTTATTTAATCATAAATTTATTTACACCACATAAACCTTAATTGTTATTGTTATAATTACTCTGTGACTCAGGAAACATGGATATGCATCACCTGTTAGTAACCCTTCATCTTCCAAACCCTTCTTTTACCAAAATCATTTTTTTCTAAACTAAAACCCTAATTTTTCCTTCCAAACCCTAGAAACCAAAAACATCAGACATTAGGATTTACGAAATAACTAAAACCAAGTGAGTTTTAGAAGGATACAAAAGTGATCCGAATTGACAGTGTGTTACAGGTAGAAAAATACTTCAAGGAGAAGTGGTTGATCTTTATTGGTTATATCAGACAAATATACTCCTAAAACATGCATTGGCATTTCAAGGGCTGGAGACTACTTTGAATGTCATCAATTCATAATTTCTTTACGGGGTAGAACTGAAAGATTTTTAGAAGAGTGTGTAGTTAATTTTTGGTGATTCTGAGGATATGATGTTTGTGAGTATTGAAGATAAGGGTTTTTTGATTTTTTTCATCTGAAGTTTCGCAAATCATAGACTGACCAAATAATGGAGTTTTCAATTTGATCTTCAATTGATTGGAGACAAGAATCACTCTTCCAAATACATTATGTATTTTCTATTTAACTCGACATACATTATGAAAAATGTTTGTTAAGGATCTTAAGGAAGATCATAAGATCATGGTTAAATTCATTCAGACTGGTATTGTGCCAAGGATGGAATGGATGGATAAATTTGTTTACCCTAATATGTACACCATATTTTTATTTTTGAGTGAAATAATGCTAAATTTTCCATAGTATATGTTTATGTATTTTCATTACTATTGTTAACTAGATGATAGGATGAATTTATATCCATGTTGAAGAATAATCTCAAGGATTTTGTTTAAAAAATGATATGATTAGATTAGTAGATTTGAGGAAGATGTGCCATCATAGAAATATTTTAAATGCTGGAACTCTACAAAAATTATGATTTTTATGGAGTACAATGAAAGGAAAGATTTTACCAGTTGGTGCTAAAGAGAAACAATGCTCATGAGCATTTTCTCAGGGAGAGCAAGGAGCTATTTGAAAGCAGGGTGTAGCTGAATCTAGAATAGATGAAATTTCTCAATCGACTTAGGGGATTCTTAGGTTTAATACCAAATTATAAGAAGTTGAGGAAGAAAAAAGTCAATATGGACCTGTTATGAAACCAAGAAACAGATAACTTCAAAAATATGAAGAACAAGTGTTGTATTATGGAGAAGCAACCTGCTCAATTCATCTAGATGAAGAAATTCTTGAAGAAGAACTACTAGTGGATAGTCTTGATAGAGAGCTTACTATTGTACCTCTTATCAATGATCAATTACAAGTTAATATTCAAGAGCAAGTGAATATTTAAGAAGAAAATATTCAGATACAATATTCTCAGGAAGATCAAATTGTACAAAAATCAGAAACTGACGTTATAGATGTGGTTGTGAATAAAAATGTTGAACAATCATGACATGTTTCTGGAGATCAGACTGAAGTGATTGACAATCAGTCATTCTCAACTGAAACATCTGTACAGATATTAGTGGAAAATCCTTTTCCTAATGTTGTTGATCAGACATTGAATGAAAATGAAGGGACATCTGATTCTTTGTATCATCAAGTCCATGAAATTGTGATTAAGTTTAATAAGTCTTAGGAAGATAATTCCACTCTGTAGTAGGAGCTTGAAATTAAAAACCAAATGTTTTAGTAAATTAATGAGAGTACTATTTATAGAAGGGATTTTTATGCCTTCAAGAGATACATATTAAATAATATTGGGAGAATCAGATTTGAAGCTTTTTGAAAGATAGATTTTGAATATTTGAAGTGGTACTTGGGAAGTCAGTTTAAATTGGTGAAAAATTCAGTGAATCAGACCAGTACATCTACTTCTACCCCTACAACTAGTCCAGATTTGATTAGAATATTTTTCGACATTACATCTATTATGGCTCACACGAATGTCTGTCTTCAGGACCTTCAATGAAATAGTGATCCTCTATCAGTTTTAATGGAAAATCAGAAATTTTTTGTTGATCAATTGACTCAGCGTGAACCTAGTTTCAGTTTTTTACTGAATCAGTTTTCAGAATAGTTGGAACAATTTATAAAGAAATAGGAGAGATTACATGACTTTTTAAAAGTCAATATTTTTTAGTATTTTCATGTTAATCATGATTCTAGACTTTTGATAATGTAATTGGTTGATAGTTTTATGAAGAAGTTGTGGTTGCAGATGGCTTAATTGAAGGATTTGTTTGAAGCTGCTCAAAATCCATAGAAACTTAGCTGGTACAACTCCCACCCAATTATTTTGTACCCAAACCAACCTTTTATCCTCATTCTGATAGTGACTATTATATTTCTAGGTCACATCCTTTTTGTATTTATACATTTTCTAATTAATGAAATGGTCTTCATTTCTATTTTTCAGTACTTTTTTTATATTTTTTTATATTTCTATATAATAGGAAAACATCAGTTCATCGTTATCTTTATTAGTTAATTATAAAATTCACATAACAATCTGTCCAACATTAAATATGTGTTTTAATATATTTATTTAATTTATTTTGGATCTCACAAAAGGGGGAGAAATTTAGATAAACACAACATTTCTTTTAAATTTTGAAATATTTGGGAGAAATTTGGACGAAAACAAACATTTTTTTGTTGAAATAATTCTATCAAATAAAAATTATTATAATCTATGTTTACAAAGTTCTCAATTATGTTACTACATTTATAGTTTTAATTTATCGTTTTTGTGGTCATAAAATAGGGGAAGATTTTTTGGCATTTATTTTCTCAACAATACTCTATAAATATTATTGATTTCGATGCTCACAAATACCCTTATTTGTTTTAATAATGATCTTATTTTAATTGTATTTTAGGAAGTTTATCTTATTTATAATTATTATTTTAGAATAATATCCAAGAATTTATTAATGAGAAATATTCGATAAAGTGTTCAGAATGCTCTTATGCGTATTATGGAAACATTGTTCACAGTTTTTCATTTTATAGAAACAATGTTCTTTCCCTACGCTGAAGAATGTAACATAAGGATCATACCCTATGTTTGTATTAAAGTTTTTGACAATTGATCAACATGTATGGTTTATCAACCCTTTGTTTTAAGAAACTTATGGTTAAAGAACATTATGTTTGAATGAAACCTTACGTTTGTTAAGGAGAAAACGTATGGTTAAATAACTCTACATATGTATGGAACCATATGTTTAAGATGTAAAAGTATGGATCATCTGAATTACTTTTGTGATCAACCTAATGTTGTTAACCTTACTTTCAAAGAATGAATGATATATAGTTGAAACCTGTATTTAGTATTTTTTTCATTTTATGAAGGAACCTTAGGTTTGATTTTTCAACACTAGAGTTTTAAATTTATGACTTTATCAAACTTTTCTATAACAGTATTTGAAAAATATCAGGGCAATTTGAAGCTCGATTTTGACTAATTCAAATATCATCTTAAATGATTTAAAGATACATTTGCAATGAAGATTTTATTTCCTATTCTTAAGGTTAGTTACGACTACTCTGAGAAGTATTTTTGAATTTGAATTCTCTCGATTTATCAGGTGTCTTTTTCAGATCTGAAATCCTTTTACAAGGTATATCATTATATATTTATATTCTCTGTCGTATGTTTTGGATATCTATCTATCTTTCAGTTGTGTTGATAGTTTTTATTCTTCATGTTTTATTTGTCAAATTAATTTATAGTGCTACAACGATCAAACATCTCAGAAACGATGACAGCATTTTGGAGATATACATGTTCAATCCTGGAAGGGAGATGCTCTATTTTTGTTTCTGTTCTAAAAATATAAGATCTATTGGGAAAATGATTATCTTCAAACATATTTCAAATATTATTATTCTTCTGGAGAAGAAGATCTCTCTTCTATCAGTTGAGTGCTTCTTCAACATTGATGTTTAAAATATTTTATCAAATCAATATCTATTGATTCTTTTGAGTATCAGCTACTCAGTTTTTGTTGTGGTGGAGTATCAGCTTCTCATGTTAAGCCGTGGAAATTTTAGTTCCCTATAAAAGAAACAGACGGCTCTATTTTTAGCCTTGTTTTTAAATGTAACAACTTCTTGTACTCAGTTGTGGATTTGTCTTATGAGAAGAGTACCTAACTAGTGAAATTCACCAAGCCCATAGAAAGGGTGATGGGTGGAGTATACTAGGGGATATTTGTGCCCTAAACCACTATAAATTATTATGCTCGGTTTTTTTTACACTGCACATAATATCATATATAAACACCATCAATTCTATCTACTGTTGATATGAAACAATTTTTATTGGAAATTTTTAAAGGTCACAATTCACCCCCTCTTGTGTCTTCAACATAGACTTTTTGACCTAACAAGTACATACCAAAATTCTGTGGAGAGATATAATACACAGATGGGGATCACTCCCAAAGCATTAGGAGGATACCAACAACTCAATCTGTATTAACCCTTTAAGTAGTGTCTTGGAACCCATGAAGTTTTGGTCATAATGATACAAAGAACTCCACCTAGGGAACCAATATTAATAGGGTATCTCACTCTAGCACTCATGAAGGGATTCCAAAAAAATTATCCAAGAAGTCCTGCTGACGAGATCATTTTCCTATGTGTTGGACATTATTTCATACTAACCCACAGGGAAAAGGATATGGTAAACATATCATAACAAAACATTCCAAGATACAAAGGACATGGGATCTAAGCCATGTATTATATTTAAAGGGTGTATAGTAGGGGTCACATGTTGTCTCACTTGACCTCGGGTCCAACCAGTGTAAACAGACTGTGTCTCTTTCCCATGTCCATGTAGGAGTACACGGGGTGTTAGTTACCCTTGTAATCTACCCATGTCCCATTACATGGCTTAGTCTATGTACTTAGTCTAGGTCATGCCTGCTTAAGGGAGTAAACAGTGTGCTCCAAAATGCGTAATCCAACACATGTCTGCGTACCCTCGGAGGTACATGCTGAGTATCTATGGAGAGGTCACACAATGTGTGATCCATTCACACTCCATGTGATATTTATCTCATACATGAAGCACTAGCTTCTATGAAGGGTTCCCCACACACTGGGTAATCCCAAATTACAAGTTATGTGGATCCTAATTCTCTAGAATTGCTACTTTTTCCTTCCACACATGACCACACCACTTCAAACTTTGATTCATTCTTGAATCATGCCTGAATAATAGATCTACCATGGCTAAAACACACCATGGTCATTCGATGGAGTCCAATCCTCAAATATAATCAGAAAATGGATTCCATTTATCCCATTGTTGTTCGTTTAATCCGATAAAAATCAAGGGTTTCTGAACCAGTACAATCCACTCGCCGCTACTAACATCACACCTCTATCATGTCACGACAAGCCCAGATCTACGATTCTGAACCATTTCACTAAGAATATGATATGAAATGTTTGTTGTATGGTAATATGTTAAACCACATGCCCAATGAAGAACTCCTACTAGGAACAAAGAATTAGGGGAGAAAAGCACAAGAAAAATAAAGAGGAATGAATTCAATATGATGTTTATGTTGACCTCGATTCTTTTACAATTGATGAAAAATGAATAGAAAATAATTAATCACTAAGAAATTATCCAAAAACCCGATTAATCTAACCCATTCTACAATATTCTTGATCTATGGATCAACATGTTGGTAGATTGATCTTTTTTTATCATAGAAACCAAAATGAGGATAGAAAACCAAATTACAAAATTTTATAACTCGATTTGTATCTATTGCTAATAAAGAACAGGGACACTCCATGATCATAGGAGAGATTCTTTGAATCTGTTACACGTCGATCGTTGATCCATGATTTGGTTGCCATTTGTTTGAGGGAAATACTCCAATGATCACTTCAACGGCTCTCTAATGGATCTGAGGTCATACGGATGACCCCATGATTTCTCTATAGCAGTCTATCTAAAGACAGATAAATTAATTCATCAATAAATAGAAATAAAATATTTTTATTTAATTATTTTATTCATTTCCACGCACGTGATGACTTTTCACAAACGAACCACATATATAAATGTTATGTTACATTTACGATAAACCTCATGTTCTTTACTCAATGGTTCCCTCATATATTGGATATGACCCCCCCCATTTAGAAGTTATTACACTTTTTCAAGAAAAATTATCAAACATAAAGTTTAATATATTTAACATATTTCAAACATTTATTCTGGGCACACCATGCCTCAGAATCACACGCTGTCTCAGTTTCTAGGCATGAAAATATTTTATACAATATCCAAAAATGATAAACATAAAATATGAGTCATTACATTCTCCCCACCTTGGGTCTTTACATCTCAAAAATCCTATATAGTGGATAAACAAAAATATTTGGGCACTGAGCATGAATCTGAGCCTCCTGATACCATGTTCTCTCCTAGAGATTCCCATGATCCCACTAGAGACACACTAAAGGAATCAATATCTCATGTAGTATCATCTCTTTTCCATCCTAGATCTCTATCCGGTACTTAGCAAAGGTCTCTCCATCCTCGATGTCCAGCTCACCCTAGTACATAATGTCTGTTGGGTCATGTATGTACCTCTTCAGTTGTAACACATAGAATATGTCATGTTCCTAGTCTAACTATAGAGGTAGATCTAAGTATTACACCAAATTTAAAACTCTATGATGTATCTTGAAATGGAAAATGAATCTCGAAGATATCATACCACCCTGACCAAATATCTATAATCCACATTAGGGAAAACACGTAAGAACTTGTGGTCTCCTTCCTAAAACTCCAAAGGCCTTTATAATTCATCAGCATAAGAATTATGATGGATCTGTGTTGTCATCATCCATTCATGGATAAGATAAACCGTTTTGGTAGTCCCTCACACTATCTATGGGACCGTGAGTACTTACTCTACTAGGTTAGTCCATCAAAGTGGGGACTAACTCGGTCACCCACAAAAGCCTCAAGTTGTTCCATATCGATGGTGGAATGATAGTTTTTATTGTATGAAAAATCCACTAGTGGTAGGTGTTCCTCCCATGTACAACCAAAATACATCATGCAAGATCATATCATGTCCTCCAGAACCTGAATAGTCCACCTTGTATTACTATCAGTTTGGTGGGGAAACATTGTTATCAAGTGTAACTGAGTTGAAAACAATTCGGGTAAGGCCTTCCAAAAACCAGGATGTGAAGTGAGAATCACTATCATAAACAATCATCAATGGAACTCTATAGATTCAAACTATCTCCTATATGTAGAGACGTATGGATAAATCTATTGAACTCTTCTCCAAAATTGCTATGAAGTGGGCCCGACGTGGTGATTCGTTCTACAATTAAACAGATGGAATCATGTCCCCAGGACATATGTGGTAATACCATTATGTAGACCATTTATATCTCATCCCACTTCCACTCTAGAATCTCAAAGGGATGAGCTAAACTCATTTGGACTTAGGGCCACACCTTCACTTTCTAACATGTAATGCATCAAAATAAAAACTCTACAACCCCCTTCTTCATCCTTTAACACCAAAATTAATATTGGAGGTCTTTTTTAAATCTTTTACATACTTAGATTTACCACTAAATGAGACATATGAAACTCACTGAGAACCTCCTCCCACAACATCACTGGTACAATCGTGCATCCTATAAGAATAATGACATACTCCCCAACTTAATAAAATTCACCAGAAGAATGTCCCATGGATATTTGAGTATGTAGTGTCTCATAGTCAGTATCCCCTAGTTTTGCCTCACTCACTCACTACAAAAGTGGAGGGGTGAAAACCATTGAATGGAGGTAATATTCTTCATTTTAATCCAGAAAGGATAACTGGAATGAGGAAAACTTCTCTGATATCTTGTTCAACAACTGAAAACAGGATTTCATGCCGATAGCATCTGTTAATATGATACCCTCCCCAAGAGTATAGATAATTTTGAAGTCATAATCCTTGAAGAACTCTAGCCATCACATCTATCTCAAATTAAGATACTTCTTAGAGAACATATACTTGAGACTCTTGTAATCTGAATAGATGATAAACTAGACTCCCATCAGGTATGTCCCCATATATTTAGTGAAAATACTATCACTGCTAACTAAATATCATGGGGTATGTAGTTCTTCTCATGTGATCTAATCTAATGTTAACCATATACAATAACCACAAGCCTCTACATTAGAAAACAACCTTGCCCGATTCTAGATGCATTGTAGAATAATACATACTTGACACCCTCCTCTAGAAATCTCAAGATGGGATTTCTAATCAAACTCTTACTCAAATTCTGAAGCCTATTGGAAGCTCTAATTCAATAGGAAAGACATACCCTTTTAATTTAAATATATCTTTGGTGTTGATATCCTGAAGAAATAATATATGAATATGTTGTAATAGCCTTACAGTCCATTCTATCTCCACACAAAATTCACCCCCTTGGGTGGATATCAAGATATCACAACCTCAAACATGGTGGGGTCTACAACCACTACATCTTCCGATATAATATTCCCCAGAAATTGGATATCCTAAATCTAGAACTGGAACTTCTGGAGATTTTTTTAAGGCCACTGCTCTCAAAGTATGTCTAGAAATATCCTCAAATGTCTCACGTGATCCTTATCAGAAACTGAGTACACAAATATATTGTCAATGAAGACTACCATGAACTTGTGGAAGAAAGGCCGAAATATCTCATTCAGGAGTCCCATGAACACCACTAGGGCGCTCATAAAACAAAAGGGAATCACCGAGTAATCATAGTGACCATAGATACATACGAATACTATCTTCGGTATATCCTCATCCTGTACTTGAAACTGGTGATAGCCTGACCTAAGGTTAAAATTTTAGAACCATCAATACACTATCAACTAATAAAAGAGGCCATCAATCCTAGGTAGTGTATAATTTTCTTCATGATCACCTGGATCAAGTGTTGGTAGACCAAAAATAATTTCAAGATCCTATCTGCCTTCTTAGAAAACAAAACTAATGCTTCTCAGGGTGAAACACTGGGTCTAACAAATCTCATCCTCTATAATTATTCCAACTACACCTCCAACTTACGAATATATGTGGGAGCAATCTGAAATGTGGTCATAGATATAGGTACTATCCCAGGATGTATATAAATTCAAAATTCTATATCTTGGTGGGGATTTATGCCTAGAAAATCCTTAGAGAAGATGTCCTCATACTCCGCCACCACTGTAGAAAACTGGGAACTTATAACATCCACTACACTGAGGGTTATTCTAGCCAAATGGTGAGTAATTGGTTTCACCCTCCAATGCAAGATTCCATCCAATGTTTCATGGGTTTCCTTTTCACCAACTTTGGAAAACCTTGTTCTGTCACTACAGACACAAAAAATCCACATCCTGAAATAGTCAATATTGGCATGGACTTTGGATAACCATTCTAAACCTAAGATGATGTAATAAGGCCTCATCACTTCTACCAAGATATTCCAATAGAAACTGCAACCTCTAAGATTCAGGTCACACTATTGGAAAGAGTGTTTAATCACTGAGTCTTCTCAAGTAGAATTATCCAAGTGAAAAGGTCAAGCCAAGGGCTTAAACATAATCTCTAACTATCAAACTAGATATGTGGAATGAATGGAATGAATAGAACCTATTAATATCAGAACTACATATAATGTGGGAAAGAAAAATATCCTACTTTGAATCATTCACAGAACCTCTATGTCGTAAGATTAAACCACCTATATCTATCCCCCCCCCCATTTCGTCTAGATCCTTAATCCTAGTGTGGACTACCTGCTGATGGTAGTGTTAATAAGTTAATGCATCTACCACCTCTGGCTAATTTCCCATCTCCTCTACCACGTCCACTTCCTTACAAAACTTCCTGATCCAACCACTTCATCTTCCTCGACATCCCATCCATGATCTCTCTATCGACTATAGGATGGGTTAAAAAATCTCATGCAAGATGTACAATGTCATCACATGAATATAACCACCTCTCCCTAGTCTGATTGGTAGCATCATGAGAGACCTTAAATGCATATCCTCTTGCCTAGGAGCTCCTCATGAAACATCTGACACATACAAGTCTCTAAGACTAACATCAGCTCCATTATTCTTAGGTATATGCTCATGTATTCACACAACCAGAAACCACTGCCTATATGTACTCAGCCAAGAAACTCTCAACCACCAAAGTCCTCTATAGCTCCCCTTCATATGTACAAATGAAAATAGGAATAAAACTATCCTGAATGTCTCTCATAGACATTGCTCAAAAGTCCAATCCCTGAATAACTGGTTGTGAACTGCATCCATCAAGTAATTAGAGAGGTTGGTAAACCTCGATGAATACTCATCAAATACTAGGATTCCCTTCTGGAGGTTCCAAAGCTCCTGGATACCTTCATCCATCAATGTAGCCGAAGATAACTCCTCTTTGAAAATATACTAAAACTCTATCCATGAAGGAGTTTCCCCTTAATAAGACTTGGTCACTATACCCCACCATCTCCCTACTGAGCCATGGAGAAAACTGGACACCAGGACCACCATCTAAGCAGCTAGTATCCTTACCAGAAAAAACCCTGGTCACCACCTCAATCTAGTCCTCTACTACCTGTGGGTCGGGCTCGCCTTAGAACCTGATGGGACACTATCACTGAAACTCATGATGTATGCTCATCCTACACACATCATCCAAAGGCATTGTTGGTACCATGTGATACTCTATAGGTGGTTGTATAGATGGTACAACACCCAGAGGTAGAATCTCTAGAACTGGTCCCTATATCGATGCTTCATCATTATGGGGATCAATCTCATGATCATGATGCTAAACCCTAGATGAAATACATCATGGAGTCATCTTGAAATAATCAATATGTACTATAGTCAATTATTATATATGGAGAGATGACTTAAGAAGTACAGAAAACCACAACCCAATTCTATATGATGAATATACCATTTTGTCCCCTACAACCAGTGTTATCATGTATTGAAAAAATCAGGTGATCTGAGTCCTGATGTATGGATACATTAGCCTTCACACCAACACAAGAGTCCTTGTCCCAAAATCCAAACTCAAAACACTCAAAACATTCACACCAAACTGAACTCATAGACTCTAGTCGTAATGTAGAACTTACATCTCTGATACCTCTCAATCACGTCCCTTCAAAAATTGTCCCATTCTGCAACTACCCAAGCCCACCTCTAATAGGGAAGGGGTTGGCGACTAGCACTGTGAAGACAAATCACTAACATGGGAGGTCTTAGTCAAAGAACATGCATACTCACACACATTTGCAGGTCTATTTCTAAAATAAAAAAACTAAACAAACATGCCTGAGTATATATAAATCCGGAAATTAGAGTTCTACATGATGTAAAGGAATGTAAACAAGGCCGAATACAATCCCACCACAAATAGTCTGAAAACAAGTCAAAACTAAAAGTAAAAATGGAACTTTAATTAGAATACTTTAGGAACACACCTCAGTCTATCTGATCCCACAAAGAACTATCTAGTACTGGTTCATCAAAGACTCTATAAAAAGTTCAACCATCCTCACAAGACATGACAAGGGCGGGAAAATCCTATGAAGGGGTGAGTATAAAAATTCCCAGTAGGTCACCCAAAAACCATAAAGAATACAAAAAATCAAAAATAAAGTCATCTCTATATAGGTATATTTCTACAACAAATAAAACAAAAATATCCAGATACACTCAACAAATACAGACAATACAAATGTAATTGAAGATCGTAATATGCCAACCCAGGATTCTAGCTCAAAGATTCCACAAAGCACTTTTTTGGGAGAAACTAATCTTGAGTGTCATAGCACTGATGACATCCAAAAAAGTGCTTTATGGAATCTTTGAGCTAGAAGGTAATGATCATTGGGTCTCATCATGAGAAAGTACATGCAATTTTTTTGAGAGGTACGAAACATAGACGATGATCACTCTCAATTCCCTAAGGTGATTCTAATAACTCAACCAGGATTAACCCACTCCATAGAGGATCTGCGATCATGTAGTGTTGTTAATGAATATACCAAGAACTACATCTAGGGAATGAATATGAATATAGGATCTCACTCTGGTGCTCACGAAGGGATTCCAAGGACTCTATCAAAGAATTCCTATTGAAGGGATTGTTTTCCTATGTGTAGGAGATGATTTAATACTAACCCTAAAGAAAAGGATATGGTGAATGAACTATGTTGAAACTTTCCCAAAATAAATAGTAAAAGGGTTCCAAGCCTTGTATAATAAAGTACATGATGTGTAGTAGGGGTCAAATGCCATGTCCCATGACCCTTGGTCCTTCCCATGTAAACTGTATGTGTATCTTTAATGCGTCTTTGTAAAATTACATGATGATTCAGCTTCTCGTATTCTCTACCCATGTACTAATACATGGAATATCCCATGTACTTGGTCCTATCCATGTAGGTGTAAGGGAGAACACGACAATCTATAACTTGTGCACTCTAACCCATGTCAATGTATCCTTCAAGGTACATGCTGATTCGTCGGGGAGAGGTCACATACAGAGTGACCCAGTCACACTCCATTTGATAATTAACTCTTTTAGGAAACCCCATCCACTAAAAAGGGGGCCCCACACACCATGTAATCCTATATTTCTTGCTATGTGGTTTATGAATTAGCATAAGCACAAGTTCATCCTTAAATGCACACTCACACCGCCATCACCTAGGATTTAAGCTTCAATCCACCTGGGAATCACATATCTACGTCGAATGAATCACAACATAGATGTTCTTTCAAATACAGCCCTCAAATTTGGTCAGAAAATGGATTCGATTCATCCTATCATTATTTACATGCTCAGATCCAAATCAGGGGTTTCTGAATCAGTTCAATCTGCTCACCTCTACATCTTTCTCACCTCAGTCACATCATGCCTAGACCAGCTCTTTGATTTTGAACCATTTCACCAGGAAATGGCTGTGAAACATTCGATTATTTGGTAATATTTTGAACCACATTCCAATCAATGAATTCCCATGATGAATGAAGAATTGTGGTAGAAGAGAACAAGAATAATCAAGAGGAATGAACCTTGGTAGATGTTCAGGTTAACCTCGATTCATTACCATTAGAATGAAAAATTATTAAATAATAATTAATCACAATTAAATTCTCCCAAAACAAAATTAACCTAACCCATGTGGTAATATGCTTGATCTAAGGATGAATATGTTGGTTTATTGATCCTTGTTCATAGTAGAGACAAAAATGGGGAGAGAAAACAAAATCAAACATTGTCCTATATCGATTCAGATCAATCATAGATGAATAACGAAGTTGTGTTGTGATTTTTAGTGAGATCATTTGAATTTCTTTCTTGTTGATCATCGATCCATGATCTGATCACTGTTCCTCCGGGAGAAATCCTCCAACTTTCTCTCCAGTGGCTGTATAATAGCTCCAGGGATATGATGATAAACATGAGATATATTAATAATAGTCTATTTAATGAGAAATAAATCTCCAAATCATGAAATAGAAATAAAATAATTTTATTCAATTATTTTATTCATTTCCATTCCCATGATATCTTTTTCACAAACGATATACACTGATAATGGTTATGTACCACCTCGCGTAAAACTCACATTTTGAACTCAACAGTTCCCTTATATTTATGATCTAGGCCCAATTTTAGATGTTTTTTTAGAAATTTCAAGAAAACTATTGATGCATGATATATATTTTATTTAATATATTTTAAAAATTTATTCTCGGCACAACGGGCCTCAAAATCACAAGCCTTCTCAGTGACTTGTCTTGAAAATATTCCATTCACTATCCACAAATAATACATGGAAAATAAGATTCATTACAATTACATAAACATAAAAACATATTAGTTTATATAAGATACTGTTTGTATTATAAAATAATTATATTATAATAATTTAATGGGATGGAGGAATAAAAACCCAAAAATGATGATCAATGAACGCTGCCTTTTATTCAGGAATCATTCTTAGGGTTTCACTAGAAGCATTCATCAGATGGATTTTTGGGGTAAATGAGGATTATAGGATGGGGGTATTGTAGTTTTAGGTGATTTTATTAGGGAATTTGTGATCCAAAATGTCTCAATAATGTGAATATGAGAGGAGAATATGAAGGCATTTTATATGTGGGGGAGATGAGACACATGTCATTTTTTAAAATAGTTGAGTGATCCAAGATTTTTCATATGTACCAAGTGTCCAAAATGGGCCATTATGAAACCTTATATGAATTATAGATGAAATATTTATATCAAATAGTTTTGATACAAGTTTATAGGTCATGTTTTCCGTTATCTTTTTATTTTAACCCCTAGTAAATCTATTTTTTCCTTAACTGTGATAACTATTTTTTTCTGCATTCAATATTCATTATGTTGAACTTATTTGATAATATAAATTATTATAATTCAAAAAATGGAATTTATTTTTAAAAATTCCATTCACATAAGTGAAAAAATTTAAATTAAAAATAATTCTATAGATGCGATAAGAAAGAGGGATTTTTAAAAGAAATTGGCCAAATGTTTACAAAATATTTATATCCAAATTAATTATAAAATTGATTCTAATAACATAAATTATATTAATGGATGTATAATTGAACTAATTTATTCTTAAAATAAATTTTAAATATAATTTATCTTCATAAATAATTTAATCTGAATGTCATCTTTCAATTAAAATTCAGTATTTTTTACTATTCATCAAAAAATAGAATATTCCAGAAAATCACAAAAAATCACCCTAAGATAATTCTAAAATGATAATTTAGTAAATGAATATTAATTTTTCAAATTAATTTTATAAATTTGTAAAAAATTAATTTTATTATAATAGTCCCAAGGGTGATAAAAATAATTTTTAGAAAAATACTATTTGAGATGAAAATTGGATTTATTCATATATCATGTATATAAAACTCATAATAATAAAGTTAAATTTTTTATTGAATATATAAAATATAAATTTAATTAAAAATAATTCACCAAAAGTGATTTGTTTAATATATTTAGGTGAAATTATTTTAAGTGCATCAAAAATCATTTTTCAAAAAAAGATAACTTTTATTTTCAAAAGGTTTTTATATTCATTTATAATTAATTGGTCAAAAAATAATTCAATATATATATATATATATATAGCATTGTAAAACCTATATTTCCATAATTTAACTAATCTTATTTATATCCATCATTCAAATGGCTATGTGATAAATTTCATATTTCATAATATTATTTTAATAATAGGTAACATTTCTTTTAAACTCACTGTTTCGTGTAACACAAGTTAATCTCGATGTTGAATGTAACTCAATAATATTGAAAAGATTAAATTAATTTGAAAGAAAAATTTCACAAAATATAAAGGTATTACATTGAGATATTGATTATATATATACTGACATTATAAAGGATTTTAGATGTTGTTAGAAATGAAGCAGTTATTACTCAAATAGTTATGATAACTAGAAGCCTATGTTATAAAATTATAATGGATAGACAAAAAGAAATTTTGATAACTAATCATTATGGAATGATAAGTTGTTTTCGGTTCTTGGTGCTTTTTCATGCATGTTTATTCATAGCATTTATATATTTAGAATATCTTATAATGATAGATTCTTGATGGATGATTGATAAACAACTTATTGAGTTCTTGTTTTGATGATACATAATATTTTTTGGTGTCTAAGAACACCTATTTTACGCCTTAGGCTACAATTAATGGTAACTTTCCCACAGAGTGTAAAATTAACTATATAAAATTTTCTACAGGGTAATATATAAAGTCAATGAATTATAGAGAGTGACATTTCCTAGCTATCTGAGGGTGGGGTTGTGTTTCTCTTATAGGGATCAAACAATAATTATGATACATTATGTGAAATTCATACTCGATAGTGGAATATTATATGGATTGGTTTATTCATCATCACATAAGCAGATATTACTCTTTATATAGATTCTAGAATGGTATCAAAGTTCATTTTGTAACACCTAGAGATTTTTCAAATTATTATTTTTTCAAATTAATTTATCTTTTTGATTTTTTCATTTCATGTGACACTGAATATATATATATATATATATATATATAAACACTAAGTCAAACAATAATTTCACATGAAACCTACATGTATTTTGATACACGCAATACCTAATTGGCTTGAGCTACATGCAATTCTCACTTGGCCTACACTACTCGTAGCACCAACTTGGCGTACGTTACAAGTAACACAGATGTTTCTACAAAACATCATTTTATTATTATTATTATTATTATTATTATTATTTTAATAAGAAAATTATAAACAAGAATTCAAAATCAGTTTTATGAATAATAATAACTAATTTTTAAATAAGATTTATAATTTTTGTATATAGATAAAATATATTTGTAAAGAAAAATATGATTTTTGGAAAAGTCCTTTTATGTTTAAAAATACTATTTTCTCAAATGAAACAATTTAAATAATAAAAGTAATTTTAGACACATTTTGAAATATTATTGTTTTGTTGAATATCATTTTTACTTTCTATTTGGTGTTAATACGATAATTTTGGCTGGGGAAGTGTGGACTACCACCCCCTCAAAGTGATATGATTCGTTCATACACTACATAGAATTTATTAAGGATGGATTTAGTGAATATATATGATATATATGATATCATAAATCTACTATAAAAATGATATACACATATATGTCTTTTACATTCTTTCTTTCAACGTGAGAATTAAATTGAAATATTGTTCATGCATACGTACGACCTACCATCTCCATGAATGGTGTATTCTATTTCTTAATTTTATATTATATAGATGATTATAATAAACATATACTGTATATATGTGATATTTATATCATTATTTACATTTTGGAATCATGATACAAGTATAGGTAACAAAGATATAACAAATTAAGAAACATGTGAAAATAAAGATAATATTACCCAAATTGAAACCTTATCATAGGATTGTGAACAAGATGATAATATAAGGTAATAATAAATACATAAATGGAATTATATATAATAATATGGTTATATAAAATTTTGATAATAAATTTATATTTATTACACAGGTGTTTTGACTGAGTACGACAAGAGTCAAGACACAATGTAAGGGGATTTTATATCCCTTTTTTCTCAGAGATACATGCTATGTTCAGCACTCTTTACATTTGTGTGGTGTATGTACTTCCTATGATTGTATTCCATATATCTTATAATTAAATTAGTGGGTATTAACATATCCATTTTATGACCTTTTTTCATGGGGTATAAGTTTAAAAAGTTACCAAATTGGTGAAATAATGTTGTCTCAATTTTCTGTCATTGAGACTCATGCTCTGTTATACTACTAAATTATCCTTGATGTGTATATATTTCAATTTTACATTTTATATCACGAAATTCCATCTTTTCAAGATATTTTATTCTTCATTCAATTTCCTTTTTTTATAGAGAGTATGATCCCAAGTTACAAAGTTATAAGATTTTATTGAGGTAATATTATCACTTTTCAGGATTGTTTATGTTTTCTCCTACTTTTAATAAATATTATGATAAATATATCAATAAAATTCGTGACTTTTATTCTATTATGGTTATTAATGATGTATTCATATATTTTTACCATTTATTCCACTCTTTGATATATAATATAGTTAAGAAAGTGTTTTTAAGAAAGGATGATTTTACCTTCTCTTCGGAAGAAAAAATGTGTTAATTTAAAATCATATTTTAAATAAAGGGTTTTCAGTAATATTCTATTATTCTCCTATGATATTTAAAATTCATTTTTACCATTTTTTTCCTTTTTCCAGTTTTTTAAAGGAATCTTCTTGTCACCATCAAAAGGAGGCATTTTTATGACATTTTTATTGGGAAACATAATGTAATTTATACCTCATACGACATATATGAATTATCCTCCATCAATAGTTGGAATCTTTATTTTCATTTTTAAAGGTTAATTTTTTTTTATTTTTTTAAAATTCATTTCCAAAGAAATTGTTTTCAATTTTTTTTCAATCTTATTTTATAAGTTTTCAATGAAAGAGGTTTTCAAAATTATTTCAAGGCTCATTTATAAGTATTCAATGTATTTTCAATGAAATGGTTTTCAAAACATTTTTTAGATTCTTTCTTATGTTTTCAAGTAAAAACATTTTCAATTTTTTTAAATATTTCTTTATAAGTTGTCAATATTTTTTCAAATAAAAATGTTTTTAAAATATTTTAAAGCTTATTTTATATGTTTTCAAGGAAAAGGAGTTTTAAAATTATTTCAAGTATTCTTTAGAGGTTTCAAGGTATTTTCTAGAAAAATTATTTTCAAATGGTTTTATGTATTAAAAATAATTTTTCAATGAATAAAGGATATTTTATTCAAGATACTTTTTTGAATGATATATCAAAATTTTTATCCATCTAAGATGACATTCGTTGATGTTACTCATTCCCTTATTTCAAATTATCTAATGGATCAATTCATATTATTTATATTAATGGGTTATGTTTAATTTAATGGTATTTATTGGTCCCATTTCTCTTTCATGGGTAATATTTTTATGAAATCCATTTCTCTCTCACGGGTTTTATGTTTATGAAATATGTTTCTCTTTCACAGGTTATATTTTTGTGGATTTTTTTCTATTTCACAGGTGATATGTTTATGAAATATATTTCTTTTTCATAGGTTATATGTTTATAAAATACATTTCTCTTTCACGATTTATGCTCTGGTTGAAGTGGTTATAAAACTTGTTACTTTTTCCATAGATTATGATATGTTTACAAGTTTATGATACCCACTTAATTGTATGGGTTATGATATGGTTGTTTATGATTTTTTGGGGAATTTATGTACGATTTAACTATGAGATTGGTGGGACATATATCTCCCCCCTAATGTTTTGGGTAAATATTTATATCTCATGATATAGAAATGGATCAAATGAGGAATTAACTCTATTCAGTATTACATGATTGGAATGAGAAATGTACTTAGTTCAGTAATGGTGGGATTAAATAAGGATTGAACTTAGTTTAGTAACACATGGATGGCACGGGGTTTTACCCCAGTTCAGTAAAGGAATTTGTCCATCAATATGGCCTTGGAAGCTATGCATTGATTACTATGGAAATCATATTATATGATGTTTTGTTTTCTATAATTCTATGTTTTATTTGTATGTTAGTCTTTCATGTATTATTTTCATTATTTAATTATAATTATTGTCTCATGAACCTCTAATATTCATTATAATCTCTAATATATAGGGTATGATATTCAAATTTTATGTTCAAGTTCGATACCCTTTTTTCATGTTATGCTTATGAATTTCCTTTATTTACCTTACTGAGCATCCAAGGTCACCCCTTTCTTGTGTTTCCTTTCCCTAGGTTATGGATAAAGGTTTTAGGATGAAGTAATAATGGTTTAGATCTTTATAGGGGATTTTAAAGAGCTTTCACCAAGATAGAATATTTTGTTTCCATGTTTATAAAGGCACTAAACTATTTTAGTCCTTGGGAATGAATTTTTTAACATACTTAATAGTCATCTCAAATGATGTAATATACTTATATGTTATGATTGGGTCACTATAGTTGATATAAAAGTAATGTTTCAGTAAAACTTTGGAAACTATGATGAGAAAACATTAGTGGGATCCCAAGGTATATTTCTAATGATATGTCTAGATATGTTTCTAATGATAAGTATAAGGAAGATTTAACGTTCAGGAAAATGTCCTAGAATTTTGGTAGAGGATAGAGTAAGTGGTTTCCTAGTAATACATCTCTATCAGGATTCTATAAGTGGATGTGGCTCTAGAATTGATGTATATAGGGGTAAAAACTCTGAAAATATGTCCCATACCTTAGTCAGGGTAATCTTGTACACAACAATGGATTATACTTCACACCTGATTTGACACTCCGGAGGGATATGCTTTGGGAATTCAAAAACTATTTATAAACCATCATGAAAGATTTAAATATAAGTTGGAAATGAATAACCTAGGATAAAACTGTGGGGGTTTTTTTATTAAGCAAGGTTCCATGATTTAGAAATACTATAAGTAAATATTTTCATGAAAATGTGGTTTTCTATGATTATATGTAATGCTCACAATATGTTTCTTTTTTTAGTAAATGGAATGAACCAGAAGGAACTATATTAATATTAAATGTGATGTACTATTTTCTGATGAGAGTAAAGTGGGTTGATCACGGGATTGAAAGATTTTATGACCATTCCTAATAATATTTCACAAAACATGATTAACAATGTTTACCTTAACCTACTCTTGGACTCAACAAGGAAGATAATGAAGGAGTTCTCTGAGAGTTCGGGTAATGGAGATCCTGAAGGAAAGAATCTTAGGTTTTCTTTATGTCAATAATGTGGAAATAATCACCTAAGTGGGTGTATTAGAGGAATAAGAAGATTTTTTGACTATGGAAAAGAAGGACACAAATCAAGTGACTGCAATAAAAAAATTAAGAGTTTAGTTAAATAAATAGATGAGAATGTTGGTCTCCCTATGACATCATTGAATGATATGTGTTTTATGTGTTGAATAAATGGTCATTATGAAACTCAATGTCCTAATAGTAAAGATCCTAAAGTGGATCAACAAGGTGGTATGAGTAATGGTTACAATACTGATGATAAAGAGACTATAAATGAAATTTGAAAGGAAAGAGGTTTTATGTAATATGATGAGGTAGTCTTACTAATGGAAAAAAGGATAAAGTGGAATAATAAAAGAATTTATGTATTTCAATTCAATAATTATGTTATATGAAAGTTGAAATATATATGGATTTTTAGTTTGTGTTTTTTGGTTCGGATTTACAAGAACACATGAAGGGTTTTGATGTAATAGTAAAGTGATATAATGGAAATGCGATGTCCATGGAAATAACATGATTAAGGGAATTATAACCCTTAATTTGTTCCTTTTGTTATGATAATGTTGTTTTGCGAAAGATATGTGGGATATGAAAATTAAATTGGATGGTGCTAAACACCTTGGATCTAATTAAGGACTTGTTGACAAGTAATTTATACTATCATGGATGAAGTTTACAACATTTTTTGATTTAAAGAATAAATCCAATATACTTTTAATAAAGAATAATTCATGTTTTAAATATGGATTTATAGTAATTCATGTTATTACTTTGTTTCAAGAGAATATATGATGAGGGTATTCACATGTTTGGAATGTGAAAACCAAGAGATACATAGTGATATACGGGGGAATAAATGTTAACCTAATTTTGTGACTCTATTTTAAAAGTTTTGGATTTTCATAAGCTTAACCATTCATTAAAATTTAAAGTTAAACTGAAGAGGAACTATTTATGTATTGAGATTGTTTTGAAAACCTTGGTAAAAAGGCTATTTATTGATTAATATTATTTGAAGGATTTCTATATTATTTAGTTTATAAATTATAAAAGTATGGTTTTAGAAAAGGGCATCATGTATTTCGGGTGAAAGATAATCATGACCAGAAAGGTTGGGGGTCTTAAACCCATGACTGAAGGATGATAAGAGTGTCATTGCTACCACAAGCCTACATGATGTGGTGGTTAATGTCTAAATATTTTTAATGAATAATTATTTATGATGAAACAATAGTGTTAATTTTTATGTTTAGATATTAATGAAGTAGACATGTTGATTTTTAATAATTGTTTTAGATAAATGGTTATGCTTTTCATTCTTTTATGGGCCTTAATATCTACTAAAATTGTATTTTAGCACTTAATGAAAAAAAATTATTTTCTGGAAGTCCATTACAAGAGGTAATACAATAATTAGAAATTGATAAAATCACAACTAAAGAATGAAATATTGTTTATAGAAATATATCGAGTATGTATATTTCCTTATATTCTTGGTCAATAAAATATTAACTCAATGTTAGGATAATGATCAAAAGAAAATGTTTTTTCCAAATACCATAATTTTGTTGAACCAATGGGATTTTAAATCATCACATATTTATGACTTTGAGGCCCTCAACTTTTCATTGATCATTCACCTATTTTTGATTGATAAACTCAATCACTCTCTATAATTATTTATTCTTTCCCTCCATGTCCAATCTTCACTCCCATCCTTCTCCTATGTGGAAACCTCATTATATGTTACTTTGGGAAACTGTTACGGTCCCAACTTCCCCTTTTAAGGGATGATTTAGTATTAATTTTTATGATGTGGGTTTCTATGAATGAACCTTTAAAGTATTAAACCTTTGATAACTCATAAGAATATTGTGGAAAAAATTCATTTTAAGGGGGTTATAATGTAACACCCTGGGATTTTTTGAATTTTTTTTCAAGTTAATTTATCTTTATGATATTTATTATTTTACAAGACACTAGATGTAGTTATATATATATATATATTAAAACAATAAGTCAAAAATTAATTTCAAACGGCAACAACATGACTTCCACTACCTGAAATAATGACTTGACTTGTTTTACACTTAGTACAGACTTGTATTCCGCTACCAGCAACATCGTCTTGGCGAACGTTACATGCAACTCAGATGTTTCTATGAAACATAATTTTATTTTTATAACTATTAAATAATATAATTATAACTTATCCATTAAAATTAGTAGTATGAATTGTAATAAGTAGTTTTCAAATAATATTTATATTTCTTTTTGGTAGATAAAACATATTGGTATTGAATGATAGGCACGTGAGCCTCAGCCCAGTTTGCGAGGACTCCTTAAGTGCATCCAAATGACCCGGGATCAAATCCAGGTAGAGGCTAATTTTCAGGGGTACTGTAGCAGGTAATGTAGCAGTACTGTAATAGGAACTGTAGCAGGCACTGTTTGGCACTATAGTAGTTGGGAATATTCCCCCGTTTGGGCCTTCGAGCCACCGATTTGTTCCCCAAGTCCGTTAAGGCCATCGGGCCACCAAGGCCTTCAGGTCAGTAAGGACTTCGGGCCACCTCAAGGCCTTCAGGACACCTTAAGTGTAGATGAAAACCAGACAACATACAAGGAACAAGCTTTAAAAGTAGGATGACCAAGGAGCTTTCACCATAGTAGAAGCTAAACGGATTACAAGAATGAGAGGGTATGACACCTGCCATCGGGACAAGCCTGTGCATGCATGGGAAATCCGAGCTGAATAGCCATACGAAGGTGGAGAGCTAATTTCATGATGAAGATGCTAGGGAGGAGTAGTTCCAAGTAGTTCGTACGGGTTGTATGTAATGTTTGAAGCCTACGAGCAATGAATTCCTCTAAGTTCTACATGCCATGTAATACTTATTCATACGGGCATTGTAAGGGTTCTACCTCACCCCTTGAAAGGTGGATTATAAAAAATAAATAAAAAATAAAGGCCTTCGTGTCAGGACCCATCTTCCGGGGCCCATGCTGTGACTACCCCAAGCCCGCCTTCCATAGGCCAGGGGCTGATGACTAGCACCAAATGGGTAATTCCCTAAAACTGGGAAGGCATTGCTTTTATATAGAGTAACCTCACACTATAGAGTACGAGCTGAAAACAAAACAGTAAGTAAGGATGTATACAAAAGAGTGCTGAAAAAGTAAAGGGGTCCAGAAATACAAGCCCAGCAGGAAAGAACAAGTACAACTGATAAGCAAGTACAACTGAAGAAAAGTAAATCAGCCACAGGATCATCCCCTGGGGTTCCAACCTGAAGGGTAGGTACAGATGGCCTCCTCATCACTCAAAGTCCATCAGTCTCCTCCGTACACCGACTCATTGTAAGGTCCACCTCCGGGTACCGTCCAGTCCTACCACCCAACCTCAGTCATCTATGTCCATCGTCTGCATCCAACACAATAGGGTGCGGGCATAGCCCGTGAATGGGTGAGTATAACAATACTCAGTAGGGATCTGAGACACTCAAGGTTTCAAAAAATCCAACAACATAACCCCACTTAGGTATATGCCCATACATATAACTAAGTTATCAAGTACTCCATCTCAATCACAAGAAAACACAAGAGTTACTGACTCAGCTCACACAGGTAAACAAATTTTGTAGAGTGATAGAGATGATCAGATGTAGTCACTAATTTATCTAATCTGTCGAACCCACATAGGATCCAAGACCAATAGTTGGAACCGTCAGACCCACACAGGATCCAGGAATAGTAGTCGGACCTGTCGGACCCACACAGGATCCAGGACCGGCTAAGCTATCACGAACCAATCCGGGTCGACCCTGAACCGGTCACCCGAGCCGGCCCGCGACATGTCTTGAGGGGTGTTCCCAATCCCCACGGGCTGTCAACTAGTGCCGGACATCAAAATTAAACAGGTGGGAATGATTTGGCCCAAAAGAAAATAAACTAAGCAGCGGAAAAATAAATAGAATAGAAGAAAATAAATAAAGAACAACCAACAACACTACTAACCTGACCATGACCAAAACTCCATGTGACCCCATGGGTCACATTCCAATACCACAACCAACATTGATCAATGCGAACAATTGAAGCTAGAGCCTGCAATAGAACTAAAAACAATAAAACACTATAGGCGTGAGTATTAAAACTCAGTAGGTAGGCCCGACTAATTCTATCCCCAATGCACATACCATTAAACAAAGAATTTATCAATTCTAGGTTTGCACTAAATTATATAAACGAAGGTTTTCACACACACACACACTTTCATTTTTAAAAAAATTAATAGTCCATTGCACTTTTTAAAATAGAACAAGTTCAATGTTGAAAGAAATAGGCGCATTTCATTTTAAAACATTTTGCGAACAATTTAGAAATACAAACATTAGTTGTTAGTAAAAAGGAAAATCACACACAACACACACTAAAGGCAATGGAAAAAGTGGAACACAGGGGTAAGAAACCGAACTCAACCTCTCAATCGTCCGCCACATACAAATAAACACTAAAAGAAACTTGGGTCGAACCTAGAAGATCGTGAACAATCCTGAACACACCATACATGGGACTCATCCTGAAAGCATGATCTAACTCAATGAAGTCATAATGCCCTAATGCCCAGTATAGCCCTACATGGCCTAACCGAGGGGCCCAATCCCCATAGCAGCAATAACTCAGTATTCCCCTGCTATGGGGCCACTAGCCATTGTGTAATCTAAACTAGTGTGGCAATCGTTCTTAGAAGATTCACTCACTATGCCAGATTCCCTTGTCAATAAAAGAAATAAAAAGGGGGTGCGTCCACAATGTAAATTAATTAGTCACGATGCACAAGCATCACATACAGATCATGCAATCAACACACACCAAAGATCACCCCCGAGTGGGTTTTCGAAAATAATCTATTTTATTAAAGTACCAAATGGGCCTTCACCAATTTTAAAGAAAGACCTCATTTCTCGAGAAAACCCAAAACACTTGTTCAAAAGAAATCATTTATATTTAAAACTAGAACTACATTTAAAATTCCGTGAATTATGTTTAAAGGCCAAATGAGCATTCTTTAAATATTGGATGTCCTCTTGTCAGGAAAATTTTTCAAGTGTCGTGTATAAAATAAATGGCTCTTTTACACCAAATAATCATTTAGAAGTTTATTATCTTATATTAATTTTCAATCATTAAAAATTAATAAAACAACAAGCAGTTAATAAATTCTAAATCTAAAGGTAAGTGCAGTGGGGGACCTACCTCGGCTCGCTGTCAAAACATAATGGCACGTCACACCTCACACAGACACAGAAACATGAGCAAGCCGACGAACGAAGTACCACAGGTCTTCTTCGCCGACATGCTGCAACAACCGCACAACTAAAACACATAAACACAGACTCAAAAAAATTCAAACGAACAACCAGCGCAAAATAACCAGCTCAAGATATTTTCAAAACACATCTTTCACCATCAACCTTCTTTATTAAACCACTTTAAAATCCACAAAGTGTTTGTAGATACCACACAACACCAAAACAACTCACTAATTATTTTAAAGTGCCACCAGGTTATTTCAATAGAACGCCAGAATACAAAACCATACAAAAATGCACGACATGATGAAATTAGCATTTAAACGCATGTGCGCCGAAACACGTTTTCCAAAACCAAATTTGCAACATCCACGCTACTTAATAAATCATTCAAAATTTTTATAAAATAAATTTTGAAAAACATACTGTGGCTTTAAACTCACGAAACCAACTTAAACCCCTTAAAAAAAATTCATGATCAAACGCACACAACGCCACATTGGTGTCACACCAAAGAACAAATAAAACCCTTGCACATTTTAATAAACCAACAACATAGTTTATAAAACACTACAAATGTCTCAACATGGATTTTCGAAGAAACAAAACACTCATATCACCTAACCATGATGCTAAACACATCAGAAAGATATTAATCCTCAAGTAAGACTATATTCAAAAAAAGAAAACTGATCAATGAATATACTAAATTAATTAAATGGGAGAAACAATTCATCAAACAATACCTATAGGCAGAAAAACCTATCTCAGACATTAGCGAACCTCCCAAAAATGGTGCGAAACCCCATTCGCACCGCAACCGCACCTGTATGAATCCAAATCCAATATACCGGATAAGATCACACACACAAAAAAATATGGTTTAACTTCAAACAATAACCCTAATAATGGATAACCTCAAAAAAGAAAAATCTCACCACAAAGGGGGTTGCGGGTTGGCTGTCCATGGGTTAGGGTGAAGGGCGACGTGCGCAAGAGGCGAGCAGGGGGTTTGGGTTGCCGGAAAGGGGTGAGCCGGGGGGTTAGGGTCACCGGAAGAAGTTTCTGCTGGCCGGAGGGGTGCCAGAAATGGGAAGGCCGCTGGGAAAACTAGACGGAAAAAGGGGCGCCAGAGGGGCTGGAAGGGTGCGCCGGAGCACTGGCCGGAGCAGGGGGAACAAGGGAGGAGGCCAACGGAGCGGCTGGAGGCCGGAGTAGGAGGATGGTCGGGGTTCTGAGGGGGTGAGGCCAAGGGCAGGGGTGCGGCTTGGGCACTGCGCCGACACGACAGCATGAGGACGAGGGACAAAGGCAGACAAGGTTGGGGGTCGGGTGCAGCGCGAAGCGAGGTTGGCGACCGGACGGGGAATGCGACATAGAGGAGAGTGGGGCAGCAGGCGAAGGGAGGTGGCCGGAAGCAGCGGATCTCGGCGGGTGCACGGCGGCTGGGCGGCTGGACAGGGGAGAACCAGAGAGGGAGGGCGTCCGTTGGAGTCAGCGCAAGGAGTTGCAGGAGCGGCTCGGGTAGAAGAAAGCCAAAATGAGGGGCAGGGGGGTGCACCACAGGCATTAGGGTTTCTAGAATTTTTTTTTCATTTAATAGATTAGTAAGATCATTATTACAATAATAATAATAATAATAACAAATAGACCAAAAATATATATTTAAAAGGCTCAATAATAATAATCATCATAATAAAACCAAAGATGATGATGATAATAATAATGATAATAATATATTAAAATGATAATAAAAATAATAATGATAAAAAGTATGACAATCACAATAATAATAATAATAATAATGACAAGAATAATAATACAATAATAACACAAAGAATAATGATAATAAAATTATAAATATAATAATAATAAGCAATTGCACAACACTAGGACTGATTTCACGGCTACCGCCAAACGTGGGGTGATCGCGCACGGGTCCAAAATCCAGAGAGAAAAAAACATTAAATGTCATAAATTTTGATCCAGGACCCAGTTTAGACCTTGGCGGGAGAACCCAGGCCAAGAATTAATAAAATAAAAATTAATTTAAGTAGGCGGGTGTGACAATTCTGCCCACCATAAACACTTTCTGCCCCTAGAAATTCACGAAGCCATACGCTGGTTATGAAAAAAGTCCATGCCCAAATAGAACCAAAAGAACCAAAGAAAATTGAGAATCTCAGAATGACCTTACTCTACATAGGTCACACCCGACTGATTCAGAAGAAAACTGAAGCCCGGGGTTGATGGGAGAACATGAAGGGGTTCTCCCCACCACAAGAACTCAACTAGGGCTGAAATTTTACACCCAAATATATCACCCCGAGAAGGGGGGAGATGTGGGAACTCCCAACTAACCCAAACTAACCTATATAGCACGAGCGAAACAACACCTCCGCAAAAACATATAAATCTTGACTCAGACCAAAGAAAACCCAAACACTAGAGAAAATCCTCCGAACAGGATATGATTTCAACAGTGAACCCGGGTGTAACTACAAGACTTAACTCCTTCGCAGGCACTTACATCTCCAAACTAACACCACTAAACCAAGATTAACCCATGCAAGGTCCAAAAATACTTTTAAGAAAAACACATGATCCAGAACACCATAATCAGACAAACAAGACTTTTTGGATTATAAACGAACACGTTCATCCAAACCTCACGACAACAAAATGATCCTACAACAATGCTAAAACTTTAATAGTGGAAGGACAAGAACGGAATGACTTTAAATGTTTCGTTACCTACACGGAACACAAAACCCAAATTGAGGTGCCACACCCACGACAACTCCTGACTGCACGCGAGCTTCACCCCAAGACCTATGGCTGGGGCTCTGATGGTTGCAGCATGTCCTTCCTCAGGGTCAGGCACTGAAATCTTGTAGTCACAGTTTCTTTCTCAGACGACAATTCCTACAAAGCTTCTCGAGATGATCTAGACACCTTCAATGACGACATGTCTATGGAGGGGTGTGACATGATGGCTTGTATGCCCTAAACATCCATACTGACGATGCGCCATTAGACGGTCCGACGAATTAGAGGTTAAAGCCACTGTAGAGAAATATTTAGAAACAAGTTCACTTGACACACTCTTCTCATCAGATGGGGGACCTTCAAGAGAAATTGGATACGGTGGATTGCCTATCGTTTGTGCTCCGGAGAACAACATAGCTAAGAACACCTCATGCACCAACTTCTCAAAAATGATGCTCCGAAAAAGGGAGGACTCGCTCCATGATCTTTGAATGAAGACCCCTGATGAAGGGATAAGTCTTCATCCAGTCCTATGACATTACCCTCAGAAAAAGAGACACAAGATCCTTGAAATGGTCAACATATGCTTTCACCGTCTGCTGGCCATGTTGAACATGCATGAGCTCTTCCACTTTCATCGTCTTCACCTCCACAAGTATAAACCATTGAACGAAGACGGCTTTAAAGACATACCAAATCATCCCAACTTGCAGTAATGGTGGGGCGAACAATTCCTACTCGTCCAGAGCTGGACCTTAGAACAGACCCAAAACAGCATGCACCCAAACAGCTTTGGGAGTTCCCAATACCCTGAAGACGCGCTCGACCTCTTCAAGACACTCCACTATCTTTAACAGACTCCAATCACCTTGAAGGATAGACAACGTCCGAGAAAGACCAAAAATTGGGCATGACTCATCAAAACTTTGGGGACCTTTCTGGGAAGCATTTCTGAATAACATATTTAACACCAATCCGAAACCGATATCAATTGAAGCAACATCAATAAAGCACCCTCATCCAAAAACAACCTTCTCAAAAAAACCAAACAACCACAAACACAACCCAAAATTCCCTGTCCAAAATTCTCATTCCATTTTAAATTCCAAATCCAACCCTTTTTTTATTTCAAAACCCCTTTCTTTGAAGACCACTCTCCAAATACCAAATCCACTTTTCAAACCAAAAATCACTTTCCAAAACCATTTTCCTCTTTAAAATCCAATTTAGAAAACAAGGTGAAGCCTTTAATTTCAAACACACCCAGGTAATCACATGAACCATTGCACATGTCTTCATCAAATTTCATTTATACGTACCAATACACACTTTCCATGCATCCTCTCACATGTGCAAACATTCTAAGGAGTACCTGAGGTTTCACCCCTAACCATTCTCGACCAATTTCCAAGCAAAGACCAGTTTTCAAAACCATAGGCTTTCTATTATAAAACCCATTTCATAAATTTAAAGTTATTTAAATGAAATAAGTCCCATTAAAAAAAACTTCTTCATTTCCAAAAACGCACTTACACCAACCAGAATGGAAACGACACTCAACTTGCATCAAACCACTAGAGTGAGGGACTAGCGGTCAAACTTAACCCGACGACATGGTAGTGGGCCATGACCCAAGTAAGCGTCAACAACTAGGAGGAATTCAAACCATGTACCCGGACTCCACATCGGTCACTACTCCTTGTGAGATCGCGATGTAGCATCAGTTTACCTCCGTTGTCATCCCTCAATCCAAAAAAAACCAGAACAAAGCAAAGACTCAATTCCCAGACTATCCCTGGCGATTCGAGGTGCGGAATAGGCGAGGGTTCATGACATCCTTCCTGTACCTAACTCCCGAGTCCCGACACACCTAATCTCCATCTACCAGACATCCCAAATAACAAGGGCCCCCTCTGATACCATTTTGTCATGAACCAACCCGGGTCGACCCTGAACCGGTCACCCGAGCCGGCCCGCGACATGGCCCGAGGGGCATTCCTGATCCCCACGGGCTGGAAACTAGTGTCGGGCATCAAAATTAAATAGGTGGGAATGATTTGGCCCAAAAAAAATAAACTAAGCAGCGGAAAAATAAATAGAACAGAAAAAAATAAATAATGAACAACCAACAACACTACTAACTTGACCACGACCAAAACTCCATGTGACCGTGTGGGTCACTCTCCAATACCACAACCAACATTGCTCAAGGTGAACAACTGAAGCTCAAACCTACAACAGAACAAAAAATAAGTAAACACTATAGGCGTGAGTATTAAAACTCAGTAGGTATGATCGAATAATTCTATCCCCAATGCACATACCATTAAACAAATAATTTATCAATTCCAGGTTTGCAATAAATTATATAAAATAAGGTTTCCACACACACACACTTTCATTTCTAAAACAAGTAACAGTCCATTTCCCTTTTTAACTTAGAAAAAGTTCAATGTTGAAATAAACATGTGCATTGCATTCTAAAACATTTTTCAATTAATTTAGAAATCCAAACTTTAGTTGTTAGTCAAAAGGAAAATCTCACACAACACACACTAAGGGCAGTGGAAAAAGTGGCACACAGGGGTTGGAAACCAAACGTGACCTCTCAATCATCCGCCACATACAAATAAACACTAAAAGAAACATGGGTCGAACCTAGGAGATCGTGAAAAATCCAGAACATACCATACATGTGACTCATCCTAAAAGCATGCTCTAACTCGATGATGTCATAACGCTCTAACGCCCAGTATAGACCTACATGGCCTAACTGAGTGGCCAAATCCCCATAGCAGCAATAACTCAGTATTCCCCTACTATGGGGATACTAGCCAGTGTGTAGTCTAAACTAGTGCGACAATCGTTCTCAGAACATTCACTCACTATGCCAGATTCCCATGTCAATACAAGCAATAAAAAGGGGGTGCGTCCACAATGTAAATTAATCAGTCACGATGCACAAACGTCACATACAGATGACGTAATAAACACACACCAAAGATCACCCCAAGTGGGTTTTCCAAAATAATCTATTTTATTAAAGTACCAAACGGGCCTTCACCAATTTTAAAGAAAGACCTCATTTCTCGAGAAAACTCAAAACACTTGTTGAAAAGAAATAATTTATCTTTAAAACTAGAACATCATTTGAAAATCTGTGAATTGTGTTTAAATAAAAAACATGCATTCTTTCAATATTGGGTGTCCACTCGTCAGGAAAATGTTTCACGTGTCATGTATAAAATAAACGGCTCTTTTACACCGAATAATCATTTAGAAGTTTATTATCTTATATTATTTATCATTCATTAAAAATTAATAAAACAACAAGCAATTAATAAATTCTAAATCTAATGGTAAGTGCAGTGGGGGACCTACGTCGGCTCGCTGTCCAAACATAATGGCACATCACGCCTCGCACAAATGCAAAAACATGCACAAGACGATGACCGAAGTACCGTGAGTCTTCCTCACTGACACGCTGCAACAACCGCACAACTAAAACGCATAAACATGGACTCAAAACAATTCAAACAAAAAACCAGCGCAAAAGAACCAGCTCGACATATTTTCAAAACACATCTCACACCATCAACCTTCTTTATTAAACCACTTTAAAATCTACAAAGTTTTTTTAAGAACCAAACAACACCAAAACAACTCACTAATTATATTAAAGTTCCGCCGGGTTATTTCAAGAGAACACCAGAATACAAAACCAGACAAAAACGCACAACATGATGAAATTAACATTTAAAAGCATGTGCGCCTAAACATGTTTTCTAAAACCAAATTCGCAACATCCACACTGCTTAATAAATCATTTAAATTTTTTATAAAATAATTTTTAAAAACATACTGCATCTTTAAACTCACGAAACCAACTTAAAACTCTTAAAAAACACATTCATGATCAAACACACAGAACGCCACATTGGCGTCACACCAAAGAACAACTACAACCCTTGCACATTTTAATAAACCAACAACACAGTTTATAAAACACTAAAAATGTATCAACATGGATTTTCAAAGAAACAAAACACTCGTATCACATAACCATGATGCTAAACACAACAGAAACATATTAATCCTCAAGTAAGACTATATTCCAACCCAGAAAACTGATCAATGAATATACTAAATTAATTAAATAGGAGAAACAATTAATCAAACAATACCTATAGGTAGAAACACCAATCTCAGCCATTGGCGAACCTCCCAAAATTGGTGCCAAACCCTGTTCACACCGCAACCGCACCTGCGGGATGCCAAAACCAACATACTGGATAAGATCTCGCACACAAAAAAATATGGTTTAACTTCAAACAATAACCCTAACAATGGATAACCTCAAAAAAGAAAACTCTCACCACAAAGGGGGTTGTGGGTTGGCTGTCCATGGGTTAGGGTGAAGGGTCATGCGCGCAAGAGGCGAGCAGGGGGTCTGCGTTGCCGAAAAGGGGTGAGCAGGGGGTTAGGTTCACCGGAAGAAGTTTCTACTGGCCGGAGGGGTGCCGGAAAAGGGAAGGCCAATGGGAAAATTGGCAGAAAAAAAGGGGCGCCGGAGGGGCTGGCAGGGGGCGCCGGAGCACTGGCTGGAGCAGGGGGAACACGGGAGGAGGCTGGCAGAGCGGCAGGAGGCCGGAGCTGGAGGCTGGTCGGGGTGCTGAGGGGCTGAGGCTGAGGGTAGGGGTGCAGGTGGGGCTCTGGGAAGACACGACATCTTGAGGGTGAGGGACAAAGGCGGACAAGGCTGGGGGTCGGGTGTAGCGCGGAGCGAGGCTGGCAGCCGGACGGGGAATGCGGCACAGAGGAGAGTGGTGCAGCAGGCGACAAGAGGCGATCAGAAGCGGTGGATCTTGGCGGGTGCACGGCGGCTGGATAGGGGAGAACCGGGGAGGGAGGGCGTTCGCTAGAGTCAGCGCAAGGAACTGCAGGAGCAGCTCGGGTATAAGAAAGCCAAAAAGAGGGGGGGGGGGGTGCGCCGTGGGCATTAGGGTTTACAGAATTTTTTTTCATTTAATTGATTAGTAAGATCATTATAATAACAATAACAATAATAATAATAATAATAATAAATAGACCAGCAATTGATATTTAATAGGTTCAATAATAATAATAATCATAACAAAACCAAAGATGACGATAATAATAATAATGATAATAATATATAAAAATGATAATAAAAATAATAATGATAACAATTATGACAATAATAATAATAATAATAATAATTATAATAATAATAATGACAAGAATAATAATAAAATAATAATACATAGAATAATGATAATAAAATAATAAATATAATAATAACAAGCAATTGCACGAAACTAGGGTCGGTTGGGCGGCTACCGCCAAACGTGGGGTGACCGGGCACGGGTCCAAAATACAGAGAGAAAAAAACATTAAATGTCGTAATTTTGGATCCAGGACCCAGTTCGGACCTTGGCGAGAAAACTCATACCAAGAATTAATAAAATAAAAATTAATTTAAGCAGGCGGGTGTGACAGACCCACACAGGATCCAAAACCATCTATTCTGTCAGACCCACACTAGATCCAGTAATAGTAGTCAAAACTATCGGACCACACATGATCTTGGAATAGTAGTCAGAGCTATGGGACCCACACAGGATCAAGGAACAGTCATCAGAGCCCAGCCAACCACATGGTTTCCACAAGCACGCTTGATTCAGGGAGGTTCCGCTCATCAAGCCAAGTGTCGACGTGTTAACTGCCACCAAGTCCCACAAAGAAGTATCTCAAAGTTCTGTCTCGTCATAGGGGTCTCAACGTAATAGACAGCGCGTCAATCGGATGCCCGATCTGTGGTTTATTAGCCTTCTAGTCTCGAGGGCCCAGTTAGATTCGTGTATGATCCAACCTGACCGTATCTCAACATTACCCCAAACTCCAATGGGGTGAACTCAAAGGGACCATCGTGCTCCAAGAATACCAGCGCTATTGATGGTTCGTCAAACGGACGTCTGGTGCCAAAGATATGGTCAATGGAAGTAAAGGGTTAGAAGTGGGCCCAGGTCTGGTCCGACACGGGTGGACTTACCCAGCCTAACTTAGTCTGGGCCGAAATGGTCTGGGTCGACCCGGTCAGGCCTGTTGGGTCTGGCCCGACACGATAGGTCCAGCCCAGCCGGCCGCAAGGGTGGCTCGACCCAGGCTCGGGGCTGGCTCAGCCTGGTGCGTTGCGAAGGCACGAATAGGCGCGACATGGACCGAAGGGTGCAACTGGGCAATTTCGGCCAGGGCACCGCGAGGGGGGCCGGTTCGCCAGCTCGACCGGGAGGCCGTAAGGGGCCCAGTTTGCCTTCTCTGCCAGGAGGCCGCAAGGGGGATGACAGGTGGCCGGTTCAGGCGCGACCAGGTGGGAAGTCAGGCGACCGGTTCGGCAAGGGCTCGGCCAACGCGGGCGGCCAGAAGGGTGGCCAGTTCGGCCAGGGCGTGACCAGTGCAGGCAGCCAGTTCGGACAGGGTGCGACCATCGTGGGTGGTCAGCTCGACCACGGCGCAGCCGGTGCGGCCGGCTAGGTGGGTGGCCTTGTGCGCGGCTGGCTGGGTCAGTGCGGGCTCGGCCGGGGTGCATGGGTGGCACGGTCGGCCGGGAGGCCTGGCCGGTGGGGGCCCGGCCGTGGTGCGCGGGAGGCGCAATCGACCAGGAGGCCGGGCCAGTGTGGGCTCGGCTGGGCGGTAGTGTCGAAAACCGCAGGGGCGGGGCGGTCCACAGAGGCCGCGGGTAGTGCAGCCTTTGTCGTCTCCCTCCGTCACCTCGTCATTGTTACATCGCCATGCCAAGAACGCCAATAAAGAAAAATCAATGGAGGGTGTCGGGCCATGTTAGTTTGGCCCGCACCCTCCGTGTTTAGGGAGGTATCAATTGTCTCTTCAATAATATCAGATGATTAACAACACCTTCGCAACAATCCCTTTTTCTTCAATGAAGAGTATAAGAAAATGGTTATAACATCATCAAGCAATAAACCCCCTACCTTTTGATTATCAGTCGTCATTTGTTGACGGAGGTGTGGGAAGTAGATGAAGAGAATATTTGTTCATCACGTCCGCTACACGTTTCCAAATCTGATATTTGCCGGCTCGTGGAAGATGCTCCACATTGATAGGATTCGAGGAAGGAAGTCGAAGAAGAAATCTTCATCGGTGTTCTTCAGGTTCTTCGTTGGTAGCATTCTTCATTGGAATCATTCTTCGTTGGGAGCCTTCTTCCAATATTTCACCCAAGTTCCTCCTTTCTCCAGTTCCACCAAAACGCCAAGTGAAATAATATTAGATTGGGTTATCTAATGTTATGTTGATATAACAACTCAATTTGGAGAATTAAAATTAAGTGGCTCCACCTAATTAATGCATGAGAGTTGTCATGGATTAATTATGGGAGGTCAAGGGGTTTCTCCCCAATTAATGGGGAGGGTTGAGGAGGTTTTATCCTCCTCTATCAATAGGGGTCAGGTGGTCCCCACCCCTATTATTCAGAAGAGAGGTTAAGCGATCTCGGGTGGTCCCCACATCGTATCCTCTCGCGGGAGGTTATGTTTGGGTGGGCCCCACCACCATATCCTCTCATGGGAGGTTAAAGTGTGGTGAACCCACCTCCAACCTCCATGAGGAGGTTTTAACCACCTCACACCGAACGACGACTCAAGATAAAATAAAGTGTTTCACGCTTTATTTTATTATTATTAATTTTTTGAAAATCCAAAAACCAACATCAATTCTTGACCAACTGTCGTCGAGGCGGTAGTCTTCTTAAGCGAATACCAGCTCTACGAGTTCAACGGTGCCCTCTTATTTCAATTCTGAGCACCGGTTCAAAATTTATAAAATACTGCCCATACGTTTACTAAACATACATGAAAAAAATTTAGAAATTGATTGCGGGCACCCCGGGCCTCAGAATCAAGTGTCGTAAATTTTCGCGAACACATAAAATTCCCATGATTTTTTTTAAAAAAATTCTACTGGATTTCCGGGTCTTTACATTCTCCCCACCTCAGAGATTTATGTCCCTGTAAGCTAAAACTCGAACTAAGGGAAAAAATGGGGTTACTGAGCTCACATCTGAGCCTCCTGCCCCCATGTGCTCTCATGGAGGTTCCCAAGCTGCCAGTGAACGCGCACAAGAGGTATCGAACGTCCTTGTAGGACATGATCCTATCGATCCTCAATCTCCACTGGAACCTCCATAAAAGTCTCCCCGTCATCGACATCTAGCTCCCCATGGTCGATGATGTGTGAAGGGTCGTGCACGTATCTCCCCAGCTGGGATACGTGGAAGACGTCGTGCACCCGGTGCGACGGAGGTGGAAGAGCCAGGGCGGTAAGCCACCTTGCCTACTCTTTTGAGGACCTAGAAAGGTCCACTGAACCTTGGAGATAACTTTCTACCTTGACCAAATCTCTATAAACCTCATCGGGGTGAGACCCATAAAAAGACATGGTCTCCATCCTCAAACTCCAGAGGTCTCCATCTCCTGTCAGCATATGACTTCTGGCTGCTCTGTGCAGTCTTCATCTGCTTCTGGATGATCTGCACCTTCTTTGTGGTATCTTGTACCATCTATAGTCCCACTAGTGTTGACTCCCCAGGGTCTTCCCAGCATAGTGGCGATCTTCAAGGTCGACCATACAAGGCCTCAAAAGGTGCCATCCCAATGGTGGAGTGATAACTATTGTTGTAGTCAAACTCCACCAAAGGTAAGTGATCCTCCCAGCTGCGACCGAAGTCAAGGACACAAGCACACATCATGTCCTCAAGGGTCTGAATAGTCCTCTCAATCTGGCCATCTTTCTATGGATGGAAGGAGGTGCTCAGATGAAGCTGCATCCCAAAAGCTTCTTCCAACTCCTTTCATAGTCGGGAAGTAAAGTGTGTGTCATTATCAGAGACAATAGAAGAAGGTAATACTTGTAGCCGCACAATATCTTGCACGTAGAGGCATCCCAAACTCTATACTAATCCCTACTCTTTAATCGGTAGGAAGTGGGCCGACTTGGTGAGTCGGTCAATGATCACCCTAATCGAGTCATGTCCACTGGATGTACATAGAAGAACCCCCCACAAAGTCCATGTATATCCCATATCAGTTACACTATGGGACCTATAAAGGTTGGACCAAGCCTGATGGTACCTAATTCTTCACCTTCACTTGCTGGGAAGTGAGGCATCGAGAGACAAACTCCACTACCGCCTTCTTCATACCTGGCCACCAGTGTTGTCGTCGAAGGTCCTGGTACATCTTCGCCACTCCTTGATGTACTGCTAGAGGGGGTGTGTGGAACTCCCTCAATCATTCCTCCTGAAGTGACACTAGCACCATATTACATCCTCTAAAGAAGATGACGTGCTCCCCACATTTAAAAATCTATCAGGTTCCTTCCCTGGAGATATCTGAGCACGTCGCGTCTTACTGTCAGTGTCCCCATGCTACGCTTCCCCGACTCGCTGAAGAAGTGGAGGAGTGACTGTAAGAGACTGTAGAAAAGCTTCTCCATCTCTATCCACAAAGGATATCTGAAAAGTGGTCAGCTACTCCGTCACCTCATCTAGCAGCTATATACCAGATCACCTATTGAGTGAATCTGCTATAATATTCCCCTTCCTAGGAGTATAGACTATCTCGAAGTCATAGTACTGGAGGAACTCAATCCATCGTCGCTGTCTCAGATTCAGGTACTTCGGAGAGAAGATACACCTGAGACTCTTATGATCAGAGTACATGGTAAAACACTAACCCATAAGATAGTTTCTTCACATCTTCAAGGCCAATACAACTGCTTCTAACTCCAGGTCATATGTAGTGTAGTTCTACTCATGTTGTCTCAGCTGCCGAGAACCCTTCGTGATCACTGCTCTTTCCTGCATCAGGACACACCCGAGTCCTGTCCTTGATGCGTCATAGTAGACTACATACCCTATGCCTTCCTCTGCAATCCTCAAGATTGGGGCACTAGTCAGCCTCTGCCTAAGCTCTTGAAATATTTTCTAGTATCTCTCTGACCACACGAAGGGTTTCCCCTTCTCCATCAAGGCTGATAGTGGTGATGCAACTCTAGAGAAGTCTGGTAAGAACCTCTAGTAATATCCAGCCAATCCAAGTAAACTTTGTACCTCCATCACACTCTTGGGTGGATCCCAAGCAAGTACTGCCTCAATCATTGCTAGATCCACTGCAACTCCCGCCTCCAAGATAACATGTCCCAAGAAGTGAACCTCTCGAATCCAAAACTGGCACTTCGAGAGCTTACCATAAAGTTGGTGCTCTTGGAGTGTGTCCAGTACTACCATTAAATGGTAGGCATGCTCCTCCTCAGTAGTCGAGTTGATCAGAATATCGTCAATGAAAACTATGAAAAAGCGATTGAGGTATGCCTGGAAGATCCTGTTCATGAGTCCCATGAACACTAATGGAGCGTTGGTTATGCCGAATGGAATAACCAGGAACTCGTAGTGGCCATACCAACACCTGATGGTCGTCTTCTTCACATCCTTGTCTCAAACTCTGAGCTGGTGATAGCCTGATCTGAGGTCTATCTTTTAGAATCCCTTCAGCTGATCAAAGAGGGTGTCGATCCTTGGGAGTGGGTACTTGTTCTTCATGGTCATCTGGTTCAGGAGACGGTAGTTGACACAACGCCTAAAGCTCCCGTCCACCTTCTTGGAAAATAGAATCGGGGCTACCCATGGAGAAACACTGGGCTGGATTAATCCCTTCCCCTACAAGTCCTCTAGCTATACCCGTAGCTCACGAAGCTCAGCGGGAGCCATCCGATATGCTAGAGTTGATATCGTTACAATCTTGGGGTATAGGTCAATGTAGAAGTCCACCTCTCTGTGAGTAGGTAGTATTGGAACACCTTCAGGGAAAACATCCGTGTACTGGTCCATCACTACAGGATAGCTCAGACTCTCTACATCTACAGCTCCGATGGTAATTCATGCCAACTAATGAGTGATTGGCTGCAACCTCCTCCGAGTAAGTCTGTCCTATACTGCAAATGCTCCCTTATCACCGGTGAAGGTGAACCTTGTCCCATCCATGCAGACACACTGCTCTTTGTGCCTAATACAGTCGATCTGAGCATGGAATATAGATAACCAGTCCATACCCATGATGATTTCGTAAGGCCTCGATGCCACTATGAGGAAATCCCAGCTGAAGCTCTCGCCTCCTAGAGTAAGCTCACACTGCCAGAACTAGTCTGTAATTGTCGAGTCTGCTCCCATAGGGGTATCTAGCCATAAGGATCAAGCCAACGGATCCATTGGAATCTCCGAGCTCTGAACGAGGGAAGTGGAAATGAAAGAGTGATTGACACCTGTGTCTATATGAACTTCAACAATGGTGGAGTAGACATAGATCATACCTCGAATCATCTCTGGAGCTCCATGGTTGTATGCCTCAGCTTCCTAGATGTGAGCTCTCCCCTGTCCACCTACTCCTTGCGGTCGGGGTGGACCTCCTGGTGGTGGTGGTGGTGGTAACACCTCAAAACTGCACCCACTTCCAGCTGCACGACTAGATCCTCTGCCACGTCCACCTACTCCCGGAAGACCACCTCGATCAAATATCTGCCTCTACCTAGGCAGCCCTTCGACCGTCTGTTGAGCATCCGAATGATGGGTTGAATAGTCACGAGGCATGTGACCCTCACTACCACTTTTGAAACACTACCTGATCCTCACATGACTGGATCTAACTCGTGTGCCTCGCACAACCGATCCCATGTCCCGAGGTTTTAAACTGGATGGTCTGGTTCGCTTGCACCTCCACGACATCAGTCTATTGTCTGCTGCAGAAGACTCCACTACATGATGTCATGTGGTGGGTCTCGCTGCTGGTGACTGCTCAGCAAGGAAACTCTCCACTAAGAGGGCTCTCTCCAACACCCCCGCCTACGTCGGGATACTGAGGGAGATCATCGAAGCTCTGATCTCTCGCCTGAGCCCCTGATCAAAGGTCCAGACCCTGAAGAATTGGTCGCGTACCATATCTATGGAGTAGTTCAAGAGGTCAGTGAACCTCACTGAGTACTGAGCTACCGTCATACTACCCTACTGTAGATGCAGTAATTCCTGGATCCGTACCACACGTAGGGTGGTTGGAAAAAACTATCCCCGAAACGGGCTCTCGAAGTCTGCCCAGAGAAGGGTCACCTCATCATGCACCTGAAGCATCAGGCCCCACCATCTGCATACTTCTTCTTGAAGGATAATCGTGGAAAGGATCACCATAAGGTCTGCTGTTTCCTACCAGTCTGAAAACTCCCACTACAGCCTCTAGCCAATACTCATCTGCCTGTGGGTCCATCTCGCCCATTTACATGGGTGGTCTCTGGCGCTAGAACTTTTGAAATGTGCTCAGGCAGAATGTACTCTCTACTACTAGGGATGGTGGCATCAGTGGCTCAACGGGTAGTGGTGCCAATGTAGCCTCTACTGTAATTGGGCCCTACACTGAGGCCTCATCTCTTGGTGGGTTTCCATCTCGTACAACTCTCGGAACCCTGGATGGTAGTTTGTGTGGAGGAATCCTGAAAAGAAACAGTTGCGCCAAATTCAATAAGTTATACCTGGTGAGATGACTCAATATATCACAAGAAAACTCTTGATAACACACACACAATTAGTGTTTTCGTGCACCAAGTCGGAAATCAGAAGTCAAGGTCCTTGTGTATGGATATGTCGACCACCACACCAACACTAGACTCCTTGAATTGAAAACCACACTCAATACCATTAACACTATTGCGTCACTGAAAATAAAGATTAGAGTCCTAAGTTCTGTGGTAGAACCAACTCCTCTGATACCAATTTGTCAAGACCTATCCCCCGGGGCCCATGCCGTGACTACCACAAACTCGCCTTCCATAGCCCAGGGGATAGCAACTAGCACTAAAGGCATTATTCCATAAATCTAGGAAGGCATTTCATTTATATAGAGTAACCTCACACTATAGAGTACGAGCTGAAAACAAAACACTAAGTAAAGTTGTATACAAAAGAGTGCTGAAAAAAGTAAAGGGGGATAGAAATAAAAACCGAATAGGAAGGTACAAGTACAACTAATAAGTAAGTACAACTGAAGAAAAGTAAAGCAGCCACAGGATCGTCCTCCAGGATTTCTACCTGAAGGGTATGTACAGATGGCCTACTTAGCACTCCACGTATGTTAGTCTCCTCCATGCACCGACTCGTTGTAAGGTCCACCTCCAAGTACCGTCCAGTCCTGCTACCCAGCCTCATTCATCTCTGTCCATCGTCTGCATCCAACACAATGAGGTGCAGGCATAGCCCATGAAGGGGTGAGTATAAAAATATTTAGTAGAGACCTCGAGACCCTGAAGGTCTCACAAAATCCAACAAGGATAAACCACAAAGTATGAAATCAACAGATAACCCCACTTAGGTATATGCCCATACATATACCTAAGTTATCAAGTAATCCATATCCATCACGAGGAAACACAAGAGTTACTGACTCATCTCACACAGGTAAACAACTTTTGTACAGTGATAGAGATGATCAGATATAGTCACTGATTCATCTATGTTATCGGACCCACACAGAATCTTGGACTAGCAGTTGGAACTGTCGGACCCACACAAGATCTAGGAAAACTAGTCAGAGCTGTCGGACCCACATGGGATCGAGGACAAGCTAAGCTGTCATACCCACATAGGATCCAGGACTAGCTATTCTGTCGGACCCACACAGGATCCAGGAACAAAAGTCAGAACTGTCAGACCCACAGAGGATCGAGGAATAGTAGTCAGAGCCGTCAGACCCACACAGGATCCAAGAATAGTCGTTAGAGCACAACCAGCCACAGGGTTTTCACAAAGCACGCTTCATTCTGGGAAGGTCCTCTCCTCAAGACAAGTGCCAATGCGTCAAATTCCATAAATTCCCATGAAGAATTATATGAAAGGTCCCTCTCATCATAGGGGTCTCAACATAATAGACGGAACGTCAATCAGATGCCTGGTATGTGAGTTATTAGCCTCTTAGTCCCGGGGCCCCGATTGGATTTGTGTACGATCCTACCAGTCTGTATCTCAACATTACCCCAATATCTAGTGGGGTGAACTCAAAGGGACCGTCATGCTCTAATAATACCAGTGCCACTGACAATTCATCAAACAGATGTCTGGTGCCAAAGATATGGCCAAAGGAAGTAAAGGGTCAGAAGTGGGCCCGGGTCCGGTCCGACACAGTCGGACCAACCCAACCCAACTCAATCTGGGCCAACCTGGTCTTGGTCGACCTGGTCAGGCCTGTTGGGTCTGGCCCAGCACGCTAGGCCCACCCCTGCTGGCCGTGAGGGTGGCTCAGCCCGGGCTCGCGGCCAGCTCAGCCTGGTGCGTTGTGAAGGCGCGCCTCAGCGCGACATGACCCGAATGGCACAACTGGGCCAGTTTGGCCAGGGCACCGTGAGGGGGGCCAGAAGGGGGCTGGTTCTCCGGCTCAGCTGGGAGGCCCCACGGGGGCCGGTTCATCGGCTTGGCCAGGAGACCGCAAGGCGGTCATTTCGGGCGCAACCAGGCGGGTGGCCGGGCGGCCGGTTCGGCTAGGGCGCGACCAGCACGGGTAGCCAGGTAGGCTGCCAGTTCATCCAGGGCGCAGCCAGCATGGGCGGCAAGGCGTGCGGCCCAGTGGGCGGCCATGCGGGCTGCCAGGCGGGCGGCCATGCGGGCGGCGGGCTAGGTGGGCGCGGGCTCAGCCGGAGCACGCGGGAAGCACGGGGGACCAGGAGGCCGGGCCGGCGTGGGCTCAGCCGGGGTGCGCGAGAGGCGCGGTCAGACAGAAGGTCGGGCCAATGTGGGCTCGGCCGGGGGCGGTGCGAAACGCCGCAGGGGCAGCGTGGTCCACAGAGGCTGCGGGTAGTGCAGCCTTGGTAATTTCCATCTGTTGCCTCATCATTGTTATATCGCCATGCCAAGAACACCAAGAATGAAAAATCGACATATTATGTCAGGCCATGTTAGGTTGGCCAGCACTCTTCACGTTTATGGAGGTATCAATTGTCTCATAAAGAATAGAAGATGATCAACAACACTACCACAAAAATCCCTTTTTATCTAATTAAGAGGATAATAAAAATGGTATAACATCATCAAGCAATAAGCCCATTAATTTTTTATTATCGGTTGTCGGTCGTTGACAGAGCCATAATAAGTAGATGAAGATAATATTCATTCTTCGCGTCCGCTACACATTTCCTAATCCAAGTTGCACTGGCTCGTGGAAAACGCTCCACGTCGGTAGGATTCGAGGAAGTCAAAGAAGAAATCGTCGCCGACATTCTTCACATTCTTCGTTGGAAGCATTCTTCGTTGGGAGCCTTCTTCCAATATTTCTCCCAAGTTTCTCCTTTCTTCAGTTCCAACAAAATTCCAAGTGAAATGATATTAGATTGGGTTGTCTAATATTACGTTGGCACAAGAACTCAATTTGGAGAATTAAAATTAAGTGTCTCCACCTAATTAGTGCATGAGAGTTGTTATGGATTAATTAAAGGAGGTTAAGGGGTTTCTCCCCAATTAATGGGGATGGTTGAGGAGGTTTTATCATCCCCCATCAATAGGGGTTGGGTGGTCCCACCCATATTATTCAAAAGAGAGGTTAAGCGATCTCGGTTGGTCCCCACATCATAACCTCTCGTGGGAGGTTATGTTCAGGGTGGGCCCACCTGCCATAACCTTTCATGGGAGGTTAAGGTGTGGTGGTCCCACCTCTGTCCTCCATGAGGTGGTTTTAACCACCTCACACCAAATAGCGGCTAAAGAAAAAATAAAGTTTTCGACACTTTATTTTATTATTAATTTTTTTTGAAAAGCCAAAAACTAACATCAATTCTCAACCAACTGTCGTCGAGGTGAAAGTCTTTTTAAGCAAATAACAGCGCTGCAAGTTCGGCAGTCCCCTCAGATTTCAATTCCAAGAACCGGTTCAAAAGTTATAAAATCTCACCCATACATTTACTGAACGCACCTGAACAAAACTTGAGAAATTGATTCCGGGCACACCAGGCCTCAGAATCAAGCGCCATAAATTTTTGTGGACTCGTAAAATTTCCATGTATTTTTTTGAAAAAAATTTCTAGGGGATTTCCAGGTCTTTACATTGGTGAACCTTGTGGGAATTTTCCCAAGGTGTTTGTGAGTGAGGAAAAAGAACACTGGAAAGGACAAGTGTTGGCCTATGGGGAAAATCATTAGTTAGATGACCCGTTCAGACATATGGGTGGACCCTAGGGTAGAAACCACGTGTCTGCGGGGCAACTGGTGGTACCTAGCGGGCCAAGACCTGACGACCATCTTATAGCGGGGTGTTTATGCTGTCACAGGGACCTAGTTGTTACACTTTAGGCCATTGGAGGGTCTATTGAATTATAAGATTTCCGGTAAATTCCTTTTATATTTAAGAATACTGTTTCCTCAAATGAATCAATTTTAATAATAAAATAAATTGTAGAAAAATTTTAGAAATTGAGTTTGTCAAAATAAACTTCATTTTTTAATTTATAATGTCTAAATTATCTTAGGGTAAATTTTTGGTATTTTTCTCAGAAACTTTATTTTTTGATTAATAGTGAAAAATACTACTTTTTAGTTAAAAACAGTCTTTTCGTTTAAATAAATATTAATGATAAAATAAATTTTAATTTTTTTGAAGGTGAAATTATATAAATTATTCATCTATTAGTACAATTTAGTTCATTATAATCAATTTATCTTTAAATTGAATATAAAAACATAATAAACTTTAGAACTTCTTTGTACTTTAAAAACCCATAATTGTGCCCCGTCCACAAGATTTGAATTAATCTTATTTTTTCCGCTTATGTTAATTGAATTTAGAAAAACCAACATGAACCATTGTTATCTATATAATATTTATAGTATAATAATATCAGATCAATTATTAACCAAAAATACTAGTAAAAGTGATTAAAGGTAATCACAATAATTAAGGTCAAATTAAGCTTAATTAGGGGGTAAACCGTAATCTTAAGAGCCCAAATGACTTATAAACTTGTAAAAAACCATTTTATGGATATATTTCGTCCATAAACCTTCCATTATTGATTTATTTTTATTTTTATGACATTTTTTATGTAAGAGCATGTGTACACTTAACCTGTTTTAAAAAATTTCAAGTGAGTCATTTTCCTTCCCTATAAAAGGTCACCATCGATCCCACATCCCCCACCACTGAAAACTCTTGGTATCACCCAATATATGCCCAATACACTTACCAAAATCCTTCCCTTATTCATAGAATCCTTCCCTTTGGTAGAAAGAAATTCAAGGAACCCTTATGGCACAAACCAAATGGACTAACCTGATTAAGAGGTAACATATTCTCTCAAGTACTTTATTTTATTTTCCTTATTCACCCCTAAACTATATTTATTCCTTTCTTGCATAAAAAAATTATCCTTAATATAATAATTTTTTTATGATAATTTTTTGACATACACTTACCCACACCTTCATCTAACGGGTAGCGAACATATTGTTTATGTGTACGGAGAACTACCGCCTCACCAAAGGATGATTATTTATTTTTTCTAACTACCTCTCATGTTGGAAATTATAATGGAAACAATATTTATATATGTTATATATTTTATTTATTATATCTTTAAGCTTATTTATTTCTTTAAAAAAATATATTTTTACTTCCTATTTGGTGTTAATATGATAATTTCGTTGGTGGAAGTGCGGACTACTGCCCCTCAAAGCGATAAGAGTCATTCACACACTACATTGATTGTATTAAGGATGGTTTTAGTGAATATTTTTGATATATATGATATAATAAATCTATTATAATAATGATATATATATATATATATCTCTGTGTGTTTCATTTACTTTCTTTCTTTCAACATGAAAATTAAACAGAAATAACATTCTTGCGTACATACGACTTACTACCTCTATGAATGGTGTATTCTGTTTCATACTTATATATTCAATATATTATTATAATAAAAATATAATTAATATAAATAATATATATATATATATATATATCATTTTTTACATTATGGAATCATGATATAAGTATAAGGACCAAAGATATAACAAATTATGACACCTGTTATGAATGAAGGGAATATTACCCAAAGTGAAACCTTAACATAGAATGGTTAAAAAATAGGAAATATATGGTCATAAAAACTCTATATGGTATTATATATAATAATATGTTTCCTTATAATATTTAAATAAATTTATATTTATTATACAGGTTTTTTAACGAGTACGTTGAGAGTCAAGACACAAGGTAATGGTATTTTATCTCACTATTTATTTCCATGATATAAATGCTATGTTCGCCACTCTTTCATTTTTTATGGTGTATGAGCTTATCATTACTATCTTCCATGTATATTAAATTTAAATTTATAGGTATTCACATATAAATTTTATGATTTTTATTTCATCATTTAAAAGCTTAAAAAGTTACAAAATTGGTGAAATAGTTTTGTCACAATTTTCATTATTTAAGACTCATGCTTTGTAATTCACCTAAATTATCCTCGAGGTGTATATATTTCTATTTTACAAGTTAAAATATAAATTTACTTCTTTTAGGGATATTTAAAGATTTATGAAATTTCCTTTTCTTATATGGAGAGTATGATCCCTTGTTACAAAGTTAGAAGAGTTTATTGAGAAAATCTTATTGTTTTTCAAGATTGTTTATGTTTATGGTTCCTTTGAGGATTCTTATGATCGATATCTCAAGAAAATTCATGAATTATATTATCATATAGTTATTATTTATTTATTCATATATTAGTACAATTTATTATACTCTTTAGTATATAATAAATTCAAGAATGTGTTTTTATGAAATCCCCACTTTACCTAATCTTCGGTCAGAAATCTATATTCCTTTAAAATCATGTTTTACCAAAAGGGTTTCCAAGAATATTAAAAAATTATCCTATAATAATTAAAATACATTTTTTCCCTTTTGGCCTTTTAACAATTTTTTATATGAATGTTCTTCACACATTTCAAATGAGGCATTTTTTCTAACCTTTTTATCATTAAACAGGAAAGTTCTTTTTACCTCATACGACATGTATAGATTATCCACTATCAATCCTTTGAAGATTTATTTTTATTATTAATGGATAATTTTTATGATATTTTTAAAATATATTTTCAAATAAATACTTTTCAAAATTTCTGCAACCTTATTTTATAAATTTTCATGGAAAATGGGTTTAAAAATAATTTCAAGCCTCATTTATATTTTTTAAATTATTTTCAAAGAAATGGTTTTCAGAACATTTTCAAGATTCTTTCATATGATTTAACATAAAATGATTTTCATAATATTTTCATTATTTATTTATATGTTATCAAATTCTTTTCATGAAAGTGGGTTTTAAAATGTTTTGAGGCTTATTTTATATGTTATAAAGGAAAAAGGTTTTCAAATTTTTTTCAAGTCTTCATTTAAAGTATTCGATGTATTTACTAAGAAAATTATTTTCAAATGGCTTTATTTATTAAAAATAAATTTTCAAATAATAAAGGATATTTTTCTCAGGAAACATTTTTGAGAGGTATATGAGAATCATTTTCTATCTAAGATGACATCCATTGATTATACTCATACCCTTATAGGAAATTAACTAAAGTTTCCATTCATATTATTTCTATGAATGTGTTATTATTAATTTCATGATATTTATCAAAGACGTTTCTCTTACACGTGTTTTATGTTTATGAAATCTGTTTTTGTTCCATGGGTTATATGTTTATGAAATCTATTTCTCTTTCACTAGTTATGTGTTTAGGAAATACATTTATCATTCACAGGTTATGTGTTTATGAAATCTATTTCTCTTTCATGGGTTATATGTTTATGAACTCCAATTCTATTTCATGGTTTATTCTTGAGATTAAATGGTTATTAAACTTTTATCTTTTTTCATAGGTTATGATATGTTTACATGTTGATGATACCCATTTCATTACATTGGTTATGATATCATTATTTATGATTTTTTGGGACATGTATGTATGATTTCACTATGAGATGACTTAGACCTATATTTCCCTCAAATTCATTGGGTAAAGATTTATATGTCATGAGATAGAGATGGATGACGTGAGAAATGAACTTGATTCAGTATTATAGGGATGAAATGAGAAATGAAATCAGTTTAGTAATACAGGTATGGAATGAGGAGTGAACTTGGTTTAGTAATACATGGCCATAATGGGGTGTGAAATCAGTTTTTAAGGACATTTTCCATCAATATGTACTTAGAATTGATTAATTTACTACTAGGGAAATAATATTATATTTTTATGTGTTCTCCACAATTCCATGTTTTATTCCTATGTTATTATTTCATGTATTATGTTCTTTATTTCATTATAATTCATGTCTCGTTAACTTCCAATCTTCATTATGATATTTAATATGTAGGGTATGATATTTGAATTTAATGCTCAAATTCCATACCCATTTTTTAATGTTATGCTAACAAATTTCCTTTATTTACTATACTAAGCATCTGAGCTCACCACTTTCTTATGTTTTTTTCCTCTAGTTATGAAGATAGGTTTTAGGTTAAGGTATTAAAGTTAAATATCTTTATGTGAGATGTTTAAGATATTTCACTAGGATATAAGAATTTTTTCCATGTTTCCAAAGACACTAAACTATTACAGTCCTTGGGAAATTATTTTTTTAATGTACTGAATATTCATCTAAAATGACTTAATGTACATGTATGTTAAGCCTGGGTCACCATAGTTTTGGATAACCCTGGGTGTCATCAAAAAGCTGAGGGATAAAAACCTTATTTCATGTGTTCTATAAATTTATTATTTAATAACATATTTATCACTTTATTTAATTCAAAATATATATACTAAGATTGTATTTTTTTACATGGATCTGTTAACCTACTGAGTTTTACTTACAACCTAGATGGGCCCTCATTTGGTACCCCAAAATATTCCATGGATATTGGTTTGGACAATGGAATGGAACCCTATTGCTGATTGTTGCATACTGGATGGTTTGGATTTTATAGGTGATACCTACATTTTGTTTGAGAATGGTTTCATTAGATTCTTTTAAAAATATCACCGTATTTTAACCTTTTGAATTTCAACATGTAATTTAGTTATATTTATTCCAGAAACAACATGATACTATTGTTAGTGGATTATATATTTTGACATATTCTACCATGGATTCACTTTGTGAAAATTTATATATATTTTTACTCTATTATAATTTATGATTTTGTTGAAACTATTTATAATATGGTATAGTCAGTCCAATATATTCCATACATCCTCAATTTTAGTTTATATCCTCTAGAATATGGGGAGGTGCGCCTGAGGTCATATAACCCAGATGGCTTGGCCATGTGAGGGAGAATCTGACTTGAGAAGATAAAAAGTGTTACCAAATAATAAGGATCATATTCTATTGGTTTATTATATCGGTAAGGTATAAAGTATAGTAGTATTTTTCTCATTCTGGCAGTGAGATCACACATTAGAGTATTTAATCCATGTGTGAGGGGAAAAACCAACTTCCCATGGATGAGATTTTTGTTCATATTGTTTAGTAGTTATAGTTTGGAATTTATTTTCCCTTGGTTGATTTAGTTTTTTGTGATGATAATATTTTATGGGATATTATACATGGGTTGGTATTTATCGATATGAGTATAAAAGAATCAATGTATTTATATAGGGGTTTATTTTTGGCATTCATTGGTTATGCCAATGTAATATTTATTATATGTGATATATTTTCTAAAAAATAAGTGAAATTAAATTACATGATATATTTGTTAGTGAAATAATAGAGAACTATTATGTTATTCCAAATCCCATGTTAATACCCGTGTATAGGAATCATGATCCAATGGTCTTCTATTATTTTCACATTTTGTGAATGAATTTTTTTTGTATCGTATTTTTTAAAAACTTTTTCTGTCTTCCTATTGTAAATGACACATCTTCATGTTCAAGTAGAGAATTAGGAGAGTCATAATAAACACTTTCCCAACACAACTAATCCATAACATCTTTTAGATTTACGGGTTTATATGGAAATAAACATCATGAAAAGTTCCTAAGGTTAATTCTATCCATGGAATGGGAGACTACACAATGTCTCCAATGTTTGAGATGATGATATAGGTCTAGTTGTAGCATCCACCTACAATCTATTTGGAGAGAGGATCCCGGGAAGTAAAGTTTTGGATTGAGTTAGTTGAGACATTATTTAATCACCATGAGAAACGGATAAATAGGATAGTGATGATATTAATATATATGATTAGAGGACTAGAAAAGTATGCGAGGGACATTTTATAGCATGACAAGAAGCGGGAATGGTTTTCCTAAAAAGTCATCGAGGAAAAGTTCCTGAGCCACATATAGCTATAAATATTGATAGAAGAGAAATATAATAAATTATTAAACATAAAATATTTATAAATGTTAGTAAAAAACTATATTGGATGAGTTAATAACCCGTAGTTCCTTTCCCCATCTTTTGTAGCTGATGAGATCATTAGGGTGAGATGTGTTTTTGGTGATCCTCACTACATGATCAGGTCAAAGGTGAACATATTTTCCCTAAGAAGATTAAAAAATGTTATGAAGAAGGTTATCATCTCCAAATTTAATCTAAGGGATTCCTTGATCATTAGAAAGTAGTTTTATTGGGGGTGATCTGGGTATTCTTTTTTAATTTTTTGGAAGCGCCATTATGAAAGTTATCACCAGGCATGTAGCGGGTAGGGAAACTAGGGTAGTGGGATTCCACCCGAGAATTGTGTAAATTTATATTTATTTAATTAACACCCCAATAAAATATATAATAAATAAATTTCATGTTTATTAGTATGGTTATATTCATTATAAAAATATTATGTAATTTTTAAATAAGTAAGGAAATAGTCTTAATTATAGACTTTTCTTATATGGTTTTATTGAAAAGTTTAATTTTTTAAATCCTAGACTTTAAATTTTAAAAAATTAATATCAATTTTGAAATATTCATATAATATGGTAATTTTGGAGAGATTTTTTAATTTTTCAGAAAATATTGATTTTTCAGTAAATAGTAAAAATATCAATTTTCTGTAAAAAGCAATTTATTTTTAATAAATTAAGAAATTTAAATTTAATAATATTATTTTAATAGAATTTAATATAAAATATTTATTATATAATTATATCTAATCCACTTAATTACTTTTTAATAAAATTTATATTCATTTTTAGTATAAGTTTGTTTTTGGGAATAAAAAATGGGATTTTTCTAAAAACAGTTTAAAATGCATAATGTTGCTAAATTTTAGTTGTTTATGATAATAATTAATGATAAGTGTTTTAAATTAAATATAAAGTTAATATATCATTAAATATTAATTTATCTTCATATTATTAATTTTATTATTCCTTTAATTAATATAGAATCATCTTTTCCCGAAAAAATACTCTACTTAAAAACACACATTTCTGTCGCATCTACGAGAATAATTTTAAATTAAAATTTTCCATATCTATGAATTTAATTTTTTATAATTCGTTAAATATATTGAATCATAATAATTTATAATTTATAATAGGTCCAAATTATTTTTTCACCAAAATTAATAGTGAATGCGGTAAAAATTAATTAGAGTGGTTAATCTAAACAAGGGTTTACTGGGGGGAGGACTTTAAACTAAAAAGATAAGGGTAAAAATGTTGTTTATATTTGTATAAAAATTATTTTTTGGAAATTTATCGACTATGAAACCTCTTAGAATCTATAATGTACAATTTTTTCCTTTTAAGACATGAATAACATCCGACCACTGAATTATTTTCAAAAACACCATGTGTGTCCTATCCCCCACTTATAAAAGGACACCCCCTATACTCATATCTACACACATTCAAAACCCATTGGTTCAATAATTAAATTACAAAATCACTTATCCACTTCCCACATCTCAACCGAGTAGCCTTATCTTGAGAATACATACAACCACAAAAAACCTTTTGTGAAAAGAAAATGATGTTACCCGAAGAAGAGGTAAAATTCTCAAATGAGAGATTTTATTTTATTTGTTCCCCATCCACTTAATTTATTTTTAAAACATTATTATAAAATACCATAAATATATATACTGAGATTTCTTAATTTATCTTCATAACCTAAATCAGTTTTCTCTTCAAATTAATGGGTTTCAAAATCATCATTTGTGTTTATGGTAGGCTATAGTCTTGCGAAACAATGTATTTGATTCTTCTATTACCACCTCTCACGGTGGATTTTTATGATTGATAAACATTAGATATATTATATTTATAGTAAAATTATACTTTAGGAGTTGTTATATAATATATACCATTTTGTACATTCCATTTTATAGGGGAAACGATAACATTTCTCGTGTGTACGGTGAACTACTACCTCATGAAGTGATGTAATTTTATTTTCATTAATGTGTTACATAGAAGGTGGTAAGGGTAATGATATTAATAATATGTAATATACATGATATAAAGGTTATATTAGTTAAATATTTATCATTCATAAAATATAATATTTCATTTTCTTACTCACATTTTCACTCTCTAAAAAAGTGACAATGTAGTTCATGTACATGTGGACTACCACCTTCACGAAGCTATGTGACTCTTGTAAGAGTTGGTGTCCTAGAACCAATTGGTTGTACTTTTATTACATGTAAATTTAATATATTTAAATATTAAACATCTTATTACAAATTTTTCATTGTTCTTTATGGTTATGATGTAATAATTTCCTAGAGTATTTGTTGCATTGATAAGGTCATGGAAGTTCCCCGCTATGATGAGAACCATGAAATGCTATAACAATACTCTTAAATATAGTTCTACAGCTTGATAACATACTATGAAGGGACACATAGTATGCATACTGTTTGGTTTGAGTACTCGTAAGAAGATGAGACTTCCTCTAATGAAGTTCTCACTTGGTAATCTCCAATATAAAAGATTATAAGAATAGACCTGCTAGTATGAATTCCGCATGTTTTGGTGTCATCAAATATTTCTATTTACGATTGTGTGTATTGATACATAGACTTTAATATCATCATTAATACATGTCACAACTCGCACACATTGATTTAACAATGAAAACCATCACACAGGCAGTTGGCGGAAAGTAGGGTACGTTGGGTGCGTCATGAGTGACATGATATTAATGGATAAGTCAAGGAAGGATTTATCCCATCCTATTATGAAAATTGATATCTTGTTTCTTTGATTGAAATAGAACCATCACATGAAATTCCATGGACATGGCGTAATGATGAGTTCATTTCAAGTAGTCAAAGAATGACGTATCAAGCATAAAGTTTGATGACACTCTCATGAAACCTGCTTGATGAGATATTAAGTAAAAAAGACTATATTACACAGTGAAAGTTGATTTGTGGATGTACTTGTTGCTACTTTACACTCTTTCTCTTGGGTGTCTTGACCCATTGCTAGACAGTACTCTTGGACTTTAGGAAAGTACGCCTAATTAAAATAAGAAAGAATCCTAGAGGGCCACAGACTAAGTGTTTTCGGTGGTATCGGTTAAATTCTATTTGAATTTAATTAATGGAATAAATATTATTCTCAAGAGTATGGAATAATTTCATTCAAGTTAAGATGATCACATAAATTAAATAAAATATACTTATTTATATTATTGAACATTTAATAAATATTTATTTAGTAGTTTATAAATAAAATATTTTTTTAAGAGAATAAATTATTTATTTATATATTCAGGTGTTCAATAAATGGAAGTGGAGTTCGAGCACACCAAGGCCGGTTTGGTAGTAAAATAATTATTTTCAAGATGGTAAAAAAATATTAGTTCACATAATTTAAAATAATAATGATGCTGCTATTATTTTGTAACATAGAATTTTTTCATAATTTTGTTTTGTGCAAGTTGGAACACTATAAATAATGATGCAGTATATTTATTATAAGCATGGTTATTCACTAAGTTCATGAATTTATTTAATTACTGTTATGCAATTAAATATTGTAGTAGAATTTCTGTGCATATAAATAGAAAAGTATGTATATTATGCCATTGTGAACACACCGCACGCTTGGTGAATTGTTGAGATAAACAATTTCTATCTCGAAACCTCTTCCTGCCCCTCTCAATAACAAGAGAAGTTCTTCAGGTATGAAGAATAAGTGATTATGAACGATGGGTACAGGACACATTCTTCACTGCGCTAGCACCCAGAGAATGAGTGGGGCTGATCGGAGACCATTTTAGCACATTTGGATCACCGTTATAGGGATTATAGTTTGGATCTTTTCTAGAGCTGCGAGATAATATGGAAGGGTCATTCCGAACGTTCAATATTACCAATGAAGAAAATACTAAATATCCATGTATTATTTTCATTATAAAATTAATTAAATTAATTATAAACACGATGTGAAATATCCTCTCTAAATGTTTCGATCCTCTTCTTTCTTTATCTAAATCTTTAAATCAATTCTGTGGAGATTGGAATTCATCATCATATTGATCCCAGAATAATCATTGATCATGGTAAAAATTAAAGCTAGGTACCAGTCCAAAGATGCTCCCATTGCGCCTGAAACCTTTAAGTGGTATCAGAGCAGTTTTATCATAGTTTATATTTATTTAAATATTTTTTTGATGATTTATACATTTAATAATTTATTTATTTCAATTAAATTTAATCATTCTATAAATCTGAATCATGAGATCTATTCCACCTCTTTGGTTTCTCGTTCACCTTACAAAAACAATATTTTCTTTTAATTTTGATTAAAGTAAAATAGAGGATGTCATCTGGTGGTGAAAAAGGTTCCTGGATATACAACACAAAAACACACAACGTGTATTTGGAAGTACACTCTGTGTAGCCAAGGTTCAATGCACCAGATCTCGTCTACCAAACCAAGACATTTCATTAGAGTTTGTCAAAGTCATAATGACTCTATGTGTTGACAAGGAATATGTGGAATGTGGTTTACAGATTACATGTTGTGTGGCCCACTGGACATGACGTGTAGTCCCTTCAGGTTAGGGTTAGGCTGTGTACCCTGTACATGGATTTCCATTCTAGAGACTGTGTAACGAGGAACTACACGGCGTGTGGCATACTGGACACGACGTGTAATATGAAGATTTCCAAAGTACACTCACACACCCTTTCCCTAGGCGTGTACTTTATATGGACGGTGAAAATCAGTACACTTCGTGTAGTTGGAACTACAAACTGTTTACTCATCAAAATTTCATAGATTTAATAAAATTTATTATTATATTATACAAACCCTTGAGACGTGTACCATCGTGCAGGCATAAAGATGAGGCACAACACATGATAGTTGATTTATATATATGTGTTTGATTTATCATCTTTGTAATGTTTATTATGACTCATTAGGTAGTTATGAATAGGAATTCACTGAGTTTCCTCCAAGGTACAAGTTATGTACAAAGATAATTTTAAATTATTTTTTTTAAATTATGATGGATGGGAATCTCATGGAAATTCAGAAAATGATTTACAATAAAACGATTGATTAATTAAAGATAAATAATTAATTGATTTGAGCATGATTTATCATAAACAAGAATGATTAAATAATTGAATGCTAGTTTTATTTATGTGTAAATATCATTGGATGAATGGATGATCATGAGCAACACAAAGACCTTTGTATTTGGATGGTTTATTTTAAATTATTTATTTAAATTAAATTTGTTGGCCTTCGAGCCTTCTCCTCATTAATATATAGGGCATTCATGCCCAAGGTTTCTTTTATGTAAAAACCCTTTTTACCCCTAACCTTGAATGTGAGTTAAAAAAAGGCATATGTAATGATGGAAATCCCAAGCTAGTGGAGGCGGTTCAAGCTGGAGCTAAGATGAAGCCAATCCTAGGAGATACAGTGGTGGACAGGTGGAAAGCTGTAAACACGAACCCAAAAGGTTCAAGATATTTCTCCCCTAGGTCAGGGTTAGTTTATCAACTTCTAGATAAACTAAACATTAGAAAAGATCATGATCATTCTCTTTATTTCATTTCTGTCAGTTTCATGGTTTATCATTATGGATGTGTTGTCACGATCACATAATTAGTGAATTAAACAAGCATGCAAGATAAAACTAAAATAAACCAGACTTATGAATAAATATTATCTAGACATGGTTAATCACTTAAGTAAGTTACACTTAATATTAAAAAGTATATTACAATGATAATAATAAATTCACGCATAAAAGATTAAAATCCCTTAAATAAAATATTAAGTCATACCAAGCCTTCTGTTACTTGATGAAGGGAAAAACTCAATAAAACTATGTGTTTGAACAACCCTTATTTGGACACTTTATTTTATACAAGAATCCCTTAAGAAAGGTTTCAGTTTGACTTGACCATATTACATTAAAAGGATTATCCCTTTCTAGACTTGTTGTAATATTGGAGGCAAGATTTAAGGAAATCCAAAGTCAGGATTTTAGGATTGGGGAGTCCACTCAACAGATCAAGGAGCTACAAGCCTACAGTTGGCAAAGACCTTCATAACTAAATACATTCTAATATCTTGACCAACCATTGTTAGGGTTATGAGAAGGGGAATATGGATCCTTCCCACTATAATGTCATGGAAACTAGACATTCTGTGTTCAATGATGAGGGCCATTAAGACTTGATAAAATAGTGGGAGACTTAATAGAAATTACTATTTCTCATTAAATGTAATCAAGAAAGTACTAAAGATCTGCTATTTTAATTGTATAATAAAAATGAAAAGCTTATCAACCACACTATCCATGTGATCAATTCTTGATAAAGACAACATCCTCACCAACAATAACTTCTAGGAATGGTTTAGATGCCTCTAGGTTATCCTACACCCTGAATGGAAGTCTTACGTGCTAGAGTCAGCATTACCTAATCTGCCTGCCAAAGAGGTGAGTGATGGGGATTTCCTGGTCTATGAGAAACATATAAACTACATGTTCAACATTAAATGTTTGATTCTATCATCAATGACTAGTGATATCATTAAGTCTCATAAAAACATGGATGCTTATAGCATGTTCGTGTACCTCTGTGGTCTTTACCAAGAGAGGGAAATACAAGAATGGTTTGAGATCTCTAAGACACTCTTTTAGAGTAATCTTGGTGAAGGTTCCCTAGCTGGGCCTCATGTTGTCAAGCTCATTGGCTACATTGAGCGCCTAGAGGTTCTAGGTTCTAAACTCCCTGAAGAACTGGACACCTATATCATTCTCACATCACTCACTTAGAGCTTCTCTAACTTTATTGTCAATTTCAATATGAAAAACATTTAGAAGAATCTATTTGATCTTTTTATCCTCATTTTCTAAGTGGAAGAAGATATGAAGTGAGAAAATACTTATGTCCTTATGGTGAATAAGAGGAAAGGGAAGGTAAAGAGATTTAACCCCAAAGCTTCTTCACGACCTTCAAAGAAATGGAAGATCAAAGGAGAGGCAAGGGAACAAGTGGTTGTTTGTTTCACATGTGGAAAGAAGGGCCACTAGAAGAAGAACTACACCCAACCTAAGAATAGAGGGGAAGTTTCAGGAGTGTTTGTTATTGAATGCAAGCTATATGTTTCTACAAATTGGTTATTAGATACAGCTTGTGGGGCTCACATATGTATCCAAATATAGGAACCAAGTTGATTCAAGAAGATTGACCAAGGGGAGGTAGATCTATGAGTAGCCAATAGAGGCATACTTGCTAATGTATCTGTTGGGGACTATAACCTCACGTTGCCAACTGGGATGATCTTGGTGTTAAAGGGTCGTTATTATGTAACGTCTTTTACTAAAAACATTATTTTTGTATCCAGATTAGATAAAAATTGATTTTTTTTCATAATTGTAAATAAATGTTTCTTCTTTTACAAATATAGAATTTGTTTTAGTAGGGCACATTTATACAATGGTCTTTATGTGTTAGATTACACAAAAAAATTAATGGCAATTGATAACAAAGACACTTCACATTGATCATACAACACCCAAATTTGGCATCATCAGCTAGGTCGTGTAAACAGGAAATGCTTGATAAAGTTACATAAAGATAGATTTTTAGATTCATTCGAACTAAAACCACTTGGTGTATGTCATGCATGTTTATAAGTCAAGATGACCAGAGCCCCATTTTGTGTGAACGGTGAAAGGGCTAAAGAAATTCTTGAATTGTTTTATACCGAATGTGTGGATCATTTACAGTTGAAGAAAGGGGTGGGTACTCATACTTCATAACTTTTACTGATGATTTTAGTAGATATGGATATATCTACTTAATGAGGTATAATTGGGATTCTTTTGATTTGTTCAAAGAATACATGAATTAAGTTGAGAACTAGCTTGGTAAGAAGATTAAGAAACTCCACTCAGACCGATTCAGAGAATATATTAATAAAGACTTCATTGATTACTTATAGGAGTTTGGGATCCTATCCCAACTCACTCCTCCATACACGCCCCAGTGGAATGGTGTGAGAGAAAGTAGAAACCCCACCATGTTGGACATGGTGAGATCAATGATGAGTCATGCAAGTCTTCCATTATCCTTTTGGGGATATGAATTACAAAAAATGGTGCACATACTAAACCAGGTACCAAATAAACTGATAAATGGTATTCCATATGAGTTTTGGAGTGCAAACAATTCCATATTATTGAATTTACATGTGTGGGGAAGTGGTGCATTTTTTTAGGCCTCTTCAGGTAACAAACATGAACCCCGATCCACAAAGTGTACCTTTATAGGATACCCCAAGTAATCAAGGGGATATTACCTATAAAACTCCTCAGAAAAAATGGTTATAGTGGAAAGACACACCATATTCCTTGAGAGGGACCACATCTCCAAAAGAGATAATGGGATGTGATAGAATTAGATGAAGTTGAGGCTCAAGGTACACAAGAGTTGGTACAGGAACAGATTCCACAGAGCCCCGTGGAAGAAATAACTTTTTTTGAGACACAAGAGCTGCGTAGGAGTACAAGAGAGGTTAGAGAACTGGAACAGTACTGTTTTCTAGTTACCGAGGATGGTGACTCCTTATTAGTTAATAATAATTATCCTCTAACCTATAAGGAAGCAGTAAGTGGCACAAATGTTTCCAAGTGGAATGAATCCATGAATTCTAAAATTGATTCCATGTACGAAAACTAAATCTAGATTTTGGTAGATCCTCCAGTTGATGTAAATTTTGTTGGTTGAAAACGGGTATTCAAGACGAAACTAGACATGGAAGGACAAGCCAACACCTATAAGGCATGACTGGTTGCAAAAGGATTTAAATAGTGCCAAGGCATTGAATACGATGAAACCTTTTCACTAGTTGTAATGCTGAAATCCATCATAATTCTATTTTCCATTGCTGCTTACTATGACTATGAGATTTGGAAAATGGATGTCAAAATAGCCTTCCGTAACGGGAACCTTAATGAAGATGTCTACATGACACAACATGAAGATTTTATAACCCCAAAGGATGCCAATAAGTTATGCAGGTTGCAGAAATCCATTTATAGACTAAAGAAAGCATCTAGGTCATGGAACATTCGTTTTGATAAATCCATAATTTTTTTTTGGTTTTATCAAGAATGAATGTGATCCTTGTGTCTACAAATGGTTTAGTGGGAGTGCAGTCATTTTCCTAATAGTTTATGTTGATGACATATTACTTATTGAAAATGAGATACTAGTCTTACAGTATATTAAGGCATGATTGAATCAATGCTTCTCCATGAAGGACTTGGGAGAGGAATCATATATTCTTGGGATCAAGATCTATCGTGATATATCCAAGAGATTTTTGGTCTTAAGACAAAGTACATACATTGACAAGATACTGGAGAGATTCAGTATGGAACAATATAAGAGGGGATTGTAGCCAGCATCACATGGCATTTAAATTTCCAATAAAATGTTTCCTCAGACACATGAGGAAAGATAGATAATTCATAAGACTCCATACACATTAGGGATTGCGTTAGTCATGTATGTCATGCTATGTACTAGGATGGATGTCGCATATGCATCGAGTGCAATAGGAAAATATCAAGCTGACCCAGGTGACTGCCATTCTATGGCAGTCAAGACTATCTTAAAGTATCTAAGGTGTACTAAGGATATATTCCTCGTTTATGGAGGAGATGAGGAACTAGTCATCAGAGGATATGAAGATTCTAGTTTCCAGACTGATCAAGATGACATTAAGTCACAAAAAAGATACATATTCACTTTGAATGGAGGTGTAGTGAGCTGTAAGAGCTCAAAATAGAGTGTGGTCGTATATTCTACAGCATATTCCGAGAATATCGCAACTTCTGAGGTAGCTAAAGAATTATTTTGGATGTGAATCTTTGTCCAAGATCTAGATGTGATACCTAGTAGTAAATATCCCATCGCACTGTACTGTGATAAATACTACAGTGGTGGATCTCTCAAAATATCCAAGGTCATATCAGCGGACAAAGCACACACTTCAGAAGTATCATCTATTAAGGGATTTTTCTCAGAAAGGTGAAGATGTAGTGAGTTGTATTTCCACAGAAGACAACGTGGAGGATCCATTGACTAAAGCCTTGACTCAACAGAAACCGGATCACCATGTGAGGTCTAGCAGACTGAAAGTCGTATGAGGTTGGCTTTAGTCCAAGTGGGAGTTTTTTATAGTTGGTGTTCTAGAACCAACTGGTTGTACTTTGATTACATGTCCATTTAATGTATTTAAATATTAAACATCTTATTAAAATTTATTAATATTTTTGCATGACTATGATCTAATAATGTCCTAGAATATTTTTTACATTGATAAAGTCATGGATATTCTATTTTATAACTAGAACCTTGAAATGCTATAACAATATTCTTAAATATTGTTCTATGTTTGGATGACATACTATGAAGGGACACATAGCATTCATACCGTCAACTGTGAGTACTCGTAAGAAGATGAGACTTCCTCTCATGAAGTTCGCACTTGGTAATCTCCAAGACGGGTGATTATGAGAACAAACCCACCAGTAGGAATTCTTCATATTTTGGTGTCATTATATATTTCTATCTGCGAGCGTATATAATTATCTTTAGACTTTAATATTATCATTAATAGATGTCACAACTCACACACTTTGATTTAATAATGAAATTTGTCACACAAGAAGTTGGCGGGAAGTAGGGTACGTTGGGTGTGTCACGAGTGACATGATATTAATGGATAAGTTGAGGAAGGATTTTCCTTCCATTTATGGAAGTTGATATCTTGGCCCTTTGATTGAAATAGTACCGTTGCGTGAAATTCCTTGGCCATGGTGTAATGACGAGTTTATTTCAGGTAGTCAAAGAACGACGCATCAAGCAAAGATTTTGATGGAACTATTATGAAACCTGCTTTATGTGATATTGAGACAAAGTGATTATATTACATAGTGAGAATTCGTATGTGGATTTCATTGTTACGACTTTACGTTCTTTCTCATGGGTTCCTTGACCCGTTTCTATACAGTACTCTTGTAATTTAGGCATGCCCGCCTAATTCCAACAAGAAAGAATCCTAGAGGGCCACACACTAAGTGTTTTTGGTGGTCTAGGTTAAATTTTATTTGAATTTAATTAATGAAATGAATATTATTCTCAAGACCGTGGAACAATTTTAATCAAGTTAAGATGATCACATGAATTAAACAAAATATATTTATTTATTTTATTGAACAATTAATAAATATTTATTTACTAGTTAGTAAATTAAATATTTATTCTTGAGAATAATTTATTTATTTATTTATTCAGGTGTTCAGTAAATAGATGTGTAATTCGAGCAGACTAAGGCTATTCCGATAGTAAAATAATTATTTTCAAGATGGTACATAATTATTAGTTGGAAAAAGTTAAAATAATAATGATAGTGCTATTATTTTTTGACACGGAATTTTATTCGTAATTCCATTTTGCACAAGTTGGTGCACTATTAATAATGATGCAATATTATTATTATGAGAATGAGTTTTCTCTAAGTTCATGAACTTATTTAATTGCTGTTATGCAATTAAATATTGTATCATATGTTCCATGAATATAAATATTCAAGTATGTCTATTGTGCCATAGTGAACACACCACATGCTCGATGAATTGATAATTGTTGATCTAAACAATTTCTCTCTCGAATCCTCTTCCCTCCTCTCTCAAGAACGAGAGATATTCTTCAATGTCTAAGAATAGGTGATCAAGAACAACTGACACAAGACACTCGCTTCACAGCGCTAGCACCCAAAAAACGAGTGGTGTCAATCAGAGGCCATCAGAGCACTTTTAGATCGTTGATAGAGGGATTCTAGTTTGGTTCCTTGCAAGTGAAACGAGATAATCTTGAAGGGTCATTCCGAACGATCAACATCATCAAAGAAGAAAATAAAGAATATCCATGTATTGTTTTCTTTATGAAATTAATTAAATTAATTATAAACATGATGTGCAAGATCCTATATAAAGGTTTCAGGCCCCTTCCTTCTTTATCTAAATATTTGATTCTATTCCATGAATAATGGAATTTATCATCGTATTGAAACCTGAATAATCATTGATCACGGTAAAAATTAAAGTCGGGTACCTGTCCAACCACGCTTCTGCTATGCCCATAACTTTATACTCTATTTTTATCACCACGCCACATGGATGATATATATAAGAATTTTTTTAAAAATAATATTTTATATATGATATTATGATAATTATGGAATGATAAAATATCACTTACCTCATTTCCATAATTATTTTCTCGCAATGGAAACATTACTCATGTTTATATAGGACCTACTGTCTCCATGATCATAACATAGTCCATTTATTAAAATAAATAAATGATTTGTCATGACCCACTCCCCCCAAGGTGTACCCCTTTGGGTCCAGCAATGTGAGAAGGAAGATAGTGACCCCGAAGTCCGACCTTCAGTAGGCCCCGTGTTGGCAAATAACATTGAGAGTATAGTAAACACACAAATGGGAGACATTACCTGCTAAAAGAACACATGCGAAAAGATAGATAATACAGACCCCAACCAACTCCAACATATAATTATATATAACATAAATCCAAAGTATAGATATGTAATTTCATGCAAAAACTACTACATCTGAAATAGAAAACATTAAGTACCAAAAGGAAGTTAAAATGACAGCAAGCAAGAAGCCCGAATAGATCAGACAACCCCAAGCTAGTAGTAACCAGCCTGATCTCCAACCTTCTCCAAGATACCTAAAAAAATTTATATATACATAGGGTGAGTATAACAATATACGTAGTAGGGTCCTCCCCGAAGCCTCTCATGAAAAAGTAAATATACTTTGTTATAGCACAATGAACAACATGTAAAACTAACTCATCATCTAAATAGGTATACTAAGTTCCTAGCCGCACCATGGATACTCTCACCAAGTGTCACATAAAATATTATATAATATAATAAATAATATCAAGGGTTCCTCACTACAACTTCTCCACTACTTTTCTGCTTTTCCCCAACATCGCATATCCTAAGAATCTCTCTCCAAAAGGCTTGCCCACAGACACCTGGGCGAAGCACCACAATATACACCTTGTGCAATAAAACCACTGCGTCCATGTAACCAAGGTAATAGTAAGTTTCTGGGAGCCACCACAGCTCACATAATGTTTATCATACATCATTCATTATACCACAAGCCATTAAAACCCATACAACAAGTAATGATCCTCAATCCACCACAACTGATACAAGTTACACCTATTGTAGTTCATAGGAAACTATATCTAGAATATATGTGTGTGAATAACCACAATCCATTACAGGACTCTACACAAATATATGGGAAAAAATAGCTGATGGGCCTACTAGCATAAGTAACTATAAAGATAAGAGAGTGGGGAAAAGGGGGGTAGTCAGCCATCCATCCTCCCACGAGAATGTTGTAAAAAACACCCCCATGGAACAAAATCCCTAGGGTGTTAGTTCCCCTAACTGATCGGTGGAGTAGCATATAGAAACAAAAAAATTATATAATATAAAATATCTCACAACCATACTATTGGAATAACCTAGTGTTAGACTAAACTGTAGCTAACGTCTCTTGAAATCCCGACTACCACTACTAAGACTAGGTATCCTATAATCACACAACCATTTAAAGATCTAAATTAGATTATTTATCACTTTTTACTAGGTTCACTTTTCGTTAATTAATTCTTTAACCATTAATAAAACATTATAAATTCCTCATTACATTTCATTATCATCATAGCAATGTTTCATTCACTATATGCATAACCAAACCAAGTTTGCATCTTTTTAGAAATATTACATCTGCATTGCATCCTAGAAAGCTCCAACCCAATTGGTTAACATCACTTATTTACTCATTTATTAACATCATTTTTAATTTCAAGAGTTCGAGGAATTCCAGTAAAGGAAAACTAAGCTACCAAACCAAAGGTTCTCAACACAGTGAGTAAATGGGCTACCTGTCGAGTATTTTCCACCTATAGTAGTAGCATAGACCCAATCATCCTTCAGAAGCTAAATACAAAAAGAACGTGAATTACCCCGCATTTCTTCACCTCTTTTGGAAGGAGGGTAAGAAAGACCAACTACCTTATGAGGTGGGGAATGTAAGGTAGATAAAAAATAACAATATTCAAGAATAATCAAATAATTCATTGTAGTGGGTAAGACCAACTTCAACCTATTTAATCACCCTTGGTGTCCTCCCCGACACCCACCTGTATAAACTGATGCATCTCACCACTCTAGGTGTCAACTGTTGCCACAAACACTCGGCTTCCCTACCCCCACAATTCACAATAGGCATCCATGCTCACCTAACATCACAAGCAGTAGGAAACAACAAGCCAACTAGGATCTTGGCCCTAAAAAAGGCATTCTTCCTTCACAAGCAATAAGCTCTCATAGCTCCAAGAATAAGGCTCTTTGTTCTTTACAAGAAAGAGGGAAACTCAGAACCCTACCATGCATTATCATTTATCAAACAACCAGTTATATAATCTATCTTAAATTAACCGATTCATTATTAGTAGGTTCCAACTATGGGAAACCTAAACATAAAGCTATAATAGCTACCAAAAATTTATTAAACACTTAATTTGGCATGCCTTTAAACAATACACACCAACATGATTTAGGTTTAACAACAAACTATAATAGGCATGCACATATGCATCAATTTTATTGACATCAAATTACATAAAAAAACAACCAGATTCATTTACATGCGTATTTATCTTTATCCATTTAATTATCAATTAATTCCATCTTTACATTCTTTACCAATTTAATCAAGAACAACATGCTAATATGAAAAGAGTAGATATCACACTATCTAGAAAATTAATAGGCAAACCATTATCACGGTGCAAATCAAAAACATGTGATAAAACTAATTTTTATAATCTGGTTCAAGTATTTATTTAGGTTAATTCCATTTCAATCTAAAGGGATAAAACATGCTAAATTTATAGTTGCACATAAAATAATAGAAAATCACTAAATCCCCTAACTCAAAAGGTTTATGAAGTTCTTCCCAAGAGAATTAATCAAATAAATGGATTATGATCACCTTTACCACAATAACTACATCCCCCGAAGGATGTTGTATAACAACTGCATCGAAAATGACCAAAAAAAACTCCCTTAAAACTATGTAGGTCCAACTCCATATAATTTAAAAGAGAAATGGGAGATTTTTTTTTAAATAAAACCAAATAACAGAGGTAGATCTTACCTCAGATTTAATATGGATCGATGAAGGAAGGGAGGAACTGATCCAAGAAGGATGAATCGCCAAACGTTGATGAGGGAGGAATCCGGGTGATCTGGGGTCGAGAGGGGGTGCGCTCAAGCCATAGGGTTTGAAAAACTCAAGCGAATGTGTGTCTTTAAAACACCCAGCAGTGGGGTAGTACATAATGTGTACCTCCCTGTCACATCTTGTACCACCTCGAGGTATCTTGCACTGAAAAATGCATCACCTCAGTGCTTTGTATTATTTTTCTAAAACCTGAATGGTACACGTCGTTTATTCGTTGGGCACGTCATGTATCCCCCTTCTTTATAGATTCTCATTACCGAACTCCTCTATATTTCCACTAAGCCTTCTCCAAGCACCTTGGCCTTCAAAAACATGCTTAGGTTCAATCCAAGTAGATCTGGGCCCTTACATTAGGCACCTCTCAAAATATTCTTGTCCTCAAGAATCCAAAACCATCACAGAGACGAAATATAAAAGGGGTTATCCCAACAACCACCCCGTGAGATACCTCTCAAGGCTCTCTCCACCATAGGAGATCAACCACATCAAAAGAACAATGATACACCTCACAAAAACCACACTCATCTCCTAAATTCTCTCCTAGGGGAGATATCTCTCAAAGAGAGAAAGCCACAATAAGAAACAAAAGGAAGCCATGTCATAGACAACAAGGTCTACAAAAAAAACAAACATCATCACAAGTAAAGAGATAAACATAAAAGAACTTCGGATACTAAGTGCATATCTGCAACTCACGTTCCCATGTACTCTCCTCCATGCCACCATGTCAGCAAAAGACATGAACCAAGGGGATAGAATGCCCATGAAACACCTTCTCCTTGCAGTCCTAGATCTCTATTGGCTGCTCATCGAAGGTCACTTCATCTTCAACATCAATATCACCACAATTGATGATGTGGGAGTCATTATGATGGTAAAGATGGATCTTTGAAACATGAAAAACATTGTGTATCTGGCTCATCTGTGGGGGAAGTTCTACTCGATACGCCACAGATCCAACATGAACCAACACCTCAAAAGGCCCAAAAAACTGGGGAGACATCTTACTCCCACAACCAAACCTTCACTACCCACGATGGGGATTCACCTTCAGAAACATGTGATCCCCAACATAAAACTCAAATGGTATCCTCATTTTACCATCATATTATTTCTAACAATCTTTCACTAGCTTCATCCTCCCATGAATCATTTGAACCATCTCTGTCATATTCTATGCTAGTTACAGTCCATGAATTGATGAATCTCCAACCCCAGTCCAGCACAATAAAAAACAACAAGGTTGGACATAAAAGGATAAAAATGGCTCCATAACAATGGTGTATTGAAAACTATTGTTGTAAGCGAACTCCACCAAGGGTAATTGCATCACCCCCAAACCTCCAAAATCCTGGGCACAAGAGCGCAACATGTCTTAAAGAGTCTGGATGGTACGATCTATCTGACCATCCGTCTATGAATGAAAAGCAGTTTTAAGGCATAGCTGAGAAGAGAAATAATTCCAGAGATCTCTCCACAACCTAGAGGTAAAACAAGGATCTTGATCAGAAATGATCATCCTCAGGACTTCGTGGATTCTCACCACCACCTCCAGATACTACCTTGACAAAACATCCACTGGGCTTGACTCCTTGATTGTTATAAAGTGAGATGATTTTTTTAAACGATCCACTACCACCCAAATAGCGTCATGGCCTCTTTGAGCTCGAGGTAAACAAGTAATAAAGTATATTGAGATGTCCTTCCACTTCCATTGATGAATATCTAACAGCTGTAGAAAACCAATTGGAACAAGGTGCTCAACATTCACCTTTTGGTAGACCAAACATGGAGACACAACCTCTGCAACTGTACACTTCATCCCAGGCCACCAAAACTGACTCCTCAAGGCTTGTTACATTATGGTCACGCTGGTATGCGCCACTAAAGAAGCATGATGGAACTCTCAGAGAACCATCTCACACATCTCCAAAGGAATGAAAAACCTTCTATAATACAATACTCAGTGTTGTTTGTCGTCAGACCAACCATCAGGGGCATCACCATAAACAAATCGTTCTCTCTAGACCAACACTTCTAGATCCCCCAATAAGGACTCTTCCACTTTCTACACTTGATATGACTGCACCATCATCTTAAAAATACAACCTCTACCCCCAACTTCTCCCGTATCGAGATGTAATGTTGAAAGTTCTTCTATCACTCTCCAGGAATCACCAAATTCATGCACTGCATCACTATGTGACTTCCTTCTCAGTGCATCAGTTAAAAAATCCCACATTTGTAGTTTATATGATATTTCTTAGTCATATTCCTCAAGGAACTCCATCCACCAATGCGACTGAAAATTCAAGTCATGTTGGGAGAAAACATACCTCAAGATAATATGATCGGTGAATACCAAAAAGTGCTGGCCATGAGGTAATGTCTCCACAACTTCAAAGAAAACACTACTAATGATAAATCAAGATCATGGGTAGAATATTTATGTTCATGGGAACACAACTAACGAGACCCATAAGAAAAAACTAATCTCTACTGCATCAGAACACAACCCAACCCCATCTACAAAGCAGCGTAGAAATAATCAGACTGAACTCCCTCTTCTAGAAAATAATGAACTGAAGCACTGAACAAATTATCCTTCAGATACTTGAAAGCTCTATGACCCCAATCAGTCCACACAACCTAATCCTTCTAGGTCAATGCTGTCAGTGGAGTCACAACCTGATAGAAATTGGATATGAACCTCCTGTAGTATCTTGCGATACCCAAGAAACTTCACACCTCTACCACTATCTTGGGGGATACCCAAGAGACAAATAATTTATCTTTGATGCATCAATAGGTACTCCCCACCGTGACACAAAATTCCCTAAGAAATGAACTTCTTGAGCCCAAAACTCACAAACTAACAACTTCCCAAATAGTTACTATTGACAAAGAATTCCCAAAACTACATGCAGATGCTCTACATTCTCCTCCTCAGATGCGGAGTACACAAGGATGTATTTGGTCAAAACCAACAAAAAAATATCTTGAAACTTAGAAAACATGGATTTCATCAATCCCATGAACAAATCTAGATCATTCATCACACCGAACAACATTACAATGAAGTAGTCTTCAGAATATATTAATCCTTCCCACACATCTAATGAAATCCTGAATACAAATAAATATTTGATAACCTACTTTCACCCTTCATTTGATCGAATAAATCATAAATCCACATAAGAGGATAGAGATTATTCATTGTCACTTTGTTTAAGAGATGATAATCGATACACAGATGCAAACTCCCTTGTGCCTTCTTCGTGAACAAAATTGTTGCACCCCATGGTGACACACTTGACTAAAAAAAATTGTACTATAACAGACTATCGAGAAATATACGAAGCTCCCATAACTCATAATGGAACATCCAATATAGAGAAATAGATATAGAAGATGCACCTGACTGTAGCTCGATCCCAAACTTGATCTCTGGATGAGGGGGTAGTGCTACAACCTATTTTAGAAAGACATCAAGGTTCTATTATATGACCCTTGGAAACACAAACTACTAAACCTCTGAAGAACATACCATCAGATCATCCATTAAGGATGAGAAGTATAGAACACGCCTCTGACCCATCCGAGGGTCTCTCTCACCAATAAACACCACTGGATCTATATCAGCATCAAAGAACACCACCTACCTCATAAAAAATCCACAATATCCAGCACTAAATACAACAATCCAATCCGAGGATGAAATAATATTGTTGTATCCATAAGAATAGGAAATTTCCCCAAGAACGGTGGTACCACAACACTCTCTCACAGTCTCTACATACTTCAAACAAGTCAGCTCAACCTCCAACTAGAGTAGTCAACACCAAGGGCACTGGATGCCTCTCTACCTCATGTCCCAAAGCATGGACAGGGGTGGGTGATATAAAGAAGTGTGTTGCCCCTGAATCAAACAAGGCATACACCCAAGTATAAAACAAGAAAAGGGTACCTTGAACGACATCTAGATCACCCAGATCAAGAAATTCTAAAACATGAAGCTGACCAAGACCTCCTCCATGACCTCCATGACCCTAATGAAGACCACCACCATGGCCACACTCTTCTCTATGAGGATGGGGAGTTTCCTTGGGATTTCCTATGCCTACCCCATCTACTCTCTATTGATCCAAATTTGTTGCAAATTGCTGCTACTGCCTCGACTAGAGCTGCCTCAATGGAGGAACCTAGAGCAGAACACATAGTGCACAATGAACAATCTGAATGGTCAGGTACTCTTGCTTCTTATGACCTCATCCTCTACAAGAACAAAATCCTGATCCCTTGGTATAGTCCTAAGAGCTACCACCCCTGGAGAAATGAGATGATGCGGGTTGGGACCTACCCTTGGAAAAACAGGAACTATTCTTCCTTGAAAACCAGGAACCCCAAACCATAGCTCTTTTTTGTGAGGAATCCTAATGACTCCCCTCTCATGACAATTCAGTTCTGGATAATTTACTCTTGATGAAATCTTCCCTCACTAGTATCTCAAGATATGTCTTCAGAATAAATGGGGTGACATGGAATTGGATCTATGGATGCAAATCCTCATCAAAATGCCATGCTCTAGCCTCCTCATCTAACAACAGGTCTGAAGCATATCATAAAAGGTTCCTAAAATGGATTCCAAACTATTTCACAATATACCTCCCTTGTCTAATGGTATATAGCTCCTGCTGAATAGACACCATTGAGGCCGTAGAATGAAACTTGACTTTTAACTTGTCTCGAAACTCCTCCCACGGGATCGCTAACTGCTTGTGATACCCTAGGAACAAGAACCACCACTACCTCACTGCACCACACAACATCGTCACAACCAAAGACACCCAATGCACTTTATGAGCATGGATGAAACTAAAGTCTATCTCAACCTCCTCCAGATAGCCTTATGTGAGTGCGTTAGAAACAAATCCCTCATAATTCTGTAGAATTTGGCACTGAAACTCTTGGAGTGTCCTCCTTCAAGTGTCTCCATCGTCAAACTCTACCCAACGATGATCTAATGGAACCACTGGCTGGACATATTCTATAAAAACCTAACAAGGACTACAACCTGGAACCATACCAACAAGTTAAAAAACAATTAGAGCTCATAAACCTGGAATATGGAAGACTAAACATTAATTAATTAATAATTTTCTTTTATTATTTTTAGGTTAACCCATCCCAAGGTCAACCCATTCAAACACAGAAAAAAAGAAGAATGATTCATGATCCATTCCTAGGTCTCAACCCTACAAAAAGTATCACCTCATTTAGTAGCCACTGTAAACTTAAAATATTGTGTGTTAGATCACAGGGGGACCTAAAGGCCTATGTATCAGCCGGTCTCCATTGTTTGCTTCACTTTATAAACTTAACTGACACCGTTTCATTACCGACCCATGCAACCTGACTTGTGCCTAACACCAATCTACATCCTATCCCTCAACCAGAACTCTAATACCACTCTATCACAACCCCATCCCCACAAGGTGTACCCCACTTGGTCCATAAATGTGGGAAGGAAGATAGTGACCCCCAAGTCCCTCCTCCAGTAGGCCCCGGGTTGGAGACTAGCACCAAGGGTATAATAAACACACAAATGAGAGGTATTACCCTCTAAGAGAACACATTCGAAAGAGAGAGATATGACATACACCAACCAAATCCAACTCAAACTGCAAAATAAAATAAATACCTAGTACAAATATGTAATTTCATGAAAAAACTAGTAAAATTGAAATGAAAAACTGCAAGTAACAAAAGAAAGTAAAAATGATAGCAACCATGAAGCCCAAATAGAACCTGCAACCCCACTCAAGTATTAACGAACTTGATCTACAAACTTTCCCAAGATACCTGAAAAATAGTCTATATATATGTAGTTTGATTATAACAGTATACTCAACAGGGTCCTCCTTGGGGCCTCTCATGCATAAGTAAAGAAAGAATTCTAAAGCATAGTGAACAAAAATTGAAACTAACTCATCATCTAAATAGGTATAAAAATTTCCCAATATCACCATAGATACTCTCACAAAGTATCACAAACAAGAGTATATAATATAATAAATATTATCAAGGGTACCCCACTACAACTTCCCCACTTGTTTTTCTCTTTACCCCAACGTCGCACGTCCTTAGCATCTCTCTCCAAAATGACTTGCTCACAGACAGCTGGGTGAAGTAGCACAATATGAACCTCATGCAACAGAACCACTAAATACATGTAACCAAGGTAACCAGGCAGTTTCTGGGAGCCACCACTTCTCGAAAAAAAGTATATCATACATCGGGCATTATACCACAATCCATTACATCCCATACACCATGTAAGGATCTTCAAGCCATCACAACCTATACATTTTACACCTAGAGTAGTCCATAGAAAACTATATCTATAATATATGTGTGAGAATAACCACAAGCCATTACAACCCTTTACATGTATATATGGTAAAAATTAATTGTTGTGCCTACCAGCACAAGTAACTACCAAGATAAGAGAGTGGGGCCAAAGGGGGTAGTCATCCATCCATCCTCCTACCAGAATGTTGGGGAAAACACCCCATAGAGATAAGAATCACTAGGGTGTCAGTTTAATTTTTAGAAGGGGTGGAGTAGCGTATAGAATAAAAGTACACAATATACAATAGCTCATAACCACACTATGGGAACAACCTAGTCTTAGAATCAAATTCAGCTAACATATCTCAGACTCTTGGCTACTACTGCTAAAACTAGGTATCCTATTATCACACAACCGTTTAAAGATATACATTATATTACATTATTAATTTTTATTAGTTTAACTTTACACTAATTAATTATTTAACCATTAATTAAACATTATCAATTATTCCTTATATTTCATTTTCATAACACCAAAGGAAAAATTTGTTTAGTAGTCTTGGTAAACTAGATACATCCATGAGTATTTCATTACAATTGAATACTCAAAATTCCACTTAATTTTTTTTCAAGAATAAATTCGTTCCCTCTAGTGTAACCCTCCATGTCATCCATATAAAACTTCATGGTATTATAGTTAAAGAAAACAATAGTCTAATCTTAGATGGTTATTAAGGGTTATGTACATCGAGATCTATAAATAAATAAGCCATAGTAAAAATTGAAAGCTAAATAACTGAAACACATTCCATTAAATTGATAACCTGGGTATAATATTTTTGGAATTAGAGGTGATCAAATAATACAATACAAGTCCTACCATGATAATTAAACTAAACCATGGCTATTATTACTAATCAAATAGTCACTTGGAATATCTATAACTGATTTCATAATGACGGAATGCATCATGATGGATATCTAAGAAATACCCTTAGGGATTCATGCCAAGAATATAATACTTTCAAGGGTTGATGCTAATAATATAATATTGTTAATACATTATTCCAATAATATAATAACGTAAAGTCTTACTTCTAAGAATATAATAGATGTGTAAGGTCTCATCCAAAATCATATCTAATTTGTCTCATGAAATATAACGATGCATTGAGGGTCTATAGCAGACCCCTCTTATCACATAAGAAATACAACGAATCCTCATACAAAAGGGGGAAACACAATCAAAATAAAAATTCTATTGAAAATAGAATTCATAATGTAAATAATGTCCTTAATTAATAAACATAACTATAAATCACCAAAATTAATATGTAAAATTGTATCAAAATAGAAAATTTAAATCCAAACTGATCATAAACCATCCATAGAATGATTAAGGATGGTATCAATCAAACATATATCCATTGGAGTAAGAATAATGGGTTGTTTTCATTGGTGAATACAAATATTTAAAAAATATCAAGAGTAAAATAATATTTTAATTTTGAAAAAACTATTGATTTTTTATATAAAATTCATTAGTGAAAACATTTCCATTAAAAATATCATCGTAAAATTCCACATTAAGCTTCAAAGAAATGACTTTAGGTAATTACATATATGTAATAAAAGGTAAAAAGAGTATTCCTTTTGTATTATAAAATGGTTAGAAAAGTTACTTGTTCCAAAACTGACAATAAGATTACTTTTAATTTTTTTTGCAAAATGTTAAATTGTGAAAAAACCTCTTTTAATTAATCATTTTCAAAATGTTAATTTTTTTTATTTTATTTGGAAAACAAGGTTTTTTGGGAAAACATATTTTTGACTGAAGAGAGAAATGAATTTGAATTTTCCAAAATTAATTTTATGAAAAATTTTATGTTCCAGAGAGTGGAAAATGATACATTTACTTGAAAATAATTAGGAATAAAAAATGAGATTAAAAATAAGAGGTTCATTAATAAATGATCAAATAATTTTCTTCAATGTAAATTCATGTGTAAATAATCCAGAATAAAATGATCTTTTGATGTAAACCATTAAAATAATCATTATGATGAAGTTGGAATCAACAAATGAATTGATTATGTGTATCAATTGAAAATCAACACAAATGAAGTTGAAATATAAAAATAGATAGTCAAAACTCAGTATACACATAATCTAAGAATACCAAGGACAATATGGAAGTGATATAACCCAATGAAATGGAATTGGGTTATGTAATTCTTTACCACTTGGTAACTTTTAATTCAAATCCCCTTAAATAGAATAATTCAAATTGAAACACAAAATACCCTTAATAATGGACTATTTGTAAAATTATGTAAAGGGGATGTATGCAAACCATATAAAAGTAATTAAGTGAATAATATTATAATATTACTCAATGAAATGAAATTGAGATGAAATCCATTACCTTATGATTCCAACTGGTTGAATACTATTTAACAACTTATTCATTGTGTATCCTCATAGGTTATCACTAATTACATCCTATGATAGATTTATGACCAAGTAAAGGCTTCTAGGATCATGGGAAATAATTTGGGGAATGATTTAGATAGGTCTTGGATGAACCAATGTGGCTTAAGAGGTGTGAATAAGGGGGATAGGGGTGGCATTTATAAGCGAGGAAGAGGAAAAACCTTCCATTTTTTAAAATAATTTAGGTGTACCCACTTTTTTACCAAATAAACAACTCCCATAGAACACATAATTTGATCTATCAAGGGCTAAGGTCAAAATATGTCTATCAAATTTGTATTGTAGAATTTTAGGTTCTTTAATACACCTTATAATCTTTTCTTAACCACTATGTAAACTAGTTTTTTTACCTTAATCATTGTAATTAATTTTAACAACATTAACTAATCATGATGGTGAAAACCTAATTTGAACATATTAGAAGTTAAAAATTATTTTTATTCCAAATTTGGTATTCATTTGTCCAAATTCAAATAAAATAATTGATAGAAACTTATCTAAAATTAATCCTAGATATGGGATTAGAAAACAGGTTCTTAAAGAGAAAATGTTCAAAAGTTTACAATGTTTTTATATCTAAATTGAACATAAAAATGATTAAAATGACCTAAATTTGATTAATATATGTACAATTTATCTATAATGACTTTAAAACAAATTAAAAATATAATTCTTCATTATAAATAATTTATAATAAAATTCAGGTTTCAATTAAGATTTTTTATTTTTTTATTATTCATCAAAAAATGAAAACTCTCAGAAAAATACTAAAAATTCCCATAAGATATTTTTACATAAAAATTAAAAAAAAGGTTTATTTTCTCAAACAATATTTATAATAGTGTCAAAATATATTTTTAAATCATGTTATCCATTAAAAGGTGGTAAACTTTGCTTTAACAAATATAGCTTTTATGGGTAGATTTGGGTTTTTATTATCTTATGCCAATGAAATAAATTAGATGAGTTTCATAAAATTTTATTTACTATATAATATATAAATGTCTTTAATATAATTCCAAAATAGTAATTAATTTAATTTATTAGAGTAAAATTAAATTGTTTATAAAAATAATTTTTTATGAAAACATTACCTTTATAATAAATTGGTTCTTATATTCATTTATAACCAATGAATTCAAACATATCTTTTTTTAAGTCAGTAAATCCTATTTATTACCAGTAATTTAATTTATAGGTGATAAATTTAATTTTAAATAATAGTAATAAAATTATTTTGTAAAACTCAGTCTTTCATGTAACAGAAGATATTGAATAAATTCATTATTATATGTAACACAAGATAACTTAAATTTTTGTGCATTTCAAGCTATAAAATAGATTGAATTTATTTAAAATATTAAGTATATTGTAAATTATTGGGTTATTATATTCTATTATATAGTTGGTTTTTAATATAATACATACTATTGAATAAAATCTTATTATTTTAGAATTTTGGGGTGTAATATTCATTCCTTAAATAAACTGCATTATCACAATTTTAACTTGATCTTAGTAATAGAGTGTTTTATATTTGAAAATTACTTTTCTGAAAAACCAAAATCATAAAAGGGATAAAAAATGTCATCTTAATAATAGATAATGATAGGTAGAAAAGCCACGTGGAATAAAAAATATCAATGCTCCCAAATAGGAGAACATTGATGAAAAGTGAAGATATTGACATGTAGTAAAAACATAAATTTTAGAGAAATATATTGTGGTCATTGATCACACACAAGTGAATTATCAAAGAAAAGTTGAGGGACTCAAAGACAAAAATCCAAAAGGTGTTAAAAGGTCATTAACATCATAAAAAATTATGGTAATTGGATAATATTTTATTTCATGATCCTTTTCTATCATTGAGGATTTATTTTAATCTCAATGAATATAGGATATATACTTACTTGATAAATTTATATTTCATAATAAAAATTTAAACTTTTGGATGTGGTTCAATTGCTTAACCTATAAAATGAATACCTTCAATTGAATTTTTATGCACGAGGCAGGAAAATTTTCATTTAACAAATCATAACATCCATAATATATTAAAATTTAGTTTTATATTTCTCTAACTATTTTCATAAACTAATATGGTTACCAAATGTTACCCAATATAATAAATTATTATTTAAAACCTCATCCATTATTTAGAATAAACCATTTCATAAATAGTTAATCTTACAACCCTTTAAGAAGATTAAGATCCATAGATTTAGAAAGAAGGTTACTGAATTTACAAAATGAACTTATTATTAATTAGTTCCAATGTAGTTAATACTATCCAACTTAATTTATCCATATCAATCATCTATTTTTCCAAACATAATTATATCAACATTAGAAACATGTTAAGGGTAATTTTTCACTCAAACATGCATTGTCTATGAAGTTTAACATTAAAATAACTCATTTTCTTGGTCATTTCCACCATTCAAAATGTGATTTAAAATTCTTAATTAAAATCACTTCAGTAAAATACTTATAAATTTCCAAATAAATATAATACCATTGATTAATAATATCTTAGAAAATAACTCTTTAATCTGAATGAAATAACATTAAACATTCCTATTCAACCACTGTAATTACATAAGAATTACTTTGATTCCTTAGTTTCTTCTAAGTTATATTACATGTGAACTTGGTGAATACATTATCATAGTTCCCCATATCCTTACTATTAAATCATTTAACATTGGAATATTATTTATTTCCCTTAAAATCCTAGGTATGGTGGAATTTTTCTTCACACTTGAAGAAAATACATTTTCTTTTTAAGGATGTTCCAATGTGATTCTTTCCATAAGTATTATATGTTGGAAAATATTTCTTTCCCTTATTCACACTATCCACATTTTTACTTTTAAGTCTATTATTATCTTTCCATGCATTAAAGCTGTTGGACATGGAAAATTCATTCTTTGACTTAATCGAAAGGGATAACCTATCCTCACATGATTAGAATGTTTTGAAAAATAGTCCCCTTAATCAGATTGGATAAATCTAATATAGTAAATGGATAATATTTCTATTTGGATTACATATATATTCCACAACATGCCTGTCTAACCTTGTAATATTGACTTCATAATTAATAACATTTTCTACTTCCATCTACCTTAGATTCAAGAAATTAATTTTTGAATCATCTCATTATTTAGGATGAAAATATTTTTTTAAAACTATTTCCTTGAAATAATTCCAAGATATACATTCTATTTCATCCTCATATTTTTTTATTTTGAATCAAAAACCACCATTGGTCAGCATATCCTGATATTTGATAAACTACCATAAAAACTTTCTGCCTTTCACTACATCCCAGAGATAGAAAAATATTATCTAAATAAATATTCCATTTCTTAGAAAAAATGTATTTTAGCCCCCTTTAAATAATAGAGGATGTTGACACATGAAGCGTTATATCATTGTTAAACCACATGGTGGATTAGTAGAATTCTCAATATAGGAGAGGTTATTAGTCATTAGTTAAGTTAGCTACCACAATATAGTTATAAGTTTTAAAATTCCAACTATATATCAATATGAAAATTCATTATCTTTCTCTAAAGGGGAATCTCTACATGGAGTACATACATTGATATTGTATCCATCTCTTCAATTAAGTGTCATTTCTGAAAAATGGAATGCAATAGATTAAATCATTACATTATGAAACGTAATGTATAATCCCAAAACTAGTGAATCAGTTAAAATAGACAGTCTCATAATCATAAACATGGTTTATTTGAGAATATATTTACATTAAACTCCTTCATAATTTATTATAGATAAAATCTTAATTATCCGAAGAATATACTCCAGGAGTGTCAAACTAGGTGCACAGTAAGGGCTATTGTAGTGTACCAAGTTTCACTCGAGTCAAGTCCATCACATAATTTTCAAAGTTATTACCCCAAGGTGCATTTTTGATAAAACCATGTCTAATTATAGTACATATATTGGGATTTATTACAAGGGAAAACCCTATAATCTCTACTTTACCAAAATCATAGGTTGTTTTTTTACACTTATCCTCAAATTATATCATGGTATTATATTCCCTAATCTATATTTTCATAAATCTAGTTCCCCGGGTTTCTACCAAACATTATATTTTACCAACTTTAGTGTCCCAAAACTAGTAATCCCAAATTATATTCTTGATACCACTACATTGGCACATTATACAAGGAAATGGAATCCAGAAGGACAAAATAGTTCATTAATGTTGAAAAACTAGACAAATAATCGAGTATTTCATTAGAATTGAATACTAAAATTACAACATAATTTTTCCCAAGAATAAAATCATTCTATTTGGGATAAAACAATATATAACTCATAGTAAAATTCATGTAATCCTTTGAAAATGAAAAAAATAAGGGCGATCTCAAATGCTCAGTAAGAGTTTTATATATTGGTAGTTATGGATAAATAAGGATTAATCAAAATTGAAATGTATATAACCAAGAAACATGACATTAAATTAATAAGTTGAGAATAATATTTTTGGGATACTAGGTTATCTAATAATTCCATATAAATAATCGAATGAGAATGAAACTGAAATATGGAAATTCTAACTAAATAACTAATCACATGGAAAATCAATAATTTAATTCACAATGGTGGAGTACATAATGATAGATATCTAAAACATATTTTTGAGGGATCATTCCAAGAATCTAATACTATTAAGGATTCATGACAATAATCTAATACCATCATGACATCCTTCCAAAAATCTAATATTTTTAAGGCAACATACCAGAAATCTAATAAATGGGTAAGGCCTGTACCAAAACCTTATATAGTTTGTCTCATGAAACCTAATAATGCTTTGATGTTTTATAGAGGGACCTGACTATCACATGAAAAATTTAATTCATTACTCATTTAAAAGGGGTGAATCACAATCAACATAAATATTCATATTAAAACTATCATACATAATTTAAATACATTCCCTAGTCAATAAACATTACTATATATCACCAATAGTAATAGGGAAAATGATATTAAAATAGAAAATACACAGTCAAAATGATCATAAAACATCCATATAATGAATAATGAAGGTATTAATAAAACATAAATATATTAAAGTAATAATAATGGGGGTTTTTTATGAATAAAAATAATTAAAAACATTATTGAGTAAAATATCCTTATCATTTGGAAAGAAATTTTGAAAATAATTTTCTTCAAAATTCAATTTTAAAAAATATTTATTAAAAATAAATTCATAAACATGAATAGGAGGATTTAAGAAAATAATGGTATGTAATTCACTAAATATTATATTATGTAAAAAGAAAATTACAGTTGAGTTGTAAAAATGTTAAAAAATTACATAGTTCAGAAGACAACAAGAAGATTCATTGAATATTTTTTTGTTAAAAGATAAAATGGGTAAAAATTAATTTTTAATAAATAATTTTCAAAATTTTAAAAAAAAATTTTTTTTAATTTTTTTAGAAAACATGGTTTTGAGAGAAAATAGATTTCTGATAGAAGAGAAAAATGAAGTTGGATTTTCTTAAAAAAATTATTAAACATTTTAAGTGCCAAAGAGTTGAAAATGGTACTTTTATATGAAAATAATCATTAATAACTAGAAAATATGAAAATTAAAGTTTTTTTTTAATAAATGATCAAATAATTTCATTAAATTTAAATTCATGTGTAAAAAATCTTGAATAAAATGATACAGTTTAGTAAACCCTTAAAATGTCCATAACGTTGTAATGAGAATCAACCAATGAATTGATTATGTGTATCAAATGTAAATTCACATAAAAGAAGTTTTAATACAAAAATATAAATAAAAAATTAATTACAGACATAATCATACAATATTAATCACTATGAGGAAGTAATATAACACTATGAAAAGGATTGGGGTTATAGAATTCTTTACAACTTGGTAACTTTTAATTCAAATCCCCATAAAATGACATAATTCATATCGAAACATAAAATAACATGAAGAATGAATTATTCATGATATTTCATTTCAAGGGGTGGTATATACACCAAATAAAATTAATTAGGTTTATAATATTTTAATTTTCCATAATGAAATGAAATTGAGATGAAATGCCTTACTGTCTGTTTCCTTTTGGTTGAGCTCTATTTTACCTCATATTCTTCGGGTATCCTCCTTAGGATGATAATAAATCATTCATAATATAGATCTATTATCAAGATAATGCCTATAATATCTTTTTAGGGATGTTGGGTAGTGATTTGGGTAGGTATTGGCTAATACAATGTAGTTTGATAAGTGTGAAAAAGGGGCAGAGGGGGGTTTTTATTAGTGAGGGAGAGGATGAATTTGGGATTTTTGAAAAAAAACATAGGTGTACCCACATTTTTATCTAAAAATAGGATTAAAAAACACAATAAAGTCAAGTCATAAATGGGTATGGTTGAAATATGGCTATCCATTGGGTATATTACAAGTGTAGGTTCATTTTTATATTTTATACACTAAGTTTAACCACTAGGTAAACTCATTTTTACCATAAATATTGTACTTAATTTTACCATCATTCACCAATAATTATGGTAAAAAATAAATTTCACATTATTATAAATTATAAATTATTCTAATTTTAAATATGGATGCCATGTTTCTAAATTAAAATCACATAAGTGGGAAAATATAATTTAAAATTAATTATGTAGACGAGAAGAGGAAGTGGGTTATTAATGTGAAAGTGTTCGAAAGATTACAAAGTTTTTATAATTAAATTCAATATAAAATTGAATCCAATTACCTAAATTGGATTATAATATTTGTAATTAAACAATTTTTACTTCAAAACAATTCCAAAATATAATTAACATTATAAATTATTTAGATAAAAAGTTAGTTTTTAATTAAAATTCATTATTATTCACTATTTATCAAAAAATGAAACTTCTTAGAAAAATACCAAAAATAAAAAATATTATAATTTTTAAATTATTATTTAAAAACATATTTTTAATTTTTAAAATAATATTTATAAATGTCTGATTTTTTTTATTAAAATGATTTCCCTATTAAAATGTGGAAAAAATTCCTATAGAAATAAACATCATTTTATTGGTAAAATTGGAATTGTTGATATCTTATGCCTACAAAATATATTGGATGAGTGTTAAAAAATTTATTGAATATATAATATATTAATTCCTTTAATAACATTCAATAATAATAATTAATTTACTTTATTATGATAAAATTCATTTGCCGTAGAAAAATATTGTTTTTTATAAAATCATTCCCTTTATATTTATATGGTTCTTATAATCATTTATAACTAATTGGTAACCAATTAATTAAAAAATATATTTTTGTAATTTTTTTAACCCTATTTATAAATAAAAATTTAATGGATAAGTGATAATTTTCAATTGAAATAATAAGATTAATCGTATTTGGTAAAGTTGGTCTTACATGTAGCATAAGCTATCAAAAAAAGTTATTATTGTGTGTAACATAGTATGACTAAGTGTTTCGTCTATTAAATGAAATAAAATAGATTTAATTTATTTAATATAGTAAATATATCATAATGTGTTGTGATTTTATATTCCCTTCGACACTTGGTGTCGCGTGTCATATACACTATTGAGTAAAATGTTAATCTTTTTGAATTTGGTGGTGTTAAATAGGTTAATTTAATTGATAAGATATTTTATGTGATGGGATGTTCATAATATAAATTAGTAACTATTTCTATTCATTACTCTGAAGGTGATTCTATTTGATGGTGGAGATTGGTTAACAATACTAGAGAGAAATATGATCTTGATTCCATGGAATGGAAATCATTTAAGGAAACATTCCTTGAGAAATATTTCCCAAAGTTCATTTGAATCCAGATACAAAAACGATTCCTAGAATTGAGGGGAAAAGATGGTGATTTGGTATTTTTATATGATTAAAAACTCAAGATCATTCAGACATGTGTTATTTTTTATTCAAGACATTGATATAAAAATTAATTTATTATACTTAGTGTTGAAACCATGTTTGTAACTAGAATTTTCCACATTAGAATATAAAAGTTATGAGAAAGTGGTACACTATGGTGGGAATATTGGGACGGAGTTTTCTAAATTGTATGTTTTTAGAGAACTATAGATATAAAATGTTATGGTGAAAGATAATGGAGAAACAAATAGCTAATATGCTCAAAGGAAAGACCCCTAAATACTGCCAGTGTGAAAAACAATTTTCATGGAATGTTTGGTAAGATATAAGAAGTGTTTCCAATGTGGTATATTTGGTCACAAGGCTTGTGAATTTAAATAAAAAGTGAATTGAAAAATAAAATAAAGATGTATATAATATAAATCCAATAGTGAGGTGTTTTAGTTGAAATGAGTAATTTCATTATTCAAATGTGTGTCTATATTTAATTGAATAGGATAGAATTCATCACGATAAGAAACGTAATGGTACAGTGAATTAATTTTCTCCTAATATAGTTGATGATGGGTCATCAAATAAAGTGTTGAAAGGTATGTTAATTATATATTTAAATTATTCCAATACACCATTTGACTTTGTATCATCACATTCATTCATTTTTATATATTTTTATGTAAATATGGAATATCACCTCATGAATATAAGATATATGTTTGGGTGAAAACATTGGGTGTAAGTATTAAAGTAACCAAATTTTATAAGAATCATCATATTCATATTAGTGGGATGGTATTTCCAATAAATCTTGTTTAACTGGCCATATTAGGTTTTGATACCATTCTTGAAATAGATAAGATTTCATTTTATCATGATGTGATATATTATAGAGCTAAGAAAGATCTGTTAAATGATTTCATGGCTTTTATAATATCCCACGAAGTTGAGAAATTGGTTAGAGATGGTATTGAAAGTCACCAATCTTACATTGTTGAAAATATTGAAACTATTAAAATTAGTGATTTTCCAATTGTAAATTAATATATGGATGTTCTTTTGAATGATTTTCCTATTGTTATTCTAGATCAAGGGTTGTGTTTATAGTTATCCTATTTTTGGATATTTAGCCTATTTTTACACTCCCTTCTCAAATGGATCATGTGGAACTTTTAGAATTAAAAATTAAATTTTGGGAGTTATTAGATGAAGGATTAATCTGACCTAGAACTTCAACAAGGGGGTCTCCTATCTTGTTTGTCACAAAGAAATGTGGTTGAATGAGATTTTTCATTGAATATGGATCCTTGAATAACATCACAATTAATAACAATTACCCTTTTCCTCATTTCAAGTATTTTTTGATCAGTTTTTGGGAGTACATTAATTTTTAAAGGTTGACCTAAGGTAAGGTTACCATCATTTGAAATTGAAGGAATTATACATTCTGAATAATTTATTTTAAACTAGATATGTGAACTATGATTTTGTAGTTATGTAATTTGAGTGGTCTAATGCACTTTCTATATTTATAGACCTTATTAATAGAATTTTTCATTTTTTATTATAGAATATTTTTGTTTTATTTGTTGAATACATTTTAATATTTTCTAAAATTTAATAGTAATAATATTTAAAACCATTTATTCTTTTGAAAACATTAAAATAAAATATACTACACCGGAAATTTTGTAAGTGTAATTTTTTTGAAAAAAATTTCTTTCTATTGAAATGTTTTTTCTAAAGATGGAATAACTGTGTACCCCACTAAAACAAATGTTGTTTCAGAATGGAAAAGACCCCTAAATATCATAAATAATAATTACATTTAGGGATTAATGGGTTAATACTAGAGATTTGATGAAAAAACTACTCAGTTTTCTATCCCACTAAATATGTTAACCCAAAAGTACATAAACTCATCTATAAAAAATAATGTGATGTTTTTTTGAGATAAATGAAAATAATATTTGTGAATGCTCTAGTTTTGGAACTAACTTCAAGAAATGTTGAATTTTCCATCGATGGTGATGCCTCATTGAATGGACTTGGTTGTGTCCTAAGGGATAATAATCACGTACTTGCTTATGGTTGATTTTAGTTGAAACCTCCGGAGTTAAATTACCCATTCACATGATTTGGAATTTGATGTTGTGGATTTTTAATTATAAATTTAAAGTCATCATTTGTATGGAGTAAAGTGTGGAATATATGATAATCAATAAAAATTAATGTGTATATATACTTAGAAATAATTGAAAATGATATAGAGATAATTGATGGAACTGATCAAGGATTATGATTCCATGATTCATTACCATTCCTGAAAATAATTCTAATTAGTTTATGCTTTGAGTAAAAAAAGTAATTCAATGTTAACTATTATATTTTCAGAATTTGAACCTTCTATTAATGATTTAATAAATTTCTCCTTGTTCTGTGAATGAAATGGAATCTTATGTTCATTTTTAAGTTTCAACATAGTAAACAAATTTCTAAAAAAATTAAACAATCCTAGAAGGAGGCCCAATCATTGTAAATAAAGTGGAATCTGTTAAAAAGGGAAAGTTGTCTTATTTTAATATTGATAAATAATTTGTTTTATGATTTGGAAAAATATTACATGTGAATTTTGATTCCTTTTCATGGAAATAGTTTTTGAGTAAAGCATAGAGTTCTCCCTTTTCTATTCATCTGGGTAGCACTAGGATGTATATCGGACTTTGGGAGTGTTACTGGTCGGATAAAATGAAAACATATATTTTCAACATTACCATGAAGTGTTTTAATTATTTATAGGTTAATATAAAATAAAAATTACCAAAGGGGATGATTCAACCTTTTCCAGTGATGAAGTGGAAATGGTAAAATATATCAATGGGTTATTTAGGATTTCCAAATACTTCTGAAGGTAATAACGTGATTTGGGATGTTGTTGATCGATAAAATATTTCAGCATATTTAATTTCCATTCGAGATACAATGGGTTTATATTAGATTTCTTAATAGTACCTATAGGGCATAGTAAGGTTACATGGAGTGTCTCTCTCTATTTTATTAGACTTTCATCCAAGGTTTACATTTAATTTTTGTAAAGGACTTTAGAGGTCATTGTGTAATGAATTAAATTTCAGTATAGCTTTTCATCCACAATATGATGAACATATTAGTTAAAAATTTAGACAATGGAAGATATTCCTCATTCATTGTCAATGGATTACCTGGGAATTTGGTATTATCATCTCTCTTTATCCGAGTTTCCTCACAACCATAGTTTTCATTACATTATACAGATGGAACCATTTGAGGAATTATATGGAATGAAATGTCAGAAACAAGAATTTTGGGATGATATAGTAGAATGGAAGTTTATTGGACCTAAGTTATTAGTGTAAATGGTGGATAATTTTTAGTTTATTTTTGAAGATATAAAGACATATCAAAGCAGGTAGAAATGTTATTTAGATAACAGGAGGAAAGATCATTCTTTCAAAGCAGCTAATCAAGTATTTTAAAAAGTTTATCTCTAGAAAAGATTTACTTTTTTGGAATGAAAGGGAAGATTTTTCCACAGTTAATTAGAACATATTAAATCCTATAAAAATATGGACTAGTTCCTAAAAGAGTGTATTTTTCCCAATGTTCATCTCAGGTACACAACATATTTCTTGTTTTGAAGATATGGAAATATGCTTCGTATTCATCTCATGCTTTGTTCCTAGAATTTTCTTAGTTGGAAGAGAATATTTAAGATGAGGAATATCAAGTTCATATTCTTGATCATATATAGAATTTATTGTGGAATAATTTGATTCACCAGGCTAAGGTATTATGGAAAATCTATATGGACGAACAAACAACAAGGGAATATGAAAAATTCTATGAGAGAAAAATATACCTTATTGTTTAATAAGTTAATAAAATTGTGAGGATGAGATTTCAAAAAAAGGGAATAATGTGAAAACATGGATAATGATAGAATAAATAACTTCTAGGTTTATTAATATAGTTTCATTCATTATAATAACATCAAGTAATTCTGAAATCAAAAGGGAATGGTTTTAACAAAACACATTTCTATAAGGCTTTATTTAAAATTTTAACATGTAAATTCTAGAATTTTAATTTGAAAAAATAAAAATCATTTGTGGAATCATCATATAAATATGTTCTAATGGTGAAAGTTTTGGGTTTTTTGGAAAATATTGATTTTTCAGTGAACAATTCAAATATCAATTTTTGTAAAAGACTTTTTTTAATAAATTTATTAATATAAAGGTAACAATACGTTCAGAATATTATTTTTTGTAAAAAAATTATTATTTATTTATATTTAATCCAATTAATTTCTTTTTAATCAAAATTATATTGTATTTTAGTATATGTTTGTTTTAGTGGTAAAAAGGAGATTTTTATAAAATTGTTTTAAAATAAAAAATGTTTCTAAATTTAAATTAATTAATATAATCCATAATGAGAAATTTTTTAAATGATATATATATATATATATAATCAGAAAATATTAATACAATTTTGTATAATTATTATTATTAGTTGTGGAGTTAATATAAAATCATCATTTGCTCAAAAAATACACTTCTTAAAAACCAAATTTTCTATTGCGTCTATGTGATAAATGTTAAATAAAAATTTTAAACTTACTTGAACTAAATTTTAAAAATTGGTTTCAAGATTTTGAATCAAAATTATTTATAATTTCTAATGGGTTTAACTTAATTATTTTTCTAGGTGAATTGTGAATGTTGTTAAAATTAATTATATGTGTTCTGGTAAATATGAGTTTATTAGGGGTTAAACTAAAAAGGTTATGGTAAAAATGACCAATAAATTTTCATAAATAATATTTTCTAGAAATTGTTTACCATTCCAAAAATATGGTAAATGCATTTATTATTTTAGACCCTTCTGACATATGAAAACCACAACATCACTCAATTATTTTTAAAAATACCAAGTGTGTCATCTCCAACACTTATAAAGGAAAACCCCCTATCCTCATATATTCACACGTTCAGAACCCATTATTTCAGAAAATACCAAACAAAAACATTTATATAATTTCCTCCACTCATTCTAAAAGAATTATTTTTGGAATAAATACAACCAAGTGAAGACTTTTGTGGAATCCATAAGAAGTTACCCAAAGAAGGGGTAACATTCTCCAATGAGAATTATTTATTTAATTTCTTCCTCAACCCCCTTAAATTATTATCAAAATATTTTTATATAATAAAATAAATTTACACCATATTTAATTATATTATAATTTTAATTTAATAACCTAAATCATTTCAATCTTCTATCAAATGTGTTACAAAATCAGCATTCATCTGTACGGCAGACCACAGTCTCGTAAATCGAAATCATATGTTTCTATATTACCACCACTTACGGTTGGGTGTGATGATTGATATAAATTATATATATGATATTTATAACATAATTATACTTATGGAGTCATTATATGATATACAATTTTTTTTACACTCCATTATGTAGTTTGCAAGATAATTTCACTCGTGTGTATGGTGAACTGCCGCGTCCGGAAATGATGTGATTCATTTTTCACTAATGTGTTACATGGAAGGTAATAAGAGTAATGATAATGAATATATCTAGTATAAATGAAATCATTATTATATTCATGATATAATTATCTTTTAAAAAATATAATATTTTCATTTCTTTCATATCTTTTCAGTCACCGAAAACATGATAACGCTATTTGTGCAAATGTGGACTACATCCTTCATGAAGAATTGTGACTACATTTCTATAAAAACACCACATTAATGATAAAAATACAATTATATTTAAATAAATAATATCTTATATATATTATATTATGATCATTATAGGAAGAAAAAAATAATATGCAACCCGTTTCCATAATGATTCTTAGAAATGGAAACATTACTCCTGTGGGTCTACGAACTACCATATCCATAATTGTAGTGTACTTCATTTATCAAAGACAAATTTAATGAATTGTGTTAAAATTAAAATTAATGTATAATTATGATAATTATTTCAGGATTATTAATCTATGGGTTTTTTAATAATTACCTTTTTGACCATATTGAACCTACCAAAGTCATTTTCGACACATAATCTAAATATGGTCAAAAAATCGGACATAAAGTTAATTAATTAAGTAGTTTTATGTAACATGTTCATGAATCAAAAAAAATAAACATGAAAAATGCACTAAATAAATTAATCAATTGACATTATTATATTATTATAGAAGATAATGTAACACATGAAAATTCAAACTCATGGTATGTGACATCATCTCAATTTCCTTTCATTGATTCATATTTTGATTCTATATACCTTTATTATCTTATAAGGTGTATATACATCCCCTTTGAAATTTTATGTCATGAATTTTTTATTTCTCATGGAATATAATGTTTTTACGTTATTATTTGTTGGGAATTATGTATAAAAAATTTCCATGGTTATAAGGGATGATTCTTTTAAAAAATCAATTTTAAAGCTTTTCCTTCGAACTCATTCTCTTCCATGTAAATATTTTTTTAAAAAATAATTTTATGAATGTTTTTATATCGACATATAATATTTTATAAATTAAATTTTTTGTATCATTTAATTTATTTAAATTTATTTCAAAAACTAATCATTTTTACATGTCTTATATGAAACATTTTTGAGGAAAAGGAAAATGAATATTTAATATGGTGAAAATACTATTTTTCCAGTATGTCCAGAATATGATCTATAACTTCCTTGTAAAGAATTTTTTTTTTCAAAAAAATAATCTTCCCTATTTTTGGGAGTTTTTTTATCGATATTGGGTTTTCAATGAAAATGGTTTTTTTATTATTGAATATGGGTCTTTAAAATAAAATGGATTTTTGATATCCAAAAGTGATTTTATTATGAATTTAAAAGATTTATTTTTTATTTTTTATGATGAAATAGTGAATGAACAAAAATTTTTTATTCATGATATGGTAAATAATCATTGTACAAGAGAAATGGGTGTTCCTAGATAGTTCCTCGTGGGCCCATGACATCTTATACAATTAGGAGGACCATATAGTTCCATGTGAGGTTATTATATCCTAAATGATGGGTGCACCCTTATAGCACTCAAATGCATTGGGTAATATTGATTTTATTAATACGATTAAAGGATGGAATAACTAAATGGTTTCTATTATAGATTATATAGTTCTCTAGTTACTTTTGATATAGGTTCAAAATAGGTTATGAATGTCATGATAAAATTTATCGAAAAGGGAATGTAATTTCCTATCATGGGGTTTAAATGATTTTTTTGATAAAAATATGTGTTTTTCATGTGGAAATGTTTTATTAATTTTTTAACAACAATATTGATTTAAAGTTAAATATTTTTTGGGTTTTCATGTTTTTACTGAAATAAAATTTTCCTTTTTTTAGATTCCTTACTGAAATTTTTGTGTTCAAACCAGGTTTTAAAATGTGTTTGATAGGATGGAAAAGGGAAAGTGTGGATTTATGTTGGATTTCATGTTGAGTTTTCATGGAAAGATATAATAATTTTATTTAAATTTTTTATATGGTTTGAAAAATGGATACGGATCAGTAGTGCCCACTTTATATTATATAGTTTTCAAATGTATGAGTTATGAAATAATTATCTAAAACACATAATCTAAAAAGATCCCAAAAGGGAATGAAAGTGATTTCTTAACTAAAAGTCAAGATTATTTAAAGTTTAAGGTTGGGAATTTATATTTTAAATATGTAAAGATAGAACATAAGAGATTAATGTGTACCTATCCTAGTGTAGAGTGTTGTGATTTATATAGGTTTGGCAATATTCAAATTTTTATATGAACACTTATAAACATATCAATGTTAAGAAATTATGATATTCACTAATGTTTAGTAATAGATAATTTAAAACAAAAAAACAGGTATATGTATTTCTAATGGAAAATTTGTTGGCTGTAGGGGGTGTGATACCTTGGTGCATGTGATATAGTACGAGGAAGAGGGAATATGATTGAGATGTTAAACTGTAACCCATGGAATATAGAAGAGTCACTAGTATGTCATGCATCCTAAAATTACTATTTTCTAGATAGGATATTTTATATTTAGAGTTATGACTCATTTATAATTTACCATTTATTTTTTTATATATGGAATAATATCATTATTTTTTTCATCACAAATTGAAAATTGATTGGTCTTGGTTATTGAGATCATGGATGGTGATATGATAATCCAAAACCTATTTAAAACATGGTTGGAGGATACCAAACATTAAAATGAGTTTTTTCTAAAAAAGGGTTGTTACCGTTTCCTTTGGGATTTTTTTTTGAAAATGACATGTTATGATATAATCCTTTTGTTGTTTTTTTTGTTTTTTCACTACTCTTATATCAACTATTATTGGATGAGATTTAATTTTCTATCACTCTAAGGGGAAAACTATTCAAATTAGGATGAATGATATCTTCTGATGGGTTCTAGAGAATAATTTATTTATATATTGGATTGTCTCATATCCGATTTAGAATGAATTTTTTTGAATGATAGTGGAATGCAGTAAGATATTTTTCATCTAGTGGGGAATCATTTTCAAGATAAAAGTCTTGAATATTTATTCATCTGAACAACCAAGTAGGAGATCTTTTTTATGATTGAGTTCATGTAGGGATAAGAAGTACTTTTTACTCTTAATTTTAGAATGAAAACAATAGATTTTCATTTGATGAATTTTTATTTGGATGATATGGAATATAACAGATTCATTCAGCCTAATACTACTATGAGTTGTTTCCCCATTCTTTTCAACAAAAATGATGATGGAAACATGTTCATATGTGTGGATTATTAAAGACTAGACCTGATGATAGTCAAGAAGAAGTATCCCCTTCAATGTATTGAAAATATCATTGACAAGCTGATAGTTGCTAGGAGGATCTCCAAAACTAACTTAAGATCACAGTACTATCGGTTTATGAGGAGACTATATGAAAACCCCAATATTTACTTTAGGATCATGTATCAAATTCCTGAATTCATGTAATTCTATTTGGGGAGAAGAATTCACTCATGCTATTCATGTCCTTGATAAATCAAATCTTAAATCCTTTTATAGATTCATATTTGATCACTTTTTTGATGAAATTATAGTGTACTACCAATATGTAGAAAATGAATAATAACAATTGGAAATTTTCATGAGTACATTGATTGATCATGGTCTTTTTTTCTATGTGATATAAATTCTTTTTCTAGATTGATATAATTAACTTCCTGGGTCATGTCATCATATAGGATGGAGAGCTAGTGGACCTGGTGAAGGTTACAGTTGTGGTATCTTTAGATCGAACTAATAACATCTTCAATATTATGAATATTTTGTGATTTTTGGTTACTTACAAAGTTTAATCTAGGGATTCTTCCATTTGGACACATTTATGTTCATGCTAACTACACATATAGAGAATTTTCATTGTTAGATTCTTGGGATAGGTCTTTCCCAAACAAGAAGAGTAGGATGACATCAACACCAATACTCAGATAACCTATTCTTAGTAAGTCATATACTATGTAAAATGATTTATGAATAGTATAAATCAATTATTTAATAATTTATAGGACTAAATTATTTCATATTTCTCAAGAAATCTGAAACCACATGAATAAAATTACCCTACTCGTGATTTGGAATTAATTGGGATGGTAAATTCCTTAAGATTCTAGGGACACAATATGATGGGAATGAGGTATTTTGTGTACACAGACTAAAAGATCCTCATTTATCACGTTTATCAATGAGACATAAACCATTGATAGATATTGGGGGGGGGGGGTGAGTACCTATAGTCTTTCAATTTTGAGATTCTTTACCTACTGGTCAAGGGATACAACATTCCCAATTACATGAGTCTAAATTCATATATAGAGTGTAAGAAAAAAACATTTAAAGAAAATAAATTTCGGAATGATAGGATATATAGACTGAAAATCCATTCTTAGATGGGAATATTACACCCTAATACTTTATAATGTAATTATTTTTAATTAAATTTGATCTCTTTGATAGTTTTTCGAACATGCAACCCGAGACAAAATAAACGATAATATTGTATAACATTAAAACCTAGTCATTAAATTGGTTGGTATGAGTAGTAATAAATGAACTATTTAAATTATTTTTATGTATTTATCATATTTAAAATAATAACCAGTTAATATAAAATGAAATGTTCTTAAAAAAATATATTTTTGAAAAAGATGATTTAGTCATTGTTTTCACAAATAATATAAAATTATTTATACAGCATTTAGATAATTTATTTGAGAAAATTAACTTAATTTTTGGTACCATAGTTTCAATATTATCATAGGGTCATCTATTTGAATTTCTATAAAATGTTTCATTTTTTGATAAATAGTGAAAAATAAATTTTTATATTGGAAACACACTTTTCATTTAAATATGTTACAAGGTAAAATTATATTTTAATTTGGTTTAAAGAAAAAAAGTTCAATTAAATTATAATATATCTAATTTAGGTCATTTTAATAAATTTCATATTGAATTATGATATAATTTTTTTATCCATTAGAATGTTTCCTTTGGAAAACCCCTTTTTTTGACACGTCTATGGTTTTAAATTACATTTTAATTCTAAAAAATATAATAATTGAATATGAAAAATTGGATTCTTTATTTGGAATTATAATAATTTATATTATCTAATAAGTTCAACCTAATTTTTGACCATTCTAAATAGTAAAATATGTAAAAATTAATTACTTTAGATAAATTAAAATATGGGTTCACCTAGGGATTATACTAAGATGATTAGGGTTAAACTTAATCAAACCTTTCCAAAACACAATAAATATACATATTTTGGAGTTATAACCACTAATGGTCAGTAATAACACATTTTGGAGGCTTTTGTAAAGATAAAAAAATTGGTACAATTGATTAATTTTAAATATTCCATGTCTGTCCTCTCCCCAGTTATTATAGGATGCCCAATCCCCTTAACACTTCCCACTACCATTTACTATTGTTTAATCAAAACCACAATAAAATCACTTCCTTTATCCCCTTCCTACATCCTAGATACCTTTTATTGATAATAAATACACACTAGGATGGATTTTTTTGCAAACCTATAGAGGTTATCCTAAGGAGGTATTACATTATGAAATGATCATTTTTATTTAATTTCATCTTCCACCTTCGAAAATAAATCAATAATAACTATAAAATAAAAAAATGATCTCCAATATAAATATATGTTAAAATTTTATTGTAATAACATATATCCATAACCTCTTCCTTCAAATTTTAAATGAAATTGATGATCGTTTGTACAGAAGAATACCGTTTCGCGAACCGATGTATCTCATTTTCAATCTACACCTCTCACAGTTTGGTGTAATTTTATATTTAATGATTATATATAATATTAATGATAAAAGTATTCTTATATAAATATAATATCATGTATACCTTCTCACATTCTATTTCACTTAAAATACAATAACGTTGCTCATTTATACGCAAAAATACTACGTCACGAAGCAATGCAATCCGTTTCTAACTCACGTATTAATTGTAAGGTAATATGGATAAATTTAGTAAATTTATGTGATATATATGACATTACCCCTATTATGGTATGTTAATATATCATATAATTCCCTACCCATCCACTCATTAATGGAATGATATCGTCATTCATATATACATATAGCATTCTGTCTTTACGAAGCGATGTGATTCATTTTCCATATATAACCTTCAAGAATTGTTCTAAAAATGTATATACGGATAAAATATGAATTTCCTAACATTTTTTTATTCTTTATCTGATATATCACTTTCCAATATCTGACAAATGGGTATTTCAAAACACATCACACAAAATAAGGCGATTAATACCTCAATCAATGAGCCCGCGGGGGCTGGGTGAGTTGGTTCAAGGCGGTGGCGACCCGTCGCTGAGGTTCCGGGTTCGAGTCCTCACAAAGGCAACGCGCACCATTTGTCAGCGAACCTCTCGTCCCCTTCATCCCATGTGGAACTGGCCCAAGCCCAAGGGTTGGCCACCTTGGGCCTGGCTGGGGACGTGCGGCGCGCAGGTGGGCAAGGCTAAGCCCTATACCTCGTTACCCAACAACACGTTTTCTACCCGCGGGGGCTGGGTGAGTTGGTTCAAGGCGGTGGCGACCCGTCGCTGAGGTTCCGGGTTCGAGTCCTCACAAAGGCAACGCGCACCATTTTTCAGCGAACCTCTCGTCCCCTTCATCCCGTGTGGAACTGGCCCAAGCCCAAGGGTTGGCCACCTTGGGCCTAGCTGGGGACGTGCGGCGCGCAGGTGGGCAAGGCTAAGCCCTATACCTCATTACCCAACAACACGTTTTGCCCGCGGGGGCTGGGTGAGTTGGTTCAAGGCGGTGGCGACCCGTCGCTGAGGTTCCGGGTTCGAGTCCTCACAAAGGAAACGCGCACCATTTGTCAGCGAACCTCTCGTCCCCTTCATCCCGTGTGGAACTGGCCCAAGCCCAAGGGTTGGCCACCTTGGGCCTAGCTGGGGACGTGCGGCGCGCAGGTGGGCAAGGCTAAGCCCTATACCTCGTTACCCAACAACACGTTTGCCCGCGGGGGCTGGGTGAGTTGGTTCAAGGCGGTGGCGACTCGTCGCTGAGGTTCCGGGTTCGAGTCCTCACAAAGGCAACGCGCACCATTTGTCAGCGAACCTCTCGTCCCCTTCATCCCGTGTGGAAGTGGCCCAAGCCCAAGGGTTGGCCACCTTGGGCCTAGTTGGGGACGTGCGGCGCGCAGGTGGGCAAGGCTAAGCCCTATACCTCGTTATCCAACAACACGTTTTAGTAGTTGGGGTTTGGCTTAGTGTTAAGCACCCCGTAAGGCTACATGGAAAATGGGGGTTCAAAACCCATGGGGTGCAGGTACTGTAGCAGTACTGTAGCGGTACTATAGCAGCGGTGGCACTGTTCATCAGCGGGTACTGTAGCGGCGGCAGTGCACTGTAGCGGCGACGATACTGTGTGGTACTGTAGCAGCAGGTTACTATTCACAGAATGTGAATTGGCCTTTGAATTTGGGCCTACGGGCTATGCAATGGGCTACAAGCCCACAGGGCCTTCGGGCTATGTAATGGGTTTCCCTCTACCCAGTTAAAAGAGGACTTTGCTTTGATTTAATAATAAAAATGAGGCTTCGGCCCCAACCTTTTAAAAAAAATGGAAGTAAATTAATATTATCAACAAATGGGTTATATAATGTTATGATTTTATAGTATATGATATTATAAACAAGAATATGGTTTTGGAATAAATTATTTTAATTCCAAAAACCATTATACCTGATTTTGATGCATGTTAAATTAGAAAGAATCATGAGGTAAAGGACTTCATCCAAATTTCCCCCCATTGAGGATTATTGTTATGTTATACACCCAATTTATTTTATTTGGTATATATATTTCCCCCTTTTCCTGAATTATCATTAATAATCTATAAATAATTTTTTTATGATCTAATTTTTATTATTTCATTTAAGGATAAATGAATTTAAATTTACCATGTTGTAATGAATTTCATAACTCAATTTATTTTCATTGGGTTATATTACATCTTCATTGTATTTGAAATTATATGATTACATGTGTAATGTTTTTTAATATATTATTTTTTACTTACGATTTATTTATGAGGATTTATATTTGATTAAAATAATTTATACATTGATTTATTCTCACTTTAACATTATGATCTCCATAAGATATTTATGTTTCATTCTCATTTTACTTGGGATTGTTTATAATTGGATTTACATTGAATTAAAATATTTCATCATTATTGAATAAACCCCTATAATTTTAATACCCCTTGGTTATTCATGAATTTGTCATGTAATAGTACCATATTCTTTATTTGGGTACAATAAATGATTGAGATTTTTTTAATAAAATTATAATCATTTTCTCTCTTCGGTCGAATATTAATTTTCATCAGTAAGAATGTCTTCTAACAATGATTATAAAAATATTTTTTATCATTAAAAAAATTATTTATTAATGAATTTTTTACACATATTTTCCTTTTTAGAGGATTTTTTGGAAAGGAACATTCATGTAATTTTCTAAACAAGGACCAATTGTATTTTACATAAAATGTGTAAGGAATTATTATTTTAACATTTATGAAATTTATGTAAGTTCATATGTCTTGGCCCATGCTCAAGTACGAGGCTCGAGTCCCTCCAGACTCTGACACTATGTGTATTATGAACATGATGATTCGAAGCCATCTGCCTAACCAGGGAACATGCGGTGCGCTCTAGGGCCTAGTGAGGGGGGGGGGCTTAGTGAGAGTCAAGGATTAACCTTACACATGTTTTCCCATGGGGAGTTAGTCAAGTGGTACCCACTGGTTTTACCCATCGCTCTCCATGGGAACTGGCCTAGGCTAAAGTATTTCCAGACTCGGACACATTGTGTATTATGCACAGGGATATTCAAAGCCATCTGCTTAGCCGGGGAACGCGCAGCGCGCTCTAGGGCCTAGAAGGCCCCCCTCATTGATTGTCAATCATAAAAAAAACACAACCTTTTCGCATGGGCTATTAGTCGAGTGGTACCCACTGTTTGTACCCCTCTCTCTCTGTGGGAACTGGACCAGGCTCTAGTCTCGCCAGACTTGGACACTGTGCATATTATGCACAGGGAGATTCAAAGCCATCTTCCTAGTCGGGGAATGTACGGCACACTATGGGGCCTGGAGGGGCCTCCTCAGTGAGAGTATATTGTTACCCATACACACATTTTTCCCATGGAGTGTTAGTCAAGTGGTACCCGCTGGTTGTACCCCTCACTCTCCATGGGAATTGGCCCTGGCTTGAGTCCCGCCAAATGTGGACATAGTACGTATTATGCACAGGGCGATTCAAAGACATCTTCCTATCAGGGGAATTTATGGCATGATCTAGGGCCTAGAGGGGCCCCCTCAGTGAGATTTTAGTGTTAAACATACACATGTTTATCCCGTGGGGTGTTAATCGAGTGGTACCTGCTGGTTTTACCCCTCACTCTTCATGGGAACTGACTCAAGCTCGAGTCCCACCATAATCGGACACTGTGCGTATTATGCACAGAGTGACTCAAAGCCATCTGCCTAGCTGAGGAATGTGTGGTGCGCTCTGGGGCCTAGTGGGGCACCCTATGTGAGAGTCTAGTGGTAACCTTACACAAGTTTTTTCACATGATCCTCAACCCGGTTGGTGAGGACCCGAAAAGTGCATCCAAGAGACTTGAGATCAAATCCAGGTGGAGACATATTGTCGGGTTACTATAGCAGCATTGTAGCAGGTACTGTTCGGTACTATAGAAGTAAGAACAATTCATCCATCTGGGCCTCCGGGCCACCGGTTTGGACCTCGGGTCATGTAATGCATGCGGGCCACCCAAGGCCTTCAGGCTAGTTGTCTCTCAAGGCCTTCATGTTACCTTAAGGCCTGTGGGTCAACCCAAGGCCTTCGTGCCACCTGATTATATAGATTACCTATCAGACTACAAGGGACAAGGCTCTAGATGAGGATTTAGGGCAGACACATTCACTTGAGCGGAGCTAACTAGAATTGGAAGAACGAGAGGGTATGGATTTGTCATCGGTATCAGGCCTGTGCAACTATTCCTTGGACATCTAGCCGACTAGACCTGTTAAAGTGGAGTGTTGATCATCATGACATATGCTGAGGAGGATCAGTTCCAAGTTGTCTGGTCTTGGGGATTCCCTCTAAGACCTATGGGTCATGTAATTTTCTCTGAGCCTTCGGGCCTTGTAAGGGTTCCACCTCATCCCTTGAAAGGTGGAATACCCAAAATAATAAAAGAAATGAAGGCCTTCGGGCCATTTAGTAAAATAATATTCCTATTATTTTTATTATCCTTCACTGGGGATATATTTTATTGATTACATCATTATTATTTCTCTAAAAGTTTTATGATAAATTTGATAAAGGAAATTATTGAAATCCCCTTTCTTGTTTAATTTTTGTAATGGCTAACTTTCCTTTGAAATATTCACTTTTATATTTTCATTGGAAATTACATTTACACTAAATATCCATATCATTTATCATGAATATACATATAATTAAATAGTATATCCATTATACATATGGAATTTTAGATTTAAATTTCTATAATTATGTTTTAAATTTTTGTTAATTTGTATTCCTTTATCGATAAATAAATTTATTGATATGTAATATTGTTCATGAATGAAAAAAATTATTCCATATATGAGGAATATGTTGGACATGTAGATATAGGTGGGGCTTGGATATAAATACCCCTTCAATGAATCATTAGTCTAATGAGATAAATCTGTTGGATAACCGTAGTTAAATGGGTTTCTTCATTATACATACCCCTATGTTTTAAGCCATCTTATGAAATTTCATTATAGTTGAGGTATCATGATACCTAAGATCATGAAGTCCTATAATTAATCATTTAAATTATTAAGAATTCAGTTATTATAATCAATACATTTTTTAAAATCTTAGTATCAATGAATGATATTCATTTTCAGTTTATTCATTAAGGGTTATGTGTTTGAAGTTACTTACATTCCCCTATTGGTTATTCCTTATATTGTCATTATAGTCATGTTATTGATTAAATGGAATTTATTTTTAGTTATTAAAATATCTATATTTATTATACCTTATATAATCATGATAGTCAAGTAACTAATTAAATGGAATGTTTTTCCAGGTATTTACATTTCCATATTAATTATGCCTTATCTAATCATGATAGTCATGTTATTGATTAAATAGAATGTGTGATAATATATTTACCTTGGAAACTTGATTATTTCATATTGGTTTATGATTTATTTACACATGGTAACATCTGTTGTATATATCCCTTATTGAGCATTTGAGATGACATTTCATTTGATTCTATTCCCAATATATTGAATGTGTACTATGAATTATTTTCAATGATATTATAGAGGGAATAAAGAAATTATTGAAAAAATTGTGTTTTAATTTTGAGTATAAAAATTTAATATATAAATCATATATGTTTTAAATTTTATAGGACTAATAAAATATTCAGTACTTTTGGACACGATCGCTTATATATAGTGCCAATGTAGTAAAGTAGACACTAGATTTAGGATATGGGGATCAAGGTCACTAATGTTAGTACCAGAGAAATATTAATGGAATCCTTATAAACTATATTTATGAAAAAAATTTAGCAAGAATAACCACATAATAGACTTTTATTGTAATTATTGGACAAAATAATAATGTTTTGTTAAGGTAGACATTATGTGCTTTTTCTAGAAAATAAATCTCTATCTGGGTATTACAAGTGGACATGGGTCAGCCAAATTTTTACTAATGAGAAATAACTTTGAAAAGGGAATATTATCCTTAACATGATCATCACCCATGTCATGAAATTGATCCTTACTGTTCACCAAGTTTAACACACCCATGGAATATTCTTTGGATAATTACAATTATATTTACAATTCATTATTACATATTTAAATAGATGATTAAAATGAATAACCAAGGTCAAACCTTATGTGTTTTATATTGAAAATAAGGTTTCATGATTTAGACATCCTATAAATGATTATATGGTTTTACCAGTACAATTTTTGTTGTTGACAGTAGGTTTTTTTGGTTATAGTCAATGGTTGGAATATGAAGGAATTGTGTTAACATTAAATTTGAAGGATAATGTGGTTACTATAAGAAAACAAGTGGGATGATTACAAGATTGAAATATATCCTGATTATTCCTAACCAATTATCCCAAAATATGAGTAACAACTCAATTATTAACCAACTCTCAGACTCACTAAGGAAGAAAAGGAAAAATTTCACTAAGATATAGAGTTGTAGACACAATTGAGGAAGGAATGATATTTATACATCATGTTTGAAATATTGAAAGATAATCACAGGAAGGATTCTAAATGGAATAATATATTTTATTATTTATAGAAACGAAAGGCATAATGTGATGAATTTATAATAAAAAATAGTGTGATAGAAGGAAATAAATTTCTTCATGAGGATCAATTTTATGTTTTATTTCATAAATGTGGGGAACCTAGGAATTATCTGTGTCAATGAACTCATATAATGGTTAAATCCTACAACAAGTATGTACCTATATAGAAAAAATGGTATAAATAATTATATATTAGAATTAAAGAATAAAATTTTAGAAGTTTTCTTTAAATACTATTTTGGATACAAGAATCATGAAACATATAAGGAATGTGTTAAATATTAGAATCATACGTGTCTTAATGAACATAATAGTTATGGATAAAAGAATGTGATTATGGGTTTAAGGTTTATCATAAGTTTGAATTCATAAAAACCCACTTTGAAAATAATTATGGTAGGAATATAAAATTATTAAGTAAATCTTTAGAAGAAATATATGGGTATTGAACCTATTGGTTTAGTATATAAAAGAGTTATTTAATGAAGAATGAATTTACATATTTGTAGACATAATATTAAATTTATTGGTTAAATTTATTGTTTAACACGTCATGATGATGTAGTAATTATTATTCCTCTCAATTTGAGACCATTAAAATAATTATATTACTATTATTTTTTGAAAAAAGGACATCATGTATTGTGGGTAATAACCCATTACATTTGGCGAAGGCCACATGGATTGAACTCGTAACTAAAGAAAAATAATAGTTTATCCCCTACCACTGGACTATGTTATGTTCTCTTTAATATTCCATTATTCTTACTTACAATATTTTATGGATAAATATTAATGATAATCTTGTGGTGTTACTATTGAGATTTAGATATTAATAGATTATTCTACCCATATTGTTTTTGGAAAATATTTAGAAATTGGAAGAAAGAATTTTCACTCCTTTATAGAACTTATGATCTGATTAAAGTTAATTTTAATTCTTCAGGAATTAAATTAAATATTGGATATTCATTTATTTGAGTAATATATGAAGTGGGAATTGATAAAAACACAACCAAATGATGAAATATTTATTTTAAAATAGAGAGATATCATTTAATTATATTTAATTATATTCATATATAGTAAAATAATTCCACTACATTATGAAAAAATATATTGTTAAAAAATTACCCTATTACAATAATATCTGGTGAATCAAATTGTAATTTAAATTAACACATATTTGTGGTTTTGATGTTATTAACATTCCATTTACCATTATATTTCTTATGGTCAAGGATATCTATCACACTCAATCATTATTTATTCTTCTTTTATAGGTCAATATCTTTACCTCCCACTTATGTTCTCCTATATGGAAACCATGTTATGTTTAATTCCTTATTATGTTAATATTTTCCATTTCTATCTTATCAATATGAAGTTTCATTAACCCCTTTAGGATGCAGGATTCTCAACAATGGTATTTACAAATGTCAAACCATTTATTATAGTGGTCATGATTAAGTTTTGAGGCTACAATTTATTAAAGGTTTTATGAATGTAACACCATAGTATTTTAAAAGAAGAAATTCTTTTAGATGGCATATATTAAAAACTTCAACATGATTTAATGAGAATGTCACACCCTAATGCTTTACGATATATTGCTTTTAAAATAAATTATATCTATTCTATATATTGAGAAACACGCAACCCCTATGTACATGAACCATTATATAATATACCATTATAACTCAGACATTAATTTAGAGGGTATAAATAATACTAACTAGATTATGGAAATTACATTTACTGTTTTATTAAAAAATTGATTTATTGATATCATTCCCAAAAAATAGTAAAAAAACATATTAATGAATAATCATGACAATGTTTAATATAACCAACTATATAATCATTAGACACTACATATTAAGGGACACAGTCACTGAAATCTATATTATTTTCAAAAAATTATTTAAGAGTCATAATAAAAATATGTTTCTGGTTTAATATTTGCAATTGTTTAATTAATTTAATGAGAAAAATTTAAAAATTAAACATTAATATAACTACATAAAAATTGTTCCAAAGTATCTCTTTCAATAGAAATGAGTGTGAAAAAACATTCAGACAAAAAATCTATCTGATCAATTTTCCAAGATAAAATTATTTAATATCATAAAAAAATGACATGATTTTTTTAAACCATGATATTGGGAACAATTACCAAAAAATTGAAATTAACACAGCCACAACCCTTTAAAATTGAATAAAAATTCTCTATTTAGACTCATATATTTTTAAAATATAGTCATAAAATGAAATTTTAAAGAGGAACATTATATTTTTTACATTAAAATTTATAAATAATTTTCCAAATTTGAGTAGAATTTTTCAATCCCCAAATTTAAATTTCGATATATACATATTTTTATTATATGTATGGAAAAACTGATTCATCTTCTAAAACCATGATGTGATGGTCTATATATGATTTAGATATCATTTACTCTCTTTACATTATCATTTCCACTATATATGGTTTCTCACATTCATCATTACATCATAAACATTTGAATAAAAATTTGATTTACTTCCTTATAAATCATTGATATAACTTATTACCTCTAAATTACTCTGAATTTCTCTATGAAAACTAATTGGGTGAAAATATATTGAAATAATTGAAAATAATAATTTTTGGTTATATTAACTTATTTTTTACAAAACAAAACCTCTATAAAAATATTAGAAAAAAGTAGATATAAAATTCTCCCATATATATTTTTTTTCATGATTTTATGAAATCATTTCAATAATTCTCTTTGGGAAAAACTATTTTAAAATTATTTATATCTAATTAATATAAAAAAATGAAATTTTATATAAATTTATATTTTTAAATTTATTTATACATTTCATTTGAAAACATAAAATTTGAATTAACAAAATAATTATTTAGTATAATCTACATTTATTTTATTCATAAGATAGTGTAGGATAATAAATGAATGAAATATGCACTAAGGATAAAGCCATAGTTATAAGGTGACCACTATGTTGAGAATTTTTCTATTGTAAACTACGTTATAATAAATATCACTATAACCAAACTTTGTTAATGAAAATTCATGTGTTATATGTTAACAAACAACAAACCAGATTTAGTACATATTAGATATCATAGATTGGTTATATAATCTTGTGATATTGTTTTAAAGATTTTTAGTTTTACATTTTATTTGTTTTCTAAGGAGTTAAATGTAACCCCCAAGGTTTTGAAAATAAATATATAATGTAATTTTATAATCTGTCCTCTTCTATGTTTTGAATTTAAAGAAATGGTCATCTTGAGTTGTGTTCAGTAAGTCCTTTGGAGTCTGATAGAGCAAACTTGATTTTTGGTGAATAGTAACATACCCTTATGAATAGTAATATAAATAGTAATATGACCTCATGAATAGTAAATAATAATAATATTTTTATTTCTTAAGGCAATAGGATAATGGGATCATAATTAATTTTCCAATGTCACATAAAACTAATTGCACTTCAAGATTGTTATTTTTCAAATTAACTGTGACCTTATTTATAAATAATATTTAGAAAATTATTTTTGAAAAATGGATTTCACTTTTGAATTATACACGTCAAAAAATGGTAGGGGTGAATTTTTGGGATTTTTCTAAAATACTTGAATTTTTCGTGAATAGTAAAAAATACAGTTTTGAGTATTCAGTAGTTTAATGACATCGTAATGACATAATAATTAAAATAAAAGGCTGGTATACTTGTGTATGTTAACATATTACATGAGGTGTCCCAAGTGGCTTAAACCATGGGAAAATACCATGGGCAAGCCCATGGTTTGGAAAAAACCACTAATGAGGTGTCGCTTTGAAATTATTAAAAAATTACATCTATTTTTCTATAAATACCCACTCATCCATTCGTTTTCATTCATTCCAAATCCCTCATCGTCGAAGCTCTGGTGATTTTACCTCTCTGAGAGTCCTCCCAAGTCGTCCCTAATCCCCAAAGGTCCCATCCATCAAGATATAGGAGTTATTCTTCAATGTAAGGGAATCCTTCATTCTCTTCTTTAAGTCAATACTTGTTTTATGTTATCTATTGGAAATTCCTTCCTCATATATTGAGGTTTGATTTTATTCATTCTTCTTACTGTCATTTTGATTTAAATATTATTAGAAACCCTTTTTTTTCTCATCATTTGATTCTATGAAATTTTAAGTGACGTCGTTAGGCTCGCGAATTTTCATAAGGGATCTCTTAACTTTTCTCTTATTTTCAAGATCCTCTCTATTAATTTTCTCTCCTCACTTTATCTATCCAAATTACCATGATAACTCCAGTAAAATATATATACTGTAATTATATCATGTGAATGGAATAACCATCATAAATTTTTTTACTCCCTCCCTTTTATTTTTATAAACGAAATCAACGTCCATGAGGTTTCAATTTATAGCTTTCGTGGACGACAAAGTTTAGTACATCAGTTTCTTCTTCATTACTGGACATGAAACCATATTTATGGTTTAACCAGAGAATAATATATGTATTATAACCTTATAAATATTCAGGAACAAGAATATGTACATATAAATAAGTTATATGACAAAACTAGTTCATAATAATCCAAATACCGCCAAATAATCGAAGTGGTTGTAATCTAATGATTCATCCTCATTCCATATAAAAAATGATATAAATGAAAATTACCAATTATTTATGTTCATAAATAATATATAATTCCAATCCTGGAGATTTATAACCATTCCACATGTACTTCATTACTTAAAAACAAGTGAACCAAATATGAAAATAAAGGAAACGAACACTCCAGAACGACGAAATTCAATACAATAACTTATCAATAAAGACATAAATGAACTAAAAAGAATTATGCTAAACTAAATACTTATATAATAGGTTTTTAAATAAGTTAATAATAAGTATAATTTCATATTCCAGGAGCTTATGTTTGAGAGAAGAACACGGTTGGAGTTAAGGTAAGGGTTTTTCACCCGAACTTCCATTTCCATTCGGGTTACTTTTATTGTCTAATTAACTCAATGAAATTATAATGTATTGTTATGTACTCATCATTTATTCAGTGTTAGTATCATATATATGTTTAAAAACTATAACCTTTCCTTATTTTATGGATAGTTACACATTTTAAAAGGAACATTCAAAATTGTTTCAAGAATACGAGCCCGGTTTAAGGGAATTTCTCAAATTCTTACATATATTCAAGGGCACTATATAATCTATTGTTGGAAACCATTATCTATATAAAACCAATCATTTTATTATGAAAATACTATATTAATTTACTTCTGGTTTTATAAAAAAAATTTCTAAAAGAACTCTTCTTTTCAAAATGAAAGAGTATTTATCTCCAGAATTGCTTAATGATTTTATAAGAGTGTTTTCATCTAATTCAACACTCTTGTTGATTCCATGGTATTATTGGGTTTAATAATTTATGAAGTCTTATATCATATTTTATTTAATGGTTTATGACTAAATCTATTGTGGATAATCTATCCTAAAACCATTCACCATATTATTCCGAATGGTTAGTGTTTTATGTTTAATGATTGGGGAAAGATAGTTACATTTCATATGATAGTTTCAATATGAATGTATATGTTGTTTATGTTTATCCGCACTCATATGAGGAATGAATTGGACTTATTATGTGATGTTTGGGGCCCTCTATATCCCCTCGATGCATCGGTAGGTATCATGAGACAAATAGAAGTGGAATTAGCCGAGGCCTTTCCCAATGTGATATGGATTTTGGCCGAGGCCTTAATCACTAGACGTCTTGGCCGAGTTGATGAAAAAATGATTCAGAATGTCCGGTATATGGACTTCCCTCATTATTATGCTAGTATTTTAAGTTCATGTGGTAATTAGACTAGTAGAATACCCATAATTATGTTTTATTATGGAATTATTTATTCAACTCATATTTCTTCCATAATGTGTTTAAGTTCATTATTAAAAGAATGTGTTTTCAATTATTCAAAATGTCTAAAGTTTATATTATCTTATGCTATATTTCTTACTCTTACTGAGAATTTGAGCTCACCCCTTTATTATGTTTCATTTTCTTAGGACAAGAAGAAGTAAATTATGGGTGACATGCAAGCATAATCTAGGAGACTTGATGTTGCAAGTGGAATAATTTAGTGTCATTTTCCCTTTCCATATGTAATGTTGAACTTATGTATGTAACTTTTTTCCAATAATACTACTCGGTCCTTTGGTATTCATATTCATTGTATGTATGCCAACATAATCAAATAAGGCACGACTTTGGGCAACTAGGGTGGGGTTCTTACAGTTGGTATCAGAGGAAGTTTAATAGAATACTTCGAAACTAGAAAACGTAGAATTAGGGAAGAGTCCATAAGTTCGTCTTTGAGGATATACATACAATAACATCATGGTATTTTGGTAAGGAATAGATTATGTGGATCTTTCAATCGATACATCCATGTGTGGATACGAGCAGGTAGAGGTGGATCTAGCACAGATGTATCTAAGGGTAAAACCCGATAACACCGCTTTGAGCTAGACTCGAACGAGAAGTGGTTCACGACAATGGGCATTGCTGCACTTTTAGTTATGTCACTCCCATGGGATATGATTAGGATAATTCACATTTTCTTTTCAATCCATTATAAAGGATTGAAATGTAAAATATTCATCAAAGAAACCATATTTGTGAATATGGGATTATCCATTCATAGGATCTCAATTTTTCTAACTATTTTGTCAAGTTAAGATTATACATTATGATTCATAAACTAATCTAGTGTATGCCATTATCTAGATATGGTGCGTAGTGGGCAGAATAGAAATCGCCCGAATGCACGTGTCCCCTGTATGGATTTTACTCCGATGCAAGATAATGATGTCGGATCTAGTGTTGTGACTGTTGCTGAGCAACTCATAACTACACTGGGACAACTTACTCAGGTTATGAATAATATCCTTACTCATATGGAGCATTCGGATCCACCACATGAAGGATCCATGCTTGATTGCTTTATGAGACAACAACCTCCATCATTCAACAGGACTACAAACCCATTTGTAGCAGAACAGTGGATATGTTCCCTTGAGAAGATATTTCTCACTTTGGGATGTAATGAAAGAGAGAAGGTTGTCATGGCAGTATATTTTCTATTGGGAGATGCAGAGCAGTGGTGGTATTTAATCCAAAACACAAAGGAGGAGGAAAAGATAGAAGAGATGGAATGGAGGGATTTTAAAGAAATCTTCCTAGAAAAATATTTTCCTCATGAGCAGCGAGCAGATATGGAGAGACAAATCTTGAACCTGAGGCAGAAGGAGGATGAAAATGTTTCCAAGTATGAAGCGAACTTCACAAGGTTAGAAAGACATGTTGTGGACTATATAATAAATCCATGGAGAAAAATTGATCGATTCATTGATGGCCTAAATCCATTCCTCCTACGGGCACTGGTCTCCCAATGTTTTTCATCATATGAGGATATAGTTTCATATGCCATCAAGACAGAAAAATAATTCTCCAAGTCATATGACTTTAAGGGGAAGCAAGAAAAGAAGAGGGCTGCTGAAAAACCCGGGAAAGGAAATAAGGTAACATGGAAGAAGGGAAGAGTTTAATTTCCACCATGTGACAATTGTGGAAGGAAACACCCTAGAGATTTATTAAAAGGAAAAGGAGTATGTTAAAAACGTGGTTAGAAAGGCCATCATGCTGGTGATTGCAAAGGGAAGAAGGAAGACAGTGATGTTCAATGCTATAATTGTCGGGAGATGGGACACTATGCTAATGAGTGTCCAAAACGTCAAGGAAATATGCAACAGAAAAGGCCAAGGGATCAGGGACAAGGTTATGTAATCACAACTACAGAGGTTGAAGTTCCTAATGACATGGTGGTAGGTACTTTAATTGTTTCCTCAAGTTTAGTCAATGCTTTATTTGATTCTGGATCATCGCATTCTTTCATATCTTCCTAGTTTGCTAAGAAAATTATATATTTCTAATTTGATTTAATAAGGTAGTTTTCGGTCAAAACTCATAAGGGAATTGTCATTGATACAAAGTTCTGTCAATTATTGACCATTAAGTCATATAAATGTTCTTTATCTGCTGATCTCATTGTCATACCCATGAGCGAGTTTGATATAATCCTCAGTATGGATTGGATTTTGGATCATGATGCAAAAATTTATTATAAGAAGAAGGAGGATACGATTTTTGATGATTATGATAAAGAACACCTTATCCTTAGAGAAGAATCATCACCACCTGATTATTATCTAGATCCACCCCCAGTAGCTCAACTAAATTCAATTATTGGAGAGGAAGAGAATGAAATAATTTTGGGTGAGGAAAGGAATGTTCAAATAGGAGATGTACATATTGTGAGATAATATGTTGATGTGTTTTGAGAAGATTTACCCGAACATCCTCCAGATCGAGAAATTGAGTTTTCTATTGATTTAATTCCTGGTTCAAGGCCCATATCAAAGACCCCTTATAGAAATAGCCAATGTCAAATTAGTGGATCTAAAGAAAAAAATAGAGGAATTGAGTAATAAGGGATTTATTCTCCCTAGTGTTTCTCCATGGGGAGCCCCTGTCCTTTTTGTTAAGAAGAAAGATGGATCTATGAGGTTATGTATCGACTACTGGGAGATCAATTCTATAACAATAAAGAACAAGTATCCTATACCTTGCATTGATGATTTATTTGACCAACTGCATGGAGCTCAATACTTTTTGAAGATTGATCTTTGATCTGGATATCATCAGTTGCGTGTGAGGAAGGGAGATATTCCAATGACAACATTTCGGACCAGGTATGGGCATTACGAGTTTATAGTAATGCCTTTTGGATTGACTAATGCACCCTCTATTTTCATGGATCTAATGAATAGAGTTTTCAAGGAATATCTCGATGATTTTGTAGTGGTATTTATTGATGATATCTTGGTATGCTCCAAAATCTACGAAGATCATGAAAGTCACTTGCGCATTATCCTGAAGACTCTTAGAACACATGAATTATATGGGATGTTTAGCAAGTGTGAATTATTGCATCAGGAGATTTCTTTTCTTGGTCATATTGTCTCTAAGGGTGGAATCCTAGTTGATCATGCAAAGACAAAGGCAATCCAATATTGGCCCATGCCAACAAGCATAACTGATGTGCGCTGTTTTATTGGCTTAGCAGGTTATTATCGGTATTTCGTACTAAATTTTTCCAGACTGGCTAACCCGCTAACGAAGCTCACACATAAAGGGGTTAAACTGGTTTGGAAAAAAGACTGTGAAGAATGTTTCAAAGAACTGAAGAGAAGATTAGTCAATTCTCCTATATTGACTCTACCATCGGGGAATGATGGGTTTGTTATTAATATTGATGCTTCAAAGAAAGGAGTTGATTGTGTCCTTATGCAAAATGATAGGGTTATTGCTTATACATCACGATAGCTAAAAATTCATGATAAAAACAATCCTACTAATGATCTTGAGTTAGCTATAGTAATCATTTCATTGAAGATATGTAGACATTATCTCTATGGTGAAAATGTGAGATTTATACTGATCACAAGAGTTTGAAGTATATTTTTCACAGAAATAACTCAACATGAGGCAAAAAAGATGGCTTGAACTACTCAAGGATTATGATTGCACGATACACTACCACCCAGGGAATGAAAATAAGGTGGCATATGTATAAGGACCCGGCCTTAAACCTTACTTAATATTGAATTAAATGAATAATTCACATTGAGGATCTTTTCAAGTTTAGAGTTTTAGAGAATTAGAACATAACTATTACATCTCAAAAGATTACAAAGTAGACACTTCTACTAAGTTTCCATAGAATTAAAAAAAATCTTAAAAAGAAACATGTCTAGTTCCATGTTTTATATAGCATGACTTTCCCTTGATCCCATCCTTGACCCTATTCCACATTAAGTCCTATGAAAAACATTTCAAAAAAAACTTGGGGTGAGCATAAAAAGCTCAGTAAGGGATACACAAATAATGAAAACTGTTAGTTTTTCAAACATCAAGTAAACCATGTATACTTTATCAAAGTAATACCTTCACCTTCATGAAGTAGTAAAAACTCTTCACTGAATAAAATATCATTACTTACCCTTTTGTAAACAAAATATTTCCATAAAACCCATATAAAGAACACATAACATATAAAGGTAACTTGGGACATAAACATACTTAAGTGGAATAACCATACGGTCGACTTCCACACATATCACTTAATGGAATAGCCATACGACCAACTTCCATACATACTTAATGGAATAGCCATATGGCTGACTTCCATACCCAATGAATTGGAGGTTATAACGTAACCACCCATCCTGGTATTCACGGCACCACCCGTCATATGGTTTATCATGTAACCACCTGTCAAATGTCCAAGTACCATTATAAAATCATAAGACATAAATCAAACATAATGGAAAGAAAAAATTTCAACACTTTGATCACAATATATCAATCAAATATATTGATATAAAAAATCCAATATAAAAGACATTTTCAATACCAAAATACATAAAAGAGTATATAGTATTTATTTCATTTTAAAAACATCACAGCTTGTTGAGGAAGCCAAAGACCAAATAATACCCGCGGCGGCGGAAAAGGTCGTTGTCACCGCGTACGTTAAAAGAAACATTCATTTTTGTCGTTTTTTGAAACTATTCGTAGAAAAAGATTCCTTTTGTATAAAAGTAAAGGTCAAAGTGTTTTATACATCGTATGAAAGAAAGTTGTGTATAAAATGAAATATGCCTCAATGAAAGGAGATTGAGACGAAGTCCCTTACCTCGGGTCCGACTTGACTCGATCATTCTTTAACGTCCTGAATAATAAACGTAAGATAATTTCTACTTGCTTAAGAACCTTTTTCAAGTTCATTATTCCTTTTATATCACTTATTACCATGTCATGAACACTATTTAATTATTTAAGTTATTAACAGTCATTTTAATGATCATTAGTACTTGAGTCAAAAATATGCTCTTTATAATTACAAGTTGTTCATGTATCCATTATATCCAGAGTTATACTCATGATGTAGATATCATATATATCACATATATCTAGTATATAAATGCATTTATAATATTACATAATCATTTAGGGGTAGGAAATGAAATGCACCGTTCATGGAGACGGTAAGCCGTACGTACGCATGAACGCTACTTTCTTTTCTATGTCATATTAATGGAATTAAAACTAAATGAGAGGTATGTATATTTTAATTCCAGAATTATATTAATCATTTAGATGTAAAATACATCATATAAATCCATTATATATATGTACTTATAATAGTACATTACATTTGGGGATAAGAAATGAAATGCACCGTTCATGGAGACGATAAGCCGTACGTATGGATGAACGCTACATTCAATTCTATATCATACATTAATGGGAAGAAATAATAATGATATAGAGTTATATTATAATTCCAGTATAACATAAAATATAATAACTTTAAATCCATCCTTTATACGTCCCACATATGGCATTAATGAATCAAATCACTTTGAGGGGGCGGTAGTCCGCACTTCCTAAAATGAAATTATCGTGTTTACCCATAATGGAAGCCATAAAGGTATGCTCAAAATGAAAAATATAGAAGATTAAGGAAAACATAAACATATTATATATCATATATACATATAGTTTCATCTTAATGGCCACCTTTGAAGGTGTTAAAAGAATGTTGAACAATCATCGTTTCGGGAGGCAGAAATTCGCTATCCACGGAAACAGTATGTTCTTTAACCATTAGATGTAGATGTGTGTAAGTGTAGCTCGAAATATTCTTATAAAAACATCCTAGTATATTGAATATACTTGAGTTGTTACAAAAGAAATGAATAAAAAGATTTTAGGGGGTTGGAGAAGAAAAATAAAACAAAAGAACCCAAGTGAAGACATCACCTTAAAATCGGGTAACTCTCTTAGATTTGAGCTCAAAGAATTCCTTGGGAAGCATTCTGCACTAAGTGAGTCTTCAAGGAGTAAGATAGGGATGTGGAGAGACACAATGGGCAGGGGTTGGCCGAGCCAAAGGCTTTGTAAGTGTGGTTAAGGTGGTAGAGGTGGGGGCCTTTTATAAGAGGAGAGGAAGGGCACTGTTGGAAAGTAAGGAAATGTTACTTTATTTTAGAATGACTTTCGGATTTTAATGGTCCCACATTGATGTGTTTCTAGTATAAGGTGATAAGGGTTCTAAATAATTCCATCCAATAGATTTTGGACATGTGTAGGTCATATATTGTACATTATCTTTTCATTTTATTTAAATCCTTTATTAATGAGGTAATCGTTGCATCATCATGGTGTCATAAATAATTTAATTTATTTAATGTATAAAAATTATAAAAAAATACTATGATGTAGGAAATCCTTTTACCTTTACAATTAATATTTATAGTCAAAAATATGATTTGTATAAACCCATGTAAAAATTGTTTTAGTAAAACAACTCATGTTTGTGACATTTTTTTTAACTTTAAATAAAAAGTTATTAATGTCATTTTCCAACAAAAGTGGTTTCATGGGGTCCCCAAGTTGACCCATGGATTTTCTTGGTCGGCCATGACACATCCAATAAGGGTAGGACATGTTTCAAGCTCATCTAATATTATTAAAACATTATTTTTACCTTAAACTACACTAATTACCTCTAATCGCGATTAAAAACTTAATAAGTTACTATTCATCAAAAAATCATTTTAATCATATTGAACCATATTTTACTTCTTAATGACAACCATGTATGTTGGATTTTTGAAATTCAAAACACAGAGGTGGTAAAATTTCATTTAAACGAAAAATCAGTTTTTAAGTACCACTTAGTGGTTTCACTATTCATCAAAAATTGAAGTTTTTCAGAAAAATACCAAAACTTCACCCTAAGCTATATTTGATATTCCAAATTCAAAAATGAAGTCCATTTTAAAAAATTCACAACATATAAGTTGCATTAATTAATTTAATAATTAATTCCCGCTGTCAGAGCAAATAGCGTGTTTTTATGAAACAATAAGTATCACAAGATTGACACTAGTTTAAGTCCGATTTCAAAGTGAAATTAATTCCAATGACCTCTATTTGATTTAATGGTAAAAATACATTATAATTTAACTTTAAAACAAATTAAAAATATAATCTAATCATATAAATAAATTAGATTAAAAAGAGGTTTTGAATTAAAATACAACATTTTTCACTATTCATTAAAAAATGAACTTTATCAGAAAAATACAAAAAATTTACACAAAGTAAATTTTGATGTCCCGATTCTAAAAAAGAGTTATATTTGGTCCAATAGAATTTATAAGAGTGATCAAAACTATATTTAATGACGGTTCTCCATCAAAAGGTGATAAGTGAACCTTTAGTGAAAATTAGGGTATAAATGCCTAAAATTGAATTCTTTCCGTATTTTAAGCCTTTATCTTTTATTGGATAAATGTAAAAAAATTTAAAAAACATATATAATCATATTTTATTTATTTATATCCATTCCCGCCAATACAACGGCTATGTGTTAACTATCATTTAAAATAATATTATTTTATTACTAGTGTGCAACGTAAGATTTCAATGAAAGTATTTGTTGCGTATAGGGTATGCTATCGAACATAGCAACCCCTTTAATGTAAAATTAATATTTAATTCGTAAATATTAATAAATATGAAAATGTATTACTCTTTATTTACCTGGGATGTTACATCCTTCCCCCCTTTTGGGAATTTCGTCAACACAATTTTATTCACTTATCAAAATAAGTGGGGGTATTTATCCCTCATAGCATTTTCAGATTCCCAAGTTGCCTCATCAACCATATGGTTTTTCCACAAAACCTTTACCTGGCGAATTACCTTATTTCGCAACACTTGCTCTCTTCGGTCAAGAATCTAGACTGGTTGTTCTTCATAAGATAGGTTCTCCTCCAGCTGAACTACCTCTGGACTCAAAACATGAGATGGATCTGGCATGTACTTCCTCAACATCAAAACATGAAAAACATTGTGTACCTGAGATAAACTCGGAGGTAAATCCACTCGGTAAGAAAATGATCCAACTCTCTCCAGAATTTTATATGGTCCAATGAACCTTGGACTCAACTTTCCTTTCTTACCAAATCTCATCACACTTTTCCATGGAGAAACCTTGAGAAAAACATGATCACCTACCTCGAAAGATAGATCTTTCCTCCGGTTATCTGAATAACTCTTCTGCATGCTTTGAGCTGCTCTCATGTGTTTCTGAATCAACTGAACTTTTTCTTCCATCTCTTCTACCAATTCTGGTCCCATCAGCTTGCTTTCACCCACTTCATCCCAAAATGATGGAGTTCGACACCGCTTCCCATATAATGCCTCAAATGGTGCCATCTGTATACTGGAATGAAAACTGTTATTATAATAAAACTCAACCAAAGAAAGATGCTGGTCCCAAATTCCTTGATAATCCATCGAACAAGCTCGTAGCATGTACTCCAAGGTCTGAATTGTTCGTTCTGACTGCCCATCTGATTGAGGATGAAAAGCTGTACAAAAATTTAATTCAGTACCCAACGACTTCTGAAGGCCATTCCAAAAGTTAGAAGTAAACCTAGGACCACGATCAGACACAATGGAGAGAGGAACTCCATGTAACCTGACTATCTCTTTAAGATACAAACGAGAAAGTTGATCTAGGTAAAAAGTATCTCGTATAGCAAGGAAATGAGCAGATTTAGTCAAGCGATCAACAATAACCCAGATTCCATTATTACCTCGAGGGGTCTTCGGCAATCCCACAACAAAGTACATGGATATATTTTCCCATTTCCACTCTGGCACTGGTAAAGGATGAAGCATCCCTTTCAGTAATATCCGCTCTGCTTTAACCTGCTGACAAGTCAGACACTTCATAGTAAAATCAGCAATATCTCTTTTCATTCTATCCCACCAGTAATACTCCCACATATCTCTATACATCTTAGTACTGCCAGGATAAAATGAAAATGGGGAACTATGACCCTCACATAACAACTCATTCTTCAACTATGAATCACAAGGCACACATAATCTCTTCCCAAAACTCAAAACACAATCATTATCAATGTTGAATTCAGGCAACTTACCCTTCTGAACCAGCTCTACCTTTTTCTGCAACTCACTGTCTTCCCTCTATGCTTGCTTCATTCTGTCTGATAGGGATGATCTCACGGATACCTGAAACAAAACAGAAGAAATTCTTACACAGATAACTTCCATGCCAAAGTTCATCAAATGAAAAACCAAAGGATCTCGTTCCAAATGCAACATTGTTAATGAAGCATTACTTTTTCGACTCAAAGCATCAACCACTTTATTTTCTTTTCGCAGATGGTAATCAATTGTACATTCATAATACTTGATTAATTCCAGCCATCTTCTCTGTATCATGTTCAATTATTTCTGAGTGAATATATACTTTAATCTTTTGTGATCAATATATATTTCACACTTTACTCCATACAAAACATGCCTCCAAATTTTTAAAGCAAAAACAACAGCAGCTAATTCCAAATCATGTGTAGGGTAATTTACCTCATGAGTTTTCAACTGACGTGAAGCATAAGCAATTACCTGATCATTATGCATAAGGACACAACCAAGTCCTTTCAATAAATCATCACTGTAGACAAAAAACTCACTATTCCTGGAAGGAAGTGCCAAAACTGGAGCATTCACCAATCTTCTTTTCAACTCCTGAAAACAATCATCACATTCCTTTGTCTAGATAAACTTAACGCCCTTCCAAGTTAGCTTAGTCATTGGACTACATAACCGTGAAAAATTTCCAACAAACCTTCGGTAGTAACCTTCTAACCCAAGAAAACTACGGATCTCGATTACATTTGCGGGTCATGGCCATTCTTCAACAACTTTTGTTTTAGAAGGATCAAAAGTTATGCCATCTTTTGAAACAATGTGACCCAAGAAAGAAATTTTTTGTAACCAAAACTCACACTTGCTGAATTTTCCATATAGTTTCTTTTCATTTAAGGTTTTCAAGATAACCCTTAAATGTATTTCATGATCCTCTTTACTTTTAGAAAACACCAAAAATATCATCAATAAACACAACCACTATTTATCACCTGATTCAACTGAGTCATCACTGCAACAAACGGTTTAGTTCTGATTCTAACCATCTCAGGATACTGATTTGAAAGGTCATTTCCCTTTGTATTCCTTCTCAGAAAAGCTGCTATGTTTCCTCTATGGAAAACCATTCTTATCACAGAAATACCTTAGGTGAAGCAACATGGTAATCTTTAAATGCTATATCATTTCAGTCATACCGTAAATTAACTTATAATTTAACATTTTTCTAACTCCTAAAGTTGTCTAAACCGACCTTTGATACCAACTATAAGGCCTCAGCCTTAAACCTTACTTAATATTGAATTAAATGAATAATTCACATTGAGGATCTTTTCAAGTTTAGAGTTTTAGAGAATTAGAACATAACTATTACATCTCAAAATATTACAAAGTAGACACTTCTACTAAGTTTCCATAGAATAAAAAAAACTCTTAAAAAGAAACATGTCTAGTTCCATGTTTTATATAGCATGACTTTCCCTTGATCCCATCCTTGACCCTATTCCACATTAAGTCCTGTGAAAAACATTTCAAAAAAAAACTTGGGGTGAGCATAAAAATCTCAATAAGGGATACACAAAGAATGAAAACTGTTAGTTTTTCAAACATCAAGTAAACCATGTATACTTTATCAAAGTAATTCCTTCACCTTCATGAAGTAGTAAAAACTCTTCACTGAATAAAATATCATTACTTACCCTTTTTTAACCAAAATATTACCATAAAACCCATATAAAGAACACATAACATATAAAGGTAACATGGGACATAAACATACTTAAGTGGAATAACCATACGATCGACTTCCACACATATCACTTAATGGAATAGCCATACGGCCAACTTCCATAAATACTTAATGGAATAGCCATACGACCGACTTCCATACCCAATGCAATGGAGGTTATAACGTAACCACCCGTCCTAGTATTCACAGCACCACCCTTCATATGGTTTATCATGTAACCACTCGTCAAATGTCCAAGTACCATTATAAAATCATAAGACATAAAACAAACATAATGGAAAGAAAACATTTCCACACTTTGATCACAATATATCACTCAAATATATTGACATAAAAAATCCATTATAAAACACATTTTCAATACCAAAATACAGAAAAGATTATATGTTATTTATTTCATTTTAAAAACATCACGGCTTGTTGAGGAAGCCAATGACCAAATAATACCTGCGGCGGCGGAAAAGGTCGTTGTCACCACGTACGTTAAAAGAAACATTCCTTATTTTTGTTTTGTAAAACACTTCGTAGAAAAAGATTCCTTTTGTATAAAAGTAAATTTCAAAGGTTTTTATACACCGTATAAAAGAAAATTGTGTATAAAACGAAATATGCCTCAATGAAAGGAGATTGAGACGAAGTCCCTTACCTCGGGTCCGACTTGACTCGATCATTATTTAACGTCCTGAATAATAAACATAAGTTAATTTCTACTTTCTTAAGAACCTTTTTCAAGTTCATTATTCCTTTTATATCACTTATTACCATGTCATGAACACTATGTAATTATTTAAGTTATTAACGGTCGTTTTAACAATCATTGGTACTTGAGTAAAAAATATGCTCTTTATAATTACAAGTTGTTCCTGTATCCGTTATATCCAGAGTTATACTCATGATGTAGATATCATATATATCATATATATCCAGTATATAAATTCATTTATAATATTACATAATCATTTAGAGGTAAGAAATGAAATGCACCGTTCATGGAGACGGTAAGCCGTACGTAAGCATGAACGCTACTTTCATTTCTATGTCATATTAATGGAATTAAAACTAAATGAGAGGTATGTATATTTTAATTCCAGAATTATATTAATCATTTATATGTAACATAAATCATATATATCCATTATATATATGTACTTATAATAGTACATTACATTTGGGGATAAGAAATGAAATGCACCATTCATGTAGACGGTAAGCCGTACGTACGCATGAACGCTACTTTCATTTCTATATAATACTTTAATGGGAAGAAATAATAATGATATAGAGGTATATTATAATTCCAGTATGACATCATATATAATAACTTTAAATCCATCCTTTATACGTCCCACATATGGCATTAACGAATCAAATCACTTTGAGGGGGCGGTAGTCCGCACTTCCTAAAATGAAATTATAATGTTTACCCATAATGGAAGCCATAAAGGTATGCTCAAAATGAAAAATACAGAAGCTTAAGGAAAACATAAACATATTATATATCATATATAAATATAGTGTCATCTTAATGGCCACCTTTGAAGGTGTTAAAATAATGTTGAACAATCATCATTTCGGGAGGCAGAAATTCGCCATCCACGGAAACAGTATGTTCATTAACCATTAGATGTAGATGTGTGTAAGTGTAGCTCGAAATCTTCTTATAAAAACATCCAAGTATATTGAAGATACTGGAGTTGTTATAAAATAAATGAATAAAAAGATTTTAGGGGGTTGGAGAAGCAAAATAAAACAAAAGAACACAAGTGAAGACATCACCTTAAAATTGGGTAACTCTCTTAGATTTGAGCTCAAAGGCTTCCTTGGGAAAACTTCTGCCCAAAGTGAGGCTTCCAAGAGTAAGAGAGGGATGTGGAGAGACAAAATGGTCAGGGGTTGTCTGAGACAAAGGCTTTGGAAGTGTGGGTAAGGTGGTAGAGGTGGTGACCTTTTATAAGAGGAGAGGAGGGTCACTCTTGGAAAGTAAGGAAATGTTACTTTATTTTAGAATGAGTTTCGAATTTTAATGGTCCCACATTGATGTGTTTCTAGGATATGGTGATAAGGGTTCGCAATACACCCATCCAATAGGTTTTGGACATGTGTAGGTCATAGATTGTACATTATCGTTTCATTTTATTTAAATCCTTTATTGATGAGGTAATCGCTGCATCATCATGGTGTCATAAATAATATAATTTATTTAATGTATAAAAATTATAAAAAAATACTATGATGTAGGAAATAATTTTACCTTTCCAATGAATATTTATAGTCAAAAATTGGATTTGTATAAACCCATGTAAAAATTGTTTTAGTAAAACAACTCATGTTTGTGACATTTTTATTTTAACTTTAAATAAAAAGTTATTAATGTCATTTTCCAACCAAAGTGGCTTCATGGGGTCCCCAAGTTGACCCATGGATTTTATTGGTCGGACATGAAACATCCAATAAGGTTAGGACATGTGTCAAGCTCATCTCATATTATTAAAACATTATTTTTACCTTAAACTACACTAATTACCTCTAATCGCGATTAAAAACTTAATAAGTTACTATTCACCAAAAAATTATTTTAATCCCATTGAACCACATTTTACTTCTTAATGAAAACCATGTATGTAGGATTTTTTAAATTCAAAACACAGAGGTGGTAAAATTTCATTTAAACGAAAAATCAGTTTTTTATGTACCACTTAGTGGTTTCACTATTCATCAAAAATTGAATTTTTTCAGAAAAATACAAAAACTTCACCCTAAGCTATATTTGATATTACAAATTCAAAAATGAATTCCATTTTACAAAATTCACAACATATAAGTTTCATTAATTAATTTAATAATTAATTCCCGTTGTCAGAGCATGTAGCGTGTTTTTATGAAATAATAAGTATCACAAGATTGACACTAGTTTAAGTTCGATTTCAAAGTGAAATTAATTCCAACGACCACTATTGGATTTAATGGTAAATATATATATTCTAATTTCACTTTAAAACCAATTCTAAATATAACATAATCATATAAATAAATTAGATTAAATATAGGTTTTGAATTAAAATAAAACATTTTTCACTATTCATTAAAAAATGAACTTTATCAGAAAAATACCAAAAATTTACACAAAGTAAATTTTGATGTCCCGATTCTAAAAAAGAGTTATATATGGTACAATAGAATGTATAAGTGTGATCAAAACTATATTTAATGATGGTTCTCCATCAAAAGGTGATAAGTGAACCTTTAGTGAAAATTAGGGTATAAATGTCTAAAATTGAATTCTTTCCGTATATTAAGCCTTTATATTTTATTGAATAAATGTAAAAACATTTAAAAAACATATATAATCATATTTTAGTTATTTCTATCCATTCCCGCCAATACAACGACTATGTGTTAACTACCATTTAAAATAATATTATTTTATTACTAGTGTGCAACATAAGATTTCAATGAAACTCTTTGTTGCGTATCGGGTACGCTATCGAACATAGAAACCCCTTTAAAGTAAAATTAATATTTAATTCATAAATATTAATAAATATGAAAATGTATTACTCTTTATTTACCTGGGATGTTACAAGATGCCTTGAGCAGAAAGGATCATGGAGTTTTGAGCAAGATGATAGTTTAAAGGGGTCCTATTTTCATGGATCAAGTAAAGATGGACATGAGAATAACCATGGAAGGTGAAACATCAATGCTTTTTCAAATGGTTTCCAAACCAACTTTACTATAAATGATAAAAAATTCTCAGGCTGATGATGAGGAGTTCAAAAGAAGATTAAAGCTGTGAATTATTGGAGATTGGGTGACTTCGTATATGAAGATGGAATTTGAAAATTTAGGAAGAGACTTTTTGTTCCCGATATAACTGATCTAAAAAGAGAATTATTGGATGATGATCATTGTTACAATTTCTCAATACACCCTAGAAGTAATAAGATGTATATTGATTTGAAGGAAAATTTTTGGTGGGACAACATGAAGAGGGAGATTTCTGATTTTGCGTCAAGATGTATGGTTTGTCAACAAGTGAAAGGTGGAAGGAAATAGCCTGGAGGAGTATTGCATCCTCTTCCCATACCTGAGTGAAAATGGGATAATATCATGATGGACTTTTTCATGGGACTACCAAAGAATCCTATAAGGAACAATGCAATATGGGTCATTGTTGACTGTCTTACCAAGTCAGCACATTTTCTTGCTATAAGAGAAGATCTACCACTTGAACGTCTAGCAAGAATATATATTAATGAAGTTGTGAGACTTTATGGAGTACCTTTATCGATTTTTTCTGATCGTGATCCACGTTTTACATCAAGATTCTAGAAAAGTCTTCATAAGTCCCTAGATACTGATCTTCGTTTGAGCACTGCCTACCACCACAAACTAATGGACAATCAGAACAGACTATTCAAACATTGGAAGAGATGTTGAGGTCTTTTTCACTTGATTTTCAAGGCATGTGGGATCATTATTTACCTATCGTGGAATTTTCCTATAATAATAGCTTCCATTCAAGTATTCAAATGGAACACTATGAAGCATTATATGGGAAGAGATTTCGTACAACAACTTGTTGGGACAATGTTGGTGAAAGAAAGCTCGTGGGCCCAGAACTTGTTGAAGAAAAAATGGAGAAGGTGAAGATCATACAGAACCATATCAAAATAGCTCAATGTAAGCATAAGATCTATGCTGACAACCGAAGGAACGATTTGGAATCTCTGGTAGGAAATCATGTTTTATTGAAGGTATCTCCATGGAAGGGAGTTATACATTTCGGTAAGAAAGGTAAATTGAGTCCCCAGTACATCGGACCTTTTGAAATTCTAGACCGAATTGGAGCCGTAGCTTACCGTTTTGAAATGCCACCAAGTATCTCCAAGGTTCACAATATGTTCCACGTGTCAATGTTAAGAAAGTACATACCAGACCCAACACATGTACTCACATATAAAGAAGTGAAACTTGAGCCCGATCTATCTTACTGTGAAGTACCTATCAAGATTCTTGATACTAGAGAATAAGTATTGAGAAATCCAACGACTCGTCTGGTGATGGTTCTATGGAGAAACCATAAGATGGAGGAAGCAACATGGGAACCTGAGGAGCTTATGTTAAAGAAATACCTGAATCTTTTTATGTAATATTATATGAATTTTGAGGAAGAATTTTTTGTGAGGAGGGGAGAATGTAACACCCCATGGTTTTGAAAATAAATATAGAATTCAATTTTATAATCTATCCTCTTTTATGTTTTGAATTTCATGAAATGGTCATCTAGAGTTGTGTTCAGTAAGTCTTTTGGAGTCTGATAGAACAAACTTGATTTTCTGTGAATAGTAGCATACCCTTATGAATAGTAATATGAATAGTAATATGACCCCATGAATTGTAAATAATAATATTATTTTATTTTCTTAAGGCAATAGGATACTGTGATCTAAATTAATTTTCTAATGTCACATAAAACTAATTGCACTTCAAGATTGTTATTTTTTGAATTAACTGTGACCATATTTAAAAATTAAATTAATAATATTTAGAAAATTATTTTTGAAAAATGGATTTCAATTTTGAATTCTACACTTCCGAAAATTGTAGGGGTGAATTTTTGGGATTTTTATAAAATACCTGAATTTTTCGTGAATATTAAAAAATACAGTTTTGAGTATTCAGTAGTTTAATGACATCATAATGACATAATAAATAAAATAAAAGTCTGTTCGACCTTTGTATAGTAAATTATGACATGAGGTGTCCCAAGTGGCTTAAACCATGAGAAAATACCATGGGCAAGCCCATGGTTTGACAAAAACCACTATTGAGGTGTCCCTATGAAATTATTAAAAAATTACCTCTCTTTTTCTATAAATACCCACTCATCCATTCGTTTTAAATCATTCCAAATCCCTCATACTCAAAGATATGAGGATTTTACCTCTCTAAGAGTCCTCCCAAGGTGTCCCTAAGCCCCCAAGGTCCCATCCTTCAAGATATAGGATTTATTCTTCAAGGTAAGGGAATCCTTCATTTTCTTCTTTAAGTCAATACTTCTTTTATGTTATCTATTTGAAATTCCTTCCTCATATATTGACGTTTTATTTTATTCATTCTTATTACTGTCCTTGCAATTTCAATATGATTAGATACCCTTTTTTTCTCGTTGTTAGGCTGCCGAATTTTCATTAGGGATCTCTTAACTTTTCTCTTATTTTCAAGATCATCTCTATTATTTTTCTCTCCTCACCTCCTATATCCAAATGACCATGATAAATCCATTAGAATATATATACTGGAATTATATCACGTGAATGGAATAACCATCATAAATATTTTTACTCCCTCCCTTTTATTTTTATAAACGAAATAAACGTCCATGAGGTTCCAATTTATAGCCTTTGTGGATGATGAAGTTTAGTTCTTAAATTTCGTCTTCATTACTGGTCATGAAACCATATTTATGGTAGAACCTGAATATAATATATGTATTATAACCTAATAAATATTCAGGAACCATAATATGTACATATAAATAAGTTATATGACAAAACTAATTCATAATAATCCAAATACTTCCAAATAATCGAAGTGGTTTTCATCTAATGATTCATCCTCATTCCATATAACCAAATGATAGAAATGACCATTAACAATTATTTAAGTTCATAAATAATATATAATTCCAATCCTTTATATTTATAACCATTACATATGACCTTCATTACTTAAAACCAAGTGAACCAAATATGAAAATAAAGGAAACGAACACTACAGAACGATGAAATTCAATACAATAACTTATCAATAAAGGCATAAATGAACTAAACAGAATTATGATAAACAAAATACATTTCTAATAGGTTTTTAAATAATTTACAAAAAAGTATAATTTCATATTCTAGGAGCTTAAGTTCGGGAGAAGAACACGTTTGGAGTTAAGGTAAGGGTTTTTCACCCGAACTTCCATTTTCATTAGGGTTACTTTCATTGTCTAATTACCTAAATGAAATTCTTATGTATTGTTATGTACTCATCAAATATTTTGTGTGAGTATCATATATATTTTTAAAAACCTTAAACCTTCCTTATTTTATGGATAGTTACACGTTTTAAAAGTAACATTCAAAAATGTTTCAAGAATACGAGCCCGGTTCAAGGGAATTTTGCAAATTCTTACCTATATTCAAGGGCACTCAATAATCTGTTTTTGGAAACCATTATCTATATAAAACCACACATTGTATTATGAAAATACTACCTTACTTTACTTATTTTTTTTATACAAATATATTTCCAAAATAACTCTTCTTTTCAAAATGAATGAGTATTTATCTCCAGAATTGCTTAATGATTTTATAAGAGTGTTTTCATCTAATTCAACAATGTTTTTGATTCCATGGTATTATTGTATTTAATCATTTATGAAGTTATATACCATATTTTATTTAATGGTTTATGACTAACTCTATTGTGGATAACCTATCCTAAAACCATTCATCATATTATTCTGAATGGTTAGTGTTTTATGTTTAGTGATTGGGGAAAGATAGTTACATTTCATATGATAGTTTCAATATGAATGTATATGTTGTTTATGTTTATCCTTGCTCATATGAGGAATGAATTGGACTTATTATGTGATGGGTGGGGCCCGCTATAGCCCCTCGATGCATTGGTAGGTCTCATGAGACAAATAGACGTGGAATTGGCTGAGGCCATTCCCAATGTGATATGGATTTTGGGCGAGGCCTTAATCACTGGATGTCTTGGGAGAGGCCATGAAAAAATGATTCAGAATGTCCGACATATGCACTTCCCTCATTATGATGCTAGTATTTGAATTTCATGTGTTTATTAGACTAGTATAATACCCATGATTATGTTTTATTATGGCATTATTTATTCAGCTCATATTTCTTCCATAATGTGTTTAAGATCATTATTAAAGGCATGTGTTTTCAATTATTCACAATGTCTAATGTTTATATTATCTTCCGCTGTATTGCTTAATCTTACTGAGAATTTGAGCTCACCCCTTTATTATGTTTCATTTTCTCAGGACATGAAGAGGTAAATTATGAGTGACGTGCAAGCATAATCTAGGAGACTTGATGTTGCAAGTGGAATAATTTAGTGTCATTTTCCCTTTCCATATGTAAAGTTGAACTTATGTATGTAACTTGTTTCCAATAATACTAAACTACTCGGTCCTTTAGGATTTGTATTACTTGTATGTATGCCAACATAATCAAATGAGGCACCTACTCTGTGCAACTGGGGTCGGGTTTTTACCTTAAATATTTGTCTCTTATTTTTCAATTTTTATAAATAGTTAGTAATTTAACAAAATTTATAAGAAAATTCAATATTTTAAATGATGAAATATATAATTTTTATGAAATATGAAATTATTTGAATCTTTCAAAAAACATCCTTAATGTGTATACAATAGGGATGATAACCTGAGATAACATACATCTTTCAAGGTATAAAATTCTCTCAAATCAAGTTCTCTCATTTTAACGTTTTCAAAATAATGTTATAGAGGTAGAGTAGGAATGTGGAATCATACCTCAATAATGGAAGATTAAATGTAACAAATAGATTACATAAAGGGTATGTGTATGTTTTCTAATTCATTAGGGGTAATCATGAACAAAAAAGAAAGAAAAATTAAGGACCATGATTTCATTATAGAAAAGTTATAATCATCATTTATTATTGTTCAATTAAAAATAAAATGTTGGATATTTTACATGATGTCCTGGGGGATTAGTTCTATTGAGTACAGATATGGGTTTCCCCAAATAAATCATTATAATAGTATATAAGTGAATTATATTGTATTTTAATCAATGTTTTGGATAAATAATGAAAATTTAAATTTAAGTATTGTCATAATCTTGAAATTTTTTATGAAAATTGATTTTGGCTCTTTAAAATTTGGATAGATAAAATGTGCTTATATTAAAGATATATATGATTTATAATTATTGAAAAATAAATTTTTTTAACAGAATTAACCATGCTAATGGTTCATGAAATAAACCATTATAAACATGTCATTTTTATGATTTTATATTAGATAAAAATGTTAACAGTTTTAAAAATAATGTTATTCCTATAAAAACAGATAGTTATAGAGAAACCACTGCAGAGATTTAAATGTTATGAAAATATATTTTATAATTCATTAAAACATTCAATATTGTGTAGCTAATGGGGACTATGAAAAATTTATAGATGTGTGTACGATTTAATTATTTTAATTTAAATGGTTGTTTAAAAATTATATCTATTATAATTGTTTTGTAAATTAAAATAAATGATTTTTTATTAATTTCTAAATTATTATAATTTATTATATTATTTTTTTGTACTATAATCTATTATTTGATGATTTATACAAACCATTCCAAAATTATGTTTGTTTGATATGAGAAATGTCAAAAATATATTCATAAAATTTATATTTATATTTTGAGAAAATTTATATAACTTATGAAATTCATATATATATTATAATATTTTTATAGTTTCAAAATTATATTATATTTGGAATATATATATGTGTTTTTATTGAATAATATGTAAAATTTTAAATTAAATGAGTTAATAATAGAATATTACTATGAAAGGGAACTTGGGATATTTATCCGTTTGAGATTCTATGAAATATCGGGTTCCCCATATAGAAGAATGGGTTCTTGATTATGCAATTATGTTTTCTAGTTGATCATTTCGATCCACCACCACAACCACATTATGATTTCAATTTATTTTTATTCTCTATTTTCTTATAGAGATATTATTATTTGGTTTCATGTCCTATTAAGAGAACAAAACCATTGTTTAGTCTATTGTATCTCAATATCCATGTTCTTATTGGATTTGAGATTGATCTCTTGATCACTCATCTATGGTTTTTTTGGGTTATTAATGGTTGGTAATAACTCAATATACCATTTCTGGTGAGAATCCAAGAATAATATTTTTATACTCATTTAGATTTTGGTGTTTTCATACAGTACATATTAACCATGAAATACATAGTCATAAACACATTTAGGGTCCTATTAATTTGGGATTAATGCTTAAGAATGATATATTATAATGGAATACATGATCTAAGTTGACAATTCTTGCTTGCATACCGAATCACATATCTTAGGACACAATGGAGTAACCCTTGCAAAAATGGGATTTTGGGGGCTTCATCCGGGGTTAAATGACTACATTTATTTAATATAGGGAAATTTAAACAATGTATATTACCTAAATGATTGAAATTATATAGGGGGGGGGGGAGTTACCCATAGTTGGGTTACTTTATGATGTGGCCGATATTTTATCAATTTTTTTGTTGGTAGACACTATTGAAAAGTGACTAGAATATACATTTGGGACCTCATTTTTTATCCTTAGTGTGTTAGGAATGAATATACTATTGAATATGTTTGGTTATTTAATGGTTTTCATTCAAAAATAAGTCTTCATTAGATTCCCTTTATTGAAGGCCTTGTTGGGTGCTCTTCATGATAGATCATTATGAGATTTAATCAAGAATGTGTCTTCGTGGAACATCATTATGTAGGTATTAAAGGGAGTTTACCAAGAATCTATTTTTTTTTTGATTTATTTAATAGATTTATTCATCAATGGTTGTAATTGAGTTCTTTAAAAATGATCCTTCAAAATAGTTCTTTTGATGATCACTATATGAGTTTCCTCTACCGAAAACCATAAAATATTATTATATGGGGGAGAGTTATTATGATGATATTTGATAGTGATCACACTTTTCCTCTCCCAATGAATCTTGAACATTTACATAAATGGTCATTTTCCTCAAAAATAATATCTCTTGAATGAGAGATCCTTAAATTATTCTTATCTCAAAGTATCAATGTTCTTTATTATTCGTCTCGAAGTCCATTCATTGTATTTTTTGGTGATACTTCCCATATTAGAAATTCAAATAGTAATAATGTATCTCCAACCATACATGACAGGGAATGATCAATTTTAACTTAATATAAATGATTTCAATTCATGAATGGACCGAGATATAACATAGAAATCCCATATTCCTACAAAAAATTATATTTGATTATGAAGGGATTGCATAATCACCAATATATCAACATGTTGCAGATGTATGCGATTACAAACTATAAATGTATATCATTGGAATAAAGGGATATCAGCACAACTCTAATTTAATTACCCAAGCTTGAAATACATAGACATTACAATACTTTGGGGAAATACTCATTACAAGAAAAAATAGGTGCCCAAAGACCATATTAGTTTAGTGACTTTATAAACTTTGAACAATTTCTTATAATTGTTGAATGGTCTTCCACATATCCTATAAATATCTTCCCCTTTAATTTTTCTACCAAAAACCATTCTTTATATCCTAGGGAAAAGAAAACATATGAAAAGGGTGAGCTCAGATGCTCTGTAAGTGTAAACACAGAAAATATAAAAAAAGTGAACATAATAATTTAAAAACATGAACATAAAGTTTTAAAATAATACAAATTATAACATAAATCAAAATCTTGAGTCATGAAATAAATCTTGGTAGTTCATAATGAGTAAATAATAAAATAAACATGGGCTATGAGAAAATAATGTTGGAATAAAACATGGATTTTTTGTAAAAAAATAAGAATATAAAATCTATCATATTATTCAAGACTCATTGACAAGACCATCATTACAGAAAAATTCCATTACTGTACCAAGTTCACTCCTTATTCCATCCCCGTATTATTGAACCAAATTTTATTACTGTTCTAGCCCTGTATTACTGAAATAAGATCATTTCCCATTCCAGACCTGTTTATATCATTAGAAATAAATCTATAACCAATGAATTGGAGGTAGATTCATGTACCACTCTTCTCATAATGAAATAATCCTCACCTATTCCATAAAAAACATAAATCATTCTTCAAAGCATAACCCATGTAATATAATGTTTTTTAAACATTATTTCATCATAACATAATCCATGTCAAATGAATGGTTTTTATAAATAGAATTTCATCATAAAAAAAATAAATCCATTGAAATAATAGGGATAATATACTATAAATAAAACCTGATTAAATAATTCCATCTAATATGGAAAATAATTTTGATAGAACACTTGAAATTAATTTTTGAATAAAATATTCTTCCTTATTTGAAAGCTTTATATTTTCTTAAAATATATACAATTTTAAAAGAAATAATTTTTTTGGAAAATTAAATTTATATATTTTAAGGGAATATTAATGTAAATAATTCACCATGAAAGAGTAAAAATCCATTCATGTCTTATAAGGTAAAAAATATTCATCTTGTACTTTTTTCGGAATAGTCAAAAAGTACATCATTTGGAAAACGAAAGAAAGATTCATTTCTAACCTTGTAGTAAAAACAAAAAGATTGATAAAAATGAATTTAAAAATCCATAGAATAATATTAAAACATTATATTATTTTTATAAAACATGGACTTGGATGATAAATATACACCAGTAAATACTCATGTATAAACAGTCACAGAGAATAATGAGATTGTAAAATTATCCCTTACAAATTTATAATTAGTCAAATCATATGAATCCAAAAAGAAATAAAATTATATAAATATTTAAGTATCATAGACTTAATAATAATAATCATAAAAATATTAATGGGAAACATAAACACCCCACAAAATAAATAGTTGCAATATAAGGGATATGTCCCACAATAATAAAAGTGAGAAAAATAATCCCTTACCTAAGGTATCGGGTCTTTAGTAAATGGATGAACCTCATGTATAAGGGTTTAAATATTGTTATTAACTTATTAAATAATCATATTGAATTTTTATAATAACATAAGTAATCATATTATTACCCATTTGTTAAAAACATTATTACTCATCCACCAGGTATAAACTACTTTATTTTCTTACACATGTTTCATCGGATAAGTTATTGTTCATATTATTAGATTTTAGTTATATAATTTCAATAATGATATTAATAAAAAATATGTCATATTTTTTCATTCAATAAATTTATATAATCATTCCTTAATGGATATCATGTAGAATGAACTGCATCGTATCGTGTAGATGATAGGTCGCACGCATGCACAAGCGATGATATGATTCCGTTAATTTTGAAATGGTATTAAAGAAGATGGTGTATATAAAATTTTATAACTAATATCATGTTATAATAATCATATATAGCTATTATTTCCATCATTATACCCATCCATGTAAGGTGGTGATGAAAAACTGATAAACATGGATATGGTAAGCTGTACATATGCATGCATAGTAATTTTGTCTTTTAGGGGATGGATAAAATGTAGAATATGGTTGTTACATAATCATAATAACATCTCATTACATACTTCACACTATATTTATTAATTTATAATGAAATTAACTCACTAATATTAAGTAGAGGAATAAATAAGTTTGAAAAAATCGGTAGAAGAGATTACCTCTTCTTCGACGTGCTCCCTCTAGATAACCTCTTAAATCACTATAATTGGTCTTTTGTGAAGAAAAAAATTTATAAAATGTGAATAGAGAAGCTTATAAGGTATATGTGTAGTATATGGCTGCTATTTAAGGACTAAAGTGAAGTAGAGATGTGAGGGAGGAGGTTCCCTTTTATAATTGAGGTGATGGACACTTTTGGAAACTCTAAAAATATTTATTTACAATAAACTCAAACCTCAACCAAAAACCTCCAAAATGTTGTTATTTATAATATGAGATGATATAAGCTTGTAATATCATAAGAAAATAACTTTTAGAAATGTTTTGATTTCATTTTATGCATTATAATTTCGTTTTACCCCTTAATTATTCTCTTTTAATTTTAACTACAGTAAACAAGTGTTCAATATTAAAATAGTTTAATTTTTACTTAATTTATTTCAATTAGACCATAAATAAAAAATATATAAAATTTTATATTAAAAAATAATTATTTTATATTTTTTAAAATAAGTTATTATTTATAAATAATTTAATAGAACATTATTTTGACAAAATAAAAATTGTGTCAATTTGGGCAATATTAAATTAATGGATTTTAAAAAATATCAAGATAAGTTGTTAAAGTATATTTTGTATTATATATATAAGGTGGTAGAGTTCATCTATAAAATTGGTTAGATATATTAATCATTCCAAATCTTATTTATTTAAGTATTTTTAATAACATTAATTTTATATTTCTATTAATAAAATAATTATTACATCGGTTTCGTGCATTTATTTAATAAACTTATTTGTTGGGTCAAAATTAAAAATAAAATTAAATTTTGAAGATAAATACTCTAGGTTTCATGAGAATACTTATTATTGAATATATATCCTGAGAAATCCTACATTAAAAAATTTTATATGTACTAAAACATGAATGTGACAACTGTAATATCACTTTAAATAAACTATTATAAGTGTCATAATATTTTCCATATGGATCCAAATGGCCAATAACTCAGCCCTTGGATGATTATGGTTGAGATATACTTGAAACATAATATTTGGTCAAGTTTTTTGCTCTTATAATGTGTATTATCATTTTAATAAAAAATAATTAATTTATTTTCCATCAATTAAATAATTTCTTCATCATCCATATATAAACCTTTAAGGAAATTATTTATTTCCAAAAAACTACCAATAAATTACCCAGATAAATAAAAAAATTTATATTTCAAATGAGTATTTATAATCTAATTTATCATTTTTATAAAATTTTATTAAAAATGATTTAGTTATTAAAATTTCAGTCATACATATTATACTATTCTTTGAATAAAATAAATTAAATGAACTAATATCAATAATGAATTAATTTCATAACAATTTGTACTCAAGAATTATTTATATTGAAACAATCTCATGCAATTATATTAGGAAAAGTGTAAGGGTAATTGTATAATATTATTCTTTCCATTAATTGCTCAATTTACCCTTTTATCGTATTAATAAAAATTAATGTTGTTATTATTTATAACGCCCAAAAATAAAATAATTATATTTATATAATTTGGACCTCTTGATTCCAAATATAGAATCAAATTTTCAAAATTAAAAATATATATGTTTCAATAATAAATTTAAAATTATCCCTATTGTCGGAATGAGAGAACATGTTTTAAAAGTTAAAACATTGTAAAAGATTGAAAAGTTTTTACATTTGAATTCAATGTAAAATTAATTCCAATGAACTAAGTTATATTTCCTTATAAAAAAATATTATATATATACTTCAAAACCATTCAATAATATAATTTTTCCATAAAAATTATTTTGATGAAAAAAAATGTTTTCAATTAAAATGTAGTATAGTTTTACTATTCATGAAAACATAAAACTTAACAAAAAAATATCAAAAATTCATCTATATAAAATTTCTATATTTCTCTTCCAAATAAGAAGTTTATTTTTTAATATTTAATATATATAATAGTGTCAAAAACTATATTTGAAATAGTTTTTCCATTAAAAGGTGAAAAAACTGCATTTTTTAGAAAAATACTACTATTATCCAAAAATTGAATTTGTTCTTACATATTTCCTAGAAAAAATATAAGATAAATTTTAAACATTATATTGAATATATTAAATATCTATTACATTAATAAAACCCATAAAGAGTGATTTTATTATTTTATAAATTCACATATTTTCATTTAAATAGTTTTTTAGATGAAAGTTAATACTGTTCATTCCCATAATTATAACGTCTAGGTTATAAGGTAACATAAGAATATTCAGTTTTTCATTTCTAAAAGGTATTTTATGAAATTAATTCTATCAAAATAACATGAAATTATATGTAACAAAAGACAAGCATAATGTTGTGTATACTGCAAGATAAGATAATGTTACGTATAGTGAAAGCTTATCTTGGTGTAGTGTACATAACTAGACATTGAAAAAATTAAAAAAAAAGAAAATATATATCATAAAAATATAGGTGTGTTACATTCTAACACCCTTAAAATGAATTTATCCCTTGAAATTTATTCGGGGTTATAAAAGGATTAATACTTGAAAGTATCTTTTATAGAAATTCAAATCATAAAAGGAATAATAAAACATCATTTTAAAAAAGGAAAATTAAAATATAATAGTTACGCAAAGTCACTCATCAATAGGTTTACACATAGAAGAATATAGTTGGTATGTGATAAAATGGATATTGAAGAGAAATATAACTATCATGTTCTGATGGGGAGTGATAGAGAACATGGTTACAATAAAGTTAACAATCACAAACCCATAAATCAGTGATGATCTAAGGGATCATCTGATTCATCAGAAAATAAGGTAATGGGACAATTTTATTGGATTCAATATCCTTTCCCAAAATTTAAATATTTTTTATGAGAATAAATACTTACATGATTTTGGGAATATATCACTATTGGTCATGCCCTGAACCATTTCTTCAACATCTCTTATTCAAAGAAATGAAGTTGAATATTTCATTATTGAAGTGTTAGTAGATCATGATATCCATTAATATAATGATAGTTCATTCCATTTATCTTTACCACAAAAAAATTATCACAAATTATCGAATATTCATAAGTCCAAATATTGTGTGATAATAATTTCATCTAAAAAACTCAATCGAAAGTTTTACTTATAATTTATGTAAATTTGTAACCCTACAATCCTTCAAAAAATTGAATATACAAAATATTAGAAATAGTTGAACTCAATGAGCATAAAATTTATGTACCATATCTCATAAGGAAGTTATCAGTTGTCACATTCTATACATGTGAATACCTTAATCATTTTTTCTCTTGAAAATTGGTAATAGCCTGAATTACCATTAATTATTTTGGAAATCATGCATCTTTCCTTGTTGAACAGGTCATTGGATATATTCCTTAAGTACAAGATGTTTTAAACATGATCCAAGATAACATATACCACTTTTTCAACCAATCAGTAATCAGTTCCACGGTTATCAATACCATAGAATTCAATTATTTATATCCAATATGTCTTTTATCCAAAAATGATTATCTTTACATTAGTAACACATTAATGTTTATCTTTCTATTAAAATTGAGTTTCTTATGAATATTAACCAATCCTTAAATAAATTTTCTTTTCCATTATAACTATTCAAAAAAAATTTAAAAATCCTTAGTGAAAAACATAAACCGAATAATCCTTATATAATTCACTACACATAATTATTGGAAGTAAATACATAAATACTACAATCCTTTTACTTTAATGTTTGGCATAAAATATGTCCTTGGTTGTTTTATAACTAGACTCTTATTTTTGGAGATTGGGTTGGGTAATTCTCATGTCTTCTATAAATGGGACATTGAACTCCATAACAATTCGTCACTCTATGACCCTTTTCCCCACAAAGATAACATCCACTCCTGTATTTGAGCTATTAATCAAGGTTCTCTTTCCCTTATTCTTGACATGTTGGAAGAAAAATATTATTTCCTCTATGCGCCTTATAACTATAACATTTATAAAAGATCATCTTCCAATTATGGGATGTGTCAGGAATTTCACCAAAGTACACATTTTTAATAATATACTATGATAACTGATTAGACATAATTGAAATATATTTCTCTCTATCTTTATCTAATTTAATTTCTCCTAATCACCATATTTTCCACTATACTCAAATTTAACCCAAATCCTTATGGTTTCCTCTATCAACTAAAACTAGAAAGAACGAGGTGGGAAACCAATATTATAAGATAGACACATAATCAAGGGAAATTAATTTCAGTATATAACTTCTTAGGTTTAATAATAGATTATACATGATCATCAACAAAATTCCTTGATTGAAACATATAATTAGACCTCTCCTTAGGTATATCCCTATACATACCTTATAAGTATATCTAGGTATCTCAGTAAAGATTTTTCATTCTTATTCCTATATGTTGACTAATCATTCACTCTTATACCAACTATAATGATCCAATATTTATGTTCGTAGAGATTAAAATAAATTTGCAGAATACTTAATACAAGGGAAAAACGGATGCCCAAAGACAATATTAGTTTTGTGATATTGGAAACATGTAACATATTCTTATAATTAGTGAATTATCTTCAACATCTCCCATAAATATCTTCCCCTTTAGTTTTCTATCCTAAAACATTTGTTTATATCCAAGGGAAATGAAAGCACATGAAAAGGGTGATATCAGATTCCAAATATGGGTAAAAAAAGAAAAATATCAAACAAAATATGAAGAAAATGATTTAAAAACATTAATCAACCTTTTTATAATAACACCATGTACAACATATATCAAAATCATGAGTCATGATATAAATCTAGGAAGTTCATATGGAATAAATTATAAAGGAAGCATGAGCCCTAAGAAAATAAAATTTGAATAAAACGTGGAATTCTGAAAAACACATAAGTTTAGAAACTCATTTCATATTAGTCAAGAATAATTTGCAAGACCATCATAGAAGACAATTTCCTTTACTAAACTGAGTTCAGTCCTCATTCCAGACTTTTATTACTGAACCAGGTTTACTTACCGTTCCATCCCTATATTAGTGAACCGAGATCATTTACCATTATCACTATATATATGTCATAAGATATAAATATTTACTAAATTAATTAGAGGGAGATAGTTTTCCCACCCATCACATAATGAAATCAATCTTATGTGTGCCCCAGAAACATAAATTATTCTTCAAAGCAAAACCCAAGGATTAAAATGGGTTTGTTAAAAATCATTTCATCATAACATAATCCATGTAAAACAAATGGATTTCATTAATATAATTTCATAATAAAAACAATAAAACCATAGGAATTATAGGGATAGTATTCTTAAATGTAATCCTATTAAATAAGTCAATCTTATAAGGAAGATTATTTTGATAGAACACTTGAAATTATTTCTTGAAAAATATATCCTTTCTTCTTAAAAATATTTTCCTTTTTCTAAAATACCATACAATTTTAAAAGAAATTAATTTCTTAGAAATTAATCTTTAAATCATGTAATATAATCTTCATGGAAATAATCCATTATCAAAGCGTAAAAATATATTCTTTACCTATAAGTTAAAAAACATTATTCTCATACTTTTGTCGGGACAGTCAAAAAGTTTCTCATTTAGAAAATAAAATAAATTTTCCTTTAAGAATATTTAGTAAAAACTCAAAAAATGGGTAAAGGAATTTATAAATCCATATAAGAATAGTAAAACATATTATCCTAAAATTTTTATAAAATATTTACATATATGATAAATATATTCCAATATATACTTATGTATAAAGAATCTTAGATAATAATGAGATTGTGAAATTATACCTTACCAATTTATATGTAGTATAATCATATGGCTCATAAAATGAAGAAAATTATATGCATATTTAAATATCATAACATTCATAAAAAGAATCATGAAAACATTCTTGGGAAACATAAACACCACCCAAAATAAATAGGTTGTGTATAAGGCATATGTCCCACAACAATAAAAGTGAGAGAAAATAATCCCTTACCCTAGGTCTAGGTTTATCCATAAAAGTTTGAAGATCCTATATAAGGGTTTAAATTATTTTACAAAATTATTCTAGATCATATAATTTTTTATAATATCTTAAGTGATCATATTATTACCCAATTGTTAGTAACATTATTACTCATCCATCGGCTATTAACTACTTTATTTTCATATGAATGTTTCATTGGATAAGTTCTAGTTCAACTTTTTAGATTATAGTTATATCATTTCCAAAATAATATTAATATAATCTATATCATATTTTTTCATTCAATATATTTATGTAATCACTATTTTATGGTTATTATGTAGAATAAAATGCATCGCATCATGGAGATGTCAAGCCATATGTACAACAAGCGACGATATCATTCCCATAATTATGGAATGGTGTTGAAGTGGACAGTGTATATAATATTTCATAATAAGTATAATGTTTTAATAATAATATATATTTATTATTTCTATCATTATAACCAACCAATTAATGTGGTGATGAAAAACATATTACACCATGGCGTGGAGACGGTAAGTTGTACATATGCACCCGTGGTGATTCTGTTTTTCAAAGGATGGACAGAAGGTGGAATATGGGATTTCCAAAATTATAATAACATATTAGTTTATAATTAAAATTAGATTTATTAATTTATAATGTAATCAACTAATGAATTTTAGTTAGAAGTATAATGAATTATGAAAGAATTGGTACAGGAGATTATCTCTCCTTTGATGTGATCTCTCTAGATCACCCCTTAAAGCACTACAATTGTCCTTCTAAGAAGAAAAGAACCTCTAGAATGAGACTTGGGAATTTGAGAAGGTAAAGGTTCAGGGTATGGATGATATTTAAGGCTTAATGTGATGTTGAGAGTTGAGGGATGAGGTTCCCTTTTATAATTGAGGTGAGCAGAACTTTTGGAAACTCCAAAAATATTAATTTATAATAAAATAAAAACTCATCAAAAAACCCCCAAAATTTTATTATTTTTAAGATGAGATTATATAAGGTTGTAATCTATTCAACCAATAATTTTTAGACATGTTTTTATTTCATTTTAAACCTTATCATTTCATTTTACCATTAATTATTCTCTTCCAATTTTAGCTAAGGTAACAAATTGTTCTTTATTAAAATAGTATAATTTTTATTTATTTGAGGTCAATTGGACTATAAATGAGTGATATAGAACAATTTAGAGTAAAAAATAATAATTATTATATTTTGGAAAAATATTTTATGATTTTTAAATAATTTAATAAAATATTATTTTAAAGTAATATAAATAGTGTCAATTTTGACACTATTTATTTAACTGTTTTTTTAAAAAAACAAGATGTTAACCAAGACAAAAATATTGTATTATATATATATGGGGTCATGGTAATATATAATTTTTATTGATATACTAATTGTCCCAAATATTATTTATTTTAGTATTTTTGTTAACATTAATTTGATATTTCTATTAATAAAATAATTACTACATCAGTTTTGTGTAATAATTTAATATAATTATTTTTTGGGTAAAAATATGAAATAAAATTATATGATTAAGATAAATCTTATATATTTCATGAGAATACTTATAGTAAAATATATATCCAGGAAAATCCTATATAAAAAAATGTTAAATGTATAAAACTTGGTTGTGACAACTTTAACATCACTTTAAATAAAATATTATAAGTGTCATAATCATTTTCTTATGAATCCAAATGCTCAATAACTCTACCCTAGGATGATTAAGGTAGATATATACTAGATAAATAATATTTTTTTGTGTTTTGGTATTTTAATAGTTTTTATAATTTTAATAAAAATTATTTTATTGATTTTCCATCAATTAAATAATTTTTGCACCATCAATATATAAACCTCTAAGGTAATTATTTATATCCTAAAATTTAAGAAAAATTTCCATGATAAATAAAAAAAATTATCTTTAAAATTATTATTTATAATTGAATTTATCTTTTGAATATCATTATATTAAAAATTATTAATTATTAAAATTTCAGGGAGACATATTTAAGACTTCTTTAAATAAAATAAATTAAATCCCCTAATCTCATCTAAGTAGATTCGAATATATACCATTTTAAACCAATGATTATTTATCTCTAAAACTACTCATAAAATGATATTAAGAGAAGTTTTAGGGTAATTATATAATATTATCCTTACCCTTAATTACCAAATTTACCCTTTTACCATATTAATAAAAACTATCGAAGTTACGATTCAAAATGGCCAAAAATAAAATAAAGATATTTACAAAATTTTAACCTACTGAATCCAAATATGAAATCAATTTTTCAAAATTAAAAACATAAAATTTTCAATAATTAAATTATTATTATTCTTGTTATTGGAATGATAGAACTAGTTTTAAACGTTAAAACGTTTCAAAACATTGAAATGTTTTTACATCTAAATTCAGTGTAAAATTAATAGAAATGACCTAAATTATATTAACTAATTAAAATTTATTATATATATACATTAAAACCATTCAATAATATAATTTTACTATATAAATTATTTTGATCAAAAAACACATTTTCAATTAAAATTTTGTATATTTTACTGTTCATGAGAACTTAAAACTTTCCAACAAAATATAAAAAATTCATCCAAATTAATTTATTTATATCATGATTCTAAATAAGAAGTTTATTTTGTTAAATATAATATATAAAATTTTTCAAAACTAGATTTAAAATAGGTTCCCCATTAAAAGGTGAAAAAACTACATTTTTTGATTTTTTTTCTTTTATCTGAAAAATTGAATTCAGTCTTATATCATGTCTAGATAAAATATAAGATAAATTTTAAACATTATATTTAATATATTAAATATATATTAAGTTAATAAAATCCATCAAGAGTGAATTTATTATTTCATAAACTCACTTATTATCATTTAAGTAGTTTTCTAGAAGAAAGTTAGTATTGTTCATACCCACCATTATAATCACAAGGTTATAAGGTAACATAATAATATTTATTTCTTCACTTAAACTAAGCCTTTCATGAAATTAATTCTATCAAAAGAATATGTAATCGTGTGTAACACATGCCAACCATTGTGTTGTGTTTATGATAATGTAATATGGTTTTGCGTGTAGTGCAAGCTTATTTAAAAGTAAAGTACATCATAAGACCAAAAAAATTAAAAAAATATATATCTCATAAAAATATTGGGGTGTTAAATATAATAATGATGAATTACAATAAATTATATATAAAATCATTATTGTTTCACATAGATATAAATATATTCTTAAAAACATCCATGAAAATAATTTTACTACTTTTAATTTTTCCCATATGATAAAATATATTTGATCATAAAATGACAAAAAAAATGTTGATTCCTAATTATATTTTAGCACCATTAATATTATAATGAAATATTGTTTGATGAATTGTTTCTCTAGATATAGGGTATCCTTGTAGTTTATTTTTCTAAAGACACAAATTTCACAAAATATATCAAAAATGAGATTTATGGTTTTGATATAAATCATAATTAGAAACATAAGAAATAAATTGATAAATACTAGTGAAATTTTATCTTCACCACATCTTTGGATTGGGTAAATTTTTTTATATAACCTTGATCCCTTAGTTTCATTGAAATTATAATGCAGCTTGACATCTTATATTTTTTCTTTTTAAACCATAATGACACTTTTGTACCAATATGTGGATTATTCCACCAATGTGAGGACCATATATTTGTTTTTTGGGAAATTCATGTGGAATTCATATTTCATTGCTTAAAAATTACACCATTATAATTATACTTATTTAGAATGTAAATGATTCAATTTTTTGGAAAAATTGGGTACATTGATTCATTTCCTGAATATTCAGTTTGGTTTTGGATCCAACTGACATATGGGAGGAAGTTTAATAATAGAATTGTCTCAACTTTAGGACTATTAACACCAAGTTGAGTAGACCAACTCAACACATTTTGGTTGATAGAAGGGAAAATAAACTAAATTATTTTTCCCCAAGAGGGATAAAAAACATGATAATTTTGATATCATAGCATAGGGTTAATAGAGAAACACCATAACTTAATTGGTAGGTATAATATATTGATGGAATTTTTTATTGACTGAAAGTGTAATTTTTAGCAGGTTCCATGATATAGGATCTAGATATCATTATTTAGCCTGTGAGAATAATAATCAAGACCCATGTTTTTCTTAATAAGTGGGTCTCTACGTAAATCATGCTAGTGAATCAGAAAAAATATAATGGTTTCATATTAGTGTTTATTTATAGGGGAATAACTAATATAAACTATAAAACCCTTACACTATGAACTCTTACATAGATCTTGGTTATTTGTATGAGAATTATGTCATATAGAGTAGACAAGTCCACGTTTTTCAAGGTCTTGTATGGTGGAAAATTGAACTGTAAAGACTAATGTTATTCATCGAGGAGCTAATTCCCTCAAATAGATCATTTGAACATATACTCTTGAGGAGATATGGGGTGATCTATCAATATCCTAGGTAGATATAGATACAAAAAATAGATTAATTTTTTATAGTTCTTAATGATTTTCAATATGATATTTTTATCTTTTTTTGGTTACCCCATGTCATTTATTAACTAATAATCGTGAGGGTTTTTAGTTTGGAACATGAAATTTTCTTAGGCTACCATTTCCTTGTTTTCATACTGACACATTTTATGCATTCTCTCTTTTAAAATACTCAAATAATTATTGGTGATGCAAGTTGTAAGCCTAGAATGTGGAGTGCCAAATTTTTTAAAGGATTATATTTCTAGGATTCAATCTTACTGAAAACGAAATCATTTTCATTTTTTTAATTGAGGTTAGGCATTTCATAAAAAAGATACTATAGTTTTTTGTCAAATAAGTTAGATCAAATGATGAGTTATTTTACCTTGGATCGTAGGATTAACAAATTATGATGTCAACGAACTCCCAATTATATATATATATATATATCCTCATGTATAGGTTCATAAAATTTATTGTCATGATTCTATAACCCTTGTGGTTTAACGTTATGGGGAACACAACATGGGCTGAATTACTAATACAATTTTTTCAATATAGAATCAATTTACATGTTATTATAATATCCAAAAGTGATATCCTGCAAAAATGAATTTGGGTCTTCATAGGAGATAAATACAATGATATAAAAGGTATTATATATTCAGAGACCAAAAAATTCTTGTAAAGTTTTTATAATGTATAAATGTGTAAAACATGGGGTATTTTAATCTACTTGAATAGTTGAGTTATGGAATGTTTCAATCATAAAACTAGAATATCTATGTCAAAGGTAAATGGATAAAGTTAGGATAATGGTGACCTTTAATAATGGAGAAGCTACCCTCACACTTTCTGTAGAACAGAACATGGATAATAATTATGTTCTTTCCTCGAAGAATAATTCATCCCACACTAGTTTATATGATTCTCAATATAAAATGTGATGTTCACTATTTAATGTGGCACCTATTCTAAATAGTCATGTATACATGTTTCCATGTTATATAAAAGGGGAACCGAGAGTACTTTCTAAAATTTGTGGGCTTCCAAGAGAAGAATCTATGTTAAATAAATTATGTTGTTGATGATTTACAAATAAAAGATATGAAGTTGTTACATTGAGAAAAGTGTATTGAAGAACAAATTTCACAACATAAAAGTTACAAAACAATGTATTGAATTAATTTCTTGGGTGTGATAATATTAAATATCTTGAGTACACAATCATACAATATGAATAAAATTTACAATGTTAATATATAACATTATGGTAGAAGAAAATCTAGTAATGGCATAGTTAAACTGAAAAATCAATGATAAATAAGATCAGTATTATATTTTTCATTGAATAGTGGGTCTAATAAGGGTAGGATGAATTTTTTGGGGGAAAATTATTGGCTGCTACAATTTTTCTATCTTATCAATTTTATGTCCTGTGTTTCCAAAAATCTAGGAAAAGATAATAAAATAGTGAGAAATGAATTAAGACATGATCATAGATCCTATTAAATGTTTCTGTCTTGAAAATACTTTATTCACTTTTGATTTACAATTTTAGGGTTATTAAATTGTGGATATCTAGGGACATATATTCTTGACTAATGGTGGATATATATTTTTGTCCCAGAGAATAGAAAAAAATTCGAGGAATCCTATATGGTATATATGTGAGGTACAACTAATGTGAATGCAGTAAATATTCCAATATAGAATATTAGAGTGAATGACAGATACAATATTATATCCATGATGCATGCACTAAAAAATATTATGTAAGCTTTTAGATAGTTTTATTTTAAGAAATTCATGAAAAACTATATATCCTTGAGTAGTAGGAATCATACTACATGTAGTTTCATATGATATATTGTATCCATATGTTGAGTCTAATAAAACTATACTTGATGGGAATGAGTGGACCAAAAAATGGAATGTTGTTTTATAGTGATAGAATGTGTGGCTATGACCAAGATAAATAGTTTGGATCTCATTACATATCTAAAAAATGAATCTATCACACAAAGTTCAAAATAAGTAGTCATTGTGTATATATATATATATATCTCACATGTGGTAAGGTATGATTTTTTAAATTTATATACTATTGGATATATTTGAAAATACTGGGAACATGACTAAGATAGGAGAACTGTATTTCCTCATAATTGGGTATTTTAAACCTAGATTTGTTTTATTAATAGAATAGAAATGTCAAAAACCTTCTCAAAGACCAGGAACACATTTTGGGAAATTTAGTTGTATATTACAAGCTATTCTATGTAATTTTTTGTCTTACGTAATAAAAATTATTTTATTTATTTCAATATAATTTGATGTGGACCAATATTTTGTGCGGTTTAGGTTCATAATATGAGGACATTTAAATAAGTTGTTTTCACAAATAAGGCTTTCTTGAAATATTATATAACCTTTTTTTGGAATTCTGTGAATGGATGATTTTTTAAAAAATTAAGCAATGTGGTTGCAATTTTAAGTAGGGACAAAGATAAAAAATCATGGATTCAATTTCGGTCTAGTATTAAAAAGAAACAATTCATATATAGTATAGAGAGAATATCTTGTCCTAATGTAGATTAAATTTTTGAAAGATTCTATGTGAATATAGAGGCCATACAATGGTATGTTTTTTGGTGTTGGTGTAATTTGATACAAGGGCTATGATAAGAGATCCTATCATAACAATATATACTAAAATAGGTGGAATGAAACTATAAATAGTTCTTTGAAATCAAATCTCTTTGTAGAGATCGAGCTCATATAAATGGGAGAAAAAGATAAATTCATGAATTCCCTTATGGGAGATATAGATAAAAAACCCTTTTTCAATTAGGCAATTCCTCATCACTATATATGGAACATGTATAACAATTTCATCTATAGTAGGTAACTAATATAGGAGACCCAGGTGTCACAACATATATTGAGTTAACTGAAAGAAAGAACGTAATATTTCACAAAAGGGATATATTTTTGTCATATAATTATTGAACCACGAAATTATGGATTCTTTGGGGTTTTAAATCAATTTAATAAATGGGTAAAGAATATTGAAACCTAATAATATTTATCAATTATATAAGGAAGTGAAATTTTTTATTTGGGTCATAAGGAATAGAACTTTCCACAAATTTTAGGGTTATATTGGATGGACCACATTTTATAGTTTAATGTCATGTGGGGTGGGATATATAATATTTAGTTTAATTTCATATGAAAAAGACTACTATCTAGGCACATTATAGTTTTGAAAGCATGACATAGATTCCATATAGATTAAATATCCACAAAAATTAATTTTTTATGAAGTTTAAACTCATAAATTGTGGAACTGATTCATCAAAAATAGTACTTAAGGCACATTGACATTTTTAGAGGGAGAATAATTTTGTAAAAAGTTGATGCATCTTGAGATTATATAACTATATCAATATTTTATTTATTTGTCACACCCTGTTTTTTTTTCTTTTCATGTCTTGGTTTTGAAACGGTTTATTAGAAATCTGGATCATTTTATTGGGTTTTGGGTGAGATTAATTTTGGGTTTTTAACTGACATATATGTGTAATCATCCTACCATGGGTTACCCATATCATGTTTGGGTGTTTTGGAGAAAACAGTGGTTACTTCATGATATGGGCCAATCGTGAGCCCATTTCTAGATTTAAAAACCAAAATTTTTTCTTTTATAACTCTTTCATTTTTCAAAAATTTTACTAATTATAATTTTAAATTTTTATACACTGACATATTCAAACCACCATATCCTTTTTTCCCCTTATAAATTCATAAACATGGTGAATTTGGGTTATTTATTTAGGTACTGGGCCAGCCTGTGGGCCCATTTCTAGTTAAAAAATCATAATTTCATTTTTTATATCTTATTCCATTTTTATAATTTTCTATGATTCCACCTCTCAATATAAGCCAAGATACCTAGACGCACACTCAGATTCCATTTTCCCTCTTTGGATCTAATCTGAGGCACGAATTAGGAAAAAACTTCTAAATGATTCTCAAATCATCCATATTTTCCAATGGTAATTTGTATAATTCATAAACCATTAAATTATTACTATTTATTCCAAAAATCATATTTCATTGGTTATTCCAGACATTAGGGGACTCTACAAGGAGTATCAAGACATTACCTTTCCTCTAAGGGTGCATATAAAAAGGAAGACAAAGAGTTTTCTAGTTTCCAAGGTGAGATTCCTTCTCATTTATCCTCCCTCTTCATCCTCATTTCATTATTTCCTGGTTTTATATACTCCTCTAGTAATTATTGACCTAGGGTTATGTTATACCATGATTTTTATGGGTTTTTGGTTCGTTTGGGGCTGTTCTTTATATTTTTAGGGTTTATAAACCCTAAGAGAGTGATATCGGGTGTGTGTTTCCATTACGCCAAGGACATGAGGTTGGATATCCCTTGAACATGACTTTATCATTTATGTTTCATAATTTTATTATTTTTCTAACATGATATATATGTTTATTAATGTTTTTCATCCTTTGGTTAATTTTCTTGGTGTGGAAAGTGGTTGTTTAAGCCTTGTTTTGGGAAAGGTTGTGTTGTTTTGTCATAAAAGTGCACACCAAGGGTTTGTTAAAATGTTTAGTTATCTTTCACACCAGTTTTATGAGGTTTAGAACCTAATTTATGGAATTTTGAAAAAATTTCAGTAGCTTGAATAAAATATGGAATGCAATTGGTGTTTAATTTCTTGTCAAGTGTTTAAAATACATTATTTTTTCTCATGGGTTCGGTAAATTACTCGGTTGGGTTTTTTGTGTTAAGTGTGATATAAAAATTATTTTTTTGGATTTATAAATGCATTGGAAGAATTAAAAATGGTATTTTGGGGTACTTATTTGGATTTCCAATGTGGATTTGTTTTTACAAACAAATGGGTTTTTGTTTTACAACATGTTTTGGCCTGAGTTGCTAGAAAATGGCACGTTTCACATCCTTACAAAAATGGTTGTGTTTTGAGTATATAACCTAAGTGTTTTAAGTGATTTATGAAAGTGGTTTTATGATTTTAATGGTGTTTATACACCTCCTTAATAAAAGTTAAATGCAAACCTTTGTCAAATTTTAGTTTTGAGAAAGGGTTAAAGGCTCGTTTGGCATTTTTTCTTGTAAATTTCTTTTTCATGTGTATTTCATTTTATATCTTTTGGGGAAATTTTATGGTCCATGAAATGGAATTATAAATTGGTTTTTGGGCTTCCAAATCTGTTTTGATATGATATTGATGACATTTTGGCCTTAAAAGTTCATTTTGAATGGATTTTATGTGCAAGGCCTCGTTATACTTCTTGAAATCATTTTATAAAAATTTAGGGGGTTTATTGATTCATGAAAGAAATGCGAGCCATGTGTATGGCCAATTTTAAGTGTATATAATTTTTAAATGTAATATTCATGATATAATGGTATTTTATAAATTTTTAACTTGTTGGATCACAAAAAGGGAAAACTCGGGTATCTACGTGGGCGGAAAAGTACGAGTATGCTAGTGATCAGGAGGGGTTTTATCCCCGTTTCTCATAGCAAGTTTTATGATGATAAAACTAAATAAACTATGATGATGATGATGTTAGGTACCACTCAGTTATGAATGATTCTCCTATTATTTTCTCAAGTGCACAAGAATGGATATTCATTATGGCTACTTTTACATTGAGATACGAGGTACCTGGGGCCCACAACAAACTAGTCCCTAGGGGTGTTCCCAAGACTTGTGATCATTGGAAATTTTGTACTCACTATCGGCATATAATGTGGTTAGTTGTTAAATTCATAATCATGTGTGTTTTATTTAAATGTTTACCTTTTTTAAAGCTGCCCTCTTGAAAACAATTTTCATTTTTAAGTAGCACTTATTTGAAAAATTGTTACTAGAAATCTTATTTATAAAACATGCAAGTTTTTGTCTGATAATTATTATAGTATGGAACCTCATTTAAAAAACATAGTTTTATATATTGTATTTTAAACTTTACATTTTTTTCATATATTTTAAATGAAGTTCATTGGGAATAGAATATCGAGCTAACCTACTGAGTGTTAATACTTACGCATATAGTCTTCTGTTTTTAACTGTTGTAAAGGTTTCAGCTCGAGTTTGATCACCTTGGGCAACGTGTCATCATTGTGATAGAGAGTTAACAACAGGGTCACATGGAGTTATATGGTTTTAGGTTTGGTTGGTTGAGTTGTTGGTTTTGTTGTACTTTTGGTTTCTTGTACAAATAATTTTCAGTTCAATTTTTTATGTAAATGTATTTTGGGATGTCTGTTTCATTAAACTATTTATTTTATTGTTTATATTTTGGATAAATAGTTACCTTGTGTACTCTATAGATTCCATTGTTTCATGTCTTAATCATGGGATGATTGGGAACACCTCTCGGGACTTGTCACAGGTTGGCCTGGGTGACCGGCTCAGGGTCGACTCGGGAAGATTCGTGACAAAATTGTATCAAAGCAGGAAGGCCCTTAGCAGACCATTCCTTTTAGAGTGCCCTTGTTATCTGGGGGATTCCATGGTAGATGGAGTAGTATTTTTGGGACTTGTGGGGTATATTCGAGAAGAGCGTCACGAACTCTTGCTCGTTCGGATCCTCAGGTTTCCATGGGAACTCGGGTTTTATTAGTGTCCTTTGTTCTTGTTGATTGTTTGGTGTTGGTATATAATAAGATGAGTCTGACTAATGGACTCCATGAGCATGTAGGTCCTTGAAAGCCATGTGGATCTAGGTAATTTTCATAGTAATTCCCTTTGTATTGGTTTTTTGTTTGACATATAGCCACCAACCAAATGTTTAAGTCACCCACCGACACTAGTTCCCTTTTGAGGTTCTCTTAAACCTTTATTAAATTATGAATTTTTGTTTTGAAAATCCTTGTGTGACAATTTTGGAAATGGGTTTTAAAGGAATGATTATATATTGAAAAGTGGGATAAGAGGATTTCTAAAATAAAATGTTAGAATGGTTTTGGAAGGATTTGTTTTTTTGAAAAAATTTTTTTTAGGAGTAAGTCGAAATGATTTAACGGGATTGGGTTATCCATAATCTAAACTTGTGGTTTTTTGGAATAAAATGTTTTGAATGTGTGAATCATTTTAAGGTGATTCTGAATAATTTTTTTAAATTTGGTGTTTTTGGATGTTGAAAATTATTTGAATCTAATTAATTGGTATTGGAAATTAGTTTTGAGCGGTTGGTGTTTTCCTAGAAAGGGTACTGGTCTCAATGGCCATCAGATTATGAAAAGATACCTTACTGAATTTTAGAAAATTGGTAGGGGTTGTTTGGTGTAGATTTGTTGTTTTTGAATGTTATAAAAATGAAAAGGGGTAGGTTTTTATGAAAATGGTTATTGATGAATTTTGGTTTGTTTTGTAAAATATAAAAAGGGTTTTTACTTGGTGGTTAGTGTTCCTTTGGACGAAACATGATTTTTGGAATGATGTTATTTTGTTTTAGCCTTTGTTGTTTTCATGGGTTCCCACATGAATGGTTTTATTGATATCTAAAAGGATGAACTATATGGCATGGTGGTTGGGTTCTTGGGGTGGCATGGAAATCTACATGTGAGTGATACTTGAGGAAACACCATTGGTGAATATGGAAATCCACCAAGTTGGATTGTTTTTTTTCAAAAGTGTTTTGAGCAAAAACATTGAGGCATTTATTTATAAACTGATGGTTATGTGGCTAGTTTTTTCAATGCCTTAGAAGATTTGTTTTTTCAGTATGATTCCCAATGATCTGGAAGTCAAACTCTTGTTGTTTTGTGATATGGGATCTTGTTGGTGTCTCAGTTTTGGAGTAATGTTCAGTGAGTTTCTAAAGATGCGTTGGATGTTCTGATGTGGCCATGGATAGTTCTCTGTTGGTAAACCTGCTTATTGATCATCCTAAGGATTCATTTTAAATGTTAAATCCACCTATTTGAATGATTAATTGAACCATTTGTTATAATAGAGAGCCATTTGGGATTTATTTAAAGTGCTTCCAGGTTGTGATAATTCTCTTGGACATAGCAGTTGTGTTTGGTGATGTTGATGTGTTTGGCCGTATTCCTTGTCCATTCTTCTCCTTATTCAGAGTGATAGAAAATTGTGCTATGTTACTATGAGTTCTTATTTAGATAAAGGTGTGTTGTTGAGAATGTTATTTTTTGAGTGGTTTGATCCTTAGAACCTGACTACGGTTCAACATATGCTTCAAGAATCTGGGCTCCAACCATAGTCCTCGGAGTGAAGCTTTCATGGTGTTAGGAAATTTCCAATGGTGTGGAGAGCTCGACTAGGCTCTTACCTCCACCTTTTTGGTATGATATTTTCTACTCTATTTTTCTTCCTAATAATTGTAAATTTCCTCTAGTTTCAATGAGCTTGGTGGACTTACCCCTCACACAGTGTCTATGGTTATGCCTTCATGGATGTGGGTTTCTGATAAATGTTCCTGTGTGGACAGCCTATGTAAATCGGGTGTGGTTTTGGATTAAACTATTCTTAGGTGGAGAGTGTTGGATAATAACTTTTTTTATTTTTTTGTTTTAGTGGACTAATGATTGGGGCCCCTTCCCTCCCCTCCTTGAGTTATGGAGGTCAGTATCTGTGTAGATAGTGTTGGACTAGTTCTTGTCCCCTATGATTGGGAGTGAGTGGTTTAGATGTTCATGTTGTAACCCTATTAAATTGGTTTTGTAGGTTGTTGTGGGAGTATTTTGGTGGTCCTGTTCAGGTGATTCCAAATTCTAATTCACGTTGAATTATTATTATTTTCGTTCAAGTTGATCATTAATGGTGGGGAGACCCACTATGTGTCTCTAAGATCTTTCCTTTAAGGATTTTTTGGATGGTAGTTGTGATTTAATGGTGGGGATCCCATTCTAGTCCCCCCTGAAATCATTGGATTTTGTGAGTGAAATTTGGTTTCTGTTTTTGTTGGGTTCATTGGGAGAAGGCCCAACAATCTGGTTCTTGGCTTGGTTGTGGAGGTGGTGGCATGATTTTCCGTTGATTTTTAGGAAGTGGTTGTGAGTTGGAGTTTTTTTTGGGGAAGAGGATTATGTTCCATTGATGGTAAATGAAATTTCATAGAAATTAGAGGTTGGATAATGTTAATAATTAATCCTTAGGTTTTGTTCTCTCAGTTGTAAAGTGTTATGTATTTTTAGAGGTGGAAATCTTTAAAGGTGGGGAGAATTCTCACACTCGATTTTTTTTCATTTCATTTCTTGGTTTTGATCATGTTAATTGGAAGTACCAATCCTTTTCTTGGGTTTTGGGTGAGATTAATTTTTATTTTTGAAGTTCCATATATGTCTAATTATCCTACTATAGGTTCCCCATAGCATGTTTGGGAGTTTTGGAGAAAAGGGTGGTTACTTCATGATTTGGGCCAATCATGATCCAATATCCAGATTTAAAAACCAAATTTCTATCATTTATAAATCCTTCATTTTTTAACATTTTCCACTCATTAAACTTCCAATATTTCCTCCATGTACATATTCAAACCACCATATCCTTTTATACCCATTATAAATTCATAATCATGGTGAATTTGGGTTATTTATTCTGGTATTGGGCCAGCCCGTGGGCCCATCTCCAGTTTTAAAACAATAATTTATTTATTTTATTTCCTATTAATGTTTTTTATAATTTTCAGTGATTATAAATCCCTCTATAACCCAAGAACCCTAGGCACACCCCCATTTCCGTTGTCCCTCTTCATAGCTCATCTATGTCGTGGATTAGGGAAAAACCTTTCAATGCTTCTCCAATCATCCAAATTTTCCAAAGGTAATTTGAATCATTCATAAATCATTAAATTCATAATATCTTTTCCACAAGTATTCTTTCCCAGGTCATACAGACCTTAGGATCCTCAAAAAGTATTTTCAATCCATTATCATTCCTCTAAGGGTTCATATATAACTGAATATGATAAGTTTTCTAGTTTCCAAGGTGAGATTCCTTCTCATTTCTCCTCTCTCTTCCTCCTCCTTTCATTATTTCTTGTCATAATATTCAAATATAGTCATTATATACCTATTTTTCTATTATAAAATTATTTTTTGGGGTTTTGTTCGTTTGGGGTTAGTCGTCAAAGGTTTAGGGTTTATAAACCCTCGGATGTTGATATCAGGTGTGCGTTTCCATTATGCCAAGTATTTAACGTAGTATATCCCTTGAACATTCATTTATCATTTAAGTTTCATTATTTCTTATTTTTATCACCTTATATATTTTTTTTATTGTTTTCTAGCCTTTGGATAATTTTCTTGGTGTACAAAATGGTTGTTTAAACCTTATTTTGTGAAAGATAGTGTTTATTTGTCATAAACATACACACCAAGTGTTTGTTTAAATGTTCTGATACCTTTTAAACCTAGATTTTGAGTTTTAGAACCTTTTTATGGTATTTTGAACATTTTTCTTTATTTTGAATAAAATATGGCATGAAATTGTTGTTTTATTCCTTATCAAGGACTTAAAATAAATTGTTTTGTCTCATGGGTTCAGTAAATTGCCTGGGTGGATTTTATGTGTCAAGTGTGGTTTAAAAATTATTTTATTTGGATTTATAAATGCATTGGAAGCATTAAAAATGGTGTTTTGGGTATTTATATGGATTTCCAATGTGGATTTGATTTTATAAAAAAATGGGTTTTTGGTTTACGACATTTTTTGGCCCGAGTTGCTAGAAAATTGCCTGTTTTACATCCTTATGAAAATGGTTATGTTTGGAATATGTAAAATGAGTGGTTTAAGGTAATTATGAAAGTTTTTTGATTCTTTAAATGGTTTTTATAGAACTCTTTAATCAAAGTTAAATGAATACCTTTGACAGATGTTAGTTTTGAGAAAGGCTTAAAGGCCCATTTGGCATTTTTTCTTGTAAAAATGGTTTCCATGTGTATTTCATGTTATATATTTTGGGGAAATTTTATGTTCCATTAAATTGAATTATTAATTGGTTTTGGGGCTTCAAAATATGGGTTGATATGGTATTAATGGTTTTTTGGCCTTAAAAGAACATTTTTATTCTCATGCACACGAGCCAATAGTAGAAGAATCATCCATAACCTAGTGGTCCCCAACAACAACATCATTATCATAGTTTAGTTAGTGTTGTCATCATCAATCTTGACATGGGAAACATAGATAAAACCCCTCCGGATCACTAGTATACTAGTACATGTCCACCCACCTAGATACCCGGGTTTTCCCTTTTTTTCTCAAACTAGTTAAAAATCTATAAAATACCATTTTCACAAGAATATTCCTTTTAAAAATCATAAAAACATTTTTGAATGGATTTTATGTACAAGGCCTCGTCATACTTCTTGAAATTGTTTTATGAAACTTTAGGTGGTTTATTGATCAATGAAAGAAATGTGAGACATGCGTGTGGAATATTTGATGTGTGTATGATTTGTAAATGGAATATTCATGTGAAAATGGTATTTTATAGATTTTTAACTAGTTTGAGAACAAAAAGGGAAAACTCGGGTATCTAGGTGGGTGGACATGTACTGATATGCTAGTGATCTGGAGGGGTTTTGTCCATGTTTCCCATATCAAGATTGATGATGACAACACTAACTAAACTATGATAAAGATGTTGTTGTTGGGGGCCACTAGGTTATTGATGATTCTTCTACAAGTGGCTCATGTGCATGAGAATGGACATTCGTTATGGTTACTGTTACACCGAGATACGAGGTACCTGGGGCCCACAATGAACTAGTTCCAAGGGGTTTTCCTGAGACTTGTGATCAATGGCTATTTTTTACTCACCGTCGGTATACGGTCTGATTAGTTGGTAAATTCGGCATCGTTTGTTTTTTATTTAAAATTTTACCTTCTTTAAATCAGCCCTCTAGAAAAATATTTTGATTTTGAAGTTTCACCTCATTGAAAAATTGTTACTAGCATTCTTGTTTATAAAACATGCAATTTTTTGTCTGATAATTATTATAGGATGGAACATCATTTGAGAAACATACTTTTATATCATGTATTTAAAACTTGAAAGTGATTTTTCTTTTATTTTATCAGAATTGCATTGGGAATAGAATATCAGGATAACCTACAGAGTTTTAATACTCACGCCTATAGTCTTATTTGGTTTTTATCCCATTTGTAGGTTTCAGCTTGAGTTTGATCACCTTGGGAGACGTTCCATAATTGTGTTGGATAGTGACCAGCAGGGTCACATGGAGTTAGTTGGTTGGCAGGTTTGGTCGGTTGAGTTGGTGGTTTTGTTGTACTTTCAGTTTCTTGTACAAATAATGTTCATCTAAATTTTTTATGTAAATGTATTTTGGGCTATCTGTTTCTTTACAATGTTTTCTTGATTGTATATATTTGGGATGAATAGTTCCCTTGTGTAATTTATTGATTCCCTCAGTGCTTGTCACCATTCCGGGAGGATCAAGAATGCCTCTCAGAGCTTGTTGCGGGCTGGCCTGGGTGACCAGTTCAGGGTTAATGTGGGATGGTTTGCCACATTATTCATGGAGTTCCAATTAATAATGAAAATTTATCCTTCACATATATATCTTAAGATCCATTTATAGGGATAATACTTGGGATGATCATTCATAAGTGATTAATTTTTTCTTATGATCTTTAGAAGCTCAGCAATTTATTACTCTTGAGAACATATCATGTATACATTAATAGGCTCAAGTGTAATACAATATACCTTCTTAAATATAACATAGAGATTTGAATGATAAAAATATTTACTCGGTGCCCCATAGATTCCTTTATCTATATTAGAACATTTTTGAATTTTAGATCTTGGAGGTTATGCATTAATATGAATCTATTTGGTCATAGATTTCATTGTTATTTATGACTAATATATTTATCTTTAAACACTGAAATATAAATGTAAACCTATCATAGGTAATGTGTGGTGGTATCAAAGGTTGAATGATTTATAAGATGCACCCAAGAAGGGGATGAATAATATGAAAATATCCATAGCTAATTAGAAAAGGGCAGTTCCCTAAATAGAGGAAATATAAAGCATGATATTTTACTTTTTCTCATCTCAAAATAACCCATAATGAAACTCTATAATTATATTATAAGAACCCGGACCTTCTTTTCAGGTATGTTTTTCCTCTTTCTGGAGTTTTTGAGAAAAGAGGAGTCTCTAGAAATTTTTGATGTACACGTTGTGTACTTCGTTGCCACAGATGGCCGTGTGATGGCCGTGTCCTGGCCACACACATGGTCATGTTGGGTGATGTGGAGGCCGCCTAAATCAAAGTACAGAAAAGGTGATTACACACCATGTACTCCAAAAGTACACGCCGTGTATTTTGTTTTTTTCCATCAAATGCACTAGGGTCACGTCTGACGGATAGAACCGTCTTCTTCTAGGGTTTCTTCATCTGAGAGAACCCGCACAGTCGCTGATCTTAAATGAACCCCCGATCAACCATTCGTCCTCTGAATCGAGCTTTGTCATTTGGGTTGGAATCGCATCAGTGAGTTCTCTCTTCTTCTAGATCATCGTTTTCCAATTCCTCATCTTTTCCAAGTTATCGTGGGTTGAACATTTTATGTGTTTTCGCAGATTTACGACTTTCTATAGAGATTCGAGCTTTGAGGTTCAAGTATATTGATATCTTAACCCCGATGTAGGTGGCTTGTGCCTTTCTATAGAATGTCGTTGAGTATTATGTGAAAATTCCACCAATACACCTGAACGGGGTATTGCATGTTTACCGTTTTAGCCCTATTGTTTCTCTGTTATGCTGATATTCCTGAGTATAAGATAAATGTTTGTGAATAGGGTTAATTTTTGTGCTTTGGATATATTTCCCATGCATGTTTTTCCTGTTTTGACCTTTCGGACTAGTTTGCCTATTTGGTTCTCGTTTCCTTTTCCATGTCTAGTATTATAGGATGGTGTGCCTATTGCTCTGATATGCTGTTATGCTGTAGAATTCTCGCCAAGTAGTTCTTGAGGTTTACTTTGGCTGTTATGGGATACTATGCTTGTTTGACTTACACAGGATTGTGAGAACCTGGTGTATAGACCATAGGGAGAATTGACGTTGAGGGCTTCTTTAGAGTGTCTTTATAATTACTATGCGAGACCACAGGGGGAAATTGATGTTGAGTGCATCCCTAGATTTTGTGTAGTTCCTCGACGTGGACCACAAAGGGAATTGACATTGAGTGCTTCCCCAAAGCGCCTTTAGCATGATATGAGACTATAGGGGGAATTGATGGTTAGTGATTCCTCAGAGCATCTATACTTTAGCTAAACCAGAGGGGTGAGACTGTGTGTACAGCACAGAGGGTTGCTTGTACTTGATAAGAAGGAACAGAGGGGATAGGCTGTGAGTACTTCCTAGAGGGTTACCTATTGTGTTATCTGTTTGTTGCTGCATGCTGTGTGGTGTTTTGATTGCTTAAACTATGGATTGTTTACTATTTAGTGCTTCCTTGTTTATTGCTTTCTGTAATTTTACCTGACATATACTCACTGACTGTTAGGCACAGATCTTTGGGTGGTTTGCGACTAGGACATAGTCTCACATCCTCTTTGGGCCATGCTTTTGGGCCCAAACAGATTATATTGTTGCTGGTATAGACAAGGGAAAGCGCCCATTGAATTCAGGTGCTTGATTGCATTGGAGCTGGAGATCATGGGACCAATCCGAGGCTTGCGATGATGAGGAGTTTCTCATCTATTTTTCTTTTGTACTTTGTTTTAGTACTACATTCAACATTTTGACTTGTTTGGATGCTTTCCTAGACATATATGTATCATGAATCATTTATATATATTTATGGTCCAGTTGTTTCTCAATCAGTCTTCCACTATTTACTGTTGTTGGATATTTACTACTTCCACTATTGTGTGTTGTTTACTTCAACTGTGTACTATGGAGATGAGGGCATAGTTTCACCACCATCACACCCAAGGCCCTCACTGGTAGTCGGCAGCCTCGGGCATTCGGGGAAATGCACTTGAGGCCATGTGACCAACCGGGTATGGGGCGCCTCTTGGTGGCTTCTGGAACAAGGGCATTAAAAAGTGGTATCAGAGGTGTTCTTTCTTCTTGACTCGTTATTTAGAGCCTTTAACTAGGGATAGGAAGGAATAGGTACTTCGTAATAAGCTGTTCTAGGGAGTAGCTAACCTGTGAATAGGTAGAATCCAATCTACCTTGTTTTTTAAATTTTTTTGGTTTACAATTTTACCATTGATTTGATTTCACCGTTGGGTGATTCACATGTTTTTTGTGGTTACTGTTGATGTCATTGAGGTTCTATTTCTTTCGCAACCTGACGAGATGAGGGTATTCCATCTCATGCATAATATAGGAACTTGTTAGAAATCACGTTCCATGCATTCTTTCAATGTTATCTAGGATGCATTAGATATTGGATGTTGTTGTGATAGATATTGTGTAGAATATGTATTCTTTTCTGACAGATTCCTTGATATAGATACCTGCTGTTTGATAGGGAATTGTGTGTAAGGTTTTGTTTGAATGAATTCAAAACATTGTCTCTTAAGGTGTTATGGGACCTCATGGACTGAAATTTGGTGGATCATGGCACTTTTATTCATGTTTATAACATGTATAAGATGCCAGACTTTGATTCACGGGGAGTATAGGCCTTCACGGATCAAAGTTTGGCACTTCCAATTCTTGTTTTAGTGTTTTATGGGTTTTGGAGTAGTTTTTGAGGATTACTGTCCAAAAACCCAGAATACACGCCATGTAATGTTAAGTACACGCCAAGTGTTCATCATTTCGGGAAGAAACAATTTTTCTTAAGTACACGCTGTGTACATTATGCACACATTGTGTAGTCTTTGACCGTGTAGTGGTCCATGTGGGCAGAGACACGGGATGGGAAAGGTCTGGTGGAAATATGTCGTGTCTATATTGAACACATCGTGTAGTATAATCCTAGGAACCCGACCGTGTATCTAACAACACAGGTTGGTGGAGTCTCTTCTTATACACGCCGTGTCCCCCTTGAACAAACTGTGTAGTCTGACCTAGGTACATGGCCGTGTCACAAACAACAGGGGTCGGTGTTATCCTTTCACGTTCACATCGTGTCTATCAGGAACACACCATGTAGTTTGAGTCGTGTGTCTAACCGTGTCACTAACAACACAGGCTGGGTGAAGCTTGTCTAGTACATGTCGTGTCTACCTCGAACACGCTATGTAGCCTTGTCTTAGGAGAGCCATGTGGCTTAACCGTGTAGAAGGACCCGAGAAAGGGAAGAGGAATCAAGTAATCCATGTGTGTCTGGAGAAAACGTCATGTGTTTGGGGTGTTACATGACCATTTTAGTAAAAAGTACACACCCATGTGAATGACTTCATGGAACACGCCGTGTAGGGAGTGTACACGGCGTGTAGTCTTGTTTTGTAAAACATGAATGTTTTATTTCTCTTGTTCTCTTCTTACACTTTTTGTTTTCAGTCCTTGATAATTTTGATAAGTTGTATGCTGGACCTTGCAGAGGCATGCCCCTGAGATGTCCTCCAGTTGTACGCCAGTTCCCAGGCGGTGATCAGACACCAGACATGCCTGATCAGGGACCACCTGCAGATCCTCCTGTTGTTCCAGTCTTGGCACCAGTAGTTATACCTTTTACCGATGCTGATTCATAGTTTAGGGAAGGATTCATGAGGATGATGCATACATTTCATGGAGCACCGCCTCCTGCCCTGTCAATGGCTGATTTGATGCGGGTTTTCCAGCATCATCATCCTCCCACCTTCTCAGGGGGAGGAGGACCTTAGGGTGAAGAGTCATGGCTCGAAGCCATGATGATGATCATTGATCATCTAGAGAATACACCATAGAGGAGAGTCAAGTTCACTACATTTATGCTACGGGATTCCGCCAAGAGATGGTGGGATGTGATCTCACAGGTGGGTCATCAGTAGGTTATGGCTTGGGAGGAGTTACAGTTCATATTATATGACTACTTATATCTGGAGACCCTGAGAGCTGACCGAGCCCAGGAGTTTATGATCCTTGGTTAGGGTACCCTATTGGTTAGGGATTACTCCTCTCATTTCACTGAGATTCATAATTTCACACCCTTCATGGGAGGAGATGGGTTATTACTTGAAATGAAGTTCAAGGATGGCCTCAGACAGGACATCCTCTCTCATGTGAATATCTTCAGGTTGACTTCTATCACTTCCATCATCAACCAGGAACTGATCACAGAGCAGAACTTGATGGAATCTAGAGTTGTGAGCCAGGGCGGCTAGATATCCAGAGTTAGTGCTCTGCTAGCTGATAGCTAGAAGCACCACAGGGAGACTACATGGGGAGATCCAAGTAGGTGGGATGCATCTTTTGGTAGCTAGGTGTTGTGCCACCAGTGTGGTATAAGCGGGAATATGAGGCTGCAGTTACAGAGAGACCCGGTGGAGTGTTGATCTTGCGTCAATTTGGGGCACCTTCATCATTTCTGTCAGATCTTTTCACTAGAAGCTAATTACAGGGGTTCATCTACGACTCCTCGTATAGGAGCAGCTCCACCAGTTTCTCACCAGTATAGGAGCTGGAGTTCTTCCGACCGTTCAGGCCGAGGGGGAGGTCACGTCCGCGATGGTCATTCACTAGGACACCAGTGATAGTAGGGTGGATTAGCTCAGAGTAATCATGCAGGGTCACAGAGCCGCGAAGCTGGCCAGAATTTTGCAGTGGAGCAAACCCATCAGGAGCAAGATCCCGGCCCCTCTACAGTTCAAGGTACGATCCTAGTTTCCTCAGTTTTATATTTAACTCCTTTTTATACTAGTGCTATGCATAGATTTATATATGTCACTGTTATAGAGATCCTTGGGATCTGTATCTTTTATTCTGCCGACGTTTTGACACTAGACACTCCGTTGGAGACAAGAACATCTAGTGTAAATCTGGGCAAGGAGTTCCCTCTTGAGTTTTGTGGGTGTCACTTCCTTTGGGATCTTTATGTTCTAAAGATGACAGGCTATGATGTCATTATCAGAATAGACTGGCTAGTTCCCTTCTAGGAATTCATCGACTGTTATCACCGCATGGTGAGTTTCATATCACTAGAGGGTGGATCTTTCCTTCATAAGGGCGACTGTGATATCCAGGTAAGCAGAGAGGTTCCAGAGCATCATGGGTTGGTAGTTACAACCCAGATTTCTAGTCTTTATCTAGATGACCGGGGGACTTCACATTTAGACTTTCCTCCAGTGGTGAATCATTTCAGATATTTCTTTCTAGAGGACTTATCAGGTTTGCCTCCAGAGTATGAGGTAGACTTTTCTATTGAGCTTGTGATAAGGGTGGCACCAGTGTACATTCCAACTTATAGTATGGCTATGCCCGAGTTGTAGGAGCTCAAGAAACATTTGGAGGAGTTGCAGGCCAAGGGTTTCATCCAACCTAGTACTTCTCCTTAGGGTTCGCCTGTCCTATTTGCGAAGAAGGAAGATGGTACCCTTAAGATTTTTGTGGATTATTGGAAGCTGAACCAGTTGAGGGTCAAGAACCGATATCCCTTACCTAGGATTGATGATCTCTTTGATGATATTTGTGGAGCCCGAGTGTTCTCGAAGATTGAATTAAGGTCCAGTTATCATCAATTGCACATTAGACCATATGATATACCTCTTATAGCCTTCCAGAATATGTATGGTCTATATGAGTATATGGTTATGTTGTTCAGTCTCACGAACACACCTACAGTTTTCATGGCACTGATGAACCGAGTGTTCCATCCATACTTGGATTCCTTGATGGTTGCTTTCGTGGATGATATCTTGGTGTACTCTCACACTAGACACGACCATGCTACCCTTATTGAGATCATTTTGGGTACACTGAGGGAGCACCAGTTATATGTTAATCACTCGAAATTCCACTTTTGGATGGACCAAATTCACTTCTTGGGTCATTTTATCTTAGAAGAAGGAGTATCGGTAGACCCAGAGAAAGTGAGAGCAGTAGTTTCCTAGGAGTAGCCAAAGAACGTCTTTGAGGTGCAGAGATTTCTAGGGCTGGATGGATACTATAGACGTTTCATATATGAATTTTCATGCTTAGAAGCACCACTGACAGGTATGACTAAGAAGGGGGTTAAGTTCTAATGGTTAGATTCTTGTGAGTCATCGTTTCAGGAGTTGAAAGGGAGGTTGACTTCATCAACAATACTAGTCTTGTAAGAGCCGGGAAAGAGCTATAATGTTTACTGCGATGCATCATGTATCATGCTGAGAGCTGTGCTTATGTAGGGAGATGGAGTCGTTGCGTACATGTCTCAGCAGTTGAGGCCACATGAGAGGAATTACCCAATGCACGATCTAGAGTTGGCAGCTGTTGTTCATGCCCTACGCTACTGGAGACATTACCTTCTGGGAGAGAACTTTTTTGTCCTCACCGACCACAAGAGTCTCAAGTACATCTTCACTCAGTGTCATCTGAATTTGTGGTAGCACAAGTGGGTTAAGTACCTTTATTCTTTGGACATTGAGCTTTCCTACATGCTGGTGAAAGGCAATGCAGTGACTGAGGCGTTGAGTAGGAGGACTCAAATACAGGTAGTTGGGGAGGCCAGCAGTGAGTGGAATCTTATGGCTATGTTCTCTAAGATTAATTTGGAGGTGCATGATAGATAGGAGTAGACTTTTCTATCTTCTGCGGCTGTTAACTCTACACTTCTTGATCGGGTACGAATGAGGCAGCTATCAGATTATGAAGGCCTATTCCTAAGGGAGAGTGTGTCAGGAGAAGACCTTATTATTGGATGGAGCATAGGCGAGGATGAGATATTGTGTTTCCAGTGGCATGTATAGGTGCCAGCAGACATACACGAGGAGCCGATGTAGGAATTTCATTCCTCAATTTGGGAAGTTCATCCTAGCGTTACCAAGATGTATTGTGATCTACACCACCAGTATTGGTGGCCAGGTATGAAGAGGGATGTTGCTGGTTTCGACATGAGGTTATCCACTTGTCAGAAGGTGAAGGTGGAGCATCAGAAACCATCATGGATTTTTTAGCAGTTACCCATTCCGGAGCGAAAGTGGAATGATGTTGTGATGGACTTCGTGACCGATTTACCGAGGTCGCCTCGAGGGAATGACACATTTTGGGTTTTCATTGACAGACGCACGAAGGCGGAACACTTCTTTCCGATCAAGGATACCTTCAGGGTTGATGAGATGAGACAGTTGTACATCCGAGAGATTGTATGTTTTCATGGAGTTCGAGAATCCATCGTTTTAGACAGGGATACTCGTTTTACATCTCGGTTCTGGCATGGGCTTTAGAAGGCTTTGGGCACACAAGTACTTTTGAGTACAACTTACCATCCCTAGACAGATGGCCAGTCTGATCGTACCATCCAGGTGCTTGTGGATATGCTCCGAGCATCCATTCTTGATTTTGGAGGTTCTTGGGAGAAGCATATACCTCTTGTGGATTTCTCCTATAATAATAATTTTCAAGCAACTATTTAGATGGCACCTTATGAGGCTTGGTATGGTAGGCCATGCCGATCACCTCTATGTTGGCTAGAGGCAGGAGTGGAAGCCTTGCTGGTACCTCTTATTGTTTAGGAGACCACAAAACCGATAGTTTTGATTCGGGAGAGGATGACTACTGCAAAGTCTCGTCAGAAGTCTTATACTGATATGTAGATATGACCTCTGGAGTTCGAGGTTGGGGATCTGGTTTTCCTACATGTGACACCGAGTTTGGGACACAAGCGTATCAGGAGACATGGTAAGATTTCTTCGAGGTAAGATAGGCTGTTTGAGGTAGTGGAGAGAGTTGGGACAGTTGCCTATCAGTTGCAGTTACCTCAGAGGTACCAGGATATGAACGAAGTCTTCCATGTTTCTTAGCTCCGACGTTACTTCTCAGACCCGTCTCATGCTTTCCAACCTGAGGAAGTTGAGTTGGAGGTGGATACATCTATCAAGGAGAATCCTATATGAATTTTCGATCATAGTACGAAGGTTCTCCATGACTAGTCTGTTCCTTTGGTATGGGTGTTATGGAATCACGAGCTAGTACAGGATGCGACTTGGGAGAGTGAGTCTGATGTACGATTGCAGTGGCTGGAGTTGTTCGGGGTTTCTTCTTCTACGCCACGCTAGGGAAATTCAGGGACAAATTTCATTATGGGGGGAAGTTTGTAATAACTCAGACATTCTTTTCAGGTATGTTTTTCCTCTTTATGGAGTTTTTGTGAAAAGAGGAGTCTCTGGAAATTTTTTAAGTAAACTCCGTGTACTTTATGATTACACACAGTGTCCTTCATTTCCATAGAAGGCCGTGTGCTGGCCGTGTCATGGCCACACACACAGTCGTGTGTGGTGATGTGAAGGCTGACTAAAGCGGAGTATAGAAAAGGAGAGTACACGCCATGTACTACAAAAGTACATGAAGTGTATTTTTTTCCATTAAATTCTATGGGGTCGAATCTGATGGACATAACCGTCTTCGTCAAGGATTTATTCATCCGAGAGAATCCGCATGGCCGTGGATCTTCGACAAACCCCCAATCCTTCGTCCTTCCTCTGAATCGAGCTCTGTCGGTTGCACTGGAATCACAATAGTGAGTTCTCTCTTCTTCTAGAGCATTGTTTTCCAATTCCTCCTCTTTTCCATGTTATCATGGGTGGAATATTTTATGAATTTTTGTAGATCTATGAAGTTCTAAGGAGGTTCAATCTTTAAGGTTAAAATATATTGATCTCCTAACCCCGAGGTAGGTGGTGTGTGCCTTTCTGTAGAATGTATTTGGGTATTATGTGCAAATTCCACCAATACCCGTGAACAGGGTATTGTGTGTTTACTGTTTTAGACCTATAGTTTCTCTGCTATGATGGTACGCCTGAGTAGATGTTAATTTTTTCTACATAAGGTGAATTGTTGTGCTTTGGATGTATTTCCCATGCATGTTTTTCCTGTTTTGTCCTTTGGGTATAGTTTGCCTGTTTGGCTACTGTTTCCTTTTCCATGCCTAGTATTATAGGATGGTGTGCATGTTTCTTTGATATGTTGTTATGTTATAAAATGCTATCCATGTAGTTCTTGAGGTTTACTTTGACCGTTAAGTGATGTTATGCTTGTTCGAATTACACAGGGATGTGAGAACCTGGTGTATAGACCATAGGGAGAATTGATGTTGAGGGCTTCTCCAGAGTGTCTTTATAATTACGATGCGAGAACACATGGGGAATTGACATTGAGTGCTTCACCAGAGTGTTTGTAGTTCTTCGACGTAGGCTACAGGGGGAATTGACATTGAGTGCTTCCCCAGAGTGCCTTTAGCAAGATACAAGACTATAGGGGGAATGGATGGTGAGTGCTTTCTCAGAGAGTCTATACTTTAGATGAACCGGAAGGGTGAATCTATGTGTGCGGCTCAGAGGGTTTCTTGTACTTGATAGGTAGGACCAGAGGGGATATGCTATGGGTACTTCCCAGAGGGTTACCTATTTTGTTATCTGTTTTTTATTGCATGCTGTGTGGTGTTTTAAATGCTTAAACTATGGATTGTTTACTTCTTTGTTCATCCTTGTTTACGTATTTCTATACTTTTACTGGCCACATACTCACTGACTATTAGGCACATATCATTGGATGGTTACCTACTGGGATTTAGTCTCACACCCTATTTGGGCCATGATTTTAGTCCCAAATAGATTATATTGCTGCAGGTATATAAAAGGGAAAGCACCCTTCGACTTCATATAATTGATTGCATTAGAGATGGAGAGCATGGGACCAAGCTGAGGCTTGCGATGCTGAGGAGTTGGTCATCTGTTTTTCTTTTTGCACTTTGGTTTAGTGCTACATTCAGCATTGTGACTTTTTTGGCTACATTCCTACACATGTATGTATCATGCATCATTTATATATATTTATGCTCCAGTTGTTTCTCTATCAGTCTTCCTCCATTTGCTGTTGTTGGATATTTACTGCTTCTGCTATTTTGTGTTGTTTACATACGTTGTGTACTCTTCCAATGAGGGCATAGTTTCCCCACCATCACACCCATGGCTCTTGCTTCTAGTCGGAAGCCTCTGGCGTTCGGGGAAATGCACTCGAGGCCATGTGACCAACTGGGTATGGGGCGCCTCTGGGTGGCTTCCAGAACTGAGGAATTACATATATACTATATATTTTCAATTTATGAATGTAGGGGATCAATATTTTCATGAATAGAGTTTACCTTGTCATATTTGTGAGTAGACAAGCATAATACATGATGATTGATATCCATAATTCAAACAGACAAACACACACAAACAAATATATATATATATATAATATGTTATATATATATTTTCTTTGGGTTTTGAGTGAAATATAATATATATGTTTCTAACTATATCATACATATATTTCATGATACAACTATTCATTAAGGCTTTATCTCAAGGGAAATTGTTAAATATAATGGACAAAGTCAAAATAAAAATATGGTTATCTAGAATCTTGGGCCAACCGAGTAGCAAGATTATTTGGGGCTAGCAGCATCATCTCAAAGTCCCAATAATTATGAAAGCAGGAATTGGGGGAAATCATATTGTAATGTGGTGTTAAGAGAAGGTGAGATTAAATTCATTGTGGTATGTCAGAAGCTATTTTTTGGGATATGCAGAGGTATCATTGGGTAGAAATGAAATGTGTGTTTGCACTATAATTTATAAGGTATTTCTCATTTAAATAGAATTTTAATGCTATCATTCTTCACACTAGGTAAATATTGAAACAAAAAAGAGTGATTGTATAGTGAATGATAGGATTAATTTTGTTTCCACTTATTTATTCATGATTAGGATATTCCTACTGAGATTTTACCATTCCCAAAATGTAGGGAGATGTCATGGAAGCATGAGGTACTGAACTTGAATCATTCCTAGAGTTTCCTTTACATTTTTTTGGAATAGTAAATTCCATTGAATACTTCCCACAATTTATATTTCACTCACAACCATAAATATAGGGTGTGAAAAACCACATTAGATGGAGAATCAAACTGGAGTCCTATGTTGTAAGGCATATAAGAAGAATTGTGAGCATCGAAACCCCATGGAATCAATAATGTCACATAATTCCACCCATGTGGAAATTGTGACACCTCTATAAACATTAATAGTGTTATTAAAACATGTTACTCAACCATAATACGATCAATTGTTCGATATGTAAGGATGATATAAAAGTTAAATCATGGGAATTTACTACATGGTTGTTACATGATAGATAACAGTATCACATACATGTGATGCTTACATAGTTCCTATATAAGTTCTATCTTCACATCAAGGGAGATCTGGTACATTTTCTTTATGTAAGAGGAAGCTCACATGATATATAATATATTTTTATTTAGTGTGATTCTCTTCATAACTAGGGATATTGTACCATTATACTTTCTACATTAGTGTTATGATATTATTGGATACCATCTAATGGTGTAGGTTAGTGACTTTGGTCATGAGTATGAATGTAGAGGTCAATATTTTTATATGAAAATATTAATTACCGTTAATGTTTTTCTATAAGTTTATTGATAAATATATTGGATCTACAAAAATCGTTAAAATAAAGGAATAAAAAACAAAATCACAAAAGTTTTTGGCATTGTTGTTCCCATGTATTGGAGCTAGTGATTCTGTTAACTCATGTTTTTTCATGAATAATCACACAAGAATTTAATGAATTTTAAATGATAAATTAGACCACTATAGATGGAATTATATAGCCTTGGGAATATCTAATATTTCTTATAGACTGGTTTTTAGTTATAATGTTTTTATGATTTTCTTTTTTATTTTCATATTTTTATCTTTTTTTCATTAATTTTGAATATTTTATAATTTTATTCAATTATCTATTATTCTTATCATCTCTAATCTATCATCTACGAGGTGTAATTTATTCATAATAAATTACCACTCAATAATTCTTGGATAAAAATGTAATAGTGGATGGAAACTATTGATGAGGGTGTGTAAATCATGCTTTAGTTCTATTTTTCATTAGGATAATCATTTTCTAAATTATTTCTCTCTGATTATAAAATTCAATTTCATTTTTTATTAAATCATTGAACTAAAAAATTTAATAATTAATGAAACCAAGTTTAGTATAGGCAATTAATTCATGGATAAAAGATTGGGTTGTTTTTATGTATTTTCAATGTTTACATAATGTATTCTAGTTGTTTTTGGATTTTTAGATCATGAGGGTCTGGATTCTAGAGTGGTATTTATTGTAATTTACCAATTTTTTATTCAATACTATTTTATATATAATTATTATGTTTGTTATAATTTTCATATGGTGGTTTTTTTATTATTTTAGCAAAATCTCCATTTGAAACTGATTTCCATAACTTCATCAGTTTGTTTTCTTTTAATCATTTTCTATTAGCCAATTTTCATGTTAAAACAATTTGGAAACATTATGTGTCCTAATCTATACATTTTTGTGATGAAAGGAAAATTAGTTTAGAATCCTCACTGGGATTATTTGATCATTTTGGGATCAAACATGGACTTCAATTATTCCATGACGTATTAGGTTGTTTGTTTATGGGATAACTATATATTTTTACACAAATAATGAGTTATAAGAAAGTGACTACAACCAAAATCAAACAATATTTTTAGAATATTTATAGGGAAATAATTAAAATTAATGATTGAATCATGACTGATCGAATGTTTAATGTATATATTTTTCTCATTTATGTTTTGTAATTTTAATTTGGGTTTTTTGATTTTCTTTTGTTTTTCATTTGTTTTTTTTCATAGGATTCATAGTGGTTCACAAGATGGAATATTAATAGAACATACACTATGCTACTGCACTAGAGTACACATTACTTTATATGGATAATGTTTTATAGGAATCTTATAACTGTTACTATAATTCAAAATAAATAGGTGGATGGAAAGATTCATATTTTGAATCAAATGATGAATTCTAGACATAAATATATATAGAATCATGTAATAAACAATTCAACAGTGCTGCCAAATTTCATAACTACAATGGTGAGTAATTAGATGGGAATTACTACCATGAATACTTTGTATTTCATATACCTCAATAAAAAAAATTCGTAGGAAAAATTAGTAGGGATACTCATGAATTGCGTTAAAATTTATTATATAATGGTCATAAGACATGAGGTATATATGAATGAATTTGAGGGGATCAGAAAAATTTTAAATTGGAAAAATTTTAGATTCCATATTAAGTAATATATTCTTGAGTTTTCCATTTAGGCATTGTAGAAGAAAATGTGTAAGGGGAAGAGTAGTTGGAAGAAGTGAAATTTTTTGAAGAAAATGGAGATGAAAAATAATAAAATATTGTAAGCTTCATAAATTATTATAAAACATGAAATCAGACTCATAAGGAAGAGGAAGATGAATAATAATCTCTCATACATTTACTAAATGAATATGATAACAATATTATTGTTTCATCAATTAGATGGTATTTGAAGAAAAATTGAATTTTCATGAAGAAAAAAACATAATCATATAATAGGTAAAACAAGAATATGTAATGTTAGTGTAATATTTCTTTTATCAAATTGAATTAATCATGATTGAAAAATTAATAACACTAAAATAAGTGAATAGATATATTTGAATTTAATTTTACATTACATAAAGGAACATGTGGTGGGAAAAAGTTACTATAAAATCTATTCAAATTTTGATCTTCTCATTCATTTTAAAAATATATACAATAATATGATTCTAGTTCAAATTAGTGTCAATATAGTATAAGTGAAATTATGGAAATAATGTGGTCTTAAGGTATATATTTTATATTTATTTTAAACATTGGATTGGGTAACATTGTACCATCATCTAATTATGGGACCAAATGGTAAGGATAAGCTAAAGGAACATAAAAAAATATAATTGAAAGATAAATTAATATTTTATTGGTTTTTTGAAATTATATTATGTAATTTTGTAATTTTAGTAACCTTCCTAGAGTTCGATTATAGATCCCTTTACCTACCTAAGCTAAAATGCACTTAATCCAACATTACATGGATGCTTTATAATTTATAGGTTAAACATAATATGAGGAATCATGAAACAAAATATGTAAAATAAATTATGGATTTAAATAGGCATGATAATATTTTTTATCTTTTCATACTTTGCAACATTCATTTTTATATAATAGGTTTTTGAGAAACTATGATAATGTTTTCCAAAATTCATGTGAATATATTTCAAATATGAGATTCTGTTTTTTTCAGTAAACTCATTATATTTTGATTCATTACCAATTAGGAAATTTAATTCTACTTATTGAAAAATTTGATTCTTTATGAACATAAAATACAGAGATATTTGTGCCAAAGATTAAGATAAGTAATTATTTTTATAACTATTAATTTATTATATATTTTTAATCATATAATTCAATTTCATAACCATGAATCCTATAATCTGGTAGTTATTAAAAAAATTATTATTTTTTATTTCGTGGAATAATTTACCCTTTATATGTTTCTTATTTCATATAGGTTTCTCAAGATTTATAAAAAATTATTTATTATCAAAACTTTTATGAGTGGAATCATTAAGTTCCTAGCTACTTGAAAATGATTATATTGTTCTTACTAATGCATAATGATTTTTATATATTTTGATGTGATTCATTAAATACATTTATTTATATTATATATATATTGTTCTGATACACACACTTCCATTTTTCTTTTTTGAATCCTTTATAGACAGTAGGATACCATTACAGGAAACCACATTACAACCCTATTTCTAATTTTGATCTATTATTCATTAGTAACATTGCATGATTTACATGTTTTCATTAGAAAATGTAGTTTGGTGTTTCATGGTATAGTTAGGTTAGAGTTCCATGAATGAGTGTGATGTAAGAAACATATATATTTTTTTGGGAAAATGGGTAGAAGGAATTCATGAATTAGGCTACTTTTTTGTTTCTAAAATAAGAAAACACCATTAAAATAGAGAAAAAAAAGAAAAAGTAAAATGGAACCATTTTATAAAATAAAACATTTCAAAAAAATTGTTCAATTAGGGAATAAATTCAACCCCTACATCCATTGTTATTTTCAAAACCTATATGAAATATAAGAGTGTGTATTATTTTGTCTATTTATATAATTTTGGAGGGGAAATAGTTTAATCATTTCAATTAATTTTCAATTTGATGTTTTATATATCTATAATTCAACCTATATTTTTAGGGATCTGAATTAACATTTCAAAGTATAACTCACACGTGATTAAAACCAGATGTATTTGAACTTGTATAAAAACTCTAGTCCTATCTTTAAATTTATTTTCAAATATTGGATATACCTTATATAAATTTTTATACTTATTGTGAATATACCTAAGAGAATGCATGACCATTATTACATGCTCCTGAATAATGATGGGCACGAATTCTTGGATGATAAATCATAAACCAAATTAATCATAATAAATATTTGAATATTTTTAGTTAGAGAGGAAAAGCGTATAAAAATTTTAAATGTACATCAAGATTTTTATGCTATTAAATTTTATAATTGTTTTTGGATTTAAAATTCTTATGTAATTACTATATTTTCATAAGAATGATTATTTGTGTGTTTCCTTTGTTGACTTATTGATTTTTTTTCATGTTTGTTTAAATTTATCATGGGAAAAACAAAATGGATTAAGTATGGTGGCGTTATAAATATATATAAATACCATCTATAAACTAGGTCTACTAGGGAAGCCAAACACCATGGAAGAATCTAGAGAAGTGAATAATATTATTAGGAAGTCCATTATGAATAATTGATAAAGCCAAGAGTAGGACATTTCTAGGTAGTGGAAATTGAAAAAATAGTGTTGGGAGACACCAATGATTACATATATGGTATTGTATAATACTATGGGATAGAAATAAAATATTATGAATAATAAAGATGGATAAATGTGTTTCCAGAAAAATAAAAGGTTTGTATGGAACCCATTCAAAACATGGGGAAATTATTATTAAAAGAGAAAAAAAAATGAGGGATGATATGACACCATTTTAGGTTCCCATTTTTTACACCTACTGGGGTTTCACCTTTTTTTTCATGTCATTCATGAAACATTAGGAATCTCCATTCATACATTATGTATTGACCATGTATCATGCATGGTGTCATCATTCAACACCCAAAACATTGGTAAATTCCATTGAATACATCATGTCATGCCTATACCACTCACATGCATTTCATTGGTTAAAAAAACGATAATTTCCAGAGAATTGTGGTAATTCTCTGGGAATTCATACCATTATAAAGTAGTGAGAGAATCAAAATTCTTTGTGATCTAATAGGAGTCTTAGAACATCCAAAATTGTGGTGAAACCACCACTATGGAGACCAAAACTTTCATTGCATAATTTTCCTTAACCAAAATAAGATCAAAGGTTTTTTATATGATGATAATATAATAGATAAAGAATGTATAATGCACTATGTGGATGTTACATGACTGATTATTTCATGAAATGTTTGTGATTATTTCTTTGCAACGCAAAAAGAAACATGATTGTGCTAATGACGCACATGCATGTTTTCTTTACAGAACAGGATGTTAATAAACTGTAAAATTAATTTTTATGGAGTCCTCTAGACATGATAATTGTATTTTAATCACCAAAAAAAAAATTCATGAGGTTATTTGAGCTTCATGTTACACATTCACCATGCTGATAAATGCTCATAATCATGATCATGATTATAGAGGTGATAGGTTTCAATAGAATAACTTCATGGATGAAGAGGATTTCATCTTGTTGTGTAGATAATGATAGTGGAGATACAAAATTTTTAATAATTATTTAGGAAGGATATTATTGGATATGGTTTCTAGAATGATTACATCCACAGAAAGTTTCTCAAGAGTAATTTTACCTCATGATATGATGTTTCCTTCATGATCATAAGTCTTCAAATGCATTCTTAATGTATTTTTATTTCCCAAAATATTTAGGAATGTTAATTCATGTTTTATCAAATATAATCATGTGATCCTTCAGAGTTTTTATTATAGGGAATTAAATCATAATATAGGGTATCATTAAACTATAATAGGACACCGAGTTTCACCTAAAGTAGTGGATAATGATTTTTTTTTAATTTTTTTATTTATATTTTACTATAATTATCAGTTTTTGGAAATTTTTAATGTTTTAAATTTTTTCTAAATCTAACATTGTCTTCTTATATTTATACTCACTTCTATGGTGTGATGTATATATTTTTTGAAGTACATTTTACAATGATTGGTGGATCTCACTAGAGAGGGTTCAACTAGTTGAAGAGGATTTGATATCCATGATTTAACTTTCTATCACTCAAAGGATAATCATTTTCAACAGTATGGTACTGTGATTTAACATACCAAATTAATTTTTTATTCATTCATTAGAAAAATGAATATAAAAATGAATGAAACTTATTGTTCTAGAGTTAATAAATTCACTAACAATATATTAGATTATTCTCATATATTTATAATCTAAACATAATATATTACGATTATTTTAACTTTTTAGATTAATATGGTCAAGATACAAGTGTATATTTTTATTTATTATATAATATTAATTGTAAATATTTTTATGGTCACAATACTAATGAATTTTTTATATTTTTTTAATTAATTCCGAGTTATTAATTTTTCAAAAACTCATTTGGAAGTGGATTCCCCTCTCTTCATTATTGTTTCTTCTTTTAAACTTATTTTCATTTTTTAGTTTGATAAATAATGTTAGAAAACAATTCTATCATAATCCAAAAAAGTCTATGATGAACTAAAAATTATTTTTTGAGTCCTAACTATGATGAATTATTCTTTGGGTGGTTGAAACTAGAATTAAGCTACCCTGCATCTTAGTAGTTTGTGTTATTTCAAGAGAATAATATGATTATAAGAATCTACTCAACAAAATGAAAATAAACCACCCTGAGGTTGTACACATATTTGGAACCATTTCTATGAAATAGTAGAAACTAGTGAATGACATAAGACTAGTTGTTTAGGTTTCTTTATTTTTATTTATTTATATTTTTATATTATAATTTTGTATTTTGATTTAATTATTCAATTTTATTTTATTTTTTATTTTACAGACTTATTATTCATGGTGGTGTGTATAATAGAATATTTTTCCAATAAATACTATGTTGCACTACCATAGTACATATAAAACCAAGATAATCCTACTAGATATAAAGACATAAATTTAGTATAGTAGTTACACCATTGAAGAAGAATAAGTGATTCATACTCTTTTGGATATGATGAATTCATGACCCAAAAATAATGTTACCCCAATTATCAGTCTTGCAACATAGCTCCTAAATTCCTAAACTACCAAAGATATTAATGGGATGATGACTCATAATAAGAATACTATGGGTTTATACTACCTAAATAGAATAATATATTGGAAATATTAAGGGTGACTCTCATGAATTAAAATAAAAATAATTATACAAATAACAATGAACAAGAAGCAAAGTTAATATATTCTAAAGAGATAGAAGACTATATTACTGAAAAGGGAATCATTTTAGATTCCATTTGTATAACATAATTTTAAATAATGATGTTGGGAATAATAATAAAATAGGGGATGAAGAAGATAATGGGGAGGTGTAAGAAGTAAAAAATCATGAAGATAAGATGGGGGAAGATGATTAAAATTGATGTCAATTCACAAAAAACAATCAAAAAGAAAAACATTGTACACCCGGCCAAGAGGAATAGGAATAACCACACCTCAAATTTTTATAATTAGAAAAATGAAAAAACATGATGGATCTGATCAATAATTCTATGGATGTATGAAATGATATGTTCAGTTCTGGAAACAACACAATAATTGTGGATGCATTATTCGAAGATGAAATGTTTGGGAAAGAATTCTTTGGTCATGTAGAATTTTTTGAAAAAATGGATCCTCATACCTATCATGAATAGAAAATATCCATTATAATTCAAATATTGATCACAATAATAAATGTGGTGAACAAAGAAAATATGGGGAAGAAATGATTTATTATATGCTAAAATTATAAATAATAATAATATTTTATTTCATCATTCAATAATTAAATACATTCGAAAACTAGAGCCCGCTATAAATTATTTTCATGAATGTGTAAGGGAACACAAGGAGAAAAATTGATCTGTATGAGTAGAATATAATGTCAATTTAAACTCTATTATAAATAACTTGTTATTGTTCTCCAATATATGACAACAATGTATGGTGGATCTAATAAACATTTAATAATTAACTTATGGGATTTGAAAATAATTTTTAAAAATAGGAACCTATATATGGATCCATTTTTACCCCATTATCTCTTATTGCAGTAATTAATTCAACCATGATTTACATGGATATTTTTTATGTTCAAAATAAGTGGATTAATATTAGAATAAATTATGAAGAACAACTAAATTAAATACATATAGATGAGGTTTTTTCTTCCCTTATCATATTTTTAAATCCATTATTCGGTCACATGTTTATTAAAAATAAGCTAATTTTATAAATGAAATAAAATGAATTAATATCACCCATGAGCCACCCCAATATTTTCTTGATCTCGTTAAACTATGAAGCATGATAAATTAGGAAATATAGTCTCATTGTTGAATAATGTAATTCATCAGGATCTTAAATGTTAGATATATAAGTGTCAAATATTTAAATTTATATTTTTACAAAAATTTTGAAGTATTTTAAATGTGAATTTTGATTTTTTTCTATTCATGGACATTATTCACAGATTATATGAGTTACTTGATTAATTATTAGTGTTAATGTTAAGGACTGATTAAACCATTATTCAATTCCTATTCTCAAGAGTTTTCTAAATGTTTTTGAAGTACTCTTTTGTATATCCCATTTCTGGAGTAAAAATGCTATATGCATAACTACTAAATAATTTTGGTTCATTGTTATTTATTATTATTATTATTGAAAACTAAAATCATACCATTGATTCCATTTATTAACTCATATTTATTTAATTTGATCTGATCTTTTTTGAAACATTTATATAGTATTGAATATCCATATATGAAGACGTAGTAAATGCCAAAAATACCTTCATTCCCTTTATACCCTATTATTATTGCCTGAATATTATTTTTTTATATTTAAATATTGGATTTGGTGTTTGATAAAGAAGTATTTCTAGTGTTCCAAGAATGAGTGTGGGGGAAGTATATCTTGACTAGTTGGGGGAATGTGGTCTAAGATATTTTATTAGTAATTCTATCTTTATAGTTCCAAAAAAGTTCTAAAAATTCAAAAAATATAAAGAAATACAAAAATCCAAATAGTTCAAAAAATATAAAACAAGGGTATATATTATACCATTATTTACAAAGATAGTTTTTTAACCTATTTGAATGTTATAATTGATTAGAGATGTTCTCTTTCTAGGGAAAATGAATGTAAATCATTTATTTCATAGAAATAAATTTTTAATATCATGAATTATACATCATGAATGTATTTATAATTTTTAGCCCCTCGAATTAACTTTTCCTTTCATAACCCATCCAAATATAGATTCACATATATTTCATCCTTAATGTGATGTCATCATTAATTTTACAATTTAACTAATATGTGGATTGTATATTACCTAAAATATTATGGATATAGTGCATGTATATGATATATACCACAACATTTATTACTTATTATTCAATTATGAGTGAAATAAATTCTTGGGGATATAAATCATAAATGAAATTAATCATAATTAACACTTGAAAAGTTTTAATATATTATGATAAATATCTTAAATTGAAAAATATACAGGAATCATGATTTAAAATTCATTATTGTTTATTTTTATGTTTTTTAAAAATTTTCCATTAAAACATTAGTTTTTAGAGGATGATGGTTTGAGTGTTCCTCATATTTTGGAATGAACCCTTTGTTTTTGGATGGTGTGATTTTTCATAAAGGTAAGAATTTTTCTTTCATGTGGGATGGTTTGATATCTATAATTATTATTATTATATATATATATATATATTAATTGGGTTTTATTTGCTGTTCCAGTTGGTGAAGAGTAAAAAATAACATATTATTATCTTATTATATAAAATATAATCTTTATTATAGTAAATGTATTTAAATGTTATCTGAATCAAAAGGGGAAAAATAATATAAGGGAGGGAAATAAATTCACATCCTGATGTTTGGACCAACCGAGTAGCTACCCATTATAGACTCAATCGGTCACCCTTAAAGGTATATCAGGCTAGGTGACATGATGGGGTAAGTGATTCAAGCATGGGGTAGTAGTAATTAATGGAACCTAAATCCATCCATTGCGCTGTGGAACTAGTCATAGTGGTCATGGTATGGGGTGGGACCATGTGGATTCAGTGATATTCTATGGAGTTATATGATTTATGGAGTAGCCTGAAAAATAAATAACGGATGTGGGAAATGTTCATGATAAGTGGCATGGAGGGATTAAATGAATGGACACAATGGGTATAATATGATAACACTTTTTCTCATTATTTTCACACCTACTATGGTGGATATTCAAATTTTTACTAAAAATGATTAATTATGAGAGTCCAAGGATGCATAAAGAAAACACCTCTATTTACACCTGGTGACCTTATTACACAACCACCATATTGCTAAATTTATTAGAAGACATCAAATTGAACCCGTGTCACAATAAACTAACACTATAGAGCATGAAAAACCAATATAAAGAGAGATTTAATATCGGTATGAAGGTTAACATTACTTAGTAAAGATATACAAGCATGAAAATTTTATGGGATCCATGTTGAAGCTCAATGAAACTAATATTGAAATGAACACACCTCTGTGAATATTATAAATGTCATTACATCATGTTCCATGAATATAATAACATTAAATGAACCTTATAGTAATAGTATATTCATATAGAAACATAATGAAATAATTTCATGTAGTTTACCTAAATAATGACATCATCATGCATCTGTGATTCTCCCACAATGCCAAAATAAAATCTATGTTTTCATCATGGGATATCTAGAATTTTCACACCAAATTAGATTATGTACAGACCCTGTGTCACACATTTTTATAGAGTGGTATTCATATTGTGATTGGTTTTACATCAAATGATAGTTTCTACCAAATTTTGTTTAGTTATAGGTAACTATTTAAACACATAATTTAAATCTTATGTCCATGAGAATGAAGATAGAGGTGATGTTTTTATAGGTAAAACTTTATATATCTCATGGTTTTCTTTATTCCATATAGATAATTATAATGGATATGTTTATATAGGGTTAATCCAAAGAGTTGAATTTCAATCACAAGGTTTATTTAAAAAACCATGATTATGAATAGGAGATCGAGATAGTGTCTTCCTCACACCATGAAATTTTATTATCCTCATAAGTGTTTCAAATATTATATTTAAATATTCAGGAATATTGTATTTTTGGTGAAGATAAAAGCATATTTTACCCTATAAAATCATTCATCACATAAAAGAATTTATCATGGGGTAATTGACCACCAGTAAAGGGATTGTTACACTATAGGTGAATCTACAGTTTTTCTAAGGGAAGTGAAATATAATTTGTTTTTTATGATTTTCATTAAAATATTCCTATAGTTTTATTTTTTATTTAGTTATGGTAGTTTTTTATTTTATTTCATACTCTTATAGTCTTCACGTATATATTTAATTCTCTATGAGGTGTGGTTTATTCATTGTGGATGACCGATCAACAATGACTAGTTGAAAACATTGGATATGGTGGAATATGTCTATAGGGTGTGTGCATTAGTTTTTAATTATTTTTCATTCATGGGATAATAATTTTCAATAATACTTGACTTTGATCCAGCCTTTCTATTTTATTTTTTCTTGAAGCATTGATGTAATTTATTTTATAATGTTAAATAACCAACATAGTAGAGGAAATTAATTTCTAAACAGTTTATTGGATTTTTCTCATACATTTTCAATCCATATGTAATGCATTCTAGTAATTTTTGATTTTTGGATCAATAGGATCAATATTCATGTGTAGTTTTCAAAGGAAGTGACCAAATTAATTTTTATATTTATATAATCATCTAGTTGTTCAGTTTGGTAAAATTCTTGTCAATGATAGGTTTTTATTTTAGGGAAATAATCATAGGAAACATATTCCCTCTCATCTTCTATATAGATTATTTTTATTTTATTTTAATTTATAAATGTAGTTTATTAACTCAAATTTTCAAGATTCTATTTAATGATCTAAAAAATATTCATATATCCTAATGATTTTTATTTAGTCATTTCTTGTAATAATTATTATTCATGAGATCAACCCCATACTTATATTACTCTTCATCTGAGTAGTTATTTTTCGTTCACAATAAATAAAAACTCCTAAGTATATTGTCTACCATGGGAAATAATGATTCCTTGAGGCAATATGATGACACCCATGTCCTTCCTAGTGGAAGGATGGGTGTCTATTGATGTGATTATAGATGTGAACCCTACAGAGGGGATCTTCCACTTCTATCAAGCATGTGATATTTTATGTTTTCATTTTGAGTAATGAATAGGATTGAAGAAATTTTATTTTGTTTTAGGAAGGGTATGATAATTATCATATTCACCAATTCTAAATGTAGAGGATAAAAAACATTTTGTGACTAAAAATATAATATTACTATGTGACCATATCAGTGAAAGGGTTTCTTATTAGAAATATGTGATTTTGTTGACTTGTATGATACAATGTTTATGGAAACATAGGCTCCCAATATATAAAAATATTCTGTATTAGTACACCTACTCATCCTAAAAGTAAATATTACTATATAAATGTTTTTTCTTCTTATTTGAAAAGTATTTTATATGGTGGGATGTTTCCCATTCTCCTATATGGTTTAATAGTTCCCATTGTACAAATAGGGGTGGAATAAAATCGATATAATCCAAGAATGTTTTTTAAATCCATGGGGTCCCTTCATTCACAATGTATTTGCCTTTTAAATTATGATGGGAATTAGTTTATGAATTAGAAAAAACTATATTAATTAGAGATCTAAATTGTATTTAGGTCATTACTAGTAGGCTAAATCATTCCCTAAGTATATTTAAACTTGATACACTATCTTCTATATCATATATTCATAATTTTCATTCATATACACATGTAGTGCCTTTTACAAATCTTTGTTTTTTACATTGTTAAAAAGAATGGCTTGTAAATATTTCATAGAAACATCAAGATTCCCAAATGTCTAATAAAAATGATAGACCCTCTTTTTTAATAAGTCCTTGATGTTGAATTAATCATGGATTGTGTAACCTAACATACTATGGTAAGGAATTTATTTTTAGTTAATATTTATGAAATACCTCATTCATATTCCTTACTTTTGATGACAAGATCATGTTTTTACTCTAAGGTAGAGATAATGGAATGTGAAACTTGACCAATATTAGAGAATTTTTGTTAATAATTCTTACTTTAAAGGACACATCACATCACTTTTTTTCATGGAGTTGATAGAAAAGAAATATTCTTTCCTGAAGTTCTTTATATTTAACGGTGGATTTTGAATATCTATTTTTTTTCTAGAAAATAGAATCCTCTAGAAGTTAATAAACTGCAGAATCCCTCCTATACATTTAATAGGCTATAATCATATTCATAACATGGGAAATGAAAACATATGAGATAGGTGATATCAAATGGTCAGTATGGGTTTAATCAGTATATCATCATGGATGGATTTATAATAATAATAAAGAAACATGTTCATATTAAAGATATCATGACATCATTAGTGATAAGCTTCAAATAGGATAAAACTTCAATATGTCTGGAATAATAACTTAAAGACACAAAATGTTGACATTAAAAATAAACATTTATAACATTTATTAGAATAATTTGACATATTTATTGAATATTAAGAGTGTAATACCATAATTAAAAACATCATTTAATTTGGAATAAATAATATCATAGTGAAAAATTACTTTCCCGATCCACACAATAAGAGAATAATATAAAAATAAAGAGAACATTTAAAATTTGTAACATATATTATATAAGGAAATATTAATATCATGATCCACACCATTATATCCCAAGAATACATGTTACTAAAACATACTTGAGACTAATTTATCTCATTATATATAAAATTTTATCCAATGTATTGGAGGGTGATATTTGAATACACTAGTCATTCATAAATACATATAAGTTCCTCTAGAAAATTATTCATTTATCACATCATAAAAAACCTGTGGAAATAAAGTGCGTTTTATACAAATTTCAAATGGAAATCATTCACCTTTCATAAAAAAATAAGTCATTTAAATAATATTAGTCTTAATAAAATTTAATAGTAGTGTAAAAATAGTAGATAAATTTATTGACATCAAAAAATAGACCGCCCAAAAAGAATCACATAATAAATGAATATTGAATGGTGAATCGTGAACTATAACTCCATTGGAAATAGATACATTCTAATAAATAGAAGAAAATGAAATCAAAATCACAATATATCTTTCTTGAAAGACATTTTTTAATAATCATCATATAAATAATATATATAAGTTTATTTCCCAAGGGTATCCATTACATTCATAAAAACAAGTGAAAAGAAATACTATTTTCTGTATGGATTTGAATTAATAAATATTTTTCCCAAATACAATATAAGGTAAAATTACACAAAATGAAATTTCTTAGTATAAATATGTTTAATAATAAATTTTATAAATAAAAAAATATTTTCAGTCTCCTAGTGATATACATTTGCTGTTGATTTCAACAGATGTTATTTAAAATACTGTATCATAAAGATTAATATATTATGTTCTTTATTCAGAACCTAACACCAATAGATTTTCATTTATACTGATCATCAATAAAAATTATCTTCATGTATTTAATTATTATATATTTTTTCAACATCAGCTATTAATAATACTGGATGATTTAAACAATTCTTATAAAAGCGGTGTTAGAATTCCGTTTTGACCTATTATAATAATTTTAAACCCATTAATAGAACTGTATTTGATGTTTTATACTGACTTATATGGTTATAATTCCATTCCATTTCACTTTTCTTCTCAGTTATTCATGGTGAAAATGTTGATGAAATAGTTTTTGTTTGTTTACCGATTGAGATGGGTTTCCTTATAATTCCTAGTGGTTATTATGATATCTATAAATAACTATATTAACGATTTTTATTACTTATATATAAAATATATACACATAAAATATCAACTAAAACAATCCATGTGTTGAGTCAAGAAGGTTTTCCTTATGACTTTTCCATTCCATCTTGTTATGAAAACCAAAAACACCTTATACTTAAACAAATCTATATTTTACTTATCTAAGGAAAATTTCCTTCCTTAAGGAAATTTACCCTAACATAGATTTCTTTATACATATCAATATTTTTATTAAGTACAAAAATATGATTCATACCTAAAACCTCAGAATCCTATAATACTTAGATATGAAGAATTTTGTTTTAGGATCCGAATTCTGGATAAAAACTCTAATGACATTCCATTCTGAATTCTGCATACGAACTCTAATGAAGTTCCATTCCGAATTCTGGATACGAACTCTAATGAAGTTCCATTCCGAATGCTGGATATGAACTCTAAATGAGCTCCATTCCAAATCCTGGATACGAACTCTAATGAAGCTCCACTCCGAATTCTAGATATGAACTCTCATATAGTTCGACTCTGAATTCTGGATACGAACTCTCATATAGTTTGACTCTGAATTCTGGATACGAACTTCTACAAGTTTGACTCATAACTTCTACTAGTTCAACTCCGAACTTCTTGGAGTTCGACTCTGAACTTCTACTAGTTTGACTCTGAACATCTATGAGTTCGACTCCAAAATTATACTAGTTTGACTCTGAACTTCTATGAAGATCGACTCCGAACTTCTATGAAGATCAACTCTGAACTCTGTAAGTTCAGATTCTGAATTCCAGTGAAACCAGAATACAAATTTCCTTAGAAATTCAGACTCCGGATAACTACAGAATTTAGGTTCCGAATAACTATAAAACAGAATCTGAATATCTCTTTATTATAGACTCCAAATTCCTTTTTGGTTAGACTCTGAACTTTTGTTTTCTTGCATTCTAAACCTCAGTTTTACTTATACTTACACTTGTTTCATTACAAAATTATGTCGTGCTTTCAATTATTGACTAACCATTGGTTGAGTGACATGTGTACAGGTCCCTCTGAAATTCAAGGAAAAATATGACCGTTGGAGGAGGGAGCCGACCGTTGGAGCTTCGCCTATAAATAGGAGATATTTTGAAAATAAGTAACAACTTTGACACATCTTTGAGATCTATGATTACATACTGTTGAAGTGATTTCTAGAGAGAGAGGCTCTTATAAACTCTCAAAGATTCGTGTAGAATGTTTGAACAGCTTGTTCAAACTTTTCCTTGTGCAGACTTGCTTTGTGCGACTCTGATTGTTGGTGATTACAACCGAGGGCTTCTGGGGATAGGAAGATAGAGGTTCCAACACCTTGAAGTTGAGAGCTTCCTTAGTGAGGAAGACAGAGGTGCTGACTACCTTATAGTTGAGGGCTTGCGGGGATAGAAAGATAGACTCAGATCTTTGTATCGAGGGCTTACCTTGGTGTGGGTAAGATAGAATTTCTTGAAAGCATAAATCAGGGGACCTTTATCCAAGGTTGTTGGATACCCTTCTCTTTGGGTTAAAAGAGTTAATGTTTATTACTTGTAGTTTTCTACTTGTCTTTTCCGCTGCATTTTTTATTTCTAAGGAAACTATAACTTTCTTATAATTCCTTACTTGTACTCTGATTTAGTTAGATTCTATACGCTTTATGGTAGAATCTTAATCTTTGTAACTTTTGTTAAGTTCTATTTTTAGAATCACTATTCTGGAATCTAGCAAGTATTTAGTACTCATAGAGGTCTTGTGAATTATCTTGTTTAACTTTGTTAAACATAACCATTATAAAATTCCCTTAAGGAATTTTAAAAGGTGCAATTCACCCCCCTCTTATATCTGAGAATATCATTTTTATTTCGATCCTACATTTGGTATCACAGAGTATATCATACTTAGAGTTATACCATCTTAACAATTGGTATCAAAATATTTGGTTCAATCTGAATTAATGTCACGGTTAGATTCAAAAGAGAATTCTCAGATTTGCTTTTTCGGATTCATATTTCCGGATTCATATTTTTCGAAATCTATTTTTTGGACTCATAGTTCGGATTCTATTTTTCTTAGAGTTACAAAATTTTTTGATTAGAATATTTCCTCTTGTTTAAAGACTTATACTTTTGACAAGTTTGTGTGACAAAGATTTTCTTAAGGATGGAAGGTTTAAATATTGGTTCTATCGACAACTTAAATCCCACTAGACCACCTATTTTTGATGGTAATGATTATAAATACTAGAGAGATCATATGAAGTCTTTCATTATGAATACTGGGGTAGATAATTTTGTCTTTCTTACCAGAGGATACAAAACTCCTGACAAAGAAGTAAGTGCTTTTACTAATCAGGAAAACCATGATTATCAACTCAACTATAAGGTACACAATACTCTACTTTGTTCAATAACTAGGAACATATATAGCCAAATTTCTTCTTGTGAAACAGCTAACTGTAAATGTAAGAAACTTAAAGTTACTCATTTTAGTACATCCAAAGTCATAGAGACAAGAAGAGCTATGTTGAGAGCTGAGTATCATGGTTTCAAATTTCCTTATGGAGAAACTATAAGAAAAGTACAATAGAGATTTATAATCATCGTGAATAGCTTAAAGTCAATGGTAGAAAAAGTTCTAGATGATGAAGCTTTTATGGATAAGATTATAGATATAATGCCCAATGAGTGGGAATCAAAGAGGACTGCTATCGATGAAAATTGAAAGGTTACTCAAATTTCTCTTGATGAGTTGTTTGGGACTCTTCTTCAACATGAGATGAGAATGAAGAGAGATACTGACAAAATAAAGAAGAAGAATGGGAACATCAGTGTTTCTTTCAATACAACTTCAAATCACATGAAAGATAAGAATTTTGAGATAGTAACTAGATCCAAGTCTAAGAAGGTTACTATCCAATCAGAATCTAGTGAGAGTGAAGTCTCAGAAAACGAGTTAGTTAATCTTGCTCGAAGGATGAACAAGATAGCAGGATAGAGAAATTTCCAATCCAAGTATAATAAGAAGGAAAAGAATTATAATAAAGATTCATGGGTCACATAGTGTGAATGTAAAATAAGTGGACACATAAGACCATATTGTCACATTCTCAAAAAGAAATAAAAAAAGGGAGGCATTCTGAAAGGAACAAAATGAATTTTTACAAAGCTAAAGCTAAGAAAATTCTAAAAGCTAATACTACTTGGAGTGCTAGTTGTGGAGACTCATCAGAAAGCAAATCTTCTGAATTTGATTCCTCAGCTCAGAAGAATATGGGATTCATTTCTACTACTTTTTCCCACATACAAGTCTTATGGCCAAGGTACGCTTTGCCGAGGCTTTAACAAATTTATCTCCTGATAAGAATTACTATTCTGAAAATAGTACTTCTAATGAAGATACTTCATCTTCAAAAAAAGAAGAAACTTCATATGAAGAAGTATCTAGATTTTCTAAGTTATATAAAGCAAAAAAATTGTAAAATTTATAAGAAATTAGACAAGGAAAATACTAGGGAGGAAATTCTTACAAAAGAGATTTCATATCTTTCTACAGATCTTAGAGATAAAGAAGAGGTTTTAGAAAAACTTTCTAAAGTCTTTGAGAATGAAAATTATAATAAGGAAGGACTTTCTAAAGGACATAAGAATTCTATTTTAAAGTTGAAAGTTTTTTAGGAAAAATCTAACTCTATGGAAATGATTCATGAGTATTAGAATTTAGTCATCAAAATAAAATCTGAAATATTTTCTCTTAAGAAGCTTATTTCAAAATTTACCTCTAGGAATGAAAATTTTGACAAGATGTATTCTCAAATAAAACCTCAAGGAGAAACTACTGGAGTAGGTTATTCTCACCAAATACCAGTTAAAAAAAACTAATTTATTCCTTCTAGAGACCCTTTTTGAACTAAGTGTCAAAGTGGTGGGCATTGGAAGAAAAACTATTCTTTGAATAGAGTTCAATCTCTTCGGTTTCATAAAGTATATTTTTCTAATCAAATGTAGATACCCAAAATTTTGTTGTCTAACAGTTTTGGATCTAAGCAAGTCTGGATTCTGAAAACCTAACTTGTTTCTTATTTTCATGAAAATAGGGAAAGTACCAACAACAATACATGGTACATGGATAGTGGATGTTCCCAGCACAGGACTGGTAACAAAAACTATTTCAAAAAGATTATCAAAACGAAATGAGGTAATATAACTTTCAGAGATAATGCTTAGGGAGAAATTATTGTTATAGGTAACATTGTTCTTCATGGAAAAACTTTGATTTAAAATGTTTTGTTTGTTAAAGGTCTTGAGAACAACCTCATCAGCATAAGTAAATTATGTGATGAAGGATACCTTGTGAATTTAGGAATGATATGAACTTAGTACACAATTCCAAGGAAGAATTTATTCTTTCTGCCCATAGGCAAGAGAATGTTTACACAATTAACTTAAAAGACCTTAGGACCCAAGACTTACCTTGACTTAGTGCAATGGAAGATCATTCTTGTTCTTTCAAAAACCAACACTCAGTAGCACTCTCCACATCTCAAGTGGAATATGTAGTAGCTGGAAGTTGTTGTGCTCAATTTTTGTGGATGTAACACACACTCACCGATTATGGCTTGAGTTTTACTAAGACTCAAATTTTGTGTGATAAAAGAAGTGCCATTTCCCTTAGTAATAACCCTGCACATCACTCTAATGTAAAACACATAGATATTGGGCATCACATTCTTTGGAATCACACACTAAAAGGAGATATCATTCTTCAATTCATCAGAACACAAGATCAACTTGCTGACATTTTCACAAAAAGTTTACCCTTCGATAGATTTGAATACATTAAACAAAAGTTAGGAATGATAACTGTAAGGTAATCTTCCTTCATTAACTTCTTGTTGAACCATTCTCCTTAGAGTAATAAACTCCTTTTCATAGGGGGAGTACATCTGTTTATGATCCATTCAAAAAATTTCGTAATGGGTCTGTCAAAATTTTTTCGTAATGATTTTTTTTAAATTTTCATACTGAGAAATTTTGTAATGATGTTTTCATACTGAGAATTTTCGTAATGAAGTTTTCATACTGAGAATTTTTCGTAATGATGTTTTCGTACTAAAAATTTTCGTAATGAAGTTTTCTTACTCAGAATTTTCGTAATGAGAATTTTCGTAATGAAAATTTTCTTAATGATAATTTTTGTAATGGGAATTTTTCGTACTCATTTTTTTTCTGTAATGAGTTTTTCATAGTGAGTTTTTCGTAATTAGTTTTTCGTATTCAAATTTTCTTCAAGAAGAATATCACCTTTTATGAATTAACTTCCTAGCCAATCCGAAAGGTATGACTTCCTTACATAAGTTTTCATAGTCATTTTTAGTTTCTGGTAGTTTCTTTTTCTTATAAAATTACACAGATTTGATTTTTTCTTAAATCTGAATGTTTTTAAAACCTCAAATGATCATATTCAAGATTTCCTTGCGAATATGATTTCAACCGTCAGATCAGATCAGAGAAATTTTCAACCTCTAGATTTATTTTGGAAGTTCAAAGGTCAGCTCCATCGCCTATATAAAGGGCACCCCAATTTGTGTCCCACATCGATTTCAAGCTCTCGAATGCTGAAACTTTGCCTCTATTATTAATGCCCATTCTGAATCTTTCAGTGCTCCTCCGTTCTGAAGGTCGGTAGAAGCTAATTTCTAAGATATGTCTTCGATGAAACCAATCTCAAAATGGTTAGTCTACAGGGGGAGGTTAGTCCATCTGAATTTCTTTAGTGATTATGATTCTATAATTTCAAAGAATATCAAACTCAATGGTTGGGAAAATTTCTTCGTATCGAAACTAGTGGGTCAGGATGTTTACTATACGGATTTTCTTGTTGAATTTTATGATTCTATTTTCTTCTATGAAGAAGATGGCATAGAATAATTTTCTTTGAAGTCTTATGTGAGGAATTACAAGATTTATTACACCACGGCTGAAAACTTGGTAGGTTTATCATATGATGGTGAAGCAGAATTTTGTTCACATAAGCTACCAGATGTGCAAGTAAGTTTGAGAAAGGTGAAGGAAATGAAATGCCTTGGGCTCAAAGATGACAAGACAACACATATTTCTCAACTTCCGACCAACAACCGGATTCTCCAGTCGTGGGTTCAAGGGTTCTTCGTTTCGAGAATAGGAGATAAGGATAACCTAAATAAAAGTGATATCTACATCTTATATTTTTTTGGTTAATCTATGGAAGATTAATCTGATGAGTCACGTTCTTATTACAGTTTAGAATATCAAGAATGGAACTTTAAAGGCTCAAATCATTATGTATCCTGCTCTTATCTCCAAGCTTATTATTCTTTGTCTTAATTCGTTCAAGGTTTCTTGCACTTCCAAGCCGAGAATTTGTAATATGATGCTGATAAGTGATGACACTTTAAAGAGGATGAAAGCTGGTTTTTCAGAAGAGTCAGGTGTGTTTTACGATCAGCCAGAGGAGGAGGTAGAAGATGTTTTGGAAAGTATAGAGATAGCACAACCATCTAAGAAGGTAGGGAAGAAGAGGAAGCTGAAGGAAGTGGTGGCTGAAGACAAGACCCCTAAAGCTATGGAAACCCAATCTTCACCTCCCAAGCCGAAGAAACAAAAAACATATCCAGATGAGGTGGCTGCTAAATGGAGAGAAGATAAGGAGAAAAGGAAAGAAGGGGATCCAATGTTTGTATTGGACCCTACTGAGGATAAGGGATTAAGAGAAAAAGCTGCGGATGAGTTAGAAAAACAAGAAAAGGAGAAAAAATGAAGAAGAAGATGTCAGAAGAAGAGATTGTTCAATCTCTCTTGAAATCCACAGATGTAGCTTATGAGAAGATTCATGTTCTGGAAACTATTCATATTGAACCATTTCTAGAGACCCCTGGAAAGAAGTACTTCACTATGGAAAAGTCTAAATGGAAACAAGTTGTTGAAGAAGTAGAGAAACAAGATGGTGAAGAACTATAGGAAGAGGTTGTTGAAGAAATTTAAGAAGAAGAAAAAGTAGAAGAAGGAATTGATGATCTGTATGAATTGATTAAACAAGTTGAGGATTATCAAGAAAAGGCTTAATACTCAAAGCTAGTCACTCCGGGAAAGGGAGATGACAAATATGGTAAAAGAGATGATGTCAAGTTAGAAGGAAAAGAAAATGAGTTATCTGAGGTAGAAATATTTGAGAATCATTTTCTTGACGAAGGAGCAGAGAAGGAGAAACTAGATGGAGACAAGATTGTTCTAGTATCTAAAAGTGAGGAAGAATCTCCTGAAGACTCATTTCTGAAAGTTGATAAGGGGAAAAAAGTGCTTATGGAAACCCTAACAAAAGATATCATTATGATGAAAGAAGTTGGTGGTTCTTCTAGAAGAAAGCTGGTGTACACAATTCCGATTTCTCCCACCATAGTCTCCAGATTCCAGATGCTGCAACATAGCCTAAATCAGAAATCAGAATCCTTATCCATGGGGATGGACAATTGTGTGAAGATTGAGGCTAATCATAGAAATTTCCTTTTCAATTATGATGTTCACAGAAAATCTTGCAGAAAAATAACTTTGTGGTCTAAGAAAGTTGATGATGACTTGGATGATTTTGATCGTTTTTAGAATGATGTTAAAGATGTTTTCGACACCGAGGACTCCAAGATTAATAATTTTCAGGATAAGCTAAACACTAAGAAAAATTATGGGAATCGACAAGTAAGGGATTTGAATGGGAAGCTTAGCTCAGTTTCTCAAAACTCGAAAGGGGAAAGAGATTTCTGGATTGAGTTTGAAGAGAAGATGAAAAAGCAAGATGAGTTACTAAAAATGTAGGAAGAGGCCATGAAGGCTCAGTCAGAAGTCTTGAAAGCTCGACATGAAATGATCATAGCTTTGGAGAAGCAAGCTAAGGAGGATCATAAAGATTTGAAGAAGCTGAAAACCCTCTTGAAGAAGATGATCCCAAAGGAAAATGAAGACAAATAAACTCAATCTGATCTTTTGTTTCATTTTTCTTTCCTTGTAAAAATTCTTTCAACTCTTATGAAATTTTTTATGGTTGTACCTTGTGTTGTTATGTACTAATATTTCAGGTACCAAATTTTTTTTTCAATTCCCTTAAATTCTTTTTGAAAATCACAAAGGGGGAGAAGGAAAAAGAACAACTCAAAAAGGGGAGAAGGAAAAATCTAAAATAGAGAAGAAAAATTTCTAAGAACTATCCTAAAGTAATGGGGAGTTTCTTGTGATGTTTTTCATTCCCATGATAATGAAAACTCCATTCCTGAAATTCGGAATACAACCCTAGGAGTTCCAAAGCCTAAGGGGGAGTTAGTTGTATTCACCATCATATGTGAACAAAGGGAGAAAAGTTTAAATTTAAAAGTCTAAATAAATTTTTCTAAGTCCTCATTATCTTTTTTGAAAGGATGTTTGTGCTTTCCAAAAAGGGGGAGATTGTTGAGTCAATAAGGTTTTCCATATGAATTTTTCATTTCTTCTTTTTTTGAAAACCACAAACACCTTATAGTTAAGAAAATATATATTTTACTTATCTAAGGAAAATTTACATCCTTAAGGAAATTTACCCTAACCTAGATTTCCTTATACATATCAATATTTTTCTTAAGTAAAAAAATCGAATTCATACCTAAAACCTCGGAATCATATAATACATAGATATGAAGCATTCTGTTTTAGGATCTGAATTCTGGATACGAACTCTAATGAAGTTCCATTCCAAATTCTGGATAAAAACTCTAATGAAGTTCCATTCTGAATTCTAGATACAAACTCTAATGAAGTTCCTTTCCGAATTCTGGTTATGAACTCTAATGATGTTCCATTATGAATCCTGGATACGAAATCTAATGAAGTTACACTCTGAATTCTGGATACAAACTCTCATATAGTTCGACTCCGAATTCTAGATATGAACTCTCAGATAGTTCGACTACGAATTCTGGAAACAAACTTCTATGAGTTCAACTCCGAACATCTACTATTTTGACTCTGAACTTCTACTAATTTGACTCCGAACTTATACTAGTTCGACTCGAACTTCTATGAGTTAGACTCCAAGATTCTACTAGTTCGACTCCAAACTTCAATGAATATTGACACTGAACTATCTAGGTTCAGGTACTGAATTCTAGTGAAACCAGACTCTGAATTTCCTTAGAAATTCAGATTCCACGTTTCTACAGAATTCAGGTTCCGAATTCCTATAAAACAGAATCCAAATATCTCATTATTCTAGACTCCGAATTCCTTTTTGGTTAGACTCCGAAATTTTGTTTTCTTACATTCTGAACCTCAGTTTTACTTATACTTACACTTGTTTCATTAAAAAGTGATGTCATGCTTTCATTTATTGACTAACCATTGGTTGAGTGACACATGTACAGGTCCCTCCAAAACTCAAGGAAAAATAAGACCATTGGAGGAGGGAGCCAACCATTGGAGCTTCGCCTATAAATAGGAGCTCATTTGAAAAGAAGCAGCAACTTTAAAAAATCATTGAGATTTGTGCTTACATGCTGTTGAAGTGATTTTTATAGAGAGAGGCTCTTATAAACTCTCAAATCATCATGCAGAAAGTTTAAACTACTTGTTCAAACTTTTCCTTGTGCAGACTTGCTTCGTGCGACTCTGATTGTTGGTGATTAAAATCGATGGATTCCGGGGATAGGAAGACAGAGGTTCCAACACCTTGAAGTTGAGGGATTCCTTGCTGAGGAAGACAGAGGTGCTGACTACCATATAGTTGAGGGCTTGCGCGGATAGCAAGACAGACTCCGATCTTTGTATCGAGGGCTTACCCTGGTTTGGGTAAGACATAATTGCATGAAAGTATAAATCAAGGGCCCTTTATCCAAGGTTGTTGGATACCCTTATTTTTGGATTAAAAGAGTTATCGTTTGTTACTTTTAGTTTTCTTCTTGTCTTTTCCGCTGCATTTTTAATTGCTAAGGAAAGTATAACTTTCTTATACTTCCTTACTTCTACTCTGATTTAGTTAGATTCTATACACTTTAAGGTAGAATCTTAATCTTTGTAACTTTTGTTAAGTTTTATTTTCAGAATCACTATTCCCGAATCTAGAAAGTCTTTAGTACTCATAGAGGTCTTCTGAATTATCTTTTTTAACTTTGTTAAACCTAACCATTCTAAAATTCCCTTAGGGAATTTTAAAAGGTACAATTCACCCCCCCACTTTTATATGAGAATCCCATTCTTATTTTGATCCTACGTTTGGTACCACAGAGTATATCATACTCCGAGTTATACCATCCTAACACCATGAAGGTGGTAGTTAAAAATAAAACACGTTTATTAATGGAGGTAGTAGTCTACAGAAACACACATGATTCACATTATTGTTTTTATTAAAGGAAGATGGAAAAGGGGGTTAGTAATTATAAAATAGTTTTAATAAAATATAGGTATATTAGGGAAAATAATTTTATCATTTTGAATTGGTCAAAATAATATTAATAAATAATAAATGCACATATGTAAAATCAAATCAGGAAGGAGTTAGAAATCTATATTTCACTACTTTGGTTGTATCATTTTTGATGGGGGTTAAACCATTGATGGATGGTATTTTGAGATGAACAATGTGAGATCTCATACCCATTCTTCTATATTCGATATTAAAAACACTATATGTATTATTTTATTAAAAAGTAACCAAAAATAAACATGATATTATACAATTAATGATCATTTTCCATCTTTGTTTTGGAAGATTAGGAAAAGTAATCGAAGAAAATCCATGTTTAAAAAAATTATAAAATAACTACATGGAGTTTCTTTCATTATTTATTTAATTAAATCCATTCAATAACAGTTCCTCAAAGTTCCCTAAGAAAAATCATTTTATTAAAACAGGATAATCCTAAAATTATCAAATAAGGGGTTTTTAAAAAGGGATAAAATTATACTGAATAATTTAAAATTACATTACGAAAATCTTATATCAAATATTTTATTTAAAGAATAATAATATAAGGTTTTCATGAGATATTTTAAAAACATTTAAAAATATATACTACATTGAAAACCCATTTACTAAAATATAAATATATTTTGATAATATATTTTAATTTATCATTTTAAAAATAATTGAAAATAATAACTCTATAAAAATGAATCTTGGAAAACGTTATAAAACAATGATCCCATGAGTAGTGTCACTTTGATGAAAACAATCATTTGATTTCATGGAATCAATCTATTCCTCGTCAACTCATTTGACAACCAAGTGTGAAATTTTATGAATTTTTTTATCCAGTCTATCATTCTCATATACAACCCATTTGAAACCTTTAAAAATATAATTAAATTAATATAAAGGTTGAAAATAATTTTATATACTCTATGATTTGGGTAATCAGGTTTTTTAGAAATCTATATGATTTTAGAGAAATCAAAAATTCAAAAATATTTTCATAAATTTAAATGGAATCAACATAAATGATTTTATATTTAAATAAATACTTGTATTAAAATTCATGATATATCAAAAAAATTATAGAATATGTACTTATCTAATTTATTGGATAATTTCATGGATATACCAAAACATTTTATATATAAAATGACAACATTTTTATAACATAAAAAATTGTAACTAACTTAATTTGAAAGAGATAATTTAATTATTTTATATAATAAAATTTCCTTCATCTTGGATTTTGAAAATTAACACAAAATTATAAGTGTGAAAATAGAAATCCCCTACAAATTTTAAATCAAAACAATATCTATTATTTTTAAAGTATTAACATCCCTTAATGTAATATATTTATGAATATATAAACATGTAAAAAAATAAATACCCCATCATACCATTATAATTCATCCCTATAAGGAATTATCCTTTAAAATTTTCTTTGCTGATAAAGGGGAAAACACAGAAAATTGAACAAAAGGATACTTACTGACCAAAAAAGCCTCTCTTTACAGTCATATATATACACTCAATACTCTTTGAAAAATTAACAAATGGTTTATATATATTGACATGAACATATTCAATCTGATATATATATATATATATTATTGAGGATTTCATTGATGAAGAAGAATATAAAAATGTGAAGTATCTATTCACAGCTCATCGATTCCACTAAAACTAACATGTTTTCCAAAAACACGATGTTAGGTTCCTACTATGATCAATAAAATATTCTAAAAATCATTTTTTTTAAATTTATTACATTTTATTTTTTCATCGGCATTTAATTGAATATGATGTTATACAATATATAAATTTAAATAATAGAGACAGATATATATATATATATTCTATTAAGTTTATCAAGATGAATGCTTTTTAGATCTAAATCAATTCACTAGAATCCTAAATATAATCATTTTATGATTTAACAATCTCAATAAAATTAGTCAGAGATATTGAAATAAAAATACACAAAGTATTATGACTGTATAATATATACACATAACCCTTAATTACATAAAGATTTTGCGAAAGAATGAAAATGAATAGGGTACATCCAACATTTATTTATTATAAAATGAAGTAGACAAATAATAGGTAATAAATAAGATAAAAAATCATAGATATTGGATTTTCATGATGATTTTGACACCTAACAAATTACACATAAACCAACATTCAAATATCCAAAACTAAATATTTTTGAGGATGATGGTGATGAAATCATATCTTGAATAGATTGCACTGGATGTTTACCAATTCTTCATTCCAATATCATTTAGCAATTCAATCCAAATCAAGCAGTCAATTTCTCTCATATGTATTCAAGTTCCTCCCCGTGATCGAAGTTGTTATCTGAGGTCAAATTACTTATTCAATTTTTGACCTCATAAATCATTTAAAACTCCTATCATGCAATTAGATCTCCCCCTTAAACAGTCAAAATCCATCCTAATCCCCTTTTCCATGCTTGCTTCCTCCAAAGAACCTCATATGAACTACCCTCACGGAAACTGCACCTCTCATCGAAATACCTCTCCACCCTTATTTGAGTAGTCTATTTCTATTTGATTTTATTTATTTATTTTTTGAAGAATAATCATATTTTAGATTTTATAGAAAGAATTTTAATAATATATATATATTTTCATAATTATTATAATATATTCTAAAATATTTTAAATATTAAATATTAAATTATTCATATTTATATTGGATACTATATATATACATATAAAGGTTATTAAATAGATATATGGTTAAAATATTACTTTTTTAATTCAAACTATTAAAACATATAATTTCATACATTAATAAAATTTTAATGCATTAACTTATTGAAACTAAGTATAAAAATATATATATTTTTTAATTATAAATTTACTTCATATTATTATGATCATTTAAAAATAAATACATTTATATAAAAATAACCTTTTAGAAAAAATAGTGAAAAAGTTATAAAAACCTCTATATGTTTATAATTTTGAATATTAAATTATAATGAAATCTTATTTAATAAAATAATAATTCATACAAAAATAACACAATATTTTGAAAATAATAAATTTATCATATAAACATAAAATCCATTTTAAATTATAACCACATTTATTAATAATTTAAAATATAAGTTCATATCTTCTCAAAATATGAATATATATATATATTAACAATTTCATACATCAATATTTGTATTCTTCATCAATGTTATTATTATTTGAAAAAAATAATACAATAGAATATTATTTATTACTATTACTATATAATTTTGAATACATAACTTAACATTTAACCAAAATTTATTCTGGTTCATTAAAATCACTTAGCTTCACAAAATCATTTCACGACATAGTTTAATTAAATTATCAAAAATTCATTTAATAAGAACATATGAAAATAAAAATTTCATAAACTTTCTAGAATGTTATATTCTTCCACCTTAAAGGAATGAGAACCTTTGAATTCGTTCTTTATTCCTTATGAAAATATAAATTTTCATCATTAAAATTATGAAAAACAAAAATGGATGAACTTCTATATTCATTAGAGTACATGTTTTAACTAGAATTTCAAATAAAAATTTAATTTATTAGATTTTTCATTAAATTTCAACACCCATTATCCAAGGTTTTCTAAATCATTCATCTGATAACATTATTAAATCCTGACGCGACACATCCAGATCCTATACTAAAAACATTCTGTAAAGACCTGAAATTTTAATGTAATTTTTTTAAATATATGCGAGTTTTATGAGTCCATGAGAATTAACGACGCATAATTCCGAGGCCCGTATTTCCCAAAATGAATTTTTGAACTTTTTTTCAAGTATATTCAGTAAACGTGAGAGCTGGTTTTTCTATCTTTTGAACCGGTGCATGGAATTGAAATTCGAGGACACCGTTGAACTCGTAGGGTCGGAATTAAATTAATAATACTTTCACCTCGATGGTAGTTGGTCGAGGGTGAAAGTTATTTTTTTGGGTTTTTTCGTGGAAATAATAAAATAAAATAATCACACATTTTATTTTATTTGTGAAAACCTCCATGTAGAAGTTGAGAAGTGGGGACCACTAGACCATAACCTCCCATGAGAGGTTATGGTCATGGGGACCACCTGAGCCTAACCTCCTAAGAGAGGTTATGCTGGTGGGGACTATATGAGGTCTAAAACTCTTCAAATCCATCACTAATGTGGAGGTGCCTCTTGAGCTTCCTCCAAATTAAATGTGGCAACCCTCATTAATTAATTGTGCCAACCCTGCCCCACTTAATTAGGGTAAGTAATTATTTAACCCAATTTGTATTTTATACCAACAAACTTAATAGATCTCATAATCTATAAATTTTGGGGCTATCATTTCATTTTGGTGGAATTGGGGAGAGGAGGAGCTATTGGAGAAAGAACAACAACGAAGAACTTATCCTTCGAACGAAGAACTTTTTATCCGAACAAATAATGCCAACCTCGACTTTGACCTTCTTCCTCGAGACATACTCCATTGGTGGACATCTTCAACAACAAAAAATCACCTCCATCGAAGAATGTTAATCCAACGAACGATCTCGAGATCAGAGGCGTGTGACAGGCGTGATGAAAATCGACAACTTCGACTTCTCTCTTCATCATGAAGCAAACGAGGTAGGGGTTTATTTGTGTGTGAATATTTTCCCATTTTCGTTCCTTGGTTTCATTTGCAGTTTGGGAATGAAACATTGTGGGAGGTGGTAAAGCTTTACATTCTTCTTTCATGTTCTTGTTGAGCCATATGCTACCACCCAAACGCGGAGGGTATGGGCCAATCCAACATAGCCCAATCCTTCCGCAAATCTTATGGTGTCCTTCGTGAAGGAATAGGATGATTCCATCCTTGGTTGGGGCACGAGAACGGCGGCCGACCCCACCGCCGACCGCGACGAAGGCGACGACACAACGACGCCCCCCCCCCCCCCCCCGAGGCCACCGCCACTGCCCCGTGGCTTCCGCGCCGACCGCATCCCCCACCGCTGGCCATGGCTCCGTACTGCCCTGAGGTCGAGGCGCCGCCCCACGGCTAAACCACCACCACACGGCCGGACCACTGTCGCACGACCGGACCCTCCCTGCGGCCAGACCGCCGCCCCGCGGCCGGACCGCCGCCCCGCGGCCGGACCTCCGCCCGATGTCCGGACCGTGACCCCTGGCCAGACCAAAGCCCCGTGGTCAGGCAGCAGCCAGCGACCGGACCATCACCACGTGGCTAGACCGCCGCGCCGTGGACGGACTGTCGCCCTGTGGTATTGCGCCGCCCTCGACCGAGCCACCCCAGGCTGGGCCGAGCCGCCCTCGCGGCACCCTCACGACCTACCAGACCGCACTATGGGTCGAGTCGACCAGACCCAGGCCCACTACTATGCAATTACATTCTTTTGGCCATAACTTTGGCAGCGGACATCTTTTTGATGAACCGTCAGCAGTGATGGAAATCATGGAGAAAGACGGTACCTTTGATTATACCCCACTGGAGTTTTGGATTAAGATGGGGAATAGCCAGGTTGGATCGAGCACGAATCCAACCGGGCCCTTGGGACTAAAAGGATAATAACTCACAAACCGGGAATCCGATTGACGTGTTGTCTATTACGTTGAGACCCATATGATGTGACAGATATTTGACATATTTATTCGGGGGACTTTTTGGAATTTGGAGTATTTACCAATATCTTGTGGTGAGGATCCTCCCAGAGACGAGCGAGTATAGTGTGTGAACCCAGTGGCTGGCAGAGACTTGATGGCTGCTGACCGTTTCGACTCGGAGTGACTCGACAGTCCCAGTGGGGAGCACCTTGGTGACACGGAAGACCCATAGTGGGGAGCTCCTTGGTGACGCGGAAGACCCACTGTACTCGATAGGAGGAGTACCTCAGTAGGCCACGAGGCGGAGCACCTTGGTGACATGGTAGACCCACGGTGGGGGAGTGCCTTGGTGACATGGCAGACCCACGGTACTCGACAGGAGGAGTACCTCAGTAGTCCAAGGATAGTGGGAAGAGCCTATGTGTGATGTGACATTCCCACTGTACTTGATAGAGGAGGAGTTCTCCAGCAGCCGAAGTGTTCGACATTGTGACTGGTAATGTTACTTGTTACTACTCCTAGAATAAATCTGGGTGTGAGATGAGTCAGTACCAATGTGTTTTCCTCATGATTCAGATGGATTACTTGATAACTTAGGCATATGTATGGGCATATACCTAAGTAATTTTTTCTTTTGATTTCATACTTTTTGGTTTATCCTTAGTGGATTTTGTGAGAGATTGAGTGTCTAAGGGTCCCTATTGATTATCTTTATACTCACCCCTACACGGACTATGCCTGAACCTTTTTGTGTTGGATACAGACGATGGACATCGCAGACTAAGTCTAAGAGTACCAGGAGTGGAGGGTGCCCAGAGGTGGACCATATGGCTCGTCGATACGCAGAGGAGACGGACGTACATGGTGTGCTGAGGAGGCAATCTGTACCTACCCTTCAGGTAGGATCCTCACAGGATGACCTAGTAGCTGACTTTACCGTTTCTTCATTCTTATTGTATTTCTGTTGTACTTGTACCTCTACTGTTGGGCTTGTATTACGGCCCCCTTTTTTTACATTCAGAACTCTTTTGGTTATAAAGTTTTATTGTGTTCATATCTTGTTGTGTGCTTGGATACGAAAGTTTACAAGTTATAAAGGCAATTACTTCCTAGTTTTAGGGAAAATGTCTTTCAGTGATAGTCGCCAGCCCCTGGCCTATGGAAGGCAGGCTTGGGGTAGTCACGACACATGCCCTGGGGGACGGGTCATGACAAATTGGTATTATAGGAGTTAGTTATACCACATAACTTAGGACTATGATATTTCTTTTTAACGGAAATAGTATAAAGTGTAGTGTGTGTGGTTTTCAGTTCAGGGAGTCTAGTGTTGGTGCGGCGGCCGACGTATCCATACAACAGGACCATGACTTATGATTTCCGACAAGTGCATGAAAACACTGATTGCGTGTGTGTTTTAAAAAGTTTTCTTTGTGAAATTTTGATTCAACTAACCATGTATATATTTTTTGACTATGGTGCAACTGTTTCTTTTCAGGATGCCTCCACGAAGACATCCAACAAGGGTACCGAGAGTTGTATCCACTGATAGCCCACCGAGTGACGAGGCATCGTTTTAGGGACCCTTTATAGTAGAGGAAAAAAGGGAGGCACCAGTGGTACCATTCCCCATCGACCCACCGATGCCACCAGCCCTAGATGCAGACAGTGTACTCCGCTTGAGAGCATGTCACATGTTCCAGTGCAAGAGGCCACCCAGGTTAAGGGAAGAGACGGACCCACATACAGTTGTGGATTGGCTGAAAGCTGTGGAGAGAGTCTTCTGACTGGTAGGGACACCAGTCGATCTCATGGTGATTCTTGCTTCCATCCTTCTACAGGCAGTAGTGGGTAGATGGTGGAGGTTGCTGCTCCAAGTTCACAACAATGTGAATTTTCTCTTGGTAGACTTCAAGAGACTGTTTTGGGAAGAGTTTGTTCCAGTGACTCTTTGCGCAGTGCACATTCAGGAGCTACTTCATTTGCAGCAGGGCAGCAATACTGTAGCTCAATACTCAGTGAGGTTCACTAGCCTCTCATGCTACTCCACCAATATGGTGAAAGACCCATTCTTCATGGCCCGGACCATTGAGCAGGGACTCAGGCAGAAGATCAAGGCTTCGATGATCTCACTCAGCATCCCAACATAGGCAGGGGTGTTAGAGAGAGCCCTCTTGGTGGAAAGTTTCCTTCCTGAGCAGTCACCATCAGTGAGACCCACTAACAGTCATCATGTAGTGGAGTCTTCTGTAGTTGGCAGCAGACAGATGTCACAACGGTCCAAGAGGACTAGACCTACAAGTGGACGACCACATGACTCACGGTCGGTTGTGCGGACCACCCAAGGAGGAGCTAGTCATGAAAAGAGAGGGCAGTGTTACGCATGCTAAGGGCAGGTTCACATGGCTCGTGACTATCCAACCCGCCATATGGATGATCAGCAGATGGTCGAAGGACCTCCTAGTCAGAGATAGAGGTTCTACCGAGGAGGTCCGTAGGGAGCAGGCAGACATGGATGAGAAGTTGGACGAGCCGCTGGTGATGGGAAACGATTCGATATGTTACCGCCACCACCACCAAGAGATATACCCCAATCGTAGGGAGTAGGTGGATAAGCGCGAGCTCAGTTCCACGTAGCTGGGGCCTACGATCATGGTGCTCTAGAGATGATACGAGGTACCTTTTGTGTCTAATCCACCTAGGATGCAGTACTTGTAGGCACAGGTGCCAATCATTCTTTTATTTCCACTACCCTCATTCGGATCTCAGAGATTCCGATGGAGCCGTTGGCTCGATCCTTATGGATATAGACTCTTACGAGAGCGGATTCGACGATTATGCACTGGTGTCGATAGTGTGAGCTTTCTCTAGGAGGTGAGAGCTTCAGTTGGGATATCCTAGTAGTGGCGTCGAGGTCTTACGATATAATCTCGGGTATGGAATGGTTATCTATAGTCCATGCCCAGATTGACTGTATTAAGACCAAATTGCAGTGTGTCCACACGGATGGGACCAGGTTTACCTTCACCGATGAGAAGGGAGCCTATGCAGCGCATGATGGACTTAATCGGAGGAGGGTGCAGCCGATAACACATCAGTTGGCTAGACTTACCCTTAGAGCTGTTGATGTGGAGAGTCTGAGCTATCCTTTAGTGGTGGACTAGTATGCGGATGTCTACCCTGATGATTTTTTGGGTCTACCTCCTCACAGAGAGGTGGACTTTTACATTGACTTGTACCCCGGGACGACACCGATATCTACACCAGCGTATCGGATGGCTCCTGCGGAGCTTCGTGAGCTGAAGGTACAGTTAGAGGACTTGCAGGGGAAGAGATTCATCCAGCCTAGTGTTTTACCATGGGCAGCCCTGATTTTGTTCGCTATGGAGGATGGGATCTTGAGACTTTGTGTCGACTATCGGCACCTGAACCAGGTGACTGTGAAGAATAAGTACCCACTCTCAATTATTGAAGACCTCTTTGATCATCTGAAGGAAGCATGGGGGTTCTCAAAGATAGACCTGAGATCAGGCTATCACCAGCTCAGAGTGTGAGACGAGGATGTGTAGAAAATGGCATTCAGATGTCAGTATGGCCATTATGAGTTCTTGGTCATGCCATTCGACATGACAAACGCTCCAACAGTGTTCATATGACTCGTGCACAGGATCTTTCAGCCATACCTTGGTCGCTTTGTAGTGGTATTCATCGACAACATTCTGATATACTCGACTACCGAGGAGGTGCATGCCTATCATTTGCGGGTAGTACTGGACACAATCTAAGAGCACCATCTTTATGGTATGCTCTCGAAGTTCCAGTTCACGATATGAGAGGATCCCTTTCTGGGATATGTCATATCGGAGGCTAGAGTTGCAGTGGATCCAGTGAAGACTGAGGAGGTACATTCTTGGGAGCTACCCAGGAGTGTGACGAAGGAATGAAGTTTCCTGGGTTAGGACGGATACTACAAGATATTTGTGCCAGATACACAACGTATAAAATAAACTAAATTTTTTAAATATGTTTTCCCTTTACATCTTAGGTTACTCACTTTAACTATTTTGGACTTCAGTATGATAACTAGTTCTTACCATTTTAATTTATCCTAAATTCTCCATTTTTGAATATTATATAATTTACAAAAATTCATTCAAAATTTGAAATCCATTTTTATTGAAATCATTTTTATGAGTGGAAAATTTTAATTTTACAAAACGAAATTCATAATATATTAAAAAAAATTTAATAATAAAATTCAATTCTATAAAGGATAATATGGGTTTCAAAATTAAATCCAAAATTTATAAAATAATAATTTTATATATTAAATAACCATTTCTCTTAGAAAATGGTTTAATGAATTTCTAATACATTTTTACATATTAATAACTTCATCAGAGTAGTGTAATTTTTAAAAATTTTATTTTTCAATATTCACCTATAAAACATTATTTTTAAAAAAGTTAATTTTTATGTCTTTCATTTTTTGAAATTATAAATAATGATTTTAATTTTTATTTATCTAATTGAGATTCTAAAATTTATAAATTTAGTTTTGAAATAGAAATTCAATATTGAAAGGATAAATTATATTATTAAAAAAATGTATTTATTTTTATTTTTAACTATTTTTTAAATTATAAATTTAGAAATTATTTTTTTATTTATCTAATTTAGAGTCTAAAGATTTTAAATTTTTTTGAAATAAAAATTGAATGTGGAATGGAAAAATTAATTTATTACAAAAAATTTAAACATTAAGTGTTCTTGATATTTTTTCAAACAAATTTCAAATTCAAAAGATGTTAATTTATTTTCTAATATTTGATAATATTTTAAATTTATTAAATTTAATCTATTGGGATAAAATATTAGTTATGTTACACAATGATTTATTGATAAGAATGAAAATTTTCTTTCATACTGGACAAATTTTCAAAACTACAATATATAAAAGTTTTCTATATTATGAAATATAACTTCAATACTACATTGTCATTAAAATTATAATTTGAATATTGTAAATACATATGATCCTATGTTAAGAATTATTTTTTATATTTATAAATATCATATATATATATATTTATAACATTTTAATATGATTTCTTTATGTTACTGTGAGATATATTATTTTAAAATTTCTTCTTAACAATATAAAATATCATTATACATATTGGATATATAACCAATGGTCTTATTTTCAATGAAAACATTATTAAAGAACATATTTTGAACCACAAAATTTAAAAAATATATATTTTAGTCCTATATTGAGACATAATAAATCACTCATTTCATCCACTCTCAATTTTCATGGTTGAATTATTATTTCATATTATGGATTTTTATAGTGATTACTCCTTTTATTGTACTATTCTTAATCATAGGGTTTTTATATTTTTGATGCATAATGCTAAAGATGGATTATGATATTTCATAGATATGAATATTTTATTATTTTCTCTCTATCTCCCCCTATTTCATGAGGCAATTTGACTGGATGTATTTCATCCAGGGTGAGTAGTAAAAAATTGTTTTCTATTTTGGGGTAATTTAATACATATCAGTGAGTAATGTGTGTTTATTTTAGTTCATTTATTATAGGGATGTTTTAAAATCATGTTTCATTCATTTTCCAATATTAGATAAATGTTATTCAAAATTACAAACATAAAAATCAATAATAACCACAAAAATAAGAAAAATAATAGTAATAATTTATCATGAAGCCTGGAGAGTTACAATTTTAGTATCATCGATGCATTAAATATAACTTCTACTACATTGATATTTTTTTATCCATATAGAATTTCATTATTTGGGATTAGTTGAAGTATGATAATTATGAATGCTATTACTTTTTCAAGGACAATATTAATGTTTAAAATTCTCAATTTAATTTTGATATTTATTTACTGATAATCCAAATTAAATATATATTATATTTTTTGGAATATATATATATGAGGAATGCATGGGACATAATTAGGTGACATGTGGAACCCATTTATGGATATCCTCATTGTGTATCGATAGGTATCATTAGGAAAATAATTATCCAAATTAGTTAGGTATTTGGTACATACCTACACATTCATTAAAATGACTTTGGGTAAGGAATTTTTGGTATGTAAATGATATTTCTGTATCAGGCCTAGAACAAATGATTATAATTTCGTACATTATGAAATTCATTACTTAATGTTTCATTTATAATTATCAATATGATTGTTTTAATTTGAATAGATATATTTTGAAGTTGTTGATATTGATTAAATTGCTTCTGTACTAAATATTTAATCTCCCATATTGTTTATTCCATATTTATTCAGGAATGAATTTTTATTCACTTTTTCTTACCATGAATCTATGATCATCCTATAATTACATTAAATTCCATAAGATATAATGAATATATTTTTGAATTATTTTCAAGGATAAAAGAACATTTTTCATTCTATGTTACTCTCATCCAATATAACAAGGATGTCATGAATGAATCTATTTTTTGAATAATGTTATAAAAATTGATCCTTTATAATGAAGTCATTTGTTTTAGTTAACAATATATAAATTTAAACACATTAATTTGGTTTACTAGAGTCAATGTCTCTATATTTGGAATCTCTAGAGGTGTAGAAGGACTATTGGGAACTATATTTAAGAAAAACACACCTATCATGATCATTAAGATAAAACCTAATAATTATTAATTACATTGATATATTTTTTACTTAGTATATCTATATAAATGATTATTATGCACTAAATATGTGTTTTCCATAGTTTATATGTGGATTCTTGTAGATGGAAGGGAATACATATCAACATCTATTTATAATGAATATATTTCCCACAAGAGACATTCCATATTTCGAAGGTTATAGTAGAATAGATTAATACAATATTAGGAAATTTGCCTCAGGTTTTGAATAGTAACTTTCCTAGTATGAGACATATAGTTTCTTCTTAGTATTATGAAATGATATTAGACTAGTTAATGTGGATAATGACTCTATAGAGTAATAATAATATGAATATATTGGTATTTGAGTAATGGATAAAAATCCATGAAAACATTTTTTTGGATTTTGGTTATAATTAAAGGAAAAACGGATGGTTTGGAATATATTTCCTAAAATATATAAATTGATTAATATTTTTAATTGATTCATAATACTAATTAGGAAGGGGAGATATAAATTATTGAATGTGGAAATTATATTGTGATATTATTTGAAAATTAATTTCCCTAATATTAATGACATGATATAAGAAATAAATTTTTTAATTTAATAACGATTGAAGACAAAAAATGTCATTGAGTATGAGGATCTCTCTACCTGATAATCAAGGCATTATTTGTACTACATACATAATCTAATAAGAATAATTGACAATTTCATTGATGGGATCAACACATGAATTCAAATGGCCTTAGTTTTAATAACACTCTCTTCATATGATGTTATGGTATCATGTTCTATAAAGATATAAAAATAATTATCGAGTTTATAATTTTTTTAAATAAATCTAGAGAATAGGAGGATGAATGATTTTCTGAAAAAGTTAGTGTAATGAAGAAATATAGGGGAATAGTGGAACTTCTATCATATAAATATTATCAAAAGAGACATCCAAGAAAATTATTAAATGGAATGTGTGTGTATTACAAGTGTGATGATAAAGGATATAAGGATGATAGATGTAAATGCATGAATGAAGCCACAAGTATCTAGTGCATCAACTACAAAGAGATGGGGAACTATTTTAATCCTTTTCCTAATTATTGAGTTTTTCCTTAATAATTTAATTTTGGAAATATTTTTATATAAAAATTGATGAATGTAATGAGAAAAACTTTTAAATCATTCATGAGGTTCTCATAAGAAATAGGTTATTTGAGAAATTCATCACGTGTGAATTTTGAATTCAGCATGTTTCATTTCAGAGTAATATTATCCCAAAGGATGATAAAAATTTTGACAGTTATATATTAAGGTGGACCCCCACTACCATATGTTATATTATAGAATAGTATTTGTGTTTTCTTAAGGGTAAAAATTGAATTTGGTTTAGAATATATAATTAGGATGTATTAAAATATGGTCTAGAAAAGTCATAAGAGTTTTAGGGTTCAACAAATAATGGTAGAATAGAGGTTCTATTATAGATTTTTTGAGATATAAATATTTCATTTCATGTTTCACATTATAAAATAATATTTTTACATTTTCTAACATTTTTTGGTTTTAGAAAATGGATATATATGATTGGAATATATAGCTATAAAATAAACTATTTAATAAAAAACATTGTCATTTAATTGATCTCATGATCAATTAGAAGAATATTTCATCCCTTCATTGTGAAAAATTAATATTTCCCATTCATCAATTTGAATATGATATGTGTAACCATATAACTAGGGATACCCACACAAAATGGCACCCTACCCTATCCTCCACATACCCAATGGGTGTTACAGTTCCTTATGGTCTGGTGGTAAGAACTTAAGCATCAAAAATAACCATAAAGATTTCTTTTACCCAACATGAAGTATAGGACCTATAATATATTTAAATATCAAGAATAATTAGTGAAAAAAACTGGGGGAAAATATATTCCATAACTAAAAAAAGTTGACAAAAGTGACACAACTCAATGAATTTAGAACATACCAAATGTACATTTCTAGTAGAAAAGGAAAACTAAAACAAAGAAAATTTATCCATTTGATAATGTGGGAAGAATCCCACAATATCAACACCAAATACCATTCCCAGATAACATAAAAAATTTCCACCTCATTTTGGATCCCTTCATTTGTATCTGTCAAAATGCATAACCAGGTCCACACATTATTGATGTGTTATTTAGGGTGTATTCAAATCATGTTCATTAGGATTACACAAAGGTTTTCCATAAAAAAATCCATAAAAACAATAAAAATGATCAATTAAATTAAAAACCTAGAATAATAAAAGATTATTCAATTCATATCAAAATAATGATATAAATTTCTTTCTTTTCCATTACTTTAAATTAATCCAAAAAAATAGTTCCAGAGTATAATTTATATAAAAATTTAAAAAATTCGAGGTAGGTATTTCAAATCATAAAAAATACAAAGAAAAATAACTGGTAAATCAATTTATGGATCACATCAGGTCATGCTATTAGAGCACTCATACAATAATAAATGACTAGTTGACACTTAATCTCCTATAACTACATGCTTAAGGAGAAACGAAACACCCCGTGAGTGAACACCTCCCCAACAATGTCAATATCAAGTTCCTAAAAAAATGGGCTAGGGATGATAAGAACACCCAATGAGTTGACACTCTAATTGAAAAATTAATGATGGTCATATGTTACACCTTCCATATATGAACCAAAGGTTTTACTGGTGTTGTATATACTAAATAATTTCAAAAGGGAATTTGAAAATAAATGTTCAAAACTAGTTTCTTTTTTCAAAACCTTTTTGAAAACCCATTTCACAATGGTTTAGAAACTATCATTTACCTTAATAAACCCATGGGAATGACCATATTTTTTTGAAAATACATTTCCACACACAAAATAATATTTCTAATTCATATATAAAATAATTTAAAAATATGTGGAACCATGATTTTTTTAATTAAGGCTAGAGATGAAAAAACTAATATTACTCTCGGGTCTCACACACCCACAATAGGATGCACCTTTAATAGAATGAAGAAAATGATAATAATTGATTCCACTAAAGAAAACACACCCTCTATACAATAAAAAACAAATGGTAGGATGATGAAATATGATTTCATAATGGATTGCGGAGGTATAACAAAATGTTCAACACAATATCAGTAACACATGATTCAAGATACTCAAACATAGACAAAAAAAATCTTATAACCAATGAAAATGAATAATAAAAAAGGACACCTACCCATGAGAAGAAACCCAACTGACATGGTGTTCTATTAATGAATATAGATATATAAAGGAAGAATAGATCATATAAATCACTTGAATGATTACATATATTTTGGAATATGTAAGAGAAAGTTTTTTATAAAGTGTTTCATGTGTGGATCCTATAAAAACCATAGTTTTTGAAAAAATCATACTGTTATTCCGAGATTCATGATTTCAATCCCATGATTTTCATGTCCATAGAAAAGGTGTCACCTCATCTTAAAACAATCATGATAAAATATTTAACTATGTGAACATGATTGAATAAGGAATCCATTTTCATGATATGAATAAGATTTATGAAATATTTCTTAAGATAGATTCACATTTCAAATTCCATTCACTACATGAATGTTCCCTATAGGAAATCTCTTTCCTAGGTCTTGTAGAAAGTTCCCAAAAAAACAAAAACACACATTGAACATGAAAACACAGTCTTACATAACAAAAATAGTATATCATAATCTAGGATGTTACAATCGCCTCAATATAAGTCCTTCCATCCACAGGAAGTCACCTGGAAGAAGGAGGACTAGGAAATATATGTGTCCAATAATCCCTCACAATAGATCCATATTCCAAATTATCATGAGAATATGACCATATCACAATAAAACAATCCCAAAACAGATACAATTTTCATAGAATATATTCAAATAATAATTAATAGTATCCACTTACTACTCTATAACTGAAACGTCTATCCCTAACTCATTCTCTCCCCAACTCATAACAATAGAGTGATCATTAAGTTATTTATTGTGTTGAGATATTTTGAAAAAATCAGGTATACCTATCATGATAGATGATAGATCCAATTAATATGCTACCTACCCAATATTATCAATGATCACAGATAGTTCAAAATATCTCAAAACCAAATTTCCCAGTTTCCCAAGCCAATGGTGACCCCCACAAAGAGAAATAATTAAGAAAACACGGCCACCTATAGAAAACTCCAAAGGATAGTTTAGACTATCTATATAAGATTCATTCCAATTCTATTACACATCTAGAAGATGTTATATATCTTGAAACTTCACTGATTTATACTAATAAAGACATGGTCCCACAAGAGATCCTTCATCCACCCCTTCTAGAAAAGATATGATCTACATGGTTGACACTAGAAATACTCTTAAGAGGCCATTTTTATTGATGAAATATTTCTTTTATTATAAGAAATATAAAAAAACACTAGATTGTTATCTCAAGATCATATAAAATAAAGAACACTATAACAAAAAAATATACTCCATTATCTAATATGTAAGAAATATATAACCATCCATATGTGGATGGTATGTTATTCTAAATGAAACTTGAGTATTACTTGCCACTTAGAGACTCTTCCAAAACATAGAGGTAAACTTACGACCCCTATTTGTTAAAAGAGTATGGGTAACCACATGTTACCTCAAAATATACTAAATATAAATCATAATATAAACATTTGTGTTTTTATTTGATTATAATAATATGATTATATTTCATCAATTGATCAATCACCACCAATATATTAATATTCCCTTAAGGAGTCTATGATAATCTGACAACGAAGTCCAAGGGCCCCTTGTACCACTTCCAAACTAGAACAAGATGAATCAAGAAAAAATTAGCCGTTTTTAGATGCTATTTTTTTGTAAAAGAAAAATATTTTTTGGAATATATTTTTCTAATTAATTTAATATTTTTGATATTTTTCGTTGCACATAACACTGAGTTTAGCTTGTCAGACACGCAACACTGACGTTATGAAAAAAGACACATACTCTTATAATAATGTTATGAGTCCCATCAAATGGTTGGATTGAATAAAACATCCTAAATTATGATAATATAAGGTCTATATGTGTATATATAATGAATTCTTTGGTCACTAATTATTTGATAATTTAATTGAAATCCATTTTAAAATAAAGGGAATCATTTTATTATAAATGATTTTATGCAGACAAATGTTACATAATCAGAAATTAAAACATATAAATTTTGGTTAATGATTATAATGAAATTTATATATAATATACTCAATCAATATTTTAAAATTAATCTCATGTTTTATGAGGCAAGTGATATTAATAAATCAAACTTTGAGATTAAAATATACTTTTTTTTTATAAAAAGTTGTTTTATATCCATTACTGAACATATTTCAAAAAAATGTTTTGGAAATTTTAGAAATTTTATTTGATAAAATAATGTTCATTCTTAATTTATCTCCTCCAAATTATATTAAAATGAATTTTTTATAACTTTATAATTGTATTAATTTTATAATGAGTAGTGTTAAATACTGAATTTTAATTGATATATTAATTTTTTGTTTCAATTATTTATAAATATTAATTACAAGTAAATTTTGTTTTAAATTATCATTAGTTAAACTATATATATATTAATAAAATTTATTCCATTTTATTCATTTTTATATTGAATTATTATATAAAAGTATGCTTTTGAACATTTTTACATACAAAATCCACTTTCCCATCATGTGCATAGGGTTAATTTTAAACTAATTTTTTACACTTACATGAACAAAATTTGGAAAGGTGGATTAAATATTTGGAAACATCATAATGTATATTATCTAATATGTTTAAATTAATTTTTTTAACATAATTATTTAAAAAATAGAAAAAAATTATTTAATGTGGTTAAGGTAACAAAATGTTTTTCAAGGGTTGAACTAAAAGTATAATGATTAATATAACCTAAAAACATGTCAAAAATAGATTTTATGGACATATTTAGACCCTATAATATATATTTATCATATAATAATTCATTTTAGAGCCCTTTGGAAGGTAGAAAACATGGTCCCCCATTTTTTATTTAAAAAATTACAAGAGTTCCACTCAACTCACATGTAAAGTGACACCAACTGTACACTCATTTTCACAAGTTCATTCAATTTTGGTTTTGGAAAGACCTTCTAAAATATTTTCCCAACACAATTAATCTCTTCCCATACTTTTCATTCATGTTATTAATCCAAACTAGGAATGATTTTGGTGCAAACATTAGGAAGTTACGAGAAGAAGTGGCAACGTTTTGCAACAAGAGTTTTTTATATTATTTATTCCTCCACAACAAAAAATTAATATAAAAAATTTATAAAATAATTTCACCAATATATTACATATACTTAGATGTTTTTTATTAATTTATTGCCTTTAAAAAATTCAACATTGATCAAATGGTTTACAAATTCATCATTTGTGTTTAAAGTGTATTATAGCCTCATGAACCGATTTCATTCATTTTTCCACTACCAAAAGTCATTGTTGGGTATGATTGTTTATATAATGTATATATATGATATTTAATAAATAATTATACCTCTATATTTATTATATAATACATACCTTTTACACTAAATTTTTTAGGGGATATAATAGTTTCATATGTGTGTACAGAGGACTGTCGCCTCACGAAGCGATTTGATTCATTTTCACTAACACATTATATAGAACATAATAAGAATAATGTAAATGATTATATGTGATAAAAATGAAAAAATTATGATATTAATGACATATTTATCATAATTAATAGATAATATATATAATTTTCTTTCCAAACTATTATTTCACGGAAAGATGATAACATCATTTCTATTTGTTTGGACTACCACCTTCATGGAGTGATGTAACTATCCCTTTTCATAAACACACCACTTAGATGGAATTAAAAAATATATATAAATAAATAATTTGAAATTGATTATATTATTACCTTTATGGAAATTTAAAATTATACATACCTCATTTCAATTATGATTCTTGAAATAAAAATAAATGTTTCCTATGCATATGTAAAGCCTACCATCTCCACGATCATAACAAACATAATTTCTCAAAACCATATTTCTTTAATTTCATTAATAAAATAATTAATTTATGATTTTGATAATTATTTCATTATCATTAATCTGTATATGACAGATCCTTGATCAATGTAAGAGGAATGAAAATAACAAACCGAAACATGTATGAAAAACTAAGAGGTTATTACCCAAATCATGATTTTAACAAGGAATTAGTAATTAAATATTAATAAATGTTCACAAGTGAATAAAATATGGTATAATATTTATAATTATTTTTCTATAATTTATTTATAATAAACTTATATTTATTACACATGATTTTTGAACGTCTAAAATAAAATTTGGGAGTTATGGTAAGAGATTTATTTCTCACTTTTTTATTACTGTGAGACACATGAATGATTCAGAAAATATTTATTTTATGTGGTTTTTTATACTTCCCATGATTTTATTTCATAATTATTATACTAAAAATTATGGGGATTACAAATACATTTATCTATCTCTCTTTTAAGGTAATTACTTTTCAAACGATTACCAATGTGGAAATAGATTTATGTTACAATATCATCATTTATTGGATTTTTTTATGATTAAGTCTCATGTGTTGAAATATTATGATATACCTCTCAAACATTCTCACGAATTTTCTCATAATGTTGTTATACATGATAATTTTAGGTAATAGTACCATTTTCCCACTCTTTCTCACTTACAATAATTTAGAAAAGTTTTAGGTAAAATACTCTATATTTCACTCTTTGGTCGAAATACTTTTTTCTTTAGTAACCATGTTTTCTAAAAATGGTTTCCATTTTTTTTAAAAAATTATATGGGTTATTAAAAACATTTTTACATATTTATTAATTTTATAAAATGTTTTCAATGTAATATTCATATTGTTTTCAAAATAATTCCTTTTTGGTATTTATAAAAAATGTGTAAGGAATATTTGTTTTAACATGTACCACATGAACATATATTTCCAATATCATGGAAATTAACTTCCTTGATTATTAATTTAGAAATTTTCAAAAATATTTTTAATTAAATGGATAATAAATTTTTTTATGATTTTTTACTTATAAAATGTTATTTTAAAATAAAATTTATTTTCCTATGGAAATTTCCCACGTGATCTATGAAAAACATTCAACATTTAAGATGATATCCTTTTATGTAACAAATGAATCTATAGAGAAATGAACCTAGGATAATAATATTAATCTTTCTAAGAATGTCTTAACATGAAAATATGTTTGTGAAACCTATTTCTATTCTATGGGTTATACCACGAAAAAATTCATCAAAAACCCACTTCTTTTTCCAAATGGTATGATATGATAAAATGATGAAATTATTATAAAACAGATATATTTTACAAATACTATTTTATGATGAAATTTTTATGAAACCCATTTCATTTCATGGGTTATGATATAATGAATGTTTAATGATATTATGGCGCACATATCTATGATTTTTATTTTGTGACGGGTGGGGCCTATATCTCCCTCTAATAAATTGACTAAATATGGATAAATCATGAGTAAATATGTTATGAATGTAAATCATTATATGTTCACAATGTTATGAGTAAACCCAGTTACATGTTCAAAATTTTATTCATTATTGTGATTACATCTTCACAGTTCTATTCATGGACCTATCTTTCATGTCCATAATGTTATAATTGGAAGTTATTGTATGAACATAAGTTTATGTGAGGGATTGATTTCATGTATTTAAATTAATGAGAGAACCTATCTCTATTTATACATGTTCATAATGTTATAATCTCATGTGTATGATAAAAATATATGTATTATTCTAATATCAATCACTTATGGCTTATGTTCATTTATTCCATTATAATTCATGTATTTTGAACATCCAATATTAAATATATAACTAATATTATGATCTTCGATATGAAGTGTATTGTTTTCAAAATTTATTCTCCTGTTATTAGACCCTAATGTTCATATTATGATTAAATAACCGAATTTTTCCCTATAATAAGCATCAAAGCTGTAAAGAAACGTAAAATTCAAGGAATGTTTTTTTCTTAATTTTTTTTGGAATTTTACAAGAACGCAGTTTCTGACGGCACCTGAATCCGAGGCCCGGTGTGCCTGAAATCATTTTCCAAAGTTTAGCTTGGGTACGTTCAGTGAACGAACGAGCGGGGTTTTCTAGATTTTGAACCGGTGCTCGGAGTTGAATTCTGAGGACACCGATGGAATCGCAGTGCGGGTATTTTCTTAGAAACTCCTTCTCCAGAGTTGCGTTTGCTCGGGTGTGGTTTTTAATTTTTGGGGTTAAGTTATGAAATAAAATAAAAGGGGTGCGACAATTTTATTTTATTTCACTTAAAGACGCTTAACCTAAATTAACCGGATAAGGTGGGACCAACAATATCTTACCCACATGATAGGATATTTGTGAGGTGGGGCCTGCACGAGCCCCACCGTTTCTTCCCTCCTAAGTAACGAACCCGCAACCCCCCTTTTAATGAAAGTCAAACCTTACGTTTTTCGGGTTAAGAAATGCCTCATTAAATTGAGTGGTTAAATTGTTACAATTAATTCTTTGAATTAATTGTTCGTTTCTTATCTTTTTAATTTCAAAAGCATAGGTTGATAATAAAATAAGTGTTGAACTTATTTTATTTCATTGGTTGGGTTTTGTTAAAGCTTTAGGAGAAAATAAGAGAGGATTCTTCATTCTTCGATGAAGAATGCGAAGAACGCTCTACCGCCAACGAACAACGCCAACCTCCATCAGCGAGAGACACCTTCCTCGGAGATCGCCTAACGCCAGCAACGTTCCTTCCATGGTGATCCTCTTCTTCCGCGACAACCCTCTTCTTCCGCGACGGTTAATTCCGCGACGAACGCTCGTGCGACGACAACGTTGAGGTAGGGGTTTATTTTCTTGTGATTACTTCCGTCGTTTTCCCCCTTTCAATTGAACCACCTGTTATCGCATTAACGGGAGGAGGTCGGACCGCACAAACATGGCCGACACTCCTCCCCTTTTGGTTGTTGATTTTTGGTGCGGCGAGCAAGGCAATGCGGTGCCGAAGCACTGCGCGGACATTGTAAAAAGGGAGAGCGGAGAAGCACGGCGTCGTCGCACCGCGCCGTTGGAAGCAACAAATCCACGACGTCGTTGCGCCGCGCCGTAGAAGATGAACAAAAGATGCGGCGCCGTCGCGCCGCGCCGGAGGACCTCAGAAGCACCGCGGTTGGAGCGAGGCCGCGGCGGAGGGGCGCAGCGCCGTCGCGCCCTGTCGGACGGACAAAGGGCGCAACCGGTTCCGGGCCGCGGCGGAGCAGGGGAAACCGGCGGCCGGTTCCGGGCCGCCGGCGTCGGAGTGAGGGGACCGGCCCCTACCGGTCCCGTGATGGCAGCAGCCGGCCGGCCAGCCGGGCCGGCCGGTCAGAGGAAATCGCCGGGGGTCGTAACCCCCGGCCGGCCAGCTGAGCTGCCCCATAAAGGGGCCGCGGTTTCCCCACGCGGGGGCAGCGCCCCCCGCACCCAAAACGGCTCAGCCGTTCGGCCGAGCCCCTGGCCACTGTGCAAGCGCGCCGCGCGCCAGGCCGGTCTGCCAGACCAGGCCGCCAGGCCGGGCCGCGCTCAGGCCGGGTCAGGCCATGCCCAAGCGGGCCGGATCCGGACTCGGGTCGGGTCGACCCAGTTCGGGCCGACCCCGGCGGTACCGGGCCGGGTCGGACCGGGCCTGAACCCCCTAATACCAAACCTTTTTCAGTCTGTTGCTCATCACTTGAGCTATGGGCCTCCGATCGACACATCCTCAGTTGCGATACGATCCTTGGATCGAGGCGGTCGTTTCGGTATATCTCACTCAAGGTTTTGGAATACTTTGGGTTCGGCCGGGTTGGTTCGTCCACGAAACCAACCGGGCCCTCGGAGCAGAAACGCTCATAACTTGAGTTCTGGACGTCCGAATGATGTGCCATCAACTTTGTTGGATTCCTCTTAGTGAGACAGAACTTTTCGATTACTCCGCTCGAGGTTTGAATGCATTTGGAGTACGGTCGGGTTGGTTTTTCTTTAAAAACCAATCGGGCCCCTGGAATGAAAAAGCCAATAACTCTCAGACTGGGCGTCCGATTGACGCGCCGTCTGTGACGTTGATTTCCTGTTGGCGATACGGAACTTTTGGATACATCAAATCCGGACTTTGTGTCAGTTGATGTATCAGCCCCTCGGCTCGTGGAGCGGACCCTCCCGAACGAGCTTGCTGTGTGCGGAAACCCTAGAGCTAGCTACGACTACTACGACGACGACTGTACAGAGATGCTCAATGGATTTGATGGGGATGACTACAACACTCAGTGATCCTACGTGGATCAGTGCTACCGATCCTGTGTGGGTCCAATCCTGTGTGGGTCAGCGCTCAACGGTCCTATGTGGGCCAGCGCCTACAGATCCTGTGTGGGTCCTATCCTGTGTGGGTCTTTGCGGGGGTTAGTTACCTTTCGATCCTTTGTGGGTCAGATCCTTTATGGGTCATTGCGGGGGTTATTTACCTTTTGATCCTTTGTGGGTCATTGCGGGGGTTAGTTACCTATCGATCCTTTGTGGGTCAGATCCTTTGTGGGTCCGACGACTTAGATGAATCAGTGGCAATATCTGATCATCTCTATCGTCTTACGAAAAAGTATACCTGTGTGAGTTGAATCCTATTTTTCTTTCCTATGTGGATTGTGTTGAGCTATCCTGTGTGGATTTACGTTTTTCTTTCCTGTGTGGACTGGGTTTTACATGGGCTCGGAAGTTGGACTGTACTGGAATTGATGACTTAGGTATATGTATGGGCATATACCTAAGCAGTGTCGAATGTTACTTCGTGACTGTACCTTTCCTTTGTGGATTATCATTTGTGGATTCTGGGAGACCTCCTAGGGTCTCGGGGTCCCTACTGAGTATCTTATACTCACCCCTGCACGGGCTATGCCAGCACTACGTTGTGTTGGTTGCAGACGACGGACAATGCTGATCGTGGTTGAGGCTTGCAGAGAAAGACGGTACCTAGAGGTGGACCACCGGGCGGGACATTCTCGGAGCAGACGGCTAGACCTGAGGATCTGTGGAGGCTATCTGTACTCACCCTTCTGGTGGGAATTCTAGTGGATAGCTCGACGTTGCGGCCTTACTTTTAGTTGATTTTTTCCCTTTCTAGTTGTACTTTACTTTCAGTTTGGGTTTGTATTCTGGCCCACTTACTTTTTCCGCACTTACTATTGTACCCAGTTTTTATTTAGTATTTACTTATACTTCTTGCTTTCTCTGTGGTGTTTGTTTACTTTACAAAGGCAATTCCTTCCCTTTTAACCGGTATTCACGCCTTGGTGCTAGTCGCCAGCCCTTGGCCTATGGAAAGTGGGCTTGGGGTAGTCACGGCTCGGGCCCCGAGGACAGGTAGTGACAATTTGGTATCAAAGGAGTTCGGTTCTACCGCAGAACTTTAGACTCTGATCTTTTTCTATGTGAAGCAATAGTGTTAAGTGTATTGAGTTTGGTTATTAGTCCAGGGAGTCCAGTGTTGGTGCGGCGGCCGACGTATCCATACACTAGGACCCTGACTTCTGATTTCCGACTTAATGCATGAAAACATTGATTGCATGTGTGTTTCAAGTTTTCTTTGTGATTACCTTGTGTCAGCTCACCAGGTATACTGTTTTGACCGTGGCTCACCTATTTCTTTTCAGGATGGCCCCACGACATCAACTAGCTAGGGTTCCGAGAGTTGTGTGTGACGACAGCCCACCGAGCGACGTGGCCTCGGTATAGGGCCAATTGACAGGTGAGGCACCGGTGGTACCTTTACCCGCTGAGCCCCCGATGCTTCCATCCCCAGCCGCTGACGATGCACATCACCTTATTGCATTGCACGCGTTCCAGCGCTAGCGACCGCCCAGGTTCCGCGGGGAGACAGACGCCCAGGCAGCCGAGGATTGGCTGGAGGCAGTGGTACGAGTTTTCAGGTTAGTGAGGACACCAGCAGACCTCATGGTGATCCTTGCTGCGAGCCTACTACACGCGGCAGCGGGCCGATGGTGGAGCTTGATGCTCTAAGTGCACGATGATGCATCTCTCCTCTGGACGGACATTGAGAGCCTCTTTCGCTCAGAGTTCGTCCCAGCCACCCTTCGTGCGGTGCGCTTCCAGGAGCTTCTACAGCTGCGGCAGGGCAGCTTGACGGTCGCCTAGTACTCGACGAGATTTACTGACCTCTCGCGCTACTCGACAGACATGGTACGAGACCCATTCTTCTGGGCCCGGACCTTTGAGCAGGGATTGAGACATGAGATTAGGGCATCACTGATCTTCCTCAGCATTCCGACTCAGGAAGGAGTACTGGAGCGAGCCCTTTTGATCGAGAGCTTCTTTACTGAGCCTTCTTCAGCAGTGAGACCTACCGCGGGGCGGCACGTAGGAGAGTCTTCTGCAGCAGGCAGTCGACAGATGACTCATGGGTCCAGGCAGACCAGACCCTCAGGCAAACGACCTCAGGACACTGGCTCAGCAGTGCGGGGCACACAACGCGGAGCCAGTCATTCGAGAGGCAGGAAGTGCTACACATGCAGCAGGCAGGGCCACATGGCTCGTGACTGCCCGACCCTTCGTGCTGAGGAGCAGTAGACAGTTGAGGGGCCACCCAAGAAGAGGTAGAGGGTCAGTCGTGGCGGTCTTCACGGAGAAGGCGGATGAGGCAGAGGAGTTGGATGAGCAGCAGGTGGTGGGAGACTCTTTGAGGCTCTACCACCACCACCACCTGGATGTCCACCGCGGCCACAGGGAGCTGGCGGGCAGAGACAGGCACAGATCCAAGCAGCGGAGGCCTACACCCACGGCGCGCCTGAGATGATTCGAGGTACTATCTGTGTATATTCCACCCTTGCAGCAGTTCTTATAGACACATGAGCGAGTCACTCTTTCATAGCCGCTACCCTTGTTCGGAGCACAGAGATTCCGACAGAGCCGTTGGCTCGATCCTTATGGCTAGAGACTCCTATGGGAGAAGACTCGATGATTACGAACTGGTTCCGGCAGTGTGAGCTTACTCTAGGAGGCGAGAGTTTCGGCTGGGATCTTCATGTAGCGGCATCGAGGACTTACGATGTCATCTTGGGAATGGGTTGGTTATCTACAGTCCATGCACAGATTGACTGTATTAGGCCCAAGGTGCAATGTGTACGCACCGACGGGAGCAGGTTCACCTTCACCGGTGAGAAGGGAGCCTTCGCAGCACAAGATGGACTTCCACAGAGGAGAGGACAACCCATCACTCATCAGTTTCCTAGCCTCATCCTAGGAGCATTTGACGTGCGGAGTCCTAGTTTTCCTATATTGGTGGATCAGTATACGGATGTCTTTCCCGACGACGTTCCAGGACTACCTCCTCACAGAGAGGTAGAATTTTATATTGATATGTACCCCGGGATAGCCCCGATATCCACTCCAGCATATCATATGGCCCCCACTAAGCTTCGAGAGCTACGGGTACAGTTGGAGGACTTGCAGGGCAAGGGATTCATCCGACCCAGTGTTTCACCTTGGGCTTCCCCGATATTGTTCGCCAAGAAGGTAGACGGGAGCTTGCGACTTTGTGTCGACTATCGTCACCTGAAACAGGTGACAGTGAGGAACAAGTATCCGCTACAAAGGATTGATGACCTCTTCGATCAGCTCAAGGGATCACGGTGGTTCTCAAAGATAGACCTCAGGTCAGGTTATCATCAGCTCAATGTTCGGGATGAGGACCTGCAGAAGACGACCTTCAGATGTCGGTATGGCCACTATGAGTTCTTGGTTATGCCATTTGGCGTAACCAATGCTCCAGTAGTGTTCATGGGCCTCATGAACAGGATCTTTTAGCCATACCTCGATCGATTTTTCATGGTCTTCATCAACAACATTTTGATATACTCGACAACTGAGGAGGAGCACGCATACCACTTGCGGGTTATACTAGACACACTTCGAGAGCACCAGCTTTATGGAAAGATCTCGAAGTTTCAGTTCTGGATACGCGAGGTCCAATTCATGGGACATGTCATCTCTGAGGCGGGAGTTGTGATGGATCCTGCGAAGACCGAGGCAGTGCTAGCTTGGGAGCCACCCAGGAGCGTGACGGAGGTGCGGAGTTTCTTGGGACTTGCTGGGTACTATCATAGATTTTTTCCAGACTTCTCCAGAGTTTCGGCACCACTCTCATCTCTTACGAAGAAGGGAAAACCCTTTGTGTGGTCAGACAGATGTCAGTAGAGCTTCCAAGAGCTGAGACAGAGATTGAATAGCGCCCCTATCTTGAGGTTGTCGGAGGAGGGAGTAGGGTACGTAGTCTACTACGATGCATGAAGGACTGGACTCGGATGTGTCCTGATGCAGGAGCGGGCAGTGATCACCTATGGATCATGTTAGTTGAGGCCGTATGAGAAGAACTACGCTACCCTTGACCTGGAGTTAGCAGAAGTGGTCTTCGGTCTGAAGACATGGTGACACTACCTGTTGGGAGAGCGCTTTACAGTTTTTTTCTGACCATTAGAGTCTCAGGTGCATCTTCTCTCCGAAGGACTTGAACCTGAGATAGCAGCGATGGCTCGAGTTCCTACAGGACTATGACTTTGAGATATTCTATACTCCTGGAAAGGGGAACGTGGTAGCCGATGCTCTCAGCAGGAGGACGGGCATTCAGCAACTTGAGGAGGCGTCAGAGCAGCTAGCCGCTTTGGAGATATCCTTCATGGATAGAGATGGAGCATCCTTCCTTCAGTCTCTCACAGTCACCCCTCCATTACTGCAGCGGGTCAGAGAGGCACAGCGTGGGGACGCTGACTGTGAGACGCGGTGTGCACAGATATCCTTAGGATAGGCAGCTGATGGTTTCTCCTTTGGAGAAGAGAACGACGTCCTTTTCAGAGGACGTACCTTGGTACCAGTTGCTTTACGGGAGGAGGTGCTGAGAGAGTTTCACACTTCTCCTTTGGCGGTACATCCTGGAGTGGCGAAGATGTGCCAGGATCTCAGACGACAGCACTGGTGGCTGGGCATGAAGAAGGTTGTGGCAGAGTTCTTTTCTCGATGCCTCACCTTCCAGCAGGTGAAGGCAGAGCATTAGGTACCAGCCGGCTTGGTACAGCCCTTGGAGATCCCGGATTGGAAGTGGGATGGGATATCTATATACTTTGTGACTGGACTTCCACGCACTACCAGAGGTCACAACTCCATTTGGGTGATTATCGACCGACTCACCAAGTCGGCTCACTTATTACCCATCAGAGAGCAGGGCTCAGTGGATAGCTTGGGATGACTCTACGTTCATAATATTGTATGGCTTCATGGTGTGCCATCATCTATCGTCTCTGATCGAGATGCTCGCTTTACTGCCCGGATTTGGAAGGGGTTGTAGGAGGCATTCAGGACGCAGATACGTCTGAGCACTGCCTTTCACCCTCAGACGAATGGTCAGATGGAGAGGACCATTCAGACTCTCGAGGACATGCTCCGTGCATGTTTCCTCGACTTTGGTCGCAGCTGGGAGGACCACTTACCCTTGGTGGAGTTCGCGTACAACAACATCTACCACTCCACCATCGGGATGTTACCATACAAGGCGTTTTACGACTGACCTTGCAGATCTCCTTTGTGCTGGACAGACCCTGGGGAGTCAGCACTTGTGGGACCAGAGATGGTCCAGGCCATGACAGAGAAGGTCCAGGTCATCCAGGAGAAGATGAGTATAGCTCAGAGCCGGCAGAAGTCTTATGCTGATAGGAGGCGGAGGCCACTAGAGTTCGAGGATGGAGACCATGTCTTCTTGCGTGTCTCACCTCGACGTGGATTACAGAGATTTGGCCAAGTTGGCAAGTTGTCTCCACGCTTCATCGGACCATTCCAGGTCCTCAGTAGGATTGGCGAGGTGGCTTATTGCCTGGCTCTACCACCTCAGTTTCAACGGGTGCACGACGTCTTCCACGTATCCCAGCTGAGGAGATACGTGCACGACCTGATGCATATCATTGACCATGGGGAGATGGACGTTGATGATGGGGAGAATTTTGCAGAGGTCCCGATGGAGATCGAGGATCGACAGGAGCGGGTCCTACGTGGACGGTAGATTCCTCTTGTGTGCATCAGATGGCAGCATGAGAACCTCCAGGAGAGCACTTGGGAGCGGGAGGCTCAGATGCGTGCTCAGTACCCACATTTGTTTCCCTAGTTTATGATGTATCTTTACGGGGACGTAAAGCCCTGAGGTGGGAGTGATTTAACACCCACAAAATTCAAGGAAATTTTATTCTTAATTTTCTTTGTAATTTTACAAGAACACAGTTTCTAACGGCACCTGATTCCGAGGCCTGGTGTGCCCGGAATCATTTTCCAAAGTTTAGCTCGGGTACGTTCAGTGAACGAACGAGCGGGGTTTTCTAACTTTTTAACCGTTGCTCGGAATCGAATTCTGAGGACACCGATGGAATCCGTGTGCCGGTATTTTCTTAGAAACGCCTTCTCCGGAGTTACGTCTGCTCGGGTGTGGTTTTTAATTTTTGGGGTTAAGTTATGAAATAAAATAAAAGGGGTGCGACAATTTTATTTTATTTCACTTAAAGCCGCTTAACCTAAGTTAAGCGGATAAGGTGGGACCCACAATATCCTACCCACTTGGTAGGATATTTTTGAGGTGGGGCCCGACGAGCCCCACTGTTTTTTCCCTCCTATGTAACGCACCCGCAACCCCCCTTTTAATGAATGTAAAACCTTACATTTTTCTGGTTAAGAAACGCCTCCTTAAATTGAGCAGTTAAATCGTTACAATTAATTCTTTGAATTAATTGTTCGTTTCTTATATTTTGAATTTCAAAAGCTTAGGTTGATAATAAAAGAAGTGTTGAACTTATTTTATTTCGTTGGTTGGGTTGTGTTAAAGCTTTGGGAAAAAATAAGAGAGGATTCTTCATTCTTCGACGAAGAACGTGAAGAATGCTCTACCACCAACGAAGAACACCAACCTCTGTCGGTGAGAGACGCCTTCCTCGGAGATCACCTAACGCCAGCAATGTTCCTTCCCCATCGATCCTCTTCTTCCGCGACGAACCTCTTCTTCCGCGATGGTTAATTCGGCGACGAATGCTCGTGCGACGACAACGTTGAGGTAGGGGTTTATTTTCTTGTGATTACTTCCGTCGTTTTTCCCCTTTCAATTGAACCGCCTGTTATCGCATTAACGGGAGGAGGTCGGACCGCACGAACATGGCTGACACTCCTCCCATTTTGGTTGTTGATTTTTGATGTGGTGATCAAGGAAACGCGGTGCCGAAGCACCGCGCGGACATTGTAAAAAGGGAGAGTGGAGAAGCGCGGCGCTGTCGCTCCGCGCCGTTGGAAGAAAAAAATCCGCTGCGCCGTTGCGCCGCACCGTAGAAGATGAACAAAAGACGAGGCACCGTTGCGCCGCACCGGAGGACCTTAGAAGCACCATGGCCGGAGTGAGGCCGTGGCAGAGGGGCGCGACGCCATCATGCCGCACCAGAAGGATGAAGGCCGCGGCCGGTTCTGGGCCGCGGCGGAGCAGGGGAAACCGGTGGCCGGTTCCGGGCCGCCGGCATCGGAGCGAGGGGACAGGCCCCTGCCGGTCCCGTGATGGCGGAAGCCGGCCGGTCAGAGGAAATCGCCGGGGGTCGTAACCCCCGGCCGGCCAGCTGAGTGGCCCCATAAAGGGGCTGCGGTTTCTCCACGCGGGGGCAGCGCCCCCTCACCCGAAACGTCTCGGCCGTTCGGCCGAGCCCCTGGCCAGCGCGCCGGGCCGGCTGCCATGGCCGGTCTGCCAGACCGGGCTGCCAGGCTGGGCCGCGCCCAAGCAGGCCGGACCCGGACTCAGGTCGGGTCATCCCGGTTTAGGCCGACCCTGGGGGTATCGGGCCGGGTCGGACCGGGCCCGAACCCCCTAATACCAAACCTTTTTTGGCCGGTTGCCCATAAAATGAGCTACGAGCCTCCGACCGACACACCGTCAGTTGCGATACGATCCTTGGATCGAGACGGTCGTTTCGGTATATCACACACAAGGTTTCGGAATACTTTGGCTTTGGCCGGGATGGTTCGTACTCGAAACAAACCGGGCCCTCGGAGCGGAAACGCGCATAACTTGAGTTTCGGACGTCCGAATGACATGCCGTCGACTGTTCTGGATTCCTCTTAGTGAGACGGAACTTTTGGCTTACTCCGCTCGAGTTTTGGACGCAGTTGGAGTACGATAGGGTTGGTTTTTCATTAAAAACCAATCGGGACCCTAGAATGAAAAAGCCAATAACTCTCAGACCGAGCGTCCGATTGACGCGCCGTCTGTGACGTTGAGTTCCTGTTGGTGATACTGAACTTTTGGATACATCAACTCCAGACATTGTGTCAGTTGATGTATCAGCCCCTCGGCTCGTGGAGTGGACCCTCCCGAACATGCTTGCTGTGTGCGGGAACCCTAGAGCTAGCTGTGACTACTACAACGACGACTGTACAGAGATCCTCAGTGGATTCGATGACAACGACTACAACACTCAGTGATCCTATGTGGATCAGTGCTACCGATCCTCTGTGGGTTCGATCCTGTGTGGGTCAGCGCTCAACGGTCAAGTGTGGGCCAACGCCTATAGGTCTTGTTTGGGTCCTATCCTGTGTGGGTCTTTGCGTGGGTTAGTTACCTTTTGATCCTTTGTGGGTCATTGCAGGGTTTAGTTACCTTTCGATCCTTTGTGGGTCAGATCCTTTGTGGGTCAGATCCTTTGTGGGTCATTGCGGGGGTTAGTTACCTATCGATCCTTTGTGGGTTAGATCCTTTGTGGGTCATTGAGGGTGTTGGTACCTATCGATCCTTTGTGGGTCCGACGGCTTAGATGAATCAGTGGAAATATTTGATCATCTCTATCGTCTTACGAAGAAGTATACCTGTGTGAGCTGAATCCTGTTTTGATTTCTGATGTGGATTCTGTTGTGCTATCCTGTGTGGATTTACGTTTTGCTTTCCTGTGTGGACTGGGTTGTACATGGGCTCGGAAGTTGGAGCGTACTGAAATTGATGACTTAGGTATATGTATGGGCATATACCTAAGCAGTGTCAAATGTTACTCAGTGACTGTATCTTTCCTTTGTGGATTATCCTTTATGGATTCTGGGAGACCTTCGGGGGTCTCGGGGTCTCTACTGAGTAGCTTATACTCACCCCTGCACGGGCTATGCATGCACTAGGTTGTGTTGGTTGCAGACGACGGACAATGCTTATCGTGGTTGAGGCTTGTGAAGGAGGATGGTACCTGGAGGTGGACCACGAGGTGGGATGTTCTCGGAGCAGACGGCTGGACCCGAGGAGCTGTGGAGGCTATCTGTACTCACCCTTCAGGTGGGAATTCCAGTGGACAGCTCGACGTTGCGGCTTTACTTTTAGTTTCTATTTTCCCTTTCTAGTTGTACTTTACTTTCAGTTTGGGTTTGTATTCTGGCCCACTTACTTTTTCTCCACCTACTGTTGTACCCAGTTTTTTCTTAGTATTTACTTCTACTGTTTGATTGCTCTGTGGTATTTGTTTACTTTACAAAGGCAATGCCTTCCCTTTTAACCGGGATTTATGCCTTGGTGCTAGTCTCCAGCCCATGGCCTATGGAAGGCGGGCTTGGGGTAGTTGCGGCTCGGGCCCCGATGATGGGTAGTGACAAATTGGTATCAAAGGAGTTCGGTTCTACCACAGAACTTTGGACTCTAATCTTTTTATATGTGAAGAAATAGTGTTAAGTGCATTGAGTGTGGTTATCAGTCCAGGGAGTCCAGTGTTGGTGCGGTGGCCGATGTATCTGTACACCAGGACCCTGACTTCTGATTTCCGACTTAATGCACGAAAACATTGATTTCATGTGTGTTTCTAGTTCTCTTTGTGATTACTTTGTGTCAGCTCACTAGGTATACTATTTTGACCATGGCAAACCTGTTTCTTTTCAGGATGGCCCCACGATGGCAGCTAGCTAGGGTTTCGAGAGTTTTGTGTGACGATAGCCCACCGAGCGATGAGGCCTCGGTACAGGGCCATTTGACAGCTGAGGCACCGACGGTACCTTTACCCGCTGAGCCACCGATGCTTCCATCCCCAGCCGCTGACGATGCACATCGCCTTATTGCACTGCATGAGTTCCAGTGCCAGTGACCGCCCAAGTTCTTCCGGGTGACGGACCCCCAGGCAGCCGAGGATTGGCTGGAGGCAGTGGTAGGAGTTTTCAGGTTAGTGAGGACACCAGCAGACCACATGGTGATCCTCACTGCAAGCCTACTACACGTGGAAGCGGTCTAATGGTGGAGCTTGATGCTCCAGGTGCATGATGATGCCTCTCTCCTCTGGATGGACATTGAGAGCCTCTTTTTCTTAGAGTTCGTCCCAACCACCCTCAGTGCGGTGCGCATCTAGGAGCTTCTACCGCTACGGCAGGGAAGCTTGACGGTCACCCAGTACTCGGCGAGATTTACCGATCTCTCGCGCTACTCGAAAGAAATGGTACAAGACCCATTATTTTGGGCCCAGACCTTTCAGCAGGGATTGAGACATGAGATCAGGGCTTCACTGATCTTCCTCAGCATTCCGACTCAGGCGGGAGTACTGGAGCAAGCCCTTTTGATCGAGAGCTTCCTTGCTGAGCCTTCTTGTGCAGTGAGACCTACCGCGGGGCGGCACGTAGCAGAGTCTTCTACAGCAGGCAGTCGACGGATTACTCATGGGTCCAGGCAGACCAGACCCTCAGGCAGACTACCGTAGGACACTGGCTCCGTAGTGCGGGGTACACAGCGTGGAGCCAGTCTTTCGAGAGGTAGACAATGCTACACATGCGGTGGGAAGGGCCACATGGCTCGTGACTGCTCGACCCTCCGTGCTGAGGAGCATCAGACGGTTGAGGGGCCACCCAAGCATAGGCAAAGGGTCGACCATGGTGGTCCACAAGGAGCAAGCAGACGAGGCAGAGGAGCTGGCCGAGAAACAGGTGGTGGGCGACTCTTTGAGGCTCTACCACCACCACCACCAGGATGTCCACCCCAGCCACAGGGAGCTGGCAGGCAGAGACAGGAACAACTCCAGGCAGCAGAGGCCTACGCCCACGGCGCGCCCGAGATGATTCGAGGTACTATCTGTGTCTATTCCACCCTTACTGAAGTTCTTATAGACACAGGAGCGAGTCACTCGTTCATAACCGATGCCCTTGTTCAGAGCTCGGAGATTCCGACAGAGCCGTTGGCTCGATCCTTACAGCTAGAGACTCTTACGGGAGAAGACTCGATGATTACGCACTGGTGCTGGCAGTGTGAGCTTACTCTAGGAGTTGAGAGCTTCGGCTGGGATCTTCATGTTGTGGCATCGAGGCCTTACGACGTCATCTTGGGCATGGATTGGTTTTCTACAGTCCATGCATAGATTGACTGTATTAGGCGCAAGGTGCGATGTGTACGCACCGATGGGAGCAGTTTCACCTTCACCGGCAAGAAGGGAGCCTTCAAAGCACAGGATGGACTTCCGCAGAGGAGAGGACAACCGATCACTGATCAGTTGGCTAGCCTCATCCAAGGAGCAGTTGACGTGAAGAGTCCTAGTTTTCCTACAGTGGTGGATTAGTATACAGATGTCTTTCCCGACGACGTTCTAGGACTACCTCCTCGCAAAGAGGTAGACTTTTATATTGATCTGTACCCCGAGACAGCCCCGATATCCAATCCACCATATCGGATGGCCCCCACTGAGCATCGAGAGCTACGGGTACAGTTGGAGGACTTGCAGGGCAAGGGATTCATCCGACCCAGGCTTTCACCCTGGGCTTCCCCGATATTGTTCTCCAAGAAGGCGGACGGGAGCTTGCGACTTTGTGTCGACTATCATCACCTGAACTAGGTGACAGTGAGGAACAAGTATCCGCTACCGAGGATTGATGACCTCTTCGATCAGCTCAAGGGAGCACAATGGTTCTAAAAGATAGACCTCAGGTCAGACTATCATCAGCTCAAAGTTCGGGATGAGGACATGCAGAAGACGGCCTTCAGATGTCGGTATGGCCACTATGAGTTCTTGGTTATTCCATTCGGTGTAACAAATGCTCTAGAAGTGTTCATGGGCCTCATTAACAGGATCTTTCAGCCATACCTTGATCGATTTGTCATGGTCTTCATCGATGACATTTTGATATACTCGACGACTGAGGAGGAGCACGCCTACCACTTGCAGGTTATACTAGAAAAACTCCAAGAGCACCAAATTTATGGCAAGCCCTCGAAGTGTCAGTTTTGGATATGCGAGGTCCACTTCTTGGGACATGTCATCTCTGAGGTGGGAGTTGCGGTGGTTCCTGCGAAGATCGAGGCAGTGCTAGCTTGGGAGCCACCCAGGAGCGTGACAAAGGTGCAGAGTTTCTTGGGACTAGCTGGATACTATCAGAGATTTGTGCCATACTTATCCAGAGTTGTGGCACCAATCTCAGCTCTTACAGAGAAGTGGAAACCCTTTGTGTGGTTAGATAGATGTCAGTAGAGCTTCCAGGAGCTGAGACAAAGATTGACCAGCACCCCTATCTTGAGGTTGCCGAAGGAGGGAGTAGGGTACGTAGTCTACTGCGATGCATCAGGGAATAGAATCAGATGTGTCATGATGCAGGAGCGAGCAGTGATCGCTTATGGATCACGTCAGTTGAGGCCGCATGAGCAGAACTACGCTACCCTTGAACTGGAGTTAGCAGCAGTGGTATTCGGTCTGAAGACGTGGCGACACTACCTGTTGGGCGAGCACTTTATAGTCTTTTCATACCATCAGAGTCTCAGGTACATCTTCTCTCATAAGGACCTGAACCTGAGACAGCGGCGATGGCTCGAGTTCCTACAGGACTATGACTTTGAGATAGTCTATACTCTTGGAAAGGGGAACATGGTAGCCGATGCTCTCAGCAGGAGGACGAGCATTCAGCTACTTGAGGAGGCGTCAGAGCAGCTAGCCACTTTGCAGATATCCTTCGTGGATAGAGATGGAGCATCCTTCCTTCAGTCTCTCACAGTCACCCCTCCACTACTGCAGCGGGTCAGAGAGGCACATCGTGGGGACGCTGACTGTGAGACGCGGCGTGCACAGATATCCTCAGGACATGCACCTGATGGTTTCTCCTTTGGAACATAGCACGACGTCCTCTTCAGAGGACGTACCTTGGTACTAGTTGCTTTACGGGAGGAGGCGCTGAGAGAGTTTCACACTTCTCCTTTGGCAGTACATCATGGAGTGGCGAAGATGTTCCAGGATCTCAGACGACAGCACTGGTGGCCAGGAATGAAGAAGGTTGTGGCAGAGTTCGTTTCTTGATGCCTCACCTGCCAGCAGGTGAAGGCAGAGCATCAGGTACCAGCCAGCTTGGTACAACCCTTGGAGGTCCCAGAGTGGAAGTGGGACGGGATATCTATGGACTTCGTGACTGGACTTCCACGCACTACCAGAGGTCACAACTCCATTTGGGTGATTGTCGACCGACTCAACAAGTTGGCTCACTTATTAACCATCAGGGAGCAGGGCTCAGTGGAGAGCTTGGGACGTCTCTACATTCAGGAGATTGTACGGCTTCACGGTGTGCCATCATCTATCGTCTTCGATCGAGATGCTCGCTTTACTGCCCGGATTTGGAAGCGGTTGCAGGAGGCATTCGAGACGCAGCTACGTCTGAGAACTGCCTTTCACCCTCAGACGAATGGTCAGATAGAGGGGACCATTCAGACTTTCGAGGACATGCTCCGTGCACGTGCCCTCGACTTTGGTCGCAGCTGGGAGGACCACCTTCCCTTGGTGGAGTTCGCGTACAACAACATCTACCACTCCACCATCGGGATGGCACCATACAAGGCATTGTACGACCGACCTTGCAGATCTCCTTTGTGCTGGACAGACCCTGGGGAGTCAGCACTTGTGGGACCAGAGATGATCCAGGCCATGACAGAGAAGGTCCAGGTCATCCAGGAACGGATGAGGACAGCTCAGAGCTGGTAGAAGTCTTGTGCTGATAGGAGGTAGAGGCCACTAGAGTTCGAGGATGGCGACCACGTCTTCTTGCGTGTCTCACCTCAACGTGGATTACAGAGATTTGGCCGAGGTGGCAAGTTGTATCCATGCTTCATTGGACCATTCCAGGTCCTCAGTAGGATTGGCGATGTGGTTTATTACTTGGATCTACCACCTCAGTTGCACCGGGTGCACGACGTCTTCCACGTATCCCAGCTGAGGAGATACGTGCACGACTCGACGCGTATCATTGACCATGGAGATCTAGACGTTGATGATGGGGCGACTTTTGTGGAAGTCCCGATGGAGATCGAGGATCGATAGGAGTGGGTCCTACGTGGACGGTCGATTCCTCTAGTGCGCATCAGATGGCAGCACGGGAACCACTAGGAGAGCACTTGGGAGCGGGAGGCTTAGATGTGTGGTCAGTACCCACATTTGTTTCCCTAGATTATGATGTATCTTTATGGGGATATAAAGCCCTGAGGTGGGAGTGATTTAAAGACTCATAAAATTCAAGGGAATTTTTTTATTAATTTTGTTTGGAATTTTACAAGAACGCAGTTTCGGAAGGCACCTGATTCCGACGCCCGGTGTGCCCGGAATCATTTTCCGAAGTTTAGCTCGGGTACATTCAGTGAACGAACGAGCGAGGTTTTCTAACTTTTTAACTAGTGCTCGGAATCAAATTCCGAGGACACCGATGGAATCCCAGCGCCGATATTTTATTTGAAATGCCTTCTCCGGAGTTGCGTTTGCTCGGGTGTGGTTTTTAATTTTTGGGGTTAAGTTATGAAATAAAATAAAAGGGGTGCGACAATTTTATTTTATTTCACTTAAAGCCGCTTAACCTAAGTTAAGCGGATAAGGTGGGACCCACAATATCCTACACACTTGGTGGGATATTTGTGAGGTGGGGCCTGTACGAGCCCCACTGTTTCTTCCCCCCTAAGTAATGCACCCGAAACCCCCCTTTTAATGAAAGTCAAACCTTACGTTTTTCTGGTTAAGAAAGGCCTCATTAAATTGAGCAGTTAAATCGTTAAAATTAATTCATTGAATTAATTGTTCGTTTCTTATCTTTTTAATTTCAAAAGCATAGGTTGATAATAAAATAAGTGTTGAACTTATTTTATTTCGTTGGTTGGGTTGTGTTAAATCTTTGGGAGAAAATAAGAGAGGATTCTTCATTCTTCGACAAAGAACACGAAGAACGCTCTACCGTCAACGAAGAACGCCAACCTCCGTCGGCGAGAGACGCCTTCCTCAGAGATCACTTAATGCCAGCAACGTTCCTTCCGCGTTGATCCTCTTCTTCCGCGACGAACCTCTTCTTACGTGACGATTAATTCTGCGACGAATGCTCGTGCGACGACAACGTTGAGTTAGGGGTTTATTTTCTTGTGATTAATTCCGTCGCTTTCCCCTTTCAATTGAACCGCCTGTTATCGCATTAACGGGAAGAGGTCGGACCGCACGAACATGGCCGACACTCCTCCCATTTTGGATGTTAATTTTTGATGTGGCGAGCAAGGCAACACGGTGCCGAAGAACCACGCGGACATTGTAAAAAGGGAGAGCGGAGAAGCGCAGCGCCGTCGCTCCACACCATTGGAAGCAAAAAATCTGCGACGCCGTTGCGCCGCACCGTAGAAGATGAACAAAAGACGCGGCGCCGTCGCGCCGCGCCGGAGGACCTCAGAAGCACCGCGGCGGAGGGGCGCGGCGTCGTTGCGCCGCGCCGGACGGATGAAGGCCACGGCCAGTTCCGGGCCGCGGCGAGTCAGGGGAAACCGGTGGCCGGTTCCGAGCCGCTGGCGTTGGAGCGAGGGGACAGGCCCCTGTTGGTCCCGTGATGGCGGCAGCAGGCCAGCCAGCTGGGCCGGCCGGTCAGAGGAAATCGCCAGGGGTCGTAACCCACGGTCGGCCAGCTGAGCAGCCCCATAAAGGGGTCGCGGTTTCTCCACGCGGGGGTAGCGCCCCCCCGCACCCGAAACGACTCGGTCGTTCGGCCGAGCCCCTGGCCAGCACGCCGGGCCGGCTGCCCTGGCCGATCCGCCAGACCGGGCCGCCAGGCTGGGCCGCACCAGCTGGGCCGGGCCACGCCAGCCGGGCTGCGCCGCGCCCAAGAGGGCCGGACCCAGACTCGGGTCGGGTCGACCCGGTTTGGGCCGACCCTGGGGGTATCGGGCCGGGTCGGACCGGGCCCGAACCCCCTAATACCAAACCTTTTTCAGTCTATTTCCTATAACATGAGCTACGAGCCTCCGATCGACGAACCGTCAGTTGTGATACGATACATGGATCGAGACGGTCGTTTCGGTATATCGCACTCAAGGTTTCGGAATACTTTTGGTTCGGCCGGGTTGGTTTGTACACGAAACCAACCGGGCCCTCGGAGCAGAAACGGTCATAACTTGAGTTCCGGACGTCCGAATGACGTGCCATCGACTTTGTTGGATTCCTCCTAGTGAGACGGAACTTTTGGCTTACTCCGGTCGAGTTTTGGACGTAGTTAGAGTACGATCGGGTTGGTTTTGCCTTAAAAACCAACCGGGCCCCTGGAACGAAAAAGCCAATAACTCTCAGACCGGGCGTCCGATTGACGCGCCGTCTGTGACGTTGTGTTCCTGTTGGCGATTCGGAACTTTTGGATACATCAACTCCGGACTTTGTGTTAGTTGATGTCTCATCCCCTCAGCTCGTGGGGCGGACCCTCCCGAACGAGCTTGCTCTGTGCGGGAACCCTAGAGCTGGCTGCAACTACTACGACGACGACTGTACAGAGATCCTCAGTGGATTCGACAGCGACGACTACAACACTCAGCAATCCTACGTGGATCAGTGCTACCGATCATGTGTGGGTCCGATCCTGTGTGGGTGCCAGCGCCTACAGATCCTGTGTGGGTCTTTGCGGGGGTTAGTTACCTTTCGATCCTTTGTGGGTCAGATCCTTTGTGGGTCATTGCGGGGGTTAGTTATCTTTCGATCCTTTGTGGGTCAGATCCTTTGTGGGCCATTGCGGGGTTTAGTTACCTATCGATCCTTTCTGGGTCATATCCTTTGTGGGTCATTGCAGGGGTTAGTACCTATCAATCCTTTGTGGGTCCGACGACTTAGATGAATCAGTGGCAATATCTGATCGTCTCTATCGTCTTACGAAGAAGTATACCTGTGTGAGCTGAATCCTGTTTTACATTCCAATGTGGATTGTGTTTTGCTATCCTATGTGGATTTACTTTTTGCATTCCTTTGTGGACTGGGTTGTACATGGTCTCGGAAGTTGGAGCGTACTGGAATTGATGACTTAGGAATATGTATGGGCATATACCTAAGCAGTGTCGAATGTTACTTCGTGATTGTATCTTTCCTTTGTGGATTATTTATTGTGGATTCTGGGAGATCTTTGGGGGTCTTGGGGTCCCTACTGTGTAGCTTATACTCACCCCTGCATGGGCTATACCCGCACTACGTTGTGTTGGTTGCAGACGACGGACTGCGCTGATTGTGGTTGAGGCTTGCGGAGCAGGACGGTACCTGGAGGTGGACCACTAGGTGGGACGTTCTCGGAGCAGACGGCTGGACCCGAGGAGCTGTGGAGGCTATCTGTACTCACCCTTCAGGTGGGAATTCCAGTGGACATCTCGACGTTGTGGCTTTACTTTCAGTTGCTGTTTTCCCTTTCCAGTTGTACTTTACATTCAGTTTGGGTTTGTATTTTGGCCCACTTACTTTTTCCGCACTTACTGTTGTACCCAGTTTTTACTTAGTATTTACTTCTACTGCTTTCTTGCTCTGTGGTGTTTGTTTACTTTATAAAGGCAATGCCTTCCCTTTTAATCATGATTTACACCTTGGTGCTAGTCGCCAGCCCCTGGCCTATGGAAGACGGGCTTGGGGTAGTCACGGCTCGGGCCCCGAGGACGGGTCGTGACAAAAGATCCCCATTTCTAATATTTCATTTACCTAGTTTTTGAAGAATTTTTTTAAGTAGGGTATTTTTTTGAAGTTTAACAATAGGGAATATCTTTATATAAGATTTTTAAGATGCCTCACCAAATTAAAATATTGTTTACCTAGTCTCCAAATACACTGAACTATTATGGTGCACAGGGATGTGTATCTGTAGCTTATTGAGTATTCTTCAAAAAAATGTAATATAAACATATGACAATATGGTTTCACTGTAGTTAGTATTAAATGATGGTTTTACACAACCATTATAAACTTGAATGGGAAAACATTAGTCATATCAAAAGGGACATTTTTAAGGATATGTCTATGGATGTCTCTAGGGAAAAGTCTATAGAAGAGTCAATGTATAGGAAGTTGTCTTGTAATTTTGGTAAAGGACATAGACAATGGTTTCCAAGAAATTACGTATATATATGGATACTATTAGTATATGTGGATCTATCTTAGAGGAACCTTAGGGTAATAACTATGAAAAGGGTGCATTAAAAAATGTTCAATCATCACCTCATTCAAAACAACGAGACATGCTACACACCCAGTTTTGCAGCCTTGAGAGATATGATTTGGAAATTCAACAGCTCCTTAAGGACCACCAGTAAATATTTAAATAGATGATGAATATGAATTTACTAGGATAAACCTAGGGTTTTATAAATTAAAAATAATGTATCAGGATTTATACATCCACTATGTAATTTTATAATAATTATTTTGGTTTCCACTATGATTAGTATTTCCTGGACTATGATTTTTTATTATAGTTAGTAGTGGGAACCAAAAAGAACTAGAATAACATTAAACATGATTTTAATTTCACTAATTAGAAGAAAATTGTGATAATGACTATAATTAAGGATATTTTGATTATGCCTATTTAGATACTATAAAAAATTATTAACAACATGAACCATAAAAAACTCTTGGACACACCAAAGAAGAGAATGATAGAGTACGCTAAGAGTACATGTAGTGTAGACCATGGAGAAAAAATATTAAGTTTCTCAAAGATTGATAATGTGGAAGTATAACTCCATGGAATTTATCAAATGAATTATAATATGATTTATGTGTTGATAATAATGGAATAGAGTAATAAATTCTCTAGGTAGAATGAAAATTTCAGTTAACAGAATGGATGGAAACATTGGTCTCCCAATGTTATTATAAATGGATGAATTCTTCGAATGTGTTATATAAGAGAATTATTCATATAGATCTCCTCGGGGAAAGACCGTATAGAGAATCAACATGTCAGTATTAGTAATGGTCATACTGTTAGTGATGAATAAGATAAGAATGATATTGGAAAGAAAAAATATATTATGGAATAAGATGAGGAAACCCTGTTAAGGGATTATGGATGAGGTTGAATAATATATGTGTTTATGTATTGGAATTATAAAATTATATTATATGAATATATGTAATAATTGTGTATAGATTTTTTAAATTTTTGTATTATAAATAATACAATGAATGGTACTAATGGACTAGAAATATTTTGTTTTAAAAGAGATACTTTATAGAAAATACATGATTAAGGAAAGATAATCCTTAATATATACCAGATGTTGAAAATAATTGTTTTTAGTATATATGAAGATATTATTTATATAAATAAATTAAATTGGATACCAATGATATCCTTGGAACTGATAAATGATTTATAAAAAAATTGGTTTATGCGATCATTGATAGAGTGTAAAGAGTTTTTTGGATTTAATGATTAGGACCAATAATCTATGTTTTATGCAAGGAATGATGAAACATGTATGTTTTGAATATGGTTTTATGGTAATTTTTTGATTACCATGTTTCATGTTAATACATGATGAAGGTATTCACATGATTGATATATGAAAATCAAGAAACACTATATGATATATCGAGATTAATGATAAGATGAATTTGAAAATTTAGTGAACTTAAATATAATTTTTTGGATTTCTATTCTTTTGGAAGGGTGAAAAGGTTTAAAATTTATGTAATGGTTTATGTTTTACTATGGATGAGGATTTATAGATTAAATTATTTACTTCAAAATATGGATATTTATTCGTATTTGATAACTAGTGTTAACATTTTTTAACAAGAGATATAATGAATGACTTATAATTACTTAATGGACATTATTTAGATATACATACCTGAAAACAAATCATCTCTTTGAGGAATTGATGAAGTGGAAATTTATCATGGAACAAAGAAAGGTTGAAATTTTTCCTAGTAAACTAAAAAAGATATCAATTATGCATATTTTCAGTTGATCTAAAATATATCTGGTAAAGGAATTATAATAAATTAAGAAAAATATGCTGAAATAAAATCGTATCTTGTTATAATTATTTTTGATGATATCAATAACCTTTTCACACCTCTTTGTTTTATATCTATATGCTCATCAACCTTATTTGGAACAATTAATTTCTTGTGATAAATGATTTCAATCAATCTCCATAATTTTTTTTGTGTTAGTTTGGTCTTTTACGTCCATTTTTTTCACATCCGGCATATGTCTTTTTATTTTGAAACTAGGTGTGAGTTATTCTAGAATACTTTATCACATCCTTTTATATTTTCATGAGTAATTTTTTAATAATAATTTATACCATGTGGTATGAAGGATATTTAAAATGTTAAACCTTTGATGTATGAGATGAATAAATAGGGAGAAATTAATTTTAAGGGGTGTATAAAGTATCACCATTATATTTAGTGAATTATTTTCTCAACTGAATTTAATCTTTTCCTTATTTCACATTATATGTAACATTTTGTTTATATTAATTACACAAAACACATAGTTTAAGTGAAATATGAAATATTATGAAAATATTATTATGATGTCTTAGTAACCAAAGGTAAAAATAAGACAAAAAATATATGAAAATGTGTGATTTACACATTTTTATATAACAAATTCCTTAGTGACCAATTAATTAAAAATATATATATGAAACATGTGAAAATAAAGGGAATCATTTTCTAAGAAACTATATTTATTAGCACAAAATTGTTATATCGTAATAAATTTTAAAAAAACATTTTAGTGAATGATTGTAGTGAATGTTATATAAAATATATTTAATAAAATTTTCAACCATCTTATTTTGTGTTTTTTAGAAAATAGAGAATAATAAATAAAATTTTACACTTAAAATTTTTATTTCTCTAAAAATAAATTTTATTTAATTTTTGGTAAATTATTTTAGAAATAATTTTTTTCACCTTAAAAGAATTTGTATTAAAAAAATCATTTTTGGAATTATCATGTTGAAATTATCTTAGGGATAAATTTTTAAAATTTCCTTATGAGATTATTTTTTAGATTATTTGTGAAAAATATTAAATTATAATTGAAATATACCTTTTCATTTAAATAATTATTAAATATAAATTATTTTATAAACTAGTTTTAATTTCAAATTAGTTCATATATATATATATATTAATATAAACTAGTTCATTTGAATCTATTTCATAGTGAATGTGGAAATAAATACCATATAATCTTTTTAACATTTTATATTAGAAAACTAGCATTCCTATTATGTCTATAGGATTATTTTTAAATTAAACATTCCCACCTATATAAATGGAATGTGGAAAATTTTATTCCATTTGAAAAATTATAATTAATATTATATAATAATATCAATTTTATTTATGATCATAATAAATATTAAAATCATAAAAAAATATTTGGTTAAGGTAAAAAATTGTTTACCAATGGATTAACTACAAAAATATTGGTTGAAATAACCAATAATATTGTAAAAAATGTCATGTATGTAAATATTTCTTCTCTTACATGTATAATGATCTATAATATTCCATTTTTTATCCTTTTGAAATTTTTGAAACATGGGAACATTATTTTATTTTCAAAAACTACCTGTGCGTCACACACCTTTCTTGAAAAAGGCCACCATCTTTTTATATACTTCACACCTTCATACCATATTGGATGATCTGATACCTACTGAACTCTCCTCTCAAATTCCACCATGTAATTCTTGAATGAAAATTTTGGGATGAAAAACATACTAGTAAGGATTTTAGTGAAAAACTAAGGAGGTTACCCGAAGAAATGGTAATGTTCTTCAATAGGTGTTTTTATTTTATTTCATCATCCACATCATTCAATTATTATAAAAAAATTATGAAATCATATCCTCATAATCTTATATATATTTAGATGTTTTTATGTCTAGGTATGAGATTCAACCATCATTAAATAAATCAGATGGGTTAGGAAATCATCATTCATATGTACGACGGACTACCACATCTTGAAATAATGTCATTTTTTTCCATCACCATCTCTCAAGGTTAGAAATAACGAAGTATATAAAGTATATATGTAATATTTATAAAACAATTATAAACATGGAGTCATTATATTATATATACCTTTTTTAATTTCCCTTCCATTGGGGATATAATAATTCCACTCGTGTGTACAATGAACTACTACCTCACAAATCGGTGTGATTCATTTTCACTGATGATTTACATGAAAAATAATAAATACATATTTAATAGATATATATTATATAAAGGAAATAATTTTAATATTATGACATAATTATTTATATGAAAATATAATTCATCATTTTCATTCTTATCTTTTCACTCACTGAAAGATGATAATGTTGTTCGTGTACGTGGGGACTACCACCAACACTAAGTGATGTTTGTCTCTATTTTCATTATCACACCACATGGATGATATTTTTAAGTATATTTAAAGAAATAATACAACACATACTATCTCATAATAATTTATTAAATATAAAATATTATATACCTCCATTCCATAATGATCGTAGAAAAAATGGAAATGTTACTAATGCATACGTATAGCCTTCATTCTCAATGATCATAACATACTTCATTGAACAAAAGAATCATTCATGAATGGTTGTAAAAATACAATTGATTTATAAATAAGATAATAATTTTATGAATATTATATTGTAAATGATGGAACCATGATCAATTTAGGATAACCAAAAAAACCAAGCATAACTTATATAATAAACAAAGTGGGTATTAACCAAGATGAGATTTTATGAAAGAAAATAAAATAAACAGGTAATAAATAGTCAAACATAAGTAATATATGGTATAATATATATTATTATGGTTATATAATAGATATATAATAATGTAATATTTATGATATATGATTTTTGAATGCCTGTGAAGGATGTCGATACTTATGTTAACTGATTTTTGTCTCACTTTATACTTTTGTGAGAATCTTTCCATATTCACCACCAATTTCACTTATTTGGAGAATATATTGCCTATGAATTAATTTCATAAGGATTATTGTAAAAAATATAGTCATTACATATCCATTTTAGGATCTCATTTTCATTGGTATTATGTTTCAAATGATTACCAAAGTGCTAATGGATTTATACTACAGTCTTATTATTCATCGGGATTGTTTTTGATTAACTCTCCTACGTTGAAATCATACAATATACCACTCAATAATTATCATGAACTTTCGTCTCCTATTGTTATTTTTGATATTCTATTGTAATATTAAAATTTTACAAAAATTTTTTACTTAAAATAATTGAGGGATTATTTTTTAAAGAATCATTTTTATTTATTTCATTAGTAAACAACCCTTTTTATCCCAATAACATGTTTTCTAAAAAAAATTCAAAAATATTTCTAACATTTTTAAAACTGGTAACTAATTTTTTTCCCATGATTTACTTTTATTTTTTAAAAGAATATTAATATTGTTTTCCAAACAATTCCCATTTGGATTTTACCAAAATATTTCATAGACCATTTGTTTTTCCCAGTATGGAATGAACCGAATTTTCCTCTATCTTGACCATTATTTTCTTTCAATATGTATTAATAATTTTAAAATATTCTATTCAATGAAAAAAAAATTTTTTATTAAATTTATAGTATTAAAAATTGAATTTCAATGAAATGTTATATTTCTAAAGAAACGTTCAATGAGATAATTCAAAATAATTATCCATCTCAATTGATATCCATTGGCGTATTATATGATTTTATAGCTCTATGAACTAAGGATAAACTAATTATTTTTTATCATAATGGTTTATCCTGACAATATGTTTATAAAACCTATTTCTCTTCCACAGGATATACCATGGTAAAATTCATATAGAACCTATTCTTTTTCACATGTTTTATTCTATAATGAAATGGTTAGATGATTATTAAACCTGTCTCTTTTCCATATGTTATTATATGATGATATGTTTATAAAAACCCTTTAATTTAATTGGATATTATATTATAAATGTCTTACAATATTGTAGAACACATACATTTGATTAGCACAATGTGATTGGTGATACCTATATCCCCCTTGAATGCATTGGGTAAATATGGATTACTCATGTGTAATTATGTTATGTGTGAACTTGATTAAATGTTAATAATGTTATTTGTGAACCTAATTACATTTTTACAATGTTATACATGAAATAAATTACATGTTCACATTGTTATGTGTGGACCTATATTTCATGTCCATAATGTTATGCATGGAACATGTTTCTTGTCCATAATTTCTTATGAGGGCCTGATTTCATGTCCTTAAGATAATGAGTGAACTTTTCTCTATTTATACTTGGTCATAATGTTATATTATGATTTTTATACCCCAAATCATTACCTCTATCCAATTTCATTTTCCCAAATCTCATGTTATTTTATTCACTTATGATTCCTGACTTTTTTACATCCGAAAAATATTTCATGAATCAGTATTATGATCTTTAATATGAAGTTATTGTTTTCAAATGTTATTATTATGTTCTCATACCACTATATTCATGTTATTCTTATACATATACCATATTTATGATTACATATCATTTGAGCTCACCCTTTCTTATGATTTTTCCTAGATTATGAATAATGATTTAAAGTTGATTATGTTTTTAAAGAGTAGTATATGGGAAGATATTTATGGGTGATGTTCAATATCTCTCACCAAATTTGAAGATTATAAACTGTGTCTCCCAATATATAAAACCATTTTTTCCCCAGGCTTGGATCTATGTAATATATTTAATATTAATGCAAATATATATAATATCTTTTTATAAGAATCCTAGGTTGATATTTACATTATATTTTTATTGGTGTAATGGTGGGATACAAAATAAAAAATGTTGTTCTTAATACCCGACCAATAGAAATACTGAATCAAGTCATAATAAAGCTTCATTATTCCCAAATTTATATTTCATGAAGAAATATTATAGTAAAATAAAATTTAATACCTCAAAGAAGATGGGATGATAAACAAATCCTGGAATTGGGGAATACCATTAAAAGGTAGAGACTAGATAAAATGAGAACTTTCTATAATGGTTTTCGCAGATTCCCCTAAACTCCTCATCATGCTACTGAGACTATAGAATAAAATCAATGAGATATAATTATTGTTGAATTCTATTCAGAACTATCCATGAAATATACTCTTGATAATCTAATTGAAATTATGTTAATAATAACATTAGGTACCACTCATCCTTCAATTCCATGATAGCCTGTGATAGTACATTCCAACTAAGAGTGTCTTGAATGAAATTACGCTTCCCTAAGGTATATTTATTGTTGAATTCGAATATTATATGGTATTACAAACTCCTCCTTTTTTGTGATTCATTTCCTTCTATGAAATGATATAACTCAAACTATTATGGTTAAAAAACATTCTAAATCTCTCTCTGAGAAGATAATTTCTCTAACACTTAAGTGCAATTATAACTATAGTAGGCTTAAAATAATTAGCAGGTTAATTATTCTTGTATGAATGAAGATGGTGAGAACTATAGTCCACCATATTATTATCCTTGAAATTCATGAAACCAAGACTAACACCAGAACAATCAAAATATACCATATACCCCTTTCTTGGTTTTGTTGAGATCAAAATAAATGTTGATTTAATAAGTCATTTATACTCATAAATTTTTGCATGACACTTATAATCCCATATGAATTTGACCCCATTTCTCATAAGTGGATTAAAAGGCGAATCCCACTTCTAGAAATCCATAAAGAAACACAGATTGAATCCAATAGGACTATGGATTCTCCATATCTAAAAAATGATGTGTGGGCCTTCCCATGACAAGACAACCATTACTTTTCAAGATCAAATAAAAACACATTTCCAAAAATCACATCCCCTAGAACATAAACTAATGAATAAAAAACTATATTTTTATCATTCTACATACATTTAGTGAATCCTCAATAATTCTAAAACAAAACTGAGAAGGTTCTCATGCTCATTTTAAAACCATCAATAATCCAAAATATAATATATGAAAAAAACCAGAAATACTTCAAGATAATAATGGAATATATAATTCGTTAGATCCATAAAAAATATAAGATAATTGGTCATAAAAAAGAAAACACAAGATATTTGTAATTGAAATTCCTACTCCTGAAACTGATCATAGGTATGTTAAATTTTTGAACATTGAGGTGATGATAATGTGACCAAATAACTATATTTGAAATCCACTTCAACCACTATAACTGGTGAAAAAAATCATCCACTTGGAGGAATGTATTCTTATTCCTTACATCCACCTTGTTAAACATTTTATAGTCAATTAAAAATATAATTGAACCATATTAATTCATGGAAAAGATAAATATGGATGACCAACATGAAAAACTAGGGAAATAAAAGCCTTTCTATATCATATCATCCAATTTAATCTTTGTATATTTTATCTATTCTAGGGAGATGTGTATGAGGGTTTTGAGATTAGTTGAGTACTCATAACTAGATACATCATAAAATATCCCTCCCTCTCTAGTGAATGAATAGAGAGGTCATGAGGGGAAACATAAAGTAAGTGTGTAATAAATAAGGGATGATCACAAAAAAAATAAATGACATTTACTAAAACAACAATTGAAAAAAATGTGGGACCTCTAACTGGAAAGGTCCTACATTTTTAGATTATAAATCCGAATCCCCTTGAAACGACTAAGAGATCCCATTGATAGAATGTAATTAAATGCATAAAGGATAACCATCAACCTCAACTTGATGATATGAAATAAAATCCATCTTGATGATAACTTCAAACATATCCCTATTTATAACGAGTAAATCCTAGACAAACTAAACATAATCTACCTTTGGATAATAAGAAAGACGCCAAAACACCAACTCTTTCCACACTCCAAGAGATGTCACTATGTCCATGAATAAGGAAATGAGATCCATTATAATTTTTAATACATAAAAAACTAGTAGGTAAAATTAAATGGGAGGGAACTATATCCTATTATGATATAACAATAGATTAAAGAACAAAAATTGTACTGCTCACTATCTAAGGAACAATTTTAAAAACTTCTATAAAATAATCCATTATGTGAAGGTGATTCACTTCTGAGGACTATGGTTGGAGCCTAGTAGACCTTGAATATTCTGATTATTCTACAATTCTTGTAAGATTTTATAGTCACTGACCATTATGAGGTATGTAAATAACCTAATAGAATCTATGTATATGGTTTTATTATCCACAACCATTTCCCATATTCACGGATACTAAACAATAATGTAATATCTTTCCAATATTTCCCCACTAATATCAACTCTATGGAAAACTAATTTATGTAACTTATGGTGAAGAGGATAACTACTACAAAGAACCACATCCACCATAGTGGTTATGTTCATTAAACATCCCATACTATTCCAACAGACCATAGAAGATTCCACTATGTGGAATGTAATTACAAAATATTTAAATAATTCCATCTATTTTCATTTCTTCTATTATATCTTGGCCTACTGTTACTATATGGGTATAAATATTCAAAATAAATAAATACATTATGATATCTAGCCACAATACCTACTTAAACTTTGGATTTTTCATTAAATCACTATTTACCAATTATGGATAAAAATTAATAGGCGTTGCAAACAAATTGGTGTAGTCCATAAATGAGCTATGTACATACTATAATGAGAAGAACTCCAAATATATTTCTATCATCATAGAATCTGTGATGAACTTCTAAAAGATGAGTGTATTGAAACCCTTCTAGTCTAAGACCAGTTCCTATACACCATTAACATGGAGTCCCACCATCACTTACTGGGACCCTCAAGTCTGAATGTTTTACACTTTACCTTGATATCTTTAGGTGTGTTCCAAAAGTGAAAGATATGATTATTCTTATTTATAATTTCCTCTTACACTTACGTTTTATTAATACCAATAATGAAAATTTATTTCTAATACTATAAATCCAATGACCAACACATTTTTCATCTATATGTGAGTTGTACCTGAACTAATGTGTTTAATACTTGTAGTAAATGTTTGTCTACAACATTCAATTCTCATATGATATCCTAAAAAATATTCTAATCCAAATGTATATTTCCTTGAGGAGTACTAATTATAAACTTTTATTGGACCCATGGAAGATGTCTCAGAGGAATATCATTGTAATTCACAAATAAAATATATGATTTGAAAAAACAATAATCACTATTCAAACCATAAAAACATAATAATCAAATGAGATTAAGATCATGAATTTCACACATGATACATTCATCCAATATTCCAATGGTAACATGACTCTGTTTATATTTCAAAGAACCCATTTCTAACTAAATATCAAGCCCCACAGATCTTATCTCTTATCTTCTAGATTCAAATGGTTGAGTATACAAATTTTCTTATAGAAAATTTATCGCAATATTACCTAGAATACCCTCAAAAATTGGCACTCAACTTGATATTCCATATACCTAATGTCCATTCCCAATCCCAGGGATCAATAATATATAGAGAGAATTATTTTTTCCAACATTAAGAATTCAACATGGCATATAAATATATAGAATAAAGAAACAAGTAAATAGAAACTATTCAAAAATAAATGAAATAATTGAAAGAACACATAATAAGTGATACCCTTGAATGAATTTATTAAAATCTAGAAGTACATGTCCAATAACAATTGATAATTAAATAAATGGAAAATACTCCATGTTATAATGTTGGAAACTTCCTACAAACTAACCAGCATCTATCATAACCACCTGGTTGAAAACATCACTACCTCATTGTGGAACCATACATATTCCTCTATAAAAAGACATAAATGGATCTATACACCATCTAAGGTGCGTGAAAGGTGTGATCTATGTAGGATATTTTGGGTCCCATCCATGTGTTTCACATCATGTCTCTTTGAAAAGAGTCAAAATATTCTAATTTTTATGGAAACAACTGTAAGATAAATGATAAAGTAGTGTATCTAAAATTCATGGTAAAGATTTTCCTTTCTCATAGTTCCAAAAAAATATAGAAAAAATACATTGAAATAATCATTACAATTATAATTTATCAATGATAATATAAATGATGTAAAATCTTGAACAATTCATATCCAAGTAATAGGTAAATAAATCCAAGGGTCATAATAGTTCAGGCAAGTAGACTACTCATACCATAATACATGTCTATTACAAACTCTGGACCTTAGTTAGAAAAAGATTGGGAGAAAAAGATCACTGTATTAGTGAACCCCAAATGATATCATTATCATTGTCACGACCCATCCTCGAGGCCCGTGTCATGACTACCCCAACCCGCCTTCCATAGGCCAGGGACTGGCGACTAGAACCAAGGCATAAATCCCGATAAAAGGGAAGGCATTGCCTTTGTAATGTAAACAAGCACCACAGAGTAAGCAAGCGGAAAAAGTAAACACTAAGTAAAAGCTGGTACAACAGTAAGTGCAGAAAGTAAAGGGGGCCGGAAATACAAGACCAACTTTAAAGTACAACTGAAAGGGGAAAAACAACAACTGAAAAGTAAAGCCGCAACATCAAGCCGTCCACTGGAAGTCCCACCTGAAGGGTGGGCACAGATAGCCTCCACTACTCCTCAGGTCCAGCCGACCGCTCCGAGTACGTCCCGCCCAGTGGTCCACCTCCAGGTACCATCTTGCTCCGCAAGCCTCCACCACGATTAGCGCTGTTCGTCGTCTGCAACCAACACAACGTAGTGCGGGCATAGCCCGTGCAGGGGTGAGTATAAGCTACTCAGTAGGGACCCCGAGACCCCTGAAGGTCTCCCAGAATCCACAAAGGATAACGATAAAGGAAAGATACAATCATGAAGTAACATCTGAAACTGCTTAGGTATATGCCCATAAATATACCTAAGTCATCAATTCTTACTCGGCTCCAACATCCGAGCTCAAGTACAACCCAGTCCACACAGGAAAGCAAAATGTAATCCACATAGGATAACACAACACAATCCACAAAGGAAATCAAAACGTAATCCACATAGGATAACACAACACAATCCACAAAGGAGAGTAAACAGGATTCAGCTCACATAGGTATATTTCTTCAAATGATGATAGAGATGATCACTGATCCATCTAAGTCGTCAGACCCACAAAGGATCGATAGGTACTAACCCCCACAATGACCCACAAAGGATCTGACCCACAAAGGATCGATAGGTAACTAACCCATGCAAAGACCCACACAGGATCGGGCCCACACAGGACCTGTAGGCGCTGGCCCACACAAGACCGTTGAGTGCTGACCCACACAGGATCAGACCCACACAGGATCGGTAGCACTGACCCACAAAGGATCGCTGAGTGCTGTAGTCATCGCCGTCAAATCCACTGAGGATCTCTGCACAGTCGTCGTCGTCACAGTAGCAGTCGCAGCCAGCTCCCGGGTTCCCACACACAGCAAGCTCGTTCGGGAGGGTCCTCTCCACGAGCCGAGAGGCTGATACATCAACTGACACATAGTCCAGAGTTGATGTATCCAAAAGTTCCGTATCGTCAACAGGAACTCAACGTCGCAGACGGCGCGTCAATCGGATGCCCGGTCTGAGAGTTATTGGCCTTTTCGTCTCAGGGGCCCGGTTGGTTTTTAAGGCAAAACCAACCCAACTATACTCCACCTGTGTCCAAACCTCGGGCGGAGTAAGCCAAAATATCCGTCTCACTTAGAGGAAACCATCAAAGTCGACAGCACGTCGATCGGACGTCCGAAGCTCAAGATATGAGTGTTTCCGCTCCGGGGGCCCGGTTGGTTTCGCGTACGAACCATCCCGGCCGAACTCAAAGTATTCCGAAACCTTGAGCGTGATATACCGAAACGACCGTCTCGATCCAAGGATCACATCGCCAATGGAGGCGCGTCGTTCGGGGGCCCGTAGCTGAAGATACGAGGAAAAGACCGAAAACGGTCCGAAGACGGGGGGTCTTGGCCCGGACCGACCCGACCCAACCCCCTGGGTCGGCCCGAACCAGGTCGACCCAACCCGGGTCTATGTCCGACTCGGTTGGGTGCGACTCGGCCCGGCCTGGGTGCGACCCAGCCGGCGGGTCGGCTCAGCCCGGCTCGGCTCGGCCGAGCGGCCGAGCGAGCGGAGTCCGGGGGCGGGGGCGTGCTGCCCCCACGTGTGAACACTGCGGTCCCCCTCCGCGGGGGCCGCCCATGGTCAACGGACGCGGCATTGCCGCGTCCCGTGTGCGCCGGACCCACGAGGCCGCGGGTCTGCTGGTGCCACGTCCGCCGCGGCTTCAGCCGCGGCGGCTCTGTCTAGCGGCGCGCCGGGGCGCCGCCGCCTCCAGCCGCCGGTGGGTTATGTGGGCCACCGGAGTTGCTCCGGTGGTCCGATTTCGTTTCCGACTGCGCCGTAGCTCCTCCCGGGTCCCTTACTTCACTGCGAAAACAACGAATCACCTCGGCGGCATGTTTTTTTGTCGCCCGCCAATCCGCACATCATCGAAGAACTGCGGAGGGTTGTCGGGCCGTGTTTGTTTGGCCCACACCCTCCGCATTAGGTGATAACAATCAGAAAGGAAAAACAATCCACAGAGGGAAAACAAAATAATATACAATTTTAACAAATTAAAATTGCTCTTGATTCAGGTTCTTTGTTTTTAGGAGGAAACAACACGGAAATAAATTCACTTCACAAACAAAACCCCTACCTCGTCAAGTCGTCGCACGCGCGTTCTTCGCGGAATTGATCGTCGCGGAAGAAAAGAATCGTCACGTCGCGGAAGAGCGTCGCTGTCGCGCGGTACTTGGCGTCGCATCGACGAACTACGAGGATCAAAAACATATAGATTTAATTAATAATAATTAAATCCATATTGTTGTTATAATCCACAAATAATTTAAAAGGAGTGCAACCCCGACCTTGTGGTTGTCGATCGAAGGTTGTCGCGGGGATGGATCGTCGCCGAAGAACGTCGCGGAAGAAGAATCGTCGGCGTCGTGGTACTTGGCGTCGCATCGTCGATCTCCGCGGATTCGGCGTTCTTTGTCGCCTCTCCTCGAAGGCTGGCGTTCTTCGCATTCTTCGCGAAGAAAGAGGAAGAACTTGACGTTTCTGTCAAATCCTATCAATGAACAACACTTAAGAATAATAGCGTTGGTCTTATTTTATTAACATGCCAACAAACGAAAAAACAGAGATAAGTTAAGTAATGACCCATTAATTCATAGAATAAATTCAACAAATAAAACCGCCCAATTAATTGGTGCGTTAAGAATTTAAGAAAACGCGTCAGTTGACTTTCATAATGACGGGTTTTCGCGGGTGCGTTACTTAGCGGAAAAGAAACGGTGGGGCTTGTGCGGGCCCCACATCACAAATATCCTACCAGGAGGGTAGGATATTTTGGGTTCTACCCTATCCGCTTCAACTCAGCTTAAGCAGCTTAAAGTGGCTTTTAAGTGGCTTTAAGTGAAATAAAATAAAGTTTGTCGTACCAATTATTTTATTTCTTAACCTTATGCCCAAAAATTAAAAACCACACCCGAGCAAACGCAACTCCGGAAGAGGCGTTTCTAAGAAAATACCGGCACTGCGATTCCATCGGTGCCCTCAAAATTCGATTCTGAGCACCGGTTTAAAAGTTAGAAAAACCCGCTCATCCGTTCACTGAACGTACCCGAGCCAAACTTCGGAAAATGATTATGGGCACACCGGGCCTCGGAATCAGGTGCCGTCAGAAACTGCGTTCTTGTAAAATTCCAAAGAAAAATAAGAAACAAATTTCGTTGAAATATACGGGTGTTTACATCACTCCCACCACAGTACATTACGTGCCCGTAAAGATACATCATAAACTAGGGAAACAAATGTGGGTACTGAGCACACATCTGAGCCTCCCGCTCCCAAGTGCTCTCCTGGAGGTTCCCGTGCTGCCATCTGATGCACACTAGAGGAATCGACCGTGCACATAGGAACTGCTCCTGTCGATCCTCGATCCCCACTAGGACCTCCTCAAAAGTTGCCCCATCATCAACGTCTAGCTCCCCATGGTCAATGATGTGTGTCGGGTCGTGCACGTATCTCCTCAGCTGAGATACGTGGAAGACGTCGTGCACCCGCTGCAACTGAGGTGGTAGAGCCAGGCGATAAGCCACCTCACCGATCCTGCTGAGGACCTGGAAAGTCCCGATGAAGCGTGGAGACAACTTGTCGCCTCGGCCAAATATCCGTTATCCACGTCGAGGTGAGACACGCAAGAAGACATGGTCGCCATCCTCGAACTCTAGTGGCCTCCGCCTCCTGTCAGCGTAAGACTTCTTCCAGCTCTGAGCTGTCCTCATCCACTCCTGGATGACCTGGACCTTCTCTATCGTGGCCCAGACCATCTCTTTTCCCACAAGTGCTGACTCCCCAGGGTCTGTCCAGCACAAAGGAGATCTGCAAGGTCTGCCGAATAATGCCTCGTATGGTGCCATCCCAATGGTGGAGTGGTAGCTGTTGTTGTACACAAACTCCACCAAGGGTAGGTGGTCCTCCCAGCTGCGACCAAAGTCGAGGACACATGCGCGGAGCATGTCCTCGAGAGTCTGAATGGTCCTCTCCATCTGACCATCTGTCTGAGGGTGAAAGGCGGTGCTCAGACGTAGCTGCGTCCCGAACGCCTCCTGTAACCCCTTCCAAAGCTGGGAAGTAAATCGATCATCTCGATCGGAGACGATAGATGATGGCACACCGTGAAGTCGTAAAATCTCCTGAACGTAGAGATTCCTCAAGCTCTCCACTGAGCCCTGCTCTCTGATGGGTAAGAAGTGAGCCGACTTGGTGAGTCGGTCGACAATCACCCAGATAGAGTCGTGACCTCTGGAAGTGTGTGGAAGTCCAGTCACGAAGTCCATAGATATCCCGTCCCACTTCCACTCTGGGACCTCCAAGTGCTGTTCCAAGACTGCTGGTACCTGGTGCTCTGCCTTCACCTGCTGGCAGGTGAGGCATCGAGAAACGAACTCTGCCACAACCTTCTTCATGCCTGGCCACCAGTGCTGTCGTCTGAGGTCCTGATACATCTTCGCCACTCCAGGATGTACCGCCAAAGGAGAAGTGTGAAACTCTCTCAGCACCTCCTCACGTAAAGCGACTGGTTCCAAGGTACGTCCTATGAAAAGGATGTCGTGCTCTGCTCCAAGGGAGAAGCCATCAAGTGCCTTTCCTGAGGATATTTGTGCACACCGTGTCTCACAGTCAGCGTCCCCACGCTGTGCCTCTCTGACCTGCTGTATTAGTGGAGGAGTGACTGTGAGAGACTGAAGGAAGGCTGCTCCATCCCTATCCACGAAGGATATCCGCAAAGCGGCTAGCTACTCTGTCGCCTCCTCAAGTAGCTGAATTCCTGTCCTCCTGCTGAGAGCATCAGCTACCACGTTCCCCTTCCCAGGAGTATAGACTATCTCAAAGTAATAGTCCTGGAGGAACTCGAGCCATAGCCACTGTCTCAGGTTTAGGTCCTTCTGCGAGAAGATGTACCTGAGACTCTGGTGGTCAGAAAAGACTGTAAAGTGCTCGCCCATCAGATAGTGTCGCCATGTCTTCAGAGCGAACACCACTACTGCTAACTCCAGGTCATGGGTAGCGTAGTTCTGCTCATGCGGCCTCAACTGACGTGATACATAGGAGATCACAACCCGCTCCTGGATCAGGACACATCCGAGTCTGTTCCCTGATGCATCGCAGTAGACTACGTACCCTACTCCCTTATCAGGCAACCTCAAGATAGGTGCGCTGGTCAATCTATGTCTCAGCTCCTGGAAGCTCTGCTGACATCTGTCTGACCACACAAAGGGTTTCCCCTTCTTCGTAAGAGCTGAGAGTGGTGCCGCAACTCTGGAGAAGTCTGGCACAAATCTCCGATAGTATCCAGCTAGTCCCAAGAAACTCCGCACCTCCGTCACGCTCCTGGGTGGCTCCCAAGCTAGCACTGCCTCGATCTTCATAGGATCCACTGCAACTCCTGCCTCAGAGATGACGTGTCCCAAGAAGTGGACCTCACGTATCTAGAACTAACACTTCGATAGCTTTCCATAAAGCTGGTGCTCTCAGAGTGTGTCTAGTACAACACGCAAGTGGTAGGCGTGCTCCTCCTCAGTCGTCAAGTATATCAAAATGTCGTTGATGAAAACTATGACAAATCGATCGAGGTATGGCTGAAATATCTTGTTCATGGGGCCCATGAACACTACTGGAGAATTGGTTATGCCGAATGGCATAACCAAGAACTCATAGTGGCCATACCGACATCTGAAGGACGTCTTCTGCACGTCCTCGTCTCGAACTCTGAGCTGATGATAGCCTGGCCTGAGGTCTATCTTTGAGAACCACCGTGCTCCCTTGAGCTGATCGAAGAGGTCATCAATCCTCGGTAGAGGATACTTGTTCCTCACAGTCACCTGGTTCAGGCAACGATAGTCGACACACAGTCGCAAGCTTCCGTCCGCCTTCTTCGCGAATAATATCGGGGAAGCCCAGGGTGAAACACTGGGTCGGATGAAACCCTTGCCCTGCAAGTCCTCCAACTGTACCCGTAGCTCTCGAAGCTCAGCGGGGGCCATCCGATATGCTGGAGTCGATATCAGGGTTGTCCTGGGGTACATGTCGATATGAAAGTCTACATCTCTGCGAGGAGGTAGCCCTGGAACGTCGTCGGGAAAGACGTCCGCGTACAGATCCACCACTGCAGGAAAACTTGGACTCCGCGTGTCAACTGCTCCTAGGATGAGGCTAGCCAACTGATGAGTGATGTGCTGTCCTCTCCTCTGTGAGAGTCCATCCTGTGCTATGAAGGCTCCCTTCTCGCCGGTGAAGGTGAACCAGCTCCCGTCGGTGCGTACACATCGCACCTTGTGCCTAAAACAGTCAATCTGTGCATGGACTGTAGATAACCAATCCATGCCCAAGATGACGTCGTAAGGCCTCAACGCCGCTACAAGAAGATCCCAACCGAAGCTCTCACCTACTAGAGTAAGCTCACATTGCCGGAACCAGTGCGTAATCGTCGAGTCTGCTTCTGTAGGAGTCTATAGCTGTATGGATTGAGCCAACGGCTCTGTCGGAATCTCCGAGCTCCGAACAAGGGCAGCAGCTATGAAAGAGTGCCTCGCTTCTGTGCCTATAAGAACTGCAACAAGGGTGGAATAGACACAGATCGTACCTAGAATCATCTCGGGTGCGCCGTGGTCGTAGGCCTCCGCTGCCTGGAGCTGTGCCTGTCTCTGCCCGCCAGCTCACTGTGGTCGGGGTGGACTTCCTGGTGGTAGTGGTGGTGGTAGAGCCTCAAAGCGCCGCCCACCACCCGCTGTTCGGCCAGCTCCTCTGCCTCGTCTGCCTACTCCCTACGGACCGCCATGGTCAACCCTCTACCTCTTCCTTAGTGGTCCCTCAACTGTCTTCTACTCCTCAGCACGGTGGTTCGGGCAATCACGAGCCATGTGGCCCTGCCCGCCGCATGTGTAGCAGTGCCTGCCTCTCGAAAGACTGGCTCCGCGCTGGGTGCCCCGCACTGCTGAGCCAGTGTCCTGAGGTCGTCTGCGTGAGGGTTTGGTCTTCCGGGACCCCTGAGTCATCCGTCGACTACCTGCTGCGTAAGACTCTGCTACGTGCCACCCCACGGTAGGTCTCGCCGTTGGAGAAGTCTCAGCAAGAAAGCTCTCGATCAAGAGGGCTCGCTCCAGTACTCATGCCTGAGTCGGAATGCTGAGGGAGATCAGCGATGCCCTGATCTCATGTCTCAATCCCTGCTCGAAGGTCTGGGCCCGGAAGAATGGGTCACATACCATGTCGGTCGAGTAGTGCGAGAGATCGGTAAATCTCACCGAGTACTGGGTGACCGTCAAGCTGCCTTGCCGTAGCTGAAGAAGCTCCTGGATGCGCACCGCACGGAGGGTGGATGGGATGAACTCCGAGCGGAAGAGGCTCTCAAAGTCTGTTCAGAGAACAGATGCCTCATCGTGCACCTGGAGCATCAAGCTCCACCATCGTCCCGCTGTTGCATGTAGTAGGCTCGCCGCGAGGATCACCATGAGGTCTGCTGGTGTCCTCACTAGCCTGAAAACTCACACCACTACCTCCAGCCAGTCCTCGACTGCCTGGGGGTACGTCTCCCCATAGAACCTGGGCGGTCGCTGGCACTAGAACTCATCCAGTGCACTGAGGCGACGTGCATCGTCAGCCGCTGGTGTTGGAAGCATCGGGGGCTCGGTGGGTAGAGGTACCGCCGGTGCCTCCGCTGTCAAAGGGCCCTATACCGAGGCCTCGTCGCTCGGCGGGATGTCATCACATACAACTCTCGGAACCCTAGCTGGCTGCCGTCGTGGAGCCATCCTGAAAATAAAAAAGTGCGCCATGGTCAGAATAGTATACCTGGTGAGCTGATACAAATTAATCACAAAGAAAACTTGAAACACACATGCAATCAATGTTTTCGTGCATTAAGTCGGAAATCAGAAGTCAGGGTCCTGGTGTACAGATACGTCGGCCGCCGCACCAACACTGGACTCCCTGGACTGATAACCACACCCAATAGGCTAAACACTATTGCTTCACATAGAAGAAATATTAGAGTTTGCGGTAGAACCGACCACCACTGATACCAATTTTTCAGGACCCGTCCTCGGGGCCCGTGCCATGACTACCCCAAGCCCACCTTCCATAGGCCAGGGGCTGGCGACTATCACCAAGGCGTAAATCTCAATAAAAGGGAAGGAATTGCCTTTCTAAAGTAAACAAGCACCACAGAGTAAGAAAGCAGAAAAATTAAACACTAAGTAAAAGCTGGAACAACAGTAAGTGCAGAAAGTAATGGGGGCCGAAAATACAAGCCCAACTGTAAAGTACAACTGAAAGGGGAAAAACAGCAACTGAAATGTAAAGCTACAACGTCGAGCCATCCACTGGAAGTCCCACCTGAAGGGTGGGTACAGATAGCCTCCACTACTCCTCGGGTCCAACTGACCTCTCCGAGTACGTCCCGCCCAGTGGTCCACCTCCAGGTACCGTCCTGCTCCGTAAGCCTCCACCACGATCAGCGTTGTCCGTCGTCTACAACCAACACAACGTAGTGCGGGAATAGCCCGTGAAGGGGTGAGTATAAGCTACTCAGTAGGGACCCCGAGACCCCCGAAGGTCTCCCAGAATCCACAAAGGATAACCATAGTGGAAAGATACAATCACAAAGTAACATCCGACACTTCTTAGGTATATGCCCATACATATACCTAAGTCATCAATTCTCGCTCGACTCCAACATCCGAGCTCAAGTACAACCCAGTCCACACAGGAAACCAAAACGTAATCCACATAGGATAGCACAACACAATCCACAAAGGAAAGCAAAACGTACTCCACATAGGATAGCACAACACAATCCACAAAGGAGAGTAAACATGATTCAACTCACACAGGTATACTTCTTCAAATGACGATAGAGATGATCACTGATCCATCTAAGACGTCGGACCCACAAAGGATCGATAGGTACTAACCCCCGCAATGACCCACAAAGGATCTGACCTACAAAGGATCGATAGGTAACTAACCCCTGCAAAGACCCACACAGGATCGGGCCCACATAGGACCTGTAGGCGTTGGCCCACATAGGACCGCTGAGCACTGAACCACACAGGATCAGACCCACACAGGATTGGTAGCACTGACCCACAAAGGATCCCTGAGTGCTGTAGTCGTCGCCGTCGAATCCACTGAGGATCTCTGCACAGTCGTCGTCATCGTCGTCACAGTATTAGTCGCAGCTAGCTCTAGGGTTCCCACACACAGCAAGCTCGTTCGGGAGGGTCCGCTCCACGAGCCGAGAGGCTGATACATCAACTGACACATAGTCCAGAGTTGATGTATCCAAAAGTTCCGTATCGTCAATAGGAACTCAACGTCGAAGACGACGCGTCAATCGGACCGCCGGTCTGAGAGTTATTGGCTTTTTCGTCCCAGGGGCCCGGTTGGTTTTTAAGGCAAAACCAACCCGACCATACTCCACCTGTGTCCAAACCTCGGGCGGAGTAAGCCAAAAGATCCGTCTCACTTAGAGGAAACCAACAAAGTCAACGACACGTCGATCGGACTTCCGAAGCTCAAGATATGAGTGTTTCCGCTCCGAGGGCCCGGTTGGTTTCGTGTACGAACCAACTCGGCCGAACTCAAAGTATTCCAAAATCTTGAGCGTGTTATACCAAAACGACCGTCTCGATCCAAGGATCGCATCGCCGCTGACGGCGTGCCGTTCGGGGGCCCGTAGCTCAAGATACAGGCAAAAGACCGAAAATGGTCCGAAGACGGGGGGTCTGGGCCCGAACCGACCCGGCCGGCGGGTCAGCTCGGCCCGGCTCGGCTCGGCTGAGCGGCCGAGCAAGCAGAGTCCGGGGGCGGGGGCGTGCTGCCCCCGCGTGTGAACACTGCGGCCCCCCTCTGTGGGGGCCGCCCTTGGTCAGCGGACGCGGCATTGCCGCGTCTCGTGGGCGCCGGACCCGCGCGGCCGCGGTTCCGCTGGTGCCGCTGCCACGGCGCGCCGGGGCACCGCCTCCTCCGGCCACCAGTGGGTTCCGCGGGCCACCAGAGTTGCTCCGGTGGTCCGATTTCGTTTCCGTGTGCGCCGTAGCTCCTCCCGGGTCCCGTACTTCACTGCGAAAACAACGAATCACCTCTTCGGCATGTTTTGTCGTCGCCTGCCAATCCGCACATCAACGAAGAACTGCGGAGGGTTGTCGAGCTGTGTTTGTTTGGCCCACACCCTCCGCATTAGGTGATAACAATCGAAAAGAAAAAATAATCCACACAGGAAAAAAAAACAATATACACTTTTAATAAATTTAAATTGCTCTTGATTCAGGTTCTTTGTTTTTAGGAGGAAACAACACGGAAATAAATTCATTTCACAAACAAAACCCCTACATCGTCAAGTCGTCGCACGCGCGTTCTTCGTGGAATTGATCCCTGCGGAAGAAAAGAATCGTCGCGTCGCGGAAGAGCGTCGTTGTCGAGCGGTACTTGGCATCACGTCGACGAACTCTGAGGATCAAAAACATACAGATTTAATTAATAATAATTAAATCCATATTGTTGTTATAATCCACAAATAATTTAAAAGGAGCGCAACCCCCTACCTTGTCGTTGTCGATCGAAGTTTGTCGCGGGGTTGAATCGTCGCGGAAGAACGTCGCGGAAGAAGAATCGTCGGCGTCTCGGTACTTGGCGTCGCGTCGTCGATCTCCGCAGGTTCGGCATTCTTCGTCGCCTCTCGTCGAAGGCCGGTGTTCTTCGCGTTCTTCGCATTCTTCGTGAAGAAGGAGGAAAAACTTGAGGTTTCTGTCAAATCCTCTCAACGAACAACACTTCAAAAGAATAACGTTGGTCTTATTTTATTAACATGCCAACAAACGAAAAAAATGAGATAATTTAAGTAACGACCCATTAATTCGTAGAATTAATTCAACGAATTAAACTGCCCAATTAATTGGTGCTTTAAGAATTTAAGAAAACACGTCAGTTGACTTTCATAATGACGAGTTTTCGCGGGTGCGTTACTTAGCGGAAAAGAAATGGTGGGGCTCGTGCGGGCCCCACCTCACAAATATCCTACCAGGAGGGTAGGATATTTCGGGTTCTACCCTATCCGCTTCAACTCAGCTTAAGCAGCTTAAAGTGGCTTTTAAGTGGCTTTAAGTGAAATAAAATAAAGTTTGTCGTACCAATTATTTTATTTCTTAACCTTAAGACCAAAAATTAAAAACCACACATGAGAAAACGCAACTCCGGAAGAGGTGTTTCTAAGCAAATACCAGCGCTGCGATTCCATCGGTGCCCTCAGAATTCGATTCCGAGCACCAGTTTAAAAGTTAGAAAAACCCGCTCGTCAGTTCACTGAACGTACCCGAGCCAAACTTCGGAAAATGATTTCGGGCACACCGGGCCTCGGAATCAGGTGCCGTCAGAAACTGCGTTCTTGTAAAATTTCAATGAAAATAAGAAAAAAAAATTAGCTTGAAATTTACGGGTCTTTACAATCATTTTTTTAATACAAAAGGCATGAGAAGTAGAGTAACACCCAATGAGTGAGCCCCTAAATAGTAAAATGAATGATGACCCTAATATTCACCTTCCACTAAATTACCAAATCCATCCCATGTGTTACATATCAAAAATAATTTCAAAAGAAATTTTAATAATCTACCTCAAAAAACCCTTTTACTATATCAATCCTTCATTGAAATACCATTTAGAAATAATTTTAAAACATCCATTTTACTTCAGTAAAACCACATGAATTTTTTCTTATTGAAAATCTATTTATCGACAAAATAAATTCATGAAAATTAGCTTATAATTTTCCTAAAATTCTAAAAATAATTTTTCATTTAAAAATAACTAGATACATAACCACCCAGCTCAATCTTAGGTGAAAAATATCCCGAACGGGATCCACCAACACTGGTAGATACACAGATACAACAATAAAAGCCATTAAAAAACATTCTCTAGACACAATGAAACTAAAAAAGCACCATCCCTAAAAGTAAACTAAAAAATGGGTCTAGGGGGAATAATAAACAATTTTTAAGCTATGCTTAACTCTATATGATTTTAGAGCTACAAATGTACACAACCTGGTTGTCATGACTAATGGAAATGATGAAGCATAAAGGCTTCTATCATTGTAGTTGTGATGATACCACCAAATACATCGAAAACTAAATAGAGTAATGTGGATGGAGATGAGATAACACATATTACATTAAAAAAATACCTACTTCCCAAGGATGTGAATGGGAAAATTTATCACATGAGTTTTGGGTGTGCCAAAAATTAGAACCTATATGACATTAATGATTTAGATAATGAATCCTAGATTCACTATGTGAATCCCATGAGTTTCATTTCCACCAAAAAAGTTGATTCCACATCTCGGAAAACATGATCGAAAATTTTATGGTGTCAACATGTTTCATAGACAAAATCTTTTTTGTGATCAAAAATGAGTTTTTGGCATATTCTTAATGTTATATTATTGTCGTAAATTTCATTCATGGTGTAAATGTTCCCTACAGTATGTGTACTTCCAAGTCACTACATGAGGTTACCAAAAAACTCAAATTCCCTCAAAACGTAGAAAAAAACTCATAAATAATAAAATGTTTTTATCTGAAACTAGGTTATTATAATATCCCCACAATTAGACTTTCCAACTTCAAGAATTCATGTGGAAGAAGGGTACTATAAAAATAGGTGAGACCTCTACTCCCTCACCGATTATTCATGATCCATAGTGTCATGACAATATGATTTGTATCTCCATAACTCTCTAACCAAAATGATATATACTCCATGTAATACATTTACCTAACAATAAATGATCTCCAGTGGCTTCACTGCAACTAAAAAGTCAAGTTCTAACTTAATATCATCAATAAACATAACAAGTTAGGGATTAGTATGGTACTTTCAAAGCTTAGATATATGGAAAACATAATGAATACTAATAAATGGAGTAGGTAGTTCAAGAAGATATTCAACTTTTCCATCATGATCACTGACCTCAAATAGTCCAACATATATTGGAACCAACCTTATCTATTTTTCATATTATTGTGACCCAACCAAGTAGAATCATTCATTTAAACTCTGTAACCTATGGAAAAATGTTTGGGACAATGTCAATGATACACATATGATTTATTCTAAATATGCACTCAAACAAAATGCTGATGTATATCTAAAATCCTACCTAAAATCTCCTAAATGAGAATTTATCCCAAAAGAGAGGCCACAACTACCTCTATTAAAAAATATGTTGATCTTCATATGTGACCATCAATATACTTGAAGGGATCTATTCTGATCGATGACTGGTTACTTTTATTATAATAAAACTCACCCCTTCCCACATGGATATCCCATGATCCACCAAAATCCAAAACACACGAGTAGATCATACCATCTATGATTTTAATAGAATGAATCATATAACCATCCCGATAAGGATTTTATGTTTTAATCAACCCAACATAAGTCCTCATTACCTCTTAGACACACTTCCAAACACGGTTGCTAAATCTTGGATTGCTGTTCAAGACAACAACTAAGGGAACCACACAAATCCTCACAATATTCCACACATAAAACATGCATATATCCTTAACCTTTTTGTTTTCACAAAAATTGTTATAATGAAAATATTTCATAAATTAATCAATCACTACATATATAAAATTATTCCCTTATAGAGTCCTTAGAAATCAAACAACAAAGTCCATGGACACCTCTTGTCATTTCCAAACTAGAACCGGAAGAGGATAGAAAAAAACTAGAAGTTTTCAGATGCTCTACCATTATTTATTGTTAGGTTTAATAACGGGAAACAAGTTTATAAAATTTATTACATCATACCTAGCCACTAGAAACACTCTTTTTTGTCAGAATACACTTTCATACTTCCCTAATTAATTACCCAAAAGAAGTATGATAGTCAAATAAATTGATCAATTTAAATATGCTATGATGAAAAACCAATCCTTAAAGTAGATAATTCCATCAATAGGGAGAGACCAATAGTAAATGGTCTCCGCACTAAAAAGGGTTTCTTAGATTCCACTAAACGCATCATCATACTACTAACATTATAGAATGGACTCAATGAGAGATGATTATAATTAAAAACTAGTTTAAAAGACACATGAAAACTCTTATGGAGTTTCTAGATTCAATTTATCTTGGACTCGCATTGGGTTCCACTCTTCATTCGATTCCAAGATAATCTTTGATGGTATTTTCCCACTGAGAGTGTTTGTAATGACATTCCCCCTTTTCAATGCGTAGGTGATGTAAATTTATAATGTATGAATGTATTACACTGACCTCCTTTGTATGATATTGATGTAACTATGAGAATATATGTAGTTAAAACTCTAATGGTATGTAATGTTTTTGAATATACCCCCAAAATGATAATTCTTCCAACACATAAGCATGTACATTATGGAGGAATGATCCAAACCATAAGTGTGATAATTCTTCTCTTGCATTTGATGGTAATGGAAACCATAAGACACATAATGTTTTATCAAAACCATATTTTCGAGTGCGGATGAGCCCATAAGGGGCACCCCAAAGCTAGGGTTCCCCCCTGCCTCCACCTCCATATTCTATAGCTCTGTTTAGCGGTGTCCTCCCTCAGCATCTCAGATCACTGAATCAGGGTGCGGCTTGTGACTTTTGAGCTTTTCTTCCATCATTTCCACCATTGTCCGCCTGTCTCCTTGCCCTATCCTTGTATATTATTGGGATTTTTAAGGCGTTACAATGAAGGATCAGAGGTGTGTTCCAGGTCTATGGGTTGCTTCTATGGCTGCTCTGGGTGCATTGAGAGGTTCAAAGTAGGGTCCATGTTCGGTATCAGAGGCGACGACGGGAGACCATAACTATCTTGCAGTGTATCTTTCATCTGACATGTTGGTGTTCAGGTGACTGGTTGAGGTTATGGTTTTTGACACTGGTATTCTTGTTTCATGATTTGTTGTGTTATTCTTGACCTAGTGTGTGTTGTGTGGTTTTACTATTCGCATATGTCATTGGGAAGGGTATGTGTTATGTTATTTTGGAATCTCGGTCGTGGTTACTGATCCTAGATGAAATCCATTTCTCTTGGTTTTTAGTTTTTTGTGCTAGGTTTTGAATGATTTAGGAATCATGATTGATCTTCTGTTGGCTTAATCTTTGAATTTTCAGTTTGGATGTTCTATTGGTATGATTATTTTTTGTCACTATAGTCTATGGTCTTAGGTCATGGCATCCGATTCTTCTCAAAGTACTGCTTCAGAAGATATTCATAGCAAGGAGCTTTCACATATCATGGATTTTCAGAATTGGATGTTTGAGAGGGTATGGAATTTTCTATCGAATCTGTGCCCGAGTATCCATGCACGGGACTGCTTGTCATGCAATGATGTGAAGGTGGAATCTCATCACGATGATTTTGATGCTGGGGAGGGGATCATCTTGGCAGATTTGAATCGGATTGTTTTTGGTTATGGGACTTTGGACCATTGGTCTTGATTGTATTTATGTGTTTGAAGTCAATTGGGTTACCCCTTACCCCATAAAAGGGGGATTATCTTAATAAAAAATTAAAATTTTAGTCCAAACCATAGGACACAACATGATCATATTGCATAAGAAAACACCCTAGACCAACACCACAAGCATCAAAATATACCATGAATCCCTTATCAGGATCTGGTAATTTGATGATAGTTTCAAATTTCAAAAGTCCTTTCACATCTTCGATAGGAGAATGAATGTTTCCATTCCAAATAAATTTCATCCCATTCCTAGAAATAGAAGTTATAGGTGATGAAAAAGTCAAGAAATCCATGATGAAAAAAATGAAATTATCTGGAAAAACCAAGGATGGTCTTTATCTCAAAGACATTTCAATGCTCCTCTAATGAAAATATATCCTTCATTTTCTTAGGATAAAATGATAATCCACACTTATAAATCACATTTCCCTTTAACATTACATCTTGAACCCATAATATTCATTTCAAAAGTACTCTATATAGATAGTGACCCCTGATTAATTCTGAAAGAAAATAAAAATGGTGCTCATTCTCATGCCAAGACAACTAATAAAAAAATGTCATTTAAGAACACAACCACATTGGTTTTGATATACTGATGAAATATATTTTCCACCAGAGTCGTAAAATAAATATAATCTAGTGTCAGACTAAAATTCATCATAAGGAATCCATAATGGCCATAGATTCCCCATAAAAACATCATAAATATATTGGACAATTGAACTTCTGGTTGTTTATAATTTGACCAAAGATCAATCATTAAAAACCAAATTTCCCCTTAAAATGGTAAAAAGATCATCTAATCAGGGAGAATGATAATTATTCATACCCATAACCTAGTTCAACTTCTGATAATCCATGAAAAATTGAACTAAAACGTTAACTTCAATGGAAAAGTGCACTATGGCTACATGGGAAAAAGTACTAGGGTGAAGAAAAAAATTTCTCCATTAATTCAACGAATTTAATCATATGATCCTTCAGCTAAATTGGTGATATATGATATAAGATTATTAAGATCGGATGGGTACCCCACATGATATCAATCAATAACTCTACCTCCCCCTCTAATGTTAGACCGAATAAGTTGTTAGTAAAAGCATTGGTTGTGTCCTAAAAAAATATGGGAATATCAATAATAAAATAAATGACATAAGGATAAAATGAAATAAAAGAAAAGAAGCTCTATAGATCTGGGTAGAATGGTCAACCTATAACATACCTTAGTTCCAATTACCAATAAACCCCCCCCCCCCAAAACCCCGCCAATCTATAGGGAACAAACTAGGAAATGATAAAAATTATCCTAAAATATTATTCTCAATAATATAATCTATCCCAATGATGAGGTTAGATATATCAACATTATGGACAAGGAAATATAAGGCCAATTCAATGTTAACTATTTATAGAGAAGAAGAAGGACACATAAATGTTTTCTTTTTCTCTTTCCAAAATATGTCTCTAAACATTTGATAAAGTCCATGAGATCTATTATACAATTTAAAAAATCAAACAAATGAGAAGTTATGAATCAGTGTTAGGTGCCTATATAAAATTATTTAGTCACTGTATAAGATGAAACAAAATTATTACCAATCACATTCATTGGAATCATGTCAACCCTTATTGGTTACTAAAAAAATATTTAAAGGTTCCTCACAACTGAGGCCAATGGTTTGAGCCCTCTTGATATTATATATTACGACTATTTAAAAGTAGCTTCTAGACCCGATGATCCTTGAACATAATGAGACATAGAAATAGCCTAAAATAATTTCTATAAATTTTTGTATCTACCACAACCATAACACATCTTCATAGGTATGGAATAGGAATGTCAGGTGTGCCCAATCCTACCACACTGATAGAATGTAAAGGGAACACTTATTTCTATAATTATTTTTGTAGTGGAGTCCCAATTCAAAGAACCACTTACCCCACTCCTATGATTCTCATGAAACTTCTTTTATATTTCCTTATTCACCACTGAAGCAGGGAAAAGGTAGAACAGAAGGGGTAGAAAAGACAACCTTTCCTTCCATATTCATTTATGAAATAATATCCCTATATACCATGTCCATATAGGTAGGATTATTTTTATATATTTTCTCTTTCCCTGGATGCCACATAGTGGTGCCCCGGGATAAAGGCCTCAAGCACACCTCCTCAATGGTCGGAGGCTACCAACTGGTATCGATTCCCATCAATGTGACCATGGAAATACTCCACCCTCATTGTTTAGAGTGGATCACAATAATATATATAAATAATAATGAAAGGTAGAAAACGATGTTATATGACTTGTCTAATAAGCCTCTATATCATAAAAAATAATCCATAAGAGACAGTAGTGAAAAAATAATAATAAAAATATACATGAATAACAAAAAACAAGCAGAAGATGAATATATAATAAATACATAGTGATTTTGATGATATTTCTAGTATCCATACAAAATTGAATGTAGGGAATAGGGTATATAGGTATATAACTCATGCTAACAAAATTGTACAAAATTCCATAAAATTCTACAATTAGTATCCTGAAAATATGATTGGTCCTCCTACCCCACACTCCATCCTAGTTATTTAAATCAAACATTTGTAGTTGGAAACATCTCTTTTTCTATAACTACAACCATAAAGTCTGATTGGGAAATAAAGGTAGCCCCCCCAAGTAGGGTCTGAGATACAATATCAATATTACACCACCAACATTACCTAGATCAATCAAGTAAATGAATTATAAAATGATAAGTGTGCTATAATTAATAAATTATTGACAAAAATAAATAATTAAATAAACCATACTGGGCTCCATTAGAACTTATATCAAACTCTACCTAATTCAGCCTATGTCGATGAGTCTAAAACAAGGTATCTTGTAAAGTTAAGGTGAGTGATATAATGTAAGTAGATATACTATACCCAAACTTATGATTAGGATGGGTAGACACATCCCAATGTTTTCAATTCTGAAGGATCATTTCTCATTTTAAATTTTTTTCTACTTTTTAATTCTATTAAACCAGTTAATAATGTATAGAGAGATACCCTAATCCCATACATAGAAATTCTGAGAAAATTCCATGTATCACTCTAGTGGCTTAGTTAAAGTCCAATGTCGAGGGAGTCTTTCCTAACTAATCCAGATATGAAATCCCATGTGTCACTCTAGGAGTGGTGTGAAAATAACATTAACTAACTACCGAGTTTGTACCTGGTATCACATGTAGGGGACCAAGTCTCTTTTTGTGGTAGGGTACAACCATCATGCCATGAAACACATCCATGGCGTATCCCTTAGTAAACCAGTCTCACTCATTATGAGCTAAAATGAAAAATAACACTCTACAGGCCCATCCTAGGAATAGGTAGTGACTCCCTCATCTTGTTTAAAAACATTAATAAATTCTTACTATGAAATGAGGATCCCATCCATGGGGTCCTTAATTTGGAACCCCTTCCCTGAAACTCAGCACAACCTAAAGGCATGCTTTGGATTCCAATCTAAAATGTAATTTAACAAGGAATACATTATCAATATGTGTTTTCAAATTCCCATTGAATTTAATTAAACAAACCCATTTATGGAATTAGGTGTATTGTATAAGAATGTGACCAATTCACATAGTTAGAACATTTTGATTATGGCATGGTTTTAAGGGGCTTAAACCATGGTCCATCACCATATTATATTAAAATTTGTATCTCAAGGCATTTATAATAATTCATTTCCCCTTAGGGGTGTTAATTGTTTCTAGAAAAATGGGTATGATAAGCCTATAGGGTAGAATACACCCATGGGTGTGTCATAGGACAATGAAAAAACCCAAGGGGTTGATTCTACACATTCTTCGGTCTCACCAAACATAAATATGTGATCAAATTAATAAATTTAGAAATTTTTTTTTGAGGTGTCAACAGAATGGTCTGACACTTGACACAACAACACAATATTAGAACATGATAAAACATGGGGAAAGATTCTATACCACACAACATAGCATCATAGAGCTTCCCTAATCAAATTTAATTTTTTTTATTAATGATAGAACACATGGAATATGAGAAATCATCAGATACCATGAAAATAGGGTAAATGATATTTCACTAAAATATGAAAATTGAGGAAGGAAACAACTTAAAATAAAAGGGAGAGGATTGAAGAGCTTACCAAGAAAATTCTAATGGAATCTAGGGAAAGAAAAATAGACACTGGATAGAGAACATAGTAAGGAACCTCAGAGGTGGAGAGGAGAGGCTTATTACTTGTAGAGGATAGAATTCAAATAGATATACAAGGGAAGAATAAAATGAAATAGATAAAACATTCAATTAGGAAAAAGTGTAAATTCACCCACAGGTGCATGGTTTGGCCACACATCTGCCAATCTATTCTCAAACCATGTACCAATAAACATCTTCATGTGGAACCCATCATATATAGGATTATGGGTTGTTTAACCATGCAAAATCCATGGAAAATTTCACAGTCAAAATCTATAGGTGGCCAGAATGGGCATGTTCTCAGGGTCGTACAGTTAGGGGAAAACCATTAATTGACTGAACTATCAAGAAAAATCAAATTTAATATGATTTTTAAGTTGATTTATAGTATAGTTCATACCCTACATCATCTCTCAAAGAGCGTTGATAGGCTTAGAGAAAGTATTTTTAATAAAAAAAATTAAAAAGGGGGACGATTTTGAAAACATATTTAATAAAATGAATTGATTTAAAGAGTTTAATAGATGATAAGTTAAGGTGGTGTTTTAGAATTATGCTATAATTATATAATTTCATGTTTACTATAAAACTTTTATTGTTCATTGTTTAGAAAATTTTATATGATTTAATGTAATCCATTGGTTGAGGGTTGTCAAGATCTCGACTTCCCCCTTGCCTCATAAACAATTCTCTACGAATCATGCCTTGACACAATAACTATGTTGTCAAAATTTGGTTCTAAAATATAGAAATTGGGATACCAAATCATACTGAAATTTTATGTATGTGTGATTTAAAGAGGATTATTGTCTTGTCCTATCGCCACAACCCAAGATACCAACTTGAATTCTCAACCCAATCAGTGTTGAAATAAAAAGTGTTTCACTTAATTATAACCAAAGAAATATATTCATAGGAAGAAGAAAATAAAAAATAAGAAATAGTGAAATATTTAACACACAAATTACACTAAAGTAGTAGAGGAACATATAACATCCTGCCTTTTTATTACATAACTTTTCATTTCATTTTACAAAGAGAGGATCTTTAAAGTCTAGTGTCTCATAAATCTGGAAAAATAAAACATTAAAACTTAAAACACTATTTAAAATACCCTATAAAATCATCTTGAAAAGTTCATTCTATTTACAATTACATCATCTCATAACTTGGTGACATACATCAAAGGAAAGGAAGAGAAGAAGGGCCAGTTAGGATAGCAAGGGAATTAGTTTAGTTTTGATATCAATAAGAACATGAGAAAAAACATAAGACACGAGAAATGAAAAAAGTTTCATATCATAATACAATGAACAATAATCATAAAATTAATATGTGTCTACAAAATTTCATTTATACGTTCATGAACATATCACCAAGGTTCATCCCCAAGGTGTCATAAAAATTACCAAGGTTATTCACCAAGGTATCGTGAAATTTATCATCTCTAGAGATTAAATTCTCTACCCATTGCATTGGAGTGATATTAGGGTGAAACCTTAATATTTCCTTATTTTCATGTGATCCACATATATCATAATCATAAATTTCATAAATAACCCAAGGAGAATAAAATAAATAGGTTTCATTTCAAAATCGTGATGTTTTAAATGTTCAAAAAAACATGATCGTGATGTCATTTATAGCCCATGGAAAGGGAGTGAGGGTTATATGTATGTCAATTCCATGATAAAATAGATCAATTTTATGTATTTATGAATACCCCTATAAATTAAAATATATTTGGGTATTCAGATAAATAATACAAGAGAATTTCTTGAGAAGAAGAGAGAGATTTTGAGAAGGAAAATTCTTCAGCATAACGACTATATAACATGGTTTTCGAAAACAATAAAAATAGAGGGGACTAGGGTATCCCATCCATAAATGAATCATTTTATAGCAGAGGGACAGAATAAAATAGAAATAATATCAGGTTTTTGATAGAAATACTACATGAAAATTAAACTTGAAGGAAAAGAGAAAATGTGATTTCTTTTATGGAAATTTGGCAGCTTAACGATGTCACATAAAAATTAAAAAAATAAATTGATGAGAGTATGAAGGGTATATCATAATCTGTATATGAAATAGGACAGTAATAATAATATATATGAACTTACCCCCTGATAAGAATATGAAAAATTGAAGACATAACATAAAGGAAGTCATGACTTAAAAGAGGAGGGTGAGATGTTCCCTTACCTTAAAGAGTGACTTCAAAAGATCAAAGGTTGGGAACTTGGGGGGATTAAGTGAACCTTGGTAGGACTCCTTGGGAGGTCAAAAGGCTAGAAATTGGTTTAAGAGGAATTTGGAATGAGATTAATGAATGAATGAGTTCGTATTTATAGTAAAAGTGAGAGAATATTTATTTAACTTCCAAGGGGCACCTCATTAGTGGTATTTGAAAAACCATGGGCTTGACCATGGTATTTTCTCATGGTGTTGGCCACTTAGGACACCTCAAAACATATCTTACTATTAAAAAGTCGACCAGAATTATTGCATCATTAATATATCATCAATGATGTCATTAATCACACTGAAAATCAAAACTGTATTTTTATTATTCATCGAAAAACAAAACATTTTATAAAAATAAAATAAGTTCACCCTAACCTAATATCGATGCTCTGATTTCAAAACATAAATCCATTTTATGAAAATAATTTTCAAAAAATATTTAATTATATTTTTAAATAAAATCATAATTTATTTACAAAAACCACTTTAAAATTATAACTCATTTTATAACACCTTGAGAAATTAATAATGGTCACATAAAATTATCTTATAACCATAAAACAATAAATTAATAATTTATGATTACATTTTATGAAAATAAATTTCCATATTAAATTATTAAATTAATCATGAAATTTTAATTAAAATATTTATGACATACAAAAATACCCATAATTATTTTCTGACCAGTTTTTCACTATTAAGATGTCTAAATAATATTTATACATTCATGGGTGAAGTTTCTATTTGTTTGGATGATTTATTATTCATTACTATTAATAAGGATAGTATTACTATTCATACATTATTATTCACTAAAAATTAAGTTGATCTTATTAGACTCTAAATTTCCTACGGGTCAAAACTGTAAGTGACCATTTTCTGAAAATCTTTTCACATTATTAATTATTTAAAGTTTACATAAATATTTTAAAATACCTTGTTTCAAAATTCATCAATAATATTCATCCTATATTGATCTGGATGTTTGAAAATGACATGTTTTACCATAATAAGTAGTACAAATTTTATTTATAAAAAAGGATTACACAAATTAACTAAGTCCTTATTACATAGCCCCTCATAACACCTGCATATGACCTAAGTTTAAGCTGTGCTATGGTGATAGAATCTTGGGGTGGGTCAGACAACATTTCCAGAGTGCTGATTTCTATCATCTTGAACTTATCACGTAGGTGATTCTGTTCATGCTTCACAAGTTGGAGTTTGGTTTGGGCTTGGTCCAGAGAAAAGCCCAATGATGCTACCTCCTTCACAGGCTCTAAAAGATGGGATTCATATGACCAGATTCTACTGGATGAGGGCATCGACTATTCATTCTATATTAATTAACCACTATCACTTGTATTTATTAACAGTAGTAGTAACGTTAAGAGTTTAGTTTCCAATGGTCAAATTTACCAATAATCATATTGAACAACGATCATATAACAGTCGAAACCCAATGGTATCATTTTAATTTTACTCACTTCATTAATTAAAGGATATAGTTTTATTGAGTATAAAACAAAATAGCACAAAAAAATTATGAAACAAATATTATTCAATAGCTCAGGTCATTACAGAACAACTTCCAGACCTCCCTCCCAAGTATGTGTAGCTCCCTTGAAATGATCATCCACCGTTTAGCTCGCCATCGAGAGGAGGAGGAGGCTTGGGTGAAACTTCTACTTCATCCTTTATCCCCTTTTGAGGATAAGGGGAATCACGAAATTATTAGATTAAGAGAAGTCAAATATAAATCTCCAAACTGCAAGATATTTTCCTCCTATCCGAACATGAAAATGGGGAGCCCAAGGTATCATTTTATAGGAAAATTAGAAGGTGGTTCTGAGCACCTAGATTTCAAGAAACCACATTCCCCATGGTTTTGTACCTCTAGATAGTATTATCTCAATTGGATGAAAATAAAAAGGTTTTATCCCCACATCTTGAATATCTCCACCAAAAATCTGGCATCATTTGGACAACTACAACTTAAGATATGGACAAATCACTATACACTAGTTTTGACATCATGAAGATTCGGTGTGATAGAGAAATTAGGTTAGTTGGAACACTTAATGGACTAAGTTTTCTTGAATTTATTAATTAGAGTTGTAGAAAATTATAATTTGGACCATCCCACAAAATCTCAGATCATTTGGATGCACTTTTTTTCGTAACATTCATAAAAATGGACAGGTGTTCATGGATCCCATGCAATTTTAGACAATTTTCCCTCCACTTCATCTCGAGCCGTCCAAATCACCTCCACCAACAATAAATTTATAAAAAAAGTGGAATGACCCTTTTTAACAGTGATTAAAAAAATTATTTATTCCAACATGGATTGATATTTTTCCTAATAATTAAAATTAAAAATACAAAATCAGTTTAATTCAGAGGTGTAAAGGGTGAAAATGAATATCGAATCATGGTGCGATCACACCCCACACCTAAAAAATTTAACTCTTGGAAAATTTTAAATTTACATAAATTATTCTTGTATATATTTCCAACTTCATAAATATTTAACATTCAATGACAATTTATTTCCACATAGAAATATGATCAAATCAAAAATCACACCGAGGAGTTTTTATTAATGATCATGGAAAAAGACATCTCAAAAATTGTATCAAAATAAAATTCCAAGATATTTGTGATTCCAATAGAAGAAAATAATTAAATATTTAATCATTTCACTAATTCTCCAAATGTATGTGCGTTAGAAACATTCCATTCTATTATTTCTACTTTATATCGAGTAAATATATGTTTTTTTTAAATTGTCATCTTACATGATCCTTTCCACCAAATCATAACTATATCCTTTGTAGTAAAATTTCAAGACTCACTCACTTAATAATTCTTAGAAGTTAAACCATATGATCTGGACCAATATATCCTTATATGATGTACATTTCCTCAATCACCTATTTTATTATTATTTTCAAAAGTTTCACTTAGAACAAAACTCACACTCTACTCTCAACCCTTTTTTGATTTCCTAACGAAAATAACTATAATTTTTATATCAAGACCAAAAGTCATGGAAGGGTGGTTTTTGACCTACCCAATATACACCTCTTTTTTTTTGTTTTGAGTGCATACAATAGTTGGATAAAAGCTACACCCATATTGGTAAATCTGGTACAGTAATGAATTAGATCGAATAAGGAACAAATTTATGGAAAAATAATTTTGGAAAGTATAGAAAAATTAACATAACTTATATTTACCATATAATTTGTAATATATTTTCACACCTCATAGTTGGGTGAAAATGTGAGTGAAGAAATAAAGTGACACAATTTTCCAAGAAACTACTCACACAAAGGGTACCATTATTCTAAAAGGTTTCAAAATGATACCACCATTATATCATCAACCAAGAACCAAATTTCAAACGAATTCACACCATAGTATTGAATTCTTACAGAAATTCACATTTCCTTAAAAAATTTAATGTTATAATAATATGAAATATTGAAATTTATTATGTTTTTACAATAACTTCCATAATTAGGAGGAAATCATTTTCCATGATAAATTGGGCATAAAAAATTTACATTTGGGCCCAAAAGTGATGGGTGAAATGAGTGGGAGAAAGTGGAAATACTATACACCAAGCGAAAAAGAGAAAAAGAAAGAAAGAAGATTAAAATTTATAACTGACCAAAGAATATACACATCCTCCACACCTAACGCATAATGTGTCCTCGATGTAATAAAATAGATAGTGGGAAGGATAAAACCTTATGGGTGTCATTCATAGACTACTTCTTGAACTCGGAGTTCCTCTATTGGGGACTCTAGAATGGAATTTTTGATGTGCTTTGGCCACTACCCATTTACAATGAAGGTCTTCTTGGTTTCTTCATTTTGAACCTGAACAACACCAAATAGAGTGACATTATTAACATCATTTGGTCCAAACCAGCAATAATAAAGCTTACCTGGATGCATCTTAAACCTTGAATTGTAGAGGATGACCTTCTTCCCAATGTGGAACTAACTATGAAGGATGATAAAGTCCTAGAAAGCCTTGGATTTATCCTTATAAATCCTAGATTTCTCATATGAATCTCTAATAATTTTTTCTAACTCCTGAATCTACAACATCCTTTTATAACCTACACCAGAAAGAATAGAATTTCATTTTTTAATGGACTATTAGGCTCGATTATCTATCTCAAAAGGGAGGTGAAAAAACATTCTAAACACTAGTAGATATTTTGACATACAATGGGTGTTTTTAAAGAAGTATGACAATCCCATAATGACTCATCAAGTATAAGACTCTAATATTTTTTATTGGGTTGAACCATTTTTTCAAGTATCTATTTTACCTCCCTATTTGACACCATAGCCTAAAAATTGCTTCGTGGGTGATATGAAGTATACACCCTATTCCCTACCCAATTATAATGAAAAATATATTTCATTGTTCGATTATAGAAATGAGAACTCTGGTCACTGATGATGATCTTAGATAATCCAAATGTACAGAAGATTTGTGTTATCGAAAAATTCTGCAACAACCTTAGATTAATCAGTCCATATTGCTAGTGCCTCTACCCATTTTTAAACATAATCCACTACTAGAATAAATTAAAGGTTCCAAAATTAATTGAGGAGTGGTCCTATAAAGTCATTTCCCCTAACATAAAAAATGTCATGTAAGAGAAAGTGTTGTTGTCGTATTTCATTTGCTTTAGAGACATTCTCCCTTATTTGATAGTGAAATCCAGATTTATATAAATAATGGGAATCTTGAAATAATTTTGGACAAAAGATACCCAAATCAAGGACCTTACAGGCATTTCTTTGGTGACCAAAGTGTCCCCCACAATAAAGAGTGTGATAAAACCTAAGGAAAAACTGAAACTCTATATCGTAAATACAACACCTGAGGACTTGATCTATACATGTTCACCAAAGGTAACCATCATCCCAAATGTACCAATGTCAGTCATTTTTTAGATAGTTGTCTTGGTTTTTATTGAAATTATAATTAATATAGTATTCTACCAAATAATTTTCAATTTCTGCCTTCCAAGGAACATCATTTTGAACTCAGTAAAATGTATCATCTAGAAACATGTCATTTATAGGAATATAGGGGGATGAATAAATGTTCTAGGTTTTGTGGATCCTACAGATATATCCAGCCACAAAATTCTTTTCTCATTTTTATCTCTAATTTCTAAATTGAATTCTTGAAGGAGGATCATCTAGAGAATGAAATGTGCTTTTGCTATTAGTTTCTTAAAGAGATACTGAAGGGCTTCATGGTCTAAGAACACAATGTCTTTAGACCCTAAAAGTTATGACCTAAATTTATCCAATGGGAAAATGGAAAGGAATTATTTTTCTACTGTGGTGTAGTTTTATTGGGAAGGTTCCAAAGTACCCAAGGCATAGAAAATTACATGTGGTGCTCGGACGACTCTTTGTGATAAGACTTCCCAAACTGCATAGTTAGAGGTGTCACACAAGATCTCAAATTGTAAATCCCACTGAGGGGGTTGGATTATAGGGGTGATGTGAGACTCCATTTCAAATAACTAAAATATTCCTCATATTGTTTAATTTTTTTTTCTTTTTGGATCAATCGGGAGAGGGGGAGTACAATTTTACTAATGTCATGAAGGAAATGATAGTAATATCCTACATGACCAAGAAAAGATAGCACATGCCATATATTTTTGGGGAATGGTAGGGAAGAAATGACATCTAATTTTGATTTATCTACTTAGATTCCATCCCAATAAATAAAATTCCCCAATACTATACCTTATTTCACAATGAAATGGCATTTCTCATAATTTAATATGAGATTCTTTTCAATATAGTGATATAAGATTCAACCAAGACTACTCACAAATTAATCAAAAGAGGAGACATAAATATTGTAATCATCCATGAATACTTCCAGGAAAATATATTAGTAATATGAGAAAATACTAACCATGCATAACTAAAATGTACCCAAATCATTTCACAGACCAAATGACATCATCTTATATGAAAATATGCTGAAGGGGAAAGTGAAGGTTTTCTTTTTCTTGATCCTTGGGTGCAATAAGGATATAAAAGTATGTAGAATTCCCATCCAGGAAACCATAATGGGACTTAACTTCTTGCCTCTCTAGAATTTGGTCAATGAATTGAAATGGTAAATGGTATTCTTAGTGTGTTGGTTTAATCGATGATAGTCTATACAAACATGAAAACTATTATTCACATGACTTGGAACCAATTCGTTGTATTCATTTTTTATTATTGTAAGAAATGTTTTGAGGAACCAGTTATATAAGAATAACCCATTGGATATTAAAGAGAGGGTAAATGATTCTAGAAACCAATAATTTTGTTACCACCTTTTTAAAAACATCTAGGAGGTTTGGATTCAATCGACATTGTAACTACCTCACTAGTTTATCCTCATAAGTTAACAATAAATGATGTGTACAAATTTATGGGATAATACCAAGAATTTTCGAAAGTGTCCAACCTACATCTTGTTTATAATCCATCATATTTTCAAGAAGTTAGAATTCATGTTCTGGAGGGAGTGAACTAGAAATGATGACATGAATCTTTTTTTAATTACCAAGATAAAAATTATTATGTCTTGAGGTAGTTGTTTTAGTCCTAATTTAGCTGGATTTGGGATTGATGAGAGTGTGTGTGAAAGTGATAGGTCACTAATATCATCTAACTTCTTAATGTTATCATCTTAAATTGAGGAAATTTATATGCATAGAAATATCATCAATGGTTTTGTAATACTGAATGTTCCTGAAATATTCAATTAATAAACATTGAAGATATTTTTTCTAAATCAGTAAAACATACTCTGCATGATTCATCACCTAAAATTTCATTCAATAATGAAAACTAATAAAGGGGATTAGGGGTATGGAAAGAATATTTTTCAAGGGAATGGAGTATATCTATAGAGTTAACAAAGAGAGGGGAATGTTCTTTCAAGGGGTGATTCATGGAATCAAGGATATTGAAGTGGGAAATTTCACCACCAAACTCCATATATAATGTACCATTGTAGATATTAATTATGGTTTTGGAAGTTTTCAAGAAAGTGCTCCCCAATATAATTGGGGCGTGTCCAGTCATCCTATCATGTTCCATTTTAAGCACATAAAAATCTAATGGAAAAATTAAAATTTTCACCCTCACAAGAACATCCTCCAACACACCAAATCGATGAGCAGTACTCCGGGTTTTCAGTTGAACAACAATTCTTGTGGGCTTCAGTACCCTGACCTTCAATGAATAGTAAATAGAGTGAGGAATAACATTTACAGAAGAACCCAAAACAAACATTTCATTGGAAAATGAATACTCCTCTATGGTGCACAAAATCAATAATGTTCTAGGATCATTTCATTTTGTGGGAAGCGATGGCTCCACCAATGTTGAGATATTCCTCCACAATCCCACCAACTCATCACCTCAAAGTCACATTTGGCATGTACACAACTCCTTTAGAAACTTATCATATCAGGTAATTTGCTTCATGACATCAATCGAGGGGATAAAAACATGAACTATTTTGAATGTTTCAAATATTTCCTTATCAAGGTCAGTTTCCTTTTGTTTTATTTTTTGGGCGACCCTTTGGGGAAATGGAAGAGGAATGGTTAGGATATGTGACTCTTCAATAGACACACTATTTTCTTTGGAAGGGCTTCCCTTAGGAGAAGTATTTTCTTCTGTTAGACCATTTTCTGTAGTTGGGTTAGTGGTTTTCTTATAATAGGATGACTCTAATGAAGGGTTCATTTGGATTTTAAGTTTAGTTCCACTCTGAAGGGTTTTGGAACTAACATTTACCTTATCCTTAAGATTAACTACTAGTTGAGAATGTTGTTTACCCATCCCATGACTTTTGATTTTCCCCATCGGGTTGTATAGTCGGTATAATTGGTTTTTTTTGTCTTGTATGGCTACTTGGGTTGTCTTTTAGAATTAGAGGTTGTTGGTAGAAACTTTTTTGTCATATATTCAAGGCTAGGCTCAGGTTTTGGAGGGTGTTATTAGAAAGTCCTTTGTTGTGGTTGTGTATTTCTAGGTAGTGGTGCTGGATGAACACTCTACCCTGATTGGTTCCATTGTTATTGAGGTTTGTTTGAATACCCCCTTTCCTATAATCTTGGTTTGTTTCCACCCATGGTTGTAGGGATATTAAGGTTATTTTATAACGGGGTGGTTATAGGGGTGTCCTAGAAAAATTACCTCACAAATATCAGTAGTTTCTCTTAGTTGGGGGAATTGGTTTGAATAATGGGTTTTAGAATAAAATATTCCCAAGTGGATGAAAGGAGGAGAATGGGATTTCCCTAGGGAAAGAGCGGGTTTTTGAAAAAGTGTACATACCTCTTCTAACTTTGTTTTCACCTTCTTCTCAAATTCAGTTCATTGAATCTCATATACATCATGAATGGGTACACCGGACCTTGAACTGAGTTGTTGAGTGTAATATTCCATGTTCTCAATTAGGGTTCTTGTAGAAATTGTGGTCTTATCAACTAGTGAACCACTTGTAGTAACATCAATAATATTTCTATCAATAGGAAATAAACCTTCATAAAAATATTGAATTAAAAGTTGATAACTTAGTTGGTGTTGTGGGAAACATAAGAAAATTATTTTAAACATTTCTGAGTATTCATGAAGTGTTTCCCCTTGAGATTGTCTTATCCCTCATATTTCGTTCCTTATTGTTGCGGTTCTAGGGGCTAGGAACAATTTTTCAATTTTTTATGTCCAACCAACCTCTAATTGGTGAATTAACATAACAAAACCAATATTTAATAGTTTTTTCTAATGAATATGGGAATTACCTAACCTTAACATGTTCTTCATCTACATTATCAGGTTTTAATGTCAAACACATAGTATGAAATTCTTTTAAATGTTTATGTGGATCACCTTCCGTCTGTCTGTGGAATCTTGGTAATAAATGAATTAACAGGATTGAAGTTCAAAATTGGGTCCCTCACCTTGAATTTGAATATAAGTGGGATGGATATCAACATTAGGTAAGGATTTTTCTTTTAATGTTCAGTTTATTTTAGAAATATTATACAATTTTAATTCAATTTTAATGTTGGATACATTAGAAGATGAAGGATCAATAATTGTGTCAATGTTTTGTGATCCATCATTCAAAGGGTTATCTTATGCATCTTGGTGTCACTAATGTAATATCCTCTTCCGTTACTATTCAAATTGAAGTATTTACTATGATGTAGATCATGTAATTAATAAATCCTATAAAGTAATATTTTATAAATCAACTTAAAAAATGAAGGAAGAAGAGAAATTAACGAATAATTACAAAATACACAATACTTTAATAAAAAAACTGACACTAAAAACAAAATTACTCCGCGAAAATGATGCCAAAATTTGACCATGATATCATGACATGTCAAATTTAATATGATTTAAGGATGATTTATAGTATAGGGAAGACTGTAGGTCATTTCTCAAGGATCATTGATAGGATTGGAGTATGTGTTTTTAATAAAAGTACTAGAAAGGGGTGATTTTGAAAATATATTTATAAAAATGACTTTATTTAAAGTGTTTAAAAGTTGATAAATAAAGGTGGTGTTTTAGAATTATGAGAGAAGGAGATCATTTCATATTCATCACACATCTTGGATAGTTCATTTTTCTAAAAATTTTATATGGATTAATGTAATCCTTTGGTTGAGTTTGTTAAGATCTCGACTTCACTCTTGCCTCTTAAAATGATACTAAAAGAATAACCCCTTGACAACACAATCGTGTTGTCAAGTTTTGGTTCTAAAACATAGAAAAAGGGCTAAAAAATGATACTGAAACATTATATATGTTTTAGATAAAGATTATTATTATCTTTTCCTATCAGAACAACCCAAGATTCCCACTTGAAATGTCAACCCAATCAATGTTGAAAAAAAATCATGGTTCACTTAGTTATAACCAAAGAAATATATTCACAGGAGAATCAAATGAAAATTAATGATAAGTAAAATATATAAAACACAAATTTCGCAAAACCAGTAGAAGAACAACTGATAGAACTCCTTCTCAAGTATGTATATCTCTCTTGAAATGATCTTCCACCATTAAGCTCGACATCGAGAGTAAGAGGATGCTCGGGATGAAATTTGCCTACATCCTTGACCCCCCTATGATGATAGGGTCCTATAGAACTTATTGGATGATGTGAGGAATCCTTTGGGTCTATAAAATTCCATAGCTTTTCCTCATGGCCAGACATGAAAATGGGGATCCCAAGGTATCATTTTATAGGAAAATTAGAAGGTGGTTTTGAGCCCCAAAATTTTGGGAAACCAATTTGTCCTAGGTTTTTGGCCTCCATATAATTTATATATCTTTTAAGAAAATAAAAAAGTTGTATCCACACATCTTGAATATATCCATTGAAAATATGGTGTTAGATGAACAACTATAGCATGAGATATGGACAGATCACAACACACCACTTTTGACTTCATGCAAATTCAGTGTGCTAGACAGATCAAGTCATTTGGGTCATGTAATGGGAGAATTGGGAATGGATGTCAAAATAAGAGTTTAAGAACATTTAAATTTGGACCATAAGGAAAAATATCATCCCATTTGGATGAACATATATTTATTAACATTCACAATTATGGACATATGTTCATGGATCCTATGAAATTTTGGCATATTTTTTTCCACTTCATCCTATGCCCTCAAAATCTCCTCCACCTACATTGAAATTATAAAAAAAGTGAAATTACCATTTATTATAGTGATTAATATAGGATAATTGATGAAATTGTAGTGAATTGTTTTATAATAATAGGAATTTATATTAAAAATTCAGTTTATTTCAGTGGTGTATTGGGTGAAAATGAATAGGGAATCACAGTGGAATCCTGTATCCCCCAACACCCCTTTTTTATAGTGTAATGGTTTAAAGAAACAATTTTTGATTGGAAAGAAAGTTTATACAAACATTGTTTCCTAGATAGCCTCTTCTACTTTTGGTGATCTAGGCCCTAAATTATCCATAGACACACCTAAGACCTACTTGAATCTATTAGGAATCAATATTAGGGCCATACAGTAGAACCTAAACTGAGAGTGAATGGTTTATACCTTTGAGAAAGGAAAGACATTTCAACCTCCCCAATTTAAGACAACTCATTTTTGAGTTTCCCTTCTGTGGGTAATAAAATGTATTCCAAGAAATGTCACTATAAATAGACATGTACATCAGCCTCCTTCACCTAGGTATCATCTTATAATACATCATACTCCCATATCACCTAGATGAGAGGAACTGACCTGCCTCAGAGATCCTTCATTCTCTGATCCATGAAACATTTCATATTATCCTCAAAGGACACATCTACCAACAACTCAATATCCTCAAGATAAGATGAATGAGATGAATTGGAATGATAATGATGAATATGTGATATATGGAATAAGTTTTTAATGTCATGTTACCTCTAAGGTAATAGAAAACAAAATGATATAAGACTGAATCATTCCTCTATCTCGAAAGGCCTAACATATCGGGGAGATAACTTTCATTACCTCTAAATTTTTCAGTTACCTAATCTTGGTGAAACATGCAAGAAAACCCAATGTCTCAATTCGAACACTAAATGTCTATGATGATGATCTAAATAAGAATTCTACATGCATAAATCTATATCTATTTTCTTTTGAATCATATGTAATTCCTGTGAAGTCTCTTGAATGAGATGTGGACCCTATATCATAACCTCACCAGCCTCTAGCCTATAGAGAGGTGAATGGAAAGGCCTATTATAAAGGGCCTCATACTGATCAATATATATCATTTCCCACACAATTTTTTTTAGAAAATCTAAACGATAGGTATATGAATTTCCCATGAACCACCAAAATAAAGAATACAGGCCCGTAGCATATCCTCTAACACCTGTATTGTCTTCTCGAACTGACTATCGGTTTGAGGGTGATATGTTGTGCCCAAGAGAACCTAAGAACCCAGTGCCTTTTGAAACCCTTTACATAATTATGATGTAAATAGGTTTTCTTGATCTGAAATGATAGAATGGGGAACACCATGAAGCTGAAATATCTCTCATATGTAAAAACTCCCAATATCATCGACTGAGAAGGTATCCTAAATCAGTAGGATGTGTGAATCCTTTATCATTATGTCGATGATCACCCATACCCCATTGTTTCCTCAAGGGGATCTCATAAATCATATCGTGATATCCATAATAACATCATTCTATTTATAATAAGGAATATATAGAGATTATAGAAGTTATACAGGTCGATGGTGCTCTACATTCACCTACAGATTGGTAGAGCACTGAGTGAAAAAGTATGCGATCTAGTTCTTCATACCTAACCACAAATATTGATGACACATGTCACAGTATATCATGGTAATCCTAAGATGATCTTTGCATAAATAAGAATGATATTCTCTCATGGAATCTTCCTATATATTATAAGTCAACCAAAATCACACATCGAAGTGTAAGGATTCATTTTCATATACAAACCATCCAAGATGAAGGATCTACCATGTGAAAATATCCCTCAGAACCAAGCTCTAGGAATCAGAAAACCGCTGTATATAATGAATCTATAGAAGGTAGGATGTCATTATCAGTGATGCTAAAACCAGATCCCCCTATTGTTCCTCAACCTCTAGGTGCATCTCAGAAAACAAAAATTTCATCTTGCACTCACTATTGTCATCCTTAATGTATTGGGTCAAAGTATTCTGGAAAAAAGAATCAACTATGAAATTTCCATTTCTAGGTGTTTAAGTTAGCTCATTGTTAAACGATTTTAGGTATTCCACCCACCTATGCTACCTTAGATTTATGTCTCACTATGTGATGATATATTTGAGACTTTTTTGGTCACTGTAAATAATGAACTGCTCACACAACTGATAGTGCCTCCAATAGTGCTGACCATGAACCATGACTTTGAGATCGAGGTTGTGTGTAATGTAATTTCACCCATGGGACCTCAACTAGAGGGACTGATATGCTTCAACCAAATTATATTTCCTAAAAAATATACACATCCCAATCCATGAAGCACCACAATAGACTGTATAACCTCTTCTTGGCCTAGGATGAATTGGAATTAGTTTTGATGTTTGTCTGCCCTTTAATCCAGAATTTATATCTCACAATCATCAGACCATGTGAACTGAGAAAAATTATTACACAAGGAGGTAAGAGGTACCAATATGTGGGAGAAGTAATGAATTAATCGTTTTTAATATCCTATCAGTCTTAATATGCTCTATGTTCCAAACACATTCTTGGGCTGCTCCTAAGAGACCATGACAATCTCCTTCTCTGGGTCAACAGATATGCCTGCCTCATATATGATATGACCATATATGTGAACCTTATGGATCTAAAAATTTCATTTAATGAGATTCAAAAATATCTAGTTCTCCCTTAATGTACTCATCATGATCTCATGATGATTTTCACGGTTAGGACTGGTGTGAGAATACACTAAGATATCGTCTATGAAGACTACCCAAGAAATAATCAAGATACTGGGGGAAAACCTGATTCTTCAAATCCCTAAAGACTTCCTGTGAATTTATCAAGACAAATGAAATATCTATATACTCATACATTTTATACCATCTACATAATTTTGTTTATGGTATGTATGATGACCTTATGCGCACCTAATGGTAGCCAGACCTCAAATCGATCTAGGAGAAATTGATCACTCCTCCAAGCTGGTGGAAGATGTCATTTATACGATGCAGTACAAAAAAATTCTTCAACATAATATTGTTCAATTAGAGGTTGTCCAAGAATGATATGATGGTACCATATTCCTTATTAGATTAAATGATCGATGAATCCTATGATGATGATTGGGGTATGATAAAACCCATTCCTTCTAGATCTTCAAGTTGCTTCTTGAGTTACTGGAGCTCTATACATGCCTTCCTATGGAGAGGAATGGACACTAGTTACACACATATATCAACATCGATGATGATATGAACCTATCTATCAAGATGTATGATAGATAAATATTCATGTAAGTGATCCTTGAAATGATCCACAATATGAGGTAATTCCACATGCTACATTACTTGATCGCTCTTAAAGAAATTGACCATCTGGGTTGTCACTCTACTTTTCCCAGTATGCTTGGGTCCTTCTTAAATTTCCTAGATATCACATTCACCTTTACGGATATATGTGATACACTAGGGTGAATGGAATGACATCCAGTGATGATAGAGTTACACATACGATTGATAAGGCTCGATCCAATCCATACAAAGAATGACGTCGAAGAATATCATCTCGAGGACAAAGAAACTCCAGAAAAAATGGTACCCACCAATTTTTGGGGGAACTATATGAAGTGGAATATACCCTATAACAAAACTCTTAACAGTGTTTCAAGAGTTATAACTCATTTGGTGTAATCTATCATTAATCAAAGACATACAATAGTTGCAGAAAATAGAAAAGAGTCAGATGAAACTCTATCAAACAATATAGATCATAATGTAGACCCAAAATAAATAGTAACTATAACCATAGATGGCCCTGGACTCTTATCCTGACATGTAGGATATAGAGAATAGCTAGGGAGTAAACCACGACCATCAGATACTACTTCAATTTCATGAGTAGGTACACTCTACTGATTCTGAAACTCTGATCCATGAGTACCTTGACCACGACTACCCACTCGGCCTGATTAGAAAGTAAAATAACAAGTCCATTCCGGATGAGGATTTGATGATCGTATACTGGAGGTAAGTGTTGCAAAAAACCCAAATCACTTGGAACTAGAGTAAAATGTTGTAAAAAATGCTTAATGTCACCCTATATGTGGAAATCCCAACACATGATTGGGTTTCTAAAACATTGGAGATTTTTTGTGGAATGTCCTACCAAATTGGCGACACACCACATTTCTATATATGTGTTTTATCTAGATGGTACTAACCATGTATGTACTATAAAAACATCACTTGCTATTGGATAGACTAATACTCCTCCAAGATACAGAACTACCCTGTATCATGTCACCAGATTGCCTCAAGTTCCATTTAGTAATGAGGGCCTAGTTCACTATTTTGAAAATGGTGGCCATAATAAAGTTGTTCACCTATGAGAAGATGGAAAATGGAATCCCATCATCAAATCACCTTGAAGTAGTCATATTTTCATCAGACAATGTCAGTGAGAAATTCTATAATTCATTGAAACGAGCTGAATACTCCATCACCATCATGTCACCTTGCTGAAGGTGATGAACTCCCGTTCATGGTATGTTATCAATGTTTTTAGAGAGAATTAGATGCTGAAGTATGTATATATTTCCTCACTAACCTTAACCTGAGGTTACATGTCTAGGTTAGAATGTCCCACCAACTCTTGGGGGAGTCACATTTCATATTGGTCACAATATTGAACCTCCACTCTAGTGGTATCTCAATATTCTCTAAGAACAACAACATGGATTCAAACCATGACTACATAGATTGAGGATTTCTATCCCCCTATAAGGATGAAGGATTCATCTTCTGGAACTCCTAGGTCAACTCTACAATAGAAGGAGAGGTTCAAGGAGCACCATGTACTGATTTCATGAACCATGAGAAACTATCCCAGAACTGTGCATCAACACCTAGAGGATGATATAGAGGTGGTTCCATAGGCTTCACTATGGGATGTATCATAGGTTTCTAAGGGGAGAACACATTATGGGTATTCTCATTTTCGAATTATTAGTGTATAACATGAGGGTTTCATGGTGGAAAATATTTACAATTTCCTAGTTCACGCCTCAGATTGGATTTAGAAAATATATGAAAAGCGATAAAGAAGGATCGGTATAAGACATGCCTATAAGGACACTACAAACCTTAACATTATCTAGGATCTAGGTCATGGTGATCATAAGTGGTCATTAAAATTTTATAGGTGAAAAAATGTACTACCCATTGCTAGGGTCGGGTTAGGGTCAAGGTCTCATATTTCACATAAAATAAGTCCAATCCATTCGAAAGGTTTAATAATCATTTAGGTATTTGATGTTTATTTAATTGTTTGAATTAGGTGGTTCACCATTAAAATTTATGAGGGCCTAAAAACATATAAATTAGAGGTTGGTGTCCAATTATTCATATCCATGACATGTTCCAGCCCATGCGATCAATGATCTAGGGATCAACTTGCCACAATTGCATTCTTGAGGCATATGGTTTAACCTATGTAGGAAAACACTATTGGGTTAATGAAGAAGACATAAGTGAAAATTATGTTTCCTCATTAGTTTAAGGTAACAAAAACACATTTCCAGTAAAAAAATTCAAATCACTCAATATAAAATCAAAGTAGACACAATAATCACATGAAAAAAACAGCGCATGCTGCTTAGTAGATATAGAATAGGATAATTCATGGAATTTTATGTCCTGTAGTGCCTAGTATTATTCAGGATTTTATATTCCCTTGTATCATTTGTCAAGGTATAAACAAACAATTTAAATAATATCAACATTAATAACAACACAACCAAGTACATCACCCACTTGTGAAATCTTGTGAAACCATAACAAGCACAAACAATAACTACATTTACCCATCTAGGATATTTTTGTTTTCCCCTGAATGTGGGTTAACTACTCCGAATCACATGCTCATTACCAAATTAAATATCGTAGTCTCCTATATAATACCCAAAAAGTAATAAAACATGAAAAAGGGATCGAATACCACTTTTTTGTGTGCTGCCTCAGATGCCACGATGCAGTTCCTCAACACAGTTGACACAAGACCTCATGTATGAATACCCAAACACCAGAGGCTGCTGACTAGTAATGAGGGACAAGGGTGTGTTTGTGGGGAGTCTATACCCTCATTAATAAGAGTGTAATGAAGTAATATATATAGAATAAGAAATAGAATTATCAGATGATATATGACAATACTAGTAACTCATCAAAGTGGAAATAACAATAAACAACAGACACCAGTGGAATAATAACAGTAAAAACATATATGAATAATAAAACATGATTATAAGTTTAAGGAATGAAATATACATTGTTATGATGATTCTATCTACAGTATCTATAATAAAGTGAACATAGGGGACATGGGATACATGTATATACCACAAACTAAATAAAATATACCTTAAGGAAAAAAACTACTACAACTAGAATCTCAGGAATAAGATTGGTCCTATGCACCCATACTACATGCTAGTAGTGTAAATAAAAAATATGAAGTTGGCCGCTTCCCAATGTCAATTACTGCAACCATAATGCCTTCTTGGGTACCAAACTCTTCCCAAATACAGTGTGAGATACAATATCAGTAGGCCACAACCAAAAATGTCTAGATCATTCAAGTACATTCATTATAAAATGGGCTATGTGCCATAATTAATAAATTATTGACAGAAATAAATAATTAAATAAACCATACTAGGATACATTATGAAATCCATCTACACCTACCTACTTTGAAAAAATCCTTTGAGTCTAAACCAAGGTATCCTTTAAAGGAAAGGTGATTGATATAAAGTAAGTATATGGAATATCCCCAATCTTGTGATTTGTCTGGGAAAACACATCCCTATGTTTTTGATTACAAAGTACCCTTTCTCATTTTCAAACAATCATTTACTTTTTTAATTCAATTAAACCTATTTATAAAGTATTTAGAGACACCATGATCCCATCTATGTCAATTCTGAGAAAAATCCTAGTATCACTCTCGGGGCTTGGTAAAATTAAAATGCCAAGGGAGATTATCCAAAGTGATCCACATATGAAATCCCAAGTGTCACTCCTAGAATGGTGTGATAATAGTTTGAAATAACCTCTAGGTCCATACATAGTACTTCAAATTGGGTCTCGAGTCTCTCTCATGGCATGATACAACAATCGTGTCATCGATCCCATCTATGGGGTCTCCTCTAGGGAATTGGTATTAATTTTTTAGAGGTAAAATGGAAAATAATTCTTGGTGAGCCCATCTTAGGCATAACTACTGTTTCCCCCCATGAGTGTACAAATATTAATAATTCAAACTAAGGCATGAGGATTCCATACAATGGTTACTTAAGTAGGAACCCATTATATGACCATCCACCAAAGTTAAAGGCATACTTTGGATTCTAAATGGATATGAAATTTAACAAGACATACATTATTAAAATGATTTTTCAATTAGACCTGGAATTTAATTATATATGATCATTTATAGAATTTTGTGTAATGAATAATCACTTGAACAATTCAATTATTTCATGAATTTCATTTATGGAATGGTGTTTAATTAAAGTGAACCTCTTTATAAATTATACACAGACACCCTTAGCCCATCCATGCCAATTCTAATAGAATTCCTAGTATCACTCTTGGGGCTTGGTAAAAGTCATATGCCAATGGTGTATGTCCAACGTGATCCACATATGAAATCCCAAGTGTCACTCCTAGAATGGTGTGAGAAAATCACAAACTAACCTCCACGTCTATACACATTATTTTACATAGGGTCCTGAGTATATCTCCTAGAATGGTACACCAATCTTATCACCAATCCCATCTAAGGGGTCTCCCATAGGGAACTAGTGTCACTCATATATAGGTAAATTGAAAAATAATTGTTGGTGAGCCAATCTAGGGAATAACTATTATTTCCCCAATGTGTGTAAAAAAATTAATAAATCCCATTTAAAGAGGATCCTGTCCAAGGGTTCCTTATGTAGGAACCCCTTATATCACCTTTAACACAAGTGAAAGTCATGCTTTGGCTTCCAAGTACAACTAAAATTTAACAAGGCATACATTATCAATAAGATATTTCAATTGTATGTGTAATTTTATTAAATAAGGCCATTTATGTAATATGTTGTAGTGAATAAGCACATGACCAATTCATTTATTTCAACTATTTCATTTATGGAATAGGGTTTAGGGGAATAACACAAGGTTTATCACTCTATTCAATTCAAATTATTATCTCATGGAATTTTTTATAAGTCATTCCTCTCAAGGGGTGTTATTCAATTTAGAACAAAGGGGCATATATGTATTTAAGTTATAATACACCAATGGGGGAGGCATACGACAAGGGAAAAAACCAAAGGGGTATATTCTTATATTTATAGGGTCACACCAAACATTTATTAAATGCCCAAATTAATTAATTTATTTATTTTCATAAGGCGTCACTGGAAGGGTTGGGTGCGTGGCACAATAACGTAAGATATAGAACACAATGAAACATGGTGAAATAATATAGACCACCAACTTTATCCTGGAAGATCTTCCATCGTCGACTCTCAAACATTGATTCCTTCTAGAAGAGATAAAATCGAAGAAATAATCAAATTACTTTAAAATTAGGAAAATGAGCTTGAATAAAATAAATCCAATAGAGAAAAGAAGAAAATCAAAATAGAAGGGAGAGGATTTAAGAGCTTACCAAGATATTTCCAATGGATCTAATGGTGGGTTAGATGGATTCTTGATGGTAGACTTATAAAAGTACCTAGAAGGGTGAGAGGAGAGGATTCATGCTTGGAGATGAGACGATGCTACTAGAGAAATAACGGTGAAGAAGAAGAAAGGGTTAAAACATTGAGGTGAGGGAAATTGAAAATTCTCTTACAGTGTAAGGAGCACATAGTTTGGCCATACAGTTTTCCAAACTGTACTCAAACCCTACATCAAGCCACTAATTCAAGTGTCACTCCACATGGATAGGTTCATAATTTTCCAAACTATGCACAAACCATAGAAAATACCATTGTAAAAAAGTATAGGTGACCAAACTAGACATGAACCTAGGGTCCCAAGGTTTCAGAAAAATTGTACGGACCATACCACCCCACATTATTCAGTTGTATGGATTAAATAAAACTTGTGGGTTAGGAGGAATAGTTTCTACTAATTTTGTGGCCCAGTACGCCTCTTCCAATTTTTGGGATCCATGCTATGAATGAGCTACAGACACACCTGATACCTCCTTGACTCCATTACAAAACATTATTAGGGTCAGTAAATGTAATTTAAACAAAATATAAATGGTATTTACCTTTGAGAAAATATGTGATGTTATATTATAAGTACATATGATATGATATTGAGTGACAAACCCAAATGGTAATTCTTAACTTTCAGTTGATCATTCTTTACCACCTATAGTGGAAAAATAGCCATCTCGACAAACTTATTGGTGTATTCTAGATCCAGAAAATCTCCAGACTTCCAATATTGAAACTCCAAATACATTTCCACCATCACCATCTTCAGATAGAACAGCTGAATAAGGAGTGTCTAAAATCACTTCAAGTCAAAGCCCACATGCCAATACTCTTATACCATAGAGTCCCACTATCGCTTAATGGGGCCAAAAAGTATCAATGTAAATAATATTAACATTATAAATTAAGGTGTATTTAATAATACAAATATTCTATCAATATTATTTATCTAGTCCTCCACCACTTGAGGTTCATTCATACGCATAGAGGTCGATGGATTCTAGTATAAGAACTCTCAAGATCTATCCCTTTATCCTCTAGCTTTTGGATATACCTCAATAACTAGGTTCAAGAAATATTTTACATTTCTGTCTATGTAATTAATTTATCACAGGATAATCTGAATAATATCTTGACCCAAAGGTGAGTTCCCAGGAGGATCATCTGGTGCTGCCTCTAATGGGACCCACATAATACATCTCAACGATATATAAAAAAACTGATTTTTTAAAGCAACAAGATTAAATTTGCTAAAAATAGAAAATTCAATGAATGAACTAAAATTATGATCTTGATTTCCATATAGGATACACACATCCCAACATCCAATGGTGAATTGAGTCCCATCATGGAAAGAACTACATAAACACTCACCACATCCCACCTCTCAAGTCTAAACAATAATATCTCATTTCTGAAAGCATATCATGATATATAATAAATATTATATGGTACCAAATTTGTAATGAAATATCCTAGGATACCCATAAAAATTGGAACTAGAACACATCCACCATATACTAGAAGGGAGATCGCAATGCCCATGGGATGACGACATGAATGGAGGAATCAACAAAAACAAGTGGAAAAGATTTCTCCCAACATAAATCAGGTGAAACAGAACATAAATACATGAAAGAAAGAAATAATCGATGAAAAAAGGAGAAAAATATATTCCATAACTGAAATACCACATCATAAGTGATAGAACTTAATATAGTTAGAAAAAACCCAATGTACAAGTAAAAAAATGACATGTAAAACCAAAATGATACTCAATGTGATAATGTTGGAAACATTACACCTTCTCACCACCAATTACCATACTTAACTAACATAAATCCTCACTACCACACTATGGTGCCTTTATATTTCCTGCATCAAAATTCATAACTTGTTCTGCACAACACGAAAGGGGTATATGTGTGTAAGCTAAATAGGATTAGTAGGATGCCACCAATTCATTCAATATCAACTCCCTATGAAAATAAACCAAATATCCTAATTTCACAAAAAAAATTGATTGATAAATTATAAATAAGTTTATATCAAAATTAGGGTAAATATATCCCTTGTTCAATAGTTCTAGAACAAGAATGTGAAATTTCCTTGAAACTATAATATCCATTAAAATTTATTAGATTCAAAAAAGGTGTGTCAAATAAAAAATAATTCAAATAAAATTCACCTGTAAACCACATAAATAATATCAATGTTTTGGGCTAGAAAACTACTCATAACACAATCAGTTACTTATGCACACTCAGTATCATCTAACAATAGGACTAGGGAGCAGATGTACACCCAATGAGTGAATCCCCCAATGATTTTAATATAAAGTTTATATGAAAATATCCCTATAGAGTTGAGTAACTCCCCATGAGTGAACCCTCAGATAGTAAAATGCATGATGGCCCTAAGCTACACCTTCCACATAAGTTTTCATGGTTTCCCATGTTCTACATCTCCCAAATAATTTAAAAATGAATTTTATAATAATTTTTTTAAAAAAACTTTTATTTTACCAAACTTGTTTTGAAAACATATTTTACATTACATTGAAAACATCCATATTGATCTACTAGAATAATGGGAAAAGATATCTATTATTTTAAATTCATTTACCCACAGAAGATAATCAATAAAAATTAATTAGAAAAATTTATAAAACATGAGCTATCACTATTGATTCTATAAAGTCTATATAAGAACCACCTACCTCAAAATCAAAAACCACACTCCCATAATTAGGTCCACCAATATTAAAATGCATTCAACGAAAACAATAGATTCCCAAAAAAAATCAATCCTACTACATGAAAACCAAAAACAAACCGACCCTAAGAGAAAGATTGATCAATGAATCTAAAAGGAACATGAAATAATCACAAAGACATGATAATAACCATAAGATTTCATATATATAAATAAAACTAATGCTGCTCATTCAGTTAATGGAAATGATAAAGTAGAAAGACTTCTTACCAAAGAGAAATGATGTAACCCCCATGGAGATCGAATGCCAAATAGAATGATCTAGAATCAGTGGATATCACCCAAATCACCTTGTAGACTACATCTGATATGAGGCCGGGAAGATGATACCATATTAGATGATTTTTATGCATGTAGACCATAAAATCCTATATCCCTAAAATTATTCACATCTTGAATTATAGATTTATGATTTGAATCTCATGAGTTCCATGTACACAAAAAAAGAAATCACAATGTCCTAGGAACACTTGATCACCCATTTCAAGATGTCAAAAGTTTTCAGACCATAAACTATTTTCATGATCAATACTGAATTCATGGAATCCATCCAGGGATAGACTAATTTCCGGAAATTTATTAACAACATGGATGTTCCCTGTAGGTACTATCCTTCCATAGTCATGTAAGAAGTTCTCAAAAAAAAATACAACAATTTTTTAACATAGAAACACAAACTTAATCAATAAAATTTGTTAATATTAAAATAATAAGTTATATAATGAATCATAGGTAGGTAATAGATTGAAAAAAAAGAGAGATGAAATCAAAAAATTATAGTCTTATAATTTCAGAAAAAATAAATGGAAGATAAATTTATTAAGTCTTTTATAGAAAGAATCACGATACTCTGATGCTACAACTTTGTAAACAAATTAAAATTTAGAAGTCTTATAATGGATCACACAATGCATAAAATATATTTATTTATGAATTTATAAGATTCCTTTTCATAAATAATATTTTAAAATACACAATAAATTATTATATAATGATGTTATCATTTGGGTAAAATGTAATTAAAATTATGAGGATTAAATATTCCAGAGGGGAGAATGTAACACCCCAATATATCATTTTATGATTAATATATACAATATATTTTTATGCAGACAAAACAAATAATAAAGGAACTATGATATACAATAAAAATATTATTAATTAAATATTAATCCTCTAACATATTAATTGGATTAGTTTGTATGGATAGAAGTAATCACATGATAAAATTCAAAAATGACTTTTTTCTAAAAAACATATAATATTAAAGTCCTAGGTAATAGGTACTTAGTTTTTGAATTTTAAGAATCAATAAACATAAGTTCAAAAGTGACTGAATTTTTTATGGGATATTTTTATATAAATGATATTTTTCTTTAAATTATATATGATTAATATAAAATTTAATTTTCTATTATATTGAAAATTAAATTTATTTGATATATATTGTTCAAATATGTAATATAATTAATAATAATTCATACATTGATTATATATATTTTAAAAATGATGGTAAACGAGACATTTTTAGGGAATAGTTTTTATGTTTTTAATTTATTTTTATTTTTTTAAATCAAGTAACTTAATATTTAATAATTATTTTGATGAAATATATTGATAACATATTCAATAAAATAAAAAACAATCATCTAATGGTTATTACAAGCCAATGAAGTTGAGTGGACTCATTTTATTTTTTGTAATTCAATTTTAATATAAATTATTTTAACATGTTTTTGAAATGGATATTACAAATATTTTTTGTAAAATTTTGAAATTTTAATTCAAAAACATAACAATTTTTTTTATAATCTCATTAAAATTTTATTTCGATGAATAGTTTATATTCTTTAAAAATTGTTTACTTTTTGGTGAATTGTCAATAATACATATTTTAAAAATAATTTCTCGTTTATGAAAATACAAGGATATAAAAATGAAATGGATTTTTTGAATCATTTTTTAAACAAAATATAATTATAAGAAGAATTATATTTCATTTGAAAATAAAATTTGGAACTTAGAGATCGATGTATGATGTTTTTAAAACAATGTAATTTTTTTCATTCAAACTGAAATTATTATTTATTACTATTTCTTAATTAAGTATTCAAAAGGTTAAATTTATTTCCAAATTATTTTTAAAAACAAATATGTATCAATTTATTATTATTAAAATAAACTTCACTCCACTAGATTCAATATTATACATTATTATTCAATAAAACAATTATTATGGTTAGAACAAGCAATTTTCTGAAGGCATATTTCCGTGAAATTAGAGAACATATGTTATAAGTTATTTGTATCACTTTTATGAAATTAATCACATAAAATAGATTCCATATTTTGAATCAAGATTATTAATATTAGGTAATATGTTAAAATTATTTTTTGGTCATAATGAATAGTAACCAAGGTCAATATTTATCCAAATTATTGAGGGTGAATTGTGTAAAAATAAACAAAAAATAGAGATAAGGATTTATGAATATGAAAGACAATTTCTTAAATCTTATTAGATGGTTAGATTTTAAAAATATTCTTCTTATCCAACAATATATAATAATTTTGAGCCACTTGACATGAGTTATAAATAATTTTTTACAAAATATTCAATGTATTTATGAGTTTCCCACCCACTTCACTTATAAAAGATCACATCCTCTTTTCTATTCTGCTAACATTTTGTGTGAAAACCTTAGATTTAATAATACTTAAATTAATATTTTCTTCAATATACATGGACACATTTAACACCTAACTAATAAAACAATTGACCACATCAAAATACAGCATTTTGAAATTACTTGAAAATTAAAATCAATTATAGATAAAATTATAACAATCAAATAAATTTACAAATATTATTATTTTTTAGTAATTTTCTAGTATGGATATATCTCGATAAACCATTAGAAATGGTGGTATTTTACTTTACCTTAATAAACTTAATTAATCCCAGTTATAATTTTATTAGAATATGAAATATTTTTATTTATAAACTAGTATCTCAATATTAAATTTTTTTAAATCTTTTGGAAATATAATTAAGAACACCTAATGTTTAAAAATTAATTTTTTAAATAAAATATGTTTATTTACATATTTCAATTTCATTTAAAAGTAAATATATAATTTTTAGAATTTTATTTATACCAAATAAACTTATTTTTTGAATTCATAACAGAAATATTAGATTTAGATGATTTTTTTGGGGTTTTCTAAAAAGAGTGATTTTATGGTGAATAACATATATTATTGTTTTTATAATTAACATGAATTTTATGTAATTATTATTTTATATGTATTTATTATAAAGGTGGTAATATATTTCATTGCCAACATAACTATTTTTTTAGTGAATTCGTAATTTTAAAAATGTAGTTTTCAATTTAAAAACCCATATTTAACATTATAAATATTAAATTATATTAAAAAAACTTTTTTTAAAAAAGTATACATATAGTTTTTAAAAATTTATTTTTACTAATTTTGTGAAATTAAAATAATAAATCAGAACTCATATATGGAATCATTAGTTTTCAAATATTTAATATGAAAAATATTTTTTTCATAAATAATTTCATTTTTAAAACAAACATGTTAACTCGATGGAAATCAAAAGGATTAAAATAGTATAAAAAAATAGAAATACAAAAAATACATGTGGAAGTGGTTGTTTTAGGACCCTATCTACCTTATCCATTACCCTATCTAGCATTTTCCAATTTGGAGCTACTTTTCTTGAATGTGACTTCCTATTATTAAATGGATTTGAGTATTTTGAAAAATACCATCAATTTTAGTTTTAAAATGGGGAACTACACTCCTAACATCACACCACATCACTACCCAATAATTCTAGACCAAACTCAAAATATAACACCCATCAACATTCTTATAAAACTTTAAGAGGTTATGGTCTTCTCAAAATTCCATCCCTCAAAGGCTTAACCTACATCTTCTTTGGTAATATTCCATGAAGAGATGTATAAATTTAAAGTGGATCATTTCACATTTCAATTTCATTATCATCACCATTTTTTCATGAAATAAAATTAAATATAAAATAAAATTATAACATTTTTATAATTAATATATTATATTAAATTATAACCATGTTACAAGAATTATCCACCTTTCACATTTCGATTAATAAAAATGAAACCATCACTCTTGTGTTATAGAGACAATAACCTCCATGAAGCAACATGTATGATTTTTCGTCACCACCATACGAGGATAGTCCTGAAGTATAATTATAATATATATATATATATATGTATTATTTTTTTGACATATTTTAGTTAAATTAATTTTAAATCATATTAATCCTTTTACCAGTTCTATGGAAGATGAATTCATTATCTATGTGTATGTGTGGACGACCTCCTACATTAAATGAATGATTTATATAATTATTTTCATCAAATCCTTACATTGTTGGTATTAATATATGTGTTAATGGATAAATATAATTTTTAATAAATTATTATGGGTCTAAAAATAAAAATTGTAAAATAGATAAACTATACAAGTAATAAACAACCATGAAAAATCAACCATCTAAAATATCATTCTAATGGAAAAGAATAATTTCCTCAAACTATTAAATTCCATATTATATTTTATATATTTCTTAAAATTCCACATTATACTTTCATGAAACACAAATAAAATGTAAATATTATCATTATGATTCTATAATAATGATATTACAACTAAACCACTTCATAATCACCCACTAATTTTGGTCTGTTATTGTTTGGATTATTTTAACATGCCATGTGACCAATATTACAAATTTATATAATGGAGGACTATGGGAATTTAATTTTTTGAAATAAATTATATAGTTTTTTTCTATAATGGTAATATGAAAAATTTACCGTGTTATTTAACAAAAACACCCTTCCTTTTCTATCAATTATAAAATCATCCTCATCAATAATTTCATCATTAAGGTTCTAAAAAACAACCATAAATAGGAAATTTAACATTATATATTATTATAGGAATTATTTCCGATAACTTTTATTTTATAGTAATGATGACCATTTGGAGAAGAATGAATAAAGACATTGTTATTAAAAAATAGTTCAAGTTAATCAATATTTCTCACAGATGATATCAAATGTAAATATTAAATAAATTATATATATATATATATTTGTATAGAATAATTATAAATAATGTTTATTAATTTTTCTAAAATTTAAATTATTTTTAAAATAGTTTATTAATATTGCTAAATTGGTTATATAAGAGTTTAGAGCTCATTTAGACTAATACGTAATTAAGGTAATTGATTCTTTATATCAAATTTATTTTTTTCAAACATATTTCTTACTGGGTACCATGATATTTTCACAATTTTGGGAATAATAAATGATGATTTTTTTCACCATATTACTTTGGAATAAAGAGCTACATCATGTCCTCTTTTAAATGAGTTTTGATTCAAAAGAAACCAATATTTTGAGGGTTTTTTGTTAACTCTACTCCCTTTATTGAGTTGTAATTATTTTTCATGAATTTAATTATTATAATATAGATTTATTGTTTAATTCTATTAAATTTTATGGTACATTATTTTTCCACTATTGTGAATATGTATCTTAGGATTAAAAATTCAACCTTGATGAATTTCGTTCCCTCAGAAATTACATCATTGTAAAAAATAATTCCCATAATATTAAATGATTTATTCATTTTTCATATTTCCCTTTCCCTAATGTTCTACTTTATATTTGGAATCCTAAACATGTGTTATATCATGTGACCTCTATGTTTCCATTCTCTTATTTTATGGAATAAATAATCATAATTTTTTTATTATGTTGGTTTTCAAGAATGGTACTTCAATAAAATTAAAAATATTTTCCTTACTTTGAAATAATTATATATCTTCTACATTAATTTAGTTTGAAAATAGTTATGTCACATAAATGATTTTATTTTGGTGGTTCATTTTTAAAATTTAAATTTTATCACTACACCAATTATAAGCCACTTGGTTAAATTATAAATTCTACAATATTGATAAATAATTTTATAATTATGTACTTACAAATGGTTTCATGTCATGTTTTTCAAAAAGAAAAATATTTTGACTTCTAAAATCATGTTTTTATGGCAATTTTAATGTTTTTTATAAAATATCAATATGTTAAATGACATAAAAATTTCATTGTCATTCTTAATAATCCACCTTGTATTATACTAACATTCCCTTAAATTAATATTCATTGTGAATACAAAATTATTTATTCCTTTGACTGGAGGGTGTTCACCTTGATTCCATTCATATATTTATTGGGAAAATTATTATCTTAAATGAATACCTATTATCTATCATGTAAAAATATTATATTCTCTATTATCCTGATTTTATGGTATTAACCAAGAATATTACTAAATATATTTGGATACATATTTATTTTACAAGGTTTTATATTATTTTATTTTTGAATAAACCCTTTATTTTAATAAAATATAATTGAATATGAAACCCATTTTACTTCCATATTTGTTAATTCATTAATAATTGAAATAAATTCATATGATCTTTTATGGAAGAAATTTTTTTTCTAAGGGTTGTTTATGATGTGATATGTGAATGATTTTTAATTATAACTCTTATGAATGGATTTTTAGGGTGGTTCTATATTTCCTATAAGAACCCATTATTTTAAATAATGTATAGATAATTAAATTGTCCATTTAATCCATTTTTTATCCCTATAACTATTCCCCCTGTGTAAATGGCGGTCTCAAGAGTGTCCTGGGCATGTTTGGAAACTGATACTCTATGTTAAGGAGGAATAGGGACAGGTGCACTATTCATCCAAACCATGCCCTCGAGGTCATATGGTTTGTAAAAATAATGTGGTGGTGTTATAGGGCACCAAATAGGGGAGAACATGCGAAGATCATAATTAGACAAACTGTGCTCCCAAACTACGTGGGTCACTATACCTGGATATCATCTGCTCTACAGTTGGAGTATGGTTCGGCGAACCATGCTACCAAACCATGACCCTTTTAAAAATTGGATGAAATTAATGTTTTGACAACTGTGATTTAATAAGGGTTTAACAGTTTTCATCATCCTTATTCTCTAGTGGACGCATGGAAGATCCTCCTTGTTGATGCTCTCCTCAAAGCCTAAATCTATACTTTGAAGTTGTTCATCCATCCATCCCTAATTATAATACCATATATGGAATTGGATCAGGAATAGTAATATCCCAATTCATTTAGATCATTTTTCATCCATATTCTTATTGATGGAGTTATTTTGGTGTAAGATCTTATCATATATTATCTTGGCGTTTGATGGTTTTTCCATTTTCTTCTTATCAGTACCAATCCCAAGGTTGATACAGGATGACAGATCTATTAAACTGAATATGATAGGTGGTCTATTACTTTTCCTTCAATTATCAGCATTTTTTAGATTTTTTTCATTATTATACATGCTATTTTATCCTTGGTTTCCTCTAAAATTTATATTCTAGCCTCAAAATTCTGTAAATTATAATGTAGATAACTAATGAGATTAATTTAATTCTTTGGAGGTTGAGACATCAATATCAACCACCCAATTAGGGTATGTTTCTTATTATTCCATCATTGACCAACACTATGACTACTTGGAGAATCATTTTTTGTGTTCATAACTTCACTATTACTATGGTTAGTTCTTATCATAACTAAGTGAATTATAATTTTTTAAATGTAAAGAATAAACCACTAGAATTTATATATATATATATGTGGTTAAATTGGGATGCTTATATTTCCTTCATTGAACCTTATAATCTTAATGAAATGATTCATAATTAAAAAATGAGAATTTAAATAATCATTGTTATTATGTGTCCTTTTATGACTCTTGAATATAAAAAAGTGTGATTATTCAACATTTATTATATATGGATATTTTCATATTTATTAGAATGACAAGATATGATCCGACCATGGATTCTTGAGCAATTGTCGTGATCACTCAAAGGAATCCATTCTGATTCACTGGGAAGGTTTCCTAGTTGGATACACAATTTTGAACTATGTCCTTATATATTACATGTTACCTAGAGTGATTCAAAATCTCTCTATCATCCATTGGAAAATTAAAATTTCTTGGATTCTCTAAATGGATTCAGCATGTTGTAATAAGACATGCATTGCCTTGGATTATTCTTCTTTGGATCCTATCATGCATAGGTTGGTTTTTACATGGGATGTGATCCATGTACTTGGTTAAACATATTTCAATTGAAATACCTTGGTTATATCACTTGTATTACACATATCCCCTTTTTTCAAGGATGCATTGTTATATACAATGACCTAGCCTAATATTTTATGTTAACGGATTACTTATTTCCCCATGGATACTTTTCAGTATTATATTCATTACATACTGTGGTATCTAGTATTATATTCCCTAATCACTCTAATAAATGGAGAATTGAACATATGATCCAGGACATAAATCATATACTGAAGCAGGTATTCTTGATGATCTGACTGATGTGGAACCTGAGTTCAACAAGGGTTATGTTTATTTCTTTTTTTATTCAAATATACCTACACATCGTTATAGTATATATTCTCATATTTTACTAGTATATAAAACACTGGTGGTGTCCTAATGTGTTTCACTCACATCATATCTTGATCGCTGATGGTACCTGGAAAGATTGTGTAATTGTAGGTTTGGATAAGGGGAATCATCTTGATATGGATTTTTGTCTTCTTGTATCAGGGAAGGATATTAGTAGAAGATGAATGTTATACTTCTTGAGATACTCAAATAGTTTTCGGTTATTGTAACTCCTTTGTATCTTCCTACTTCCATGAATTCTTATATATATATTTTTTTAAACATGAAAACATTATTGTATACGGTATTCTATATGATTTTCAGTTGATAATCTAATATGGCAATGTTTGTAATTATTATGTTTCCTTATTCATTTTTATTGAATATTATATTTTTTACTTATTTATTAAATTGTTACCACTGTGTTGAAATCTAAACATGTATATAGTCTCCTAACTGTACAACCATGGACCCTCGCTACTAGTTCGGAGCCTCAATCATACATGGAGGAACTCTTGAGGCCATATAAACAACCTTTTCGATAACTGTTATCAAGTGAGCCGAGATGAGACATCATAAATTGTCATCAATTGTTATTTTTTCCTTTTTCCAATGATTGGGTTCTAAGGTAGGACACTAGTATGTCTCAATACTTTATAATAAACATGTTTCTAGGAGTAGAAGTCCAACATATAGGGATAAAAAAACTATCTGTGATGAGATTTGATGCCCAAGATGATTCTGATTATAGCTTCACTGATTTCCCCATTTGGTGATACACATGGGGTCTAGTGTAGATTATTCTATTATTGGTTCTACATTATCCTTGTATTTATATGGCATGGAAGAGTTTATTATAAATCATTATATGAACCTAAGGGAATAAAATTTCACACATTAGGCCATGCCTTGTTGGTTTCACTGACTAACTACATGATATCTATTGTATGTTCCCTGATTGATATATCTATTATGAAATTAATCTGTCTAAAGGAAAAAAAGTGATTTAATAACCAGTAATTAAAAGTTTTACATCATACTAAATGGTATTTTTAGTATCGTTTTATGATTCCGCCTTATTTAACCAAATATCACATGTCTGATCTTGAAATTTATGATAGATAGACTAAAACATTAGTTAAATTTGAATATGTGGATGTCATTATTAATTTAAAGAGTGCATGTACCTCTATAAATAGAGAATGAAAACTCATCTATTCAAATAATCTCATACTAACAGTTAAATTCTAAAATTGAACGTAAAGGACTTGTTATAGTTAAATGAACTACCTTGTGTAATTTATAAATCAAGTATTTGTTTATATTCAGAATGTAATTTCATCAAATAGGTTTATAATAATAAAACAAGAACTAATAAATCCTAAATAGATATGTGGTCACCATTATATTGTGTTTCTAATTGCATCTTAAATAGAGTTTTCCTCTATAACATTCAATTTTAGGTCTATATATTAGGACTCTAATGTTGATTCAAAGAGATTGAACCAAACCCATCCTTATTCATTAGAATTAAAAATTTTATATTGTTGTTCATTATGATCTAAAATGTTGCATAGACCTAGCTATAGGAGCAATCATATTGGTGTGAATTACTTATAAGAAGGCCTGTACAAGCCCTACTTTTTTAGCCGAGGCATGTACTTGAAATTTTTATAGGCATGATGAATGTATTACCTTGAATTGTGTGTTAATAGGTTTTTAAAAAACATTATCTAGAGGTGGTGGTCCCTAATCCACCAGTGTTACCACTAGTAGTTCAACCCATGGAACCTCTTTCTATATCTAATAATGGTGATGATGAAATTTTTTGAGATGGATTCATGCATTATATAAATACTATATACGGATATATATAACCTACCTCTTCCATGGAATAATTGACTCAGGAGATTCAGTAGTAACATCCAACCATGTTTTTGGGGGACGGTGGTCCTTAAGATATAGATTCAAGGATGCAGGCATGCTATCAATTTAACCAAACTTTGAAACCCCTCTCAAAAGGAACGTGATGATGGAAACAAATGTACATTGATATTGTTATAAGAGTTGGTGGGATTATCTATACTAAATAGATCAACAATGGTGTATGACTTGGTTGTATCCTTAGTCTAGAATTATGACTTCATCTTTCGGGTGTCACTGATTGCTAATTGGGCTAGACAGTTTACATAAATGGAGAAGAGAACCATGTATATTATAGAATGTTCAACTCACGTAATGATGATTGTACATTTTTTCAAACCCTAAAAGGATATAAAAATATATATCGAGATGATTTGAGGATGGTTGTAGATACACCATTTAATCTCTGATACATTTCACAAGGATAACTACTATATCAAATATTGTGAATCAATGCCTTGTAGTTGAAAACAATCCGAGTGATGTTGAAGATATATTGATTGTTGGATTAGTACCATGATAGAGAAGTGTTTCATCTTATGGTTGGAAACATCATATTATGAATTTTCAGTGGGGAAGTGGTAGCTAGAGAATCTATACTGGAAGATTGGTAGTGTCCCATTAGTGTGGGGTGTGATGCCACATGAAGCCTTAGTGTGGTAGAGTCCGAGTTCAGTGAAGAGTCTCTCCAAATGGTCGATATTCATATTTTATAATGGAACAACACATCTATTTCTAGTGGGAGAGGATATGTACTAGCTCAAATTATCCAAGTAGCATTAGTAGCTCCACGTCAGGGAGGGAGTTGGGGTTCCACCTTCCAATATAGTCGAGGAGAAGGTCCTAGAAGTGGTAGATAGAATTCTGATTTTTCACATCAGTGAGGCGAAGCTACAATTATTAGTTAAGTTGTAGATCAGGGCCATGGATTAGACTAGGTACACATAGTACAACTGACACCTGAGGAGAAGAGCACATGACTATAAACAATATGATGTATTATTTTAGTGGCCTTTCCTATCATAACATTGTTTATTGATACCAGTACCTCACACTCTTTTATTTTTGTGTCAATCATGGATAGTATTTGGCATGATATTCTGTACTTATGTGGTATTATGACTCCTAATAAATTGTTTGGGAATGAATTGGAGACTGCACACCAGTTTAAGGAATTCCCCCCTTGAGGTAGGAAATTATCATTTCTTACGGAACAAATTTTTTCTTAATATGAAAAGATTCAATTTCATAATTGGGTTGGAATAGGTTGTCCCATATCATTATAATATAGACTTATATAGCCTTAGTGTACCTTTTTCATCACCAAAGGGATTTCGTTATCTTCACATGGTTAAGTATGATGTGTAGGATTGTATAGGTGGACCAAAGAATCATGGGATAAGTGGAGTGATAGCCTAGATATAAATAATTTATATAAAGGGTCATAGAATACATTAGGATGCATTTCATTCTATAGTATATCATTTTATATATGTCATCCTTGATAATTGTTTTGGGTTACCTCATGAGAGAGAGGTGGATTTGTCTATCAAGCTTGTACCAAGAGTAGCCCTGGTTTCCATTCCTATTTACTAGTTGACTATTACTGAGTTGGAGTAGCTCAAGGGGAAGCTAAAGGAATTTTAATATATGGGTTTTATCTAACATAGTACTTCACCATGTTATTAAACCATGTATTTTACTGAAAATTATGATGGGATCGTCAGTCCATATATGGATTACTGATGTTTGAACTATCTTACAGAAAAAACTGGTATCTATTTCCTCATATAGATGATATTTTCAACTAGCTATAAGGAGCTACAGTACTTCTAGAGATCTATCTGAGTTCAGTCTATAAATACAAACATGTTATACCTTTAGACATACCATGTACAATGTTTTGTAAGAAGTATGGTCTTTATGGTTATTTGTTCATTTTATTTAGTCTTACAAACATGCCCATGGTTTTCCACTATTTTTCGAATCGTTCCCCCCCCCTGTACCAATATTATGTCATTGTGGTGTTCACGAATGACATATTGGTGTCGTTATTGACTCGGGATGACCATTCCAATCACATTGATATCTTTTTCGGTACACTTGGAGAACTTTAGTTGTATGCTAAACTAAATAAATTCCACTTTTTTATTTAAAAAAAAGTTCAATTATCCTGTCATATTATATCAAAATAATGAGTATTAGTTGACATAGATATCATGTGGCCTATCGTAGCATTCAACAATTTTGGATCAGATGACATTCCAAAGGGAATTGAATTTTATCGTAGTCTGGATGGGCTATTCTTTAATTCATGATTTAGAATAAAATTTTTAGGAGTTAGAACACCTAAAAGTGTTTTTTGGACTTGTATTAAGGACTGAGTGATTCCATGAGTGTTCTATCATGTTTTGGAATCTCCAGACCAAAAATATCAAATCTGGGGAAGGTTGATAAGAGTGCAGATGTTTTCTAAAACCATGCGGCCCTTTAGCTGAAACCATGTGACATACATAGAGGGGATTAGGGTGTCACATGGTTTAGTCAAACCATGAATACTATAATACATATCGATGTTCAAGATGCAGGTCCCTTGATAGAGGGTAAATGCAAGGTTTCCACATGGTTTCCCAAACCACGTGCATTAACCATGTGAAACACTTCTTTGACAGTGGATCTTAAAAATTTGGTGGACAGTTTGGCCAACTATGTGGCTAAACCATGAGCATTACTACAGGGGTAAAATTAATTTTTTTTCATTCCAACCATAATTCATTATTTATCCCTTCATTCTACTCTTACCTTCATGAAACTCCTCTCCAATAGAGCTCCTCCTCTCCGCTCTCTAGTTATGATGATATCTATATTATCCAACCTTTGATTTATGTGTTTTTAGGTGTATTGAATAACCCACGGAGAGTCTCAAACTTTCCATTATTTCACTATTCATTCATATTCACTCTTTATGTGATATTTTTCTGCAAACTAATTTAGCCTATGATTATGGTGTTCAACCATTTCATCATATTCTCTGGAACCATATGATATCAATCCTTGTTATTATACATGTGGGGCATCCATGGTAAGAGGTAGGTGGTCCGATGATTATCCCTCAATGTGGTGTTGTTTTATAAAGTTTTTTGTGGTTCCATGTACCGATATTTCAATGCGATGCCTCTTAAATGTGAAATTTATTTTTTTAGAACCTCTCACCCAAATTCCAGTAGTCCTTATACATTATACTAAATATGTTGATGATAAATAACCCCAAATATAGATCCATTATTTTATTTGTTCACCTATAATTTCTTTAATATTTTTTTATAATAAAACATCTCATTAATATAAACTACCTTTCAAAATTTAATAGATGGATTAATTAAATTTTGGAAGGATGTGTTACCCCTATATGTTATCCCTTAGCTTTCAAACCATCATCTAAGGGGTTTTGACCTTTAAATAATGGAATTATTTTGATTATTTGTATGGAATTCATGTCATAATGGCCTATTTATCCTTTTCATGTGTGGTTTTAATTGCGATTGGCAGTCCACCGGACCATAATACCATTAATTCATCTATGGTAAATTCTTCATTAAATGAAAGTAATTATTAATTAATTACATGATGTGGTTATGAGAATTAACCTATTTTAGTTTCATTCTACAATTTTAAGGCCTACTTAAATACATGGCTTCTCTAATCACATAATTGGAATGATTAATGGGGATGGACCAAGTTTTAGTTGAAATAACAATGTTTAAATGTTTTAATAAATTGTGAATGACTTCAATGATACTCTTGTTATACATTACAGAATTCCATGGATGAGATCATAGAGTACTAGAGATTATATGTACCATGGTAGATACATGGTATTCTTTTACAAAATTCCATCAATGGCGTCATATGTTACTTTTGTTGTGATATGTCATGAACGATACTTTGTATACCATGGACGATCTCACCATGTGTTTCCATACTTACAGATGAGTGATACTGGTTCATTAGCAGAGGCTCATTGGATGGGATCATGGATAGATAGTTTCATCAAGACACAAGAGATACTTAGTCCCCTATATTAGATACCTAGGATGGGCTCAGAGGGCTTTCTTCACACCATGATGAGAGTGATACATGGGATTCCATTTATTGATCACCTTTGATGGAATCCTTTATTATTGGGAAGTTACAGATCCTATGGAGTAATACTCAAAATTCTATCTAGATCACATAGGTGGGGAAAAGGTTCTTCTGCTTAAATTATAATTGTTAAATAAATATTAAAGACTGAGTATTCATGGATAATATAAAGGGACACGTTCTCCAAGAATAATCACTTGTATGGGCTCGGTCCGTCTTCGTGGATAAGTTATGATGAACCATTATTACTTTATATTCAATGTGTATAGGTACAGTTTTGTTTATAGGTATTTCAACATATTCCAAAGTATGTATGATTGGCGAGGTGTAATTGAGAAACCAAATCCAACTTGTTGTGTTTATTTATTTATTTATTTCCTATCATTTTATTTTATCTTCACATTGTGTAAATTATATTCAAGGACTTTATAATTCATTAAAAACCATTGGTTGTGTCCTATCAAGTATATCTCACACCCTGATCGGGCCTCGACTACTCCAGGTTACCCATGAAGATCCTCTTGTTCATAGGCCCTGGATTATAGGATGATTCTTGTGATGTTGTGATAGTACTGGTGAGCTAGGATCACATGACTGTACATGTGATAAAGATTCTCATTGAGTTATACTATGTGATTATAATTCAATATTTATACTATGGATGTTTTTATGGGTTTTCCTATTACCCATTTACTGCATTAGATATGGAGTTATCTGGACATGCATTCATTTTTGCGCATTATTGGTCTTGGACACTTTTTTCAAATATTTTTTTTATCTTATACTATATCATCATTATTTTATTCATATTTCACTATTGTATGTGGTTATTTATATTTTATATAACATTATGACACTATAATTATTTAGGTATATTTTACCAACCATACCACAATCAGACCATCACTACTAGTTGGCAGGCTCTCGCATAGGGGAGTGACTCTTGTGCCCATGTGGTGACTGGTATAGCTTCTTATTTAGTATTCATTCAGTTCAGTATGTTAGAAAGATTTTTTAGATCCCTTTTATTTTCCTTATCAAACAATTTTGGGATGGTAGTCAGGATACTAGTAATGTGTCAGTGCAAGGTCAATATCCATATTTTGGAATTATCAACCTACACACATGGAAAGCCGATGTAACCATGGATGTGATTTTTGTTTGTATTTTTCACTATTCAAATTTATTATGATTTCAGCTTGAGTGATTGATATAAATTATGATTCTTACTAATTAATGGGTATTATTTTATTTACCCATATCTCGGTATGGTAAGGAAGTATCTCTATATGAATCAAACTGGGAAGATAGAAATTTATCTTCCACAAATATTATATTCCATGTAGACTAAATTTCTAGTAAAATCTTGATGTGTATTTTGTATTTTCTAGCATTTCTGTTATATAATGTGAAACGTATTTTAGTAAAATCCTTAGTTTTATTCCTTTAAAGGTAAATTTTTATTTTTCATTATTTATAACTTGATGTGTGATTTACATATGTTGTTTTCCTATACAACATTCCTAGTAATTTATTTAGTATTCCAAATGGCTTACCATGTTTTGGTGATTTATTACTATTCCTGGATTTATTTATCATGTATCTATTCTTGATATACTATTTACATTTTATTTACATTGTGTGATAACATTCCTTGTTAATTTTTAATTTAATTGTGAGTTAAATAAAATGTCAACATCAATCTATATGGTGTTTTATTTCATAGATTGATGGGTAAATTCTATTCACCTAACCATTTATAACTTTTTTGATCCATTATCCCTTGGTTGAATGGGATAAAAAAATTATTGGTTCAAATTAAATTGGATTTAATTTTTAGTTTATAATGTTTATGTGCCCCTTACATGTTTTAAAAAAGTGATACATATAACTGAACGATTCTTATTGGGACCCATTGTATACATGTAAAAGCTATTAAACATTAACTCCTACGTATATTTGTTGCTTGTTGAATTTTATTTGACTCGACCCAAGTAGGCCATTCTTGACAAGTTATGGTTATGGTATAGACTAGAATTTACAAAATTAGTTTATTAATGGTGGTTGTACTCATGATATAATCCCATTAACGGTGTATTAAAAATCTTAAGGATTCAAAAAAAATTCATCTTGATGAACCAAGAATGGATTGAACGAGACCTTTGTAGGTCTCCCATCTTTTTATATGCATAATACAAAACCCAATGGGGGTATACTAATTCCATGTACTAGTGGAAATTTAATGTGTCCTGATATTCCTATGTAGTTCCAAAAATAGTTTTATGGTTGAATTTTACTTGAACAGTCCACTAAATAAATAAAGTGCCCTATTACCTTATTTTGAGCATTACTATTTCTGTAGAATTCATTAATTGAAATTCCAATGACAACCTAATGGGTATTTTGTTCTATATATTTAACTTCAAATTTTATGTAACTAAGCCAAATGTGAAATCCTATTGAAAAATAAATCATTTTTAAAATGAAATTAATTGGATGAATAGACTAAATTTGATGGGAAGTCAGAAAAGTAATTAATGGTTAAAAATGAAGTTTAACATATCTCACTATTTTTTTGTAGTTGGCTTAGATATTTAAATTACCTTGTAAAAATGATTTCCCAATTGGTAAATGTCATTATTTTCATCATTAAAATTCCTAAAGAACTGAATGTAAATTATGATAATGAATTAAAATGGATCCTTAAGTGATGTTCTTTATCTGACCCCTATGTAAAGGTAATTTGGTTTTTCATTACCATTCCATTGAATTGGAAGGATAAGAATTACCCACAAGACTCTTCTTTCATATCGTAAAACCAAGTTGTAATCCCTTAAGAATGGGGACCATTCAAGCATATCCTTTTTTAGGGTCAACATATTACACTTAGGTAAGGGGATAGCTAATGGTAGGTAGAGCTATCATGCTAAAGGCACTTGAAACCTTTAATACATTTTGTACTATTTTGGTGATGTAGTCCTGTGTTAGAATTTTAGTTTCCCAAACAATACCTTGTCTTTATGGGTGATTTTGTTATGTTTTTACCCTTGAAGTTGGTTTGATCATCATGTAATTCTCAATTTCTGGGGTTTGGACATTCCGAGAGCATGTTCAGCTGCATAGCAGGCCATGTGACACTTCTTTTCTACCTCTACAGTGTTGGACGACTCAAGAGGTCGTTAGTATGCTTCACAGTCATATGGGTTATAATGAATCTCATTTGGTTCTACTTAAGGGCTTCAAATATTGTGATGAAAAGTGGGATGAACATAGTAATTTGATCGAGTATGTTACATTTTATTGTGAAACCTCAGGATGATATGCGTTGATGCATGTCACACTATCGAGTTGTTGAAAATTTCACTACAAACAATTTGAGTTTTGTGCGAATTGTTAAACCCCTAAAATGTTCTTCTTTAATAGAGAGCCTTCTATGGAGATGGGTAACCTAGGAGTTAAGTAAATCAGACTCATCCCAATTCTTCTGATGTTTTGTTAAGAAGGATTATATTTCTTGAGGTTCCAGTCAGATAGTTTTGACTTTTACACATGATGTTATGGAATGTGTGAAATTAACATGGGAGGAGTGTCATGTTTATAGTTAAAGTAAATATGAACCTAATGTAGATGTGAGCATCTAGGCTACCCATTCATTGTGTTTAATACTTTCCAAAGCATGTAAGGAACCTATATAACCAATAATTAGTGGTCAATATAATATGTGCCATGGAATAACCTTCTATTTATGATAAATTCAATATTAGGGACACTATTATGATGTGGATTGTCTTGTCATTTCTAGTTAAACATGACATACCCTTTATAAGGGGAAAAAAATAATGACCATTTGGAAATGGTCAGTCTCTCTTAAAACCACCTTATCATTGGTAAGCTTTCATTACATTAGTTCTTGTGAGGTAGCATGATGAAGCTTTTATTGCCTATGTACACAACCTTCCAAAAACACCATTAGTCATGGATATACATTGGTGGTTTTTGATTGAGTGACTATAGGATTCCATGAGTGATAGGGGCATCATGGTTGCATGGAAATGATATGTTTTTAGCTGAAGTCAGTCTTCCTATAAAAGAAGTTGACTAGTATAGCTCCACCCACTCTTCTTCACAATAGATGGATATGGTTTATCTAGAACTGAATGGAGAACTGATTCTTTATGTAGAAGGGGTGTCTTAGATCCTTTTGGGGGGTTTTTTGTATCCTCTTAGTGTAATGTTTAATTAGATACAATCATGTTACCTATATTGGCATCATCTGGATACATTGAGACTATTAAGTGGAATATATTAGAGTTTAATGCTGGAAGCATGGTTGTGTCTAGGTATATTTGTCCTGAGTGATAGTTATGTTTTTGGGTAGGAACGCCTTGGATGGACTAAAAGATACCAACTAGATCATGTTTTAAATGATTACAGGCTTTGATTGTGCTCATGATATGTGGATGTTCATATTTTTACCAATGCCACATTTGTAAAAATTTGTGAATGTTTTTATTGGAATGATTTCATTAGAATCAAATTAAAAATTCCAATGATACCTTGTTCTTTAGTCAGTCTTAGATGGAATCTTTAATGTGTGAGAATCTAGGTCTGTTGGATCGTGTATGCATTATGGTCATGCTAGGAAATGAAAATATAGATTGATTATTTTTCTTGATACATCACCAAAATCTAGATACATGATTCTATGGGTGTGATAGAGGTATAGATGAAGCACCATTGAGGAAGGAATTTTGTTTTAGTTTTTGTTATTCTAGAAATCTAAGATGAGATTTTTTGAGAAAATTAAACTAGTAGTGACTCGGCATGCTTCCTTCTTGATTCGATGAGTACAGTTAGGGACGAACTATTTTGTTCATGCCTTTATCTTTTTTCAATGTAAATTTTCGCTAATGATTTTCATGGTAAGGTTAGATAAACAAAGATAATAATATTAATTAGTGATTTACCCTTTCACTGATTTTGGAATCTTGTTGTGGTTGTTTTTAGAATACTATAGGAATGCCAAAATAGATAATTCTTACAATAAAGATGCCATGAAATAGAATATAACACTAAAATGGTAAACCTTTGGTGGGGAATTTCCATAAGATAGGTGATAATGTATATGACAACAATGTATTTTGTCTCAAGTGATGTCCCCATGTAATCTCTATATAAATGATCAGATTAGGATAAGTGCATTGGCATGAGTTTCTATGGATTTTATACCATAGGTCACAAGTGATGATTATATGTGAATTGGGACTTTGGAAATGAACGATGACCATTTATATGAAACTTAAAAACTTTAATAGGTCGGGTTTTTTTATTTCCCCAAGGATTCCTTAGGATGAGATGTTCTAAGGTGGGGAGATTGTAACATCTTGCTTTTTTGGACAGGATGAAATTCTCAAGGAAATTGAATTTTATCATTTGGTGGACAGAAAATTTCATAAACAAATATTTAGATTGAAATTTCAGGATTTGGAACACTTAAAAGTGATTTATTTAGACTTTGTTTATGGATTAAGATTTCTATTTGGTGTTCTACCAACTTTTAGAAGTGTCAGACCAAAAATATCATATCCCTGGAAGGATAATAAGGGCACACTATTTGTCTAAAACTATGCAATGCTTTAGTGGAAACCATGAATCTTGATTTAAGGGGTTAAGGGTGTTTAATTGTTTAGTCAAACATTTAACACTCAGCTGCATGTCCATGTAGCTGATATAAGTCCCTTAATTTAGGAGAAATTCATAGTGTGCATAGGGTTTCCAAAATCATGTTGATAAACCATGTGACCCCCTTATTGGTAAGTGCCTCTTGCATGGCTGGAACATGGTTTGACTAACCATTCAACCAAACCATGTAACTCATTGAAATGTTTAAAATTACAATTTTAATCCTTTATTTTTATTTATTTCCTCCTACCTTATTTCTCCCCTTTCTCTCATGCAACACCTCTCCCATAGAGCTCCTCCTATCCTCCTCTAGGTATTGTTTTATCTCCCTTTTTATGCCTCTAATTCAAGTGTATTTACGTGTGTTTGATATCCCTTAGTGAGTATAACACTCCACCTTCATCCTTTATTCATTCATCTTCTACCCTTTTGTCCTATTTTAGTTTGACCTAATTCACACTATTTTTTTAGAGTTCTTTTATTTCATCATTTTCTATCAAATCAGGTGGATTAAAGCATCGATATTGGACAAATAGGTCATATATAGTATATGTTTGGTAGATTAATTATTTTCCTACATGGTCTAGATGTTTTATTAAGTGCACCATTGTGCCACATGGTAGTATTTGTTTACTACACTTCTTAAATTTGGAATTTAATTTGTTGAACCTCTCAAATTAATTCTAGTTGTCCCTATACATTAAGTTAATATTTTTTATGGTCATGAACCCAAAAACTAGATCCACATGTAAGGGTTTTCTCCTTTACTTCCTTTAATTAAATAATTATGTTCTAATAAAACCCCTCACTCAGGTGCAATATCTTCGAAAATGTAACAGGTGGATTAATTGCATTTTTGAAGGATATGTTACCCCTATTTGTTATCCATTATCCAAAAAGCCATATTTTAAGGGGTTATGAACATTATATTAGGGAAAATTCTTTATTATTTTTATGGAATTCATGTTATGATGACATTTTTTTCCTTTTCATGTATGGTGTTATCTTCACAGGAAAGCCCACCTAGCCTTAAAATATTTAATTTGAAGTTCCAAAATTCCTTATTAATGTAAATGAATACTGATATAATTAAACGATGTGGTTATGGGAATGTCATGATTTTAGTGTCCTTCTAATGGGTTAAGTCATACATAAGTACATGTATTATCACATGTTATAATTAAAATGATTAATGGGGACAACCATCCTTATTATTGAATAATAATTGTTTAATTTATTAAATAAATTTTGAATGCCTTGAGAGATATGTGGGTAACTCTTCATGGAGAATTATGGGTGGGATTATATGCTACTAGATATTTGTCTTTTATAGGAGATACATGTGATTCCTTTATGGAATTCCAAGTGTGGCCTGATAGGTTACTTATGATTTGTTACACTATGAGAGATACTTGGTATCCCATTGATGGGATAACCATGAGTTTCTATAGATCAGCATGAGAGAATTTTTCTCTCTCAGGGAGGCACCATGGATGGGCTCATGTCATGATGGTTTCCCCTTTCCATGATTGATACTATGTGCTATATGTGACATTCCTTGGACGGGCTCAGAGGAATTTCTTCATACTATGCTGAGAGTGATACTTAGGATTCTATTTATGGATAGCCTTGGATGAACTATTATGCTATTGGGTTGTTACAGTGCCCTGGGAGTGATACATGGGATTACATCTAGATCAAATGGATATGAACATAGTGCAAATTTTTAAATTATAATGATGACAAAAATATTAGACATGGTGTTTTCCAAGCTGTGATCCTAGGATGCATCCATCAGGACAAATCACAAGACTGGGTTCAGTGAATCCTTGCAGCTTAGTTATGATGACATGTTATCACATTATATCCTATATGTATGGGTTCAATTATGTTTAGAGACTTTCTATATCTGGATTAAGAAGGTGTGGTCAGCTAGCTATATTTGAGGAACTTGAGTCTACGTGTTATGTTTATTTAGTTATTCATTTCATATCTTTTCATTTTACCTGGACACTGTGTAATTTATATTCACATGATGGATCACACATTAGACATTGTTGATGGTGTCCTACTACGTATATCTCATGTCTTTATTGGGACTCCATTATACTGGGGTATCCAAGAAGATTATTTTGTTCACATGTTTAGGATTATTGGATGATTTTATACTATTGTTCTAATACTAGGGTGTTAGGAGAAGAAGATTGATTTAGAGCTCAGGATGCTTGTGGATTTGGCTTTTGGGATTTAATTTCATTTTTTATTCTATGCATGTTTTTATGTGTTTCCTATTTTACATTTTCTGCTTGAGATATGTAGTAATCTAGGCATGAATGAATTATTGTACAGTATTGGTCAAGGACACTTTTATTCAGTTGATGAATTTATCTTACAAAAATTCTACTTTCTTTTATTTTGCTACATCTATTGTATATTGTTATTTACAACTAAAATACCACTATCTAGAGCTAACTATAAGGGTATAATATCTCCACCTTACTGTCATTAGACCCTCACTATGATAACCTTAGGAATATGGGGAGTCATGCTTGAGGCCTTTTGGTGACTTGCATGACTATTGGTTTAGGCATCAGTTAGGAGGGGATGTAATATCTGTAGTTTCCTAGGAGTATCCCAGGAATATACTTTACATATGGAGTTTCATGGGTTTGGATGAATATTATAGGTGTTTTATAGAGGATTTATCCCATAATGCAGCTCCATTTATAGGCTAGAACAAGAACTATGTGAAGATTATCTGGTATGAATCATGAGAGAATTATTTTCATGAGTTGAATGGAAAACTTACCTCAGCCCCAATTCTGAGTCTACTTGATCTTGGAAAAGTCAATATAGTGATTTATGATGCCTCATTAATTGGGTTAGGTATAATTATGTTATAGTAAGACTTCATTCCTATATATAGATCTCGGTATTTGAGGTACCATTATAATAACTTCCCAAATACATTCTCAAGACACCAACAATTGTCAATGCCTATGTTCCTAGAGGCACTATTTTTTGGGAGAGATCGTTGTGGTGTTTACAGAGAAAAAAATCATTAAGTATATCTTCATGAATCATTAATTGAACCTCAAAAATGTATACGGGTCAGATACCTTCATTCCTACGACTTCAAGAAATCAATATACCCTATAAGGGAAATGATGTTTCTAATTATCTTTTTTAGAAGACCCATATAGAAGATTTTTTATAGAATAGTGATGAATGTAGGTTGGCGGTTCTTCATTTTGACATACCTATAGAGGTTTAGGAATGTTACAAGTGGCCTTCCCTAACATCCTTGTTTGTAGCCTCACCACCTATCGATAGATTGAAGTGAATGAAGTTATCAAATAATGAAGGCTAGTCATGGTGGAGAGAATATTATGTACAATCCCACTGCCGAGAATATTGAGGGTTTTACAACTTGTTGTTCCATCTCTTAGGAGGCAAAGGTGGAGAGACTACTATAATAACTGGGATTTTCCATTAATTATTTTTGGAAATTATATTGATTATTTTAGAGACCAGGTGCATAGATGAGATGTGATTATAGGTCTAGTGTTCCTAGTGTAAATGATTGATTTATATTAAATATATTATATAACATTCACATGATGTTTTCTTAAAAAGTGAAATAATTCCAAAATGGGGCCCATATTAGAAATCTGGGGGAACCATTACTTTCTCAATGTAAGTTTTACCCTAGGCAGAACCTAATCATTATCATCGCGTAGTGTCTTTGAAAAAATTATCATGGGAAAAAATTAATAAAGTAAATTTATTAAATGATTTTTTTTCAACAAAATGAATGTATTTCTATTAAAATATATTACTATGTATTTTTTCATGGGGTTTTCCACTAAACCCTCAAGACCTACATACCATTGGATGAGATTTTTCATGGAGAATGAAAATGGATTAGATTAGGGTCATGGATTGTTATGCCAATGGATTTCAAGGATCTCATAAATGATGACCACACAGAACCATTATTCATTACAATGTGATCCAAATTCTTATTAGGATTTTTTATTTTGGAATTTTATCCTCTTCTATCATCTTGATCAAACAAAGTTCAATTCCCTAAATATAATTGATTCGTAAATTGATAATAGTTGTAATTAATGGATTTTTCATTATCTTCATCATCCTCTTCATCTCTATTTTTCTACAACAACAGATTTAGGTTGAATGAAAAAGGGTGAGGTTCATTCCCCATGGTTTATAGATTTTGGTTTTCTCCCTCATTTCTTCACATGTTTATAAAAGGAATTTATTTTGGTCCATGGTTTGATGAATAATGGGTATTTTATGATTGGAAAACCATTATACAATGGAATGTATCGATACCCTGAGTCGATTTTGTAATCAAGGATAGGATTGAGCTATGATGATGAATGTTATCTATTAGAGGTAGATTACAATGAATTTTTAGTTTACATTTTCACAGTTTTGATGTGCAATGATGGATTGGATAAACTAATCATTTTTTGTGAAGATCTAAACCTAGATTCTTGCTAGAAATAATGGAAATGCTTAGATGACCACTGATATATAGGTTTCAGTGAGTAAAACGGTTCCAGTGATGTGTCAAAATATGTGAAGAAAATCTTAAAGGATTTGGAAGATAACAATATAATGGGTGTCTATTTCAATATTACACAGCACATGGTACCCTATTTCTATGGTGCTAGGGATTCTAGTGGAGTTAAATATCCCACACAGTGTGACCATTCCCTGGAGGATTAGCTCGTACCTTAGAGTGTACAAAAAAAATAGACATTAGTATATGGGCTTTGAAATTTTTTGTACTTTGACATGGACACGACCAGGAGTACCTAGGCATGAACATGATGTATACTCCTACAAAGAAAAGTCCAACTATACATGAAAAATAAAGTAGCACACAGGTATGACAAGGTGAAACATATGGGGTTTCATGAAATATCTATTCCCTATGTAATCTACCTACTTTATATATATATATATTACATGTCATGTTAGGTAACATCACACAGGAATATACAAGGTTGAGCAAGGTATACAGTGTACTCTACTTACATGTCATGTACCCCTGTGGTGGAAGCTTATAGCTCCTTGTCTCTTTAGTCTAAATGACTGTCATTTGACTGATTTCCCCTTAGACAACTATCTTGAGGGTAGTGTGGCCTTACATCCACATCATAGGATTGTGATCCCATCTGGATGATGAGTCTTAGATAGAGTTAGTACAAACCCTCTATGGGATTAGTGTATGATCCTATATCATATTATATGCTAGGTGGGTTTTTTGGAATTGTGAACTCCTATTTGATAATCAATTTTACCCTTTATCTATCATGTTTTATCTCTATCGTTCATGGTATCATTGGTGTATGATCCCATATGTAGAAGTTTAGTCTCAACTGGGTTCATGGTGCCCCACTGGTTTTGGGACTGGGCATTATCTGAGTATCAAGGTCTTTTGAGACATTTGGGTTTTAGTGGATGGATCCAAATGATTTCACTCTATTTATTAAGTTTATTAGGTGAAACCATGAATTGATGAGTGTATTCTCCTAAAATAATCATTACTTTATAAACAATTCTATGCCAAGACATTGGTTGTGATATCATGGTGTTGTAGTCTCATTATTGAGTATATTTTGGTGTTTTATGTTCTATATTATTTTTATTATCCTTGTATTGAGATGAATATACTTGAGTCTTCATGTTTAGTGTTTTCTAGGTGTCCTAATAGGTAGTGTTATACTCTTCAATGCATGGGATTTACCAGCATGTGTCATTTCTTTGGTAGAAAACAACACTTTTAATGGTGTTTGGGGATGATGCGAAGAAGGTGGAGTTTTTACTGAGCTTGACAGACTGAGGTGTTTTCTAGGATCCTTCATTTGATTAGATTCCTCATCCATGGAGAAGGTTGGAGTCTTTACATTTTTTATTGGGCTTATATTTAGACGTTTTTTACATTTAGTACATTAATATCATACTTTGTTTGTGGGATCATGGATGTGTGCATGCATTAGTTTAAGTTGTTTTATATTTTATAAAATTATGGGCATAGAGATGTGTGCATATGTATAAGTACATTAGGATACTTTCTTCCATTTGTGGGATACACCAATATGGAACTTGTCGCCATCATCTAGAATATTCAATTTATGATTGGTGTAGTCATGTGTCAGACCTCAGTGGGCCAGCTCGTGATAAAGTTGTATAAAAGTAGTAAGTTATACTATTGGAACAATGTCTACGAGACTGGGTTGGGTGAATAGTATTATGTGTTTCTCATTCAAAATTATATCAAGGGAATCTAGAGTTGGTGTGGAAACCAATGTATCAATACACCAGGACTCTGATCACATGCCTTTCGACTCAATACTTGTAGACACTAGTTGTATTGAAAACATTGGTTCATGCATTATATAAGAATGAGTTGTGTTTTCAATGACCATCTTGAGTAATATAATCATATATAATCTTTGACCACGATACATATTCTTTATTTTAGTATGCCCCCAACGATAGCTATCTAGGATTCCACTGCGTGATTGTATGGATGATCCACTGAGTAACGTGGCTTCAATATAGGGGCATGTACCGAAGATTACACCACTAGGTGGTTTTAAAACAATACCACCTCCCATTGAGTACAATATATCATTGGAAGTACCAAATGAGGATTCACACAAGGAGGTTATGATGCACAAATTCCATAGGTAGTGACCTCCCAGGTTTCCAGGTAAGTCAAACCCCTAGGTGGTTGAGGATTGGCTAGAGGCACTCACTTTTGTTTTTATCCTTGTGAGGATGATGAAAGATTATATTTTGATCCTAATTAATATTCTTGTTCTAGGATCTACTGTTAGATGGTTGAGTTTAGTGACTTAGCCACATGATGTGAAAGCTCTCTCTTAGTAATACATTGAGCATCTATTTAGGGAGGAGTTCTATCATTGCATGTTGTGATTAGTTCTCATATATAAGATTATGTATCTACAATGTGGAAATTTGAACATAGAGGAGAACATAGAGGGTCTTATTGATCTATCATGTAACTCCTTATATATTACTCATGATCTATTTTTAAGATCATGGACCTTCAAGGAGGGATTACACTGAGATATTAAGGATTCAGTGACATCCCTAAACGTTACTAAATATGTTGGAGTGATTGAGTGGGAATTAGTGGTGTATATATTTAATGATGATAAGGTGCATCTAGTTGGTGTTGTATGTTCATACCCAAGAGATGAGACCTTGGAAGTAGGCATCCAATGATAGTCACATGGATCCAATCATGTTCGACCCATGAGGAGGTGATCCTGGGACATAAGGTTGATCATGCTGGTCTCTCATGATTGATTGAATCAACTGTGGGAGAGGTAGCTTTTCTCCTATGACAATTTGGTATACTAGGTCTGGGATTTTTCAACCATCATACGGTTTATTATGATATGATTATAGGATTTTTAGGTAGAGATACTAGTAGGATAATGGTGGTCTGTTGGTCTACTGAAGTGGTAGGCAGATCGTTAGAGAAGCATATGGTGGTTAGATGTTTGACTTATTACCACCACCACCTTTATGTGGTCCACAACAGGTTTAGGGAGCTACAAGATAGGGATGAGGCTAGTTAAGGGCTATGTAGGCCTATGAAACCAAGCCTCTAGGGATGATATGAGGCATGATCTATGCATTTTCTTACTCAGATTCACTATTTATATACATATCTGTAAGTATTTCCTTCATTTTCATATATATGGTTCAAGACATAGAGATTATTCTTCATCCTTTGGTTCAACCTCTTGCGGTTAGATACTCCAAGCAACAATGACTCAGTGATTTAACACTTAGGAAGATTGTGATTTCTGATTCTTAGTGGAGAGGTTTTTGTTTGGGATCACATTGTAATAGAGATTATGCTTTATGAAATCATATTAGGTGTGGAATGTATGTCCATAGCTCATGCCCAGATCAATTGTTTTAGGTAGATTATGTTGTCTTCCAATAGTGATGGGATTGGTTTATTTACATTGAGAGTGAAAATGAATCCTTATTAGAGTAAGATAGGATTGGTCATAGAAGAGTGTAGCTAATTTCTCACCAGTTTCCTAGAATGACTCTTGTAGCAGTGGATGATATGAAATTTCTAATTCTGGCTTTGATGGTGGAGTATGAGGACATATTTCTTAAAGATGGGTATTCCTAACTCCCCATTGAGATCTAGAATTCTATATTTAATTGCATCATTTGATGGCCTCAATATGTACACCAACATATCACATATCTCTTTTAGAGATTCGTGATATGAGGTCATAGTTAGAGGAATTTCTAGACAAGGGTTTTGTGGGACATAGTGTTTCCCCCTGGGCAGTTGCAGTGTTGTTCATCAAGAAGGAGGATGGAGGAATTAAGTTATATGTGTACTATAATCACATGGATTAGGTGATTAATTACCAACTACCGAGTATTTTAAAAACTCATTCACCATTTTAGTGGATTATAACTAATCTCAAAGATTGAACTCAGAAAATGTTCCCACCATCTGGGAGTATGAGATGTGAATATACCAAAGAAGACATTTAGATGTCTCTATACTCACCATGATTACATGGTGATTCCATTCATCAAAATTAATTCCCTAGATGTTTTCATGGGAATCATGAACTATATATTATTTCCTTTCCTATATCGGTTCATGGTGGTCTTCATCGATGATATCCTAATGTACTCAGCATCTAATGAGGAGAAGTGATACACTTGAAGATGGACCTGAACACACTCTGTGAGAACCATATATATAGGAATCTCTAAAAGTTTCAATTTTTGATTTTAGAGGACCACTTTATATGACATGTCATCCTAGAGGAAGGTGGGGTCATAGACCATGAAAAGGTTGAGGCAACGCTTGCTTGGGAGCCACCCACGAGTGTCACTAAGGTTTAGAGTTTCCTTCGTTTGGAAGGGCACTATCTGGGGTATTTACCATATTCATCTAGAGTGGTGTCACCCATGAAAAAATCGAGCTAATAGGGGAATCCATTCTTCTGGATGAAGAGCTTATAGCTTTTATTTTAGGAGATGAGGAATTGGTTGACGAGTGCTACCATATAGAGATTACTAGAGGTGGGTGTCGAGTTCATAGTGTTCTGTGATGCATGAGGGATAAAACATGGTTGTGTTATGATCCATAGACTAGAAAAGATTTTGTATAATTGATATCATTAAATACCATATGATAATAACTATGAAACCCATGATCTAGAGTTAGTAGTGGTGGTATTCACACTAAATATGTCGATACACTACCTGATGGGTGAGCGATTTATCATCTACTATAACCATTAGAGTCTCAAGTATATATTCTCTAAGAGGCATCATAATTTGAGATTGAGGAAGTTCTACAGTTCCCCTAGTACTATAACTTTGATATTGTATACAATACTATGAAGGGAAACATGGGGTCAGACACTCTAAGTAGGAGATCTCGTCTTCAGTTATTAGACGAGGTGTTAGAAGTAGTTGGCATCATTACTGTTGTCCTTAGTGGAAAATGATTGTGATTCATATCTAATATTTATGGTTGTTAACCCACCACCATTAACACAAAAACAGTTTTCCTGGCACAAAATTTTATCAGTGCTAACGAAAAAGCACTGATAAAAGGGGGTACCTTTATGAGTGCTAAAAAAGAGCTGATAAAGGTACCCATTTATCATCGATTTTTTTAGCGTTGATAAAGGTACCCCCTTTATCAGCGGTTTTTTCAAAAACACTGATAAAGGGTCGACTTCAAAAAAAAATTAATAAAAATAATATATTAATATATAAATATGTAAATATAGTTATATTGATATAAATATAATATATAATTTTTAAATATATTTCAGATAAGTATATATATACATTTACACTTAATATACTTAATATATAAGATATTTAGTGAAAATGGCTCATAAAAAAAATAAAAAAATACTTTAAATTAATAATTTTCTAATTATTATGGAGTAAGAGTCATTTAATAACAGTTTGATGACTAAAAAAATTTAAAAAATTTAAAAAAGATCCAAAATATGTTGAAAACACAACTCGAACTTCAAACGGCCATAACTTTTGATCCGGGTGTCTGTTAGAGCTCTACTACATATCAAATCGAAGCCTGCGACAAGCTCTACACCAATTGGACTTGGGGGACCCTGATAAAGGCTTTTTAGGGGCCAAATAGGCCCATAAGGCCTCAAAAACTGAGTTTTTAGATGGGATACCCCGATTTTTTAACATTTTGTGGATTTTCAGGCTCGTTTATGGGGGTATTGTTTGATTTTTTTTGGTGGGGACTAAATTTATTCCAAATTATTACATTCATATTGATATTATGTCTTTGAAATTTTATTGTTTTTTATAATGTACTAATATTTATAATCAAATATATAACTATATGTACATATTTTTTATATATTCACACCTAAAAATTTAATTTTTAAAATAAATTATTAAACATATTTACATATGAAATATATTAGAATTATCTAAATAATAAATAATATCCATTTTATTCAAAATTCCAATAATTGAATATTTATATAACTATATATTAATATAACTATATATATATTAATATAACTATATATATATATTAATATAACTATACTTATATATATATATATATTAATATAACTGTAAATATATATATTAATATAACTATAAATATATATATTAATATAACTATATATATATTAATATAACTACATATATATATATTAATATAACTATATATATTAATATAAATATATATTACTATATGAATAAATATAACTAAATAGATATATAAATAAATAGACATATCATAAATAAGAGAACATATCAATATAGGGGAGTGGAAAAGGCTTCAGGTGCGCAGGGGGGAGGTCTCGAGATCAAATCTGGGTGGGGGTAGGGGCGCGCACGCAAGGGGGAATTAGAGGGGCTAGCGCTGATAAAGGTGCGGTATATCACTAATAAAGGGTGGAGGTGGTGCGTGCGGGCACTGGAGGTGTGGGAAAGTGCTGATAAATGGGGGATCAAGCGCTGTAAACCCCCCCTATGATTGGAAGTATATTTTTTTAAATTTATGTATTTTATTTTTTAGTTTTATCAGCTCTAAAAAAAGCACTCATAAAAGGGGTCTTTTATTAGCGCTAAAAAGAAAGCACTCATAAAGGACTCTTTTATCAGCGCATTTTTTTAGCGCTGATAAAAGACCCCTTCTATCAGAGATTTTTTTAGCGCTGATAAAAGGGTTCTTTATCAGCGCTTTTTGATGCACTGATAAAGGGACCCCCCCTTTATCTTCACCAGCTTTAACAGTTCTTTTGTAGCGCTATTAAACGAAATTTTTAGAACTGAAAAAAGGATTATTTGTAGTAGTGAACTTTTATAGCATGTCAAAGATTCTTAATGTGGAGATACTAACTGTGATTACATATATAACCAGATATCCACCAGACATGCTCTTAATGGATAATCTAAAGAAAGAGAGAATGAAATCCTTTTCAGGGGGCAGACTATGGAAACATTGAAATAGTGGGATTAGGTGATGTAAGAGTTTTATACATCCTCCTTGGTGGTTTATATAAGTGTTGAATGATTTAACAGGTACTCCAACATCAGTTTTGGTGGATAGGTCTGATTTGCTCTCTTGTAGATCTTGTCTCATGATACCTCACTTCTCAATAGGTGAAGGATAATAACCAAGTTCCAATGAGTTTATCTCAACAACTTGGGGTTCTAGAGTGGATGTGGTATGGGACATCCATGGAAATTATGATGGGGTTACCACATACATCCAGTGTACAAAATTCCATCAGGATGATCATAGAGCGACTCACCGAATAGGCCCACTTACCAGCCATTTGAGAAAATATATTAGTAGAGAGTTTTGGATGACCCTATATGCAGAAGATAGTTAGACTTTATGGAGTTCCCTCAAAAATAATTTTAGCTCCTCATTCTCATTTCACATCATGACTATGTAGATGATTGAAGGATTCCTTTGGGACTGAATTTCACATAAGCATAGTGTTTTACCCTATGAATAATGGCCATACTAAGAGAACCATTCAGTTCATGGATAAAATTATGTGTTCTTGCATGTTGTAATTTTGAAATAGTTGAGAGGATCATTTATGCTTTTTTTTATTGGGCATAAAACTATAGTTAACATCCCACCATTATTACGGCACTATTTGAGGCCTTGTACGGGTGACTCTTCTTGTTAGATCTATGTTGGGATAATCCATTTTAGTCCACAATAACGTCCCTAGAGTTGGTGTGAACTACTATTGAGAATTTAAAAACCATCCAAGAGTAGGTGAGGAATTAATAGATCCATCATATGTCTTATGATGACTGATGATAAAGAACTACAAATCTTGAGGAGGGTGACCATGTGTCCCTGAGTGTCTCGCATCAAAATTTATTGTGCATATTTGGATTGGGTGGAAAGTCATCTATGAGATTCAATTTCCATTACGGATACTAGGGAGAGATAGGGAGGTAGAGAACTTCTTAGCTCTACAACCATGGTTGGAATAGGTACATGAATTCTTCCAGGTGTCATAGCTGAGGATGTATGTGAATAACTTATAAGTTGTTATCAGCTGGGATGAGATGGATATCGAAGATGAAGCTACCTTTGATAATTAACCAATGGAGATCGAGGATCAAAAGGAGAGGATCGATTTTGGGTGATCAATTTCTCATGTGCATGTCTTGAGGTAGAGTTGGAATCTTTAGTAATTAACCTCAGAGCAGGAGACCCAAACATGATCCAAGTGCCCTCATATTTTTTAGTAGCTTTTTCTTTTTTTTTTCAAGAAGAAAATTCCTAATGTGCGAAGAATGTAATGACTCTGATTTTCCATATATTATTTTTATATGATTAGTGGATTATTTTTTAATCCAAGTGGTGAGATGGTGTGTGATTATGAGGCTAAGTATTCCCAGAATAAATGTTTGAAATATACTAAATGTATTAAAAAACATCCACACACAATTATCTGGAAAAGTGAAATACCTTATGAATGGTGACCCTAATCAGAAATTAGAGGGATTTGTTGAGTTAAGAAAACAGTTGTTACCCTATGTAAAACGTAATCTTTTTCGGAGTGTATTGTTTGTGAAAAATATTTCACCGTCACAGAATTAATAAAATAAAAAAATTAACTAATTTATTTTATTTTATTCAATTGGTTGTCCTAATTCTTAATTAAATATACCACTATGGATTTTGTCTCAAGGTTGGTCTCTAATACCTGGATTCCTAGATACCATTGGAGGAGTGTGATCTTGGAGAACGATGATGGATTAGGTCATGATCCTAGATCATACAACCAAAAAAGTTCATTGATCTCATAAACAATGACAATGTAGAGCCATTTATTGTAAAAAATAGATCCAAACTACAGCTTGAATGTTTTTATTTGCAACTTTTAATTACATTCTATTATCTTGGTCAAAAATGGATCAATTCCTTGAAAAAAAATATTTCAAGCATCGATGGTAGATTTAATTGATGATTTTTTTTGTGTTTGTTGTGTTGATAACCAACTTCGTCTTTTTTTTCCATCAAGAACATATCAAAGCTTAAAGAACAAAGGATGATGTTTATTCATCAAGATTTATTGATTTAAATTTTCACCCATACCTTCACATGTTCATCATAGGAATTTATTTTGTCTTTTGGTTCAATGAATAATTGGTATTCCATTATTGATGGATCATTACTATGTGAAATGGATCAATATGCTGGGTTTGGTTAGTGATTAACACTACAATCGTGTTTTGATGATGAAAGTTGGAGATCAGTGTCATATAAAAATGGATTTTTTGGGTTTGTTTATTCACATTTTTGATGTTAGGTGATAGACCAACTTGACATATCTATTTTCCAGTAGTAATATACCCGAATTCTAGACAGTGATGGAAGTGAGTATATAAAGACCAATGAAATATTGGTTCTGGTGACTATTATGGCACCAACAATGTGCTAGATGACACATGGGAAGATATGGAAGGTTCTAGAAAATAATATTATACATGACATGTATTTAAATATTAATCTCCCTATGGGACCCCATGGATGCGTTATAAGGGGCGCCACTCGAGTTAAATATCAAACTCCATAGGACATTGTCACTTTTGGTGTGACCCATCTATTGAGGCTCAACATGTAACTTGAAGGTTACATGGAAACAACCATGAGTACATGGGCTTGGTCAAGCCATGAAATCTAACACGAAAACCAGCAGGAGAACATTGGCTCAGATACACCTTTCACTCTAAAGAGGACACAAAAATGTGTACACGAGACAAATAGTGGTACATGGCCATGGCCATGTGACCTAGGTTGGTTTTTAAGAAATCAATAAATTCCATGTACTCTACCAATATATTGTGTATAGGAATATTACATGTCGTGTTAGGTAGAAGCACACAAGAAGATCCTGGTTGAGCAAGGAACACTGTGTACTCACATACATGTTATTTACTATCTTATAGATAGCTTGGGGATCTTTATATGTTTATTTAATATGAGTTTAAGTTGGGTGAGTTCCCCTTTGTCCTTTCCTTAGATGGTGTAGTTTGTAATTACATCCACAACATAAGACTGTGATACCCTTTAAAGGATGAGTCTCAGATAGATTCTGTGAAGTCCCTCCATGAGACCCGAGTGTGATCCCCTATCATAGTATACCCTAGGTAGGATTTTTGGAACTAAAATGACCTCATTGAAAATTTTTTAATCCTCCATCTATCATTTCATATCACTAGGCTTTTGGTATTGTTGGTATAAAATCCTATATGTAGTTGGTTGATCTAGATTATGTTCATAGTATACCCTTGTGATTATGGGTGTGACCCGCTATCTATGTATTAAGGTCTTCTGAGACTAATGATTTTTCATGTATATGTAAAAATGTTATTGACCTCTTTAATGGGTGTCTCTAGTGATATAGTTTCTTAGGGAGTGGATTCCACCAGAGTGATAACTTATTCAAGAAGAATCAAGTGGCAGACATTTGGTTGTGACGAGGAAGATGTTTGTTTTTTATCTTAGGTATATCTTGTAATTTTATGTTATAAATTGATTTTTATATCCTTGTATTGTTATAACTGTAATTGATGCTATTTTTTTTACAGTTTTCAAGGTGGTATTCTAGGTATTTTTATAATCACCCATGTATGGGCTCATCCTACATATATCATGTCTTATACGGGTATGAACCATTTTAACAGTGTTTTGAGAGGACATGGAGTAGGTGAAGCTTAGCTTCAGATTGAATTACTGAGGAGTTATCCTCTAGAATTCATTTGATCTTAGTAATCTCCCTAAGAGTAGGTTGGACTCTTTAGTGTTTTTGGTTGACCTTGTATTTTGAGGGTTTTTTTCTTTTAGTAATTTACTATCATACTATATTTGTGTATAATTTACATATGTATGCATCAGTTATAGATGTTTTACATTTCAAGATTGTATGGTCTGGGATATGTGTTCATGTGTAAAAATACATTAGGATAATTCCTCCAACTTGTGGGAAATTCCTACTCTATTCTGGTCACTACTCCCACTCCTATTAGTGGTGAGCTTGGGGTTGTTGTGTGTCAGACCCTGGTGGGTTGGGTCTTCACACCGATTTCCTATTAGATTATTATAGTATTTACAAGTACCATAATGTAAATGAGATAATGCCAAAATGGATTTTGTGACTGGTTTATCAATGTCACATCAATGTATTGATGTAGTTCGGGTAGTCGTGAATATGCTAAAGAAGGAAGCCCACTTCCTTCCTATCTAGGAGACCATCTCAGTTGATGAGATGGGACGATTTTACATTCATGAAATTATATTCCTACACATATTCCTTTGTAATATCATTTATGATAGGTATTACTATTCTAAATTATTTTTCGGGTAGGGGTTGCAGAATTTACTGGGTACACAGGTACATCTGAGTGAAACATACCACCCTCAGACTGATGGCCAGTCAGAATGAATAATACAGTTTTTAAGAACATGATTTGATCTTGTTTCCATGATTTTAGAGGTTATCGAGAGAAGCATATACTTATTTTCTTATTTTCCAACAATTAAAAAAATCAAGTGACCATTTAGATGGCACCTTATGATTCTATATATGTCTGTACATGTCAATCACTTATGTGCTAGATAGAGATTGTTGAGACACTACAACTGGGACCTCATCTCATCCAAGAGACCGAGGAGCTGTTAAAACATATAAGAAAGCATATGGTTACTACTCAGTCTAGACCTAGATCTTATACCAATTTTCGATGATGTCCAATAGAGTTCAAGGCTTGGGATCATTTTTCTTACATGTTTCCCCTATACTGATTCAAATATTTATATAGAGGTATGGGAAGTTGAATTATAGGTTCTTTGTACTTTTTTAGATTTTGGAGATAGTCGGGCCAGTAGCCAGTCAGTTTTAGTTATCTCAAAGGTACCAATCCACTCACTACATCTTCCATATATCACAACATTTATGACATCATGAGAAACCATCTTGTAATTTTGACCTAGAGGATATTGAATTGGAGGCTGATGCCTCTTTTGAGGAGTATCCCATCCATATCATCAATTGGATCATGAAGCCTTCTTGGGACTCTTTTGGACCTTTAGTATAAGTTTTATGGGATGTAAATGATAAGTATTATGATAGAGAGGCCAGTTTACATGATCAATGGTTGTAGTTATTCTAATATGACATTTAACTACCCTTGTAAGGGATACTCATGGTGGAGTTGTTCAAAGAGGGAATACTGTAAGATCCTAGTTTTTCTCATCAGTTATGAAGAATTTAATTCCTTTTTAATACCATTTCTATTTATAATTGTTTCGTATTTCCTTGGGGGGAGGTCTTAGTAGAATCTATGGATTTTTCAGAGCGTGGAGCTCTAAGTTTTGGAGGAATAGGGCTAGGAAATGGTTTTACCAAACATTTCACACACGACCACGTGATTTTGAAAAGTTGTGTGAGGTATTTTGTGGCTCCATAAAGTGTAGAACAATGGTAGAGTATGATTAGGGAAACAATGATCAAAAACTATGTCCGTCTTGAGCCATGAATAGTATTTGGAACATAGTTGGAACATGGTTTGGCCAACCCTGCACCTTTTAATAAATGGGTGAAACGATTGTTTAGCCTCTATTAATTGAAAATAGGTCAACGATTTTCTACATATTTATTATCCAGTTGTTGCATAGTAGATCCTAAAATTTATAAGCTCTTCTGCAAGCCTAAATTGAGTCCTTTAAACTGTTATTCTTTTTAATGTATGATTTTATTATGGTCTATCATGTTGGATCACCACCAAAAATATATCCATTCAATTAACTCATATTACTGTTCATATTCATATTAAGGGATTTATTTTGGTGTGATATCATAGGACCTATATTTAAAGTTTGGGTCTATTTTTTGGTTTTCTTCCAATCTATAAAAAAACCAATGCTCACACTATATGAGGTTTCTATAACAATCATAAGTTTGGTTTTCTATGACTTTTACCTCAAGTCTCAAAGTCTATAAATTGTTTCCATTGTCCCACATGTCAGTTTTATCATGTGTTCCATCTAAAAATCATATTATTTTTTGTAAATTGGATAAATATTTATATGATGTATAATTAGACTAATTTACATCATTAGATGTTGATAACTCATCCCTAGCCACCCAATTATGGTGTATTCCTTGTTATCCCTTTGATGTCCTACATTGCTACTACCTAGAAGTAATTCAAGGTGTGATTCACTTGAAAATTATTAAGAAATTCCCTTATTTAAATTAAATTAATTATAAATTATTAAATTAAAATCTTAACTCACATATCTCTATTTATATATGGTTAAATTGATATGGTTTCATATGACACATTAACCATTTTCATCTTAACAAATTCTGTTTAGATGAGCCAAATAAAATTGAAATATGCAAGGTTATTTCATGTAATACAATGAATTATTAAAATATATAAATATGATTAAATTTTTATGATTACATATAGATTTTTTTGTCATTTTAAGAATTTTTAGTCTTGATCCTGCGTAGGATTCTGGAGGGAATTCATTCTATATTCAAATGATTCTATTATTATTAATTCAGATAGTTCCCATGAGGGATACCCTCATTGGAATATGATACTTGTTTGATAGAGGATGCTTAAAATAATGTTGTCAGATACCTATTCTCCTCCTGAAAATTTGAATGCCTTCAATGCACTGTATGTATTCAATATTACATCTTAGGAATTATAAATCCTGGGATTATTCTCCTTGGGATCTAGTCATGATATGTCTAGGATTTACCTTATATGTGATCCATGGACATGGTTTGACATATTACCACTATAATTTATTTGGTGTACCCACTAGATTACCAATATCCTAGTTTTCTCTAGGCCGAATGGTTGTGTACCATGAGATAGCTTAACATTTTATGGTTAATTATTCCTTCTTTCATCTTGGACCATTTTTAGTATTGTCATCATTACTTCCCATTGTCACTAGTATTATATTACATAATCCATTGACTAAAAGGATAAATGAAAAATTATCAATGATATCAATTATATGAAAAAGTAGGTATGGTTATCCAGGTGACCCATGAGAAATATGATCTTGACATGGTTTATGTTTATTTCATGTTTTACATTTATATACTTATACACTCTCATAGTTTATATTAACAAACTATATTTTTATCGAAATCCTTGGTGGTTTCGTACTATGTTTATTTCACACATTATCCAGGCCATTGATGGTACCTAGTCAGATTATATGATTTTAGGTGTGGATAAGGGTAAGAGTCTAGTTATTGATGCCTGACTTCATGTATTTGGATGGGATCTTAAAATCAGATTACTGGGCTAGTGTTTGGGATTCATGGATTGTTTTTTTCATTTTAACTCTTTTTTATCTTCTTACTACCATGTTTGGTTGTTCTTTTTATAGAGACATTACATCTTTTTTTTCATATGGATGCGTTTTAGCTTGTGAGTATTTTTTTTTAATCTAAAATTTATAAATGTTTCACCACCTTATTCATTATTAATTCATTAGTTATTTGTTATTTATTTATACCTTTTTTATATTGTGTTCCACTCTAATCATGAGGGTATAGTCTGCCCACCATTATCATGGAAACTCGAAGCTAATATCCATCCATTGGCATAAATGGAAGTTCATTTGAAAACATGGGGCCAAGTAATTCTTTTACTATTTTCAAGTGACCCTAGTTGGTATATCACATAACCCTCCAATTCATTTATTAAGAGTTTATATATCATGAGATAAGTACTCATACATTTTAGTTTCTTATAATTGTTGTCACTGATAGATTAAATCATTAATGTGTTGTTTCCATATACTAATGTTTTGGGACTTATTTGAATGAGTTGTTCAATTTTAGGAATATTATCTGGAATATGTTTGGATTTAATGGATCATATTTGTTGGCTCTCATTTACATGTTATAATTATTCAGGGACTATGGTCACCAGACAATATTCCATGATTTATAAAATATTATATTTTTCATTATAATATTCTCATCTTTTCTAATTATACTTGTCTTCTCCTCCTATGATTACTTTTATTTTTAATTATAAACACTTAAGTTTACCATTAATGTGAATATTAGATCATCCCTTTCTTATGTTTCCTTTTTCTAGGTGATAATGATAGGAAATGATTGAAATATATATTTGAGTTTCTTATGTTGAGAATTTTTGGATGATGCTAGAGGAAAAAAAATTGATTAATAAGTTTTGTATATAATGGGAAAATTTTCTATTCAACATAAATGACATGGGTTTTTTAGTTATTTTTTTGTATTAATTCAATAAAACTAAACATAAAAATGTTTTTTTGAATGTATTATAAAGAAATATTTTTATAAAGGCAAGTTTTTGTGATGGTGATATTTGTGGATCTTCATAGTTTGAGTCAAACAATGGTTTAAATAATAATAGAGATTATAAGGATACTGGATAAGGATTAATTCAGTGTAAAAAATGTCTTCAATGCTACACATGTTAATGTAGATTATAATTTCAATGGTATAGATAATACTTTATAATTATAAATTTATTTTTATTTTTATTATGTTAGGAAAACTTTAATGACACCCCTATAAATAATTTTAAGTACCATGTCGATGAAAAGAATAATATCCTAAAATATTAGAAAAGTATAGATTATATTGGTTTCTAATAAATAACATCCCAGATTGGAAACTATAGGTTGATGAGGGCATCGATATGTAACTATTGATAGTAACCCTAAATATTGTTTCTTCACTATTAACTCAATCATCACCCAGTGCTTGATAATTGATCCTTACTGCACACCAAGGTTGACATTCCTAGAGGTTATTCATTATTTAATCAATATATTTTTATGAACCATCTTGAATAATTTATTTTCTAATTAAATTAAAGGATTATGATATTAATTATAAGTTAACCTAAATTAAATAAAATTTGACTGAAGTCAAATAATGAAATGAACGTGAAATATGATAAACATGTTTGGATATATATTTCCTATTTTTATGATAATTAAGCATTATGTTTTTGTTACCATTTTTATTTTTAGTATTTGGTTGAAACCAAATAATGGAAATGAAGTATAGAATAGTAAGTGTCTATAAATAAAATTGTCATATAACAAAATATGGGAGTATATATATGGGTATGTGAATCTTTGTATTTTCCATTAATAGTGGATAATGTTAGTTTCTAGTCTTTCTTATTGAATTTGGGTTCCCATCATAATAAAAATTAAATATTGATACTCTTTTATATTTTCAATCATTTTTTATATTTATTATTATTAATTATTATATTACAAAATTTATTATAATTTTGTGAACTATCCATGAATTAATATCTCATATATTTTTTCTTTAAATGATTGGAAACATATATATAATGGTATTAATAACCTTGAATAGCTAATTTTAACAAAGTCATATTTAGGGATTACAATTGGATAACACTTGATTGATGTGTGGAAACACATATGTTTTATATATTCATAATGTTCATGTAATAATGGGGTAATTTATTTTGATAAAATTATTTTGGGAAGTACTGATAGCCTTCAAATTTATTAATGACTTAATGAAAATATATTAAGGATATTTTTGGAAATGTTTGTAGAATTTTATTAGTTATGATATATATTGACTGGTGTGTGAAATAATGAACTAGTGATTGATGATAATAGTAAATTGTCAGAGTAATGTATGATTTTATTTTGGTTTAATGTCATTGTGATTTATATGGGTTTTCATAAGGTATATTTTGGGGTATCTATGATTATGGTAAATACCTTCTTGATTATTTAACAGTATGAATGATTAATACTTCATGAGGAATGTTATGTAACATGATATTTCATAACAAATAATTTTTTTTATTTCAAATTAGAATTTATATCTTAAATGATTAATATATTAAGAATACCCTCAACATGATTCTTCAAAGAGTAATAACTAAAATTTAAAGGATACAACTTCTTTAAAGGGGTTGAATTTGAAGACTTGGGATGTTGGACCCTTTATATTAAAAATTTCATTAATAGATTATGTCCCATGAAGCACCAAACTAATAGAACTCCTGAATAAAATAATCAATGTAATATCATAAGTTTTAGAATTATATAATTATTTAATGTTAAAATTATAGTAATTATATAAAAAAATCATATATTACATTTTTTTGGATTAATATTTAAAAAGGATTTGTTTTATAGAACTATTTAAAAGGAGTATTATATTCTCACATAATAATTTAAATAGATTATATATAAAATACTATTCTAATATGTAATATCTGGATTTAATAACTAAAATATAAATATTGAATTATTAAAAAATCTATATGAAATTTGAGTATAAACACATAATGTTTGAGAAGGTCCTTTTTTAATAAATGATGTTATATTTATATATTTTATTTTCATAAAAATATATTACATAATTTTTTTAATTTTTATACGATAAAATTGACATAGTTTTGTTACCATGGAAACAATTTCTTATGATGGATTTTTTTTATTTTCCTAAAAATATTTTTTTAGGTTGACATTAAAAGAATACTTGGTTAAAAAACATAGCCTTTATGAAGTTATTAGTATATAATTATGTATTAGAAAAATTTAAATTTTCTAAAACAAAATATTCCTTATATAAGTGACCTTATAATTTGATAAAAAAATTATTTCAATATAGAAACTCATATTTTTCATTTTAGAATATAAGTTTTATTTTTCAAAAAATTATTTTTATGAAATTTTATATTTAGTATTTTAAAATTGATTTGTATCTCTTTTAGAAAATTGATTTTTATCACATTTATAAAATTGATATAATGTAAAAGATTAAAATTTTGGATTCCTTTGTTCCAAATTATGTAATAAGGAATAATTTATTTTCATGAATGATGGAATAATTACCATATAAAAAACTAACCACCTTAGTAAAAATCGAAAGGGGTAAAATGGTATAACCATAATGGAAATATCACTAAAATATTAATAAAATGTTTGGAAAATGGTATTTTGGGAATTTATGGACCATATCTCTTACCATATATACAATTTTACTAAAATGGAGTAATTTTACTCTAGATTTACATTCAATTGTAAAAAAGTTTTACGTATTTACAAAAATGCCATATATATTCACTTATAAAATAGGAACTCCTCTCCCTACTTTCACTCACGTGACTAACCAACATAGATCATAGAAAAAATTGAATAAAACTATCTTTAACATTAATAAGCACATATATGAGGTTTAGGTCTTCTCAAAATGCAATCTAACAGTGGCTAAACCCTCATTGAAGAGGGAATAAACAATGGTGTGGGGTATAAATTCTTAACTACTCCCTTATCACTTCATTTAATTTTGTGAACTAAATTTATGTAAAAATAAATTTTAACACCATAAAATGAGAACATAAATATTAATGGTATACTTTTATTTTATAATAATTGTGGTAGAAGCATTACCCCATTTCCCATTTTTATTATAAAAACAAAATTGCCATTTCTCCATTGTGAAAACTACTACCTCAATGACACAACATGTTTCATTTTTCTTAAATACAATACAAGTATGGTAATAATATAGAATTTAATGTAAAAGTTATATATTTATGATATATTTTATATTATAAAATTATATACCATATTACACCTTTTTCTCATTGTATACAAAATGGTATCATCATCCATGCATACATGTGGACTACCACCTATATAGAACAATTAATTTGCATCATTGTTTTCATAAAAACCATACATGTATTGTTTTGATAAAGATCTTAATGGGTAAATATGATGTTTATGAAATCAATATGGTTCTTTGATAATATAATGGGTCACAAATTCACAATATGAGAAATAAATAAATATGCTAAAATCAGTAATAAAAATGGATGTTCGAAGAGCATAAAATAGTTATTCATACTAAGGAATAGAAAAATATTGGTTTTAATATTGTTATCATTATTTCAATTTAATGCATAACACAGTAATATACACTATTTATTTACTTTATACTCATTTTAAAATGATATTATAATTAAATCACTTAATAATCATCGATTATTTATATTATTTTCTTTTTAAAGTTGGTTTTGAAAACTACTTGAACAATAATATAAATTTATTTCTTGGATGAATATAAAAAAATAATTTTTAGTAATATATATTTTAAATATTGAAATAATGAGGTTATCATTTTCTTGAATGGTAATATATTAATTTTATACTTATTAAACAAATCACCTTTCATATGTTAGGATCTATATAAACATGAAGAATGAAAAACTGATCATTAAGGAATGTATCCAAAACCCCAATAGAATGAAAATATACCATTGTAAATAGTTATAAAAAGTCAATTATAGTAAATTATATTTTCTAGGAATGGGGAAATTTTTTATAATAATTATTTAAAATAACTCTTTTATGAAACTAGTTCAAAATAACCAGGATTTCTCACACCAAATATCTAATGGATATAATAAATAACTAATATAAATGTAACGAAAAAATGTAAAATATCATTATAAAAGCACAAAGATATGTAAATGGTTCTTAAAATAGTGATTAAGATATTTTTGTCATTAATATAGGAGACTAATGCTCATTTCATCTTAACAAAAATTATTGAAGGGGATATTTTTTTCAAATTTAATTACATGGGTCGTATTTCATATTATTCAACCTGATATATTCAATATAGTCTTATTACATAAAAATTAATGTTTTTACCATATATTTTTTTTGAATATCTATTTCATGTTCTATTTTAAATGGATTTCCATTATTATAACAACTAATTTGTGAGAGTTTTGGTTAAATAAACTCCCTTTTGAGTTAGAATGCTTCATCATGATCATATTTATTATAGGATGGGTTTCTTCAATTATACAATTGTATTAAATGGTACACTATAATTTCACTCTAATTAAAATGAAATTTTTGATGAAAATAATCCTCGTGGATGAATTTATTCCCCATAAAATGTATTTCATTGTAATGAGTAGTCATCATTATATTAAATGATGATTTCTCTTCCATGTCTATATTTTACTACCTCTAATGTTATCTTTTATAATTGGAAACCTAAATTTATGTAATCCCATGACAATTATATAATATTTTTATCCTATTTTAGAAGGGAAGTTTTTATACACTTTTAAGTATGTGTGTGTTTAACAATGATATCTAAAAACCTAAAAAAATATATTTCATCCATTCAAATAAAATGCTATATTTTCTCCCCAACATTTTATATGACAACAATTATATATTTCCAAGGATATATTATAGAATTTTTTTTCTCATTTCACTTCACATTTTGATATTATTTATCACTTATTTTCAAGGGACTGTTTTTGTGGAATAACATAAAAATAATGGTTTCAAATGTTTTCAAATCCGGATAAAAAAATCTGAATTTTTCTTTCATCATAAAATTTATATGATAATTTTAATTTATTTTTAATATCTCCAGGAAATATTGCACAAATGTCACTATGTTGTCTAATCACTCACTATGTATATTCTAAAATCCTCACCCATCTAATTTCCTTTGTGCAATGATTATTTTTTGTTTTTTGACTAAAGTGTGTTCTATAAGATGAAATTCCCCAATTTATTAGAGAAATTATTATCTTAACCTTATACCCTTTATCTATACAATTGAAATACCCAATGATTTATTATCTAAATTGAATGTTTTTTATATACAATTTTACTGAATATTATTGGATACCCTTTTATGTTACATGTGTTAATATAGTGAGGATTATGAATTATTTCATTGTGGGAATCAACTTGAAAAAGAGATGAAACCCATTTTTATTCCATGGGTACATTATTCTAATAAAACTGAATGATTACTAGATTAATGTTGAATGAAACCCATTAATTATGGGTTCATTAGGATGTATTATGTGAATTATTTTCCTATTTAAATCATATATATGAAATATAACTGGTTAGTCCATATATCTATCTTCAATTAATTTTTTATGATTTTATTTCTAATGAGATAATTATTTGTGGGTATATTTCATGGGCTCGTATGTGTTGGCATAGATAGTGTAGATCATAAAAGAGATGATTCCCTATCTAATTGTTTTATTCTATATTTGAAAGATGTTTCATAGTTGTATGATTATTATAATGATTATTATATATTTTCATTTATCTTGTTTATTAACTCTTGTTTTGATTGTCTTTTGAATCATTTATTTTGTTAATCTAGACTTATTCAATGATTTTTAACCCATGATTTTTTGTGTATAATTTTTACTTTTATATTGATTATACCCATATTATCATTTTATTCTATATTATGATATATGATGGTAAATTATAATGTTTATCAATAATGATCAAATAAGCTTACCCCTTTAATATGTTTCTATTTCTCTGGGTTATGAATATAGGAAGAGTACGAAATTTATAAAAGTATTGCTTATATTGATTGTTTATGGGAAATTTTGAAGACAAATTATGGATTGAGTAGTTTTATATATAATGGAAAAAAACCCAACTACAAATAACATGGGATTTGTAAAATAATGTTTTTTCCTCATTCCTTGAAACTCTAAAACTAAAATGTCTTAAAAAATTATTATAGTGAAATATTTTCATAAATTATCTAGTTGAGAAGGTCATGTCTGGATATCTTCATATCATGATCCACATATATAAACTAATACATCCCCAAATACCATCCCAACATTATTTTCTTCTACCTAATGTCCCTCATATAACAGTAAAATCAGTTCAAAAAGAATTTGTCATTTTAGACAAATGAGATTACCAAAAGAAGACACATATTTTTTTATAGACATTGTCTAAGTACTTTTTTCTTTAGCGTCCTCAATATCTAACATAATTTCATATTTATTTTTACAATATTTACATGTATTTAATTTAATCAATTTATGTCTCATTTCCATACTATTGAAAATTAAAATATCACTCTTGCATACATCAAGACTACTATATCCCCATAACAGTGTCATTTTTATATATTTTTTCCATTGGAATATGATAATGTCACTCATGCGTGTGTGTGGATTACTACCACCATGAAGCGGTGTGATTTATTTTTATACTCTGTATAAATGAATATAACGATATATTTAGTGAATATATGTGATATATATGATATAGATATTATTCAATAAATATTAATCATTATATAATTTCATTTCATTATATCCATTTGGAAAATGAAAACCCCATCATGCGTATGTACGAACTACTGCCTCTATTAGTGATATGTTTTGTTTTTAAATTACTACCTTAAATAGTTGGTTATAGAATTGAATATAGTTAATATAAGAATTCAATACCTTATTATAATTATTTACATAATGGATCAATTTCAAAAAAACCTTTAACCATAGGTGGTACACCAATGGGATAATGTTGAAACTGAATAAGAAACCACAGGTGGTCAATGCGAGAAATAACTATACCCCGAATAGATATCATGTAATTATAAATGGAAATAAAAAATGATATTTAGAGGATTAATTTTATTAATAAATTATTTAATAATTTTATATTGATTTATCAAAAGTATATAATGAATCTGACCAATCATAAAACAAATGTAATATTTTTGTGTCTCAATTTCACTTCATTAAGACAAATTATTTATTATACACCTAATTTATTTTATATGGTTTACATATTTTTAATATGTTATATATTATATCACGAATTTACCTTTATTAATCCCATTTATCTTTCCAACTGGTCTTTTTAAAATGGGGTTTGAATAAATATTTATTATTGTTGAAAGGGATTATTTTACAATTAAAATAATATTTTTATTATTCATTTTTAAATTTACATTAGAAGAATTTATACTCTTCCAATTATTAAAAGTTATTATTTTTATTATTATATTTTTATTTCTATGGTCATATTTTCTTCATCTTGTACAAACATTTCTACTTGAAAATACCAAATGAATGATTTTTGGGAAATACCACTTTATTTCTCATCTTTTGGTCAAGAATACATTTCTTCTATATCTATATAAAGAAAATTGTTTATATAATATTTAATATAACATGGGCTTATCAGTAAATTTCTCTCTCTACTATATTTGAATTTTCTAAAAAATATTTAAATGAAATTTTTTTAATTTTTTCCAATCAAGTCATTTTTTCCTTTTTACAAAATTTTCAAAAGAATGTTCTTTTTAAAATATACTGTGTAAATATATTTTCCTACATACAGGTGGCATAAGCATTGACAGTGGAAATGCGGATTTGTTGTATCAGTAACTATCAGATGACATCCTTTATTTAGTTCTTTGTATACAAGATGAGGTGTTCACACTGGATCTTATAAGCTCATGCTTGATTAACACCTCTAAAGCAGAAAATATTGCAGGGGGATTGCATAGTTAGTGTCCTCTACTGGTACATGTAGTGAGTGATCTCCAATTGATGAGCACTGATTCACATCTAGCAGTCACCCCCTCAAAATTTCTCACCAAATACAAGAAAAGGGAGATCGTTCAAGATTTTTTTGAGACTAATCCAATGCAAATACTGCTTCCTACTGATCCTAAGAAATAAAACCCAAGGCGATCTTCCCGGAAGAAAGAGATGGAACTGGAACAAAAAAGGGTATTTCCCCAAAGATAAATTCATCATGAAGCACCTCTTTTTGAACTTCCAGGTACTGGACAACCATGGAACATTATGATACATCATGATTATAGATGATAAATATAAGCCAGGAATAATTGGAATATTTGAGCTTAAAACAAACTGCATTAGTAAAAAATCTCAACTGGAAATCAATTGTTATATACTACACTGTTCTGTTCAACATTCCTCTAGTCTCGATAGACATTGGGTTCTTGTAAATAATAGTATTTTCAAACCAACTCTAGTTTAGGTAGATGAGAAAATCATCACCTGCAGGTTCCTCACTTCAGGGCAGTCTACATACTACTCTATGGTTTATGTGTTTAATAATTATATTGATAGAAGATCATTATGGATGAAAATTATAGAGATATCTCGTATAGTCTATGAACCATGTTTCTTCATGGGAGACTTTAATTCCATTATCTATGTGGATGAAAAAACAGGGCATGGTTCAAGTAGTTTATTTCTTAGTGACTTCATAGCTTGTGTGGAGGAGTCCAATCTTCTTGAAATTAACCTGGCGGGAGCCAAATATACTTGGTATAGGAAAAATATAAACCACATGAGAAAAATCAGGATTGATCGTGCCTTCAGGAATGAATATGTACTTGAGAGTTGGAAAGATATCTCTAGTGTCACCCTTGCAAGGCATAATTTGGACCACCATTCAATTTTACATAATTCCACTGCTGAAGAAGATAAACTGCCTCTCCCCTTTTAGTTTAATAATATATGGACTGCCCCTCCACAATGTTTTCAAATTGGCATGGATACATGGGATGTGGAGGATTATAATAGAATTCCTTTATCCTATACTCTTAAACTCAAGGTCCTCAAAATCAGGATGAAACAGTGGTGAAAACAAATATTTGGCCTCCTTGATGAAGATATTGACACTATCGAAAACTCACTTCATTAGATTCAATAGTGCGTCACTAAAGATGACTCCAATGGGGACCTTTCACAAAAAGCCAAAATGTGCTCTGAGCTGAGAAATCTTATCAGTCTTAATGAAATCATTCAGAGAGAGTTGTTCAGAGTTATGTGGCTCACAGATAGAGGTAGAAACACCACGTTTTTAATGCCCTTCAATGGTCCAAAAAGGTTAATAGGCCTTTATCTCTCTTAATGTATGGAGATAAAATAATGGATGGTAGACAAAGCCTCTCACAAAATATTGTCTCTTACTATGTTAATCTCTTCAGTGGTCTAGGGAAAAATGAGGAAATAATGGACGGTATCATTCCCGAACATGTTACAGAGGCTGATAACATTCTGCTCAATTTAGTTCCACTTGATTTTGAAATAAATGACAATGAATTTGGTCTCAAAACGGAAAGCTCACCCGGACTAGATGTATTCACAAACCACTTCTATCAGATTTATTGGGATATCATTAATATTGACGTGTATAGATTGGTTGAACACTTTTTCAAGGATGGATCACTCTCCCAAAGAATTACTGCCCAATTCATTACCTTAATTCCTATGGTAGAGAATGCTAGTGATTTCAGTCAATTCAGACCAGTGGATTTCATAAATACTATCAATAAGATCATCACTAATATCCTATCTAATCAACCCTCTCATGTTTCTGGAATGATTATCTCAAGTCCTCAATTTGGTTATGTTAATGGAAGGAAAATTCAGGATTTCCTCTTAACTGCCTCTGAATGCATGAACCTTCTTCAAAATTCTACAAGAGGAATAAATATTTCCCTTAATATTATCATTCAAAAGGCCTTTGATACTATTGACTGGGGTTTTGTTGGACGAATTCTTCATGAGTTTGGGTTTCAAAAGAGCTTCATTAAAATATTCAATGATCTTACCAGCTCTTCCCATATTTCCATTCTTATTAATGGTTCTCCGGAAGGCTACTTTAAATGATCAAGAAGTGTGAGACAAGGAGATCCTCTTTCTGCAATTATTTTTGCAATAGTTGAGGATTACATGAGCAAGATTCTGCTACATATGGTTAGTAAAGGTGAAATCAGTAAAATCAGAGTAGCTCAGGGTATTAATGATCCTTCTCACCTTCTCTTTATGGATGATATTATTATCTTTTCACAAGAGGATAAAAACCATTACATGCATAAATAGGGTCCTTCTTCATTATGAATTTGTTTTTGGATATGAGGTTAATTGGAGCATACCCTTCATCTTTTTTTGGGAATAACATCTCACCCTCCAGAAAATCCATAATGATAAGAGATTTTGGAATTAAAGAAGGGGCTTTCCCCTTCAATTATCTTGGAGTGCCATGGTCCCTGGAAAAACTCACCCCTCTCACTTTTTGGAGGTTATGAGCCAAATTCGAAGAACCCTTTACTCTTGGAAGAGAAATCCCATTAAATGGTCGGAAGGATGCGTCTTGTTAAACATGTTATTACCTCAAAGATTGTCTAATATATCATGGTTTATTCTTGGCCTTACTGCAACATTAAAACCATACAATCCCTTAGGAAAAATTTTGTGTGGAGTGGGAATATTCTGGAAAGGAATGTTATCACACCACCATGGAAAAAATAATGCATTCCACAAAATAAAGGAGGCCTGGGTCTCTAGAACATTGATTCCATTAACCATTCCCAGCATGCACAATTCATTTGGAGACTCATTGATGATAAATCATCCTCCTTGGAATTTCTCCATGCTAAGCTCCTTTGCAGGATGATTAATGGAAATATGGATCATATTCAATCCTCTATTTGGCATGGCCTGATGAAAGTATTTCAAGAGATTAGTAATCACTCTCATTGGTTAGTAACTGCTAATTCTTCTCTAAAATTTTGGAGAGGCAATTGGATAGAGCTCCCCTAATTCATAGTGTTGATGACACTGAGAAAAATATTGACAATGAATCCTCTATTAAAGACCATACTGCTCAATGGGGGATGTTTCCACCTCACATTGAACTCACTATATCCAACTACGAAATTCTAGACACTGATGACATACTTATATGGGAACCTATTCCAAATGGTATTTTGACTCCAAGACCTATTACGACCACCTGATACAAGGAACAAGCACTGGGATTGAGGATTTGAATAAAAATTGGTTATTGACATATCGCTTCACTTTGATGTGGATGATCTTTCTCAACAAAATACTAGTTGAGGAAAACCTGTAGTGAGTAGGGATCTCCCTTTGTTCACATTTTACATTGTTCCTTCAAAATGGTGACGATTTTAATCATATATTCTTATCCTACAACATAGAGTATTCTCTCTAGAATTCAGTTATTGACTATTTTGGGATGCATCCTCTGCAGAATACTAAAGTCTTGGGTTTCATACTGGACCTGCTCACAGTCCACCTCTCTTCGCAGGTACGTATACTGTTTCTAGTTGCTTGTGCCGAGGTGTTTTACCTTTTCTAGAGAGGCCTAAACAAAAGGATTCACGAAGGTGTTTCCATCAACCCCAATGTCACACTCTTGAAGACCCATTTTGCGGCGCAACATGAAATCTCCTTGTATAATGATAATTGTGATTAATCAGTTCAGGATCATGTTATTCTACAAAAGATAAAAAATCAAGGAAACTATCCTCGACATCAAGGTAGAATTGAAGTATTTTTGACTCTCCCATTTGAGGGATGGATAAAATGCAATCAGGATGGTGCTTAATAGGGTAACCTAGGACCTGCGGGATATGGATCATCTTCAGGGACCACATAAATGATTTTATTAAAGGTCTTCATGACTCCTGCGGTAATGCCACAACCCTTGAGGGCAGAATGAAGGGTTTCATAAAAGTGTATAGATTGAATGCTGATGAAATTAGAACAATGTGTGGTTCGAAGGTGTCTCAATGACAATTTTCAATGTGGTTAGAATGGGGGAGCTACATCTGGAACAGAAATTCACTACCAAATGGAACAAATGCCTTAAATAACTTGCCTCAGTGAATCATATCCTCACACACATCTATTGTGAAACTAATCAGCCTATTGACTACCTTGCAAACAAGGGAGTCATCATCAACATGTCCGTACACTACTCTAGTAACCCTTTTGAGCTAATTGATATTCTCGAAAGGGATAAATGTAAATTTCCTTCCTTTAGACTCTTGTAACTCTTTTTTCAATATTTTAATCCATGTTTCTTGATTTTTTTTAAAAAAATATATTTTTCGACATTCATAAAAATTATTCTCTATATATAATCCTCTAATTTTTTTAATGGGGTTTGAAAGAAATTCCTTTTCATTTTTTAATTAATTTTTAGATTTTATATTAATAGAAAAGTGAATTATTTCCTTAAGGGGTTGGAAATATATTTTGTATTACTGAATTTAATATTATCAGGCATTACATATTTCATTTTGAAGCACCATATCATCTAAATTTTATATTTTTTTGAAAACATAAATTTAATTCCTTTTAAAAAATTCATGAAAGTGTTTGGAAATGATTTAGAACATTGTGTTTACAACATATTTACAAATGATTTATGGAATTCTATTTTTTATTTGTTGCTTCTATTTTCATATATAATTCTAAAAATACATAAATTATTTCAAAACAACATTTATAATGAATTTTTTTATGTTTATCATGATTTAATTATTTACAAATTTCAGCTCATTGTTTATTTATTCGCTTTATTTTGATCTTGTTTTCTCTGACTCTCAATTATTTATTGAGGGTTATTTTCCCTTTCATGTAAATATTTGACGAATCATGGATGTATTTAGTATCATTTATCTGATATTGATATTTTATAAAAAATATATTATTTGAATATAGGGTGTTATTTTATGGATTATTATTAATAATTTAATTTCATTTTCTAAATAAATATATATGTTTAACATTATTAAATCAATATAGATATTTATTTATATATAAAGAATATCAGTTATGTATTTTATTTCCAATTCAATATAAGAAGAATAAGTTAAAGATATGAATTTTATGGATTGGAGCTAGTTTTAAATAGCTCCACAATCCACTTACATGTCTCATGAAACACATAGTCACTCAAATTATCTGGTTATTTTTTTATACTAACATATTTATTAAAAATTCCTTACACAAGGTATTGATGGTATGGTTCATTATCACTTTAAAAGGGCCTTAGATGCATTATCTTGATGTAAAAATTTATGAATTTAATTTTAAAAAAGTTTTATTATTCCTATACATTTGATTATTATATTTTCTATCCATATATATGAACATTCAATTTATACATTAAATGTCATATTAATTGATTATCTACTCAAGAAAATTTATACCAAATTTATTCATGATAAAATTTATTATATAAATTCCAATACTATGAATATATTCTAACCATTTACTTATCTTTCTTTCACCATCATATTATGAACGAATTTGGGAATAATTCTCAATAATCTGTTAAAGTAATTGATGATATGTTTTTATGTTACAATATAATATAGAATTAATTTATGTGTTATTTTTTCCAAGACTACTAAACTAGTCAGTCGTTGATGATGTGATCCCTTGTATTATGTATTAATGTAGTAAAGTGATTATGGTTTCTAGGTTACTTGTGTCAAGGTCGGTACACAATGTGGTTTGTTAATCGTTGATGATATTTTATTTCAATGGGGAGAATAAAAAACCCATCATTATAACAGCAATAATAAGAATGAATAATCTATCAAATTATATCCTATAAAAGGATTAATATATGGGTCACTATTTTGTTTTGAGTCATTGTGGACTTTATTTAAGAAGAGTGGTGTTCATAGTGAATTTACCAATGATTATTTGGGTTAAACATTTTTCAATTTGATGAGAGTTCAAGCTCATGATAACTTTTAAATGGGAAATATTCCATACTTTCATATTTTTTATCTATTTAAATCACATTTGTGAAATAATAAATGTATGTATACGGGTTTCCCTTCAAAAATTGTTTTTAACAACATACATTTATAATGATGTTTTCAGTTAGGATATTACTCACTACAATAAAAACTGGGTTTAGCGGTAGTTTTGTGGCGGCGGTTCACAAGACCCTCGCTAAATGTTTTCACAGAAAGGTTTCATGGCAGTTTTTAATAAACCACTGCGAAACCCATAATTTTTTTTAAAAAAACCCGACCCTTCCCTACCCCCACCCCGCGTTTCCTCCAAACCCTCGCGACCCCTTCTTCCCCCAACCCCCTAGGCCCCGGCGACCCCTGCGCCGTCCCTTCTTCCCCTAACCCCCTGGCCCCGGTGACCCCCAACAGTCTGGCGACCCCCAATCGTCCGGCGACCCCGTCCGGTGACCCACGACCCCCAACTCTCCGGCGACCGCACGACCTCTGTCTCCGGTGACCCCACGACCTCCGTCTTCGGCGACCCTGTGACCTCCGTCTTCGGCGACCCTTATCATTTCTAGGTATGTATCCATTTATGTTTTTGTATATGGTTAAGGGGTGGAGTTTGGTGTGGTTTTATTATGGCACCTTAATTAATTTTATGAGCTATTGGGTTTTGGAGACTTATATGATATATCATTGACAATCAGAACTCTTATCTTGGTCATGTTATGTCCATTGTGTTTGGTTGATTCTCTATCATGCATCATATTTATGTTATAACATTTTTTTTGGTCTAATTCTGGTTATGTTGTGTTTGAGAGTAAGCCACCACAATGATTTCGTATACCATTGTAATTTATAGTCATCCTCTAGTGTCTGTGGGAGGCACCTAAGTTTAGTGGAATTTTGGCCCTACCCAAGTCAATAGGTTGGGGTCAAGATGTTGTAGTGGTAGTCCTTCCCATTTAGGTTTAATTACCCTCAATTAAAATGTTCATTTTTGATCAGTTGTTTAGGAATGAGAAATCTCAACCTTGACATGATGAATTGGAGAAATTTGAGGAAAAATATTTTCACACACTTCACATCCTTGAGTTAAATAATAATAATATTATATGAGAATTCCATAAGAAGGCCCACATATGATTATTAATCCAAGGAGAACTAGTAGTATCTATGAGAACACCTATGATACCTAGGAGGAAACCTATAAATCTAGAGTAAAATTGGAAAGGCCGTATAAAATACAAAATTTCTACTCCAACAATGCCTACTCCATGATTATAATGGATTGAGAGCATATCATGTCTAACACCAACATAATTATTCTCAAAGAAATACTTTTTTATAACTTCACAACGGGGATTTGAAAGTCCATTTTTAATGACTTTAAACTTCATATAGATGGTTCCACTCATAAGACCACAAACTACATGATTTGAAGGTCCTTGGTGTAGGACCATAAAATGTATGAAACTCATGTCATTTTCATATAACATATGATCCATCCTATAATAGTGTAAAATAACTTGAGTGGTATATTTTTTTAATAACTTATTCCCTTTTATGTTAGACATATCTATGTAATAGTTCTTAGTGTAAGGTCTTACATGTTTTTAGTGGGTCTTCACCAAAAAATTTACACTAGGATGAAACCATTTTATTATCTCATATACATAATCCAGATCTAAATAGAGAATCCTTTTCCAGAAATACATATAGATTGATTCCTATTCTTATAGGATGCACAGTGGTTTCCATATCTCTTATATGAATAAAGTTTAATGATATATTTCATTCATAATCTTCTATACTATCCTAGTTTAGGTTTTTTTTCATTCATGTCATGTTTCCTTCTATTTCCATACACATGTATGAAATAATCCTATATAAAGAATTTTGTGTGGATTAATTCAAGTTAAGTCCATATATATAGTTATGTCTAAATCATTTATATTGGACCAATCCACAAATTTAATTCCTATAAAAAACCATCCTCATCCTACTATTCATGACTTCATCTATTCAAATAATATTTTCTTTATTGACTCGACACTAAGACTCAAGAATTTAATTTTTAATAAAATCCAGATATACAGAAAGCCTTCTTCACATTGATCATAGTCAAAGGAACTTAAAATGAATGACATAAAGTTCCTCACCATACCACATTATACTACATTGCACAAAAGTCATTTTTTTAATTATATCGTTAAACTAAATTACATATTTTCCCCCTTAAATTACATTTAATCCTATTTCATAAATTCAATATATATAATATAATTTCCTTACATGAGATAAATATCCATGTAATAATCCTCAGTGAAGAGTTCCTTCTCAAAAAACCTATGAAAAAATAAAATTCAACAATTATTGCCTTGGATTATATCATATGGGATTCATGGATTCACATCAAACCTTCCTTTATGTAGCTTGACACTGGACAACATCATTTTCCACATCACAAGAAATAGATTTGTGAAGATATATTATAATAAAAACATGTGACATGATTCTTATTGTTATGAGATATATAGTGACACATGAATTTACCATCCTAGGACATTATGTAGTTCCCATTTAATTTCCCAATTCTAACCCAATAAAGATACATTTAATAATTCAAATCAGTTTTCATCCTTTCAATTCCCACCAGGGAACCCATACATGTCACCCTTTCTCTCATATACAATATCTACATATTTTTTGAGACCTTATAGAAACAACATGTGTATTTATTTCTATTATTACTGGATATATAGTGATGTTTCAACCACTAAAACTAGGCCCAAAAACACATTTCATCACCATAAAATATGTCTTAGTGTATAGTACCCTCATTCATGTTGGGTCACTCCATATTTGAATCTATACTATGATAATATATTTTCTTCCCAGAACTACATGTGTCATGATTCCTATTATTATAGGATACATAGAAACACCTAAACTATCCATATCGGTATTAGTCAAAATTTATCATCTACTTTCATTCCCCCTCAATATTTTATAATTTCATAACCTTGGAGAGATTTGGACTGGAGTGTTTCAGTTACCTTTTATACATCATATTTATATAAGAAACACTTTATACATTAACTATTTTAATCACTCCAAAACTCTAATGGCTATTGGTAGTGAGTGTATCTAATTTTTAAATAACACCACTATTTGGCAATGACATTCCTAATGTATATCATTCCTACAAATCAGAGATGATTTGTGTATAATGCATAGAGGTGTAATTTCATGGTAATTCATACCTTTTTAGTATTGAAACCCCCTTTCAAAACTCCCTTCATGATTTCCATTCTATATATTCATTCCAAAAATTCAGATATGAATGGGATAAATTCAAATAGATAGTGAAAAGATTGAAAAACATAAAGACCGATGAAACATGACCAATTTTCATGAACTGAACTAGGCTAACCATAATCTGGGTACCCATGCTAGCCTGCGATAAGTCTAAAAGGGAGTCATATAAGGGCTAAATATTTATAGTAATGTCGTTGTACTCATGGTATGAAAATCGTGCATCTTTGGTGTGTTCAATGACATCACTTTCAATGGGGTGTTGTTTGAGGCAACATAAATGCGTGATTGACAGTGTTATGATAAGTGTATAACCCAATATTCTTACTGCTCCTCAATGAGGTGTTGACGCTATCTCCTAGGGAAAAGACTTGATCTTTTTGTCTGGGCATGCTAAGTAAGTGGTAAATGTGATCAATGTATCATTTTTATTATATTATGCATACTTTATGATCAATGGGTCATCTTTAATATATAATGTTTCTGTAATCTTACACTATCTTATATATGAAACTTTTTCTCTATTTAGTAGTAACTATGTGTTTTAATTTTATTTATTATTTTGTAGGCACATTGTGATATACATGGATAAAATCTGGATCACATTACTGAGGAACACACTTCAATATGTTAAGGGTTTGAATGAGTTTTTAGATTTTACAATTTCTAATCGATCCGTTGAAGGGAGAATAAGATGTCCATGTCCTAAATGTAAATTTAGAACATGGTTGAAGAGATATGAAGTTTATGAACTTTTAATACTGAAGCAATTCCCTAATAAATATTTGTGCTGGATTTAGCATGAAGAATCTAACAATACAGAAAGATTGGGCACTGATGTTAATCCACAGAATGAGGTCTCAAGTTCATCGACAATGGAAAATGAAATGCAAAACCTCATAAATGATGCATTCAGCACTTCAAGACACCAGTATGAGCATCAAAACATATCAGAACAACCAGAAGAGGGTGCTACAAATTGAAACATGACAAGTGATGTTTTTGAGACTGTAACACAAGCATATCAAGATTGTAACATATCATTGGACCCTCGTCTTGGTTCTGTGGAGCCAAATGTAAGCAAGAACTTCAGTGAGGAAAATGTGTTTCATGATTTAGTTGATGATGGAAATAAAGAGTTGTATAGTGGGTGTTTGAAATATTCAAAGCATTCATTTCTGCTGAAATTGTACCATATCAAATGTCTATGTGGAATTACAAATATAGCAATGTCCATGTTATTGGAATTGATTCGTGATGGATTTCCTGAAGCAAAAATACCAGTATATTTTAATGATATGGAAAAAGTTGTTAACAAGCTTGGTCTGAATTATACAAAAATACATGCATGTCCCAATGATTGTATGCTTTATTGGGGAGAGGATTCAAGAAGACAAGATTTTTAAGAAATGTTCTTCATCTAGATGGCAGTGAAATGGTGATGTTGGAAGTCTGACTGAACTTAATTTCATGGAGAAGGATAAAAGGAAAACACCTAAAAAAGTATTGCGTTACTTTCCTTTGAAGCCTCGATTGCGAAGATTATTCATGTCATCAAAAACCGATGAACACATGAAGTGGCATTCTATAGATAATAACAATTATGGGTTAATGAGACATCCACGATATTCCCAATCATGGAAGACATTTGATTCATTACATCCATATTTCTCAGCTGATCCTTGGAATGTTCGATTGGGATTGGCTGCCGATGGATTCAACCCATTTGGGACTTTGAGTACCAGTTATAGCATTTGGCCAGTTGTTTTGATCCCTTATAATCTTCCTCCATGGATGTGTATTCAACAAACATCTGTTATCATTTATATGATTATTACTGGAAAAAATGGAAATGAAATTGATGTATACCTTCAGCATTTGATTGAACAATTGCAGGAGTTATGGAGAAATGTTGTTGAGACATTTGATGTTTCTTCTAAAACAATGTTCAAAATGCATGCTGCTTTAATGTGGACCACTAGTGACTTCCTTGAGCTTGGGAATTTATCTGCTTGGAACACTTATACGGGTTTGGCTTGTCCAATTTGTAACTTTGATTTCGATCCCAAATGGCTACCTCAAAGTAGAAAATGGCGATTCTTGTGCCATCAAGGATTTCTTGATGCATATCATAGATTTCAGCTGAACAAATCAAAATTTAATGGTTCCATTGATCATAGACGACCTCTAAAGTTGTTAACCAGTTATGAAATATTGACACAGCTTAAAAATGTTAAAAAATAATTTGGGAAGGTTCATCATTTGAATGATATCAGAAAACGAGTGCGAAGTGCATCATCAAGTGAAATCAGAACGCAACTATGGAAGAAAAAAATTATATTATTAAAACTTCTGTATTGGGAATTTAATTTGTTGCGCCACAATCTTGATGTGATGCATATTGAGAAGAATGTATGTGATAATTTTATTTTCACATTACTTAATGAGCATGGAAAGTCGAAGGATCATCTCAATGCTTGAAAATACTTACAAGTAATGAACATAAAACATGATATCTGGCCAGATGAGAATGAAAAGTATGCTCTAGCAATTTTTTCAATGAAATATAGGGATAAAGATACGTTCCTTTGAATTTTAAATAATGTGAAGGTATCTGATGGATATTTTAGTAACATCTCGAGGTGTGTTGACTTGAAGAATCGTAAGTTATATGGATTGAAAAGTCACAATTCACATATTTTTTTACAACAGTTACTACAATTGGCATGGTGTAAATTATTACCTGAAAAAGTTACTGCTATTGTACTCCAATTATGCACATTTTTCAAGTAATTATGTGAGAAAGCTCTACATCTGTTTCAGCATGACAACCTCTAGGAGAGGTGTCTATTGACCCTTTGAGCAATGGAGATGATCTTTCCTCCATCGTTTTTACTATCATGATTCATTTAATTGTTCATTTGGTTGAAGAAGCTAAATTAGGAGGCCCCGTTCATTATTGATGGATGTATCCAATTGAGAGGTATTTTATTTATATTTTTCGATTTAAGTAAAAAAAAATTTCATTTAAATAAATTCATAATAATATTATTTTATTTCACAGAGATCTTGGGCACTTGAAAGCATACGTGAGAAATAAAGCTCAACCAGAAGGCTTTATTGGTGAAGGCTATTTGGACGAGGAGTGTCTCACCTTTTGTTCTAGATGTTTGGATGATATTGATACAAGATTTAATTGAGTTGGATGTGTTGACGACACATTAACTCAATCTCAAATGCATTAGAAATTAAAAATATTTCCTACTATTGGCCGATCAGTTTGGAGAACCTCATATGTGACACTAACAGAATTGGAATTATTACAGGCACATCGATATGTGCTGCTGAATAGTGAAATTGCATATCCATTTATTGAAGAGTTGAGGATACAAACAAATAGATGAATGAGAGGCTGAACATGAAATGAGAAAGATATAACGAAAGCTATGAATAAAGAGCTGGTAGAATGGTTTGCACGACGTGTAAGTTTATAAATATTGTAATAAATATGAATATTAGTTTGAAACATAAAATTTATAAATCTATTAAATTATATTTCTTTTTTCAGATCATGAATAATGATACTCGAGTATACTTGTCATAAGATTTGAAGTTTCTTGCTAGAGGTCCTATAAAAAAAGTTAGAAAGTTCGACACTTATAATGTGAATGGATTTAGATTTCATGCAGTCGATCGAGTAGTGGGTTTGAAAACACAGAATAGTGGTATATTTACATTTTCTGAAGTGGAATACTATGGAAAGATGCATGATATTATTGAATTAAACTACCACGGGCATTTTTTTGTTTTTTATTCAAATTCAAATGGGTCGATATTATCAGAGGTGTTAAAAGAGATTCCTTGCAATTTACTTCTGTAAACTTCTCTCGCTTGATGGATGTTGGTGATCGTGAACTGCATGATTCATATTTCTTAGCATTGGAAGAAAAAATGGTATATTATTTGAATGATGTTGTGGATGAAGGGTGGAGTGTAGTTACTCACGTAATACAAAGAGATTTGTATAATATGGGTGATGAAGTAGAAGATTTGACCTCTGCAATTGAATTTCATTAACAAAAGGATGCAGAATTATTTTTCCATCATGATATTGAAAATATTAGTCTAGCAAGGATGAATTAATTGGTTGAAGAAATGGAGCAGGAATCCGACATGATTGAAGGGGAAATTGACTGTATGTACAATTATTTATTCATTCAGCAACCACTTGTTTCATTTCTGCAGTCATTCATTATCATTGTTATATATATTTTGTTTGTTAGTATTGGGCACCTATTATCATTTTTAAATTTTTGTTTCTGTATAAATTTTTTGAAATATATATTCTGAACTTAATTTTATTTGATTAAATGACAGGAATTCCAAGGAAGAAGCGGTAAACTATTGTATCTAGTTCTGTGACAGATGACGATCTATTTGTCCCCACGGTATCTGAGGCACCAGCCTACACCCCTGCACCATCTCCCCCTGCACCATTTCTGACACCATCTATGGATGTCTCATTAGTGGATGAGTCATTGACTCCCCCTATAGGAGCCTCAGCAGTGGGGCAGCGACACGCCCCTTCCAGTTCATCATGGACATTATGGAGGGTCATAGTCATAGGTACAAATTTTGATTAAATTAATTTATTGAATTTTGTTTATACTAATTTTTTGCTCATTACAGATGAAAAAATTGAAACCGTGGAAAACACATAAAATTTTCAGATGTTTGGAACATGAATGGCGAGAAGATAGTCGTGCCATTTAATTCTTATGGGGTCCTGACGGATGACACCACGAGGTTACTTTTCGAGATTATAGGTCTACTGGAAACGAAGCCCATTTACCTACCTATTTCATATGATGATTGGAGGAATATGCCTCCAACATAGAAAAATGAATTTTTTGATTCATAGATAATGGGAATTTTATTACTTTATGGTGTAATTGAATTTCATGTTACTAATATTTTCAAAATGAATTTTTGTATACAAATGTTCTTCCACTTTACCATTGCTGATGTGATAGCACGGAAGAGGACATTGAAAAATCTTGGTAAAAAATGGAAATATTTCAAATGGAGGTTGTGGTGTGATGTCAATGATACTTCCTTGACCGTGCAGCAAACGTATGAGAAGCTACCAAGTGGGGTACCGAAAGAACAGTGGAAAGTTTTTGTTGATATACATCGAGAGGAAAAGTGGATGGTATTGAAATATATATTATTATATTATCCTCATTTTACATTTATACATGTATATGAAGAGGAGATGACATTGAATACATTACTTTTAAATTTAATTTTGTTTTTTTCATGATCTCTCAAGACATAATGCATCAAATCGGGCAAAGGAAGTCATCCTGCACACTACGGGCTCAAAAAGATTTTCTAGAAGCCGAATGTCATTGGTAATATTTTAATTAGTTTAAATATTTATAAGAAAATATTATCTATTTAACATATTGAATTTTTTATTTATATTTGTTTAATGCAGTTACAGAGTTTAGGGATTGAAGCATCCCGAACTGAACTGTGACCGGATGATCATAAAAAAACAGATAGAAGTTTTGTTAACGAGCCTGCCAAAGAAGTTGGGGTATGATGTCAATTTTTTATTATAATAACTTATTATCAGTTTTGACTCTATTAATATATATTGATATTTTATTTATAGGTACAAATTAAATAAATATGGGATGCCAATCCTGGGCAGTCCTACTCAGTCTCCCAGGATGACCCGGTTGCTAATGTCCTTGGGAAGGAGCATCTTGGTAGAGTGCGCAGGATGGGTTTGGGACCCGTACAATCTGAGGTCTTTGGCAGGACACCAGGGATTCCAGCTGCATCTACTCCTGGTTATAGTCATTTCATACCTGAAGATGCTCAGAGGGAGATGTATTCTCTACGAAACACAGTTCACTAGCAGGGGGGGTCAGATAACTGATTTGCAGAAGGATTTGCTTGAAATACGTCAGCATATGAGCAGATATGCCCCCGGTGGTAGTGAATTGACTAGTGGTGAGCAGGTAAATAAAAAAAATCAAAATCATTTAGTTTGAAAACTTTTATTAATTTTAAGTTTAATTATAAATATGAAACAATATTTAATTTTCATTTTAATATTCTTACAGGTGGCAGTAGGTAGTGGAGATGTAGGTGGAGAGGGTGACGATGCATCATCGGACCATGAGTAGTAGTATTGTTGATGTGTTGAACAAATATGAGAGCAGTTGGTTTGTATATGTAACATGTATGGCACATAGTTTTCACCAAACATTTCCATGTCCTAACATTTTCTTAATTTCTCATGTTTCTTTCTATGCAATTTTTTTGATTTATGGTGTTTCATTTTATGTTTTTGATTTCTCGAGTGTGGTATACATCATTCCATTTAGGCCTGTGTTTGAATTGGTAGTTGAGATTTTGGATGACTAAAGAGTGATCCTTTTGTTATTTTGTTCTGGTTATATAAATTAGAACCTAGTAGGTAGTATAGAGACTAAACATAATAGGATGATGGGAATTTGGTTTAGCCTAATCATGTGATATGAATCATATAATCACCAATAAAAGTAGTTGGAAACAAAAATGGTGAACCTAACATGGAAACTTAAACAAAATTCATGTGTCACCCACATGTTAGGATCCTTTTTCTCTCTCAAAATATGAAACGTGGACAAACATGGATCCGATACAATTGATTATACATGTGCTTATTTATTGATATACTGATTGCATGAGGATTTCTTATAAATGTTTCTCATAAGTATTATGGCACTTTCAACGAGAACCCCCTTTGGTCCAAATGACATTTTACCACTTTAAGAACACATATGCTTCGACTAATGTACAAGTGGGATCCTCATTTAAAACTAGGGCTCAATTATCAACCTTGCACCCTCAACATTGGGTCCCAAATTCACTGGTCTGGGAGTCACACCTAAATGGTACCTTTCCATCTTCAGAGGAGGCTAAAAAATCTATTCATCTCAAAAATCCCTACTAGAGTTATACTCGACAATGACTAGTGGAACATATTTTTTGTAAATAGTTTCCATCTCAAACCATTTCATGGTCATATCCATGGAAGGAAATAATATGTTTCTCCCTTATCTATGAGGTTGATCAAGAGGTCACTAATGGACTCAACTAGATAGCATAAGGGACCCTCCAAAGGGATCCTTCTAGCATTCACCATCACCAATGCTACAAAGCAATAAAACCTTTATATGATGTGTGTGTTTACCTCGGGATTTTGACCTAAGTCTCCCAAACCTAGGTAGTCAGGAAAACCTCCTGAGGGTAGTGAAAAATCAACCAAGAACATGGCCCTACATCTATACCCTCCAATGAATCCCCCTAACTAAATATGGTGGCAAACTATGAGCAAGAGGACACATTTTCCCACATTTACAAAGCTTGTCAGTATAATTTGGTATTATTCAAAGAAATCACCAAGAATATTTTGGTAAAAAAATATAGGGAATACCCATATCCTTTCCCACCGACTTGATTTACATCGGTATATACCTATATGAAATGGAGGAAAAGAGCAGCCCCATACACATTCTCCAACAATAGAATCAGAAAATATGCATGTTCTGGTCACTGAAGTCACCTAGAATATTCTAAAAATGGTTAAAGGGAAGACACACAACTATTCTACCATAATTTGGGTGACTCATTAACACAATATGAGGAGATTTAGAGAAGATACAAATTATTCTCCCAACGTACGGTGTATCTAGTTGAATGCAGAGGTTATATGAGTTTGGGTCATATCTTGGACATCTTCAAAACTTTTCCACCAGTTCCTCCTAGGGGGATAAGATCTTTACATATTCCACATTATTATGTGGGTCCTCTTAATTTTTAGTAGATACGTAGCTATAATAACACATACTACTGAGGCCAAGGTGGCAGTCAACATAGTTGATACTAGAGTCAGGAATTAATGTGAATGAAATGTGATCCCACTCATAATAGTCAGGCTGTAGTATAGAGTCATGGTATGAGAAAACTAAATGACGTTCAACATATTATAGGGAGCATAATTCAAACTCATCTATTGTTTGAGCTACTAATATAGTAACCTCTACTATAGATTCAACATTATTTGACACAAGTGCATCATACAATGTCATATTTGAAACATTTCTAGTGATTCTGGTCCTTGATATAGTGTATTAATGTGTCATTAAGAATCTATAAACCTCATTGGTTATTCAATAAATGATTGTTCACTAATGTAATTATTTTTCCCATCAGTTAGGAAAATATTTTTTTATATATAATTCATTCTTTCCCATCATGTATCTATATGATGTAATTATTGGAATGGATTTTATGCTTCTCTATAGATCCATTATTGATTATTATCACTATAGAATTATGGTCGATTGTTTGTATAATGTCTCCTGTTTCATCATCTTGGGGATAACAAGTTTGAAGTAACATTTTATTTGTTCGTATAATGTCTCCTGTTCCATTTTCTGGTTTGATTTGTCTTTCAAGGTAGTAGGGCAGTAGACAAAAAACTGCATTTTTTTTCTGGTCAGCATTTCACGGCAGTTTTAACCGCCGCTAATGCTTTACCTATCAGTATTTCGAGGTGGTTATAACCGCCACAAATTCATTATTGGTAAAACAATAATGGCAATTAAAACTGCTGCTAAATGTAATCAGTTTATATTTAGTGGCGGTTTTCACCGCTGTGATAGAGGAACATCAAATTCCTGAATATCATGGTGGTTAAAACCACCGCGAATAGAAAAATATCCGGAATCTGTCAAACCGCCGCTAAAGTCACAAAAACCACTGAGAAATGGCGCATCTATGATGCTTCCTATAAACCGCCGCGAAATGGAAAAAACCGTTGCTAACATATTTATGACGCCCAGTTTAGTGACAGTTTCTGTAAACCACCACCAAACCATATAGCGACGGTTTAAACCGCCGCTAATTGGCAGTTTTGTTGTAGTGACTATATCTTAATTGACCCCAAATTATTGGTCCCACTATAGATTCATGCTCAATACTCTAAATTTTTTTGATGTACTATGATGTAATGATCACCTATGAAATGTCCTTGGAGGTGTTGTGGGGTTTGGATATGGCCCCTAAAAGTCAATTTGTACATATATATTTAATGTAAATAACAAACTTTTTATTTTCCCCAAAAAATGGGAGACTTCATACCTTTTAATTTAATATTACATGGAACATTGTACTGCCTATTATGGTTATACAACTATGACCATGTGAACTGATTTTTCTATTCATGAAACCCTAACTTATTAGGTGTTGTGATTTATCCTTAGAGAGGAGATCCATAAATCATGATTAATAAAAATCAAGTCCCACATTTAATAAGTTACGTAGTTTATGTTCAAGTGTTAGGATTTATCCATATGGATTAACAATATGTTTTATGGACATTATACACTGTAGTTTAAATGTATAAAACTCAGAATACTAAGGGAATTGAGCCCAATTATTAATGGTGTAACATTTATGAATCAATGAATATTTTTACTTCACAATATTTTTTAACTAAATATTTGAGGGCATGGATTGGGGTTATAATAAATATGACTCCCTAATATTTATGTCTCTATAACTTTTATATTAGAAACTATATGGTTCATTATAAGTTCCATATAAAATTCAATGAGAGGTTATATCAATGTTATTTTCTCTAATGTTTTGTATTGAAATTTCAGTAAAGGTGGTGGATGATGTTAAGATATCCACTTTTAGTCTATTTATAACTATTCAATGTGGGAATACACGATTCAAATGGAAAATAGAATAATGAGGTTGGATAGGGTAATATACCTATTTAAAGGCTCATATTACTTCATTTTTTCTTGTAAACCATCTAAAGAATTATTTCGGGACCCACAATGGATTACCGACTCATGATATGTTTTTAGATCATTGAGTAGAGAAAAGGGTTATATTTGATATCGTATCTATCTAAATGGTTGATATGGAATTTCCCTATTAAGAATATTCAGATATGAGATATATCATTGGTCACCCATCGATAAGGCCCCCCATGATTTGGGGAATATATGATCATTATTTCCCTGAGGGGCCCATAATATATAGGGAACAAAATAATTATTATTTATCAATGTAATGCATGATCAAATTGGAGAACTTTAGAATGAATACACCCATCATGTTTTTTAGGAGTTTGTGGAGGAGGACATGCAGAAATTAGATCTTTGGGACTTTAATAATATATAATGGAAGTAAATGAGGTCATTCAGATCAAATTTAGAAATGGTTGATGTACTAACATAAAAAAAGGATACAATAGAGGCATGGTAACCCATAATAGGATTCCTTCCTGAAGTGATAAATATTAGGTATAGTCTTTTCTAGTAAATTATAATATCAAAGAGGAAAAAATTTATTTTTGGGGCCTTATTGTTTTCATAAAAATGATTCTTTATTTGGGAAAGTATGGTTTTCAATATTTGGATGCCTGATGGTAAATATCATGAAGGGGGATTTACTTGTATCCATTTATTTAAAACCATGCACATGTTTATTCTAAAAGGATGTCTGTAGTTTTTCTTCATTAACTAACCTTTAAAGTATTTCATCACAAAGGTATTCATGGGAGTTCATTTACAATGAGATTAAAATAAGTTACTCATGACAGATCCTTCACAAGAGTTCTTCAAAATTGTCTTTATAGGAGATCCTTATAATGGCAACTTCAAGGGAATTAATTTTTAATGGATTTATACATATTTTATTCATCAAGGTATTATACTAATATATAAGTGAGATTCATATAGTTTGTTTAATTATGATGATGTTAGTTCACAATGAACCCCTAAATTTGTTCTCTCACTATAATGGAGTAAATTAATTCAATTATATTTTTCATTAAAATTAATTCTCCAGGAATGTGTAATAATTTTCATATATTATCAAAGTGTTAGAGTTATTAATATTTATCATGAAGTTAATTCCATGTTATTATATGTGATATCTCATTGGAATAAATTGAATCATAGGAATCAGGACACTACAATTCATAAGTGACCCCAAAGGATCATCACCTAATAATCACAAATGAATTTTATCAATTAATGGATAATGCGACCTTGTAATATTCATTACTAATTATGAAAATGGTATTTGGCCAAAAAATCATCATGTTAATACAAGGGGATCATTGTTCCATGGATGAAAATGCTCATTAATTATGAAGGTGTTTTTTTTCTCCAAAGGGAGTCTCAATGTGACTTCTCGAATGACACACAACCATGAATGATTTACATGGACTGAAAATATCTTAATAACCATAACATGCATTTGTAGTACATTACATAACATAAATATAAACTTGTAAATTTATTTCCAACACTCTAAAATTGAGTCCCCAAAAAATAGTTATAATATTACATATATATATGTATGTTATGCTACAATATTAAGTCAAATGGAAGACTGTGAAGTGAAATATTCCCACATATAAAGGGTAACACAATTATTTATTTTATATAATGAAAAAAAACAACATATAAGTCACTCAAAATTGATTTTCATGGATTGAACATAAGTTTTCAAAAACAATCGATAAAATACATGGCCTACTTCCAATGGTCAGTTCTCACTACCATGTCACTATGATGAGAAACATTTTTGAGGAATATCGTCAACATTGTGTGCAAGTAATCATAAAAAATGTGGAGATCCTATTTGTATCAAATTCATTATGAAATTTACATTATTTATTTCACATGTCCCGTGTAATCCACGTTTTGACTACATCATCGTAAGAAGGGGAAATTTCATGACACACATTTGTTTAGTGCAAACACTAACATTTTTATGATTTTTTTTGAGAAAACAATAGGTATTATATTAATATTTATAGTTAACTGTAAATATTAAAAATATTAAAAGTTTTGTTTTCTATGTAAATTTAAAAGTCACATCATTGATTTTTTTTGGAAACTTTCTGAGTCCAGTTCATTGTTACATTTACATAATGGTTTAGATAAGATATACATTTCAGTAGCTTGGTCAACATTACACATTTAAATCATGAATTTATAACATCATAATATTTTCTTAGAAATAAATCACACCATCTAAAGTAATATCAAAACACTATTATTTAATATATGAAATGTTGAATAGATTTGGAAAATATCTAAATATATTTTATTCTCTTCAACAATATTTACAATGGTAGGTAAAAAATGAACACTCATATTTGATTAAATCAATAGAAAATTAACTCCTTTTTAACCATTTTTTAAACAAAAACATCATTAACAATCTTCTAATAGATATTATTTTATAAATAAACAATAAATCATGATCGATAACCCATGGGTGGTATTTTACACTTTCTTAAATTTTGATTATTCATATTAATTATTTTATGATCTTTTTAATAGCCATATTCTCAACATTTATATATTTTTTCTTCATAATTTTCTCCACATAAAACAGATGACGTCATTGATTCTAAAGATGATCCTCTCTCTAACAATCATATGAAAATGATCTTTTCTATAAACAATTACCTCACTCTCCTTTTATAATATATGCACATTACATACTCAACATAATCAATAGATGTAAGAGTCAATATATGTGATCTATATAATCTCACAGATAAATCATAATTCATAAGATATTCATTTATTGGATTCTTAATCCCTTGACCAATTCATATTTTATGTATTAATATTCATTAACAACAAATAAAATCGTTAAAATCCATCAATTTGAATCATTATTATAACCTTTTGATGTAGTGTTATTACCCTAAACTGATTGAAATAGATTAATTTCAATATGAAATCAACATTTAACATTTTATCTCCCTGTTATAGATAATAACAAAAAAATATCTTGAATAACATAATGTATCATATTTATCATATAATTAATTTAAATATTCTCTACCTCCCTTTATAATACCATAACAATATGATAAAATGGTGGAATCAAATTTATCTAATAAATTAGAATTAAATTAATCAAATAAAGGACCAATTCAACTATCTTAGTGTAGAAAATAAAAGTGAGATTTTTAGACATCATTAAAATCCACAAAATAATCAAACATGTGATGGCAACTATATTTTCACTTACAAGGGTCTGTTTTGGAAATGTTTTTGGTACTCATGACCACAACATCAAATCTTTCATTACCTATCCATATTTCAATATTTATATAACATAAGGCCATATTATAAATTTTTAATATCTTATATCACTATAGTGATGTACCATAAATTTAATATTAATGTTTGGACTTCTTCAAGTTGACGTCTATGCATATACTCTTGATATCACAAGAAATGTTACTTGGTGACATAAGGGACTCTATGATAATTGAATAGTAATGTTATAAAGCTATCATAACATTCAGTTCTCACCAAGATACATGACATTGAATTTCACCATTTTTTGTAAAAAAATTATAACATGGTATATGATGTTTTATCAATCTGGTTTATAATAAGAAAAATACGGCTAATATTTACTTCTCGACCTAGAGAGTGTTATCTTTTTAGCTAGAGTTTTTTATAAATCTTCATTCTTGCTCCACATCTAGATTTCTAGACATTTACATTTGAAGGAAACATCATATTATGTATTCTTTGGAATTCATATTAGATGAAATATGATTTTTCACATTAGCTATAATAGAACATTAATTTTTTCATACATTAAGTTTTACCAAGTTGATTAAAAGTTTTTATCAAAATTTACTTGAACGTTATTATATTATATCAATATTTTTTAATGGGATTTTTTAGTTCCCTTATATTGTTTATCATCATATATTCATGTCCTTAAATTCATGTGGTAAAAATATTAGTTGCTTTTCTAGTATTTTTTAATCTTATTCACTATTGGTTAGTAGCCATAATGTTACCCTTATTTGGAGACTTTTCTAACACTTCATGAATGTTCTATAAAAAAACCATTTTATTTCATTCCCAAATTAATAACCTTTGTCACTTCAAATTATTTATTTAATATATGATATTTCTGAAAATATAGTTAATTTTATTAATAAATAAAACTTATAATTAATATGGATTCATTTTATGTATTCGTATTTTTATAGTTTAAAAAATTATTTTTAAATGTTTTAAATCAAAAAAGGATTAAATATTTTAAAAATAACCAATGGATTGAATGGTTTTGTTTCCAGGAAAATTACTTAAATTTGGAAATTCAGTTTAATAAAATTTAATGAGTTTTTAAATCTGCCCTATCAAATATTTCCCAATAAATGTTTTAATGATTTTTAAATGATTAATTTTTAGTTAATAGTGATACATGACATCTTTTTCAAGAACAACAATTTTTTCTTCAAATAATATAGTTTAAAGGAACAATTATATATTTAATTTGGTTTTATTTTAAATTAATAAATATCTTATTAAAAATATATATATAATTCCATAGGAATCACTAATATATTTGGTTTCCAATTATGTTCATTTTTATACATAAAAATAGAATTATCTATAAACTATTTTTTTCATTATCCATACCTATATTAAAAGGAATTTTTTCCAATATTTATTATATAATACTAAAAATTAATTTCTATATTTTTAATTAGGATGATAAAATCTAATAATTATTACAATATAACTGTTTTTATTATGAATAATAGCCCTGGAAAAAATGTCTCCCTGCAGTAAATGGTAAATCTAGTTATTTAAGGTAAATAACTTGAAATAATTCCAAAATGTACCATCATTAATAATATTTTCTGATTATTTTTTAACTAATATAAACAAATATTTGAAATTAGATATATTTTAGACACATGATCATGGATAATAAATTAATAATATGATTTCTTTTTTGAAAAAAGTACTCGTGTGCCACTCCCCGCACATATAATAGGGAACCTCCTCACCTCTCATCATTGAATATTTTAAGCACTATATATCATCAAATACCTCTAAAAATATCACTCCAAACTGTATGAAAAAATAATATAGGTAATTTTATTACCAAAATACATAAAATAGAGTGGATAATTGAAAATCCAAATGAGGTTTCCCAAAGATGGGGTATATCTCTTAACTAAGGGTTTCATATTTATTTATTCATCAATATTAATCAAATAATAATTAAATATGATGATATTATATCATCAAAAAACTATATCTAAATAAATAATATTGTGACTATTGTAATACCCTCTTCATTTTCTTTTACAATCAATGGGAAATAAAAACATCTCTTTTCTGAATTTATGGACTACCAGCTTCATGAAGCAAAGTCTTTTGTTTTTAATCATGAGATGTTATGTCCAAAAAAATGGTGAATCAAATAAATATTTTTTTTATATTTATCAAATTATTAATAATCTTTTTAAAAAATAAAAATCTTTAAATTATACCATTTTCATCCATTTTAAACTGATAATATCACTCATGTATACCTGGAATATAACCCCTCTATGAAGTGATGTGATTCAATTTTTTCCATCAAATATGGGAAGTTATAAGGATATAAAAGATTAATAAATATAAAATTTAAAATATATTTTTGATTATGAAAAAATTATATTTTATACACTTTATGTTTTTAGAGTATGTGAAAAAACAGTGTTCATGTGATCATATGATGTACAATATCTAATAAATAATGTGATTATTTTTTCTTGGCCACCATATATGGTTTGTTTTCTAAGTTTATTTAATGTATATAAATGATAACTATGAACTTTTTTATTCTTATAGGGTATGTTTGACCATTAAATATATGATCACAGTCATCACACTGATGTTTTTTGATGTTATAAACTGAATGACCCCAAAACATCCAACATGAAATTAACTAGTTCTATTACAAAATTGAGATGTTAACAAATGAAATAAACTGAATAATTATTATGAAATTAAAATGGAAATTTTTATTAAGAATGTATAGTAATAATATAATTTTATTATTCATGAGTTAGATAATATGAAATTCAAGATGGGTCTTAAGCTAGTGGATTCCACTTTAACATATTATTTTAAAATTTTTAAACTATTTCTTCCCTATATCCGTGTTCTTTTAAATTTTTCATGAATATTATTATATACTATAAAAATATTAATAAATTACATTTTCAATAATATTTTAATTTCATTATGAAGGATTAAAAGTTAATAATTTCAATGTATTCCTAATGTTTTAGTTTTAATATATTACATAAGAAAAAATAATAATATCCAATGACATATACAGCTTAAAAATTAATTCCCACTATCATGATGGTTATTCATTATCCAAAATATATTAAAATTTATCATGGGTTTTAAATGTACATATAATTCCCATGATTTTTGGAATTTTTTATTTTTTATGTTTTCTGAATGATAAATGATATTTCCCATTGAAAGTTTATGGAAATGAAAAGAATTTCATTATTATATATGATGATTTTTTAATTGATTTGTGATGAAAAAGATAACTCGTGATTTTTTTGTTCTAGATATAGAAAATATGAATTATAGATATTTATGGGTGAGCCTACTATATTTCTTAAGGATGGTTTAGAATAATATAATTCTTAAATGTATTTGGTATTGATGTAGTCTATAAAGGAGAAAATATGTGAAATAAACATAATGGTTACTATAATGGAATTAATTGGGATGTAGTTATTATAAAATGATTTTTTCATGATTAATAACATGATATGAATATGTTTCTCCATGTTACCATTTTAAATCATTCAATAGGGTTTTATAGTTTTTCTATTTCATGGAGAAAAGAAATATCAACAGTAGATGGTTTTTCAAAGGAATACATTTATGAATTCCCACATTATTTAAGTTACCACTTGTTTTATCTTATTATTTCTTATGGGATTCAAATATGTTATTTAGAAAATATTTATTATCACATATAGGCATGTTTTATTTATTTTTACAATGTTTTTATTATGAAAATTTTAAATATCCTCATGGGTTTTCATGTTTTTCACTACACTAATGAGATTAAAATATTATTATATACCTCAATAATACTTTTTATCATCCCAAATTTTGATATGTTTTTAATGGGATTTATGGTTTAGTAGAAAGTTTATAAAGGTCTATATTTATACTATAGTGACCTTTTTGAAGGTTTGAAAAATGAATTTTCAATGAAACAATGGGGAAAACATAAAGAACTATTTTTATCAAATAATGTGAAGTATTTAAATGTGTTTTGTTTCTTATTTAATGTTTAACAAAATTCTATAAAACTTTAAACAAAAATAATCTTCAAATTATTATATAGTACAATCATTTTTATGAATAATGTAATTATGTATTTTTAGGATTCATTTCATTATAGTTGGTATCAATGGAATGGTTTAGATTCCATTAGCGTTATAATAATTTTAATAGAAAATTTAAAGGGGGACATTTGATTTTTATATTATCCTAATATAGATGTTTAATATTTCCTCACTACATTATCTATTCCTTATCTATTTAGAATGCATGTTTTAGGAAACAAGTCAAATGATGTTGAATTGAATCATGATGAAAAAAAAACGATCCAAATTCTTAACCTAAAAATAGGAGTAGTAGATTTTATTGAGGTTTTTTAACTTAGCTTGAACAATATTTTAAAGGTCGAACCCATGAAAGAGAGTTGGAAAATTTTCCATAGAGTAATATGTCTTCAGTTGAATATTTTTTGAATTTTCACCCTCCGACATTGGGTGTATCAAAGAACATGTTGAATTATAAAAGATGGATAAATTAAATAGAGAATATATTTGATTTTTTGAGTTATTAGGAATAAAAAAAATGTTACTATTCATATTTATCATTTTGAAGTTGAAGTTTATCAATGGTGGTATTTGATTAAAATAATAAGTAAAATAATGATATTTATTTCCTGGGTTTTAGAAAAATTAAATATATTTTTTTATTAATTTTTATCTATAATTTATTCTGATTAGAATTGAAAGGAAAATTTTAGATTTTATGAAAATAAAGGATCAATGGTCCCTCATAAGGAAACTTTTACCAGGCTAGTAAGGTATACATGAAATATCATTCTGGGATATGATAGTATAATTTATTGATTTCAATTAGTTTTAATTTTTATTAAAAAGATCATTTTACAATCAAAACTTTAAATTTATGAGAAATTTTTTCATTGGGATAAGTTTTTTGAGTTTTATTTTTTCAACACCAATGTACATCATGCAAACAAGAGTAAGAGTGAATTAATGTTCCAATAAAAGGAGAAACTCTCCACCAATAATTTTTGAGGTTAACACCAAATATGTTAGAAATGTGATAAAATAAAATTTAATATATTCTATTAATATAATGAAAATTAATTTGGTGTTATAATTTTAATCATAGGTATTGTGACTATATGGAGAATAGATCAGGTCAAACTAGAAATGTGAGAATAATTAGACAGAAAATGGTGGGATATATTTTTTATAATTGGAAGGGTTATTATGTTGATATATATATGAAGTTAGGTAATAAATATCTGAATCAACATGACCAAAATATTAAAATTACAATAATGTCATTTACTACTATAAAAATAGAAGATTGACCATAAAATAACATCGAATTAGTTCCATGATGCTATGATTTTTTTTAAATATTGATATGATGCATTTGTGTCACTAGATAATTTCATAAGGTGAATAAATTTTGAAGAAAGTCATCCATAATTGGCATGGATATTATGACTTTATGATCATTTATTTCATGTTGCAAAATGCACCCCATATATTTATAAATCATATAGATTGTGTTCCTAGGAGTATTTTGGTAATTATTTGCTGGTTTTCATTTATGAAATCCTTTTTATGTTAAAATTCACCATGAAAATGAAAAACACCTAATTATTGTTTTTAAGAGTTTAAGAGAAAATATTTTGTATGGGAAATTTAGTAAATTTTTATTTTGGTAATAACATATTTTTTTATTTGAAATATTTTTTTAAAGATGACATAACTATTTTTCATGTTGAAAGTAATGTTGTCAATGAGTGGAAAAGGCCTAATAATATCACTATTATTCAATGATTTCTTCTATTAAAGGGTTACTAGTGAAAGTTTTTTGGAAACATTTCTCAGTTTTCAATCCCACTTTCATTATTAACATGAAATTATATTAAATTAATATAGATAAAAAAAATGAGATGAATGTTTTCAGGCAATGAAAAACCATATTGTTAATGATCAAATGACAGATTCTCTAGTAGAAATGGTGAGTTTTTTATTTATCGTGATTCTTCATTGAAGGAACATGGTTGGGTATTAATTGAATATGATTTTAAATTTATATAATCATTACATAAATTGATACTCTATTAGAATAATTACTATACTCTTGATCACGAGATTATAATGGTGGTTATTTATATTAAAATATAGATGCATCTTTTATATGGGCTAAAATGTGAAATATTTACTAAAATTGAAATTTAAAATTACATAATCACTAAAAATGATTTGAAAATGAGGTATAAATTATAGTTTGAATTATTAATGAATTTTGATAGCCAGAACTACTATCATCCAATTCAATAAAATAATTTGTTGTATTCCTTATATTAAAAAGATAATGTTTCATTAAGCATGATACATTTGGAACATGAACCATTGGTTAATGATTTCATCAATGTTGTATAAGAAATTTGTCCAGAAACCAATTATCCTATTTGGGGTCAACAATTAGAGAATTTAGCATTTTATGAAAATAATTAAGGAGTATTAGAAAGAAGATCATTGATTTTATGAAAGTGTGTAATTGGATAAGAAGGGTTACTCAGATTATTGTTGATAAAGAAGGAGTTATCAATCTGAGAAGTGGTTATTTATTCTAATTTATTCTCAGTAGAATAAAGAATTTTCAAGTGAAACTAAATGTTCTATGTTTTCTATTTATCCAAGTAGTAATAAAATGTATAGGGATTTTTTTTCATATTATTAGTGGGATGATCTAAAGAAATATAGTTCTTATTTTATCATGGAATGTTGAAAATTTTAATAGGTTAATGTGAAGTAAAATATACCTAAGGGGATTCTTGCCTTCACCAATTTGTTATGACCCAACCTTGGGGCCCGTGTCGTGACTACCCCAAGCCCGCCTTCCATAGTCCAGGGGCTGGAGACTAGCACCAAAGGCGTAAATCTCGATAAAAGGGAAGACATTGCCTTTATATAAGAAAACAAATACCACAGAGTATGCAAGATGACGTAAACACTAAGTAAACTGAGTACAAAAGAATGTGATGAAAAGTAAATGGGCTAGAAAACAAACCCAACTGAAAGTACAGTACAACTGAAAAGAATGAACATAAGTAGTAAATTAAATCAGCAACCACCAAGTCATCCTCCAGAATTACCACCTGAAGGGTGAGTACAGATAGTCTCGTCGGCTCCTCGGGTTCGTCTGTCCGCTCCGTGTACGTCCCGACTGATATTCCACCTCCAAGTACCATCCCACTCCATAATCCTCAACCACGATCAACGTTATGCATCGTCTACAACCAACACAATGTAGTGCGGGCATAGCCTATGCAGGGGTGATTATACGATACTCATTAGGGACCCCAAGAACCCTGAAGCTCTCCCAGAATCCACAAAGGATAAACCACAAAGGAAGGATAAAAACACGAAGTATCAACCAAATCTACTTAGGTATATGCCCATACATATACCTAAGTCATCATTTCCAGTTCGGATCCAACTCACGAGCCCAATTACAACCCAGTCAACACAAGAAATCACAACCTAATCCACACAGGAATGCAATTCAATCATATCGATGATAATGATTGAAGTCAAGACTCAGCTCACACAGGTATACTACTCACGAACAGAAGTGGAGATGATAGATGTAGCCTCTGAATCATCTCCCCTGCCGAACCCACGTAGGATCCCAGTATAGAAGTTCTCACTGCCGAACCCACGTAGGATCCAAGTACAGTAACCAACACTGCCAAACCCACGTAGGATCCAAGTACAGTCGTCATCGCTTCCGAACCCACAGAGGATCCAAGTACAGTCTTCCTCACTGCCGAACCCACAAAGGATCCAAGTATATTTGTCCTCACTACCGAGCCCACGTAGGATCCAAGTACAGTCGTCATCATCATCGCAGTCGCAGCCAGCTCTAGGGTTCCCGCACACAGCACGCTCGATTCTAGGAGGGTCCGCCCCAGGAGCCAAGGATCGATACATCAACTGTCACGAAGACCAGAGTTGATGTATCCCGTAGTTCCGTTCCACATCATAGGGGAAAAACCAAGAAAAACGTTCCCAAGTCACAGAGATCAAGACGACCAAGCCATTTCCCTAAAGTACACGGCGTGTAAGTAAGCAATACACGTCGTGTCATCAGACACCAGGTACTGCCCATGTGATATGGCCTGTGTCGCAGGGCTGGTCATGTAAATAAGTAAGTACACGGCATGTAGTATGGTTACACGCCCTGTCCAAATCTCTAGGGTCGGTTCCATGTGCGCTGGCCATGCCTGGCCTTGTGGTGGAGTACATTCCCGTGTACTCCACACCGTGTCCGTGTATTTTCGGAATACACGCCGAGTCATCACGAAACCGCTTCTGCCATGGTGAAAGTAGTACATGTCGTGCCTCTTGGCTGTGTGTTTCTGCTCATGTCTGTGTATCTCCCGGATTACACGTCGAGCTTTGCGAAGTCGCTTCTGACTTTCTAGGAAGAGAATACACGCCATGTTACTTGGTCGTGTATTACTGTCTGTGTTCGTGTATTTTCCCTAAATACATTCCAAGTCCTTCGAAGTCTCCTCTATCAAACAGAGTGGAGATTACACGCCGTGTGTTTAGAGTCACATGCCGTGTACTAATTTTCTAATGTCTGAAATGGAAGCCACGATACGCTTGTACTACACGGCGTGTGCTCCTAGAGGACACGTCGTGTATTCTGGAATTTTCCAGAAACGACACCTCTGGCCAGAACGCCTCCTGAGGTGTCCGTTATTCATTCCGATGATCCAATTTCCATGGAACGTCTGCTTCTAGGTCGCCCCAATGCTCTGAGGCCATTTACGATGTCTTCGGGCCTCCGATTGGCTCCGAAAACATCGCTTGATTCACCGCTCAAGAACGGATGAAGAACTCCACATATTCAAAAGAACGACGGAGGAATCAGACCGTGTTATTTTGGTCCGGTCCCTTCCGCATTAGTCCGATAACAAGCGGTTTAATAGGAACACCAACAAATAAGGAAACCCAATCATTACTCAATCAAAACAAACCCCTACCTCTCCAAGAAGTTCGCGGTTGTCAAGCGCCGCAAAAATATGGCGTCATTTCCGTCGTCGATGGTGTGCACCCGAGGAAACGTTGTCTTCTCATTTATCACGGAGAGAAGAAGATGGTTGCACGTTGTAGTTGAAATCCCGCGTCGGTGTCTCTTCCCTTGTCACGGAGGAGGAAGGGATTGGAGAAACCGAAGTCACTTAGTCGTTCTTCGTTGAAGAGATGATGTTCATCATGGGAGGATGAATTTCTTCAAAAGAGACTAGATCTATCCCTTCCCCAATTCCCAAAACAAAAAAAACTAAACCCAAAATAAAATAATCTCTTGTTATTTTATTAAAACATGCGATGGGTTCAAATTACAAAATTCAATTTATTGAATAAGTGTGTGTTGGCAATATTTAATAAGGGGAAGGTGAGGAGAGGAGAAGTTACCCACTTAATGGGGGAGTTAAACATGTTAAGAAGAGTTAGCAACTTTAATAGGGGGGTTAGAGGAGTTAAAGGAATGCGAAGGGGTGGGGCTCGTGTGGGCCCCACCTCAAAAATATCCTAACATGGGTATTTAGGGGCTTGTGGGTCCCACCCCAACTACCCCATGTAGGATATAACCATTATATAATGTAAATAAAATTGTTCCACAATTTTATTTACTTCACATTTAATCCTCAATTGTTATAAACTCCTCCCAAGAAAACGCACCTTCGGGAAAGATCATCTTAAGCAATTACCGGCGCTGTGGTTCCATCAGTGCCCTCAGATTTCAATTCCGAGCATTGGCTCAAAAGATAAAAAAACCTGTTCATTCATTTACTGAACGTACCCAAGCTAAACTTCTGAAATTCATTCTGGGCACACTGGGCCTCAGAATCAGGTGCTGTAAGAAACCGTGTACTCGTAAAATCCCATTGAATTTAAGAAAAAAAATTCCTTGAAATTTACGGGTATTTACATTACTCCCACCTTAGAGATTTATGTCCCCATAATAATATATCACAAACTAGGGGAACAAATGAGGGTAATGAGCATGCATCTGAGCCTCTTGCTCCCTGATAGGTAGGAAGTGAGCCGACTTGGTGAGTCGGTCGACAATCACCCAAATGGAATCGTGACCTCTAGAAGTACCTGGAAGCCCTTTCGCAAAATCTAGAGATATCCTGTCCCACTTCCACTCCGGGACCTCCAAGGTTTGTACCAATCCTTCTGGTACCTGGTGCTTCGCCTTCACCTACTGGCAGGTGAGGCATCATTTAACGAACTCTGCCACAGCCTTCTTCAAACCTTTCCACCAGTGATGTTGTCTGAGATCCAGGTATATCTTCACTACTCCAGGATGTTCCTCTAGAGGGGAAGTGTGAAACTCTCTCAGCACCTCCTCCTGTACTGCATTTGGTACCATGGTACGTCCCCTGAAAAGGATGACGTACTCTCCTCCTATAGAAAATCCATCAGGTGCATATCCTGAGGATTTCTGTGCACGTCGCGTCTCACAGTCAACGTCCCCACGTTGTGCCTCTTTGACTGACTGATGTAGTGGAGGAGTAATTGTGACTAACTATATAAAGGTTGCTCTATCTCTATCCACAAAGGATATCTGTAAAGTAGATAACTTCTCTGTCACCTCTCCAAGTACCTGGATACATGACCTCCTGCTGAGAGCATCAGCTACTACGTTCCCCTTCCCAGGAGTATAGACTATCTCAAAGTCATAGTCCGGGAGGAACTCAAGCCATCACTGTTGTCTTAGGTTTAGGTACTTCTGCGAGAAGATGTACCTAAGACTCTGGTGGTAAGAGTAGACTATAAAGCGCTCGCCCATCAGATAGTGCCGCCACACCTTCAGGTTGAAGACCACTCCTGCTAACTCCAGGTCATGGGTAGCGTAGTTATTCTTGGGCTACCTCAAATGTTGTGAACCATAAGTGATCACTTCTTGCTCCTGCATCAGAACACACCTGAGTCTGGTTCCTGATGCCTCGCAGTAAACTACGTACCCTACGCCCTCCTCCGGTAGCCTCAAGATGGGTGCACTGGTCAATCTTTTTCTCAGCTGCTGGAAGCTCTGCTGACATCTTTTTGACCACACGAAGGGCTTACCCTTCTTCGTCAAAGCAGATTGTGGTGCTACAACTCTGGAGAAGTTTGGCACAAATCTCCAATAGTACCCAGCCAGTCCAAGGAAACTCCGCACCTCCGTCACGCTCCTAGGTGGCTCACAAGCTAGCACTGCCTTTATCTTCACAGGATCCACCGCAACTCCTGCCTTAGAGATGACATACCCCAATAAGCAGACCTCTCAAATCTAGAACTGACACTTCGAGAGAATACCATAACGATGGTACTCTCAGAGTGTGTCTAGTACAACCCTCAAGTGGTAGGCGTTCTCCTCCTCAGTAGTCAAGTAAATCAATATGTCATAGATGAAGACTACGAAAAATCGATCAAGGTAAGGATAGAAGATTCTGTTCATGAGACTAATGAAAACTGCTGGAGCATTGGTTACGCTGAAAGGCATAACCATAAACTCATACTGTCCATACCGACACCTGAAGGCCGTCTTCTGCACATCCTCGTCTTGAACTCGGAGCTGATGATAGTCTGACCTGAGGTCTATCTTCGAGAACCACCGTGCTCCTTTGAGCTGATCGAATAGGTCGTCAATCCTCGGAAGTGGATACTTGTTCTTCATGGTCACCTGTTTCAGGCGACGGTAGTAGACACATAGTCTCTAGCTCCCGTCCGCCTTCTTGGCGAACAAAATCGGGGAAGCCCAAGGTGAAACACTGGGTTGGATGAATCCCTTGCCCTACAAGTCCTCCAACTGTACCCGTAGCTCTCAAAGCTCAGTGGGAGCCATCCGATATGATGGAGTAGATATCGTGGCTATCCAGGGGTACAAGTCAGTATAGAAGACTAACTCTCTACGAGGAGGTATTCCTGGAACATCGTTAGGAAAAACCTTCGCATACTGATCCACCGCAACAGGAAAACTCACACTCCGTACATCAACTAATCATAGGATGAGACTAGCCAACTGATGAGTGATCGGCTGTCCTCTCCTCTGTGTGAGTCCATCCTACGTAGAAAAGGCTCCCATTTCTCCAGTGATGGTGAAACTTCTCCCATCGGTGCAGACACATCGTACCTTGTGCCTAATACAGTCGATCTGAGCATGGACCGTAGATAACCAATCCATGAACAAGATGGCATCGTAAGGCCTCGATGATACTACAAGAAGAACCCAGCTGAAGCTCTTGCCTCCTAGAGTAAGCTCACACTTCCGTCACCAGCGTTTAATCGTCGATTCTGCTCCCATAGGAGTCTCTAGCTGTTATGATCAAGCCAATGACTCTGTCGGAATCTCCGAGATCCGAACAAGGGAAGCGACAATGAAATAATGACTCACTCCCGTGTCTATAAGAACTGAAGGAAGGGTGGAGTAGACATATATAGTACCTAAAATCATCTCAGGTGCACCATGGTCATAGGCCTCCACTTCCTGAAGCTGAGCCTGCCTCTACTCGCATGCTCCCTATGGTTGGGGTGGACCTCCTAGTGGTGGTGGTGGTAGATCCTCGAAGCGTCGTCCACCACCTGCTGCTCGGCCAGCTCCTCCACCTCGTCCACCTACTCCCAGCTGACCGCCATGGTCGAACCTCTGCCTCTGCCTAGGTGGTCCCCCAACCATCTGCTGCTCCTCTGCAAGGCGGGTCAGGCAGTCACGAGCCATGTGGCCCTGTCTTCCACATGCATAGCACTGTCTGCCTCTCGTATGACTGGCTCTACTGCATGTGTCCCTCACATCTGAACCAGTGTCCTGAGGTCTTCCACCAGATGGCCTGGTCCGCTTGGACCTCTGCGACATCTATCTACTGCCAACACTAGAAAACTCCACTACGTGTCGCCCTGTGGTTGGTCTCGCTGATGGGGAAGGCTCAACTAGAAAGCTCTCCATAAGAAGGGCTCTCTCTAGTACTCCTACGGGCGTCGGAATGCTGAGGGAGATCATCGAAGCCTTGATCTCATTCCTCAGTCCCTGATCGATGCTCCAGGCCTAGAAGAATGGGTCCCTTACCATGTATGTGGAGTATCGTGAGAGATCGGTAAACCTCACTGTGTACTGGGCTACTGTCAAGCTACCCTGACGCAGGTGTAGTAACTCCTGGATGCGCACCACACGGAGGGTGGCTGGAACTAACTACGAGCAAAAAAGGCTCTAGAAGTTCGAACAAAGAAGAGATGCCTTGTCGTGCACCTAAAGCATTAGGCTCCACCATCTACCTACTGCTGCGTGCAGGAGACTCGCTGTAAGGATCACCATGAGGTCAGTTGGTGTCCATACTAATCTGATGACTCGGACAACAGCCTCTATCTAGTCCTCGTTTGCCTGAGGTTCTATCTCCCCGTAGAACCTGGGTAGTCTCTAATGCTGAAACTCATGTAGTGCACTCAGGAGACGTGCACCCTCAGCTGCGGGGGCTAGTGGAATCGGTGGCTCGATGGGTAGAGGTACCGCCGGTGCCTCTGCTGTAATGGGGCCATGCACCAAGGCCTCGTCACTCAGTGGACTATCGTCTCGCACAAAACTCAGAAACCTAGCTGGATGCCATCGTGGGGCCATCCTGAAAAGAAACAGGTGTTCCATGGTTAATACAGTATCCCTGGTGAGCTGACACAAAGTAATCATAAAGAAAACTTTTGAAACACACATGCAATCAATGTTTTCATTCATTGAGTCGGAAATCAAAAGTCAGGGTCCTGGTGTATGGACACGTCGGCCACCTCACCAACACTGGACTACCTGGACTAATAACCACACTCAATACCCTAAACACTATTGCTTCACACAGAAGAAATTATCAATGTCCTGAGTTCTGCGGTAGAACAGACTCCTCTGATACCAATTTTTGACGACCCGACCTCAGGGCCCATGTTGTGACTACCTCAAGCACGCCATCCATAGGCCAGAGGCTGGAGAATAGCACCAAAGACGTAAATACTGATAAAAGGGATGTCATTGCCTTTATATAATAAAACAAACACCACAATGTACGTAAGCTGAAGTAAACACTAAGTAAACTGAGTACAATAGTAAGTGCTGAAAAGTAAATGGTCCATAATACAAACCCAACTGAAAGTACAATACAACTGAAAAGAAAGAACAATAGCAGTAAAGTAAATCATCAACCACCAAGTCGTCCTCCGGAATTGCCACCTGAATGGTGAGTACAGATAGTATCGTCGGCTCCTCGGGTCCGTCCGTCCGCTCCGTGTACGTCCCTCCTGATAGTCCACCTCCGGGTACCGTCCCGCTCCATAAGCCTCAACCACGATCAGCGTTTTCCATCATCTGCAACCAAAACAACATAGTGCGGGCATAACCCAGGCAGGGTTCAGTATACGATACTCAGTAGGGACCCCGAGACCCCCGAAGGTCTCCCAGAATCCACAAAGGATAAACCACAAAGGAAGGATAAAAACACGATGTATCAACCAACTCTACTTAGGTATATTCCCATACATATACCTAAGTCATCATTTCCAGTTCGACTCCAACTCACGAGCCCAAGTATAACCCAGTCCACACATGAAATCACAACCCAATCCACACAGGGAAGCAAGTCAATCATATCGATTATAATGATTGAAGTCAAGACTCATCTCACACAGGTATACTACTCACGAAGAGGAGTGGAGATGATAGATGTAGCCTCTGAATCATCTCCCCTACCGAACCCACGTAGGATCCCAGTAGAGAAGTTGTCGTTGCTGAACCCACGTAGGATCCAAGTACAGTAACCATCGCTACCAAACCCACGTAGGATCCAAGTACAGTCGTCATCGCTACCGAACCCAGAGAGGATCCAAGTACAGTCATCCTCGCTGTCGAAGCCAGGTAGGATCCAAGTACAGTCGTCCTCACTACCGAACCCACGTAGGATCCAAGTACAGTCATCATCATCTTAACGGTCGCAACTATCTCTAGGGTTCCCCCACATAGCACGCTCGATTCTGGGAGGGTCCGCTGCACGAGCCAAGGATCGATACATCAACTTTCACGAAGACCAGAGTTGATGTATCCTATAGTTCTGTTCCACGTCATAGGGGAAAAACCAAGAAAAATGTGCCCAAGTCAAAGAGATCAAGACGACCAATCCATTTCCCTAAAGTACACGACATGTAAGTAAGAAATACACGTCGTGTCATCAGACACCGGGTACTTCCTGTGTGATACGGCCCGTGCCGCAGGGCTAGTCATGTAGATAAGTAAGTACACAACATGTAGTATGGTTACACTCTGTGTCCAAACCTCTAGGGTCGGTTCCATGTGCGCTGGACATGCCTGACCACATGGTGGAGTACATGCCCGTGTACTCCATCCCGTGTCCGTGTATTTTCGGAATACATGCAGAGTCATCACGAAACTGCTTCTGCCATGGTGAAGGAAGTACAAGCAGTGCCTCTTGGCCTTGTGGTTCTTCCCGTGTCCGTGTATCTCCCAGATTACATGCCGAGCCTCGCGAAGCTGCTTCTACCTTTCTAGGAAGAGAATACATGCCATGTTACTTGGCCATGTATTGTTGTCCATGTCCGCGTATTTTCCCTAGAAATGGAAGCCATAGTAGGCTTGTAATACACGACGTGTGCTCCTAGAGGACACGCCGTGTATTCTGGAATTTTCCAGAAATGACACCTCTAGCCAGCACACCTCCCGAGGTGTCCGTTCTTCGTTCTGATGATCCGATTTCTATAAAACTTCCGCTTCTAGGTCGCCCCGATGCTATGAGGCCGTTTATGATGTTTTCGGGCTTCTGAATGTCTCCTAAAACATATCTTGACTCACCGCTCAGAAACGGCCGAAGAACTCCACATATTCACAAGAACGGTGGAGGAATCAGACCATGTTAGTTTGGTTCAGTCCCTTCAAAATTAGTACGATGACAAGCGGTTTAAGAGGGACACCAACATGGAAGGAAACCCAATCATTACTCAATCCAAACACGCCCCTACCTCACCAAGATGTTTGCAGTTGTCAAGCGCCGCAAAAATATGGCGTTGTTTCTGTCGTCGACGGTGTGCACCTGAGGAAACGTTGTCTTCCCTTTTATCACAGAGAGAAGAAGATGATTGCGCGTAGTTGGTCATCTCCCGAGTCAGTGTCTCTTCCCTTGTCGCGGAGGAGGAAGGGATTAGAGAAACTGGAGTCACTGAGTCATTCTTTGTTGAAGAGATGATGTTCTTTGTGGGAGGATGAAGTTCTTCAAAAGAATCCAGAGCTCTCCCTTCCCCAATTCGCAACACAACAAAACTAACCCCAAAATAAAATAAGCTCCTCTTATTTTATTAAAACATGCCATGGGTTCAAATTAAAATATTCAATTAATTGAATAAGTGTGTGTTGGCATAATTTAATGAGGGGAAGGTGAGGAGAGGAGAAGTCACCCACTTAATGGGGGAGTTAAACATGTTAGTAAGAGTTACCAACTTTAAGAGGGGGGTTAGAGGAGTAAAAGGAATATGAAGGGGTGTGGCTTGTGTGGGCCCCACCTCACAAATATCCTAACATGGGTAGTTAGGGGCATGTGGGTCCCACCCCAAATACCCCATGTAGGATATAACCATTAGATAAAGAAAATAAAATTGTGCCATAATTTTATTTACTTCACATTTAATCCTCAATTTTTAAAAACACCTCCCGAGAAAACACACCTTCGGGAAAGGTCATATTAAGCAATTACAGGTGCTGTGGTTCCATTAGTGCCCTCAGATTTCAATTCTGAGAACCAGTTCATAAGATAGAAAAACCTGCTCGTTCGTTTACTGAACGTACCTGAGCTGAACTTAAGAAATTGATTCCGGGCACACCGGGGCTCGGAATTAGGTTCCGTCAGAAACTGTGTACTCGTAAAATCCCAAAGTATTTAAGAAAAAAAGTTTCCTTGAAATTTATGAGTCTTTAAAAATTCCTATATAGATTTTGAAGATTATATCCATGGATGTTTTAGTCCACTTAATAATGAAATCTAGAGTTAGTTGTGAGATTTGGGATATTGTAGATCGTTTGATAGAATTGTTGCATTATCATAAAATTTGATACACAATGCCTTTGGATGAAATTTCTATAATTTATCTTAATTCCATGGTTAGATTACATCTGGTCCCTCTCTATAATTTATCTAGTCATGATACAAGATATACAATAAATATATGGGGAGGACATAAAAATTTAGTGGTTGTTAATTTGAATTTAAAAAATGCATTTGATACACTAATTGAAAGAAAGTTGAAAAGGTCAATTCAAACATTGGGAAATTTTTATTGAGATTCATCATTGAATTATCAGTGATGAAGGGACAAGAACTGTTCATTTTTTTAATGTTTATATAATTAAACTTTTTATTCTATTATACAGACTGCGTCATTTTAGGCATTCAATAGAAACTTTGTTGAAATCTATCATCACAGGATGAAGTTGGTGAAATGATGTTTTTTGGGAATGAAATGGTAGAAGAAATGGTATTAAACGTAAAAACAATTCAATAATATTATTTTTATTAGATGATGCTGATAATTTATTTTAATATTTGGATTGAGGATCTCTCATTTGATAAATAAGATAATGTTTTCATTGATCAGTCTAATTGGAAATTTTATGACTTTTGGAATGAAAGGAAATATATTTTTCATGTATGTTGATCCATATAAAATTTTGGGAAATGTTGGATCATTTTCTTACTATGTATCCTAACATCCAAATTTATTTAATTTATTTAATGAGTTTAATGTTTCTTTTCTATAGAATTATATACATGATAAATAGCATGTTCTGAGGCCAAAGGTGGTATATTTGGAAGATATTGATTCTCATGAAGAATAAAAATTTATTATTTAAGATCATAGATAAAATGTGGTGAGAGATAAGGTGATTCACTGGTTAATATTTTTATATATGAATTCTATGATTATGGATCGAACATGGGGATCAAAAAACGTTATGAGGGAAAACTTCCATAAAATGTCAATTTAATGAATAATATTGTTTGGCTATAATTTAGTAAAAGGGGAAATGAATGTAAAAGCCCATGTAATGTTAAAAAATTATTAATATAGATATTTAAATTTTTTTATGGATTCATATTCATAATTTCTTTTAAAGTAATTTTGTAATGGTCTTTAATCCTAAAAGAAGTAGCTTTATTTATTTAAATTGTATTTACAAAAATTACATGGTTTTATATGGAACATTAATTTATAAATTTGAGATGTTAAATTTTAAAAAATAAAATTATTTTTTTATATCATCATATCCACAGTTATATAATTTTAATTTTCTAATTTTCTTAAAAGAATGAATTTTGAGTGAATAGTATAAATACAAAATTTTTCACAATTATATATTTTTATTTAAATTAGTTAATTTTAAAGTCAAATTATAGTTAGGATTTAGTTTTAAATTAACATAATATAAATTTATATTCTCATAATCTAAATAATTCCCTAATAATTAATTGTATATTTGATTTTGGCATAAGATCATTTTTATGATTAAGAATAAAATTATCTAAAAAATGATTTTTGTTGAGTTTTGAGAACTTATATTAAAATTAATTTTTCCACTTTTAAAAATTGAATAATTTAATCTAAATTCCATATTTTTAATAATGATTATAAAATTTAGTACATTGTTCCATTTTATTTTTGGTTATTATGAATAGTAACTGTGGTAAAAATATATCCCCACTATAAAGGTTAAATCAAGATAATTATGTTAAATACATTCTAATAAGTGCAAAAAAATTCATATTAAAACTAATATGATGATTTTATTAAAATACGTTTCACCTTATAATCTAAATTATATAGTTTTCTGGCCACCTAAACATGAGTAATACATTTATAATTATTGAATGTTTTTAAAAATTACATCGGCACCACTCCCGTCACTTATAAAAGGAACCCTATTCCCCATTATTAATAAAACCATTTGAGAAATGTAACTCAAAAAAACCAAGCAAAATATCTACCCAAAATCCCTCCCCACATCCTAGAGGTACTAGTCTTACTAAAAGTTCATACAGAGAACAAACTATGGGTATACCAATGTATAGTTCCCAAAAAAGGGATATAACTATTCATTTAGTGTTTCATGTTTACTTATTCTTATATTACATTCAAATATTATTTGACATGAAAAAAATAATAAAATAAGCATTTTAATATACTAAAATATTATTACGTTTATGTTATAATCATTTTATATTTCATTTTGTGTCTAGTGGGTTATGAAACCATCACTCATTCATATATGTGGACTACCACTTCCATGATGCCATGTGTTTCATTATTCATCTCCAGTTTATTGTTATGGTCTAAATAATGGATCAAATGTATATATATCTATTTATTTCATAATTATTTTTACATAAACATAGGATACTACTATCATTATTTCCATTTCCATCACTGATATTGATAAGGTATATTTTATGAAAATGTTGAAAATGAATTCCATGAAGAGATGTGATTATCTTTTAATTTTCATCATACAAGGATGGTCAAAATTATGGATATTCTGAGTCATGATTTTCAAACACAAATATAATTTCATTTAAGATGAATATTCAATACTTTTCAAAGTGATATACACCTAATAACCATAGTAGTTTACTATATTTGGAAATAGAGAAAATTAATTAATAATAAAATAAATATCTACATCATTTAACATTTATTTAATCGAAACTAAAACTCACCTTAGTCATAAAATACTTAAAACATATATCCACAACCTTGGGAAGTGACATATAAGAAAGGTGTAAGTTCAAATTCTTAGTAATGGTAAACTTAATTGATATAAATGAATGATCATAAATGAGAATAATATATTCAAAAAGGTATGAGTAAATGAGAAAAACATAAGAAAATGAAACCCATTAATTCATACATCATAAACATGAAATAGTTAATAAATTTTTATCAATCGAAATCTATAATACATAAGACATAAGAGTGTGGAATCATTAATAATCAGTAATGATCTATAGAAACATATTATAAGAATACAACATATGTTTATGGAATCAACATAATAATATAAAATCATTTATTAAATTTAGTATCCCTACAAATATTATAATAGTGTATTGTGTTCCCTCCCTATTCCATTATTTCCTTAATCCAAGATCAATCCCTACATTATCTTATTGGACAATGTCCCTTATCGAAATAGGTTTAATACCCATCCAGGTCCTTATAATCTCTTGAGAAATCCATAATTACCAATTGTATGCAATTTCTATAAATAACTCTCCTGACCATGGTTTATAACATAAAAAACAACCCTTGGTTTATAACATAATCAACCATCATAAAATGATAACTAAACATACATGTTTCATAATATTTCAAAACAAACATCATATAATCATTTAATAACTCATAGAAAAGAGATAAAATTTTAAAAAAATTCATATTTATAATAATAATTCATCTATAGTATGAGTAATGTCTATTAAATTGGGTCATATACCAATAAAATCATATAAAACATTAGTGTATGTTTTTATAAATAAATTTACATTAAAATATTACTAATAAATTTCATGAGGAAAAAGAATTTTCTATTTGAAAGGACTTATTTAGAAGCCAAAAATATATAAAAATATTGATTAAAACGTCCTCATTGTAGAAATAAATTTAATATTATATAGTATGCTTTAAATAAAAGGATTTACATGATGTTGTGATTTTTTTTTCATATAGTGTATATTAAAACATAAAGTGAGTTTATGTTTTTAGTAAAAAATAAAATGTATAATGTTTGGAAAATGATAAGATAATTAATTTTATACCATTTTAATGGTAGTAAAATATAACTAAAATGAAAATGAATAATATTTTTAGAATCATTAAAACAAATTTGAATAAATTTTCATGAAATACTGAATTGGTAGAATGGATTCCTGACCATTGAGAGAGAAAAAGTCAGTTTTCAATAAAAATAGCCTTTCAATATTTTGAGTACACAAAGAGTGGAAAACGAATGAAAACCATTTAACATTTAGAAATAATAAAAATATAATAAATTAGATATTTTTTGGATCGATTTATCATATTATTTCATCATCTAAATATGTAATCATAAGCATTCCATATAAAAATAAGATTGTAACATAAAACCCCTAGGAATTTAGGAATAGTTTTATCAAAATAAATTTGAAGATCGAAAATTGTATAGATATATAAATTTATTTTATTATCTAATTTTGTGTTCTAAACATCATTCATTGGATTTTTATAAACCACACGGATAAGAAATTGGTTCATAAAATTAATAAATGTCACAATGATGAGAATATGAGCTGAAAACCCCCATATAACATAAGAAAAAACATAAAAAATACCCATGAAATGAAGAGATAAGGTTTAATTTTAAACATCATGAATAATATTATTACATGATATTAAATATCTAATTTTTACTATATAAAAATCCTTAAATAAATATGGTTTATAAATAAGCATGTGTCTCAAAAAGGGATTTTTGGGGGAAAACTATTACCTCAAGTATGTATTTCATCATAAGAACAATAATATATAGTATAATAAATTTAAATTTTATATTAATATGTTATATAACTGAAATAATACATATAATACCATACATGGCTTAATTAAATCATTTTATCACCCTTCTAGTAATAATATTTCATTTTCATCGTCATTTCATGTGTTTAAAATATCATTCTTCATCTACTTTTTTGTTCAAAGATTATGGTCCATGAACTATTGACTATGATTTAAAATATACATAATTATAATAAATATATATATCATTTATTTTAATTATATACATATTTATAAACAATCATATAAATAGGTGATGAAAAATGAATTGTATCACCTCGAGGAGGCGATAGTCAATACAGACCCACGAGTGTTATTTAACATTTTCAATGGATGGATAGAAAAAAGGTAAGTATTGAGTCAGATTTATATAATATTTAATATAACATAAATATATTATATAAAAAATAAACCAATCTTAATTACCAACCATGAATGATGGTGTTTTAAAATGATTCATATCAATATGTGGATGTAGTAGTCTACACATTCACATGAGAAATACTTTCATTCCCCGTTGGATTGTGAAAATGAATTGAATGTTTTTTTAAAAAATATATTTAATTATGGGTATATTTTTTATACTAAATTCATCATTTATTATTTAAATGAATCTTTCATAGAGGATGAAGTAAAATTTAAAATCATGGTTAAGATCTAAACCTCTCCTTTGAGAGACACTATTTTCTTAGTCCTTCAGACTTGTCTATAAGAGAATACAAGAAGATATAAGATATAGAATAGGGTTCATGGAACCATTTTTATTAGGTATTTTATGTCATACATGGATAAAATTATGTGAATAATAGAGGACAATAGGTGACATTTTATACGGGAGGGAAATGATACAAAATAAAATTCAAAAATGTTTTCCAGGATTTAAGATCTATTTATTTGGAAAGTTGATCGAAATATACAAATATTAACTTTTTTGGTAATAAAATTTTAAAATATATTTAATTAGTAATAATTTATAGTTTTTTTTGTCATTCATTCACTTATCTCAAGGTTTAACCCCAGTCAACTCTTTTAAACCATAACTGCGGTCAAAAAATTTAACTGCATTTACTACTCACTATGAACAGAAATTAATCTAAACCTATTATAATATATTATTTACTAGAATTTTAAATATTTAATTCAATTAAATGGATTAAATTTCATTAAGTGGTAGGATTTAATATTAATTTAGATTGTAAAACACAATGAAACCCAAATTTTAAAAAGAAACAAAATTTTATTAATAGATCAAAATTTACATTCATTGCATGCCTTAAAAAAATAAAATGAATATTAATGCATTTGGTTGAATATATATTCTATAAATTTACTTAAAATAATTAAAAATAGAGTTTAAATTAATTTGTTAAATAAAAACACATTACACCCATACATGTAGTTTTTTTAGAAAAATGTGTTTTTTGGCCCAAATGTTTTCTTATATAAAAAGTAAATAATGATGATTACTATATCATTAGCCTCCAACAACTCGAAGGCCTTTAATTATTTTTTATAAAAAGCAATCCCACTTTTAAGGGATGAAGGGGGAAACCCAAAAAGACTTCAGGACTTAAGACATTAAATGACCCAAAGGTCAAGAGAGGAAAAACAAACTGACTACATGAAGAAACCCCTCCCCATTATAAAATCGTGAAAAAGATGTCTACCAAAGTAGGACTGAATGGCAAGAAAGTGTCATGTGTCAAAGAATAGGCCCGATCCAATGGCTGACGCCATACCCTCTCAAACATCCAAATCCATAATGTATACAAATAAGGATAACTATCTCTAAAACCTATTTTGGAGCCTGTTCTATGTGGTCATCTCCGATGCACCTACATTCCATCATGCCATAGATCGCCAATTCAATGAAACCATCTCAAACCATGGGAAAACAACACTACCAAACCTTCCATCAATCAACACGATCCTACGCTATCTGCACCAAAACAGTTGTCGCCACCCTCAAATCGCAAGAAAAGACCGCAAAAAACCAACCAGTAACCCTTGCTAGAACATTATGCAACCACCAAAACACCTTCTCCGCAGAACGAGAACAAAACCCCAGCTCCTGGAACGCGACTCCCCGTAGTAGAAGAACCAACACCCCCAAAGGCATGGAAGAAGAAGACACGACCCCAGCCTTGACACCACCTTTTCCGCGGAATCAGAACACGACCCCGACACTAGGAGCGCAACTATACACAGTGGAAGAAACCCTCAAAGCCATGGAAGAAGAGTCACAACCCGGAATAGAAGAAGAAGGTCGACGGGGAACCAGATCGACCCCACAACGCACTGGATCGAAACCCCAAAGTCACTCCGGAACACGCCCCCACCGCCGAAAAACATTTTGCGACCCCTATGCACCTGAGTGAAATCCCTCTACCGCAGAGACGCCACACTGGATCTTGGCCCCGACGCATCGGATTGAGACACCAATGCCGCAGAGAAGGAACGAGACCTTGACGCCGCCTGTATCTCAACAACATGCCGTGGAGGATCATGAAAACACCCCAAGCCCGCCGCAAACCTGACCACTATCAATGAAGAAGAGCAAGCCCCACTCTTTCTTGGCCACCCATTTCCACAAAAGAATCCGCCACACTACGAACATGCAGGGGAAACTGAGGAAGAAGCAGCAGTCCAGACAAGACTGAGGAGAAGGCGACGATAAGGGAACCCTAAGCCGGTGATGCGCCCCTTATGGGCTCATACAATTACAGCATCATTAATATATCATTAATTAGATTATTTATCAGTAAATTATACTTAGGTTAATTTTTGATCAAATTCTAAATAAAATGGGAGATTACATGAAAATTAATGGAAATTATTTTAAAAATAGGTATTTTTACTATAAACAGTAAAATACATTATTTTCAGAAAATTCTAAAAATTTAACCTAAAATAATTTTGAAATGATGGTTTTAAAAATGATATAAATTTTCTATAATAAAATTTCCAAAAATGTCAGCAATTAATTATAAATTTCACCTAAAAATATATAATAAAAAACATTTTTGAAAAAACATATCTTGGAAGAATGAAATTATTAATGAATATTGAGTACTTATTTATTATTCAATAAAAATAAATTTGTACTAAAATAAGAACATATATATATTTTCCATAAAAGGGTCATAAATATTTATAAATTCAAATTTAATGGCTAGGTTATAACTGTTTACTCTAGAGTGGTCCATATAGACTCAGTGTTACATATATAGAATACTATCAAATAGTTAATGCTTTATATTAAATTAGATAAGTATAAAATCTTTTTGTGTTTCTATCAGACATAAAATTAATGATACCCTTAAAATTTATCCAGTATGGTAAAAAGGATGACACCTTTGATTAATTATATCTCTGGGATCCCATGTATCTTCCTCAAATTTCTAATTCCTCTAATGAAAAATAACCAGTTGAGTATCCTTATTCTATATTACTATATATCATCAATAATAGATTTATATAGTAATTTTTTATAGGAATGATCATAATCTAGTTTTATAACTATAGAGTTAAACACATGTGAATGAAATGGTATGTAAATATTTAATACAGATACATGGAACACGTCATTAACATGATGGAGGTATGGTCAGATATCTAAGTGACATGCAACAATACCTTCTTGATTAAGAATCATATTGGGACTAATATACCATTTCTCAAATTTAATTAACTTAAAAATAACAATACCATTTTCCACGGAGATGTTCATAGGAACACTATCTCACCATTTTAAAATTCCATATCTCTCAAAATATTGTCAACATTACTCTTATTTTAAATTTGACATGTCTTGATGTGCTACAAAATATCTCAACCCTTTTATTATATTTCCTTATATACCTCATGTCCCAATAGCTTAGATTTTCTAATTTTATACCATTATCATTTTGTTCTACACTTTTTTCCATATAGGGATTCATAAGGATAAATATGAATTTGTAAATGAAATCATTTGTAATAAGAAAACTCAAATAGAGTAAGGTGTTGATCCCAACCAACTTTGAAATCGAGAGAACATGATCTCAACATATCTCCCATGGGGTAAATATTCCTCTCATACAGACCATCTATTTTAGGATAAAAAATTTAACTGAAACACAACTCTATATAAAGAGCTTAACGATGACTTCTATAGAACATTTGGGTTAAACTAGGATCTCGACCATAAAACATAGAATGTGGTACCTAATGTTTCCATTCAAATTCCGTAACATATATCTTATAAATATTATCATGAGGGATAGATTACCATATAAAAATGAAGGGAATTGAATTTTTATGGTGATGTAATATAACTAAAATAAATTATTGAATTATATGTATTTGTTATCCCAACAAAATCCATGGGGCTGATTTCTCAATTCCGTTATTTTATTAAAAATGGTTATAATATACCCATATAATTATATCTCTCATCTATAAATTGACAGCTTACAAATAACCAAGATATATTCTCGATAATATCCATTTTCATGTTTTCCCCCCAAAAAATATAATTTCATATCTCTATATATATATTAACATCAAGTATGAATAGATAATGATGATTTATAAGATTCATTCAATAGTTAATTTTTAATTTCATGTATTTATGGGAAACATAGTCAATTCTTATACCATATCATTCCATCATAATAAGTGTTGAAATTGGGAATGGTTCTCACCTACTTTTATAGCTCCTCATTCACCTTTTATGCCTATTTAGTTCTTAAATGGATAGATATATGAACACTCATTTGATCAAGATATCATTTCAACCCTTATTTCAACAATGCAAGGTCCATAATATAAAAATCCATAAATATTGGATCCTTTTTTATCTTCATTATAGATAATATTTCTTGACATTTTAACTCAATGCATTATTGAACTTGATCAATTTCCCATGGTGGAATTTTATTGACCAGTGATAATGATTATTCAACTCCAACCATATTATTCTGGTTAAAGTAAACTCCACCTGTGGGAATATATATTTTAATATTTTATAATTAGTAATCATGTATCACTATTCTCCATTGTTATAATGCTTCAATATTCATAATGAATTTATTACGAATATTAACACCAAATCTTGAGTCGGGTAATTTTTTTTATAAACCATCAATTTGAATAAGTAATAAGATGTCACCATATCATTCTATATAAGAACACACATCATCCCATTTCATTATGTATCACTATAAATAAAAAACTCATCTTTACTATGGGGATGTGTTATCTTGTGTAACAACCCAAATATGATAAAAGGATAACATTTTATTTAATAATGTGAAAGAAATTATACACAAAGCCTAGAAAGGAATAGAACATACCTAGAATTTACAATAATTTACAATTATAAATAAATTCAATCTATGATATAGCTTTTAATGCATGTAACCCTGAGTTTTATTACGTTACATGCAACAATGATTTTCATCAAAAGCTAGTATTAAATGCAAGACATATTTTAAAGAATACTATAAATATTATTATTTAAAATTACAATTAACACTTAACAATTAAATGGGAGGTTATGAGTTTTTTTAACTAACTTATAAATGTATATGTTTAAATTCATTGGTAACCAATTAATTATAAATAAATATAAAAACAAATTTAATATAAAGGAAGTATTTTGATAAAAATGATATTTTTAAGTGCCAAAGAAATTTTATCATAAAAAAATAAATTAATTTGTATTAGTGAATGATATTAATAAAATTTATAAATTACCTATACAATAATATATTTTTTACATTGATATAATTGTTTTTATAGACAAATGATAAGACAAATTCAGTTTTATATATAAATAGATGTATTATTATAAAAGGCAATTATTCCTCCATTTAATGGTACACATATATAAAACCTATATTTTGAAAACTTTATAGATTTGTTTTAAAAAATAAACTTTAAATTTTAAATAACCATTTCAAAATTATATTATGGTTGATTTTTTGTATTTATATGATAAGTTTCATTTTTTGTTGAATAGTGAAAATTACTGAATTTAATTGAAAAATGAATTTTAATATACATAATTTATAATGTTATATTATTTTTTAATTTGGATTTAAATTTAAATATGTAAACCCTTAAAAAACTTAATCATATTTATGTTATTGTAATAAAGTTCATAATGAATCTTGATATAAAAATATTTCAATCTTTTAAACATGATCACTTTAAAAAAAATCTTTTTCGTCCCGACTATGGAAGAAAATTTAAATTAAATTCTAACACTTAAGTGAGTTGGATTTTAAAAGAAAAATTCCATGGTTAGAATAAAAATAATTTATATTTTCTAATATTGTGAAATTAATTTCTTAAAAAATTGATTAGAGAATAAAATTAATGCTAATCACAATGATTAGGGAATAAATGAGATTACTTAGTTGTTAATCATAAAAAATAAGGTGCAGAAATGAGACAAATCATGTCAAAAACACAGTTTATGGTAATATTTAAACAACATACCATATTTTATAAACAAAATTAACTTTTATTAGTTCATGAGGTAAGGTATACTTCCCAATAGTGTATACCTTTTTGTATTTACAAGAATGAAACTCCTCCTCTACTTTAAAAGGAAACTTACTCACTTACAAAATTTACACATCTAAAGGAATTTTTATCCACCAAAACAAGATATATTTTCATAATAAATATCCTGTACATTTATTAGAAGCATTTCTTTCGGATTAAATCCAACCAAGGTTGGCCTTCGGATCAATTCAGAAAATGATACACTTAGAAGAGGTATCTTTCATCAATGAACAATTTTGTTTTATTTATTCCTCAAAACCCTTAAATTATTTTCATATTATGATTAAATAATAACCTAGTTATTCTATATATAAATATATTTTATTATGTTATCATAGAAACCTTAAAATTGACACACTATAAGAAAATGGGGTTTGAAAGCATCGTTCGTGTGTTCGGTGGACTACCTCCTCAAGAATCGATGTCGTTCATTTTATCCATTACCACCTATCACTGTTAGGAATAATAATGAAAATACAATTTAATTTAATATATATGATATTTATTTTTTATTTATGATTATTTAATTATATATAACACATTAATTCATTCTTTTTATCTGTGGGAATACTGTAACGTTGTTTGTGTATACGGAAGACTACCACCTCATGAAGCAATGTGATTTGTTTACACTTTACACGGGTCAAATTAAGGATGGTTTTAATAATATTACGTGATATATATGGAATGAATATTATTCTATAATGATAGTATACATATATACAAATTAAATTTCTTTATTTTTATATGACAAGAAAATGGAGGTAGTGTTCATGAGTATATACGACAAACTGTATCCATAAACAGTGTATTTCATTTCTTATCTCCAAATATCAAGGATTAATATTAATAATTATATAAAGAATATATATTATATTTACCTCATGTTTTAAATTCTGTGTATGATTAAATCATTATCAATTTTATATGACAAAAATAATAAGTCAAAACACACTAGAAAAACAAAGCAAGTTATTACCTAAAATAATGAAAATAATGAAATATTATTAACCAATGTGAAATATTATGATTTAAAAGGATAATATATGAAAAAATAAATATTAATATTGTTTTACTATAAGTTAATAACATTCTTAAAAGCATTATTCATGATTTAAATGCAAGTACAGACAAAAGGAAAATAAGATTTAAGGGGTTTCAACTAAATTACATTTCATTGATCCATATTTTAATGTTATGCGTGCAGTTTGTTTTTTATAGTGTATATAATTAATCACATACATTTATGTCATTAAAAATCATTATTCATCATATTTTGAGGAATAATTTAAATAATTTCATCTAAGGGGACTTTACATTAAAAGTTATGAATTGGTAATGAAATTTCATTACTCAATTACTTTTCACTGAGTTATATTATATACTCATTGTCCTTAATATACTATGATTATGTGTATAATTAATTTTATTATATATTCATCTATTTCCAAAATTTTATTTTTAATTATAGTTGATACACATAATAGATTCATTGATTAATTCTCACTTAATCATTTTGATCATTTTATTGATTACTTTCATAATCTCATTCAAATCAAGATTATTTACTCACAAAATTACATTAATGGAAATTATATGATCATTTTTTAATAAAAAATGTAATTTTCCTCTCCATTTTTTATTTATGATATTTTTAAGACATATTACCATTTCTCCAAAATTTGGTACATATAGTTATTTTAAAAATGTATTAATAAAATCTGAAATCATTTCTCTCACCAATCATAAATCAGTTTTCTTACAAAACCATGTCATAAAAAATCAAAATTTATTATTTAATCTTTTCGAAAGGGTTTATTAAAAGAAATTTTAACCATTTTTTACAATTTTTTTTCAAATGAATCTTTTAATCACTTTATGAAAAAGAAACTTTTCTTACCTTTTTACAATGAAAAAGGAATGTTCATTTCACCTTATTATACTTGAAAAAAATTCCCAACATCATTTATTTGAGAATTACATTATATTTTTACAAATATATTTTTAAATAACATTATTTTAAAATTTATTTTCATATAAAATATCATTCAAATTGTTTCTCAAAATGAAAAGGACATTTTCCTCAAAAAATCTTTTGTTGATATTTTTTATTTCATCATTTTAAAAAGCTATTATTCTTAATCCAATGGGTTTATGTTATATTCATAATATCTTTATTACACCTCTAGTTGGATAATGATTATTTTGAAAAAGGATTGTACTTACATTCAATTCCTTGAATCATTTTCATGTCATTTTCTTCCCCTTGATTTGATCACATTCCACTTATCATTGAAAATTAAATTTAACCTAAATATCCACATTTTTTTGCCATGTATATGATTATTTCAAAAACCATATAAGTTTTTTAAAAATGGTGTTTTCTTTGATAGTCATTTGATTATCTATGGAAATATTGATAAATCTATATTTTTTACTAATTATATATATTCGATAAGGCACGTTATTTATGAATTCAATCAATTATTAAGTATATATAGAATTTTTTGGAATGGTATGATATGGTTTGGGGACCATTTATTGTAATCTACCCAATACATTGGTAGTATCATGGGATTAATTAGTTAGAAACACCGAGCTAAATGGGTTTCTACCCATCAGTTTTAACTATCTTGTGGAGGGTCTTAACAGTAAAGGATTGTGTACTTGAAAATCATAGAGGATAACAATTAAGCATTTTATTCATTTGGATTTAGTTATTATTATCCTGAATATTTTAACTATGAAAAATATATGGATGCATTTAATTTTTATTTTATTGATTAAATGGGAGGGTTTTCAATTATTTTCCTTGAAACATTCATTATGCCTTTTCTAGTTATTTAAAAGGAATGTGTGATCAATTATTTACCTTTCCATATTGATTTTATATTATACAGTTATTAATGTGGTATGTGTGATCATTGATTTACTATTCCCTATTTTGTATTCCTTATCTAGTTATTTAAATGCAATGCATGGTCACTTATTTAAATTTCTATGTTTATTCACATTATTGATTCATCATTATTTTAGATTTACTTAACCCTTACTGATCATTTGATCTCACCATTATTTTTTCAATTCTAGGGATTTCGTGAACTGTACTAAGACTGGTATGTAAGGATATTATATATTGTAAAAATTTATTGTACAATAGATAAATATTATGATGTAAAGTATGTATTCATTTGTAATATAAGAATAATGTATGTATCTAACATACCAATACTAATAAAATATTTAGTCCTTTATGATGCTATTTCCATGATTCTTATGAAAATGTAATGATAGTAGATATTGACTCTAGACTACTGGTCTCTAGGGTTTAGGTCTCAAAATTAGGATTTAGAGAAATTTTAGTAGAAACCTAAGGAACTAGAATTAGATAAACATAAATTTGGGAACATAATCATAAGAAAAAATGAGAGTGTATTTATAGAATAAGATTAAAATCTATTAGTCAAGTAGAGATTATGTGGGCATTATTATAAATTAATTCATTTATGGATAATAAAAGTATACACGATTCTAAAACATATATACCTAGGGTAATAACACTGAAAAGGGTGTATTGGGCTTCACTCGAGCATTACCTAGTACATTACAATATGCCTTACTGTGTATGTGGTTTGACACTATTATGGGTTATTCTTTGGATTATTCGAATATTCTTTCCAAACCATTTTGAATTATTTTAATAGTTAATGACAATGAATGAACTAGGATTAAAATGATGTGTCTTAGATTGAAAATAATGGATTAAGATTTAACCATCCTAAAAACAATTATATAGTTTTCCCACTATGTTAATTTTTTATAACACTAAACTTTTTGGTTTATTAAATGGTTGTAAAATGAAAGAATTTTGTTAGAATTGAACATGAAGAAAAAGGTGGTGGAAATTAGAACCCAAATGGAATATTGATAGGAGTGAAAGATATTTTGTTTATGAAAAATATGTTTTACCAAAATAAAATAATGAACATGTTCCTTAACTATATTTTGAACTCACAAAAGAATAGAATGGTGGAGTTTCCAGAGATCCTGAGTGGTGGAGACAATAGGAAAAAGAATGCCTAATTTCCAACATTTTAGAATTTTCGAATGAGATACCAAGGAATGTGCTTCAATGGAAATGTAAAATTCATGGTGCGTGGAAATGAAGGTTATAAAGAAAATAATGTTCAAGGAAAAATGAAGAGTGTGATGGAAGTAAATAAACCCCAACATATTGATCCATTTTTCATTTAACTCCATAAATATTGGAAACATGGGAATTCCCAGATTGAATTACCTCTTCTTAAGGGTTACCCCTAGGCCATGTAAGGATGTATGTAGAAATAAAATTGATCAATTTTTAATTTATTGTGATTAAAGAATAAATTGATTAATTGTTTTGCCAATATTATATTTATTAAAACAATTTTGAAACATAAAATGATTTTATTAAAATTTATAAGAATATATGTATTCATTGAAGAGTTATAGATACCATCATTGTTATAAGTATAACTTTGATCATATGTTTAGTGTCTTAAAAACCACCTTCTAGTTATTAAGTGAAGGTAGACTACCAAGATTATGTGTATTTTGGAAGAAACATATGGAATTACAACCTATTGATAGTACATATTTTAGTGGAAATGTTTTTTGAGGAATAATTCCATTACATTTTCTAGACATATGTTTAGAGGCTTGGATAACCTTCAACATTAATATAATAATTACTAAAAATAAAATAATAGTCAAATAAGATTATTAGAGTGTAAAGAATAAATTATGATGAAAATAATAGTGAAAAAGTTATTTAATTATTGACATTATTTTAAGAATGTACAACATATTTTTTGGAAAATTATAGGAATTATATTGTTCATAAAAAGGAAAAATTGCATGAATGATAGAAGCCCATTGCATACGAAAAGGTGGAGATTGAAGCCATGACTGAACGATGACAATGGTTTTTCACCTATCACTAGCCTATATGGTGTCCTGGTTAATATTTCATTGGTTTTGGTTAAAAAATTGGATAAATGAACCTTTTGTATTATATTTACTATTTATTACAATAGTTAGAGACATACCAAAATACTTTTCACTATTTTTTGGATCATAAGTTATATTAAAATTTAATTTTAGTGCTACATGAATAAACAATACATTTTTGGAATTCATTTCATGGAGTAAATGGATAAATAGTAAATTGATAAAATCACAAAAAATGATGAAATTTTGATTATGAAATTGAAATATAACAAGAAATATTTTTCCTTATATTCTTTTGATGTAAAAGAATAAATCAACATCAGAAACATGATATTGAAACAAGAATGTTATCCTATTGAATTAATATCCCATGAATCAAATGTTCTTTAAAATAAACATAGATTCATGTCTTTGAGGACCCCAAAATTCTCATAATTATTCACATACCTATGATCAATGAACTCAATCACTCCATATAATTATTTGTACTTATCCTCCATGTACATATATTTTCATTACACTAATTTTATCTTATTTAGAAACCGAGTTATATGTTATTCCATGTGACCTTAGTAATTCCCTATATCCCTTATTAAGAGGATATTTTAGTAACTCTTTTATGTTGTTTTTTCATCAAAATAATTTACAAATGTCAAACCCTTTATTAACGTGAGAAATTTTAAATTGCGAGGATTCAATTTACTTATGGAGGGGAGAAAGTAACTATCACAACCTATCCCCTAGCGCCCATGTTGTGACTACCCCAATCCCAACTACGATAGGCCAGGGCCTGGAGACTAGCACCGAGTAGGTATATCGCAAAAATGGGAGGCATTTTCCTAAGAACCTGTACACATGCACCCAATTGAAAGCCATGGGGCTGGGGAGTGAAAAATATGAGTAAATAAAATACATGAATACCACTCTGACCCAAAAAAGAGTACAACAGAATGTAAACCGGTAAAGTAAAATTGGGGAAGAATACAAGCCCACTAAAACAAAGACAACTACAGAGCCCACCCTACAAATAAGGATACTAAAGAGGTTGTAGGAAGACACTGGAAACACCTCTACTCATTTGATCTCACAAGGAACCGTATGGTCCTAGTCCTGGCCTTGCTTCATATATGACTCCACCAATGTATTGGACATCTACACAAGATAGAAAATGTGTGAAAAAATCCCCTACAGGGGTGTGTAAAACAATACTCACTAGGGGACCCCGAAAACAGCAGAACAAAAGACCAAAAAGGAAACATTAGAAAGAAGGTACAATCATCTCAACATAGGTAAATTTCATCAACACATATAACAAGAAAATCTAGGAACACTCTTAAAGTAATAAAATATGCAACGTATCATCCGCTTCTAGCCATATGGTTCCGTGCGTAGCATGCTGGATTTCAAATGGTTCCAATCCTCTAGCTATATCTTTTATTAACGAGATAGAGAAAGTATACCAAAAGTATCTGAGAGAACATATCATCTTGATATTTCATGAAGTTTCCCTAAGACATCTGTTTTCACTAAGACAAAGAGTCTCGATGTCACGGAAATTTCTTGGTCATGGGATTATTCTTAAGGCACACTCATCCCAGGAGGAATATCTCCTTGAGACACCATGTCATCAGTGACCAACACATATAGGTCTCGCTTATTTATCCCTTACCCAAAGAGAACACACTGAGAACTACCCGAAGTACACTACATCAGTTGTAATGATGAAAATCTTGTAATACTGAGGGAATCATTTCTGATGAGTCACTTAGGCCTTCCATTCTATCGGGCCACTGAGGTCCACTCTGCTACTACTCATTTGTCAGGAAATAGAGGTCCGCTCGACTACTTCTCGTCTTCTGGGACCCTGAGATCCGCTTGGCTACTACTAATTTTTCAGGCCACACAGGTCCACATGACTACTTATCTACTGGGACACACAGGTCCTCACAGATACTTGTATCCTATGCCACATAGGTCTACATGGCTACTCATGTGTGGTGCCATAGAGGTCCACATGGTTACTCATCTATCAGTCCACATAGGTTTGCATGGATACCTGTCTACTAGGTCACACAGGTCTGCATGCCAATTTCTATTTGTTATAGGTTTCCTGCTCATAGTGCACTAGATTCTGGGATAATATACTCCCCAAGACGTCATTCATATCTCAACCTCCACAGAAACTCACTTAGAGTATGTCAAAAGAACCACCTCATCAAAAGGTTCCCAATGCCGTAAATGTCTCATCAATTAGCTTTCGGTTTGTAAGTTATTACATTTTTACTAAATAGGGACCAGTGGGGTCCATGTTAGGTTTGAAAGGGTCAGAACGAACCGAACCGACTTTAGGTCCTCCAAACCAGTCTGCTAGGCCCAACCCGAACCAGCTGGGCCTGGTCCGACCTGATGGGTTGTGGGTCTAGCCCACTGGACTGCCCATGGAAACCCATCTTCTACAACCTAGCCCGACACTACAGGTCGGTTTAGACTCTATCGGACATGGTGAAAAACACATCCACTCTACATTATGTGTCCATTCACCTTTCCCACATGCGGTCCTATGGACCACGTGCTGTCATCAACCCGGGGCCCGGTCGCAGGTCTCCTAGCCTGACACGGCGCCCTACTGGCACCGCGCTCCCACACCACCGTGTCCGACTAGACATGACATCATGGCCTGACACGGTGCCCCATTTTTGTTATTATTCTACACTATTGTTTCTTTCTGGCTGCATCCTCCCCTACTACGAAAAGTCTCCTCCCTCACGTGGTGGCCACTGCGTGCCGCTACCGACCGTTGTCGGTGTTGACGAGCCGATGGTTTCTTTTGTAGGTGACCAAACTTGTTTGGGTGGTTTATTATTTCATCCTGAGGTTCTTCTATGATCACTTGGTTGCCTCCTTCACTACCATGTATCCAACATCATATCACCATTAATCAGGGGGTTTGGCCACGTTCGGAACCACCCGAAAATAATCTGATGTGACCATGGGGGTCCATCATCAAAGAACACATGGGGGAGAGGATATCACAAGAAACACTCAATGCAAATAATTTTGGCCTTTTTCATTTGGAATTCATTTTTCACATTAGAAAAAAGGTAGATATCAAAATACCAAAAGTTATATCCCACTTTACTTAATCCCAACATTCAAAAATCCCATCACGCATATGCGATCGTTCCGTGGATGAACCTGTTCCTGGGTTGGCCCACATTCATCGCGCAAAATAAATTACAAGGAAAAGAAAGGATTAAATTAGTGTTAAATAATCCCCAACCTCCATTTGGATCACTAGAAGAAGTAGATTTAAATTTGTGTCATCAAATCGATCCTGGTTTGGTTGGTGTTCGTTGATTCATCATTGGTTGATCAAACTCTGACCTCTGATCCATCATCACCAGCAAGAGGGCCTCCTCCCCACCACCTTAATTAAGCTCCAATGTTCCAGTGTAATTTTAAAGCATTATGAATTCTAATGTTGGACACTATCCCTGATTAATGGAGGAAACATCTTAACAAATTAACATGTTAACACGTTTCAGCGTTACTATTTCACTTTGAAACAACATCTCAATACTGCTTCATTTATGAAAGGAGGATGGATTGATCCATCATAGAATCTCCATGATGCGAAATGTCAAAAGGTTGAAAAATAAACTACATTTAGTTTATTTTATTCTTCGTTAAAATTCCAAAAAATAAAATTTTACCAAGACCCACACTGGTCTGGGTTAACTCATTTTTAAGGATAACTTCTCATTACAAACTCAATGGTGGTCTCATATTTTTAATCCGAGTTACCATATGTGAGTTATGAGGATTCAAAAATAAAATAAATTTTTTATTTAAATTATTTAATTTATGGTTACATCATAAACATACTTTCCACATTTGGACAACATTGTCCAATTTTAGGATCCTCTTAAGAAAATCACACCATCATTATCTCAATGGTGGTCTCAAATATTCAATCTGATTTACCATTCATGAGTTATGAGGATTTTAATTTCATACAAACTTTATTTAATTATTTTGTTTATGATTCTGCTATTTTTAGGTTTTCTCACTAGTGGCCCATGCCAACTAATCTTATTTAATTCATAGGGTAAACACACCATCCTGAATGAAATGGTGCCCATATATTTCTGATTCGGGAACCCATTTAAGAGTTATTCAACTTTTTTAGGTGAACTCTGCATGAGCGGTATTTAAAACATAATTTTTTTGACAGATCGTTCTGGGCACTCTGGGCCTCAGAATTGCATGTTTTCTTAGCACAAGAACTCATAAATTTCCCAAGTATTTTCTAAAAATAGAACTTTAAAAATCCAAGCAATTACATCACCCCCACCTTAAGTCTTTACGCCCCCGAAAGCCCAAACATGGGATTCCCAAATAGATGAGAGTACAAGCATGAACCTGAGCCTCCCACTCCCACTTTCTATCTTAGATATTCTCGTGCTACCACTAAACATGCACTAGAGGAATCAATTTCTCATAGAGGGTCCTGTCATGTCAATCCTCTATCTCTACCATAAAATCCACACAATTTTCCCTGAAATTAATTCTAATCTCTCCCTATTCAAATCTCCATCACGTAGAGGAATCATGTTCCCTCTACCAAAATATTCATTTATGTAGTTAGGATGTCGGTCGACTCAGTGAGTTGGTGAACGATCTCCTAGATGGAATCATGTCTCCTAGACATAAATCATAAAACCATCACAAAGTCCATCAATATCCCTTCCCACTTCCTTTCTGGTACCCCTATAAAGAGAATGATCAACCCACAAAACTGATTCATAAAATTGTTCAGTCTTTTTATCTCAAAAGGTAATCCCAGCGTTAACACGCTATTTCTTCCACAATGTCTGGCTTATCACCCACAAACATACCCTGATGCATCTCACCACTTTATGTGTCACTGCTAAAACAATGCATCCTAGGAAAAGAACAATGTGCTCCCTAACTTTCAAATGTCCATCAAGCATATTCTGTGTGGAAAACTGAGCACGCAATGACTCACAGTTGGTTTCACCTAGTTGTGCCTCCCTAACTCATTTAAGAGTGGAGAGGTAAAAACTAACATCTGGAGATATAATGCATCATCCCTATCCATAGAGGATAAATTTAACGAGCCTAAATGATCGGTTTTCTCACTCAACAACTAAGAATTAGATCTCCTAGTGAGAGCATCCACTACCATGTCCCCTTACTATGAGTATAGACTACTTCAAAGTCATAGTCATAGAGGAATTCCATCCATCGTCTTTGTCTGAAGTTCAAATCCTTCTGAGAGTAGATATACATCAGAATATTTTGGTTAGAGTGGATGGTAAACTGTTCACCCATGGAGGAAGTGTCACAACATCATCAATGAGAAGACTACAATTTAAAACTCTAGAATAATGTGCTCTTCCAACACTGTCTCAAATGCTAAAAAGCCTACGAACACCTTTCCATCGACGTGAATGGCATCCCATTTCAACTGATTGATGTTTTCATTTTTCCTTTGGTAGTGGGTACTAATTATTCATGACCACTAGGTTAAAGTTATGTTAGTCCACACATAACCACGAACAATGGATCTTACTCAACCCTTCCTCTGAATGATTCCCACCTACACCCTTATATCATGAATCTCAGTGGAAGCCATCCGATATACTGATGCTAATATTGGTGTCGTCTTGGGGTGTTCAATGATGCAAAATTCCATCTCCCTCTTGGGAGGGAATCATGGAAAAATCTACTAGAAGGAAATACTCGTACTCCATCACTACTGGTGGGAACTAAAAACTCAAAACATCTACAACCATGTGGGCAATGTTGGCTGACTCAAGCATGATCAGCTGCATTCTCCTATACATGAGTTTATCCCATGCTGCCTGGTACTTTTTTGCAACGACTAAGGGAAACCCCAATTCCAATGATACAGAGCTACAACAGCATTTTTTTCATAATACAACCAATATAAACATGAACTGTGGATAACCATTCCATATACAAACTAACGTCGTAAAGTCTCGATGCTTCCACCTAAATGTTCCAACTAAAACTCTCTCCTCAAGGGTTAGATCACATCGCCATCATAAGTGTGATTGTCAAGAATAATCCCATTGGTATCTCCAGATGTTAGGGTCAGGTCAATGGTTTAATTAGAAACTCTTGATCTTGAACAAGATTGATGATAGGAAAGAATGATTAGCAATTGTCTCTATTAATACGGTAGCTAAGAGTTGACACAGACCATTCCTAATATCATTCCTAGAGACCTTGTGTCATAATCAATGGTCTCATGCAGCTACCCCCTTCCCTTATCCTCTATCTCCATGAGCCTTGTGTGGACCACATTTGGGTTTTGGTTGTAACATGTCGAAATGTATACCACATCCTACTACTCTCTCAACTCCTCTACAATGTCTGCCTCCCTGTAGATTAATCTATTCATGCCACCATCCCTACCCTGGTGTCCCATCCACCATTTCACTATCAGTAATATAGGATGGAAAATCTAGAGAGATGTCCCCAACCTTATTTTAAAATGAATTACCTCTTTCTAGGTCAAATGGACTCACCCTGTGAGCTTTTTGCTATAAATCCCTTCTCTTGGGACCTCTTTTCAGAATGTCTCGCATGTCCAATTCTCTGAGACTAAATTCGACTTCTTTCATTCCCACTGATGACATCCACTAGTTGTATCTGCTAATCCAAAGGACCTTCAACCACAAAGGTTCTCTCTAGAACCATAGCATAATTAAGAATGCTGAGAGGAATAGTGATGGATCAGTTGTCTTGAAACACATCACACTCAAAGGTTCGAGCCCTGAAGTACTGGTCGTATCATATTCATATGGAACCTGGAAATGTCAGTATGCCTTGATGAATACTCAGCTACCAGAATGTTTTCTTGTCGAAGTTGTAGAAGCTCATGGGCTTGAATAGAACATTGCTTTAATAGAATGTTCCCCTTCTCTGAGAAAGATTCTTAATCTCAACCCATATAAAAGTCACCTCATCATAATATCACACAATCTAAACCCCACCATCAACCTACTGAGCCACGTAGAAGGATCACTACTAGGACTTACATCTCATCTAATGGTTCCCCGAATAGATTTAAAACTCAATCACCACCTAAAACCAGTCCTAAACTACCTATGAGTTGGGCTCGCCTTGGAACTTGAGGGGTCTCTATCGCTGAAACTCGTGAAGTGTTCTCATCCTTCACATCTCATCCACTGGTACTATGAGTACTGTGTGCTAATCCAGAGGTGGTGGTATAGGTGGTACACCACCTAGTGGTGCTGCTTCCGATACGAACACCAATACCCATCTTATCACCCCACGAATCATCCTCATGACCATGTGGTGGAATCCTGACCAGCTTTCTACATGGAAGCACCTTGAAGCAAAATAAGATGTACTACAATCAATAGATTATACCTGGGGAGATGAATCAAGAAGGACATGGAAAACTCAACCCACTACTATAAAATGTATGCACCATAATTTTCCCTACAACAAGTGTTTTCATGTACCGAGATGAAAATAAGAATTCAGGATCCTGGTGTATGGATACATCGGCCACTACAGCAACAATGGATTCCCTGGACTGAAAGCCGAACTTGAAACACTTAACACTATTTCCCAAAACCAAACTCATAGACTCTCGGTTTTTAAGGTAGATCCAACCTCCTCTAATACCACACTGTCATGACCCATTCCCCAGGGCCCATGCCATGACTACCCCAAGCCCTCCTCCGATAGGCTAGGGGCTGGAGACTAGAGATGAGTATGCATATCCCACAAATGGGTGGCATTTCCCTAAGAACCTGTCCACATGCAACCAACTGAAATCCTCGAGGATGGAGAGTCAAAACACTAAGTATTGAAAATGCATGAATACCAATACAACCTAGGAACAGAGTACGATAAGAAGTAACAGAGTAATGTCCAACCGGGCCAGAATATAAGCCCACTAAAATAAAGAAAACAGCAAAGATCGACTCGAAAACAAGGGAACTAAAGAAAAATTTGGAAGCTACTGGAAACACATCTTCTCATCTAATCTCACAAGGAACTGTCTTGTCTTTGTCCTCTCCTTGTCTATCTGGGACTCCACGAAGGTATCGGTCATCTGCACCAGACACAACACATGTGTAAAAATATCGTGCAGTGGTGAGTAAAAAAATATTCATTAGGGGACCCCAAAAACCACAAAGAAAAAGACCAAAAAGGATACACCACCAAGAATCTATAACCATCTCAACATAAGTATTTTTTATCCACACATATAAAAATAACATCCAGGTATACTCATAAAGGATTTCAATATGAATCATTTCATCCACTACCATCCATATGGTTCAGTGCGTAGTATACTTGATTCTAGTAGGTCCCACTCATTGAGCTATCTGGTAGTAACCATATAGAGAAAGTAAACCAAAATTATCTAAGATAACATATTGTCTCGATACATCACAAAGTTTCCTTAAGATATCTGGTATCACTAAGACAAGGAGTCTCGAGGTCATGACCAATTCTTTGTCCCATGAATCTACTCAAGGGATTCTTGCCCTAGGAGGACTCACTCCATGAGCCACCAATTCATCAGAGACCTACACAAAGAGGTCTTACTTCTTTGGGACCCACCCAAAGAGAAGACACTAAGAACTACCCAAAGTACACTTATTTATTCTAACCAAGGAACATATGGTAATATTGTGGGAATCATTCCTAATGAGTCACTGATCAGCTCATCTATTAGGCCACTGAGGTCCACACAGCAACAACTCATATGTTGGGCCACTGAGGACTTCTTGGCTTCTACTTGTCTTCCGGAACACTAAGGTCTTCTCGACTACTACTAATCTGTGAGGACACGTAGGTCCGCACGACTAATCATATATTGTAAAAAAAGTTCCACACGACTAATCATCTACCAGGACACACAAGGCCGCACAACTACTCGTCTACTGGGCCACATTGGTCTGAAAGGATACTTGTATGTTGGGCCACAATTGTTATCAAAACTACTCATATTTCATGCAAAACAGGTCTGCATGACTACTCATCTTCTGGGCCACCCAGGTATGCACAACACTTCTATCTAATAATAGGATTCATGCTCTAGCGTGCTTGATTATGGATGGTCCACTATGATCCTTGGGATTCTTCCTTCACTGTCATGTATCCCATGTTATATCATCATCGATTTGGGGGTCCATCTACATTCAGAGCCTCCTGAAAATAATCTGATGTATCTATGGGGGTCCATCTGCGAAGAACAAATGAGGGAGAGGATATCACAAGAAACATCCAAAGCGACGAACCTTGGCCTTAATTCGTCGCATTAGAAAAAGGGGAGATATAAAATGATCAAAAGTTATATCCCCTTTTCTTCAATACCCTCATGCCAAAATCCCATCACGCTTATGTGATCGATCCGGTGGTTAACTAGTTTGTGGGTTGGCCCACATTCATCATAGCAAACAACGAATGGAGAAATAAAATGATTCAATTAGAATTAAACAAACCCCTACCTCGAGTTGGATCGCTAGAATACATAGATTTAAAGTCACATCACCACATCGATCCTTATTTTCTTAGTGTTCGTCGATTCATCATTGCTTTATCAAAACCTGACCTCTGATACATCATTGCTGGCGAGAGTGCCTCTTCCCCATCAACTTATTGAAAATATAGAGTTCCAGGGGAATTATCCAATGTTATGAATTTGAATGATGGGCCCTTTCCTTGATTAATGGTGAAAAATGTTAACATGTTAATGTGTTTCAGCATTACTGTTTATCATTGAAACTGCGTCGGCAAGCTGATTCATTTATGAAAGGAGGATGGTTCACTCCATCGCAACATCTCCTTGCTGTTAAATGTTAAAAGAAAATACAATAAACATATTTTAGTTTATTTTATTCTCCTTTAAAATTTAAAAATTTAAATTTTACCCTCAACCTACACTGGTTGAGGTTAAGTCTTGTTTAAAGAGAACATCTCAATACGAACTCAATGGTGGTCTCATATTTTTAATCCAAGTTAGGGTTTGTGATATATGTGTATTTGAAGATAAAATAAGTTTTTATTTAAATTATTTTATTTACAGTTACGTCCCAAAACTACTTTCCACATTTGGACAGTGCCGACCAATGTTAGGCTCTGCCTAAGGATAGCACGCCCTCACGAGTTCAACAGTAGTATCATATTTTTATCATGAGTTACCATTTTTTAGTTATGAGGATTCAAAAATAAAATAATCCTTATCTAATTATTTTATTTACGGTTAACCGATTTTTAGATTTCCTCAATGGAGGCCCCTGAGGACTAATCTTATTTCATTCCTAGGGTTAATCCGCCAACCTGAATGCAAATATACCCTTGTATTTTTTATCTAGGAAATCGTTTGAGATTTATTCCACTTTTTTAGAGGAACTACTCACACACACTTTTTAAAACATAACATTTCTGATGGATCATTACCAGCACTTCGGGCCTCTGAATATCAAGTTATCTTAGCACCTTGTCTCATAATTTTCACCAGAATTTTCTAAAAATAGAATTGGGAAAATCTGATCCATTGCAGTAACACCCATAAAAATTTAAAAGTACAAAATTTAATTAAATAATATTAATTTCATGAAAAAACCTTGTGTAGAAAGGAGTACAACATCCCGAAACATTACAATATATTTTATATTTAAAATAAATTCAACCTATTTTATAACCTTCAATGCACACAACAATGAGTTATCCTGTTTAACACGGAACAATGACTTTCTTCAAAACATGTATTACATGCAAGACTGAGCATTAACAAATACTAATAATATTATTACATAAAATTACAATTATATTATAACCAATAAATTAGAGTTTATAAATAGGGTTAAATAACTTATAAAAATAAAAGGTTTAATTAAATTCTAATTAATATGATATAATATAATATAAAAATCTTTTCAATATAAAGTTAATATTTTTATAAAAAAACTATTTTATTGCACCAAAGATATTTTATATTAATAGATTAAATTAATTAATATTATTGAATGATCATAATTAAATTTAAAAAATATATTCATAAATGTTTTTACATTAATCAAATATTTTTTATAGGGATAAGTTAATAAAAAATCATATTTTATGCATAAAAATATTTATTTCTCTAAAAGGCACTTATGCCACCGTTTAATGGAAGACTGGTTTTAAAACTAAATTTTGACAAATTTATATATCATAATTGAAAAAATAAATTTAATTTTTGAAATTTGAATGCCAAAATTATGTTAGGGTAATTTTTTAAATTTTTTATATAAAGTTCCATTTTTTGATTAAAAGTGGAAAATACATAATTTAAATGAAAACTGACATTTTATCTAAATAATTTATGATGTTAATTATATTTTAAATCTATTTCAAAAATAAATTATATCAATTATAAATATATTAATAAAATTAATGTCACTAGAATCAATTTTAATGTGAATTTTGATATAAAAACAATTCAATATTTGCAACATTTTCACTTTAAAAACACTCTTTGTCATCGCTTTTATGGGATAAATTTTAAATTAAATTATGCCACTTCTGTGAGTTGTATTTTAAATAATGTATTCCATATTTAGTACCTGAATAATATTTAATTTTTTATAATTTAAAATAATTTTTTAACAAAATTTATTACTGAAAATTGTTAATGTTAATCACAATATATTTGGTAAAAATGAGCTTACCTTTTGGTAAATTATAAAAGAAAAGGTGTCTAAATATCCAAAAACATTTCCAAAACCCATTTAATTGTAATAATTCTACAAAATAATCTCATTTAAATAATAAAAATCATTATTATAGGAACATGAGGTATGAGATACCTCCCAATAGTGTTTACCTTTTAGTATTTACAAGGATGACACTCCTCCACTATGAAAGGGAACTCACTCCCCTCACTTATTCACACCTATATATCAATTTTTCTCATTAAAACATTTTGAATTCACTTCCCAAATTCTATATCCTATTTATAGATGACTTCATTTGGTCAAAAATCAATCCAAATAAGTCCTTTTGTGCAAATCATATGGTGATACCAGAAGAAGTGGTAAAGTTCATCAATAAATATTTTAATTTTTTTCTTTCTCAAGCACCTTAAATTTATTTAATATAATTATTATATAATAAAGTTTATATATTAAATATAACTTTATTTTTCTATGTTATGGTATGTCCTAAAACATTAGACACTTCCAATATATGTGTTACAAAGTCATCATTCATGTGTTTGACAGAATACAACTCGACGAACCGACGCTGTTCTTTTTTTCATTACTACTTATCAACATTGGGAATAATTATTTAAATCCTATTTTATATTATATAAATGATATTTATGATTTATTTATGATTATTTAATTAAAATATAACACATTTTAATATACTGTTCATTTTTTTGGAATATGATAACATCGTTAGTGTGTATGGAGGACTACAACCTTGTGAAATGACGTAATTCATTCAAACATTACACGGAATATATTATGGATGGCTTTAAAAAATATATGTGATATATATGATATAAATATGATACTATAATTAATATATATATATATATAACATTTTCATTTCTTTCTATTAATTTGACAAGAAAATGGAAGTAGTATTAATGCGTACGTACGACCTACTATCTCCACGAATAGTGTATTTCATGTTATGTAAAAAAATTTATGGATTACTATAAATAAATATATAAATATTATATATTATATTTACATAATTTTTTACATTCTTGTGTTTATAAAATAATCAACAATGTAATTGAAAAAAATAAGTAGTCAAAACATTAACCTAAAACAAAGAATGTTATTACCATAAACGATGAAAATAACGAAAGATTATTAACAAATGGATAATAATATATTTCAGAAAGATGATATAAAATATCATAAATCTTAATATGGTTCTGATATAATTTAATCACATGTTTAAAATCACTATAAAACAAGTTTAAGTAAGTACGACCAAAAGGAAACTGCGAGGTAAGGGATTCCGTCTCAATTTCATTTCATTTTGTCATAATTTAATTTTATAAACCTAGTTACTTTTATATATTTTATATAATTCTCCATTAACATATAATTTCATAAATAAATTAACATTCCTGTTATTTTTGTGCCTCTATTTTTATTATTTCATCTATGGGGATTTAAACCTAAAAGTCACTAGATGGAATAAAAATGTCATAACTTAATTCCTTTTCATGGGGTTATATTAATTTCTCAATATTTTTAATATAATATGATATATTGTATTATGAATATGAATATCTATTAATGTATTCACACATTTTAATGTTAATTTAAATTTTAGACACATAATAAATCTATTGATTAATTCTTCCTTCAGCGTTATGATCATTTTAAGGACTTATTTCACAATATCATTCTAATTGAGTTTATTTAATATTGAAATCACATTAAACAATATTATACGATAATTGATAAATAAAAATTTTCATTTTACTCTCCTCTAGTTATTCATTATCTTATTCATGTGAAAGTACCATTTTACACTCTTTTTTACTTAAAGTTATAGAGAAATTTTTTTAATAAAACTCGACTTTATTTCTCTCTTCAGTCAAAATTTTATTTCCTACCAAACAATATTTATTTAAAAAAATTCGAAATTTTTTATTTATCCTTTTCAAAATGAGTTATTAAAATTCATTTTTACTGATTTTTTATTTTTAAAAAAATGATTTCAAAGGAATCTTTTTTTTCATTCCGAACAAGGCACATTACCAACTTTTTTACAACACTAATAGAGTGATATTTTTTATATTATATGCCATTTAATGAATTACCCAATAAATTTAATTGAAGAATTAATTGGTAATTTTGGAAAAAAATATTTAATATTTTTTGTAAAATAAAATTTCAATGAAAAGTGTTTTGATTTTTTATTCTCAAAATGAAATGGTTATTTTCCTCAAGAATCCATTAAATGACACCTTTTTATTTCATCAAATGGAAAAAACCATTATTCTTACTCTAATGGGTATAAATCCAATTTATAGCTTACTTACGCCTCCATTGGTTGGATTATGTTTATTATTTTCAAGTATAGTCCTTAAATACACTTCCATGAATCATTTTCATAGTGATTAACTTACCTTTGAGTTATTCACATTCCAGTGATCATTGAAAATTAAATTTTCCCAAAATATCTATATTATTTATCATGGATATTATTATTTACTAAATCATATTCCATTATAAAATGAAATGTTTACTAGGAAAATTATTTTATTATCTGGGGAAATATTTTTAAATCTGTAATGTTTACTGAATACTAATAATTGATAAGGCACATTGTTTTTGAATTAAATCTTTTATAAAATAAATAATTAATGCTTTAGAGTTATATGATATGGTTTGTGGACAATTTAAATATAGTACCACGATGCATCAGTAGTCATATGAGAAGAATTATTTTTATGGCTTCTACTACACGGGTTTCTACCCATCAGTTTTAAACCATCTTGTGAAATTTATTGAAGGTAATAGATCCATATACCTGGGAATCATGGAAACTAATAATTTATAATTTCCATCTTTAAAACATAATTATCATTATCTATATTATTTTGACTATGAAAAAATATATGGATGCATTTTATTCTCTATTTATTGATTAAAATGAATGGTTTTTAGTTTTTTACCTTTCTATTGAGACTATGCCTTATCTGGTTATTTAAATGGAATGTGTTCTCATTTAATAACCTTTACATATTTATTTTTCCATTTTTCATAAATTTCATTTGTTATCATTTATTTGTATTTATAATTTGATTATGCCTCATCCAGTTATTTAAATGGCATGTGTGTTCAGTTATTTAACTTGACATATTGATTATTCTTAGTGATTAATTTTTGCTTTTGTTGTACTAAACCCTTAATGATCATTTGCGATCACCCTAAATTTATCTCTTTCCCCAAAATTACATAGATTTTACTGAGATATATATTCAAAGATATTATAGATTGAATAATCTAATACTCTAAAAGGTAAAAATATGTAGTAATTTGTGTATTCGTATATAATACAAGACTGAAGTATATATATAGTTTACCAAGACTACTAAACTACTCAATACTTTGGGAATTTGTTTCCTTGTTTCTAATACCAATAAAATCATAGTCACTACTAGACCTATCTTCCTGGGGTCTCGTCCGCTACATCATGAGTGAAACAACTAACCATCTCTTTATTTCAATGAATGTTCATTCATATTCACCAGTCTAGAGAACATAACTCCATTACAATTTTACATGGTTTGCAGATTATAATTCTTGATAAATCATATATAAAACATTTATAATATCATAAAAATTTAAGACAAATATGATTTTCAGCCACATTGTCATTTTGGGAAAATTTCCCTAAAATCAGTCTTATATGTATCCACTAATATAACCTCACTTGAGATTATATGACTGAAAAATGAGACTTTCTTTAGTTAAAAATCAGAGTTGGTAATTTTTTCACACAATTTCTCATTTCATAGGGTTTTTTGTTTAATCCAGAAGTGATATTCAGGATCTTCTTTACTATTAGAGTATATAATAATATCATATTTACAAAAATACTATAATCCAATAAAGATAATTTCAAAATAATAAATTCATTAAATACCTGAAGATAGAGGGGTAATTAGTAAGTCTAAATAGAATAAAAAAACATAGTGTTCATTCCTTGAACAGAATGTTGTCTTGGGTATGTCATTATTTTCACCCTCAACTTGTAGTATCTCATTCAATGAACAATATTGGTATAATATTGAGCTCCTCATAATAGATAAAATTAATCATCAATAATTGGAAGAAGATACTAATCAATGATCATATTCATTTTATATCCTCATTAATCACTGCATAATCTCAATTATCCATATTTATTCTTAATAACATGAATAGGTGCTCCCCAATATGGCATAATTTAATACATGAATCGCATAACAAAATTATCCTATTGTTTTGTCTCCAATTCCTATAACTCAATCAATTATATTATATATAACCACTTTAAAATAGTTATATAATAGTGTATGAGTTCTATTGAAAACAAAAATTAATAATTTATAGGAAGTTTGGGAGACACTTTGGGAATGACATCAACAAACTCTCATCCAATAGGCATACCATCATTATTGAGTTTCTTAAAACAATCTTAGATAGTTTCCCACTATTATTAAGAATAAATACCAACTAAATGGATGAAATATCCCCATGAATTTCATTTTTATACTAATACCAATTGAAAAGTATATATTGGTTAAAAATATAAAATTCTACTTCTATTCCCATGAAATTGATATAGATATACCTTTTTCAACCTCACATTATCATTCCATCATCAATCTATTATTAAAAGAAAAATTGTATGAATGATCAACATAAATCAATAATTAGAGTGAATAATAATGAAAAATCATTTATAGGATGTTTAAATCCTGAAACATTATTCTTTAATTTATTAAAACTTCAATTAAACATACGTAATTTGTGGTTAATATCATTTTATATCCTTCATAATGAATATGAAGGAAAATGGTCATTAACCTAGTTATATACCTTGGGATTGTAAAACTTTGTGTATTGTAAAAAAATACATTTTTCCCTTGAATGATGGAAAATATATACTTGACCACTTATTCTTTAGGTCATCATACCTATATGCATCTGTTCCAAAACCACAAACACTAGTAGTATCTAAATAGGTATATATTTTTTAATTGAAACCAAACATCATTATTTAGCATAAAATATGATATTCTCCTATAACTGATATTATCCTAAGGGTTATCAATAATTTCTCCTCATCTTAATTTCAAAAAATTGCAAATCCCTACCTCATATATAAACTATAATGACCAATAATTTTCATACATAAGTATTACATCACTATATATTAATATTCAATAAATTTCAAATAATACATGCCTATGTAACATAGAGGATTATTGTCTTTGGAAAAAATTTATACATAATCATCTGGTACATAAAATATCTACAACATTTAGCATTTATTTCTTTATAAATAGAACCCTTCATAGACATAACATACTCAAAACCATTCTTTATATCTTGGGTAAGGGGGATATAATAAATGAAACATATTAAATTCTTAATAAGGGTAATCAAAATAGAAATAAAAAAATGATTTTATTTGTTAATTAGAGAAAAATAAGGGTACAAGAATATGAAATAAAATTTATAAAATTATGAAAAACAATTCATATATCATATTCAAGAGAAATTACAAAAAATTAATAGTCAAATAACATGTGATATAGAACATAATAGTGAAGAATCCTCAATAATCAACTGTGAGACCTTACATAATTTTATAAGAATAATAAATATGTTTTTTGAATGCACAGAATAATATAAAATCATTTACATAGTCAATAATCATTGTAAATACCTTCATATCAGATTACATTAACTCCCCATTCCTTCATTTCTTTGTCCATGGATCACTCAACATACTATATTTCTAAACACTATCCCTTACTAATTTGTGTTCACTCTATATTATAGTCTGTTTTATCTCCTGATACTTCGATATTTAACAATTAAATAGATTTATAAAAAGTACACACCATATGTTTTTTATAATTGAACCACTTATCACATAATAAATTACATGTATCAATTTTCTAAAATATTATAATACACCCATCATATCCACAATTCATAACCCTCAGAAATGATACTTGTTTGAAAAACATAACATAATAATAATCATAAACTTTCTAGAGAAACAATAATGAACATATCATTGGATAAAATACTCATAAAATAATAATCATCAAATTATGTTTTTATATATAAAAATACCTTGAAAATATCAGAAGAATATTTATTAGTGAAAATAATATATTCATTGGAAATCATTTAATTAGTATATAAATAATTTAAAAATTATTAAGGGAAAAAAATTAATTGAACGTATAAAAATCAACTTATAAATTATTATTTAATAAAAATACTATATAGGATATTTGGGAAATCCATTCATGTGGTTATTTTTAAATAAAAATTCCTTTCACATATTCAGTAAAAAGTAAAAATTACCACATTTGAAAATTGATAAGAAAATTAAATTTAAAAAATTGTTAAGAAAAAAATATAGATTAATGAAAATAAATAATATTTTTTTAATAATAAAACATTATTGAAAACAATTTAAAATATATATGGACACAAAAGAAAATATTCCCGATCAATGATAGAAATGAAGTCAGTTTTCTGTAAAAACATAATTATGGTCTTCTGAGTACATGAATCGGTAAAAATTAATTGAAAACATGAATCATCATTAAAAAACCTGATCATAATAAAATACATCATAATTTGGAGATATAGATCATATAATTTCATCATTGTAAAATTAAATCTCAAAAAATCCCAAAAATTGTGATTTTTACATAAAATCATTGTGGGTATAAGAATATTTGAATCAAAATTAATATGATTTTTGAAAATCATAGTGATTTTTAAATCCATTGAATTAAAGAATATCATATTCCAAAATATATTTCTAGATATTATACACATGAACTATATAATAAAATATTTATAACATGATATGTTACTCAATGGAGAGAAATTTAGTTGAAACCCCCTTACGACATAAGATATAGTTTAACAGACACCCCCTTTTAGGAAAGAGAGTCTAAAGATGAATTTAAAATAAAAATAATAAGGATAATAAATTATATTAAATTTCTTATTGGCATTATATATACCATTAAAAATTATTTAAGTGTATAAAAGAAAATATTTCACAATGAAGTATGCTTGGAGATGAAACCCTTACCTAAAGTCTATCTTGACCCATAAGAACTTTGAGAACATGAGAAATAAATTTAATTTTTTAATTTTTTATTGATATATAATCATAACTATAATAACATATTATTTAACATATAAAATTTTATTAATAGTTCAATAATAATATTTCATTTCATCATCGTTTTTGGTGTCAACCGCTTAATTTTTCAAGCGTGTTTTGGTTAAAAAATTATTTTCCATGAACATTTATTATGGACCTATCATATCCAGAATAATAATTAAGATATAAATCTCAAATATATTAATTAATTATATATATATATATATACATATATATATTTTAAACAATCCATTTAAATCAGTGATGATAAATTGTTTACATTATCATGTGTTGACTGTAGTTCTTATGTAGGCACAAGTGATGTTTCTCTTTTTCCAATAGATGGAATGAAATAAATGTAAATATTAATTCAAGTTTATAGAAAATATAATATATATATATATATATCATATTTAAATAATAAATCTATCATAGTAACCCACCATGAAATATGTTGGGGGGTAATGAGTCATATTGCTATGTGGAGGAAGTATCCATAGTTATGCATGAGTGATACTTTTGTCATTCATTGGATTTATAGATGTGATAAATGGTTGTTAAATCAACAAAAAACATATCAGTACATTTATTATAGTATATTAATTATGTTTTTAATCATAAAAATTGTTTCTAGCATATACAAGAAGAAATAAAATTGAAATATCATGGGTAAGATCTAATAATCTTTGTTGAGATACCTTCATTGGTGCACTACTCAATACATGAAGGATTGGACATATGTAACATCTCGTTAAACTTATGATTGGTATATTTTAATACCTATCATGGTTTTCATTTTTCTTTTCCTAGGATGGGTGAGATGGAATTGGGAGGATACCTATAATGGTGAAGTCAGATATTTGTTGGATTCTCTACATAAACCTATTTGTTCTGTAGTATTTTGGGGATTCACACACCATGTAATATGATTACACGACGTATAAATTATAAAATAATAATAAATATTATTTTCTCAAAATGATAATGGGTTTTCAGTGATTTTTGGATTTTCAATTATACAAAGTGCAATGGGGTTACACATCGTGTAATGTCATGATGGTTGTTTTTAACAATAATCCTTCTGATTTTTCTTTTAAACCACTGTATTTTTCATTAGTCTCCATTTAATATCCTTCCCTTGGAGATTTTGGGGCCCTAATTCCATTTTAGGTTGTTTTTATTGGCGATTAATCCTCATTGTGGTTGCGATGTGACTTTCAATGTAAGGGTTCTCCCTATCTCTTGTTCTCTTTCTTTGGTCTTCCTTAGAGTTCGATAGATCATCTTGGGATTAATGAATTTAACTCTGTGTTGTCAAGTCCTTTTTCTAGGTTTATTTCCTAGATATTGTCTTCTTTTGTTCTTGTTGGTGAGTTCTGTTGTGGGATTTGTGTTTCTATGAGAAAGTTTGGTGGTTTCGTTAGGATTCTAAATTTATGTTAACCCTAAACTACTTTATTTAATTTCAATTGTCTATATTAAATTAAATTTCTTGATTTAAAGGAAATTTCTTTAAATTGTTTGAATAAAAACCCAATATCAATGAATTGTTGTTTTTGGAAATTTGTTTTCCAATGAAATTGCATAAAAACTCAATTACATTGAATTTGGTTGTGTATTTGGGAATTGGTGAAATTTAAAAAAATTAGTTTACATTGGGAAATAGATTTGATGGAAAAGTGGTGAAACACTCCAATTCCATTTACATGGGGGTTTTTTGTGAAATTTAAAGTAATCTTTGAAAATTTAAATTTTATTAATTTAATTGTGAAAGTGTTCAGTGAAATTATGTTGTGAATTAGTTTTAAAATCCCTATGTTGTGAAAATGGATTAAATTGGTTTTAAAAGAATCCTTTGTATTTTATCCTATAAAAAGGAATTATTTTTATTAAAAAACCATTATGGGGTTTAGGAGTATATTTTACCTACTTGAAATGGATAATGGGAAGAATTATATTTTAATGTTTCTTGAAATAAATTGCCCATCATTGTTTTCTAGTGGAGAACATACGAGCCTTAGGTTGTTAGGGAGTTATTTTGAAAGAACTTTATGATTTAAGATGTTCCAAAACATAATCATTTAAGTGATGGTTATGAGTCCCATTTTTCTTGAGATAAAATTGATTTATGTCCATATTTTCATGTCTCCTAGAGTTTAGCTCCCTCTGTCCAGGTACTATCAAATCTTGTTAAGAAAATAACTATGTTTCTCGCTTGTTTTTATTTCAAATAAATATATTCCATTTTTGTAAACTATTTTACAAGACCTAATATGTATATAAACTATTTTATATAATTTTTTTTATTTAATCCATTTCTGAAAATCACAATTTTTTTAGAAATATTCCACCAATTGTACTGCAAATTGTTTTTTGAAAAGTACTTTCCCATCATTTGAAATGTAAAGATTGAATTTATTAATTTATGCTCATTGAAATAAAAAACCTATTTTTTTAAAATTCAAATGTCTATTTGGTTAATTTAATATTATAATCTATGATGGAATACATAGTGAGACCCTACTGGTCTTTTAGATGACACCCTACTTGTTTCTTTAGTTGTTTGTAGATTATCATTTTCCGTGTTCGTGCAATGGAAAAGTATCATGTGGAGGTGGTTCAAGCTGCTGATCTGTGTACATGGTCAGTTTATTTCTTTGGGACATGGGAGGTTTTTCATATTTACTAGTACATGGTTTTAAAAATTTGTTCTTTTTTACTTGTTTGAATTCTATTACAGTTATCCCATTGGAATTTCCTTTGTATGCATCCCAGAATTCTCAATTTTACTATTGTATTGTTAGTGGAAGAATCATTCCTAGTTTCATTTTTTATGATTCTATGTGTTATTCGCTAATCCTTGGGGATAGGGAATTCCCCTCATGCCATGTCCGGAACGTCTTGGTTATTATGTTACTAGGGTACCCATGATGGATTGTGACAAAGTTGTATCAGAGGAAGGATGAGATTATGGTATTAAAACTCACTATACATTGTGTAATATTTTAAGGACTTAGGAGAAAGTTTTGATTATGTTTTTGGCTAAATCTCACCTCAATAAACACTATTTCATTAAGGGTGGCTTTTTAAATACATCTTAAATATTTTTTTAGTCATTTTACAACTTTGATTTTGATAGCGTGGAATCTAAATATTGTTTTCTATATATATTGGGATTAATTTACCATTTTACTTTTTAAGTGCTATTGTAATGAATTTTTTGTTTTCTAATGTTGTGTATTATCATTACTCTGAGAAGACACAAAAATTGGAACTTGGAGGAATTTACTTCTGATCCTCAGTGAGTGAATTAAATTGGGGATATGATTATAGATATTGTTATTGTGTGCACTTTCCAATACATGGGATATACCCCACCTCTAGTTCCCATTAACGATATATCTATGAAAACTCATAGGGATGTTCACAATAATATTTATTAAGATCTTATTTACCATAATCCACCATATTTCAAGGAATTTAATGATACTCAAGAGAAATGGGAATGGTTATATAGGATCAATCATTTTTTGGGTTCATGGAAACAATAGACAAAATCAAAGTGAAGTATTACACCTTATAACTTGAATTTCCAAGTAGGATATGGTTGGATATAATGGTAATAGATAAAAACATGAGGTCTTAAAGATGCAATTAATCAAAGTTATTTTCTCAACCAGTTCTATCCAAATTCTATGCGATTGTACAAGGTTATGGAGTTTTTCATAATTGAGTAGGCTAACATGAATATGATTGAGTATTCAAACAATTTTTTCAGCCTATACATTTCACACCGAAGATAGTATCAAATGAGAATATAAAGAAAAATGGTTTGACTTGTGAATTCATAAGTATATTCTTAATTAGGTCAATTGTTTGAATTTTTCTAATTATATTGATAAACTAAATAGAGCACTGATGGTAAATAGACACTTTGTTCCTTCGATTAGAGTGGAAGTCTTCATTCTTCTATGGGAAAGAGGATGTGTGATGATTATTATGGTGCTTAATGATAAAAATTCTTTTCTAAACCTCCTACAATGACATGAATAGGTCCTACGGTTTGTTACCCGTGTATAAATCCAATAAATTTGAATAGGGTTTCAACTAAGGCACCCAACAAAAATGGCTCATACAGATACTCGGGTCACTTGCATAAATTCTTCTAGGTCTATTCAACTCCACATAGTGTCATGAGATCATCTAATCCTTCTAAATATGTGGTGAAATTAGATGATTCAAATGGGAAAGGGTTCTAGCCATAGGCTTCTTTACCCAATAGGAGAGTCTCTAGGGAAATTGGATACAGGTCTAGTGACTGTGAGAGGTAAAATTACTATTACTTCCTCATTAGTGACAGCTCTAATTGATATTGGTGCATCTCAGTTTTTTATTTGAACCAATATTTATAATCTGTTAAATATTCGTATGGATCTTTTAACTTATGCAATGGATATTACTACACCCCTTAGTTCAAAGTAAGAGAAGTGTCATTGTAGTCCTGCATGTGTTTTATCTCTATCATATATTGATATTTCTTGGATTTTTTTATTGTTGAAATGGAATCTCATGAAATAATTTTTTGGATGTAATTTATCATTGAAAATAAATCCCGTATTTATTTTATCTTTAATGGTTCTCCTTCATTACACATGATGGTGTGTGAAACATCATTCAAGGAGAATGGGACCCATGGTCGAGTATATCCAGACCATATTTTTTAGAGTTGGGAATAATGATATATGTGTTTTCCTATGATATGGAGAGATAATATTTGAGATTTGATCTTCCACTAGTGGTCATTGATATTTAGAACGTGTTTCCTTCAAAAATTTTTGGATTTCCCATGATAAGGGAGGTTGAATTTTCTATTGATATGGTTCCTAGTACTCAACAATTTTCTATTCCTTCATACTGTATGTTACCAGTTGAGCTAAAAGATATGAAGACTCAATTATAAGATCTTCTAGAAAAAGGATTTAAATTCCCGAGTGTGTAACATTTGGCAGCGATGGTTCATGTTTTCTAATAAATTTGATGGTTTACTTCTCCTTTGTGTAGATTATCGAAAACTCAATCGAGCTACAGTGAAGAAATGGTATCTATTTCCAGAGATTGACGATTTTTTTATCAGATGAAAGGGGTGAAGTGGGTCATGAATTTTGATCTATGTTATGGATACCATCAGTTAAGGATAAAAGAATTTGACATTCATAAATCCACCTTAAAGAGTAGGTATAGACTGTATGCGTACCTTTTCATGACCTTTGGTCTAACCGACACTCCTATTGTTTTCAACTCTTTTAATGAACAAGACTTTGAAAAATTATATAAATTAGCTTATGGTTATATTTGTGTATGACATAATAATTTACTCTATGTCTGAGTAGGATCATTTTCATCATCTAATAATAGTTCTGAATCTATCGAGAAATCACTGAACTTGTACAAATTTTTCAAAATATGAGTTCTGGATCCAGGAAGTGAGATTGTTGTGACGCGTGGTGTCATAGCATGGGATATTTATTCATATATCCAGAGAAGGATCAAGCTTTTATATCATGGGAAATACCACCTAATGTTTTTAGTATTTAGAGAATCTTGGGATTAGCTAAATAATATCAACAGTTCATGAAGGACTCCATAAAGTTGGCTTCTCCGATGACTGTCCTAACTCAGAAGGAAGTAATGTTTTCCTGGTATGAGAAATTTCATAATTATTTTATCAAGATAAAATTTCTTTTGACTACATCGATGTTTTTACTATTCCAAAGGCTGCACATGGTTGTGTAGTCTTTTTTCATTTATTGGGCTCTGGCTTAGGTTGCATCCTGATATAGGGTGATCATGTTGTTGCTTATGGTTCTCATCAATTTAAGACACTAATGAAAAATCATCTATACCATTACATTGAACTCAATGATGTAATGTAAAAAATTATGGATTGGAGACATTACCTTAATGGAGAAATTTTTACCGTGTATTAAGACCATAATATATTGAGTTATATCATTTCTCAAAAAGATTTGAATATCTGACAGATGCATTGGGTGAAAGAACTGTATTCTTTTTATTTTTTACATCACCTATACCCCAAGGAAAGGATGTGTCACTTAATATTATTTGAGAAAGAATGTTCTAACCCATGTAGTGAAACAATTATCTAAAGAGTGAAACGTGTTGGATATTACTTCCTAGTTGCGTAATGGAGTCTAGAAATCGAGGGTTGGGGTTTCCTTGTCTAGTCTTCATTTTACATCTACTCTTCTCGGTATAATTCTTCAAGAATATATATTGATGATGAGTTTTTTAGAATTAATTAATCTCTTTATGGTGGGGAGATAATTTTTTAGTGCTCTTTCTCCAAACAGCGAATTATATTCTCTCAAATTCATTTTTTTGTATCATTAGAGGTAAAGAAAACTATGATAGGGGATTTACATAGTTTCTTGTGAGTAGTACACCCAAGATCCATGAAGATGTTCTATGAAATACGTTAGTGGTTATGGTGGCCAGGTATGATATGAAGAATTTCTAATTTTGTTTGTCATTATTTTATGTTTCAAATGGTTAAGACCGAGCACCAGAAACATTTGGGATTACTTTAAGAACATCCAGTACTAACTTGTAATTGTGATGAAATATCTATTGACTTTGTTGTTGGGTTTCCTCTCACCTAGAAACAGAATGAATTTGATATTGGTTGTGATCAATATGCTAACTAAATTGGAGCACATTATACCCATTTGAGATACAAAAATGATGTGGAGTTGGGTAAAATCTATGTGAAAGATATTTCTTGTTTAGATGAAGTTATTTATGCTATAGTTTTAGATAAGGATACTCAGTTCACTTCTCACTTTTGGAGAGTCCTTCAAGAGGCCCAGGGATCTACGTTCTATTTCAGAATGACATACCATCTGCATTCAGATGGCAAGATAGAAAGATATACACATATTCTTGATGATATTCTTTACACTTGTGTTATCTATGTTGGTGGAGATTCAGATGATCACTTGGAACTAGTTTATTTTTCAAAAAATAATAGTTACTAATCTGAGATGAAAATGGAACCTTTTGAGGCCTTGTATGGCTGACCTTGTAAATATCCATTATATTAGTAGGAGATAGTTAAATTCTCATTGATTAGGCTGATCTTTGTCTAAGAGAAAACAAAAAAAATTAGTTCATTTTTAGAGTATTTTGACGGCACAACTATGATTATAGTATTATGTTGATCATCATCATAAACCTTTGAAATTCGTGGTTGGGGACTAAGTGTTCTAGAATGTTTCTCCTTGGTTGGGTCATAGATATCTTGGGAGGCAAGGGAACATGATCATCATTTTGTGGGACCATTTGGGGTTGTATAATAGTTGTCTAATGTTTCATACTATTTAGAACATCCACTACAGATGTTGTTAATCCATGACATGTTCCATGTATCTCAACTATAAAAGTATCTATAGGATCCATCTCATGTTCCTAGTTGGAGTAATCTTGATATTGGAACTCCTTTACCCATGAATAAATAGATTGTAAGGATGGTTGATTCTGAAACCAAGGTGATTCATGGAAGGTTGATACCTTTGGTTTGAGTGCTATGGTAGCACAATTATAATCTTCTTTAGACATGGGAACATGAGGCAATAATGAGAGTGTAGTTGCATGTTCTTTTCAAAATAGAAGATTCATTACATGATTTTTTCGGTAAGAATATTTTTATGGAGGGGAGGTTGTAACATCTAATTACTCATCTAATATTTAAATTTTAAACCCTTTAATTGTTCTCTTTTTTTGTTGTCTGGGTAGGGTCTTAAAGGAATTGGGAGGATACCAATAATGGCATAGTTCGAGATTCATTGGATTTTTAGAAGAAACCTATATTTTTTATAGTCTGTTGGGGATTTACATGACATGTAATATGGTTCAACAAAATGTCAATTATAAAATAAAAATTAATTCGATTTTATCAAAAGGTGATGGTTTTCTCATTGATTTTGGTATTTTCAATTACCCAATATGTAATTCGGGTACACGTCATCTAAATTTTTGATAGTTGTTTTTAATAGAAATATATGCTAATATTTCTTCTCACTCACTCCATTTTTCATTACAGTAGACCCAAGATCCTTCCCTAGGTGATTTTGGAGCCCTCAAAACCTTTTGGATTGTTTCAATCAATAGTTGATCATTGATGTGGTTGTAGTGTTACTTTCTGAGCAAGCATTCTCAATATCTCTTATTCTCTTTCTATTTTATTCCTCGAAGCATGATAGATCGTATAGGGATTTATGGATCTAAACTCCATGTTTCCAAATCTTTTTTATAGTATGATTTCCTTGATCTTCTATTCCTTCGTTCTTGTGCACATATTCTGTTGTGAGATTTGTGTTTCTGTGAGAAAGGTAGGTTGTTCTATTACGGTGGTTAATTTATGTCAACACTAAATTACTTTGTTTAATTTCAATTTTTTGGATTAAATGCAATTTTTTGATATAAATTAAATTTCAATGAATTTTTTAATTAAATACACAATAACATTGATTTTGGGTTTTTGAAAACTTTTTTTGGTATGAAATTAGGAAAACCCATAATTCCACTGAATTGGGGTGTGTTTACAGATATTGGTGAAATTTAAATTTTTCTGTATACATTATAAAATTTATTTAACGGAATATTTTCAAAAACCAAAATTCCATTGAATTGGGGGGGGGGTTGTTTTGAAAATTGATAGAATGGTGGAAAATAACAAATTCTAGAATTTATATGTGAAAGTGTATTGTGAAATTATGTTGTGATATAATTTTCAAATCCCTATATTATGAAAATTTCATAAAACGGTTTTGATATAATCCATTGGATATTATCTTAGAGAAAGGAATATTTTTGATTAAAAACATTTTTCTTTTTAAAGGGAAAATTGGGATATTTTATATAGGGAATGGGATGAATTTTATTTTAAGGTTTCTTGAAATAAATTACTCGTCATTATTTTGTACTAGGGCACATGAAAGACTTATGTAGTTAGTGAGTAATTTGGATGAAACTTTGTGATTTATAATGTTCCAAACATAGATGCATCAGATACCTTCCCATATGTGATGGTGATGAGTCTCCTTTGGCCTATGTTCAGTGGGACATATGTATATATTTCTACGTCACCATGGGTGTGGAGTCCCTATAGCCTAGAACTATCACACCTTCTTAAGAATATGAATATGATTCTCACTTGTTTTCATTTCTAATAAATATATTCCATTATTGTAATATATTTTTCATGCCTTATGATTTATATAAATAGTTTTATATAAAAGTGTTTATTTAAAAAATTTGTGAAAAGAGCTAGTGTTTTAGAAATATTACATCAATTGTATTGTGAAGCAATTATTTAAAATTATTTTTCCATTATTTGAAATGAAAATCATGAATTAGTTTATTAATTATCTTTTCAATTCTAAACCTATTCGTTTTAAATTGAAATCTCCCTTTGGTAAATTTAATATTGGCATCTGTTATGGAATCCTTGGTGAGAACCTACTGGTATTTTAGCTCACAACCTACATGTGCCTTTGGGTGTTTGTAGATTATCTACATGTAGGTTCGAGAAACGGAAAATGATCACACGAAGTAGGTTACTACTACTGATCTTTTGTATTTTTGATTTGTGTCTTTTTTTCACTTGGGTAGCATTTTATATTTTCTAGTACTTTGTTGAAGTGATTTGGGATGTTTGGCCTGTTTTACTTCTTGTATAGTTCTTGTTGCGGAGTTTCCATTGTATTCATTTTTGACTTGTAACTTTTAATTCAGAATTTTAATTAAAAAAATCATCCCCACTTCCATTTTTTATGATTCTAGGTTCTAGTCACTAACTCGTGGGGAATGGGAATGCCCTTTGGGCTATGTTAGGATAGGCTCGGTTATAGGTTTACCAGGGCACTAGGGTACCCGAGTTGGTTCTTAAAAACATTTTTGAATACAATAAAACCAATGATGAAGGTCAATATTATATGAATTTATTTTAGTATATATTTCTCTACATATTGAACATATAGTGTGAATAAGGGAGGAAAATTAGTTACCTTTACTAAGTGAGTGGAGGGTCACATAAGGAATTATTTAAAATATTTCATTAATTTAAAGCCCACTTCATTGGAAAGGGGGTATAAATGTATAGGTATTTTTTGTTAGGAAAATATAATGCTTAAAAAAATTCGAACAAAAAATTAAAATGTTTAGGTGTCAATCTAACCCTAATTTCATTGTTTAACCCCAAGGAAACCAATTTAAACGATAATCTTTGATAAATTTTTTTACTTGTTTTATTGTTCACCAAGAAAAATAAATTTGAAATCAATAAAATATATTATTAATGATGATTATAAATATGGAAAAAATTACAATATTTAATTTTAGCAATTGGTAGAATTAAATTTTATTTTATCGGAAAATTTTATATAAGTCATTTTAAAAAAAATAGATTTTTATGAATAAAAATTAATTTATATCACTTCATTGCGTTGTGAAAACAATAAAAAAATTTATGATAATATATTGATTTTAATATATATATATATATATCATTAAAACCATTAACTAGTAGAATATTATTTAATTTATTTTGAAATAACACATTGCATGCATAAAAAATATATATATTTTTATAAAAAATGTGTTTTTATTCCCAAAAATTAACTTATACCAAAATATTAAATTATAATGATTTATATTTAATTAAAAACGTTATTTATTATTAAATGATTATCATTTAATTATTTCAAAAAGAATAATTTTTTTTACAATAATAGGTATATTTCACGATTAATAAAAAATCAAATCATTTTAGAAAAATAATAAAAATTTCTCATATGATATAATTTAATTGATGATTTAAAAAAATATTCATGTCTTATAATATAATTTCAATTGTGTGTATAATATACTTATATTTATAATGTGGAAAATTTGATATATCCATTTTTTATGAAATTATATTTTTGAAGAATAAAATGTATTCAAGGATATTTTTCACCTTTTTATTTTGTATTAATAGATTAATTTTGATTAATATAAATATAAATACCTAACATTGAACATTTACTAATCATGTAACTTCTACTAAAATAAACATATTAAATTTCCAAAAATCTTTTCAGTTTAGAGATTTAGATAATTAGTCCATAATTAATATAAAACAACCCCATGAATAAAAAATGAATTATACTAAAACTGTTCTCATTTATTTAATACTAATTTTTTTTAATAAAACCTGAATTATTATCATGATAATTATTCAAAACATTCAGATTGGATTCTTTTATTCTCTTATTAATCCTTATGTTCTCTGAAAAACATTTTAAAAAATGGGATTAGCACAAAAAGCTCGGTAAGGGACATAAATAAATGGAAGGAAACCATTATTTCATGAACACTTATAAACATATGAAATCATTTTAACAAATATTTACTTATCACTCTTAATGTATCATATACTTTATTTTTGAAAACATGATATTTCCATAAATCATAAAAAATATAAATAAACCATTTTTGTATCTAGGGGAATCATTTTATTTCCATATATACACAGGATTGTATCCTTGACAACTACCTTATGATTTTTATCCCTCAAGACTACCTTAAAATATAATGGTTTTTTCAACCTTATAATGTGACCATCATAGTTACACTTGGAATAAGCATTACGGTCAACTTCAAACATAAACCTACCCAATGCATTAATGGGATACCACAAAACAACCAATAATTATAAATAATGCCAAAGAAAAATAAAACAATCATAAAACATGAATACATGCATCATAAAAACATTAAATTTTATTTTTAAAAAAATATAAATTTAAAACTAGGTTTTTAATTAAAATTCCCTTACCATAGGTTTGACATCCTTTAAACGTGATCAAACATCATGTTTAATGGTTTAATGTGTGTTATTAATTTATTACAGAACTAAATTCATTTTTATAATACCTTATAAGATACTTTGATAACATCTTTCCTCCCATTTATTAATAATGTTTTGTAATTTTCATTTTTTTGGGTGTGTTTATTTCCTGGATTCTATGGTTGGTTCATTATAGGTTTTATTAGAAAATGGATTCCAAACTCCAAAAGTAGAATCAAATGGTGTTAATATGTTTCCAAAATTGTAAATGATACCATATACCATTTTTCCCTAATATTAGGATGATTTATTAGATTATTCATAATGATTAAAGTTGGAGAATTTTTTGTGGGTTTTTCGAACAATCACAAACTAGTTTTAATTTATTTATTATATAAATTATTTCTAGAACATTAAAAAAATTATTGTATATATATTTCAATTTTTTTAACCATAATAATGGTTTAATTACTATCCTTGATGTACATAAAGAAAAATAAAATAAAAATTAATCATCCACAATGGCGGTGAATCAATAGGTCACGTGCGATGCTTTAATTATCTGGAATAAATGGATAAGAGGAGAGGTTTGATGAAAGACATCCCATTAACAAAATAAAATTCCATTATATATAATATAATGAAGACAACATGTCACTTGGATGATGTTAGGTGAGGAGATAATAAGAATATAATTGAAATTGAAAATAAAATAGAAGAAAATGAAATAGCAATTTACTTCTTGAATTCTTCTCCATTAGAACCTTCTTAAGAATATTGGTGTCAGTATTTTGTTGAGATCAAGTGATCCTGGATGTTATGAGGTATTATCAGGAAGTTTATTTTATATAATTTGGACAAGCATCATGGATTTGAAAGTGTGACAGGAAGAGGGAGTAGGGACTAATATTTGTAGTGGAGGATAGGGGTGTCTTCATATTATTCTATTCATTAGATTTTTATTTTGGATCAAGATTCGGAATTGTTTGTGAATTATCAAAAAATATATTAAATTAATTAAGTGGTTTTTCATATTATAGTTATTATATAAAAATTGACTCATGGAATAGTGTACTTAACTTATAATATACATATACCATAAATTACCAAATTTTACTATTAAAAAATCCATGTATTTTAGAAAAAATAATAAATTTCATCATAACCATTTTTCTAAATATTAAATCAAAAATTTGTCCTATTTTATGAAAATAATTTTCTAAATATGATAACTTTAATTTTTAATTAAAATCATCGATTATTTGGAAAATAGAAATTTTAAAATTATAATTAATTTTATGAGAGTTTGAAAAAATAATTAAGGTCTCATAAAATTATCATATAACAATGGGAAAATAAAATATTAATTTATGGATCTATTTTATGTAGATATTTTTTTAATTCATTATGTTAGTTATAAAATTTTAAATAAACATTTCTGTTTCACAAAAATACGAACACATAATTTTTCATTTTCAAAATATTTATTTACTTATTTGATGATATAAATATATCATATTTTCACTTATCAGGTACATAAATATTATTTACACTCTCACAGGTGTGGTTAATATTCTATTATTTTATATTCTAAATTTCAATAAATTCCAGGAATTTCATTATACATTTATAATGAATTTATTTGTTTAGTTATAGAAAGAAAACCAATTATTTTATAAACACCTAGGGTGTTACATTCTCCCCACCTTCTAAAAATTTTATCATCACAATTCTTATTTACTTATTAAATAAGTAAGGATATATTTATTATATAAAATTTTCATATTCCCATGTTTCTTCATCAACCATGTTATTTATCCACAAAACTGTAACCTATTGAATTTTTTTATTCCGCAATACTTGCTATGTATGATTATGAATCTGAATAGGATTTTACTCATATGAAATCTTACCTTTTAACTAAAATAATTTTGTGTTCAAAACATGATATGAATATTGAAAATTAATTCTTAACATTGAAACATGAAAAACAGTTTGTACATGGGAAAAACTTGGAGGCAAAGCCACTCAGTAAGAAACTGATCCATCTTTCTCCAGGATATCATAATGTCCAATAAACGGTGGAGTCGTCTTCCCTTTCTTACCAAAATGAATCACAATTCTCCATGTAATTTTTTTTAAAAAGATATGATCACCTACCTCTAATGAAATATCCCTTCTCCAGTTATATGAATAAATTTTATTCTTGCTCTTATATATCCTCATATATTTTTATATTATAATTACTTTCTTATCCACATCCTCTACAAATTCTGGTCCCATAAACTTCCTTTCCCTGAATTCATCCCCAAAATGCTGGATTTCGACCCCACTTTGTACATGATGCTTCAAAAGGTGACATCTATATACTAGAATGAAAAGTATTATTATTTGAAAACTTAACAAAATAAATACAATGATGCAAAATTCCCAAAAAAATCTATTGAACAATAAAATATAATGTCTTCTATGGTTTGAATGGTATACTCGTTCTATCCATCAAATTGGGGATGTAAGAGAGTGCTAAAATTTAATTCTACGACTAACGTCATCTGGATGTCTTTACAAAAGATTGAAGAGACATTGGAGTCATGGATAGATATAGTGGAGAGATAAATTCAATGTAACCAAATTATCTCCATGAGTTATAGTCGAGAAATATGATCCAAAGAAATAATATCATGACATGTAATAAAATTTATAGATTTAATCAGCCAATAAAAAATATCCCAAATCAAATTTTTACCTTGTTACGTGTTTTTTATTACCACCATGAAATTAATGGATATATATTCCCATTACCAAATTAGCACTAGAAAAGGACAAAGCATCAACTTTAGTAGTTGTTTCTTTACATTAACTTGTTGAGAAGTCAAAAATTAAATGGTAAAACTAGTAATATCTTTTTTCATTAAATCCAACTACTAAAACACCTGAAAGTATTTTTACATCTTAGTGTTGCTAGGATGAACTAAAAATGGAGAAATACGAGCTTCAATTAATAACTATTTCTTCATCTGTGAATTACAAAGCATGCATAATCTCTTGAAAATTTTCAAAACCCAATCTTTATCAATGTTAATTTCTATAAACATAAATTTTTTAATGCATTCATCCATTCTCTAAAATTCAAAGTCTTCCTTTTATTATTTCTTAATTAGGAATTAAAAAACTTAATGTATTAAAACATGAAGCAAAATTGAGCAGTTTCTGAAACCAACAACTTATAATCCAAAATTCAACAAATCATGAACGAAGGGGTCATGTTTCAAATGTAGAAAGGTTAATTTAGCATGATGTTTTCAAATCAAGTAATATTCCATAATGTTTGATTTTCCAAGATGATAATTGATCATGTAATTATAATCTTTTATCAGTTTATGACATCTTCTATGCCTCATGTTCAATTCTTTATGAGTGAATATATACTTTAATTTTTTATGGTATGTATATATTTAACATTTTGATCCATATAAATTATAACTCTAGATTTGTAAAGTGAAAACCACAACTGTTAATTCCAGATCAAGTTTGGAATAATTAAATGCATGAGGTTTAATTTTCCATGAAGCATATGTGATTAATTTATGATTCTATATCATAATGAAATTAAGTCCCTTCAATGAAGAATCACTATAGATGACAAAATTTCCATTTTTGGAATACAGATTCATTACCAGATAATTTATTGATATTATTTCCATTTTATGAAAACAAACATCACAATATTTGGTATAAATAAATTTTAACCCATTTGATATTAACCTAGTTTGAAATCAAGATAAATGTTCATATATTTTATCAAACCATAGGTAATATCTTGCTAATCTAATAAAGCTATGAATCTCAGTAACATTTTAAGGTCTTTTTAAATCATAAACCAATTTTTACAAAGAATTAACTGTTATTCCATCCTTATTTACAATATACCCATGTAAATAAATTTGTTTCAACCAAAAATGATATTCTATAAATTTCCTAAATAACTTATTTTCTATAATGGTTTTCATAACAATCCTGAAATGTTTCTAGGCTCCTTATAACATTTTTAATAAACAAAATTATCATCAATAAAAATAACAAAAATATATTAAAATATCCATAGATAATTATATTAATAAGATCCATAAATACATCATAAGAATTTTTCAAACCAATAGGTATAAAAACAAACTCAGAACGCCCATATCTAAATCGGAATTATTTCTTTGGAATGTCATCATCCATCACCTTTAGAAGATGGTACCCTAATATCATACAAATCATGGAAAAATACCAGGATCCCTGGAGCCAAAAATAATAATTCTATGATATGAGTAAATGATACTTATTCTTAATAGTAATGTTATAAAATGATCTAAAATCTATGAAAAGTGCCACGAAACCATATTTATTTAAAAAAAATAGGAGCACTCCATGGTGCAGTTCCAGGATGAATGATGCCTTTATCAAGAAACTCTAACAAATACTTTTCAATTCTTGAATTTTTACATGACCTTTCGATAAAGGGGTTTTGAAATTAGATTATCATTAAAAACTATGTCAATTGTAAATTCATCTTCTCAGTCAGGTATAAAACTGGCAAACTCATCGAAAAAAACATATAGTTATTAAATTACCACTCACATGTCACTTATCTAAGCAGTTCAGTTGTTTCAAAAAATATTTGTAGGATAATTTCAATTTCCATCATTTAAAACTTTCTCAAATTACTAGTATATTATCAATGGTATGGATTCCTTCTTGTATACAAGAAGAAACTATTTATGATAAAAAAATTATTTTTTACTATAATAAATCTTAACATGATAAACAGAAAGCCAATCCATAAATCGAATAAAAAAATATTCTAATGTAAAAAATGTTTTGTATATATTGTATTTCCAAAAAACCAAAATGAAGGTACTTATATTAAATTTTTCTCTTAATATTAACCTTTACTATTTTTACTATAATCTTTGGTTTCATTTCATGAGGTGAAATGTCCAATTTACCATAAAATTCCTCAAAAATGTAGTTATATTTAGACCCCATATAAAATAATACATTAGAAAAACATGATTAAAAAAATGTAAATGATACCAATTCATTGGATGGACCCACATCTGCTGAAGTAGTCACAATTAATTTTATTACACCTTTCGTCTTATAGTCTAACTGCTTCCCATCATTCAGATCCTTCTTTTAGAAGTTATATGATTAATTCCCCATCTCAAGACATTTAAAAAACACAATATATTTATTATCATAATTAAACATACCAAAACTAAGATATTTTTACTTTTAATCTCAGTTAATGTATCCAAACCTACCATATTGAAAACACTTCCCAGATTTTTTTAATTCATTCTATAGGGAGTTTTTTCCCACACTTTCCATGAACTGGAAACCTGACTCTCTTACTGTCAGATTTAATTGATTGATTCTTACACATTTCTTCTCATTTGGACTTTTTCTTATTCTTATTTTCAAAGTACACTTGATATTTAGAAAACTTCATTTATAATCTCTCATCAAATCATTAATGTTTCTCATAACATTTTAATTCATGGGAATCCGGTTTTATTTCATATCGTGCCATCAATCCTAATTAAAAATGATTGATTTTAATTTCAAGATTTGGAGTAATATTTGGACTGTACCTTACCAATGGAGTGACATTTTATTCACACACATCCACTGAATCTTCCTCCTTTTATTAAAATTCATGGAATTTATTTTACATCCTACTTAAAACTACATTAGTAAAATATTTTTCATGGAAAATAATCTTAAATTCATCCCATTCCAATACACCGATCCCTCCACTTTAACTGATATTATTAAACTATTACCACCACCGTTCGACTTCACATTCAAAATGATAAATGAGCAGACTAAAAATATGATAATCTAAACACCACAGTGCATCAAATTTATTTTAAAGGGATTTAATCCACCCTTAAATTTCCATGAGGTCAGAATATCCATCGAAAGCAGGAGGGTGTTGTGGAAAAAAATGTTCCACTATCATCATCTTCCTTCATTGTAGATACAGTTATTCTCTTTCATGTATTATTCCATCATTTTGGGCATAAGTGAATGGATCCATTACTATAAAAAACTTTTTAGTCATAATTCGAACCATTATAGGTTGTAGATTCGTAAAGATATCATCCTCTCTATGCCATCCTACTTTAGCTTTCATGTTTCTTCTGTGAAAACCCATTTTAAATAGACTTAGTTTAGATGAAGAAACATGGTAAAATTCAAATTATATATCATCTTAACTTAACCATAAGATAAATATTATGAATGGTTTTACGTTATCCTAATCCCTATTGTTATTTAAAGTATGATATGATTCTATCTATAAATACTCAACCTTAAATATTTTATAATCTTCAAAATTCCACTAGAATAAAATCATTACATTAACAAAGATCATTTAGATTTTGAGTTTTATAGAATTTTGTAATAATTCATACAAAAAACACAGAAGAATATGAATTGGATTCTACTGAATTGGTTTCCATTTTTTACATAATACAAAATATTTTAATAAAACATGAATTCATTTCTTGAAAAATATTCACAACATTCATCTTGGATTATTATTTTCTTTTACCAATCCTTAATCCCTATAATTTTTTAAACCAAGGTATGATAACAAAAATATTAGTAAGGGAATTAAAAATAATGAAAGACACCATTATTATATAAATAATTATATATATACAAAATCATTTTCACAAATATATACTTCTCACCCATAATGTATCATATCCTAACATTGTGAAATCATGAGATTTCCATAAGTCATATAAAACATAAATAAACCATTTAGGTAAATTGTGGAACTATTTTTTTACTATACATATGTATGATTTTGACCTCTATAGCTTCGTTATGGTTTCTAACCCTTACAACTACTATATAATGTGACCCTCCTGGCTACCCTATGATGCAACCATCACATTTATACATGGAATAACCATTACAGTAAACTTCCAACATGAACATACCAAATACATTAAAGGTGTATCAAGGACCCACCCATCATAATAAAAAATCCCATAAACAATAAAATAAACCTAAAAATTGAATACATACATTATAGAAATATTCCATTTGAATTTGGTAAAAATAGAAATTTATAAAAGGATTTTTAAATAAAATACCTTACCTAATGTTTCACTTCCTTAATACATTTTGAAACCTCATTTATAATGGTTTAAATCAAGTTATTAATTTATTAAAGGAAAATAATAATATTTATAATACCTTATATGTACCTTTTATAACATCTTTACAAACATTAATTAATAATATTTTGGTATTTTCATTTCTTCGGGTACATTTATTTCATGGTTTCCATGGTTGGTTCATTATGTATTTTATTGTCAAATGGAATCAAAATTACTAAATTGGAAATAAATGGAATTAATATGATTCCATAATTTTAAATTTTACCAAATATAATTTGTTTTTTTTATATTAGGATGATTCATTATATAAAAAAATAATGAGAAAAGTTTTTTTCATTTTTTGTGGGGTTCTCCAACTATCAGAAACTAATTCAATTTTATTTAATTTTATGTCTATAGATTAGTTACATGTCACTAAAAAAGTTATAATATAATTATTAAAATATTTTTAACCATTATATTTTTATAATGAAAATATTTTATGATGTTAAATAAAAAATGAAAATTCATCATCCACGAAGGCTGTAAATGGGCACAACACCTACTATGCTTTCATTTTCAAGAATAAGGGGAGAATATGAGAGAGTTAATTATTGATATTCCATTACCAAAATAAAATTATGTTATATGTAATATAATAGAGTTATCATGTTAAATTTATGAAGGGAGTTTAGGATAGAATAAGAAAAGAAAATAAATTGAAAATCAATTAGATGAAAATGAAAGAGGATTTTACATCTTGAATTCGTGTCCTTTAGAGCCTCATTAAGAATATTAGATTTGGCCTTTTTTGAGAATAGGGGATCCTAGACATGGGGGAAAGGACTAGGACAATTATTGGGGATAAATTTGGAAAAGATTAAAGGATTTCGAACTGCGAGGAGAAGAGGTTGTGAGGGGTAGTATTTATTATGGGGAGAGGGGTGTTTCCTCATTATATTATTCATTAGATTATTATTTTGGATCAAAAACTTGAATATTTTTAGAATTATTAATAAATAAACTAAAATAATAAATTTCAGTTCTATATTATGTTGGTTACATCAATAGTGACTCTAGTAATAGTGTATCTAACATATAATGTATAAATACCATAAAATATTGTAGTTTACTATTCACAAAAATTTATGTATTTTAGAAAAATAAAAAAACCCATAACCATTTTTTAATTTTTAGGATTTAAAAATGTACTCCATTTTATGGAAATAATATTATGAATTTGATAATGTTATTTTTTAACTAAAATCCTCATTTATTTATAAAATATAGATTTTAAAAATATAACTAATTTTATGAAACTTTGAATAACTCATTATGGTCTTGTAAAATTATATTAAAAACATATGGAAACTAATAATCATTTATGAGTATTTTTGAGGTTAATTGTTCTTTTAATTAATTATATTAATTATAAAATTTTATATAAACATTTATGTTTCACAAAAATACCAAAACTTAATTTATCATTTTCAAAACATTTGTTTACATATTCTGTGAAATAAATAAATCATATTTTCACTTATCAGATACATAAATTAAATTTATAATCTCATAGGTGGGGTTAATATTATATTATTATAAATTCCTTAATTTCTATAAATACCACTTATTACATTATATATTTAAAATTAATTAAACTATTTACTTTAATAAAGGAAACAAAATATTCTATAAGTTTATAAGTTTCTACAAGAATTATTTATAAATATAATTTAATTTTTTTAATATTAATACTTTACAATTTTAATTCTATGTTATAATAGTTTACTATGTCATGGTTCATGAACACATGGGGTTGTCTACATGATATGCAAACAAACACTACTTGTCTTAATTAAAATTAATTCCAAATAAAATATTGGGTGTTTCAATGGAATAATAGAATAAATAATAAAAAAAATATCATATTTAATATTATAGAAAATCAAAATTTTAAATACATTATTTATTTTTTAATCGATAATTAAAATAAACCGTTATTCTTGTATATTTAGGGATTTCCATCTCTTTAAAAGAAAACAATTCCTTTTTCATGATATCCTTAGATGGTTTAATTTGGTGGTATATATTATGTTTAAATTTGATAATTATTTTCTTTCGAATATAGTTTGGGTAATGGAACCATATCACCTTTGAAAATGATCAATAAACTGATTATGTAATGTGGTAATAGAGTGAATAATATAAAAACATCAAATGTGAGAATAAAAACATTCTTCACTAAATAAAACATGTTAATAAATAAAAAACATTTTAATAATAATAGTTAAATTAATATGAGATTATTTATTATGTATTTAAAAAACATATATAATTTTATTATTTCGGAGCCAGCAAATTTTTTAAGAAAAATGGGATGTAAGATAAGATATCTTCCATTAAAATACTACTTTAAATGTTTTATATTCACTATCATCCATATCATGTTTCCCATAAATGTTTCAAAAATGTTTTTATTTATGATTCAATGATTTCTTATTTTGATTCTAAAAAAATACTTTTTATATAATGTAATTTTAAGTAATGTTATAACTATTTTCCAAACATTTTGTTTTTAATGTTTCATAATTTAAATATAATGTTGTTAACAAATAAAAATTTACCACTGATTCAAAATATCATTATTATTATTCATTATAAAGATAAAATTCATATAAAAATGGATTTTCAATATAGGTTATATTCCTTCACATGTGATAATTTTCTTTTTCTAAAAGTTTTCAATGGGAATAAATATTTTTCAATTCAATTACATGAAATATAAAAAATGTAATGTCGATGGGTTAGAATAATTTTTCAATGGTTTAATGATGATAAGGTGAAATCATACATTTTTTCATGATATGGTACTTTGGAATTGTATATGATGGTCGGTGAGCTCGATATACCACATTATGACTAGTTAACCTAATATAGCTCCTTAAAACATCGAGAAATGATTTTTTTAGGGTTAAAATTTGTGATAAGATAAGTATTATTGCTGCTATAAAATAAAATAGGTGTAGTAAAATTTTTATTTATGAAATACATGTGAAAATAATTTATGAATACGATTATCCATGATACTTATATTATTATTTAATAAGGTTCTTTTATGAAATTTTTTTTCTTGTGTTAGAGAATGTTAAAAGGTAAATGTTTTTTTAAAGTAATTTTTTCATGTGTTCCCACATGTATCTGGACTCTTTCATAGTTTCTTATATGTTTGATAATTGTTTTTGAAGGTTTAATTTGAGAAATTATTTTATTTAACTTATGTAATTTTATAGATTAGTTTCTCAATGTTATTTTTTGTTAAAATGGTATATCTTCCTATGGTTTTCTATTTTTCATTGGGCTGACATGATTCATTTAGTTTTATATCACTTATGTATATTTTTTTCATATCCAAAATATTCAAATGAAATTCATAAGATCTAAATATGTGTTGAAATTATAAAATTTTATTATTTATTCTATGGTAGCTCATTTTAAATGGAAAAATATTCATAGATGGAAAAACAGATTGAACTGGATGTTTTATTTCTGAGAAAACAATTTTCAATATGTGGAATTGTCTAATTTTGTATGTAATGATGACATATTAATATTTTTCATACTGATTTAAATTATAAACAATATTTTTATAAACATTAATTTTTATTCTTTTTATTATGTAATAGATTTTATAAATTTTGTTAATAATAACATGTTTATTATAAAATAATCAAAAATAGAATGAAATAGACATAAAGATTGTGTCCTGTGACAATGGATATAACAAGAACCAAGTTCAAGGTGTGAAAATATACAGCCAGACTGAAAATGAGAAAATCATGATTGAAAATATTAACTCATGTCATTAATCTCATTCACAATATTCCACTTTATAGAATATAGAATATGGTTGTAATAAGTGAAGAAAATGAAATATTTTTTTGTGAAATTTACATGTGTCAAAGCGTGACACCTATGACCACATCGTGAAATACACAAGATTCAAAAAAAAGGTTCAAAGTATGAACTGATCTGTGAGAAGATCATCCCAACTTAATTCATGTCATTAAACCACTATTCCTGATATAAAACCCTTAGATAGACCCAAAAAAAGAGAAAATTTAATATAGTAATGGTATAATACCCCTTTTATGACCCCAATATGACCAAAGATAATTTATTACTAATTTATTTCCTCATTAATAGAACATATTATTTCACTTTATACATATAAATAGAGGTGCATTAGGATGATGTAAATTATTAGTTCTCAAGGATCTTCCACTGCATTATGCAATAAGGATTCCACTACAACATGTTTTTTTCAATTTCTATTCAATGAAATCAATATTTATATTTTAATTATTAATTCCCATATACTTATTTGAATTACTTTCATTCATTCTCTATCACATCAACTCATATTCTATGATCTCATTCACATAAAAAGGTGACTAAATAACCCATGACTTTTCCCTGGGGGAGGATTTATAGAATTATAAATTATTTGGATTTTATTTATTAAATGTTTTAATATAATTTTGGTTAAATGGGAGGGAATTTTATAGTTGTGGTGGTTATCCAACACAACCTAAATCTTAAATTCATTCATATTTTCTCCAATGAATAGGTGAATTGTGTTCTGCAAAATTGGGTTTTCAGGAATAAAAAACGCCCCTCTCATGGCAGGGAATAATTTTTTACGTATAGAAGGATGGATTGGTAAATTGAATTTAATATTTAAGGAACCCATATAACCATAACCTAGGACAATTATTGTTCCACCCTAAATTCATTTTTTATCTCTATTATGATTTTTTCATTTCAATTTCAAAAAATAATCAATTGCATTATTTTAAATAATATTAATAAAAATTTTACTAGGTAAATTAAAATTAATTGATTTATCAACTAAAAGGATCCTTAAGTGACATGAAACTGGTCCACCACTGTGCTACATTAGGAAAGTAAATATGATTCTGAACCTCCCTATGAATGATGGGTCAAACCTTGCAATGTTTCTAGGGATATAAGTATTCATTATTTTTCATTTTTTAATTCTATTATTCGTAAATAATACTATATGTTTTTAAATAATTAAACTCTAAGAAATATTGTTTCCATGATGATTCAAAAAAATGATTATTCTACATAAAATTTTAACTCATAGGATCAATATCATCAAAAATAAAATGTTGTGAAAGCCCACTTACATCAGAGGATTGATGAACTTATCGGGCTGGCTAAGACAATGGTGAATGGGAATAGGTTTCTCTATTTAAGAGAAAATGGTCATTCTCAATCATTTTAAGGATGATATTTAAAGGAAAAATGATAAGTAAGAATAACCACTAGATCCTCCCTATTTTTTAGAATACATCAATGAGGGTAAATCTTTACTTGAAGACTACGTGAAACCTAACAATCTTGAGATTCTTATTCAACAATACTATGAACAGATAGAGAGTTATGATAAGAAAAATGGTGTTGTTGTGAATATGGAAATGATTCAAATAAATTTTTGAGTTTATCATTAGATGATGAAATGCAATGAGATCTCCTATAAATCTACACTGAACAACCTATTTCAAAACCTCAATGAAAAGTATTCCGCTAATGTAGTGGAATTATATGAAATAATAGAGGATACTAACTACTTACAACCATCTAATACTAGTCAACATAATGAGGACCATTCTCTCAAAACAATAATTAATGTTAAACCATCTCAGGGAGATAAACCTTTATCAAACACTTTTTCATCTAATTTTTTGGAAATAAATTTAATATCACCTATCATTGTTTCTAATTTTAAAATTTAGAAAAAATTTATCATTACTTTTAGGATGATAATAATTAGAAATACGCACTGACTAAGGAATGTTTGGATCTTCCAAATAAACCTGAAAATTTTTTAGAGTAAAATCATATAGAGGTCCAAGTGGCACTTCCAGATGAACCAGATACACATGTTATATACACAGAAGGGTAATAATTTAATATTAATTATTAGTGTTTTAATTTTATTCAAATGAAATTTCCTTCTAACTCTTCTTTTAATTGTTCTTTTAATATAGAATACCTTTATAAACCAATAGACCCTGAAGAAGAAGTTAAAGAAGTATCTATCAAAAAAAAATTGGATCAATATATCATCTTTCCCCTACCCTGAAATTCATACCATGCTTCCAAGACATGGGATCTAGTGTAAAATATCAATGGATTCCAAAAAACAATAATAAGAAGTGAAATATTATGGAAACCACTTATGGTGGTTTAACTCCAAGAAACTCCATCCATTATAAAACGTTAGAAGACATATGGTAATTCATTTTTATTGGCAGTAAATACCCAAGGCCATCCCGGGGGATCAAACTAAGAAATATCTAACTTCTACTATTTTATTTTATATTTGAATTATTATTTTTAGGAATAAATTATAACCTATCCCAAATAATCAATATTATTTTATATTTAATGACCGGGTACATGTGTTATATTGATTACTTTTATTTTATAGAACCATAATCGAAAAATGAAGATAGAGAATTGGAGAAAATAAAAACTGTTTAAGTCATGAAATTGGAAAAAATGATGTAAAAATTCAGTTCGCATCACCAAAGAAAAGGAAACTGACATTTTGAAAATAAACCACTGGCTTAAGTGGAATTTCTTCATGAAAATGATAATGAATAGAGATTATAAAACCAGTCATCATCATCTTATCTTTATTGTCATAAAAAATATGGTCCATATAGAAAGAATTAACATTATCAAATGATTAAATATAGATATTAGAGATTATGGGGGACTAAAATAAAGAAATTAAAGGGTATATTCTTTCATGAGATTCACCCCCTTAGTCATTAGAGTGATCATGATAGGAAAGAAACAAGTCCTTACATGGGAGATTAAACAACCAGAACCTACACAACAAGACTTGAATCATCATTTCAAGGGTAGTACAAAATTCAGATATTTATTTTATTTTTAATAAAATTATTTAGTTTTTTTAGAGAAAAAATAAAGAAGTTCAGTCAAACATTGAACTCTTGAACTCTAATTCTAATTTCAGAGACTTATGTTTCATTGGAAAATCATTATGCGTCTTTTCAATTTTCACTACAGATATGATTATATGCTTAAAAGTGCAAAATGAATGAGTAATTTTAATCGTGAAGGGAAGAAATTAACAAATAATTTTGTGGGAATATGTTGATTTTTTAAATAATAATATTATTAGACTATACTTGTTTTTAATTTATAAAAATTTTATGAAAAAGTCTTATTAATTTTTATATATCTATGAGTAGTTCTTCCAATCCATATGTTTTCATCCTAGAGAAAAATTATATATAAAATATGTCCCATTTATGTATATATCTTATTTAATGATAAACCCATGAATATTATTAGTCTAGAGCATTTTTGGAATCTTAATAAATCCTTGACTTTACAGAATGAATTTCAACATCATTGAAACAAATATATTATTTATCCCTTTTATCCATGGTCCAACCTTACCATCAGTCCTACATTTCTTTCACAGAATATATGAATGGAATTGGTAGGAAATGATCCATTATAATATCTTATTATATCAATTCCTACCCTAATTTTGATAAGTTTCATTATATTCAAAATACTAAGTGTGGGTGAGGTTGTACTCTTTGGTTAGGGATGTAATTTATTGAATATATTTTGGTGTTTTCAATTGATTTTGACAGAGGCCACGTGATCATTCAAATTAAATTATTATTTAACTCTCTTACAAAAAAACCAAAAATATTAAAAATAGTAACAAAAATAAATAAAATAATGTTTTGGGTTGGGTCTTGAGATGATAAAAACCCACATTTTCCAAAGAGTTTATTTTTATCATATGAGTTGAGGTGTTAGATGTGAGATTTATCTTGAGAAAAAAAATTATGATGACAAATAAATAAAAAAATAAAAACTAAAAAACTAAAAAAAATTCTACTAATGGTGATTGATTAATTATTCTAACATTTATCATGTTCTCTCCTTGATATTTGGGGAATGGGGAGATGACATTTTTAGTCACATTTAATTAATATTTTCATCTAATATTATGTTGTACAGTGAATAGTCATAACTTCTACTTATGCTTATTTCTACTCATTATCAACCAAACCTAATGCTTAATGACTGTGGAACCTTAAAACAAAGCACCAGTCATTTAATTTGATTTATATCTTTATATGGTGGAGATTATAGATTTCTTTCAAGCCTATCTAATGTGAAATGTACTTCAAGTTTATCCATAATTCGAGTTGTATTTTTACCATGATTTTTCAGTAAAAATAATTCAATTTAAGGGAAATTTAAAATTGAATTCACAAGAATGAATAAATATGAAATAAAATTCTAATAAATGTGAGGCATTTTTTTTCTCAAAGAGGAAAAGTAAACTGCATGAGTGGATTTATTTCATTGAATAATGAGTAGTTTAAGGAATTAATTTATATGATATTCCAAAAAATTAATTTATATTGTGACACATTTTTTCCTCTGTTTTAAATTTTTTTAAATGATGTTTTTTTGTGAGGTGTTTCAGATTACATGTTCGAGAAAAAACATGTTCTAAGTGTGGGGTAAATGATAGAGTCATATATTTTGTGCTAATTTTAATATAAAGTATTATATTTTTATAACTTAATAGATTATTCATGATGTAAAGTAATTTATTTTTTAAATTAGTTTAGGATACCATGTTTGGAAGAAAACAACAAAAAATTGATGAATTTTACATGAAGATCTTGTCCCAAAAAATATAACATGACAAGAATGAAGTACATGGATTAAAATTGAATGAATGGTCTAAAATAGGGAAAAATATTATCAAAACTCAAATTCACATCATGAATTTCAATCCTAAAATGATCTTCAATGGCATACATGAAATCAATAAATGTTGTAAAGAAAAATAATCATTAATTAAGTAACCTATATGGGTTATAATGCGAAAAATATTATTAGACCATAACCTAAAACACAATCACTAAAAAATAGGATCACATTGTTTACTAAGATTTTATATGTTTGTACTCTCGCATTTCACATCACGAAATCATTATTCACAATGTGAAAAACTAATCCAGACATAAAAATAATAAGATTTGACATAAAAACAGTAGAAGAAAACTTTTTAAAATTTATGATCATTGTGAATAATTTTTTTTAATTTATTGTCTCAATAATGGTTCTTGGGGTTTCACTTTATCCCCATAAATATAGTGATATTGGTAGCTGTAATTTAATAGTTCTTGAGGATTTTCAGTTGTGTTGTGAAATTGGGATACTACTACTTTAGGTTTTCTTTTCAATTTTTATTTTCAATTTTTTTGTATTTAATGATTATTCTTATTTCTATTATGTTTCTACCTATTCTTCTTCCAGTATCCTTAATCATTTATCTATCCTCCCATCTTCCTAGGTGATGTACTTTAAAAATAAAACACATGCGACAACACCATGGCTTGGCCTTAGGGAATGATGGGTGACATTATAAATTATTGTGATTTAAATTTTAATGTGCTTTAATTTAATTTTTATTAAATGAGAGTGATGTTCAGGTATATATACATCATCCACCAGGACTTTTATATCAAATTAATTCTAATTCTAAACCATGTATTGTTGAAATTTAAGGTACCATGGTTGTTTGTTTGGAATGATAAAAATATCATTCAATGTTGGGTGTATAAATCCATGTTTGGTGGGATGAAATGTATAATTACATTTAATTATAAAGGATACCTAATAACCAAAACCTTAGAAAATAATATTATATCCCAAATTCATTTTTTTAATCTACATTAAGTTTAATTTTTTTGTATTATATTTCACTGCTTTCCCAAAAAAATCATTAATATTTTAAATAGTAGAAACAATAAAAGAAGTAGATTAGTTGAACTAGAATTAATTATTTTTTAAATTAGAATGATATTAATGTGAGTTGACCATGGATAGCCTCTATGAAAATTTAGGAAAATAACGAACCTTATATATGGCCATACAATAAGAACATAAAATGTTTTCCTCATTTCTATAAAACTAAAAATTTAAAAGATCCTAAAATTACAATAAATTCTAACCCCTATTATAAATTATTTAATTAAGGGTGGTTTATGTTTTGGGTTATTATAATATAAATGAATTAATTTAAATGGTCCTTGATGTTCGCAATATTCGTAAAGTAGGAAAATATCATTGCTAATAAATTATCCTTATTAGGAATATTCTGGGATATGCACTATATAAAATATTCCTTTTTCTTATAACCCAATATTTACTCACCTTCTATTGTAACTTTTTGATAATATTTTAGGGTATTATTTCTATAAGATCATATGAATTATTATTATATTGTTTATAAAAGCACTCAATATCACATTGGACGCTTACATTTTAGTTCTTATAGAAATCTTCAATACATTAAAATCTTATCTTAAATTATTTATTATCTTTTATTGTGGGTATTTCCATATTTTAATATATTTCTACATGATTTTAAACTAGTTCTATTGAAATATATCATTTATTTCATCACTATAAATTGAAAGAATATGAAAAAATTAATTGGATATTGTGATAATAGCCTTCTAGACATATCATTTCATGAATTTAAACATAATAAAACATCATATTACAAACCAAGTTCCATAAAGTCGATTGTATTGGAAGACCATGTATATAAGACTAAAAACAAGGGATTAAATAAAACATTTATTTATTTAATATTTCTAAAGTTCTCCAAAATTCCATTGTGATCATATATCACCATAGGACAACCTGGAGATAACATGAACAGAGGGATGAGATAAAAAGACCATTAAGGGAATAAACATTAGAATAAAGCTTTAACACAATGGTTATAAGGCATGACATAATGATATAAAATGGAATGGAACATATGGAATAATAACTTATAAACATGGGATCATACATACATGGATTCATAGTAATGAGGAAGAAACATATAAAATGACTTTAACACGATTGAAGGCTCATTTCATATAAAGGAGAACAAGTCAAGGTTAACCACCAAGACTATTGAAAATGGTAGCACGCTTCAAGGCTAACTACCAAGACTATTTCACATAATGTCACATGAGACTGAAAATTACCTTATTCATTAGAGCCATATCTCAGTACACCCATCATAACCTTTCCATGAATATTCTTTCCACATACAGAATCATACACAATTAATCACACATAAACATAAGGGTACCCATGGAAGGAAATGGGTATCATAATCATGTCATAAAACATAATAAATGGGAGTATCATACAAGTGTCAATGAAAGGAATGAATTAGAACATAAATGGACATTCATAAGGTAAAATAGGAATATATTATGGTACGTGATGTCAATCATAATTGGTAACATATAAAATGTGTATTTAAGAAATTTTAGCATTAAAACATTTTAGTGCGTTTTAAGGAAAATAATAAAGAAAAATTAAAATTGAAAAGTGAATAATATTTTTTATAAAACCAAAATTTAAATAATAATGTTTTCATAATAAAAATACGGATTTCATCAATACAATGGGGGCTTAAAACATAATTTATAATGTACATGAAAATGGGTAAAAATTCAGGAAGTCCCCTAAAACGATTTTTCTTATAAAGAAGTATTGAGGAGTGAACCACTTAAAAACATGTAAAACCTAAAATATAATGATTAATGGTCCTTGATAAATGAGTTTGGTGCATGTATAAATAATTTATAAGATGTACATAAAATTAATTTATAACATCATTTGGGAAAAAAGAAGGATAGAGAAACTCAATGGAATAATAGAGGTTCGGATCGAGTCCCTTACCTTAAGCCCGAAGGTGTTCTCCACTTAATATTAATGTAAAGGATAATAAAATAAAATTAATTAATTAGTATTTATATAACATCTGATTCATTTAATTGATTTATTATAGCCTTATTAAGTTCACTAATGATCTTTTGGATGGGTTAATAGGTTCAATTTCATTGTATGGGAGTGTTTGTTTCCTTTGTTTTCATTATTGGTTTACATATATACATGTAAAGATAATTATGTAAGATGAGGATAGTTGTGAAAAATTTAAGTTTTAGGTTATTAGTGAACATACATTATATTACATGGTTATAAATTTCATTTGGTTATTTTTAGTGAATATGAATCATTATATAAAACATTAATGATAACCGTTTGGGTTAATTGGTAGTTTTTTTATCACAAAAAACTCAATTTTCATTTTAAATTATTATCTTATAAAAAAAAAATTCACAGCCATAAATTATACATATTAAAATATTTATATTCTGGTAAAACCATAAAAATGGTTTCGTGACCATAATTGAAGATGTTAATAGAAATTGAAAACATGTCATACTTGAATGAGATAAATTTACACATCTTGGATGATGTTATCATTTCTAGTATAAAAGGAGGGGAAATGATAGATTATGATGAATTATTCCATAATCATAACAAAATTATAGTACATGTAAGGTACCAGGGTTATCAAAAAAAATTGATGAAAGGAGGCGAGGAAAGAAAAAGAAAGAAATGAACTGGAAAGAAAATAAAATAAATGAAAAGAGGAATTTACCTCTAGAATATATCTTCCTTGAGAACCTCTTTTGGGGAGAGTATTTTTCCTTTTGAAGATAAAAAAGTATTATGGACTCGGTAGAGGAGATTTAAAAGATATTTAAAAATAATTTGTACTAGGAACAAGGCTTGAGAGGTGTGAGGAGAGGAGGTAAAGAGGAGTGGTATTTATAGTGAATGAGAGGATGGTTTTCTCAATAATTTATTCATTATTTTATTATTTTTCTTAAGAAAAGAAATAGGTAGGATTCTTGTGACCAAAAATAGTAATTGGGATTGTGATTTTTAGATAATGGACTAACATCAGCCATACATCATCTTATGACATCATAATTCATTTATTTAGCATTTATCCGAAATTATTTTATTTCACTACTCATAAAAAATTAAAGTATTTTAGAAAAAATCCAAAAATCATCCCGACATTTTTTAGATTTTTATAATTCAAAATTGAACAAATTTTTTCAAAAATTATTTTCAAAATGTGAGAAATTTAATTTTTAATTAAAATCACAATTTACTAGAAAAATACAAATTTTAAAATTAAACCTGCTTTTTTAACATTTTGAAAAATTAAATAAGGTCTCTTAAAATTATCTTATAATCATAAGTCGTCAAAGTAATTATTCAAGAATACATTTTATTAAAATAATTTTTAAAATTATTTAATTAATCATAAAATTATAATTAAATATACATGACTTATAAAAATACCAACACATAGTTAATATTTTTTAAAATATTTTCATACTAATACTGTGATATATTTATATCATATTATCACTTATAAGATTGATTAGTTTTTTATAATATCATTGGTGTGGTTACAATTTAATTGGACAATTTACTATTCATAAGGGTCACATTACTATTACAAAGGTCAAGTTACTACTTCATCGGTATACTTTTCTTAACTTCTATATATAGCTTTTGTTTCACTCATTCTTCATTCATAAGGTTTGTATTGTGTTCAATATGTAATATTTTATGACTATACTATAAGAGAAAATTATATTAAGGGAATTTGATTGATAAAATAGTTTGTCGTTACATTCTTCCCCCCTTATGAAATTCCTCCCTCAAAATTTCATTTTACATTTTAAGCCCTAAATTTGTGTTGGTAATTTTCCTTCATTTTCATCAACTAGATCCCATGTTACCTCTTCGTACTTCTGGCTCTGCCATAGTACTTTGACCAGGTGAGTATTTTTTTTCATAGAATTTTATCTCTATGATCCACGATCTTCACTGGTTTCTCCTTGTAAGAATGATCATTCTATAATAGTCCCAACTCTGAAGATTTTACATGTGAAGGATCTCATATGTACTTCCATTAGAGGGGTACATGGAAGTCATCAAATACTTAACACATGGTAGGTGAAAGTGCTAATCGATAGGCCAAAACACTAACACGATCAAGAATCTCAAAGAGACTGATGTACCTAGGAAATAACTTTGTTTCTCTCTAATCCTTATGACCTTCCTCAATGGAGATATGTAAACGAATACCATGTCTCGAAATTTGAACTCAAGGTCCCATCGACGATTCTCTACATAACTCTTCAATAAACATTGGGCTACCTTGATGCGTTGCTGAATGGTTTTCACCTTGTCTACCATTTCATCGACCATTTCATGTCCTAGTAGCTTATGCTCACCAACATCATCCCAAAATGTCGTTGTTTGACACCTTTTCTCCTAAAGGTCTTCATATGGTGCCATTCAGATGCTGGAGTGGAAACTATTATTGTAAGATAATTCGACTAGTGGAAGATATTTGTCCCAGAAACCTTTTAATTCTATAGAATCCAAACTCAACATTTCTTCTAGGGTAGGAATAGTTTTCTCAGATTGGCCATGAGTTTGAGGATGATAGGCAGTACTGATGTTCAGTTCATTGCTTAGAGCACAGTAGAGACTTTTCTAAAACATTGAGGTGAGACTTGGATCTCTATAGGATATAATAGATAATGGTACTCTATGATTCCTTAACACTTATTTGATATATATTTTTGCAAGTTGATCCAATGAGAAGTCCTCTCGAATTTTGATAAAGTGATTTGTCGTTGTAAGGTGATCCACAATGACCCATATAGCATTGTTTCCTCTAGATGTCCTTGTAAGTCTAGTGACAAAGTCCATGGTAAGAATTTCCCACTTCCATGTTGGTATGGATAGTGGTTGCATCATCCCCTTATAATTTTTTATTTTCGCCTTAAATTTTTTACATAAATTTCACCTGGATGTATGTTAAGAAATCTCCTTCTTCATATTGTTTTACCAAAATTTCTCTTGAAGGTCTCATTACATATTTGTGCTCTCTATCTGAATGGTAAAGTTTGAGCTTTTTGTGTCATTTAGAAGCTCCTCCAATATTTATGGATTAGATGGTACACATAATCATGTCCCAAAACATACAACTCATTCATCATCAATCTTGAACTCAAAGGATTTCCCATTTTTTATAGATTCTACTCTTTTTGAATTTCAAAATCATTTCTTTGAGCATTCATTATTTTCTCTATGACGGATGGTTGAAAACCCATTTGATAATGGAACGATGATATTTATCCCTTAATTATTCCCATGTCCATCCTTTGAAAATATAATATGATTCAATATTTTTCAACTCTCATAATTGATAAAGATGAAAGATCCTTTGAACATAGAGAATATTCCACCTTATTTGCCTTACCAGGATGGTAGTGGATTGAGAAGAGATAATCCTTGATGAGCTATAACCATATTTTCTAGAACGTATTGTGCTATTTATGTGGGAATATATATTTTAGACTCTTGTGATCAGTATATATCTCACAATTCTCCCCATAAAGATATTAATACTTCCATATTTTCAACATAAAGATCACATCATCCAACACCAAATCATGTGTGGGATAGCTTTTCTCTTGGATTTTCAGTTTCATGGAAGTGTATGTGTTCAATTTATCATTTTTTATTAGTACATAGCCTAAAAAATTCTTTAAATCATCAATATTCACCACAAAGAGTTCTACACTTATCGAGAGTGTGAGTATTGGTTTAGTGATAAGTCTATTTTATATCTCCTTAATGCTTTTTTCACATTCCTGAGTCCTGAAAAACGTCACTCCCTTCCATATCAGCATGGTCATTGGGTTTTATAGTCATGAAAAGTTCTTTAAAATTAATCAATAATACCTAGCTAGACCCAGAAAGCTACAGATATCCATTAAATATGTTCTCTTTGACCACTCTTCAATTGCCTTTGTCTTGGAAGGGTCCATAGATATTCCATTGCTAGAGATAAAATTCCCAAAAAAAGATACTTCCTCCACATAGAACCAAAATTTACTATACTTTTCATACATTTTCTCCCTTCACAAATTCATCAACACAGTATTCAAATGCTCCTCGTGTTCTTCCTTTCTCTTGGATTAAATCAGACTATCATCGATAACGACTTCCACAAATTTGTCGAGGTAATATATATAGACTATATTTATTAAATCCATGAATTTTTTTGGAGAATTATTGATTCTAAAGGGAATCACTATGAACTAATATTGTCCATACTTCATTCGAATGTCAGTTTTGGGAATATCTTCCTTCATCACCTTTTATTAGTGATATCCCGGCTAAAGGTCCATTTTAGAGAAATAATTAGCCCCATGTAGCTGATCGAAAAAGTCATCTATCAAAGGCATGGGATACATGTTATTTATCATAATTTTATTGAACTCCCAATAATCCATGAAAAGGAACATTGATCCATCCTTATTCATAACAAAGAGGACTGGTGCACCCCATGGAAGAGCACTCGGGAATATAAACCCCTCCTCCAAATTCTCAGGTAACTACTTATTCTACTCTTCATGTTCAACAATGGAAATTCAACAAGGTTTATTTTATATAGGTATGGATCCTGTAATATGTTCAATTGATAAATCAATCTATCGGTCAGGGGGATTACTAGGAAATTCTTCAGGTAATACATTAGTGTAATCCCTCATGATGGGCATATCTTCGAGAAGCATCCTCTCCTTTGTCTAAATCATTTTAGATAGATATGAATGCTCATAATGGAGAAATATCTATATAGGAGACAATTATTCTGAAGTATATTCATCTTCCTCATTAAAATTTTAATGAATTAGAGCATGCTTCAGGATGTGAATTTGATATCTCTTTCCAGCTAGTTGATATTGGCTTCGTATAAAGATAGGCAATCCATGCAAAAGATAACATAAATCTCTACTAAAGGAAGTATGTTGAGATTACATGGGAGTTTTAGTCGACAAGCATTAACTATGTAGGAGTTATATACACTGGATACAATAATTTCCCCATTCACAGTTCTCACAGACAACTCAACCTCTAAATTTTGAGGTGGTGTTTGAATAGTTCTACTAAACATTCAAGATATGAATGAGTACTCAGAACCAGAATCAAATAGTACGTTCTCTATTCTTGAATGAATAACTAGAATACCTATCACTAAATCATTTTACAACTCCACCTTAGTAGTAGTGATATAATAATCCCTTCCTTGTTTCCATGGATGACTTTTTTGATTTCCATTGACAACCATTGTCTTAGAGAATTGTTTCGCACAATTCCCAAGTTCCTTGTAGTTGTATCATGTAACTAAATTCTTAGTGTTGACCCGAACCTTCATTTCTTCGTCAACATTAGTGGGATTCTTCATATCCCTTTAGTGGTTTTTTTCTAGATGTCATATTCTTCCACATTTTAAGCAATTCTTGGTTCCCTTTAGACAGTTCGAAGGATGTTTGTTCCCACAATTCTGACATGTGGGATGTTTAATCTTTTTTCCATCAGGGTATTTATTTACCAAACCAACCATATTATACTCAAATTTCTCTTTTTTTCACCGGTCCCATGAGACCATTGAGATTCATAAATCTCCATCTCAACATAAAGGTCATAAGGGACAGTCCCGTCATAACTTTTGAAGTCCCGAATTGCCACAACTGTTCATAAACTCAGCTTTAGACCACTTAAGAAGTAATCCACCTTTATTTATGTATTCATGAAGAAGTAAAAGGTGTATCTTAAAATCCTTTTGATGTTTTATTCATAATCCTCGGTGGAATAATCTTCATTCTTCTAGAGTCTAACGAACTTTCTTTCCATCTTGATATGGAGGGTCTGGAGGAAATATTTATTTAAAAATATTTTCCTGAACTCCACCTAATATATTGAATCAATTTCCTCCAGGGACTTCGTATTCTTGATTTGTTTCCACCAATAATATACTTCTCCATCAAAATTATTGATTAACAGCACACCAATCTCTAATACTGAGCACTGGTGGTCATAGAATACGTTTTCAATTGAGTTATTCTACTATTCTATGAGGAGGGTATTAGAAGATCCACTAAACATGGAAGATATTTCTATATGAATTATTCAATGAAAACATGATCATTCCTTACACTAAGAGGGAATTCCACATGATTCAGGTTAATATTCATAACATTAGCCAGCTGAGAAAGTACTGTCATTATGTTCAGAGCACCAGTTATAAGGCCCAGGCCTTAAACATCACTTAATCATGAGTTATTTAAATATTACAGATTGAGGATATTTTCAGGTTTAGAGTTTTAGAGAATTAGATCATAAATCATGCATTACATTCCACATTTCAACAAGGTGGTCATATAAAAGACAGTATTCATTTTTTCCATCAAAGGAGACATATTCAAAATAAAAAATGGATTATTTCTGTAGAGACCCAAAGATTAACCTACATGGACGTTACATTACTTTTGCGGAATACTTAATACATAAAAAAACAGACACACAAAGACCGTAATAGTTTAGTGTCTTTTGAAACTCGGAATATAATCTTCTAAACGTGGTGAATGATCTTCAACATCTCCCATAAAGATCATCCCTTTTTTTAACTAAAACCTTTCTTTATATCCTGGGGAAAAGAAAACATAAAAGGGTGAGCTCAAATGCTCAGTAAGGGTAAACAAAAGAAATAACAATAACATCATATTCGTAAGAACATAACATTTTGGAAATATTAACCTGCAAAAGAGATCATAATATCATAACATGGGATAAATCATAGTAGTGAAATGTAATCCCAATAATCATAACATAAAACATGAAACTTTGTGGCATACACACATAATCATAGAGAATCATTTATTATTAGTCAAGACTCATTGCCAAGACTATCTTAGTGGACAAAGCCCATTTCTGAACTGAGTTCACTCCTCGTTTCAGTCCTGTTTCACTGAACCTGTATAACCTACCATTCCAGCCTTGTCTATCTCATGAGATATAAAATCATTACCCAATGAATTGGAGGGAGATATAGGTCCCACCCATCTCATAATGATACCATTCTTATGTGTGCCACAAAATCAGAAAATACCATACATCATAGCATAACCCATGTAATAAAAATGGGAATCTTAAACATCATGACATCATAAACCAATTCATATAAGATAAAGGAATTCATAAAAATATTTCCATCACAACATAATAAAATCCATGTAATAATAGGGATATAAAAATAACCCTATATTATATTAGATGGAAAATAATTTTGATAAAACACTTGAACTCCATTCTTGAGGAAAATATCCTTTCTACTTCAAAAATACTTTTCCTTTCTTAACATGTCGTACAATTATAAACAAAAAGAAGTTGATTAAAAATAAACTTGAAAAATTGTAAAGGAAGCTTCTGGGAAATAATGTTTTAAAAATGCATTCATTCCATATAAGTTGAAAAAACATTCTTCGTATTTTTTTCAGAAAAGTCAAAAAGTACCTCTTACGAAAAACGACAAAAGATTCCTTTCATATCCTTTACTAAAAACTCACCGAAGGGTAAAATTGGATTTAAACAATTGTAGGTGGATGGTAATAATATTAACTATTGAGGAAACATGGATGTGGATGATAAAATACACCCCAGTAAATGCCAAAGTATAAACAATCTCAGATAAAAATGAGATTGTGATATTTCCCTTACCTTAGGCCCGATATGCTTTGTACGTGTCCGAACCTCCTCTTATTTGAAGTGCTTCTTTTAGACCACCTTTTAGGGAACTAAAATGGGTCTTTGAAGAAGACCAGAACCTCTAGGATGTTTCTAGAGAAGTGGAGAGAATAAATTGGTAGGGGTTGGCCGAGCATGAAGGCTCAAATTGGTGTGAGGAAGAGAGGGAGGGGGTGCCCTTTTATAAGGGAGGAGAGGGGCACCTTTGGAATAACTAAAAATATTATTTTATTATAAAGCCAAATTCCATTTTAATTAGCTCCAAATTGATTTATTTCGAAGCTAAGTTAGGGATGGGTCTAAATCCTCTCATCCAATAGAATTTAGACAAGTTTAGGTTCCTATTTTAACCTTATCATTTATATTTAACTTTAAGTTAGTTAATTTTACTTTTACCATGTCTTCTTTTTTTCTTACACTATAAGGTTAATAATCTTACTATATCAAGACAAACGAACCCCAAGTTGTATATTATTAATATATATAACCTTATCTATGTAATTTTGCCGAACCTTATATTTTTAGGAATAAAATAACAATTAATAATAAAATATTTGTTTTAAAAACTATTTTATGTCAATTTTGACACTATTTAGTAATTGATTTTTGTGAAAATCATAACAGAATGATTAGTTCAAAAAATGTTAATTAAATCAATACTAAGATGTCATATTAACCTAGAAAATTAGTGTAACTCATAAAAAGTCTCAAATTAAATTTATTTGGGTATTTATAACATCAATTATGTCAATATTTCATTAATAAGATAATTACTGCATCATCTTTGTGTCATAAATAAATTAAATTATTTAATGTCTAAAAATTAAAAATAAAATACCATTATGTGGGAAATATTTTTAGATTTCTAATGAGTATTTATAGTCGAATTTATCTTATGTATAACCCTATATTAAAAATGATTTACTTATTAAACTTTGATTTTAACTATTTTAACCCTTCTTTAAATAAAATAATAATAAATGTCTTAATCTAATCCAAGTGGGCCTAAATGATCATATTTTATTCCTAAGGTTGTTTGTGGTTGAATTACACTTATCCAATAGAATTAGGACATGTGTTAGGGTAATAATAATAACATTTTTACCCTTAATTACCTTATTTACTTTTAACTGTGGTAAAAAAGTAAAAAGTTACTATTCACCAAAAATTATTTCCATCTCATTGAACCACATTTTACTTACTAACATCAACCGTGTCTCTCAGATTTTTGAAATTCCACTCACAGATGTGGTAAAATAAAGTTTTATGAAAAATTCATTTTTTTAACTACCACTTAGTGGTTTCACTATTCATCAAAAAATGAAAGTTTCCAGAAAAATACCAAAAATTAGGCCTAAGATATATTTGATATTATGAACAAAAAAATGATGTCTATTTTACCAAATTCAAAACATATCAGTTGCATTAATTAATTTAAAAATTAATTCCCGTCGTCAGAACAAATAGCGGGTTCTTAAGAGATAATAACTATCAAAAGATTGACACTTGTTTATGTCTGGTTTAAATATAGAATTACATCCAATGACCGATATTGTATTAAATTGTAAAAATGTATTATAAATATACTTTACAACCAATAAAATTAATAATTTATCATTATTAATTATTTCTATTAAAAAGGTTGTTTTTAATTAAAATTTAGTAATTTTCACTATTCATCAGAAAATGAAAGTTATCCGAAAAGTACCAAAATTTCACCCGAAGCTAATTTCGATATTCCGAATCCAAAAATGAAGTCCATTTTGAAAAATAAAATTTTCAAAATTTCAAAAAGTGGTTATTACTATTCATAACGGCTAGTTTTAAGCATATCGTTGTTTAGTGAAACTCGGTATTGCGTACTACACACGCTATCGAGGAAGGTCGTGATTGCGTTTAATGCAGGGTAAGTCAAGGATGTGTGTTGTGAAAGCTCCTTTTGGTGTAGCGTAGAACACAAGACATTAATGAAATTAAAAAGAAAATTTTTCATAAAATCTCGGGGTGTTACATTCTACCCCCCTTAAAATGAATTTCGCACTCGAAATTCGTCAGGGTTATAAATGGTTTACTATTCGAAATTTTCATTGATAGAAACCCACATCGTAAAAAGGAATACTAAAACCAATCATTAAAAACAAAATTATGAAACGTAACAGTTACCCAAATAAACTAATCACTGGGTTTCCACATAGGTGAAAATATGGATCTGAAAGAGAAATCTAACCATCATGTTCTAATGGAGAGTGGTACAGAAAATGGCTATGGAAAAGCCAGCAATCAGAAAGCCATAAATTTGTGATGATCTAAGGTACCATCTGATTTATCAGATATAAGAGCACTAGGACAACATTTTTGGTTTTCAAGATCGTTTCCCTAAAGTTGATCAAATTGGAATTAGAAGAAATACTTTCGTGATTTTAGTATAGTCTCACCGTTGGTCGTTCTTTGGACAATTTCCACTTCATCTCTTAAAGAAATGAAGTTTAATTTGTCATTCGTGATGTGTTAGCAGATCATGTGATAAAATGATGGGCCATTCCATCTGTCTCAAACAAAAGGTTAGAAAAGTTATCAAAAAATACATAAGTCCATCTATAGTGAGATTAATGATATATGGTTCCTAAAATGGACTTATACTTCATATATCATACTGCTTAATATAATAAAACTTGTTTCTACTAAATAGGGACTTCCTTTAGGCCAGTGGTAGGTGATAAAGGCCAGTCGCACTTCGGTTGTGGGTTCGATTCCCACGGCCTTGTCCGACGTGATGGGCTGTCGCCCATCCTGCAGGTTGTCCTTTTTCTAAAACTATATTACTATAACATCCCATCAATTATATCGAAAAAACTTCTATCCTTAAACAATACTAACTTATGTCCAACATAATCCATTCCAATCTTTAGGCTTATCCATAATACTGCAGTCCACTCTCATAATACAATGAAAACGATTACTAGAGATTTAATACCATCGTTGGTCCCCATATATCATAAGATATGTCTTGTTGGTCTCATTCCAAACATTAAAAGGCCTTAATCATGTATTCTCTTGAATACCCATTGAACCTTAGTGAAAACATGAATGCAGTTAAAAGTTAACACTTTCCACATACCAAAATCCTCAAAATTCTATATACTCAAACCATGATATCACTTAGTCCTTATATCAATCATGAAATCATGAATACTGTCAAACATTTCGTTTTTCCTTGTCCCTTCATTATGCGCATATCATCTTTTTTCCAAAAAATATCTCAATCACTTTCCATGGTTACCGGTACCATAAAATTATTGAAACCACAATAGACCAATACATAAATATTCTAATATTCCACAATACTATATACAACATTATTTTGTAATCCCATTACATAAACACTTAATCATTCACCACATCATTATCATATTCAACATCGCCAATGGTGATCACATGTGACTTCCCTTTGTCATTTTCCTTAAGTGGTTGCTCATGTCGATCATCACTAACCCTTGGATTAGGACATTCATTAGCATAATTCCCCATTTCCTTGCACTTGAAGCATTGAAGTGTAGTAGGTTCATTATGTGTATCCCTTCCTTTGTTTGCATCATTAGACATCTTCTTCCCATCATTGCGGCATTCAAATTCCCGATGACCTTCCTTTCCACATTTGAAACATTTACTTGTCCCTTTAAGACAATCTCCACCATTCTTCTTTCCACACTTTGAGCATAAGGAAACATTCATCTTCTTTTCACCATTATTCTGAGATTTCTCCTTGAACTCCATCTTTCGTTTCTTGTCAAAACTATGAGATGGATAAGTAACACCAACTTCCATTTCTACCTTTATAGCACAACACACAATTTATTCATAGCTACTGAAGTCTCTTATAGCTAATGCCCTTCAATGATTTGGTTTTACACCACTGAAGAATCGATCAACTTTACTTTCAGGTCGGATGATAAATCCATATTCATACGTTGCAAGCCTTGTAAAATTCACTTCGTATATACCAACAGATTCATCATCATTTTTCTTTAGTTCAAGAAACTCCTTCTCCATCTTTGTTGGAAGAATACTAGGGAAGTACTTATTGAAAAACAAGTTCTTGAACTCGTCCCATTCCATGGAATCAATTTCATCTCTTTGCCTCGTATTCTTGATAATATTCCACCATTGATCAGCTTCACCTTCCAAGCGATATACTACTAAGATGCCTTTATCATGTTCAGAACATTGAAGAACTGAAAATATCTTTTTAGTGGTACTGATCCATTGTTCAGCAACAAGTGGATCAGAAGACCCACTAAAATAAGGTGGACGTTGCCTCATGAAGGACTCAATAGAGTATTGTTCCCTTATCTGCTCATTTGGATGTCCAGAATGATTCATAGCTTGTGTAAGTATAGCAATAAGATTTTTCACTCCATATCCCATAACATTTGTTTGTTCAGGAGGACGATCATTGCATTGTCCATTGCATTGATCAACACGGTTCCTTCGGGTTCCAGCAATCGTCTAAAACCCAAAAAGAATAGTGTAAGAGGCAAAAATCATGCTAGGGAAAACAACATAATAAGGGGGGAGTACCTTCAATATCTAACATCTTAGGTTTAATTCTAAGATCGTTAGCGACATTCTAGGACTATAACCTATACTTATACTTATCCTTAGGGACATCCCTAGACATACCTTAGAAATATCTCTAGGGATATCAGTAAAGTTCTCGCATCCTAGTTTCCAAAGGTTGACTAAACCATTCCTCTGATACCAACTGTAGAGACCCAAATATTAACATACATGGACGTTACATTACTTTTTCGGAATACTTAATACATAACAAAAACAGTCACACATGGACCGTAATAGTTTAGTGTCTTTGGAAACTTGGAATATAATCTTCTAAACGTGGTGAAAGATCTTCAACATCCCCCATAAAGATCTTCCTTTTTTTTTACCTAAAACCTTTCTTTATATCCTGGGGAAAAGAAAACATAAAAGGGTGAGCTCAAATGCTCAGTAAGGGTAAACAAAAGAAATATCAATAACATCATATTCATAAGAACATAACATTTTGGAAATCTTAACCTGCAAAAGAGATCATAATATCATAACATGGGATAAATCATAGCAGTGAAATGTAATCCCAATAATCGTAACTTAAAACATGAAACATTTTGGAAAACACACATAATCATATAGAATCATTTCTTATTAGTCAAGAATCATTTCCAAGACTATCTTAGTGGACAAAGTCCATTTCTGAACCGAGTTCACTCCTCGTTTCAGTCCTGTTTCACTAAACCGGTATAACCTACCGTTCCAGCCATGTCTATCTCATGAGATATAAAATCTTTACCCAATGCATTGGAGGGAGATATAGGTACCACCCATATCATAATGAAACCATTCTTATTTGTGCCACAAAATCAGAAAATACTATACATCATAGCATAACCCATGTAATAAAAATGGAATCTTAAACATCATGACATCATAAAACAATTCATATAAGATAAAGGAATTCATAAAAATATTTCCATCACAGAATAATCAAATCCATGTAATAATAGGGATAGAAACATAACCCTATATTATCTTATATGCAAAATAATTTTGATAAAACACTTGAACTCCATTCTTGAGGAAAATATCCTTTCTACTTCAAAAACAGTTTTCCTTTTTTAACATGTCGTACAATTATAAACTAAAAGAAGTTGATTAAAAATAAACTTGAAAAATTGTAAAGGAAGCTTCTTGGAAATAATGTTTTAAAAATCCTTTCATGTCTTATATGTTAGAAAAACATTCTTTGTACTTTTGTCGGAAAAGTAAAAAAGAACCTCTTACGAAAAACGACAAAAGATTCCTTTCATATCCTTTACTAAAAACTCACAGAAGGGTAAAATTGGATTTAAACAATTGTAGGTGGATGGAAATAATATTACATATTGAGGAAACATGGATGTGGATGATAAAATACACCCCAGTAAATGCCAAAGTATAAACAATCTCAGATAAAAATTAGATTGTGATATTTCCCTTACCTTAGGTCCGATATGCTTTGTACGTGTCCGAACCTCCTCTTCTTTGAGGTGCTTCTTTGAGACCTCCTTTTAGGGCACTAAAATGTGTCTTTGAAGAAAACCAGAACCTCTAGAATGTTTCTAGGGAAGTTGAGAGAAGAAATTGGCAGGGGTTGGCCGAGCTTGAAGGCTCAAAGTGGTGTGAGGAAGAGAGGGAGGGGGTTCCCTTTTATAAGGGAGGAGAGGGGCACCTTTGGAATAACTAAAAATATTATTTTATTATAAAGCCTAATTCGGTTTTAAATAGCTCCAAATTGAGTTATTTATAAGCTAAGGTGGGTATGGGTCGAAATCATCTCATCCAATAGAATTTAGACAAGTTTAGGTTCATATTTTAACCTTATCATTTATATTTAACTTTAAGTTAGATATTTTTACTTTTACCGCGTCTTCTTGTTTTCTTACACTATAAGGTTAATAAACTTACAATATAAAGCCAAACGAACCCCAAGTTCTTTATTATTAATATATATAACCTTATCTAAGTCATTTGGCTGAACCTTAGATTTTTAGGAATAAAATAACAACTAATAATAAAATATTAGTTTTAAAAACTATTTTATGTCAATTTTGACACTATTTAGTAATTGATTTTTGTGAAAATCATAACAGAATGATTAGTTCGAAAAAAGTTAATTAAATCAATACTAACATGTCATATTAACCTATAAAATTAGTGGTATTCATAAAAATTCTCAAATTACATTTATTTGGGTATTTATAACATCAATTATGTCAATATTTCATTAATAAGATAATTACTTCATCATCTTTGTGTCATAAATAAATTAAATTATTTAATGTCTAAAAATTACAAATAAAATACCATTATGTTGGAAATCTTTTTAGATTTCTAAAAAGTATTTATAGTCGAATTTATCTTATGTATAACCCTATATTAAAAATGATTTACTTATTAAACTTTGATTTTAACTATTTTAACCCTTCTTTAAATAAATTAATAATAAATGTCCTAATCTAATCCATGTGGGCCTAAATGATCATATTTTATTACTAAGGTTGTTTTTGGTCGAATTACACTTATCCAATAGAATTAAGACATGTGTTATGGTAATAATAATAACATTTTTACCCTTAATTACCCTATTTAATTTTAACCGTGGTAAAAAAAAGTAAAAAGTTACTATTCACCAAAAATTATTTTCATCTCATTGAACCACATTTTACTTACTAAAATCAACCGTGTCTCTCGGATTTTTGAAATTCCACTCACAGAAGCGGTAAAATTAAGTTTTATGAAAAATTCATTTTTTTTAACTACCACTTAGTGGTTTCACTATTCATCAAAAAATGAAAGTTTCCAGAAAAATACCAAAAATTAGGCCTAAGCTATATTTGATATTATGAACTCACAAATGATGTATATTTTACCAAATTCAAAACATATGAGTTGAATTAATTAATTTAAAAATTAATTCCCGTCGTCAAAAAAATAGCGTGTTCTTAAGAGATAATAACTATCAAAAGATTGACACTTGTTTATTTCTGGTTTAAATGTAGAATTACATCCAATGACCGACATTGTATTAAATTGTAAAAATGTATTATAAATATACTTTAAAACCACTAAAATTAATAATTTATCATTATTAATTATTTCTATTAAAAAAGTTGTTTTTAATTAAAATTTAGTAATTTTCACTATTAATTAGAAAATGAAAGTTATCCGAAAAGTACCAAAATTTCACCCGAAGCTAATTTCGATATTCCGAATCCAAAAATGAAGTCCATTTTGAAAAATAAAACTTACAAAATTTGAAAAAGTGGTTATTACTATTCATAATGGCTAGTTTTAAGCATATCATTGTTTAGTGAAACTCGGTATTGCATACTACACACGCTATCGAGGAAGGTCGTGATTGAGTTTAATGCAAGGTAAGTCAAGGATGCGTGTTGTGCAAGCTCCTTTTGGTGTAGCGTACAACACAAGACATTAATGAAATTAAAAAGAATATTTTTCATAAAATCTCGGGGTGTTACACTTCCGTGACACTTCCTCGACACTATCATCACATCATCCACGTTTCCCTTGACCTGTGAAAAACATTTCAAAAACATGGGATGAGCATAAAAACTCAGTAAGGGATATAATAGTACGGAATGAAAACATTAGTCCATGTATACATAAGAATTAATGAAATCATACTTTACTCATAAAACATTATCACTTTATCATACCTCATGAAATCATAAGACTTATGAATAACTCATAGAAAACATAATACCTAAAGGTAACTAGAGGCATTCATAACATTCTTACGTAGGGAGTAACCCTCTTGGTTACGTTTGGAATACCCATCACAGTATATTCCCTAAATCTCTTCAGAGAAACCTTATAATTTAACTCCTTCATGTTACCCAATGCATTGGAGAGCTATCATGGGATCAGATGCCCTTAGTTTATCACGGAACCACCCATCTTCATAAACAATTCCCAAGACCCATAATATAATCGTATCACATAAAACTTGTATAAAGGAAACATAAAATTTCCACATTTCAATCACAAGATATCAAAAACAAATTGATATCATAAAGACATTATCAGAACCATTTTCAATATCAAAATAACAGAAAAGTAAAACATGGTGTTTATTTTTCATTTAGAAAAAGTTTATGGCTTGTAGAGGAAGCCAAAACTGAAATAATGGTCACGGTGGCAGAGAAGTTGTTGTTACCGCATACTTATGACAAAAAATTCCCTTTTTTCATTTAATAAAACGCTTCGTATAAAAATATTATTTTTGAATAAAAGTCAAAGTCAAAGTATTTTATACACTGTATAAAAGAAAGTTGTGTATAAAACAAAATATGCCTCAATGAAAGGAGATTGAGACGAAGTCTCTTACCTCATGTACGAATTGACTCGATCGTTCTTTAATATCCTGAATAATAAACTAGAGTGAATTTATACTTGCTTCATATTCTTTCTCAAGTTCATTATTCCTTTTATATTAATTATTACCATGTTATGAACATTATGTAATTATTTAAGTTAATAACAGTCATTTTGTCGATCTTTGGTACTTGAGTCAAAAATAAAATTCTTATAGTTACAAGTTGTTCATGTGGTAAAATATCCATTATATACACAATTATATTCATGATTTAGATATCATATATATTATATATATCCAGTATATACATGCATTTATAATATTACATAACATTTAATGGTAAGAATTGAAATCCACCGGTCCTGGAGATGGTAAGCCGTACATACGCATTAATGCTACTTTCATTTCTATTTCATATTTAATGGAATGAAATAATAATGATATAAAGGTATATTATAATTCCAGTATAATATGATATACAATATCATTAACTCCATCCTTTATACTTCCCACATATGGCATTAACGAATCAAATCACTTTGAGGGGGCGGTAGTCCGCACTTCCTAAAATGAAGATATCGTGTTTACCCATAATGGAAACCAGAAATCTATGCCATAAATGAAAAATAAAGAAGCATATGGAAATCATAAACACAATATATATCATATATAAATATGGTGACATCTTAATGGCCACCATGAAAGGTGTTAAAAGAGGATTGAACAATCATCGTTTTGTGAGGCAGTAATTCGCCACTCACAGAAACAGTATGTTCTTTAACCATTAGACGGAGGTGTGTGTAAGTTTAAATCAAATAATTCTCATAACAACATACTAATATATTTAATATATTGGTGTTGTCATAAAATAAAGGAATTAAGAGAGTTTAAGGGGTTGGAGAAACAGAATAAAACAAAAGAACACAAGTGAAGACATTACCTTTAAATCGGGAAACTCCCCTTGGTTTGAACCAAAAGGGTTTCTTAAAGAGATTTTTGCCTAAGATAAGGCTTCTATGATTAAAAGAGGGATGTGGAGATATTAAATGAGTAGGGTTTGTCCTAGACAATGGCTTGAAAGGTGTGTGTAAGGTGGTAGAGGTGGGGGCCTTTTATAAGAGGGAAGAGGGGAACTCTGGGAAAGTCATGAAATGTTACTTTATTTTAAAATGATTTTTGGATTTTAAAGGTCCTAAAATTATATATTTCTAGGATAAGGATATAGGTGTTTGAAATCCACTCATAAAATAGGACTTTGAAAAGTTTAAGTCTTAGATTTTACATTATCTTTTCATTTTATTTAAATCGTTCATTAATGAGGTAATCACTGCATCATCATGGTGTCATAAAAAAATTAATTTATTTAATGTCTAAAAATTATAAAGAAAATATAATGATGTAAGAAATAATTTTATATTTCCAATGACTATTTATAGTCTAAGATATAATTTAAACAGAGAAAACTGAAATAGTTTTACTTGGGTGATACATACGTTGGTTATACTTTCCCTTTAAAACAAATAATATAATAAAATGTCACTATCAACCAAAATTGATTCCATGCGGTCCCAAAGTTTGGAACAAGGTATCCCATGGTCGTCCATGACACAACCATTAGTATTAGGACACATTTTGGGGTCATTTTATATTATTATGTTATTATTTTATTACCCTTAACTACCTGATTACTAATTAATCACGATAATTAAAGATAATTACCGTCGTTACTATTCATAATGTACACAAGAAAAAGAGTCTTAATTACATATATTGGACCTTATTATTACAAATATGGAATCCATTTTACCAAATTTAGAACACAGAAATTGTTGTTATTAATTTAAAAACAATTCCCGTTGTCAAAACAAATAGCGGGTTTTTTAGAAACAATATCTATCAAAAGTTTGACAATTGTTTATGTCCAATTTAAAAGTGAAATTAATTTCAATGAACACCATTGGATTAAATGGTAGAAATATATTCTATTTACACTTTAAAATCAATTAAAAAGATAATATATCCATATAATTAAATTAGATGAAAAAGCAGTTTTGAAGTAAAATGCAGTATTTTTCACTAATCATTAAAAAAATGAACATTGTCAGAAAAATACCAAAAATTTATCCAAAGTAAATTTCAATGTCCCAATACTAAATAATAAGTTTATGTTGACAAATATAGATTAAAAAATTGTCAAAATATATATTTATAAATGGTTCTCCATCAAAAGGTGGTAAAACAATCTTTCAAAAATATTAGACAATTCTATGCTTAAGATTGGATTTATTCTCATTTTAAGCCTCTAAAACACTATCTAATTCATAAATAGACATAGATATGAAAATACATAATTCTTTACTTACTTGGTATGTTACATCCTTCCCCCTTTAAAAAATTGTGTCCCCACAATTTATTTACTTATCGAATAATTGGGGGTGTTTATCCCTCATTGCATTTTCAGATTCCCATGTTGCCTCTTCAATCATGTGGATTTTCCACAGAACCTTTACTTGATAAATCACCTTATTCCACAATACATTCTCTCTGTGGTCAAGAATCTGGACCAGTTCTTCCTCATAAGATAGGTTCTCCTCCAGCTAAACTACCTCTGGACTCAAAACATGAGATGGATCTGACATGTACTTCCTTAACATTGAAACACGAAAAACATTGTGTACCTGAGATAAACTCAGATGTAAAGCCACTCGGTATGCAACTGATCCAACTCTCTCCTGAATTTCATATGGTCTAATGAACCTTGGACTCATCTTTCCTTTCTTATCAAATCGCATCACACTTTACAATGGTGAAACTTTTATAAAAACATGATCACCTACCTCAAAAGAGAGATCCTTCCTCCTATTGTCCACATAACATTTCTGCCTGTTCTGAGCTGTTCTCATGCGCTTCTAAATCAGCTAAACTTTTTCTACACACTCTTCTACCAATTCTGGTCCCATGAACTTCCTTTCACCCACTTCATCCCAAAAAGCTGGAGTTCGACATCGCTTCCCATATAATGCCTCAAATGGTGCTATCTGTATACTAGAATAAAAACTGTTATTATAAGAAAACTCAACCAAAGAAAGATGTTGGTCCTAACTTCCCTGATAATCCATCGAACAAGCACGTAGCATATCCTCCAAAGTCTGAATTTTTTATTCTGGCTGCCCATCTGATTGAGGATGAAAAGCTGTACTGAAATTTAATTCAGTACCCAACGACTTCTGAAGGCCTTTCCAAAAGTTAGAAGTAAACCTGGGATCACGATTAAATACAATGGAGAGGGGAACTCCATGTAACCTGAATATCTCTTTAAGATACAAATGAGAAAGTTGATCTAGGGAAAAATTATCTCGTATAGCATAGAAATTAACAGATTTAGTCAAGCGATCAATAATAACTCAGATTGCATTATTACCTCGAGGTGTCTTCGGTAATCCCACAACGAAGTCCATGGATATATTCTCCCATTTCCATTGTGGTACTGGAAAAGGATGAAGCATCCCTTTCAGTAACTGCCACTCTGCTTTAACATATTGACAAGTCAAACAATTCACAGTAAAATCACCAATATCTCTTTTCATTCCATGCCACCAGTAATACTCCTGAAGATCTCTATACATCTTACTACTTACAAGATGAAATGAAAACGAAGAACTATGAGTTTCACATAACAAATCTCTCTTCAACTATGAGTCACACAGCACACACAATCTCTTCCCAAATCTCAAAACACAATCATTATCAATGTTTAATTCAGGCAACTTACCCTTCTGAACCAGCTCTACCTTTTTCTGGAACTCATTGTCTTGCTTCTGTGCTTGTTTAATTCTTCCTGATAGAGAAGAATTCACTGATACCTGAAACAAAACAGATGAACTTGCTGCACCAAAAACATCTATTCCAAATTTCATCAAATCCTTAACCAAAGGATCATGTTCCAAACGTAACATGGTTAATGAAGCATTACTTTTTCGACTTAAAGCATCGTCCATTTTATTTTCTTTTCCCAGATGGTAATGAATTATACAATCATCATCCTTGATTAATTCTAGCCATCTCCTCTGTCTCATGTTCAATTCTTTCTGATTGAATATATACTTTATACTTTTGTGATCGGTATATATTTCAAACTTTACTCCATACAAATGATGCCTCTAAAGTTTTAAAGCGAAAACAACAACATCTAATTCAAAATCATGTGTAGGGTAATTCACCTCACGAGTTTTCAACTGAAGTGAAGCATAAGCAATTACCTGATCATTATGCATTAAGATGCAACCAAATCCTTTTAATGAAGCATCACTGTAGATAAAAATCTCACCATTCCTGGAAGGTAGTTCCAAAACAGGAGTATTCACCAATCTTCTTTTCAACTCCTGAAAACAATCATCACACTGTTTTTTCCATATAAACTTAACACCCTTCCATGTTAGCTTAGTCATTGGAGTAGATAACCGTGAAAAATTTCTAACAAACCTTCGGTAATAGCCTGCCAAACCAATAAAACTATGAATCATAGTTACATTTGTTGGTCTTGGCCATTCTTCAATAACCATTGTTTTTGCAGGATCAACAATTATTCTATCTTTAGAAATAATGTGACCAAGGAAAGAAATTTTTTGCAACCAAAAATCACACCTACTGAATTTCCCATACAATTTTATTTCTTTTATTGTCTGAAAAATAACCCTTAAATTACTTTCATTCTCCTATTTACTTTTAGAAAACACCAAAATATCATCACTGAAAACAACCAGAAACTTATCCAAGTACTCATGGAAAATTATATTTATAAGGTCCATGAATACAGAAGGTGTATTGGTTATCCCAAAAGGCATTACTACAAATTCATAATGGCTATATCTTGTACGAAATGCGTTTTTCGGAATATCTACTTCCTTTACCTTCAACTGATGGTACCCCAATTTCAGGTCAATCTTTGAAAAATATTGAGCTCCCTAGAGCTGATCAAACAAATCATCGATATGAAGCAAAGGATATTTGTTCTTATTAGTGAAGTTATTCAAGGCTCTATAATCAATGAAAAGTCTCATAGAACCATCTTTCTTTTTAAAAAATAATATAGGAGCACCCCATGGTGATGTGCTAGATCGAATGAAACCTTTCTCTATTAAATATTACAATTTCTCCTTTAACTCTAAAAGTTCAATTTGATCCATTCGATAAGGGGGTTTTGAAATTGGAATAGAATCAGGAACTAAGTGAACAGAAAATTCAATTTTTCGATCTGGTATTATTCTAGGAAACTTGTCAGGAAAAACATCAGGACACTCATTTACCACTTTCACATCATTAATATGAACAGTTCCTTTATTTTAAACAATATGTGCAAGGTAACATTATTTTCCATCTTTTACATGTTTCTCAGCCTCTTGATATGTTATCCACAGTAAGGGTTCATTCATGTACACAAACTGAAATCCTTTCTGAAAATAAACTTCATTAGCTCTACAATCAATCTTAGCATGGTAAACAGAGAGCCAATCCATAACCAGGATAACATCAAACTCTACTAGGGGTAAAACAATAAGGTTTAAAAGTACGGTCTTTCCACGGATAAGGATAGGAAGATTCTTATAAATTCCTTTTGCCTCAACATTTCCCCCAAATGTTTTTACCACAAGTTCATGAGTCATTTCTTGAGATGGAATTCCCAATTTACTAGAAAATTTTTCAGAGGTGAAAGAATGTGTAGTCCCCAAATCAAACAACACATTGGCATAGTCTGAGAAGAAAAAACAAAGTACCTGATACCACTTAATTTGACGGCCCAACATCTGCTGAAGTAGTTGCAAAGGATTCCACCACACCTTTCTTCTTGTACTCTGACTTCTTCCCATCATTTGAGCTCTTTTTCAAACACTCGTTTGAATAATGACCCATCTCATTGCACTTTAAACATTTCACTAACTGTAAATCAAATTTGGTCTTACCATTACCCTGATCTTTTTCAGTGCAATCATGAGCCTTATGTCGCATCTTACCACATCTGTAGCACTTTCCAGAATTCAGAAGACATTCTCTATCATGCCTTTTACCACATTTATCTGAAACTGAAAACATAGTTTTCTTACCATCAGACCTCTCTGAAGGATTATTCCCTTTCTTCTACCACCTCGGTCTCTTCTTATGTTTGTTGTTATAGAACACTTGATCATCAGAAAACTCTATTTCCACCATCTCAGCACATCGAACAATATTTTCATAACTCATGAACTCATGGGAAGCTAAAGCCCTTTGATATTTTGGCTTTAATCCTGATTAAAAATTATTGATTCTACTATCAAGGTCTCAGATAAAATTTGGAGCATACCTTGCCAATTGAGTGAACCTTTCTTCATAAGCAACCACTAAGTTTTCCTCCTTCCTCAATTCCAAGAATTGTTTTTCTATCGTAAGTAGAACAGATTTAGGAAAATATTATTCAAGAAACATACCTTTGAATTCATCCCAGTCAAGAGCATCAATCTCATCAGCGTCCCTAATTTTTTAACCATCGACCACCACTGATATGCTTCACCCTCTAAACGGTAAACAACAAGACTAACCTTTTGATTGTCTGAACACCCCATGACATCAAAAATCTTCTCAAGTTCTTTAATCCACAATTCATCTAGAACAGGGTCAGATGATCACCTGAATGATGGGGGATGTTGCCTCATGAAATGTTCCACCACTAACATGTTACTATGTGGTTGATCTGGCTGATCTCGTGCATAGATACCACCACCATTTATCGCTTGAGTCAACTGTGCCATTACTGCAACAAACTATTCAGTTCCAATTCCGACCATCTCAGGATGATGATTCGTAAGGTCATTTCCTTCTGTATTCCTTCCTAGCATTTCTTCCTTGTTTCCTATATGGAAAAACATTATGAACAAACATGTCTTAGATGAAGCAACATGGTAATCTTAAAATGCTATATCATTTCAATTTGTCCATTAAAAAATATTTTTGGATAATCATTTAATAAAATTCTAACTCCTAAAGTTATCTAAACCTCCCTTTGATACCAACTATAAGGCCCCAGCCTTAAACATCACTTAATCTTGAGTTATTTCAAGATTATACATTGAGGATCTTTTCAGGTTTAGAGTTTTAGAGAATTAGATCATAAATCATGCATTACATTCCACATTTCAACATGGTGGTTACATAAAAGACAGTATTCATTTTTCCCATCACAGGAGACACATTCAAAATAAAACATTGATTTTTTCGTGACACTTCCTCGACACTATCATCACATCATGTACTTTTCCCTTGACCTGTGAAAAACATTTCAAAAACTTGGGATGATCATAAAAAGCTCAGTAAGGGATATAAAAGTACGGAATGAAAACATTTTTCCATTTATACATAAGAATTAATGAAATCATACTTTACTCATAAAACATAATCACTTTATTATACCTCATGAAATCATAAGATTTATGAATAACTCATAGAAAACATAAGACATAAAGGTAACTTGAGGCATTCACAACATTTTTACGTAGGGAGTAACCCTCATGGTAACGTTTGGAATACCCATCATTGTATATTCCCTAAATCTCTTCGGGGAAACCTTAATGTTTAACTTTTTCACGTTGCCCAATGCATTGGAGAGCTATCATGGGATCACCCACCCTTAGTTTATCACGGAACCACTTGTCTTCCTAAACAATTCCCAAGAACCATAACATAATCTTATCACATAAAATATGCATAAAGGAAACATAACATTTCCACATTTCAATCAAAAGATATCAAAAAACATTGATATAATCAAAACATTATCAAAACCATTTTCAATACCAAAATAACATAAAATTAAAACATGGTATTTATTTTTCATTTAAAAAATGGTTATGGATTGTAGAGGAAGCTGAAACTCAAATAATGGTCATGGCGGCAGAGAAGTCGTTGTTGCCGCATACGTATGACAAAAGTATTCCCTTTTGTCATTTATTAAAACGCTTCATATAAAAATATTACATTTGAATAAAATTAAAAGTCAAAGGGGTTTATACACCGTTTAAAAGAATGTTGTGTATAAAACAAAATATGCCTCAATGAAAGGAGATTGAGACGAAGTCCCATACCTCGTGTCCGACTTGACTCGATCGTTCTTTAATCTCCTGAATAATAAACTAGAGTTACTTTATACTTGATTAAGAACCTTTTTCAAGCTCATTATTCATTTTGTATCACTTATTACCATGTTATGAACATTATGTAATTATTTAAGTTAATAACGGTCGTTTTGTCGATCTTTGGTATTTGAGCCAAAATTAAACTTCTTATAATTACAAGTTGTTCATGTGGTAAAATATCCATTATATACAGAATTATATTGATGATGTATATATCATATATAACATATATATCCAGTAAATACATGCATTTATAATATTACATAACATTTAGAGGTATGAATTGAAATGCACCGTTCCTGGAGACAGTAAGTCATACGTACGCATGAACGCTACTTTCATTTCTATTTCGTATTTAACGGAATGAAATCATAATGATATAAAGGTATATTAAAATTCCAATATAATATCATATATAATATCATTAACTCTATCCTTTATACATCTCACATATGGCATTAACGAATCAAGTCACTTTGAGGGGGCGGTTGTCTGCACTTTCTAAAATGAAGATATCGTGTTTACCTATAATGGAAACCATAAAGTATTCCATAAATGAAGAATACAGAAGCATATGGAAAAAATAAACATAATATATATCATATATAAATATAGTTAAATATTAATGGCCACCATGAAAGGTGTTAAAAGAAGATTGAACAACCATCATTTCGTGAGGCAGTAATTCGCCACTCACAGAAACAGTATGTTCTTTAACCATTAGACGGAGGTGTGTGTAAGTGTAAATCAAATAATTCTCATAAAAAAATCCTAGTATATTGAATATACTTATGTTGTCACAAAATAGAGGAATTAAAAGAGTTTAGGGTGTTGGAAAAGAAAAATAAAACAAAAGAACACAAGCGAAGACATTACCTTTAAATCGGGTAACTCCTCCTGGATTGAACCAAAAGGTTTTTTGAAGAGATTTATTCCTAAGTTAAGGCTTTTTTGATGAATAGAGGGATGTGGAGAGATAAAATGAGTAGGGTTTGTCTGAGCTAATGGCTAGAGAGGTGTGGTTAAGGTGGTAGAGGTGGAGGTCTTTTATAAGAGGGAGGAGGGGCACTCTTGGAAAGTCATGAAATGTTACTTTATTTTAAAATGATTTTTAGATTTTAAAGGTCCCAAAATTATATATTTCAAGGATAAGGTGATAAGGGTTAGAAAAAAACCCATCCAATAGGTATTTGACAATTTTATGTCTTAGATTTTTCATTATCATTTCATTTTATTTAAATCGTTCATTAATGAGGTAATCACTGCATCATAATGGTGTCATAAAAAATTTAATTTATTTAATGTCTAAAAGTAATAATAATAATATCATGATGTAGGAAATATTTTTATATTTCCAATGAATATTTATAGTCTAATATATAATTTACACAGACAAAATTAAAATTGTTTTACTTGGGTGATACATACTTTGGTTATACTTTCATTTTAAAAACAATAATATAATAAAATGTCACTATCACCCAAAAGTGATTCCATGGGGTCCCAAAGTTTGGAAAAAGGCATACCATGGTCGTAAAGTACACAACCAGTAGAATTAGGACACATGTTGGGGTCATTTTATATTATTATATTATTATTTTATTACCCTTAACTACCCGATTACTAATTAATCACGATAATTAAAGATAATTACCGTCATTACTATTCATAATGCCCAAAAAAAAGAGTCTTAATTAAATAATTTGGACCTTCTGACCCCAAATATGGAATCCATTTTACCAAATTCCAAACACATAAATTTTAGTAATTAATTTAAAAATAATTCCCGTTGTTAAAACGAATAGTGGGTTTTCTAGAAAAAATATCTATCAAAGGTTTGGCAATTGTTTATGTCCAATTTCAAAGTGAAATTAATTCCAATTACCACAATTTTATTAAATGGTAAAATAATATTCTATTTAAACTTTAAAACCTATTAAAAAGATAATCTATCCATATAATTAAATTAGATGAAAAAGCAGTTTTGATGTAAAATAGAGTTTTTTTCACTATTCATTAAAAAATTAACATTGTCAGAAAAATACCAAAAATTTATACAAAGTAAATTTCAATATCCCAATACTATGGAATAAGTTTATTTTTAAAAATAGAGCTTATTTTTTTTGAAAAGATATATTTAAAAATGGTTCTCTATCAAAATGCGGTAAAACAATCTTTTAAAAATAATAGATAATTCTATGCATAAGATTGGATTTATTCTCATTTTAAGCCTCTAAAACAATATCTAATTCATAAATAGGAATAGATATGAAAATACATAATTATTTACATACTTGGGATGTTACAACCTTCCCCCCTTTAAAAAATTGCATCCCCTCAATTTATTTACTTATCGAATAAGTGGGGGTATTTATCCCTCATTGAATTTTCATATTCCCATGTTGCCTCTTCAATCTTGTGGTTTTTTCCACAAAACCTTTACATGATGAATCACATTATTGCACAATACTTTTTCCCTGTGGTCAAGAATCTGGACTAGTTGTTCCTCATAAGATATATTCTCTTCCAACTAAACTACCTCTAGACTCAAAACATGAGATGGACCTGGCATGTACTTCCTTAACATTGAAACATGAAAAATATTGTGTACCTGAGATAAAATCGGAGGTAAATCCACTCGGTATGCAACTGATCCAACTCTCTCCATAATTTCATATGCTCCAATGAACCTTGTACTCATCATTTCTTTCTTACCAAACCACATCACACATTTCCATGGTGAAACTTTGAGAAAAACATGATCACCTACCTCAAAAGAGAGACCCTTCCTCCTGTTGTCCACATAACTTTTCTGCCTGCTCTGAGCTGTTCTCATGTGCCTCTGAATCAGCTGAACTTTTTTTGCCAACTCTTCTACCAATTCCGGTCCCATCAACTTCCTTTAACCCACTTCATCCCAATAATCTGGTGTTCAACACTGCTTCCCATATAATGCCTCAAATGGTTCCATCTGTTTACTGGAATGAAAATTGTTATTATAAGAAAACTCAACCAAAGAAAGATTTTGGTCCCCACTTCCCTAATAATCCATTTAACAAGCACTAGAATATCCTCCAAAGTCTAAATTGTTCGTTCTGACTTCTCATCTGATGGAGGATGAAAAGTTGTACTAAAATTTAATTCAGTACCCAACGACTTCTGAAGGCCTTTCCAAAAGTTAGAAGTAAACCTGGGATCATGATCAGATACAATAGAGAGGGGAACTCCATGTAACCTGAATATCTCATTAAGATACAAATGAGAATGTTGATCTAAGGAAAAAGTATCTCATATAGCAAGAAAATTAGCAGATTCAGTCAAGCGATCAACAATAACCCAGATTGTATTATTACCTCGAGGTGTCTTTGGTAATCCCGCAACGAAGTCTATGGATATATTCTCCAATTTCCACTCTGGTACTGGTAAAGGATGAAGCATCCCTTTCTGTAACTACCACTCTGCTTTAACCTATTGACAAGTCAAACACTTCATAGTAAAATCAACAATATCTCTTTTCATTCCATCCCACCAGTAATACTCCCGAAGATCTCTATTCATCTTATTACTGCCAGGATGAACTAAAAACAGAGAACTATGAGCTTCACATAACAACTCTCTCTTCAACTGTGAATCAAACGTCACACACAATCTCTTCCCAAATCTCAAAACACAATCATTATCAATGTTGAATTCAGGCAACATATCCTTCTGAACCATCTCTACCTTTTTCTTCAACTCACTGTCTTGCTTCTGTTCTTGCTTAATTCTATCTGATAGAGAAGATTTCACTGATACCTAAAACAAAACAGAAGAACTTTCTACACCAACAACTTCTATGTCAAATTTCATCAAATCCTTAACCAAAGGTTCACATTCTAAACGTAACATGGTTAATGAAGAATTACTTTTCGACTCAAGTCATCAGCCACTTTATTTTCTTTTCCCGGATGGTAATGAATTGTATAATCATAATCCTTGATTAATTATAGCCATCTCCTCTGTCTCATGTTCAATTATTTCTAAGTGAATATATACTTTAAGCTTTTTTGATCGGTATATATTTCAAACTTTACTCCATAAAAATGATGCCTCTAAAATTTTAAAGCGAAAACAACAGCAGCTAATTCAAAATCATGTGTAGGGTAATTTACCTCACGAGTTTTCAACTGAAGTGAAGCATAAGAAATTACCTGATAATTCTATATTAGGAATCAACCAAATCCTTTTAATGAAGCATCACTGTAGATAAAAAACTCACCATTTGTGGAAGGTAGTTCCAAAACAAGAGCATTCACCAATCTTTTTTTAAACTCCTGAAAACAATCATCACATTTTTTTGTCTAGAAAAACTTAACACCCTTCACAGTTAGCTTAGTCATTGGACTAGATAACCGTGAAAAATTTCTCTCAAACCTTCGGTAATAGGCTACCAAACCAAGAAAACTACTAATCGTAGTTACATTTGTGGGTCTTGGAAATTCTTCAACAACCTTTGTTTTTGCAGGATCAACAGTTATTCCATCTTTAGAAACAATGTGACCAAGGAAAGAAATTTTTTGCAACCAAAACTCACACTTTCTGAATTTCCCATACAATTTCTTTTCTTTTATGGATTTAAAAATAACACTTAAATGACTTTCATGATCCTATTTACTTTTAAAAAACACCAAAATATCATCAATGAAAACAACCAAAAACTTATCCATGAACTCATGGAAAATTCTATTCATAAGGTCCATGAACACAACATGTGCATTGGTTATCTCAAAAGTCATTACTAAAAAATCATAATGGCCATACCATGTATGAAATGAAGTTTTCGGATTATATTCTTCCATTACATTCAACTGATGTTACCCCAATCTCAGGTCAATCTTTGAAAAATACTGAGCTCCCTGGAGCTGATCAAACAAATCATCGATATGAGGAAATGGATGTTTTTTCTTAATAGTTAAGTTATTCCAGGATCTATAATCAATGAAAATTCTCATAGAACCAACTTTCTTTTTAACAAATAAGACATGAGCACCCCATGGTTATGTGTTAGGTCGAATTAAACCTTTCTCTAATAAATATTTCTATTGTTCCTTCAACTCTAAAAGATCAATTTGAGCCATTCGATAAGGGGGTTTTGAAATTGGCCTAGTATTAAGAACTAAGTCAATAGTAAATTCAACTTCCCGATCTAGTATTATTCCAGGAAACTCGTCAGAAAAAACATCAGGATACTCATTTACCACTGGCACATCATTAAGCTGAACGGTTCCTTTATTTTCAACAATATGTGAAAGGTAACACTCATTTCCATCTTTTACAAGTTTCTAATCCTCTTGATATGTTATCAACAGTAAGGGTTCATTCCTGATCAAAAACTGAAAGTCTTTCTGAAAAGAAACTTCTTTTGCTCTACAATCAATCTTAGCATGGTAAACAGAGATCCAATCCACACACAGGATAACATCCAACTCTACTAGAGGTAAAACAATAAGGTTTTCAAGTAGGTTCTTTCCATGGATAAGGACAGGAAAATTCTTATAAATTTTATTATCCTCAACATTTCCCCCATGTGTTTTTAGCACAAGTTCATGAGTCATTTCTTGAGATGGAATTCCCAATTTACTAGAAAATTTTTCAAAGATGAAAGAATGTGTAGACCCAGAATCAAACAACACATTTTCATAATTTGAGAAAACAAACAAAGTACCTGATACAACTTCATTTGATGGCCCAACGTCTGCTAAAGTAGTTGCAAAGGATTTCACCACACCTTTCTGCTTGTAGTCTGACTACTTCCCATAATTTGAGATCTTTGTCGAACAATCGTTTGCATAATGACCTATCTCATTGCACTTGAAACATTTCACTAACTATAAATAAAATTTCTTATTACCATCAACCTGATCTTTTTCGGGGCAATCACGAGCCTTATGTCCCATCTTACCACATCGGTAGCAATTTCCAGAATTTAGAAGACATTCCCCAGTATGCCTTTTACCACATTTATCACAAAATGAAAACTTAGTTTTCTTACTATCAGACCTCTTTGAAGTATTCTTCCCTTTCTCTTTCCACCTCGGTCTCTTTTTCTGTTGGTTGGTATAGAACACTTGATCATCGAAAAACTCCATTTCCACCTTCGTAGTACATAGAACAAGTTTTTAATAACTCTTGAACTCACGAGAAGATAAAGACCTTCGATATTTTGGATTTAATCCTGAGTAAAAAAAGATTGATTTTACTATCATGGTATCTGATAAAATTTGGATCATACCTTGCCAATCGAGTGAACATTTCTTCATAAGTAGCCAATGAGTCATCATCTTGCCTCAATTCCGAGAATTTTTTCCATCCCAAGTCGAACAGCCTTAGGAAAATATTTCTCATGAAACATACCTTTGAATTCTTCCCAGTCAAGAGAATCAATCTCATCAGCGACCCTGATATTTTTAACCATCGACCACCACTGATCTGCTTCACCCTCTAAACGGTAAATAGAAAGACTAACCTTTTGATTTTCTGAACACCCTATGAAATCTAAAATCATCTCCAGTGCTTTAATCCACCCTTTAGCTAGAACAAGGTCAGATGATCCTCTAAATGATCGGGGATGTTGCCTCATGAAAAGTTCCACCACAGACATGTTCCTCTGCAGTTGATCTGGCTGATCTCATGCAAGGATACCACCACCATTTATCGCTTGAGTCAATTGTTCCATTACTGCAAAAAATTGTTGACTTCCAATTCCGACCATCTCAGGATGCTGATTTAGAAGGTAATTTGCTTCTGTATGCCTTCCTAGCATTTCTTCCCTATTTCCTCTGCGGAAAACCATTCTAAACAAACATGTCTTAGATGAAGCAACATGGTAATCTTCAAATGATATATCATTTCAATTTGACCACAAAAAATATTATTGGATAATCATTTAATATAATTCAAACTCCTAAAGTTATCTAAACCTCTTTTTGATACCAACTATAAGGCCCCAGCCTTAAACATCACTTAATGTTGTGTTATTTCAAGATTACACATTGAGGATCTTTTTAGTTTTAGAGTTTTAGAGAATTAGATCATAAATCATGCATTACATTCCACATTTCAACAAGGTGGTTACATAAAAGACACTATTCATTTTTCCCATCAAAGGAGACATATTCAAAATAAAACATGGATTATTTCGTGACACTTCCTCGACACTATCATCACATCATGTACTTTTCCCTTGACTAGTGAAAAACATTTCAAAAACTTGGGATGATCATGAAAAGCTCAGTAAGGTATATAAAAGTACAGAATGAAAACATTAATCCATGTATACATAAGAATTAATGAAATCATACTTTAATCATAAAACATAAGCACTTTATGATACCTCATGAAATCATAAGATTTATGAATAACTCATAGAAGACATAAGACTTGGAGGTAACAAGAGGAATTCATAACATTCTTACGTAGGGAGTAACCCTAATGGTTACGTTTGGAATACTCATCACAGTATATTCCCTAAATATCTTCCAAGAAACCTTAGAGTTTAACTCCTTCACGTTACCCAATGCATTGGAGAGCTATCATAGGCTCACCCGCCCTTATTTTATCACGGAACCACCCATCTTCATAACTAATTCCCAAGAACCATAACATAATCATATCACATAAAACATGCATAAGGTAAACACAACATTTCCACATTTCAATCACAAGATATCAAAAACACATTGATATAATAAAAACATTTTCAATTCCATTTTCAATACAAAAATAACAGAAAAGTAAAACATGGTATTTATTTTTCATTTTAAAAAAGGTAATGGCTTGTATAGGAAGCCGAAACTCAAATAATGGTCACGGCGGTGGAGAATTCGTTGTTGTCGCATACGATTGACAAAAACATTCCCTTTTGACATTTAGTAAAACACTTCATATAAAAAGATTCCTTTTGAATAAAAGTAAAAGTAAAAGGGGATTATACACCGTATAAATTAATGTTGCGTATAAAACAAAATATGCCTCAATGAAAGGAGATTGAGACGAATTCCCTTAACTCGTGTCCGACGTGACTCGAACGTTATTTAACCTCCTGAATAATAAACTAGAGTTAATTTATAATTTATTAAGAACTTTTTTCAAGTTAATTATTCCTTTTATATCACTTATTACCATGTTATGAACATTATGTAATTATTTAAGTTCAGAACATTCATTTTGTCGATCTTTGGTACTTGAGCCAAAACTAAACTTTTTATAATTACAATTTGTTCATGTGGTAAAATACCCATTATATTCAGAATTATATTAATGATTTAGATATCATATATATCATATATATCCAGTATATATATGAATTTATAATATTACTTAACATTTAGAGTTAATAATTGAAATGCACCGTTCCTGGAGATGGTAAACCGTACGTACGCAGAAATGCTACTTTCATTTCTATTTCGTATTTAATAGAATTAAATAATAATGATATAAAATTATATTATAATTCCAGTATAATATCATATATAATATCATTAACTACATCCTTTATATGTCCCACATATGGCATTAACGAATCACATCACTTTGAGGGGGCGGTAGTCCGCACTTCCTAAAATGAAGATATCGTGTTTTACCATAATGGAAACCATAAAGGTATGCCATAAATGAAATATATAGAAGCATATGGAAAACATAAACATAATATATATCCTATATAAATATAGTGACATCATAATGGCCACCATTAAAGGTGTTAAAAGAAGATTGAGCAGTCATTGTTTCGCGAGGCAGTAATTCGCCACTCATAGAAACAGTTTGTTCTTTAACCATTAGACGAAGGTGTGTGTATGTGTAAATAAATTCATTATAATAAAAACATCCTAGTATATTTAATATACATGTGTTATCACAAAATAAAGGAATTAAAAGAGTTTAGGGGGTTGGAGAAGCAAAATAAAACAAAATAACACAAGTGAAGACATTACCTTTAAATCTGGTAAGACCCCTTGGTTTGAACCAAAAGGGTTTCTTGAAGAGATTTATGCCTAAGGTAAGGCTTCTATGATGAAGATAGGGATGTGGAGAGATAAACGGATCAGGTTTTGGCCGATCCAATGTCTTGAGAGGTGTGGGTAAGGTGGTAGAGGTGGGGGCCTTTTATAAGAGGGAGGAGGGGCACTCTTGGAATGTCCTGAAATGTTACTTTGTTTTAAAATGATTTTCGGATTTTAAAGGTCCCAAAATTATATATTTTGAGGATAAGGTGATAAGGGTTCTAAATTCACCCATACAATAGTTATTTGACAAGTTTATGTCTTATATTTTACATTATCTTTTCATTTTATTTAAATCGTTCATTAATGAGGTAATTGCTGCATCATCATGGTGTCATAAAAAAAATTAATTTATTTAATGTCTAAAAATTATATAAAAATATAAATATGTAGGAAATACTTTTATCTTTGAAATTAATATTTATAGTCTAAGAGATCATTTATAAAAAAAAAACTAAAATTGTTTTACTTGGGTGATAAATACTTTGATTATACTTTCCCTTTAAAAAAATAATATAATAAAATGTCACTATCACCCAAAAGTGATTCCATGGGGTCCCAATGTTTGGCACAAGTAATACCATGGTCTGGAATGACACAACCAGTAGCATTAGGACACATGTTAGGGTCATTTTATATTATTATTTTATTATTTTATTACCCTTAACTACCAGATTACTAATTAATCACGATAATTAAAGATAATTACCGTCATCACTATTCATAATGTCCAAAAACAAAAGAGTATTAATTACATAATTTGGAACTTCTGATTCCAAATATGGAATCCATTTTACCAATTTCAAAACACAGAAAGTGTATTAATTAATTTAAAAATAATTTCCGTTGTCAAAACAGATAGCGGGTTTTTTAGAAACAATATCTATCAAAAGTTTGACAATTGTTTATGTCCAATATCAATGTGAAATTAATTTCAATGACCACCATTGGATTAAATGGTAAAAATATATTCTATTTACTCTTTAAAATCAATTAAAAATATAATCTATCTATATAATTAAATTAGACGAAAAAGCAGTTTTCAAGTAAAATGCACTATTTTTCACTATTCATTAAAAAATGAACATTGTTAAGAAAATAACAAAAATTTATCCAAAGTAAATTTCAATGTCCCAATACTAAAGAATATGTTTATTTTGACAAGTATATCTTATAAATTTGTCAAAAGATAGATTTAAAAATCGACCACCATCAAAAAGTGGTAAAACAATATTTTAAAAATATTAGATAATTCTATGCTTAATATTGGATTTATTCTCATTTTAAGCCTCTAAAACACTATCTAATTAATAAAAATCCAAAGATATGAAAATCCATAATTCTTTAATTACTTGTGATGTTACACCGGTTCCCATAATATCATGCATATCATTAGGGAAATCTTCATATTTCAAATCACATTGATTGTTGGCTCGAATTATTTTATTTTTTTATTAACTATGAAAAATAACTTAAAATTATGGGTCTTGAATACTTATATAAAAACCATAAAAAAGTGAACATTAAACATAAAAGGAGAAACTATTAATGGAAAAGTATATCCAAACTTGCGATTCCCTGGGGTTTAATCTAGGTTATCCTTGATCTATTTCATATCTTATATTTGTATGGACTTTTTTACCTTAATAATGGTTAATACTATGCTTTTTAATTTACCAAATCATATCACCCAGGAGTATCAAATAATGAGTTCATAAAATCATGTTGTCATGCACTAATTCCAATTCTTGTATAGCTCAATGTGATGTCTTTGAATTTTAACCCTAGATAAATCTGTGCCAGATCCACATCCACTTGTTTTATGTTTACATTGATGTAGTTTCATGATAAACCAATTACTCTATATTTTCCCAAATTCAGGGATGATTTCTTATACATAGTATTATCCATAAGTTTATTACTAATGTTATTTATTCATAATCTCCAAAAATAACCGGAATATCCTCTGATACCAACTATAGAGACCCTATCCTTTTACACATATGATTTAATTATTTTAAGCATAATAAAACATCACATTACTATCCATTGATCATAACGTATAGTTTTTTTGGAAAAGTAGGTACAAAAAACTGAAAACATGGGACTAAATAAAAAATTTCTTTATTTAATATTCATATTGAACTCCTAACATTCATTTTTCTCATACATCTTCATAGAACAACCTGGGGATAACATAAACAAAGGGATGAGCTAAAATTCCTAGTAAGGGAATAAAAAAATAATACTTTAGAACATGTGTTAGAGGGCATGACATAATTATATAAAAATGCATGTAACATATGGAATCATAATGTATAAACATGTGATCATATACTCATGGACTCATAGTAATGTGGAAGAAACAAAAAACATGACTTTAGTATGATCCAAGGCCCATTGCACACAGAGGAACACAAGTCATGGTTAACCACCATGACTATTTCACATGGTAGCATGAGTCAAGGATAACCGCCAAGACTATAGTACATAATAATTGTTGAGAATGAACTATAACCAATGAATTGGAGTGATATATGGGATAACCCATCGTAACACATTTTTGAATATTCTTGCCACATATAGAATCATACATAAACATAATGGTACACATGGAAAGAAATGGGTATCATAATCATCTCATAAAGCATAATAAATGGGAATATCATACAATTGTCCATGAAAGGAAGGAATTAGAACATAAATGGAAATTAATAAGGCAAAATAGTCATATATTATGGTATGTGATATCAAAATAAAGTGATAACATGTAAAAATAAAACTTGCGAAATTTTAGGATTAGAACATTTTAGTGCAATTTTAATCAGAATACTAAAGAGCATTTAAATTCAAAAAGGAAAAAAAAATTATATAAAACCAAAAGTGACACAAGAAGGGTTTCATAATAAAAACACTGACTTCCTAAAATCAATGGTGTATTAAAACAGATTATATAGTGTACTTGAAAATGGGTAATAATTTCAGAAGTTCCCATAAACAAGATTGCTTATCGGGATGTATTGAGGAGGGAACTACTTAAAAACATGTAAATACCGAAACAACAGTGATTAATGGACATTGATACATGAGTGTGGATGATCTACACAGAATTTATAATATCTACATAAAAATAATTTATAACATCATTTTGGTAAAAATAAATATAGATCAACCTGAAGGAATAATGGAGGTTCTAGTAGAATCTGTTACCTTAAGTCAAACAGTGTTCTTCACATGATCTTAATGTTATAGATAATAAAATGAAATTCCTTAATGAGTATTTATAGAACCTATTTTTAATTTAATTTATTTATTATTTCCTTACTATGTTCATTCATGACCTTTTTGAATGGTTAAGAGGTTCAAATTCATTATTTGGGAGAATTTGTTTCCTTGGTTTTAATAATTTCTTTACTTATGAACATGTACGAATAATTATGTAAGATGAGGATGGTTTTACATATTTTACATTGTATGTTTTTATTGAACATCCAGTAGATTGCATTTTTATAACAAATATATTTGGCTATTCGGAGTGAATATGAATCAATATATAAAACATTAATGATAAATATTTGGGTTAATTGGATATTTTTTATCACAATGAACTAATTTTTTGTTATAAATAATTATAATGATAACAAAAGATTATTGAATCTTAAATTGGATATATTAAATATATTATAGCCTGTTTTAACCATCAAAATGGTTTCATGATGTCAATTGAAGAGAGTAATATAAATTGAAAACCCATCATCCTTAAATGTGATAAATCAACACATCTCGGATGGTGTTTTCATTTCTAGTATAAAAGGATAGGAAATGAAAGATGATGAAAATTATTACATTATAAAATCCAAATTATATTACATGTAAGGTATGGTATTTATCATAATATTTGTATGAAAGGAGATGAGGAATGAAAAATAAATAAATGAACTTGAAAGAAAATAAAATTAATGAAATGATAAATTTACCGCTATAATATATCTTCCTTGAGAGCCTCTTTTGGGGAGGGGATTTGGAATTTTCAAGAGAAAAAAGGATTATAGAAATTGTATAGGTTCATAGTTATGTATTTGATTAGAATTTGGGCTGGCACAATGTTTGATTGGAGTTAGCATTTATACAAAATTATCATATTTCACTATTCATCAAAAAATAATGTATTTCAGAAAAATACCAAAAGTTCACCCTAACCATTTTTTAACATTTAGAATTAAAAATTGAATTAAATTTTCAAAAATAATTTCCTAAATATGAGAAATTTAATTTTTAATTAAAATTATAATTCACTTGAATAATACAAATTTTAAAAGTAAAATTGCTTTTCTAAAACATTGAAAATTTTTCTAAGGTATGTTACAATTATCTTATAATGATAAGTCATCAAAATAATTATTCATGCATACATTTTATGAAAATAAATTTTCTTTTAAATTATTAAATTAATCATAAAATTTTAATAATATATATATGACCTACAAAAATATGAACACTTAATTAATAATTGTTAAAATATTTACTTACTTATACTATGATATATTTATAACATATTTTCACTTATAATATGGATAAATTTTATTTATAATATCATTAGTGACATTAGTATTCAATTGTTTGTTTTACTATTCATAAGGTTTACATTACTATTCCAAAGGTCAAGTTTCCATTTTATCGGTATACGTTTCATAACTCTTAATGATACCTTTTGTTTAAATCATTATTAATTTATAAGGTTTTTATTGTGTTATATATGTAATATTATGTGATTATTTTATTCAAAAAATTCTAATAATGGAATTTAATTGATCAAACATTAGTTCATTACAATGAACCTATGCCCAAGCCACCAAGAACACCAACAATGGACAATAAACGATGTCATTTTCTTCTTTTAATTATAATCATGAATGATTTTGTATCATTCTATTTTTATATAAACACATATTAATTTTGGGAATAACATGGGGCTATTTATTTATTTAAAATTGACATATCTAGACATGATTTAATAGTTAATTTCATAGATCATTTTAATCAATATTTATCCCAGATTTTTTGTACCATATTCTAGAGTGCTAAAAAGAGCAGTATATAAAACATTTTTAATGGGAATTGTTACATATATCTATTAGTTTATAGTATATTAACTATTATAATTATTCAATACCTTTATAAAACTATTATTAGTAATTTTTGATTCAATACACTTTTCGTAGAAATTCATAGATACGCATTTCTCCTCCATAATTTCTAATGATTGATCTAGTAATTATTCGTGTTTTCGCAACTTGGAATCCAATTCAAAATACATCCAATTGGCCAAAATATTGTCATCATAAAATAATTTCAATATTTCATTCCATTAAATTTTCTTCACCTAAATATATTCATTATGTACCTCAAAATTATCATGTCATTAATTGGAAATATTCATAATGTTTTTCAAGATTTTATCTCTAATGGTGTATACTTGACAGAAAGATTAGTATTATTAATTTCTTATAGAGAATGTATCTTCTATTTTAATATGATTTTAGTATATTAATTTTAATCAATAATATTATTTCTGAATATTCATCCACACATAAACTTTATTTACCAATCATTAATGGTTGATCATTATAATTAAGTTCATTATTGAAAGGGTTTCACTTTTTCAAGTGTGCTCCCAATTTTTTTTTCAAAAAATATTTACTCTATTTTATATTCATTATGTTCTGAGATAAAATCAGAAATATGTGTTAAAAAATCACCATGATCCTTATTCAAGTAATCCTTAACCTCATAGTAGTGTATTTCAACCGCTTCATTAGATCCATCGATTTCAATATTTGAACCTAGTTTCTCAAGATAATGATTTCCAACAGATTAATTGGTATGACAAAAAAACATTATACCATATATTAGTTGTGGAAAATAATTTATCTCCATATTATTCCACATATTCATTTCTATTTTATTCTCTCTATTAGTTATGGTTTTAGACAAATCAATTTTATTAGTAATGAAATATGTGGGTATTTTCTATTATATAAAAGTAAATTCCAAATATTAGATTAATTTGAACATATTTTATATTTGATAAAAACAACCATTGAATAAAATTGATCTAATTAGAGGAATCCCATATTATCTTTGATACCAATTGTTTTTACCCAATAGGATCATGCGTTATCTATAGTGGTGGTGAATAAATGTAACCTATTTTACCAAATTTCATTTTTCATTATCCATGTACCCACTTGATATTTATCCCGTTATATCATTTAATATGTGTTCATATTTATGTGCACCCTAAATTTTGATAACCACATGAAATAAAGAAAAAAATATATACCATCACATTTTAATTTTAAAAAGTTTTACCAGAATTATAGAATTTAATTATTACTCTCTTTTAGTCTTCTACTGGAATCATATTTACAATATTTAGTTATAGTGATAACAAATTTATGTGTATTTATCTTCTCAATAACATTCATCATCAATGGTATTTGGAATAATCCATATCCACTGGGTTGGTATTATCCTTGACTAATTATACCTCATAATACTTTAGATCTCATAAATACCATGATTCACCCAACTAGAATATATATTGTCAAACTGGATCACTATATTATTCTAACATCCTCATTTGGAACTTAGAAAAAAGATCTTTCATTTATTTCTAAAATACACTTGAATTATTTAGTGAGAATTTTTTTCATAGAATTATTTCTTCTACATCATATATCTAAATAACATACAACATCATGAACTAAATCCTTATCCTGATAACATAACCTTCAAACGAACAAAGTCTGTTGATAAGAGGAAAAATCAAATTGACTTATTCATCAAAAAAATATATGATACAAAGATATCAAAAGATATTTTAATATTAGAATTCTAATATATAATTATTTCATATGGTTGTTCTTCTCCTACTTATCCATCTTATTTCAAATGATATTTTTCTTCTCTATAAAATATACATAAGTTTCCACTCTTTGATACACCATTTATTCTTCTATAATACATAGGAGTTACACACCAACTTATTCTTCACCCTATTTTTTATATTTTTTGAATCCCTCTTATATATTTATGTCACCTTCACATTTAGCTATTTTTTTTTCTTCAAATGTCATTTATACTGATATTTTATCTCAAAGAGCGTTTTTTTAAAATACATTTCACATAATAAATTATCACAACTATCTCTTTCCATAATATTTTAATGCTTATAAATTGCACACCTACATAGTTACATATATATCACGGTGTGAAACCACCACATTAGTCCCTCATCATCATTCAATAAAATGCATCCCAATATAGAAAACATGATATCATCTATAAAAATGGTATTTAAGGTTATTTATTATTTTTTACATATTCCCCACATATTCATCTTCTCTGTGGAATAAAGATCATCATCTCCAATCATCATCACTGAAACAAATTGATTATATATTTTCTATAAATGATATAAATCTTCTTAAATCACCTAGGAATATGTAAGGAATTTTTTGTTTAACTATTAGATCTATTTTCCCCAAAGACTTCATATTCAAAAAAAATTCCAACAGATATAATGTTTTGTATCCTCTTTTCGTCCTCTACATATTATCACATTCTCCCTTTCACATCATAGGGAGTAATTTTTTTAAAATATTTAAATTCATGAACATTTATCTTTAATTATATGGGACATGTATATTAGTTTGTTATCCTTAAATTAATTGATTTACAATGTTCACTTCACAAAGTAACTTTATGTATGCAAAAATAAGAATTTGACATATCATATATCATTAATTTTTATGAATTGAACTCTGTTCAATGACTTTTATACAATATTATAAATCAATAATATATTTCATTAATATAAATCTATGTTTATTTGACCCTTTTATATAATTTTCAATTGGAATTAATTAATTTACTCATATGTGATTAGGGTACATGAAAATGTGTAGTTATATATTACATTCCTTCAAAGATATTTCACTATGTTCTATTAAAGAAAAACATATTTATTTTCTTGAGCTTCATTGTAACTTTTAATTGTGTACAATATTTCTAGAGTATTATTCACATATCATAGGGTGTCTTGAATGCTTATCAAATTTACACAATCTATTTCACTAATAAATTTTAATTGGTATTAGGAATACCATTATAATTAATTGAATATATTCATTTTAAACTATTATCTCTAATATCTAAAAACTCTTCAAATTATCTTATAATCTCTTGAAACCATATCAAAAATTCTCAAACAATGCTAATTCAATGTAATAATATTAAATTTATTTTTATAATATCATAAATTTTTTACATCTCTTTAACATAATTTCCAAATTAAAATATAATTTGAATATAATGATTTGAGTTCTTAAATGATTCTTTACTACATCTTCTACTCCAACATTAAATTCATAATCCTTCATCCATCACCAAATATATATTCATTAGTGAATAATGTTCCCATATAATATATAGTACAATGATGGTTTCTCACACATCCAAACTATATTATTTTTCATCTTCAATGCTTCTTGATATTTTTTTGTAGTTATCTACCCAATATCTATATATCTATTTTGAAAATTTCAATCTTTATTCATCTAAAAAAGTAAATGATTCTGTTTGAGATTATTTATCCTATCATCAGATATCATTGTTGGTTCCTTCAAGGAAATACCTCAATATCCTTTTCAGGCCTATTAATGAAGCAAATTAAACCAAATAAATTTGAGAGTTATTTATTATAATTTATCCATGTTAATAACAACTTAAATCTTTTTGTTTCACCTCTTCAATATTGGTACTCTTCCTTTATCAGCCAGCACATATTTATTGTTAACTTATTTATTAAAAAAAATAAAATAATCATAATCCATCCATTGAACTGTTCATTAATGATTTATATTATATATATATTTATATGAAAGTAACATTATTTTAAATATTTTTTATTCAATATTATAATTATAAATAACATTTATGGTTATTATTGTAGTGATATAAACCAAGAGAACGTTATAAACTTGTGAAATTCCAATAAATACATTAATAAGTGTATTAAATTTCTTTTTTTGTTTATAAAAATTTATATCACGTCATTATAGTTCCCTTGATACCCTCTAAACATTATCATGAAAAAAGAATAGAGTTAAAAATATTGTGTGGACCTTTGTGAATTATGATTATTTATTAATAATCCTTAAATATTATTAATTATTTGTTGTTATCTTGAGTACTTATAGTTTACATGTAACTTGTTCAATATAAATTCATAATAATTGTATTAGGTTAATATTTTCAATGGGTTATTCTACATTACACTGAATCTGATCTCATGGGATCCCTTTGTAATGTGACGTTTACAGATATGGTATCAGGAGGTCCTTGATGAACTAAGAGATTCAAGATCAAGACATTATAAATGTGAATAATTAAAAATTAATATAATTGAAAAACAAACAAAATTTTAATAATGTATTAAAATAATAATAATATATTTTTACTCTAAATGAAATAATTTCTAATAGAACTATGGTATTCAGTTGATACATATAATAAATAGAGTATATAATGCATTTATCTTAAAACATTTATTAAAATTTATTTGGAAAAACAATTTTTTTAAGTGTAACCATAGAGGTAATATCCATACACGCACTGATAAATTCATAAGACTTATAGATGGTTCACGGAATCAATTTCAATAATTGAATCATCTTAGATATAATCAGGTTTTATAGGATATTGAATTGGATGAATACATGTACCTTTTATACTATTTATAAAATAATCTACCCCAATTGGTTATTTCAATCAACTAAAAAGAATAATCATGGGATTATTTCATGGAGAAACATCATTAATTTTGTGAAATCACTCAATATAATATTATTTGCAAGAATAGAAAATGGAAAATCATAGGACAATTTATAAAAATTATTTTTATGAATGCCTAATTTATATTAAATGATAAAATTTCACATCATTAATAAAAATAAAATGATTTAAATAAATTAGTGAATTGTATTTTTTATTTTAAAATCAAATCAAAATTATTATTTTTCACCATGTTAGTAGCATCTATAGTTTTTTTATTAAAAAGATCATTTAAGAATCATTTTTACATGATATTTTTAATATAATACATCTCTAAATAGGAATCCATTTCCATTAAATATAGTCTTCAGGGATCAAATGTCTTTTATGATAAGAATATTAATAAATTCAATGAATGATTATACTCCTCACAATATATACCAAATTAAAATTAAGCAGTTAACATCACCAAAATAATTTATTTGAATGAAAATTTCGTTGGGTTTTATGATTCCAGTACTAAAATATCACCCGCCCATATTTATAAGTGGTGTATATGGTATGGGGTTTACATGTTGGTGAAATTTGGATAAAAGTGATTTCTCAAGAGTAACCAATAAAACATTTAAACATTTTTTACTCTAGATTCCCCATGAAATAAATTCTAAAAATTTATATTTTTATTAATTATATTGTTTTTTTTGTTTATTGTAGAAATTATAGATGAGTTAAAATAGATTATCTACTAATGTCCAACAAATAGAAAAATGAATAGTTATATATGTGATGATTCCAACAATGATTTTTATTCTTTCATGGAGTATTTTGTATTATAATTTCACAAATGTGTCCAAATTAATTTAATTAATAACTAGTATACATTATTATAATATATTTATGTTGTATGATTTTATTTTGATTAATTTTTTCAGTTTGTTTTTAAGTATACATTCCTAACATTTCAAGTTAGTTATGTGGAAATTGATTCAACATGATGTTAATAGAAACCCCAAGTTTCTTTGAAAAAATTAGTAGAGTTTTTATTAAAATATAATTACATGAATTAATCATTTATATAAATATTTACATTAAATAATTAATCACAAATGATGAAATAAATTCAATGTTAATGATTGATTTATATTTCATAATTATTTTCCTTGAAACAATATTAGAATAAATATTTATTTTTACTATTACCTAAATTAAGATTCATAGGTAATGAGAATTAATATTTTATATCATCATAAAAATATTAAATTACCATTTAATGGATATTTTAAAATAAATTATTTAAGTGTAATATTATATGAATTACAATGTCTTAAAAAAAGATATAAATAACTTAATATTAATTTTTTATATTCTTAAATTCATAAATCTAAACACCTAATACTTGGTCCCATTTTTTGAATTTCTGGATAAAACCCTATAAATATTTTTTAATATTCATTATAATGTTGAGAATTACCAAGGTATTCCACTGTGATACATAATGTTAAATTAGACATCATTTAAGAGAAATAGATCTAATGGTTTCTTATATACCTCTATTCAAATCATAATAAAAATATGGCTATGCCATATTGTATCCTAGTCCCCTTCTTTTTGGGAACGATCCATTATAATATCAGGAAATGATAATTTATATAAACCTAATTATATCTTGATTCTATAAGTCCAAATCATGGTCCAATGTTTTCAATAAGTGGATTACAAATACCATAAGAGTAGTTTCCAAATTAGGACATGATGTGTCATCATCTAAGTTCCATGAAAATCAGCAATTTTAAAATCATAGGTTTTCTTTATGATATTTTACAAGATGTACCTATAATATATTTTTATGTTCTTAACGATATGTAAAATAGATTTTAATTTTATAAAAAAACATTTCCTTCCATGATGACATCAATTCTTCCATATTCTAGTATTTCATTTACTAATAATATACACCACGAATTGTTTTGCATAATTAGTTATTTTAAATCAATTAATACTCAATACGATTTATAATCCTCTATTAAACCATGAAATAGTATTTTCATCATATTAATAAATATATGAAATATTATATAACCCTTGAAATGATTAATAATTAATTTTTTCACTCATCACACCAGAAAAGCTGACATTCTGATAGTAATTAACACATGACCATATTATAATGCATAATCTAATTATGGAGATATTATTTCTCCATATAGTTAATACTTGGTCATATATTGAACTTATAATTAAATGGATTTGATGTGATAGTATATAATCATCAATGGGTTTCCATATTACACACTTAACACATGTCCATCCCTCATTATTCTAATAGGGAAATAATAGTTTGTGAAAAGATAATTAATGTAATCATTTGATCGATGGGGGTGTTAAAGTTTTTCTAAGCATGGAGCAATATACAATAACTATAGGTTAATTGTTAGCATTCATTTTACTTCATCTTAAACTGAGAAGACTATAATTGAAAAATAATTACACACAAAGTCAATAGATTATTGAGGGAGTGGGGGTTAATTTTGATGCGATAATAGTTGAATGGATACCTCAAATTAATGTGCAAATAGATTCAGTGATATCCTATGTGATTCGTAAATTTTTTTTGTATAAGTAAATGAAATTTTTGAATATATTTTATGGTTAAGTGATATACACTAAAATGATATAATAATTGACTTCAATATATGTATTTTCAATTCATAAATCGAACCATTAATAGAAATTGGCTATGGATGTTGGATATAAAGTGAAGGATAACAACATTTTGAGTTAAATGGTCAAATCATGATTTTTAATTGAATATTAGTAGTTTAATACTCCTATAGTAATTATAAATTTTCCATAAAGGTAGAGTTACACGTACAATAGGATACGTCTAGGTGTGTATATACACATGATGTCAATTATCTATGTTTATTTTTATTATCCCTATTTTCAAACATTTTTTTAAATTTAAAATTCGTCTATCACTATGATTATCATGGAATAATATGGAATAAATTATACAATTCTAAATTATGTTATAAATATACAATAGATTTATTTATTCAGAACAAAAAATGTTGGAACCCACACAAGGGAGGTAGTGATGAACTATCCCGTAGGGAGAATTCCAAGTCAATTATCTCTAAATTAAAATTGAAATGAAAGGGGAAGAACATACCAAACATATTATACATGTTTCTATTATGTCCCCTTTGCAAATTTTATATATCATTGGGATATCTGAATGGATAATGGTGATGAAAGATAATATTCAGTAAAATACTACCTTTATTTTTTTGATTTATTGATATAGAATATTTTCATTGTTCTATTGATAGTTTTAGAATGATGAATTTGTGATTAAATATTTCTTATAAATAATAAAATGAAATAGAAATTTTTGGTTTACTAGATATAAAAAAAATAATTCTCAAATTTAGGTGTAGCTTTTTTTATTAATGACACAATTGACTATGATTTATAAAGATCGGTTTAAGCATTTAAAATCACATATTAATCATCAAAGTTTATTAATAATTATTTATTTCCATTATTTTTAGGTAATATTTTCATTTTTGTAACTCTCATTAGTTAATTAATCCGTTTTAGAGAGTTTTGATAATTAATGGATCCTTTAATTAAATTTTAAAAATATTTGTTAAATGGGATAAAATATTGAATTTAATTTATTTAAATAATTCAAAATTTAATATGGAAAAATATATATTTTTAACAAGTGATTTTGTTATTTTTATAGGGATGAATTATATTTTCTGTTAAAAAACATATAGGACATATTGAATATATAAGGAATTATTTGGAATCAAATTCTTAAATTTGGAGTGAGGGAACCTCGAAAATATTTGATAAAGCCTATAAAAAAATTTAATAGAATTAATTAAGTGAAAATGTATGGAATATACAATTATAAAAAATGAATTTTCCTTCATAAGTAAAGAAGTTTCTTGGAAAAAACTAATGCTCAATGATATTTAAGAAATATTAATTTATTATAGATATAAATCGGTAAATATTACCTATAGTAAATAAGAATCGTTTCAAAAACTCATTATTATATATTACAAAAATGTGTTTTTTTGTAAGAATTATCTTATCATAGGTATTAATGAATTTGTAATTTTTTTGTAAGAACATACAGTAGAATTCAGATATATAAGATGCTATGGGACTCATGTATGATTTTTTCTTTTTTTAAAACAATCAATGTATGAGAATAGAATGAACCAAAAGGAATTTTACTATAATTTGTTTTATTCATATTTATAAAGAAGAATATGGGGATATGTAATAGCCTATCCTTTTAAAATCCAGAGAAAGGAATAAAAAGTGAGAATAAAATCCTTTAGAAACAAATATCATTTAAGTTATCTATGGAATTGTTTTGTGATTTGTGGAAATGAGGATATATTTATCATTAATTCAATCTAATTTAATAAATAATAGAATATTAAATAAAATCATTGAATTTGAATAACTCTATAACATCTATGGTATAGTGGTCTTCATTACACCACTCAAGTAATTATAGAAAATGCCACATGAATCCAATATGAATCATCTCAAGTAAGTGTTAAACAATAATGGATGAAGGGGATGCTTATAAATTGAATATAAATTCATTAATATGTGAGAAACCATTCACTATTTTATTTATTTTTTTACTTACTGTTGTGTTCATTGTTCTTTCATTGCTATAATACTATATAATTTGGCTTGTAAAAAATTTGTTCATTTGTAAAATGGGGAGTAGAAAATACTATTATTCCATGATTCATAATATAAATAATTTATTTTTTTTATATTATATTATTACTATATTTAGAGTGTTAATATTTAATTTAATTAATTTTATTTGAATTATATTTTTATATAGTGTTTACTACTTGTGATGATAATTTACTTTCTCCCTCAAAAAGTCATTCATATATTTTTCTAAATGAGCATGGTTTTCTAAGTAAGTATATAGTGATCATTTATATGTGTTTGGAAATAAGTGGATCTTTTTATATTTCATAAGATTTTTTCTTCATAACTGTGAGTATGTTGGGTAATTTTTGGGGAACTCATTATAAAAGTTATATAATAATTTATGGATACATTCCCACCCACATTATAAAGATGATTTGATTTAGTTATAATTGAAAATAAAAAACTAATATTCACAATAAATCCATGGTTAATGATAATCTACTGTGGATACACTCAATATTTTAATATTAGAAAAAGGAAAAAATGGAGACTATAATAGCATTGAAATTATAGATAGAACCCCATAAATAAGCACTAAATATAGCCCTTTGTAATAAGATATGTTTTAAATTGGTTTTGGTTCTCTATAGTAAAAAAATAAAATCAAAATTTTCAACTAAATATGTTAACATAAATTTATACCCTTCCTTGGAGACAACCTTTTGTCCTGCTACACTATATAATAAAATCAGGCGTTCATTCAATTTTTATAACACGTGGTATTTTCTTCAGTTTTGTGGTCCCAAAAACATCTATAGGTTATATAAAAAATGGATATTTTTGAACAATATCAATATAGTTTTGTATCTAAGGGTCATAATTTGATCTTATTTTGAAAGGGAAGTGGTCAATTAAACTCATGTTTAGATGAGAGGTGATAGAGAAAAATAGATGGATGATATGTGTACTGGGAAGAATATAAAACATTTGGAAATGTATTAACATTGAATTGATTTTATTACTCAATTTTTAGATGTTTTATTTGGTTTTCTATTTATCCATTCATATGATATTAACTATAATTTCATAAAATATTTTATATAATCTCATATAGGTATCTAAATTAAGCAAACAATTAAGGATAATTTTTTCACTAATACTTTCCCTGTGTGGTTGTGGAAAAATAAATAGTTGTGTTACATGGTTTACATTTTTCACCAAGAAATTATCCATAAGAAAAATTTGATAGCGTTCTCAAGGTTAAAGTGTTTCTTAACTACTATGATATATAATAATATCAATATGATAGAGTGATTTATCACAAACTGTGTGGTACATGGACTATGAACTTGAAACGTTGATACAGTTACAATAAAATCAACAGACCAATATCAAGACAATTAATTTTCATGTTACTTCCATACATTTTTATTTGTTTTCATTTTCTCCATGATAATGTGTGATGATTTATCTTGTGATATAGGGTATGGTGGTAATTTACAAATGGTCGCAATAGTGATTTTTTTGTTGATGGGGAAATATATAAATACACCATTTAAATCATGCATAAGATACTTTGAATAATGATACATAGTCACCATTGTATGTTTCCATTCACTTTTTGAGATTTTGAGAATGCGATAACTCAATGTGTGCCATGGTGGATTCATTATAGTTTAAACGTTATCATTAAATACTATGACATGTTTTTAATAAAGAACTAAACATATAATAACAACAATTACTATCATGATTAATCTTTTAAAAGACAGAATTGTTTAAAATGGTATGTAGATTGAGTACAAAATTGGTAATCAATGATCATAACAATAAAATTAATCAATATACTAGATGGATTTATTTAAAATTGTGATCCAATTAAAACCCCCTCACTATTATCCCCATCTATGATAAGATTCGTCTGTTAATTCTAAAGGTAACTTAATGAATGAATCTATACTGCTATAATTTATAGTTCATTTTATGTTTTCTGATTCCTTAAATATAAAAGAAATTTATCCAAAAACCATTTATTTATGAATGGGTTACAAATAATAAAGTCATATCAGAAAATTTTTCAAGGAGATATAATTTCTAATTAATCTTATGTTTAATTGATCTTCTACATTTCCATAAATACATAATCTGAAACCTAAACCCTTAGAAAATTACTTCTGAATCAAACATAAATGCACAATTCATATAGATTATTGAATGTCCAATGCTTCAAAAAAACATTTTGGGTGTATATATAAAATAATTAGTTCGTTAAAACTACTAAAAACATGACAATGTATATCATTTAAATCATCTAAAATCTTGACATTAATGTATGAAGTTTAATTCTACATTATATAGACTTCTTTCAAAGCACGACAGCACCCCATGATTAAACTATATATTTTTTACTATTAGATATATAAATAAAAAAATTAAAATGGAACCTTTATCTATAGGATACCACAATATATCCCACCAATTATGATTCTAAATATAGATATGGGATCTTGTTTTAATTGTTACACTTAATCAACCATCCATTATTTACTTTTTATGAATATTATCCGAGAACCCCACCCATTCATGTTGAATAACATTAAATATTCTAATAATTCATTAGAGATGAATCATTGAAAACATAAAAAATTTTCATTTAAAAAACCCCATACAAAAAATACATAGATTTTATTAAAAATATCAATAACTAAAATAATATATTTTATAAGTTTTCTAGTTAACGAACTACCATGAAATTTGTAATGCAACACACTGAGACTTTGTGAAATATTTTGTTTAAATAAATATAAACCTATTGATATTTGGAATTTCAAAAAACACTAAGTTTATATTTCATTACACAAAACGCTGAGTTCAACTTGTCATACAGACAACACTGATCTTTACTATGTTACATACAATAATTAGTTCAAATAAAGTATGAAATATAATTATAATATTATTATGATAGTAATCTCATAGCTATTGGAATTGAATTTATAGGTATGAGTAAATAAATTATTAACATATAGTTCTTAAAAATGAATATAAAATTAATTCTTTTCATAACAATCACTAAAAAATAGAAAAAACTATATGAGAATAAAAGAAATCTTTTCCTAAAATACTAATTTTATGAAAACAAAAACATTTTACCTCTATAAATTAATCAATTTTTTTGTAAATAATTTTAATTCAATTTATATATAATATATATTAGATAAACTATTTAACATTCAACTTATGTGTTTTATAGTCAAGATATATGAGTAAATCTAGTTTTATTCTTAAAAAATATATTTTTCTAAAGTACAGTTTTTCACATTTTTTTGGAACTAATTTTTAAATACAATTTTGAAATTTTTATAAAATTTATTTGAAAACATAAATTAAATTTTTGAAATCAACATGTAAAAATTATCATCTGGTGATTTATGATTTTTTTTGGAAATGTTACATTTTTCAATAAATATAAAAATACATAATTATGATTGAAAACATTCAATTCATTTTATTTAGTGTTACAGTTAAATAGTATTTTAAATTAGTGTTAATGAAAAATTAGTTCAATTATTCACCCAATAATACTATTTATTTTATTTGAGTCAATTTTATATTGAATATTGATACAAAACACAACATTAATATGGACATTTTCTCTTTAAAAACCCACCTTCTAGATGTGTATGTAGGGATAATTTTATATTAAAATTTCCCATATAAGATACTAAAATTTTAAAAAAATGGATAATATATTTGGGATCAAAATAATTTATATCATATAATAAGTTAAAATTAATTTTTCACCAAAAATAATATTGAAAAAACAAAAAAGTATTTACCATTGCTAAGGTTAAAATTAGTTCACAAGGTGTCAAACTATAAAGAGAAGGATTAAAATTTACCCAAGACATTTAAAAATAATATTTTCTAGACATACATTCATATTATTATTCCCAAGATCAGATAAATGGTCTTTTTTTCATGTGAATTAATTTATTGTTTTATAATCTTTTATGAAATCTCCATGTAGTTTACATGTGGCATCATTTAAAACACTTATAAAAGGCCATCACCCCCATTCCCTTATTAACACCTCTCAATCAATTTGAATTAACCAACCCTTACCAAATCAATTCATAAAATATATCCTCTTATTATATCACCTTTATATTTGAATGAAATCCATCTTAGGAAGGGTTGTGGTGAAAACCCATGGTAGAAACAAATAAAATAAGTATCATTCATCAAAGATGTTTTTTGTTTTTTTATTTCTCCATATTCATAAATTAAATTTATAACATTATAATATAATGACCAAATTATCATCCATATAATGATATATTTTTTATGTTAAGGGAATCACTTACAACCATTACCACTTCTATAAATGGGTTGTGAAATCATTATTCTTTTGTACAACGAACTATCCCCTCATAAACAAATGTCATTAGTTTTTCCATTACCACCATACAAGGCTAAAAATAATGATGGTTTTATTATTTATATATTATATATATGGTATAATTATATATCTTTAATCATTATATAAATCAAGCATTCATACACTCTATAGTATGGGATATAATAATATTGCTTTTGTGTATTGCAGACTGCCTCTTTGAGAAGCAATGTGATTCATTCACAATTAAATTCCAGGTTATATGAATAGGTTTTATGAACATATTTTATATGTATGACATAACTATTATTTTTTTGATAATATAACATTTACCTTAGTGACTTCCAATCTGCAAAGAAAATGAAATTTGTTTCCTGTATAAGTATGACCTACCAACTCTATGAATGATGTAATACAATTTTTTCACTAAATTTTATGATTACTATAAATATAAAAATACTGAATATAGATGAAATTTATATTGGATTTGGTTTCCTAGGACTAACTATTATTACTTTGGTTATATGTATATTTGATCTATTGAATATTAAAAAAACCTCTTATTACATATTGTTTGTTGTTCTGCCTAAATCTAATGTAATAATGTACTAGAGTATAATTTTCATTGATAAGGTCATAAAAATTTTCCACTATGAATAGAACCATTATTTTATTTTAAAATATTCTCAAATAATGTTCTACGGTTTGGTAACATACTATGATTGGACAAAAAGTACATTATCTATTGGGTGCGAGTACACATAAGAAGATGAGTCTTCTTATCATGATGTTAGTACATGGTAATATCGATGATATGTGATTATGAGAATAGAACCACATTTATGAATTATTCTTGTTTTAGTTTCATCAGATATTCATATTTACGAGTTTGTGTGATGGTCTTTAGACTTTAATATTAGTGTTAATTCATGTTCCAACATAGGTACTTAAGTGTATTTCGTAGACCATGAAAATACTAGTTCATGATGATAATGGATATATTGGGTGATCCAAAATGACATGTAATTAATAAATAAGTTGAGTAAGGATGTGTCCATTCCATCTTTATGGAAGATGATATCCCTACCCCTTAATTAGAATAGAACTATTGCATTAAATTCAATGGAAATGGTGTAATGATGTATTTATTTCAGATAATCAAAGAAAGAAATATCGAGAATATAGGTTTGTGACAATTATTTAAAAACTAAATGATGAGATATTGTGATAATGATATCATATTATATAGTGATCATTTTTATGTGGTTGTCGATGTTGCGACATTAAGTTCATTATCATGGGTGACATAACCCATTACTCTATAGTAATCTTGGACATTATGAAAGCCCATCTAATGCCAACAAGAATGAATTATAGAGTGTCACACACTAAGTGTTTCTATTGAACATAACTAAATTTTATTTGAGATTAATTAATTTAAAAAATATTATTCTCATGTTCAAAAAAAAAATTTATTCAAGTAACATTGATTAAATATATTAATTAAATATTTATTTATTGACTTGTGAAATAAATATGTATTTTATTTATTAAATATTTTAATTAATATTTATACATTATATTTTTATGAAAATATTTATTTATGAATAATATATTTATTCAATTATTTAATAAATTCTATAAGAGTTTGAACTATACAAGATAGAATCCAGTAAAAATAATAATTAACAAGACTGTTATATCTAATTTTTATTACGCAAGTTGGCACACACCACAAATAATAATTATATAATTATTATTTTGTAGGATGGGATTTATAAGGGGTAAAATATTACTTAATTTCTGGTATGAAATTAAAAATATTATAACTTAAAACCCATTTCTATAAATTGGCGATTATGTCAATTATATAGTGGATCCAAAATGGATAATATGGAATTTTTTCACACTATAAATTATCTATCAAATCATCCTTCCCTATATTTCTCATGAATGAGAAGTGAATGAGATATTTCTTCAAGAATACAGAATGAGTGATCAAGAATAGACAACAACAAAATGTTCGACTCACCACGCTAGAACCTAGAGATCGAGTGGTGTTGCTCGATGATCATAGGGGAATGTGTGGATCATTTCTAGAGGGATTACATCCTTGTATTGTAACTGCCCCATAAAGGTAACCCAAAAGAAAATTTCAGGATGATAAACATTCACCAATTAATTAGGTTTCTAAGCCCATGTATTTAATTCTATATAGTTTAAATAAATTAATTACAAATTTGACATGAAGGATCCTCGCTCTTGGTTTTAGGAAATGATTATTAAAATAAATTTTAATATATCACCCACTTATAAATGATTACACTAAGATTTGATCCATCAATTTATATTATGGTTAAAATTATATAATAGTTAATATAATGATCATTTTAAGAGGCCTAATGTCCCAAACTAACCATGGTCAACCCTGAACCGATCACCCGAGTCAGTCTGCAATAATGTATGATAGGATTTCATGATCCCAATTGGATGGAAACTAGTTTCAAGCATCAAATTAATCTACATTAAATGATTCTACCTAGAATAAAATAGTATTTTAGTAAACCAAACTGAACAAACAGAAGACCCAACAATAACCAAATAATAATAAATATTAAACAGTTCAACACACAATAGATGAACAAAAAAATAGAAACCGAATAAAAAACTAAAAATGGTGAATTATAACAAGATCTACATGTTCCCTCTTGGTCACCACCAACCTCAAGACCAACATACTAGAAGAGAGATTAACTGAACTAGAAACCTTCACCAACCAAATAGATGAGGTATACTGACCCTGAATGGTATATGTATGGTGTGATATTTAACCTCTCAATAGGTAATCACCATAGAATCCTTAAATTTCCTTTATTGAGACGGTCCAAAAAAGGAGTTCTGAAAACATATATAAATATAGGTTTTTCTCATTTTTAATAAATAGGTACAACATTCCCTTTTTCAAAACAATAAACCCTACATCCCCATTTTCAAATCAAATTACTATTTTAAAACCAAAAACCAAACCAATCTCTGTCCAAAGAAATACCAGGGTATTCAAAAAATAAAAAAAACACTGTAAATAAGAAACAAAGTGCATAAAAAATATAAGCAAACATATGTAGATAGTAATTCTTGGGCATTTCCTAGACATCCCTAGAGTGATTCATGGATGTACTAAGGTCCAATTCACCTTCTCGCATATGGTGCAGATCCACAGTCAATAACCAACAAGTGGTTCTAACTACCAATCCAAGGGCATGTCCCACAAAGCTCGATAAAGTCAATGGGGTACCAACCCATATAATAATGCTTGACAACAAAATATCGGACGATCATTTAAAAGACACTCAAAAAACTATGCTAATAATACATGGTTAAAGGAGGAGGACCTTGCACGCGTGACTCACCTTACCTTCTTCCACAAAACATTCCAACCCCAAACATTGACACCACCCACACAATAAACCACATAAATAAATCCTCTATAATGGTTCTGACATTGTAACAATGCTTTCGCAGGTTTTATCCTATCTATCACATCACATGATCTTTAAAACCATTTCTCAAAACATCGTACGATACCAACATAGTATTTGTAATATCAAAATATCATTTAATTTCCAAAACATTATAAGTTCCAACACGACTAAAACATTATATATTAAAATACTTTACAAAAATGCTCCAAAACATTTAAAAACAACACTAAAAACCACTTTTTATGGTCATAATGCCAAAAATGCCTTTATGTTCCTAATTCATGTTCACTTCCCACATTATTTCAAAACAACGATGAAAACTCACAGAATAACTAGAAATTCCCAACATGCTTTCATACCTTTTAGAAGATAACCTTTTCTTAAGGTTACAAAAGGGAATTAATTTCAAACATAGTATAAAAACACTTTCAATTCATTTAGGATCCAAGGTGACATTATTAAGTCTTCATGAGTTGAAGAAGAATATAAGAGGGTGGGATAAGTGTTTTGAAATACAGTTTTAAGCTGATCAAGTTTATCCAAGTCCATTATCATTTTTTCCCATCCATGTGTGCTCCCAATGCACACATTTATGTGCCCACATCCAATGGTACAAGTCAAGTATTTAATGAAATCACCCAAATACTGTCTTGAAAATAACATCACATGTTTTCAAACCAACCGATCAAAACACATGAAATTCTTACACAAAAAGTCACTAATTTACACAAACAACATCAAATTTTTAATACAATTATAATATCGTAACATAACAAAGGTTTAAAACTACTCAAAACACACAATTTATTTCTAAAGGAAAAATTTACAATTTAACAAACACGTTATGTGCATAAATTTGAAACTTGATTGAATAAACCCCTTCAAAATCAACCTCCACTAATTTTTTACAATATAAACTCACCATAATATGCCAACAAAACACACCATATTAATGAAAAAACATTTAGATATTATTTAAGAATACCCAATAATCAAATGGAATGAATTGAAATGGAAATTTATGGAAACACCGACCTCAATAGTGTGCGAACACACTAATCCTTCAGGTGAAGGTAGATCCAAGATCAAGAGACAAACCACACACGCTAAAATCAACGAAAATGAACTACATATCAACCCCAACCCATAGGGTATTTAACAGATGCAAACCCCATAATGAGAGACCAATATATCAAGAGATAAGGTAGAAGAGAAGGAGAAATTGACCAAAATCCAAAATAATATTACCTTGGAACCTTCAAGGAGCCTCAAAAATAGAGGGAGGGAAAACAATAGGGAGCATGGAGGACCACCTGGTGTTTCAAGGTTGAAAAAGGAGAAGAATATAAATTCATGGTTAAAAACATGTTGGGGAAATATTGGAATCTCTAATTTTTAAGAATATAGGTACCTCTCATATTTTGGCCATAGGGTTTTCCAATCCATACACTCACCACTGTCCAAATGGAAAGAACCTCATGCATAGTTTCTACACGGTCTAGAAAACCATGTGAAACCTATGCACCTTCCTGTTGGAACCAAAAAAAAGTCACACAGTTATATGGGCGATAGTTTATGGTTTCCCTATATTGTGTGAAAACCATGCACATGAAGAAAATCCACTCAGATCATCAAACATTAAAAATTATAAACTAAGGATCAACGTGAACCTCAACCAATAAGATCCAATGTCATGAAATAATAAAATAAAGTAATCCAAAAGTTCATTTGTGATAATTCTCCTCACCACAAACACATTCTTACCCCAAAAAGTAACCTAGATAACATGATTCTATGTGTAATAAAAATGAAAAGAAACTATGCATATCTGGGTGACCTCTCACTCCACAAGTTAAAAAAAATCAATTCTAGATAAAACTGCTACATGAATAACCTAAAGAAAACATAAAAGGGTTCTCCCAACCACATGAACTCAACTAGAATTACCAGGAAATCCAATAAATCACAACATGATCTAACCAAACATAACATCATTAATCAAGGAATACCCCCACTTTGACTGGGAACTCCCAAATCCAACTGAACCATCTTCTTTTCACAAGAAAGAAAACACTACCACTAAAACTATAAATTTCCCACAAAAAACAAACCCTAAACACTGAGGGAATCCCATTAAAAGAACTCAAAATGAAAAAAGAACCAAAACCACAATCCATAAATTCAATAAATATAAATAAATTCCAAATGACCTAAGATAAAATAGAAACTAACACACACAAGTCCTAAGAACAATCAAAGAAGACCAAAAAAATCAAAGAGATGCATTCAGATACACACAACTATTCAAATTATGATAAAATAAGTCAATCATACTTTTAAAACAATTGGATGAACTCACTACAACAACAAAACTAAACCATGAAAAATGAATGAATCCCCTCCCCAAAACAGAAAACATATTGTAAGGTAAGGTTTCCCCATACCCCGTTTAATTATTGAATTTTCACAAGCTTCACTCTAAGGCCGGTTGTTGGAGCCCTAATGTGTGATGAATCAAGTTCCTTACATTTAAGAAATAGCATCCTCTAATCAAGAATTCTTCTCTATGAATATCTTTATACAAAACTTCTCCAAACAACCCAAATGACTAAAATAATGGAATGTCATCAAAGTATCATATAAATACAACTTGGAATGCCCAAACCAACCACACTGGAATCATAAAAATTAATGGTTTGATTAATGAGAATTCATGACCACAGATGGAGGCCCCTTGAGAATAGGTTCATCTCATATACACCTCTCACCAGATAGATAATATTCCTGAGAGAAAACCTTCACTGAATGTAACCCAAGAACCAACTCATCTTAAAATGAATCATCCATAATATTCTTTAAAAATTCACTGGATTAGAATAATTTTTATGTGTTCTTGGGATAAATACCCCAATCAAATAGTGGATCATTCAACTGATCCTTTGGCACTTCCTCCAGAGAGAATAAAACCAAATATTTAATGTAGAATTTATAAGTTTTCACTATCCATTAGCACTTCCAAACATCCCACATCTCTTTCACCTTTATCAACATAACGTTTTATGGTATAAACCATTATATTAAAACAAATATCAACCTTTCCCATGTCATCCCAAATTTCAATGATGACATAAAAATCACCTTCCACTAGTCTAAACTCATACCTTCAAATGATCCCAAAGAAGTACACACTCTCACAGATTTGGGAGTACCCCATGATCTCAAGAAACTCCTAAAAACCTTATCTATTCCATGGCCTCCAACAGACCATGAACACAATAAAATATAGGAAATAATCAAGAGGAACCAGAAATAAGATTAGAATTACTAGAAATTTTGGGGACCTTTCCAGGTGGAATTTTCTGATCAACATGACAAACACCAAACCAAAATCAGAATTAACTCGAAACACAATTGAAATGAACATATCAATCCAAAAAAATAGTCTCATAAGATAAACCCTACAAAAATATAATAATCCAATTTCCAAAAAAACCCATTTTATAGAGAAAAATTCTGAATCCATTTTCCCTCTCAAAAACCCACTCAGAAAACCAAATCCAATTTTTTTTTGATTATTCACCTACGATATCCTTTGAACTATCACATACATGTGAATCTTACTTCCTCTTATATCGTCCACACATACATACAAAAAATAACATTCCAAACACACATGAACATATGTGAATATAATGTCCCATACATTACATAAATTTATATTAATTAAAATTTGGAGAATATTTATTATAAAATATAAAAAAGCCAAAACTTGTCTGTATAAGAATAATGTCTTTAGAAACTTGGAAACATGAAAAAATGTTTCACAATACATCTTCATTATTTCACCCTTATTTCATCATAACTAGACCCATTTTTGACATATCTTACTTAAAAAACTTCTTCAAGACCTGGAAGAAGGAATCATATGAATGTGTGATCTATGATTATCAGTAAAGGTAAACAAGGAAGATATCAATCAATCATAATCATAAGACATAAGAAAATGACATTTAAAAATCTTATCCTACATATGAAAGATCATAACATCATTCCCTCAGATAAATCATTAACGTTCATAATAACCAATAAACATAATCCCAAAAGTCATAACATAAGACATGATGTTTTGTGGCATTTACATAAGCATGTAAAATAATTTCATATTATTCAAGGATCATTTCCAAGACCATCATAACAGAAAAATTCCATTACTAATCCAAGTTCACTCCTCATTCAAGCCCTGTATTATTGAACTGAGATCATTTTCCATTCCATCATTGTCTATCTCAGGGGATATAAATCAGTACCCAATAAGTTGTAGGTACATTTAGGTCCCACCCAACTCATATTAAAATCATTATTACATGTTCCACAATAACATAAATCATTCAACATAACCCAAGGAATAAACTAGGTTTCAATAAACATCATTCCAATATATCATAATCCATGTAAAAAAGATGGGTTTCATAAATAACATTCCATAATAATCACAAAAAAATCATAGGAATGATAACGGTACTACACTTGAAACCTAACACTATTAAATAATTCTTTCATAGATTGAAATTAAATTTTATATAACACTTGAAGTTAATTCATGAGGAAAATATCATTTCTTCTTCAAAAATATTTTCTTTTCTCAAATGCCACACAATTTTATTAGAAAATAATTTATTTGAAAATAAACAAGAAATCATGTATAGGAATATTAATCAAAATATGGTGTTATAAATATGTAAAAATCCATTCAGTCCATATATGTTAAAAAATCATTCTCCATGTAATTTTATTGCAAAAGTCCAAAAGTGCCTCTTATCGAATAACGACAAAAAATTCCTTTCATACCGTTTAATAAAAGTTTTCCAATGGGTAAAATTTACTTTAAACTAATGTAAAAGAATAAAAAAATAATATATATTTAGGAAATATGGATGTGGATGATAAATATACCCCCGTAAATACTTACGTATAAACAATCTCAGTCAATAAAGATATTGCAAAATTATCCATTACCTTTTAGGTCCAATTTCCTTTATTTGTATCTGAATCACCTATATAATTATTTAAATAATTCCATTTACTTGTTTTTTAATCATAATAAAATTTTTGATATCATATACGATCATATTATCATCTATTTGTTAATAAAATTTCATTATTACTTGTTATTTTGGTATTAACTGTTTTATTTTCTTATGAATGTTTTGTCAAATAAGTTATAGTTCTCCTTGATAGGTCATAGTTATATCATTCAAAAAGATGTTAAAATTATATATATCATATTTATTCGTTTTATATAGTTACATAATCATGATTTAATGATGATCAAGTAGAATGAATCACATCGCATCGTAGAGACGGTTGGTCGTATGTATGCATAAGCGAGGATATCATTGCCACAATTGTTGAATGGTATTGATGTGAATGGTGTATAATATTTCCAAATCAATATCATGTTATGATATTCATATAGAGTAAATAAACCCTAAACATTTAGAGATAACATTTCCTGATTTTAAGCATAATTATTCATTAGAGTACAAGTCAAGGATTGTAAATTCTAGTGTCTTGGAAAACGAGGTACATAAAACTGAAAACATGGAATTAAATAAAACATTTAATTATTTAATATTGAAATTTATCTCCTAACTTCCATTGTGCTAAAAAATCTACATAGGATTTGCTGGGTAACACATGAACAAAGGGATTATATAAATAGCCTAGTAAGGGAATAACCATAAGAACAAATCATTAGCACATCAGATTGAAGGCACGACATGATGATATAAAAAGGCATGTAACATATGAATTCATAACATATAAACATGGAATCATATAAACATGGAGTCATAATAATTTTGAAGCAACATAAAACAAGACATTATCATGATTCAAGGCTAACCACCAAGACCATTGAACATGGTATCATAAACTAAGGATAACCGCATAGACTGTCGCACATAGTAGCGCAGGCCAATGCTAACCGCCAAAACCGTTGCACATAACATCTCATGAGGCTCAACATTAGCAAAATTAATTGGATCCCTATCTAGGTTCACCCATCATAACTTTTCATTAATAAGTTTTCCACATAAAAAATAATACATAATCAATCTTACATTAACATAAGGGTTACCCATATAAAGAATGGGGTACCACAATCATGTCTTTTTTTTAAAGGTTGGGGCCAAAGCCTCAATTAATTATTAAAGCAAAGACCTCTTTGGAGGGTATAGGGAGACCCAATACACAGCCCGAAGGCCCAAGGACAAGTGGCCTGAATACAAGGCTTGAAAGCCCATTTTTTGGCCCAAATGACCCTCTGTGAACAGTACTGCTATAGTAACCTACGCAGCTACAGTGCCTAATACAGTACCCGCCGCCGCTACAGTACCCTGTAACTGTTCCTCCACCACTACAGTGCTGTCGCCACTACAGTCCACTACTGCTACAGTGTCTGCTACAGTGCCCTGCTACAGTACCCCGACAATTCATCCCTGTTCGGATTTGAACATGGGTCTTTTGGATGCCAAGTAGGATCTTGTACCACTTGGGTACATCCTCGTTGGCAGGTACCACAATCATGTATTAAGGTATAATAAATGGTCATATCATCATAGAATCCATGAAACAAATGAACTAAATTATAAATTTAAATTCATAATGTAAAAATAGGCATGTTTCAAGGTATATTATGTCAAGTAGAAATTACAAAATGTAAGAAAAGTATTTAAAATTTTTTAGCACTAAAACAGTTTTGTGTGGTCTAAAGGAAAATACTATAGAGCCTTCAAAATAGAAGAGGGGAAAAGACATTATATAAAAACCTAATTGAACTGAGAAGGTTTTAATAATAAAAAAATAATTATTTTATAAATACAATGGTGGCTTAAAATAGATGATGGAGTTCACTTGAAATTGGGTAAGAAGTCGAGAAGTTCCCTCAAAATAGGATTGCATATCGGGAAGTATTGTGGAGGTAATCACTTAAAAACGTGTATATAAAAAATGATAATGATGAAAGGGTCTTGATAAATGAATTTGGTACATTTAAACAACATTTATAAGATTCACATGAAAATATAAGATAACTCTATTTTTGAAAAAGGAAGATAAGGAAACCTGAATGAACAAATGAGGTTCAGGTAGAATCCCTTACGAATTATTGGCATGGTGTGAGGTGTACTTAAGAGGGGTTAATGAGAGTTAAAGGGGTTTATAATCACTTATACGTCATGAGGATAGTATGGGGGAGGTTCTAAATAATAACCCATCATTAGGTAGGCATAACATAGAGGACATTCTTGAATAAAAGTGAAATAGAGAGGATCCCTTACCTTTAGTCCGATGGTGTTATCCACTTGATATTAATCACCTGAATAATAAAATTAGTTTCATTAATAAATAATAAAATAACCACTTTTATATTTAAAATATTTAATATAACTTTTTTATGTTCATTAATTAACTTTTTGATGGGTTATGTGGTTTTATTTCATTATCCTGGTCCGTTTGTTTTCATGGTTTTTACGATCAGTTTACTTATTTTGAAGAATGAAAAATCATGTAAAATGGAGATGTTTTTCTAGAATTGGAGATATATTTTACTATTTAACTTTTATAAGGATTAATTTGGTAACTTGGAGTGAATATGAATAATTATATAAAACTTCATTGACAACCTTTAGGGTTAATTGCCAGTTTTGGACCACAGTGAACACGTTTAGTTTTATAAATCAAAATCACTTGTACCAAAAGATTGCTAAAAATTAGATTAGAAATAATAAATATTTAATGTTCTGGTTCAACCATGATAATGGTTTAATGACCATAATTGGAGATGGAAATAAAAATTTAAAATCCATCATCCTTGAGTGTGGTAAATTAACAAATCTCTGATGATGTCTTTACTACTAAAATAAAAGAAGGGTAAATTAGAGACAATAAAAAATAATCCAATTATCATAAAAAATTTCTATAAAATATAATGTACTAATTTTTTCATTACATTTTTATGAGGATAGGTAAGGATTGGAAATATAACAAAGGAACTTGAAAAGAAAGTGAAAGAAAAGAAAAGGGGAATTTACCTCTTGATTAAATCATCATTGAGAGCCTCTTAAGGGGAGAGTATTTGAAACTCTGAGGAGACCATGGGCTTCTAGAAGTGGGGGAGGATATTGGGGAGATATTTTGGAAGATTTTAGTCAGGGAACAAGGCCTGAGAGCAATGAAGTGAAGAGGTAAAGAGGGGAGGTGTTTATAGTGGATGGGAGGAGGGTTTTCTTAATATTTTCATAATCAGTTTATTATTTTTCCATAAGACAAGCAATTGTAATGATTATTGTGGCCAAAAAATAGTAAATATTTCATGTGAGTTGGAACCAATCTCCATTTACATCATCCATGACTCAAGCATGATGAATAAATTACAGGTTTTTCATTTATTGTGAATTATTATATTTTACTATTCATCAAAAATTCAATTAATTAAGAAATATCCAAAAAATTTACCCTTGAAATTTTCCAAAGTGTATAATCAAAAAATGGAATCCATTTTTTCAAAATAATTTTCTAAATATGATTAATTTAATTTTTAATTAAAATCACAATTTTCTTGAAAATACAGATTTTAAAATTATAACCAACTTTATAATGCTTTCAAAAAATTACATAAGGCGTTATAAAATTATCTTAAAACCATAAGACCAATAATGGTTAATTTATGAATACCTTTTCAAAAAATACATTTTTTAAATTAATTAATTAATTGTAATTAAATATTTATGACTTTAAAAAATACCAATACTTTTACCATCATCATATTATCACTTATAAGATGCATAAATCTTATTGATACATTCATGGGTGAGGCTACTTTTCTTTTGGAGAATTTACTATTAATAAGGGTTATATTACAATTCATAACAGTAGGTTACTATTCATATGGGTTGTATACTATTCCGAAAAAATTAAGTTTGTCTTACCAGACTCCAAACATCTTACTAATCAAAACCATTCTTTTCAGATTTTTTAAATTAAAATCACAGAAGTAACAATATTATGTTTAAAGGTCACATATTTCATAGTAGTTCTTTTTGTGGTGATTTCATGTGATTATATAACATAATTATAATAAAGTATTTTCCATTGATAAACCATTGAGTGGTTATATTAATCCCCCTTATGAAATTTTTACCTCGAAATTTCGTTTTGCATTCTAATCCATAAACATGTGTGGGTACTATTCATTTATTTCCCTCTCCAATTCCCATCTTTCCTCTTCATACATATAGTTCTTCCACAGTACATTGACCAGGTGAGTAATATTGTTACATTGAAATTTATCTCTATGATCCAAGATCTTCACTAGGTGCTCCTCATAAGAAAGATCATTCTCCAACTGTACCACCTCTGTAGAGAGTACATGTGAATTGTCTATTATGTACTTCCTTAAGAGAGATACATGGAAGAAATCGTGTACATTGGACATGGTAGGTGGAAGTGCTAGTCGAAAGGCCACATCCCTGACACTATCAAGAAATTCGAAGGGGATGATGTACTTGAGACATAACTTTCCTTCCTTCCCAATCCTCATGACCCTGTTCCTTGTATATATTCATAGAAACACCATGTCTCTGACTTTGAACTCGAGGACTTGTCGATGACTGTTTTCATAACAATTTTGTCAACTTTAGGATGCTTCGATGTTCTCATGTGTCACGACCCGTCCTTGGGGCCCATTCCATGACTACCCCAAGCCCACCTTACATAGGCCAGGGGCAGGCCACTAGCACCAAAGGCGTAATTCTCGATAACTGGGAAGGCATTGCCTTTATAAAAGTAAACAAAACACCACAGAGTACAAGAGGAAGTAATACACTAAGCACAAAAGGAAGTTCTGAAATGTAAATGGGCCAGAATACTAACCCAATCGAATATACAACTACAACTGAACAAAAGTACAACAGAAAAAGGCAAACAGCTGGAAGAATGGAAGCAGCTCCTGGGTCATCCTCCTCAGATCCTACCTGAAGGGTAGGTACAGATAGCGCAGCTCCTAGATCATCCACCACGGATCCTACATTAAGGGTAGGTACAAATATCCTCCACAACGCTCTCGCCCGTCAACCTCCTCTGAGTGTCATCTCATCGTGAAGTCCACCTCCGGATACTGACTCGTCGTGAGGTCCACCTCCGGGTACCATCCAGTCCTCGAACACTCAGCCTCTGTCAGTGCTGCCCGACGTCTGTAGCCAACACAACGAAGTGCGGGCATAGCCTGTTCAGGGGTGAGTATACGATACTCAGTAGGTACCCCGAGAACCTCAAGGTCTCACTAAATCCAACAAGGATAACCACAAAGAAAGATCTCAACAGATAACTTCTACTTAGGTATATGCCCATACATATACCTAAGTTATCAAGTAACCCATCTCAATCATGAGGAAACAAAAAGATTATAAAATCAACAAATAACTACTACCCAGGTATATTCCCATACATATACAAAAGTTATCAAGTGACCCATCTCAGTCAAGAGGTAAACAAAAAGGTCATAGACTCAGCTCAAACCAAGATTTTCATTATCAAAACCGTAACTACTGAAGAGCCCCATATCTGGAGAGTACAGTGATCCTATCCCGACTCCGAGGTACTGCTCACTAACCTAAGACTGCTGAGGTTCTCCTCCTGTCGAGTACCACGGGTCATCCACCCAAACATAGTAGTGCTTCCCGCCGGGGTCTGCCACCCAAACACAGTAGTGCATCCTCCCTAATAGCCTGCAGAGGTACTCTCCGGACGAGTACCGCGGGTCTGCACCCAAACTCAGTAGTGCTCTATCCTCCATGGGTCTGCACACAAACAAAGTAGTGCTCCGTCCACTGGGCTAGTTGACTCACTCCAAGTCGAGTCGGTCAAGCAGTCGTCGGGTCTCAGCCAGCAACACGGTCTCCGTACTCCGTACGCTCTTCTCCGGGAGGGTCTGCTCCACGTGCTACAGGTCAATACTCCAAGTATCTCAAAGTCCCATGAAGAAGTATCTCAAAGGACCACCTCGTCATAGGAGTCTCAACACAACAGACGACGCGTCAATCGGGCGCCCGGTCTGTGAGTTATTAGGCTTTTTTCCCGGGGGCCTGGTTGGCTTCGTGTGCGAACCAACCCGACTGTATCTCAACTGTACCCCGAACTCTCATAGGGTATACTCATAGGGACCTTTTCTGAACGTGATCACCAACGCCGCTGATGGTTCGTCAAACGGACGTCCGGTTTGAAAGTTATCAGCTTTTTCGTTCCAGGGGCCCGGTTGGATTTTGGGTTCAATCCAAACCGTCCACTAACCATCTGCATCCAACCCTCAGGAGAAGTATGTCAAAAGTTCCGTCTCATCAATATGAATCCAACAATGTCGACGGCACGTCAATCGGACATCCGGAGTTCAAGATATAAGCGTTTCCACTCCGAGGACCCGGTTGGTTTCATATCCGAACCAAGCCGGCCATACTCAAAGTTCTCCGAAACCTTGATTGTAATATAAAAAAATGACCGTCTCGATCCAAGGATCGCATCGCAATTGATAGTGAGTCGATCAGAGGTTTGTAGCCCATATTATGGATGTTTAAATGGATCTGTCCGAAATTAGGGGGTTTGGGCTCAGCCCGATACCCCCCCCCTGGTCGGCCCGAACCGGGGGGACCCGGTCCAGGTCCAGGTCTAGCCCAATAGGGCGTGGCGCGGCCCGGCCGGCCTGGCGTTGGCACAACACCCATGTGGCCAGCTCGGCCGGTGTCGAGCTGAGCGGAACAGGGGGGCGCGCTGACCCCCTGATTGACAACCACGACCCCCCACGTAAGGGTCGCTCGTCTCTCTAGCTGGGGGTTACGACCCCCGGTCTCCCCACGGTCCTGCACGGCCGTGAGACCGGATCCTGCCACTACGGCGGACCACAGACGTGCTCTGGTGGTCCGTTTTTTCAGCGGTCTTCACCAGCGGTCCTCCCAGGACTGGATCTTCACTGCGAAGTCTTGAAATTGACTTTTCGGCCCCGTTTGTCATCGCCCATCAATCCTCACGTCAAATAAACAACTGCGGAGTCTTCGATTCGCCTCTGCGGCCCTGACTCCGGCCGCGGTTTTGTTCGGCCTCAACGGCGCGACGCAATGGTGTCGCGCTCCTTCATCGCATTCCTTCCTGTTTCCGCGCGGTGCGGTTGCACCGCACCGCCTTTTTTCGAGCCGCAACGAACTCAAATCAGAAGGGGGAGGAGGATCGGCCGTGTTCGGGCGGTCCGTCCTCCTCCCTTTAAATTGATAACAGGCGGACCAAATATTTAACGATGAACGCAAGGAAATTATTCTCAAACAAAACCAAACCCCTACGATTTTCCTTGCAATCAAGAATTCCCAACCCACAAACATATTCTTCGCGGATCAACTTAATATATAGTTGATCAGCGTTCTTTATTTTAGAAGGACGTAAACATGGGTTCATTAACATTCACAAATTAATTCACTACCTTGATGGAATCATTGAACGAAGGTTCGTCACGGAATTGAACGTCGCGAAAGAAGGAGTCGCAGAAGAGGGTTCCATACACGCATGACGGAGATCGTCTAAGGTAGGGCGATGTCTCACACCGGCTGCAGAGAGGAGTAGAAAGACATTTCGTCTTTCTTTGGTGTTGGCGTTCTTCGTCGGAGAGTGGTGTTCTTCACGTTCTTCAACGTGGAAGATGAACTTCTTTAGAGGAAGATTGCTCCCTCTCTCAAAAACCCAACACTACGATACAAACCCCAAATAAAATAAGTGTTATTCTTATTTTATTATAACATGCCATGCATTTAAGTTTTTAAAATTCAAATGCTTAACTCCCAAAATAAATGGCATGCTTTAATGTGAAGGAAGTAACATCATTTAATACATGGGGGTTTAAAGGGGAAGTGTTATGAGGGGTTAGAGAATTTGAAGCGGTGGAGTTCGTGTGGGACCCACCACCCTCTTAACCTCTCATGGGTAGTTCCACAACTTCCACTCAAAGGATATAACCACTTAAAAAAGAAATAAAATTGTATCTCAATTTTATTTTTTACCTTCCACAATTTTTCTAACATCTCCTCCCGAGCAAACACAACCCCAGAAAAGGTGTTCTTAAGAAATTACTGGCGCTGCAATTTCATCGGAGCCCTCGGATTTCAATTCCGAGCACCGGATCAAAAATTAGAAAAACCTGCTCGTTCGTTCACTGAACGTACCCGAGCTAATCTTCGGAAAATTATTTCGGGCTCACCGGGCCTCGGAATTAGGTGCTCTCAGAAACTGAGTTCTTGTAAAATCCCAAAGAAAATTAAGAAAAAATTTCCCTTGAATTTTATGGGTCTTTACATTACTCCCACCTCAGGGGTTTACGTCCCCGTAATGCTATAACACAAACTAGGGAAACAAAAGTGGTACTGAGCACGCACCTAAGCCTTCCACTCCCATGTGCTCACCTGGAGGTTCCCGTACTGCTAGTGAAAGCGCACCCAAGGAATCGACCGTCCTCGTAGGATCCGCTCCTGTCGATCCTCAACCTCTACTGGAACCCCGCAAAAGTCACCCCATCGCCAAAGTCCAGTTCCCCATGGTCGATGACATGCATAGGGTCAAGCACGTATCTCCCCAGTTGAGATACGTGGAAGTCTCCGTGCACCCGGTGCAATTGAGGTGGATGGGTTAAGCGGTAAACCACCTCGCCTACCCAGCTGAGGACCTGAAAAGGTCCACTGAACCTCGGAGATTACTTACTGCCTCGTCCGCATCTACATAAACATCGTCGAGGTGAGACCCGTATAAGGACGTCGTTGTCATCCTTGAACTCAAGAGGCTTCCTGTTAGCTCTGTGCAGTCTCATCTCCTGTGATCCATAGGCGATCACTGCCCACTCCTACATCAGGACACACCCGAGTCCGGTCCCTAATGCGTCGCAGTGAACTATGTAACCAACGCCCACAGGTTGGGCACACTGGTCAACCCATCTCCTGAAAGCTCTGCTGGAAGTGGTGCCGCAACTCTGGATAATTCTGGCACAAAGGTATGTTTGGCCATCTCCTGAGTGATCGACTGCACCCACTTATGAATGATTCCATCCTATTCTGCCTGGGTTTTCCTTTTCTCCGACCAAAGAAAACCCCATCCAAACGTTGTAGATAAACCACAACCTTTTTTCCTAATACAGTCAATCCGTGTATGAACTGTGGATCCAATCCATACTCAGACCAACATCCTAAGGCCTCGACGCTGCCACCAAGAGATTCCAACCGAAACTCTCGCCTCCTGGGTCAGATCACACTTTCGGCGTAAGTGTGATTATCGAGTCTCCTTCCAAGGTATCTGAAGACGTGTGGGTCAAGTCTACAGATTACCGAAAACTCTAGTTATGGGACAAGATTCGTGGAAAAATGTAATGATTCATATCTACGTCTGTTACTACGATAGCTAGTAGTTGACACAGACTTTCCCTTGAGTCATTCTTAGAGCCATTTGGTCACACTCCTTGACCACATGCAGTTACTCTCTTCCCCTACCCTCCATCTCCCTGAGCCTTGCGGGGACTACAAAGGCGGGTGAGTGTAACATGTTAAAATGTACACAACCTCATGCTGCTCTCCTAGCTCTGCCTCCATGTCTGCTGCTTCGCAGACTCATATACCCTTAACATTTCCTCTTCTTGAAACATTCGCACGCCCAATTCTCTGAGACTGGCACCATCTCGCTGTGTTCCAACTTCTAACATTCTCTAGCTGTATTCATTCAGCCAAAGAACATTTAACCTCAAGGTTCTCTCTAGAACCCTAACGTGAGTAGGAATGCATAGAGGAAAAAGTGATGGCTCGAATATCCTTAAACACACCACACTCAGAGGTTCGAGCTCTATAGCACTGATCGAATCGTAATCATCGAGTTCCTGGAATGTTCGGTACGCCTCGATGAATTCTCAGCTACCGACACGTCATCCTACCGAAGCTGTAAAAGCTCTAGGAAACTCTAAACCACTGACTCAAGACAGTCCTAAGCCGCCTGTGAGTCAGGCTCGCCTCGGAACTTGAGGGTATCTAATGTTGGAACACGTGTAAGGTAGTAATCTTACATGTGTCACCTATCGGTACCCTCGGTTGTAACTGCTGACCAATAGGTCATGATGTACAGCTGACACACTACCCGAAAGCACTATCTTAGGCATCGGTCCACATACCGAAGCCTCATCACTATGCAGACCAGCCTCGTGGTCACACACTAGAAAACACTAGTCGCCAAGTCTACCATCCACTCCACTGGTGTCTCAGCTAGGCGAAAAACTCTAGCAATCGCCTCCAGCCAGTCCTCTAATGTCTGGGAATCTGCCTCGCCTCGTAACCTCGGAGGCCTCTGCTGCTGGAACTCGTGCAACACGCTCTGTCAGCGTGCACCGTCTGCTAGTATGGAATGTGGAATATACTGCCCTACAGGTGGTGGTGCTGCTAGTACACCCCCCCGAGGGTGCCAACACAGAAAAAAGGGCCCCGCACCGGAGCCTCGTCGCTCGGTGGACCGTCATCGTGTACTATCTCAGAACTCCAACTGACTGTCTGCGTGGAGACATCCTGAATAGATGCGACACGGTCAAAAATTTATACCTCGTGAGCTAACCTGGTTTGATCTGACTTTAAAACTTTGGAAACACACACGCAATCAGTGTTTTCGTGTACAAAGTCGGAAATCAGAAGTCAGGGTCCTGGTGTACGGATACGTCGGCCGCCGCACCAACATTGGACTCCCTGAACTGAAGACCACACTCGGTACCCTTAAACTATTGGTTCACATAGAAAAAGATAAGAGTCCTTAGTTTTGCGGTATAACCGAACTCCTCTGATTCCAATTTTTTACGACCCATCCTCGGGGCCCTTACCGTGACTACTCCAAGCCCGCCTTCCATAGGCCAGGGCCTGGCGACTAGCACCAAAGGCGTAATTCCCGATAACTGCGAAGACATTGCCTTTATAAAAGTAAACAAAACACCACAGAGTACAAGAGGAAGTAATACACTAAGTACAAAAGGAAGTGCTGAAAAGTAAATGGGCTAGAATACAAATCCAATCGAAAGTAAAACTACAAATGAATAAAAGTACAACAGAAAAAGACAAACAGCTGGAAGAATGGAAGCAGCTCTTGGGTCATCGTCCTCGGATCCTACCTGAAGGGTAGATACAGATAGCGCAGCTCCTGGATCGTCCACCACGGATCCTACCTGAAGGGTAGGTACAGATAGCCTACAAAACTCTCTCACCCGTCAACCTCCTCCGAGTGTCGTCTCGTCATGATGTCCACCTCCGGATACTGACTCGTCGTGAGGTCCACCTCCGGGTACCATCCAGTCCTCGAACACTCGGCCTCTGTCAGCACTGCCTGACGTCTACAACCAACACAATAAAGTGCAGGCATATCCCGTGCAGGGGTGAGTATACGATACTCAGTAGGGACCCCGAGACCCTCAAGGTCTCACTAAATACAACAAGGATAACCACAAATAATGATCTAAACAGATAACTTCTACTTAGGTATATGCTCATACATATACCTAAGTTATCAAGTAACCCATCTCAATCATGAGGAAACACAAAGATTATAAAATCAACGGATAACCACTACCCAGGTATATGCCCATACATATACCTAAGTTACCAAGTGACCCATCTCAATCATGAGGTAAACACAAAGGTCATAGACTCAGCTCAAACCAGGATTTTCATTATCGAAACTGTAACGGCTGAAGAGCCCAGTCTCTGGAGAGTACAGTGATCCTGTCATGACTCCGAGGTACTGCTCACTAACCTAAGACTGCTGAAGTACTCCTCCTGTCGAGTACCGTGGGTCAGCCACCCAAACACAGTAGTGCTTCCCGGTGGGGTCAACCACCCAAACACAGTAGTGAATCTCCCCTAATAGCCTGCAAAGGTACTCTCCGGACGAGTACCGCAGGTCTGAACCCAAACTCAGTAGTGCTCCGTCCGCCATGGGTCTTCACCCAAAAAAAGTAGTGCTCTGTCCACTGGGCTAGTCGACTCACTCCAAGTCGAGTCGGTCAAGCAGTCATCAGGTCTCAGCCGGCTACACGGTCTCCGTACTCCGTATGCTCGTCTCAAGGAGGGTCCGCACCACGAGCTACTGGTTGATACTCTAAGTATCTCAAAGTACCACAATGAAGTATCTCAAAGGACCGCCTAGTCATAGGAGTCTCAACACAACAGATGGCACGTCAATCGGGCGCCTGGTCTGTGAGTTATTAGCCTTTTTGTCCCAGGGGCCCGGTTGGTTTCGTGTGCGAACCAACCCGGCCGTATCTCAACTGTACCCCAAACTCTCATAGGGTATACTCATAGGGTATACTCATAGGGACTGTTTCTCAACGTGATCACCAACGCCTCTAACAGTTCGTCAAACGGACGTCCGGTTTGAAAGTTATCAGCTTTTTCATTCTAGGGGCCCGGTTGGATTTCGGATTCAATCCAACCTAGCCACTATCCATCTGCATCCAAACCTCGGTCGAAGTATTCCAAAAGTTCCGTATCATCAATAGGAATCCAACAAAGTCGAAAACACGTCAATCGGACGTCCGGAGCTCAAGATAGAAGTGTTTCCGCTTCAAGGGCCCGGTTGGTTTCGTATCCGAACCAACCCGGCCATAGTCAAAGTTCTCTGAAACCTTGAGTGTAATATACCAAAACGACCATCTCGTTCCAAGGATCGCATAGCAACTGACGTTGCATCGATCAGTGATCCATAGACCATGTTATGGACGTTTAAACGGATCTGTCCGAAATTAGGGGGTTCGGGCCCGGTCCGACCCGGCCCGATACCCCCCCCCCCGGGTCGGCCCGAACCGGGTCGACCCGGTCTAGGTCCGAGTTCGGCCCAATAGGGAGCGGCCCGGCCCGTCCCAACTGGCCTGGCGCGGTCGCGACACCCACGTGGCCAGCGTGGCCGGTGCCGAGCTGAGCGGAACAAGGGGGGCGCGCTGCCCCCCTGATTGACAACCGCGGCCCCCCACGTGGGGGCCACTCTTCTCTCCAGCCTGGGGTTACGACCCCCGATCTCTCCACGGTCCCCGCGCGGCTTCAGCCGCAGCGAACCCTCCTAGCAGCGCGCTGGGCGCCGCCGCCACCTGGGGGTCGGCCGGTGTCGGCCGCCGGTGCCGCCGTGCCGACGTGGCACACAGAAAGGCCCTTCCGTGGACCACCGGACACGCTCCGGTGGTCCGTTTTGCCTGCTGTCTTCGCCAGCGGTCCTCCCGAGACTGACTCTTCACTGCGAAGTCTTAAAATTGACTTTGCGGCCCTGTTTGTCATCACCCGTCAATCCGCACGTCAAATAAACAACTACGGAGTCTTCAATTCGCCTATGCGGCCCCGACTCCGCCCGCGGTTTCGTTCGGCCTCAACGGCGCGGCGCGATGGTGCCGCGCTCCTTCGTCGCATTCCTTCTTGTTTCCGCGCGGTGTCGTTGCACCGCGCTACCTTTTTTCGAGCCGCAAAGAACACACATCAAAAGGGGGAGGAGGATCGGCCGTGTTCGGGCGGTCCGTCCTCCTCCCGGTAAATTGAAAACAGGCGGCCCGAATATTTAATGAAGAATGCAAGGAAATTATTCTCGAACAAAACCAAACCCCTACGATTTTCCCCGCAATCAATAATTCCCAACCCGCAAAAATATTCTTCGCGGATCAACATAATATTTAGTTTATCTACGTTCTTTTTTTTAGAAGGAAGTAAACATGGGTTCATTAACATTCACAAATTAATTCCCTACCTTAATGGAATCGTTGAATGAAGGTTCGTCGCGGAATTGAACGTTGCATAAGAAGGCGTCGCAGAAGAGGGTTCCGTACACGCTTGACGGAGATCGTCCGAGGTGGGGCGGCGTCTCACACCGTATGCAGAGAGGAGTAGAAAGAAACGTCATATTTCTTTGGTGTTGGCATTCTTCGTCGGAGAGTGGTGTTCTTCACGTTCTTTAACGTGGAATAAGAACTTCTTCCAAGGAAGATTTCTCCCTCTCTCAAAAACCCAACACTATGAAACAACCCCCAAATAAAATAAGTGTTATGCTTATTTTATTGTAACATTCCATGAATTTAAATTTTTAAAATTCAAATGATTAACTCCCAAAATAAATGGCATGCTTTAATGTGAAGGAAGTCACATCATTTAATACATGGGGGTTTAAAGGGGAAGAGTTATGGGGGGTTAAAGAATTTGAAGAGGTGGAGTTCGTGTGGGCCCCACCACCCTCTTAACCTCTCATGGGTAGTTCCCCAACTTCCACTCAAAGGATATAACCACTTAAAAACGAAATAAAATTGTAGCTCAATTTTATTTTTACCTTCCAAAATTTTTTTAACATCTCCTCCCAAGAAAACGCCACCCCAGAATGGTGTTCATAAGCAATTACAGGCGTTGTGGTTTCATCGGTGCCCTCAGATATCAATTCCGAGCACCGGATCAAAAATTAGAAAAACCCACTCGTTCGTTCACTGAACGTACCCGAGCTAAACTTTGGAAAATTATTCTAGGCTCACCGGGCCTCAGAATCAGGTGCCGTCAGAAACTGCGTTCTTGTAATATCCCAAAGAAAATTACGAAAAAATTTCCCTTGAATTTTACGGGTCTTTACATTATGAATGGTTTTCACCTTCTCCACCGTTTCATCAATAATTTCAGGTCCTAGAACCTTAGTCTCACTAATTTCATCACAACACATCGATGTTCTTCACCTTTACCCATAAATGGATTTATATAGTTCGATTTGGATGCTCAAGTGGAAATTATTATTGTATGAGAATTAAACCAGTGGAAGATGTTGGTCCCATCCTCCTTTGTAGTCAATAAAACAGCCTCTCAACATGTCTTCAAGTTTCTAAATAGTACGCTCATTTCTTCCATTAGTTTGAGGTTGTTAGGCCATACTTAAGTTTAGTTCAGTGCTTAGATCATGTTGGAGATGTTTCTAGAACATCGAGTTGAATATTGGATCTCGATCAGATACAGTAGATAGTGGTACACCATTAAGCCTTACCACCTCTTTGATATATATCTTGGAAAGTTGATCCAATGAGAATTACTCTAAAATTGAGATAAAGTGAGATGTGTTTGTAAGACGATCCAAAATTACCCATGTAGCAATGCTCCCTTTGGATGTCCTTAGAAGTATAGTGACAAAGTCCATGATAATTTTCTCCCACTTCGATATTGGTATGGGTAGTGGTTGCATCATCCCTATAGACTTCTCTCTTTCAGCCTTCAAATTCCCACATACTAGGCACTTTTCTATTTATTCTATAATCTCCTTCTTCATAATGACCCACCAAAATTTCTATCAGAGATCTCGATAAACTTTGTGCTCTCTAGGTGAATAGAAAAGGTTGATCTATGCGCATCATTAAAAAGCTGCGTGATTATCTATGGATTAGATGGTATACATAATTGTGAAAAAAACCATATAAAATCTTCCTCATCAATCATGAACTCATAGGTTTTACCATTTTTAATGGATTCTAGCTTTTTTTGAATTTCCACATCTTTTCCTTGAGCATCCACTATTTTCTCCATGAGGGATGGTTGAGTAATCATTTGAGAAAGGATTGATGATGTTACTTACTTAACAATTCCCATGTACAACCTCTTCAAATATAAGAATATTGGATCCTTTTCAATTATCATCATTTATAAAGATGTGAGATCCTTTATAATAAGAACATCTTCCACCTTATTCACCTTACCGGGACAGTAGTGGATTGAGCAGTCAGAATCCTTGAGGATATCTATCAATCTTCTCTGGAACATATTAACAAATTTTTATGTAAATATATTTTTGAGACTCTTTTGATAAATATATATCTCACACTTCTCCCCATAGAGATAATAATGCTAGATTTTTAACGCAATGATCACAGCTGCTAACTCTAGATCTTGTGTAGGGTAGTTTTGAACCAGGATTTTCAGCATCCTTGAGCTGTAGGATTTCACTTTATACTTTTTCATCAGCACACAACATAATACCTTTTTTGAAGCATCCCTATACACCAAAAAGTGTTCTACACTTGTTGGGAGTGTGAGTACTGGCATAATGATTAGCCTCTATTTCAACTCCTTAAAGCATTATTCACATTCATATGTACATGAAAACGTTGCTCCCTTCTATGTCAGCTCAGAAATTGGGTTAGAGAATCATGAAAAGTTCTTCAAAAATCATTAGTAATACCCAGATAGACCCAAGATGTTGTGGATGTCTATTACAGTTGTTGGCCTAGTCCACTCTTAAATTGTCCTTTACCTGGAAGGGTCTAAAGATAACCCTTTTTGGGTGATAACATGCACCAAGAATGTTACTTCCTCCATCCATAACTCACCTTTACTATAACTTTTATACTGCTTCTCCCCTCGCAATGTCTTTAAAACAGTATTAAAATACTCCCCATATTCCTCCATTCTCATGGAATATATCAGAATATCATCAATAAATATTACCCCAAAATTTTCAATGTAATCACTAAAGACACTAATCATTAAGTCCATGAATATTGATGATGCATTAGCGAGTTTGAAGGGTGTAACTATGAAGGCATAATGCCCATACATGATTCAAAATGCAGTCTTGGGAATATCATCCTTCTTATCCTTTAATTAGTGATATCCTGAACGAAGGTCCACATTAATGATATAACTAGACCCATGATTTGATCAAACAAGTAATCTATCCATGGCAGGGGATACTTGTTCGTTATCTTGATTTTATTGAGCTCATGATAATCAATGTAGAGGCGCATTGATCCATCATTATTTTTGACAAATGACACTGGTCCACCCCATGGTGAAGCACTCTGGCATATAAAACCCATCTCTAAATTCTCCTATAACTTCTTCTTCAGCTCTTCCATTTATACGGTGTCCATTCTATAAGGTCTCTTTGATATTGGTAGATATTCAAGAATAAGTTCAATTGAGAACTCATCCTATCAATCACGAGGAAGACCAGACAACTCTTAGGGGAATATATTAGTGTAATCCCTCATGAGGTGCATTTATTCGAGCTTTATTCTCTCCTTTTTCACAATCATTTTAGCCAGACATGCTTGCTCATAAGGAATTAATATCCATACTTGAGAGAATGATTCTAATGGAGATTCATCTTACACCATACACTTGTAATGAATTATAGGATGCTTTGGGATGTGAAGAGTGCTCTCACTTTCTTGAATGTTGAGTTGTATTTGTATAAAGATATCCAATCCATTCCAAAGATAACATTGACCTCCACTAAAAGAAGTATGTTAAGATTTGGTGGGAGGTTCAACCCAAAACATTTTACCGGGTAGGCGTTATAAACATTGGATGCAATAATTTTCCCATTTTATATTCTAATAACTATCATATCCTCAAAATTTTGAGGTGGTGTATGAATAGTTATACTAATGTAGCAAGATATGAAAGAATGTGTAGAACCAGAATGAAATACTAAGTTTCCTATTATTTAATGAATAGCTATCGTACCTATCACAAAATCATTGTTCGAATCCACCTTAGTATTATTGAAAGAATAATCCCTTCCTTGTTGATTTGGAGGTTGTTGTTTATTTACTCTAACAACCCTCAGCTTAAGGAAATTGTTCTCATAATGCCCACGTTCCTTGCAGTTGCAACAATACACTATAGGATGAGTGTTCCTCTGAAACTTTCTTTCTCCTTCCACATTAATGGGATTTGTCATAACCCTTTGGTAGTTTTTAGCAGGATGTCCCAACATTCCACATTTGAAGGAATTTTTTATTCCCTTTAGACAGTTCCCAAGATGCCTCTTCCCACAATTTTTGTACCTGGGATGATTAAGCTTCTCTCCATCATGGAATTTATTTTCAGAACCACCCACATTTGATTCTATTTTCTTATTTTTGTCGATGGCCCCATGATACCATTGAGAGTATCCAATCTCAATTTCAACCTTAAGGGAACAATTGAAAATCTCCTCATAGTTGTCGAAGTCTCAAATCATCAACATTTTGATTGACTCAGATTTAGTTCACTAATGAAGCGATCCACCTTGCATTAGTTGTTCATGACAAAGCCAGAGGCGTACCTTGAATTCCTTATGAAGTTTGGTTCATACGCCCCAATGGACTCATCTTCCTTCTACTTGAGTCTGAATAAATCCCTTTCTATATTTATATGGAGGGTTCAATGACAATATTGATTGAAAAACATTCTATTGAATTCCTCCCAATACATGGACTCTATTTCCCCCTGGGGATTCATATTCTTGATTTGTGTCCATCACTCATCATTTTCCCTATAAAAATGATAGACTGCCAGCACGAATTTTTCTTTTCTTGATCACTGGAGGACATAAAATATCTTTTTAATGGTGTAAATCCACTATTCTACAAGGAGGATTTTGGAAGATCCAACTAACATGGGTGCCCTTTCCCGCATTGAATGATTCTATGGTAAATTTCTCTTTCCGTTGGGTATGAGGGTGCTCAATGTGAATCAAGTTATTATTCATAACTTGATCCAGCTGAGCAAGTAGTATCATGATGTTTTTAGAACTAAATCCCATCATATCAGTTATATCATTAGGGCAATCATCACTTTTCCTATCACATTGATTGTTGGACCGTTTTCTTCTATTTCACACCTTCAACTGTGAAAAATACCATACAATTATTGGCATTGAATACATATCTATTGAGCATAAAAAAAGGAAACTTTGAACATAAGAGGATAAACTTATAAAGGAGAATTATAACCTAACTTTTGATTCCCAATTCTTCAATCTAGGTTATCCTTGATCTATTTCTTAAATTTTATTCTTATGGGATTTTTTTCATTCCCTTAATAATGGTTTTTACCAAGCTCATAAATTTACCAAACCATATCCCCTAGGAGTGTCAATCCAAGAGTTCATATATACCCAATGTTGTGCACTAGTTCTCATTAGAGTCTAGATAAAAGTGATGTTTTGGGGTTTTACCCCTAGATACATTTGTTCCAGAGCCACCTCTACCTATATGCATCCATACAAGGATTTTTTTCATGATAAACCACGTACTCTAAACATAAAAAAATTTATAGGTGTTTTATTATATTTAGCCTCATCCATAAAGTTCATACTAAATTTATCTATTCCTAATCTCAAAATATAACTAGTCCATCATCAGATAATAACTATATCAACCCTATCCTTTTACACATAACATTACATGATTTTAATAATAATTATACATCAGAGTACAAGATAAGGTTTATAATGTCTATTGTCTTGGATGACTAGGTACATAAAACTGAAAATGAAGAACTAAATAAAACATTTATTTATTTAATCCTCCAATTGAGCTCCTAACATCCATTGTGATCAATCAACTACATTAGGTACCCTAGGGAAAACATGAAAAAAGGAATGATCTAAATATCCCAGTAAGGGAATAACCATAAGAACAAAGCATTACAACATGGGATAAACGACATGAGATGATGATATAGAAGGGTATGTAACATATGGAATCATAACATATAAACGTGGAATAATATAAACAAAGATTCATAATAATGTGGAAGAAACTTGAAACACGCATTTAGCATGAGTCAAGTCTAACTTCCACGACTGTTGCACATGGCAGCTCAAGACCAGGCTAAACGTCTAGACCATCACACATAGTAGATCAAGAAATGGATAATCACCAAAACGATCACACATAACATCAAATGAGACTAAAAATTACCCAATTAATTATAGAACTATATTGTCACAACAATATTAACATTTCATGAATATTTCTTCCACATAATGTATCATACATAATTAATATTACAATAACATAAGGGTTACCCATGTAAAGAATTGGGTACAATAATCATGTCATAAAGTATAAAAAATGGTCATATCATAAAAGTGTCCATAAAATAAATGAACTAAAATATAAATGGAAATTAATAAGGATAAATGGGTTGGAATCATGGTATGTGATGTAAAGTATATGTGACGACATGTAATAAAAGTATTTATTAAATTTTAACATTAAAATATTTTTGTGCGGTTTTATGAAAAATATTATAGGGCCTTTAAAATAGATAAGGGAAAAATCCTTTATATAAAACCCAAAGTGAACAAAGAAGGATTTAATATTAAAGAAATGATTGATTTTATATAGATATTGGTGGATTAAAATAGAAGATAGAGTGAACTTGAAATCAGGTAGGAATTTGGGAAGTTCCCTCTAAACAGGTGTGCCTATCGAGAATTATTGAGGAAGGAATCACTAAAAAACATGTATATCCTAAAAATATAATGTTGAAAGGGTCTTGGTAAATGAATTTATTAAATGTAAAAATAATTTATAATATTCCCATAAAAATGATAGATAACTTAATTTTGGTAAAATCCAGATAACGTAACCCGAAGGAACAAAGGAGGTTCGGGTAGAATCTCGTACTAATTATTTCCATTGTATCAGGTGTACATAATAGGGATTAATGAGAGAGAATGGGGTTTATAGTCACTTATAAATCATTAAATATGTATGGTAGAGGTGATAAATCATACCCCATCATTAGGGATAACACATAAAAGGGCATAACATAGAGGAAATTTTGGAATAAAAGTGAAATAGAGATGAACCCTGACCTTAAGACCGATGGTGTTCTTCACTTGATATTAATGAACCGAATAATAAAATTTGGTTAAATAATTAATAATTGAAGAACCTATTATATATTTAAAATATTAATTATAACATTTATAAGTTCATTCATAATCTTTTTTATGGGTTAAGTGGTTTAATTTCATTGTCTGGGTATGTTTGCTTTCTTGTTTTTTATGATGGGTTTACTTATTTTAATGAATGGGGTTTCATGTAAAATGGGGATGGTTGTCCAAAATTGGATTTATATATTATTATTGAACATCCATAAGTTATAATTTTCTTAATTTTAGTGATTTTGAATCATTATATAAAACTTTGGTGACAACCTTTTGGGTTAATTTGCTGTTTTTGACGACAATGATCACGTTTTGTTTTAAAAAGAAAAACCATGTGAACAAAAATATTACAGAACCATATATGAGACATAATACATATGTTATGGTCTAGTTAAACCATTAAAATGGGTTTTTACCATAATTGAAGATGGTAATGGAAGATGAAAACCCATTTACCTTGAATGCAGGAAAATAACACATCTCAAATGGTGTCTTTACTACTAAAATAAAAGAAGAGAAAATGAGAGAAAATAAAAACATATTCCATTATCGTAAAAAAATTAAATTAAATATAAGTTACTGAAGTTTTCATAACATTTTTATGAGGACAAATAAGGATAGAAAAGAAAAAAACAGAGCATGAAAATAAATTGAATGAAAAGAAAAGAAGATTTTACCTCTTGATTTAATCTTCCATGAGAGCCTCTTAAGGGGAGATGATTTGGTCTTTTGGGGAGACTAAGGGCTGATGTACATGGGGGAGGAGCATGGGGATATATTTGGGTAGAATTTAGGAAAATATCACAGGTTTATAAAAGTGAATACAAGAGGTAAAGAGGGGTGGAATTTATAGTGGAGGAGGGGAGGGTTTCTTAAAATTTTAATCATTGATTATTATTTTTCTATAAAAAAGAAATTATAATGAATCATGTGACCAAAAAGAGTAATATATGTGTTTGATTTCGAACCAAATTCCATTTTAATCATCCATGAATCAAGAATGAAGTAGAAATTATGGTTTTATCAGTTATCGTGAATTATCATCTTTTACTATTCATCAAAAATTCAATTATTTTAGAAAAATCCAAAAAATTCACCCTAACTATTTTTTTGATAAGTAGAATAAAAAAGAAATAAATTTTTCACAAAAATTCTAAATATTATTAATTTTATATTTAATTAAAATCATAATTTACTAGAAAAAAACGTATTTTAAAACTATACCTGACTTTATAATTCTTTCAAAAATTACATAAGTCCTTATAAAATTATATTAAAACTAGAATACATTAAATTGTTTATTTATGAATACATTTTAGAAAAATAAATTTTCATCTAAATTAAATAATTAATTATAATTAATTATTTATGACTTACAAAAATACCAATACTTTTACTATGGTCATATTATCACTTATAGGATGCCTAAATTTTATTTATACCTTTATAGATGAGGTTACAATTATTTTGGATGATTTACTATTCATAAGGGTAATATTACAATTCATAAGGGTAGGTTAGTATTCAAAAGGGTAGGTTACTATTCAAAAAAAATTAAGTTTGTCTTGTCAGACTCCAAATATCTTACTGATTGCAACCATGTATATCATATTTTTGAAAATAAAATCAAAGATGTGAAAATATTATGTTTAAAGGTCACATAGTACTTAGTAGTTCATTGTGTTGAGATTTTATTTTATTATATGACATAATTATAAGAAGGGAATTTCCATTGATAACACATTGGTTCTTTAAATTATTCCCCCCTTAAGAAATTTCTCCCTGGAATTTGTTTTTCATTCTAATTCATAAACAATTGCAGGTACTTTTCCTTCATTTCCTCCTCAAGTTCTCATGTTACCTCTTTGTACTTATGGTTCCATTATAGTATGTTGACCAGGTGAGTAATCTTGTTAGGTATAACTTTATCTCCATGATCCCAAATCTTCACTGTCTTCTCCTCATAAGAAATTTCATTCTTCAATTGTACCACATCTGAAGAGAGTACATCTGACTGGTATGGTATGTACTTATTTAAGAGAGATAAATGGAAGACATCCTGTACTTTGAAAATTGTTGGTGGATGTTCTAGTCGATAGGCCACACCCCCGAAATGATCAAGGATCTCGAAGAGGATAATGTACATGGGACATAACTTTACTTTCTTCCTAAACCTCATGACCTACCATGTCTCCAATTTTGAACTCATGATCTCTTTGATGATTATCTGCATAACTCTTTTGTTAACTTTGGTCTGCCTTGATGTGCTACAGAATGGATTTCATCTTACCCACATTTTCTTCAACCATTTTAGGTTCTAAGAACTTAGGCTCACTGACTTCATCCCAACACATCTGTGTTATGCAACTTTTACCATAAAGGGATTCATAGGGTTCCATTCGGATGCTCGAGTGGAACTGTTGTTTTAGGATATTTCAACCCATGGAATATATCAGTTTCATCCTCCTTAGATGTACATAGAACATGGCCTCAATATATTTTCTTGTGTCTAAATAATTTACACAGATTATCCAGATGTTTGAGGATGTTAAGCTATATTGATGTTTAGTTTAGTGCGAAGAGGATGTAAGAGACTTTTCAAGAACATCGAGGTGAATCTCAGATCACAATCTGATACAATAGATAGTTGTATACCATGTATCCTTACCAACTTATTGTTATATAGCCATGAAATTGGATCTAATGATAATTCCTATAAAATATTTATAAATTGAGTTGTTTTTGTAAAAAGATCTACAATGACCCATATAGAAATGTTTCCATTGGATGTCCTTGGAATTATAGTGACAAAGTCCATGATGATGTTCTCCCAATTCCATGTTAGTATAAGTAGTTGTTGCATCATCTCCTTATAATTATTTCTCCCATGCTTCACTTACTGAGATACCAGGTACTTTGATGTATATTTATCAATATCCTTATTCATATTGTCCCAACAAATGTTCTCTCATATATCTAGACACATCTTTGTGCTCCTTGGTAAATAGATATGGTTGATCTATGTGCATCATTCAAAATATCCTTCAATATATCTGGATCGTATGATACACATAATCGCAACCCAAATCATATAACTCCTTCCTCATCAATCATGAAATCTTAGGATTTCCAATTTTTAATGGATTCTACTGTTTTCTAAATTTCCACATCTTTTCTTTGAGCATCATTTATTTTCCCCATGTGGGATGGTTGAGAAATCATTGGAGAAAGGATTTATGATGTTCCTCCCTTAATTATTCCCATGACTATCCTCTAAAAATCTATGAAGATCGGATCCCTTTCAATTCTCAACATTGATAAAGATGTAGGATCCATTCTACTCAGAGCATCTGCCACATTATTTGCCTTACCAAGATGGTAGTGGATTGAGAAGTCATAATCCATGATGAGGTCTATCCATCTTTTCAAGTTCATATAAAGCTTATTCTATGTGAATATATATTTGAGTCTTTTGTTATGAGTATATATCTCACACTTCTCACCATTGAGATAATGTTGAAACATTTTTAACGCAAAGATCATAACTTCCAATTCCAGATCATGCGTATGACAATTTTTCTCATGTATTTTTTGGTTTCCATGAGTCATAGGATTCACGTTGTCATTTTTCATCAACACATATCCCAATCCCTTATTTGAAGCATCACAGTACAACACCAACAGTTCTCTACTTATTGGGACTGTGAGTATTAGTGTATGGATTAGCCTCTTTTAAAATCTTTAATGTAGTCTTCACATTCTTGAGTCCATAAAAACATTACTCCATTCCCTATCATCTTGGTCATTGGGTTTTAAAATCATTAAAATTTCTTCAAAATCATCAATAAATCCTGGATAGACCTCGAATTCTATGGATCAAAATTATAGATGTTGGAATGGGCCATTATTTAATCATCTTTGTCTTTTAAGGGACTATAGATATCCCTTTATTGGTGATAATGTTCCCCAAAAATGATACTTCCTCCATCCAAAACTCAAATTTTCTATACATTTCATATATATTATACCTTCACAAAGTCTTTAACACAGTATTTAAATTCTCCTCATGTTCCGCCTTTCTCTTGGAGTATATTAGAATATTACCTATAAAGACTACCAAAAATTTGTGGAGGTAATCTATAAAAACATTATTCATTATGTCCATGAATATTTCTATAGAATTATTGAGTCCTAAGGGAATCACTATGAATTTATAGTGTCGATACCTAGTTCAAAATGAATTCTTGGGAATATATTTATTCCACACCATTAATTGGGGATATCTTGACTAAAGGTCCACCTTAGACAAATAATTGGCCACATGAAGTTGATCGAACAAGTAATATATCCATAGTAAGGGATACTTGTTCATTATTGTGATTTTATTGAGCTCATGATAATCAATGCAGAGGTACATTGATCCATCCTTCTTCTTGAAAAAGTTGACTAGCGCACCCCATTGTGAAGCACTCAGGCATATAAAACCCTTCTCCAAATTCTCATGTAACTACTTCTTCGTCTCTTCCAGCTCTATGGTGGCCATTCTATTAGGTGTCTTTGATATAGGCAGGGATCGAGGAATATGTCCAATTGAGAACTCAACCTCTCGATCAAGATTAAGACCAGGAAACTCTTCGAAGAATACATTAGTGCAATCCATCAAAATAGGCATGTCTTCAAGTGTGATTATCTCATTTGTCTCAATCAGTGGAGCTAGACATGCTTTCCCATTTGTAATTAATATCCACAATTGAGAAGATGATTCTAAATCAGATTCATCTTTTTCCTTACACTTGTAAAGAATTGGTAGAATCATTGGTATGTGAAGAGTGATCACCCTTTCCTAACAATTGATGTTGGATTTGTATAATGATTGTGAAGCCATACCAAATATTACATCGAACTCAGCTAAAGGATGTATAAAAATATTTTCCAAGAGGTTCATCCCACAATCATTTATTGGTGAAGAGTTATAAACCTTGGATGCGAAAATTTCCCCAGTCGTTTTTCTAAAAAATAACATATCCTCCAAATTTTGAGGTGGTGTTTGAATAATTATACTAAACGTACAAGATATAAAAGAATGTGTAGAACCAACATCAAATAGTACATTCACTATTCCTGAATGAATAACTAGCATACCTGTCACCACATCATTTTCCAGCTGCACCTTAGCAACAGTGATAGCCTAATCCCTTCCTTGTTTCCTTAGAGGTTGTTGTTGATTTACTATAAAAACCATCAGCTTAGGGAAATTGTTCGCCTAATGCCCATACTCTTTGCATTTGGAATACTATAGTACAAGCTGAGTGTTGATATGAACCTTCATTTCTTCTTCCACATTAGATGGATTCTTAATATCCCTTCAGCAGGATTGAGCCATATGTCACCACTTTCCACATTTGAAGCAATTCATCTTTCCCTTTTGATAGTTCCCAAGATGCTTCTTCCCATAATTTTTACACATGGGATGATTGAGATTCTTTCCATCATGGAATTTATTTTCGAAACTGCCCAAATTAGATTCCATTTTCCACTTTTTTCCATTGGTCCCATTATACCACTGAGATTCTCCAATATCCAGTTCAACCTGAAGGAAAAGATGGAAAATTTCCTCATAACTATCAACGTCTCGAATCACCAACGCTTATCATATAATTTAAATTAGTCTGATAAAGAAGAGATCCACCTTTCTTTTAGTGTTCATGACAAAGCTAGATGAGTACCTTAAAATCCTTATAATATTTGATTAATACACCCGACTGAATCATCTTCCTTCTTCATGAGTATGAGGAACTCCCTTTCCATCTTGAGATGGAGGATTTGAGGAAAATATTTATTGAAAAACCTTCTCTTGAATTTCTCCCAATCCGTGGAATATATTTCCTCTAAGGGCTTCATATTCTTGATAAGTGTCCACAACTAATCATCTTCCCTATCAAAATGATAGACTTCCAAAACAACATTCTCTTCTTTTGATCAGAAGAGGATATATAATATATTTTCAATAGAGTTAATCCATTGTTATTCAAGGAGGGTATTAGAAGATCCACTAAACATGGGAGGCCTTTGTAGCATTATGTATTCTATGGTTTATTTGGGTAGGAGGGTCTTCCATGTGATTCAAGTTATTATTCAAAACTTGATCTAGTTGAGCAAGCACTATCCTGAATTTTTGAGAACCAACTCCGATTATATAGGGCATATCATTAGGGAAATAATCATATTTCATATCTCATTGATTGTTGGTATGTGTTCATATATTTCCCACCATTAACTAAGAAAAATGCAGTACAATTAGTGGTACTGAATATTTAGATTTTGAGCATAAAAAAGGAAACTTTGAACATATGGGGATAATCTTAAAAAGGATAAGTATATCCTAACTTATTATTCCCTATGTTTCACTCCAGGTTATCTTTGATCCAATTATTATCATTTATTTTTATGGGATTTTTCCATTCCCTTAATAATGGTTTGTACCGGGCTCATGAATTTACTAAACCATATCCCCCCGAGAGTGTCAAACAAAGAGTACAACAAGTCCTATTGTCATAAACCAGTTCTCGTTTCAGGCTAGCTGAAAGCAGTGTTTTTGGGTTTTATCCCCAGATACATCTGTTCCAGATCAACCTCTACCTATTTTTATCTAGAAGGAGATTTATTTTCATGATAAACTAGTTACTCTATAATTACCAAAATTTAGGGGTGTTTTATTATAACTAGTCCCATAATTAAGGTTCTTACTAATGTTCTATATTCCTAATCTCCAAAAAATAACTAGACCATTCTCAGATTCGAACTATTTAAACCCTATCCTTTTATAAATATCATTACATGATTTAAGTATAATTATGCATCAGAGTACAAGCAAAGGATCATTAAGTCTAGTTTCTTGGAAGACGATGTACATAAAACTGAAAACATTGAACTGAATAAAACATTTCTTTATTCAATCATAAAATTGAGCTCTTAAATTACATTGTGATCAAACATCTTTATTGGGTACCCTATGGAACACATGAACTAGGGTATGATCTAAATAACCCAATAAGGGAATAACCATAAGAAAAAATCATTAGCACATGGGATAGAAGGCATGACATGGTGATATAAAAAGGCATGTAACATGTGAAATAATAACATATAAACATAAAATCATATAAACACAGAGTCATAATAATGTGAAAAAAACATAAAACAAGAATTTTGGAAGATTCACGGTGAACTTCCAAGATTATATCACATGGTAGCACAAGCCATGTCTAACCGCCTAGACTATCACACATAGTAGCAGAAGCGAGGGCTGACCACAAATGTCATCGTACATAAATTCTCATGAAACACAACTTTACCCAATTCATTTGAGAACTATCTAGATGAACACATCATAACTTTTCATGAATATGTTTTCCACATAAATAATCATACATAATCAATCATACATTAATATTAGGTTTACCAATGTAAAGAATTTAGTACCACAATCATGTAATAATGCATACAAAATTGTCATATAATAAAAGTGTCAATGAATGAAAATAAATAAATTATACATGTAATTTCATAATATAAAAATATAAATGTTTCATGGTATGTTCTTTCAAGTATAATTGAAAACATGCAAGAAAATTATTTATGAAATTTTATCATTAAAACTTTTTGTTGCGATTTTAAGGAAAATACAATAGAGCATTTAAAATAGAAAAGGGAACAATAATTTTTATAAAAACAAAAGTGAAGAAATAAAGTTTTAATAATAAAAAATTATAATTTTATAAATATAATGGTACATTATAATATAATATAATGTGCACTTGAAATTAGGTAAGAATTTGGGAAGTTCCCTCAAAACAGGTTTTCTTATCGAGAAGTATTGAGGAGGAATCGATTAAAAACATTTATAACCTCAAAAGAGAATGATGAAAGGGTCTTGATAAATGAATTTGGTACATTTAAAAATCATTTATTTGATTCACATAAAAAGATAAGATAACATACTTTTGGTAAAATGAAGGTAAGGAAACTCGAAGGAATAAAAGAGTTTCGGGTAGAATCCCTTACGAATTATCGACATGGTATTAGGAGTACTGAAGAGTGATTAATGGGAGAGAACATGGATTCTAATCACTTATAAATCATGAGGGAAGTATGGGGGAGGTGATAAATTATACCTCATCATTAGGGATTACACATAAAAGGCCATAACATAGAGGGAATTCTTGTATAAAAAGGAAATAGAGAGGATCCCTAACCTTAAGTCTGAAGGTGTACTCCACTTGATATTAATGAGTTGAATGATAAAATTAGGTTAATTAATTAATAATTTTTGAAACTATTATATTTTTAAAAGATTTAGAATAACATTTTTAAGTTCATACATGGACTTTTTGAGGGGTTAAGTGGTTCAATTTCATTTTTCTAGTCCGTTTGTTTTCCTAGTTTTTATGATCAATTTATTTATTTTAATGAATTGAAAATCATGTAAAATTGGGATGGTTGTAAATAATTTGAGTTATATTTTATTATTGAAAATAAAAAAGGTTTAATTTGGTTACATGGAGTGAATTTGAATCATTATATAAAACATTAGTGACAACCATTTGGGTTAATTGGGGGTGTTTGTCCACAATGGACACATTTTTTTTATAAATAAAAACCATGTGTACCAAAAGATTAAATAGAAATATATGAGACATAATAAAATTGAAATGGTCTGGTTCAACCATGAAAATGGTTTCATGACTATAATTGAAGACGGTAGTGGAAATTGAAAACCCATTTTCCTTGAATGTGGTAAATTAACACATCCCGAATGGTGTCTTTACTATAAAAATAAAAGAAGGGTAAATGAAAGAAAGTAAAATATTATCCCATTATTATTTAAACATTCTAGTGCATATATGTTACTAGAGTTTTCAAAACATTTTGAGGCAGAAAGATAAGGATGGAAAAAAATAAACTTGATAAGAGTGTGAAAGAAAATAAAATAATAATTTACCTCTTGATTTAATTTTTCTTCAGAGCCTCTTAAAGAGAGAACATTTGGTCTTTTTAGGAGAAAAAGGACTCCAAAAAGTGGGTAAAGATCATGGGGAGATATTTGGGTAGAATTTAGGTAGGGAATAAGGCTTGATAGGAGTGAAGTGAAAATGTAAGGAGGGGTAGGATTTACAGTGGAGGATAGGAGGGTTTTCCTACTAATTTAATCATTAGTTTATTATTTTTTCCATAATACAAGAAATAGTAATGATTATTATGACCACAAATGGTAATATGTGAATTTGAGTTCGAACCAAAGGTCATTTACATCATCCATGACTCAAGAATGATGCAGAAATTATGGTTTTATAATTTATCATGAATTATCGTATTTAATTATTCATAAAAATGTCAACTACTTTAGAAAAATTTCAAAAATTCACCCTAAACATTTTTCAACGTGAAAAATCAAAAAATGAAATCTATTTTCAGAAATAATGATCAAATTATGACTACTTTAGTTTTTAATTAAAATCATAATTTACTTTAAAAAGACAGATTTAGAACCATAACTGACTTTATAATATGTTCAAAAATTACATAAACCAGAAGACATAAAATTGTTAATTTTAGAACACATTTTAGGAAAAAAAATTCTCTTTTAAATTAATTAATTAATTTTAAATAATTATTTATAACTTAAAAAATAAATATACCTTTACTATGGTCATATTATCACTCATAAGATGCCTAAATTTTTATTTATACATTAATGGGTGAGGTTACTATTCTTTTGGATGATTACTATTCATATGGGTCATATTACTATTCCTAAGGGTAGGTTACTATTCACCAAAAAATATTTTTATCTTACTGGAATCCAAACATCTTATTGATTGCAACCGTGTATGTTAGATTTTCGAAATATAAATCACAGAAATGACAATATTATGTTTAAAGGTCACATAATACATAATAGTTTGTTGTGTTGTGATTTCATGTCATTATATGAAATTATTAAAAGAATGGAATTTCCATGGATAAAAAATTTGATCATTATATATAGTTATTATTTCCATCATTATACCCATCCAAGTATGGTGGTGGTGAAAAAACAGATTACACGACAGCGTGGAGAAGGTAAACTGTATGTACATACATGTAGTGATCTCTTTTTCATAAAATGGATTGAAACTGGAATGTTTTTGTTCCATAATAATAATAAAATCTTAGTATATAAGTGATAATTGAGTTATTACTTTGTAATGAAACAACTCATGAAGAGGAAGTAGAATAAGAAAGATGTTTGAAATAATCGGTAGAGGAGACCACATCTTCTTCGGTGTGCATCCTCTAAATCTCACATTAGAGCACTAGAGTTTGTCGTTGAAGAAGAATAATACCTCTAGAATGTAACTAGGTATGTTTATAATGTAAAATAGATGGATATGGTAGTTATTAATGTCTCAATGTGAAGTGAATAGGTGAGGGAGGAGGTTCCCTTTTATAGTTGAGGAGAGGGGTACTTTTGGGATCTCCAAAAATATTAAATTCTAATAAACTAAAACTCAATCTAAAACCACAAAATGTACCAATTTATAAAATGATATTCGATAGGGTTGTAAAATCATAAAAAAATATATTTTAGACTTTTTTTATGTCAATTTAAACGTTTTCATTTTAATTAAAAATTAGTTGTTCTAATTAATTTTAAACTAGGGTAACTAATATTTCATTATTAAAAGGGTGAAATATTTAGTTATTTTATATAAATATAACCATAAATAAATACCTTATAATATTTTATATCACATCATAATTAATATATAGATTTTCATTTTTTTATGATTTGAAAATAATTTAATGAAACATTATTTTGATAAACAATCAATATTGCAAATTTTGACAGTATTCAATTTATAGATTTTAAAAAATATTAAGATAACATGTTAACTTAGAGAAATCATTTTATTATAATCCTAATATGTTATGTTCATCTATAAAATTCATTATACATATTATTTATCGCAAATTATATTTATTTTAATGTTTTTAACAACATTTATATGTTATCTCTATTAATAAAATAATTACAACACAAATTTTGTGTAATTATTTAATAGAATTATTTGTTGAATAACAATTAAATATAAAATATTATTATGAAGATAAATATACTATATTTCATAATAATATTTTTATTCAAATATATCTTATAGAAAATCAAACATTTAATATTATATACTTATTAAATTATGAATGAGACAACATTAACATCACTTTATATAAAATAATATAAGTGTCATAATCACTTCTATATGGCTCTAAATGATTACTTACTCGACCCTTGTATGGTAATTGTTGATATATACTCAAAAAATAATATTTTGTCTAGTGTTTGGGTTTTTATGGTTATTAGAATTTTAATAAAAATTGTTTAATTGATTTCTCATAAATTAATTAATTTTTTACATCAAAGTATAAGTTTTTAAGGTAATTATTTATTTCCTAAAAATTAAATATAAATTAACATGATAAAGAAAATAATTCTATATTTAAAATTAGTATTTATAATCTAATTTATATTCAGTATAACCTTATATAAAATTTATTTAGTTAATAAAATTTGAGTGATAAATATTTAACTTTTCATTAAATAAAATAAAATAAATATCTTAATCACATCCAAGAGGCTTTGAAAGGACACCATTTTGAGAAAAATTTCAGTTAGTTCAAAAAATGCATCTAGTGATATTAAGTTTATTTTCGAGGTAATTTTATAATATCACTCTTACCCTTAATTACTTAATTTACCCTTTTACCATAATAATAAAAACTACTGAAGATATTATTCATAATGCCCCAAAATAAAATAATGAAATTTACAAAATTTTGAAGAACTGATTCCAAATATGAAATAAATCTTTCAAATTTCAAAACACGAATGTCGTAGTAATTAATTAAATATCATTCCTATTGTTTTGAAGAGAGAATGAGTTTTAAAAGTTATAACATTGCAAAAGATTTAAATGTTTTTACATCTTAATTAAATGTAAAATTAATTCTACCAACATAATTTATATTAAATGATAATAATATATTATATTTATACTTTAAAACCATTCCATATTACTATTTAGCCACATAATTTATTTCAATGAAAGAATTTGTTTTAATTAAAATTTAGTGTATTTTTACTATTCATCAAAATTTGAATGTTATTAGAGAAATATTAAAAATTCATCCAAAGTAAATTTTTATATCCATATTTTGAAGAAAATATTTATTTTGTTTCATAAAAATTATTAATGTGTAAAAATATAAATTTAAAGGGGGTTCACCATTAAAAGGTAGAAAATAACCATTTTGAAAAAATAGTTTTTAATACAAGAAATAGGGTTTATACATACACTATGAAAAAATATATATTTGATTAATATAAAAAACATTTAATTAATTATATTACATATATATTTCATTAATTTCATTTACTAATAATAATTCACCCAACTTTTTAGTACAAAAATAAAAATTTATAATTGAATTATATTTTTCATAAATAATTTGTAGAAAATGAGTTCAGTATAAATTTTCATAAGTTAGTTATATTTATATATGGTAACCTAAAGGAGAGGTCAAAATAGTCATTTTATATGAAGGGAATTTTATTGCTTGTTTAGGGTCATGATTGCAGGCAATGCAAGCTATTGAAGAATAAAAATTATTGACAAAAAATAAAAATAACATGTTGTAACATTCTACCCCCTTAAACTGAATTTCCCCCTCGAAATTCATTACTTGGATACAAATAGATGAGGATATCTATTTCTCATCATATCCTCATATTCCCACATAGCTTCCTCAAATTGGTGGTTCCACCACAAAACATTAACCATGGGAGTAGTCTTGTTTCACAGAGCTTTTTCAATACGATCCATAATCTCTATATGTTGTTCTTCATAAGAAAGAGCATGCTCTAGTTGTATGATTTCTAAGTTTAATACATGCGAATGATCAGGTATGTACTTTCTCAGGAGAGAAACATATAACACACTGGGAACTTGAGATATATTCGTTGTAAGTGCTAATCAATAAGCTACCTTCCTAACTCGATCCATAATTTCCAAAGAACCAATATACCTAGGGCTCAACTTGTCATTATTTCCCAATATCACCACTCTCTTCCAGGGAGATATTTGTAGAATCACCTTGTCACCCATAACAAAATCTATGTCTTTTCTTCGGTTTTCAGTATAAATTTTCTGCGACTATCTATTTCTCTTATGTATTGTTGAATATATTTAACATTTTTTTCCATTTCATCAACAATATTAGGTCCTAATATATTTCCATACCAAAATTCATCCCAAAAAGTTGGATTTCTTAACTTCTTTCCATAGATGTATTAATAAGGGGCCATCTGAATAATGGAGTGAAAGCTATTGTTGTAAGAAAATTCCACAAAATGTAGGTGTTAATCCAAAAAACCATTAAAACCCATAGAGAAAGCTCTCAACATGTCTTCTATAGTTTCAATTGTCCTCTCAGGCTGACCGTCTGTGTGAGGATGATAAGTAGTGATGAAGTTTTAATCTATTTCCAAATCATACTTAATAATTCACTAGAATATTGAGGTAAACCTTAGATACCGATAAGATATAATGGAATGTGGTACTCTATGCTATCTTACCACTACTTATACATATATCCCGGCAAGCTGTACAAGAGTTAAATTCTCTATAATAGCAATTAAGTGTGCTAAATTCGTAAGGCGATCAACTATAACCCATAGAGCATTTTGACCTTTACTTATTTTTGGAAGTCTAGTGACAATTTCCATAGTGATTATTCCAATTTCTATTCTGGTTTGGGTAATAGTTGTAACATCCAATTATACTACTGTCTCTTAGCCTAAACATTCTAAAAAACCAAGTACTGAGAGACAAATTCAACAACATCTCTTTTCAATCCATCCCACTAGAAACACACATTCAGGTCCATATACATTTTTGTACTTCCATCTTGAATATAGAATGAAGAACTGTGAGCCTCATCCAATACCTCCTTCTTTTATTTTGGTATTGGAGGAATACAATCCTGATTCATGAACCTTAGTATTCCATCACAACCAAGGTTGAATTCAGGAAAATTTATCACCTTATTTTATATATGTACATCTTCATTCTACACCTCTATAATCTTCACTTGTATAGATGGGGGATCATTCAATTGAGAAATATAATGTTTCTCCCCTTCCATTAAAATTTCAAGATCCATCCTTTGAAATTCCATAAATATTGGGTCTTTTGTGATGCTCATCATGGATTGGCAAGCATGGTCCTTTTGACTCAATGCATCTTCCACCTTGTTTGCATTCCCAGTGTGGTAATGTATTGAGTAGTCGTAATATTTAAACAACTCCAAACAATATATTTGGTGCATATTCAACTCTTATTTTGTAAAAATATACTTTAAACTTTTAAGATCAGTATAAATACCCCACCTTAAACCATAATAATAATGCCTCTATATGTTTAATGCAATGATTAAAGTAACTAAATTCAAATAAAGAGTTGGGTAATTTTCTTCATGGATTTTCAATTTCCGTATGGAATAAGTTATTACCATATCATTTTTCATGACCAAACATCCCTACTTCTTTATTGATGCTTCACTATAGATCACAAACCTTTTTCTACAACATGGAAGTCTGAGCACAGGTGCAGTCGCTATACTTCTTTTGAGCTCTTTGAAATTATATTCACTTTCCTCCATCCACATGAATTTAACTCTTTTTTAGGGAACTTGGTGTGTGGATTATATAATCATGAAAAATATTTTAAAAATTGTCTATAATATCAAGTCAAACAAAGGGAACTTTGGATCTTAGTTACCGTTGTTGTTCTTGGCCAAATTTATTTAATATCTATTTTTTAGGATCCATAGATATCCTCTCTTTTGAGATTATGTGACACCAAAATGAAACTTTCTAAAGCCAAGATGTACACTTGGTAAATGTATCATAAATATTATCCTTTATAAGGGTCTTCAGTACAATTCTCAAAGGATATTTAGGTTCATCATTTCTCTTAGAACAGTCAAGAATATCATTTATATTGAATACCAAAAATGATCAAGATAGTCTCTAAATAATCTATTCATTAGATCCATAAAGATTGTGGGGGAATTAATAAGACCAAATTGAATCACTATAAATTATTAGTGTCCATACCTTGTACAGAATACCATCAATATTATATCCTCCTTTTTGTACCATAGTTGATGATTTTATGAATGAAGAACAATCTTGAAAAATTATTGACTTCTACATAGTAGGTAAAATACATCATCAATTAGGGGAGGTGGAAATTTGTTTTGATAGTGATCCTGTTAAGTTATCGACAATTTATACAGAGTCTTGTTGATGCATATTTCTTCCTAACAAATAGAACAGGTGCACCCAATGATGACTTAATAAGGTTTATGAATCCCTTTTAAACATTCTCTAGGAGTTGGTTCTTCAATTTATGCAACTGATATGGGGCCATTCTATAAGGTGTATTTGAAATAGGAATAGAACCTGGTATGAGCTCTATTGAAAAATCAAATTCATGATTTGGTGGAAGACCAATAAATTCATCTAGAAATAAATAATCAAACTCCCATACAATGTGTATATTCTTAATTATGAGTTTCTTCCCAACCATTTGATATATATAGCCTACATTTATAGTGATCATGACCCTTAATATGGATGTAATTTTCACTAGAAGGTCATAATCATCCTTGCATTGATAGACGATCATAGATTGATCTGAAATATGAAATATGACTTCCCATCCTTTAAAATTGATATGATATCTATATAAAGAAATCCATTCCATTCCATGAATCACATAAAATTATTCTATATGAAGGAACACAATATTTGCGGAAAGAACTTTCCCAAAAACCTCAATCAGAGAAGAATTATAACCTTTTGATGCAACCGTTGTGCCATTAGGAGTAGTCAAGTTAAATAAAAATTAAATTGTTGATGTGATATGTTTATACCCTTATAGAAATAATCAAAAATAAAATTGTGGATGGATAACGAATATAATAAAACATTTGATACTTTAGATTGGATGGTAAGTGTACCATTCACCACCACATTATTTTACTCCCCAACATTGATAGTGATCGCGTGTGACTTGACTTTTACTTTGACTTTAAGAGATTTCAAGAATTGATACACATAAATAACACTTGGATAAGGGAATGGATTGGAATAATAACCTATTTCCTTGCAATTGTAACATTTAAGTGCAGGAGGTGCATTCCTTGTAGCCTAATCTCTATTTACATCAGTATAAATATTTTTTCCCATCACATCATCATCCAACTTCCTGATGGCCTTCTTTTCCACACTTAAAACATTTATTAGTCCATTTAAAATAATTTCCCCCATGTTTCTTTACACACTTTGAGTGTAAGGTAAAAATAATATTCTTTTTAGTGTGGTCTTTATATTTTCCCATCAATTACATTTTTCTCTTCTTATCAAACCCACAGGACTGATGGGTTACTCTAATCTCTATATCAACATTGAGAGCACACTGAATGATTTATTCATATCTATTAAAGTTCCTTATGTCTAATACCCTTTGGAAACATTGTTTTAAACCACTAAAGAGTCGATAAATTTTACTCTCAGGTTAGATAATAATTCCAGACGCATTCCTTGAAAGTGTAGTAAAATTTTCTTTGTTGCTACCAACCAATTCAGTGTCCTTTTTATATTTTTCAAGGAAATCCTTCTCCATATTTGTTTGAAGAGTAGAAGGAAATTATTTTTCGAAACATAATCTATCTAACTCATCTCATCCCATGGATTCAATTTCATTTCTTTGCCTCGTATTCATGATAACTTTCCACTATTTATCAGCTTCACCATCCAAACAGTAGACTACTAAGAGAATTTTATAATGTTCTAAGTATTGGAGAACAGAAAATATCTTTTCAGTGGTACTGATACATTGTTAAACAACTAATGGAACAGAATAACCACTAAAAGATGGTGCACAATTCCTTATAAAGGACTCAACAGAATGTTGTTCCCCCATTTGATCATTTGGAAGTCCTACATGATTCATATCTTAATAAAGTTGTGTGAGTATAGTTATAAGATTTTTTATTCAAGATCCCATAACATTTGGTTTCTCATGAGGGCAGTCGTTGCATTTCATGTTTCATTCATCTTTAATGTGATTAATTTGGGTTCCAACTATTGACTAAAACAAAAAATCATAGTGTAATAAACACTAACCATAATGGGAAAAAGACATAATCAACAATAAAATTTCAATTGAAGACACTTTAGGTTTTATCCTTGGTTATTCATGATCATTTCTAAATCAGTAGGACTGTAACATATACTTCGGAAAATCTTTTGGGTTCTTAATAAGGTTTTATCATCCCAGTTTACAAATTTTAACCATACCTTTCCTTTGATACCCACTATAATGACCCATAATTTTCATACATTGGTATTACCTCAAATTTGATGAATATTCCGTATAAAATATAACAAATACATGATAGGACTGTATATGTATAGTTTCTTTAGAAACTGGGAAAAATAAAAAACTAGTTCATAAGACATCTTTATTGTCTCCCACTTATTTCATCATAACTAGACCCCATTTTGAAATATCATAATTAATACCCTTATTCAAGATCTGGGGAAAAGAAACATATGATAGGGTGAACACAAATTATCAATAAGGGTAAAAAGGGAGATATTAATAATATTAGAATCATAAGACATAAGAATATAACATTTTAAAATCATATCCTCTATATGAAAGAGCGTGATATCATTCCATGGGATAAATCATGAATGTTCATAAGAATAAATGACCATAATCCCAAAATTCATAACATAAGACATGATGTTTTGTGGCATACGCATAAGAAAAGAAATTTTTTTCATATTTCTCATGGATTATTTCAAGAACATCATAGTGGAAAAAGTCTATTACTGAACTAATTTCTCTCCTCGTTCTAGTCCTGTATTATTAAACTAAGATCATTTACCATTTATGCCATATATATCTCATGAGATATAAATATTTACCCAATGAATTGGAGGAAGATATAGGTCCCACCCATCTCATAGTGAAATAATTATTTTTTTTCCACAGTAACATAACTCATTCATCATAACCCAAGGAAGAAATTGAGTTTCTTTAAACATCATTCCAGCATAATATAATCCATGTAAAAGAAATGGATTTCATAAATAGCATTCCATCATAAACGTAATAAACTCATATGAACAATAAGGATATTATACTTGAATCCTAACCCTATTAAAGAATTCCATCTTATATAGAAATTACTTTTTGATATAAAACATGAAATTTATTATAGAGTAAAATATCCTTTCTTCATCAAAAATGTTTTCTTTTATCAAAATCCCACAAAATTTTAAAAGAAAATAATTTTATTGAAAATAAACATGAAATCATATAGAGGAAGATTTATGAAAATATGGTTTTATAATGATGTAAAAATATGTTAATGATGTCTAATTTAAAAAACATTATCCACATAATTTTTTCGGAATAGTCAAAAAGTACCTCGTATCGAATAATGAGAAAATATTCCTTTCAACCCATTTAATAAAAATTTACCAATGGGGAAAATTAACTTCAAAAAATTATATATGAAAATAATTAACATTACATATTTTGGAAAAATATATGTGGATGATAAATATACCCCAGTAAATACTTATCTATAAATAGTCTTAGATAATAAAGAGATTGGGAAATTATCACTTAGCTTTTATGTCTGATTTCCTTTGTATATTTCCGAACATCTGGTATAATTATTTAAATAATTTCATTGAATTTTTTATTAATAATAGTAAAATTATTGATATCATATATGATCATATTATAATCCATTTTTAATAACATTTCATTTCTACTTGTTATTCGGTTATTAACTGCTTCATTTGGTTTTGCATGTTTTGTCAATAAACTTCCGGTGCTTCTTTATAGGTCATATTTATAACTAAAAAAATGATATTAAATTTTTCTATATAATATTTATTCATTTTATACAATTACGTAATCTTGTTCTAATAATGATAATGTAGAATAAATTGCATAACATTGTGGAGACGGTACGTGCGACGATATCATTCCCATAATTGTTCAATGGTATCAAAGGTAATGGTGTATAATATTTTATAATAAATATAATGTTATATAATAATAGATATTAATTATTTATATCTTTATACCCATCAAAGTAAGGTGGTGCTGAAAAACATTTTACACCACGATGTGCACATGGTACGTTGTAGTGATGCACGTGTGGTGATATTTTTCATAGAATTGATAAAAAGTGGAATATTGGTGTACCATTATCATAATATCATCTCAATATATAAGTGATACTGGAGTTCTTAATTTACAATGAACCAAAAAATTATGGGGATGTAGATAACGATTTTTTTGAAATAATCAGTACACAATATTACCTTCATTTCGACGTGATTCATCTAAATCTTCTCTTAGATCACTAGAGTTTGTCATTTCAGAATACCAAAACCTCTAGAATATTACTAGGGAATTTTATAAGGGAAAATATTTGGGTATTTCATAGCTTTAATGGTAAAAGGGACGTTAATAGGTGCCCTTTTATAATTGATGTGAGAGGCATTTTTGGGATCTCAACAAATACTAATTTATAAAAAAATTCAACCTCATCCAAAAACCTCCAAAATGTCTAAATATAGAGTATGAGATGATATAAAGTTTTATTATAATAAAACATTAGATTTTAGACATGTTTTACTATAAATTTAAAAAAATTCATTTTAATTAACACTTCGTCATTCTATTTAACTTGTAATTATGGTAACAAATATTTCATCATTTAAATGGTGCAATATTTACTTATTTGATATCAATGAGACCATAAATATATACCATAAAATATTTTTTATGATATCATATTTTATTCTATATTTCATTAAAAATTATTATTTTTAAATAATTTAATATAATATAATTTTGAAAAACAATCAGTGCTGTTAATTTTGACACTTTTCAAATCATTAATTTTTTAAAATATTAAGATATGAAGTTAACATCAAACCAAATATTTTATTATATTACTAAGTGTACATGATAAACTAGAAAATTTAATAGACATTTTAATTAGCCCAAATTATATTTATTTTAATATATTTCATAATAGTTATTTGTTATATCTATTAATAAAATAATAACTATATCAATTTTGTGTAATTATTTAATGTACTTATTTTTGAATAAAAATTAAAAATAAAATACTACGATTAATATAAATCTACTATATTTAATAATAATATTTTTAGTCAATTTTATATTCTAGAAAATCCAATATTTAATATGTTATACTTATAAAATTGTGATTTTGACAACTTTAACATCACTTTAAATAAAATAATATATGTGTCCAAATATATTCTATAAGGCTTAAAATAGTCAATAACTGAACCCTTGGAGAGTTATGGTCACTATATACTCAACCAATAACATTCGGTCATGTTTTTGTTTCTTTTTATGGTCATTAGTATTTTAATAATTTTTAATGATTTCTCATCAATTAATTAATTTTTACATAATCAAAATATAAGTCTTTATGGTAATTATTTATTTCCTAAAAATTAAAAATAAATTAACAAGATAAAAAAATTATCTTTAAAATAATTATTTTTAATCGAATTTATCTTCTGTATAACCTTATATAAAAAATTATTTAGTTATTCAAATTTTAGGGAGACTTATTTAAATTTTCTTTAAATAAAATAAATTAAATGTTCTAATCTTATCTATTTCTCTTCCATATGACAATTTTTCAACCCAAGGATTATTTAGGTTGAAACACACTCCTGAAATGATATTAATAAATGTTTTAGGGTAATTTTAGGGTAGTATTCTTACCCTTAATTACCTGTTTTTTACTTTAACGTATTAACAAAAATTACAAGAAGTTACTATTCATAATGCCTAAAAAAAATAAATATATTTACATAATATGGATATAGTGATCCCATATTTGGAACCCATTTTTAAAAATTAAAATCATGTAATTTGTAGTAATTCATTTAAAATTATTCCACCTTTTGGAAAGAGATAATAGGTTTTGAAAGTTAAAACATTACAAAAGATTGAAATGTTTTCCCATCTTAATTCGATTTAAAATTAATGATAATGATATAAATTATGTAGAATGAAAAACATATAATCTATTTATACATTAAAACCATTAAATATTTTAATTTAACCATATAAGTTATCTGGATAAAAAAGTGGTTTTCAATTAAAATTTAGTGTTTTTAACTATTCATAAAAATTTTAAAGAGATTTGAAAAATAATAAAAATTAATTGAAAGTAAATTTTTATATCTTGATTCCAAAGAACATGTTTTTTTTCATATAAAAATTATTAATGTGTAAGAATATTAATTTAAAATGGGTTCTCTATTAAATGGCAGGAAATTACCCTTTTGTAAAATATAGGTTTCTATACATAAAATAGGGTTTATTTGTACAAAATGACAAAAATATATATTCTATGAATATGAAAAATATTTTATTTATTATATAACACATATATATTTCATTAATTTCATTTAATAATAGTAATTCACTGAATTTATTAATAAAAAAATAGATATTTATAATTGATTTATATTTTTCATAAAAAAATTGTAGCGAATGACTTCACCTTACATTTGAATAAGTTAGATATATTTATTCCCTATAAACTAACAACTAGGTTAAAATGGCCATTTTATACTAAGGGCATCTCAAAGTTCATTTAAACTCATGATTTCATGAAATGAATGCTATTGAAGAATTTAAATTATTTGGAGAAAATAATGACATTAGGGTATTGCAGTGAACATCCATAAGGAATACCTGGGGTCACACATTCCCTTTCACCATTAAAACCAACAATTTACAATTTTATTCTCATTTAAATTTTTATAAAACCATTCAAAATTAAAAACATATTCCTATCTATTTTTAAAACACCCAAATGTATGTATATTTTTTAAATCATCCCTTTTCAAATCACGACGCATTTCATAACTCAGGGAAACACACGAAACCCAATTTAAATTTCCACCAACCAAAAGTAAATAAAAAACCCATCGCACTGAAGCACCTAGATAAGGAACTAGTCTTCATGCTTAACATGGATACATGGTTTAGCATAATATGCTCTATGTGGGAAATAACCAATGCGAATTTCAAAAATATAAACTTGGGCTCTACATACGTTGTTACTCCATGTAAGCCTATCATGAAACACATACTCAAACCCTTGGTCATCCCCCCTCCCCAAAAACCAAAACCATAGACTCAAATCACGGACTACCGTTGGTAACACATGGATCCGGATGAGGAAGAGGTTTTGATGCTCTTCTCATACCAACCTTCTAAGTCCCAAAAATCCTATATCTAATCTATCTGACACCCCATATAACAAAGAGAACCCAATGATACAATTTTTTTCATGAACCAACCTAAGTCGGCCCTGAACTGATTACCTTATCTGGCCCATGGTAAGCCCAGAGAGGTGTTCCAAATCCCAATGATATGGAAACTTGTGCAGAGAATCAAAATAATGTAATGGGAACAATTTCACCCAGAAAGAAATAAGATCGATGTAAACAAAACTAAAAACAAATAAGAACTAACAATAACAGAATAACATTAAATACAAAACTTATCCAGAAACAACTGCTTAAGCATGAAAGTAAAATTTAATAAAAATCTAAAACTAGACCATGCCAACAAGATCTCCATGTGGCCTCTTAGTCACCACCAACATCAATATTGACCAACTCCAAGGGAGTGAGATTGAACCTAAAACATGCACCTGCAGAACTGATCAGGTCTACCATCATTGAATGGTACAAGTAGGGTGTGAGATTTAACAGCTTGATAGGTAATCACCAAAGAATCCATACATTTTCTTTCCCAAGATAGTCCACGAATACTAGTTTTGAATACATAAAAAATAAGGTTTTATTATTTTAATAAACATGTAAAACTTTCCCTTTTTCAAAATGATTCACACCACATACCCATTTTCAGTTTATATTACCATTTTACACCCAAAACCCAAAACAAAATCCATCCAATGATGTTCCAGGCTATGATGAAAATAAACAAGAAGTGAAAAAAATAAACAAAGGGAAAAAATTTTTATGAAAACAAAAAAAGATACTAATCTTTGGGAAATTCATAAACATCCCAAGAGAGATTCTTGGATGTACTCGGTTTAGACTCACTAACCGGTATATGGTGCAGCTTCATAATCAATATCAAACAACTCGTTATGACTACCGATGAAGTAGAACATACCACTAATCGCTATAAAGTCAGGTTGATTAAAAAACCATTTAATCATGGTTGATAATAAACCAACACTCTACCCACTAAAATACAGATAGGAAACCTATGGTAATAATACATGTTGAAAGGAGGAGGCCCTTTCACGCGTGAGTCGCCTTACCTCCTGCCACCTCAATTGCCTACCACAAACATTGACACTACCCACACTATAACCCAAATCATGAAATCATCTATAGTAGTGCCCACATTGTAACCATCCCTTTCCATGTGCAAAATAGGCAATCACAACACATAATCATTCAAACCATTTCTTGAAACAAGCTATGTTACCAATCGGGCATTTGTAATTTCAAAATCACAATTCATTTCCTAATAATTATAGTGTTCCAATTAGGAATTCAACATTATCGATTAAAATACATTAAAAAGGTATTCCAAACCATTTCTAGATCAAAATTAGACACCAATTTTTATGTTAAAAATTCCCAATAAGCTTTTATGTTCCAAATCTAATTCTACTTCCAACATCTTTTCAAAACCAATATGAAAATACACACAATAACTAAAGATGCCAAATGGGATTTATTACCATTTAGAAGCGAAACATTTCTCAGTGTTCCAAATGATACCTAATTTCAAACATTGTTTAAAAACAATTCATGTCATTTAGGAACCAGAGGACCAATTGTAAAGCATCAAAAGTTGAAGAAGGAAAGAAGAGGGAGAGGTAAGTGTTTGGAAATCCTATTTTATGTTGAGAAATTTTATCCAAGATCATTACTATTTGGGTGCCCATCCATGTGTGCACCCATTTCACACATTTATGTTCCCACATCTAATGGTACAAGTATAGTGTTTTAGGAAGTCACCTATATACTATCTTTAAAGTAACATCACATATTTTCAAACCAATACAACAAATCTCATGTAAGCCATACTATAACAACCATTCTCTTTATTAAACACTTAATCATGATTTATTACCTAAAATTTCACTTAATAAAAATCTAAGGATCGAGAGGTATAGTTTCCTATGAAATTTGTAGAATTATAGAACAACTTAAAACATAAAAATACGACATCTTTATTGATAACTTCTATTACATGACCTCAATATTGCTTTGTGATTTGAATTGCATGGGATAACATGATAAAAAAAATAAAAGAGTGAGCTATAAATCCATGTAAGGGATTAAAAAATTCATAACATGAAGAATACAATACATTTTAGGAAATAGGCATATTAACAGAGCGTAAGAGAAACTTTAACATGACCACATGGTATATCATGATTGTTATTACATGGAAATGTGCCAACAACATTTAACCTGATATTAGCACGAGACAATGCTCATTGCAAATATATCATGAGTAAACCCTCATTACACTTGAATTAGAATGATTAAAACCTAATTTCACATGGCATATCATGATACAATTCTTTACCTAATGCATTGGAGTGCTATAAGGGAGTACCCTTTTTAATCATTTCATTTCAAGCTTAAGTGTGCCCCATAGATCATACAATATGGATTCATTAAAAATAATCATTTATTCAATGATAAAGGAATTTTTTGTTAATAAATTAATCTCTATAATTAATAATTAAATGTGCATAATGTTGAATAACCTTGATAGAGAAATGGGTTGGGTATTTACTATACAATGACTTTGCCTTGGAAAATCACAGTGCAATTTCGGCAGCATAACGACGTGACAAAAGAATTCATTAAAATTATTAATAAGAGATAAATGGGTATCTCATAATAGTTTTATGAAATAGAAATAATGTCGTAAATATAGATACATGTCCCATCATATTTAATGGAATTTAGATGCATAATATAAAATAATTGCTTGACTGTAAATGAGGAGAGAGAAATCTCTCACAGAATTTCGGCATGGTAACGGGTATATATGGGTGGAATTAATGAGAGAGAAAGGGGTATATAATCATTAAAACATAAGGAGGTAAGTATAAGGGAGCTGAGAAATTATACCCCAACCTTTTTAATTGAAAGTAAAAGGGTATAACAACATAAACAAATTGAGACAAAATTGAGAAAGGATGAAATCCCTTACATGGAAGTGCGACCCCAAAGGCTTGGGAGAGGCTTGAGAGAGGATTATAGGAAAAATGGGGTGCCTTGGGGGGATTATAGAGAGAGGAGGGAATATATTGGACGAGATAAAAAGGTTTTTATTGAACACAAATTTGAGATTTAGTGGGTTTATATAGGAAATAAAATAGAATTATTTATTATTAAGGTTTTGGAAAACACATATTAAACTAATCAAAACCACAAACCAACCCATGGGGTTTTCCAATGATTTTTGCCAAAGGGGAGTGGAAAATATTATTTTATAAGTCCAATGGAGAAATTATTATAATATTATTCTTGCTTATGTGAAGGTCAGTCACGCCCTCAAGGAAATCATTTTAAAATGAAAAAATGTTTTATAATTCTTGGAGGGTCCAATAAGGCATTATAAAATAAATAAATCAAATATAAAATCACATTATTTTCAAGGAAAAACATATATTGGAATAATATCCCATTTATTTTATTTTATTACACTACTATTGGGTCATTATGATGTCACAAAGCACCATATATATTTAAAATGTATTTTTTTACCCAAAAATTTAACTGTCTCATAAAATTATGAAAAATTCACCATTAGATAATTTCGAAATCCTGAATCAAAAAATAATATTCATTTTATATAAATATTTTTTTAAATATGTGAATATTCAGTTTTAGAATAAGAAATTACATTTATCAAAAATTCATGGGTTTTGACAAAAACTATTTTCAATCCTTCATAAAAATTACAATTGTATACATAAAAAATTATACAATCATTTATATTTAATAAATATTAATTTATTAATAATAATTTATTAAAATATTTTTAATTAAAAAATCCATTAATTCATCAAAATATATTTCTAAATTGAATATTAACAAGAAATACTAATTTTGCTTTAAAGAACATTTATAAAATGAATGCATATTCTTTTACAAAAATAATTCACATAATCATAGTGCTAGGGTATTATTATATAACCTCTTATAATACCCGCATATGAATTAAGGGTATGGTGTGCGATGGGGACAGACTCTTGGGATGGCTCAAATAAAATTGCTCGGGTGGTAATCTCTATTAACTTCAATATCTCCCGTAGGCAGTTCCATTCAAGCTTAATGTGTTGAAGCTTGTCCTGGTCTTGGTCAAGATTGAAGCCCAGTGAAACTACCTCCTTAACGAGCTCTAAAAAATGGGCTTTATATTGAGAAATTATACTATATGAGTTCATTGATTCCATTCTCATAGTGAAATGGGTTTGTTAGAGCCCAATATTTATACTAATCATGTGGTCACTATTCAACCACTATATTAGCAATGGTAACAACTCCTAATGGTATTAAAAAATACAAAAAACATAAAACCATGGAAGTGCATATGTTATATTGAAATTTTTTATAATAATACATTTAATTTGATCAAGATGGATTTTTATTAATAAAAGGTTGGGTCGTTACACTTACACCTGAAAGTTTCCAATTTCCACAAAAAAAAAAAATAAAATTTGCAATCCAAAAATTATATTTTATCAGAGCCATGGTTTAACACTACCCAAAAAACAAAATTTTATCTTAAATGGAAAATTGATATTTCATCAAACACCTTGTGTGCATAACATTATATCATGATTGAATAAACCCCTTCAAAACCACTTCCACTAATTTTTTACAACTTAAAAAACCTATAATAATCAAATTAAACACACCAAAACCAAGAAAAACACGTTTAGATATTATATAAAAATACCCAAGCATCAAATGTAATGCATCAATAATTAAAGAAACAAAAATTTATACCTCAATGGTGTGCAGACACAACGAGGCTTTGGGAGAAAGGAGAAACAAGCCCAAGACACAATCCACACACCCTAAAATCAATGAAAATGAACTATACATCAAGACCAACCCATAGGGTTGGGCAAGTGGGAAACTCCATGTAGTGTGACCATGATCTAAAGAAATAATGGAGAAGACAATGAGAAATCAACCAAAAACCAAAAGAATATTACCATGGAATCTTCAAAAGGCTTCAAAAATTAAAGAAGGGAAATAGAGATGGATCATGGAGGACCCCCTATCACAATAATTTCAAACAAGGGAGAATAATCCAAAATTATTGTTAAAATAATGATGGGGGAAAACTTATAATCTCTAATTATTATGAATTTCCACAGCTCATAGGTTTCCGCCACATAGTTTTCCAAACTGTGCGCAAACCGTACGGTCGCCACTCCCTAAATGGATAGAACCTCACGCTCAGTTTCGAAACAGTTTACCAAACTGTATGAACCCATTTCACTATACTACAAGACCCCATAAAATCATCATGGTTACCTGGGTTATGGACCATAGTTTCCCTAAACTGTGTGAAAATAGTTCATATGCCAACAAATCAGATGGATCTTTAGAAATTCAAAAATTTTAATCGGGGATCAACCTAAACCTCACCCAAAAAGATCCAAATAAATGAAAAGAATAAAATAAAATAATTACAATGTTTGGTTTGTGATAATTATCCCCACCAAAAGATTCTTTCTTTCACAAAAAATTCTCCCAGCTACAAGGTAAACATAACCTGATTCCATGTACGATCAAAATAGAAAGAAACCAAGAATATCAGGGCTCCCTCTCATTCCAAATGTCACACCCGATCTATTCTTGAGTAAATTGTGTCAGAGAGAACCTTGGGAAAGAACTAAAGAGTTCTACCAAATATCAATACTCACCTATCATCACTAATCAAACCGAGAACTCACTACATGAGCTAAACCTACTTATCCACATTAATCGAGAAAAACCCCCACTGTGATTGGGAACTCCCAACTCAAACTCATACATCTTCCACATACATTATAGAGTACACTAACATTGAGACTGGAATCATCCCACATAAAAAACCTCTAACACCAATGGAAGCCCACAAAAGGAACTCTTACAAAATAGTGAACCAGAAACACAATCCATTAATTCTACCAAACTCAAGAATCTCAAAATGAGCATAGCTAAAACTGAGACCAACCCACATAAGGGATAAGCACACACAATGAAGAAAAAATTATTCAAAGATAAACATTTAGATAATTAGATCTATTCAAATTATGATAAAAAAGAACATCACAGTTTTAAAATGAAATGACAAACATACTGCTACAACAAAACATAAACAAGGAAGATTCAAATGTCTCATCCCAAACTTGGAAGATAGAAGTTGGGCCACAGTTTCCCCATACTTATCAAAATTCCTAAATCTGTACGAGTATCCCGCCGAGGCCTATGGCAAGATCCCAAATGACCAAAACATCTAATGTTATATAGTTAGGTGCTAACATCATCTGATCAAGACTTCTTATTTGGTTATCTCTTTCTACAGAACATCTCCATATTTCCCAAATGGTCATAATGATTGAAAGTATTTAAAGGATCATGGAAAGATAGATTTGAATGGCCAAAATAGCCACACATGAAATATACAAATGAATACTCTAACAAAGAAGAATCCAAAGTCAATAATGGAAGCCCCTTAGGAATAAGTTTCTCTCGCATACACATCTAACCATATGGGGAACCTTCATGAGATCCAATGACCATTAACTACATCCATAGAGAAAACTCATCTAAAAACAAGTCATCTAGAAACATCTTGAAATATAATTCACTACATGAGAGGACTATTTATAGGATCTTTGGATAAAGATCTGAGACAGAAAGAGGAGTTATCAACCAATCCTCCGACACTACCTCTAGAGAGAAGGAAAACAACTCTTTATTGTGGTAAAAATAAGTTTTCATTAACCATTGGCCCTGATGAACTTCTTGCATATCTTACACCTTCCTCAAATTCACCTCCCAGGTTTAAACCATTAGACCAAAATTAACTCAAACAGTTCCCATATCATCCCAACTTTCATTGATTAAAGAGAAATCTCCTTCCACTAGTCTAAACTCAGACCTTTAATTGAAACCAACACAACATACGCTCTCACAACTTCGAATGTTTCTAATGAGATGAAAAAAATATCAACATCCTCAAGCCATTCCATATCCTCCAATATAAAATGATCACCAAGAAATATAGTCATCAATCTAGTGGAACCAAAAATAATGAGCCTCGTAAGAAATTTTGGGGACCTTTCTAGGCGGTATATTCAATTCAATTCAATCGGTAGATAAAAAAACAACATCAACATGAAACAAAATCAAAAGGAACATATCAAGAAAATGAAATAATAATTAAAAACTAATCACTACAAAAATATCATTATCCTATTTCAAAAACCAAAAATCTATTTTAATGAAAAATAATTTTTGAACCCATTTTCCCTTAAAAAACAAACATAAAAAACCAAACCAGACCACTAATTTTAAATATCCACCTGCGACTTTCGATGAACTATCACGGATGTGTAAATACCACTTATTATTATATCATCCACAAATACATACGAAAAAAAATTTTAGATACACACATGAACATATTTGAATATTCGTTTGAAGTACCAAGGGTCATGCATACCCTTTCACCATCAAAACCAAGAATTTCCAATTTATTTATCATTACAAATTTTATAATACCTTTTGAAATTCAAAAAAAAATCCCTTATATTTTCAAAACTACTAATGGTTTTTTATTTTTTTAAATACATCATTGGAAAATGAATCCTTATTTCATAACTCATGGAAACAAAAAACCAATTTAAATTTACACCAACCAAAACCAAACCAAAAACACACCTTGCATAGTTGTTCCTAGATGAGGACATAGTGGCCATGTCTAACCCGAAGAAATGGTTGAATAGAACATAATCCAAACAAGAACAAACCATCAGGAGTCTCTCAAACAATACAATCATGATCCTCATGGATCACTACTCCATGTAAGCATGTCGTGCAACACTGGATCACTCAACTGATCATCCCCATCTAAACAAACCAAAATCAAGGACTCAAATGCTAGAGTACCTCTCGTATCATGAGGATTATGATGAGAAAGATTTCATGAAACTCTTAAAATACCTACATCCCAAGTCCTAATAGTTCTATCTCTGATATACCTAACACCCCAAACAATAAATATCTCCCTCTAATGCAATTTTTTCACAAACCAACTCGGTTCGACCCTGAGCTGACCATCTAAGCTGGGTGGTGAAATGTCATGAGAGGTCTTCCCAATCCCCATGTGATAGAAACCAATGTTCGGAATTAAAATAATTCAATGGGAATGATTTATCATTGAATGGAATATTATTTATGTAAACAGAACTGAATACAAAGAAAACCCAACAATAACTGAATAATAACAAATACAAAACTAATCCAGAAAAAATGGATGAAAAACGAAAAAGAAATTGAATAAAAAAATAAATCATGACCTCACTAACAAGAGAAATAAGTGACCTCATGGTCACCACCAACCTTTAGACTAACATACTCCAAGGGAGAGTGACCAAACCAAAAACCATCACCTACAGAACATCTCGAGTCTACACACACTAAATGGTGCAATAATGGTGTGAGATTTAATAGATCAGTGGGTAATAACCACATAATCTATACATTTCTTTACACAAGGTAGTCTAAAAATATTAGTTTGGAATACATATATAAAAATTGGTTTTTAAAATTTTAATAAACATGTACAACTTTCCTATTTTCAAAATAATGGACCTGACATCCCCATTTTCAAATTAGATAACCATTTAAAATTCAAAACCAAAACCATAGTGCATCCAAATAAATATTGGGATATGTTGGTAATAAAAAATTAGTGTAAACCAGATACCAAGTGAAGTAAAAAACATTAGAAAACACATATAGAGAGTAAACCATGGTAATTTCATAAACATCCCTACAATGATCTCTAGATGTATTCGAGTCGGAGTCACCTGATTCCATATGGTGCATCTCTATAGACCATAACCAATTAGTCATTCTAACTACCAATATTTTGGCACATCCCACCATGCCCTATAAATTCAAGGGAGTACCAACCTGTGTACACGGGGTTGAAAAGAAACCGTCACCCTACTATGTAAAAGAATCCTAGAAAACACATTGTAATAAAACATGGTGAAAGGAGGAGGCCCTCACATACATGAATCGCTTTACATGTTTCCACCGTATATGCCTACCCCAAACATTAACACTAACCACATGATAAAGTACATACTGAAGTCATCCATAGGGGTTACCACCATGTAATTATCCTTCTCCAAGTGTCAATCAGTTAGTCAAATCACATGATCTTTAAATCCATTTATTAAAACATGCTATGTTCTCAACCAAGAATTTGTATTTTTAAAATCACATTTCATTTCCAAAACATTATATAGTGCCAATAAGGCCTTAAAAATTATCGATTACATTACATTACAATGATTATATATATCATTTATAAAATAAAATTAAACACAGCTTTTTATGTGCATATTTTCAAACGATCCTTTATATTCCAAATCCAATTTCACATCCAACATCATTTAAATATCATGATGAGGACTAAAAAATAACTAAAGATGAAAAACATGATTTCATAATTTGTATATGTAAAAAATTTCTCAAAGTTCTAAATGGGCCATAATTTTAGACATAGTTTCAAACCACTATCATGTCATTTTGGAACTAAGGGTCCATTAGTAAAGCATCATGGGTTGAAGAAGGAAAGAAGAGAGCGGGGAAGGTTTTTTGACATCTGATTTTTATGTTGGGAAATTTTGTCCAAGACTATTATCATTTGTGTACCCACACACATGTACACATCATGCACACATGTATATTCCCACATCCAAGGGTAAAAGTCTCGTATTTCACAAAATCACCAAAATACTATATTTAAAGGAATGTACCATGTTTTCAAACCAACCCAACAAACCACATGTAAGACTTACACAAAAAATTCACCAATTTCAAAAGAACCACTTGAAATTTTAAATCCAAAAATGATATTGTAACATAACCAAGGATTAACACTACTCAAAACAAATAATTTCATTTCAAAGGATAATTTGACATTTTAAAAATACCTTGTGTGCATAAATTCATAACACCTTTGAATAAACCCATTCAAAACCACTTACACTAATTTTTTCCAACATAAAAACACCCTAAAAAGATATGAAAACACACAAATAGCTTGAAAAACAAATTTAGATATTATTTAAAAATACCCAACCATCAAATGAAATGAATTGAAAAGGAAATAGATAGAAACACATACCTCAATTGTGTGCAAACGTAACGAGACTTTGGGAGAAGGGAGATGCAAGACCAAGACACAAAAGGAACATGATAATATGAATGAAAAAAAATACTCAAGAACCCCCACCCATATAGTTCATACAAGTGGTAAACTCCACAAATATAGTAGAATATCTCTAGAGATAAGGGAGAAGAGAAAGATAAATCGACCAAAAAGTAAATGAATCTTACCTTGGAACATTCATGGATATTTAAAAATGGTAGGAGGAAAATGACGGGGGGGTCTTGGAGGACCCCATGGCTCTCCTTGGTCAAATAAAGGAGAATTAACCTGATTTAGGGTTTAAATAATGGATGGGACAACTTGGAATCACAAATTTATAAGAATATGGGTACCTCGATTGGTATGGCTGCACAGTTTTCCAAACTGTTCTGAAACCATGATGTCACCACTGTCCCAATGGAAAGAACCTCTTTAACAGTTTCCACATGATTTAGAAAATTGTTCATAATCATTGTGACTTAATACTAGCCCCAAAAACATGACAAATGATTACCTAGGTGATGGCACATGGTTTCCCTAAACCATGCACAAACCATGCATAGGCCAAAAACTAACACAGAACTTCTAAAATTAAAAAATTTAAACTTGGGCTCAACCCGGACATCAACCAAAATTATCCAATGCCATGAAATAATAAAATAAAATAATTCCAATGTTTGGGGTGTAAAAACAAGAAATTATAAATCAAACCTCACATGAAAAAACAATGTAATTATTGCCTGAAACAAGACATTCACATGGAATTTTTAATAAATGGTTAATAAAAGGTCCCAATTAAATTGTATATTGTAATATATATATATATATATTATTGGTTATTTAGTATATTTATAATAAATATATATTAATAATAATTTATGTTTGAATGGGTAATATTAAAGTTAAGATTTATGGTATGTGATTTCTAATCTCCCTTTTATTTTTGAGTGACATATGTGACTACACCACTAATTTCATTTTTATGGTACATGTACTACCCCATTGACTTGTAATATAAAGAATAAAATTATTTTCATGATAAATAATGTTTCATTTTATTTTATTATTAATTGGGTCTTAATATTCTAATGATTACTAATGTTTTAAAGATGTTTTTCCTCACTTTTTATTTCTCTGAGACACAATCCATATTCACAACCTCTTATCTTGGAGTCTATATAATCACCAAAAATTTATTTAATGTTAAATAAACTAAATTTTATGGGGATTTAAATATAAATTTCATTAACTCTCTTTTGTGAGGGTTATAATTCAATAATTACCAATGAAGTAAGGGATTTCTAGTCTCACTTTTATTTCATGAAGGAATATAAAACTTAACCTCTCGATTATTTTTGTTGATATATATATTGTACCTTTGAAATTTAATGTCATGAATATCCTTATTTATATTATATTCATAGTTTTATTTAATTTTTATCATTAATTATGGCTACCATTCAAATTTGATAATGTCCATAGAGTTATATTGTACAATTTCATCGATTATCCGGATTGTTTATGATTTTCATTACAATGATGAAATATTATGATCTATATCTCATAAAATTAATGAAATTTATCTTCCAATTGTTATTTCATTTAAATAGAACTTTTAAATTTAATTTCATATTTTTATGTATTCAAAAATTCATGAAATCTTTTTTAAAATGTCGTTTATGTTAAAATCGATTTTTCTTCCAAAACTATATTTTCTAAATAAAAATTTCAAAAACGTTTTCAATATTATAAAAGTTATTCATTAAATACATTTTTACCCATTTTTAATTTTTAAAAGAATATTCCAAAGTAATAATAATTAAATTTTTAAAACAATTCATGTTTGAATTTTACAAAAAAGTTCAGAAGAATATTTATTTTAATGTTTTTGACATGTATGAAATTTACCTCGGTCATGAAAATTATTTTCATTGTAATGTAATTAATATGTATTAAAGGTTATTTTAAAAGAAAATTGCTTGGTAATTTTTTTGTTGGAATTTTTTTTCAAAATAGAAAGGATATTTTTAGGAATAAATATTTTAAATGATTTTTAAAGCATCCATTATAGGATTCAATGTTTATTTTCAATGAGAAGTTATATTCCTTGAGATATAATCCATGTGTCTTTCCAAAATAATTATCAATATATCTTGACATACATTGATGTTACATTTTAATTAATAGGGATGTTATCTAAGGAAACCATTATTATTCTTTATTAAAATAGTTTATATGAATTATGATAAGATATTTATCCTACTATTTATCTTCAACAGGTTATAACATGATAAAATTATTATGAAACGCACATATTTTAATATAGGTCATTCTATTATGAAATTTTGAAATTATTATGAATCATGTCTCTTTTCAGAAAGTTATGATATGATGGATTTTTTATGAAAACCATCTCATTTCATGGGTTATGATTGGAGGAATGTTTTATGATCTTGTGGAAAATGTACATATTTTTTTCATTATGAGATGTGTGGGACCAATATCTACATCTAATACATTGGTTAAATATTTATATCTCAAGAGATCGAAAAAAATATAATGGGGATTCAAACTAGACCTGTAAGGGACTGTGTCTGCTATGATGGTCAAGGGAGTGAACCTTGACCAATGTGTTGTTTTGTGTAGTGAACACATTAAAATATTATATCCTTTTAGGTGAGACATAACTTATATATAAATGATTTTATATACATATGTTTGTCCCAAAAATCAATGTATTTTTCTAATGTTATGATCACATGGATCATTTTCTTGGATTTCCTTACGATTTATGTCTTATGAACTTGCTATCGTTATTGAAAGAATCATGATTATGATATTTGATATAGAGGGTATGGTCTCCAAATGTTATTACCGTGTTCTCATACACTTATTTTCCTGTTATGCTTACTTATCTCCCTTTTTACCCTTACTGAGAATATAATCTCACCCTTTCATATATTTCCTTTCCCTAGGTTATAAAGAAAATTATTTCATATGATATCTATAAGAAGGGTAATATTTATGAATACCATAGTGGGTAATTATGTAGTTTACATATGGACTAGTTATTTGTGTGTCCCTAATTCCAAAATTACAAAACTATTATGGATTTCATAAATATCATTTTATAATGTAATAAATATTCATAAAAAATGATGTAATATATATATATGATAATCCTCATTATCTATAGCTGTTATTTGAGGAAATGTTTAGTTATACTTTTGAAAATTGGATGAGAAAATTGTAGTGAGATACCTATCTATATTTATGAGGATATATATAGGGATGTCTCTAAGTATAATTCTAAGGATGAGTATGTGTAATGGAAAATATCCTGGAATTTTTCTAAAGGATTAAAAGTGGATTCAATGAAATTACATCCTTATCTAGATAAAATAAATTGATGTGGATATAAAATACATTTACCTATGGGTGATAAATTCAAAATGGTGCATTGATGTGGAATCTATCATCACCTAGTGCCCAAAAAAGGGACTTTCTAAAAATTATTTTGGCACTCTCAAGGTATATTATTTGGAAATACACAAACACTTTACAAACCATCATGAAGTATTTAAATAGATTATGGTCTTGGATGACATAGGATAAGCCTATGGTTTCATATATTTAAAATAATTCTTCATGATCAAGAAATTCAATAACTGTTTTTTTGTAAGAACCTAGGTTTTTAGAACGGGTCAAAATCCTGACCTTGTTTGAATTTTTGACTTGTCCCTGAGAAAACTGAAGAAAAAGGGAAGTTTTTGGAAATTTCTAGATTACACGCCATGTACTTTTAAGTACATTCCATGTATAGGTTAGGCGAGTGGTCGGCCGTGTGCCCGCCGATTACATGTCGTGTGATGACCGTGTAGAAGATTCTTACTACACGGTGTATAGTTTTCGACACATTGTGTACCCTTGACCGTGTAGAGGCTATACATGGCGTGTAGGCCTATTGGCCGGGGAAAATATTCTAAACCAGGTACACACTGTTTTCTCCTGGGACACACCAAGTAGTCTGGACATGTATGAGGGATTTACATGGAGTGCAGGTAAATCGGCGAGGAAGAAAAGAAAAACCATGAACACACCGTGTACCCCTAGGTACACTCTGTGTACTCATGTTGGCAGGTTCTAGAAAGTAAGTCTCCAGAATTCTAGCCACCATATGAACAGTTAAATGATATACACTATGTGTAGTCCTAAAGTACACGTCGTGTAGTGTCTTTTTTGCGTTAAAATAGGTAGTAGCCTCATTTTGAGGTGGAACCTCATTTTTTCCGCTAGGTTTCGCAAATAAGCCATATGAGACTTCAATCTCTTCCTGATCCTTCGTCCAAAGTCAGATTCACACACCGACATATGCGTTGGAACCCCCTCGGTAAGGCCTCAATTCCATTTGATCTGTTTTGTTTGATTTCTTTTCTAGAACGAGTTATAGGGGTTTGAGTGGTTTTGATTATTTTATAGATATACCATGTTTTAAACCTAATTGGAGGCTATTATCAGAGGAGTAGCATCATACGAGTCTAATGTAGGTGGTGAAAACCTCTTTTTGCATTTTCGTGGTCATTTGGGTGGCGTGGCCTTCGGTGCGTTTCAGGTATTTTGCATGGGACCTGTTTTTCAGCTATTTCATATTGAATTTATTATTTCACCTATGGGATGCATTTGGGTATGCCCTGTTACTAGTTTTTCCTGAGTGGGGCCGGGTGAGGGGTCGTTGCTCATTGGGGGCATTTTGGCCGGGGGATTCCAAAATGGTTATATTTGAATTATATTGCTTTAAACTTTTGAGTTTAATTATTAAACCTTGATATAAATTGTTAGAGGCATTCAAGACCTCCGTGCTATTGATTGTTAACCATTGGGTTAGGTAAATTCAACTGTTTAGAATGTTTTTCCTGTTTATGTTTTTTGTTTAAATATGTTATATATGTTATTTTTGAATTGCATATACTGGAACCATTGGGTTGTGTTAGGCATGGCCCGAATATTCTATTGTGATGCTGATCACAGGTTGGGCTTGGCCCGGGGTTAGGTCGGGTGGTTCTGACCACAGGATTGGCCATCATGGATGTCGGTTTGAGGTAGGATGACTATCAGGTTGGGCATGGCCTGGGTTACTATGATATCAATGCCATCAAACAAGAGCGGCATGGTCGTAGGGAAAAGTGGTTTTAGAGGTGTTGTGACTTGGTTACTATTTTGGTCATTACCACTCACCTGGAAACATTGAGTAGTGTGCACATAGAGAGACTCTATGATGAGGTGGTTTTGACCACTCGTGTGTGTAGAAGCCCCCATTAGTTGCAGTTTAGGTACTATTGGTTTGGGGGTGCTTATCGTAAGAAGACACATGGAAGGTGAGGAGCCTTCATGGGATAGCATTGAGGCTATAAGGTTGGGGGAAGAGGCTCGCCGTTATTTGAGGGCAGATATCGTTGTCCCTCTGGATACATTATTTTGAGGGCAGACATCATTGTCCCTTCGGGTGCTTTATTTGAGGGTAGACATTGTTGTCCCTCAGGTTACGTTATTTGAGAGCAGACATCGTTGTCCCTCCAGTACTTATTTGAGGAAAAAAATCATTGTTCCACTGGGTTTCTACTGTTGGGTGTGCCTTTGGGAAGTCGGTACTTGTGACCCGTGGTGTGAGGGGGCACATGGTGCCAGGCTACCTGATAGAGATTCTGGTGTTGGCCGAAGCAGCTGACACTCCATAGTGGCTGCTGAGCACCAGTGGAGTTTGTGTTTATTGGTGCATCATTTTGTGTACTTCTTTCCTTATAAATACATGCCTTCTTAAACACTTTTATGAGGCATGCACCATTGGGTGGTATCCTACAGAGATTTGTCTCACACCCAACACGGACCCTTCGGGACGCGTGTAGAATTTTTGGATTTATGTATAGGAAAGAGGCTAGCTTTAGGAGCTGAGCTGCGTTAGTTGTTGCATGGAGATGGTATGGAACTTGTGGTCTTACCTAGCTCGAGATACTCTGTTTTGTTTTGGTTTCTATATTAGCATGCTTACCTATTTTATAGCTACAGTTGGTTAGCCATTAACGCCCTTATATTCAGATATATATGACTTGTTTGGATGCATGTATTATTTTTCAGTAGTAGTTAAAATTGATCAGAATGCTGTTGTGTTTATTTACGCTGTTGTTGTTTATATTTATTGCTTCTTTTGTTTATTGATATTGAATGTGCATCTGCTCTGCGGGTCTGGTCCAAGTCTGCTGATTCATTTATTCTGCTGCATATTTATTGTTATACTTGGACCAGTACTATTATTATTATCCGCCGAGTGGGTATAACCTCCCCACTATACCTATATGACCCTTTCTGCTAGTCGTAAGCCTTTGTCATTTGGGGAGGTGTGCCAAAGTTAGTAGAACCCGACCCATTTAGCACTATTTGGGTGGTTTTTTAGGTCCGGGTCATTACAAAGTGGTATCAAAGGTGTTCTTGACAGGGATTTAGTAGCCGTGTTTTACTGGCTAATAATGATATTGAGACTCCTCTTTTATTTTATGCTGGTTTATTATTTAGGATATGGTAGAATGGAGATAAGTTGTTACTGGAACTGGGTTTCTAGCTTGTGCTTGGGTGCCTGCAGCCCCAGGTATGAGGGATTGACCAAGTTACCTTGGTTGGTAATTGCTATTTTCTTTTTGCTCAGATTACATTTTATATGATTTCCACCTTGGTGGCTTACTTGGTGTGTGAGGTTATTGATTTTGATATATAACCCTTGTATGGTAACGTCGAATTGGACCTTGGCCTGGTATGGAAAGGATTGTTTTCTTGGCTTTTAATAGGCATTTTTTAGGGTATTTCAATTTCCTAACAGCACGTATGCTTTGTGAAGTGATAATTACAAGTGAATAAAATCAATTTCCATGCTTTGTATTCTTTGAAATGTGAATAGGTGAAATTCCTTAGAGAATTTCTTGCATTTTCAATGTGTATGTATTATTATATATTTTTTTTAGAATTTCATGTGAAAGGGTAGTTGGGTCTGGATCTTGTATGAGAAGGCAGGTACTATTATTTGAGGTGATTTTGATCACCAGGATTGGGTGACTCAATCGTCGGTTTGAGGAAACATTAGTTGTCAGGATGGGCATGGCCCGAGGTACTTTTGATACTTGGCTCTCTTAGGGGCAGGTAAGGAGGCCATGAGACTGGGATGACATGGGGCATGGGTTGCGGTGCGGGAGAGTAAGGGTAGTTGTTATGAAATGCCTTTTACATCATTACTTATATGTGTTGAATATATATTATTATATATATGTATGGTCTGTCTGACAATTTATGGTATTCAGTGGGTTCATTTTGGGCGAATCAGATGGAGTGTTAGACGGGAGATGGTACAATGCCATAGGTTCATGATCAGGTTCAGGATCTGGTGCAGGTAGAGCAGGAGCCATGGGTACAGGCACCTGGAGAAGATCAGGTTTAGGATCCAGTGTATCTAGGACAACAACCGGGTTTGGTAGCATTCAGACCATGGCTCGACAAGCAGCTCCGAGCTATCCTAGTGCGTGTCATGTAGGGGATTGACAGAGGTGTGCAAGGTATAGATCCATCTATGGCATATTTGACGTGGGAGTTCCAGTCGCAGCACCCACCACTTTTTCAGGGTGAGGGTGGTCCGCAGGCAGCTGCAAACTGGATAGAGAGCATGCAGATGATCTTCGAGCAACTCGAGATGCCTCCAGGGCGGAAGGTCAAGATGGAGACATACATGTTGTGAGGATCGGAAAAGCATTCATGGGATGTGCATGTTCAGGATCGTAGGCATGAGGGATTGGAATGGAAGGAATTCGAGGACAGGTTCTTTAAGCACTTCTACCAAGAGACAATGAGAGCAGAGAGAGCTCGGGATTTCATGAGTCTTTAGTAGAGATACATGTCTGTCATTGACTATGCAGCTACTTTTGATGAGTTTTCTCACTTTGCACCGGGTATGGTAAGCGATGACGCAACTAGGGTGAGGTGCTTAGAGGATGGATTACAACACGCCGTTTGGGTCCAAGTGAATATCTTGAGGCCGGGTTCTTTTTTAGAGGCAGTGAATTAGGCGCTCATAGTGGAGGGAAACCAGTGGGATAGGCCTCAGGTTGGCCGGAATATGGATTTAGGCAAGGGTTCAGACCACAGGAGCTGAGGATAGGATGAGTTCTAGTAGGGCAGTCAGGCCAAGGACTCAGCTAGACCACCTCGTAGAAGTTCTGAAGTGGTTTGCTTTTAGTGTGGACAGCCAGGGCATGTTTAGACTCACTACGATCGGCCTCCAAAGGAGTGTCGGGCTTGTGGGAAGGTCAGTCATCTAAAGAGGTTTTGCAAGTAGCCTTAACAGATAGCCAGCAGGTAGGGACTAGGACAAAAGGTGGCATATGGAGTTGGTTTAGGTTCAGTGCCAAGAGTGGGTAGTCAAGGTTCAGCTGCAGGCAGAGGACATGACAGAGACAGCGGGATCCAGCTAAGGGGTTAGTGGATGTTGGCTGGAGCAGCATCGTAGGGAGGTCAGACATCTAGTAGTAGAACATCAGGCTAAGTGCATGCTGTGGATCTACCAGAGGCATATAAGGCTGGTGAGTTGACGACATTTAGATGTACACCATGGGTATGTATGTGATTTCCATGTTTCTATTGGCCTGAACTGTAGAGGCATGTCTATTTTGAGTGTATGTGATGCATAAGATCTATGTGGACTGGTTAGATGCTATTCAGGGGGATTGGAACCATATCGGGCGTGTGATATATTTATAAATATGTATGAGATGCGTAGCATCAGGGGAATATAGGATGCATGTTACTTGAGTTATCGTGGTTATCAGGGCATCTAGGATGAAGGTTACTTGAGATGCCTTGGGCATCGGGGCATCGAGGATGTAGGTTACTTGAGGTGCTTGGAATCTGGTTCATTTTTGAGTGTCCATTGGATGCAGGACCTCATGCAAGAAGACACTGATGTGGTGTCAGATACGTTGGTTGTCAGGAATGACATAAGAGAACCAATAAGGCGCAGGGGTGACGATACGTCACCGAAAGACTATGCATACAGAAAACAGGTTAGTAAACCTTTTTATTTTTTGAGTTTTTTCGTGTTGAGACTGAGTAAGGTGATTCCTAAGGTGGGGATCCCCTTGAAGAATTTTGAAAGAACCTTTGAGACCAGGAAAGTCTGGGTTACTTTTATCGGACTGTTATGTTCGGTTCCATCACCAGGTTTCGTTTGATTTCTTGAGTATGAGCAATGATAAGGTGGGGAGATTGTGAGATCCCAGGTTTTTATAATGGGTCAAAATTCTGACCCTGTTTTAATTTTTGACTTTTCCCTAAGAAAACTATAGAAAATGGGCAGTTTCTGGAAATTTCCAAATTACATGCCCTTTACTTTTAATGGCACACTATGTATAGGTTAGGTGACTGTCCGTCCATGTGCTCGTCGAGTACATTCCATGTGATGACCATGAAGAATTTTATTACTACATGGCATGTAGTTTTGGACATGCTCTGTAACCTTTACCGTGTAGAGGATATACATGGAATGTAGGCCTGTTGGCCGGGGAGAATCGTTTAAACCAGGTACACACAGTGTTCTCCTTAGACACATCATGTAGTCTGGCCGTGTATGATGGATATATATGGAGTGTTGGTATCTCGTTGAGGAAAAGAAGAAAAACCATGTACACACTGCGTACCCCTAGGTACACGCTATGTACTAATGTTAGTAGGTTCTGGAATGTAAGTTGGCATAATTCCAGCTACTATATAAACAATTAAATGATAGACACAGTGTGTAGTCCTAAAGTACATGATGTGTAGTTTCTTTTATTCTATTAAAATGGGTAGTAGCCTCGTTTCGAGGTGGAGCCTCGATTTTCCACTGGGTTTCATAAATAAATAGTCTGGGACTTCAATCTCTTCCTGATCCATCATCCGATGTCAGATTCGAACACTGATAGGTGCGTTGGAACCCCCTCGGTAAGGCCTCAATTCCTATGGATCCATTTTGATTGATTTTTGTTCTAGAACGAGTTATAGGGGTTGGAGAAGTTTTGATTATTTTTTAGATCTACCATGTTTTAGACCTAATTAGAGGTTGTTATCGGAGGAGTAGCATCGTACGAGTCTTAGGTAGGTGGTGCATACCTCTTTTTGTGTTTTCATGGTCATTTGTGTGGCGCAGACTTCAGCGCATTTTAGGTATTTTGAGCGGGACCCGTTTTATATGTTGTTTCATATAAAAATTGATTATTTGACCTATGAGATGCCTTTGGGAATGCCATGTTACTAGTTTTTCTTGAGCAGGGCTGGGTGAGGGGTCATTGCTCATCGGGGAATTTTGGACAGGGGATGCCAAAATGGTTATATTTGAATTATATTGCTTTAAACTATTTAATTTAATTATTAAACCTTGATATAATTTGTTAGAGGCTTTCCAGACCTCAGTGCTGTTGATTGTTAACCATTGGGTTAGGGAAATTCAACTGTTTAGAATGTTTTTCCTATTTATGTTTTCTATTTAAATATGTTATATATGTAATTGCTGAATTGCATATAATAGAACCGTTGGGTTGTGCTGGGCATGGCCTAGATATTCTTGAGTGATGCTGATCATAGGTTGGGCTTGGCCCGGGGTTACGTTGGGTGGTTCTGACAATGGGATAGGGCGTTATAAACGTCGGTTTGAGGAAGGATGACTGTCAGGTTGGGCATGGCCGAGGTTACTGGGATGTAAAGGCCACCAGACTTGAGCGGCATTATCGTAGGGACACGAGGTGTCAGAGGTGTTGTGGTTTTGGTACTATTTTGGTTATTACCTCTCACCCAGAAACTTTGAGTAGTGTGCACATAGAGAGACTCCGTGATGAGGTGGTTTTGAACACTCGTTTAGGTAGAGGCCCCTGTTAGTTGCAGTTTAGGTTCTATTGAATTAGGGGTGCTGGACATAGGAAGCCACTTGTAAGGTTAAGAGCCTTCAGGGGATAACAATGAGGCTATCGGGTTGGGGGCAGAGGATCTCCATTATTTGAGGGAAGATATCACTTTCCCTATGGATACTTTATTTTGAGGGAATACATCGCTGTCTGTCCGGGTACTTTATTTGAGGTCAGAAATCATTGTCCCTCAGGTTATGTTATTTGAGGGAAGTCATCGCTGTCCCTTCGGTGCTTATTTGAATACATACATCATTGTTCCTCCGGGTTACTACTGTTGGGTGTGACTTTAGGACGTTGGTACATGAGACATGCAGTGTCAGGGGGCACATTGTGTTGGGCTACATGAAAGAGATTCAGGCGTTGGCCGAAGCAGGTGGCACTCCATGGTGTTTACTAAGCACCAATGGTTTTTGGTTTTATTTGTGCATTGTTATGATTACATATTTCATTATAAATGCATTCCTGGTTAATCACTTATATTAGTTATGCAACATTGGGTGGTATACTACTGAGATTTATCTCACACCCCGCATGGGCCCTTCAGGACTCGTGCAGACTTAATGGATTTGCATGCAGGAAAGAGGCCACCTTCATGATTTGTGATGCGTTAGTTGTTTCATGGAGATGGTATGGACCTTGAGGTATTACCTAGCTATAGTTACACTGTTTTTTTATTTTCTTTATGAACTTGCTTACCTGTTTTGTAGCTACAGTTGGTTAGCCATTGGCACCCATATATTCAGACATGTATGACCTTCTTTGGATGCAAATTTTATTGTTCAGTATTAGTTTCGTGTGACCATCATGTTGTTGTGTTGATTTCTGCTACTGATGTTTATATTTATTTCTTCCGTTGTTTAATGATATTGATTGTGCTTCTGCTATACGGGTCTGGTTCACGTCTGCTGGTTCATTTATTCCACTGCATCATTATTGTTATACTTAGACCAGTACCATTATTATTATCATCCGAGAGGGTATAGCCTCCCCACTATACCTATAAGACCATCACTGCTAGTTGGAAGCCTTTGGCGTTCGGGGAGGTGTGCCTAAGGTAGTAGCACCCGACCCATTTAGCACTGTTCAGGTGGCTGTTCGAGTTCGGATCGTTATATTTTTCATGATTATATAGTTCTAAAATATGATTATTATTTCTCACACCATTCTTTCCTATTATATTCAATGCTGGAACCTAAAGGAAATGGGTTAACATATAATATGGATGAAAATTTTCTGATGAGCATCCAAATGGTATAATGACTGCGGTGAAGGAAATTATTATTATACATAATCAAAAAACATGATATATTACTAACATCTTGAAGCATTACCAACTCTCAAACTCACCATAAAATAGAAGGAAAGAGTTCACTAAGATTTTGGGTAATTGAAACCCAAAAGGAAACAAGTTTTAGTTTCCTATATGTTCAGAGTGTGGGATGAATCACTCAATTGGATGTATTAGTGGATCAAGATGATGATTTCGGTGTGGGAAATAAGGACACAAAACTAGTAACTATATAGGAATGATGAGAAGCTAGGTTAGAGGAATGGATGATAATACTAGTCTTTGAATGGTATCATTGACCATTGAATTTTTTAAATCCCGAGAGAATGTGAATTATGAAAATTAATATCTTAATCGGAGAGCTCATGAAGAGAATTATCAAGGTTTTAAGATTAATGGTTTTGTTGTGGATGATAAAAGATGAAGAATAAAATGTGAAATGAAAGAGGTACTAAGGACTAAGATGATGAAGTATAGTCAATGTTTTGAGAACGAAGATTAATGATTTAATTATTAATGTATTTTAATTCAAGGATTATTTTATATGAATCTCAAAATATATATGGATTTTTTAGAATAGTATTTTCATTAATTATTTTCAAGAATATATCGAATGGTATTAATGACCTAGAATGGTGATTTAAATGAAAGATTATATTTTTTTGAATGACAATTGATTAAGGTATGACAAACCTTAATATGTTCCTGAGTTTGAGAGAAAGGTGTTTATATGGTATAAAGATATTTTTATTAGGATAAAGTAATGTTTATAGTCTTATTTACCACAAAACTAATAATGGATTTGTTTATAAAGTTTATTAAGTTATCATTTAAAGAGTTTACAAAATTAATGGATCATTGGAATATATTCAAAAATATATGATTTCATTTAATACATGAGTAATTATGCGTCTTTTCATTGAGTTTTTATGATTTTTTTATTTACCAAGCATCTTTCGGATTTATAATAATGGATTTGATAAATTTGGAATGTGGCCATTAAGATATGATTAATGATATTTTGATGATAAATGATGAGTTTTGGAAATTTACTAAACTTATCTAAATTTTTTTAATCCTATAAGGTTCATAATGTTATCCATTTATGGAATGGATAATATTGAGAATTAGATAAGGTCTAAGTGATTAATCTATTACTTCCCCATATGATTTTTTATGAATATTGTATTACTTGTGCTGAAAATTTTGTTGTGATGATAACTAATGATAGATAGATTGAATTTTCATTATATATATAGATTTCTTGATACAATAGTGGTTCATGTATATAAAATCCATATTTATTTCTTGGAGTATGAAAAAATGTTTATATTGATCAATACACAACCAAATGTATTGATTGTGAACATTTAATGAAATGAAATCCATTAAGTATATCTTCTCATGAAAATTATCAAAATTAGTAATGTGATATTGACATAAAATTATATAATAAAATAATAATTTTTTATGATATAATTTACCTTTATCAAACCTATTTTTATGTGGTTTTTTTCAATAAAATTTTCTAGACTGTGTTTTCAACCACTATCCATCAATATTCTTGTTTTTCAATTCTATGTCATAATTTTCACTCCCCACATATGTTATCCTATTTTGAAACCCAGAAATGAGTTAAATTAGGAAACAATTATGTTTCTAACATTCCATTTTTAAGGTATGTTTTATTATTCATTTTTACATTGAGGGATCCCATGTAATAATTTTCAAATGATTATCCTTTGTTGAATGTGATGAATTCTGACATACAAATTCCAGGGGGGGTATAACATAACACCAATAGATTTTATAAAAAAATTCTTCAATTGTATTTATTCATTCTGGTATTTTTCATTACACACAACACTAATTTATCTTTTATAACACAAAACACAGAGTTTTTCTTACATTACAAGAAAAAATGAGCTTAGATATGTCACACGCACCACTAAGATAAAATAAAATGTGGCATATTATGGAAATGTTATTATAATTTTTAACATTTGACCATTAAATTGTTTGGTATTAATATAATAAACTAAGTTATAAAAATATATTCTTTCAAAATAATTGAAAATATAAATCATTTTTGAAAAAATAATTACAAATAAAAATAAAAAGAACTTGAAATTAGAGGAAATAATTATACAAAGACTATTTTTAATCCAACAAACAATTATTAAATAAATAAATAAATCAAAACACCATTTGAAAATTATTTTAATTAAATTTATATGATTAATATTCATTAAAATATTCAAAAGTCATATTATGAGTTTTCTACACAATAGATAAGATTAAATCCATTGTTACGCTTAAAAACTGTATTTTTCTAAGAAGGAATTTCTTCAGCTTCTAGAGGAATTATTATAAACCAATTTTATTATGTTTTAGAAATATTTTTTTATAAATTAAATTTCATTTATGAAGTCAATGTTTCAATATAAGAATAAAGCGAGGTTTTTGGATTATTCTGAATATTTAATTTTTTGATGAATAATGAAAATGCTGATTTTTAACTAAAAAGTACCTTTTTGTTTAATTTATTTATAATGAAATATTATATATTAAATTTTTTTTACGTAAAATTAATTGAATTAAAAATCCATTAATAAAATTCAATTTTTTGGAATCAATTCCCAATTTATTGTTTATAAAATCATTCTAAATATGAAAACATTTTCTTTTTAAAAACATTATTTATCATCACATTTTCATGATGAATTTTAAATTACAACTTCCAACCATATTAATTTAGTTAGAAAAAGAATTACATATTTTTAATCAACATAATTTATATAATAAATATATTATAATTAATAATTTTTAAAATGAAATTTTTAAACATTTAAAAATTAATTACCATAGATAAGATAAAAATTGGTTTATCAGTGGTTAAACTAAATAGTTATGTGTTAAAAATGATTCAAACCATATATAAAACCACATTTATTTCCATATTTTTATATAATACATCCAAATATTTAATATAAGGACATTTTATGTTTTTTCATGTAAATAACTATATTATGATGGAGTATTTTGGGGAATCTCCAAGAAGGTTCCATGTGGGTTCCTTCCACAAATTATAAAAGGCCACCACCACCCTTCACATATTCACACACACACACACACACACTTATATATATATATATACACACTTTTCAAAATCATAATTTTCCCAAATCACTTCTTAAAATCAATCTCTCATCCTAGAATCCTTATTTTGGGTATAAATCCATTATAAGAAGGATTTTAGGGAAAATATAAGGTGGATACCATAATAAAAGGAAACATTAATCAATGAGAATTTTTTACTCCTCCATTTAATAAAAAATATTATTATACCTTGATAATATAATATTATCATCATCTTACAAATATTATTTGATTTTATTTTAAGAGCATGACCTGCATCTAACTCTACTTCTATCAAATGGGTTACAAAATCAATATCCGTGTATTCAATGGACAAAATCCCATTGAAAATATGTCATTAATTTTTCCATAACCACATATAAATGATTTAAATAATGATTTCTTTTTTATTTATATATTATATTTAGGATATTATTATAGTTATCAAGTCATTAGATAAAACATACCTTCATACTCTCCATATTGTAAGAATATGATAATGTCATTAATTTGTACGAAATAATATCACCACACAAAGTAATTTAATTCATTAATTCATTACGTTGAAGTAATAAGGATGTTTTTTAATGAAAATACATGATATACATGACATAAAAATGATTCTGTAATGAGAATCTATCATTTATCTCATTTTCATCCAATCCAACAAGAAAATGGATATTGCATTCTTACATATGTATGGGTTACCATATCCATGAATGGAATAATTCATTTTCTCTACCTAAATAATAATTATTAATATAAATAAATTTATAAAAAGTATATAAGATGTTCATATATTTTTTAAAATTCTTTATATAATGAAATCATGATCAAACTAAGATGACCAAAAATAATAAATCGTGGTTTTCTTAAATCCCAAAGCAGTTTTTCCCTGGAACACAACTTTAACATGAAATTGTTAATAAAAAGGAAATAACTGGTTATAAGTAAATAATATGTGATTTAGTATATGAATATATTCATCGATTTTTAATATATCTATAATGATATTATATTTACTATACAAGATGTTTGAAGATGTATGACAGATGTAAACAGTTAAGGTAAGGGGTTTTTAATATCACTTTTATTTTTAAGAGACATATATGAATTCCCAAATAATTTATCTTTTGTAGAGCATATTCTTCCCCATTTATTTTATGTTTTTTTGGGTCATATGACTCAAAATATTATTATAGAGGTAAGGGATTTATGTCTACCTTTTTTACTTCTGTAAGACACAAGCCATATTCACCACATTTTTATGTGGTGTTTATGCTACCCATGATTTTTTTAAAATTTATAACCTTAAAATTATTCGGTCTTATATATCCATTTGTCTATATCTCTTTCCTTAGGTTTATAGTTTGAAATTTACCAATGTAGAAAGGGATTTCAAGTATATCTTTTATTTGGTGGAGGCAATTGAAAATTCATATATCGTTTCTTTTGTGTGGTGTATATACCAACCCTTTCACATGATATGTTGTAAATCTCTATATTTTCATAAGATTATTAGTTTCATTTAATTTTATTATATCATTCCGGTTTCCATTCAATGTAAACAAATTTTTAAGAGTTACATGTTAAAATCTAATTGTTTATCGAGATTGGTTATGATTAAGCTTCCAATGATGAAATATCATGATCCATTTCTTAAAAAATTCATAAATTTTATTGTCCTTTTTATATTTGCTGAAAGCACATTTTTTACCTTAATTTTTATCTGTTTATGTAATCAATATTTCAAACATAATGGTTTTTAGGAAAAATCAACTTTTTGGTCGAAAATCCATTTTATTCCAAAATCATTTTTTCTAAAAATATTTCTAAAAATGTTTTTATATTTATTTAAAATAGTTTGTCAAAAATATATGTCTTATTCCATTTTTTGTGGCCCTTGTTCTTTGATTAAATTATTATTTATGTCTTAATGGCTTCTAAATTTTTTCATTGTCTCAGTATTATGATCTCTGAAATTTTGGGTATGGTTTCATAATGTTATGAAAATGTTCTCATAAGCTTATTCTCATGTTATTTTTACATATCTTCCTTTCTTACCATTATTGATCATATATGTTCAACCTTTCTTATGTTTATATTCACTGGGTTATGAAGAAATATATTCTGTATGATATGTCCTCAAAGGGTCCTCGTTATGAAAATCATAGTGGGAGATGATTTGGTTTACATATGAACTGGTTTTTACTATTTATAGGTTTCCAAATATATTAAACTATTACATACCTCAGGAATGTCTTTTTGTAATGTGGTGATTATTTATAAAAAATATATGTAATATATACAGATGAGAAGTTGTATATTATATATCTAATGTGGGTATCATGGAATCGATAACTAAAGTGAAAGTATATACTCACATTACATAGGTTCTTGGCATGAAATACAAGATTAATTAATTTTTTAACTAAAAAGAAATCATATGGAGGGTAGTTCAAGGGATTAAAATTGTAAATTTCAACCCATATAGATTTAATGAACTAATGAAAGATTAATTTGGTAAACTATATAAGATTACTATGAATCTAAGAAACCATACCATGTGGTAGTGTACTATAAAAAATTATAACAGTAGAAGATATTATAGTTCTAAAATAAATTTATATATTATCCAAAAATAATAGATTATATTTCAATTTTATATAAAGGAAATTTATTCTGAAAATTATATTTGAGTTTATTTATTTAAATGGATTTTTTATTAATTATATAATGAAAAGTGTTAGTGGATTTTCAAATATATCTATTTGTTATGGAATATTTTTTATATCATGTTCGCAATGATTTTATAAATATACCTAATTTAGATTTATAATGGAACAAAAATACCTCTACCAATAAACGTTTACTAGTTATTCAATATCCCATTAGTATTTTCTAATATTTGGGTGGTTAAATGATATATGAGTTGGCCGAAATTTTCAATAGAATTCATCTATATCTCATGTATAAGAATAAATTTAGGGTTTTTCAAGGATAAATGGTATAGAAAAATATGATTTCCATCTATTTTATAGTTTATTTCTTTTATAGTCTTCTCTATGACTATTTAATTACCACCAAATACTCCAAAAAATACCTCTACATTATCATTTAAACATTAAAGTGAGTGATTTACAATTTAATACATTCTTATTGTAACAGTATCTTCCTAATGGCCATATTAATTTAGAATATCTCTAATGGGGTGATTATAACTTACTCAATTCCTCTAAAAAAAATTATTTTTCATTACCTATCAACTGAATGGTCATTATTTTATGTTCAATCTATGGATTTGATGTTTTATTTCACTTCATGGAGGAATACATTTTAGTTGTTTTAAAAAATGTATGATTCTTGTATGTGGGACATAATAATTATCTATGTAATTGAAATTATACTATAATTATATAATGAGGAAATAATTAATGAATTCCATGTGGTTATTATAGTCCAATACATGAGAAACTCATATAAAGAAATCACATGTAAACTTAATACTCTGATAATATAAAATGGCATTTTTGAATAAAGGAATGGATGGTACATGAATCTGCTCATAAATTATCTAGCTATCCTAGAAATGAAATAAAATAGTTTTAAATTATTAACTAAGGATAAAAAATCATTTGGTAACAAAAAACTATAGACCTCCTATAAATACTACATTTTTAAAATAGGTATGGTAATTAAAATATTTCTGAGACAAGAGAGTGATATATTTGAGGAATCCTATTTCACATTTCCCAATAAATGAAAATGGCCTTAATAATGTAGAAGATTACATCCACATTTAATTTTTAATCCTATCAATATAGTATTTAAATGAAAATGAATGTATTTCCAAACAATTATGAATAAATAGAAATTTAGTTTTTACATTTACTTTATCTATGAAACTAAATCAATGAACCTATTTTTTTAATTGGTTTTTGACCCAATATATGACGGAACCACCCAAATGTGTCACTTATTTTTCTGAAATAAATTTAATTCCATGAAATATATTTATTATTGGTCAACAGGGAAATTATAATATGTTATGTAGAATATGGTAGTGAAAAAATGAATGCATAAAATATTATCCTTAATATATCAAATTCAATGATTAGGAAACCTAATAACTAACATTAAAATATTAAAATTATTATTTTCATTGTTGAATTTTAATTTTTTTACTGAAAATTATTAACGATATATTAAATAATACATTAATTTTAAAGATCAATTTCTCATAAAAAGGTTCTTCTAATTTATTCACAAATACAATGAGTCAATTGGATGCACGTTCATGTAAAGTAATTGATTTTAGTTTTATCTTGTCTATGATAAACACCTATATGAATTTAATTCCATTTTGACAATAATGAAATCTAATAAAGCGTAAGAAATTAAAAATAAAAAATTAAATTAGTTTCCTTTAAACATTGAATTAAATTATAACGACCCACATAAGGTTAAGAGTAAAGGAACATACGACAAAACCTCAACAACCTAGAAAAAATGGTATCAATTATCATCAAAACTTTTCTATATATATTTGAACACCCAATCAGGATAACACTACCTCATATATGATGAGTGTCTAATCAGCATTATTAAATATTATGTTCTTCTAAAACAGGGGAAAGTAGAGACTAGAACACAAATAAAATGCTATAAACCACTAGAAAAGACACTAGTATCCCATCATGTAGAACCCAAAAAAATAAAACAAAAGAGGTAAAATATTTAAAATATAATGAAGGAAAATAACGACCATCTCATTAATCATTAATATCAATATAAAATTCTATGAAAAGTTAGAACAACCCATCCATAGAAAAAATAAGAAAATATACTTCATGTGATACATCATAAATTAGGAATTTCTAAATTTATACATTTTTAAAAAACCTAAAATATCATTCTACATGATATCGACCACCTTATCTTGAAACAGATAAACCTTTCTACAAAAAGTTATTCCATAATGCCTGTGGAATAATTCTCCTTAATATATTGTGGAATTATTGAATGTATTAAGTGATTTTGGTACTTCTAAATAATACCTAAAGAGAAATTATTAGAATAATTTATATCCATTTCATATTGATTATGTTCATTCCCAATAGAAGAGTTCCCCTAATCATCAATATCTCCATATTTAAAATTATCATGAAGCTTATTAATTAATGATGAAATAGTGAGCATTTTTCATTACCTACTTAAGTAATATTTTCTCGATTTTAAAATATAATTCATTATTTCTATAATATTCTTTTCAAGGTAAAACTATTAGTTAAAATTAATATAACATAGAGTTTTGTATATTTCAAAAACATCCCATGATAGAGAAACATTTTCAATAATATTTTTAAAAATTAAAATATGCATAAAATTCCAAAACCTCAAGTACTAAATAATAAAAAAATAAAATTTTAAACTCATCTTTTATATAAATAATATGATGATATTTGACTATAATAGATAGAAAAATGACCTGGATATAAAACCATGGTATGATGTTAATAAATAAATTGAGGATTATTCTTATGTAAACTATTTTATTGTTATGGTCACTATATAGTAACATTGTGCATGAGTATTTCTGTGTTATATGATAACACATTACAAGGTATATTTATTAAAAACTTTATATCAAATAAATATCATATCATCAAGAGTTATTGTTTAAAGTGGTTCAATTGATATTTCATGTGCTTCATAATTTTTTTTGTTTCATTAATAGATTTCTATTTTATAGATTTTTTTAAACTCAATTTAATTATTTATTTCATGGAAATTTTAAGAATTTTAGAATATTGAATGATTAAAAAAATTTCAATGGTAAGGATATTTCAAAAAACATCCAAATGGTTATTAAAAGTAGAATTATTGCATGAGATAGTATAGAATATTTATGTTATACTAAATACACTAATAAAAAGATCTCATTTTAAATTTAAAATAGACTTATGTTATAAAGTAATTAGATGAAGGATGAATCCTTCCACCAATATTATTTGATTCACTATGACCAATGGAATACGATAGTGTTATGGGTCAGTTTACAACCTATTTATGGTATTCAAAAATAATATAGTAGAAGAAGAATGAGCGTGATTTTATTAGAGGTGATTTATCTATTATTTTTTGAATATTCATTTCCAAAAAAAATATTTCGATGATTTTAATTATTATAATGTAAATTATTAATATTTTTGTATTGATATGGGTCTTAACTAATAAATCTAATTAGTAGTATATGACTAACTAAAATTTTATTTTCATTGATTTAATTGATATATAAAAAAATTGAAAATTTATTATTTAAAAACATTTCATAATTATAATGAAAAATGAATGTGAATAATTAAAATTATCATACCCATAATTTTGTTAAATGAGAAATATAATTTTAATAAAAAATTGATATTTTTCATGACATTTAATTGAAAAAAACCATTGATGTCTTTCTCGAAATATTTCATTATGTTATTTTCTTTATGTTTTTATTTTTATAAAATTGTTAAACGAAGAATTATATTTAGATTCCAATAACAACCCAATATGATACTAGTAAAAAACATATCATGGTTTTAATGGATTTATTTCTCTTTGTTAAACCTTGAATATCTTCATATAATAAAACTATGTTATGGTTATTTGGAGTTTTTTCACATAGGAAGAGCTAAGAAATGGTTTATAATAAATTTCACAACCCGCATTTACCAAGATAAGGGAAGGGACAATGGATTGCCAAACCCTTCATTCCTCAAATTAAAGGAGAGATAATGACCCCCTCAACCCACCTTCAACGGGCCCCAGAGTGGTGACTAGCACCAAAGGTATAGAATCACATGTAAAATGGGAGGCATTTACGTTTTTATTTAGTAGGATATAGAGATAAGATAGTAAATCCCAAACAACACCAAAGTTGGAAGTAAAAGTAAATCCAAAACAATAAATTCCTATATGCCTGTTCTAATAATAAGTGCTACAATAATACAGTAAACAACAATGGTATGTACCAAAAGAAAAGAAAACCAGTAGTGTCAACGGTCCCGGTGTCCGAGCTAATAGAGTCTGGTATGGTCCTAGAAATCATCCTGGAAACGTGAAAGCAGTTTTATATATGTAGGGTGTGCATAATGGTATACTCAGTAGGGAAAACCAAAATCTCTCATGCACAAGTGGGGGGGAATTTTAATGCTCTTTGAGGAAAAGGAGATAACCAAGGAAACCTAGCAAGGAAATAATCCACCCAACCTTACCAAATCACACTCCCCATATAATTCAAGTCATGTAGTGTAACAGTAATAGAAAATCGATATTTGGGTACCCCACACCACTTTCTCAATGGTTATTCAAGACATCCTACACGTCAGACCTCTCCTGCCATTCTCACTGCACTCCCACTGCCATACCCCACCCATAAAAACCTTGGATACCACAACCACTGATCCCTCCTACAAACACCTGGGCCACAAAAACCATATGTGACCATGACTGTAGACACTTGGTCCAGAACATCTACCACCATTCCCAATGACACATGGGCCAGAATAACTATTTCCATGCACGAAGACACTGAGGCCTCATCACGAACACACTTGGGTAACATCCTCTATGAACACACCTGGGTAAACCACCATGACTACCCTGCCCGAAGAATCTTGGGCTATAATGAACCTCAGTTTTTCAATGCCTGTCTGAAGAGTCTTGGTCTACTCAAGAAATGGAGAAAAAAAGCTAATAACCATCCACTCATTGGAGGGTTGGGAAAACACCCTCCCCTATGAAATGGGGGTGTTCAGCACGAAGTTCTCAACTTGGGTGGGGTGAGAATAAGAAACATACAAACTAAATTATACATATAGGTAAACAAGAACTAATCCAAACCTATGGGTTCCAATCCAAATCATACACAAACACCCTTGTTACATTTCGTTCATACAATTCACAACATACAGAACCAAGTCACAACTCATTATGGGAAAAAATTCCCCATTAAACCCATTCTTGTTATCATATTCAAGCAGTTCTATTATAAAACAATTATTCACTATCGGGAAACTAAAAAGCATAGCCACAATCCAAGGAAGTAAAACAGCCAAAGAACAAATTAAGCATTCACACCCTATTCCCTTGTAAGGTCACAATAATAAAAGGGATTCAGGATATCCCTTGAAGTACCGAAACCAAACCAAGCCCCAACATAGGGCCTCACACAGCCCCAAAATCCATAAAATAACTACTAAACAATATGAGATCCCATCCACATCCGTGTCAGCTCACAGGCATCAAGCAGAACCAGAATACACATTGCGAGAATGCAACATGCGAGTTTTTAAATTTTAAACACACCATTAATTTTTCCCTTCCTTCCATTTGGTTAAATGGGGTGACCATACAAGGATTATTATTCATTGGGCATCAATTTAATCAATGGAGTTTACATGATTAACCAATTCTCATGTTTCAGCCATTCAATCACAGAATTATCTAGAAAAACATATGTCCATTAGTGAGTAATAAAGGGCCACCAATGACCATGATTTTTAGTGGAAATAATCCCATACAATTCACAACATATAAGTAAAGAGAAAATATTACAACAGTGCCATCAAACACACCTCTTAATTCCTTAAAAACCACTTATTGTCTTCATTAAGGGTTGGTTTCTTCCATCCTCATAGGAACATCATCTTTCCCACCCTGCATGATACACAGTAAAGAGAGACAAAGGAATAACCCTACCTGTATGACCAATGATCCAAATGTTTCTCATCATGTTAATAACTGCTATGCATGACTTGTTGGGGAGGAAATCTGGGGACTCCATGAGTGAGGGGGAAAGTCTCTAGCACAATAGCACTACTTACCTCGGGAAGAGGGGACTCCAAACACACCATGGAAAGGAAAGAGACAAGACATGAACAACAAGAGAAAGAATTCTCATGCGATAAAATGACAAGATCATGGAGTTATGAGATGAGAATTTTGAATGGCTCTAAAGGCAGATTGTGGTTTCACCACATGGTTGGATGGTTACACATGACGGAATTAACTCTTATTTAATAATTATCATTAGAGGGGTGGCTATAACTTCTACGTGTAAAATAATTTCATTTAAAGAGAGGAAAACTAGTCTATTGAGGGTCTCCCCAGTTATAGGGGATTTAAAACATTGTTTATGGCGCAAAAAACATGCTTGAACCCATTTCAAAAGGATAAAGGACTTTAAAGTGGTGTAACGAGAAAAACAAGGGAAGGAAACCCCAACACCCCTCTATGGATGATTGGTGAGACTAATCTGTGAAAATAATTAGTGGAGCAGATTAAGTTCATTTACCCTAATTCTAGAGGCCACCAACTAACAGTGAGGGCCATGGGTGTGTTATTGGGGGAGACTATACCCTCATTGATAGAGTAACAAACCAGATTAGAAAAAATAGATAACAATAACTGAAGTATTAATAATCCATACGAAAGTAAATAGTAGAAGTCTAAAGAAATAACCAGTTAGAGTGTATATATATAAAAATGATGCATGGTACATATGTCTAGGAAAACATCCAAACACATCACAATACTGGAATAAATAATAGTACAAAGACAAATAAAAAGTAAACCACGTAAAAAAATCCTCCGCATCGCAAGCCACATCTTGGTCGCATGCTCTCCAGCTCCACAGTCAATCAAGAACCCGATGTAGAAGGGATCTTTGCCTTTTCTTTACATGTTGCAAAATAATCTGTTTGGGCCCAAAAGCATGTCCCAAATAGGGTGTGAGACTAAATACCAGTAGGAAACCACCAAAAGATCTGTTCCTAACAGTCAGTAAATATATACGGCAGGTAATAATAAAAGATGCAGTTACAAGAATGTACTCAGAAATAAATAGTCCCACATATCTAATAAGTAGCTAATCAAGTAAGGTAACCATCTGGAAAGTACACGCAGCCTATCCCCTCTGGTTCAGTCATAAGAATATATAAATACTCTTGGAGGAAGAACTCTCTATCGATTCCCCCTATGGTGAAAAGTAATTTAATGACTATCAGAGGAAGCGCACACGGTCAATTCCCCTTATAGTATAAAGTAGTCATGGAATCACTAATGAAGCTCACATAGTCAATTCCCCTTATATCCCCAAGTGGTCATACAATATCTTAGGAAGCTCACACAGTCAATTCCCCTTATAGCCCAAAGTGGTTCAAGACTCTCTGAGGAAGCTCACTCAGTCAATTCCCCTTATAGCCTAAAGTGGCTCAAGATTCTCTAAGGAAGCTCACTCGGTCAATTCCCCTAATAGCCTAAAGTATTCAAAGACTCTATGAGGAAGATCACTCAGTCAATTTACCTTATTGTCTACTACACGTAGATCTCATGGACCTATGTAAATCAAACGAGCATAGCTAAGTAATACGGCCAGAGTAAACCAACAGAACTACTTGGTTAATCAGTCTACAACGTATCAAGCATGTCCGATAAAAAATAATCAATCTATCTTATAGTGCTAGGATTAGGAAGAACATCAATGAAGCCTAATAGGATAAATAGGACCAAACAGTCGTAAAAAAGGCATGGTCAGGTGAACACATGTCAAGCATAGAAAACAAACCTATTCACATCCCATTAACCTCAACACAGGTGTACCTTCACCGAAGGCAATCAATAGGGGTAAAACGGTAAACACGCAATACCCCATTCAAGGTTATTGGAAAAAATTTCATATATTACTCAATGTAATTAAATAGAAATGCACAAAACACCTTCCTCGGCATTTTAGGAACAATATACATGAACCTTAATGCTTGGATCTCCCAAGAACACCGTAGATCTCCAAAAACGTCCAAAATGTTCCACATAGGATAACTTGATAAAGAGGAGGAATTATGAAACGGAGCTCAAGCAGAAGAGAGATATTACTAATTAGATCCCAATGAAATCAATGATGGTCAAATCAGAGTTCAGATTCTCAGTTGGAGGCTCAGAGGAAGATGACGGTCGTACGGGAGCTCTCGGCTGAACGAAACCTAGAATAAGGTGTTTCTGGCCATTAGACGTGACCTGGTGTGTTTAATGAAAAAACGAAAATGCACGGTGTGTAATTTTAAATTACATGATGTGTACTTTACATTTCTGTACTCCTCTTTAGGCGGCCTCCAAGTCACCCCCGCATGGCCGTGTGTGTGGCCACTACAAGGCAAGCACACAGCTACCCCTGGTAAACTAGTACACGACGTGTTCTCATAAAGCACATGATCTGTACTTTGGAAATTTCCAGAAATTCCTCTTTTTCTAAAAAACGACTAGAAAAGGAAAACATACTAGAAAAGAAGGTTTGGGTTCTTAAAATATTCCCCCCTTAAAGAAATTTGTCCCTTAATTTCCCTATCACGACGTAGACGAAGAAATCCCGAACAGCTTCGTCCACTGTTCTCATACATCGTCCTCCCTCTCCCAAGTCTCTCCTTATACTCGCCCATGCTACCATAACACCCGTACCAGAGGAACATACCACCCACGGAGAACCTTTGTACCCCGATCAACAATTCAGATAGGATGCTCCTCAAATGATGAATCCACTTCGAGCTCAACCTCCTCGAGTTGAAAGACATGAGTTGGGTCTGAAATGTAATGTTTGATCTGAGAAATGTGAAAAATGTCATGCATAGCCTCGTACCTCTGGGGTAACTTCAATAGAAAGAAAATTGTCCCAACTCTCTCCCCAACCTCAAATGGCCCGACGTACCTCAGTGAAATCTTACATTGTATCCTAATTCTTTTTTCCACCAACTTTGGTGTGACACTTTAGAAAACCACATCCCTAACCATGAACACCAGAGGTCGTCCCCACTGATCAGCATAAGATGTCTGTTGAGATTTTGGAGTAGCAATCCTCTTCTGAATCAACTCTATATACTTTGTGGTCTCATGAACTAGACAAGGTCCCAATAAGGCTACCTCTCCTGCCTCTAGCCAACATAAGGGTGATCAGCATGGCCTAGTGTAAAAAGCCTCATAAGGTTCCATCTGAATAGTTTCTTGAAAACTATTTTTTAGGAAACCTCCACAAGAGGTTTGTGCTTCTCCAAATAACCTCAAAAATCTAGAATGCATGCTCGGAGCATATCCTCAAGAACCTAAATCGTACGCTCAGACTGGCCATCTATCTAGGGGTGGTAATATCTATTCAATAGTACATGTGTACCCAATGCCTTATGAAGCCTCTGCCAAACCTAAGAAGTAAAATGGGCATCCCTATCTGAAACAATGGAGTGTCGAACTCCATGTAGACGTACAATCTCACAGATGTACAACCATCCCAACTCATCAACACTGAAGGTCTCCTTGATTAGAAAGAAGTGAGTAACCATCGTGAGTCTGTAAATGAAAACCAAAATGGCACCATTCCCTCGAGGTGACCTTGGTAAACCTGTCACAAAATCCATCACGACATCATTCCACTTCCACTCGGAAATATGAAACTACTGAAAAAGCCCTGATGGTCGCTGATGCTCCTCCGATACCTACTGACACGTGGAACACTTCATGACATAACCGAAAACATCTCTCTTCATACCTAGCCACCAATACTGATAGTGTAGATCACGATGCATCATGGTGACACCCGGATAAACTGCCCAAACCGAGGAATGAAATTCCCACATTAGCTCCTCACGTATGTCTGTTGGAACCCCTTCATGCCCCTCGAAATGAAAGATCTCATCCTCGCCTATAGTCCATCCTGGAATAGGGTCCTCTCCTGACACGCTCTCCCATAAGACTAGGCCTTTTGAATCTGATTGCTTCCTCAATCGCACTCGATCAAGAAGTATAGAGGTAACAGCCATGGAAGAAAGAAAATTCTGCCCCTGTCTATCGTGCACCACCAAATGTGTTTCGGAGAATAGAGCCATAAGCTTCCACTCACTGTTGGCCTCCTGAACATCCTTTATCTGAGTCCTCCTGCTCAATGCATCAGCCACTATGTTTCCTTTCCCTGGCATATAGGTAAGCTCAATGTCAAAGGACTGAAGGTACTCAAACCACCTTCACTGTCACAAATACAGATCTCGCTGAGTGAATATGTACATGAGACTCTTGTGGTTGGTGAAAAACACAAAATGTTCTCCCTGATGATAATGTCTCTAACACTGCAAGGCATGTAAAACTGAAGACAACTTGAGATCATACGTCGGGTAATTCCTCTCATGTGGCCTCAACTGCCAAGACCCGTACATAATGGCTTCTTCTCCTTGCATAAGAACTGCTCCCAGCCCGATACATGAAGCATCAAAATAAATACTATATCTCTTTCCCGGATCTAGAAAAAATAGTATTGGTGCCGATGTAAACCTCCCCTTTACCTCATGAAAGGCTAACTCACAAGAATCTAACCACGTGAACTTCACACCATTCTTTGTCAGACCCATCAGTGGGGCCTCTAAGCGGGAAAAGTCATGTATGGAATGACTGTAGTATCTAGCCAGCCCTAGAAAGCTCCACACCTCATAGGAGTTCTTCAGATGCTCCTGGAAAACTATTTCACTCACATTCTCTAGGTCTACTGATACTCATGCCTTCGAGATAACATGACCTAATAAGTGAATATAATTCATCTAGAAGTGGAATTTTGAGATCTTGGCAAATAACTAGTTCTCTCTCAATGTACTCAAAACGATCACAATATTGGTAGCATGGTCGTGTCGAGTGTGAGAGTACACCAAGATATCGTCCACAAAGACCACCACAAAAGAATCCATGTACGAATAGAGAACTCGGTTCATCATTGCCCTGAAAAATACTGGTGCATTCATAAGACAAAATGGAATTACCATATACTTTTATAGAAAATACCTACTCCGGAAGGTTTTAAGAGGTATATTAGATGGTCTAATGCGCAACTGATGGTAACTGGATCTCAGGTCAATCTTTGAGAATACCTGAGCTCATCGAAGCTGATCAATGAGATCATAAATCCTAGGCAAGGGAAATCGGTTCTTGATGTCCACTAGTTCGAATTCTGATAGTCCGCACAACGCTTGAGGGTAATGTCTACTTTCATTGAAAACATGACAGGTGATCCCCAAGGAGATGTACTGGGTCAGATGAAACCCTTTTCCTGAAACTCCTCCAACTGCTTCTTGATTTCCTGCAACTCTAGTGTAGCCATCCTATAAGGAGTAATGGATACAGGTGCCACTCCAGGAATGAGCTCAATAGAAAAGTATACCACTCGCTTCGGAGGAAAACCTGAAAAGTCCTCTCAGAAGGCTTCCCTGAAATGATCCACCACTAGAGTAAAGTCTAACTTTGAAATCCCATGGTCATCCATGTATAGACTAGAAATCTGGGTTGTAACTCCTCCCAGACCATGATGCTCGGGTCTTTCTCTACTCGCATGGACATCCCCCTCGCCCCTATGAAGAAATGATCAACACTATGGTGATGTTAAAATCACCCTACGATGATAACAGTCGACGACTGCCTAGAAGGGAACTAACCAATCCATCCCGAGATGACACAATATCCTATCATCTCTAAGACATAGAGGTCCAATAAATAGTGACACCCACCAACCTCTAGAGGGAAGTCCCTACAATGACGTACAGTTGCCATTCTCGTCCCCAACAGAGTGTCTAGAATCAAGATATCATCAGAAGGAAAGATATTGAGACCAAGAATCTCCAAGAAAACAACCAGTATAAATCTATGAGAATCCACTGTATCGAAAAGAGAAGAATCTAAAACTGAGGCTACTAAGATCACACCTCAAACTGTAGAGGTTCTGGGATCCTTCTCTTACTAGTTGTGCTCTACTGCAAAAGTATGTCCCGCACCGTGGCCCTGTCACCCTGCATGACCACTCTAAGCTGATCCACCCTCCTATCGTTGAAAGACCGGCGACTGACTACCACGACCAAGAACTCCACCTCGGCCTGAACCACCTGAAGAACTCCAGTTCACAGACTGGTGAGAAAATGGTGGTGCTTCTCCTGAATAAGGAATCATCGATGAACCCCTGTCACCAGCTACTGGTGAGAAGGTCTGATAGAAACACTAAAGGGGACCTATCTTTCCACAAGATTGGAACTCCACTGGGTCTCTTGTGAAATGTGTCCTCATATGACTGCTCTTTCCGCACTAGTAGCACACCACCTGGCTACCATATGTTGTATCCCACCTTCATTGATCTCTACGTGCAGTCTCTTGGCGGCACTTCTTGCTATCAGTAGGAGGAATACTAACTATGGATGCTGAACCGCTCTGGCTAGCAGCTCTAGAATACCTCATGTTACGCTCCGTAATCAGCACCCGGTTGACGATAGAGGATATCGAAGTCAACCTAAAGATGTTCACCTGGGATCGAACATACTGCTTGAGACCGTCCTCAAACTTTTGTGCATGAAACAACTCATCTCTCCCTATAATGGGTGTAAAGCAATGCAGCTCAGTGAAGCGAGAGGAATACTCCATAACCAAGAGAGTACCTTGCTCCAGACTCATGAACTCTCAGGCTCGATCGGCCCTCAAGGTCTCCGGATAGAAGTAATCATAGAAAATGCATTGAAACTCATCCCAAGCCATATTCTGCGGGTGTCCCTCCTATGAGACCACATCCCACCACCTCTAGGACATGACTCGAAGCTTGTACAAAGTGAAAATCTCCCTCTTCTATGGATTTTTCTCCAGATGCTCGAAAATCGTCAGCATGGATTATATCCATGATTCTACAGTATGGGGTCCTCCATCCCCTAAGAAAGTGGGAGGATGCTGCTGCTAAAAGACCCATGTCAATTCTACCATCAATGGGCAGGGGATGGCACTCCCTGAAAGGTCTGCATCATCCTCATGAAACCCTCTCTGAATTGTGCATCAACACCTATGTCAGGTATAACAGCAATTTCAAAGGCTATCACAAATGGAGGATCCGCTGGAAGTCCCTGTTGAGCCTTATCCGGTGTCGGATCACCACCTGGCAACTGGCGTACAACCGGAGGAGGTCTCGGTGGCATGACTCTACAAGTTTAATCACACACATTAGATCAATATTTTCAAGGACTGTAAACTAGAATCATATGAAGGTAACAAGATAACAAAATCATTCATGTTTTACAAAACATGACTACATGACGTGTACAATTTCAGCACGACATGTTCCCTTCAGCGATTTACATGGCTATGTACTCCTCCCTAAACTGGTTGTGTAATACCCCAAACACACGGCGTGTTGCCCTCACACACAACATGTATTTGGATCCTCTTCCCCTGCCCGAGTCCTTCTACACGGTTAAGACACACGGCTCTCCTAAGACAAAACTACATGGCATGTTCAAGACAGACATGATGTGTACGTGAAAGGATAACACTGACCCGTATTGTTAGTGACACAGCCAGGTACATGGGTCAGACTAGATGGCGTGTTCGATCCAAACATGACATGTATAGTTTAAGTTTCATCCATTCATGTTGTTAGTTACATGGGAAGACATAGGGTCTACACCACACAACATGTACAATGGGTACACAATGTGTTTATGCAAGAAATTCCATATCCGGTGTCTCTGCCCACACGACCTATGACACGATTAGAGACTGCATGGTGGGTACATAAAGTACACTTCATGTATTTAAGAAAAATAGATTCTTCCTGAACAGAAGAACACATGGTGTGTACTTAACATTACACGTTGTGTATTCTGGGTTTTTCCGGGCAGTAATCCTCAAAAAATACTTCGGAACCTAGAAAAACACTAAAACAAACATTTAATGTGCTAAATTCTGATCTGTGGGGGCCCATACATCCCAAGAATCAAATATTATCATCTTATACATGTTATAACATGGAAAACATGACAATGATCTACCAATTTATGGTCCATGAGAGCCCATAACACCACAAGAACCAATGTTTCATGTTCATTCAAACAAAACCTTACACAATAAATATCCTATCAAAAACCATGTATTTTTTATCCTGGAAACTATCACAAAATCATGCATATCTAGCAAAAAACACTCACAACATCATGCAATTGAAAATGAACCCTATACTGTGTAACAAAAATGCAAGACATGTGATCCCTAGAAAGTGCCCATATGATGCATGAAATGTCATACCCTCATATCATTGGGTTACTACAGAAATAGAACCTCAATAAAATCAACAATAACAGCACAAATCATGTGAATCACTAAAGGTGAAATCAAATCAACTGTAATAATTTCCAAACCTGAAAAATTGCATTTAAATGCGGTAGATTGGCTTTTCCTTGTACACTGGTTAGCTACTCCCAAGAACATCTTATTACCAAGTACCAATTCTGTCATATCCATGGCCATAGGATCAAAAAAGTATGTCAAGATGTACATAATTCATCTGATACCACTTTGTAACATCCCGGTTCCGGAAGAAACCCATAGGCACCCCCATACCTGGTTGGTCACATGTCCTCAAGCACATTTCCCGTAACTTTGAAGGCTATAGACTAGAAGCAAGGGCCTTGGGTGTGTTAGTGGGGAAACTATGCCCTCATTGGCAAAGTAACACAGTAGAATAGAAAAAACAAATAACAATAGCAGAAGTAGTAATAATCCATACAAAAGTAAACTGTGGATGTCTGATGAAATAAGCAGTTGGAGTGTATATATATAAAAATGATGCATGGTACATATGTCTAGGAAAACATCCAAACACATCACAATTCTGGTATACAGAACAATACTAATCCAAATAAAAAAGAAAGATCGTAAACGACACCTCAGCATCCCAAGCCAAAGCTTGGCCCCATGGTCTCCAGCTCCACAGTCATTCAAGAACCCGATGTAGAATGGAACTTTCCATTATCTATACCTACATCAATATAATCTGTTTGGGCCCAAAATCATGACCCAAACAAGGTGGGATACTAAATCTTAGTAGGGAACCACTCAATGATTTGTGCATAACAGTCAGTGAATATATATGGCAGGTAATAATCAAAGATGCAGTAACAAGAAAGTACTCAGCTATTAACAGCTCCACATATCAAATAAGCAGATAGTCAAGCAAGGTAACCCTCTAGAATGTAAACACATCCTACCCCCTCTTGTTCAGTCATAAGAATATATAAAGGAACTCTAATGAAGCACTCATATTTGATTCCTCGTATAGTCAAAAGTAATTTAAAGACTCTCTAAGGAATCTCACATGGTCAATTCCCCTTATAGTATAAATTAATCAATGAATATTTGAGGAAGATCACATAGTCCATTACCCTTATAGCCCCAAGTGGTCATAGAATCTTTGAAGAAGCTCACACGGTCAATTCCCCTTATAGCCCAAAGTGGCTCAAGACTCTCTGATGAAGCTCACTTGGTGAAGTCCCCTTATATCATAAAGTGGTTCAAGACTATCTAAGGAAGCTCACTTGGTCATTTCCTCTTATAGCCTAAAGTTCTTAAATACTCTTTTAGGAATCTCACTCTTTCAATTCCCCTTAAAGTCTACTACACCAGGTTCTAATGGCCCTGTGTAAATCAAACAAGCAAAGAAAAGTAATACGGCCAAAGTAAACCAACAAAACTACTTGGCTAATAAGTCTACCGCATATCAAGCATGTCATATAAAAAAATAATCAATCCATCCCATAGTTCTAGGCATGGGAAGAACATCGAGGAAGCCTAATAGGCTAAACAGGACCAAACTGTCGTAAATAGAGCATGCACGGGCGAACACATCCAAACCATAGAAAAAACCCTATTCACTTCCAATTAACCTCTACACAAGAATACCTGGATGACAGACAATCAACAGGGGTAAAACGGTATGCACGCAATACCCCGTTCAAAGGTATTGGGAAAATTGCAAATATTACTCAAATACATAAAATGAAAATGCATAAACCACCTACATCAGCATTTTAGAAATGATATACGTGAACCTCGATGCTTGAATTGCCACAGAACACCATATATGTACAAAATGTATAAAACATTCAATAGAGGATAACCTGAGAAAGAGGAGGAATCATGAAATGAATCTCAAGAAAAAGATAGATCTTACTGAGGAAATCCCAACAGAATCGACGATGGTTGAATCAGAGTTCGTATGCTCGGTTGGAGGCTCGGAGGAATATCACAGCCGTACAGAAGATCTCGGCCTAACAAAACCTATAATAAAGTGTTTCTGGACATTAGACATGACACTGGTGTGTTTAATGAGAAAAAAGAAAATACACAGTGCGTACTTTTAAAGTACATGATGTGTACTTGCCTTTCCATACTGCAATTTAGGCGGCTTCTATGTCACCCCCACACGGCCGTGTGTGTGGCCACTACATAGCCAGCCCACGACTACCAGTGGAAAACTAGTACATAGAGTTTACTCATAATGTACACGGTGTGTACATTGGAAATTTAAAGAAATTACACTTTTTCTAAAAAACAACCAGAAAAGGAAAACATACCTTAAAATAAGGTATGTGTTCTTACACTAATCAGTGAAATTGATTGGGTGAAGCTGATCCGGTGAAGACGATCTGTGAAACTAGTGGGGTGATGCTAATTGGTGAAATTTATTAGGTGAACCCAATCAGTAAAAGTGATTAGGTGAAAGTGATTGGGTGAAACTGATCGGTGAGACCGATGGGTCAAACCGATTGGTGAGATAGATGGGTGAAATCTATCGGTGAGACCTATGGGTAAAACTGATCAGTGGGACTGATCGACGAGACACTGAAGGGTGAGACCGATGGGTGACATCAATGGGTGAAACCGATTAGTGAAACCGATTAGTGAAACCGATCAGTGAGACTGATCGATGAGACACTAATCGGTGAGACTGATGGGAGAAACCGATGGGTGAAACCGATCAGTGAGACGGATTTGTGAGACACTGATCCATGAGACCGATAGGTGAAACTGATCAGGGAGACAAATTGGTGAGACACAAATCAGTGAGACTGATGGGTGAAACTGGTGGATCTGATCCATGAAGATGATCACGTGAAGTTGATTAGTGAAGTTGATCTTTGAAGCTGATCTGCGAAGCTGATTTGTGAAGCTGATCTATGAAGATGATCAGTGAAGCTGATCAAGGAAGATTATCTGTGAAGCTGTTCTGTGAAGCTAATATGTGAAGCTGATCTTTGAAGCCAAATCAGTTAAACTGATCTGTCAGACCATTGGGTGGAACTGATCGGTGAGACCAATCAGTGGCAGTGATAGGTTACACCACAGTGACACATTTCCTTAGACACCCACATCCTCCTAACTCACTGATGGTTTCCAAGACACCCCAACTCATGGAATTTGGAAAATAATTGGACCTGGAGGGTTTGGGACACTACATCAAATACCTCTCAAATTATTACCGTGCTCGAGAATACAAGAGTAACCCGGACAACCAATATAGAAGATTCCTATTGGGGGAAAACCACCCCAAACATCCATAAAAAACCCAAGGATCAAATTGTCCCGACACACGGATCAAGGATTTCTTTCCTCTAGGTCAATATAGTATCTGGTTTGGGTGGCACTAACTCACACGCATGGGTTTAATCACATATGCACTAATGCGTCTTGATTAGGAATCATGTTTTCCCTTCACCAAATTTTAGGGAATTTTTATTAACATTCACAAGGAAAGGAAACAAATGTTCTCTTAAACCAACAAGGTTGGAATTACATCAAAAAAGGTCACAAAAATAAGAACATCAAGGAAGGAATAGAACATCAACTCAAAACAACTCTTGGTACTGGGCACACATTTTAGCTTCTCACTCTCATGTACTCTCCTCGAGGCCATGATGCCTTCACAACACACGAACCAAAGGGATGGTTTTTCCAAAAATCACTTTCTCTTTTTAATCCTCGATCCTCAATGGTCGCTCCCGAAATGTAGCATCATCCCCTATATCCAACTCTCCCCAGTCAATGAAATTTGAGTCATCGTGTAGATGTCGACTAAGATGGGAGACATGGAAAACATCATGGATCCTTTCCAACTGATGTGGAAACGCCAGCATATATTCCACCTCACTAACTCACACCAACACTTCAAAAGGACCAATGAACCTAGGATTGTTCTTGATCCCATTGTCGAACCTTCTCTACCCACGTTGAGGGGAAAACTTCAAGAACACATGGTATCCAACCTCGAACTCCAAGGGCCTCCTCCTATGATTGGAATACCACTTCTATTAGTCCTGGGCTACCATCATCCTCTCACACACTAGCTAACCTTCTCCATTGTGCTCTGCACTACCTCTGGGCCAAGAACACCTACCTCCACAACCTCGGTCCAGCAAATGGGTGAATGACATGGCCTCCCATGCAAGGATTCAAATGGTAACATGCTAATAGTAGAGTAATTCCTATTATAAAATGCATATTCTACTAAGGGAAAATATCATTCCCATGATCCCCCGAAGTCCAAAACCCAATCCCATAGCATATCTTCCAATGTATGGATGGTTTGCTCTATCTTCCCATATGTCAGGGAGTGGAAAGCAGTGCTATGGTGTAGCTGGGTGACAACATAATGCCGCAATCCCTTCCAAACTCATGAGGTAAACAATGCATCCCTATTAAAGACTATAGAACTCGGAACTCCATGAAACCGTACCACCTCATCCATGTATCTCCGTATTAGGTAATCCACTGCACTAGACTCCTTAATCTCCATGGAGTGAGATGATTTCGTTAGCCGATCTAACAATACCCAGATAGCATCATGACCTCGTTGATCCCTAGGTAGTACTGTGACTAAATAAATCGATATTTCCTCCCACTTCCACTCAGGGACATCTAAAGGCTGCAACAAACCTACCAGGATGCGGTGTTTAGCCTTCCCCTGCTGACACACTAGGCAGCTTGCCAGAAACTCCGCCACTACCCGTTTCACCCCATGACACCAAAACTATTCCCTCAAGCCCTGGTACATCATGAAAGCTCCTGGGTGTACTGCTATGAGTGAGTTATGAAACTCAAAGACAACTCACCCGCTCATCATCTCTGGAAAAAAACTTCCTTTGACAAATAATCTGATTCTGACTATCCTCCGACCACCCTTCTGGAGCATTCCCTTGGTTAACCCGATCATACATCACTTCACTCTCTATGTCTCCCCACTAATACTCCTCCACCAGTCGTAAGAGAGACGACTACACTGTTATCGGAAACAGACAACCTCTACCACCATCCATCCTTGCATCTAGGGGTAGGGAAACCAAATCCTCCATTTCTTTCCATGAATCCACATATTCCTGAACAACATCCCTCTATGAATTATTGCTCAAGGAATCATCAAAAACATTCCCCATACCATCATTGTAAGAGATCTCGAAATTGTAGTCTGGAAGAAACTATACACATATTCATTTTTGAAAGTTCAGGTCCCACTATGTAAATATAGGCCCCAAACTCTTGTGATCTGTGAAGACCAAAAAGTTTTTCTAATGAGGGAATGACACCAAAACTTCAACGCGAATAATACTCCTGTAAGCTCAAGGTTATTGGTGTCATAATTATGCTCAAGAGGACGTAACTGCCTAGACCCTTAAGAGATCACTCCCCACTAATGCATCAGCACACACCCTAGGTCATGTCCAGAAGCATCAAAAAACACCTTATACAACACCCCTTCCTCCAGCGACCTGAGCACTGGAGCACTAACCAACCTTTACTTTAGATAGCTGAAAGCTGCCCAAAACTTCTCACTCCACATGTAGAACTAGTCCTTTCTAGTCAAAGTTATCAACGGAGCTGCAACATGAGAGAAGTTTGGTATGAACCTCCGATAATATCCTGCCATACCCCTAAAACTATGACCCCCCATCACATTCTTATGTTCTTCCCCAAAAAAACCACATCAACCTTTGATGGATCAACTACTACCCCTTCCTAAAACACCACATGTCCATGTAAATTCACTTCTCATGTCATGAACTTGTACTTGGACAATTTCCCATAGATTTGATGATGTCTAAGGATCTCCAAGACAATCATGAGGTTCTTAGTATGTTCCTCCTCTGATCTTAGTAGATCAAAATTTCAACAATGCACAGAATGACTAACTGGTCCAGAAGCTCACAGAAAACATAGTTCATGAGCCCCATGAACACAGTAGGGGAATTCGTAACACCGAATGAAATGAATATGAACTCAAAGTTCTCATACCTACACCAGAAAGAAGTCTTCAGGATATCACTGTCATTCACCCTTAACTGCTGATACCCAAACCACAGATCGATCTTAGAGAAACATCTTACTCCCCTCAGCTGGTCAAAGAGATCGTATATCCTTGGGAGAGTGTAACGGTTCTTGAATGGTACCTGATTAAGTCTATGGTAGTCTATGTATAGACTGAAACCACCATCTATCTTCTAAGAGAATAAGACCGAAGCACCCCATGGTGGCACACTAGGTCAGAAAAAACCAATCTTCATTAGCTCGTCAATCTAAATATGCTACTCTCCCAACTCAGAAGGCGCCATCCGTTAAGGATCCATTGAAATTGGACGGGCACCAGGCTGTATGTCTATCTCCATCTCAACGTCTCGTAGAGGGGGTAGATTCACAACCTCCTTGGGAAAAACTTCTAGGAACTCAGACAACCCCCCGAACATCCATCATCTCAACATCCACTGATTCTACTGAATGATTGGTCAACTTAGAAAAAAATGGTTCCACACGCCATCACCCTACCTAAAAAATCCATTTGCCAAAAAAATCCAAATGATGTCCATACTCATTAGAGAAAATGAGTCTTCTCTAGAAGCAGTCGATAACAGCATGCATAAAAAATAGTCAGTCAATGCCTAGAATGGCACCGTATGGCTGAATTTGCAGCTGAAGGAGATCCCCACTAGACTGATGTAGCCACAAAATCAGTCTGCATCCTCGACAAACATCAAGTAGGCTCGTATGAACCCCAAGTGGTGTACACAGCACCAGGGGCATGGAGAGTATCTCGTTATCTAGGCCCAAGTCATGGGCTAGACAGGGTGTAACAAAGGAGTGTGAAGCTTCTGAATCAAACATGGTGCATCCAAGAGTGCTAAACAAGATGATCGTACCTCGAACGACTTCTGGAACTACTGGAACCGCTGCCTCTGCGGAGTGAAACTACCCATGCCTAGTTCTTATGCCTCTCGGCTATCAGCCACCTACTCGACCATGCCCTAGTTGAGGTCCTTGTGGATCACCCTAGGGTCAGCCTCCTCCTGCCATGTCTGCTCTCGGAGTAGCAGAAGATTGATGTCCCTACTACAGCTGTTGAAAGGGCCTGGCATGAAACTGCTGCAGCGGATGTGGGTGTTAATCCTTCACACCCCTACTATAATGCACTCAGTCAAGCCACTGAATCTGAAGGTGCCCACGACTGCCCCAGATGAAGCACCTCAGTTCTCGGACCACAAGGAAAGGGTGAGGATCAGGAGATCGAAACTAGAACTACTAAGGTCTGCTCCCCACTCGCCGAAACCTAGAAGGTCGTGATGCTAGAGGCCTACTACTGACAGTCTTCCCCTTTGATTAGCCCAACTATCTCCCCTCTCGTAGCACACCCCCAACGTGTTCATCCTTTCCCCCACTTCATCCTTCTTCTGGACCTCCAAGTACATCGGTATGGTGATGGGAGTAAAAAAATACTGAAGAGAAGGTCATAGTGCATCCTCTAAACGAATCGCCTGAGACTCCTCATCCATAAAAAGGTCCGAAGAAAAATGAAGTAGATCATTGAACATGACCCACAAATCCCTCACTAACATGCTCCCCAGTTCAAGTGAGAGTAGCTCTTACCTCTTTTATGCCTTCATTGTGAAATAGAGGAATTCCGCCTATAATTCCCTCTTGAATTCAGTCCACGAATCTTCAGCCCCCTCCTCTACCCAAGATAGAGAGTCCACCATTGACGTGTCGCTCCCTGCATCTGGCTTACAGCCAAAGAAACCCAGTACTATTTCAGAGCCCAGATCAAGCTGAAATCTATCACCACCTCCTTGAGCCAGCTCTCAATCTCCATGTCCGAGAAGCTGCCCTCGTACTTCTTGAGGGTCTTTCAATGAAATTAATGAAGCATACCCTACCACTAGTCATCCTTATCCTCTCGATCATCCCTCTTTTGATTAGCCACATCATCCTCCTTGGCCTTGATCAACTGCACTACCTGTGGTCACCGTCTTGGTACCATAGTAGCAAGTTAAATAAGGATCATCTAATCCTGAGTAGTGTAGAGGATATTTTTTAAAATTTTCATAATATTTTATTTATTTAAATTCCCTAAACACCAAGACCACACAATAATAGATGTCATAATTATTCATGTACCTTTCCTAGGGTCTTTACCCTACAATCAGTGTAGTCTCACTTGGACGTTCGGTAGGTCCCGAGTCCTCGCATCGGATCACCGAGGGGGGGGGGATGAAATTCCATGTCCTAGCTATCTTCCCTAGCCTATTTCATGCACCAAGATTCCCTAAAATTGTTTCACTACTATCCCATGAAATCCTCATTGTGCCTAACCTAGAGCTCCATCCAATATCTCAACCACTTCCTCTGAAATAGTTCTGTAATGACCCGCATTAACCAAGATGTGGGAAGGGACAGTGGATTGCTAAACCCTTCCTTCCTCATGTTGAAAGAGTGATAATGGCCCCCTATGACCTTTGTTCAATAGGCCACGGAGTGGCAACCTATGCCAAGGGTATAGAATCAATGGTAAAATGGAATGCATTACCATTTTAATTTAGTAGGATTGGGTGATAATATAGTAATCCCAAACAACACCAATGTTGGAAGTAAACGTAAAGCCAAAACAATCCATTCCCATATGAATGTTCCAATAATAAGTGCCCCAAAAATACAGAAAACACCAAAGGGATATACCAAAATAAAAGAAATCCAATGGAATCAATGGTCTTGGCGTCCGCGCTAAAAGAGTCCGGAATGGTGCTCAAAGTCCTCCTGGAAACCTAAAAGAAGTTTTATATATGTAGGGTGATCATACATGTATACTGAGAAGGGAAACCCAAAATCTCTCATGCACAAGTGGGGACAATTTTAATGCCCTGTGAGAAAAAGGAGATAACCAAAGCACCTAGAAAGGAAACTATCCACCCAACCTCACCAAGGCACACTCCCCAAATAATGCATGTCATGTAATGTAATAGTAATAGAACATAGATATTTGGGTACCAACACCACTTTCCAACTGGTTATTGAAGAAATCCTATACATTAGTCCTCACCTGGCATTCTCACCACAGTCCCACTGCCATACCCCGCCCGCACACACCTTGGATACCCCAACCACAAATCCCACCCGAAAATACTTGGTCCACAACAACAATACATAACCACACCCAATGAAACCGGATCAAGAACAACTACTGCCAGGCCCGAAGACACCTGGGCTAGAACAACTATTTATACTCCTGAAGACACCTGAGCCTCATCCCAAAGACACACAGAAAACATCCTTCCCACCCACACCTGGGAAAACCACCACGACTACACTGCCCGATGAATCTTGGGATATAATAGTCCTCAGGCCCTCAAAACCTTCCAAAAGAGTCTGGGGCTGCTCGGGAAAGGGAGCATAAAAGGAGCTAATAACCATTCACTCATTGGAGTGTTGGAAAAAACACCCTCCCCTGTTAAATGGGGGTATTCGGCATGAAGTGCTCAACTTGGGTGGGGTACGAATAAGAAACATAAGAACTAAATTATACATATAGGTAAACAAGAACTCATCCCAAACTAGGTGTTCCAAACTAGCTTATACACAAACACCCTCATTACTATTCATTCATAAAAACCAGAACAACCCCAACCAAGTCACAAATCATTCACATAAAACAATTCTCCATTAAAACCCTTCTAATTATCACATTTGAGTAGTTTTATTGAAAAATAATTCTTCAATCTCAGGAAACTAATATGCATATCCACTATAATAGGAAGGAAAAAAAGCCCAGAAAAAAATTAAGAATTCACAACATGTTCTCTTGTAAAGTCATAACAACAAAAGGGATCCGTGAGATCCCTCAAATTACGGGAATCAAACCAAGCCTCAACATATGGCCTCACACTTCCCCAAAATCCACAAACTAACAACAACACAATAGGGGATCCCATTCCCATCTGTATCACCTCACAAGTATCAAGAAGAACCAAAATACACATTGCTAGAATAAAGAAAGGGAGTGTTCAGATTTTAAAGACACCATTCGTTTATTCCCTTCTTTCCGTTTGGTTAACTGGGGTGACCCTACAACGATTATTATTCATTGGTAATTCATTTAATTAATCGAGTTTATGTTATTAACCAGTTCTCGTGTTACATCCATTCAATTACAGAATTATCCAAAAAATAGAGGTTCATTAGTACATAAGAAATGACCACATTCGACTATGATTTTAAGTCAACATAAGACCATACAATTCACAACATATATGAAAAGACAAAAGGGCGCTACAACACCATCCAACACACCTTTTCATTCCTTAAAACCCATTTATTATCATAGTTAAGGTTTTGTTTCATCCATCCTCATAGGAACATCATCTTTCCCACCTCGTATGATATGCAGTTTAGAGAGACAAAGTAAGAACTCTACTTGGAAGATCAATGATAGATGTTTTTCTCCTCATGTCAATAACTGGGATGCATGACTTATAGGGGAGGAACTCCAGGGACTCCAAGAGTGAGCAGAAAAGGCTCCAGCATAGGTTCACCACCAGCCTCATGAAGAGGGGACTCTAAACCCACCAAGGAAAGGAAAGAGACCAATGAAGAAGAAAAAATAAGGAATTATCGTGTGATAAAAATGAGAGATCCTAGAGTTATGAGATAAGAATTTTTAATGGCTTTATAGGCGGGTCGTGGTTTCACCACAAGGATGGATGGTTATACACGATGGAATTAATTTTTATTTAATAATTCTCATCAGAGGGGTGGCCATAATAGATGTGCACTAAATTATTTCATTTAAAAAGGGGAAAACAGGTCTATTGAGGGTTATAACACTTATAGAGGATTTAAAACATTGTTTACGGTGCTGAAAAATACATTTAACAACTTTAAAAAAATTAATGGACTTAAAAGTGGCGTTATGTGAAAAGCTGGCGAAGTAAATCCTGACACCCCGCTATGGCCGATTGGTGAGACTGATTGGTGAAACCGATCGGTGGAGCTGATCGGGTGAAGTTGATGAGTGAAACTGATTGGGTGAAGCCGATTAGGTGAAGTTGATCAGTGAAACTGATTAGGTGAAGCCGATCAGTGAAACTGACCTAGTGAAATGGATCAGTGAAAGTGATCGGGTGAAACGGATTGGGTGAAACTGATCAGTGAGACCAATGGGTGTAACCGATCGGTGAGATCAATGGGAGAAACTAATCAGTGATACCAATGTGTGAAACCGATCAGTGAGACAGATCGGTGAGACACTGCTCGGTGATACCGATTAGTGAAATTGATCGGTGAGACCGATCAGTGAGACTGATGTGTGAAACTGATCGGTGAGACTGATGGGTGAAACAGACCTGGGAGACCAATGGGGGAATCCGATCGGGGAGACCAATTGGAGAAACCAATGGGAGAAATCGATCAATGAGACCGATTAGTTAGACAACGATCGGTGAGACTGATGCGTGAAACTGATCCGTTAGGCCGATTGGTGAGACACCGATCGGCGAGACTGATGGGTGAATCCGGTGGAGCTGATCCATGAAGCTGATCACGTGAAGGTGATTATTGAAGCAGATCTATGAAGCTGATATGTGAAACTGATCGATAAAGATGATCAGTGAATCTGGTCAGTGAAGCTGATCTGTAAAGCTGATCAGTGTAGCTGATCAGTGAAACTGGTCTGTGAGACCAATGGGTGGAACTAATTAGTGAGACCGATCAGTTTCACTGGTATGTGACACCACTGTGACACATTTCCACTAACACCTACATCATCCTGACTAATCGACGGTTTACATGACACCCCAACACATAGAATTTGGCAAAGTAATGGATGAGGAGGGTTTGTGCCATTATAGTAAAACATAATGTCATTTTATATTTTATAAAGCTAATATGTTTGTTTAATTCATGAAAACTTTCAATGGTGTCTCTATAAAGAATATATTAAAGAAAACGGAAAATTTTAATTGGTGTTTTTATGTATTAATTCTTAGAATTGAGATTTTGTTAATTAATAATGTTTATCATAATATTTAAAAAAGTTGAAATAAAAATAAGATTTAATTTAGTGAAAAATCATTTAAAAATTATAATATAAATTGTTCTTATACATAGTCATTTTTAGAAATTTATATAAACCATTTAAAAAAGATATGGGTTTGATATGAAAAATTTTCAAAATAAAATAATATATGTGGTATTATAATTATGTAAAAAAATATACAATATATTAAATACTTATATATAATATAAAATATTCATGTTTTTAGAATTTTTTCAATATTAGGAATGTAAATTTGTATATATTATATAATATGTAAAATTGGGATATGAATTTGGCAAAAATATAAGATGACTATGGGAGGGATCTTGGAATAATTTTTTAAGGATACAATATGGGACTAGGGTTTCTATATTATGATGCAATGATGATTAGTCATCTAATTATGTATTCTAGTTGATCTTTTTGATCCTTCACCTCATATTTTTTCATTCCTTTCATTGTTGTTATTTATTCTACAAAATATAATCTTCTATTAGGTTTCTCGAACTACAGCATAGTCATCCTCATTATTTTCGTGTTTGTATTATGATAAGTTTCTTTCTTATGTATATAATATTTCCCTCTTTCTTAGCCATAAAATATTTTTGGAGGTTATAAATAATGGGTAACAGAATGACCTTTAGGATCTGGTCACAAATCTAGATAATAAATTTCTACTCACAATTTTTTTATATTTCATGTCAAATTAAAATGTTCATGAAAGAATTCATCAATATTTTCCTTTATTATTTATAAATATTATGGGATTCCTAATAGACTCTAATATACTACATCGGAAACTAATTTTAGATGGGGATTTCGGAATACTACATGTATGTATCTCCCAAATGAAATTCCCATGTTTTCTCCCTAAACTATGGTTTTTATAAATCCTCTATAATTATTTTTCAAATATTATGTTCTTAAAAACCTATAATTTGCCCAATCGTATGTTATATTTAGTTTCCTTAAATAATCACTATATATATTGATCATTTTATATATCTAAGGTTTTACGGGATAGATCTACAAGATGTATTGCAATAATTATTATTTCAGTTCCTATCTATTTTTATATTCTCTAGTTGTTTTTCCCTTAAATTTTTATTATTGTGTTCCATAATGAGCATTTTTTTATCAAATTACTGATATTATCTACAATTAAAATATAACGTTATTTATAGCTTATTCCACATTAATTTCCATAGACTCATCTTTACTTTTCCATTTTACATCCTAGTCCCAAAAATATGCATCACTCTCTAATTGTGTTCCATTAATGGATGTTTTTTTTCTATTTCTCATGCCCATAATAATGCATCCATCTTATTTAGATTTTTTTATTTCATCATCCATATAACATGGGTCTATAATTCCATCTAACAACGATCCCTTTGGTGGTTTCAATACACATGCTTCTAAACATATTTTACTTGGGTGGTGAATATATTGGTTTATCTATTGATTATTTAAGGACTTTCCTAAAAATAAAATGTATTTTTAATATTTTTCTCCACAAAAAAAATTATTTTAGGATTTAATAGAAATAGTTTATAGATAAACACATGTATCCAAAAATTAAAATAAAATTTTCATATTAAAAAATATATATAATGTTCTAAATCAAATATTTATTGGATGACAATAATATTTATAAAATTCATGAAAAGTTTATAATTTAAATATTTTTTAATATGATTGTAAGTTGTTATCTTTAACAAAATTTTGGAATTTATTATTTTATTCCTTAAATTATTTAAGTCATTAAGATTAAAAAATTCTTGTTATTAATGATTTTCGGAGTGTAGTTAAATTTTTTACAAAAAATTTGATTATTATTATACCTTACATATAAGAAGTTTCATGGTACACATGATATATGAATTTCTTCTTGTTTAACCATGGATAGGTTTTTTGATATATAAAATTGAAATTAATGGTTTATTATAGTTGATACATATTTTAGGTTATGATTATATAAGAACTAAATTCCTTATTCAGAACAAATTTAATGAGACTCAGACATTGGATTAGATTTACCACCAGCCTAGGTGATTAGGATCTATCTAAAAAAGTGGTTAATTGATGCATTCCACACAATTATTTCCCATATATATATTTTCATTTCATAAGATTTAAAAATAATACACAAATTTTTTTATTACTTACACAATGGAAGAATTTATATATATTCAAATATAAATTGATATTATTTTTAGGAAGGTAACACAAATAAAAAGTTTTATAAGGTGTTTACATATAAATATGTTTTATAAATTTTAATATATATAAAACTATAGGTGATAAAAACCTAATCATTTGAAAACAATTATATATTATTTGAATACATAAGATAATATAACAATATTTTAAAACCCATTGAAACTTACATGTTTTGAATTCCTTCCAATGTGAACACATATCAAAAAATCAATCACCCAAATCAGATGATTGGTGCAAAACATGGTTTCCCATTGAATGAATCATTTTGCACATTATTGAAAATTGAAATTGAAAATGTAATGTAACTGAATCCTACTATAATGATTGTGTTATAGATAGTTGGGAGGCCCTAAAAGAAAAAATACAAAAGGAATGGAATTTGGTTAATCCCTAATATAGATTTGGGAATGGGGGTTCTCTATTCAATTATACAGCATTATTATATAATATTAATAACATGATGGTATACCAAAATAGATATGTTTTCAATATAACAATAAATTAGACTCAAAGATTAGATAAACAAAGATATTTGACCGCTAAATGATATGACATTAATATATAATGGTCTATTATTATTTTTGAATAATAAATCATTATATTCTAAATTAAATGATTCCACTTCCTAATTAGAATATTATATTAACATTTATTATAAATAAAATTAATTTATGTTAATAAAACATGATATGTAGATTATTTATTGAAAATCAAAATCAAAAAATATGTAAAATCCAATATTGTATTAAAAAATAATAATTTTTTAAATGAATGTATATCTTTACTGTTTTTTAAAAACAACTTCTTTTGAATCTAGGTGTTAATGTTTTCAAATAAGTGAAATTTGATCCATATGAGAAGAATAAGAAATATTCACATGTTGGATTAATATTAATTTCTCATAAATGAAATTATCAAAGGATATTCATTATACACTCATTAACACGTTATGATTTTGTATTTTGATGAATTGGAGAGGCTAATGACAACTTCTTTGATATATCTTAATGTGGAATTCATTACATAATATTTTTAGAAAAGATTATGATAATTTCTTATAAAAAATAATACAAAGTAAAATGATTCAATGGTTTTAATATAACATATTCAATGGATCAGAATACATTAGAATCCTTAAACCCAATATTAATTTGTTATAAAAGTGGGATATCATGTTCATATAAAATGATAAAAGTATAACACTCCCTGATGATAGGATCTCATATTACCATCCATCATAGTCATGATGTAAATCCCTTAAAAACCATATGTTTCCTTTATATATGGTTTATCCATGGGAAGAAGGAATCACCAAATGATTGGGTTTGACCCTCCTCATAACCATGCTATACTAGTACATCATGTCGAAAATGGTAGAGAAATACAGGGATTCGACGAGTATTGAAAAAATATTATGAAAGTATTTCATGAACACCTATATCAATGGAATCTTATAACTTATATATCTCTCAAGGATATTTCTTTTGTATCCACATATTTTCTCACACATTCACAAGATATAAATAAGTATTATATCACATAAAATCTTTAAATACTATAGTTTTGATATTTGGTTATCATGGATTTCCTATGAAGTTGGTGTCATGTTTTGGATGTCACAAGAACCCAAAAACATTATATTATAATTATTATATAAATTATAATATGATAATTTATCATTATTTAAATATTGTTATTACTCTTCAATGGAGTCCCTGATTTGGAAACTATGACCCATATCTATTTCATAACACTATTTTTCAAATATGAATTATTTATATCTTATTTCCATCATACCACTAGTAATTGTGCCATTACTGGAGGATAATAGTGGGATTAAATTCATAAATGTAAAATCCATAATTTAAATTTTATATTTGACTAGACCTAGTATATATACTCTTTTTAATATCATCTATGATAATTACACATGGTTCCAAAAATAACTATATATATTGAAAAACCAATTATTGAGAGGATCTAAAATGAAGAACATGAAGGGAAATCCTTCAATCAGTGAACAAAATTAATATAACTCATCATTGGTGTCAACATAGAATCACTCATCATCCAAAATCAATCAAATGATGAGGCATGGTTTGTTATTTATGGATTCATTCCTTTTTATATCCAATTTATTTCAAGGATTAATATATTTATTTGAACGATTGCTCTATATAGTTTAAAGCATGGCCCTATTCATGTAATTTTTCTTTATAATTGTAATTTATTTATTTAAACTAAGAGCCATCATTTTCCATTGATTTTTTTGATAATGATTGATTTTTAGGATTTCCATTACTACTGATGTTTTTCACCATGGTTATTATTCCTCTCCCCGAATTTCATAATGTGTTTTTCATTGGAATGTGGAAATTAATTCATTTGACTACCCAATCAATTTTGATATGTATTCAAATCCATTATTTATTATTGTTTGTGTTATTGATGATGGAGATGATGATTTGTAGTAGAGTTGTCGATCCAAGGTGGGTTTTAAATGAACATAGGTGATATCATCCCTTAGAAGATGACTAAGTCTTGAAATAAATTGATATTATTGACAAGAATATCAATATACAAAAATTATATGTTCTAAATAAATTAATGAATGAGTTTCATTCAATTTTGGAAGCATATAAAAGAAAACTAATGAGTTAAGTGGTGGCATCGATAGATGAAGTAAGAATTAAAAGGAAACATTCCTATTCATTAAAATTATTAAATATACATTGTGTATTTTGGGTGAATGCATGCATATAGTATTTTTTAGAGGATATATATTTTATTCAAGATAAATATCAAATGACCATACATTTTTCAACAACTCAGTGTGACCCAACCATTCCAATTGATCCGCATACATAGAGAACACAACCGGGACCCTGGGTAGTCCCATGTATCATGTTCATCAGTGGAAATAACCTGTATATATGTATTTTCACATTTTGTATTGGGAACTGGGGCAAGACCATGTGAGTACATTAGACTACACTCTATGAACACCAACTTACACTTCATGTACCATTCATGAAATTTTATACCTTCAGTTCCTCCTTATTCGGAACTCAGAAATTAACACATGGGTTTTTCTTTCCTAATATAATTCTTTCCATAAAAATGTGGGTAGATATTATTTGATATCCAATATACATTTTTAGGTTCTATGAGGGGTTCAACTCTTTATGTGTTTTTGTCTAATTTTTAAACCCATGTGTGATCTCTTGAGAAATTTAAAAATTAAAACCCCCTAGAAAACACATGTATGTCAAGGAATGTGTCCTCTATTTTGAGTATAGGTATGATTGACACCCCCAAAACAAACCTCAATGAATGAGTATTCTATATATTGGGTGTAATCCTATAATCATTAAGTATATAAGATGTGTGGGTCCTCTACCCTCTTGATTCCAACAAATCCTTATTTTTGATGTTCCATTGATGAAGTATGACCCCCAGTATATATTGGGAAATATAATGCGGTACTAACATTAGGAAAACACAATAACACATATCATTGGAAATTGTCATAATATTTAGCTGGTTGTGAAGATCAAATGTCTTAAATCACTCTGTGTTCAGTTATATTGTTGATAAAATTTGGTATTGGGTTTCTTCACATGCCTTTACTTGAGGGTTGAGATAAATTCATATCTTTATTTCTTAAAACATTGGTTTTTATGGTGTCATACAAATTATATATATACTCACATCACTATGAACTTTTTTCACATATTTCATGTCTTATATAGGTGAAGGGTAATTATATAGTGATCTTGGTGGCCCTAATGTTAGTGTGTATTAGTATTACACATTGAAGGTGATATGTGGAAGTTAGAGATATTAATGTTTGGGATCAAGATTTTTCATCCTAATCACTATTTGATTTAGATCACACTTTATTTAACATTGTTGATCTATCAATCCCTTATCATATGTTGGATATATATTTTTCTATACTCTGTTTAATCTAGAGTTTATTATATTAACATCATTTTTCTTATGTTAATTTGTATTTATTTATGAAATATAATTTTGATGTATATAAAGGTGTGTTTTTTTACATGTTATTTAATATATGTCCATCCATATTTGAAATATTTATAATCTATAGTTGTATCTATCAGTTGGCCCATTGGATATGGGCATGGGGAGTCACTCTCATATTTCCAACCATAAAGGTGGGCCCCCATTAGTTTCATTCATGTCCTAGTGGTATTTGAGAAGTTATATCAATGGCATGATGTTTGGATTTATATGTGTCGTGAGTATAGGTTTGGGAGAGTAGGAAAATTTTATTAAGGTTTCTTGAGTTCATCTGTTAGGAAATGAAACCCATAGATCGTGTGGTAGACAAGGTATCCATTCTCAAGGAATATGAATACCTTTATCTGAACAGGAAATTTTGATGCACTTATTATAGTGAACATAGTTTTATAAAAATATTATAGGAATTATATATAAAATTACATTTCCATTTCGATTCATCTCTCTAAACATGTCCATTTATCTTTCGCACATCATGATATATTTCTATATATTTCTACATAGATATCTACTATTTATTTCATAAAGGGGCCTTGATGAATGTAACCCTACTAACGGAGCCCAATTTATGGAGTAAAAAATGAGTTATTTTCCTAGGATAAAAAATGAGAAAAAATTCCACCCCTCAGGCATTTATTTTACTCACAACCATTGAATTCGGTGTATGTTTTATTCTAGGTTCTGCATCGGATAGATTCAATAGACCAAAATTTAATTTATTATATGCTAAGAATTATTCTACAGTTCTTGGATCATATACCACATTGATTATAGGAAGATATAGTCTTTTAGGAAGAAGATGATTTGATAAGGTCTAGATTTTTTATTTATAATTATGCCACCAGATCATATGGTGGAACATGGGAAAAGGAACACTCACCGAGTGTCAAGATTATGGTAGGGTGTATTCACCCATATGGTTGATTATATTGTTGTCATTTGTTTAGTGGATAGTTCTTATTTTAAAAAATTTGTGTCCCACAAATAAGAACTTTATATCGATTCATGATAAAATTATGCTAGATTTTGTAATTGAAACATTCCTAAGGAGGGAGAAATAGAAAATAAGAATTTCTTATGGTCATCATGTGGATGATCCATCAGTTTCTATGAATGGGAATAATGCTTCAGGAACCCAATATCGGAGTATTTCCAATCCTCTATGTATATATTATGGTTATATATCTAAAAGGGAATATAGAAGACATAGATTATGTGGCATAGATGATGTTCTACATTTAATAATCATCGTCTAATTTCCTAGGACTACTAGAACCCTCATTCGATTGTTGGGGGATGAGAAGTTAAGTATTTTGATCTAGAGGCACCCAAATAGATTTTATATACAATTTGGGCCTTCTCTTTTTACCACCAATAATTGTAGATAGATGTTAAATACATTATTCTGTTTACATTTACATTTTTCTATATTTCTTGATTTATATAGAGCCTTTAGCACAATAGTTATGTCTAGAGATTCATATAAGGATTGATTCTTTGATAACTCAAATATGTATAATATGATAATTGATTTTAAGGGGAGTGATTCGGTTGTGTATCCTCTTGGTTTTTTGATGAAAATTTATAAAATCACTCTTGATCTATACCGCATATTCATGATATGTTACATGATAAACTATAAGGGAAGGATAAAACATTCTTATGGGTGGACTTATTGGAAATATACTTCAATAGAGAGAATGAAAAACCCATGGTCGAAGTGGGGTTCGTGTGCAGCTTGCTAAAATCTCAATCCCATTATTTGTTAAGTTTGGCCCACTATAAAGAATAATCATTTGAGACCTCACTTCCAGTTATATTTTATTAAAATATAGACGTTTAAAAAAAATCATGGATAATATTGAAATCATGAGCTTGGACTATTTTTACTTCCATACTGTAACAAGATAGTATATTCTATTGTATATCTAATGGACCCTTTATTATTATGGTATCTTATGGTGCTGTTTGAAGACCCTCTAAAGAAGGGTTTCATTAACCTAGTGTGTTTCACTAGGTTTCACTTATGTTGATTTCTAAAAAATACAATGAATGATTTTGTTTATTCATATATTATTATCAGCTAAATTCCATAACCATCATGAATAGGTAACCTTTTTAAAATATCAATGACAACATTAAATTGTTGTAGTGTCTGAGATGGTTCTAGAAGATTTATGTCAGGATAGGCTACCACCACGTGTGGGTACACAAGGATGGAATTGTGAAGATTTTTTTCTAATGTCACTAGGTAAAATATGAGTTTCCATTTATTCTATTTGGTTTAAATAATTCCCTCACTATCTCGATGATATGGATGAATATGATCTTTCATCATCTGAAGGATTAGTTTAGGGTTTATTTATTGATGAAATTCTAATTTACACTATGTCTAATGAGTTTAAAAAAATATTATTTGATGATGGTCCTAAACTTAACTGGGAAGAAATTGTCATACAGTATGATATTGTGTTTCATATTATGAATTTCAAGGTCTCCGGATCTAGGTAATATCTTCAACGAACATAGTGTAGTCATAGTCCTGACACAAAACTTGGTTTTTCTTTCTTAGGCCTCACCCAATGAGTAAATGATGTTTGGATTTGATGGTAACTTCAATGGGTTTTTGGAATATTTTTATAGGATTTTATCCCCATTTACTACCTTGATTTGAATAGAGAATTCGCTTTATTGGACAAAACATTATTATAAATCATTCATGGAAATGATGTAGTTGTTAAATATTGCACTTATTTTGAGACCACAAGAGTATTTTGTTGAGAACATGTTGTTCTACATTTCAGCTTCGGTTGGGAGAAGGTACATATTAACGTAGTTGCAGGGGTGACTTACTTTGAGTGTAGGTAGTTCAAATAGGATGAGTATTACTCAATAATCGATGACATTATATTGACAGTCATAGTATTTTTATTAAATTTGTTAGAACTTTACCATAAAAGTATGTGGTTTGTCATTCTCTCTGACCACCTGAGTCTAGGGTAAATCATTTCTACAAGACCCCTCAAACTATAACAGATAAATTGGTTTCATTTCCTACAAGGCTATAACTTTTAGATTGACTATACTCTAGGGAAGTGAAACATGGTGTTAGATGTCTATGACATGCCATCATGATCTAGTATATGGACCCTTCATTTGAGAAAATGGCCTTATTATAGCAAACCCATCTGGAGTTGAGAGAGAAAAAACATTCAGCTGATAATAGTGGCTCCGTCACTTTCTATCACATGAGATACAAAAATTCTGACAAAATTTATTATGAAAACCTATATAATCATATATCCATAGAAAAATCACCACATGTATTTCTTGAAAGTCGGATTCATATAAACATTAAGCTAGTATAAGCAATGGTTCTGATCATGTTTCATGAGGAGGGTTTGAGAATGATTCATATCTCAATCATCGAGGAACATCTTTAGGAGGTTAAAATGTATTAGGAAGGTCAACATCAATTTCCATTAAAATTCACGTGGAAGAGTATTTATGATTTCCTTTCTCTATAACTCACATTTCATTAGGTGAAGTTATAACATCAATTTCGAGAAGTTTCCACATACCCTCTTGAAAACCCTTAGATGTAGGGGGTGGAATATTTTATGATTTTTTGAAGGGGAATATGCTTACAGTAAGTGGAAATTGTTGTATCACAGTGATTTCTAATAGAAAAATCATTTGGGAACATTTATTTGTAATGTACATGTAGAGATCAATTGAAAACTTGGGGTTCATGTATATATCAGAGATCATATGATATCATGGTGTAACCTCAATAATTATCTCTAACAATGATTTATGGCCATTTTTATTATTGTGGAGTTCTTTCTAGACGACCTTTTCAACCAAGGTATGGATGAGAATGACATGACACCACTACAGAGATGAAAAAATAAAAAAAACCAACTATTTTATAGAGGATATATTAAGATTCAAGGTGTTAGACTTTGGTTAAACATGGAATAACCACCTATATTTAGTGTAGTTCACTAATAATTATAGATATCATCCCACTATAATCATGGAACCATTTTATTATCTAAAAATGAGACACTTTGTGTCTCCCTTATGTGTGATAAAAATATGTGAGTCATTTCTTATGGTACTAGAGCAGGTGTATGTGATAATAGAGAATGTTCAGGTGATCTAGGAATAAATATAGGCTAATAAAATTCAGTGGAAAAATTTGGTAGACCAACATTGTAGACCATTATATTTTGAGTAGGGAGACAATGTGTTCTAGAAGCTCTTTCCAAGATGAAGTTTTATGAGGTTCATATAGAGTTTGAAGCTATCCTAGTAGTCCATCTGTATTTTCATTTTCCAGCAATGGGCTAGAGGGGTTCCTTGCTTTCTATATTTCTCTATGTAGTCGGATCATGAAAATGAATTTTTCCACTTTATCTAGTATAGTAAATATATTTATGAACCATCATGTTTCACATACTTTGAAATGATATATATAAATAGAAGATACATTTTTTGGTGTATTGGAAGACAATAATGAAATTGAAGGATATGATCCTTCATATAAAGATTACCCCATTTGGTATAGTTTTTTGGTAGTATGAGAGCCTCCCAGAGTGTTTGTGGGATCATGAGATCCAAAAAGAGTCTCAGTACCCTCAAATTTTATACTAGGGATTCCTTTTAATAGTGAAATTTATTTAATGTGGATTTAATGTAATAATTATGGATTTGATTTTCTAAATGTTAAGATAGCTTATTATATTGGTATTGTTTTTATACAAAGTATCCATAGTGTTACCTGTGTTTTTGGATATTAAATAAATATATATTAAATATATTTAATTTATTAAAATGTATGCCATAATATATATTAGAAAATGGACTTCTTCCAAAGTGGAGTCTTTGAATGAGAAATAAACAATGTCATTTGTTTTATAATTTGGGTTTTACTATAGGCATGATCTATGTTTTTTAGCATCATTAATATATAAAATGTGTTTTTTCATGAAAATAATAGAGGAATTAGACTAATTAACTTAAATCAATTGAATTTTTTTGTATAATCCTACCTACTAACCCCTTTATAATATCTACAAGAAAAATCCTTCATGTTTTGTCACGTAACCCTTATGATTGGGAAGACCACCATTAAAATGATAATTGGTAAAGAAAAACCGTGAAATCCTTGAATCATAGATTTAAATTAGTATAACTCAACATTTACATTAACGTGGAACCATTTTTATTATAAATTGATTCAATAATAAGGTAGGGATTGTTATTTATGGGTGTATTCCCTCCTATTTTCAGTATCAATAATGGATTATTTTTATACTCTAAATTTTACCTCAACCCTATTTGTATCACAGTCCTATTGATATATTGTATTCTTATTCAATAGAATTCATTTGTTCCATTTTTTTATATCCATTAGATTTTCAAAATATAAATTAGTGGGATGGATCTCCATGGACATTGAGGATCTTACCTTTTTTATTAGGATTATTTTCTGCTTTTCAGTGCATGTTCTTTATTGGTCTATGGTAATATAGTGATTTAACAACTCAATCCTCTTCATGATGCATTAAAAAATAAGATTCTTATTCGGTGGTGTGTTTTATGTTGAATATAAATTTTTTAGAATCAATTATTATCAAATGTTGATTCAAAATGATTATACAAGAATCAAACACTCTGATAATGATAGAGAAATGAAGGGATAATTAGGGATTGATGTGAATCAATAGTATGAACAATTGGAGATCCTAAATGAATGATCAATGGAGCTTACATAAATTTCTAAATCACTTACCAATATACTGGATATATCCATGGCATGATTGATAGATGTGATGTGATTTAGAATAAATAATACAGTATTTATTAATTCATTTACTACATGCCTTTTATTTCGTAAGAACAATAATCATTTAGTCTACTTTTTATGGTACTGAAGGATTCTATAAAAGTTAAATATAAAAAATCCATCGTGTTTCCTAAATTTTATCTAATCCTACCTATTATGATGATCCATATACCAGGAGTACTGGTCATAGACCTAGGATGGTACAACATGTTGTGTGTGCCATGGGACATGTTTTATATATTTCCTTTCACACACTGACCCCATTAGTGGAACACATCCTTGAATGGAAATGGGAGTACACCCCATGTATACCAAGGTAAATATCATTTACCTTTATTTATATGTTATATCTCTCATGCCTCCTTGGGTATTAAGAATTGGACCTATTGGTAGTACATCTTCGGTTGAATTCTGTGGAGAACACAATGGTGCCATTTGTATCGATATGAATGATACAATAGAATGTTGTGTGGGTGGTTTTATTCTTCTAAGTTGATTTCATGATATTGAAACTAAAGTTTAATATATTGGGAGACATAGAGGTCAGAAACCCACCAAATGACACTCATAAGTTAGAGAGTGGGTTCCCAATTTCCCATAAAGGTAGGATTTAAACCCACACCCACTTCCACATACAAAAACTAGGGTGTTGTTATATTTTCTGTTGAGGGAATCCACATTTAATCATGCATATATGAGGCATTTATCCTATATCGTCATGGGCTATTCACCCCCTTAGCTCTAACATTCCATCAGTGAGGTGTGGATCCCCCGTATCTGGTTTGAGTTACATTAGTGTACTTTCAACAAGATAATATTAGAAGAAGGATCTATCAAAATACTCATAATACATTGATTTATATGAATATCGATAGAACCCTATATCTTTTCATTCTATTAATTAATTCAGATTATATACTATTTTTTGGTCTTCATTTATTATCCCCTTTATAGTTATATGAATGCTCATATTATTTTCCTCCCATTTTTTGAGGCATCTTTTTAGGTATATATATATACCCACGAATACTTTTGATATTCCCACACATGTTATCACTTATGAAAATTTTATATACTTATTAATTAATATCGGTGGTCTAAGTGTTTTTTAATTTGATAGGTACTCAATGATGGTTGTTGTAGGTGGTGGAGGGTGTTGGTGGTTGGAATCATGTTTATACTTCCGCATTTGATTTTAAATTGGGGACCCCTTTATTTCTGGTTGGGAATTAATTTATTACTTTTCATAATTAGGATATATATGTATTTTATTAATGTTTTCATTCTTCAGGATACTACATATATTTATTTCTCATGTAGTATTATATCATTATTTATCCTATATGGTATTTATATACTTGCAAGTGTGTATGTATACACGTTGTGTAAGAAAAGGCCTCCCATTTGTTTTATATTCCTACTCATCACATTCAACTAGGCATTGTATTATTGGAGGTTGGCTTGTGGAGAGACTATTAGCATACCATTAGTATATATATGGATCGAGTGGGTCATTATATGACAGAAAGCAGGGTCATCAGTAACAAATGAAAATATAAAAAGTTTAATTTTATAAAATGTTCAAATATAGATACCAATTGTTGATTATTCCAAAACATTAACTATTATTATTCTAATTGAATTATATATTGTTATTTTATTTTTAAAAAATGATTTAATAACATTATGTTATGACTATTTTATATAATATAATTGGAAAATATATATCCTACCTTATGATATCATCTTATCCAATGAATACGATATTCCATGTTATTTTGGAAGTTATACCATATTAAATTGATATATAGAGAAATATGATATGTTTGAAGCATTTCATTATTTACATTGGTCTTAGAGAGTATCTCCAACAAAATCACACTTTCAATAAATCCTCACAAACCTTTTATAATTTAACCTTACAATATATCATATATAATAATTCATTAAACCACATCCAAAATAAATTTTTGATATTTTTACGAAACATTTTTTAATCTTATAATCAAATTCACGTTGTATCACACAATATGAAATACTATGTGAACTTGACACCAAAAATCCATTTCAATTAACTTGAAACACTTGTAAAACTAATATCTATAATTTTCATAAAACAACTATTCCCATTATCTCAAATAAAAAGCCATAATCCATTTGGATTTGTAGTGTTTTAAAAAGATATTAATTTCCAATTTCATGAGTTTAAGGGAATATGTCTATCTATTAATTCATTAGTCATACTCACGAAACTAATGTACTTGATATGATCCATATTAATACAATATATATATACCAGTGTCCACAACATGTAACATATACTTGTATAAATAGTAAAATAATATAATTTCCAAATTCATAGAGTAAACATGGTTCCAGAAGGATTAAAATCTCAAAGGAAATACCCATAGTTTCTCTATTCTATGTGTATAAACAATTAGAGTTGGTGAATAAATCACAAGACATTTTCCAATCTGGATTGTACCATCTCATTACACTCATCCTTGTAGATAATCACCTCATATATATTTTATAATGTTATAGACATTAACATCCTATTTCAAACCCAATTGAGGGACCACATTTAATACAAAATGTAAAATTTTATAAATCCCATCCTATTAAATCCCCAATCAAAAAAGATCAACAAAACACCCAACCAGCCACGAATTATCAATGTCAGAAAGATTATTTTAAAAATATATTGAAGTATGATAGTTATCATTTTCATGAAATTCCCCCCTAAGGTAAGCATATTCAATATGAAATATGTACACCTAAGACATTAAAGAAATTGTGTGTGACAATCTATGTGGTAAACATAGCAAATCATCTAGTGGCCAAATCCCTTTTTTCAACATGATACTATTATATATCTATACATGAAATCCTTCTTATGGTAATGTTAATATTTAAAAAAAATATTCATACATGATGAAAATTGATTATGGATAACATAATGATATACGTTGATAAATTAATTTTCATTTGGAATAATAAAATTTAGGTAGCTAATGAAAAGTAATTATAAAATTAATGCTACATTTAGTATAACATGAAAGATATTATGTTTTTCAATCACACTCATGAATATTAACAAAACCATAAATAATAAACCATGTTATAATATTACATATAATATATCCTCAAATTAGTCTTCTATATTATCCCATTTATTTGTGTTTGTTAAACTCATTACATATTTTTATGATTATAACTACATCTCTATTCATCCATTCAATAATAATATCACTAACACTTTAATGGATAAATTTTATAAACAATTTTCAATGGAATAATGATGAGGCCTTGAAATCAGATTTTTTATAAATAATTTATTAAAAATAAATATTCAATCATATTACTTTAAAAATTAATGTAATGGTATTAATGAATTATATAATATACTAATTTCCATTTCTATGTTGACGAACATATCCATTTATGGAATTTTTTGAATAATATTTTTCCTTGATCGTATATTTGTAACAAATGTGAAACTTAAAATTTTTTAAAACCGTATATTCTATTATATTATTACATATAAAGTAATATAAACATTGATATGTTATCTAAATGTATCTCTTTACATTAATTGTTAAAGATATAACCCAATCCCATTTTGGATATTAAGTGACATTCACCATCTATTTTGGCTAGAATAATATTTATTTATTAATCTTAAACTTCTATATGTCAAAAAATACTCCCCCAACATTATTAGAAAATATATTCTCTTCCATACATTATAATAAGATATAAAAAATCTACTATATTATGAAATAACTGATATTTAATTTAAAGGGAATATAAAAAAACAAATGGGTGAAAACAAATATTATATAGTATAATAACTATTTTTAAATTTATTTTAAAATGGTGACAATATTGTTTAATGTATTCCAATGATAGTTAGTAGGAAAATATCACTCAAATTTTGAAAACAATTGGATATTATACTTTTTTCTGAAAAAATGGATTTGTCAATACATTATTTAAAAAAATGTTATATAATTTGATGAATTATAAACATTATGTAATAAAAATATCATCCCATACTATTTATAAAAATTACATTAATAAAAATGTTCATTTATTATATAGGGGTATGAGATGAAAATTCTCATATATTGTTTAGTATCACCCTAGATAGATATTTTACTTTGAATTAAAATTATACATAAAATAATCCATTGCTACTAAATATGAAAACATAATTTGCAAGAATTATTATTTTAGCCTTTAATATTGGTATATTGACATCATTTATAAAGACTAAATTTGGTACCATTTTCCCCAATAATTCTGAATAATATATTTTATAACATTGATACCGTACATATTCTCTTAAATGAATTTCATAAACGCCCCAAGTAATATATGATAATTCTATATTGTTTTGATATATAGCTCCTCCTTCAAAGAACCACCCTTTGGGATCAATAATAATTAATGAATTTTTGAAAAATACATATTTTTCTAGAATGAACCAATAACATTAATTATTTTCTATATATATATAGATCCTAGGAATCTCATTTAATTATTATATATCCAACAGATTTTGAGTAAATATGGTACAATCTTATTAAATAGACTAATATTTTCTATAATGTTATAAAAATATTCCAGGAATGAATTTATTATCAAGATGATTTCAAAAAAGAAAAACATTATTCTCACTATGATATCATCATTCTCATTCATATTTATTTGAAACCATAATGGAATATATTAATATATTATTTGAATAATAAAATAGAATGAGTTATCCAAATACTTTATCATTTGGTTACTCATAATGATTTGGTATCATCCACACATATAATATTCAATAATTCATAACAAAAATTATTTTTTGAGAAATATTTAATGTCTTTATCAATTATATTTTAATTTTCAAATATTAGAATCCTTTAATTATTTGGTGATTATGATTTCAATTATCTCTTATATAATCATTTTTTATATGAATATCATATTTTATATTAATTTAATAAGGTAATTTTTTAAATATTCCCACTAATAAGATGATTTCAGATTTCAGAATAAGTCATATACACTAGTATACCACGTTATATATTTCCCTATATAATGAGTCTACATTGGTATGAATCTAAACAAATTGAAATTTGGGTAACACAACATAAAAAATATCATACAAAAATATCAGATGATTGAGTGGTAAATGATTTAGAAAATATATAAATTGATAAACTCAAAAACATTTATATGGTATTCATCAGTGGTGTTTCCCGTCTAAATGTAATAAAATAAATACAAAAAAACAATGCATATAATAAACAGGGTCACTTTATTTATTGGTTTCTTACACAATATAATTTAAATATTTCCTTCTTTGGTAATCTTTCATAGAATAATGATTGAGGTTTAGAAAATTTATTTCATTAAAAGGATACCAACATTATGTATCATTTTTTGGGTATTCAAATATCATCATCTTATATCTTATGATTCCCATTTTATTAATTCCCTTAATTTTTTTCAATCCTTGATCCATCAATAAATTAATATGTTGAAATAATATTTTTTCCTAGTGGTTTTCTCAACTCATGAACAAGAAAGAGTTTTCATATAATATTTGAAAAAAAAATCATTCCTAACATGTAACTACTTATATGAATATTTCACAACTAATAGAATAGTTTTAAAATTAATTCTAATGTATAGAAAATAACCACGGGAATTGTTAACATATTGTTTTATATTATTAAATATCATATAATAACCATTAAAAATAATTGAAACTTTTTGTTGATGTTTTTTAACATTTTAGAAGTATATATTCATACTATAATGTTTCTGATTAAATTTAAAAAAGTATGAGTTTGTATGTTTTTTTTCAAAATCATTTAAAAATTTCTTAAAGACATTTTGAGATTATATTAAAAAAATTAATTTATTTGAAGTGTTTTTAGTCATTTTGACGTACCTAAGGATGAATTTATATGATTTGAGTAATTTTGTGTTGAATTTTGGAGGCTTTTAGTTTGATATTATGTAATATTTTTGATATTATTGGTCATGTATTGATACTTTTCTTGTGTGTTACTATTAAATGGTATGATGTAAGGTAAATATACTAAATATAGTTATATATGAATAACTCTATGCTATGTAAGATTTAATATATTGAAACATGAATTTCTATAAGAGTAACTATGATTTTTTAAAGGCTATATAAGAGTTACATATACTTGTCTAAGAATATATTGTGTGGAAACGGAATTACGGTTGACTAAACATTAATATATTTAAATATTAGTTAGTAATATCAATGGTAAAGTTTAAGCTCCCATGTTCAATACAACTGATAATAATTATTGGGAATTTTAATATTCAAATGGTTGGTTTATGGATTTTAAACCAGTGGTCAGATTTTAATTAGGTTGGTTGATACCCCTTTATATAGACATTATACCTTTACAATGAGGTTAATGAGATGATATGGGGTCTAGGGAGAGCACCAAGAGAAGGCCATGAAGAAAATGGATTGTCCAATGATTGTACTAGACTATAGGGTTTTTTTCTAGCCATAGGGGAAATTTAAAGCCTCAAGTTTTTAAGGGGGAGGAAGACATTTCCTCTTAGATTCTTGTGTGGGAGTCTACGATCCACTCCCCCTTCATCTTTGGTCTCCCTTTGACTTTTGGATGAATTTGGGGACATTCTTCAATGATGACTATTGTGTTTCCTCTATCATTACCCCACTGGGACCACCTCCCCTATTCCAATCTAAATTTTGTTTCCCATTTTTTTGATTCGATGCAAATTCCACTGAAACATTATGGAATCAGTTGACATCATGGAACGTTCATAGTAATTTTGTAGCAGGATTCCCATAATGACATCATCCAACTACGTCAAATCGATTTGGTAGTGGTAATCAACAAGTTTCATTTTTATAAATTTTTTACTTAAATACAATTAATATAAAATTGGAATAATAGTTTCAAGGTTGATGTTTTTCCCAGAAGAAGTTCTGGAACATGTCCCGATCAATGGAATAAATTTTCATTGCATTTATGGTGTGACAAGGTTGAGTGTTAGGATTATAAGAATTTATCCTCATTTATATTAAATTGAAATGTTTTTAATATTTATTTTCATTTAATAATTTTTAACAATTCAATTATAAATTCTAAAAATAGTTGTTTAGATTTGATAGAGGGCCTTGGGTGTTTGGGATGACGATGAGCTGGGCTAAGAAATCCATGAATGGATTTGTCAAGTTGTGTTTAATAATAGATTCACTTCAGATTATGGTATGTGTTCCATTGGAATATAATTTTTTAAATAATGAATTTAAAAATTTAAGATTATTATATGTGTCCCTGCATTTTAGACATTGGGTGTATTTAAAATTTTTAACTCATTTTAAAAAACTGAATCTAATTATTAAATAGAAAATTTAGTTGCGGGCCTCGATGGACACTCCTATACTGGCTAGAAATATCAGTCACCAATGGTTGAGGATATAAATTGTTTAATGTTATATAGAACTCTAAAACCACTTGATAGAAGAGTTAATTAAAATGATATGGATAGGGTGTATTGGTCATAGTGGCAGATGACTATGTGACCTCTGGGTTTAGAAGAGTGATGATTCGAGATAAATGGAGAATGGGTTATCCTTGAGAGATACACTAATTCCATTATGATCAGGGACATGAATATGGGATGAGTGTAATTCACCCACTATGATGAGAATACCTTGGAGTTTAGATGCCATGAATACTTTTGGATGATTCTGGTGTCTAGGAAAACATAGGACTCATGGGAAAGTGACTTTCATAGGAATCTTAATATACCTCAATGTGGACAAGGGTCCCCTACTCAGTTTTTCTTTAAATTATTATCCTTGAATATGGGTTATCATGGAAATATGTATCGATGGAAATGGATGTCAAATTATTACTCGTATCGATGATGCGATTCTGTGGGGTAGTAGATAGTGGGGATGGGTTTAGGTGGTCATCAGACTCCTACCCTATATTTATGCTTATAATTATGAACATTTGATGTTGTAATTTATTTCCTAATGTGGTTCCTTGAACCATAATTATGGTCCTTGTGATATTTGATGGTGACTATGGGAGGTATATCCTAACATTCATATTTTGAGTCTTATGAGATATGGGTGTGATTGGAATTAGACAAGGTTATGTAATGAAGGACTCCCAACATGTATCTCTATATCTAAATATTTCAACATGTGAATAATTCCTATGATGACAAAGATAAACCTTCTCCTTTTATGGGTACCTAGATATCATAGGTCCCTAGGATTCCCAAAATGTATAGGATCCCACATCTCATGCTTTGGAATTTTTATTATTATCACTATTACTGGATGGATTGGTCACCCTAGGATCTGGAATGTAAATATAATAACCCCATATGTATCTGATTAGGATTCTCTAGATGCATTTTATCCCTTTAGTTCTCACACTATCACTGATTTTCCTACACTCAGGGATTACCTAAGACACCTATCAATTGATTAAGCCTATTTTCATGTGGACTGGAGAGATTCATAGAGAGCCTAATATCTGACTATTGATCCATTGATGATGAGATGGTTGGTCATTTGAAACTGATCATATAGGGATACCTAGTGTAATTCCTAGGATAATCAATATTACATTAGTAAAAACATTATTATGTGACGTACTATAAAGCTCCGTTACACTATCCAATGAAAGTATGATCAATCTAGGTCAATAGTATGAGATATTTGTTATTGTTTATTTATTTATTTTTCACCCTCACATTATTTATTTTAGTAATGACACATGCATAAAAAATTCAAATACTGGATACGTATATCACCCTATTAGGGGTTCCCTACAGAGTTTTTTACAAACTCCCTACTTCAGTGGTCATGTAACATGTTTACCTAAGTATAAACCTAACTTTTTGTTGACACATATTAAGAAAAGGTCTGGTGTGACATTGATAGTTGAGAAAAAAAGGAGAGAATTATTGGAGATCAGGATTTTAGTGATGTTTGGGGATGTAGTTGAGCCTCTTGTGCATTTATTTAATTATTTAATCCTTAGTTTTTTAATATTTTCAATCATTTGGGTGGTAAATTTGAATTTTTTGAATGTTCTAATTCTATATTAAATATTATTATTGATTGGAATTTTTTATTTAACCTATTTTCTTTGATGTTTTTTATTGAGGTACGTTAGTTAAATTATCTTATTCTGAACTCTAGTTATGGTGTGTTGTCTCCAAATGGATCTTATATAGAATTCACTTCTAGTCAACATCCTATGGAATTATGGGAGCACAATTGAGGTTATTTTCTTAACCAAGACATGTCACTAGTAACGTTTAAAATGAATAATTAAATTATAATGTGGTACAAGATCTTTCATCAGACAGGTATCATTGAATTGATTAATGTTTTATATTTTTTATATTAAGGGATATTGGAGACATGATATATATAAATCATTCAAATACTTCATTGGATCATGGACTAATATGCCGAGAAGAATTATTTTGTGGACATTTCTAGGTTACCAGAGTATGGGATTGTGGTTTATAGTTTTCAATTTCATAGTTGACTTGTTTTCTCCTAATGTGATAAAATTTATATTTCACCATTATTATTTATGATTTATGATTTGTTTTTGACTCATGGTATAATATATAGAGTCCAGTATCATTAATTATGTTGGATCATAGGATGAAAATGTCATTTTCATGCATGAGTGTCATTATTTTCATTTAAGACCATGGATTGATTGTTTAATGTGATAGAAACTACTTACATAGAATTTCTATCATTTATATACTAGGTTTAATTCTAATCGGAAGGACCAGTAGGCCTTTTATTCTATTAATGTGTCTTGTTGATCTATAATGACATTCTAAATGACAACGATGTGGTCCCTAGTAAAAGGGATGTATGATTTCCCTAAATGCTTTGTGTAAAAACATGATGCCTTATCATTAGATTCTTTGTGGTTACTATTGTTTAGTTTCATATTTTGAAAGTGTCAGTAACAACCTATATGGTATTTTACCCAAAAAATTAGAATCTAATTGTATTTAACTATACCATATAACTTTATTCATTCAATAACAATGATCTGTAAAGATGTCATTATTCATGTACCTATTGACTAGTAAGTTTGTGATTCTCCTGTGTGTAGTTCTACTGATGGATTTCCATAGTAATAAGTACACATACTATAGGAGGTGAATTTTTCATGAGATTCTTATAATGTGTGAGATATATGTGTGGGTGTTGGTACATGGTTTAAAATGAGTGTTAGATAGGGGAAATCATATTTCTCATTCATTTTGTTATATGTATTCTATAACATATATATGTGAAACCCTATATTGGGTTTTCTTATAAGATCAACATTAGGGGATTCCTTATGGGTGAAATATGTATGGTTTAATAAGGGATGTAACTTCATGATAAAAAGTATTTGGGAATAGTAGGGGACCCTAGTGACCTATGAGATATGACTCAGACCATTGTGTGTCATTAACTAGTTTGATCAAGGTGAAATCACAAAGAGGTTATCCCGAGTTGGTGGGATCCTTATAGAAATAAGTACAAGTGAGTTTTTTAGGGATGATATTATTGAACATGGGATGCTACTAGATGTTAAACAACTTCATGATGATGTCTAGGGGATATTTGGTGATGGGCGCATTAAGTACTCATGCCTCATGTATTGAGGTGTGTTTTAGGGGGTAGGACTGGGTTAATATCTCGCTATGAGTTTTGAAGATTCAACTGTAGTATCACTATTGATTTTTTATGGATTTTGATGGTTTAGTATAATAACAATAAAATGGAGATGAGAAAATGATAGAAAATGGTACTGCTATAGAGCCAAATCTTGAAGAGTATGGTTGATACTCTTATAAAGACATGGATGTGATGGAGATTATCACAGTTAGTGGTATCACATAATTAAGGAAGAACATTATCTGGATTATGTGGTTAAGTGGTATGGGATAGTAAACAAGATACATTGAATGAGAGTTGAATGTTACATGTTAAATGCCCATGTAACCATTAAAATTGTGTTCAGTAAGTGGAAATATGTGAACTGAGGGACATTAGTGCTTAATGAAACACATTCATGAATGGAGGCCCTATGGTTTTGATAAAACCAAAAATATACCTTTATGGTATAGGTAAAATCATAATATTATCAGGAGGGATTCCATGATCCGTCTAGGTGAAATACAGATCATGTACCAATGGGATGAGCTTCTTATGGATCCATAGGAGAGGAAAACATGTCATGAGGAAATAGATTTAGGTTATTATCATAGAGAATAATGGGGGAAAATATGGTGGGGTTATTTTTGTTGGACATTAGGCATTTTACACACATTTTAGATGAGAAATTTTGAGTTTTGAGAGAAACATTTATCTGATATTGAAATGGATGTCATTTATTATTTCATAATTCATTCTTGAGTATGATCGAGATGGTTGTTCCTATTTTCTTGTTCTATAGTTATGTAGGATGTTTGGCCTATTTAATCCTTATCATCGTTCTGGAAGGGTTATTAGCTTGATGAGATCATTTTTTGGATGTCCATTTTGGAATTTGGGTGATGGTTAGAAAAAAGGTAGGTTTTTATGGATTTCATAGTTATAGGCTGGCATAAATTCCTATTAGACATCAAATGGAATCTATGTGTTGGAATCATGCATGATATACCTTTAATGGTATTTTAGAAAGAATTGGATTAGGAATTCATCAATGTTTGTGGAATGTGAAAAAATCCATTTTGGTTGATACATGGTTTAACCAATAAATCAAATTGGGAGTTGAGTTTAAATTTTGGTGAGTGTATTAAAACAATAACATAATTCCTTAGATGTTTAATTCATTGTGATTTGGTTATTGGTACATTTTAGGTAGTAGAAATATTTTTTTAGGATGTATTGGCCAGGGTAGGATCAACCGGTGTTCTTGGATATAATTGATTTGGTGGGCCAAGAAATACATCATTTGTGTCATGTAGGATATGGTGAGTATGTTTTAAGGATTAGAATATGATTTATATGGGAAACTATAGTATGTTGGTAATTTTATTCATGTGTGGGAGACATTCTCATCGATTGTAAAAATTAGAGATTTATAATTTTTACTAAGTGTTGATTATTTTTTTTATATGATCAGGAGTGGTAATTTAGAAAATGTACTAAGAGAATAAATATAAAAATATATGTCTATTTTGTTTAGATATTTCAATAGTTTTGAGTATTTTTCATAAGAATAAACAGGTGTGTGCTATTTCCTATAGTTTGTAAAACTATATATTGTATAATTAATATGATGATGTCACATTGTTTCCTTAAGTAAGATGGGGATTGGGAAATATTTTTATGATGCATTGTGATAATGTTAACATTGGCACATTATTTTGGGTACTCAACATCAAACACAATTATATCCTCTTAGGAATCATTTTAGGAATTCCAATATGGAATGTAGACATTTGAATGTGATTTTAAAACTAATGTATGTCAGGAATTATGGCTAGGATGGTACCAAGATTTATTTGGGAGGAGAATTATTGTGGTGGGGACATTATATGATCTTGTGATCTGTATGTGGGATAAATTGTCAATAAAATTTCGGTTTTCAAATGCTAGGTGTTTTATATTAAACTATTGTTCACATTTTAATTATAAAGGCCAGATCCCCTAAATAGTGGAATTATTCAAATCAAATGTGTTTCAGAATGATATGTTGAGGCTTAGGAGAGCACCAATAGAATGTTCAGTGGTCGAGGATGCAATCTATAACCAACAACTAATAGGTGTTGAGCCACTAAGGTTTTTTATTAATCTTCCATTCCTTCATGTAAGGGGGAGATTGTTGAGTCATTATGGTTTCCTTATGAATATAGCATTCCTCTTGTTTTGAAAATCACAAACACATTATCATAAGGAAAATTTCATTTTACACTATATTTTACCCCTATAAGGAAAATTTTCTTCCCCAAGGAAATTTAACCCTATATAGATTTCATTGTTCATATCAACAGTTTTCCTAAGTGTAAAAATCGTATTGTAACCAAAAACCTCGGAAAGATATAATACTTAGATATAAAGCATTCTGTTTAAGACTCCGAATTCAGGTTACAAACTCTCGTGAAGTTCAACTCCGAGTTCTGGTTACGAACTCTCCTGAAGTTGAACTCCGAACTCTGGATACGAACTCTCATGAATTTCAACTCTGAATTCTGGTAGCGAACTCTCATGAAGTTCAACTCCAAATTCTGGATATGAACTCTCTTGAAGTACAACTCTGAATTCTGGATACGAACGTTATGAAGTTCAAGTCTGAATTCCAGATACGAACATTCATGAATTTCCACTCCAAATTCTGGATACGAACATTATGAAATTCAAGTTTGAATTCCAGATACGATCATTCATGAAGTTCGTCTCCGAATTATGATTACGAACTTATGTAAAGTTTGACTATGAATTCTGATTACGAATTCTAGTTATGAACTTCTCTATGTTCTGACTCCGAGTTCTCTGAATTCAGACTCTGAAATCTTATGAAATCTGACTCCGAATTCTTATGAACCTTGACTCCAAACATTATAATTTTAGGTTCCGAATTCTTGTAAAATCAGAGTCCGAATTTCCTTGAAATTTAGACTCCATAATTCTATAGAATTCAGATTCTGAATTCCTACAAAATAGAATCCAAATATCCTTGAATTGTAGACTTTGAAATCTCATTTACTTACATTCCGAATATCAGATTCTAGTAATGCTTACACTCATTTTAGTTATAAAACCATGTCATGATTTCAGTTATCAACTAACTGTTGTCTGAGTGACACGTGTACAGGTCCCTCTGAAATTCAAAGAATAATATGACTATTGGAGGAGGGAGTCGACCATTGGAGTTGTGCCTATAAATAGAAGTTCATTTAAACATGCTCGAGAATTTTCGAATTTTAAAGCTCAGAACTTTCATAAGTGATTTCTAGAGAGAGAGGCTCTTATATACTCTGAGGCTTCATGTATAATGTTTTGAAATTCTTGTTAAAACGTTTCTTCATACAAATTTTCTTATTCCATAGGTTCGATTACCATAAAAATCAGAGACTTCGGGTTGTGAAGTCAAAGGTGCTGATTTCCTTACAAATCGAGGGCTTGCGGGGATAGAAAGATAGATACTGATCATCGGATTGAGGTCTTACCTATATTTGGGTAAGAGAGACTTTTTTGAAGGTATAAATCAAGGGACCTCTTTTACAGGGTTGTTGGATACCCTCTTCTTTGGGTTAAAAGAGTTTCTACTTGTTACTTGTAGTGTAACTACTTTGTTTTCCACTGTACATTTGTATTGTTGAGGAAAGTATAACATTCATATACTTCTTTACACTTGTACTCTGATTTAGTAAGATTCAATGCGATTTAAGTTAGAATATTAGTTGGTGTAAACTTTTGTTACATTTCATTTTCGGAATCACTTCTCTGAAATCATGAAAGATAATACATCTTAGAGGTGTTGTGAATTTTGTGGATTATGCAAAAGTTCCAAAGGAATTTTTAAAGTATATAATTCACCCCTCATGTATTTGAGCATCTCGTTACATATTCTATCCTACATTTGGTATTATAGAGTATATCATACTTAAACATACCATTCAATCAATTGGTATCAGAGGGTTTGGTTCAATCAGAATTAATCTCATGATTAGATTTAGAAGAGAATTCTCAGAATTGATTTTCTGGAATCTTATTTTTTCGAAATCTGATTTTTAGACTCATATAGTTCGGATTCATTCTTTCTTAGAGATAAAATATCTAGTTTCTTGCTTAAGATATTTTCTCTTGTTTACAAACTCATTCTACAAACAAGTTTGTGTGCCGAAGATTTTCATAAGGATGGATGGTTTAAATGTTGGTACTATTGACAATATAAATCCTACCAAACCTCCTGTTTTTTGTGGAAATGATTATGAGTACTGGGTAGATAGGATGAAGACTTTCATTATCAATACTAGAGTTGATAACTATCTAATGCTGACTGGAGATTGTAAGATTCTGGATAAGGAATTGAGAACCTTAATGAATCAGGAGAAATCAGAATATCAATCAAACTTCAGAGTAAAAAATACTTTGTTATGTTCCAGGACTAGAAACATCTTTATTCAAATATCATCACGTGAAGCTTCAAACAGTATCTGGAAGAAACATGAAGTTACCCATTTTGGTACATCTAATGTTATAAAGACAAGAAGAGCTATGTTGAGAGTAGAATACCATGGATTTAATTTTCCTTATGGAGAAGCTATAAGAAAAGTACAACAAAAGTTTATGACTACCGTGAATAGATTCAAATATATGGGATAAAAAGGTTTGGATGATGAATCTCTTGTTGAAAAGATTATAGATATCATGTCAAATGAATTGGAGTTCAAGGGGACAACTATTGATGAGAACAAGAAAGTCGCTTAGATTTCCTTAGAGGAGTTGTTTGGAACTATTCGTCAGCATGAAACCAGAATGAAGAGAGACACTGGAAATGTTAAGAAGAAGAATGGGAATGGAGGAGTTGATTTTACAACAACTTATAAACATATTAAAGCCAAGACCCCAGAATGAGTAACTAGATCAAAGACAAAGAAAGTCATTATTCAGTAAGAATCTAGGGACACAGAAGAGTCTGAGAATAAATTAGCTAATCTTGGTCGGAGAATGAACAAGATTGTAGCTCAATAGAATCATCAGAATAAGTACAAGAATAAAGACTACAGAGATAATAAAGATGGTGAAGTTACGTGTTATGAATGTAGAAGAACGGGTCATATCAGACCTGATTGTCCTTTTTTGAAAAAGAAGGAAAAGAAAGAAATAGATTTATAAAGGAATAAGAAGAAATTTTATCGTTCAAAGCACAAGAAAAGCCTTAAAGCTAATGATACATGGAGTTCTAGATGTGGAGACTCTTCATAAAGTGAATCTTCTGAATATTATTCATCAGCACAGAAGAATATTGGATTCATTGCTACTAATATTTTCCCTAATACATGTCTTATGGGAAAGGTACACTCTACCAAGGATTTAACAAATTTTTCTATTGATAAGAATTAATATTCCGAAAATACTAATTCTAATGAAGATACTTGATCCTCAGAAAATGAAGAAATACCTTCATATGAAGAAGTTTCAAGATTTTCCATGTTACTTGAAGCACGAAATTGTTAAATTTCTAATAATTTAGACAAGGAAAATACTAGGGAATACATTCATAAAAAAGAGATTTCAGATCTTTCTAGAGATCTTAGAGATAAAAATGAGCTTTTAGAAAAAACTCTCTAAAGACCTTTAGAAAGAAAATTCAGTTAAGGAATAAATTTCTAAAGATCTTAAGAATGCTATTTTAGAGTTAAAAGTTTTTAAGGAAAAATCTAACCCTACGTAAATGATTTTTGAGGATAAGAATTTAGTCATCGGTCTAAAATTTGAAATATTTTCTCTTAAGAAGCTTCCGGAAAACTTTACCTATGGGAAGGAAAATTTTGACAAGATGTAATCTCAAATTAATCCTCAAAGAAACACTACTCGAGTAGGTTATACTCACCAAAAACTGGTTTTCAAAAACAACTATTTTGTTCCTTTTAAAGACCCCTTTTGCACTAAGTGTCATAGTGCTGGGCATTGGAAGAAAATTTTCTCCTTAAATAAAGTTAAATCTCTCTGGTTTCATATAGCTTATTTTTCTAAAAAAATGTTGATACCCAAAATTTAGTGGTCTAAAAATTCCGAAGCCAAGAAAGTTTGTATTCCAAAAGTCTAACATTCTTATTTTTAAGAAAATAGAGAAGGTACCAACAACAATACGTGGTATAGGGATAGTGGATGTTCTAGGAATATTACTAGTAACAAAAACTATTTTTAAAAGATTATCACGACAAAAGGATGAAAAGTAACTTTTGGAGATAATGCTCAGGGAGAAATTATTGGTATAGGTAACATCGTTCTTCTTGGAAAAACATTTATTTCAAATGTTTTATTTGTTAAGCGTCTTAAGAACAAACTCATTAGCAAAAGATAGTTATGTGATGAAGGTTACCTTTTGAATTTTATGAATGATATGTTTTTAGTACACAATTCCAAGGAAGAATTTATTCTTTCTTCCAATAGACAAGAGAATGTTTACACACTAAACATAGAAGACCTTAGGATCCAAAATCTACCTTGCCTAACTACAATGGAAGATCATTATTGGTTGTGGCATAGAAGGATAGGACATTGAAACCTTATAAACTTATACAAACATTCAAAGAAAGGATTAGTTAAGGATATAATGAAGATTAGATTTGATTCATCAAAAGTTTGTGACCATTGTCAATATGGCAAGCAGTAGAAATCATGTTTGAAATCAGTCGGTGAAGTCTCAACTACTGATGCATTACAGTTAGTGCATATGGATATCTTTGGTCCTACACAAACTAGAATCATTGGGGGAAAATATTATGTATTTGTCTTAGTTGATGATTACAATAGATTTAAGTGGGTCTATTTTCCAGCAAAGAAGTCTGAAGATTTTTTTTATTTCAAAAGATGTAGAGCCCAAGTGAAAAATGAGAAAAGCCTTCCCTTGAAAACTATTCATAGTGATCATTGTGGAAAATTTCAAAATTATGATTTTGAAACTTTTTGTAGTAGAAAAGGTATAACTCACAACTTCTCAGCACCAAGAACACATCTACAAAATGGTGTTGTTGAAAGAAGAAATATAATTCTTCAAGAAATAACTAGAACCATGTTGAGTGAGTATTCTGAAACCAATCATTTTTGGGCTGAATCTGTAAGAACTGCTTGTTATACTATAAATTGAGTTTTGATTAGACCTTTTCTTAATAAAAATCCTTATGAGTTATGGAATGGTAGAAAACATAATGTTTTCTACTTTATTGTTTTTGGTTGCAAGGTATTCATTCTGAATACTCAAGATAATATTTATAAATTTGCACCAAAATATGATGAAGGAATTTTCTTAGCCTACTCCACAACTTCTATGGCATATAGAGTTTTCAACAAAAATACTTGTATTGTTGAATAAATAGTACATGTTAAATTTGATGAAATTGATCCTTTTGTTTTTAAACAACCCCACCCTATATCCTCGGATGTGTTTTCAAAAACTGATTTTCAACCTTTGATAGAAGTTCCTTGTAATAAGGAAAATGTCCAAGAAGAAAATTCTAAAACATTTACCCCTGAAGATTTCCTACCATATGTTGATGAATAGGTTTTACAAAACCCAAATCAGTCATTTCTAAATAATTATCCCAGTGATAGTATCATTGGTGATGTCAATCAACCTGTAAGGACTAGAAGTTCTTTAAGAAATGAAGTTTAACATCTAGCATTCCTTTCCCAATTAGAACCAAAAAATAACCGATGAAGATTTAGGTGAGATGATTGGATTAAAGCCATGCAAGATGAAATAAATGAATTTGAAAGGAATAAAGTCTAGACCTTGGTTGAAAGACCTAAGGAGACTTCTATTATTGGAGTAAAATGGGTCTTGAGAAATAAGTGTGATGAAAATGGAATTATTGTTAGAAATAAAGCTCTATTAGTTGCTAAAGGATATAATCAACAAGAAGGGATATACTATGAAGAAACCTAAGCTCCAGTAGCTAGACATGAATATATTCATATTTTACTTGATTTTGCAGCATTCATTAATTTCAAAAAATTTCAAATGGATGTGAGATGTTCTTTCTTTAATGGTTATGTTCAAGAGGATGTTTTTGTTGAACAACATACTAGCTTTGAAGATAAAAAACATACTGATCATGTTTTTAGACTTACCAAAGCTCTGTATGGACTTAAACAAGCCCCTCGATCCTGGTATGATAGACTCACATGATTTTTTCTTCAAAATAACTATGTCAAGGGAAATGCAGATACAACTTTTTTTATAATGAAAGATACGAAAAATGTTTTGATTGTTCAAATTTATGTTGATGACATTATATTTGTTTCAACTTCGCAATCCTTAACTGATTCCTTTGCGGAACTGATGAAATCAGAGTTTGAAATGAGTATGATGGGTGAGTTAACATTTTTCTTTGTTTTTCAAATTTCTCAAAAACAAGAAGGAATATATATATCCAAACATAAGTATATTAAATATCTTCTTAAAAAGTATGGATATGACAACACTAAAAGTATAAGTACTTCCATTGGTACCTCAAACACACTTGATCTTGATGATGCTGGGAAACTAGTAGATCAAACAACTTTTAAAGGTATGATAGGATGTTTACATTACTTGACAGCTAGTCATCCAGACTTAATGTTTTCAGTATGCTTATGTGTAAGATATAAATCCAATCCTATGGAATCTCAATTAAAGGTAGTGAAAAGAATTTTTCACTACTCAATGGGAACGATGGATTTAAGACTATTTTATACTTCTAGAAATGATTTTGTTTTAAAAAGATTTTCAGATGCTGACATTGGTCAATGTTGAATGGATAGAAATATTACATTTGGAACTTTTCATTTCTTAAGAGATTAATTAGTTTCTTTGTCTTGGTAGAAGCAACAGTCAGTAGCACTCTCCACTACTGAAGCTGAATATGTAGCAGCTGGAAGTTGCTGCACTCAAGTGTTGTGGATGCAACACACACTCACAGACTATGGTATGAGTTTTACCAAAACACAAATTTTTTCTGATAATAAAAGTTCCATTTCCCTTATTAAAAACCATGCACATCACTCTCGTGCAAAGCACATAGATATTAGGCATCACTTTCTTAAAAATCACACACAAAAATGGAGATATCATTCATCAATTTATCGAAACGCAAGATCAACTTGCTGACATTTTCACAAAATCATTACCTTTGGATAGATTTGAATACACTAAATAGAAGATAGGAATGATAATCATATGGTAGTCCTCCTTAATAACTTCCCATTGAATCAATCTTCTTACAGAAATAAACTATTTTTCATAGGGGGAGTGCATTGGTTATAGAATGTTCTTTAAAAAAATATCATAATGAAAATTTGCATTGTTTGTTTTTCGAAAAATTTCATAATGAAAATATTCATCGTTGAAAGTTCTTTAAAAATTTTCCATCATGAAAATTTTCATAGTTGGTTTTTTAAAAATTTTGTTAATGGAAATTTTCATAGTTGGTTTTTAAAAAATTTTCGTATTGAAAACTTTTGTAGTTAGTTTTTCAAAAAATTTTGTAATGGAAATTTTTCGTAGTTGGTTTTTCAAATTCTTCCTAATAAATTTTTCATAGTCAGTCTTGGAAGTTTTGGTAATGAAAATCTTCAGACCTAACATTTTCATTATGGAAATCTTCGGACCAGAAGTTTTCTTAATGAAAATCTTCAGACCTGAGGTTTTCATAATGAAATTAAATAGACCTGATATTTTCAAAATGAAAATCTGCAGACCTGAAATTTTCATAATAGAAACTCTTGGATTTGAAAATTTTTCATAGTGAAGTTTTTTTTGTAATCAAATATTCAGAATCAATAGTTTTTCAAACAAGAATATTCCTCAATACGAATAATTCTCCGGAAAATCCGAAATGTATAATTCTTTCGTATGTTTTTGTAATTGCTTTTACTTTCTGGTAGTTTATTTTTCTTTTAAAATTTCTTGGATTCATGTTTCCTTAAATCTGGTTGTTTTCTTTTAAAATCTCAAAAGATTGAATTCAATCAAATTTTTTTCCTCACAGCTATCATATCAACTGTTAGATCAGATCAAAAGGTTTCTCAACTGTTAGATTAGATTTGGAAGATGAAAGGTCACTTCCCTCACCTATATAATGGACCCCTTAAGGGTTGTCCCACATCGGTTTTCATGCTCTCACATGCTGAAGTTCTGCCCTCCTTTCAAAAACTCATTGTGAAGTCTTCCGAAGTGATCCAGTCCAAATGTCTCTAGAGGCTCCTTCTCAGGATATGTCTACTGCCAAGTCGATTCCAGAGTGGCAAGTTTATTGGGAGAGGTTAGTTCATCCAAACTTCTTCAATAAGTATGACTCCATTATTTCCCAGAACATCAATCTAAATTGATGGGAAAGGGTAGATTTTTCTAAGACAGCTTCTCAAGATGTTGTCTATCTAGATCTTCTCATAGAATCCAATGAATTAGTTTGATTCTTTAAGGAAGAATGTAGAGAAAAATTCTCCTCGAAGAGTTATGGCAAGACATACAAACTCTCTTACACCAAGGCTGTGAGCTTGGTGGGGCTATCATATTAAGGAGAAGCCAAATTTCTCTCCCACAAGCTGCCGGATGTTCAGGGAATTTTTATCAAGGTAAAGGATATGGAATTTCTTGGTCTTACTGATGTAGAGACATCAATGATTTCCCATCTATCTACCAATAATCAGATTATACAGTTATGGGTCCAAGGACTCATCATATCGAGGAAGGGTGATAAGGAAATCCTTAAGAAAAGTGATATGTACATCCTGGACTTTTTAGTAAACCTAAGGAAGTTCAAACTCATGAGACACATTGTCATTACAATTGAGAACATCAAAAATGGGAATTTGATACCTCAAATTATCATGTATCCCACCTTTATTTCCAATATGATAGTTCGGTGTCTCTTATCTTTCATGATTTCCTACAGTTCCAAGGCAAGGAAATGCAATGTTATGCTGATCAATGACGATGCCCTTAGAATAATGAAGGTTGGTTTCTCCAAGGAGTCAGGTGAATTTTATGATCTACCTGAGGAAGAGGAAGAATCTATTCTGAAAAATGTTGAAAAAGCTGAACCATCTAATAAGGCTGGGAAGAAAAGAATGTTGAAGGATGTGGAATAAGAAGACAAAAACACTAAGTCAAGGGAGTCCAATCCGCACCTCCTAAACCAAAAAAGCAAAAAAGCCTACCCAAATGAATTTTTAGAAAAATGGAGGGAGGATAAGAAAAATCGAAAAGAAGGGGATCCACAGTTCGGTTTGGATCCTGCTAAGGCTAAGGCCTTGAAAGAAAAGGCTGTTGAGGAGCTTGAGAGGCAATATAATGATAAGAAGATAAAGAAGAAGATGTCAAAGGCTGAAATTTTTCAATCCCTTCTGAGGGATACTGAAGTTTCATCTGAACGAATTCTTGTACCAAAAACCATTATTGTAGAAAAATTTCCTGAGACTTCGGGAAAGAAATTCATGTCTCCCGAAAAAGTTTAAAAGAAGGAACTTGAAAAGGAATCTGTGGAAGAATTTCTTGAAGCTCAAAGCTCTAAAGAGACAACTGATCTTATAAAGCAAGTATAATATTTTTATGAAAATGAAAGTTCTTCTGAAAAGTTTTCACTCTAGACTTCTCAAGCTGGATCTTCAAAACTTTCGAACCCTGGAGTAGATGAGAAGGGTGATGAAGTGGAATGGAATAAGTTGTCAGAGGAAGAGAGTCATAATCCTGACTTCATTCTTCCCCAAGAATGTTGAAGCTAGAACTGAGAAAGAAAACGTTGATGAAGATAAAATTGTACAGTTGTCTGGGAGTGAGAATGAATTCCCAGATGAAGAGGCTAATCAAAAAATCAGTAAAGGGAAATAGGTGGTTGCTGATACCCCAATGAAATAAATATTGAGGAATAAAAAAACTGGAGGAACCTCTAAAAGGAAGCTGGTAGAGTTAGAGGAAGAACCATCTCAAAGAAAAATGTCTGATTCAGAGTCGTCTTCCTTAGGACATGATTTTGTTGTTCAATCTCTAAAGAAGTTGGTAGATACCCTTTCGATTATTCCGGTAATTGATTTTAGATGCCAAATGATTCAGCACAACATAAATCAAAAGACGGACTTTGTATCCATAGTGATGGATATATTTATTAAGATTGAGGCTGATCACAAGAATTTTCTAATCAATTATGAAGCTCACAGAAAATCTTGTAAGAATATGACCAGATAGTCTAAGAAAATAATTGTAGATTTTGAAGAGATTTATCAATTCCAAGATGATGTCAAGGAATCTTTTGACACCGAAGATACCAAAATCAAGAATCTTACAAACATATTTCAGGGAAATTTAACTCTTGATCAAAATTCTCAGATTCAATATGTCAAGGATCTGAATGGAATGTTGAGTTATATTGTTCAATGATTTAAAATAGAGAAGGATCTCCAGATCGATATGGAAGAAAAGATTGTGAAGCAAGATGAATTGATGAAGGTTTAGGAAGAGGACATGAAAGCTCAGGAAGATAGGATCAAAGCATTAGAAAAGAAAGTAGAGGGGGATCACAAAGAGCTGAAAAAGCTAACGACCATTGTGAAGATGCTAATTCCCAAGGAAAATAAAGCAAAATAAATCCCACTCTGATATTTTGATGAATTTTTTCCTTGTACTAATTCTTTCAATCATAATGAAATTTTGGATGCTTGTTTTGTTTGGATTTCTATACTAATATTTCACCTACTATATTTTTTTCTATTCCCTCATTCTCTTTTTGAAAATCACAAAGGGGGAGAAGGAAAAAGAATTATAAAGGGGAGAAGGAAAAATTTAAGTATAGAATATATATCCCTAAGTAAGGGGGAGTTTATCTAATGGGGAGTTCCTATTACGAAGATTTCCACATTCAAATGAAAATTCTCATTCCGGAAATCTAGAATATGATCCTTAGAGTTCTAAAGCCTCTGGGGGAGTTAGTCATATTCACTATTGTCAATGATCAAAAGGAGATAAGCTTTAATTCCAAAGTCTAGAAATTTATTCCAAGTCCTTATATTCTTTTTCGTAAGGATGTTTGGGCTTTACAAAAAGGGGGAGATTGTTGAGTCAATAAGGTTTTCCTTATGACTCTTCCATTCTTTCATGTAAGGGGGAGATTGTTGAGTCATTAAGGATTCCTTATGAATTTATCATTCCTCTTGTTTTGAAAATCACAAACACCTTATCATAAGAAAAATTTCATTTTAACTTATATTTTACCCCTATAAGTAAAATTTTCTTCCCCAAGGAAATTTACCCCGACCTTGATTTCATTATTCATATCAAGATTTTTCCTAAGTGTAAAAATCGGATTGTAACCAAAAGCCTATGAATCATATAATACTTAGATTTGAAGAATTCTGTATAAGACTCTGAATTCCAGTTATGAACTCTCATGAAGTTCGACTCTGAGTTTTGGTTACGAACTCTCATTAAGTTCAACTCTGAATTTTGGATACGAACTCTCATGAAGTTCAACTACAAATTCTGGTTACGAACTATCATAAAGTTCAACACTGAATTCTGGATACGCTCTCTCATGAATTTCAACTCCAAATTCTAGAGACGAACGTTATGAAGTTCAATTCCGAATTCCGGATACGAACATTCATGAAGTTCAACTCTGAATTCTTGATACGAACATTATGAAGTTCATGTTCGAATTCCGGAGATGAACATTCATGAAGTTCAACTCATAATTCTGATTACGAACTTATGTAAAGTTCGACTACGAATTCTAATTAGGAATTATAGTTACAAACTTCTCTAAGTTCAGACTCTGAGTTCTCTGAATTCAGACTCCAAACTCTTATGAGTTCTGACTCCGAATTCTCATTAACCCTGACATCGAACTTTTTATGTTCAGGTTCCGAATTCTTGAGACACTAGATTCCAAATTTCTTTGAAATTCAGACTCTGTAATTCTATAGAATTCAGGTTTCGAATTCCTACAAAAAAGAATCCGAATATCCTTGTATTGTAGACTCTGAACTCTCATTTACTTACATTCTGAATATCAGATTATAGTTATTCTTACACTCATTTTAATTATAAAACGATGTTGTGATTTCAGTTATCAACTAACCATTGTCTGAGTGACACATGTATAGGTCCCTCCGAAATTCAATGAAAAATAAGACCATTGGAGGAGGGAGGTGACCGTTGGAGTTGTGCCTATAAATAGAAGCTCATTTGAACATGCTCGACACTTTTAGAATTTTAAAGCTCAGAACTTTCAGAAGTGATTTCTAGAGATATAGGCTCTTATAAACTCTCAGAATTCATGTAGAATGTTTTGAACAGCTTGTTCAAACTTTTCTTCATGTTGATTTTCTTAGTGCAGAAGTTCGATTACCTTAAAAATAGAGACTTCGTGTTGTGAAGTCAAAGGTGCTGATTTCCTTGAAAATCAAGGGCTAGTGGGGATAACAAGATAGACTCCGATCTTTGGATTGAGGGCTTACCTGGATTTGTGTAAGACATACTTTCTTGAAAGTATAAATCAAGGTACCTCTTATCCAGGGTTGTTGGATACCCTCCTCTTTGGTTTAAAAGAGTTTCTACTTGTTACATGTAGTGTTACTACTTTGTTTTCCGCTGTGCATTTGTATTGTTGAGGAATGTATAAATTTTATATACTTCCTTAAACATGTACTCTGATTTAGTTATATTCTATACGCTTTAACCTAGGATCTTAGTTGGTGTAAACTTTTGTTAAGTTTCATTTCTAGAATCACTTCTCTTTAATCAATAAAGATAATAGATCTTAGAGGTGTTGTGAATTTTGTTGATTACGCAAATGTTCTAAAGGAATTTTTAAAGTATACAATTCACCCCTCTTGTATTTGAGCATCTCATTACATATTCGATCCTACATTTGGTATTATAGAGTATATCATACTCAGACATACCATTATAACAATAGGTGGGGTGTTTAAATGGGAAAATATCATAAATCATCCCATTTTGGGTTTTAAAAATGGGAGGGCCTCCTGTCCACATGGTATTTCATGTTCATTTCGGTTGAATCTCTCGCCTTCTAACATGGTATCCCATAGATTTTGGGATGAAAATAGTCTCATTCTTATGCGATTCAATGTGTACATCCTCTTTAGTTTCCACCCTTGGATAATCTCTTATATTACTCTCTATGTTTTATCATTTTTACAGACTCGGTGATGATTATACAAAATAATAGTTGAATAAGATGATTATAAAGTGGATTTCATATGATTTACATTGAATGGATCCTGTAAAATTGTATTACCACTATCTCAATCTATTTTAGTAGCATTATGTAAGGACATTTATTTTTATATACTTTTTAATACAAATTTAATTATGTTAAAATTATAATTATGAATCTGTTATCAATATTTTCCCCAAATAAAGGTTTAGAGAACATTGTGGATCCTTTATATGCATTTAGTCACGATTCGAGTGTCAAAAGTTCTATCATTTTGTTTTATATTTCGTTTCAATATTAAATTTTCTTAGTTCATTTCTCACAAGTCCTAAAAAATCTCATTTTAGCTATTTCTTATTTTATAGTCTTCAAAGAGTACATAAATGGAAATTTAAATTATTATTGAATAAATTACCCAACATGATTGGCTATAGTGTGTAACATGGTTAACTAAAACAACATGAAATAGTACACACAGAACTAGTTTCAAAAATTTTTTCTTTACAAAGTGGCTTTAATACCATGTATAAAGTCTTTAAAATAATAAATCCATAATTATTAAAATTATAGAAAGGGTTTTTCATTCATGATTTTTAAATATATTTAAGTTTATAGTTTTACATATTCTATAAAATAATAACATAAAAAAATTTGATGCTTCCAAATAGTGTAAATTATTTTCTATAAAATCAATTACGCATTTTACACTCCTTATTCATTTTGGAAAGAGTTTCCTTACATAAAAAAAGTCTCATTTTCTTATGATTTTCCCATTAAACAATTCTTATATATCCATATGTCTGGTGTTAGATATTTTATTTTTTTAATGGGCCCTAAAAACTAAATATGGGATGTAAAAAAATATAGGAAATTGTATATTATATTAAAAACATGAAAATTTATAAGTAGGATTTCATTTCTATATAAAAAAAATCGAGATAAAAGAATAATTTACAAAGTCATTAAATAAAATTCATTGCACAAAACATTTTTCAAAAATGAAAAATGAAAAACCTTAATCAAGAAAATTACTTGGTGAAAATGAGAACTCAAGAAAACATATCCTTAAATCAATCATTTACCCTTATAAGAACATAAAACATTTATTTACTCATGGGTTCATCTTATTACCTCAAGAAAAAATCCCAATAAAAAAATATTCTTCATTGAATAACCTTTTATTAATCTTTGGTTGTTGTAACATTCCATTATTTTATGATGCCTTTCTCTTTAAATAGAATTTATTTCTACAATATCTTCACTTACAAGAAAAACTAATTTTAAACCAACTATGATATAAATATTATTATTTAATGTGATAACTATCACCCTCTTTGTTGTAGAGTTTCTATATAACAATCTTAATTATGATTTTTTAAGCATTAATAAAATGATTTATTTACTATTTTATCCTATAATAATTAAAATAAATCTATTTGAAGGTAAGAAGTGATTTTGTTTTAAAAATAGTTTTCATATATATATTTTGTCATTAATTTAAAAAATTAAATAAATCTCAATTGATTAATTATTTATATGAAATTTTTATACAACATATTGAAAAATATATTTGAACATTGATTTAATATTTATTACATGGTATGGAATTTAGTTAAACTATGTTTTAAACATTGAAATGCATTTTAAATAAAACAATTTTTTACTCTTTCACACACATATTTTAAAATTAATTTCTTCCACCAATTGAAATTAAATATTATAAAATTATTTAAATATTTACATTCTTAAAAATTAAGTTAACTTTATAAAGTAAAATTAATTTTTTTTTCATAATCAAAAGTATAAATATTAGAAATTTTCAATAATGGTAAAGTTTAAAACGGGTTTAATGGGTATTATCATAAAATATAAGGTTTAAACTATCATATAAAGTTGAAATAATTTTATTGGGGGATGGTATTTCAAACATAATATTCCTATATTTAAGTAACTGATATTCTTTAGCCACATTACTTGAGTAAGAAACTAATATATTTTAATATTTTGATAAATATATGTGTGGCATATCCCTCCAAAATAAATGGATTCCATATATTATCTATTTTTTAAACATAATGATACTTCCGTCTCTACCATGGAAAACCCTAATCCCCATATAACATGCCTATCCATTTCATGGGTTTCTTGGTTTTATCAAAATAATATCCTTTCGAGTCGTGAGGTGTAACCCAATGTTGGTTTCTCAACAAAGAGTTATAAATCATAATTGTGTACCTTCAGTTTTATTTCATCTTCTACCTCCTATAAGAAATTATCTATTAAATAATAAATAATATTTTATCTTAAAAATACTTTTTATGAAGATTTTTATGAACAATTTTTTTACCTCATTTATATCAAATATGAAATGAATGTATAACTGTGGTGTACTTTTTCACCAATACCTCCACATAAAGATATGATTAATTATCTATGAGCATCATTCAAATTTGAAAAAGTTGGTATGTCATTTATAACCATTTTCCAAATGTTTTATATGTTTTAAATTGGATGGTATTGGGGTGGCCATTTATAAGTAAGATGAGTGGAACTATTGTCATTTTTTGATAAGATTTAATCATACCAAGGTTATCATCCTTAAAAATGCCTCTAAAATAGAATATTAAAAAAAATGTGATATTGTCTAAATATGTCTATAAAATTTGTGTTGAAAAATTTGGTAAGGCATTTATAACCATTATCTTTTTAGTTAAACCTCTGGTAAATCAATTTTTACCTTATACAATATAAATAATTTTTATAGTTCTCAATATTAATTTTGGTCAAAAATCAATTTTCCCTCATTAGTAAATATAAATTATGAGTATTCTGAATATGTAATCCATTTTTTCAAATTAAATTCATATAGTTAGAAAATATTGATTGAAAATTAATCTTGTAGACATGGCAATCATGCAGGTTTTTAATGTGAAAATGTAAAAATAATTTAGTGTTTCTATATCTAAATTCATTATGAAAATGATTTAAATTACCTAAATTAGTTTAATCGATATAAAATAAAATTAATTTCTCTTCATATTAATTTAAATATTTTATATCATATTATTAATTATTTAATTTAAAATTTCAATTTCAATTAAAATTCCGCATTTTCATTATTCATCAAAAATTGAAACTTTTTGGAAAAATCTAAATAATTAACCATAGGATAATTTTGGATTTCTATTAAAAAATAATTTTATTTTTTCAAATAACAATTATAGAGGTTGTAAAAATTAATTTTAAATTATCTATTCATGGTGTGACGAAATATTCTTTTATAAGAAATGGATTTTTTTCATAAAAAATCTTTTTAAAGATTCATATTTTATTAATAATTAATAAATTAACAATAAATGTTTATAAACTATATATTTTTTGAGGTTAGTTAATAATATTTATAACTTTCATTCCAATTTATATGTGATCAATTCAATATTAAATAATAATATTAATGTTGTATTATTTTTCAGTAAAACTCATTATTTTCTGCAATCAAAGCTATGGAATAAACTCATTTTTGTGTGTAAGAGAATCAATAATTGAAATTAAATTTATTATAAAATTAATACATTGTAAAGTCTGTGGGTTTTTATTCTATCATAATATTTTTTTTTGTGTCATATGTAACATCCCAACATTAAGCAAGGTACATACCATTAAATCTTTAGTCCACATCCCTAAACTGACCTAGGGAATAGGATCCTGCGGTCTATTGTAGGTTTTGATCATTAAATAAACTTTTTCATTTTTGCACAGGATTATGAAAAACAATCCATTGTTCCCTGACATAATGTTTTGAGATAAAATTTATTAAATTGATTAAAATAAATAACATAAATTTAATGAATTAAAATTAAATGAAAAAGGAATAAAACTAAATACTAAAATAAAAACTTGTTAAAAGAAAAGTGAAAATAATTAAAATGGCATTAAACCGTTTTCTTTTTTTATTTCATTCCAACTTCACTTTTATTTTTTTATTTTAATTTTGTTTTTCCTTTTTTCTATATTTTATTTTTATTTTTTCTCCCCTATATTTCAGTCCTTTCATTCTTTTATTTTCTCCATCCTCTCTTCTCTCCATCTTCTCCTGTGCATCATTCCCCTATTAAGATGGTGCACTTCCCTCTTCCTCTAATTCAAAAGCCTTATGTACCTTTGATTCTCTTTTATTTTCAACACTGTTAGAATTGAAGTTAGGCTCTATATATGACTTATCATCCTCAATAATAATTTTTGGGTTTCATCCACTCTTCTTCACACAATATGGTGCAGAAGATTTTTTCCTGAAATTTGTATTTTTGTTCAATCCTCTAATTTCATCGGATTTTGGTAAAATAAAATGTATTTATGGGATCAGGGGTATACTAAGACTATTAGTTAAGGTTCCTATGATCATTCCCTTCATTTTCATTATTTTTTTTCACTTTTCACTATTTTTCGGCTCGTTGGTGCTTACCAACAAATCCTAAATTTTGTGTACTAATTTAATAAAACTATTTTTCTTTAATCTTTGTGTCCTTTGTTTTACTATAACTCATTCCAATTTTGTTTCCCTGTTGTTAGAAACCCTTTTGGAATGCCAGTAATATTTTCTTATTTTCCTTTGGCATTGAATCATTAAACTATCAATTACATGTGCAAGTGCGATAATTTGGGTGGATGTTCTAAATTGAATAAATTGTTTAGGATGAACCGTAAACCATGAATTTGGGTTTCCTTCGAATTTGTTCATCCTAAATAATTGTTTTTATAATCCTTGTCATGATTTTCTATTATTAAATGTCATTTTCTCTACTTACCCTGATAAAGTTATAGTTTTATTTAATATTGTGTTATTATTATTAACTTTGAGTGATAGGCATGAATAATTAGTATGCATTTGGCATGAAAATATTATTTGATGGGTTTCAATCATTAATTATTACACTGTGATATATATACATATATATTTTTTAAATGAAATCAGACTAAGGAGAGAACATGGGTACCTTTATAAGAACCCATACTTGGAATCTCCGTGCTCGATAGGTTACCACACAACACTTCGATAAGGTGATGTTTAGTCTCTCTAGGAAACATCTTTCCCCTGAGTTTTTAATATATTGTTAGGTGATACAAGTTCCCTAAGAGGGAGCTGATGAAATAATCATTGGAAAATGGCTAAACTATTCCACGCTTGATACTTTGTCCCTTACGGGCGGTACTCGGGACAAAATCACAGTAACTATACCATGACAAATACATGGAATTTTAAAAGGATTTACATGTACATGATCATGGAATTGGATCTAATTTAATGGATGTACCGTAGTGATACCTTAGGGATGGGCACAGACTCCACCTCCTAATTTTTAAATTTTAATATATGTGCTTGTGATTTATTTATTGATAATGTATAGAGTTTTTGTATGCATAGTGATACCTCTCTTGTGGATTTGGTGTTCCTGGTGTTGGCATATGGATTAAACCCAAGCCAACGCACAAACATAAGGGTATTCCCTTATCTTGGGTCTATAGTTTTACTTAAGACTTGTGGTATATATTATGCTTTACCATGAATCTAATTATGGTATCTGACTCATGCCGAATAAAGTGGTACGTGATGAGTATCCGTTTAGGGACATAGACCAAGTTACAATTATTTTTTCTTTATTCAAATTTCTTTCATTTTTTATATATGGCACACTATTATTTTTCAATAGAATGAAATAGAAAATTTTAGACATGGTTGGTGCTGACCTACCAAGATTACATCTCACACCTAACTATTGAATAGTTTGGTACATGAGTAGACTTTATGTTCACATGTATGGATATTGAGAAGTGTTCTCTCCTCATGCTTGATTGATTTGCTATTTTGGATGGAGATTTGGTGGTTTAAGGACCGAGGAAATGTTCGTGATGCTCTGTGGTAGTTTTTCTAGTCTTCTATAAGTTTCATTGACATACTGTCTATGCATGTACCTTGTAACTCTATCACATTGATTTATTTAATTTTGGAATCATACATTTACATCACCATGGTTTCTATTATAACTGTTCATCTTCAACAGTTATTATTTATTCTTTTGGGTTCTTTATCTTCTTCTACTACAGACTGCTTTTTCTATATGCTTCTGATACTTGTTCAAATATTATTTTCCACTGTATAATTCCCCCTCCTATGAGGGGATAGTCTCCCCAATGAATCACCAAAGGCCCTTGATACTTTTCATCAGCTTATATCATTTGGGAAGGTACTCTTGAGGTCTTGTGGCCCACCATCTCAGGGCCCAATTTAGTTGTACATGGGGAGGGATGCTAAAAAATTGTATCAAAGGAAAGTATTTTTTCCCTTTTGTCTTACTATTTGGGATCGATAGGAGATTGGGATATATGAATTTAGAATATAATTTCCTCCCCATGTCCTAACACTAGTAGACAGAAAGCAAATAAGCCAAGTACCTCACAAACCTCTACAGAGCAAGCCGAATTAAAGAATAAGATGATGACATCTGCTTCTCCCATCCAGGAAACATTTGGAAAGTAGGACAACAATGACTTATCTACACAAACAGATCCAACCAACACACTTTCTACCCACCCAACTGATTCTTAGACATAGAAACAATTTGTTGAAGCTGCCCACACAAAGGGACCATTTTGTATTGTTAACAACCCTTTACCATCAACTGTTGTTACACAAAAACAGATTGATGAACCTGCCTGCACAAAGGGATCTATTTGTAAACTGGCTCCCTTTTCCACCAAGCTTACGTCTAAATCCTAGGATATAACTCCCAATGTCCCTACCCGACACTACCCATGCAACCTTCTGTATATACCAAGAATGAAAATTCTCAAAAATACCATCCATTTGGAATGGCTACCAGGTCAATGACCTTGGCCTCCAAAAAGAGAGGGGGCAGCCCCACCAAAAATAGTTTAATGAATATATTATTCTGGAATTGTCAAGGAATTTCCAACCATGACACTCTAAATGTTCTTTAATGATTTATCAGCACACACTCTCCTAAAATTATCGCCATTGCTGAACCCAAAATCAAATTTAATTCTTGATCACATCAAATCCCATATGGGTACTCATTCCTTGGACCCTGTAATAATGGCACACATACTGAATCTCTATGGATCCTTGCTCATTTATCCTTACAGAATGATACGTTACATTTCTATTCTAGTCAAGATATTACTTCCCAATTAATTTTTGATAACACACAGGTTTCTTCTAAAATTGTCTATGCCGGTAACAGCTATCAAGTGAGGATAGAACTTTAGAAGGATATCTCAAAACTCAAGGACAATATTAGACATCTGTGGTTTATCTGAGGTGATATCAATTTTATCTTATCATCCAGTGAAAAACTTGGACCTGCCCCTGCCTCTATTTCCACTCAGGAATTTAAGGCCTGTATTGAACAGAACAACCTTACAGAGGTTAATATTTTAGGTTCTAAATTTACATGTTATAGAAAACATTACAACAGAAGTGTTTCTAGCAAACTAGACAGATCCTTCTCCAACTCACTTGCTCTTGAAAAATGGGATAACATATCTAGTATTACTTTGGGGATGATTGCTTCTGATCATCACCCCATTCTCCTCTCCTTATCTTTTCATAAGATAATCACAAGGGCCCCTTACAAATATAGCAACGCTTGGTCCTCTAACCCTGAATGCATTAAAGTTATTCAGACCACTTGGGAAAAGATGTTGGGCCAAACCGAATCATTTTCTTGCCCGATGAAGCTTAAAATTTTAAAACAAACCCTCAAAAGCTGGTGCAAAACCAAATCTTCAGAAATAGATGACAACATCAATATTTAGGAAGCTCAACTAAATCAACATCATATTGATAATGCTTCTTCAAGTTTTGATCAGAATTCACAACATTAAATCAACATCTCTTCTAAGCTAATTTCCTTACTCAATCTCAAAGATAATATTAAGAAATTCTTTTTAAAGACAATTGGACCAATGATTGGGAAAGAAACACAAAATTCTATAATTCTCTTCATAGGATCAGAAAAGCCTATAGACCCCTTGACTTCCATATAAAGGGAAATCAAATTATGGAAAATGAGGAAGACATAGCCAACTTCCTTATCTCTCACTTCCAATATAACTTCAATGGGGATAATATTGATAAATATTTATAACCTGATATCATCCTCAATCATGTTACCGAGGAAGACAACTTTATTCTTAACATCATACCCTTATACCATGAAATTAAAGACACAGTTTTCAGCCTTAACCCAGATAGTGCTCCTGGACCCGACGGTTTTAATAATGGACTCTATCAACAACATTGGGATATCTTACAGAAAGACGCTTGCTGTTTGGTCAAAGAATTCTTCTCCAATGTCATTCTTCCACACGGTCTAAATTCTCAATTCCTCGTGCTTATTCCCAAATTTTAAAATGCTGATGAGATTCAAAACTTCAGACCTATTTCTCTCATCAACTCTTTTTTTAAAATCATCACAAAACTAATCTCTAACAGAATGAACTTGATCTAGAATAAAATAATATCCTGGAATCAATTTGGCTTCATAAAAGGAAGATCTATACAAGACTGCATTTTCCTTGCCTCTAAAATCACAAATCTTCTTAATAAAAAAAGTAGCGGTGGAAATGTAGCTATTAAGCTGGATATCACAAAAGCCTTTTCTATCATTGATTGTAACTTTATATACAAAGTCCTTTTACACGTCGGCTTTAATAATATTTTTATAAACCGAATAAAGGTATTATTCAACTCGGTTCACATTTACATTCTTTTAAATGGTTCTCCTAGAGGTTACTTTAAGTGCACCAAAGGTGTCAGGCAAGGGGACCCTCTCTCAGCGATTTGTTTTTCCATTGCGGAAGACAATTTTAGTAGGCTTATATCCTTAGAGGCTAATAAAAGATCCCTTAAATCCTTTGTAGCCTCTAGGAATGTAAATGCACCCACACATCTCATTTATACGGATGACATTATTCTATTTACTCAGGGTGAAAAAAAAATTATTAATCTTAAAGATATTATTTTACACTACCAAGAAATTTTCAGCCATCACATTAACTGAATAAATCCTCCATCTTTTTTAGCAAAGAGTTCCCCATGGACAGGAAAAATAACATTTTTAATATTCTAGGCATCAAAGAGGGCTCTTTTCCCTTTAAGTACCTAGGAGTGCCTATTTTCTAGGGTAGACCTAAGGCCAATCATTTCTCCCACATTGTGAATAATACCTTTCGTCACCTATCCTCCTGGAAAGGTAAGACCCTTTATATGGCTGGAAGGATTTGTTTGGTCAAATCTACGATTGTTTCGAAACTAGTCTACTCTATGGTGGTTTATAAATGGCCTAAATGTCTTTTAAATCGCAATAATAATGCTATTAAAAACTTTGTTTGGACTGTGAACATTTCAGAGAGAAAGATTGTGACCATCCCTTGGACCACTTGTTGCAAACCGGTTGACAAATGGGGGATTGGCATCAAGAACATTGCTAAATTCAATGAGGCTCTTGAAGCCATACATACATGGAACATCATTTATAATACCTCTACCTCTATGGATTTCCTAATGGATCGCTTCCTGGAAAAACTCAAAAGCAATTACTCTTTTTCTCTAAAATCATTTATATGGCTCTCCATCAAAAGATCTTTCATCTCCATCATGACTAATTCTAGATGGATGGACAACAAGGAATCTAAACTAAAATTTTGTCTTGATAATTGGACTGGTGCTCCCTTGATTTCACTGTTAGAAAATAACTATGACCCTCCGAATCACCAAGATACCATTGAATCTTTCAATACTTCTTCAAACATTTCCCTTCCAAGAATATAACCCAAATTGTAGACAATTATCACTATACTTCCACTAATGATATCATACTTTGGGAACCTTATCATAATGGTGTATTGAACTCCAACGATTTTTATAAACACCATTTCCATAATGTTGATAGCAACTACACCTGGGTTGCTAACTTTAATGAAGCCTGGATCAAACCTTTTAGATTTACTCTTATCTGGTGCATTTCTCATCATAAAATACCCACTGATAATTGTTTTCAAAAATCCGGGATTTCCCTATGTTAAAAATTTGTATGTGCAATCAGCATATGGAAGAAATTAACCACCTTTTTCTATCATGTGATACTGCTTCTGCCCTTTGGAACTATATTCTTGACATGTTTGAGTGCAGGTGGATTTCTTTTGACAGCATTAACATGCAGATTCAAAGATGCACAGAGTGGTCTACCTCTAAGAAAATCAAAAACCTTTCGCTCACAGCTGTTGCAAAACTTCTTCACGTCATCTGGTATGGCAGAAATGATTTGATTTTTCGTACTAATTCTTTCAAAATCAATGCAGGTAAAATGAAAATTGTAATGGCCATTCAAGATGCAGCTTTAATCCAAAATGACACTTACAGTTCTTCGGTCAGAGACTTTGAAACTCTCAGGTGTGTCGAGGTCAAGGGGAATTATCCTCGTCCCCAATATACCATTAATGTTTTATGGACCCCCCCCCCCCTCTTCCAGGTTGGTTCAAAATAAATGTGTATGGCGCTTCCAAAGGCAATCCGGGACCAGCAGGTTATGGAGTATTTTCAGAAATCACATGGACCAGGTTCTTGGATGTTTCTATGGATAATACGGCCTTTCTACTTCTCTTGAAGCTGAGATGATTAGCGTTATACACGACATATCATTTTCTAGAATTCACAATTGGAACAATATATGGATTGAGAGTGATTCTACAACAATCATCTAAGCAATCTGGAATGACACCACTCAGCTTGCTTGGCTTCTCACTTCCCGATGGACATATTACTTGAACTCTATGGTTGGCCTAAACTTTATCTCCACACATATATATCGGGAAGCCAACCGTATTGATGATGCACTTGATAATATTGGTGTTAGCCACGAGCTTCTTTGGATGGATGACATCCCCTCTGATCTCATCCCCATCTATGATAGGGATGTCTGTAAAAACCCCTACATCAGACTCGTGTAATCCTCTCTTTATCTACCCTCCTTATTTTTCTTAATAAAAGTTACTTTTACCTCTAAAAAAATATGAGTACCATTGTGTTCAGTTGTAATATATTACAATAATTTTTTATGTCATAAATATAATGTTTCTATATTTCATACTGATTAATCTAAGACCTCTTATCATTTTTATCTTAACCCATCTCTGGGATCGGGTTATATATTGTTTAAAACACAGACGCAGAACGTGTTCCCACTATCAATTATTTTGTGTTCCAAACAATATATTTCATGTTTAGATAGGCCTTACAACTTTTCTTTTCTTAATGAAGCTTTAAATGTTTTCCTCGTCTTCCATAGAATATCTTCTAAGTTGGGCATTTTAAAATTAGAGGACAATGTCATTGTGTCGTCTTCATTTCATACTCTAGGAGAGTAGTGATGAGCACATTGCAGAGTTAGTGGGTCCAGAACCTCATATATTTCCACTTATAGAGCCTCCTCTAGTGCCTCCTATGGTATATCCTCCTAAACATCCATTGGGAACTAAAACTCAGTTCATGGATAATCTTCTTAGTTTCATATAGTCATTTCAAAGTGTTCCCAGGCCTTCCTTAAATATGGAAGAGCTTACCATGGAAATTCAGAGGTATCATCCTCCCACATTCTCAAGGGATTATGGTACCAATTTTATACTGTGATGGATAGATGTCATGAAATCCACATTAAACCATCTTGATATTCTTCTATAATGTTGGGTAAAACTTATTGATTGTATGCTTCATGACTCCTCCAAGAATTGGGGGATTCCATTTCTCTGGCAGACCAACCTCAAGACTTGTTTTGGGTAGAATTCCAGACAGATTTTTATGATAAATTATTTCCACAGACTATGATATCATATAATTATATATATTTCTTACACCTTCAGCAGGTATCTATGATAGTGTTAGAGTATTATACTTGCTTCAATGAGCTCTAGAGTTTTTCTCCATCTATGATCCGTGAAGCACATATGGTTGTGAGGATCTTTGAGGTTGGACATTGGTATTCTATTTTCTCATAAGTGAACTTATTTCCACTGTCTAAAATTAAATATATCATGAATTATGCCATAATTAAATAATGAAATCTCATAGAAGATGATCTTGTGAGCCCTGACGGTCTAGTTATAAGGTAGGGTGATGGTTCTTCAGGTAGTAAGAAGCATCATTTTGTGGGTTCACATGGGAAAAATTCTATAAAAATGAAACATAATACTAGTATTTTTTTGGTTCATCAGTGCGGTAGGTATTAGATCTATGGCTCTATGTTAGGATGGTTGTTCATTTTCCACTAACCAATCAGGCTGAGGTAGTGGAGGATTTGGCTGAGGCAATCATGTTCCAGAACACTAGTGTCAACAGAGTAGTCCTACTCCGTATAGTGAGGAGTAACACCCCAAGATTTCATAGTATATTACTTCTTCAAAGTAATTCAATAACTTCCACTACACCCAACACCAAGTTCAAGTGCATAAAGACTTACCGAACTATCCCATCAAAAGTGGTTTTGAATAGTATTAACTAAAATTTGAGTTTTATATAATAATTATAATTTTAGAATCCATATTATGAGTTTCTTAGACATAATATAAGAACAAATTCAATTTTTCAGTTAAAAGAAGTATTTTTAAAAAAATTCAATTTTACCGCCTTTTAATGGAGATCCTTCTTAAAATCAAATATTTGACAATTTTATATATTCAATTTGAAAAAATAAACTTCTTATTTAGATTCAGGAAAAAAAATTTAGTTTCGATGAATTTTTTATGTTTTTCTGATAACTTTCATATTTGGGTGAATAGTGAAAAATACTTAATTTTTACTAAAAACATATTTTTTAATAAAAATAATTTATAGTGATAAATTATAAATTTTAGTGGTTTTAAAGTATAATTAGATTATATTTTTACCATTTAATCCAATTTAGGTCATTGGACATAATTTCACATTTACACTAGAAATAAGCAAATGTCAATATTTTGATAGTTATTATTTCTTAAGAACACACTTTTTGTTTTGACAACGGGAATTAATTTTAAATTAATTTCTGCCACATCAGTGTTTTGAATTTATGAAAATGGATTTCATATTTAGAATTGGGAGGTCCAAATTGGGAAAATAGGTAACTTTTGTTTTAGAAATTTTGAAAAAAAAATTCGGTAAATATTTTATTTACCATGGTTAATGTGTAAATCCGGTAAATAAGGGTAAAAAAATAATATTATAATAATATTAAATTATCTTAAAACGTGTCCTAATCATAATGGATCATTAATCTACGACCATGGGCATATTTGTGTAGATTTTGGGTCCCCATGGAGCCACTTTTATGTGATAATGACACTATATATTAATTAAGTTAAAGTAAATACAAAAATGACATAAGCATATTTCTTTTAGAAAAACTATTTTTACATAGGGTTATATATGTTATATTTTTTACTATAAATGTTAATTATTAAGATAAGAATATTTACTATATAATGGTATTTTATTTATAATTTTTAGACATTGAATAAATAAATTTATTTATGACACAATAATGATGTAGTATTTTCATTATCAATGAAAGAATCAAATAATTGGTATTATAAATGTTAAAATAAATATAATTTGAAAGTTCTTATGACATCCAAGAATTTAATTGGTTACTAAAACATGTCATGGTTTCTTAAATGAATATTTTTTGAATTAATAAAGTTTTTAAGACTTTATCAAAAATCAATTATTAAATAGTGTCAAAAATCGACATAAAATAGTTTTTAAAAAAATATTATATTATTAATTAATATTGTATTCCTAAAAATAACGGGTTAGGCCAAAAAACATATATAATGATATTTTTATGATTAATGGACCACTTTGAGGTCTCTTGGAGGTATATAGTATGTTTATTAACTATATAATATAAAAATACAAAGAGACATGGTAAATGTCAAACTATTTAACTAAGAGTTAAATAAGAATAATAAAGTTAATATTGTGACCCAAACCTGTCTAAAACCTATTCTTTGAGTGGTTATCGACCTATCCCCACCTTATAATTTAAATAATCCCTTTTGGAGCCATTATAAACCGAAAATTAGTTTATTATAAAATAATATTTGTAGCGTTTCCTAAGGTGCCCCTCACCCCTCTTATACAAGGGCACTCTCCCTTCTCTTTAATTCACACCTTCAAAGCCTTTTGTATCAGTCAAACTCGGCCCAAATACCCTCTCAACGATCATAAATTTATCTTATAGGCCATACTTTAGTTAGAAATCCAACCTAAGGAGCCCTTTTTATCAAATAAAAAAAGAACCCGAAGAAGAGGTAAATATCTCACCACCTTTTTCAAGTTTTTTTCTTCTTCCACTTCTTCATTATTTGTTATTTCTATTCTAAAATAAAAAATCAAGTATCTTATATATACTGTGATATTATTTTAAATATTTTACAACCAAATTCAATATTCTTTCCAGCCTTTGACTAACATGTCACCAAACGTGCGTACATACGGCTTACCATATCCACATCAAGGTGTGATTGTTATTCAATACATTATTATATGGATGGGTATAATAATGATGTGTAATTGATGTAAATATTAAATATAACATGATAATGATTCTGTATATATGATATACCATCCAATTATATATTATTTTAATATCAAAAGAATGATATTTTCGCGCGTGCGTACGTACGGATTGTCGTCTCCACGAATGCGATGAGATTCATTGCCCATCATATCCATTCAAGAATAATTCTCATTTGATGATTAAAAATAATATTTAGAGACATGATATCATTCTGGATACCAATAAGATACATCACATCCATAACAAATATGGCTCACATAACAAAGAATATAATGGAAAATGAATCTGTTAACACCCGAAACGATGGTAATACTAAGATATTATTAACAAATCAATGTCTAACGATCATATATGATATATTATTGATGTATATGATTATTTAATAATTAAATAAAAATTATTTAACCATTATATAGGAGTTTAACCTACCCTCGACCAAGGAAAAAGTACAAGTAAGGGATTTCTTATCTCACTTTTAATTCCGTGAGATTTCCATTGTTCACCACTTATTTATTGCATGTGGTGTCTGTACTACCCATGATTGTATTCATTGTGTAATATACTATAATTGATGAATATTTAAATCATCAGTGTATGATCCTTCTTTCATGGGTGTATGTTTCGTAAGTTACCAAATTGATAAGGGAATTTGAAATTTCAATTTCCACTAATTCGGCTTTACGCATACTTCATTGATTATTTTACTCCAAAATTATGTGTGGAATCACTATTCATTTTCTTATGTCATAATTTCCACCCCCATTTCTATGGATATACTTTTTATACACATAATCACTCCATTGATAAATTCTCAAGTCATCGATATGAACTTTATAAGAGTAATTTTAACTCAATCTCCATTTGTTGAGTTAAATATCCTATTAAATGGTGTTGTTTTTACAAGAATTTGTGTGAATATCCTCTGATTATTTTACATTGAATATAAAATCAGATTGAGTGTATTTATATTTTTCACACATAATTAGGTTGTTGATTTATCCTTAACCTAATGATACAGTCTTTATAAGATATTTCATCTCAATTTACATTCCATTGAGATTTCTTTGTTGTTATACAGCAAATCACTTTTATATGGTGTATGTAATGTACTTTTACATATTATATCATGAATCCATTTATTATCATGATATTAAAAAGCTTTGATTACCTCAACTATTTTTATTCAACTGTATCTCTTTTGGTTAGTAACTCTAACTGAAATCTCATTTTAAATGTTATAAAGATTTATTATTCTAAATCTTTCTCATTGATGTCCATGTTTTAAAAATAGTTTTAAGGATTTATTTATATGGAAATTAATGTTTTAAAATTAAAATTCCTCTTTAAAGTTTCAAAGTGGTATGGGAAACATTGATTAAAAAATCTATTTTAAATGGCTTCTTGACAAATAGTGTGACTTTTAAATGATTTCAAGAAAAAGGGGGATACTTATATCTAATAGTTTTGATGAAAATTTTAATCTATGTCAATATCCTTCATTATTCCTGATTGAGGTTAATCTGTTGCAATACAATCTTCCAAATTTTATTTAATGACTTATGTTTGACTGTGGATGTGCTATTTTTATACCATTCGTCGTTTGTGGATAAATTATTGACATTTCGTATGATAGTTTTAATACGAATGTTTATGTTATGTTTCAAACTTTTCATATGAGGAATGCATTATACATAGTAATTGATTGGTGGAGCCCTCTACAGCTCCTTGATGCATCAGTAGGTCTCATGTGAGAAACTAGTGTCTTGCAACAAGGCCTTGACAATATCTTAATTATAGTCTTGGTATAAGGCCTAGAATATATGGTTATGATAGTCTGACATTTTGCATTCCATCATTATGAAAGTGGTTATTGATATTGCATGTGATTATTCAACTAGTAGAATATCTATGTGAGTAAGTAAATGGCATTATTTCATTTTATGTTTTCCATATTATGCAGAAGTTTCTATTTAAAAGGATTTTGTTTTAATTATAAATTGCCTTAAATGTTTATGCTTATTTATGAATGTTTCCACTATATTCTTATCCTTACTGTGCATCTGAACTCACCACTTTCTATGTTTAATTTTTCCCAGAATGTGAAGAAGTATTTTATTACTTACCAGTAGGGATAGTCTGAGGGGATATGAGTGATTTCTATGAAAATAATGTTTTTTTAGTTTTTCATTTTATTATGTAATGTAAGACTTATGAATGTATCTAGTGTTTCCAAGGCTACTAAAATAATTGTTCTTTAGAGACTTGATCTTTTGTGATCATGCCAATGTTATGTAATAATGAACCCACTCTGGGTTACTGGGTTCGGGGATTTATAGTTGGTATCAGAGAAAGTTTAGTAAAAACCTTGGAAACTAGATTTGGATAAACTTTGATTAGAGCAGATAGACCTATTATGGGCTTTGAGGATTAGTATTGAAGAAATTCCTAGAATTTTGGTATTGTAGAGATTTTGTGAGTTTTACAAGCAATAAATCTCTATCTATATACGAGCAGGTAGAGGTGGATCTAGGACAGATGTGCCTAGGGGTAAAACCTGAAAACACCGCTTTGAGCTAGACTGAAACGGGAATTGGTGCACGACAACGGGCCTTGCTGCACTTTTGGTTACGACACTCCTGGGGGATATGCTTAGGATAATTATCATTTTCTTTACGAACCATTATGAAGGGTTTATGAGTATATACTTCCTCAAAGAAAACATATTTATGATTATAGATTATATCCATAAACTGTTCAATTTATGTTAGGTATTTTACATGTTTGGAATTATTCATTGCAATTCATAAACTGACCTAGTTTATTCTATTGTATAAAAATGGAGCCCAGTAGAAGGAATGTGAACTCCAATAATATGTATTATACAAAGAGTAAGAAGGATCATATCTTTCACAGTATTAAGCCAACATTTAGAAGGGAAATAGTCTCCCATGTATTCTCAACATAGGAAGAAATAGTATCATGTGTTATTAAGATAAGTAATGAATTCTATGAGTCATATGGATTTAATGTAAATCCAGAGAAGAAAAGGATGGTTTAGAGGAAGATCGAGAAAGGGAAGAGGGGAAAGAATAATTTTCTTATATGTGCTAACTGTGGAAAGAATCAACTTAGTAAATGCTTTAAGGTAATGAGAGTTTCTTTTAAGTGTGGAGAAAAAGGACACCAAGTACATGATTGCAAGGGTAAAAAAAAGGTTTCAAATGTACAATGATTCATCTGCAAGTATTTGGGACACTACGTGAATCAATGTCCTAGTCATAAGAGTATGCTTCAAATGATGCTATTGGATAATAATCAAGTTATGATACTAATACATATGAATAGAAATGACTAGTGATCTTATGTTGTTATTAAAGAATTATGTCATTTCAGTGTTGTATAAATGATGTACAAGTTATATGAATTATGAAAATAAATAAGGATTGTACTGTAGTACTATTTCATTGATGATTTGAGATTATATGGTACAATGAAAAGTGACTCAACATCAAGTTAAACGTTTTTGAAAATACCTGGTAGAAGGAAAGATAGAACTTAATATGGTCCTGATACTAAGGTTGTAATTTTGGAATAAGAGATGGTTGATTTTGATAAATTATATTTGATATTATTGAATACATTGGAACTGATTAATGATTTGTATATTCCATAATTATTGGAGTTTACAACATTTTTGGATACAAGGAGTATATCTAGTGTTCTATAAGGAATAAGGGAGAATGAATGTAATCAATAAGGTTTTATGGTAGTTCAGTATGTTATTGTGTTTTAAAATAATACATGATGAAAGTATTAACATGTTATTACATGGAAAAAAAGATCTTCATTATGTTTACCTTCCTTATAAATTTTGGACTGTGAGTTTGGATAGAAGTATTTGGGATAAGTCAAAAGGTTGGAATGGATTATATTTGACAATGTATACTATTGTTTATTTTAAAGCATTTCTAAAGATTATTTTTGGATTATTATAAAAAAGACAACCTAGAGGTCGGGCGACAACCCATCGCATTCGGCAAGGCAGCGAGACTAGAACCTGCAACCGAAGGGTGACCAGGGTGAATCACCTACCACTGGCCTATGTGATGTCCTGGTTTGTATAATGTTGTTTTTTTTAAAGTTCTAATAGATGAATTATAAATTCATTTTTTAACCCTATACGATTAGGATAAATAGAATATTTTTAAGCTCAATTTTCTTATAGAGTGAAATATGAGTTTGTGTTAGAAATTAGTTAAAGGATGTAACTATACTTGTCATGTATAATTTTTTTATCCTATGAAGGAATTAATCCTTAAACTTTTGGGAAGGGATATTAAATCCAAAAATGTGTTATCCTAATACCTTATGTTTTGTTGAACGGATGATATTTTAAGTCATAATAGATTGATGGCATTGAGGCCCTCAATTTTACACTTTTTTGTGATTGATGAACTCAATCTTTCCCTATAAATAGTTAAGTTTTTCCTATAATTATGTGTCTATAATTGACACCATTGATGTCCTATCTGAAAAAATAATTTGGTGGTGACTTTCTCATTTCCCTTTCCCTCTTCTTAAAACTAAAATTTATTAACCCTATTTCTGGTGTAGGTTTTTCAGAAAGGTGTTTTCTATTTTCAACCTTTTATTTTCATAGAACAATTTCAAATTTAGAGGATTCAATTTATTGAAGTAGGGGAAAATGTAACACCCCAATATTTCATAGTACGTTATTTCTTCAAAGTAATTCAATAACTTCCACTACACGTAACACTGAGTTCAAGCGCATCACGACTTACCAAACAAGCCATTGAAAAGTGGTTATGAATATTATTAACTAAATTTTGAATTTTATATAATCCTTATAATTTTAGAATCCATGTTTTGAGTTTCTTATAAATTATATAAGAACACATTCATTTTTTAGATAAAAGAAGTATTTTTCAAAAAATGAAAATTTACCACCTTTTAAGGGAGAAACTTTTTAAATAAAATATTTGACACTTTTATATATTCAATTTGACAAAATAAACTTCTTATTTAGAATTAGGACATAAAAATTTATTTTCAATGAATTTTTGATGTTTTTCTGATAACTTTCATATTTGGGTGAATAGTGAAAAATATTAATTTTTAACTAAAAACATCTTTTTTAGTCAAAATAATTTATAGTGCTAAATTATAAATTTGAGTGGTTTTAATGTATAATTATATTATATTTTTACCATTTAATCCAATGTTGATCATTGGACATAATTTCACATTTAAACTGGATATAAGCAAGTGTCAATCTTTTGATAGTTATTATTTCTTAAAAACACGCTTTTTGTTTTGACAACAGGAACTAATTTTAAATTAATTTCTACCACTTCTATGTTTTGAATTTAGAAAAATTGGTTTCATATTTAGAATCGGGTGGTCCAAATTATGTAAATAAGTAACTTCTATTTTTAGACATTTTGAATAATTACTTCAGTGAATATTTTATTTACTATGGTTTAAGGGTAAATCTGGTAAATAAGAGGAAAAAATAATATTATAATAATATTAAAATACCCTAAAACATTTCCTAATCTTATTGGTTCATACATATCTGACCATGTTCCTCTTTGGGTCGATTTTGGGACCCCATGGAGCCACATGTAAGTGATAATGACACTTTATATTAATTAAGTTAAAGTAAATACAAAAATGACATAAGCATATATCTTTTAGAAAAACTATTTTTACATAGGGTTATATATGTTATATTTTCTACTATAAAAATTCATTATGAATATAAAAATATTTCCTACATAATTTTATTTAATTTATAATTTTTATAAATTGAATAATTAAATTTATTTATGACACAATAATGATGCAGTATTTTCCTTATTAATGAAAGAATCAAATAATAGGTATTATAAATGTTAAAATAAATATTATTTAAATGTTTTAATGATATAAAATAATTTTATTGGTAACTATAACATTTTATGGTTTCTTAAAATAATTTCGTTCTAATAAATAAAGTTGTTAAGACTAACAAAAATCTATTATTAAATAGTGTCAAAATTGACATAAAGAGTTTTTAAAACAAATATTATATAATTAATTGGTATTCTATTCCAAAAAATCAATGGTTCGGAAAACGGACTTTTATAATGATATATTTATCATTAATGGACCACTTGGGGGTCTCTTGGAAGTATATAGTATGTTTATTAACTATATAATATAAAAATACAAAGAGACATGGTAAATGTCAAACTATTTAACTAAGAGTTAAATCAAAAAGATAAAGTTAATATAGTGACCCAAAGCTATCTAAATCCTATTGAATGAGTGGTTTTCGACATATCCCCACCTTATCCTGTAAATAATTTCTTTTGGAGCAATTATAAAGCGAAAATGATTTTATTATAAAATAACATTTCTAGCTTTTCCGAAGGTGCCCCTCACCCCTATTATAAAAGGGCACTCCCCTTCCCTATAATTCACACCTTCGAATCCTTTTGGATCAGGAAAAATCTGATCCAATACCCTCTCAACTATCCTCCCTTCATCCTAGAAGCCTTAATTTAGTTATAAATACAACCTATAAATCCATTTTGATCAAATCGAAAGGAATAACCTGAAGAAGAGGTAAATATCTCCACACCTCTTTCAAGTTCTTTTCTTCTTCCACTTCTCCATTCATTGTTATTTCCATTATAAAATAATAAATTCAGTATCTTATATGTAATTTTATGTTATTTTAAATATGTTACAACAAAATTCATTATTCTATACATCCTTTGAATAACATTTCACCATACGTGCGTACGTACGACTTACCGTCTCCACGTCGTGGTGTAATTGTTATTCAATACATTATTATTTGTATGGGTATAATAATGTTGTGTAATTGATGTAAATAATAAATATAACATGATAATGATTTTGTATATATAATATACCATCCAATTATATATTATTTCAATATCAAAATAATGATACTTTCCCTCGTGTGTACGTACGGATTACCGTCTCCACGAACACGATGAGATTCATTCCCCATCGTATACATTCAAGACTTATTCTCATTTGATTATTAATAATAATTTTTAGATACATTATATAATTTTGGATATGAATATGATACATCCCATCCATAACAAATATGGCTCAAATAAAAAAGAATATAAATGAAAACAAATCTGTTACACCCGAAACGACGATAATACTAAAATATTATTAATAAATCTATGTTAAAAGATCATATATGATATCATATTGATCTATATGATTCTTTTATAATTAAATAATAGTTATTTAACCATTATACTAGAGTTCAACCTACCATAGTCCAAGAAAAAAGTACAAGTAAGTGGTTTCTTATCTCACTTTTAATTCCGTGAGATTTCCATTGTTCACCACTTATTTATTGCATGTGGTGTGTGTACTGCCCATGATTGTATTAATTGTGTAATATATTTTTATTTATGGATATTTACATCATAATTGTATGATCCTTCTTTAATGGGTGTATGTTTCGTATGTTACCAAATCGATAAGGGAATTTGAAATTTCAATTTCCACTCATTCGACTTTACGCATACTTCATTGATTATTTTACTCCATGATTATGTGTGGAATCAATATTCATTTTCTAATGTCATAATTTCCACTCCGATTTCTATGTATATAATTTTGATACACATAATCACTCCATTTATAAATTCTCAGGTCATCGATATGAACATGATAATTGTAATTTTAACTCAATCTCCATTTGTTGAGTTAAATATCCAATTCAATGGTGTTGTTTATACAAGAATATGTGTGAATGTCATATGATTTATTTACACTGAATATCCAATAATATTGAGTGTATTTATATTTTTCACAAATTATTATGTCAGTGATTTATCCTTAACCTAAGGATACAGTCTTTATAAGAGATTTCATCTCAATTTACATTCCATTGAGACTTCTCTGTTGTTATACACCAAATCACTTTTATATGGTGTATATAATATAGTTTGAAATAGTATATCATGAATAAAGTTATTATCAAGATATTACAATGTTTTTATTACCTAAATTATTTTTATTCAAGTGTCCCTCTTTTGGTTAAGAACTCTAACTAAAATATCATTTTAAATGTTTTAAAGATTTATTATTCTAAATACTTCTCACTAATGTCAATGTTTTAAAAATGGAATTAAGGATTTATTTATAGGGACATTAAAGTTTTAAAATTAAAATTCCTTTTAAATGTTTCAAAGTGGTATGGGACACTTTGATTCAAAAATCTATTTTTAAATGGCCTCTTGTCAAATAGTGCGACTTTTAAATGATTTCAAGAAAAAGGGGGACATTTCTATCTAATAGTTTTGATGAATATTTTAATCTATGTAAATATCCTTAATTATTCTCTATTGAGGTTAATATATTGCATTACAATCTTTCATATTGTAGTGAATGAGTTATGTTTGACTGTGGATGTGCTATTTTTATACCATTCATGGTTTGTGGATAAATTATTGACATTTCGTATGCTAGTTTTAATATGAATGTTTATGTTATGTTTCAAACTTTTCATATGAGGAATTAATTGGACTTAGTAAGTGATGGGTGGATCACTCTATAGATCCTCGATGCATCGGTAGGTCTCATGATACAAACTAGTGTCTTGGCACAAGGCCTTGAAAAAATCTTATTTGTAGTCTTGGAACAAGGCCTTGACTATGTGGTTATTATAATATGGCATTATGCATTCCATCATTATGAAAGTGGTTATTGATATTGCATCTGATTATTTGTCAAGTTGAATATCCATGTGAATAAGTAAATGTAATTATTTCATTTTATTTTTTCCATATTATGAGGAAGTTCCTATTTAAATGGCTTTTGTATTAATTATACATTGCCTCAAATGTTTATGCTTATTTATGAATGTTTCCACTATATTTTAATCCTTACTGAGCATCTAAACTCACCCCTTTCTATGTTTTATTTTTCCCAGGATGTGAAGAAGTATTTTATGACTTACCTACAGGGATAATATGAGGGTATATGAGTGATTTCTATGGAAACAATGTTGTTGTAGTTTTTCATTTTATGATTTATGTAAGACTTATGAATGTTTCTAGTGTTTCCAAAGCTACTAAACTAATTAGCCTTTTGAGGCATGATCTTTTCTGATCATGACAATGTTTTGTAATAATGCACTGACTCTGGGTAACTGGATTTAGGGTGTTACAAAGGAAACATCTCAAGCAGAGGTCCATGACACATATATGTAGTCCATCCAGCACTAGTGGAGTAGAGTATATCTCCCTCTAATGTTACAGGCACTATCCTTGTTACCCAAATTTAGTTTTTTCCTTTTTCATATTGGTGATTCATACTCTTTCTTATCTACAGTGACAGTTGAGTTGGATATTTCCATCGACTACATTTGCAGTTTTATGTCTCCTGACACTCTTTTGGGGGTCAGAATAGTGGACATACACTAGTTCTAGGAGTTCACCCTTGACATAAGTGGGGGACATTTCTTCCAGAATTTTCTCATCTCTGAGATGACTGACTTCAATATCATTCTCGGTATGGACTAACTAATTCTTTATGATGATCTTGTAGATTTATATTTCAATTATCTTTTCTCCACAACACTGAAAGGAATAATGTATATACACAAGGGAAAATGGGATATCCAAGCAGATCATGCTAAACCCAAGGGTTCAAGGATGGGAGGAGTAATAGATCAGCTAAAAAGTCTATTTATGAGTGATCAGGGAACACAATTAGTGGAATTAAATCCCATTGTTCTTCATTTTAAGGATGTATTCCCCTAAAATTTCACCGAATAATCTCTTATGAGTTCCTTTGAGTTCACTACCAAGCTAGTTCCTAGTGCCGCACCAGTGTTGATTCCTCCCTATAGGATGACACCAATAGAGCCACATGAACTCTTGAATTAGATTGATGATCTTGAGTTGGAGGCTTTTGTCAGACATAGAACATCATCGTGGGGGTTTATTAGTCCTGATAACCAAGAACGTGGGTGTTACCCTCATATCGTTCCTAGATTACAAGCGACTAAACCATCTTATGGTAAAGAATCATTATTCATTTACTCATATAGAAAACCTCTTAGACTAGCTCTGAGGGGAAACTATTTTCTCTAAGATTGATATGAGGTCGGTCTATCACCAGGTGCGTGTGTAAAAAATGGATATTCCACATACAGATTTCTAGAGAAGTTATTGAATGTATGAGTTTTTGGTTAGTTCATTCATTATGACGAATGAACTACTAGTTTTCATGTATTTGATGAATTGAGTTTTCCATCTGCACCATGATACCTTTCTTGTAGTCTTATTAGATGACATATTGGTGTATTTATTCTCAAGAAACAACCATTCAACCCATCGTGAGATTGTGATGGGTAAATTAAGAGAGAACCAACTATACATAATGCTTAGTAAATGGAACTATTAGATAAGTAAAGTTCACCTCTATTGTCAAATCATATATGAGGCAGGCATATCAGTTGACCTAGAAAAAGTGAGATCCATTGTTTCCTTAAAACAACCCATGAACGTGTTCTACATAAATAGTTTCTTGGTTCTTTCTAGCTATTACAATGATTTCATCTAGGACTTCTCCCATAGTGTAGTGCCTCTTATGGATAGGACTATGAAGGGTGTACATTTCATATAGTCAATGGTTTTTGAGACATATTTTCAGTAGTTAAAAGGAAGACTCAATTCTCCCCCAATCCAGATTCTTCCTCAGCCAGGTAGAAGTTATATTATGTACTGTGATGCCTCAGTAGTCGGATTGGGTAAAATTATAATATAGGATGATGAATTCATGGATTATGGACCCCTCCATCTGAGGCCTCATAAGTGGAAATGTCCTACGCATGACGTCGAATTAAAAATTTTGGTTCATGCTCTGTGTTGTTGGAGACATTACTTGTTGGGAGATAGGTTCGTTATTTACACGGATCCAACAATATTAGAATATATATCGACAAAGTGGGATATAAATTTTGAGGTAGCGTAGGTGGGTTGAATACCTGTAGTCATTTGAATTTGAATTTTCTTATACCCCTCATAAGGGAAATTCCATGGTCGATGCTTGGAGATGAAAGACATAGACAATATCCGTTCAAGAATCCAATAGTGAGTGGAAGACGATGGATTTGTTTTCTGAGATGAATCTGGAGGTTCATGAACAATGCAAAAAACCAGTTCAAGTAGCTCTTTCAGTGACATCCTCTCTTTTAGATAAAGTCCGCATGTGATAGGTATCTGATCCTCAGGGGATTTTTTAGATGGAGAGCACTATAGGAGAGGACCCACCTCCTGGTCGAGTTATTTATGATAATGTATATCCACTCTATTATGGTCGTGTATTAATGACTTCTGATTTTTAGGAAGATATGGTGAGGTAATTCTATGCCTCTATTTGGGATGTTCATCATTGACTTACCAAGATGTACTGATATATGCATGGTCAGTACCGGTTGACTGGTTTGATGAAGAAAATATCGGGTTTCATTAACCGGTGCTCCTCCTATTAGGAGGTGAAGGTAGAGCACTAGTGACCTACTAGAATCCTATAGCCTCTGTCTATTCATTAGTGGGAATGTAATGAAGTCACCATAGATTTCATCATCGGCTTACCAAGATCTCCTTGAGGCTGCAATGAAATATGGGTGATTATAGATAGGTTGACCAAAGTCGTTCAATTCCTACCTATCTGGGAGATGTTCTCTATTGATGAGTTAGGGTGGATTTATATTCTTGAGATGGTTTGAATTAATAACATTCCCATTTCTATCATGTGGGAAAAAGATTCCCATTTCACATCCTGATTTTGGAAAGGGTCGTATAATGAACTGGGTTCACAGTTTCTTTTGAGTATGACATATCACCCCCAGACAGATGGGTAGTCCGAGTGGACCATAGTGGGGTTAGAGGATATTTTGAGGACCTTTATACTTGATTTTACTGGTTATTGGGAGAAACATATTGTCAAGTTTATTTTTTTAAAATAATATCTTTCAATAAATAATTCAAATGGCTCTATAGGAGGACTTCTATGGTAAAACGCACCATACACCTCTCTACTGGATCAATGTAGGTGAGGGAACTCTTCTGGGTCCTCATCTCATTTAGGAGACTACTGTGCATGTCATGTTGATTCAGAAGTGTGTGGATATAGAAAAGTCCAGACAAAATTATTATACTAATATTCATCATAGACCCCTGGATTTTGAGGTGGGATATCTGATATTTTTGCGTGTTTCACTATGGTGGTGTCATATGCAAATCAAGAGTTAAGGGATGTTATCATTGATATATGAAGGGTCACTCGAGAGAGTATAGAGAGTAGAGAAAGTATCCTATTGGTTGTTATTACCTTCGAGGTACCATTCAATTCAAAATTTATTCCATGTATCTCAACCATGATTGTATAATCCAGACCCATGTAATTCATTTAGCCTTGACGACATTTAACTTGAGGCAAATTCATCCTTTAAAGAGCTTCTGATTTGTATCATCAATTGCAACATAAAGGAACTCCGAGGTTGCTCTGTTCCTCTTGTCTCGGTGCTATGATAACACAGAAACGTTTGGGACGAGACTTATGAGCAGGAGACTCATGTGTATGCACACTGGCCATAAATTTATTACATATGGTGTTCCACTACCCATGAAAGGGTAACTCCAGGGGAATATATTCTTGAAGAGGGGAGGTTATAATTGTTTAGATTTAAACAAGGTACATACCATTTATTTTTTAGTCTTATTCCTTAAAGAGGACTAGGGAACACTTATGTGTGGTCTATTGCAGGTCCCAAACAGTAAATAAAATATTTTCTAGTTTATGCAGGATTATGCTAATTAATCCACCATGCCCTAGCCCAATGTTTCATGTCAAAATTAACTAAAACTATTAAATTAAATAAATGGAATTTAAAGAAATAAAAAAATGGAAAAGGAATAAAAAGAAATAATAAAATTAAAAGTGGATAGAAGAAAAGTGAAAATAATTAAAATGGGAATAACCAATATTCATTATTAATTTTATTTCTTTTCTCCATCCCTTATTTTTATTTTTATTTTATTTTATTTCTACTTATTTCTTTCTTCTATTTTTCATTTTTTCTCTACTATATTTATTTTATTTCTTTTTTTTTCTTCCACCTCTCCTCTCTCCCTCTCCTCTTGTGCATCGTTCCCTTGTCCAGGTGGTGCCTCTCCCTCATCCTCTACTTCGGAATCCCACTACATATGATTCTCCATTATTTTCAACACCACTGAAAGTGAAGTGAAACAATCCTTAAGGCTTGTCATCTGCTCTAATTTTTTTTGGGTTTCACCATATCTTCATCATGTAATCTTCTGGGAAATGTTTCTACATAAAATTTGGGTTTCTGTTAAATCCTCTAATTTATTTCGTTTTATGTCAAATAAATGGTTTTCATGGGTTGTGGGGTATACTAGAACTTTGAGGTAGGGGATATGTTCATTCCAATCATTTTTATTCATTCACATCACACCATTGTTCCGATTGTTTGTGCATACCGACGAATCCTAGAAAATGTGTACTAATTTAGTTAAACTATTTTTTCATGATATTTGTGACCTTTTTTAAGGAAAACCCTTTCTTAGGTTGTTTATAGGCCGTTGGAAACCCTTTGTGTGTGTCGACAATATTGTCCTATTTACCATTGTCCTTGAATCTTTAAATTTCTAATTATATGTTCATGTGCAATAATTTAGGTTGAAGTTCTAAATTGGAAAAAATATTTAGGATGAATCATAAACCCTGAATTTGGTTTTCCTTTGATTTTTTTCTGAATAAAGAATTATTGTTAAAATTATTGTCTTGATTTTTTATTATAGAATGTTATTTCATTTTCTTATGATGATAATGTGAAATTTTTGTTTAGTATAATATTAGTATTATTTTGTGTGACTCTTAGTATTGAATATTTAGTAATCACATGGAATTAAATGGTTAATTAAAGGGGTTCAATCATTAACCGTTTCTTGGTAATATATATTAATATCTTGTTATTTTAAATGAAATTAGGCTAGGGAGAGAACATGGGTCTTATATTAAGAACCCACATTTATACTCACCATCCTTGATATTTAACCACACAACACATCGGGAAAGAGATGTTTTAGGTTCTCTAGGTAAGGTATTTCCTCGGGATTTTTACTATACTAGAGGGTGATACTAGTTCCCTAAGGGGCAGCTGATGACCGCACCATTGGATAGATGGCTACACCAGGCCCCAATTCATACTCAATACCTTATGCTCAATACTTGGGATGAAATCATAGTTACCATACAACGAGTGATACTTGGACTTTTGAAATGATTTCATTGGATGGGCTCATGGTATTTGATATAATTGATTGGATATACTGTAGTGATACCTTAGGGACGGTATTGGACTACACATATGAATTTATAAATTTCAAAATAGATGATTGGGATTATTTTATTGATACTGTATAGAGTTTTCTAATTATTTGTGATACCTCCCTTATGACTTTAGAGTGACTATTGTTGGCATATGTATTAGACCCCAAGAAAAAGCACAAGCTTGGGGGTATGACCTTCTATTTGGTCTATCATGTTACTTGGTAATTTCTATATATATTATACATTACTAGGTATCTCATTCAATCTTCTAGCTCAGTCCAAAGAAGGTGGTATGGGATGGGTGTTCTTTTAGGAACCAAGACAAATTATTAGTTATTTTTTATTTATTTAAATTTATTCATTTTTTATATATAATACACTATTATTTTTCTATATCACAAAATGGAAATTCTTAGACTCTGTGGGTTCCATCCTACTAGATTATATCTCTCACCCTACATGGGTGTCATTTGGTACCCAAGTAGACTTTATGCTCACATGTAGGGATACATGGGTGAATGCTACTCCCAATTATTGATTTCATTTATGTTTTGGATGGAGCTTTGAGGGAAGAGGACCAAGCCTTATCTCGAGATTACATGTTGTATTTTTGGTCATTTGGTAGTTTTATTAGCATATAGTCTATGATTTTACCCCTTACCCCCTATACTTTGATTTATTTACTTTTGACGTCATACATTGACATCATCATGGTATCTGTTTTGACAGTTTTCCTTGCCCAGTTATTATTTATTATGTTTGTTCATTTGTTTTCTTTTTCTGTTGTTTGATTTTTTCTCTATGCTTAAACTACTTGTTTATTTATTATTTAGTTATGTGTAATAAAATATCCTATTGGGGCATAGTCTCCCCATAGACTCACACAATCCCATCGCTACTAGTCAGTAGCCTTTCCATTTTGGGTGGTGCGCTTGAGTTCTTGTGGCCCACCCCCTTAGGGCCTAGTTCAGTGGTACTGAGGGTGGGACACTACATTTGAGATTGTATTGAATAAAATTTTATTATTTCATAATTTCAAATTCATAAATTCTCCCATAATCATTAATATATTTTTTATCTCTAATTTAAACATGAACTCAATAATCAAGGGGTTGATATTTGAAAATTAATTTTCGGAAAACCCACACCATAAACTAGTTTAATAAAATAACCTCATAATAATAGAGATAGGGGATTATAATGGTCAAATAGAATAACATGTAACATGGTATATATGTAGGATAAAATTGGTTAAGGTGAAGATTTGGAAATGAAATAAAATAGTAAATATTTATAAATAATGATATAGGACATTACCATAATAAAGTGAACGATAAATGGATCATTAAGGGCCTCAAACCCAAAAAAAATTCACGATTTAAAATACTATTTGATTCATCATATATGAATGTAATAGGATACTTTTTTATTTCATGAACTTTTTTATTAAAGATGAAGAATTATTTTATAATATATGAATATAAGAAAATATACATACTTTTTAAGCATAATTTCAGCATTCGGTAGTACTTTGACTAATTTTCAATTCTTCCTTTAATCCAAGAAATGAATATCCAAAAATTAATATTTAATTATTTAATCACTAAAATTAACGTCTAATGGATATTAATATCCATAATAAAATGATAATTCAATCATTTTACCTATAGTGATTATTATGAAAAATGGTTGACATAGGATATCCTATATGCATGAACCTTCATATATTGACGTAATACATTAATCTCTGAAACCTTATCCAAATCTCAACATAAACCATTTCATATATTTTTTAACTTAAAGAAATTCATAAAGACTATGATCAAAATATATAGAATGTATTTTATTGAATTTCAAATATGACCTTATCATTAACCCCCCTAACAATGTGATGTACCTCTTATTCATCAAACACAAAACAAGTGAATTATTCATCATGTTTTATCATGAAGCATGTTAATAACCCAAATTAACAAAAAAATATTATTAAAAACTAGTATGGTTCATCATTCTGTAAGTAAAACACATATTATTGGATAAATTACTTAAATCCAAAGATGTTGTAAACTCCATAAATGATAGCATGAACCACTTTTCATCAAATCATTTATCAATTCAAAGGTAATTAGTGCAATCCAATTTACTTTATTCATATCAATCGTCACTTTATCCAAACATCATTATCTCAAAATTAGGAACACATTAATGGTTAAAATTTATTCAATCATTTATTATCCATTAATTTTAACTTTACACTTAATAATTTTCCTTTTTTATCTTTACTATTGAACCTACTCTTTCAAATAAATAAATAAAAATTACATAAGTAAAATCCTTATACATTTTATAATTAATATAAATAGGATATCATTGGTTAAATTGATGCATGAAAAGATTATTGAGTCTAAATATATGAAAATTAATCATTTCACATCATATGTGGTAAAATAATATTCTTGATAATAATTCATTAGCTTCTTTTGAGATATATTCCTATGATGCTTGAAAAATTAATTTATATAGTTCTTTGCCTCCTTACAATGAAGAATTTAACACTGGAAAAATCCTTCATTTCCTTGAAAACATGAGCATGGTGTAATTTCTCATCAAATTTGTATCAAACTCTCATTCTATTCAAGAATGTACCAGGGTGTTTATTTCTATAATTATAAAATGTGGGAAAACCCAAATTTCCCTTCATCCTTTAATATAAATATTTCTATTTCCTCTTCTTCTACTCTAGTTTCCCTTGAAATCCATAATAATTATATAATTCAATATGTACCTTTTTAGAACATGATATTATGTTATTATATTATGAGAATATCTAGGAGACTGGATCCCTTCAAGGAATTGGAATAATCCCACCAAAGAAATGATAATTCTTAATCTTTGGATTATGTGAATCGATGTGTTTCCCATTCTTTCTACAAAGAATCATTTCTAAAAAATGGAATACAATATATTAGATCATAACATTATAAAACATAATGTATATTCCCAAAAAACATAAAATATAGAAATTGTTTTTTAAATTTTATACATAGATAATCTCATAGTGATTAACATGGTTTCATTGGGGATATAATTATTTTTAAATCCCTCATCATGATTTATACGAAAAATTTTAATTATGCTAATAATATCCCAAGAGAGTGTCAGTATAATTGTGAAGTATGGCCTATTTGTTTCACATGGTGATGATTGGGTCAGTCATAATGCGAACTTTTTGGATAAATTACCCCTAATTGCCTCAATAAAAGAACCACAACAACATGTAGTATCCAGAAGGGGATGAATTTCTATGAAAACACACATAATCTTCTCATTAACAAAAAATTAGGATATTCTTCAATAATTATCCTTAATTTCTTTCATAGTAATATATTCTGTAATAAATGTTTTTCTTAATCTAGTTCCTAATGCTTCCACTAGTCATCCTTTTATACCAACTGTAATAACCTTGACCCCAATAACCCAAATAAAGTGTCATCTATATTACATTGTAAAAACAAATAAGTAATCTCATTATAAATGACCAAATAGTTTGTTGGATGGGTAAACATGATAAATTATTGACATTTACATTAGATTTAAAAACATTAAATTAATTTTTTTATGAATTCTATTATTCCCCTTATCATATAATTCCATGTTAATCAAAAATATGCTTCATCATAACTTGAAAAAAATAAAACTTAAGAAAGGGGTCAGCTAAAAATTCCCATGAAGGGTAGGAATATAATTACAGCTATGAAAAAACCAGGAATAACCAATATAAAATGTTAAATAACTAAAAAACATGTCATTTAACAAATAATGTGAGAATTATATGGCATGAATAAAGATTATTACATAAATCTATATAAATAATGACACGTGATTGGAAACATAACTGTGGATATTATTACTAAATAAATATTCACTTAGAAGATCCAAAATTGAATTCATAATGACGGAATGAATAATTATATACATCTAAACTATCAAGATCTATCTTAAATAAAAATACTTTCAATATCTACCCTCAAGAATGTTTAAATATATGGGTAGAAACCCTTTTTATTTGGCCGAATTATTTGTCTCATGAGACATATGTTTGTATCGAGGGGATATAAGGGGACATACCCATCACATACTGAGTATGTTGCCTTATTCATATTAAGGGGATTAAAATAAACAAGAAAAACATTGATATTAAAAAATTTGTAGATTACATGTGAATACATTCCCCAATCAACAATAAAAACCTTAAACCATCCAGAGTGATATGAAGAATGGTATCAAAATAGCTCTACCATAGTTAAACTAATCATCATCCATCCAAAGAATGAGTAAGGATCAGATCAACACAAAATATCACCATATATCAAATTTTAAAAAAGGGTTTATGTTGTTGATGAGTAGATATTCCACTAAAAATCGATAAAAAAATATTCTTGAGGATAATAACATTTTTATTTTAAAGATAACATTCTGAAATATAAAATATTTCTAAAATATGTTTCTTTGAAAATTATTTTTAGAAACTAATAATTTAAATAATTTCATGAATAAAATTTTATTTGAAAAAAACCTTGTATACATTCAAAATAATAATGAAATAAATAAATTTCCTAATGCTGGATAATTTCATAAATTCCAAGCAAGTTAAAAATAATATTCAATCTGTACTATAAAAGGTTAGAAAAGTGAATTGTTAAAGAAACAACAAGAATATTCCTTCCAAAACAATTTTTAAAAATAGAAATGTATACAAAATTATTTATTAAATAATTTATATGTGTTAAAAAATATCCCTGAAAATATATTTAGATATCCTAGATTTGGAAGAAATCATATTTTTGACTGAAGTGATAAATGATGTTATATTTTCATAGAAACATTTACTCAATTATTTTAAGTACAACATAGTGGGAAATGGTACTATTACAATATAATATCATCAATAACCATATGACAATAAAATGTTACTATTTTATTAAATAATGATGACATAATTTTCATCAAACTAAATCTAATGATAAACTATCTTGATGAGAATGAAATTGCAAAATAATTCGTTACAATGATCACAACATTCGTGTGTGAATTAGTCAATTAATAGATTTTATGTATCAAATTTAAATCCACATAAAAAAGTGTAAATGAAAAATAAGATAATAAAAATTCATTACTCACATAATCATATAATATCAATTATGATGAATAAGTAAAATAACCAAATGAAAATAAGTTGAGTTATGATATTATTTACTACTTGGTATCCCTTAATTCAAACACCCTTAGATGAAACAATTAAAATTGAATACTTATATACAATGAAGAATGAATTATTTATGATATTACATGTAAATGGGGTAGTAAATAAACTATATAAAATAAATTATGTGCACATCATTAAAATATGACTCAATTAAATGAAATTGAGACGTAATAATTCACCTCGTTATTGCTTTTGTTTGAAAGTAATTTAATTTATTGTATAGTGATCTTAAACATTTTTTTAACTTTAATCAAAACTATATTACTATCTATAATATAATATATGTTTTTTTATAGAAACTGATCACCTGTTCATTAAAAATATTTCATTTTTTTAAATTTTTCTTGTGTTAATTGTCTTGTTTTCTCATTTGTGTTTTGTAATTGAAGATCACATTCATGCACATATTAGATATCTTCATTTTCATCAGAATAATAATTTGACTTAATTTTTATATTTTTACATAAATTATACATATAAAACCCATAAAAAATTTTATTTTTATAAATGATGTTTTTTTTACTTTCATTGACATAGTCGACCATACATACTATTGAGTAACGTTTCCATTTTTCAATGATAATTATTGAATGGAGGTAAGTAATATATTATATTTAAATATTTTTATCATAATATCATAAATATAATAATATTTCTTCAAATATTCCTATATATATCATCCATGGGGTGTTTCCATAAAAATAGATTACAATTGTTTTGTGAAGGCGATTTTCCAAACATACATGAACGATGTTATCCTCTTTCATTGAGTGAAAAGATAATAAATTATAAGATATATATATTTTATTTTTCAAATTATAAATATGTCATTAATGTCATAATTATTTCACGAAATTTTCATATAATCATTAACATTATCCTTATCACAATTCATGAAAAGCATTAGGGAAAGACGAATCACATCTTTCATTGGGTTGTAGTCTGCAGAACACACGAATGATGTTTTCGTATCCCATATTGAATGGAAAGTAAAAAAGGTATAAATGATATAATTAATACATAGGTATATTTTTTTATAGAAACATATATATACTTAATATCCATAATCATTACTAGCCAAGAGAGGTGGTAATGGTATAATGAAGGGCATCAATTTGTGAAGTGGTAGTCCGCCACACACACGAATACTGTCTTTGTAACTCATTTGATTGTAATAGAGATGGTTATAGTTCATGCCCCCAAAAAATGGAAGTAATTATATAAAATATAATGGTTCAATTATATAATTAATATTTATTAATAATTTAAGGACATGGAGGAAGGAGTAAATTAAAAATACAAATTGAAAAACATTACTAATTCTTTGGGCATCTTACTTTTGTTTGCATCAAATCCTTCATAGGTTAGATTTATACAAATAAACAAGGCTTATAGGATGGGATTAGGTATTTTGAAGTGATTTTTAGGTATTTTATGAACCAAATATGTATTAATATGTGAATAAAAAGAGGTTTGGGGAAGCCTTTTATAAGTGAGGTGAGTGGCACACTTGTTATTTTTTAAAATTATTCAATCATGCCAATAATTTTATCATTACAAATGAATCTAAAATTTTTCATTATAAAATAAAAAAGTTATATGGTTTTAATATGGACATAAAATGGGTGTTTTTTATGTTTCTAGTTATTTTTTACCATTATATTCTTATCTTTACAACCCTAGTAAATCAGTCTTTTCCTTAATCACAGTAAATAATTCTTACTACTTTATGTATAATTTTTTTTAATTATGTTGACCTTAATAATAAATATTAATTATTTATATTCAAAATAATTGATCAATATATCCAAATTATATTTCTAGAAATGAAAAAAAATATTTACAATTAGATCCATATACGTAATGAGAAAAAAAGTATTTAAAATGAAAATCAGCAAATGTTTACAACAATTTTTTATAAAAATTAAAAATGAAAAAGAATCGAATGGACCAAATTGGATTAATTGATATAAAATTGAAATAACATTAATTTAATCACAATTTAAAATATTTTCTATCATTATAGTATATAGAAATGAAATAGAAATTTTCGATTAAAATTCATTATTTTTACTAGTCATAAAAAATGATACTTATCATTAAAACCAAAAAAAATCACCCTATGATAAATTTTGTTTTTTAATTTCAAAAAATTGACATTATTATTCCAAATAAATAATATATGATTGTTAATAATTAATTTCAAATTATATGTGCATGTTTTGACTAAGAAATCATTTATAAAAAATATTGTTTTTCCTAAAACATTTAATTTTCTTTTAAAACATTATTATTTTACTAATAATAAAATTTAAAAATAATAAAAATATCTAAAATTTATATTTTTAGAATTTAATTAATCATACTGACACCCATAAATCCAATGGATCATAGATATATTTCATATTATATAATAATATAAACAGTATTTTATTGTTCTCTAAAACTTGGTCAAGCCTATAACACAAGATATCAAGAAACACACTGTTTCATGTGATGAAAGCTATTGAGGAAAATTAATTTATTTTGAAATAAATATTTTTAAATTTTTTTGGTGTTATATTCTCTTTTAAAAATTTTGTTTCATATCACATACAATATTAAATAAAATATTATTCATTTATAATTTTGGTGATTTACATTTATTCATAACTCAAGATGTATAGTTAGGAATAATCACATGATTCCTAAATATAACTTAAATCATGTTTCATCACATATTAGGATAACCACCACATTTAACATGGAACACATTATATAAATGGTTTATGTATATTCCATCCATTTACAAAAAAATGGTTATAATTAATATATAATATCATAATAGATCATCTCATAACAATAATAATAACTATGTGTTGAATAACCCCGTAACCTTATATTAAATTTTTTTTTTCAAGACCCTTATCCCAAAAACTAAAAAAAATTCATTGAAAAACTAATCTTCTAGTTAATATCAGGCAGGTAATTTATAATTCAATACCAAAATTGTAACCCTTATTACATCTAAATATTTTAAATAATACTAATCTAATAATATCCCCACTAATAAATTCATCCAAACACTTTCTCTGAAATCATATTTAATTCCCCAGACAAGAATGCTTGAATTCGGTGTTGAAAGATTAATTTTTTATACTGTTTTCACCAAATAATTAAAATCATCATATGATCAACTATTAAATATGTTTCTTATAATATTAGATTAAATTTTATAAAGTTTTTTAAAAAAAGGGTTTAGAGGTTTATATAATTATGAATAAAACAACATAAAAATAAATAAAATTCCATAAATGGAAAATGATTTTCCATAAAAACATGTTATTATGTTTACACTCTCGTTTCATTCTTGTAAATCGTTCTTCATTAAGTAAAATAACTATTTACTAAAACATAGACATTTATATTGTTAATATACATCATTAGTGTAGAAAATATAGTAATGGTAGAATAAATAGTTTTCATATACATTAATATTCATTAATTAGGTAATTATATTCCTTATAAAAATACTTAGTTACTTATAAATCAAAAGGAAACTAGTTTTATGAAAATATTTGCTTATATGGTTTTATTTAAATGTTTAAATTAAATAATTATAATGTGAAAAAATTAATATCAATTTTGAATTCATCATTCCAAAATTATCTTTGCATCTATTTTTTGTAATTTTTATGCATGATTAATTTTTAATTGAAAAGTAAAAAATTTAGATTTTATAGAAAATTTCATTTTCATTTTTAAGTATTTATAAAATATAAATTTCATTTGGACTAGTTTTAAAATTAAATCAGTTACTGTTAATTTTTTATTATCCAATAATTTTTTTTTGAAATGTATTTTATAAATGAATTTAGTATAAAATGATTTTATACTTGAAAAATCCATATTTCTGAAAAACTGTGTTTTGCAGTGTTTTTTTGAAAATATTTTAATATAATTTTTTTACCGCAATTTTTTTAAATTAGAAATAATGGATTCCATAATTATAATCAGCGGTCCAAATTTTTTAAAATTGTTGTTTTAATTTTTGGAAATTATGAATAGTAACCTTAGTAATTTTTATCATCATGGTAAAGGTTGAATTGGGTATTTATAGTTAATAATAAATTAATAATGACTAAATGATGTACATGGAAATTTATTTAATTTCATTAGATGGGTATATATCTTCCATAATCTGCTAAATGTCGAATAAATATCCTTTGGTTGACATTTGGCCACGATATATACCCTTTATATTATTCTATATAAATTATTATAAAAAATGTCATTATATTTGTTTTATTATTAATCATGTTTTCAAAAAAGAATAAATAAACATTATTTTTAGTTACAAATACTAATTTTAAAGATACATGATATTTTCTTTTCAACATGTTAATTTATTTTTATGTTTTATTGAAAAAAATTATTTCCATAAATACTTATACAACATTGAAATAGTGCTTCTATAAATAGATAAGAAAATCAATAACAGGATTTTAAAAACTCTAAAAAAAATATTATTTGACGTATTTTTTATGATACATGATATATATAATAATAAGTTACATATTAAAAAGGTTTCTAGTAATTATATTTTAATTATATTATAGTATCTTAGTATTAGAATTAAAATTAAACGAATAGTCCCATAATTAAAATTAATGTTATTTTATAATAAATAACATTTCATTAAATTAATTTAAATTCCAAAAAATATTGTCTTTAGAAAATTTTGTTGAATATATATTGTTTGATAAGACATTTTATTTTTGTTGTTTTTTCCTTTTATAGTTACTATATTATCCCATTTTATTATAAAAAACATTAATATCACTATAGATGTCAAGAATTTTAAGGAATAGATTAAATAAAAATATAAGTGTAAAAAGTTTATCCAAAATTATAAAAATTTTACTGGATCATAGTATTTGAAACATAATTAGAATATATCTTAATATTATAATTTTTCTCATTTGGAAAAAATATTAATTTAATTTATTTTAACATTTTAGTAAATTACTAGTGTTTTCCTCCCCTCTCATATAAATGGACACCCCTTATAAAAAGTTAATTACTATAGGAAAACCTTTAGTACTAGAAATATTCTACCCAAATCACTTAATCAGACAATTCAACACATCACAAAGTCCTTTTTTGACTATAAAATAATCAAAGGAATTCTTTTGGTATAAACTGCTAGAGGTTGTATGAAGAAGATTTATAGCTCTTAACCAATAATTTTTTATTTTTTTACACCTCATTAAAATTTTAATCAACCATGTTTAACTAATAAAACTACTGTATTACATATATGAATATGTTCTTATTTTAATTTCACAACCTATATCCATACCCTCTTCCATCAAATTGGAAGGAAAATCATCATTTGTGTGTACATCGGTCTACCACCTCCCGAACCAATGTTATTTGTCTTCCATCAATGTATCTCACAGAAAGGTTTAGTATTGAATTTACTAAATATATATGATACTAATTTTATAATTTTCATTCTTAAAATATAATATATGATTTAATTTCTTATCTTTCTATTCACTGAATAATGATACTATTAATCATGAATATATGTACACCCCCACCTCTATAAAGTAATGTGATTCAGTTTTCAACCCCAAATAAAATGGATTATATATATAAATTTATCATATAGTATTTCTGAGATATTGAAAATTTCTATAAGGGTTAAATAATATTTACGCCTTTTACATAATTATTTTTTTAAAATAGAAACGCCACTCTTGTTTACGTACCTCCCACAATATTGATGATTGTAACATAGTTTGTTTCTCATAACCATGATTCATTGTTGGTTTTAATAGTATAATTTATATATAATAATAATAATTAATTCATGGTTATAATTCTTTATATGATGAAACAATTAACATTTTGACCACATTCATCCTATTGAAGTTATTTTGGGCTGTTGTGTCACGACCCGCCCTCAGGGCCCGTGCTGTGACTACCCCAAGCCCACCTTCCATAGGCCAGGGGCTGGCGACTAGCACCAAGGCGTATTTCCCAGTAAAAAGGGAAGGCATTGCATTTGAAAAGTAAACAAACACCACAGAGTAAGCAAGCGGAAAAGTAAACACTAAGTAAAAACAAAGTACAACTGAAAGTGCGGAAAAGTAAATGGGCCAGAATACAAACCCAAACTAAAATTAAAGTAAAACTCGAAAGGGAAAACAACAACTGTAAAGTAAAAGCCGCTACACCGAGCTGTCCACTGGAAATCCCACCTAAAGGGTGGGTACAGATAGCTCGACTGCTCCACGGGTCCCACCGTCCGCTCCGAGTACGTCTCGCCCAGTGGTCCACATCCAGGTACCGTCCTCCTCTGCAAGCCTCAACCACGATCAACGCTGTCCGTCGTCTGCAACCAACACAATGTAGTGCGGGCATAGCCCGTGCAGGGGTGAGTATAAGCTACTCAGTAGGGACCCCGAGACCCCTGAAGGTCTCCCAAAATCCACAAAGGATAAACCACAAAGGTGAGATACAAACATGAAGTAACAACCGAAACTGCTTAGGTATATGCCCATACATATACCTAAGTCATCAATTCCAATACGCTCCAACCTCCGAGCCCAAAAACAACTCAGTCCACACAGAAAAGTATACGTATTCCACACAGGAAAGAAAAACGAAATCCACACAGGATAGCACAACACAATCCATACAGGAATGTAACAGGTTTCAGCTCACACAGGTATACTTCATCGAAAGACGATAAAGATGATCTCTGATCCATCTAAGTCGTCGGACCCACGAAGGATCGATAGGTAACTAACCCCCGCAAAGACCCATACAGGATCAGGCCCACACAGGACCTGTAGGCCCTGGTTCACACAGGACCGATGAGCGCAAAGACCCACACAGGATTGGACCCACACAGGATCGGACCCACACAGGATCGGGCCCACACAGGACCTGTAGCACTGATCCACGTAGGATCGCTGAGTGCTGTAGTCGTCGTCGAATCCACCAAGGATCTCTGTACTATCATCGCCGCAGTCACAGTAGAAGTAGCAGTCACAGTCACAGCCAGCACTAGGGTTCCCGCACACAGCAAGCTCGTTCGGGAGGGTCCGCTCCATGAGCCGAGAGGCTGATACATCAACTGTCACAAAGTCCAGAGTTGATGTATCCAAAAGTTCCGTATCGCCAACAGGAACTCAACGCAACAGACGGCGCGTCGATCAGACGCCCGGTCTGAGAGTTATTGGCTTTTTCGTCCCAGGGGCCCGGTTGGTTTTTAAGGCAAAACCAACCCGACCGTACTCCACTTGCGTCCAAACCTCGGGCGGAGTATGCCAAAAGATCTGTCTCACTAAGAGGAACACAACAAAGCTGACGACACGTCAATCGGACGTTCGTAGCTCAAGATATGAGCGTTTCCGCTCCGAGGGCCCGGTTGGTTTCGTGTATGAACCATCCCGGCCGAACACAAAGTATTCCGAAACTTTGAGTGCGATATACCGAAACGACCGTCTCGATCCAAGGATCGCATCGCCGCTGACGGTTCGTCAAACAGAGGTCTGTTTCTCATGTTATGGGAAAAAGACCGAAGTCGATTCGAAAACGGGGGGTCCGGGTTCGGGCCGACCCGGCCCGACCCCCCCTGGGTCGGCCCGAACTGGGTCGCCCAGAACCGGGTCGACCCGGCCCGGCCGGCGGCGCGGTCCGGCGCGGCGGCGCGGCCGGGGCGCCGCTCGGGTGCCACGCGCGGGGGGCAAAGCCCCCGCCTCCTCTGCTGGCGGCGCGGCTGAAAGCCGTGCCTTGGTTCAAACGGCCCCCCTCATGGGGGCCTGCCTTTGAGAAAAACGGGGGGGCTCTGCCCCCCCCCCCCCCTGGTGTAACCGCGCCCCCCCCCCCCCATTATGGGGGGCCGGTTTTGGCCAGCCGGGGGAATTAATTCCCCCGGTTCTTCTCACTTCCGGCCGGCCCGACTTGGCCGGCCGGTCCTTCCTCAACGGGACCGGCAAGGCCGGTCCCCTTTCCGGCTTCCGACCCCGGTAGCGCGGCTAGCCGCCGGTCTTCTCGTTCTGCCGCGGCCCGGAACCGGCCGCGACCTTCGTCGTCTGGAGCGGTGCGACGGCACCGCGCCCCTCCGCTGGGGCCCCGCTCTGGCCGCGGCGCCTTTGGTTTCCTTCGACGCGGCGCGACGGTGTCGCGTTCATGATAATCTTTCCACGGCGCGGCGCGACGGTGCCGCGCAATATTTTCCGTGTGATTCCCGCGTGCTCCGATGGCACCACGCGATCTTGTTCATCTACAAGAAAATAATAATATTTATGAACAAAGGAGGGGGGATTCGGCCGTGTTTGTGCGGTCTGGCCCCCCTCTCGTTAGACGATAACACTTAAATATTTATCCACAAGATTTTCATGCTAGAACCAAGAACGAGAGTAAATAAATAATCAACAACAAACCCCTACCTCGGTTTCAAGAACGATGATCGTCAACGACCCGCGGAAGACGTGTCGCGGTGGTCGCCATCACGGAAGAAGGACGTCGATGTCGTGAAGCGAGGATTCGAAGTTCTTTGGCGACGATTTCGTCGCGGGAAATTGTCGCGGAAGAGATGACGCAGAAGAAGATGTCGTCGGTGTCGCGGGTATGGCGTCGCGGAAGACGATTCCCGAGAACGTGGCGTTCTTCATCGATGTTCGAAGGTTCTTCGCGTTCTTCGTCAAAGCTTGAAGAAGAAGAAGAAGTAGGCTCCAAATTCTCTCAAGATTGTCTAGAGAATTCTAACCCAAATAAAATAAGCTAAGGTCTTATTTTATTTACTCAACCAAACCATTTTGAAATTCAAAGTTTTGAAATTAATCAACTCCACCCATTTAATAACCCAACTTGTCAAGTTAATTAAAGAGGGGTTATTGGGAGTTTAAAAAGAGAAGATGAAGAGTTATGCTTGTGTGGGCCCCACCACACTTAATCCCCCCAAGGGAGGTTAAGTGGATGTGGGTCCCACCTCTAACTCTCTTTGGGAGAAGTTAACCAACAAGTTAAAATAAAAATTTGTATTCCACAATTTTTATTTAACTTATTCTAAACTCCCAAAAACTAACTCTCAACCCGCAATAAACGCAACCTCAGAAAAGGTCTCCTTAAGCGAATATCGGCGCTGCGAGTTCATCGGTGCCCTCGGAATTTGATTCCGGGCACCGGTTCAAAAGTTAGAAAAATCCCGCTCGTTCGTTCACTGAACGTACCCGAGCCAAACTTCGGAAAATGATTCCGGGCACTCCGGGCCTCGGAATCAGGTTCCGTCATAAACCGCGCTCTTGTAAAATTCCAAAAAAAATTAAGAAAAAATTTCCCTTGAATTTTACGGGTCTTTACATTACTCCCACCTCAGGGCTTTACGTCCCCGTAAAGATACATCAAAAACTAGGGAAACAAATGAGGGTACTGAGCACACATCTGAGCCTCCCGCTCCCATGTGCTCTCCTGGAGGTTCCTGTGCTGCCATCTGATGCGTACAAGAGGAATCGATCGCCCACGTAGGAACCGCTCCTGTCGATCCTCTATCTCCACCGGGACCTCCGTAAAAGTCGCCCCATCGTCAACGTCAAGTTCCCCATGGTCAATGATGTGCGTCGGGTCGTGCATGTATTTCCTCAGCTGAGATACGTGGAAGACGTCGTGCACCCGGTGCAACTGAGGTGGTAGAGCCAGGCGATAAGCCACCTCGCCCATCCTGCTGAGGACCTGGAAGGGTCCGATGAAGCGCAGAGATAACTTGCCACCTCGGACAAATCTCCGTATACCACGTCGAGGTGAGACCCGCAAGAAGATGTGGTCGCCATCCTCGAACTCTAGTGGCCTCCGCCTCCTGTCAGCGTATGACTTCTGCCGGCTCTGAGCTGTACTCATCCGCTCCTGGATGACCTGGACATTCTCTGTCGTGGCCTGGACCATCTCCGGTCCCACAAGTGCTGACTCCCCAGGGTCTGTCCAGCACAAAGGAGATCTACAGGGTCAGCCGTACAACCCCTCGTACGGTGCCATCCCTATGGTGGAGTGGTAGCTGTTGTTGTACGCAAACTCCACCAAGGGTAGGTGGTCCTCCCAGCTACGACCAAAGTCGAGGACACATGCGCGGAGAATGTCCTCGAGAGTCTGGATGGTCCTCTCCGTCTGACCATCCGTCTGAGGGTGAAAGGAAGTTCTTAGACGTAGCTGCGTCCCAAACGCCTCCTGTAACCCCTTCCAAAGCCGGGAAGTAAAGCGAGCAACTCGATCAGAGACGATAGATGATGGCACGCCATGGAGCCGCAAAAATCTCCTGAACGTAGAAACGTCCCAAGCTCTCCACTGAGCCCTGCTCTCTGATGGGTAAGAAGTGTGCCGACTTGGTGAGTTGGTCAACAATCACCCAAATGGAGTCGTGACCTCTGGAGTTGCGTGGAAGTCCAGTCACGAAGTCCATAGATATGCCGTCCCACATCCACTCCGGGACCTCCAAGGGTCGTACCAAGCCCGCTGGTACCTGATGCTCTGCCTTCACCTGCTGGCAGGTGAGGCATCGAGAAACGAACTCTGCCACAGCCTTCTTCATGCCCGGCCACCAGTGTTGTTGTATGAGATCCTGGTACATCTTCACCACTCCTGGATGTACCGCTAAAGGAGAAGTGTGAAAGTCTCTAAGAACCTCCTCTCGCAAAGTGACTGGTACCATGGTACGTCCTCTGAAAAGGATGTTGTGCTCTTCTCCAAGGGAGAAACCATCAGGTGCCTGTCCCAAGGATATCTGTGCACACCGTGTCTCACAGTCAGCGTCCTCACGCTGTGCCTCTCTGACCTGCTGTAGTAGAGGAGGGGTGACTGTGAGAGACTGGAGGAAGGCTGCTCCATCTCTATCCACGAAGGATATCGGCAAAGAGGCTAGCTGAATGCCCGTCCTCCTGCAGAGGGCATCGGCTACTACGTTCCCCTTTCCAGGAGTATAGACTATCTCAAAGTCATAGTCCTGGTGGAACTCGAGCCATCGCCGCTGTCTCAGGTTTAGGTCCTTCTGCGAGAAGATATACCTGAGACTCTGATGATCAGAAAAGACTGTAAAGCTCTGCCCATCAGGTAATGTCGCCATGTCTTCAGAGCGAAGACCACTGCTGCTAACTCCAGGTCATGGGTAGCATAGTTCTACTCATACGGCCTCAACTGACGTGATCCATAGGCGATCACTGCCCGCTTCTACATCAGAACACATCAGAGTCCGGTCCCTGATGCATCACAGTAGACTATGTACCCAACACCCTCCTCAGGCAACCTCAAGATAGGTGCGCTGGTCAATCTCTGTCTCAGCTCCTGGAAGCTCTGCTGACATCTGTCTGACCACACGAAGGGTTTCCCCTTCCTCCTTAACGTACGGAAAAGCTGCAAAGATTTCTCCTTTTCCGAAAAGTGAAATCCGGTCTCATCCCCTGGATGAACCACGTTCCTTGCCTAATACAGTCAATCCCGTCATGATTAGTTAATTTATGGCATTGATGACGTCGTAAGGCCTCGACGCTACTACCAAGAGATCCAACCGTTACTCTCGCCTCCAAGGGTTGAGTAACACTGTCGGCATCAGTGTGTGGTCACTGGGTTTACTCTAGTGAGAATCTCTCAAGTGAGGGTCAAGTCAACAGTTTTTAATCGGCACCTCTTAGTAAAAACAAACAAAAGACAAGAAAACAAAAGTCACCAAGGCAAGTATCTTCTATTACTTCAACTTAAAGAACAAGGAAACAAGGCAACACAAACTACGAAGCTAGAGGCATTATGGGAAAAGGCCTCTATGCCTGGAGCTAGTCCCGCACTAGTCCAGCTGCTTCCGGAGCTCCATGATCATAAGCTTCAGCTGCCAGAAGCTGTGCTCTCCCCTGAGGTCGGGGTGGACCTCGTGGTGGTGGTGGTGGTAGAGCCTCAAAGCGTCGCCCACCACCTGCTGCTCAGCCAGCTCCTCTGCCTCGTCCGCCTCCTCCCTGCGGACCACCACGGTCGAACCTCTGCCTCTGCCTAGGTAGTTCCTCAACCATCTGATGCTCCTCTGCATGGCGGGTTGGGCAGTCACGAGCCATGTGGCCCTGCCCGCCGCACGAGTAGCACTGTATGCCTCTCGAAAGACTGGCTCCGCGCTGTGTGCCCCGCACTGTTGAGCCAGTGTCCAGAGGTTGTCTGCCTGAAGGTCTGGTCTGCCTACACCCCTGAGTCATCCATCGACTTCCAGCTGCAGATGACTCTGCCACGTGTCGCCCTGCGGTGGGTCGCGGCGCTGGTGTAGACTCAGCAAGGAAGCTCTCGATCAAAAGGGCCCACTCCAGTACTCCTATCTGAGTCGGTATGCTGAGGGAGATTAGCGATGCCCTGATCTCGTGTCTCAAACCCTGCTAAAAGGTCCGGGAACGGAAGAATGGGTCTCGTACCATGTCGGTCGAGTAGCGCGAGAGATCAGTAAATCTCGCCAAGTACTGAGCGACCGTCATGCTGCCCTGCTGCGGCTGAAGAAGCTCCTGGATACGCACCGCACGAAGGGTGGCTGGGACGAACTCCGAGCGGAAGAGGCTCTAAAAGTCCGTCCATAGTAGAGATGCCTCATCGTGCACCTGGAGAATCAAGCTCCACCATCGGCCCGCTGCTGCGTGCAGTAGGCTCGCAGCGAGGATCACCATGAGGTCTACAGGTGTCCTCACTAGCCTAAAAACTCATACCACTGCCTCCAGCTAGTCCTCTGCTGCCTGGGGGTCCGTCTCCCCACGAAACCTAGGCGGTCGCTCGCGCTGGAACTCGTGCAGAGCTCCAAGGCGACATGCATCGTCAGTAGCTGGTGCTGGAAGCATCGGTGGCTCGACGGGTAGAGCTACCGCCGGTGCCACTACTGACAAAGGGCCCTGCACCGAGGCCTCGTCACTCGGTGGGCTGTCGTCACGCTCGACTCTCGGAACCCTAGCTGGCTGCCGTCGTGGGGCCATCCTGAAAAGGAACAGGTGTGCCACGGTCAAACAGTATACCTGGTGAGCTGACACAAAGTAATCACAAAGAAAACATTGAAACACACACGCAATTAATGTTTTCGTGCATTAAGTCGGAAATCAGATGTCAGGGTCCTGGTGTACGGATACGTCGGCCGCCACACCAACAATGGACTCCCTGGACTGATAACCACACTCAATACGCTAAACATTATTGCTTCACATAGAAAAGATCAGATTTCGCGGTAGAACTGAACTCCTCTGATACCAATTTGTCACGACCCGCCCTCGGGGCCCGTGCCGTGACTACTCCAAGCCCGCCTTCCATAGGCCAGGGGCTGGCGACTAGCACCAAGGCATAATTCCCAGTAAAAAGGGAAGGCATTGCCTTTGAAAAGTAAACAAACACCACAGAGAAAGCAAGCGGAAAAGTAAACACTAAGTAAAAACAGAGTACAACTGAAAGTGCGGAAAAGTAAATGGGCCAGAATACAAACCCAAACTGAAATTAAAGTACAACTCGAAAGGGAAAACAACAACTGTAAAGTAAAAGCCGCTACACCGAGCTGTCCACTGGAAATCCCACCTGAAGGGTGGGTACAGATAGCTCCACTGCTCCACGGGTCCCACCGTCCGCTCCGAGTACGTCCCGCCCAGTGGTCCACCTCCAGGTACCGTCCTGCTCTGCAAGCATCAACCACGATCAACGTTGTCCGTCGTCTGCAACCAACACAACGTAGTGCGGGCATAGCCCGTGCAGGGGTGAGTATAAGCTACTCATTAGGGACCCCGAGACCCCTGAAGGTCTCCCAAAATCCAGAAAGGATAAACCACAAAGGTGAGATACAAACACGATGTAACAACCGACACTGCTTAGGTATATGCCCATACATATACCTAAGTTATCAATTCCAATACGCTCCAACCTCCGAGCCCAAGAACAACTCAGTCCACACAGGAATGTATACGTATTCCACACAGGAAAGAAAAACGAAATCCACACAGGATAGCACAACACAATCCACACAGGAAAGTGACAGATTTCAGCTCACACAGGTATACTTCATCGAAAGACGATAAAGATGATCTCTGATCCATCTAAGTCGTCGGACCCACGAAGGATCGATAGGTAACTAACCCCTGCAAAGACCCACACAGGATCGGGCCCACACAGGACCTGTAGGCACTGGTTCACACAGGACCGCTGAGCGCAATGACCCACACAAGATCGGACCCACACAGGATCAGGCCCACACAGGACCTGTAGCACTGATCCACGTAGGATCTCTGAGTGCTGTAGTCGTCGTCGAATCCACCAAGGATCTCTGTACTATCATCGTCGCAATCATAGTATAAGTAGCAGTAGCAGTAGCAGTCACAGTCACAGCCAGCACTAGGGTTCCCGCACACAGCATGCTCGTTCGGGAGGGTCCGCTCCACGAGCCGAGAGGTTGATACATCAACTTTCACAAAGTCCAGAGTTGATGTATCCAAAAGTTCCGTATCGCCAACAGGAACTCAACGCAACAGACGGCGCGTCGATCGGACGCCCGGTCTGAGAGTTATTGGCTTTTTCGTCCCAGGGGCCCGGTTGGTTTTTAAGGCCAAACCAACCCGACCGTACTCCACCTGCGTCCAAACCTCGGGCGGAGTATGCCAAAAGATCCGTCTCACTAAGAGGAACACAACAAAGCTGACAGCACGTCAATCTGATGTTCGTAGCTCAAGATATGAGCGTTTCTGCTACGAGGGCCCGGTTGGTTTTGTGTACGAACCAACCCGGCCAAACTCAAAGTATTCCGAAACTTTGAGTGAGATATACTGAAACGACCGTCTCGATCCAAGGATATAATCGCCGCTGACGGTTCGTCAAACGGAGGTCCGTAGCTCAAGTTATGGGCAAAAGACCGAAGTCGATACGAAAATGGGGGGTCCGGGTCCAGGCCGACCCGGCCCGGCCGGCGGCGCGGTCTGGCGCGGCGGCGCGGCCCGGCACAGCAGCGCGGTCCGGCGTGGCGGCGCGGCTGGGGCGCCGCTCGGGTGCCACGCGCGGGGGGCAAAGCCCCCGCCTCCTCTGCTGGCGGCGCGGCTGAAAGCCGCACCTTGGATCAAACGGCCCCCCTCGTGGGGGCCTGCCTTTTAGAAAAATGGGGGGGGGGGGGGGGGGGGGGCGCTGCCCCCCCCCCCCCCTGCTGTAACCGCGGCCCCACCATTATGGGGGGCCGGTTTTGGCTAGCCGGGGGAATTAATTCCCCCGGTTCTTCTCCCTTCCGGCCGGCCCGACCTGGCCGGCCGGTCCTTCCTCAACGGGACCGGCAAGGCCGGTCCCCTTTCCGGCTTCCGACACCGACGGCGCGGCTAGCCGCTGGTCTTCTCGTTCCACCGCGGCCCGGTACTGGCCGCGGCCTTCGTCGTCCGGCGCGGTGCGACGGCACCGCGCCCCTCCGCCGCGGCCCCGCTCCGGCCGCGTCGCCTTTGATTTCCTTTGACGCGGCGCGACGGCGTCACGTTCATGATAATCTTTCCATGGCGCGGTGCGACGGCGCCGCGCAATATTTTCCGTGTGATTCCCACGTGGTGCGACGGCACCACGCCATCTCATTCATCCACAAGAAAATAATAATATTCAAGAACAAAGGAGGGGTGATTCGGCCGTGTTTGTGCGGTCCAGCCCCCCTCTCGTTAGACGATAACACTTAAATATTTATCCACAAGATTGTCATGCTAGAACCCAGAACGAGAGTAAATAAATAATCAACGAAAAAACCCTACCTCGGTTTCAAGAACGATGATCATCAACGACCCGCGGAAGACGTGTCGCGGTGGTCGGCATCACGGAAGAAGGACGTCGATGTCGTGAAGTGAGGATTCGAAGTTCTTTGACGACGATTTCATCGTGGGAAATCGTCGCGGAAGAGATGACGCGGAAGAAGACGTTGTCGGTGTCGCGGGTATGGAATCGCGGAAGACGATTCCCGAGAACGTGGTGTTCTTCGTCGATGTTCGAAGGTTCTTCGCGTTCTTCGTCAAAGCTTGAAGAAGAAGAAGATGTAAGCTCCAAATTCTCTCAAGATTGTCTAGAGAAATCTAACCCAAATAAAATAAGCTAAGGTATTATTTTATTTACTCAACCAAACCATTTTGAAATTCAAAGGTTTAAAATTAAACAACTCCACCCATTTAATAACCCAACTTGTCAAGTTAATTAAAGAGGGGTTATTGGGAGTTTAAAAAGAGAAGATGAAGAGTTATGCTTCGTGTGGGCACCACCACACTTAATCCTCCCAAGGGAGGTTAAGTGGATGTAGGTCCCACCTCTAACTCTCTTTGGGAGAAGTTAACCAACAAGTTAAAATAAAAATTTGTATTCCACAATTTTTATTTAACTTATTCTAAACTCCCAAAAACTAACTCTCAACCCGCAACAAACGCAACCTCGGAAAAGGGTCTCCTTAAGCGAATATCGGCGCTGCGAGTTCATCGGTGCCCTCGGAATTTGATTCTGGGCACCGGTTCAAAAGTTAGAAAAATCCCGCCCGTTCGTTCACTGAACGTACCCGAGCCCAACTTCGTAAAATGATTCCGGGCACTCCGGGCCTCAGAATCAGGTGCCGTCAGAAACCGCGCTCTTGTAAAATTCCAAAGAAAATTAAAAAAAAATTTCCCTTGAATTTTACGGGTCTTTACATGTTGAATTGAATGCCATCAAAACATATGAAGTGAATTTAGTTGATTGAATACATAATTTTATAGTGGTAAGAGATAAAATAAAAGTAATAATAAACACCATAGTGGTTATTAATCAATTAAATTATTAATATTTTTCTATTTAGAAATATAAATAATGTATGTGATGGGTTCAACACTTATCAATGGACTTTTCTTAAAAACATCATCTTTCAAATATTCCATCAAAACTATTTTTCTTCCATGTAAATAATTTTAAATTTTTTTAGGGATGTATTTATATAAACATAAAATAATTAAAAATGGAATTTTATTTCTATATTCACTTTAACAAAATTTGTTTTAACATAACACACTGTATGTAAATTTTTTAATTTTTTTAAAATAACTAAAATAGTTTTCAATTTTAATATTTACAAGGACAAAAAAATTTCCCAAATGAATAAACATTATTTTATTATTTGATCCCATTACAAGATAATATGTTTTACTGAATAAAATCCCCTATTTATCATTGTTTTTTTTGGAAAAAGGTTTTTAAAATGGAATGGATATTTCAATATTCAAATATGTTTTAATATGGTTTTAAGGAACAACCATAAGAGTTAAATAATATAAATGAAAGAATAATTGGTTTATAATTATATATTGGTTACCAAGAAATATTTTTGTTGATGATTGTATCTATTATAACCCATGTATGGTTTTTTCCATTATAATCCAAGGATGTGTTGTTACGTTACTATCGAATGATGGGTGGTTCCATTATTATATTTGGTATTATTTTCAAAGATACCTACATTTTTATCAATTATATATATGGTTTTTAAATAAATATTACATATTCATTATCTACGATAATGTTGTTTTATTTAAAAGAAAATTATATTCTACGATGTATTTGTGAAATGTATCACTTGTTGAAATATTGTTTATGTTTTCTTTATTTTAACGAAACCTTATGATTTTTATTTTCCGATTAATTTTTGTTTGGAAATGTATTAAGAAAATATTTCGGTAGATAAGTTCATTTTGTGGCTAATAAATTTATTAATTTAAAATTAATGTTTATTTTCCAAAAAGGTGAAAATTTTATAGTATTCTTGGACTAAAAATTTCATTTATTATTTTTTTGTCCACTAATGATATTTTCGAGGTCATCCCGTGTTTTCTAATGTTTTTATGGTGTTTTATAGCTGATTATAGACAAGGATGAGGTCATGATGACAATTTTGAAGATGTTTCAAAAGAAGAAGGCATGTTTTTTGGAATACATTTTTTGGGTTAAATGTATACAAAATATATATGTTGAATTTTTAGTATATGGGATTTTTATGTAATAGTTTCAATCTGTATCTCAAAAACTATAAACCTATAGGATCATTGGGAATTAAAAAAAACTTATTTAAATCCTCTATTGTATGTAACTTCTATGTCCATGTCTATATAGTTATTATCAGATGAATGTTTATATAACATTAGAGGTTTTTATAAGGATAATATTTTAATGAACCAACCAAAGAACACCCTAAACCGGTCACCCATGTTGATCCATGTCAAGGCCTGAAGTGAATTTACAAACACCAAGGGCTTGAAAATAGTGTCTAGAATCATTATAGTATCCAAGGGGATGATTTCACCCAATATAAATAAATATATGATCATTAGATGTAAGACATAGTAGCCCAATATATATAACTATACAAACTAAACATCATTTTTTACATATAATATAAATACATTAAAATTGAACAACAAAGACAACCAAATTCGACAACCAGAAAATATCCATATGACCCCAAGGGTCACTCTGTAATACCATGATCGACCATCACCCATAGAGGTCAAAACCAATCTGAAATTTTTTAAAAATGGTAGAAATAATAAAGAACTATGGGTGTGACTATTAAAACTTAGTAGGTGTGGATGAAAATTTTATTCTAAATGAAATTTATATAAAATAAAAGAAATATCAATTTCAAGTTTAAAATAAAATATATAAAGGTAATATTTTCCACACATTTTCCACTTTAAAAATAGAACATGGTCTATTTAAATTGTATCCACATTAAAACCACATTCCATTCCAAGTGGAAAACCTCCTGCAATTTAAATAAGAATAAGGAAATATTATTTTAAAAGATAGAAAGTGTGTAAATTATTTCAAAAACCCATTTCCATAAAACATTCAAAACCAACTTATTACATTCTAGGAAAATAAAACTCACATGAGATCACAAACAATGATCACAGAATATGGGTAATGAAAATATGAATATCAGAGAAGCTAGTAAATAAATAAATTTCAATCATACATCAAAGATAACTAGTTGTTGATAGACATGGGTGAACCTTGGAGCTCATGAATAATTAAGAACCTTCTAATACATTCAAACTCATCTCAGAAATTATTCCTCACTCAATGGAATAAATAACACCCACACACTCTTGAACTCAACCTACCTGGTACAGACAGAGGGGCACTATCCCATAATAATAAAACTCAATATATCCCCCACTATAGATAACTATCTAGAGAATAATCTTAGGTAGTGCAACAATCATTCTCAGAAAAATCCCTCACCAAGACAGTTCCTATGTCCATCTGATTCAAATTGTAAATCCAATCACATAAAAATATATAATAACAATTCAAATAATAGAAATCACCCACGTAAACCTAAATAATAATATATTTCCTTAAACTCAATATATTTCAAATGAGTCCACACTGAGGATCTCCCATTTCTATACTAGGCAAATGGATCACAAGTATTCTACATAGAGGACATCCCAAACATTCACTTAAATGTATCCCAAGGATTTAAAAATGAGGAAACCACATCCATTTAATATATAAAATTTAATATAATTATCCAAGTATAGTATTTATGATAAAAATGTTCATTATTTTCACAAATTTACCAAATGGGCATCAATCATGTTTCCTATAACCGTCACTTTTTTAAATGATATAATTATACCTTTACAAAAGGTAGAAACATATATTTTTCCACTTCAGGAACATTTATAGGACCCCATTTTTGTACTCCCACCACATGTCCAAACTAAAACCATTTTCATCAAAGTGCTAATTTTATGACATATAATCATCACAATCCATTTCATTTTAAACGAACCAAGCGTACTTAATATTCAAGTTCAAACATTTTATAAATCCATTTGAGGAACCAAAATCCACCATCAAGATTTCAAAACGAAATTTAAAAATCAAAACCATGATATAAAATTCATAAATAACATGCGCATGTGACCTATGAATTCTATCAAACACTTGGAAGGAAATATTAAAAAAATGACATTTATCACAATATAAGGTAGAAATCACTACATTGCACACAAAAAAATTTATTTCAAATATCAAAAACTAGTATATAATATATAAGTAATGTGAGAAAATCATGAAACTAAATATTCTTAAATTAAACAGGAAGAGTAAAGGGACCCCCCTCCACCCCACAATGCTTCAACAACGCACACGCAAAACAACCTTTCCAAGGATTCAAGATCCAAGATTGACCAAGAGAAAACCTAATAAAATAAAACCCCTAAATAAAAATCCAGTGGAACTTGATCCTAAGATCCATATGAGTAGGATAGAATAGGATGTCAATAGAAAATGGATGAAGGAAGGAAGATAGTGAAGAGGGTAAAAGGTTACCTTGAGGAATCAACCTTGAAACTTGAATAAATACATTAGATCAATACTTTGGAGGAAGGATAAGACATAGAGAATAGGGGAGGAGATTTTATATGGCTTTATGAACTAAAAGGATGATAAAATTGGTGTGTTGGGGAAAATAAAGATATTATAGAATAGGAATTTTGAAAATTTTAAGATCTAGCTAGCTCGCATGGTTTAGCTGCATGATTTGGTAAACCATTTTCCAACATTGTGAGTTGGATCTACCATGAGAGAGAACCTAAATGAATGAATAATGTAGGGATTTTTATCCATGAATAGGCCATTTTTCATTAACCAGAAGCATCACAAGGCCCACATGGTTTCTTGAAGAATGCTGATTGATTTAATATAATTGTGCACAACCTACATTCAAGAACAAAATCAAAATTTTTTAAAAAAAAACTTGCAATGAAAACTAAGTAATAACATCAGGACCAATGATAAAAAAAATATCACCTAAAAATTTAAACCATTCACACTCAAAACATGAGGAAAAACCCACGATCCATAATTAAACCATAACCAAGGATTAAAGAAAAAACCTATGTGTGCGAATTTTTCCCACCATTACATTTTGCGTATCCAGAAATCCACAAAATTTTCTAGTTGATCAATCAATAAAGAAACATTACCAAAAATTTATTATCCATCCTCTCAAACCATGAACACATAAACCACCAAACAAAATGTAAATACCCCTAAATTTCAAGGGAATTCTTTTCTTAATTTTCTTTGGGATTTTACAAGAACGCAGTTTCTGACGGCGCCTGATTTCGAGGCCCGGTTTTCCTAGAATCATTTTCCGAAGTTTAGCTCGGGTACGTTCAGTGAATGAATGAGCGGGTTTTCCTAACTTTTGAACCAGTGCTTGGAATCGAATTCCGAGGGCACTGATGGATTCACAGCGCTGATAATTTCTTAGGAACACCTTTTCCAGAGTTGTGTTTACACGGGAGGTGTTGTTAAAAATTGTGAAAGTTAAAAATAAAATTTAGCTACAAATTTTATTTTTACTTCTAAGTGGTCGTCCTTTGAGTGGAAGTTGGGAAACCACCAAACTTCCCATGGGAGGTAATGAGGGTGGTGGGGACCACCCGAACCCCACCCCTTCATATTCCCTAAACTCCCATAACCCTCCTTTTAAATGACACATGAATTAATTTAGTGGTTTAATTAAATTTTTGAATTTCAAACTTATGTCATGAGTAATAAAATAAGGGAGACTCTTATTTTATTATTGTTGTTAGCTTGTTGAGAAAGTATTGGGGGGAAGAAACTCTATTTCTCAAAGTTCTTCTTCTTCGTCGAAGAACGCGAAAAACGCACCGCCGCTGACGAAGAACACTGACCTCTGACGACGGACGACGGCGAGAGACGCCAAATCCTCGGAGATCGACCACGCGATGTCGTGTACCGCGAAGCCGTCAATCCTTCTCTCCATGACACCGACAATGCTTACAAAGTCTCCTTCCGTGATGCCTTCTTCCGCAAAGATAAATTCCAAGATGAACCTTGGCTCAATGAATTTGATGAGGTAGTGGATTTATTGATTTTATTCGTGAATTCTTCCATCATTGTTCCTAGTTTCAAATTGGACTGCTTGCTATCAATTAATGGGAGGGGACCAGACCGCACAAACACGACCGCCCCTCCTCCGTTAATTCTGTTGATTAACTTTGTTGTGGTTTGTAACGGAGATGGTGCGGTGTCGTCGCACTGCGTAGGATCATGATACAAGGATGCGCGGCGCCGTCGCGCCGCGCCGGATAGACCAAGGCCAGGGCCTGAGGCCGCGGTGGAGTAGGGAGCAGCGGCTGGTTTCCGACCGCCGGCGTCGGGGAAGGGGGACCGGCCCGCGCCGGTCCCATGGTACAACAGCCAGCCTGCAGGAGCGGGATGACCAGTCAGGGGGAGAACCGGGGGTTCGAAACCCCCGGATGGAAGCAGGAGTGGCCCCCACTTGGGGGCCGCGTTTCATTAAACAGGGGGAGCATCGCCTCCCCCCCAAAATGCTCGGCCGTTTTGGCCGAGCCACCTGGCCGCCCAGGCTGGGCCGCGCTGCGCCAGCTGGGTCGGGCCGCACCCTAGCGAGCCGGACCGAGACCCAGGTCAGGTAGACCCGGTTCGGGCCGACCCATGGGGTCTCAGGCCGGGTCGGGCCGGGCCCGAAACCCCCATTTTCGGACTGTTTTCATTCAAACACTCATAACTTCGGCTACGGACCTCCGATAGATGCACCATCAGTTGAGATGCGATCCTTGGATAGAGATGGTCGTTTGGTATATTACACTCATGGTTTCGGAGAACTTTGGGTATGGATGGGTTGGTTCGAGCACGAAACCAACCGGGCCCGCGGAGCGGAAACGCTTAAAACCTAAGCTCCGGACGTCTGATTGACGTGCCGTCAACTTTGTTGGATTCCTCTTGATAAGACGGGACTTTTGGAATAATTTGCCTATGATTTGGATGCAGTTGGAGTTGGTCGGGTTGGATTGTAACCGAAATCCAACCGGGCCCCTAGAACGGAAAAGTTGATAACTTTCAGACCGGACGTCCATTTGACGAACTGTTAGTGGCATTGGTGATCACATTGAGAAATGGTCCCTATTATTATACCCTATGAGAGTTCGGGGTACAGTTGAGATGTGGTCAGGTTGGTTCGTATAAGAAACCAACCGGGCCCCTGGGATGAAAAGGCTAATAACTCACTGACCGAGCGTCCGATTGACGCGCCGTCTGTTGCGTTGAGACCCCTATGACGAGGCGGTCCTTTGAGATGGGTCACTTGATAATTTAGGTATATGTATGGGCATATATCTAAGTGGATGTTATCCGTTGATTTCATAACCTTTGTGTTTCTTCATGATTGAGATGGGTAACTGATGACTTAGTTATAAGTATGGGCTTATACCTAAGTAAGAGTTATCTGTTGAGTTTCTGCTTGTGGTTATCCTTGTTGGATTTAGAGAGACCTTGAGGGTCTTGGGGTCCCTACTGAGTATCGTATACTCACCCCTACATGGGCTATTCCCGCACCTCGTTGTGTTGGTTGTAGATGATGGCAGCGCTGACGGAGGCCGAGTGTTCGAGGACTCGACGATACCCAGTGGTGGACTTCACGACGAGACAATACTCGAAGGAGGTTGACAGGCGAGAGAATTGGGGAGGCTATCTGTACCTACCCTTATGGTAGGATCCGTGGTGGACTATCCAAGAGTTGTGCTATCTGTACCTACCCTTCATGTAGGATCTAAAGAGGACGACCCAGGAGCAGCTTCTTTTCTTCCAACTGTTTGTCTTTTCTGTTGTACTTCCTTTCAGTTGTAGCTGCACTTTCCGATGGGTTTGTATTCTGGCCCACTTACTTTTCAGCACTTCCTTTTTAAACTTAGTGTTTTACTTCCGCGTGTACTCTGTGGTGTTTTGTTTACTTTTATAAAGGCAATGGATTTCCAATTATCAGAAATGACGCCTTTGGTGCTAGTCGCTAGCCCCTGGCCTATGGAAGGCGGGCTTGTGGTAGTCACGGCACGAGCCTCGAGGGCGGGTCGTGACAAATTATTATCAGAGGAGTTCGGTTCTACCACAGAACTTATAACTCTGATATTTTCTTTTTGTGAAGCAATAGTGTTAAGAGTATCGAGTGTGGTTTTCAGTTCAGGGAGTCCAGTGTTGGTGCGAGTGGCCGATGTATCCATACACCAGGACCCTGACAACTTATTTTCAACATTGTGCACGGAAACACTGATTGAGTGTGTGTTTCTAGAAGTTTTTAATGGTCAGATCAAACCAGGTCAGCTCACCAGGTATAAATCGTTTGACCATGTCACGTATGTTTCTTTCAGGATGTCTCTCCACGGACGATCAGCTAGAGCCCCGAGAGATGTACGTACTGACATCCTGCCGAGCGACGAGGCTTCGGTATAGTGCCCTCTTGTAGTTGAGGCACCAGCGGAGGCACCAGCAGTACTACCACCCGTTTGGCCACTGATGCCACCAGCCCCATGAGCAGAGTGTGCACGTCGCTTGAGCGCACTGCACGAGTTCCAGCGCTAGAGGCCACCCAGGTTCAGGGGAGAGACGGACCCGCGGGCAGCTAAGGATTGGCTGGAGGCTATGGTGGGATTTTTCAGGATAGTGGGTACACCAACGGACTTCATGGTGATCTTTTCTGCCATCCTCCTTCAGGAAGTAGCTGAGAGATGGTGGAGCCACTTGTTCCAGTTTTGCGATGGGATGACCTTCACATGGGGAGACTTTGAGACCTTCTTCAGGGTGGAATTTATACCAGTGGCTCTACACCCCGAGCGTTTTCAGGAGCTACTGACTTTGCCTCATGATTTTACATCAGTAGACGAGTCATCTGTAAGCAGTAGATAGATGATGCAGAGGTCTAGGAGGACCAGAACTACTGGTGGTCGACCGCATGACTAAGGATCGGTAGTGCGAGGTACCAAGGGGAGTAACAGCGCCAGACATGCCATGCTATGTTACACGTGTGGCGGATAGGGTCACATGGCACGTGACTGTCTGACTCCTCGCACAGTTGATCCGCAGGCGTTGGAGGAGCCACTAAGACAGAAGCAGCAGCGGGTTCTTGAGGAACAGCTGAGCGGTGGACAAGGTAGTAGGGCTCCGAGGGAAGGTGGAAAAGAGCGGAACTAGTGGATTACTTTTGTTCTTGGTACTTCTAGTTACATGTTTCTGTTGTATTTGTGTCTTTGTACTATGAGCTCCAATAATAAAAAGACACTTACCTTTGTGACATTTTCTTCCTTCCTTTTTGTGTACTAAGAGGTTCCGGTTTAAACTGTTGACTTGAACCTCACTTCTGAGGTACCTACTGGAGGAGACCCGATGACCACACACTGATGCCGACAGTGAGACTCAACCCTTGGAGGCGAGAGTAACGGTTGGATCCATTAGTAGTAGCGTCGAGGCCTTACGATGTCATCCTTGGTATGGATTTGTATCATCCATGTCGGGATTGACTGTATTAGGCAAAGAACGTGGTTCATCCCGGGGATGAGACCAGATTTCTCTTATCGGCAAAGAAGAAATCATAGCAACTTTTGTGGGACCAGAGATGGTCCAGGACATGACAGAGAAGGTCCAGGTCATCCAAGAGCGGATGTGGATATCTCAGAGCTGATAGAAGCCCTTATGCTGACAATAGGCAGAGTCCACTAGAGTTCGAGGATGGCGACCACATTTTCTTACAGGTCTCACCTCGACGTGGAATTACGGAGATTTGGCTGAGGCGACAAGTTATATCCGTGCTTCATCGGACCCTTCAAGGTCCTCAGCAGGGTAGGTGAGGTGGTTTACCACTTGACCTTTCAACCTCAGTTGCACCGAGTTCATGAAATCATCCATGTACCTCGGCTGAGGAGATACGTGCATGATCCTTCACACATTATCGACCTCAGGGAGTTGGACGTCAATGACAAAGCGACATGCACGGAGGTCCCAGAGAGGATCAAGGATCGACAGGAGTATGTCCTACGTGAAAGTTCGATTCCTCGAGTGTGCTTTCATTGGTTGAGTAGGATCCTCAAGTTGAGCACATGGGAGCGGAAGTCTCAGATGCGTGCTCAATACTACTTTTGTATCCATAGTTTGTGTTAATGCTTTACGGGGACGTAAAGGCATGAGGTGGTAGTTATGTAAAGACCCAGAAATTTCAAGGAAATTTTTTTCTTAATTTTCTTTGGGATTTTACAAGAACGCAGTTTCTAACGGCGCCTGATTCTGAGGCCCGGTGTGCCCGGAATCATTTTCTGAAGTTTATCTTGGGTACGTTCAGTGAACGAACGAGCGGGTTTTCCTAACATTTCAACTGATGCTCGGAATCGAATTCCGAGGGCACCGATGGATTCACAGCACCGGTAATTGCTTAGGAACACCATTTCCGGAGTTGCATTTACACGGGAGGTGTTGTTAAAAATTGTGAAAGTTAAAAATAAAATTTAGCTACAAATTTTATTTTTACTTTCTAAGTGGTAGTTCTTTGAGTGGAAGTTGGGAAACCACCCAACATCCCATGAGAGTTTATGAGGGTGGTGGGGCCCACACAAACCGCACCCCTTCATATTCCCTAAATTCCTATAACCCTACTTTTTAAATGACACATGAGTTAATTAAGTGGTTTAATTCAATTTTTGAATTTCAAACTTAAGTCATGAGTAATAAAATAAGGGAGACTCTTATTTTATTATTGTTGTGAGTTTGTTGAGAGAGGATTGGGGGGAAGAAACTCTAAGTCTCTAAGTTCTTCTTCTTCATAGAAGAACGTGAAGAACGCACCGCTGCCGACGAAGAACGCTGACCTCCGACGATGTACGATGGAGAGAGATGCCGAATCCTCAGAGATCGACCACGCGACGCCGTGTACCGCGATGCCGTCAATCCTTCTCTCCACGACGCCGATGACGCTTACGGAGTCTCCTTCCACGAAGCCTTCTTCCGCAATGATAAATTCTGCGATGAACCTTCGCTCAACGGATTCGATGAGGTAGGGGATTTATTGTTTTTATTCGTGAATTCTTCCGTCTTCGTTCCTCGTATCAAATTGGACCACTTGCTATCAATTAACGGGAGGGGGTCGGACCTCAAAAACACGGCCGACCCTCCTCCCTTAATTCTGTTGATTAACCTTTTTGTGGTTTGGAACGTAGATGGCGCGGTGCCATCGCACCGCACGGGATCATTCGGTAAGGATGTGCAGCACCGTCGTGCCGGGCCGGAGAATCACGAAAACACCATGGTCGGAGCGGGGCCACGACAGAGGGGTGCGGAGTCATCGCGCCGCGGCCTTATGTCGCAGTGTAGCAGGGAGCGGCGGCCGGTTTCCGGCTGCCGGCGTCGGAGAAGGGGGACAGGCCCACGCCGGTCCTGTGGTGCAGCAGCCGGCCAGCCGGAGCGGGCCGGCCGGTCAGGGGGAGAACCGGGGGTTCAAAACCCCCGACTAGAAGCAGGAGAGGCCCCCACGTGGGGGGCTGCGTTTCATTAAACAGGGGGCAACACCTCCCCCCCAAACCGCTCGGCCGTTTCGGCCGAGCCACCGGGCCGCGCTGGCCGTGCCAGCGCGCCGGGCCGGGCCGGGTCGCGCCAGTCGGGTCGGGCCGCGCCAGCCGGGCCGGGCCACGCCCAAGTGGGCCGAACCCAGACCTGGGTTGGTTCGACCCGGTTTGGGCCGAACCAGGGGGTCTCGGGCTGGGTCGGCCCGGGCCCGAAACCCCCATTTTCAGACTATTTTCATTCAAACTCCCATAACTTGGGCTTCGGACCTCCGATCGACGCACCGTCAGTTGCGATGCGATCCTTGGATTGAGACAGTCGTTTCACTATATTACACTCAACGTTTCGGAAAACTTTGGGTATAGCCGGGTTGGTTCGAACACAAAACCAACCGGGCCCTCGGAGAGGAAATGCTTAAAACATGAGCTCTAGACGTCTGATTGACGTGCCATCGACTTTTTGGATTTCTCTTGATGAGACAGAACATTTGGCATACTTCGCCTAAGATTTGGATGTAGTTGGAGTATGGTCGAGTTGGATTGTACCCGAAATCCAACCGGGCCCCTAGAACGGAAAAGCTGATAACTTTCAAACCGGGCGTCCGTTTGACGAACCGTCAGTGGCGTTGGTGATCACGTTGAGAAATGTTACTTATGAGTATACCCTATGAGAGTTCGGGGTACAGTTGAGATGTGGTCGGGTTGGTTCGTACACGAAACCAACCAGGCCCCTAGGACGAAAAGTCTAATAACTCACAGACCGGGCGTCAGATTGACGCGTCGTCTGTTGCGTTAAGACCCCTATGATAAGGTGGTACTTTGAGATGGGACACATGATAACTTAGTTATATGTATGGTCATATATCTAAGTAGAGGTTATCTGTTGATTTCATAACCTTTGTGTTTCCTCATGATTGAGATGGGTTACTGATGACTTAGGTATAAGTATGGGCTTATACCAAAGTAAGAGTTATCTGTTGAGTTTCTTCTTGTGGTTATCCTTGTTGGATTTAGAGAGACCTTGAGGGTCTCAGGTTCCATACTGAGTATCATATACTCACCCCAACACGAGCTATGCTCGCACCTCGTTGTGTTGGTTGCAGAAGACGGCAGCGCTGACGGAGGTCGAGTGTTCGAGGACTGGACGGTACCCGATGGTGGACTTCACGAAGAGACGATACTCAGAGGAGGTTGACGGGCGAGAACGTTGGGGAGGCTATGTATACCTACCCTTCAGGTAGGATTAATAGTGGACGATCCAGGAGCTGCGCTATCTGTACTTACCCTTGTGGTAGGATCCAAGGAGGACGACCCAAGAGCTGCTTCTTTTCTTCCAACTGTTTGTCTTTTATGTTGTACTTCCTTTCAGTTGTAGCTGCACTTTTAGATGGGTTTGTATTCTGGCCCACTTTACTTTTCTACACTTCCTTTTTGTACTTAGTGTTTTACTTCCGCTTGTACTTTGTAGTGTTTTGTTTACTTTTATAAAGGCAATGCCTTCCCAGTTATCGGGAATTACGCCTTTGGTGCTAGTCTCCAGCCCATGGCCTATGGAAGGCGAGCTTGCGGTAGTCACAGAATGGTCCATGAGGGTGGGTCGTGATACAAAACTCAAACCCCTTACTCACAATTATCCAACGATCGAAGACCACTACCCAAAACCTGATGGATTGATTGAACCAAACATATAAAAAACTCCACACTCCCCCAAATGGAGAGGAACTCAAAATTTGATAAATACAAATGAAATAGGCCTTTTCCAAGCCAACATCACCAAAACACCATATTATCAACATAAGAGGCCTAAAGGGACTCCCCTCTATAAGAAAATAAGTAGGTTAGATCAAAAATAGAAGAAATTGTAATGACACCCATAGTGGGTCTCCCCACTATTTAGAAACTGATCGGCACCAGTCAGTCTAGAAAGCCTATCATGGAATAAAATGGTCACTTTACCCATAGAACAAAAACCCCCACCACATGGGAAAATTGTACAGGGAAACCAAGTTGGTATTTTCATTTGAAAAGTCACCACCACTGATGTCTCAAAAAAATGTGAACACCACACCTCCTTAAAACAAAGGATGAACTTCCAAACTACATGGGAAATAATTTGAAAACGATTTGTATACACATATTTCCTTGAAATGTTACCTTTCAAGATAAATATGATACATTAAAGAAACATAAAATGTCCACATTTACAATGGTGACCAAAGCTACTCAAATATCCCACATAATCCTAGTATTCTAGACAATATTTTAGCTTCAAATTGAGGAATATGGATGGAGAACTAATGTTTTGAAGCATATGTTGCCTCGTAGTTTGAAGTTTATAATCCGTGATTGGAAATCCTTATTTTCCACAAAAACCAAAAATTTATGTTCCAAACTGGATATCCCTTTTCACATTGAATGAGAAACAATAGGAACAAGATCCTTAATAAGTATCACATCCACTTAAAATAAAAAGAATCCAAATTTATAGAAGAAAAACATGCTTCCATTATAGAAGATATACCTAGGAAGTCCATGACACCATATTATACAATTTAATTATGGAATAACACTAGAAAACACCACAAAAAACGACCATTACAACCAAAAAGTTACACACACAAAATGACCCAAACGAAAAAAGAACGACAACACTGATTTATCACCCAACTGTAGAAAAAACATCTCCATTCACTTTCTAACCTTCACTACCACAGAGACATTATTTAGGATGCATGAATTATTGAAGAAATACCAGGTAATATACTCTTGAGGCTTGTTCTGAGAGGCTGAATTCAACAACTTCCAAGTCATTCCATTAAGCATGAAGGTAGAAATCTTCACCTTCAATAACTCAGAAAACACAAGGAAACTAAATATTACTTTGATTTTTCACATCCACTCTTCTTTTTTATAATAACATCTAGAAAATAAAAGGAAGGTGGATTCATCTTCTGAAACTCAGGAATGAATTTCTATGGTTGATCAATTGGAGGATCTTCCAACCGTGATCCACCCATGGGTACACCTCGATTATCCATAAAATATTTATGGGAGTAAACACTAAACAACAAGGAAACCAATATTTCAATCAAAACCAAATCATCAACAAGAGTTCTCAAACATAAAACATGGCATAATAATGATTTCCAAAACCTTGGGAAAACAATCAACACAATTATTAGCTTTCAAAACATCCAAATTTTTCTCTTGAAAATGCTTTTGAAAAGAAAACCAACATGGTCTATTTACAAAATCACCCATGGTATCTCATGTAGACTCAAACATTCACATTCCTATACCACTATTGGCACTCATCGACTCATGCTAATCTAGGAATTAATCGACACATATCACCAATATTACACTTCTCCACACTTATCTATGCATGTTCTCACCCATAGAAATGCCAATAGTCAAAACAATAATTTTACAATTTTCCAAAAAAAAATATTTCACCCATGTTTTGACACTTTCATTCAACCCTTCAAATAAAAATTCAAAAATATTTGTAAATGAGTACTAACCATTCAATATAAATCCATTTTCAATATTTGTACATCAACCCATTACAAAATACAAATAATGAGAGTCCCATTAAAAATATTTTTTATACCTCAACAGGTCTGATTCCATTAAAAATTATTTTTATTCAAACTTATTCCTTCTCATTTAAAAAAACTTCCCAATCCTATTTAAAAAAAATTATTTTTTTAAATAAACAATTTCAAAAAATTCTTGAATTGGATTTTAAAAATCCATTTTCCATTTTTTCAAGAACCAAACCAAGTCCAATAAAATATTTTTTTAATAATTCCAAAATAATAGGTTTCTAAACACTTTTCAGGATCATGGAAAACACCAAAAAACCCTTAAGAGGGAACTAGTGTCATTGGTTGACTTGACCTTATTGTTGGAGGCCAAGATCCAAACATGCTACTACCACGAAGAGTCTTCTAGGATTATGACTTCATCTTCACAAGTATTTTCAGGCTTTTTCATCTTATAGAGACAATATACCTAACTATAATTTTATATCTCAAACATAAAACAATACACAAGAATCAATAAACCAAAAGAAACCCGACTTCCCATGGTAACTCATGGTTCTGTCTAGAAATTGTTTTCCATAAACTCATCTAGATTTTTACCCTGAGATCCAATAGCCATACTCAATCTTTCATAATTTCCCAAATATAAAAGGGCACTCTGAAATCTTGTCCTCCATAGAACCAATGTCATATGATACCATTTTTTCATGAACCAACCAAGGTTAACAGTGAACTAGTCATCCGAGATAGCCTATGGTAAAGCCCGAAGGGCGGCCCCAATCCCTACAGGCTGAAAACTAGTGTTGGGAATCATCATAGTTTCCAAGGAAATGATTTCTCCAAATATAAAAAAATAGATCAATAGTGGTATCAAGACAGAGAAGCCTAATATATATAGTTATACAAATTGAACATCATCTCTGACATAAGATGAAAATTCAAAAAAATTTAACAACAAACCAAACTGAACTAGAAAACCACAACATCTCCAGGTGACCCCATTGTTCACTCACTAATACCAAGATCAATCATCACCCATGGAAATCAACACCAATATAAAACATGGAAAAAGGATAAAATAGTGAAAGAACTATAGCCACATGTTTTAAATCTTAGTGGACAAGACCGAACAATCTATTCCAAATGCACATAATTTAAAAAAAATAAACATAATTCTTGAAATAAAATATATAAATGAATTATTTTCCACACATTTTCCACTTTGGAAACAAAAATTTGTCCATTTCCATTTTTCCAACATTAAAACCACATTCCATTTCAAGGGAGAACTACTCTTATTTTAAATAAGAATATTGATTTTTTTTAAAAGATAAATAGTGTGTAAATAATTTCAAAAAAACATTTCCATGAAACCATGAAAACCACATATTACTTTCAAAAAAATAAACCACATATGATATCACTAAAACTGATCTCACAATAAGGGAAATGGAAGAAATCATACATGAGAATCCAACCAACAAACTCATTTCAATCATACACCACATTCAACTATGTAATTATAGATATGGGTGAACCTAGGAGCCCATGAATAATCCAGAACATTCTAATACACAATGAATCATCCAGGAAAGCATGCCTCTCTCAATGAAACTAAAAACTTCCACACTAGTTAGGCCACACCTTACCAAGTATTGACCGAGGGGAACTATCTTATAAAAATAAAAATCAATATATCCCCCAACTATGGGCATCTAGCCAGAGAATAATCCAAGCTGGTTTGGTAATCATTATCCTAAAATTCACACACTACACCAGGTTCACATGAAAAAATTCAAAGAGGGTGCGCTAATGGATTCCAACCAATAATCCGACCACATCGACATATATAATAAAAATTCACACATTAGACATCACTCGAGTCACCCCACGTACCAATATCTGGAATTAAAATCAATATATATCAGAGGAGTCCTCACTGAGGTTCTCCCAATTCCACACTAAGTAAATGGTCATGAGAATTCCACAACGTGGATGTCCTACCCAATCATGTAAATGGATCACTTGGATTCCACATTGGGGAAATCCTATACATTTAATATAAAAAAGTTATGGGAATTATCCAATGATATTTTTCATGATGAACACTTTCACCATTTTAATAATATTTCCAAATGAGCCTCATTCATGTTTCAAAAAACAATAACTTTTTAAATGGATTATAAAAACGATTACAAAAGGATCAAACATATCATTTAAAAATTCAAAGACATTTTCAAAACCCCATTAAAGTACTTTCACCACATGTGCAAACCAAAACCATTTTCATCAATGTGACAATCATGTCACATATCAATATCACATTCCATTTCATTTTAAAAGAACCAATGGAACCCCATATTCAAGTACAAACCTTTTATAAATCAACTTGAGGAACCCAAATCCACCGTCAAGATGTCACAACAACATTTTGAAAGTCAAACCATGCTTTCCCATCCACAAATCACATGAAAAATCCATCCCGACATTTTATTTAACACATGGTATGCAATATTAAATAATACAATGTCATTTATCATAATATAAGGTTGAGATAACCACATGGTTGAAAAATTATAAATATCATGCATCAAAATTTAATACATATGGAAGGGTAAAAAATCATCAAGCTAATGATTAATTAATTTAATGTCAAATGAAAAGGTAGACCTACCTCAATCCCACGAGGCATCAACATCGCACCCTAGAAACAACTTTGCAAAAGATCCAAGATCTAAGATCAACCAACAGAATACCTGAAAATAAAAAAAACACCAACATAAATTAAGGTGACCATGGCCCCTAGATCCACATGATCAAGGGAGAATATGATCTAAAATAATGGAAGGAGAAAGGATGAGGGAGAATAGGGGAAGATATTACCTTGATAAATCACTAAAAAAACTAGATGAAATCCATTAGATCCACACTTTGGAGGAAAGAGGATGAATAAATAAAAAGTTAGGAGATCCCCTTGAGTTTTAAAAATTATAGGGTAGAATAAATGGGTCGATTGAGGATAAACATCCCAAGAGGGTAGAATATAAATTTTAAAAAATTAATGATATTGGTTGCTCACATGGTTTTTCCAAACATTTTTGTAAATCATGAACCAAATATTGAGAAGTTTCTAACGTGAGATAGAAGCTCCATTCATGATTACCAATGGGGGTTTTCTAAATATGTTTAGGCTGTCAACCTTCAACCAGAAGCTTCTTAAGGCTGAAATGGTTTCCTGGAGAATTTTCTATGGTTTCCTCTAACAATGCATAAACTGTGTTCCACCTGATGTCATACAAAAAAACTCAACCTTTCAAAGAAAAAATTAGATGAAACTAATGAATGACCTCGAGACTAAAGATAAAAAAAATATCACCTCTAAATTTAAATCCATCACACGTAGAACTCGAGGGAAAAATTGGGATCCTAAAATGAACTATAAAAAAGGTTTAAAACAAAAAACAGTCTGTGAAAAATAAAATACCACTAAAAAATTATATTTTATACATAGTTTAAAAGGATTTATGATTTAAATACTATCATTTTGTTTTTAATAGTGTTTATATATTTAGAATGTTTTTCAATGCGTGAAACATGGAGGGAGATGTAGGAAGTCTATAACCCCCAGTTTCTGGTAAGTAACCCATTATATATGATTTTACGTATATAATGTTTATTGGTGAAGTTAGTATGATTTGGAACAAATTTAAATTTTTTTGGGTCTAAAGGAAAGGTTAACATTTTGTACATGGGTTTTCCTAACAATGCGACATCCATTGAAAAAAAGTTCAACTAGTATATGGATTGGGTTTTTGAGATAGTGGCTTCATAATGATTGGAGCATGATTATAGAGGCTATGTGAGGAGACATTGTGATGTTCCATATTTATAGTAGTGTCTAACGCATGATTAGAACACAATTTTCATAACCGTGTGACTAAACTATGTGCATGTTCAAGGTTAAATCCTAAATAAGTGGATCTACCATGTTTTTGACTTTAAGTGTGTCATTTTCCATACTATGTGACCCCAACATGGAATTTCTCTTTCCCAATGGTCAAGGAGGGTTCTCCCATTGATCGGAATGTGATCTGATGGCTGAACATGATGATTATAAGTTGATTCTTCATATTGAGTGTTCATTCTTCACAGTTCATGGTGTTTTTCTTAGATATACTTCACTACTCTAATCAGTTTCTTAGATATATGAGAAATGGGGGTAGATATAAAGTTTTTGATGAACAATAAGTTTATATATGGAATTCTTTGTGATAGGGGATGATATATAAGGTGGGTTTTTTAGGATTTAACCCGGTTTCATTGGTATTCTTCATCCGTTTATCATATTCTCAAAAACTATCTAGGTAGGAGGCTTCACTCTCAACTACTCTTACAAGAACTAATTAGTATAATTTAAAATTGATAATTTTGTGTGAAATTAATTGTTAATTTTATATCTAATGATTTTTGAAACCCCTCTTGAGTGACTTTTTTGGGGGGGAAACATGGTAATTTGGTGTTCTTACAAAGTACATTGGTTTTTGGTTTTAAAATTTTTATTTCAAATTGGTAATTTTTCTTGAATTATAGTAAATGGATTAATCAAAATCTTTTCAATAAAATAGATTATTTTCTTGAAATGAAATGGGGATGTTTGATTCTAAATATTTGTTTAAAGGTTTTCAATAGAATATCAGTTTTTTAGGATGAAATGGTGGTTTTTGGAATAGTTTTTTGGCATAATGGTTGTGTGTGTTCATGTGAATTCAGGATGGAAAAGGGTAAGGATTCTGCCCTAGAATTAGTGGGACAGATAAGGGTTTGGTATCTCCCCATAAAAGTGTTCACTAAGTGTTGGCTTAGTGAATGGATGACTCACCACTCGTGAGTGTAGGAAGGTCCAGGTTACATTCAGGGTTGGATATATAGATTGGTGGAATAGAATGGTCATGAAAAAATGGATATTGGGAAATAGATTCAAAGAATTGATATGTTTTTTTCATGAAAAATATCTTTTTCTAGATAATTAGGTGACATGGAACACAATTATAAATTTTTATAAACTATTTTTAGAAGTTTTTTATATTTTGTTATAAATTTTTTAAGAATTTTTTCATATAAAGGGGTTGATATAAATGTTGCTAAACTTTTTATCCATGTGGTGGGAGTAGTGAAGTCATTGGGTAAAACCTTCTTACTATTAGTGCTCACCCATGCTTTGGAACTTTTTGGATTTTGCAGATGACATCTACCAAGTCATGGGAAAAGGTAAATTTTCACACATATTTAGCACTACATTGTGATACATGGGCTGTTTGTTGATGTTGGAGAATGGAGATTATGGAGGACAGAATCTTGTTATACTCTAAGAGTCTTATTAGTCCTCTTACACTATTTAATTTGACGTTACATTGGTATCCATTGTAGTAAACTTTGGTGGTTTTTGATATTAATTAATTGGTTGCGTTTTTAATTATTTTTTCATTCATGATATAGTTTTTCGTTTGGTTTCGTTTTATTGGGGTTTTTTATTCTAGAAAGGGAAAATCCTCCCCCAAATGTATTTAAACACTTTGGAATTTATTTCAAGCCTTTTGAATCAGGGGGATGTCATGTAAGTCCATGTAGAATCATACCACCTTCCCAAGAAAATTAGAAGAAGTGGGGATGTTACAAATGATATCAATTTTATTCGATCAAATCTCTTTTTTGATATAAATGTTTTCAACTTGTTCATTTCCTTGTCGAACAAGTAGTCATTAGTTCAATGTTTAAATTCTTCCTTAATTATTCCTTGGGTTGGGATCATAGAAATGAGTATGATTTTCAAGACATGAAACGTTGATAATAAAAATCCATTACAAAAAAAATTACCGATGAACTTCATGTTACCAATGATTTGGGTACATAATTGTATTGCAGACACTTATAGAATATTGGAATCTAATTTTCAATATTTATCCAATGTGAAGGGAATTTCATGCATTAGATGAATGAAATCCAACTAGGATTTCTTAATTTATTTTGAGTAATGGAATATTATTTGATTCATTGTGTTTATTTTTAAAAAATGTTGCATTTTTTCAAATGAATGACTTTGAAAAGAGCATAACTGTTATATTTTGAAAGTGTATTGATGTTTAAAAGTGACTAGAAATTTTTCAATGATAACTGAAAATTGATATGGTTGATTTTGGGGCATGTTGTGATAGTTGATATGATATAATTTGAAATTATAGTCCTTTAGTTGCTTGGGAGTGAGACTTATGTAGTTTTCTGTTTTCTTAGAAAATGGCACCTGATAAGAACCGTTGAAACCATTCAAGTGAAGCTACATAAAATTTGGTTGAACCTAAGAAACACATGAACAAAAAACTGGTTCAAGGTATCATCCATGCATTTTAGGCTATGGACATAGGTAACCAGGGGTATGAACCAAGATAAGTGGATCATTCCATCCAATTCCAAACACATAATCCACACATATTCCTAGGTGATTTAGGACCAGAAAAGGAAAAGGTGTTCTTAAATAAGATGAATTGTATTTTCAATTTCACCATCACACCCATAGAGCCAAAAGTCATGTTGGAAACGTATATGATCAAGGTACCTGCATGACAGTGGTGTGATCTAGTGGTGAAGTCTTGAGAAGATCAGGGCTATAGTTGGGAGGATTTTGAGAAATTATTCAGTAAATAATTTTATCCTCAAATGTTCTAGATTCAAAGGATGAATATCTTCTTCATATTGATGTAGTAAAATTTCTCTGTTGTAGAGTATGTGGATATAACCATGAATTTATTGTGCATTTCACCATAGTATTAATCTAGTGTTGATATGAAGTAATGCATCTTTGAATCGAGATTAAGGTAGGATATTTTCTCAATGATAGTTGTGCTTTTTTATTGTAGAATATACATAGACGGTGAATAGAGGGATGGTGGATGAACGGGGAACCTCATGATTCATGGGAGGAGGAAGTATTTTGATACCCATGGGAAATGGTGGGAAATCTAATGATGGAATAAAGAAAATGAGGGAAACCTAATTCCAAGGGGAGAGTGTGAATTAGAATTAGACAGCTGGATCATTAAACCTTCCTCTATGACCAATAAGAAAAGGGTATGTTTTCATTGTGGTTTATTTAACCACATAAAGCAATAGTGTACAACACCCACATTATCATGCCACAAATGCTACCAGATTGGGAATATTCAATGATATTGTCATAATTATTTGAAATCAGGAGATCAAGACACTTCTTAGGTATCACAAGAAACATATTCTCTAATTGGTCGAGGAAAAAAGAACCAATATTATCAATAGAGGAGAGCTATCCTTGGTGATTCTAGGAATACCATGACTCCTCAGTAAGGTAAATCTCATCAAGGCCACAAGGAGTATAATGCAGTGAAAAATTAATTATATGGATTAGGGCAGATGATTATGGATGACCAAGCAGAACTATCCATGGCGAGGGGAATGATTAATCTCAATTCGAACATTATTCAAGTGTTGTTAGATAGTGGTGGACAAAATTCCATTATTTCTTCATGTTTAACTGATTTTCTATGTTTAGAACCTTGGATGATTTATTCTATGATAAAACATAAAACTCATCTTGGTCAAAGAGAATATCCATCCTTTCTGTGTAGATCATGTTTTGTAACTATTCATAGAGCTGAGCTTAAATGGGACGTCATATCGTTAGATATGGATATCTATGACGTAATCCTTGGTATATATTGGTTGATAAAATTCATGGATATCTATGACGTAATCCTTGGTATATATTGGTTGATAAAATTCATGAATCACAGTGACTGTTATAGCATAAAAACATGTTTTGTGATAGAGGAAGATTCTAAGCGTCTATTTAGAGGAGAAAGGGTTGTAAATACATGTGAAAAGGATTTTTTGGCACCTATATGGGGAAAGATATCTTATCAGTTCATGGTTTTAACATTGGAATCGATGAAAGAGATTGAGGGAAACAATTTTCCAGAAGTCGTGGATCAATTTCCATTAGTTTTTTCTGATAACATCTCAGGGTTACCACCTATAAGGGATTTAGACTTTAAAATTGATCACTTTTAGGGGACCTGTAATATTTTACTTCCCTATTATAGGATTGAAGCAATAGAATTAAGGGAGCTAAAAGTGTAGTTTTAAGAGATGGAAAGAAAGGGTTTCCTTTGGCCGAGAAAGTCTCTATGGGAATTCCCATACATTTTCATAAATAAATCATATATAAATCTAAGGTTGTGTTTTTTATTATCATAAGTTTAAGCACATTTTGATAAATTATATATCCACTTCCATTTAGTGATGAATTTTTTGATCAATTGAGGGGAGCTCAATGGTTCTCTAAAATTGGATTGCAATCCGGATATCACTAATTGCGACTGCAAAATGAAGATATTTAAAAAACACTGTTTAGAAGAAGATATAACCATTTTGAATATGTGGTACTTTTTTTAGGTCTTAAAAATTCACCAGTAGACTTTATGGAATTGATGAATCATATATTTTAGAGATATATGGATCATTTTGTTGTGGTGTTTGTGGATGACATACTGGCGAATTCAAAGACAAGGGATGAGCATGAGAAACACTTGGTGGAAATGTTGGAAATCATGAGAGACTATCATTTTTATGAAAAATTGTCAATGTCTGGTTTATGGATATAAGAATTTCTCTTTATTGGCCTTGTAATTTCGAAAAAGGTGTTTCTATTGATCCAAAGAAGATAAATTCTTTTATCTCATGGAAACCACAAAATAATGTCTTGGAGATACAATGTTTTCCTAGTCGAGCAAGTTATTACTGACTCTTTGTTCATGACTTTTCATGGATATCCTCTCTAAAGAAGTATTTGATGAAGAAGAATTTTCCATTTCAATGGATTGGAGAATTATGAAAATAATTTCAAGAGATAAAGGTTCATCTTACATCAACACCTATCATTATTTTTTAGGAATCTAGATAGTGGTATGTAGTCTATTGCGACACTCAAGATCTGGGTTGGGTTGCATTATCATGGAATGATTACATGTTGTTTCTTATGTTTGAAGACATATCAGAGTAAATTAGATGAATTACCCACCAATTGATTTTTAGTTAGTTGCTATCATCCATGCTTTGAAGACTTGGTGTCATTACCTCTTCTGTGAGAAATTTATTCTATTCACAGATCATAATAGCCTGAAACATATTTTCTCACGAAGGGATATGAATCTAATAAAAATATATGAATGGAGTATCTAGAGATGTTTAACATTGACTTAATGTATACACTAAGAAAAAGCGATATGATGAAAGATTCATTAAATAGGAATTCATATGCTCGGTTAAAAAAGGAATCTTCAGAAAAGTGACAGTTGATGTCAGTCCTAAGCAACATGCATGTGGAATTTGAATACTAATGCAATGTTGTGGTTTTATTCTCTGTTGGAGTAGTTATTTATTGGATGAATATGGTAAATGATTCACAAACATCTAATTCATAATGAGTTAAAATGGCTTGAAAACTCAATGTTGGGGTGACTATTGAGAGCTGGAGGCTGGATGGGAATTTAGTGTTGTGGTTCATGAATCAGATGGTTGTACATATGGATTGTCAGAAACAACATCTTCATACTTACAACCCTTCATGATGAGATGTTCCTCCAAGAATATAAAATATGTATAAGGATATAAAAGAATAGTTCTGGTGGAATTGAATGAAATAGAAGGTGCATGAGTTTTTTTTCAAAGTGCTAAGCTTGTTAAGATGTTAAACTAGAGAATTATCAACTAGTCAGTATGTTGCAATCATTACCTATACCAGTATGGAAATGGGAGAAAATAGTGATGTATTTTATCACAGGTCACCTAAGAATACTTTATAAACATGATACCATATGGGTGATAGTGGATTGAATCATCATGTCATCTCATTTCATTCATATTCTTGAAACTCATATGGCTGAGTGTCTGTCCAAAATCTATATTCAAGAATCGGTAAAGAGACATGGTATACCTCTTTCGATAGTGTTATATAGAGATCTGAGGTTTACATGTCACCTTTATAAATCCTTACATAAATCATATATGATATAGTTTAGTGTATCATCCATAGATGTATGTGCAATCCAAAAGGACAATACAATCATTGGAAGACATGTTGTAGGCTTGTGTAATGGATTTTGGTGGCTCAAGGTAAAAACATGTACAATTGGTGGAATTTTTTATAATAAAATCTATCATGCCATGATGAATATGTCTCATGTTTAAGTATTATATGGGTGTCCTTGTCATTATCCACTTTGTTGCGTAGTAATAAGTGAGACTTTACTACTTGGGCCAAGCCTTGTATAGGAAAAAATGGGGAGAATTCATTTTATCATAAAGAGAATGGATACAGCTCAGAGTCATCACAAATCATATGTGGATCATCATTGACGGTTTTTTTCATTCATGGTGTGTGATAATTTCTTCTTATGGATTTTTCCAAGATATGGACATCATCCCTTCCAGAAGTATGGAATGTTATCTTTTCAATATATAGACCATTTTGAGATATTGGTACGGGTCGGATAGGTGGCATATTTTTTGGAATTTTAACAAATATTAGTGTGATGAACAATGTATTCCATATATCATAGTTGAATGAGTAACAACCTAATCCTAACCATGTGATCCGATGGTATCACGTTGACCTAAATGTGGTGCTTCATTGGTACATATCCTGATGTGGATTGTGGAAAAGAAATATAATGTCCTACCTCGAAAAATCATCATCCTAGTGTGGATTATTTGGAAACATGGTTGTATTAAGTAAGTGACTTGGGAATTCCAGAAGGAAATGAAATAGTAATGGCCAAAACCATTTCAAGGAAGTGGTGGTTTTCTACATTTCAAGGACGGAAAGTCCAGCGGTTAGGAGAATGTAACACCCCCATTTTCTGGAGAGTAGCACTTTCTCTATGATATTAACTATTTAATGTGTTTGAGTTATATTTGAAGATTTTAAATAACTTTAAATGTGTTTTGGGTCAAAAGATAATGTGGAAAGGCTACAAACGATTTTTCCAAATTGTGCGACAACCTAGGATAACATGTATGCTTTGTATATGGCTTGGGTCTTTTGAGGCAGTGGCTTCAGCATGGTTGGGGCATGGTTATGGAAACAGTGCGAGGATACTCTTTGATGGTCCATAATTAAGGTAGTGGATAACACATAGTTAGAACTTGGATTGCATAATTTTGTGACAAAACTATATGCAGGGTCAATGTTAAGTCCTAAAAAACGGTGATCTAACACGTTTTTGCCTTTAAATGTCTCATTTCCCCACCTTTGTAGCACAAACTCGGTATTTTCTTCCAAAAAGGTCTTATAAGGTTATCATTATGATATGATGTTGATCCTAAGGCTTCACTTAGTGATTAAAAGTTGATTCTTTTTAGTAAGTGTTCATTCTTCATTGTTCTTGAGGTTTTTCCTAAATATACTTCACACCTCCTATATATTTCTTAGATCTACACCCAAAATGGGTAGATGTAAATTTTTGGATACTAAATATGTTTATATTTGGGCTTGTATGTGATAGGGGAAGATATCTATGGAGGTTTTATAAAGATTTAAATCATTTTTGTTGGCGTTCTTTGTCCATTTACCGTTTTCCCCAAAAAATCATGAGATGGGGGGATTTACTCTCAACTACTCTTTCTAGAAAAGATTCAGTTGATTTTGATTTATAATTTTTGTGAAATTGAATATGAATTGGCTATGTAAAAACTATTTATAACCTAATTGACTGACAATATGTGGAAAACATAGAAACTGGGTGTTCTTGCAAAGTGCTTTGGTTCTTTGTTTTTAAATATGGATTTTAAATTGAGGATTTTCCATGAACATTGGTAAATGGATTAATTAAAATATTTTTAATAAAAGGGATCATTTTATTGAAATTAAATGTGTATGGTAGATTTTAAATAGTGGTTTAAAATTTTTCATTAAAAAATTGTTTTATTGAAAAGGATGAAATAGTTGTTTTTGTCATTTTTTAGTATAATTATTGTATGTGTTCATGTGATTTTAGTATAGATAAGGTTAATTAGTATCCCCCATAATTACCAGGATGGGTAAGGGTTAATGATATCCCCCATCAAATGGTTCACTTGGTGATGGATTAGTGAAATGATGACTCCCCACTCATGAGTATAGGGAGGTCCCGGTTACATGCATGTTTGGTTGTGTGGATAAGTGGAATGGAATGGTTATGATAAAATGTATATTGAGAAAAGGATTTAGAGCATTGTTTAGTTGTTTTCATTAAAAATGGGGTTTTATGGAAAATTGGCTGACATGGTAGTTGTTTATATTTGGTTATAAACTGTTTTAGAAGTTTTTTATTATTTTTTATAAACTATTTTGTGAATTTATTCACATAAGTTTTTTATATAAATGTTGCTATCCTTTTTATCTGAGTGACATGATTAGGGAAGTCTTGGGGAAAACCTACTGTATTTTATTACTCACCCCTACTTTAGAACTTTTGTGCTTTTGCATATGTCATCTACCATGATGTGGGAAAATGTAATTTATCACATGTATTTAGCACTACATCATGATAATTGAGCTATTAGTGATGTTGGAGCATGGCGCTTATGGATCATTAAATCTTATGGTCATATTCGAGTTTTATTAGTCATCTTGATTTATTTACATTGATGATTGTCTGGATTCTGTTGAATTAAACATTAGAGTATTTTGGTAAAAAATAATTTGGGGATTTTTCATTCTATTTATCATGGATCATATATTGGTTTGTTTGGTTTGGTTTTATTGGTTTCATTGTTTAATTCATAAAGTTTAAATCATCCCCTAAATTTATTGAAACCCTTCGACATTTATTGAAAGCCTTTGGCATCATGGGGATATCTTTTAAGGCCTAGTAGAATCCTCCCACCTTCTCAAGACAACGAGGAGAAGGAAGTATTTTTCAAGAATTCATATGTAGAACAATTTCATTCCAAATCAGCTACCCCGAATGGTTTGAATTCAAACTAAATAGTTTTTTACATTGATGGGTTTGTTGTCATATTCTATAAATAGTGGTGGTATATATACTATAAGGTATGTAGATCTACCATATTGGAACATTATAATAGTGGATCATTTTATGAGAAAATATGTTCTATAATTTAGTGAGTCATCTTACCCAATAGTAGCTGAGAGATATTTTGATGCATTATAAATGATATTTGATATAAATAATTATTCAGATAATCAAAATATAACCCATTCAATTTATTGTTTTCATGGTGAATCTAACTTGTAGTAGTCACCCTAATCCCAGTATCCTAGAGCCACTTTATATTTTACTACATTCCTAATAAATATAATAAATTTCATCCCAAATGAATTTTTTTTGTGGTCATGGTAAACTACATACATACATGGAAGTAACATTACATTTTAAAACATAAAATAAAAAAATAATTTTCATTAATATTTCAATTATTCACCTTATTCTATCCATGTATATAAATCAGAAAAAGTGTAATGGTATCTTGTGTAAAATAAATAATAAAAAAGGGTAAGTTCAGATGCTCAATAAGGGTATACATGCATCAAAATCTATGAATAAATATGGAATAATCATTATGTATTGGTAAATAACTGAAACACATGACCCTAAATCATTATGATTTGAACAATATGTCTGGAATAAATGATGAACAAATAATTCCATATAAATAATCACATAATATAGAAACTTAACAATGGATATTTTAAATAATCTAATAATCACATGAAGTATCAATGATTGAATTCATAAATATCAAATGCATAATCCCAAAAATCATAAACATTCCTTCAATTCCTAATTCCAAGACTTTTACTATCAACTCCTCCGTCCAAGACATCTTAGTGTAATTGGTAAATCTTTATCCAAATAACTAAGATTATTTAACTAATACACCCTACCAATGAATCAAGGGATTCTGTTATTTCAGGTCCCACACATCACATAACTAGTTCAATTAATTACCTATATTAATGGGGTTAAACATAATCAATTTAAACATTCATATTGAAAACTCGACATATGAAATTTTAATACTAACCCATAATCAATAAACATAATAATAATTTATCAAATGTAATACGTTGAATGGTTAAAAAATTTGACATCTCCAGTGAAACTGGTAATTAACCATCCAAATAAATAATATGGTGTATTAATACAACATATCCATATTTAATCATATGTAAAATAAATTGATGATGTCCTTGATGAAAAAAATAACATCAAAATGTCATTAAATTTTTTAGGAAAATAACATTTTCAAATTGAAAATATTTTTGAATATAAATGTTCTAATTTTTTTGAAAATAATCTCTTATGAAATTAACTTTTTAAATATTGTAATTTATTTTTTAAAAAAATATTGGTCATGAAAACATTAAATCTCATTCAGGCCATACATGTAAAAACACAAATTTCTTTTACATTTTTTGTAAAATCCAAATGATCCTTTTTTTGAAAATGACATGAATATTCTTGTAAAAAAGATATAAATATTCAAAATGGTTAAAAAGGTATATAGTAAAACATTTTGAAAATTATAAAAACAAATTTTTTAATTTTTTTAGATAATATGGATTTTTAAATAAAAATCTTTTCAATAGAAAAGATAAATAATGTAATCGTTTCTAAAAAAAATTCAACCATTTGACGTACTAGAAAGTCGATGAATGGTACAATTATGTGAAAAATTATAATAAATAACTATAAAATAATCATATTGATTAATTTTCATATACATATATAAAATAATCCCCCAAAGGAAGACTAAACAAAAAAATACATTAATAATGATGAGTTTTAGAAATAAAACCATACCGATTTGGTAAGTATTGAATTATAAGACACATGAAAGAAATATATGAAAATGAAACATTAAATTAAAATATTCAAAAAACATTCATGATATAACATAAAAAAATTAAAATATATGTACCACACAATTGAATACGGTTTTATTATGGCATATGTCTCACAAAAGTAAAAGTGGGATAAGAAACCCATACCACTTTTGTAACATTAAAATCATAATACCCATAAAATAAATAACATAAAATGAAACATTAAATATAATTAAGTAAAATAGATTCATGATACAATATATATGTAACGAGCCAAGATTTTAAAATAAAAATTATGTTTGTTAGCCTACACAATATACAAAACTGAATGTAAAAAAATAATGATTATTTGAATATAACCATTTAAGGATTAAATTAATTTTTATGATATGATTAGTATTATATAATTTATGAAATATAAAGTTCATAAATATATTAATGAATGATTATTATTTATTCAATCAAATTTTAGTAATGTCTTTTAAAAAAATATTTATTTTCATTAAAAATGATTTTCCCAAATATATTATAGAAAATATATAAATTTAATTTGATTTGAAGGTATCATAATTTTAATTTAACTATATTAAATTATATTAATTACATGTAAATAATATTTATACTATATTTAATTATAAGTTTATTTTAAGGAATAAAAATTCATTTTTTTGAAAACTAGTTTAAAATGCATAATATATAAAATTTTTAATGAATTTAAATAGAACATAATGATAAATGAAATAAATGAAAAATTAATATTATATATTTACCATTATTAATTTAAAATAATAAAATTAATATTCATAGTTATAGATTTAAATTGAACTCATATTTTCTCTAAAAATGTATTTTTTTGGAAAACTGTTTTTCATAATAATTGCAGATTTAATATTAAATTAAATTGATTTTGATAAAATATATTCAATATTTTAAATAATAATAATAAATATTATCTATCAATTTCAACTGAATATTTAAACTATTTTGTTAGTAATTGTAGTAATTATTAATTATCATGATAAAAGAAAAATACGATAACTAATGGTAAAAAATAATTTAACAAAAAAAGCGAGAATCAAAGTAACTATAATAGTATGAATATTTATATTTAACATTAATTTAAATTATTAATATATTTATTTATTTTATTTTTTACTTTATAATTTTTTAATCAACATGTTTTAAAAAATTATATTTTTGATATGATTAAGAAAAAATAGTATTTTTTGTTAATATTCAAATAAAATTAAGAGATATATTTTTATAAATCAATGGATTTTTAATTAAATAATATTTTAATAAAATATCATTATCAAATTACTTTTATTAAATAAAAATGATCATCTAATTTTTATGAGGTCAATTGTAATTTTTATTTAGGCTTAGAAAATTGTTTTTTCAAAACTAGTTAATTTTCAATAAATATCGGTTTTTATTTTTGAAGCTAAAATTCACATATTTTAAATACTATTTAAAAAAAATGAATTTTATTTTTGGATTCAGGACATCGAAATTATCTAATGGTTAATTTGTCATAATTTTCCAAGGTAATTGATTTTTTGGGTAAAAATTAAATACCCTAAAAATATATAATGTGTTTTATGACATCATAATGACCTAATAGTTATGTAATAAAATTAAATAAATGGTGTAATTGTCTAATATATATTTTTAAATAAATATATTGTGATTTTATATTTTTTTGATGAAGTTTATAATACCTTAGTGGACCCTCCAAGACTAATAAAATATTTTTACATTTTCAAATGATTTCCTTGAGAGTGTGACTCACCTCCACATAATAGAGACTAATATTTTAATATTTTAGGACCTTAGGCTTATAAAATATTGTATACCACTCAAATTTGGCTGAAATATAGTAAAAAAAACATTGGATAGTTTGTGGTTTTGAATATTTTATTCTGTAGTGTACAAAACCTAAATAATAAAGAATTCACTCTCCATTCTATATAAACCCACTGAATATCCCATTCATATTCACTTAAATCATATTGAGATCCTGAAAACAATTATATACACTCCCTAGAGTCCTATAAATGTTCCTCCAAGCCCCCATTAAGCCTCTCTCAAGCCTTTGAGATCACATTTCCATGTAAAGTATCCTCACTTTCCTTCATTCCTCATTTATGTCCATGATTATTTATATTCTTATTCCATTTTATTTTCAATTTCAAATGTTGGGGTATGATTGCAATCCTCCCTTATACTTACCTTATTAACTTTTAATGACTAGATACACCTCTCTTCCCCATTAATACCTCCAATGTACACCCGTTACTAGGAAGAAATTCTTTAAGGGGTCTTTCTCTCCTCATTTACATTTTAGAAATTATTTTATATTATGCATCTAAATTCCATAAAATATGTTGGGATAGTTTGTTACATGAACCCCATAATATCCATTTCATTTATATATTATGATAGACCTATTTCTTTATCATCAACCCATTTTAAGATTTCTATTTGACGCTATTATGCTCCCAAAGTTACACAAAATTTCCCACACCAAAATCACTGTGTATGTAAATACTATACCCATTTCTCTATCAAGGGTATTCACCTTCCTAAAGATGCACATGTTTATTGGGGACATATATTAATGTATTACACATCTATTATTCGTGACAAAATTATTATTTTTAATGAATCCATGTTGTATGATTCATGTGGCACAATTATGCATGAAATAAAATGTTTGTAATGAGTGCTCCCTGATATAACTCAAATGCTTTGGGTATAGATTAGTATCATTATACATCAATAGAAATGAGGTTTTACTCATGATAATTAATGTCAAATGTGTTTTTACCCATTATACATGCTAATTGAGCCTTGGATCATGCTAATATCTTGTTCAATGTTGTTCCAACATTTCCATTTTTTGATAATCATGATATATCATGCCTTTAGGTTCATGTTTATCTTTTTCTTAATTTATATACCTATTTACTAAAATTTAATAAAATATTTATGTTATTTCTTGTTTACTAAATTATCGGGATTTATATCTCACACCTTTCTTATACATTTTCTCAGGTTATCCCCTACAATGCTACGTACGAAAGATTATTCTGGTCATGTAAAAGAAGTTTTCAATAAAGATGTTGTGTTTTATATTCTATGTTGTTATCTAATGTTACTAATTTTCCTAAGATTCTAGACCTATAAATCCTCATAATTTTATTAATTTTATGTTTTTGTAATAAATCAGGATTATTGGTGTAATAAAAAGACTGATTGTTATAGTTGGTATTATAGGGTAAGATTAGTTATTTTTGGGATTAGGATTAGAAAACCCTAGTGAAATCCTTACAGATAAGAATAAGTATAATTAAAACGTCCCTAAATTTTGGTGAATATAGATTAAGTGGCTTATCAAGAAAATAAATTTCTGTTTGGATATGATCATGTAGGGGTGGCTGTGGAACAGATATATCTATGAGTAAAACCTGAAAACAATGCTTCTAACTAGACTCAAACGGGAACTGGTGCACGAAAATGTGCATTGTTGTATTTTTGTTGCAATACTCTTGGGAGATATGATTTGGAAAATTAATAAGCCTAGTGTGAACCATTAGTAAGGGAATAAGAAAAATTCTCCTAAGAATATATGTTGGGATGTATATCATGGATAACACAGATAAATGCCTAGAAATTTATGTTTTAAGGAGATAAATGTAATTTAAATGTTATCCCTTTAATGACATTAGATTCATGTTTAAGTGTTTAATATTTTTGAAATACACATCCTTAATTTTTTTTCCATTATTCTAGAAAATTGATGGAAATAGTAAGAGCTGAGTTAATGTTTAAATTTTGAGGACATAATTTATTAAAGGGGGAAGAATGTAATGACATGAGTATTTAAAATAGAAAATTATATTCGATAGCCTATGCAATAAAAAAAATGAACCTAAAATAATAATGATTATTTAAATATGACCATTTATTGTTTACATTAGATTTAAAGATATGATTTTTATTATCTAATGTGGGAAATTGATATGTCAAAAATATATTAATAAATTATTATTAATTACTCAATCAAATTTTGGAAATTCCTTTTTTTTAATGTGTTTTCATTAAAAACGATTTTCATAATTATATTCTAGAATATATATAAAAGTAATTTTATTTCAAGGTATCATAATTTTTAATTAATTATATTTAATTCAATTAATTACATGGAAATAATATTTATAGAACATTTTATTATAAGTAAATTTTTAGGATTAAAAGTGATTTTTATGAAAACTGGTATAAAATGCATAATGTATAAAATTTAATTTATTCAAAATAACTCCTACTGATAAATGGAATAAATTAAATATTAATATTATATATCTACCTTTGTTAATTTAAAATAAAAAATTTCTATTAGTAGTAATATAGTAAAAGTGAACTCATATTTTCATTAAAAATGTATGTTTCGGAAAACTGTTTTCCATAATTCATGCATATTTTATAATAAATTTAATTGATTGTGAAAAAATTTATTCCATATTTTAAATCATAAAATTAAATATTATCTAATAATTTTAACTTAACATTTTAAAAATATGATTAGTGACTTTAGTAATTATTGATTATCGTGATAAAAAAATGAGATAATTTATGCTAAAAATATAATTTGACAAAAAAGAGAGAATCAAAGGAACTCTTATAGTATGAATAATAATATTTCCTATACATTTAAATTATTAATATATTTATTTGTTTTTGTTTTTACTCTATAATTTTTTAATTAATATGTTTTAAAAAATTATTTTTTTGTTACGATAAAGCAAAAATATTATTTTTTTTAATGTTAAAATTAAATTAAGGAATTTTTTTTATGAATTAATGGATTTTTTAATTGAATAATATTTTATTAAAATATTATTATCAAATTTCATTTATTAAATATAAAATATCGTATAATTTTTATGAAGTCAATTGTAATTTTTATTAAGGTTTAAAAAACTATATTTTCAAAACCCACCAATTTTAAATAAAAGTAGGTTTTTATTTTAAAAGTGGAAATTCACATATTTATAAAATTATTTATATAAAATTAATATTCTTTTTGTATTCAGGGCATCAAAATTATCTATTGGCGAATTTTTCATAATTTTCCAAGACAGTCAAATTATTGTGTAAAAATAAATATAGTATAAATATATTACATGTTTTATGACATCATAATGACCCAATATTGTAGTAATAAAAAACTATAAAAATTATATTCTTACAGTATATGTTTTACCATTAATTTATTGTTATTTTATATTTTTTTATTATGTTTACAGTACCTTAGTAAACCCTCCAAGACTTATAAAATATTTTAACAATTTAAAATGATTTCATTAAGAGTGTAACTCACCTCCAAATAAGAAACCCTAATGTTTTTTCATGTTAGGACCTTATACATATAAACTATTGTATACCACTTCCCTTTGGTAGAAACAATGGGCAAAAACTATGGGATGGTTTGTGGTTTTGAATATTTTAGCATGTAGTGTGCAAAACCAAAATAATAAAGAATTCCCTTTCCTTTCATATATAAATCCAATCAATCTAACATTAATATTCACTCAAATAATTTATAGCTCATAAAAACATATCTATACACTCACTAGTTTCATCCCAAGTTTCCCCCAAGCTGCAATGAAACCTCTCCCAAGCCTTTAGGATCACACATCTAATTAAGGGATCCTCTCTTTCATTCCTTCCTCATTTATGTCCATGTTTCTTTATATTGTTATGCCATTATATTTTCAATTAAAAATATTGGGGTATGATTTTTCACCTCCCCTATACTATCATCGTAATTTTTTTAATGATTATAGAACCTTATCTCTCTCATTAATGCCTCTCATGTACACTCGTTACCATGCCAAAATCTTATAAGGGATATCTCTCTCTTCATTTACATTCAAGAAATTCATTTATATTATGATTAAAAATTGCATTACATATGTTGGGATAACATGTTACATTACCCATTTAATTTCAATTTCATGTATAAATTATGAGATACCCTTTTATCTCTCATCAACCCATTTCATGATTTCTATTTGACGTCAGTATGCTGCTTAAGTTACACCAAAATTTCCCATGCCAAAATAATCTTGTAAGTGAATATAATACCCATTTCTCTATCAAGGGTATTCACCTTCATTCACTTGTACATGTTTATTGAGTACTTACATTTGTATAGTCCCCATCTATTATTCTTGGAATAAATTATTTTGTTTAATGAATCCAAGTTCTATTATCCTTGTTTCACACTAATCCCTGAAATGAAATATTTATAAGGGGTGAGCCCTAATAGTGCTCCAATGCATTGGGTAAAGATTAGTATCACAATGCCTCAAATGAAATGAGTGTTTACTCATTATAATTCAATTTAAATGATGGTTTTAACATTATCAATGTTCAATGATCCTTGTATCATTCTAATATCATGATAAATTTTGTTGCCACATTTTCATGTTATGATAATCATGTTATATCATGCCTTGATGTTTATGTTTTTCTTATGGTCTATTGATATGACTATTGACTAACATGTACTATATTATTCATGTTATTACTTTTTTACTCTTTTAATGGGATTTATATCTCACCCTTTTTTTATTCATGTCCTCAGGGTATCCGATGCAATGCTAAGTACAATGGAATGTTGTGTTCAAGTTAAAGAGGTTTCTAATGAAGTATTTTTGTTTTATGTTCTATTTTTTATGCAATGTTCATAATTTTCCCAAAAAACTAGACCCATCAATCTTTAGAGTTTTCTTAAGTGAAAGTTTTTGTAATAAATCATGTTTATGTGTGTAATAGTGATCGGGGATGTTATAATATAACAAAAGAAAATATATACACAACACAATGGAAAAATTAGTTAGTATGGATTATGATTCATTGAAGTAAAAGTGAGACGAGAAATCATAAAAAATTGTTTGTATTTTATTATACATTTCTGAAAATCATATATAGTTAATATATTTCTATTAAATATCCATTTTATAACCATACCTATATGTATATAACCATATATAATTTACTTGTAGTATTTTATCACTCATTTATGGATAATTATTTGACAAAATCATTTTCTGGGTTGTAATTGTTTCATTTTTAATAGATATTTTGTTTCTATAATTTTGTTCCTTTTAATTTGATCATGGTTACATCATCCCCAGAATATTAATGATGATATAAATCTTATATAAATTCATTATGTACTTATTTATAGTAATACAAACAAGTTAGTGGTAGAAAATGGATTATAATGTTTTAGAGATATTAGGTTGTACATATGCATTAATGTAGTTTCCATTTTTCAAAATGCATAGAATGAAAGGAGAAAAAAAATTAATTAACAATTACAGAATAGTTATTAGGTTATAAATATTATTTGTATTGTCAAAATTAATCCTTTTTTCCATCATTGTAAAAAATGAAAAACTTTTCACTATGCTATGTGGAGGTCTAATTATACACATATGCATTGGCAATGTTATTGTATTCTAATATATTTGAAGATATAAATACAGATGTGATATTATATTTCTAGTTTTATGTTTACATCTTGATTATCTCATGAATATCTAAAATTTTATCCTTAATACCTTCCATTTAATTTTTATGCAAAAAATGAATCATATTTCTTCAAGAGACGGTTGTATGTTGTACACAGGAGAAAATTTATTGTATCCCACATGGTATAAAAATTACGAATTCCTATGGGATATGATAATTCCATAAGTATAATAATATAATATATATCATACACATTTGTTAAATCCATTATCAAATCCATCCTTGAAGTATTGTTATGGAAAATTAATTACATTGGTTCATGAGGTGGTCGCCCATTGTACACATAATCGATAATTTAATTTTCTAATTGATATATTTTTGGATGGATATTGGTTATTCCATTAACTTTAAAAAATCAATTTATAGAGTAGATATGTTTTTTATTTTTTGGTTAATTATAGAAATAATTATAAATAGATATATGAATAACTAAAATGAAAATTCATTGTTAAAAAATATACACCTTCTTCGAGCAAACATTTTAGGCTTAATCTATAGCCTTACATGATTAGATTTATGATATAACCATGTGCTCTTGGATTAAGGTGGAGAATTAAAGAATATATATGGGTATGTATTACCTAATTAAAATGTCTTTAGGAGTGTGAATAGGGGAGTTGAGTTGGTTTCCTTTTATTAATGGGGGATAGGAAAGACATGGTAGTTTTTAAAAAAATTAATTACACCCATATTTTTACTAAGAAAAAAGCCTCAATAATTTGTAATTATTAAAACAATGAGACTATGGGGTAGAAATATTTCTATAAAATGTTTTTTTAGATGTTTTTTATGTGTATCTTATCTTTATATATTTAATTTAACACCCCAGGTAAAACAATTTTTTACTTTAATAACAGTAATTAATTTGTACAGGTTTTACTATTTGTGGTAGTCAAAAATTAAATTTACTAAATTAGGAAATATAAATTATGATTATTCCAAATATAGTCTCATTTTTTGAAATTTTTTATTTAACTTCTAGTATTCAATTAAAAATGATACTAGTAGATGTGATAAAATAATTGGGTTACCAAAGATGAAATTATCATAAGTATATAGTGGTTTAATATCAAAATACAAAATTAAATTTATTAAAATGACTCAAATTAGTAAATTTTTTATATAATTTGAAAAATTTAAATTTATAACCAATTAAAAATATAATTTATCATTAAAATAATTCAAATTAGAATCTAATTTTTAATTATAATTCAGTATTTTTCAATATTCATCAAAAAATTTAACATACCAAAAAATTCCAAAAAAATACCCCAAATATAATATTGGAAAATTGATTAAAAAATGGATTTTAGTTTTTCAGATATTTTTTCTTAAAATGAGAAATATTAATTTTGAATTATGTGTTAAAAGATAAATTAATCTTTCATTTAGAAAAATATTCTCTTTTAGAAAACATTTCTTTCTCTTTAAAATGAATTTTACTTTATTTATAATCAACAGATAACCATTGAATTTATTTTACACTTGTATAAACCATATAATTTCAAAACAAAGATATTAATATTTATATCCACAATTTTAATTTCTAGTTTATATTGTTCATGTTTAAATAATTATGTTTTCATAGAGTATCTTACTTCATTCAAATGCGGTTTTGTGTGCATTGAATACTATCAAAGGGATTAAATTTATTTAAAAGAAATCATTTTTAAATTACTCTTTGGGTTCCATTTCATAGAAAAAATCAAATATGATATTCCTCTTTTAAAATTATGTGGTGTTACCTTTAACCCCAATAAATAAATATTTTTCTCACAGTTTATTCAAGATCTCAATATTCATGGGTTAGGCATTTGAAAATATCTTTCAAGAAATCTCACATCCTAACTAGGGTTAATAAAAAATCCTATTTATAATAGAGAATATAATTTTTATAGGTAATCTTGGTTAATTACATAACTAGGTATCCAAGTAGGAGAACATAAGTGGGAAGTAATGATATGAACATGGAATTAAATAATAAATAATCATGGAGATTTTTTGATGTCATTGATCAAAAGATAGTGGGTGACAAAGTTTTTGTAAATGATCAAAAACCCGTAAATTCTTAAAGGGTTAAAAGACCACTGGTTTAGTATAAAATAAGTTATTAGGATAAATTTTTTTATTTAAGATACTTTTTATAGATTTTGGGAATTATTTTTCTTTCTAAGACTACAAGTAAATATATTACATGATATCATTCTATTCCATATGCACAATCTTTTTCATTGGTTGTGATTCAATCAATTTTCACCTCACTTATTAATCAATGAAATGAAAATAAAAAATTTATTTTTTTTCCAACACACTAAAACTATAATTAGACAAATCATAAGATTGTTAAAACTGTATCAATATATTCCTCATGTATTTACTAAAACATAAATTTACAGAAAAAGTTACCCAATATCTCCCAAAGATCAACATAATCCATTCGATATATTTTAGAACATATAGCTCATCAAAAATAATTATGAACAATATTTTTAATGAATGATTATAAATCATCATTATATTCCCTAGAAAATATAATGTGGATATTAATGAAAAATTACTAATATGTTATTACCCTAATTACTATAAAACCTTAATGAAAACATTAATTGTTTTAAAAATAAATTCTTGGGTCGTAAAAAATATTACATAGAACCAAACATGTAGTAGACTCTATGAAATAAAACAAAACAATCAAATCACTAACAAATTTCATGGTCACCAATATTATCCCATTAAAATTTCATTTCCATTATTATATCATCATAGAAAATGTATTAATGGTTATCTTTACATTATAATATGCTTTCTTAAAAGATCATATTTTCACTGAATCACATTTCCATGTACCATTTATCACATTATTTTAAATTCCTAATGAAATATTTCTAACTTAAAATAATAACATGTTTCCGGGTTCTTATAATGGTAAAATAATTAATAAATTTCTTTTAAATCATATTTCATGAATACAAATAAAAAATCACATTTATATTTCCACATGGGTTGTAAAAATATACTAATATTTACATTGATCCCTTACCATCTTTTAAGGTATTTTCCCTTGATTCTTGGGGAATTCGTTGGAATAGTTCCTCATCTCTTCATAGTTAAAAAAAATACTTTTATGGATTCTCTCTTACACTTAAATTCATGATCATGATAACTGTTTAGTCCTCACATGATTAAAAATCCATTTTATTTTTGGAATGTACCATGGTGATTCTTTCCATATGTTAGGCGTGTCGAAAGGACATTCTTTCCCTTCTTCCCTTTACACAATTGTCATATTTTCCACCCTCAACAACTCTTTCTTCTCTTCAATTCCATAGGGCATTTTAAATATTTTTTATGTCTTGATTGCACATGATACTATGTCCTCGTATGATTAGAATGTTTAGGAGACTAGTTCTCATTTAAGGATTAACTTAAGACCAATAATGAAATGGATAAAATAGTTATTTAGATAAATAGATTGTCCATGGAATTCTTTTATATCCTTGTAAGTTATTTTTATCATAATGAGAAACATTTTCCTCTTATTTATTTATTTGACTCAAGAACTGTCATTCCATATCTATTCATTTCTTACGATAAAAATACATTTTGAAGAAGTGTACATTGAAATCCTTCCATTACATATTTTTATTTCTTATTCATCCTTTTTATTTGGAATCAATTGCCACCATTTATCTTCATATCCTAAGATATGATAAACAATTGAGCACACATTCTCCCTTTTAGTAATTCCCAATGTGAGAAATACACTTTCTAATGAATATGTACATTGCTCAGCTAAAAATGGATTTGTGTTCCAACATTATTATAGAGGATGATAATGAAATAAGTGGTCTTAATTTATTACACTGTCTGGTGGATAAACAAGATTCCCTATAAGATAATGTTTATCTCTCTTTACTAGATTAAACTACCCCAATATGGTTATAATTTTCTTAGTTATGACTATACCTCTCTAACAATATTCATTATCTTCCCCATGGAAAGAATTACTACAAGGAGTATGTGCATTGATACAGTGCCCATTCATTTCATTGTGTTCCTCTTCTAATCAATAACATAGACTATATTAGATGATTACATTATGAAACATAATGTATAATAAAAAACATTGGAAACAATGAAAATTTATTAAAAAATTTATGCATAGAAAATAACATAATCAAAGACATGGATTACTTGGGGATATTTTTTTTTCAAATCCACCATAATGTTTTGTTAAGAAAATTTTAATTATCCTAAGAAAATCCCACATGAGTGTCAAATATGGTTCACAATAAGGTATTTTTTTCTTCTAGGTGTCAATCAAGTAAGTAAAAAGGATCTAATTATAGAGTTATTAACCTTATGAACATCTATGGGAGAAGCATGTCAACTTTTAGAATGTAGATTGGGATTTATCTTCAAGGAAACCCACATAATCCCTTCCTTATATAAAATTTATGAATTTCATAAATACATATCCTTAATATCTATTATCATGTTATGTTACATAATATTTTTTTTCTTAAATATATTTACCATGGATTATAAAAAATTTACCCTAAAACCAACCATAGAGACCCTGCCCCAATATCCTAGAGTAAGTGTCTACATTATTACATTGGAACTGGATATAAGAGGTTTGATCCAAAAAGACTGAATAGTTTTGTACCATTCGTAAACTATATACATACATGAAATTTAAATTACATGTTGAAATATAATATATTTTTTTATATCTTCAATAATCCTCTTAGTGTATCCCTAAATATCAACAATTAAAAACATCCTAGTATCATGTAGAAAATAAAACATAATAAAGGGGTGAAAACTAATGCTTAGTAAGTGTAAGTGTACAACATGATCTATGAATAAATAAGGTATAATCTATATTGAAAAGGAAATAACTAAAACACATGGAATTTAATAAATATCCTAATAATAATATAATAGTAATAAATTATTATCAAATAATATCAATATAAATATTAACATGTGATTAAAACATAACCTATGATGTTCTAATTAATTGAATAATCACATGGAATATAAATGAATAAATTCATAATGATGTAATGCGTAATGTCAAAAATATTATACATCCATTAATGCCTTATTTTAAGACTCCATATTATCAAGGTCTCCTCCCAATTCATCATACATAAAATGGTTATGGCCTCCTCCAAATACCCAAGATGATTTTTCTAATAAGACATGTCAATGCATCGAGGGGAATGTAATTTTGGGCCCACTCGTCACTCAATAAGTGTAAATCATTCCTTATTTCAAAGGGATGAAGAAAAATAAACAGGCTCACAAGAATTTAATGAAATATGAAATTTATGTATATACTGTAATCAATAAACATAATCATAAACCATCTAGTGTAATATAGTGAATGGAAATAATATTTTATATCCCCATTCCAACTGATCATAAACCATCATGAGAAATAATAAATATGATATAAATATAACATATCCCTAGGGGATAATAACCAAACTAAAGGGTTTATTTTATTAATTAATATAAAAACCATAGAAAATGTCATAATTTTTTTTTGAGGAATGTGAATTATTTTCTTTAGAGATCATTTTAAAAATAAAAGATCAAAAAATATTGTGAAATGTAACACCCTAATAGTTTTAAATAGGAATATCAGGTTTAGAAGATTGTATGCCTCACAAAAATAATATTAGAATTGAATATAACACCACAATATTGTAGGATATAATTATTTTTAAATAAAATCAATATATATAGTATGTTGTGATGCACAAAACCCTAGATTTAAATGAATTATTATACTTTATTCAAATATTTTTATTTAAACAAGGCCATTATAAGTTAACTGTAAAGTTGATGGGTATGGATAGAAATAAATAAATTGTGGAAAATATATGGTTAGACATGTATAATATAAATTAAATGGTTATCTATTGATTATAAATTAAATAATAACTAATTCAAAGAGAAAGAAATGATTTTTGAAAATATGTATTTTTATGAATGTCGGATTAGTTTTACTTTGCACACGTACTTTAATTTCGTTTATAATTTTTATAAAATATATTATAGAAAATATTTTTTTTGAAATATATATACCAAAATTATTTTTCATGAATCTTTTATAATTTTATGAAAATATTATCTTTTTGAAAAATACTGAAATCTAATGACTTTTAACTGAAAAAAACAATTTTTAAAATCATTTATAAAGCTAGATTATTTTTAAATTTTTTTAAAGTTTAATTATTTCAAATATATTACATTTTATCTAATTTATTTCATTTGAATAAATTTCATATTTCACTTTTATTATAAAACATTCTATACTTTTTGGAACTTTTTTTTTCAGAAACTCGCTTTTTCATTACATCTATGGGTATATTTTTGAATTGGACTAAACCTCTTATATTAACTAAATTTGGAAAAATAGATTCAATATTTAAAATATGAATAATTTATATTATTTTATATGTTCAGTGTAATTTTTTACCATTAATAATAATAATAAATTTAAGAATTAATTACTTCAATTAATGTAAAATGCGTTTACATAGGGTAAAAGTAAAAAATGCCAGTGCTAAAATAACTGTCCATATTTCTCGAAACCCCTTGGATGGAAATATTTCAACACAAATGTCTTAATAGTAAGTGATTTACACATTTTGAGCCTTTTTTATGAATGAAATGTGTGTTTAAGTGATTCCATTCCAAAATACCAATTGTTTCCTCCCCCCCACAAATCAATGGACACCCCAACTCCTCTCCTATTGACACTCCTAGATCCATTTGTTTTGGAAAATTCCTAAAATATATAATATTTAATTCACTCCATGTATCCCAGATTCGCTAGTTATATCATAATTCTAATCCATGATGGATTTTTTTTAAACCTATAATGGTTCCTAGAATAAGAGGAAATATTTTTAACTATGCATTTTAACTTTACATCATCTTATAAATGTTTTTTATATTTTACAACTACTAAAAAAAATAATGCAATTATATTATATATAAATATATTATGTAATGTTAATTTAATAATATATATCAATCTCCACTTCCATTAAATGGAAAAAGAAATTGTCAGTCATCTGTATGCTGAACTACCGCCTCACAAACTGATATAGTTCACCTTCTATCACCTTATTTAAAGGATGTAAATTGTGATAGATTTAAAATTTGTATGTTATATTTATGTTATTAGTATACTTCATAAATTTTCACATGTCTTATACATTTTTACTTCCCATTCCGAGAAGAATCTGATAAGGTCAAAGTTGTGTGCAGCAGACTACCACCTCACGAATCGATGTGATTTTTTTCTTGCTTACAATTTACTTGGAATGTAATAATTATAGAGCTTATTAATATAAGTGATTTATATATCCTAACAATACATATTTTAATATAATATCATATATAACTTCTTAACATTCAATCCATTGGAAAATAACAACGTCACTTGTGTATACGTGTTTGCTACCACCACCACGTAGCAATGTGAAGTGTTTATCATTAAATATTCAAATTAATGACAATAAAGATATATTTTATTATGATAAATTATTTATATAATTTATAAATTAATCTATAATGTTAAAATAATATTTATTTTTCTTTTTTATCCAATGTGAAAAATGGAAACAATGCTAATGTGTATATACAACCTTCCATCTCCATGAACATTGTAATCCATTTTCTATATCTAACATTTATATATTACTATAAATACATATATTAAGAATATGTGTGATATATATGTCATGGTTATCATTATATAAACTATGTGACCTTTTTAAATTTACATGAAACAAAATTACCAAACTAAAATATACCTAAAAACGCAGATTTTATCACCCATAACAGTGATTTTAAAAAATAGTTATTAATAAACGTGTGATAAAAGGAAATAGGGAAATAATATATTTTTTTTGAAATATATTAATTTTTTTAGTAATAGAATTAAAATAAAACAATATTAATTATATTATAGGTTGAAACATATATGTAGGATGTCAAACATAAGGTAATTGTTTCTCTTCCAACCCTTAATTTCATGTGACAAATGACATATTCACCACTTATCCCCTTTTTGTGGGTATATAATACCCCTTTGATATATAATATTAGTAATATAATTATATTCGTTGTATTTCATGTTTCATTTGGCCTCATTTATTTTATGTTCCTAACGAATTATAATTTACCAAATTAGTTAGAGTTTATTTCCCAATCTCCTCATTATTCACAATTATTTGTCTTTATGTCTCCCATGGGGGAATTATGTTTTATTTATATCTTTAAATAAAAATATTTTCTTCACCTCTAGTTATTAATGTGTTTTTATTAGCAGTTTTACCATTTCCATCTCTTGGTTACATAGATTGATTAGGAAAATGTATTTATTTAAATCTATCATTATTTCTATATATGGTAAGACATAATTTTCCATCAAAAACAAAATTTTCTAAGAAAATTTTATATAATTTTTTTAACATATAAAAAATTGTTTAATAATGAAAATTTTACATATTTTTACTTTTTACAAAAAAAATTGTAAATAATCTTCATATCAATTTCAAAACAAAATCTATTTAGCTTATTCTTAAAATATAAATGGAATCTTGGTTTTAATGATTATATAATGAACATAATTTTATACCATCATTAATAATAAACATATTCACGATTATTTTATATGTTTTAAAAGGTTATTTTCAATGAAAATTAATTTTTTTTTGAAATTTTTATTTTGAAAGAATATTTTCAAAATGAAAATTTATTTCACGGAAAAATGTTATTAACAATAATTACATGGTATTTATATAAATCCATGACAACACCACTATGTTTTAATTATTATCCACTGAGTATATGTTTTTTTGATACCACCATTACTATTTCTCTATATGAGTTTTTAGAAATTTAATAGGGTATGTAAAATTTTATTAGAATCCAACATTTTAATCTGGATGGTTCATGATTGGGTTTATTTAATAGTGTATGTATTAACATATATAATTTTAGTTATTCAATATAAATTATTATATGGATTATGTTTTGGCCATTAAATATCAAGAAATCATTAGACTTAGTATATAATGGGTATGACCCCCATAACCCATAGATTCATTCGTAGGTCTCATGAAAAAAAATTAGAATGGGTTTTGGCCGAGGCCTTAAATGTTTATTTATATATCTTGGTATAAGGAATATATGATGTGTTTTAGATTCCCATAATTATACTTTCCATCATTATGAATTATTTTATTGATATTCGATGTGATTATAAAATTAGATAAAATATCTATGGTTATGTTTTCAAGACCTTATGAATATTCATATTGAATTATTTGATTATCATTTATTCATTACATATTATTCTCAAGTTATTAATTAAATTTAATGTGTTTCAGTTATTGACCATTCCATTTGGATTATTCTATATTTATTCATAGCTTCTGATGTAAACATACCCTTAGAAGGAATTTGATCGCCCCCTTTTCATTATTTTATTTTCCCTTAGAAACTAGTATAGGTTTTATGATTGATATACAGAGATATGTTATGATATATAATGAAAATATTGAAGAAAATATTTATTTCATTTTATGTTATCAATATTAATTCTAATTTAAAGAATTTATCATTTTTACCATCACTACTAGACTAGTCATTCCTTTGCAATGTGATTGCTTTTATCTTAGGACAATGTAATAAAGTAACTACCCGGTCTATTCTACAATTCTTGGGGTCAAAAAATATGGTATTATAGAAAGTTTAGAAGAATCATTTGGATCTAGATTTTGGAAAAAATATATTAGAGAACATAAACCAAAGAAATAATTTGATGATAAGTATATAATAACATCCTAATGTTTTAAAAAGGAAGAGATTATATTTTTTTCCTAGAAATATATCTCTGTATCAATACTATAGCTAGATTTCATTCTAGAACAGATGTACCTAGGGGTAATAACTCCTAAAAAGGTTCATTCGGATTGGCCGAATCATTACATGGTTCATAGAAAAAGTTCTTACTACACAACATGTTTAAGACTCATCAAAGATATGATTAGGTTGATTTACATTTCCCTTACTAACTATTGGGATTTATTTAAAAATAAATATATGCCCAATGAAGCAATGTTTATGATTATGAGATTAGATATTCATAAAACATTCAATTTATGTTCAGCGTGTCACTATTATTGGGATTATACATAATGTTTTATAATATTTTTTTAACAAATATAGTGTGATAATTCATTTATATTTTTTGGCGATTTTTTTAAGGAAAACAGAGATCTTTCATAGAAAAGAAGGATCCCTTTATTAAAAAGAACGAAAATGTACACAAGTATAAAGGAATAATATTTATAAATATCATTCCTAAAAAGTGGAATGAGATGACCTGGCACATGATCAGCCCAATAAAAATCATTACCATTGACACCATTATTAGAAATACCATCAGCCAACGAATTATCCACTCTATAAACATGTGTGACAATATTCTCCCTTGAGTATAGAAAGTCCAGTCATCTTTTCCACTGATTAGTTTGTTTCCATTAGAGATGTAAAAAACCTTTTCGGATGGAAAACACCACTACTGTAGAGTCACATTCGAGCCAAAGCTTGTTCCATTTCCATTGCTTAGCTTGTTTAACCGACATAATAATACCATGAATTTCTACTTTAAGGGCAGAGGCAACACCACATGAACTATAAATACAACCAAGATCATAACCATGATAATCCCTAAAGATATCACCAAATCCAGAAGGACCTAGGCTACCCCTCAAATCTAAGTCGGAGTTGATCATAATCCATCCACGAAAAGAAGCCTACCATAAAACATTAATTGTGCCAAGGGGTGGCCGAAATTTTCCTTTAACCCAAATCCTTGTAAGAAAAGATAAATTATGTATGGAATTATGAGAAAACATACCTCCTAGAAATTATCCCTCATACATAGCAGCAAGTAGTCCTGACAAAGCAGTGCCAACAAGAAAAATCTATAATTCATGCAACACATTGTTCCTTACAGCCCATATGATATGAATAAGCTATTCTACAATAGTCAGAAAGAGATTCCAGTCCTTGGATGATAAATTCAGAGCATAACATCTTTTTATGAAATCAAATATAACATTAAAATGAGGTGGAAACACTTCAAAAATTTCAGACACTACTTTTCACATCACTAAGGCAGCAGCACACTTGAGAAAGAGATAATCCACATCCTCCCTATGCCGATCGATCAATGGACAGATAGAACATAGTGAAATTCAATAGATTTGTAGGAATTCATCTGCTGGAAGTATTTTGGGAGCCAGTCTCCAAGTAGGAATAGAATGAGATGGTCTCAGGAATGATTTATGTAAATCACCCATCAATTTTAATTTTGATGTGTTGCTAACAAAATGCTTATAAAACCCTTTGGAGGTAATAATCTCATTGGGATCAGGTTACCATGCCCAAAAATCACCCCTGAAAGACTAGAAATACCTTTCAACAATGGAGGTAATGGGATCCAGAAGACTTTCCATTTCACCAAACTGATCTTTAATTGATAATTCAAAATCCAGATTTGATACCCCTTCTAGAACCAAGTCAATCAAGTGATTCATAGTCGAGTTACATTTCTATAATTGAAGAGTGGATTACTTAGACTCCAGCCATCGAGAGTTAACATCAATTTCAGATAATATACTCTTGAAGGTTGGACATAATGAAGAGTTATAGTAATTAATGTTCCCATTCATAGGCCTTTCAGTGAATCTAGATCTAAAGAAGAAAAAATCCTCCGAGTGCCCATTTATAATCCTCCAAATAAAACTAGCTTGCAATGAGTCATTGAAACCCTCAATATTCTTAATTCATAAAACATAACCATCACATGGTTTGCAGATAGAATTCCATGGAACCATTGTGTGTTTTCTTTCTGTTATTCACCCACTACAAATAATGTTCTTAATAGAGGCGTTGATGCTCTTGATTAAAGAAATCATCCATTTATAAACCATGAAATAATATACAAATTTGGAGGTGATGATGGAATTCACAGGGAAAACCCTACCAACCATGGAAAGATAATTTCTCTTCCAATCATAAATTTTTCTTCTAATCATGCATACAATGCTATCGAAATGACAAACCTTCGGTCTCCCCTAGAACATGGGAACTCCCATGTGGGTGAATTGGAGAGATCCGTCACAAATTCCCATCACTCTAATGTTGTCATTTTTCCTAATGGAAGAAAAGTTCCTTCCAAAGTAAAAAAATTGACTTCCTCCAACTAACCTCTTGTATAGAGACCATATCATAATAAAAAATAACTCGATCTATATTTTTGATATTTCCCTTGTCCCCTTGTGTAAGAGAATGATTTCATCCACGTACAAAAGGTGAGAAAGAGCAACAAGCCCCATACCAGACTGGATGAGCTTCATCATTCCATTTCCAACCATGATAGAAAGTTCCCTACTCAGATAATCCTTACCAATAGAAAAAATTGTTGTTGATAAAGGGTCACCCTGCCTAACACCCCTCGAGTAATCAAAATAGCCTTCGGCGGATCCATTGATGAGAACTGAGATATGAGAAGATCTCAAAATTATCTTCATCCAATTAATTAAAACATCATCAAAACCATACATTGAGAGAATATCATAGATGAAACCCCAATCCATTGTATGAAATTCATTCTTGACATTCTATTTAAGAGTAATATTACCACCCATGATGGAATTTTTGAGAATATTAACACACTCTGAACTAGTGATAAGGAAATCATGGACTGATACCCCTTTAATGAAGCCAAACTGATTATAAAAAACAATATTGCTAGAAATAGAGGATAACCTGTTAGCCAGAATCTTGAAAAGGATTTTATAACTGGTATCAACTAGGGAAATAGGCCTGAATAAATTCTTTTCATTGGAATTATCCACTTTCTAAATCAGGGAAAGAAACTAAGAATTCAAACCCCAAGGGAGAGATCCACCTCTGAAAAAAGGAGTGACCATCCTACAAACATTTTCATGAATGATATCATAAAAATATTTAAAGAAGAAGTTACCAAATCCATCTAGGGTAGGAAAAATTTCAGGTATGAGGCTGAAAAGAGCCCCCTTAATCTATGGCTCAAGTGGGACAACAATAAGAACAGAATTGTCCTCTTGATTTACCAGTCTAAGAATAACACCATCCATAGGATCAGCGGTGGGATGTGAACCATTGAAGAGATCCATAGTGTATGATATATCATGCTATGAGAGATCCGATCTGTTACCAATGAGACTATCACCATTCTCGATCAAGGAGAGTGGCTAAAAAAATTTCATTATTTTATGAAGAGAATTACAAATTTTTGAATTTCAATCACTATAATTCATCGATTTTTCTTTAAAGGAGTCCCTTTTTAAGGAATATTTTATGTTTAGGAGATTGTTGAGTTTGAAAAACGACTCAACATTAATCGAGATCCCATTAGAGAAGTCATTGTGAGTTCCGAGTTGTTGAACATTCTATTGAGTGGGCAACCTTGATCATGAATATGACAATGGTGATTCTCGATCTTTTGGGTTTCTTCTTAGATATCAGCAATGGATTCATTTAACCATGGTTGGAAATTTTCTTATAAAGATAATTGGTCCTTGTCTCGGGATTTAATAAAAGCTTTGGAATCTCACAAACCCACGATTTTGAGGAAGAAGGGCTTATCTTTTGAAAAGATGCTTACAGGTTCTTCCGATCCAGAGCGGGATGAATCATCAAGGTCATCCAATGTCACATGACTTGAGAATTGAGGCTTCTTGGTGGAGGATGATCTAAAGGCCTCATAGAAACTAATCAATATATATAAGTTCTCAATCTTGGTTTGAGTCATATATTAAAAGGGGTATAGATCTTGGTATTTTTCTGATATCAAGAACATGGTTTCACATTGTTGTGGAAATCAGGATTGGAAGCTAATTCTGATTGCGAGAGGGTACTTCCACATCATACTCAACTCCAAAGATTCCATGAACTCGACATGGAACTTTGGTAATCTTATACTCAAACCTAGAATTCTACAGTTATCTGAATAGAATTTCAATTTTAATCTTTTCAATCTCATATTGTACAATGATTAATTATGGGTTAGGTTTTATGGTATGAAATGGATTTACTGGCATGCAAGGATTATTAATGATAATGAATCATGCCTTAGTACTCCCATCAGGATTTTTGTCTAAATAATGTAATCATAATTGTATCAATTCACTTAATTTAAAGACTAAAATTTATAATTTCATTCATAGGATTAAGTTAATTATTCGAAGGTTACTAATCTCACAAACATTATTATCATATGATGAAAAAATGTCATGATCAATAAAATATGATAAATAATACTATATATTTTATTGAATAGAAGGGAATTAATAGAAAAAGAGGATCTATGAGTAGAAAATGGATATTGTGTAAGGGAAAGTTGGGTTTTTATAATTTTAATAGTTTTGGAATTAAGCACCCTAGTACATGATTGAAGGGAATGAGATTCTTCTAAATGTTTGGAGATAAAGGACACCATGATCATATTTAAAGGGAAGAAATTAGATTTAAAATGTTTAATCATGTTTTTATAAGGATATGGGGAACTGTGAACATATATTCTTCAAATATCATATAAATATAATTCAACAGTCTATAGAATCATTGTCAAGCCAGTGATATTACAACATAGAAAGAGTAAAAATTAATTCCCTTGTGTTTGGATTCAATAATTATATTTTATTAATATTTTATCATTGATAATATCATTATAACAGTAATGAAATGTATAAGGATTGTTTTGTAGTAATATTTATTAAATATTTTGATAGAATTTTTGTAATGGTATTAATGACCAAGAAAACTGATTTAGTGAAAAGTTTATCCTCTATGGAAAACACATTATTGGGGGAGGATGACCCATAAAAAGATCCCAATGTTGAGATAATAACGATATTTTTATGGGATATTGTTGGTGAATGTGACAATTTTAAGAGGTTTGATGGTTGATGTCATTTATGTTGGGGATTAAAGAATGTATTTATTTATAAACTATATTTCAAATCCTAAGACTTTATATTTATAATTATTCATCTTTTCATAATCATTTTTAGGTGATCAAGGTATTCAAATATTTTTAATTTCAAATTAAGAGAAACATTATTTGGTTTGGGGAATATAACGATGATTTAGCGACGTTCCGTAAATAATTTTGGATGATTATTTAGGTTAACTATTTATGGAGTGGACTATGTTTATATTTGAGTGTTATTAGATCTCATATGTTAAATATTTTGATCTAGTAAAGTATAAATAGATATGAGAAATTATTTCTCATTATTTTATTAATCTAATGATCTATTAATTCCTAGTTTCAGTGCTTTATGAATGAAAATTCCTATTGGATATTCATTTATTATAGTAAGAGATGAAATTTGAATTGATCAAACCCTATAAAAATTATGAAAACATTGTCAATAGAAATAAATAAACTCTTCATATTTTCAAATGTCATCAGTCAACATGGTAATTGAATTACACAAATATAGGGAAAGGATCTATAAAGAAAAATGTTATCCTTGTAAATTCATTTTTGATAATTAAATAGTAATATAATTTATCCAAAATTTATGGTTTTTTCCATTATGATTATCGCGACCAACCAATTTATTGATATCAATGTTATCTATAAACTTATTTAAATATTAGGTGTTAATATCCTCTTTTATGCACATGTTTTCATTTACCATTAGTGTTCTCCAACAAGGAAACCTAGTAATATATTATTCAGGATGACCTCTATACTTCACACTATCCCTTATAAATATTTTGTTTTATTAACCCTTTTGACAATGTGTGTTCCAAAAAATGTTATTTACAAAATTCAAACCCTCGATTATCGAGATCAAGATTATGTTGTGAGGATGTAATTTATATACGGGGATATAATGTAATATCCAGATATGTTAAAATTGGGACATCAATCTTGTTATTTTGTTTGACACACAACAACATGATTAGAAGAGAATATAAAACCATGATAATTTATGATATATTTATTTTTAAATAAATATAGTCCCTTTGATATCTTATGTTTCACCTCACACTGGGTTTAGATGAAATAAGGTACTCTATTATAATATTATTATTTAAAAAGGAACATTATGACATATCCTTTAAGTTGGTGGGTATGAATAGGTCTATATGAATTAGGAAAATTATATTTTTTATACGTTTATAAAAAAATCTAAATGGAAATATACTTATTATAAATATAATAAGAACAATTTTAAATTGAAATAAATGTTTTATAAAAAACATTATTTTTCCAAATGATGGATTAGTCACTATTTTCAAAATATATTTATAATTATTTTTTAATAACTTTATAAAATTATTTCACAAAACAAAACTAATTTTTCTAATTATAAATATCAATATTTTCTTTCCATGAATTTGTGAAAATTACTGAAAATATATTTCATTTGATGAATAATGAAAAATAAAAAAATTTAATTGAAACTGCTTTTTCATTCTAATTATTAATAATTTAATATTATATTTAAAATTATTATTAAAGTAAAACAAGTATATTTTTATTAATATTTTATTATTTTTGGACATTTTAATCAATTTCAATGTTTTGGAGATTATGACATTATACACTTATGCAAATTTTTTCTTGGGAACCCACTTTTTTGTCATGTCTGTTTGTATAATTTGGAATTAGATTCTACAAAATTGTGATTTTAATTTGGATAAATTGATTAAATAGTTTGAATCAAAATTATTCAAATTATATAATATGTTCAATTTATTTGGTTACCATTATGAATAGTAAAATAAGTAAAAAATCATTGCATTGATTAAAGTAAAAATGGGTTAACACGAGGTTACACTAAAAAGATAATGGTTAAAATGATTTAAAAACCTTTCCAAAACACATTTTATGGAATGATTTCCATTATATAATCTCTATTTTTGGATAATGACACATTTTTTAAGCTTTTAGAATGATTAAAATGGGAATTATTTATTATTTTAAAGAATAGAAACTATTTCCTCTACACCACATATAAAAGGCCCCCAACATCCTTCCCTCTTTACACTCCCAAAGAAAATTCATTCAAAAAATTCCTGGGAAAAACTATTCCATAAAAACCTCCACCCATCTTATTTTGATTTATTAAATCATAAATATTTTCTAGGAAGGCTTTTTGTCAAACCTAAAGAAGGTGCATGAAGAAAAGGTAATGTTTTTAACTATAGATTTTCATCTTACATCTTCTTCTAAAACCTCTTATACAATCCATATATTATATAATAATATAAAACTTATCTTAAATATTCATATATGTTTTTATATTAATTTAATAAGTTATATATATCTCCACTTCCATCTAATTGAATACAAAACCATTGATTGTGTGTACGATGGACTACCCCCTTGAGAACCGATGTAGTTCATTTTCCATTGCCATCATCCATAGTTTTATGTAATGATGGGTTTAACATAATTATATTATATTTATATATATATATATTATAGTTATGGTTTTATCGTATCCCAAATACCTTATTTCATTATAATCTATGAGGGATATGATAATATCTATCTTGTGTATGGTAGCCTATAGCCCAATAGAGCAATGTGATTTGTTTCTCTCTCACAATCTACATGGAAGGTATTAAAGATAGATTTAATTAATATATGTGATATATATAACCAAAATCTATTTAATTAAATATAACATCACATAGAACTACATAACTTCTATTAATTTAGAAAACAATGATACCGCTTTTGCAAATGTGCGGACAGCCTCCACCAAATAATAATGTGAATAGTTTTACATTTAAATTTTACATGGATATTAATATGTAAGGATTATTATATTATAAATTAAATTTATAACATAATAATTATACTATATATTTTATTTAATATTTATTTACATTTCTTTCTATACATTGTGAAAAATGGAAACATCGATCAAGCGTTTGTACAACCAACTTTCTCTATGAACGTTGTAATTCATTCTCTATCTCTGAAATTTATTGATTACTATATAAAATATTATTACTATATATTATATTTATATAATATTTAATATTATATATATTATGTATCAATTATAAAATTAAATGCTCCAAAATCACAAAACTAAAACATACATGAAAAATGAAGAAATAATCAACCAAATCAGTGGTTTTAAAAAAGAATCGTAAATGAATGGATGATAAAATATGATAATTAAATCCTATATGGTATGAAATATATGATTATTATTCTATAATAATTTATAATAATTGTATATTTATTATAAAGGAGGTTCAGACACATTCAAATGATGTCAAAATGTATAAAGGTTTTCTTGGCTCACTTCTACCTTCGTGAGAAGTATTTCATATTCATCACTTATTTCCTTCATGTGTTTTATATAATTACCCTTTGATATGTCAAATAATTAATATATTTACTTGGAAGTTATATTATGGTTCTTTTTATGTCATTTATGTTATGAGGTATGTGATTCAGGAAATTGCACAGTGGTAATAATTTATTCCACAATATCATCATTATTCAGGATTGTTTATATTTACATATCCTTTGAGATAATTACATTATATTTATTAAAAAATATTTTATTCCCTTCAATTTATTAATTTTTATTTTAAGTTACAATACCATTTTACACATTTTAGTACTTATAATGATTGAGAAACTTTTTTTTAAGAAAATATGATATTATTTATCTCTTCGGTCGAAAATCATTTTCCATAAAAAAAATGTTTTATAAAAAATCACAATTGTTTTTATGCTTATAAATTTTTTTCAAAATGGATTATTTACCATTTTTACTTCTGAAAAAATAATTTAAATGAATATTCAGGTTGTTTGGATAATAACGCTCATTTAGATTTTACAGAAAATGTATAAGAAGTCATTGTTTTAACGTATATGGAATGAATATAGCTTTCCACAATCTTGAAAAATAATTTTTTTAATTATTGTTTTAAAATCATTAAATTTACTTTTCAATTAATTGTATTTCCAAAAAAGGTTTGTTATATTTTTTTAAAAAGGTGAACCTCAAAATATGTTTTTTGTTATTCTAAAAAAATATTTGTAATGATATTTTAAATAAATTTATATTAATAAATGACATAAAACACTATATTATATGTGATCATATAAAGATATGTTGTATTTATACCTGAATTATTATTTATTTTTATTATTTATGATTAGTTTTATGAGTGAAGTACATTTTCATTACCATTCACAATTTTACTCTAGATGGTTTATGATTATGATTATTGATTGGTGTAAATATTTGAATTTCATATGACAGTTTTTTAATATAAATGTTTATTTTTATTATGTTTCACCCCTTTACTTTGAATAGTTAATTGGATATAATATGTGATGGGTGGGTCCTCTATGTCCCATTGATTCATCAGTAGGTATCATGAGGGAGACTAGATTGCGTTTTGGCCAAGGTTATCCCCATTTATAATGTTTTCTTAGAATAAGATATAGATTATAGGTTATAGATATCCATATTATGAATTCCATAATTATAAATTAAGTTATTCATAATCAATTTTATTATTCTATTTTTTAGAATATACTTGGTGATGTTTTAAAGCTATATGATTATTTATATGCAGTTATTTGATAATCATTTATTCAAACCATTTCATACACATGTTATTTATTAAATGGGTAATTTTTTAGTTATTAACCTACCCATAATAATTATTCATTATTTATTTGTATATTTTATTTTATTCTTACCCTTGTTCAGCATCTGAGCACATCACTTTCTTATGTTTTATTTTTCCTAGGATACGAAGGAGTTTTTTGTGACTAATATGAAGGGATAAACTATAATTAATAATATAATTCTAAAAGAAATTACATTTTATGTTTTCTTCTGTCAATTTTAAGAATAATTTCAAGTATGTATCTAGTTTACTAATACTCTTAAACTATTCAGTCCTTCAATTTGTGATTCCATTTTTTATACAAATTTTATAAATCAACAAACAAATTTTGGCTACAGAGATCATGGTCACTACATAAAAATAATTTTATTTTAATATAACCCTAAAAATCATGTAAAATAATCATTAAAATATTTTAGTTTTCATGATGGTGGAAAATTCATTTCACTCTGTACACATTAAAATTGATTCTTTCATATTTTTGGTAAATGTGAAATGGTTTATATTTTGAAAAAACATGATTCATCTAATGAAATTTTTTATCAATAGTAAAAAGTGGAAGAAATTTTATTAGTAAATAATTTGGAAGGTATAAAAACATCTTTAGAAAACTTTTTTATAAAACATTGATTTTAATTAAAAAGGATTTCTGACCAGAGAGATAAGTAAAGTCAAATTTTGTTAAAAACTTTTCCTCATTCTTTGTAAGTACAAAAGGGTGAGAAAATGTTAATATAACACGAATAAGGTCATGAATAATCATAGAATTATAAAATTGATAATTTTCACAAATAAATATAAAATAATTACCCTATTATGGAATAAAAAAAAATATAAAAAATAATGATATTTTTAAATAAACCCTTACCACATTAGAAAATATTGAATCATACACCCCTTGAAAGAAATAACATCAAATGAAAAATTAATTATCACAAAAAAATATATTCATTATAAAATATATCAAAATGAGAAATATATACATAACAAAAAAGAATAAGTGGCAATTATGGTGAATGTCTTACGAAAACATGAGATGAGAAAACCATACCAATTTTGTATCCTTAAAATCATTTTCCAATAAAAAAATACATTAAAGTGAAAATTTAAATACCAAGAAGGAAAATATATTCAAAATATAAAATATAAAAATGGGAAATATATACATCACACAAAGGAATAATTGGTAATTATGGAATAATTATAATAGAAATAAAAGTGAAGATATATTCCATTACCTCCTGTTTAAATTCATTAAAATGTTTCCAAACCTATGGTGTAATAAATATAGGTTTATTAAAAATCAATTATGTAACTATAATAATATATTTTGGAATGGTAATATATATATATATATATATAAGATGACACAACAAAAGTGGGGTTGAATTGTAGGTTAAATTTTTTTTTATTTAAATACATTAGAATGAACATAGTTTAATATGTCTTAAACTAATACACTTCTTAAACAATACAAATGACCATACGGGTCTTGGATCAGATAGATATGATATGATGTCATACAACTAGTAATCAAAAACAATTATATTTTAATTGAATATAATGATCAGAGTAACAAAAATGTAAACGATTCTACAATACAATTTATAGAATATATTAAAATAATATGTAATTAATATATCGTAATTTAAATAATTACAATAGAAAAGAAAATGAATAGAATGAAAAAACATCAAAATTAAATTTCAATTACAAATATCATAGGAAAATAAAATTTATTACAATTATTTAATCCCAAAGAGTATGGTATCTTTTAACATTTGATAAAAGGTATGTCTTACAACCACTCGGGTAAGCCCTCGATATGATGATCAGAATGACTCTCTTCATATCACTAGAATATCTTGATTAAGTAGGTAATCAACACCTCTATCTTTAAAATACTTTAATTCCCTCATACAATGATTAGAATCACGTCTTACTATCCTCGGAATCCTTTTATCATTATCACAATGATCAAATTCACAAATAAAAACTAGTAACTTATAGAAATAAAAGAACAAGGAATAATCCATTCATGTTTTCTATCATCACGGCTTCTGTATGAAGCAAGAGAGAAATCACACTGTCTTTTTATAGAACATGAATGATGAAAAGGTTTTTAAATTTGTTTTTAATGACCTTCTATTTATAGGCCTTAGGTTCCAACTGTCATATTTCCACAGACAGTTATATTTCTCTAGGAAATTCGAAGGGACTTGGACACCTAGAATTACAATGGTCAAAACAAAGAGAATACATGACATCATTTTAATTGGTATAGAACTAACTTCAAAATATTGATTTGGTTAGAAGATTGTAAGTACAACAGTATTAAACATTGAGTATGAGAAACATATAAACATTATTGGAGTAAGACCAGAATACAATGCATTATATGAGTAGGATTCATAACTTGGTTACAATTCATAACATGGAAAAGATGTATATCGTGGTAACGATTCATATCGTGGTTATGATTAATATCATGGTTACAATTCATAACAGGGTTACGATGCACAATATTGTTACTTTGTATAACCTGGTTGTGATACATGGTTATGATTCATAATATGAATACGATACAAAACCTCGTTAGGATGCATGTGGTTATGATGAATAACATGATTTCAATACATGACCTAGTTACAATGAATGTGGTTATGATGCATATGGTTACGATGCATAACATGATTTAGATACATGACCTGGTTACAATGCATGTGGTTATTATGCATATGGTTACGATGCATAACATGATCACGATATATGACCTAGTTACGATGCCTGTGGTTATGAAAACATCAAATGTGGTTACGATATAAGTGATTACTATTTTAAAAAATTATTATTTGACAATGATAATAAAAAATCATATTCAATTTTGATATATGTGATTTGTATTAGAATAAAACGTATTTGTAAACAATTTATGTGATTACGATATATGTTTTTCAAAAAGAATACAACATATATGAAAAACAATATATGTTATTATTATTGTAATGAAACATATTAGGTTATGTTCTAAATCAACACACATTATAAATAAGAAGTAATTCGGGATTTCCAAAACAAAAATATCAATTGGAATGTCAAAATACATTTTGACTCAACATTCTCCCCCTTTTGGAATGAAAAAAACAAAATAATCAATAATTAATTATGTCCCCCTAATTTTAGTAACTCTTTTGAAAGTAATGGTGAATATTACTAATTCCACCCTTAGTTTAAACAAATCACAAGGGATCGTATTCACATTACGTTTACTGGTGATATCTCCCCCTTAATAATGTATTCATAAAAGTCTTCTTTTCAAAAATATTCTCCCCTTTGTGATTTTCATAAATAATACGGGAAAAAATTCATTTCCTACAAAGGGTTAGAGAAACAGAGTACGAAACAGTAGATATTAATTGGAATGAAACAAAAAAAATTTACAAAAAGATTTTAAAAAATCATTTTTTGGGTTAATTTCTTCCAAGAGATCAAACATAAGAAGATTTATATTCTTGAACTCTTTTCTATCCTCTATCAGTCAATCAGGAGCTTCTTGTTGATCCTTCAACTTCACATTCTATTCAACAATAATCATTCCTTGTTTCTGAAGCATGTATTCACGAAGATGATTAGTTACTTCTAGAGCATTAATCCTTGCTTTCTAGTTTTTGAAATCAATAATTATGAGTCTGTAGGACTTCTCTAGTATTACAAGTATATTTATAAAAAAATAACCTCATTACATTTATTCTCCAATTTTTCCATTAGATTTTCAAGCACTTCATAGGATATTACTTCTTAGTTACCTGGTCTCTAAAATATTTCATGTTTTTCATTCAAATTAGCTACAAACTTTTGACGGAATAAATTAATGTCATTTACCTAGTTCACCAATTCATCTTGATTTTCCATATGATTCTTCAGATTATCATCAATGTTGTATGAGCACATGACAACCTTATTAGAATATTTGTTGTTCTCAATAACACATTCCTTTAACACTTCGAAATCAAATTCAAGATTCATAAATTTGTATAATAAAATCTTAGTGGAGTATGTTATTTAATTTTGAATATTTGAACGAATTTATATCATGGATTTAATTTTTTGAATAAATGGTTTCATCATTTCCCATCTATTCAAATATTTTTTAATGTATTTAATTCCCTTTACTGTGATTGTTCTCTCAAAATCCATATCTTCAGTGTATTCTAGAAGATCACCAAAATGAGTCTTACTACCAATAAATTGTGCTGGATAATTAAAATTCCAATCAGATTCTTCTTATTATTCTTTATCAGATATTTTAATGACTTTATTGGAAGAAATCATTTATGATACTCTTTTTTATGGGTTTGGTTAAAAATAAGAAAATTAAAGGATGGAACTTCCAATGAATCTACGGAATGATTCTTCTTGAGCTTTTTATTATCATCATTGTTGTTCTTCTTCTTATTCTTCATTGTATTCTTGAATGAGAGTTAGTGTTGCCCATTTTTCAGATACCTATTTTTCTTTTCTTTTCTCTGGTAGATCTGATCGATTCTGAACATGTCTCACCCTTATTAGAATACGATTTTTTTGTTGCCCATATATTTTGAGAAAACTATCAATATCAATAGCTTGATCCTTTATCTTTTCATTTTCTTCAACCTTTCTTCTAATTTTAAATATTCTTATAATCTTATTTTCAGTGCAAAAGATTCTTCCAGATCCAAACAAAATTGAGGATCCCCTTCTTTGCTTTCATCTTTATTCTTCCTCTACTCTACGACAACCTTATTAGATAAAACAATTTTTTCTTTTAATTTTAAGGGTTTTTAGTATTAAATACCTTTCATTTACTTGAAAATTATTTAGAGGGATTAAACGGTTTTTTACTACCTTGTGAAACTTACTTTCCTTTCTCAGCTTTCAGATGGTTCTCAAACATTTTTTATTCAGGATTGAATCATAACTTAGTCTCCTTATTGTATCCTTATTGATGAGAGTCTCTTTGAAGGATGTTAGATCTAAATTGATTGAAACAATTCATAAACTCATGAATTATTTAAAAAACAATATTATAATGGAGGGAAACATGACAAGCTATGATTTTATGGATATAGATTTAAGATTCTTAATTATAAAGAAAAAGAATCCCATCAAATTTATCATACTCATGTTCACTAAATAATTAAGCACATAAAAAATTCAAACATTCAAAATGATATTATTCAGCATTACTCTTATCAAAAGTCCCATTAGATTCTGGTAGTTTTCAGGAAGGACGTAGGGCATCACCTTAAGACGGTACTCCTAGGAACGTAGCTGCTTGTTTTATAGAGGTTTTATGCCAGTTATAATATATAATAAAGGAAATCAAGAGACCATTTTCTATCTCCATTTTTTTATATAATTTTAACACCTACTCATAATATACAAAACTTTTGTTTGAATCCAATCATTCAACACAAATGGATTACCACCCTTTGAAACTGATTATCCTTTTCAGATATGAATCAAAATCTTCATAAAAGATTTTAGGGACTGACTATTCCCTTCAAAAGGTCATGGACGAGAAATATTTTGGATACATATGATTTGGAGATGATGTGGTCGACTCAAACATGAAAGACTCTCTCTTACCCTAAATATTTTCTTGGTTATGAAAGCTGAGTTGATATCAGATTACCAAAACTGAGCTAAAATATGATTAAAAATCTTTCTGAGAATATATAGGGAACCAGTCCTTGAGAAAATTTATAGGAACTAGATGTGGGATGGTTTCAATTAAAATTAATTTTATAACCAGGATTAGATCTAAAAGATCCAATGGTTCAAAATGATTTCGAACTCTTGAGGTTTTCCTTAAAATATAATCTTATCCCAAATGAATCTATTTGGGGGTTAAATGAAAGAATTGAAAAAAATATTAAAAATAATGAAAATATTAAGGTTTTAGAAATTGTACCTGCTGGAGTCTCAGGATAGATGTATTGGTTTGAGTATGTTTTTCTTATGATACAAATAGAAACAATACCGAAAAGAATATAAGACAGATTAAAATTCTAAAACCAATTAAAAACCAGTACCTATACAATTTTTTAATACGGATAATCTAGTACCAATAAGATATTCTATCACCAATAATCTAGTACAGATGGAACAAATCAATATCGAACATCTAGTACTGATGTAATAATCAAATATCGATAATCTAGTACAGATATCATGAAACCGATAAATATGAGACTCATAATCATGAGACCGATACATTGTAAATCTGATAAAAATGTAAAACCAATAAATGTAAAATATATAATTCAATAGAAAGTAAAACAGATAACAAGTAAAATAGCTAAAAATGTAAAACTGATAAAAGATAAACCGATTAAAAAGTAAAATGTAAAAACGGAAAAAGTGAAAATGATTAAAAAAGTAAAACCGATAAAAGTGAAACAGAATAAAATGTAAAATTTCATACTGATAAAAGTGAATCCGATTAAAAAACTAAATCTAATAAAAGTGTAATTGATTAAAGCTGATAAAATGTAAAGCTGAAAAGTGAAATTTATACTCCCCCTTTGAAGAGGAGTAACATAATATAAGGAGATGTTTTAAACAAGTAATAGTTGTGAATGATTACTTTACAGTGGTCATTACTAGTTTTTCTTTAATGTATTCAAATATATCATAAGATAATGGTTTTTTGAAAATGTCAGCAAGTTGTTCCTTCATTCCGATGGATTGTAAAATAATATCTCCTTTTAGTGTGTGATCTCTAAGAAAGGGATGCCTAATATTTATGTGTTTTCACTTGAGTGATGTGTAGTTTTTTTACTAATAGAAGTTTCACTAGTATTATCACATTGTATTTGAGTTTTGTAAAAAATAATCTCATAGTCTGTGAGTGTGTGTTGCATCCACAACACTTGATCAAAACAACTTCCTACTTCCATATATTCTTCTTCAGTAGTGGAAAGTGATACTAAATGTTGTTTATTTAAATAACCAAGAAAATAATGAATCTACTATGAAATGAAATGTTTAGGTTGTAATTTTCCAATCCATTATGCATCCACTGAAATCAGAATCCGAAAATATTATCAAAACAAAATCATTTCCAAAATAATATAATTCTCTAAAACCTAGGGTTCCCTTTAAGTAGTGAAAAATTCATTTCACTACTTTTAAATTATATTCCTTTGGATTAGATTGATATATTTCATATAAGCATACTAAAAACATTATTTTTGGATGATTAGTGGTAAAGTATAACAAACATCATATCATACCTCTAAAATATGTTTGATCATCTGGTTTCCTAGCTTCATCAAGATCAAGTGTATTTGAGGTACCGATTGGAATGATTATACTTTTAGTGTTGTCATGTCCATACTTTTTAATTAAATATTTTATATACTTATGGTGGGATATATATGTTCCTTCTAGTTTTTGATATATTTGAAAACATAAAAAATGTTAAATAACCCATTATACTCATTTCAAACTCAGATTTCATAAGATTCACAAAAGAATTAGTTAGGGGTTGTTGATCTGATCAAAATAGAATGTCATCAACATAGATATGATAATTCAAAATATTTTTTATTCCAATTATTATAAAAAGGGTTGGATCTAAAATACCTTTTTCATAATTGTTTTTTAAATGAAATATTGTTAGTCTATCATACTAAGCTCTAGGGTCTCGTTTAAGGCGATACAAATCTATCGTAATTTTAAAAACACGATCAGGATGTTTTGAGTCTAAAAAACCTGGATGGTATTATTCAAAAAATTCTTCTTGTACAAATCCATTATGAAAAACATATTTTACATACCATCGAAAAGGATTGAAGTTAAAGAATGCTGCAAAGGCTAATAGAATTTGAATAGATTCAAGTCTAGCTACCGAAGAATAGGTTTCTTCATAGTCTATTCCCTCTTGGTGATTATATCCTTCATCAATAAGTTTTATTTATTTCTTACAATGACTCCATTTTCATCACATTTGATTCTAAAAACCCATTTTACTCCAATTACTGTTGTTTTTTATTTATTTCAACAATGTTCAAGGCATGGTCCCTTTCAAATTCAATTAGTTCATCTTTCATTGCATTAATCTAATCAACATCACCCATTGCCTCTTTAGATGTTTTATGTTCAAATAGTGATAGAAAATAATGATGTTCTATTTCTTTTATCATGGAATTTCTAGTCCTTATGGGTTAACGTACATCACCAATGATATTATCATTGGAATGATTCCTAAGAAACAATTGATATGGGTTTTGTAAAACCAGTTCATCAACATAAGATGGAACGTCTTTTGGGGAAAATATTTCGGAATCATTTTCTTGATTATTTCCTTTTTCAAAATAGTTTTCAATCGAGGGATGATAATTAGGTTGTGAAAACACATCTCTTGAAGTGGGAAGGGTTTGTTTAAAAACGAAGGGATCTGTTTCGTCAAATTTAACATGCATGATTTTTTCAAATGTACAATAGTTTTTTTAAAGACTCTATAAGCCTTATATGTTTTGGAATAACCTAGAAATATTCCTTCATCGTATTTGGGTGTGAATTTAAATAAATTAGCTTCGGTATTCACTATGAATAGTTTGCATCCAAACACCCTGATGTATGAAAATTTAGGTTTTCGGCCAGACCAAAATTAATAAGGTGTTTTATTAATAAAATGCCCAGTTAAAGCTTGATTTATAGTGTAACGTGAAGTAATAATTTCTTATTCTAGAAATGCTTAGCAATTGATTATTTACTCAACATCTTTTTCTTCATTTCTAAAATAATATGATTTCTTCTTTCAATAACACCATTTTTCTGAGGGGTTCTTGTAGCTGAAATGTTGTGAGTAAAACCTTTATTACAAGAACTTGTTTCAAAATATTAATTTTGAAATTATCCACCATGATCACTTCTAATATTTATCAATGGTAGGTTTTTCACATTTTTTTCTTGGGCTCTAGAAGTTTTAATGTTGAAAAATGATTCAGATTTATTTTTTAGAAAATAGACCCCTGTGAATCTACTATAGTCAACAACTAAAAAAATACACAGTATTGGCCTCTAATAATTTCAGTTTGTGTAGAACTGAAATGATCAATGGTAACTAACTATAATTAATTAGAAGTGGAAACTTAATTAATTTATTTAAAGCTAGTTTATGTTTCTTTCCAATTTAAAAAAATGTTAGAGAATTTTGAAGAAGTAATTAAATGATATGGTAGATCTTTAACAAGTGTTTTTAATGAGAGTTTACAAAGGTTCCTAAGGTTACAGTTTCCAAAAAGTTTGTTCCATAACCAAGATTGGACATCCTTTGCACTAAAGTAAGGTAATTCTTGTCTCCAATGATCTTCTATGTTAATTATTTATACATTCTCATGCCTATTTAATGAAATAGTGAATTAATCCATGGATTTGTGGACTAAGAATTTATCATTCCTAGAATTAACAAGGTAACCTTCATTACATACCTAAATTTTTCTTATAAGGTTTTGATTAAGACCGTTGACAAACAAAACATTTGAAATTAAATCCTTTCCTAAAAGAGTAGTATTACCTATACCAATGATCTTTCCTTGAGAATTATCTCTGAAGTCCACTCTTATACTTTTCATATCAATAATCAATTTAACGAAATATTTATTTGGAGTCATATGTGAACAATAACCACTATCCTTGTACCAGATACTCTTATCATTCATAAACCTTTTGTTTTCCTAAAAAAGAAACAATTATTTTTTTAGAACCCAAACATTTTTGTATCTGGAAATGTTAGATAAAAGAAATTTAGGAATTGAAATTTATCTTTTAAAAAGAGAGCCTAATGAAATCATAAAGATTATGTTTTATTAAGAGAACTATTTCTTTCCCAATTTCCACTACATTGACACTTGATTTAGAATAGAGCACATCGGGGAACAAAATAGTTATGACTAAAAATCAATTTTGAATGAGTATAACAAATTATGGGACTATTTATTAGAGAACATAATTGTGAATAAAGTTTTTCAAATTCATTCCTTCCAGTAGTTAAATTTGATAAAGGATTCGTAAGAGAAAATATTTTATATTTTAGTCTAACGACTAAATTATCATTCTCAAAAGAAATATTTTTGGAATTGTATTTTTATTCTAAAAATAATCTTTAAAACAAGTTGTTCAATGTCCTTAGAAATTCTATTCTTCTTAGAATTTACATTGATAAGGTTTTTTTAAATATTTTCAAAACTAGGAGTTTTATTAACAATATCTTTTGAAAGATGTAATTATTATTTTGTAAGGATATATATTCTTGATTTTTCCTTATCAAGATTTCTCTTGAGTTTGGAATTATCATTCTCAAGTAATTTGGAACATCTAGTTATTTCTTTAAAAGAAGGTAAATTGTTCTCTGTTGAGGAAGATTCTTAATCCGAAGTGTAATAATATTTCTCATCAGGGTAATTATCATTTAAATGAACATTTTGAAGAGATTCTGCATTGTGTACCTTATTTATGCGGAATAAAATTCCAATAGGTATTCTAGATGTGTGTCCTATATTCTTCTAACTAAGAGATTAATATTATAATGATTTGTCAGAGGAGTTACCACTAATTTCACTCCATGTAACATTTTATTTCAAGACATTCTTCGTATTATAATTGTAATACCTTTTCTTGTTTATTTTAGAATGTTTATCCTTTCTACATTTCCTTTTAAACAAAGGAAAATCTGGGATAATATAATATTCTATTTTACATTTATAACATGTTACTTCTAGTTCTTTCTTGTACTTTCTATCTTTCCTTTTTAATATATATTTACAATCTTTATTTTTAACAATATTGTTCATTCTTCAAGAAAGATTGGATAGTTCATTTTCTAAATGATCACTTTCACTGGATTCTGATGTAAATACAACTTTCATAGATCTGGATCTTCCTAACCCTTCTGGTGTCTTTCATGTTCTCATCAATAGCTTTCCTTTTTGATTCCCACTCATGTGGGATTATATCTATTATCTTGTCCACAAGCACTTCATCATCAAGTCCCTTTACTCCGATGGATTTAAGACTATTGAAAATGGTAATAAATCATTGTAGAATCATGTATCCTAGTTCTCCATTGGAAAAAACAAAACCATGATATTCATCTCGGAGCATGGTTCTTCTGGCATCTAAAACATTGTATGTACGAAAATTTGTGACTTCCAATTTCTTCAAGATATAATTGGATTCTTTACCAGAAGATATCTGACTATATATATTCCTGGTCATAGAACATAACAATGTGTTTTATAACTTTTAATTTAGTTGACATTATAGTTTCGATTGATTGGTTAAGGTTCTCAATTCCTTGTTTGGAATTTTGTAACCTCTATTAAGAGTCATAAAATTTTCAACTCTAGTATTAATAAAAATGTCTTAATTTGATCTCTCTAGTACTCTTAATATTTCCCATAAAAAATTGGTGGTATACTTGGGTCAAAACTGATAATTAATTAAATATTCATTCCTTCTATCTTCTAAAACCATACCCTTCCACTCCACATGTTAGCGTAGTAACTATTTATAAACAAAATAATTTTAAAACAAATACAATTATCTTACAGAGGGAAATCATGAAAGTAAAAAAAATCAGTGGAAACCTTCTCTAAGACCAATTTTTGGATTATAATATAGATGTATATGTATATGAGTTGGAATAATACAAGAGGAGGGTGAATTGTATGTTTAAAAACATTTTATTTAAACACTTAAGAATGACATTAGTTTTAAAGGTCTTAAAATAATATAATTCACAACCAATACAAATGACCATATGGGTCTTGGATCCAATGGATCTGATAAGATGTAATACAACATGTAATGAAAAACAATTGTGTTTGAATTGAATACAATGATCAGAGTAATAAAAATGTAAATGATTCTATAATATAGTGTACAGAATCTCTTAAAACAATATGTAATGAATGTATCATAATTGAATCAATTACAATAGAAAATAATTTTAATAGAATGATGAAACAATATAATTCCCTTTCTATTACCAATAAGAGTGGAAAATATAATGTATTACAATTATTTTATCCCAATGAGTAGGATATCCTTTCACCTGGGATAAAAGGTATATATTACAGCCACCGGGGTAATCCCTTAATAAGATGGTCGGTAGGACTGTCTTCCTATCCGTGTAAGCCCGCAATTAAGTAGGTAATAGGTACCTCTATCTTTTAAATACATGAAATCCTCCAACACAATGATCGACGATACATATTCCTCTCTCAAGAATCCCTCGATCATTATCATAATGACATTACGCACCATGGAAAAAAAGTACTTATAGAAATACAAGAACATAGAACAATCCATTCACATTTTGCATCTTCAAGGCTATCACACGAAGCAAGAGAGAATTCACATTGTCTCTCTCTAGAACTTGAAAGATGAAAAATTTGTATATGTAGTTTCGAATGACATCCTATTGATAGGCCTCAGGTTCTAATAGTCATATTTCCTCCATCGATCATATTTTACCAAAAAATTTGAAGGGACTTGGACTCCTAGAATTACAACGGCCAAAATAAACAGAATACACCACATCATTTTGATTGGTATAAAACTAACTTCATGAAATAATTTTAGTAGATGATAGTAAGTAAAAAAGTATTAAAAAATGGGAATGAGAAACTTGTAAATGGTATTGGTGTCACACAAGAATACAATGTATTACAAGAGTATTACTTATAACATGGTTACAATGCTTGATAAGGATAAGAATCATATCGGGTTTACAATTCATATCATGGTTATGATTCATATCATGGTTATGATTCATAACGTGGTTACGATGTACAATATGATTACTGTGTATAATCTGGTTATGATACACGGTTACAATTCATAATATGAATACGATATATAACCTGGTTATGATGCATGTGGTTACGATGCATATAGATACCATGCATAATATGATTACAATTCATGACACGGTTACGATTCATGTGGTTATGATGCATATGGTCACGATGCATAACAAGATTAATATACATGACCGGGTAAATATTCATGTGGTTACGCTGCATATGGTTATGATACATAACATGATTATAATGCATGACCATGTTACAATGCATGTGGTTATGAAAACATCAAATGTGGTTATGATATTAGTGATTACGATAGTAAAACAACATTATATGATTACGATAAGAAAACAACATATGTGATTATGATATATATGATTTCAATTCGAGTAAAACATACATGAAAATGATATATGTGATTTAAATTAGAATACAACATATATGAAAAACAATATATGTGATTATGACTATAAAGCAACATATTTGGTTATGTTGTAAAACAACATATATGATAAAAAGAAGTAATTTGTGATTTCCAAAACAAAATGAACAAGGGGAAAGTCGAAACACATTTTGACTCAGTATATATATCATTGCATATATAATTTTCTTATATCCTTTTATCATTTGTTTATTATATATTCTTTGATAGAATCACTGTTTTGGGTGATAATTACTTCATTTTTCATGTATGTTTTGGTTCAGTAATTTTTTCCATTTAATTTAGAAATGGAATTATAATATTCATAATATTAAACATGTTATAAATATCATTTTTTACTATATACTAATTTGTTGTAAACTATTAAATTAAGATATTGAAAATGTATTACAACATTCATGGAGATGGTATGCAGTACGTATGCATGAACATCATTTAGATTTTTGTTTATTGAAAGAATGAAATGAAAATAAACTTAAATTAACCATTAAATAATATTTTTTATCTTATATATTTTATTTATATTAATAAATTTCATAATTATTACCATCCATGTAAATATAAAATGAAAAACATTTCACATCCCTGTGTAGAGGTTACAATCCACACATACGCATAACTATGATATTTTTGTCTAGTGCATTATATGGACATATGTTTTGTGATATATTATATTTCAAGAAGAATTTTTAGTCAATAAATATCACATATATTTATTATCTTTTATACTAATTTACATCCATGTAATTCTTAAGTGAAAAATGAATCAAATCCCTTCTTAATGTGTTGGTCCACTGTAGGCATGAGTGACATTGTCATATCCCCCAATGAATGGAATGTAAAAAATGAATATGTGATAAGACAATTATATAAGAATAATAATGTTATAAATTCCATAAATATTTATATTTTAAATCCATCATTAAATCCATATTTTAAATTTGGTGCTGAAAAATGTACTACATTGGCTTGTGAGGAGGTTGTCTTGCACACACATGATCGATGATATCATATTCCAATTGATAGAACACGAGATGGTTTTTTATGATTTAATTAAAATAATAAAATATCAGTATACATAAGAAACATGTGTTATTAATTTTGAATATTTGTAAAATATTACATGGAGTTATGAGGTGAAGTAAAATGAAAACTCAAATCCAAAACATTACCTTTTCATTAAGAGACCTCATCATGATTAACCTAAATCCTTCCATGATTAGATTTATAACATAAAAATGTCCTCTAAGACATTGGGATTTATTTAATAATTTTATTTTTTGGTTTAGAAAAAACAAATTTTGTTTCAGAGTTTTATTGTCGGATGAAAGAGGTTAGACCTTTATAAGTGTATGAGAGAGTACACTTGGTATTATTTAAAGGAATAAATAATACCCAAGAATTAATTACCAAAAAAATAATCCAAAATTGATCATTATAGGTACATAGAGATTTAATTTTATAAATTTTTCCATAAAATTGGTTTTGAACAATATTTTAGGTAATTTTAACCCTTATGTATTTACATTAACCCCCGATAAGCCCCTTTTTACCTTAATCAAAGTATTTAATTTTTAATAATTTTACACTTCACACATGAAAAAACCTATAATTTTTTAGGATAATATATGTTATTATAATTCAAAATTGTAGGATAGAAATAATAATTTAGATTCTCATTATATAATAGGGGGTTCATTGTATACTATAAAAACTCATTTGGAACCGTTATAGTTTGTTAAAAACATTCTATTTTTTAATAATGTTAAACAAGGTAAAGTCACAAGACCTCTTACTTCTAAAATCTTGTTAGCTTCTAGAAATATTGTTCTAGAAATGAAACTTAAGAAAAGTTTACACGGAAAAAGATTCTACCTTAAATCATTTATAATAATACTAATTAGAATATACGAGTACAAGAAAGTAAAAGATAGTTATACTTGCCTTATTAATCAAAATGCAGGGGAAAACAAACATGAAAAAATACAAGTAAAATGTATGAAATCTTTTAACCCAAAGAGTAGGGTATCAAATAACCGTGGATAAAGGTCCCTTGATTTATACTTTAAAGAAAGTATGTCTTACCCCCACCAGGGTAAGCCCTCGATAAGAATATCAAACTCTGTCTTGCTATCCCCACAAGCCCTCGAACTATAATGCCATCTGCACCTTTGTCTTCCTTATCAAGGAAGTCATAGAACTTTAGGGTAGTCTACTCCTCTATATTCATATCCCCAGAAGCCCTGAATTGTACACAACAACAATCGGAGTCGCATGAAGCAATCTGAACAAGTTGTTCAGTACGCGCAAAGCATGAGAGTCTCTCCTTAGAAATCACTTCAGCAGCATGTAATCTCGAGATTCGTAGAATAGTCAATATATTGTGAACTCATTCAAATGAGATACTATTTGTAGGCACATCTCCAATGGTCGGCTCCCTCATCCAACTGTCATATTTTTTCATGAATTTCTGAGGAACCTGTACATGTGTCACTCAATTAATAGTTAGTTATAAATAGAATACAAGACATCTTTTTATAACTCTAACAAGAGTAAGTAAAATATGGTTTCTCAACCAAATATAATTTTCCAAATTATATCGAAAATAAAGATCAGAGTCTAAGAATGTAAAATGTCGGAGTCTATATTACAAGGATATTCAAATTCTATTTTTCATGAAATTCGAATCATAATTTTATAGACTTTGGAATATGAATTCTGAGGAATTAGGGACCTGAATTCTATGAAATTCAGAGTCTAAATTTTAAGGAATTCAGATTCTGAATTCTGATGAATTCAGAGTCTTAATTATAAGGAATTCTAAGTCTGAATTCTAATGAATTCAAAGACTGAATTTCAGAGAATTCAGAGTCTGAATTTCACAGAATTCAGAGTTTTAATTTCAAAGAATTCTAAATCTAAATTCAGATCCAGAAAATAGAATACGCTATATCTAAGTAATTATAGAATTCTGAGGTTTTAGATATGAAACGGAATTTAAAACATAGGAGAAAAAGAGTAAGATTTAGAGAATCTAAAATATGAACATTGAAAAGAATGGTAATGATAAATTTCTTTGGGGAAGGAAAATATTCCTAATTAAGATAACACTTAAGGAGAGAAATTTTCCTTGAGATAGAGTGTTTGGGATTTTGAAAACATAGAGGAATGGAAATGTCATAAGGAAACCTTATTGACTCAACAAAAATATTTCATATATTATTAAAAATCCAATTAAATTAATTTTAATAATCAAATTCAAAATTCTGCATGTAAATGTGATGATCAACTGAGTTTCCAAAGAAAAATTCATATTAGTATAGAATGGTTTATTTTAAAAATTAAAAATTAAATTGATTTTAATGACCTAAATTAGATAAAATTTAACATAATTGCACTAATTTTACTTCATACTCTATTTTAAATTTAATATATCTTTTTAATCAATTTAAACAAAAATACAGTTTACAATTAAAAGTTTTCCTTTTCCACTTTTCGTCAAAAAATAATCCTTTCAAACTATTCTCAGAATTTCACCCATAAATAATTTTTTCATTTAAATTTCAAAAATTATATTTATGTTTTAAAATAAATTATCTAATATTTGTTAAAATTAATTCATAATTACCTACACAATCCATCACTAATCCACCATTCAAAAAAATACATTTTTTCAGAGAAAATTTCATCCTCTTTAAAATGCTTAATATTTTATTTATAATCAAAATAGATCCATTCATTTTTTTTATAGATTTGTAAAAAATATAATTTTTATTATTTATTTAGAATTATTGTTACGCTCAACTTAAAAAAAGGATATAATGTTCATTTTTAAACAAAAATAATATAACAAAGCATCTTGTTTTGTTTAAACTCATTGTCACATACATTTAAAGTTATTGTAGAGTTTGAATTTATTAAACAATAAATATATTTTAACATCTTGGGGTGTTACGATATCTTATGTTCTTGGTAATGATTTTCATAAAATCTACTGATTAGGATGCTGCTTTTTTTGAAATCATTACTTGACACACCTTTTGTGGTTAATGGTTAACAATATAGATGAAAGAGAAGAGATTGATTCCTTGGAATGTAATGTCATTATGAAATTTTTTATTGAGGAATATTTTCCTAATGCTATTAAACATATGATGAAAAATCCATTGAGGGAATTAGGTCAAAAGGAGGAATATTAGGTGGTTGTTTATAAAGAAAACTTAAACTATTTGGAAAATTCTATAAATTTTTTTTCTAGGATCATGGTTATAAAATTAATCATTTTTTACTCATTATTGATAAAAATATTTCTAAGTGAATTGGAATCCCATTAATTGAAATTTCACGAGAAACCGATGTGATGAAATGATAAGGTAGAAATTCAATTCAATGAAGATCTTGTACTCTATGATAACAAGTGAAAGAAAAAATTAATATATCATGAAATGTGGAAGAATTCCTCAAAGAAATGTATATATAATAAGATAAATGTCCCATCTTGTGATAATATTGGTAAAAATATCCCATGAGAATTTCATATGACATCTATGAAGTCCTTTAAAAGTAAAGATTTTTGGTTTATGTCTCATGATGTATATAAAAATGAATAGGCATTTAAAAAAAAACAAAAGGTAAGAACATTTAACTGTAATGATTTGTAACAATATCATAATGTGTCTCTGGAACTAGTTACTAAGAGCGACAATCATCATGAACAGAAGAAAAATTTTGTGGAAAAATATTCTATTACTACTATATTTGATGTTGGTCATCAAATGAAGTGGTGATAAGTATGTTAGTGGTTTATTTAAATAATTATACTACCCGTTTATTATTATGGATCTTGAAATCATTTCATTTATGAGAAATTTTCATTTAAATTTAGAATATAACATCATTAATATAAGGTAGACCATTTTTTCAAAACTCCAGGTCGAAATATTAAAAAATAAATGAGTTATTAAAATATTCTTACAGGTAATAGTGGAATTGGATTTCTTATATGTATTTTTGAAGATTCCATGGTTGAGTTTCATATTATTTTGGTTATGTATGGGCTTTTAAATTATCATGTAGCGATATATTTCAAAGCTAAGATAGTTTTATTTGAGGATTTTATAACTATCATAACCTTCCAAGATGCAGATTAATTAATATGAAATTTTATTAAATGTTACTTAGCTCATCTTACAAAAAATATATAATCTATTTAGATTAGTGATCTACAAGTATTAAATGAATATGTGGATGTGTTTCTTGATGATTATCTTGGTTGTGTTATTGATAGAGAGGTTTAGTGTATTGTTCACATATTAACTAATGTGAATCATATTTCAAAAAAACCTTATCGAATAACTCTAGTATAAATTTTTTTATTGAAAAAAATATTCAATTTATAGATAATGGGTTCCTTCATCCTAGAGCTTCACCATGTCGTTCTCCTATTCTATTTGTTAAGAATAAATAATATTTTGTGATGATTTTCATTAATTATATAACTTTGTATAAATAAACTATTAATATTAATAACTATTTTCCCCATAATTATTATTTTTTTATCAGCTCCAAGATGAATAGTATTTCCGATGATTCATCTCTGTTTAGAGTACCATTAGATGACGATAATGGAGGGAGATATTTCAGAGATGGTGTTTTTTGCTAGATATGGGAATTTTGAATTCGTATTTATTTATTTTCAATTGTCTAATACACTATTTATATTTATGGATCTTATAAAAACATAATTTCATGACTATTTAATCAATTTTTGGTCCATTTTTTATAACATATGGGTATATTAGAAAAGTCATGAGGATCTTGAAAGATAATAAAGGACTATTTTGATAACATTAAAACAGTTAATAATATATGAAAAACCTAGTATGTATTTAATTTGGTTGCATCATGATTATTTGATTCATTGTAATTTTTTAAAAATATATTTAATAGTCGACCCTTATAAAATGGATATTTTAAAAGAGTGGACCAGACCTACAATTTCATAGAGATTCATAGTTTTCTGGGATTACCAGGTTACTACTGGTGATTTTTTGAAATTGTTTATTAGTTATCAGTTATATTGACCAAGATAACTCAAAAAGAACTTGAACTCATCTTGATAAAACAATGTGATGATTGTTGTCAGGTGTTATAAATAATATTTGGTGAGTTATCCATCTTCTTCTAGACTTCATAAAATTGTCAATTTAACATCTTCATTACTTATTCTTCAAAAGTACTTGGTTGTATCATAATTCATAATGCTCATATAGTTTTATATGCCTCACATATACTAAAACCTCATGTGTAAAATTTATCTACACATAATCTAGAATTATATTTTGTGGGTTTTTCATAAAAAATTCCAAGCCTTCATTTATATATAATAAATGTGAATTATATACTGATCTCAACAATTTGAATTGTATATTCACTCAAATAGAGTTGAATATAAGGAATTGAAGGCATAATGAAAATATAAATGATTATGATTTTAAAATTCATCTTTATCATTATATAAATGAAAAAACAATTTTTGTAGATTCTTTGATTTGAAAAGATCGTGCATCATTAAAAAATTTATGTAGAGAACATAACATCTTGGTTAGTGAATTTATTAATTTTCACAATGATATTACGTTTGTACATACTTCTTATATTTTTTATGGTGTCATTTTAATCACCAATGTCAAAAATAATAAAGAAACCTTATAAGAATGATCTTGAGTAATAGGAAAATGTGTAATTATTTAAGAAGGTTAGTTTTAATGATTTTAACATGGACAAAGAATGTGTTTGGAGATTAAGAGAGTGATTTTGTGTGTTTTATGACTCTTTGTTGATGTGATAATTTTTTAGTAAAGCTCATAGTTCCCCATACTCCATTCTTCATAGTGGTACTAATATGTACATATACTTTTATAAGCATTACTATTGGGATGGATTGAAAAATAATGTTGATAATTTTTCCATGAACTGTTTGATTATTTAACAAATTTAAGAAGAATGAAAATTAAATAATGGAGTACTTAAGACATTTCCTATGATTAAGATGATATAGGTAAATATATATAGAGATTTTATCGTCAGAATTCCAAAGATAACTTATGGTAATTATGAAATTTACATTATCATAGATTGACTAAATAAATATATACATTTCATTAACATTAATGATATTAAGCCATTGAATCGTATTTATTAATAATAACTCAAGGATATAGTTATGTACCATTTAGTTTCTCTCTCCCCATTATATCGAACTACAATTCTATGATTTCCTTTAATTTATGGAATAGAATTCATTTCCCATCAGTTAAAAAATCAATTTTTGAAAATATATTTGTATCATATATCAAAATTAAAGTTAGATAACATTATTCAAACCCTTAAAACCATGATTTGTGATGGTTAAATGTATTTACAATTATGTTGGGGTTAATATATTTATAAGGTTTATTTTTCTTATAATAGTATTTCTCATTCTAATATATAGATTGATCATTTTTAGGATCTATGTGGAAGGTGGTGCCAAATTGCAGCATATTGGGATAAATTCAAATAAATTAATTTGATTGGACAAGGGTCTGTGAATTAAATGGTTGATAAAGTAAATGTTGTTAGAGAGTATATGGGGGAAGATCATAGTTGACAAAAAGCTTATGCAGATAGTAGGAGGGGCCATTTTTCATTCAAGGGAGGGGATCTTGTTTTTATTAAATTATCTCTAAGGAAAATTATTTTGATTTTTGGTAAAATTATGAATATAACTCCTTGGTCATTGGAATATATAAAATCATATAGAATGTTGGATCAATTTTCTACTGATTTGATTTTTCAATGAGTCTAACCTTCTTACAAAACATTTTTCATATTTCAGTGTCAATGAAACTTGTAATGAATTCATATCATGGTTTGAGCCCTAAATTATATCATTAAGAGTATATTATTGCTTATAAGAAACAACCTTTTTATATTATAGGGCATAGATATAATTTTTTGGGGAAAATGGTAACTCATCATGTTAATTTTTTATGGAAAACATTATGCATAAAAAGCAATATGGGAATCTAAAAATTCTATGTAGGGAAGATACCACACTTGTATATTAGGTTTATAAGACTATGAGGGTGTCTTTAAAAAAGGTTTGAATAATTTAACAGAACACGTAATGGTATAATAAATCAATAAAATATTTATTAGTCTTCATCAATTAGGTAGTTATATTCATTATAAAAACATAAGGAATATTTTATATAAAGAAGGAAATAGTTTTATAATATTCTTTTTTATATGGTTTTATTTTAATGTTTAAAATATAGAATTTAAATTTAAAAAGATTATTTTAATGTTTTTAATACATTATTACAAAGTTATAACAAATCTAGTTTTTTGAAATTTTATGGAATGATTTATTTTTCATTGTACAATAATTATTTCATTGAAAACTGATTTCTCTTTTTCAGCATTTAAAAAGTAGAAATCTATTTTTGAATAGTTTAGAAATTTCATAAATTCATATAGATTTAATATAATATAATTATCTATTTTTTAATTAAATTTATACTATAATGTACAATAAAATCAATTTGTACTTCAAAATGACATTTTTCTAAAAAAGAATTTTTCAGCAAGATTTGTTATTCCATTTTTAAATTAAAATTTTAAAGTCATATGTTTTGAATCATGGAAAAAGAATTCAATATTTGGAATCAATGGGAAACAATATGGTAAACAGACACTTTTGTTTTTAGACATTTTTGAACAGTGACCTTAGTACAAAAAATTATCAAGGAAAAAGGTAAATTGTATATATAAAATTAAAAATTAAATAAAATAGACTAAATATTGGACCTAATACTTTAATTAATTTTATTGGATGTGTATATATCATTTATAATCATTAAGATGTCAAATATGTTTATTTTTTTCCCTTCTATCAATGATATTTATGCATTATATTATTTTATATAATGAAAACACAAAATAGTTATCACCATTTTTTTATATTTAAATATTTGATATAGGGATAATAAAATGTTATGCATAGTTTAAAATATTCAATTGAATGACAAATTTTTTTCATCATAAATAGTTATTTTTAATTTTCATTGATGTAATAATCACCTTAAATGATTATGCAATAATTATACAAAGCTTTTCAATGACGAAAATTTCAATTAAATTATTTTAAAAACTCTGAAATTAATATTATTTTAGTGTGTTTTTTATTCCCTGAATATTTAGATAACCATGAAATATTAGAGAGTTTTGAATATATTATATTGAAATTATTTTACAATTTTTTATTTATTAATGTAAAATTATATAAATATATTGAGAATTGACATTAATATTTTTTATAATAAGTAATATTTTATGAAATAATTAAAAATTCTAAAAAAAACATTATATTAATCCAAGTGAATAGGATATGATTTATGACATCAACCATTGTTTAGACAAGTGAATATGATATCAAAATAGGGATATAGATTACTCCACTACACGAAGAAGATATTGCTATTATTATTTCATCACTATTTAATACGATTTTAATGTTATGGAAGAAAAAAAATTAAAATATGTAATGTTATGAGATATATTTATTATTTGGAAATCTTCTTAAGGTTATCCAAAAGTGTCATTCATGGATACTATTCTGATCAAAGCAAGACCTATAGGATACGATAATGGAAGTAAGGAAGTGATTTAAGTAGGGAACCACAAAACAAAAAGGATTTTGAAGTGTAAATAAAATAAAGAAGATATTACCTTTTATAAGTGAAGGGAGGGGAACAATGAGAATTTCATAAAATATTTAATTAATAGAGATTAATATTCATATCCAATTTCATCCATGAAGTGATGTGATTCATTTTTCATCATCAATTATCATAGATGATGTATGTAATTATATTTAAAGAATTGATTTTTTAATTATGATTTATCGATCATTATTAAATGATAAAATAATACTTAACATCTATTTATAATGATTATTGGAAACTGGAACCATTACTCAGTCGTATGTACGACCTATTATCATCATGATTCTAATAGAATTAATTTTTCATAACCATCATTGATAATTGGTTTAAACATCTCATTTATTTATGAAAACTATAATTATGAATTGATTATTATTATGAAGATGATGAAATAGTGACCTCTTTCAGTATAGTCAACCTATTGAAGTCATTTTGGAATTAAGAAACAAATGTCATCAAAATGTACAATGGGAATTTAATTGATTAAATAATTAAATATAACATGGTAGGTTATAAAAAAATGGAAAAATAAAAATAATTTATTTAATAAAGTAAATAATTAACACAAATTAATTATTCAGGAATATAATGAATATACATTACATTCTAGACTCAAGGTAAGGGATGAATTTATCAAAATCATATATTATGGTTTCCCTTAAATCCCTTTTAATATATGTAATTATTTTTAAAATTATTTTATGGATAATTTTTTATAGATATATAAAAGTACTATAGTGTTAATTTTTAGTCACATTTTACTTTATTCCAATTTTTTTCTAATGTTATATTTTCATAAAATGTTCTGACTTTCTTTAAAAGATGAAAATAGAATATTGTATTTCATTGTATATAGAGTCAATGGCCATTAATTATGTATTTACCATTATTTTATCTTTGTATCACTCTAATGTATGTCATTTTTTCATCAATTAAAAACCCTTCATCCATATTTTATCATTATTTTAAATAAAATTAAAGAAGAAAGGATATTTTAATATATAGAAATGTTTTCTTATTGGTCTGTAAGAAATTTATTTATATATATAGTACTAATAATTAAAGATTACATGTTTTATGGTTATGTTACAGTTATTTGAAATTATTTTTTATCACTTGTGATTTTGTTTATGGGAATGGTGGTATATCTTTAAACCATGGATGAGTGTTTAAATTATTTACCAAGGAATCAGGTTTTTGTTATAATCCATGGAAATGTTGGTCCATGATTGCCTTCCAATGAATTATTCATGGAAGTCAAAAAAATGTTCACATTATTTTAAATATTTATAATGGAAATTATGTCTAAAGTTAATTAAAAAATTTATCTATGATTTCAATGGGTTTTTTATAGAAATCTATTTATTTCTTAAGGTAATTTAATGAGCTTATCTGTAAAGAAAATTATATGCTACTTTTTAAGGGTGATAAGTATAGCTTTTTTAAAATAAAATTATGTGTTTTCATGATAATAAATAAACCATTAGGAGTATTATTTTATTCTTTAATATTTATTATGAAATAAATAATGAAAATAATTTATCCCATAGGGGGATTTATTGGGTATGAAAATGATTATTTCGAACCAAATGGTTATTTTTTTCATGGAAACATTTTTATTAGTATTCATGGACAAATTTTTATTTCATTATTATTATGACCCTAATTGGAATTTTTTTGCTCATTGGATGTTCTAATAATACTCTCATGTTAAATTGATGAGTATTGAAATGGATGAGGTCAAGATGATAATTGTGAACGTGATTTGTGAAAATATTTTTTTTTTATTTTTTTTGTGGTAAAAATTGATATTGAATTGAAGATTCCACTTCATATTAGATATTTTTTTCAATTTTATGAATTAACACACTGAAATTAAAAAAATGGACGTTGGTAATGAAATATAGTGAATTACAGTTTATAAAATCTTGATTTTGTAATGTTTATGGTTTTATCCTTTTACTAAGGCCTTATGAAACACGATTGAAAATGTGGATGATAACCAAAATATTCATAAGGGACACAAAAGGGAAGGAAACATATTTTTTAGTTTATAAACATGATTATCCATAATACATTTTTCTTTTTTAAATAACAATAATTGAGCTCAAATATTAGTTAAAATACAGATGAAAACAACAATATCACCCAATTTCATAATTAAAACATTTAAAAAAATAGAGTGGTGAAATAATAATCATCATAGTAACATTGGAAAACAAAATAACTCATAATAACATTTCCATTAAAAACAAACCCATCAATGTTATTGGGTTATAAAAAATTACTTTAATCTTGAGTTTATATTATTACACAATAAAATGAAAATATTTCTTATAATACTCAATGATATCATTGAAAATCCATGTATTCATCTTCAGACATTATGCTCACAATTGCCAATATAAGAGCACTATCAATGGAGTAACTTTCCCTATTAAGTTCAACATATCATACATAAAGAATATCTAATTACCTAATTAATTGGAGTTATATATATGAAAAAAATATCATAATATACAATATCCATGAACTATAACGTGAATTAAATGTATGAATTATATAATTTATATCATAAGACTCAGAAGTATATTCTTTTCAACCCATAAATTTTGGCACCAATAGTTTTCCCAAAAAATAAAACTAAATATACTTCTATATTACAATAATTGAAAATAATAAATTTATTAACAAATATATTTTAAATTTATATATAATGATATTATAATGGAAAAATTAATATTTATAACAAAAAAATCATTCAATACGTAAAAGGATTTCATGTGGCATAGTTTTAAAATAAGAACTTCTTTAATGATTTTATAAATAAAATAAAAAATATCATCTATATAAAATACTAAAAATATTCTCTTTATGACATTTTGAAAGAAAATTAAATATATTCTATGCTGTTATTAAAAATTACTTGTTTTTATCAATAATGTAATTCTTGAAACATTTAATGGAACATGGATATTTGAAGAGAAAGAGTTAAAGATATTTAAAACAATGTTTTCATGAAAAATCCCTATTGACATTAGTAAAATTCAATCAAAGGCATATTTAATGATAAAACATGTTATGGATTTGTAAACAAAAAGATTTTAATAAAAATAATTATTAAAGACATCCATTTAAAATTTTATATGTCGCATTAAATAAAACTTGTGGTTAAAATGACATAATTCCCAATAAAAGTAAATTGATACAACGAATCCCTTACCTCGAGTCATTACAAACCATATAAGTCTTTTATATTCATGAATAATAAAAATATGTTAATTATTCAATTACATAAAAACCATTCAATGTTTATTCCATTTTATTATTCCTTTATTTCATTAATTAATGTGAGTTATTTAGTTAATAAATTCGTTATCTTTAAATTAGACATTTTGTGGTGGTTTAGTTCATAATATCCCAAAAAACATTCATCAGGTTAATCTCAGTCAGAGGGATGAATTTTAAATAATACATAAAATAATCACCATTTCATTATTATTTTTGTTACATGTCACATATATTTATAAAAACATTGATGTAACAATATCACGGATAATGAAACACTATAGAAAAAACCAAATGTTTTGGTATGTTTTTTAGTGGCTATTTTGAAATCCCTTGCTCAAATATTCCTTAAAAAATTCTTTCATTGTGGTTTTCTGGTGACTATTTTAAAACCCACTACTATATGTATTTTTATATTTCTTTTTATAATTTTAGCTAAAATTTTTTAAAAACTGCAGCTAAATAATATTTTGAATTATTTAAAAAGTTGTTTTTTAGTGTTAGTTATTTAAAACCACTACTAATGTAATGAAAAAAATATCTAATATCTAATATCTAATTATGATTTACAATTAATAATAATCATTTTTTATTTATAGTCATTTGTTTTTTATTATTTACAATTTAAATTATAAATAATGCCTTAATTATTATTTATTCATCATAATCAGTTAGTAATTATTTAAAAAATAAATTAAATAATAGATTGTTGAAAATCAGGTGTCTGTATCAAATGAAGATAATTTTTGATCTGGTTGTCCATTTTCACCCCAAAACAAGTCAAATTGAATCTTAAGAAATAATTTCCAATGAAATTAAATAATATTAAAGAAATAATTTGTATAATATAAATATTTTTGTTTTAAGTGATGTCTAAAATCAAACATGAACATCAAAGGACCATAAAATTTGTTCCGGGTGTCCGTTTGGGCCCTACACATATCCAATCAAATGTTACACCAAGGGGAACTCCAATCCATGTTTATTCAAGGTAAAAAGCTCCTAAAACGCCTCCAAAACTGAGTTTCATGTTCAGATACCATGATTTTTAAACATTCAATGATATTTCATCTTTTTTTAATAGTGTCTTCATACACTTGGTGTGCATACTTTGATTTGACTTCATATATTTATATTCCTATTTACTTGATGGTGTTACAATTATTGTGATTTCACCTTTATTTTTGATATATTATTATATATATGTGTGTGTTTTTAATGTATTTATGAACATGATTGCATATTTGTTTATAATATATATATATATCAATATTCAATTACAATTATATATAATTGTATATATGCATGAATATTTATATGTGTTTGTGAATATTTATTTATATTTTCATATAATTTTAAATATTTATAAGTGTTTATGTTTATATATTTTTATATCTTAAATGGGTATCTATATATATATATATATTAACTAGGGGTTATATAAATATTTATATTAATAAAAAATATATACATGTTTTTGATGATATATATTTATGTAACATAAATGTCTATTTATATATATTTATGTAAATTTCTATATATGTATATATATTTATACATTAATTAATATCCATTTATTATTTATTATGTACTATTTATTATTTATTATGAATAATTTACTATTCACTATTTATTATTTATTATTTGTTATATAATACATATTATTTATTATTTATTATTTATTATATAATATATATTATTTATTATTTATTATTTTTAATTTTTAATTTTTTATATATTTTTATATAGTCATTATAATTTACTATTTATTCATTATTTATTATTCATTTATAAATTAATAATTTTAAATTAATGACTATTTATTATCTAATCATTTAGTATTTATTACATATTAATTAATTATTACTTATTTAATATACATTAATATATGATTTTTATTAACTTATTGTTAATTTTTTAGCATAATAATTTAATATTTAATATAAGTTATTAATTATTAATTATTATTTTATAATGTATTATTTATGTATTGTATATAATCAATTTATAAGATAGGTTTTGTTTATTTTTTATTTTTTAATTTTTTATTTATATTTATTATTAATTAACTGTTTTTTTATATTTTTATAAATTTATTTTTAATATTTTATTAAATTACGATTAATTTATTATTAATTTATTATCAATAAAATAATTATTATTTATGTAGTGATTATTCTTTATTTGTTATATATTAATATATTATTTGTCAATTTATTACTTATTTATCATATATGAATTTAGTCTTTTCTATTAATTTTTAATTTATTCATTATTTTTTCATTACTTATTTACTAACCATTATTTATTTATTGAAAATTCAATTATTTATTTATTCATTAATTGTTATTTGTTTCATTATATATATATATATATATATATATATCTTTATATTAAATTATGCTTACTCACAACAACTTTCAAGAGTGTTAAAGTATTATTTGAATAATCAAGATGTAAGGGATTCAACTCTCACCTAACTCATATATATGTTAAATTTATAAATAGGAGATGCATTCATGCATTCCATATGCATATGAAAACAATAATAAATAATAAGTAATAATTAAATATATAATAATAAAAAATAAATAATAAATAACAAAAAATAATATATATTAATAATTAAATAATAATTATTTTAAAAATAAAAATAAAAAATAATTTAATAATAGTTGAAAGACCACCATGAAAAAATTTAGCAGCTGTTGAAACTACAACTAAATTCTTCTCCCGGTATTTAAAAAGACAATTGTATAACCGTTCATCATTGGTTTAAGGAAATGAACACTAAATGATTTCTAACACAGGAATTAGTTGAAATTTTTCAAAACCACCTCAAAATGATTTATCAATAGTTTAAACTTCCTATTAATGAAAAAATAAACTTTCGTGATAAGCTTATTTTAGTGTAGTGAAACATGTCAATTCTTAATGGTCGTAGTCTACATATACACATGGGAGACATTTCGATTTTCCAATGGATGGGAGGTAAAGAATTTATTGGATAGTTTACCTTTCCAGAAAACATAATTATGTTATAAATATTATAATTATTTATTTAATGCATTATTATAACTACCCCATTGTGTTGGTGAATAACAATTAAATACAGTATCTATGGACATGGTAGTCCGTCGGTAGATGTATAAAACATTTTCATTTTTCTAGAGATGAAAATAACTTATATAATGGATTTTACATCAACACATTAACATTTAATTATATTAAATTAATAATATTATTCTGAAAATATGGTTATTCGAGACATAAATAAGGATTAAGAAGAATGAAACTAGAAAGAGCATAGTTAGAATATATACCTATTTTTGGAAAATGTCCTTTGAAAAAAATGGTAAGGTTTCATGGATATGTATTTTAGGATGAAAAATACAATTCGATGCTGATAAGGTCATTAAGAATGTAGTTTGGAATCTATCGGTTGAGACAGGGTGCTCATTATGTGTAAATTAATGAATAGATGGGAGGAATACTTATTGGTGAGAGGACTAACACTATTGCAATCTAATCATTAATATTTTATATTTTAAATATATTTATAATTAGAAAATTAAACAAAGTGGACTAGTTTTAGATTATAGGATACTTTTGTGTAGAATTTCAGTCATACCATCATATTTATAAAATTATTTTAGATATTTGAATCCCAATCCCTTAGTTTAACTCCCGTTTTAACCCTTTTAACCCATACTGTCAACCCGTCCCCCGAGGCCCGTATCGTGACTATGCCAAACCGGCCTTCTATAGGCCAGGGGCTAAAGACTAGCACCAAAGGTGTAAATCCCTAAACTGGGAAGGAATTTCCTTTATAACTGCAAAAAAAACATCATAGTACTCAACTGGAAGCAAAAATTCTAAGTAAAAATGTATACAAAAGAAGTACTGGAAAGTAGATGGGGCCAGAAATATAAGCCCAACAGGAAATTATATGTACAAATGAATGCATGTATAACTGAAGAAAAGTAAAGAATCTACTAGGTTGTCCTCCAGGTTTCCTTCATGAAAGGTAGGTACAGCTAGCCTCATCAGCACTCCCATCTGTCTGTCTCCTCCGTGTATCGTCACACTGAGTGGTCCACCTCCGAGTACCATCCAGTCCTGCTTCTATCTGCCTCAGTCAAAGCTATCTACCGTCTGCAACCAACACAACGAGGTGCGTGTATAGACCGTGAAGGGGTGAGTATAATGATACTCAGATGGGACCCCGAGAACCTCAATGTCTCAGAAAATAAAACAAGGATAAACCAAAAATTATGAAATCAATAAATAACCATTACTTAGGTATATTCCCATACATATACCTAATTTTTTTAGTAACCCATCTCAATCATGAGGATAACACAAAAGTCATTGACTCAGCTCAAACCACGATTTTATTCTAGGGGTAGTGTCAATTTGAACCCTCGGCTGCTGGAGAACTCTTTCTCAATCGAGTATAGTGGGCCTGCTGTGTCACACATAGGCGCTTCCCACTAACTTGGAAAACTGAGGTACTCCTCCTGTCGAGTATTGTGGGTCTACTACACTCACACAGAGGTGCTCCACACTGTTGGTCAGCTGCGCTCACACAGAGGCACTCCCCCTCGTAGCCTGCTGAGTTACTCCACGTGTCGAGTACCGTGGGTCTTCCACACTCACACAGAGGCGCTCAACACCGTGGGTCTGATGTGCTCACACAGAGGTTCTCCCCACTGGGCTAGTAGAACCATTATGAGTCGAATCAATCAACAACCATAAAGTCTCATCCAGCTACTAGGTTCCCGTCAAATGCCTTCTCGTCTCTAGAAGATCTTCTCCACAAGCTACTGGTCGATACTCCAACTGTCACGAAGTCCCATGTAGAAGTATCTCAAAGTTCTATCACATCATAGGAGTCTCAACGCAACAGACGATGCATCAATCAGACGCCCGATCTGTTATTTATTAGCCTTTTTGTCCTAGGGGCCCAGTTGGATTTGTGTACGATCCAACCAGACTATATCTCAACTATACCCCGAACTCCAATGAGGCATTCTCAAAGGGATGGATTCGCTCCAAGAACTCCGGTGTCGCTGACGGTTCTTCAAACAGACGTCTGGTGCCAAAGATATGGCCCAAGAAGGTAAAGGGGTCAGTAATGGACATGGGCCCAGTCCGACCTGGTCGAACCAACTCGGCCCAACCCAGTCTGGGCCGACCCGCTGGGTCTCGCCCGGCCCGTTGGGCGGGTCAGCCTGTTATGTTCGGCCCAGAGGTCTCCACATAGGAGACTCGGCCCGAAGGCTGGGCCCGGTTCGGCCAGCGCCACGAGGGGCGCGGCTCGGGCGACTCGTCCTGAGAGGTCGGGCCGGTTGAGAGGCTGGCAGGTAGACTGCGTGGAGTGCGGCAGTCCAGCCGGATGCCAGGCAGGCTGCAGGTAAGCCGTGTAGGGCGCGGTAGGGTCCGGGTAGGGCACGGGGTCGCCGGCAGGGTGCTGGGCAGGGCACAGGGGGCGCCGGAAGGGCACCGACAGGGCACAGGGCAGGGCACGGGAGTGCCGGGAAGGACATGGGGGCCGCGGGCAGGCAGGCCAAGAGCCGAGCAGGGCACCGGGAGGCCGCAGGCAGGCGGGCCGCACATCGGGCAGGGCACCGAGAGGCCGCGGGCAGGTGGGTCATGCGCCGGTTAGGGCACTGGGAGTTCGCGGTCTGGGTCCCGCTCGGGCCTACGGTGGTCATCCAAAATCATCTATGTGTTGTGGGGGCGACACAATTCACGGAGGCCGCGGGTAGCATGTCCTTCATCGTTGCCACCTTTGTCTTCGTCGCCTCATCGCCATACTGTAGAACACCACAAGAAAGAAGAATCGATGGAGGATGTCGGGCCATGTTAGGTTCGCCCGCATCCTCCGCATTTAAAGAAAAATCAATTGGTTCAGCAAAAATTGGAAACAAGAACAAAAATTATTTACAACCATGCTATGATTTCTTTTCAAATGATGAAGAGAAAAGAAAAGGGATAAAACACAAGGTAAACCACCTACCTTTGATTTGACGGTCGTCATTCATTTATGTCGTGGAAAGATGGTAGTCGATCCGTGGTAGACGAACACATCCCTCATCGAAGGAGTCTAAGGAAGAAGGTCCTAGGGGGTCGTTCTTCGTAGTCGAAGACGTCCCTCGTCGGCGTTCATTGTCAGGAGAGTCTTCTTCATCGGAAGAGTTTTCTTCATTGAAGAGTGGTCTTCATTGGAGAGAGTTCTCTCTTCTCTCAAGAACCAAAAAAAGAATGATTCCCACCAAATGAAATAATATATCATCTATTATATTGTTGGCACAATGATTTCAAAAAGGAGAAATAAATGATAAGGCTCCGCCAAATTAATTCTTGAGGTTAGCACATTTAATTAAATGTGTTGTCCCAATAATTAAAGAGGTGGATTTGGCATAATAAATAAGGGGAATTGATGAGTTTCTCCACTTTAAAAGGGGGGTTCCAAGGGGTTACAAGCCCAGGTGGTCCCCATCAAAATTATCCTCTCAAGGGAGGTTATGTTCGGGTGGGCTCCACCACCATAACCGCTCATGGGAGGTTAAGGTGTAGTGCCCCCCACCTCCCACCTCCACATGGATGTTTTAAACAACAAGAAATAAAAATAAAGCCCCCAATTTATTTTTATTTAATTTAAACATAAAAACCCAAAAAGTATCTTATAAACTCGAACCACTGCCATCAAAGTGAAAGTCTTCTCAAGTGAATTCTAGCACTACGAGTTCAACTATGCCCTCAGATTTCAGTTCTGAGCACCGGTTCAAATGTTATACAATCTCGCTCATATGTTTACTGAACGTATCTGAACGAAACTTCAGAAATTGATTCCGAGCACACCAGGACTTGAAATAAAGCACCATAAATTTTCATGGACTCAAAAAATTCCAATGTATTTAAAAACAATTATAGGGGATTTTTGGGTCTTTACATTATCCCCACCTCTGGGCTTTACGTCCCCATAAGCTACAACTCAAACTAAGGGAACAAATGGGTGTACTGAGCACGAATATGAGCCTCCCACTCCCATGTGCTCTCCTGGAGGGTCCCGTGCTACCAGCGAATGCACACCAGAGGTATTGAACTTCCACGTAGGACATTCTCATGTTGATCCCCAATCTCAAATGGAACATCTATCAAAGTCGCCCCATCATCGATGTCCAGCTCCCCATGGTCGATGATGTGTGAAGGTTCTTGAACGTATCTCCGCAGCTGAGATACATGGAAGACATCGTTCACTTGGTGCAACTAAGGGGGAAGAGCCAGGCGGTAAGCCACCTTTCCTACTCTGTTGAGGACCTGGAAAGGTTTGATGAACCTCGGATATAACTTTCCTCCACGGCCAAATAGATGTAAACCTTGTCGGTTGAGACCCATAAAATGACATGGTAGCCATCCTAGAATACTTGAGGTCTCCATCTCCTGTCTGCATATGACTCCTGCCTACTATGTGCAGTCTTCATCCGCGACTGGAAGATCTGCACCTTCTCTGTGGTAGCCTGTACCATCAATGGTTTCACTAGTGCTGACTCCCTAAGGTCTGTCTAGCATAGTGTCCATCTTCAAGTTTGACCATACGAGGCCACAAAAGGTGCCTTCCCTATAGTTGAGTGATAGATGTTGTTGTTATAAAATTTCACCAAAGGCATGTGATCCTCCCAACTGCGACTGAAGTCGAGGACACATGCATGTAGCATTTCCTCGAGGTTCTGAATGGTCCGCTCAGTCTGACCATCTCTCTTAGGATGGAAGGAAGTGATAAAGAAAATCTGTGTCCCAAAATCCTTTTACAACCCCTTTCATAGTTGGGATGTAAACCATGTTTCACGGTCGGTGACAATAAGGGAAGGTACTCTATATAGTCTCAAAATCTCATGCACATAGTGGCGTCTCATTCTCTCTACTCAACCCTGCACTCTGATCAGTAGGAAGTGGGCCGACATGTTGAGTCTATCAACGATCACCCAAATCGAGTCATGACCACTGGATGTACGTGGAAAACCTGTCACGAATTCCATGGATAACCCATCCCACATCCACTCTTGGACCTTTCAAGGCTGGACCAAGCCTGCTGGTACTTGGTGATCCGCCTTCACTTGCTGACAAGGGAGGCACCATGAGACCAACTACGCTACTACCTTCGTCATAATTGACCACCAGTGCTGCCGTCAAAGGTCCTGGTAGAGCTTCCCCACTTTTGGATTACCGCTATAGGGGATGTGTGGAACTCCTTCAACACTTCCTCCTGATGTTCCACTAGTACCAAGGTACATCCTCTGAAGAGGATGACATTCTCCCCACCTTTATAAAATCCATCAGGTTCATGCCTTGTGGATTTCTGAGCACGTCATGTCATGGTGGAGTGACCGGAAGAGACTGTAGAAAGGCTGCTCCATCTCTATCCACAATGGATATCTGTAAAGCAGCCAGCTGCTCTGTCGCCTCTCCTGGAAGCTATATATCAGTCCTCCTGCTGAGCGCATCTGCAACAACATTCCCCTTCCAATGAGTACAGACTTTATCAAAGTCATAGTCCTGGAGGAACTCAAGCCAATGGCACTGTCTCAAATTTAGTTCATTTTGAGAGAAGATATACCTGAGACTCTTGTGATCAGAGTACACGATTAAACGCTCACCCATCAAGTAGTTACACCACATATTCAAGGCGATGACCACTACTTCTAACTCTAGGTCATGGGTAGCATAGTTCTTCTAGTGTTGTCTCAGCTACCGAGAACCATATGATATCACTGCTCGCTTCTGCATCAAGACACACCCCTATCTGGTGCCCGATGCGTCGTAGTAGACTACGTACCCTATGCCTTCCTCTGGAAGCCTCAAGATGGGGGCACTAGTCGGCCTATGCCTCATCTCTTGAAAGCTCTGCTGACATCTCTCCAACCACATGAAGGGATTCCCCTTCTTATTCTATGCTCATAGTGGAGTTACAACTCTGGACAATTCTGGCATGAACATCTGGTAATATCCAGCCAAACCCATGAAACTTCGTATCTCTATCACACTCTTGGGTGGCTCCCAAGAAAGTATCGCCTCAATCTTCACTGGATACACTACAACTCCAACCTACAAGATTACATGTCCGATAAAATGAACCTCTCGAATCTAGAATAGAAACTTCTAGAGCTTACCATAACTTTAGTTCACTCAGAGTGTGTCCAATACCATGCGCAAATGGTATGCATGCTTCTCTTCAGTAGTCGAGTAGATCAGAATGTCATAAATGAAGACTACGAAAAAGCAATCGAGGTATGGCTGGAAGATCCTATTCATGAGTCCCATGAACACTACTGGAGCGTTGGTTATGCCGATGGGCCTAACCAAGAACTCATAGTGGCCATACCGACTCCTGAAGGCCATCTTTTCCACATCCTTGTCTCAAACTCTGAGATGGTGATAACCTGATCTGAGGTCTATATTCAAGAACCACCGTGATCCCTTCAACTGATACAATAGGTCTTAAATCCTAGAAAGAGGGTACTTGTTCTTCACAGTCACCTGGTTCAGGCGACGGTAGTCAACATAGAACCTCAAGCTCTCGTCCGCCTTCTTGACGAACAGAATCGGGGCTGCCCAGGGAGAAACACTAGGCCGGATGAATCCCTTCCCCTGCAAGTCCTCTAGCTGTACCCGTAGCTCATGAAGCTCAACGGGAGCCGTCCGATATGCTGGAGTAGATATTGGTAATGTCCCGGGGTACATGTCAATGTAGAAGTCCACCTATCTTCAAGGAGGTTGTCCTGGAACATCATCAGGGAAAATATCGGAATACTAGTCCACCACTACAGGATAGCTCGGACTCTCCACATCTAATTCTTCTAGGGTAAGGTATGCCAACTGATGAGTGATCGGTTGCACCTTCCTCTGAGTATGTCTGTCATGTGCTGCTAAGGCTCCTTTCTCGCCGGTGAAGGTGAACCTGGTCCCATCCATTCGGACACACCGCACTTTTCAACTAATACAGTGAATATGAGCATGGACTGTAGAAAACTAGTCCGTACCCAAGATGATGTCGTAAGGCCTTGACGCCACTACAAGAAGATCCCAGCTGAAGCTCTCACCTCTTAGAGTAATCTCACACTGCCGGAACCAGTGCGTAATCTTCGAGTATTCTCCTGTAGGGGTCTCTAGCCGTAAAGATCGAGCCAACGGCTCCGTCAGAATCTCCGAGCTCTGAACGAGGGTAGTGTCAATGAAAGAGTGACTGGAACATATGTCTATAAGAACTACATCTATGGTGGAGTAGACACAGATCGTACCTTGAATCATTTCCGAAGTTCAGTGATTGTAGGCCTCAACTTTCTGAAGTTGAGCTCTCAACTATCCACCTATTCCCTATGTTCAGGGTGGACCTCTTAGTGGTGGTGGAAGTAACGCCTCGTAATGTTGTCCACCGCCAGTTGCATGTCCAGCTCCTCTGCCACGTCTGCCTCCTCCCTACAGACCACCTCGTTCGAACCCCTGCCTCTGCCAGGGAGGTCCCTAAACTGTCTGATGATCATATAAACGGCGGGTCAAATAGTCACGAGCCACGTGACACTGCCCGCCTCTTGAGAAACATTGCCTGCTTCTGGCATGTGTGTCTCTACATTGTGTGCCGCGCACAACCAATATTGAGTCATGCAGTCGACCACCTGTAGGTCGGGTCCTATTCGACCCCTGAGACATCTGTCTACTACCAGCTATAGAAGACTTCGTTGTGTGTCGACTAGTGATGGGTCTCACTGTGGTGACTGCTCTACAAGGAAACTCTCCACTAGGAGGGCTATCTCTAACACCCCCGCCTGCATCAGGATGTTGAGGGAGATCATTGAAGATATGATCTCTCACCTGAGCCCTGGCTCGAAGGTCTGATCCCTAAAGAATGGGCCCCGTATCATATATTTGGAGTAGAGTGAGAGGTTGGTGAACCTCGCTGAGTATTATGCCACCATCATACAACCCTACTGTAGATGAAGTAGCTCCTATATCTGCACTATGTGGAGAGTGGCTGGGACAAAATCCACCCAATATAGGATCTCGAAGTCTGCTGAGAGTAGTATTGCCTCATCATGCACTTGGAGCATCAAGCTCCACCATTTTCCTGCTGATTCTTGAAGGAGACTCGTGGAAAGGATCACCTTTATGTCTGATGGTATCCCTAATAGCCTGAAGACTCTCACCACAGCCTCCATCCAATCCTTAGCCGCTTGTGGGTCCATCTCTCCTCTGAACTCGGGTGGCCTCTGGCGTTGGAACTCGTGTAATGTGCTCAATCATCATGCATCGTCTACTGCTGGAGATGGTGGAATCGGTGTCCCAACAGAAAGTAGTACCGCTGGTGCCTCCACTGGTAAAGGGCCCTACACTGAGGCCTCGTCGCTTGGTGGGATATCAGGGCGTACGACTATTAGGGCTCAAACTGGTCATCTGCAGGGAGTCATCCTGAATGAAAATGATGCGACACGGTCAAAATATTATACCTTGTGAGATTACCTGGTTGAGATGACTTAAAGAAAACTTTTGAAAACACGCACACAATCAGTGTTTTTGTGCACTGAGTCGTAAATCAAAAGTCAGGGCCCTGGTGTATAGATACGTCAGCCACCCGCACCAACACTGGACTCCCTGAAATGAAAACCAATCTCAGTACTCTTAACACAATTGCTTCACCGAAAAGAAATATCAGAGTCCTAGGTTCTGTCCTAGAACTGACTCTTCTGATACCAATTTGTCACGACCCGTCCCCCAAGGCCCGTATCATGACTACCGCAAACCGGCCTTCTATAGGCAAGGGGATGGAAAAAAACCAAATTCATAAATCCCTAAACTGGGAAGGCATTTCCTTTATATCTGCAAATAAACACATCAAATTACACAACCAGAAGGAAAAAATACTAAGTAAAATTTTAGACAAAAGAAGTACTAGAAAGTAATAGGCGTCGGAAATACAATCCCAACAGGAAAGTACAAGTACAAATGAAATAAATTACAACTGAAGAAAAGTAAAGCAGCCACTAGGTCATGCTCTGGGGTTCTTACCTAATGGGTAGGTACATATTGTAGGTTCTGGGTGCAGTGGAAGCGCGTTGGTGGGTTATCCGAGCTTTAATTTTAGCGTTAAACAAAATTTAATCCGAGATCCATAACGATTTAAAATGCCGGACTTCAGAATGGAATGAAGAACGAAAAAGAAAAGAAGAGTACCAGAACCATTGAGATAGGATCATCATATGATGGTTATAATTAATTTAATTAATTCACAAGAATTACCTCAGTGGAATTCATTCTTCGTCGATGTATCCGGTCATGATCCTATGATCTGTCATTGCGTCTTAGAATCCAAGTATAGGATTCCTCTAGTGGTGATCCACACGTGCTCCACATACCTCTGGACGTTGCCGAATGGATCTCTGGGTGATAGCGCGGAATAACCTTCACTTGCGATGTCCGCCTTGATCCGGTGGAGGATCTCGCTCTTGTAACTTGTGGGCGTTCTTGGTGGAAAGGGAATTCTCTCTTGGCTTGAGAGTATTTCCAAATCCGATGTTCACAAAAAATGGCTCTTGAAAAGTGTTGGGGTTGTGAGGATATTTATAATCAGGTTTGAGGTTTATAGAGTTATGAAGATAAATAAACGCGTTACGCATTTTATTTATTTCATTAACTCTTATTGAAACCCCGTGCAGAATTATTAATTCATTGACATGATCCCACACTGATTATAATTAATATCACTTAATAAAACAATATTATATCTGCAAAATCTCGACTGGAAAACTACACTGCGTGTAATAATTAATACACGACGTGTACTTGTTTTCCATAAAACTACACGGTGTGTATATTTAATATACATGGCGTGTACTTTTATTTTACATTTTTCTCCACCACATTTATTAGACCTTGAGTAATGGATATTTAATTCTTAAATAAATGAAACTGCATTACTTGCTAATAAATATATTATTTCACCCACAATATATTCTCTTGAATAACTAGTGTCGAAATAAATGCGATCTGGCATCCTTAAATAATTATTAAACCACATTCGGGAATAATATTTATTTAACTTGTTAAATTAATATTTAACTGAGATGCATGGACACAGTAAGTGTGTGACCCTCTAGTCCTCTTTCTCAGTGGCCTTAGGCGGAGCCTGCCTAAAGTCCAAGGTTAGCGTCTAACAACACGCCAAGGCACCCATAGAGAAATAAGTTCATGCCGCAATGACGTGTCACCTCCTATGAACTCTTACCGTGTAATATAACCCCTTTGTCTTGATATCTCTAATCAAGATGGTTGCATTCTAGTGCCATCAACCCATGGGCTCGATTAATCTTTCTTTGACTTCCCAGAATTGAACTCGCCCATACCTTACCATGGCCATAGATTTATTTAGGCTATATCAATTCCATAAAAGGGCCTGAAATAGCTACTTCCGTTATTGAACAGAAGGGAGTGTCCTTTCTCCCATTATCTATTAAGGCAGTATTACTCGTGATGCACCCAACGTATCCTACCTCACTGCGAACAGTGTGTCATCACAGTTTTCGTCAATACATCTAAGTGCGGGAGTTGTAATACCCATTAATAATAATATTAAAGTCTATAGACCAATACACACGTCCGCAGATAGGAACATCCAATGACACTATGAAATGTGGATTTCCTACTGGCGGGTCTCTTTCTTATAATATCCTCCTGGATATTACCAAGGGCGCACACCATGAGAAGGTGTCTCAATGTTTTTATTCCTCACCCCTAATGACCTATATAATTTGTGTCCCTCAAATAATATCATCCGACCATAAACCATATATTCAAGAACAGTGTTATGGAACTTTTGGGTTCTCATCATAGTAGGGATCCACTATGACCATTTAATGAAATAGCTGTCCTTATGAAATTATCACATGCATTGTCATGCAAAAGAATAATCAATATGTGATAAGGCTTTTATTAATGAATAAGGTACAACGTAGTTGGTTCTAGACCACCAACTCCAACAGACTCCCACTTGGACTAGAGCCAACTACTAACAAACTTTAACCCACTAGCTCTCACCTGATATTCATGCTTCTGCTGAGATAGGCCTTTAGTCATGGGGTCCACCAGGTTCTCTTCCATGGACACTCTGCTGATAGCAACATCACCCCTCTGATAGAAATCCCTCAAGAGGTGATACTTCCGGAGTATGTGCTTTGTCCGTTGATGTGACCATGGTTATTTTTCAAGAGCCACTACTGCAGTATTATCACAATACAATGTAATGGGATATTTACTACTAGGCACCACATCAAGCTCCTAGACAAAGTTTTGAATCCAAATGGATTCCTTGGCTGCATCAGAAGAGGCAATATATTCAGACTCCGTTATAGAATCGACGACAACTGGATTCTTTGAAATCTTCCAGATCAAAACTCCTCCATTGAGACAGAAAACATATCCAGATTTCGACTTCAAATCATTTTGATCTGTCTGAAGACCAGCATCAGCATACCCTCTGATGACAAGCTCCCCATTTCCTCCATACACCAAGAACATATCCTTAGTTCTTCTCAGATACTTAAGGATAGTTTTAACAGCAGTCCAATGTTGTTCTCCTGGATCATCTTGATAACTGCATTCCATGCTCAGTGCATAGGCAACATCAATCCTGGTACATAACATGGCATACATGATGGATCCTATAGCCAAAGCGTATTGGATCTTACACATTCTATCTTTCTCTTATTGTGTCTGAGGACACATTTTCTTAGAAAGATGTAGGCCATGTGAAACTGTAACCAATCCCCTCATGGATTGTTCCATACTAAATCTATTTAGTATCTGGTTAATGTATGCACCCTGACATAGTCCAAGAAGCCTCTTAGATCTATCATGAATGATCTTGATCCCTATAATGTAGGCTGCTTCTACCAAGTCCTTCATCGAGAAACACTAGTTCAACGAGTCCTTAACTGACTGTAAGACTGGTACATCGTTTCCAATAAGTAATATGTCATGAACATATACTACTAGGATAATGATCGCTTTCCCATTAAACTTATTATAAACACATGTCTCACATTCGTTCTTAATGAAGCCACATTCCGTTATGGATTCATCAAATCGATTATTCCATGACCTGGATGCTTGCTTCAATCCATAAATAAATTTTTGCAACTTGCAAACCCGTTTGGATTCACCTGGTGTCACAAACCCTTCGGGTTGTGTCACATAGACATCTTCGTGAAGGTTCCTATTAAGGAATGTTGTTTTGACATCCATTCGAAAAATCTCATAGTCATGGTAAGCTGCTATGGAAAGTATGATTCTTATGGATTTAAACAAGGAAACTGGCGAGAAGGTTTCATCATAGTCAATTCCTTGATACTGTCTGAATCCTTTAGCCACTGTCCTTGCTTTATAGGTTCTAACTTGACCTTCCATGTCCAGTTTTCTCTTGAATACCCATTTTCATCCAATAGGATTTACATCAACTGGCTCATCGACAAGAACCCAGACTTGGATCTGATACATGGAATCCATCTTAGAATTCATAGCTTCTAGCCATATTGCAGCTTCTGAGCTTTCTACTACTTCCTTGTTGGAGATATGTTCATCATTGTCCAATAATAATGACTCACCATCCTTGGTGATAGGAAACCAAATATCTCTGGATCCCTTACCTCTCTTGAGATGCTACACAGTACTTGTGTTTCTGGAACCTCTTCCATGGGGACCTGTGGAACTTATTCCCATACCAACTTCTGTGTATCATGAGCATCAACTTCGTCGAAACCAATATTGATCCCACTATCCTTTTTGAGGATGTGCTCCCTCTCAAGAAAGATAGCTTGTCTGGAGACATTCACTTTCTTTTCCTGAGGGTTATATAGGTAATATCATTTCGTTTCCTTAGGATATCCTATAAACAAACACTTCATGCCCCGGGGTGCTAGATTGTTGCCTGATAAGGCCTTTAAAAATGCCTCGCATTCCCATAAACGTGTATGCGGGAAAATGGGTTTCTTTCAATTCCATAACTCGGAGGGAATTCCATTTTCCACCTTAGTTTGTACTCAGTTTAATGCGTATGCTGCAGTTTGTAATGCATATCCCCAAAAGGATAATGGAAGATCCTCATGACTCTTCATCGACCTCACCATGTCCAACAAGTTGCTGTTCCTCCTTCCACTAACACCATTCCACTATGGTGTATAAGGAGGAGTGAGCTGAGATAGAGTCCCAGACTCCCATAGAAGATCGATGAACTATTGGTTTAGATATTATCCACCTTGATCTGATCGATGTTTCTTTGTCTTCTTACCAAGATTATTCTCTACTTCATTCTTGAATTCCTTAAATTTCTCTAAGGCTTCTGACTTATACCTCATTAAGTAGAAAAATCTGTATCTACTCAAATAATCAGTAAAAGTAATGAAGTAAGAATATCCACCTCTAGCTTCTACAATAAATGGTCCATATACATCCGTGTGTACCAATCCTAGAATCTCTGTGGCCCTATCACCCTGTCCACCGAAAGGCGGCTTGGTCATTTCACCTTGTATACAAGCGTGACATCTATCAAGTGGTTTTTGCTCAGTAGATTCTAAATAGCCATCTTGGTAGAGCTTTGTCAAGCACTTCTCGTTTAAATGACCGAGACGGTGATGCCACAACTTGGTGATGTGTGAGTTATGTGAGTTTGTTTCATTCTCGATTGAAAACACATTGTTTTCATAATTTAATACATACAAACCATTATTTAAATGTGCTATACCATAACATACATTGTTATTATTAAAGAGACAGCCCTTATTTTCAAACTTGAAAATAAATCCATCCATATCCAAACAAGATACAGAAATTATGTTTTTGGTAACACTAGGTACATAATAACAGTTATGGAAAACCAAGATCATCCCAGTCGGCAATGAGAGGTTGTAGTCGCCAATAGCCAACGCAGCCAGCCGTGCACCATTGGAAGCTCGAAGATCCACCTCTCCTCTGGAAATCTTTCTAAATCTACCTGGTTCTTGCACTTTAATACCGATGTGAGCCCCACAAGCTGTATCTAATACCCAATGTGTAGTAATAGAAAGATTACACTCGATAACGAATGCACCATTAGTGTCTCAACGCTTCTTGGTGCAGTTCCTCTTCAAGTGGCCTTGCTTTCCACATGAAAAACACATTGCCTCCCATTCCCTGCCCTACCTCTAGATCTTCCCCTTCTTGGAGGGACGGTGCTCAGGGGCTTCAGACCGTTTATAAGTCTTAGGCCCCTTTTCCTTGTCCTTCCTTTTCTTATTCACCATAAGGACTGCAGTTTTGTCACGCCCCATTTCCTTATCTACATGGTGAGTTAAGGGTAGAAGTTCCGATCTAGGCGCAACTAGTACAGGCTCTTCCAACACATACAATTTCCTCTCGTGGCAAAGGATAATGCGTAAACGCCTCTGCCACTCTTGGAAATTGGTGCTGGTGAGAAGGTTTTCCTTCTCGATTATGGTTCACAATGATATTTTTGAAGTCATTTTTTTCCATTTCTACAAATTAATATGATCAATGGTTTAGTACTTTATTACCAAACTGAGACGAATAAATAAATTAATACTTATTAGTCTCCCACTATTTTATCGAAATCCAATAGCCCTCACCATTGATTTCAGAGTATTCTGTTGCCTGAATATTCTAGAGGAAAGGATCCATATTTCCCTTCGCATTACCCTAACTAGGGTTGGTCAAGCAACTTGAAGGGTTTTAGGTAGGCATTCCAAAGGCCAACTGCATTAACTCGCAGCTCCTTGATCTGCTGAGTAGACTCCCCAATCCTGAAATCCGTTTATTTTGGATTTCCTCAACCTTTGCTTCTTGGTCACACCAAGTCCTGCTGTGGTAGTCAACCCTTGATGCGAACCAAGTCAAGTCAACCCAAAACCTTGAATTATAATTTTCTGATAATTGAAAGCACCCCAACTAGGGTTGGTCAAGCACTTTGTACTATGGTTCGATTCTAACCAAGATTATGGAAGGCTATACCAACATAATATTTCTTTTGAGGGATTTTATCCTTTTACGTAAATTGTCATTTTATTATCTTTGATTACATTCTCGTTAATATTAAGTGGGATATACTTAAGTGATTAACCATGTATAAGATAATATTTACGTATAAGCCGGTTTTATTTTAGTTCCATCTTGCATGCCCGTTTAATTCATTAATTGTGTGATCGTGACGACACCACCACAATAAATAAACAATGCAACTAACAAAAATAAAATAAATGATATGATCATGAGATTTTTCTATTTGTTATTTTATCTAGCGGTTGATAAACTAACCCAAGACCTAGGGGAGAAACACCTTGAACCATTCAGGTTCGTGTTTACAGCTTTCCACCGGTCCACCTTTGTATCTTCTTGGATTGGTATCACGTTGGCTCCTCACTTGAGCCACCTCCACTAGCTTGGGATCTCCATCCATTACATATGAATTTATCTAACACGCAGGTGAGGGGTAAAAGGGGTTTTTACATAAAAGAATCCTTGGGTGCGCAGACCCTACATATTAATGAGGAGATGGCTGGCAGGCCAAACAATTTAATTTAAATAAATAAATTAAAAGAAACCATTCACATACAAAGTTCTCAGTCTAGCTCATGGTCATCCATTCATGCAATGATATTTAAGCATATATAAAACTAGAATTAAATTCTTTAATCGTTCTTGTTTAAGATAAATCACACTTGATTTAATTAATTATATTTAATTAATCAATCCATTATCTTAAATGCTTATCTGAACTTCCTTGAGATTCTCATCTATCGTAATTTTAAATAGATAAATTCATATAAAATTATCCTTGTACGTAACTTGTACCTTGGAGGAAACCCGGTGAATTCTTGTTCATTACACAGATGTTAAAATAAACACATATATATAAAACACCTATCACGTGTTGTGCCTCAGTTTTATGCCTTCACCATGGTACACATCTCATGGGTTTGTATAATATAATAATAAATTTTAATAAATCTGCGTAATTTGGGTGAGTACATAGCATGTAGTTCCGACTACACGGCGTGTACTTTTATTCACCGTCCATCCGATGTACATGCCCGGGGACAGGGCGCGTTAATGTACTTCGGAAATTTTCGGTGTACAGGGCGTGTTCTGTGGGACACAGGCCATGTAGTTTCTGCGTTACACGGTTTCCAGCAGGGCAAGCCGTGTACGGAGTACACGGCCCAACCCTAACCCGAAGGGACTACACACTGTGTACATTGGACCACACGGCATGTAATCCGGAAACTGTGTGCCACCTATTTCTGGTCGACACACGGTGTCTTAAATTCTTAGAAGGAATCCAATACATGGCCTGATTTATTGGATCAGTCAATGCATTGAACCTAGACTACACGACGTGTACTTCCGAATACACGTCGTGTATTCTGGTGTTGTGCAGCCAGAAACATTTGGCTCCTCCAGATGAGTTCCTCTATTTTATTTTAATCAAAATTAATAGAAAAAATTCATTTCTGTGAGGTGAATGAGAAACGAGGGAGGAGGAACAGATCTCGAGATTCAGATTCCCAGAACGATTAAACATGAATTTAAATAACTAAATTATTCAATGCGTAAATCACCAACAAAAACTAAATAATTATAATCAATGATATGACCGCTCTGATACCACTTGTAGGTTCCGAGCACAGCGGAAGCGTATTGGTGGGTCTGCCCAACTTTAATTTTAGTGTTAAACAACTCTCAATCCGAGATCTGTCACGATATAAAACACCAGATCTTTATAATGGAACGACAAATTAAAATGAAAAGAAGATTCCCAGAACAATTCAGAGAGGATCATCATATGTTGGTTATAATTAATTTAATTAATTCACAAGAATTACCTCAGGGGAATTATTTCTTCTTCAATGTCTCTGGTCAGGATCCTATTATCCGTCATTGTGTCCTATAATCTAGGTATAAGATTCCTCTAGTGGTGATCCACACGTGCTCCACGTATCTCTGGACGTCGCAGAAGGGTTCTCTGGGTGCTAGCGCGGAAGAACCTTCGCTTGCGATGTCCGCCTTTGACCACCTTGATCCGGTGGATGATCTTGCTCTCTTAACTTGAGGGAATTCTTGGTGGAAGGGGAATTCTCTCTTGGCTTGAGAGTATTTCAAAATCCGTTGTGCACAAAAATGGCTCTTGAAAGCTGTTGGGGTTTTGAGGATATTTATAATCGGGTTTGAGGTTAATAAGGATATGATGATAAATAAACACGTTACACATTTTATTTATTTCATTAACTCTTATTGAAACCCCATGTTGTATTATTAATTCGTTGACATGCGCCCACGCTGATTATAATTAATATCACTTAATAAAAAATATTATATCCTCAAAATCCTGATTGGAAAACTACACAGCATGTAATAATTAATACACATCGTGTACTTGTTTTCCATAAAACTACATGGCGTGTATATTTAGTATACACGGCGTGTACTTTTATTTTCCATTTTTCTCCACCACATTTATTTGACCTTGAGTAATAGATATTTATTTCTTTAATAAATGCAACTGCATTACTCGCTAATAAATATATTATTTCGCCCACAATATATTCTCTCGAATAAATAGTGTCGAAATAAATGCGATTTGGCATCCATAAATAATTATTAAACCACAGTCGGGAATAATATTTATTTAACTTGTTAAATTAATATTTAACTGAGATACATGGACACACATTGTGTGTGACCCTCTAGGACTCTTTCTCAGTGGCATTAGGAGGAGCCTGCCTAAAGTCCAAGGTTAGCGTCTAACAACACGCCAAGGCACCAAAAGAGAAAGAATTTAACGCCTCAATGACATGTCACCTCCTACGAACGATTACCGTGTAATATAATCCCTTTTTCTCGATATCTCTTATCAAGGGGGTTGCATGCTAGTGCCATCAACCCATGTGCTCGATTATTCATTCTTTGACTTCCAGGAATTAAACTCGCCCATACCTTACCATGGCCATTGATTTATTTAGTATATATCAATTCCATCAAAGGGCCTGAAATATATACTTCCGTTATGGAATATAAGGGACAAATCCTTTCTCACTTTATCTGTTAATGCAGTATTACTCGTGACGCACCCAACGTATTGTACCTCGCTGCGAACAGTGTATCGTCATAGTTTTCGTCAATACATTTAAGTGCGTGAGTTGTAATACCCATTAATAATAATCTTAAAGTATAAGGACCAATACACACATCCGCAGATAGGAACATCCAATTACACTATTAAATGTGGGATTCCTACTGGCGGGTCTCGTTCTCATAATATCCTCCTGGATATTACCAAGGGAACACACCATGAGAAGGTGCCTCAATGTTTTATGCGTCCTCACCCCTAATGACCTGTATTATTTGTGTCCCACAAATAATATCATCCGGCCATAGAAAATATATTCAAGAAAGGTGTTATGGCACTTTTGGGTTCTCATCATAGTAGGGATCCTCTATGAACCTTTAATGAAATAGTTGTCCTTAGGACATTATCACAAGTATTATCATGGAGAAGAACAATCAAGATATGATAAGTCTTTTATTAATGAATAAAGTACAATGTAGTTGGTTCTAGACCACCAACTCCAACACATATGGCCTCCTCACCACTCCCGTCCGTCTGTCTCCTCCATGTATCATCACACCGAGTGGTCCACCTCTGGGTACCGTCCAGTCTTGATACTCTATGCCAAATTCAACACTATCCGTTGTCTAAAACCAACACAAAGAGGTACAGGAATATCCCGTGTAGGGGTGAGTATAATGATACTCATTAGGGACCCCGAAACCCTTAAGTTCGCACCAAATCCAACAAGGATAAACCCCAAATAATGAAATCAATGGATAACCATTACTTAGGTATATGTCCATACATATACCTATGTTATTTAGTAACCCATATCAATCTTGAGGAAAACAAAAAAGTAATTGACTAAGCTCAAACAAATATTTTATTCTAGGGGTAGTGTCAATTTGAACCCTCAGCTGGTGGAGAACTCCTTCTCTATCGAGTACACTGGGTCTTCTGTGTCATACAGAACCGTTTCCGACTAACTTGGACTGCCGAGGTACTTCTCAGGTCGAGTATCGTGTATCTGCTGTGCTCACATAGAGGTGCTCCCCACTGTGGTTCTGCTGTGCTCACACAGAGGTGCTCCCCCTCGTAGCCTGCTGAGGTACTCAACGTGTCGAGTATCGTGGGTCTGCCACACTCACACAGAGGCGCTTCCCACCATGGGTCTTCCGCGCTCACACAAAGGCACTCCGCACTGGGCTAGTCGAATCACTCTGAGTCGAATCAATCAGTAGTCGTGAAGTCTCATACAACTACTATGTTCCCACACAAATTCTTCCTTGTCTCTGGAAGATCCGCTCTACAAGCTACTGGTTGATACACCGACTATCACGAAGTCCCAAGTAGAAGTATCCCAATGTTCCCCCATGTCATAGGGGTCTCAACGCAATAGAAAACGCATCAATCGGACATTCGGTCTGTTAGTTATTAGCCTTTTTTTCCTGGGGGCCCAGTTGAATTTAGGTACGATCCAACCTGACCGTATCTCAACTATACCCCGAACTCCAACGGGGTATTCTCAAAGGGACGACTTTTCTCTAAGAATTCTGGCACTGCTAATGGTTCATCAAACAGATGTCTGATGCCAAATATATGGCCCAAGAAAGTAAAGGGGTCGCTAATGGGCCTGGGCCCAATCTGACTCGGTCCGACTGACTCGGCCCAACCCAGTCTGGGTAGACCCGCCAGGTCTGGCCCGGCCCATTAGGCGGGTCTGCTCATTATTTTCAGCTCGGAGGTCGCCACGTAGGTGACTCAGCCTGAAGGTTGGGGCGGTTTGGCCAGCGCAATGAGGGGCGCGGCTCGGGTGACTCAGCCCAGGAGGTAGGGCTGGTCGGGAGGCTGCCGGGATGCCGAGCAGGCCGCGGGTAGGCCGGGTAGGGCGCATTAGGGTCCAGGAAAGCCGCGGAGGCGCCAGAACGGTGCCAGGTAGGGCGCGGGGGCACCGGGTAGGTGAGGCAGCTGTCGGGTAGGCCACAGGGGCATCAACAGGGTGCTGGGAAGGGCGCGTGAGCACCGAGTAAGAGGCGGGTGTCGCGGGCAGGCCGGCCGTGCATCGGGTAGGGCATAGGGAGGTCGTAGGTAGGTGGGCCGCGCACCTAGAAGGGCGCTGGGAGGCCGCACGCAGGTAGGCCGCCCGCCGTTCAAGGTGCCAGGAGGCCACTGGCATGTGGGTCAGGCACCGCGCGGGCCAGTGGTTGTAGGCCGGATGCATCGGTGCACCGCGGGGGCGAGGCAATTCACGGAGGTCACGGGTAGCACGGCCTTCGTCATTTCTACCTTCGTCATCATTGCCACATCGCCATGCCGTAGAACACCACAAGAAAGAAGAATCGATGCAGTATGTCGGGCCATGTTAGGTTGGCCCACATCCTATGCGTTTAAAGCGATATCAATTGGTTCATCAAAAATAGGAATGATGAACAAAAAATATTTACAACCATGCAACGATTTCATTTCAAATGATAAAGGGAAAAGAAAATGGATAAAACAAAAGGTAAACCACATACCTTTGATTTTTCGGTCGTCATTCTTTGACATCATGGAAAGATGGTCATCGATATGTGGTAGACAATCATGTCCCACGTTGAAGGAGTCTGAGGAAGAAGTTCAGAGGGGGTCGTTCTTCATAGTCTAAGGCGTCCCTTGTCAGTGTTCTTCATCAGGAGAGCGTTCTTCGCCAGGAGAGTGTTCTTCGTTGAAGAGCAGTCTTCGTTGGAGAGAGTTCTCTCTTCTCCCAATCCCCACCAAATGAAATAATAGATCATCTATTATTTTGTTGGCTCAATGATTTCAAAAAGGAGGAATAAATGAGAAGGCTCTGCCTAATTAATTCTTGAGGTTATCACCTTTAATTAAATGTGTTGGCTCAATAATTAAAGAGGTGGATTTGGCATAATAAATAAGGGGAGTTAAAGAGTTTCTCCACCTTAAATGGGGGGTTACAAGGGGTCTGAATCCAAGGTGGTCTCCACCAAAATTATCCTCCCAAGGGAGGTTATGTTTAGGTGGGCCCCACCACCATAACATCTCATGGGAGGTTAAGGTGTGGTGGCCCCCACCTCCAACATCCACTTGGAGGATTTAACCAACAAGAAATAAAAATAAATCCTCCACTTTATTTTTATTTAATTTAAACATAAAAACCAAAAAACTAACTTATAAACTCGACCCACTGCCATCTATGTGAAAGTCTACTTAAGCGAATACTAGCATTGCGAGTTCAACGGTGCCCTCAGATTTCAGTTCCGAGTACCGGTTCAAAAGTTATAAAATATCTCTTGTACGTTTACTGAACATACCCGAACAAAACTTCAGAAATTGATTTCATGCACACCGAGCCTCAGAATCAAGCGCCGTAAATTTTCACGGACTCGAAAAATTCTCATGTAATTTAAAAAAATTTCAAGGAATTTTTGGGTGTTTACACTTACCATGGTAAATAGTTTTTACTATTGTCACATAATATTTATATGTAATTTATTTCACATATTTTATATATATATTTATATTATATAATTTCTTATAATAATTAACGTTGTTCTTATATTTTAAAATTTTCAAAATTGATATAATATTTTCAAAATTATTATTCTCCAACATTTAATAAAAAATTTATTGTCTTAGAAAAATCACATTAATTCACCATAATATAATTTCAATATGATGCATCCTGAAATGATTTTTATTTTTTTTAATTCAAATTCTTAAATTATTAACTTTATCTTTTAAATGATAATTCAAAATATAAATATCATTTTTTAGAGAATTATCCTTTTAATCATTAAGTATTCTATAATATTTTTTATAGTAATTTATGAAATATTAAATGATAATAAATATTTTTAGGCAATAATATAAAATACATAATAATAATTGTTATTAATTTATCTTATTAATTTTTATGGTTAAAAATACAATACTTTAAAAATAATTTTACTAAAATATAATCTTTTTTATGAATAAATCATTTTAATTATGTATCTTCTAAATGTTTTCATTTTAAATTGATTATATTAATTTAATTAAAAATATGATTTATTATTCTAAAAATGTTTATAACAGTGTTATTCTATAATTTCATAGATCATTTTACCTTTTTTACTGTAATATAATCTATTGAACGTGTTATTGTTTAATAGAATATACATTATAAAATCTTAGTGTGTTACATCACAAGCCCTGATTTCCATTCCTATAAAATAGGAAATTATTTTATCAATATATTTAATCTAAAATATATAAATATATCTTCAGATACGTACCTATATGATTCGCATAAAAATTATTTTTAAATATCCGTGAAACTCTATATTAATACCCCCTCAAAACATCTTGGAATCATGGAGGAGTTCAAATTCCATTCATACTAACATGAAACTTTTATATTGATTATTATTATACATCATAGATAATATATATAAATTATCATACTTATTATTACTTTGGTACATTCAAGTTGTATTAATTCATAATTCATTCAAATATCTATGATGTTTGATCGAATAAGAACAACTAATGAGAATTATAATATTTTTATTTGTTTATAATATTATGTTTGTTATTCAAATAATGTATCCATTTAAATGAATCTCAATTTTGGATTCACATAAATCATAAATCACTCATATATTATGATATATTTATAATTTAAAAAAAATTGATTTCCTTTGATAGATTCCATTAAAGGCATCACCGAGTTTAAAAGGATAACGATTTTCTATTGAAAAATTATAATCTAATGTGATAGTAATCATTTAGTTGTTGTTTAGAAATGTATGAATAATAATAATAATAATTCATAAATTATATATGACCTATATATAAAATATATTCAATGATTTTCTAGAGGATATAATTTAAAATAAAATCTATATTTATGCACAAAAAATATTTTTTCCCATAATAGACATAATTCATTCCTATTAGTGAACGATTTTAATTAAATATATTTTTAATATTTTAAATAAAATATTTTACTGTTCATATAACTATTTTTTCGTAGGAAGGAATTATGGAAAACTCATTTTTATTCTTAAAATTTCACTTTGCAGAAAATTCATCTATTGTTTTTATTCAACAAATTTTTAAATGAATTTCTAAAAATTATGGGAATTGAATATATTAAAATTGATTTCATATATTAAATAATCCTGATTAATATTATTTAACAATTTTATATTAACATTTTTTCATTATGAATGGTATTTTATTAAAAAAGTCGATACAATTATAATGGTTAAATGGGGTTAATGAGGGGTTAAACTAAAGATATAAGGGTCTAAATGATCTAAAAACATGTCGAAGTTCAATTTTAATAATATATTTAATTTATATATCATCCAATATTGGATTTTTTCCAATTTGGATCCACTATCTCAAGGATGTTACTTTATTATATTAATATATTCTTTATAATTACATGTTTGCCACTCCCCTCACATATAAAATAGAAAACCATAACTCCTCTTATTCAAACCGCATCAGCCCATTATCTTGAAAATAAACTACCCAAATATATAATAAGATACCATATATATGGTTTATATTTTATTAGCTTCTTATAATACCATCTCTATGGTCCGTAAGGTGATATCTGACAGGGTTTTCTCATAGAAGAGGTACATGTTCTTACCACTTTTTTCAAGATTAATTCCTCTTCGTCTACATATTAATATTTTTTCCATCCTTATACAGTGAATAATTTATTATAAATAAAATTATATGATATTATGGATATTTTAATATCATTTGATTACTTACTTACATCAAATTGAAAATGAAAGTATCACTTGTGTGAATGTGGGAACTACCGCCTTAGTATAACAATATGATACATTTTCCATCACCATAATTTATTTTTTGTTTATTATGAAGAATTTAATGTTTATTTATAATATTAATGAAATTATTATTATTATTGTTTTATAATATTTTATCTATCATCTTCAATAACAATTTTATTGATGACGATATCGTCTCTCGTGCTTGTGTGTGGTCTACAACCTCCATGAATTGATGAGATTTGGTTTTGATTTTATCATTGTAAGGGTAGTAATACATATAAGATTAATTAATATATATGATTACTAGGATTTAATAAAGAGTTTTTTATGATGATTTATAATTTAAATTTCTCTCATTCCATCCATTATAAAGTGGAGAAAATAGCCGTGTATACGTATACACTATAACCTCCATGAAGTGATATTATTTTGTTCCTAGCACCACATTATGTGATATTTTATAAAATTGTATATTATCAATTAAGATGATGATTATTTCATGATTATGATTTTTTGATATGATTAAACCATTACCAAGTTGCAAATATTGACTCCATTGAATCGAAATATCTGTGCAGTACGAACCAATTCTCACCCAAATATCCATTATAAAGAAGAATTATTAATTAATTGATAATTGAAAATGTTAAATGAAATATATATATATATTAATTTATTTAATTATATGTTTATATAATTGATTTATAATGTATTAGTATTCATTATAAAGAAGGTTCCAATGCGTTTGAACAAACATGATACTTGAGGATTGAGATTTACATTAAATTCACATTTCCTTTCTAGATTGCCTATGCTTAATTTTTTTTGATAGAAATTTTATAGATATTATCCATTAATCCTGATCAATTTTATTTTCATATAGTTATTACTAATTTTTTCTATTAATATTACCTTTACCCACTCAATGCCAATTAAATCAATTAAGAAAATATATTTTTAAAAAATTGACCTTATTTCCCATTTCATCGATAATATTTTCCGTCCTTATAAATATTTCAATTAAAAAAACCAGGATAATATTTTTAAATTATCAAATTTTTTATTAAGGTCATTTTGAACAATTTTTTACTTTCTATAAGAAGGATTAAGATAATTATTCTATCCATTTTCTGAACTATTTATATTTTACCAAAAGTGTGATCAAAATCATTGATTTTATGTAAACCGCATAAATGTATTTTCCTACCAAACTAACTATTATATTATTTTAATCAGAATTTACATGGTTCCATTGTAATATTTAACATTTTTTCTAATATTTTTTATATTTTTATATTTTATTTAAATTATTTTATAATGAAATTGGTATTTAGCTCAAAAAATGAATAGTGATCATTTTATTGTATTATCTTAAAATTACCCATTGATGTTTCTTTTGATTCTAAGAGGATATGATCCATATATATTGTCATTAATATTTCTCAATATGGTTATTTATTAAAATACTGAAATATTTTTGAAAAATATTTTTTATATGGGATCAGCTATGATGAAATGATAACTATTTTCACCCTAATAGCCCAAAGGCCTTATTTTTTATTTATTTTTGATAACACCCTATTCAAGGGAATAGGGGGAACCCTTACAAGGACCATAGGCTTAGAGATTTAATGGTTTAAAGTCTTATGAGACCTTACATTACCTGAATGTCTTAGGAAATTCGACCGGACTATAACTACAAAGAAATACCCATCCCTAGCATATGCATCATGATGGTAGCTCTCCACCTTTGGATGGTCATCTGGATAAGCTTCCTGTGCAAGAACAGGCTTGTCCCGATGGCATTTCCATACACTTACAATCTTCCAAATCAATTGGTTCTACTCTTTTGGGTGCTCCTACTTGGAATCCTTTACCGGGGATGCTTCTTTTTTGTAGAGTCTGTCGGGGGAAACTGCATTGATTTGGTGGCCCGAAGGCCTTGAGGTGGCTCGAAGGCCATGTGGGGGCCTGAAAGCATTACTGGGCTGAAGGCCTTGGGTCGCCCGAGGGCCTTGAAGTACCCAAAGACCAAACTGGTGGTCCAATGTCCCAAATGGGTGAATAGTTCCAGCTACTATAGTACCAAACAGTAACTTCTATCATACTACTACAGTAGCCGCTACAGTAACTGCTATAATATTTCTACAGTAAACCCAAAATTATCCCTCCTATTGGTTTTGATATCATGTATTTTTAATTGTGTAATGTGATATAGATATCTCATTATATCATAATTCTAATTGTTCAAATTATTTTTAATATCTATGTTCACATTTTGCTTTGTGGATATTATTGTTTCTAAATATAAGCATAATAATATTTGTGTAAATGATTTTGAATTTATATGTGAACATTATGTATCATGAGTATACTTTTATATGGACATAGTAACAGGATTATGCATAGAAGCGATTTTAAATAGCTATGTTTTTTTATGAGAGATGTATAATCATACCTTGATGGCTTGGAAGACTCAAATTTTTTCCATAAATCACTGTAATGGTTTCTTTGTATTGATAATGCATCAAGTCCTTTGAAAATAGTACATTAAATGACTATAATAAAATTATGGAAGAATAAGAGATTTATTTTCTCTAATAATTTACACTTAATTTATAATATATTAAAGAATTTTATTAACTCATAATTCTCATTCATTGACAATTCAGTGGAATAGATTGTGTATAATTCACATTGTAGTAGATGATCCAAGTACAAAAAATCTATAGTAGAGTTCCACACATGGGCCACAATATCTAAATGACATTAAAGTACCATTGGGCACTAGAAATATTAATCTTGAGCACCAGTGTTTTGTTAATCATTGATCACATAAAAATTATTCTAAATAGAGGAAGTAATAATGATTACCACTTATTATCTTTAGAGAGAAGGTTAAAAGACAACTCAAGATCATGTTGTCTCTTTAGGGGTATCAAGAGTCTCTATCTATCAGTTATGCACAATAATTGATAGATATGTAATGTAGAATAAGATATATCTAGATATAGAGAAAAAATATATTATATATATATATTATTGAAGATATAGGTTTAGAAAATGGAACAAAAAACCCTACCAATATTTATATTTCTTAATTGACCCAGTTTCATTAATAATAAAATTATTATTATTAATTTATTTATATCTGAATCATATTTAATAATATATAAATATATATTATTTATATTATTTCAAATTAGACCATTAATCTTGGTCTTCTTTCCCTCACCTACATTTCCTAATCCTTGAATAATGACTATATTATAAATAAATGTCACATTAATATTCTACAAAAAGGACAATAAATATTAAATTCAACAAACATGAAAATAAATATTTTTTTATTATAATTTAACACACTTATTATCAAAAAGAACTTGTTATAAAATTATCACAATAAAAAAACTGAATAATTATTATTTTTTCTATCCTTCGAAATTAAATAATTATATTTTACTAAAATTTCGGATGCACATAATGTGTGACCCTCCATGCCTCTTTCACAGTGGAATTATGAATAAAAAAAAGTCTAATCTTAGAATATACTGACACACAATGAAATTTATAGAGAAATATGTTAACATCATAATAATGTCAAACCTTTTACAATTTTTTACCATGAAATATAATATTATATTTTGATATCACAAATATTACAGGTTACATGCTAGTGTGATCATCCTATTTGCTCGATGTTTTTTTAACTAACATTCTTGAAATGAACATTACCATTGAACACCATGGACATGGAAATATTTACGTGAATATATTCCCATCAATGGGGTTGAGATATTAACTTTTTTCAAGAGATAAAATGAATAAATACTTTTTTAATTATACATTAAAGTTATATATTCATGACACACCCAATGTATCCTACATCAATAAAGACACATTGTTTCACAATTTTCATCAACAATTCAATGTGTGTGAGTCATGATATCCATTAATTAAAATCTTTATATCTAAGGATCAATACAAATGTTTGTAGACTAGATCATTTAATGACACATTGAAATATTGATTTCCTATTAACAGTTTTGTTATCATAACATCATATCAAATTGATTTCCAAGGGATAAAATCATAAAATGGTCTCCCACTATCATAAGAGACTCCTATCCCAAATATCATATATTATCTATTTCTTATAAGAAAATATCATCCAACCATTAAAATTTATTCAATAATAAGGTTGGGGAAAATCTAAGTTCTCATTCATGGTAGGAACTACTATAACCATTCACTGTGTCATATATTATTAGAATATTATCCTATTAAAATATAATGTTGAATAATAATTAATAACTGATTATAAAAAAAATTATGTAAAATAAATAATCTGGTACTCAGCAAGTTTGTTCGAGATCACCAACACCAGCAGACTCCCACTTGCACTACACCCTACTAATAACATCTTTCAATACACTACCTCATACATTATACTAATCATTCTTCCAAGATAAAGCTTTCATGAAAGGTTACACCATGTTTTCCTCCATGGATATTTTTTTCACAACAAATTCTCCTGATTGTGTAAAATCAACCCATAGATAAAACATCTAAATAATGTTCGTTTTTACATTAAACAGACATTTTCTCTTATGAGAGATATGTCACTATAGTATTACCACACTAGATTATGATAAATACTTTTCTACTAGGTACCACATTAATAATGTTGACAAATTGGTAAAACCATAATTGTTCCATGGATATATAGAAAGGTGAAATACACACACTTCACCAGAGTTCAATAAAAATAGGCTTCATTCAACACATACAACACACAAAAACATCGTTGAGATAAAAGACATATCCAAATTGTGACATCAGATCATTCTGATCTATTTGACGAATATAATCTAAATATAAAAAGATGAATATATCATTATCGCATGCTTACAATAAGAACATATCATATATTCATCAAAGATACTCATGGTTAATCTTGAAAGGATACAAATGTTGTCCACCTGGATCATCTTGATATCTAACTACTATTCTAAAAGCAGAGTCAACATTAGGACTCATACATAACATGGAATACATTAAAGATCCTATGATTGAGGCATGTGGGATTAAAATAATACCCACTCATTCCCAGTGTTTCTAAGGGAACATTATATCGGAATCATGTATACAATGTGATACTATAACTAATCCTCTGATGGATTATTCCATAATAAATGTCCTCAATATCTAGTTAATGTATTTACCTTTTCATTATCTATGAAATCTATTGGATATATGACGTGTGAAATTTATCCAGTGAATATTGGTTTCATCACAAAATTCTTTTATGGAGAAGCACTTTATCATCCTTGAATTAACTTATTGTAAGGATAGTTTAACATTTTCAATTAGTATTACATAATCATAATATAATAATATAAAATCATATATAATCCCATTAAAATTATTATAAACATACGGTACATATTCATTTTTAATGAAGACAATTACCATATCATTTAGTCAAATCATATGTTCCATGATGTAGAAACTTTATTTAATAAATAATGGATATATATACATTTAAAAACATTTTTTTAATTTCATTTAGTAATAAAACCATATGATTGTGAAACATACACATCCTTGTGATGGATTCCATCAAGGAATTATTTTTTTACACCCATTTCAAAATCTTTAGTCATGGTAAGATAATATGTAAAATAGAATTCAAATGGATTTATACATGGAAACTAGAGAATGTTTTGTGTAGTTAATGACTTGATAATTTCTAAATCCATTCACCATTATTCATGATTTATAGATATTTACCTTCCTAGCCTTGTCTATGTTTATGATGTATACCCATTTCAGAATTCATGTAATCAAGCCACCTTGTAGCTTCAGAGCATTCTAATGCCTCTTTTTAGGAGACAAGATCATCAATTCAAAACAATAATCAGTCACCACTAGTAGTTACTAGAATATCATATCTCTTTAGTTCCCTCCCCTCTATTTCACTCATTCGTAGTACTTGTGTTTTAGGAAAAATATCTTCAATGGGGACACATGGAATCAGTTCCGTTACAAAATAATTTTTCATAAGAATAAAATTCATCGATTTCAACCATTCACGCACTATCATCCTTGATGATGTTCTCTATCTCAATAAATATAGTATGTCTTTAGACAATAAATTTCTTATTTGAAGTTTTTTATAGATGGTATCCCAATGTTTCCTTGGGATACTATCTAATTATACACATCATAACTTAGGGTGATATTTCTTTTTGATATATCCTTAATAATTCCTTTGCGAACCCATGCATGATAATTTCATAAAATGTGTTTCTTTCCATCACTTAATATGAAATGTACACAATTTTCATCTTTAGTTGGTACTCAGGTTCTCAAGTATAATGATGTATGTAATGCATATCCCCAAAAGGATAATAGAAGGCTTTAGTGTCACATCATTGAACTTTCCATGTCAAACATATTATTGTTTATCCATTAACTAACACTATTTCATTGTGGTATATATGGTGGAGTGATTTGAGATAAAATCCCATACTATTTTTTTGATATTTTATTGGTTAAGATATTATCTACCTCAATCCAATTAAATTTTCATTATCTTCTTAAAAAAATGATTCTAACCCTCATCCTTGAAATATTTGATATTATGAAAAGATTATGATCTGTACCTCATTTTGTATATATAAAAATAAATGATCCATTAATTCGTAAATTAAATAATGTATGACAATCCACCTCTAGTTTCCACTTTAAAAGGTCCACACACATTAGTATACACTAAATCTAGAAGCTCAATAGGCCTTTAATCTTGACCACTAAATATTGGTTTTGTCATGTATCATTATAAAAAAGAGTTACATCATTCATGTGGTTTAATATAAAAATATTCCATTTTTTATATTGATGGTTGTTTTTCAAATTCTCAATTTTTACTTGTCAAAGATAGTGATTCCATAATTCGGAGTTATATGAGTTACACATAGTGGTTTCCCTATAAATTGAGAATTTTTATTTAGTTAATAATGAATGCACATTTATCTACCCCTTGATATATTGGATAGGTAAAATTTATCTTCTAGTGCACCTATTTTCCATAAGAAACACATACAACATCTTGTTCCTTCCAATGCATTTGGGTCTTCTTCATCGTAGAAGGATAGCTCTTGGAAGCCTTAGACATAATATGATACATTTTTAATTTTACTAGATATTTACCTAATTATTACTCATAATAGTATTAGTTTTTCATCCCCAATTTCCTTATAAACACGGAGAATATGAGTAAGAAGATCATAATGTGTCTTCTCGCTATTGAACATATTACAGTTCAAAATAAAACTAGAGACAATTTTGGGCAGTGGTCACATAATGAGATTTTTTTGTAAGTCACCAAGGATCATAAAACATATGATTTCTAGGAACTAAATATAGTCAATAGACATGAATAAGTGTGCCCCATTCATGACTGACTCTCAATGCAGGAAAATTAATTTCACATTAGATATCTCATATCTCTTTGATCTCACATTCTCTTAATAGAGGTACTTTTGGTGAAAACTGATACTATATGCATGAATATCCTCTTATTTCATTAAAAATATAATTTTATATAGAGGAGAAAATGAAAAATTTGATAATCATATCATCATCCAAATCCATAGAATAAGGATAAAATTCCTCCCCACTCACCTCTTTGGAAAAAACATAGAAAGATGAGTTTCCAACAAAAACAATTTTCATTTGTTTTATTGTATAACATACAAGTACCTATGTCATTCATACAAATTTTCACCACTGATATGGTTATAATTAAATACTCTAGAACATAATGATATATTTTATGTCATTTGATATTCCATCTCTATATATTAACATTAGATATTTAGTACTTCATTTGATTAAAAAAAGTTAATTTAATTTAAATTTAGTAAAATTTAATTAGACACTTGCAATTTTCAAAGAATAATAACTCTCCCAATAAGACTATTGATAAAACTAAAATTATATATTCTAGTATAAATAATCCATATTCAATTTCTCATAACATAGATAGGATCCTGACTAGTTATTTCAATGGTTCTAGGTAAGTATAACTTTCCAACTACAATTACTCAAAGTTCATTTGATATAATGTGTTGGGAATAAATATTAACATATGTATGAATTTATTTTATATGTGTGAAAATCATAATGGTTAGTGGAAAATAATGTGTGACCATATTTTTTTTCTAGTATGTTTGATGTTGGCCCATGAAATGAAGTGATGATGGGTATGTTATTGGTTTACTCAAATTATGCCAATAAAGTTTCCAACTTTGGATCATCATATTAATTCATTCCTAATAATTTTTCATGTAAATTAATAATTTCACATAATTAATTTAATATAAAAAATTTAGTAAAACCTACAATTGGAAATTCTTAAGTATTTATGATTTATAAGAATATTCACACTATTATCAGTGAAATGGTCTTTCCTATAAATATTTCTAAAATTCCAATGTTAGAGTTTGATATTATTTTGGGTATGGATGGGATTTGATTTTATCATTATACGATAGATTTTCAATCGAAGAAATTTTTTTTCATGAACTTCATACCTTTTTTACCATCTATAAAGCATAGTAATTGATTAGAAATTGTATTGAATGTTACATAGCTCATGTTGATAAATTGAATGAAACAAATTTAATTTGTGATCTAGCAATTGTAAATGAATATATATGTATATATATATATGTGTGTGTGTGTGTATTTCATAATCATTTACCTTTGGTTGTTATTTACTGATAGGATTATTTTACTGTTCACATAGTAAATGATGTGACACTTATTTCAAAATCCCTTTATTAGATGGATCTAGTATAATATTTATAATTGAGAAAAAATTATAGAAGTTTCTAGATAATGGTTTCATTTGTCATAGAACATCAATATGGTGTGCGACTATTTTTCTTTCAAGAATAAATATGGTCCATGATTCTATTCTTTGATTATCTTGCTTTGAATTAAATCACTGTGAAGAAGAAAAACCATTTTAAACATATAAAGTATGTTTCTGATTAGATCCATGGAGGGTAGTATTTTTGAAAAATGATCTCTGGTTAGGGTACCATAGGTTTACAATGAAGGAGAAAAATATTTAAAAGAAGTTTTCCCCTATATATAGGAATAAGGAATTTCAGGTTATTCCATTTTGGTCATCTAGTAAACCACTTAAATATATGGATCTTATAAATTGAAAATTTCATGAACATTCAGATTTTTTTTGTTTTTTTATTGATGATATTTTTGTATAATAAAAATATCATAAGGATCATAAATTAATTATATGGCCTATTTTAAAAACCTTTAAAAAATTATGATATACAGGATATTTAGTAAGTGTGAAATTTTGTTGCATTAAATTTATTTCCATCATTATATTTTTTCTAAATATTGTATTATAGATGACCTTAATAAATAAAAAGTTTATGAATAGTGTCCAAGACCTAAACATGGCATATAGATTCATAGTTTTATTGGATTAGTAGGTTACTGGTGGTGGTTTGTTGAATAATTTTTTAAGTTATCTAGAACATTGACAAACTTAACTCAACATTGTGTTTAATTCTTCTAGGTGAAATAATGTGAGGATTGTTTTTTGAAATTAAATTGAATATCGGTAAATTATCAAAAGAAATTCATTCCTTCATTAAATTGTTAATTTGAAATTTTTAATAATCCTTCATTAAATATAAATGGTTTTTTCTAATGAAGAATAATTGTGTCATTGCTTAAGCATTATGAAAACTAAAACTGCATTATTTGACTAATCATACACATGATGTAGAATTATTTTTTGTTTTTTTACATTAAATATTTATAGAGATAATTTATATAGATTAAATTGTATTTTTTGACCACCTGAATTCTATTTTTCAAATAACTGATATGCCACATTAATAGTAAGTGGGAACCACAGAGTCAAGTTACAAGGACCCTTACAAAAACAAATATGATGTTACATAATACAATTTTCCAAAATTATAATAACCTATTATTCTTGATCCATGAATCACACACCCTATTTCAAATTAAATTATTAAATATATAATCTTCACAAAAATTTTATGTATATATTCAATATGAAAGACTAGAACATGAGGTAATGAATATGGATGTATCTGGTCAATGAGTAAGATTTCACGATTCATTATCATCTTGGAAAATAAAACAATATAGATGATTCTTTGAGTCAAAAAGGATACGAATCATACAAAATGTAATGTTTGGTACCTAACCATTTTTTTAGTGATTTGATTATTTTTTTCTTGATATTATGCATGCATGAACTTCATCTATTTTGTTTTTGGTGTCAATGTATTCATCTTTTCCAAAATTAATTCAGAAACCACAAAATGATTAACATTGGTTACTTGAATATGAGGAATTTGTTTTGAAGGGTATTTTCCATTCATCTTTTTTGTAATAAGATATAGAGAGGCCTTAAAAAGTATTAATATTTGGATGGAATGAAAAATGATATTGATTACATTTCATATAAATGTTTGACATGTCAACAAGTTAAGGAATAATGATAACTATTAAAGGGGATACATCACAGATTTTTTATTTTAAAGTGGAAAAGTGAAAATATATCAAGAGATTTCATAATATGATGTCTAAGAGATAGCTCGATGTAATATTGTAATTCCGTTTTTCATCGTACAACTAACTAAATCTATAGTTCCCTTCTCATTCGATACAATATGTGTTTAGATGAGAATTATCAATTTTACCAAGAGGAAATAGTTAGGTTATATGTAGTTCCCATATCTCTATTATATATATACGTTGAACCCTTGTTTTCATCTAAATTATTTATGGGACATCTAAAGTTGTTGGGTACTGAATTGAATTTTGGTTATATATTTTCATTCTCAATCTGATAGAAAACCTGAGAAAATGATTCATACATGAAAAGAAATGATTTTTTCTTTTTTAATGAATTTACAGAGATGTCGGGGAAAACATCTTTCATAGTATTATTCTTCTTATAATAATAGTTATCGTTCCAATATACAGATATATCCTTTTTAATATTTATATAGAATGTGTTGTCAGACATTAGCATCATGGGGTGAATTAGGAGAAAGGAATTTAGCAGGATTAGTTTGGGAAAAAGAAATGGTTTTGACGGTTAAGGATATTTAGTAGTATATAGAGACAACTCAAAGTATTCAAAAAATATATGAAAATAACATGATTGAATGTTTTTCATTCCTGGTAGGGGATAATATCATTATTAAAGTATCATTATGTAAAATTACTCTGAATTTTGAAAAAATGAGAAGCTAGTTCCCCAATAATTATAAAATAGAAAATCATAGATAATGTTGGATTAGTTTTATAGTGAGTGAATTTTCCTCTACATTTTTCCAATATAAAAAAATGATTTTCATGTTTCAATGTTAATGAAACATGTGATGAATTCATATCATTTTTTGGGACCTGAAGTTGTTCGGATGGAGTTAATCATTTTATATAAGAAAAAACATTTTTAGATTCTCTACAATATATAGAATTTGATATAGAATAATTTTTTGGTCATGATAAGGTATTCTAGAAAAACATTATGCATGATTAAGGAATGTAGGAATCTAGAAATTCTATGAGGGAAATATACCCTAATTTCTTAATATGTGAATAAACCACGGAGATATAAGTTCCAAAATGATAAAAAATGTAACAAACTAGTTAATTATAAAATAAATCCTTATCATATTTACCTGTATTCATCCATTTGGTATATATATTCATTATAATAATATTAATTATACTTTAAACCAAAAATTAAATAGTTTTATTAAATTATTTTTTAATATGTTTTTTTAAAATTATAAAATTTAGAATATTAATTTTAAAAAATTAAATTTATTTTATAATTAATAATTGATAACGATTCACATTATGTATTTTGAGAGTTTTCTCGAATGATTGATTTCTTAATACAAAGTGAAAAATAATGTTTTTTATTGAAAATTGTTTTTACTTTTTTATTATTAAAAAATTCAAATGATATTTTGTATTATTTTTCAAATTTAAACTATTCATATTTGTATTTATATAATCCAATTCTAAATTTTCAAATTATATTTAGAGTATAATTTCGATAAAAAAAATTATACTAGAAAAATAAATTTTTATGAAAAAAGATTTTTAATCATTTTTAGTTGGTTTTATTTTAAATTAAATTCTTCCACAATAAGTTTTTGAATCATGGAAAAAATATATTGAATATTTGGAGTCACGCGGTTAAAATTTATCAAATAAGTGACTTTTATTTTTAGATATTTTGAATAGTAGCCATTGTAATTTTTATCATGTTGAATGGTAAATCAGGTAATTGATGTTAAAAATTAAATAGAAGGGACTAAAGAATGACCCAAACTCTTGATTCAATTTAATTGGATGATTAGGTCTCATACATAAAAATAATAAAGTAAAACAGATTGCCTTGTGTTCTAGTTCACCCACATTTTGACTCTTTATATTATTTTATATAAATAAAACTAAAAAATACATTCTGTTATTGATACATTTAAATATATGATATATGAAAAAATAGAGGATATAATTAAATATTAATATTTTTTTGTGTGATAAATGATTTTTTTTATATCATTTTAATTTAATTTTAATTTTTAGTGAAGAAATAATTACCTTAAATGCATAGGAAACACTTATAGAGTGGTTGTGAAAGTAGTAAAAAAATCAATTAAATGACTATGAAAATGCTAAAATAATATTATATGTGTGATTATTTTTGTGCAATAATTATTGTAGATAACTAGGACATATTATATAGGATTGGATGCATACAATTTGAATTAAAATATAGTTTTTTATTTATAAATGTAAAATTAAATTAATAGATCCAAAATTGGAATTAATTATTTTTTATAATAATTATTATTTTATTAAATGAATTGTAATTCTTAAAATGATATATTCATCCAAGTAAATATGATATGTTTGATAAAATTAACTGTGGTTCTCCATGTGATTTGGGTATGGAAAGAAGGATATATTTTATGTTAATATGGAATGAAAATATAAATATTATTATTTTATCAGGGTTGAATGAAATTTGATTTAGGTGGGAGAAAACTGAGGAAAATTAGTGTGGTTAAGATCTATAAATTGTTTTTTAATAACATTGTATGGTTTTCAGGAAAATAATTCCAAAGATGGTTTTTGAATCAAACCAAGATCTCTATGATGTGAGAAGAGATATAAATAAGGGATTTAGGTAGAGAATTGAAAATATAAATGGATTCTGAATTATAATGAAATAGGAAGAATATTATCACTTTTATATTTGAATCTAGGAATTTCAAAAATATAAAATTAATATAAATAAATTTTCATGTCCAATTTGAACCATAAAGTGATATGATTCATTTTCCATCACCACATCTCATGGATGACATTTTTATGTACATGTAAAGAAATAATATGGTACTTATGATATATTGATCATTATAGAAATAAAAAATAATACTTACCTTATTTCCATAATAACCGTTGAATATTGGAAACATTAATCAAGCATAAATATGGCCTATAATCTATGCTTAAATTTTTAAATTTATATTATGGATGAGTTTATATGAAAATAAATTTCTTATAAAGGTAATTTTATAACAATTTTTTACTTTCTTTAAAATGTTTATAAAATAAATTTTTTTATGATTCTTTTTAAATTGTATATAAAAGATAAAAAAAGAAGTGTTACAATTTAATATATATAGATAAAATTACTATTTTTTATACTAAAAACATTTTTTTGGATTCTTTTGATGCCTTTTGTGTTTTATTCAAGGAAAACTCCTCATTACCTATGTTCTGAAAATTTTCAAAAAATGTTTTACAATTTAATGGATATTCCAATATATAATAATGTTTTCATAATAGTGTTATGAACTTTTTTATGTGTGTGATGATGAAAAATAAATCATCTACATTTTATGATTATGTTATTCTTTAAGAGAATATTAAATGATAATGGGTGCTTACATTATAAAAAAAGGATAGGTGGGTTCTCATTAGACGTAGGATGTGTGGTAACATTATCAAAAAAATGGCATGTGGTTTTATAATAAAAAATGATTAGGTTGGTCCGTTGAAGCCTTCATATCCATTGGGCATGATGGTTTACTATATAGTTATTACATTTATAATAGTATCATGGAAAATAATTCCCCATGTTAATTATAAGTTTTTTAAATTATTTATATGGTTTTTTATAGAAACCATTTGATTTCACAAGATAATATAATGAGGTTATGCTTAAAATAAATTGTATTCTACTTTTTACAGGTGGAATGATTAACATTATATATTTTTTTTTGAGTTTTCTAGATTATAAAAAACCCATTATGATATTTATGTCTTTATTTTAAGATTTCTTGGGAATACATTTATGGAAATTTTTGGTAACATAAGGTGATTACATTGATAAGATAATGTTTATTCTTAATATGATACATAAATTTGTAAAATGAAAGTTATTTTTTAGGTATTCGTGGACTAACAAAATATTTATTTGTTTTTATGTTCCATACTGATCTTTATTTTCATATCCCTTATTTTAGAAAAAATATCTCAAGTTTAGGGGATGATTAGGGAGACTGTTTTCAATTAGAACAAAATTGGGAAGATGATTCATAAAAATTAAACATGTTTCTTTTTAAAATATTTGTTTTTTTTCTAATAATGGAGACTAAATAAATGGTTCCACTTTTTAATATATGGGTTTTTATGACGAAGTGATGACTTAACACTCTAAAATTATAATTAATGATCACTTGGAATGAATGAATGTGATTTCTAGTTTAAATTAACTATAATATATATGGTTTAAGGTGGAGTCTTTATAACTGGCCTCTATAAAATATAACTGGAAATGTGTGATGAGCACAAATATATTAATATAGAGAATAAAATTGATGGAAACATCCTATTAATTTATGAGATTTGAAAATCAACATGTAAAATTATTATTTTAAATAATAAACATTGAGATAAAAATTTTGTTGACTAACACATGAAAATTAACTCATTAACCAATTCTATTACTTAATTGTTTTAAAAAAATTTATATAGGTGAAATCTTAATCATGAAAGTTGAATAGGAAAATACAATATCTAATGAAATAATAACCATGAAAAAATTAATTTTTAAATTATTATAAAAAAGTACATTAATCATGCGTTCATATTTAAAAAATGTAACACCCATAATTTTCATGAATTATTATTATTTGATTAAATTAATATTCTTTGATGTCTTGAATTACACGATACACCATGTTAATCTTTCATGATACACATCACCAATATTAAAAAAATTTATATGAAACACATATATTTTAACTCATTACCTGAAATAATATGATTGGATTCTTTTATTGATAACGTTGAGTTCTTTTCATAGCTTCGATTACATGAAAGCATGATTTTTATTGAATTATAATATAATTATTAAAATATCTTTATAGTTATCACATAGGCATCAGAATAGTGGATATGAATAAGATTAACTATGTTACAAAACTATGGTCTACACATTTTTATAAACATAATTTTAGGTTATTAATTAATTATAAATGAAAATACAATGTAATATAATATAAAGGAATCATTTTCTTGAAGAAACTATTTTTATACACACAAAGGAATTTAATCTTAAGAAATTTAATTAATAACTTTTAGTTACATATATTAATAAAATTAATATATTATAAATTCAACTAAAAGTTTTTAAATTAATCTAATATGTTTGATAGGTATAAATTAAGTACAGATCGAGTTTTAGGAATAAAAATATGTTTTATTCTAAAAGGATGTTTTACCACCTTTTATTAGATTCATTGTTTTAAGACTAAATGTTGAATTTTTTAAAATTTTATTTTTATAAAATGAACTTTATTTTTTATATCATATATCAAAATTTACTTTTGGATAATTTTTTTGAATTATTTTGAGAAGTTTTATTTTTTGTTGAATAGTGAAAAGTCATGAATTTAATTTGACAATTTCATTTTAGGATAATTTATTTATATATTTATGTTATATTTTCAATTTTATTTAATGTATATATATTTAAATTATATAGTAATTAGTACAATTTAGTTCATTTAAATAGATTTCATCATGAAATTGGAGATGAAACATTTCAAAATATAGAACATTTTTACATTAAAACCCCTTGCTCTTTCATCCCATCTATGGGATTATTTCAAATTAATTTCTATAACCCATGTGAATTTATTTTAGAAAAATGGAATAAATATTTGGAACCAGAATAATTTATAATTTTTAATATGGTTTACTTTATATTTTCCCATAAATAGTAGTGAAATAAAATAAAAATAATTACAACGATTAAGAGAAAAACAAGTTTATGAAGGGACTAAACAATAACTTATGCATCTTAAATGACCTACAAACATAAAAAACATTTATGTCAATATATCCTCCAATTTACCCTATTTACTAGGAAAGAGACCAATATTTAGGGCACATGATGTTAGCTAGACCTCTCAATAGTAATTACCTAATTGTATTTACCAAAATGTCACTCCTCAACCACTATAAAAGGGAAATCACTCCCCCACTTATTCACATATTTAAATAAATTTGTATAATAAAATAAATAATAAAATAAACACAAAACATCACTTCTATCAACCTATAATACTCACTTTTTTATGATAGAAAAACAATGTTGTCTTTTGGTAAAAACCCAAATGATTTACTTGGAGAATAAGTGACTTTATTCATTGACAACATTTGTTTTATTTCATTCTCCATAGCATAAGTTATTAATAATATGTGATAAAATAATTAAATTAGTATAATAAATAAACTTAGATGTTTTTATTTTTAGGTTTTCACCTACACCTAGTCATACTTCCATCAAATAATAAACACAAACATCGTTCGTATGTATCGAGGACTACCGCCACGCAAAATGATATCATTAATTATTCTTGTAAAACCTATCATGGTTGGGAATAAATAAGTAAATTTTTTTATATAATATATATATATTTTATGATTTCATCATTATCCTAGAAAATTTATATAACACATACCTTAATACTTTCTACTTTGTGATAATACGACAACAACGTTGGTGGATGTGTGGACAACCACCTCCTTAAAGCGATGGGATTTATTCAAAATTAACTAAATTTTTTTTAAAGATGTGTTTAATAATAATATATGATATATATGACATAAAAATTATATTTTAATTATAATATTTATATATATATATATTTCATTCACATTATTTCATTTAATTTGATAAGAAAACATAAAAACATACATGTGTACATATGACCTACTGTCTATATGAATGGTGTATCTCATATTTGATTTTTTCTTTTACAGATTATTATAAAAAATGTTTGAGAAATATATATGATATTTATATCAAATTTTAAATTCTTGCTATAGGTAAATCATGGTCAAAGATAAATTACCAAAATTAACATGTCAAGACATATACGAAAAGAAAAGTAGATATTACCCGTAACATAAATTTGCCATGGAATTATCAATAAACTACTAATATAAAGTCATAATCAAATAATATATTTTATGATATATAGTAATGTGGTTATGTATTAGATTTATAATAATCTGGTACTTATTATACATTATGTTTGAACATGTGTTGAGGAAGTCAAGATGCAAGGTAAGGGTCTTACCATCTTAATTGTATTTCTGTGACATATATGCTATGTCCACTATTTATGAATATTGTGGGGTGTATAAAAATCCCCATGTTATTTTTATAAATAATTTAATTTATATATTTATATTAATGGTTTCAATTTATTTTATTCTTTGACTGATCTCATTATTCAAATGATACCCATGTAATAATGAGATTTCTAGTCCCACTTTTTTTTGATTTATGCCAAATTCCAAACTCATTTATTTTAGGTATTGTATATAATAAAATATGACATGTTTTATCATGTATTTAATTTTTTCCATGATATTAAAATTTTTAATTGATTTTATTCTATCACATATCTCATGATTTAATGGTTACTCAAGTAGTAAGGGAATTTCATCTTGCTTTGTACTCTTGTGAAACACATTCTATATTAACCAAATAACTCTCCTATGTGATGTATATACTTCCAATGAACATATTTTATTATTTTAAAACCCAAAATTATTTGTATTTAAATATCAATTTGAGTATCTATCATTCATTGGTTTTATTGTTCAAAAATTACTAAATTGGTAAAGTAATTTATGTCTCATTTTGACATATTCGAGACACATGTTATGTTATTCCCCAATATTCTTTTATGAGGTGTATATAACACCAATTTCACACGTAATATCATTAAAATAAATCTTCTCATGATGTTAAATTCTTTATTTAGTGTTATTATTTCATTGGGAATAATATTCAAGGTTACCAATTGGGTAAGATTTTAATGCTACTATCTCATTGTATATTGAGAATGTTTTTGTTTATGATTCCATTGATGAAATATCAAGACCCATAACTCACGAATTATGATGAAATTTTTTATCCACTTTATTTATGAAATATTCATGTATTTTTACACTTTTATTCTTAAGCAAATTTTGAAAAACAATTATCAAAATTTGACTTTATTTCTCTCTATGGGTGAATGTCTTCTTTATTCAAAAACCATGTTTTATAAAAATATCATCAAAAATATTTTTAAATGATATTTTAATCTAGTTTAAATAAATTTGTATTTTTCTAATGTTTTATGTTTCAAAAGGTTTTTTAATTTTTTTTATCAAATATTCATTTATTTTTTTTCAGGGTTATTTTTGAAAAAAATGGTTTTCAAATTTTTTTATGATTTAAAAAATCTTTTCTCAATGAAAAAGGATATTATCCTCTTGAATTGTTTTTAATCTACCATTAAAAATTAAATTCCATCTAATATTATATCCACTGATATATATTTTGATTTACTCAGGACATGATCCTAGGACAATATTCTTATTCTTTCTTTAAATAGTTTATATTTATGAAATTTGTCTCTCTTCCAGGAGTTATACCATTATAAAAGACTTAATATCCCACATTATATCCTAGGTTATTATATGAGAAAATGAACATAAATCATTTCTATTTCCCATATGTTGTGATAGGATGGCAAGTCTGTAAAACACTTTTATTTCATGGGATAACAAATTAAGAATTTTTATGACTTTTTTTGCACATAAGTATGATTTCATCATATAATGGGTTGGACCTATATATCCCCCCCAATAAATTTGGTAACATTGGATAACTCATGAGTATATATTTTATTCATGAACCTAATAACATGTTAAAAATGTTATGTTTGAACCTTTTTACATATTCAAAATGATATGTGCCAACCTGATTACATATTCCCAATGTTAAGGGTGTTACTGATTACATATTCATAATGTTATGTATGAACTTGATTATATGTTCACAATGTTATAATTGATCATGATTACATGTTTAAAATGTTGTGCATGAACCTGATTACTTCTTATTAATGTTATACTTAAACCTTATTATATTTTCACAATATTATGTGTGAACCTGATTTAATTTTCATAATTTTATACATAAAACTAATTGCATGTTCAAAAAGTTAAGTGTGAACCTGATTACATGATTTAAATGTTATGCGTGGACCTGTCTTTTACATCCACAAGGATATGAGTGGACCAGGTTACATGTCCATAAGTTTATTTGAGGGGCTGATTTCTGGTCTTTAACTTAATGGGTGATTCAGTTTCTATTTATACATGTACACAATGTCATAGTAGGATGTTTAATTAAGAATACCATGACTTATTTCAACTATATTCTATCTCAACTCATGTTATTTTATTTCTTAATAATTCATGTCTTATGAAATGCTAGTATTTATGTGATGAAACATGATTATGATCTTTGATATGTAGGGTATGATAATAAAAAATTATGCTCATTCCCAATACCCTTATGTTCATGTTAGGCATACATATCTCCATTAATTTTATCCATAATTATTATCTATTCTCACCACTTCTTATTTTTACAATCTTTTGGTTATGAATAAATGTTTTATATAGGATTACTAAAGGGGAGATCTTTACAGGAGATGTTGATTATCTTTTATAAAATTAAAAGAATGCTATCCAAGATTACAAATACACTAAACTATTGTGTTTTTTGTGAATTTTCATTCATAATGTGCATAATATTTATCTAAAATTTTGTAATATCCATGTATGTTTAGCCTCTATTATTGTAGTTTGTATTAATGGAATGGTTTAGTTAACCTTTAGAAACTAGGGTAAGAAAACATTAATGATATCTCTAGGTAAAACTCTAAGGATATGACCTAGTATGTTCCTATGGTTAATTATATGGTTGAGTTAATTTATACGAAAACATCCCAAAATTTTTGTAAATGATTGATAATGTGTATTATATGGGTTGAAGAATTCCCCAAAGTAAGTAATTTCCATGACAAAATGAATAGTTTAGTTAATGGGAATATTTTCCTTCTTAAGCTGAAATCAATAGACTAATGTATGTTTGGAAATTATAAGAATTGTGTAGATCAAAGTCCAAAGGTAAAATATCATGAAGTGACTCATCATATTTGTATGATTAATGGTTTTTATAATAATGATAAGGAGACTATAAATGACATATGAAAGGTATAAGCAGTTCTTACAATATTTTTAATTTTAAATTTGAGAATCAAGATTAAATTGATCTTTATGATTTTTAAGACATGATTCATATTTCACGCTATTGTAAATATGTATTAATGAATAATAAGATGTGTCTAATTTATAGACTTAAGGATTAGGATGAATAATCAAAGTTCTTATTTGGATTCAATAATTTGATTTGTGAAATATATATGGATTGTTTAGTATAAGTGTTTATTTATGGACCAGAAAGATCATTTATAATGGTAGTGATGGCCTAGAAAAATAATTTGATTGAAATGTTATATTTTATATGAAAAAAATGACTATGGGAATGTAAACCACAATATGTTCATAATGTTTGGAAAATTGTGTTAATTTTTTTTGTAATGATATGTTTGTTAATAATAAAGTAAATTTTATAGTGAGGAGTACCTTGGAAATAAATTAATGGTTTATTGAAAAATTAGTTTAGGATATTTTGGTTTGAGTTTATAAAATTATTAGATCTATAGAATATATTTAATAAATTATTATTTTCTTCAATAAATGAGTAAGAATTTTTTTTTCATTAATTTTATATGTTAATTCATTTCATTGTTATATTTCAATAGAATACTTGATAAAGGAATTGAGATGTTTTGTATGTGAAAAAAGGGAACTACTTTATGATATATGGGGGATCAATATTAAGCTGATTTAGTTACCCCCTTTCTAATGTTTTGGTTTTTCATATTTCAAAAGGGTTATAAAGTTAAAAATTTATAAAATGGTTTAAGATAAACCACATATGAGGTATTAGAAATTAAATTATTATCCATCCAAATGAGTATTTATACATATTGGATGACAGGTGATTAAAATTTTTATATGATATTAACTATAGAAATATGGAATGAATTATCATTCTATTTTGGGATCTCATGATCTATTAGTGCTTCTATGATGAACAATCCACCTTTATTAATTTTAGTAAGAGATGAAGATGAAATTGATATAGGCACAAACACAATGTGACAGTGTTCTTATGAAATTGAATGATATCAAGGAATTAGATCGCCTTGTAAAAATATCTTCAACTCTATGAAAAGGGTATTGAAAAAAAATTTATCTTAGTACCTAAATTTACAATGATTTAAATGATCCGTTAGATCGTTGAAGATTTATGATTTTTTTTATTGTTAAATTTATTCGGATAACCCACTATATTGAATCAATCATCTATATCACTCTTAATAATTATTTGGGTAGTAGTTTTATCTTTTATGGTGATTTTTTCACTTTACACTAAGGATCAACTATGTAGAAACCTAGTTATGGGTTTATTTGGGTAGCAGTTATGTTTCTAACATTAAATTGATAAAGGAAGTTTTAGTGTTCATTTTTAAGATGTGGGATAAATTAAAAGAAACATTTAATTGTTAACCCTTTGATTAACCATATGAATATTGAGGGAAAAGTTCATCTTAAGGGGGTATAATGTAACACCCAAATATTTTATGAATTCTTTTTTTCAAATAACATAAAATTACTTGATGGATAGAATTGCATGGTACACCTTGTTAAGTTTGATTTGTACACAAAATCATGATTAGAATATTCTACATGAAACACCTATATAATATTTTTGTACACACAATACTATTTTTTTCTTTTGTTACACAAAATTTATAGTTCTTTCGATAAAATGTGTTACATGCAAGATTGAGTTTTATTGAACTAAAATATTATTTTTCAAATATTTTAATAGTTATCACCTCTCTATTGGAAAGTATGATATGATTAAGATTGAATAAATTATGACACTATGGTTTAATTTTTTTATCAAATAAATAATATGGGAATAAATTAATTAAAAATGAAAATAAAAATGTATTTAATATAAAAGGAGTTTTTTATGAAAAAACTATTTTAATGCCCACAAAAGGGTTATATCATATTAAATTAAATTGATCTATGATAATGATATATCTTAATGAAATTTATATATTATAAATTCAATGACTTTTTTTATATTCATCAAATAAAATTAATAGGAATCAAATAAGAACAAAATTAGATTAAGGCATAAAAATGTAGTATTATTCTGTAAGGTAGTTTTACCGCCTTTTAATGGATGAATTTTTTTAAAAGTAAATTTTTACACTTTTAAATTTTATATTTTAAAAAATAATCTACCATTTTGAATTATTAATTTCAAATTCTTCTTCCATTGACTTTTGATATTTTTATGAGAAGTTTCATTTTTGATGAATAATGAAAAATACTAAATTTTAATAAAGAAATGCATTTTAGTATAATTTATATCTATAGATAAATTATATAGTAAAATTTAATAAAGTATATTTAGAAAACACATAAAACTATTAACTAAATTTAGGGCATTGTAATCAGTTTCACATATATATTGAATATAAAAACAATTCAATCTTCTGAACATTTTCACTGTAATAAAAAAAATTTCAACGTCTATGGGATTATTTAAAATTAATTCTAGAAAATTATTAATTGGTATTCAAAAAAATGGATTAAATATTTTGAATCATCAAAATATCTATTTAATAATAAGTTTATCTTAATTGTTTTCAAAAATATCAGGGAACATAGGTATGTTTAATTATTGTGATTAAGAGAGAAAACGAGTTTACCAATAGTATAAATATTAACCTACAGTGAAAATTTTCTTAAAAATTACAAAACACTTTTTATGGAAATATTTAAACTATTACCCCTATTTTATGGAAAATTAACCATTTTTGGAGGCACGTGATGTAACTGAGACATCAAAATAGTGTTTTCCTATTATATTTCTAAGAATTCCAATCCTCCTAAACTATAAAATGGAATTCACCCCCTCACATGTTCAAACCTCTAAATCCCTTTGGATCATCCAAATCATGTCCCAATATGCTCAAAATTTTGTACAGTCAACATGTTTACTTAAATTTGGGAGTAAAGGAAACTAATGATATAAGGCCCTAGCCTTAAAACATTACATAGTCTTTAGTTAAATCAATAATTAACATTGAGGATATTTTTATGTCTATAATTTTAGAGAATTAGGCCTGTAGAGACCCTGACCCTAGAAGATTGAAATCGGTGCCAGAAACATGGTGTGCAATTTTTTTTTATAAAACAGGTTTACGAAAAGAAGATATTTTCCCATCTTTTCCCAATATAGAGGATCTTCTCGATTTAGGATCTTAGAAAATCAGAAGCTAATGAAGTAATACTTATAAGAACATGGCAGGGTTAAGCCACAACTTGGTGCTGTTACAAAAAGTACTTTGGGCTTGAGCACAAATACAAACCTAAAAAAACATATATTTAAACACAGGGTGGGACTAAAAATTCCCAGTAGGGGGGTTTTAAAACATTTGGATAAAAATCAAATTCAAAAAAACTTTTGAAAATAAACAGAAAACAATTATAGAGAGAGTGAGTTAACATTTTCACACCATCAACATTTTCGGACCATACTTGTTGATGTTTTTTCAAAAGGCCATTTTCATAAGAGATATTTGTGCTTTAAACAGACATGAATCAGAGTGCGCATGTGGATGAGATGTGCATAAATTATAACATACTCAAGAAAACTTCGAAAACATTGTTAAGAGTCTAAGAATTCATACCATGTTTCATTAAAAAATAAAAATATATTCATATGACATTAACATTAGATACTCGTCCCTTGTGTAACATTACATTTGCACACTTGATATTCTTTATGATCCTAAAAGATTCTTACGTAAGGATCCACAATCCCTTGGTTATTCATTTACTATTTCATATTGAGGAAATGTATAATGATGGACTTTGTCAAGGCATTACTCCAAGACCGTAGGGGTAAACACCCAACATAATTGTGGTTAACTACCACACATGGTTGTGAATAAAGCTACCATTATTTTCACACATCATATCACTTAACTCATGAGACTTAATCACTTTACCCAATGCATTGGCACGCTGTATAATTCCGGGCGCACCCGTCACATCATTTTAAGTCCCATACATTCCTCTTATGTCTTAGCATGATCTCATATTCATAATGCTCATGTTATATAGGACTTAGATTCTTAGTCCATAGTCCCTTTTATACATGTTCATACTGCAAAGGTCTCTGTAAAAGATTTATACTTATTGTCTTCATATTAAATGGTGACATGTATGAAAAATAATATTCTTATGCACATGTAATAAGAACTTATATAAATAAAATAATAATTTTTCTCTTGAAATAACAACCCTTGCATTAAACCCTTAAGTACGTGGTCTTTTCCAAACCATGTTGATACCTTTTTAACATGGAGGTACCCATTTAATGTCTGAAATGATTATTTATAAAATATTAAAGCATAAACCCAAAGGACAGAAGGTCGTGCCTGTGAAATATTTAAAACATGGTTTATAGCCTTTGAAGTGTTTAAGCATAAAAGAAGTATTTTCCCACATAAGCTCATGCATAAATATACTTTTATATAAAAACAACCATCATACCCTTACTTGATAAACCAAATTCAAACTACATATGTATTCGGGTAAAGTTGATAATTATCAAAAGTTTACGTATACTTAGACTGAGTGTTTTGGGATCTGCACACCCCCAAAAATATTTTAATAAATTCATTCAACAATGGCATGACTTAAAAAAATAAATGGTTTAGTCAAACCCCAATTATATCATGGTTATATAAATATATTCAAACATACATGAATTACGAATAATGGTTTACAAAAAAGAGGTACATGTGGGACTAGACCCCTTGCATGCAGTTTATGTTTTGAAAACAATACTCAAAACGAAAGATCACACTTCAATGGTCATAACCTGAAATGGGTGGTTATATATATATATATATTTAATTTAAAATTATAAAATGGATTTAAGGCGAAATTATAAATGTATTTACATATTTATATACCCGTGAGGAAAGGGAATTAGTGGAGAATGTTTCGCCTGAAAAATTGAAAGAACGATTCCTTAAAACATTGTTTTTTTAAAACTCAACATATGTTCTGTTTTAAAAGTGATATAAAACCATATATGCATATATATATATATATGTATATAAACTTATGGACCCATATATATATATATATAATATAAATAGAGTTTTTTGGAAAAGGATGAAAACAAAAACCAGGTGCATCGCTTACCTGTCTTATGATGTACATGGAGGTTGGGAAGGAACTGTTTTCATGCCAAGAGGAAGAAAGCTCGTGATTTTGGGTGTAAGAAAACAAGGTTTATATAAGAGATATTTCATATGATTCGTATCATAAAAAAATAATATAAAAAAAACTTGACCAAGATAAAATAATCCAACATGTTTCTTAAGAGATAACACAAATGAAACAATCAGTGATTATATATATATATATATATATTTCTTGAAAAAAACATACCTGAATCAGAATACTGAAACTAAAGAAAATAAATAAAATGAAACAAAAAAAAGATCTGGGAAGATTCTGTGGGTAGAAGTCAAGGTCGTGGGGCCTAAAAAACGAAGAAAAAAAGATGGAGGAGAAGATAAAAAGAGAAGAAGAAATAAAACCAGGGGTGTTCACTAGTGTGAGCGCTTTGGGAAAGAAGACGCGGAAGAATACCGGGGAGGGAAATGGAGGGTTCATATTGCTTGATATTTGATCGGACGGTAGCGATAATCTCCTGGGTTATAAAAAAATAACGGTCAAGATTGGGTCTTGAATTGGATCGGACGGATGAGGGGAGGCATGGGTTTTAAAAACTAAGTGAACGGAAACGATTAAACTTTTTTCAAATCGACGGTCGTTGAGGGGGTAATGTAGCACTTTGGGGTCATGCGGGATAAAAGGCGAGATCAGATCTACGGCCAGGATCACACATGATGCGATTCAACGACCCAGATTGCATTTCACTTGAAAAATTGATTCCCACGTCAAAACAGGAAGACACATTGGGCTTCTTTATAAGCCCGAGGATCCCCCATAGTGCTCATAAATCACATCACACACAAATGGGGGCCATATACATGGGGTCCCACTCCCCTCTCGCACCCCCTCCACCCCATAGGCCTCGGCCTACCTACTTTCTACCGCGACTTCACGCCCGTGGTGGCGCGTGCTCCTGCTCTCATATGTGCCTCTCGGGGCACCCATTCATGGATAGCCATAGCCTTGGCCGAGGGCTTGGCTCAGACACCCTATGTGTGCCACCTCCCTTGGTACAGCTTGTAAGGGCTGGTCAAAAAGGTTTAATTTTTTATTAACCTAAACTTCGAAAAAAATGACAAACTAAAAATAGAATACTTCTATAAAAATTTGTTCTATTTCGTTCTTTCCATAAATCAAACTATATGAATTTTTAATTAACAAAGGAAAAAAGATTTCAAATTCAAAAACATTAAAACCTAAATATATAAATTTTACTTAACAAAGTTAATTTTATTTTTAGAATTATACATATTTTCTATCAAATAATAATGGGAAAATATAACCAAAACATTATGATTTTCTAATGCCATGTCTTCGAAAGATTAGTTCGATTCAAATACATTCAACAATAGGATTTAAAGCAATCAATTACTTAAAAATTTTCAAGGTGATTTATGGTCAAAATAAGGTAATATTTATAATTTGTCATACAAGTGATGCATTTACAAATCCATTATGTCTAAGTATTTTTGAAACATTAATGAAAATTTCTTGAATTATGTTTTGAAATCATAAAACATAAATAAGAGTTAATGACTTAAAATTATATTTGAAATACATCAAAATCTTTAATATTCATAGTCAATTAAACCACAACACCCGATGATTATAATTATAGCCGTTGTAACTCAACGGTTACTTATATGGCAATAATCGAATTTTAGGCCTTATAAAAAACGATTAGGGTATTCGACTGCAAACATCGAAACATAGAATATGGTGCTCCTCATTCCCCTAACACTTAGTACGATTGTTCTGGTTCTGGTTATGGTATTCCTGGTCGTGGCAGATTCGAAGTAAATACACTTCTTCCTTGGCATGATCGTGGTGATGTGGGGTGTACCGATGATCGCGATTGGCCTTCTTGTAGGGATTTTTGGTTAGTTATGGTTCTTATACCCTTGTTACCAGGTATCAATTTCTGATGTTTTTGAATGAATGACAGGTTTTTTGTTCTTATTTTTCGGGCATTTCCTAAAAGGAAATTAAGCCAAAAAGTAATTATTATTACTATTACATAAATTATGTTTGTGGCATTAAATTATCCCCTACTTTAAAAAATTGTTCCCTCATAATTCAATTACACCCTTAAACAAAACCAGAGATACTTTATGTTTGAGGTTTCTTCTTCCTGGACCACCATTGCGGGTAATCCACTGATGTTTCCAGGTGGATTCCCAGATTAGTTCCCAGTTCCTTGATCTCCTTGGCCCATATACACCATGAGCAGCTAGGGTTAAACCCATGCATAAATCATTCGGTCTTCCAAAGCGTTTCATGGGAGGTGTGGAGATTAGTGATTTCTGAACGAGCTACCTCTATATAAATTTCCCAAACCACCTCTTGGTAGAACACCTCAAATTCATAAAGCATCCTGTACATACTGAAACTCAGGACCTGAAGCAGATAAGTTAGTCGGGTGTCACCCTCCAAGGAAACTTCATGAAACATCCTCAGGTCTAGGTGGTTTTTGGACAAGGTGAAGTAAAGGAAGAGACCTTCATGGTACTCTCCTTTCTTCCTTTACTCCGCTAGCTATGTAGTTGCTATGCGGCGATAAACATGACCATTTCCCCGGTGGGTATGACGAATCTTCGGGCTAAGGGATACCTTATAAAGACGCTTGCATGAAAAGCATAGGTTGGAAAAAGGGTGGTAGTGTTCTAGAACATCTCTTGGTGATTATGGATTCTAGAAATTCAGTAGGAAGCAATAAACGATTGATCGATGATCTCACGTTTTCCATATAAAAAACAAGGGGCATGTTTTAGTTAATAAAGCATAATTAGATTACAAAAAGGCATTTCTTCTGTAGAAGCATAATAAGATACCATAACATAAATCATAACATGATTCATTTAGCAAAGATCATAGACTAATGTTTTTAAATAATCATCATGACATCTTGTCACAGGTACAATTGGTGTTAGTGATTTTGTGGGTTCATAATTAAACGAAATTTTTCGATCTCTTGGGTCCAAATGCAACACTAGAAACTAGGATCAAATACATATGGTCATCTATGGTTTAGGGTAAGTATGGCATGACGTGTATGAAGTTGGGAAACATCGGCATGAACTATAAGTCGATAGTGTAAATGATTATGCTCATCTTTGAGAGCTTCAAAGTCTATAACTTGACCACGGAGACCGTAGATCAAAATTTGACAAAGGTATGCTGCTCGGAGGTCACCCCCTTTCGCAACTTCTTCAATGTCTTCTTGAGATGAAGCATTATTAGCTAAGGTAAAACATTTAAACAAACACTCGAGGTATTTTCTTTGTTGTGCATAAAAAAGAAACTGGACATGTGTCATAAAAATATAGTCAAGGCCAGCTCCTCGGTGAAGTTGAAGTACTCGAGGGGAATTGGATACATAGTAGAGGGTTTTTCATGACAGACAGATATTTTCAAATTTCTCATAATTTTCCACACATTCCTTTTCCTACTACAGTCTCTTATACTTCTGTCAGAAGGGTCAAAAGGTGCGATTCATTAGCCATCTGAGATATTAAGAAGGATTTTTCTTAGTATGAGGTAATTAGGTAATTTATGGGTGCTCTAATTTTCCAGAGTTTTCCTAATCCAATCCTCTGATACCAACTGTAGCGACCCCGACCCCAGAAGACTGAAATAGGTGCTGGAAACATGGTGTGAAAATTTTTATTTATAAAATAGGTTTACAAAAGGAAGAAATTTGCACATCTTGTCCCTATACAGAGGATCGTCTCAGTTTAGGATCTTGAAAAATCAGAATCTAATGAAGTACTCCTTCTGAGAACATGGTTGGGTTAAGCCTCAACTTGGTGCTATTACAAAAAGTACTTAGGGCATGAGAACAACTACAAAACTGAAAAAAAAACATAAATTTAAATGTAGGGTGAGCATAAAATTTCCCAGTAAGGGGGTATTTAAAAATTTGGAGAAAAATCTACTTCAAAACAACTTTTGAACATAAACATAATAAAATTCTAGAGAGAGTGAGTTAACATTTTCACACTATCAACAGTTTTTTAGCATACATGCAGACGTTTTTCCAAAAGGCCATTTTCACAAGAGTTAGTTGTTCTTTACACAAACATGAATTAGAGTGCGCATGTGTATGATATGTGCATAAAGTATAACATACTCAAGACAACTTCGAAAACATTTTTAAGAGTCTAAGAATTCATACAATGTTTCATTAAAACATAAAAAGAGATTCATATCACATTAACATTAGATACTCTTCCCTTGTATAACATGACATTTATACACTTTATATGCCATATGATCGTAAAATATTCTTAATTAAGGATCCAAAATCCCTTGGTTATTCATTTACTATTTCATATGGAGGAAATGTATAATGCTAGACTTTGTCAAGGCCTTGCATCAAGACCGTACGGGTAAAAACCCAACATAATTGTGTTTAACTACCACACGTGGTTGTGAACAAAGCTAGAATCATGTTCACACATTATATCACTTAACTCATGAGACTTCATCACTTTACCCAATTCATTGGAGTGATGTATAATTATGGGCGCACCTATCACATCATTTTAAGTCCCATACATTCCTCTTTTGTCTTACCATGATCTCATATTCATAATGATCATGTTATATAGGACTTACATTCTTAGTCCATAGTCCCATTTTATACATGTTCATACTAAAAAGGGATATGTAAAATATTTCGACTTATTGGCTTCATATTAAATGGTGACATGTATGAAAAATAATATTCTTATGCACATGTAATAAGAACTTGTATACATAAAATAATGAGTTTTCACATGAAATAACAACCCTTGAATTAAACCCTTAAGTACATGGTCTTTTCCAAACAATGTTGATACCTTTTTAACTTTGAGGTACCCATTTAATTTATGAAATGATTATTTATAAAAGATTAAAGAATAAACCCAAATGACCGAAGGAAGTGCTTGTGAATCATTTTAAACCTGGTTTATGGCCTATAAAGTGTTTAAGCATAAAAGAAATATTTACACACATAAGATCATGAATAAATGTAATATTATATAAAAATAATTATCATACCCTTACTTGATAAACCGAATTCGAACTATATATGTATTCAGTTAAAGTTGATAATTATCAAAAGTTTATGTATACTTAGAGTGTGTGTTTTGGGATCTGCACACCCCCAAAAATATTTTAATAAATTCCTTCAAATGTGGCATGAATTAAAAAATAGAAATAGTTTATTGAAACCCCAATTATATCATGTTAATATAAATATATCCAAACATACATGAATTACGAATAAGGGTTTACAAAAAAAGGTACATCTGGGATTAGACCCCTTGCATGCAGTTTATGTTTTGAAAAAAATACTCCAAATGAAAGATCACCCTTAAATGGTCATAACCTAAAATGGGTTGTTATATATATATATAATTTGAAATTCTAAAATGAATTCAAGGTGAAATTATAAGCATATTTACATATGTATATACTAGTTCGGAAATGGAATTAGTGGAGAAGGGTTCACCTGCAACTTTGAAATCACGAAGCCTTACAACATTGTTTTTAAAACTCAACATACTTTTTGTTTTAAAAGTGATATGAAACCGTATATGCATATATATATATATATGTGGGTGTGTGTATAATCGTATAGACCCATATATATATATGAGCAAGAGAGTTTTGTGAAAAAGGATGAAAACAAAAACACGGTGGATCCCATACCTATCTTCGGATGTGCAAGGAGGTTGGGAAAGAACTGTTTTCACGCCAAGAGGAAGAAAGCTCGTGATTTTGGGTGTATGAAAACAAGGTTTATATAGGAAATATTTCATATGTTTCATATCATAAAAAAATAATATAAACGAAGTCTTGACCTATATAAAATAATCCAACATGTTTTTTAAGATAACACAAATGAAACAACCAGTGATTATATTACATATATATATATATTGAAAAAAATATACCTGAATCAGAATAATGAAACTAATGAAAATAAATAAAATGAAACAAGAAAAAGATCAGGGAAGATCATGTGGGTAGAATTCAAGGTCGCGGGGCCTAAAAAACGAAGAAAGCAAGAAGTAAGAGAAGATAAAAATAGAAGAAGAAATAAAAGCAGGGGTGTCTGCTGGTTTGAGCGTGTTTGGGAAGACGACGTGGAAGAAGACCGGGGAGAGAAATGGAGTGTTCAGATTTCTTGATATTTGATCGGATGGTAGGGATAATCCCGTGGGTTTTAAAAAAAGAATGGTCGAGATTGGTTCTTGAATCAGATCGGACGGATGAAGCGAGGCGTGGGTTTTAAAAACAAAGTGAATAGCTGTGATTAAACATCATGCAGATCGAAGGTCAGTGAGGGGGTACTGTAGCACTTCGGGGTCATGCGAGAAAAGAGGAAAAATCGTATCTATGGCCGGGATCGCGTGCGACACGATCCAACGGCCCAAATCACGTTTCTCCCTAAAAATCGGTTCCCACATCGAAACGGGAAGACGCGCGGGGCTTCTTTATAAGCCTAAGGATCCTCTATAGCGCTTATAAATCGTAGCATACACCAATGGGGGCCTTATACAAAGGCTCTTACTCCCATCTCGTACCCCCCGCGTAGGCCTCGACCTACCTATGCTCTGCCACAGCTTCACGCCCATAGTGGCGCGCACTCTTGCTCACCCATGTGCCTCTCGGAGCACCCATGCTTGGCCATCCATAGTCGGGGATGAGGGCTAGGCTCAGCCACCCTATGTGCGTCGCCTCCCTCATCCTAGCTTGTAAGGGTTGGTGAAAAAGGGTTAATTTTTTATTAACCTAAATATCAAAAAAATGACAAACTAAAAACAGAATACTTCCATAAAAATTTGTTTCATTTCATTCATTCCATAAATAAAACTATATGACTTTTTAATTAACAAAGGCAAAATGATATCAAATTCAAAAACATTACAAACCAAACTATATAACTTTTACTTAACAAAGATAAAAAAAAGTTTTTGAATTATACATATTTTCTTTCAATTAAAACTGGGCAAATATAACCAAAACATTATGATTTTCAAACGCCATGTCTTCGAAATATTAGTTCAATTTAAATACGTTCAACAATAGGATTTAAATCACTCAATTACTTAAAACATTTCAAGGTGATTTATGTTCAAAATAAGGTAATATTTATAATTTCTCATACAAGTGATCCATTTACAAAACCATTATGTCAATGTATTTTTGAAACATTTAAAAAAAGTTCTTAAATTATGTTTTGAAATCATAAAACATAAATAAAAGTTAATGACTTAAAATGATATTTGAAATACTTAAAAATATTTAATATTCATAGTCAATTAAACCACAACACCTGAAGACTATAATTATAGCCATAGTAACTCAATGGTTACTTATATGGCCACTGTTGAATTTTAGGCCTTATAAAACACGATTAGGGTATTCAACTCCAAACACCGAAACACAGAAGATGGTGCTCCTCATTCCCCTGACGCTTAGTACGATTTTTGTGGTTCTGGTTATGGTGTTCTTGGTCATGGAAGATCCGAAGTAAACCCAATTTTTCCTTGGCATGTTCTTAGTGATGTGGGGTTTACCGGTGATCGTGATTGGCCTTCTTGTGGGGATTTTTGGTTAGTTGTGGTCCTTAGACCCTTGTTTCCATGTATCCATTTCTGATGTTTTTGAATGAATGACAAGTTTTGTGTTCTTATTTTTCGGGCATTGCCTAAAAGGAAATTAAGCCAAAAGTTATTATTATTACTATTACAGAAATTATGTTCAGGGCATTACAAGGCCCCAACTATTATATTACATCTCAAATATTATCAAGTATACTATTCTCCTCTGTGTCCATTTTTTCATAAAAAAACTCTTAAAAGATAACTTTTTTTCATGATATAAATCTTCTTGAATTATTTCTTTCCCTTACCCTTACTTATACCCAGTGAAAAACATTTTGAAAACATGGGGTGAGCATAAAAATCTTAATAAGGGTTATAAAATAATGAAATAAAATATTATTCTATAAATACATAGAAAACATAATCTCTTTAACATACATCATAAAGTCATAAGATTTATTAATAACACATAGAAATAATAAATCATAAAGGTAACTTGTGGCATCCATATAATAATTACATTGTATCTTTCACAACTATATAGGGAGTTATTTTTAGAATACCCATCATAGTATATTCCCTAATTCTCTTTGGAGAAACATTAACGTTTACCTACATCATGTTACCCAATGTATTCGAGATATATCATGGGCTCACCCACAGTTGGCTTATCACAGAACCACCCGTATACCTAAATAATGACCAGGATCCATAACATAATCTTAATACATGAACAATAATAAAAGAAGTATATCATTTCCACATTGCAATAATAATATAAAATTTCAATATATTTACATAATTAATCAATTATCAAAATGATTTTCAATACCTAAATAAGTAAAAAGTGTATATGGTATTTATTTTCCTTTTAAAAACATTATGACTTGTTAAGGAAGGAAAATATCAAATAATGCTCGTGGCGGGGAAAGAGTCATTGTCACCATGTACGTCAAAAAGAAACATTATTTTTTTCATTTAGTTAAACTATTTTTATTTGAAATATTCCCTTTGAGTGAAATTAAAAGTTAATGGGGTTTATACACCATATAAAGGAAATTCATGAATAAAACAATTTAACCATCAATGAAAAGAAATTGTGACAAAGTCTCCATTACAATAACATTTTGTAAATAAAATAGATTGATTATGTATATTCATTATAGGTAAATATAAGTAAGTATAAATAAAAAATAAGATATCAATATTCATTTCTCACAAAATCATAGCACAAAATAAACAAGAAGTATAAGATCAACCCAAAGAATGGAAACTGAGTTATGAAGTTCCCTTATGAAAATTTGGCATCCTAACAGTATCACTTAATAATTAAGAAAATGAGTTGATTGGAGCGAAATGGGTCTCTCATCATTTGGAAATAAAATTTAAAGAAATAAGAAAATATAATTACATATCCCAACATAAGAAAATGTGAATTAAAAGACAAGGCATAAAAAATCATTTGACTAAAATATGAGGGTTAAAGGTTACCTTACCTTGTGTCTGACTTGACTCATTCATTCTTTAATTTCCTGAATAATAAACTTAAGATAATTTTAATAGAGTGAGAAACTTTTAAAATTTTATTATTCATTTTATATAACTTATGACCACGAAATAACAATCATATAATTATTCAAGTTCATATCGGTCTTTTTGTCGATGTTCGGTACTTAAGTCATAAATGAACTAGTTATAATTAAAAATTATCCATCTGGTCAAAAGTCGATTATTTCCAAAAAAAATCAAAATTTATATATCATATATATACATTATATATGTATTTATATCCATTATTTACATATTTAGAATAATCCATGGCATTTGAATATAAGAAAATGAAATGCACCGTTCATGGAGACGGTAAGTTGTACGTATGCCTGAACAATACTTTCATTTATTTTTTATTTTTAAATAAATGAAAAATAAATGATACATAGGTATATTATTATTCAATTATAACATCTATATTATATATGATACATATTTTTTTAATTCCATCCTTTATACATTCCATGTATAGCCTGAACGAGTCATATCACTTTGAGGGGGTAGTAGTTCGCACTTCCTCAAATTAAATTATCAAATTTATTCATTATGGAAACCATAAATGTATTCTATAAATGAAGAATACAAAGAAATAGAGGAAATATAAATATAATATATGTCACATCACAATACAGTTCCATTGTAATTTCCACAATGATAGGTGGTCTGGAAAAATTGAACAATCATCATTTCGTAAGGCAATAGTTCACCGTCCATAGAAACAATATGTTCTAAATACATTTGATGGAGGTGTTTGTAAGTTTAGATTTAATACTTAACATAAAAAAACTAGTATCATGAGGATAATAGTGTTATGTATTCTTAAAAAATTTAATAGGGAGTGAAAAACTAGAATAATGGAAAGGAATTTTAGAGAAGACGTTACCTCTTAAAACGTTTAAATCTCTTTGATTTGAGCCAAATGGCTTTCTCAAATTTCCTTCCACATAGGGAAAATCTTATAACAGTAATAAGGGGATAATTGGAGCTTCTTGGAGTAGATTTTGAATGAGGTAAGGGGCTTGAGAGGTGTGTGTAATGGGTTACGAGTCAAGGCCTTTTATAAGAGGGAGCAGAGGCGCTTTAGGAAATTTTGCGAGTATTTTTTTTATAAAAAATGATTTTTGGTTTTAAATGGTAAAAAAATAATTAAATTTGAATATAAGATTAATATAATTCTAAATAAAATAATCCAACAAGAATTGGACTGGGTTTGGATATTTTTTAATCGTTATTGTTTTAATTAATCTTTTTTTACTCTTACCGTTTTATCAAGCATTTAACACTTTCAGAATAAAAAAAGATAGCAAAACATGAGAAATATCCAAATAAAGAGACATTAATAAAATTTGGGACATTTGCTAAATATTTGGCTAAATCTTATATTGTTTACATTTTTTAATATTTAATAAAATAATTTATATTTTAAAATATGAATTATGTCAATTTTAAGACTATTCATATCATGACATTATTAAAAATTCATAAAAACCTGATTGATTTGAAAAAACATCATTAATACAATGATAAAATGTAAATATCTTCCAAAAAATACAAGGATGAAATCAAAATATCAAATTTAAATTTATTTTAAAATTTATTAAATAATTTATTTAAATATTTTACTACAGAAGGAATCACAACATCACCATTGTGTCATAATTAAATTTATTTTCTAATGTATAAAAATTATAAATAAAATTCTTTGATTTATTAAATCTTATTATATTTATAACTATTATTTAAAGTAAAAAATATCACTTATATAACCCCTTAAAAAATTGTATTTTCCTAAAAGATATATGTTAATGTTACATTTTCCTTAACATCAAATTAATATTTAAAAAATTCCATTTTCACATACAAGTTGTTCCATGGGGACCTACAATAGAATTAAGGATGCCCATGGTCGGCCATGTGTCTTCTAATATGGTTAGGACATGTATTTGGGTAATTTAATATTATTTTAATATTCTTTTTTACCATTATTTACCATATTTACCATTTAACAATGGTTAATAAAATATATACTGAAGTTACTATTCATAATATCTAAAAATAAAAGATAAATATTTACACAAGTTTGACCTCCTGATTTCAAATATGGAATCCATTTTCCAAATTCAAAACATAGATGTGGTAGAAATTAATTTAAAATTATTTCCCGTTTTCAAAACCAAAAAATAAGTTTTTAAGAAGAAAAACTACTAAAAGATTGACATGTATTTATATCCAATTTCAATGTGAAATTACATTCATTGACTAACATTGGATTAAAGGAAAAAATATAATCTAATTACACTTTAAAACCAATTAAAATTAAAATAAAACTATATAAATAAATTATATTAAATTTCATTTTTGAAATAAAATTTTGTATTTTTTTCACTATTCATAAAAAATGATCTTTGTCAGAAAACTACCAAAATTTCATAAAATGTAAATTTTGATGTCCCACATCTAAAGAAGAGTATTATTTTTTCAAATAGAAAATATAAAATCACAAAAACTACATTTAAAAAGTGTTCTCCATCAAAAGGAAACAAATCAACATTTTAAAAACAATTAGAGTATTTAAGGCTTAAAATCAGATTCATTCTTATTTTTAGACTCTAAAATTTATTAGATAAATGTAAAGTCATTTATGAAACATGTGTAATCAAAATTTAGTTATTTATGTTCATTCCGAGCAATACAATGGTTATGCATTAACTACCATTTAAAATAATAACATTTTTATATTATTTTTTGATATAACTCAGAGTTGTGTGCAACATAAGATTTCAAAGAAACCCATTGTTGTGTGTTGAGTACGCTATCGAAAAAAGATTTATATTTAATAAAAAATTAATATCTTATTCATAAATATTAATTTATATGAAAAATTATTATTATGTAAATACCTAGGTCGTTACATCCTTCCCCCTATAGGTAATTGCAACCTATCAATTTTAAAATTGGGCTTGGAATCATAATTGAAAGTCTCACATCAGAAAAAGAGTCAATAAAACTATCACATTAAAAGAAACAAATATATGTAAAAGGGTACCCAAGAAAACACAGAACAGGATTCCTTGTAGGGAAACATGGATATGGAAGGTAAACTAGGTGCCATGTATTTTTGGAGAGTGATAGAAAACTTTATCACGATAACGTTAACAACAAGAAATCCACAAACTTGTGATGGGTTAAATAGGAATTTGTTTCCCAGTAAGAAAATTAAATGGACAACAATTTTGTTTTATGTTTCATTTCATAAAGTTAGAGTATTTATTTATGAGATTGACTAAGGATATAAGGAAATATACATTCTTTTCATGTAGAGTTTAATACTTTAATATTTATCAACAAAAAAATCTTTTCACCAAATGTTGACTATTCAAGATGACTTGGTCACACCTGAGGCACTAGAATCAACTTCTAAAGGATCATATAATCCCCAGAAGGTAAACTATATATTTCACATATCGTTATTATTTATATAAAACCAAAATGGTTAGTACAAGATCATATAATCTACAAAAATTATAATCCTTTATAAAAATAAATAGTACTCTTAATCTTTGAAATTCATCAAAAAGTACCCAATTTTAAAAAAAGACCATTCAATGCACAATTGTACTTAAAATTATTCAAAATATACAAACTAATATTGAAACCATAAATTTTTAAGGATATGGTCACATAGTCTTTCACAATAAATCATAACATTTATCTCCAAATAACAATGACTGATCTTAAAGTCTCTTACTAAAAATTAGTTAACCTAATCAAATATTCTATATGATATGATAATCATTTAAATAAATAACCTAATTCTCCATTTTTTCACAATAAAAAAATATATTCCTTCAAAATAAAATTTCAACCATTACTCCACAAATTAAATCCCATAGTATTCTATTTTCCTTAGGCATATAATGTTTCCCCAAAAGAGAGAACGTCTTCCAAAATAACAACTATCACTTAATAAACAAATCATATTCTTATACAAAATATATCCATTTGATAATACATAAGTTCTCAAAATCAAATTATTCTTGATCTATAGAATCATTTAAATAAAGAAAATTCATCATACTAACTACAGACTTTACGTAGGTCAGTGGTAGGTGATAAATCTAAATCATATATTGGCTGTGGGTTTGATTCTTGCAGCTTTGTCTGAAGAGATGGATTGTCACACGAGATGTGTGTTTTCCTTTTTCAAAAAATATATAATTTTATACCATTCCCAAAAATGAGATAAACTCCTAAAAAATAACTATAATATATTTTAACCACAAATGTTATCTCATACCTCTCATTTTCATCCCAAAAGTAATAACTTGTAATTCCATAAAATCTAAGGATCATATAAACCAAAATAGTTCTTTATTACAATATCCACAAAATAAAAGATAATTCTTCCTTGAATAAAATTTTCATATATCAAACTTCAGGTTTACACATAATAGAAAAATTCTTCCAAAGTAATCTTATCATTAATACATTTAAACAAATCATCATACATAGATCCAATATAACTCTTTAATTCTTAAAATATAGACATCTTAATCATAAAACGATTTTCCTGATACTTTATCCATGTTTTTTCATCTTATTCTTTTATACTTCTTTCTTACATAAAAATCAAGAATAATATCTAATGTTTTCAACAATGTCAAAACATGATATGAGAAATAATCCATGCCTTTCATAGGTAATTTTCAGTTTCCATATCTTCAATTAGAGTGTCATTACGAATTGGTAAACATAAATTTGTATGAACTTTCTCATCCCATTCCCAAACCTTCTTTATAGGACATCTATTTTTATAATGACCATGCACACCACATTTAAAACATTCAATTGATCCTTCAAAAAGAATTGTTTTCCCTTTCCTGGAGTCAATTGGATGCTTCCTTTTTTCATGGCATGTTCTTGCTTTATGACCATCATTACCGCATCTATATCATCTTCCAGTCCCAATGAAGCATTTTCCTAGGTGTTTCTTTCCACATCCTTTACACATAGGTTTTTTCATATACTTTTCTTTATGGTCGTTACCTGAACTCCCATTGCGATTCGTTTATCAAATATACAATGCCTTATAAAAACCACAAAGGTTTAGTTAGTCAATCATGACCCAAGATATTTGGTTGAGAATAACCACAACAGTTTACATTGCAACTCCCTTTTCATTTGGTTTCTTATTCAAAAAACCATCAAAGTTTTCTTCACATCAATTGTTACTTTGTGCCTGCTAGAACAAGCCATTTACTAAAACCAAAAAGTTCAGTTTGAGTATATCAGTAAAATCATCATATACAATCTTATAAGGAGATTAAAAACTATGATATACTTATTCATGTTATCTTAAGCTCATTCAATTTATCTAAAATAAATATGACTCTTTCTAATATAATAACCACTATGGTTATATAAAATAGGTCACTTATTCTTAAATAACAGCCTAACCACAAAAGTTATCTAAACCCACCTCTGATACCAACTATAAGGCCCTAGCCTTGAAATATTACTTAATTATGTGTCAAATCAAGGATTTACATTGAGGATCTTTTCATGTTTATAGTTTTATATAATTAGACCATAACTATTAAATTAAATTTCAAATTTTATAAATTATCCACTTCTACAACTACTTGAAATGAGACCAATAGTGATTGCCACTGGCGGTTGCTATTTTTCTTCAGAGACCTCTTTGAGACTGCCAATGGTGGTTGCATTAGGCTCATCACTCTAGGTCAAAAGCAACTGCCCATGGCTATCTCTGTAGGTGACCTAATGCTAAGCCGAATAGTGGTTTCTATTGGGTTGAGCTACAGGGATCGCCATTGGCGGTCGCTGGGTCCTGGACAAAATTGACTTATTAGAAACTGCCTATGGTGGTCACTAAACTGGGAAATTATTTTAAATAAAAAATTATTGTACTGCTTCTCAAACAAAAGAAAATAGTAGAAACATAGCAAAAATCAGAAAAAAAAATCAATTGGAAAGAGTAGAAACACCAGGATCCTCAAAAATAATAAATGACAGACATGTGTTTTTATATCCAGTGATCCAAATAGCTCCAATCCATTCCAATATTCTGCTTCAATAAACCTACACTAAGATACTAAATAAACAACTAAACAATGAAAATAGAAAATAGAAATATTTATTCAATTAGCACACACACACACAAATATATATATATATATATATATATTAATCAAATTGGGTTGTTAGGTCATTAGGCCGTTAGGCCATTAGGGCATTGGTGAATTTGGCCAATTGGCCAGTCTCCATTTAGCCAATTGGCCATTAGTCCAATACACTAATATGCCAGTTGGCTATTTGGTCATCAGGCCAATATGATAATATGCCATTAGGTCAATCTCCTAATAGGTAAATACGCTAATAGGAAATTAGGTAATTAGTACAGTAGTCTATTTGGTCAATTTCCCATTAGGTTGTATGGTAATTGGGCCATTGTTAGGCCGTTGGGCCGTTGTTAGGCTATCGGGTCGCTGTTAGTCCTTTGAGCCGTTTTATGCCATTTTTAGGCCATTGGGACGTTTTTAGAACGTTCTTAGGCTATAGGGCCATTATTAGGACTTTGGCCCATTGTAAGGTCACCGGGCCTTTGTTCGGCAGTTGGGACGTTTTTCGGGCATTGGGCCATTGTTTGGTCGTTGGGCCATTCTTCGACCATTGGGATGTTGTTCATCTATTGGGATGTTGGGAGGTCATTGGGCCGTTGTTCGGTTGTTTTTGGTCTGTTATGACATTGGGACATTATTGGGTCATTGGGTCGTTGATCCATTAGGCAGTTAGGTCCTTTGGTCGTTATGGATTTAGGGCGTTAAGGTGTTAGGGAATTCAGGCATTAGGGAATTTGGCGTTTGGCCATTAGGGTGTTATGCCGTTTGGCCGTTAGGGCGTTTGGCCATTTGGGAATTTGTGAATTTGGATAATTGGTCGAGTCTTCATTTATCCAATTGGACATTAGCCCAATAGCCTAATACATCATTAGGATATTTCTCCTTAGTCCCATAGGCTAATATTCCATTAGGAGAATAGGGAATTTGTTAATTAAGACATTTGGAAATTAGGAAAGTAATCTGTTTGAGCAATTTTCCATTCATTTGATAGGCCATTAGGGTGTTAGGTGGTTAGGGCGTTGGGGTGCTAGGGTATTAGGGGATTATTTCTTTAGGGAGTTTGGCTATTTGGGAATTTGTCCAATTGGACAAGTCTCCATTTAGCCAATTATCCATTAAGCCAATTTTCACATTAGACCATTAGACTGAGTACTCAACTCTAGTAGGGACCAACTCTGTTTCTCGGACATGATGAGGTGGTTTGAAAATATGTTTGGACAACCATTCGATTGCGTTCACTCAACATTAAACTATATAGTGTAAAGTTCAGTACTGAATAGCCCCCCCCCCCCCCCCCCCCCCCTTGTACGTCCCTCTACCAACCCCTAGAAGACCCCACACCCCCCTCACCACCTGATCACCCCCCCCCCCAAACAAAGCACCCCCCGGATAGCCCCCCCACCCCTGGACAACCACCCCCCAGAACAGTTCCCCCCCTCTCGTACATTCCCCACCCTAAACAGATACCCCCCACACCATGCATAGCCCCCTCCCCCCCAAAACTACCCAGGACAACCCCCCCCCCCCCCCACTCCGGGATAGCACCCACTCCCCTCGGACCCCTCCCCCCAAATCTCCCTAAACACCCCCCCGAACAGTTCCCCCTGAAGATCACCCCCCAGACACCCCCTACCTCACCCCCAGACATGCCCCACTCCCCCCGAACACCCCCCCCCCCCTGAACAGTTCCCCCTGTACACTCCCCCACTCACCCCTGAACAGCCCCTGCTCCCCCCGAACAACCCCTCCCAACGCACCACGAACACCCCCCACTCACCTCGGATAGGCCCCCATGCACCCCAGACAGCCCCCCTCCGGACGAGGCCCACCTCAAAACATTCCCCAGATAGCCCACCCCCCCCCCAAAAAAAAGAAAAAACCGTCCCCCGACTCCCCCTCTACCTAAACAACTCCTCCCCCTCCACCCAAAATCCCCAAAAATATATTCATTTTCAAATACACATGCACAATATGTCAATTTGATTATTATGAAATTATAATCAACACCAAATTCAGTAAACATGAATCTTAATAGGCCAACATTGTTCATTATAATATTAGGTCATTTTTTCTTTTGGGAAAAAGGCTATTATGGTATTTGGTCATCAGGACAATAGAAAATTATGCCATTTGGTCGATAAGACATTTGGACAGTCGTCCAATATGCCATTCCGCCCTTAGGCCAATAGTCCATTAGGTTATTCGGCCATTAGGCCAATAGGCCATTCGACCCTTAAACTAATAGGCCATTAGGCCATTGGGACATTGGGCCATTGCTCCATTGGTCCATTGGTCCATTAGGACATTATACCACCTATCATAATTCCTATCATTCAATGGGGATTCTAAGAAATTATCTATCACTCTAAAGTGTCCAATTACTGATCATTCTCTTAAAAATAAAAACTGTTTAGTCTTTGATAAAATAAATTTTTCTAATCTCAAACAATTCTAAATTTAAAGTCTAAATCTATATATAACATTAATTCAATAATATATATAAAATAAACACACCTCATGAATATGATGTATCATGCGTGGTCATTCTTGCTACCTCCATCCCATGTGCCAGGGTCCTACAAAAAATAAAAAATATAAAGAATTTAATAACGAAAATAATGGAAAGTAAATAAATAAATTCATTATCAATCTACATCGTATGATCCCCTGCACCATAACCCAAACACAAATATTTTCATAGTGTTATAACCTCAGCAATCAATTTCACATTTACCTCCTCAGAAGCACACAATCGTGCCATGAAATTCGATAGTTGTTGTGTCATCCAAGAAAAAGAAGGACTGAGAACCTCATCATTTGTTACAACAAAATGAGAAATCCATATTTCAATAGGTCAAACTATATCCATGCTCGTCACGACCAATAATGCGATGAAATTCCTAATCCCTTCACATGGGAAGCTCTCGTTGGTCCTCTAGTAGTTGTTCTAACTCAACTTCAAATTGATCAAGTGAAATATTTAAATATATATATATATACATATATATGTTTATATACAGAAGCATGTAAGTATTGGTAATGAGTACAAGCACTTTATATAAGTGATTTATCCTCTGGATTATTTCGATCATGAGTTCTCATCCACACTGACATTTTATCAATCAGTGCACCTATCTCCCATAATTGTATACCACTAAAATATAAAAATATAACCAAAAATCATATTAAATAATAAATACATAAAGTCTGATATAAGACACGTGACGAGTCCCGGGCCTGTGAGGTGGTCCCAGCAACGTTCGATTCTTAGAATGGTGTGCTGACACATCCTACATTCTATTAATTCAAATTTTCAAAAAAATATAATGCCAAAAATTCTTGAAAATATATATACTAAAATAAATATACTAACCACAATGGCCTCAATAGACCTATATGAAACTAAGTCTCACCACTGAGATGGGAGAACACCTCTCGAGACTTTTTCTAGAATGTCTGGGGCACCCACGTTTGGTACCCTGTTCTCCATCTGGATTTTTACATTAAAATATTTCCAAATCATATGAAATTTTCCCATACACACTGGCCAAAACTTATTGGGAAACACTTTTGGATTATTCCATTTAATAACAAAATCACACATGTTAATATCTTTTAAACATAATAAATAACCAAAATGGTCTTCTTACCTGAACTTCCCTCAAAAGACGATCTAATGTATCCTGAGGGATCGAAGCCCAGTCACGTGTCGTTAAAGGAAATTTATGTGGGTCACATATGATATGACTTATCTGATGGATAAATGTAATGGATTTCAGTCCCACAGGATGAGATCTCTCATTAGATGAAACATCAATGGTTGTGTTAGAATTTCATGATGAAATTCCAATACCACGACCTCTGTTGTGAGAGGATGATGCGTTCGAGTCTGATCTTTTTGAAAAAAAATTATACATAATTTGTAATATGTAAATATATATATATATAGAAATTACATAAAAAATAAACATAGTTAAATTATTACATACATCGACTCTGAAATATAGATGGCTCAGATGGATGATCTGGATGTGCTTCTTGTTTCTATGATATGCCTCGAGTAATAGAAAACATTAGTAAGAGGACTATCAAAGTGTCGTAAAGATAAATTGGATTGTTTTTTAAAAAATAAAACTTGTAATGTTGTTAATAAAACAAAAAGGGAAAGGATTTTAAAAAATCAGAAACTTAACAGAACCGAAATAAAATTATGTAAAAAAGACTTGTATTTATAGGGTTCTTTTAAAGTGAAGTGATTTGGGGGGTGGGATGTCTGGGAGGGGGATGTCGGAGGGGGGTCAGGAGTGTGAAGTGGAGGTCTGTCTAGGTGCAGGGGTTGTGCAGGTTGGGGTGGGGTTGTCTGTGGGGTGGAGTGGGGTGGGGTTGTCCAGGGGCTGGGGGGTCGGGGGTTGTCTAGCCGGAGTTTTTGGGGTGGTTGTCCGAGAGAGGGGTGTCCAAGGTGGGGGGGTTGTCCAGGTGGAGGGGCTGTGCAGGATGGGGTGGGGCTATCCAGGGGGAGTGGGTTGTGCTGGGTGCATGGAGGGGGTGAAGGCAGCAGGGGGTAGTGGGGGTGAAGGGGGGGGGTAGGGGTTGGTTCATGGGAAGGGGAAGGTGGAAGGGCTAGATGGTGTTGGGAAGGGGTTAGGTAAGGGGCTGGTGTAGTACAGGGGGGAGGGGGAGGGGCGGGTGTAGCAGGTGGGTAGGGGATGTTGGTGGGGATGGTGTAGTAGGGGGTGGGGTGGGGGGAGGGGATGGGCTGGTGCAGGGATAGGGGAGGTCTAGGGGCTGGTTTAGTAGGGGGAGGGGGGTTGGTTGTAGGGGAGGGTGGCTGGGTGTAGGGAGGTGGTGAAGGTGGCATGGGGTAGTGGGGGTGAAGGGGGACGAGGGTGATGGGTGTAGGGAGGGGGTTAAGGGGGAAGGGGGTAGTGGGGTGAATGGGGAAGGGGGGCTAGTTGAAGGTGATGGGGAGGGGGAAGAGATGGTTGGTGTAGGGAAGGGGGTAGGGGAGGGGATGCTATAGTGCAGGGGGAGGGGGAGGGGAAAGTGCAGCAGGTGGGTAGGGGTTGTTGGTCGGGCTAGTGCAGTAGGGGGTGGGGATGGGGGGAGGGGGATGGGCTAGTGCAGGGCAGGGATGGGGGGGAGGGGCTGGTGTAGTAGGGTGAGGGGGTTGGGTGCAGGGGGTAGGGGGGAGGGGGTTGGGTGGAGGGAGTGGGTGAAGGGGAAAAGGCGTAGTGGGGGTGAAGGGGGCATGGGTCTCGGGCTGGGGGTTTGGGATGTCTGGGGGGAGTTTTGGCAGTTGGGATGCCCAAGAGGGGTGGATTCCCATGGGGGGTTGTCCAATTGGCAGGGCTATACAGGTAGGGGTGGGGTAGTCCAGGGGGAGTGGGGTTGGGCTGTCAAGGGGGTAGGGGTGGGGTTGTCTGGGGGGAGTTTTGGGGGTGGGTTGTCTAGGAGGGGGTCGTCCATGGGGGGGGGGGCTTCCCAAGTTGAGGGGATGTGTAGGTAGGGGTTGGGTTATCCAGGGGGACTGGGGTGGGGCTATCCAGGGGGTGGGGGTGGGCTGTCCGTGGGGAGTTTTGGGGGTGGGATGTCCGGGAAGGGGGGCTATCCAGCGGTTGGGGCTATCAAGGTCTGTGAGGGCTATCTAATTGGATGGGATTTGTAGGTAGTGGTGGGGATGTTCAGGGGGAGTGGGGTGGGGTGGTCTATGGGGTTTGGGGGGCTGTCTAGGTGGAGGGGTTGTGCAGGTGGGGTGGGGATGTCTGGGGGGAGTGTGGAGGGGCTTTCTAGGGGGATATTATAGTTATATAAACACATATATGTGTGGAATATGAATCTTCCAATCTAAAGGTAGAATCATTATCCCTTACTAAATTTATCAATCTGATTAAAAATTAAAACACGGATTGAAAGGATATGAAAAGGGATAGGGGGACCTTAAAATCTAATCCACAATGTCACAAAACATTTTAATACTTTGAAAATACCATATTTTTTTCTTTACCCAGAACCAGGGTAAAATCACCTTATTTAAAAAATTATTTAACTCAAAGTAATCATCCTTTTAAATTTCATCTAGAAATAAATTAATAAAACCAGATAAATATAGTTCATCCAATGAATGCTAGAGACGTAACCAGATACCTAAATCTTGGTTCACAAATGCCTGCAAGGGAAGCCATAAAAAAGGATCGAACATAAGGTTAACGATAGTGTCCCTGAACCTTAATCTGATTTCTTATAATCACATCCCATAATAAAAATGATTTTAAGAAATGTTATATCATGAAAAAACTCAATGAAAACACACTAGTAACACCGTATCCATTCAATGGATCATCCCCTGGAAGAATATCAGAAAGTGGATTTATAAGGAACAAAAAAACAAGATCACACGACATGAAAACATAGAACAATTTTATTTATGATAAATTGAAAAGAAGATAGAAAAGGATCACTTACACAATGTGGGGGTGGGGTGGGGGTTTCCCGGGGGTTTTTTTGGGGTGTGGGATCTCTAGGAGGCGGGGGGGATTTAAGGGGTGGTTGGGAGTGGGGGCAGTCCGGGCATATGGGTGGGGGGTTGTCCAGGTGGTGGGGGAGGGGCACGGGTGGGGGGCTTTCAAGGTGGAGGGGTTGATTATGACTAATAATATATAAAAATGCTTATGTACCAAATTCTTTTTGGGTTGGTTTAAACAATTTAAAAAAATAATTTAAACTGAAGAGAGAAAAAACAATAATACCATTCATTAAACATGAAAATCGACCATTTCTCCTTCAATGACCATACTAACCCAATAAATATCATCTTCACATTGAACTATGGTATGTTGATTAAGCGTTTGGGCATCAAAGCGAAAATTCTAGGGTTCGTCGTATTCAAATAATAACACTCCTCATTGGGAAATTTTCACAACAACTTGACAACTAGGATTCAATGGAAAAGTAACAAAGAATACTTGTTCCACATGTGATGTCAAAAAGAAAGGTTAATTATCAACTTGTTTATTTCTATATAACGTATAGTTAAAATTCACCAAATGTAAATTGATATTGATTGAATTTACTTCCATGCACTAGATCTACCCAATTAAACTTTAAAAATATGTACATCAACATGTGTGCGTATACAACTTCAATGATGTCTGCCAATTGACCACAGTAATAACCAGAATCGACGAATGGACAAATGATGCCCCTTTTTTGTGTTTCTTGTTTTTCATTAACATCTTTAATGTGAAATCAAAATACAATATCATCTCTAGCTTTATAAGGATGAGCCCTTATATATATACCCTTAGATAGTTAGATAAATTATTCAGTTAGTGTGGGGTCACCTAGCTCTCTCGGGTTATGAACCTACATAACACATAGAATTTAGTTTTGATTTTTTTCATAATGAAATTAGTGTAATACTTCATTCATAATTTAGATCAATTTATATGTACAAAATCCATGAACCAATCATGAAATAAAGCATAATGAAATTGTTGAATTTGATACTCAGTCGCATAAGACACCTCTTCTTTTAGCATATTAATGTTTTTCTGCAAATGATAACATGAGGTTTAAATGATCAACTTATGCATACAAAACATGTATAAGTTAAACATTATAAGTGATAACACATTTACTGCATTAATGGGGCAACTGATGGTGTATTGAACAAGCTATATCAATGCTCTTGTATCTACTCAATGTTGCCCATATAAAATATGGTTTTTTCTCCAACTAGACCATCGTGAATCCATGATGGCTTATCTAATTTTGTTTAAAAGTCCACAATATATCCTTCACATAAAGTATTACACACATCCATTAAATAACCGTTGGCTATTGATGCCTCCGGACGAGATCTGTTGTGTACAAATCATTTCAATGTATTCAGATACCGCTCAATAGGATACACCCACCTGAGTTGCATTGGACCAATAGCCATTACATCATCTGTTAGGTGCAATGTTAAGTAAGACATAACATCAAAAAATAAGTGGGGAAATTGTTTCTCAAAGTGACAAAGTGTAAGTACAATTCATTCTGGAAACTTTTTTAAATCACTCATCTGTTGATTTATTAAACAAAACTATCTAAAAAGTTACTCATCTCAATCAATGGTTGAAAAAAATTGAAGGATAAATAATCACAAATTGTGATTGGAATCATCTGCTTATGTAGTATGTGATTTTAATGAATTTTCAACCCTTGCAATTTTCTGATCATAAGATTCACACACTTTGAAATATTAGAAGAGTAACCATCAGGCACCTTGAGCATCTTCAAAATGTAAAGGAATGTATCTTTTTTCCTTTGTAGTCATCGTATACTGTGCAGTAGGCATATATGACTTAATTCTATCAGCTAACTATAAATTAAACTGTTTCCTTAAAATAATTTCTTCCAAATCACGATGTCCATTAACATAGTCCTTTGATTTTCCACGAAAACATAAAATGGTGCACAATATATTGTCACAAACGTTTTTTTTTCAATGTGCATGACATACATACTATTCCTTAACATGTTAGTTTTCCAATAGGGGAGATTGTAAAAAATACTTTTCTTTTTCCGATAGTGATTGTACTTTTAACCCGCACCACGAATATTAGGTAATGGATGAACCACCAACTCATGAAATTCATATATCGTGAAAATGTTTTCTTCCTCAATCTGCGATAACATTTTGACTCCTATCATGATCTTTGGTGCCAGACAGAACTCTCTAGAACCGTCAAATGTCACTCTGTCCTTCCAAAACCTGTGGTGAGGGGGGAGAAAACATTTGTGTCCCATGTATGCCCATTTTCTATAATTTTTAATCCATAAATATTTTTTACTTTTATTTCAAAAAGGGAAATCAAAATACAATTTCTTTATCCAGCCTGATAAATTTGCATATTCCAGGATGTCATTGATTGTCCATAATAAAGCATATTACAGTTTTAGCATTTGATTGGTTCATAGTCATAATTCATCACACCATCACCCAAAAATTCATTCAACTCATCAATCAATGGCTGAAGGTGAACATAAATCTTTTCCCTCGGGCTTTTAGGTCCATCTATTAGAGGGGAAAGTAATAAAAATTGTTGCTTCAAACAAATCCACAGAGGAAGATTATACAGAACCAACACCATAGACCATGTACTATGATTTACACACACCATAGACTTAAATGGATTGAAACCATATACTACCAACCCCAATTCAACCATACAAACATCTTTAGAAAAGTCGGGGTGTCTCTTATTGAAATCCTTCCATGCACGAGAGTCTACCGGGTGGGTTAACATATCAATTTCCTAATTTCATTCCACATTCCATCTCATTAAATTAGAAAAATTAGATGACCTAAAAAATCTTTTAATCCTTATATTTAAGGGAATGTAACACATTTTCTTTACACAAATCAGTTTTCTGTGTTTCGCAGTCTGACATTGATTTGTCTAATTTCCCATATTCTCTTTCCACATAGAAGCACCATAGACCGTAAAAATATCCAAATAGGCAGTTTATTTTCTAAAAAACATATAGTTATTTGCACATGCATCTATGGTTTCATATATAAAACCTAATTTCTCTATCAACTTATGAGCATGATAATACTACTCAAGAAGCATTGCGTCGACAAGAAGAACCTTTTTTAAATAATACCAACAGAATGTAGAACAATGTGTTTAACCACTAATTCATAGTCATCAAATGATACAACTACACGATAAATGAAAATTCATTGTATGAAGTGCATCCAGGATATAATTCTATTTTTACATCATCAAGTACTTCATAAAACCTCGTCGAATCCTGATCTGCACCAGAGTGCATATCTATCCCACCAGTCTCAACATTCTAGATTTAAATGCCTTCAGGATCTAACCCACATACCATTTCAGTAATCATTTCATGCATTGGATCATTTATCTTGGCATCAACATCAATCTGAACAACATCTGTATTTTGAAAACGAATATATTCTTCCCTATGATGAGTCCAACTCTTATAATTTTTCAGAAATCCATTCAAGAATAGGTTCTCCCTCATGGTATCTCATGTGAATTTATATATGTTTTCACATTTTCAACATGGAAAACTAATAATGTCACTTTGAAATCCTCTAGTGAACTCAATAAAATGAAATATACCCTTGAAATATTCTCTAGAAATTTGATTAGCATGATCAATCCAACTCTTATCCATAATAATATTTTTATAACAAACATTTACACAATACTTTATATTAATGTAATTTTTCATATCAAGTATATTTAAAATAAATATAGTCCAATTGCATGTGGACCATTGATAAAATAAACAATTAATATCTCTGAATAATAACCAATAGAATAGATAATGGAATGGAAGTGAAAGCCTATGTCATCTCCACCATAATGGTATGGTAAATCTAATGATGATTCTATATTCAAGAAACTATATTGAGATTGAACTTGGTATATAATTTTATAGAGGAAACATATGTCAAGAAAGGAATATTATAAACTGCATGTGTTTGTGGTATATGAAATTTTTTATCAAATAAAAATCTTGATCAATGAATTTTACTGACAAAGTTAATTCCTACCAATAAATCAACAAATATAATTTGGGATGAAAGTGGACAAAATAAATTACTGATGAACAGTCTTCTGAAACTCAAAGAAACTTTATCATTGTAAAAATAATTTCTCACATCCTCTTGAATTCACACTACATTTATTTCGTCATATGCAGTAAAGATTTACCATCAACGATAGAAATAAATAACTAATTTATGGAAAACTAACTAATCTATATAAAGGATAACATAAAATATATACTATTCCAGAACAAAAAAATACCAATCTATATTCACTTAAGTTATCAATAGATAATATGTTATACAATGATTGTGAGTGCCCATGATGGATCAGAGGGTCCAATACCACATTTATCATGGCCTCAAGTAGGTATCCTTTTATGAATAATGGTTCTTACTAGAAGTAAGCATTTTAATGTCATTAATTTAGAAAATATTCTCTTTGTATTAATAAACAAAATGATAAACAAAAACATAATTGAGTCAATAAATAGTGGAAATTCATCTTCCATGGTAGGTATCTCATGTCATATAGTAAAAACCCAAATACCCCCAAAGTGTTAGGTTAAAAAAAGTGTGGGAAATAAAAAGAATGTGAAAAAATATGGATACATTACCCTAAATTCCATCCAAATTATACATCTAAAATATACAAATTATGTCACATTGAAACAGGGAATATCATATAAAAGAAAATCATATAATTCTAGATGCACACAAACCCGTATAGACATGTGATCGAAACACATGTGATCAAACTCAATCATTGGTCTCATGGGATATGCAGGCACACACATATGGTCAAACCTCTAACATTTTCTCATGGGATACACACACACACACACACACATACATGTGATAAACTAAGCAATGGTATAAATCAAATAACAACACAACTTATAATATCAATCCAATCAACACATATATGGAATCTGCATTATATGTAACTTCTAACATCAAGTAAAGTGTGAAGTATTCTTATACACACACTTTCAACAAACATTTTTTTATAATTATAGATGCACACAAACCCGTATATACATGTAATCCCGTTTCCACACTTTTTATTCACACACAATATTCATATAATCTTCATGCATGTCAAACTTGTGCTGTAAATTTCCCAAAATTAAAACCTTAATACCGAAATTTAGCTATACCTGATAGCGCGACAAATTCAGAACTGAGGGGAGCCAAAGGTGGTGATGTGAAAAAGAGGAGGGGCAGTAGAGGGGAGTTGGAGTCAGAGGTTATGCAGCAAGGGAGGGGATGGGAGACAATGGCATCAGAGAGCCAGAGGAGGAGGCATTGAAGTGGCAGCAGTGCATCGTGGGAGGGGACAGGCGGTGCAATGAGGGAGGAGATGGGAAACAGCGTCAGCAGGAACCGAAGGTGGTGGTGGTGCGGCATCACTCGTGCGGCGTCACTGGTGCAACGAGGGTGGGGAGGAGGTGCGGTGGAGACAAAGTAGGAGGAAGTGTGGCAAGGGAAGGGACATGCTGCTGCTGGGAGCAGTGTTCAGGATTAGGTGGAGGAGGAGGGGTTGAAGATTTTTTTTTGAGAAGCCTTACAACCGCCATTTTCGGTGGACCGTGTAAGGGGCCTCCAAAATCCCATTTTATAGTAGTGTACTTAGTATCCATTTTATCATAAAAAATCTTAAAAGAAAACAAGAATTATTTTCTTGATATAAATATTATTGATTTATTCCTTTCACTTACCCTTGCTTATACACTGTGAAAAACATTTCAAAAACTGGGGATGAAGATAAAAATATCTTTAAGGGTTATAAAATAATGAAAGAAAACATTACTCCAAAAATTCATATAAAACATAATCTCATTAACAAAGCTCATGAAATACTAATATTTATGAATAACAAATAGAAATCATAAATCATAAATTTATCTTTTGGCATCAATATCATTCTTACAATGGAGCTTTCACAACTACATAGGTAGTTACATTTGGAATAACCATCGTAATATATTCCATAATTATGTTAAGAGAAACATTAACATTAACATTTTTCATGTTACCCAAAGCAATATAGAGCTATCTTAGGCTCACCAACCCTAGGTTTATCATATAACCACACATATACGTAAACAATTCTCAAGAACTATAACATAATAATAACACATGAAAAGAATAATCATATGATAAAATTTACACATTGCAATCACAATATAAAATTTCAATATATTTACATAATGAATCCATTATAAAAACCATTTTCATTTCCAAAATATGTAAACAGAGTATATGGTATTTAGTTTCTTTTAAAAAAATTATGTCTTGTTAAGGAATCAAAGTATCAAATAATGCTCGCGATGGAAGAAAGTTCGTTGTCACCGCGTATATTAAAAATAATAATTATTTTTTCATTTAGTAAAATGCTTCATAGAGAAAACATTCCAATTGAATTAAATTAAAATTCAAAGGGGTTTATAGACCGTATAATGTAAATTTTTGTATAAATCAAATTATGCATCAATGAAAGGATATTGAGACGAAGTCCCTTACAAAGATCAGTTTGTAAAGAAAATAGATAGATTATGTGTATTAACTATAAGTACACATAAATTGGTAAAAAACAAGATAATATATAAAAATTCATTTCTCAAATAATAATAGAATGACATAAACAAGAAGTATAAGATCAACCCAACGAATGGAAATTTAGTTAAGAAGTTCCCTTATGAAAATTTGATAACCTATCTACGTCACATAAAAATTCAGAAAATGATTTGATAAGAGAGAAATGATTCTCTCATAATTTGGACATAAAATGTACAGAAATAAGGATAAAGAAGAACAAATACCAACATTAGAAAAATTGTAATTAAAAGATATGACATAAAAGAAGTCTTTGAAGAAAAGAGGAGGGTTAAAGGTTCCCTTACCTTGTGTCCGACTTGACTCGTTAATTATTAAATTTCCTGAATAATGAACTTAAGTTAATTATAATTGATTCAAAACCATTTTTCAAGTTTATTATTCCTTTTATATCACTTATTACCTTGCTATAACAATCATATAATTATTTGAGTTCATATCGGTCTTTTTGCCGATATTCGGTACTTGAGTCATAAATGAACTTCTTATAATTACAGATTGTCAGTGCGGTGAAAAGTCTATAATCTCCATAATTTTATTCATGATTTAAATATCATATATAACAATTATATATATATTTATATCCAGTATATATGTATTTATAATAATCCATAACATTTGGATATATGAAAATGAAATGCGTCATTCACGGAGACGGTAAGCCATCATATGGATGAACGCTACTTTCATTTCCTTTTCATTTTAGAGGAATACAATTTTAATTATACATATTTATATTATAATTATAGTATAAAATCTATATTATATATGTTACATAATTTCATTAATTCCATCCTTTATATGTACCATGTATATCCTAAACGAGTTATATCACTTTGAGATGGCGGTAGTCTGCACTTCCTCAAATGGAATTCTCGTATGTACTCATTATGGAAACAATAAAGTTATGCTATAAATGAAAAAAACACAAACATAGAGACAATATAAATATAATATATATCACATATAAATAAATTGATATCATAATGTCCACAATGAGAGGTGGAATGGAAAAATGAAACAATCATTATTTCATGAGGCAGTAGTACGCCATCCACAGAAACTGTATGTTCTAAATCCATTAGATGGAGGTGTGTGTAAATGTATTTTTAATCCTTATCATAATAACAACCTAGTATATTTAAGACAATTTTTTTGTTATTTAATCAATTAAAATTAATAGAATATGGAGTGAAGAAGTGGAATAATTAAAATGAATTTTAGAGAAGACACCACCTCTTCAAATGTGTAACTCCCTTTGATTTGAGTCAAAAGGCTTTCTTGAATTTATTTATTCCTAGGGAAAATATTTTAGGAGGAATATAGGGATTTTTTGAGCTTATGGTATTATAGTTTGGAAGAAAGAAGGGGCTTGAGTGTTCTGTGAAATTGGTTAGAGGTGGTGGCCTTTTATAATAGGGGGAGGGGCTCTTTAGGAATGTTTGAAATTATTATTTTATTATAATATTATTTTTGTTTTAAAAAGTTCCAAAAATAATTAAATTATAATATAAGATGAATATAAGTATAAATAAAATCATAAAATTATAATTGAATTGGTTTTGGATATTTTTTGACCCTTATCGTTTTAATTTAACCCTTTTTTTACTCTTACCATTTTATTTAGCATTTAACCCACTAAGAATCAAAAAAGTTATCGAAACGTGAAAATTATCCAAATAAAGGGTCATTAATATATTTAGAGACTTATTTTAACTATTTGGATGAATCTTAGATTTTCTGGAATTTTATTATATTTAATAAAGAAAATTATATATTAAAATATGAATTTTATCAATTTTCACACTATTCATATCATTAATTTTTTTAAAATCCATTAAAACATCATTTATTCAAAAAAACATCATTAATACAAATAAAACATGTAACTAGAATAAAATAATCGTGCCTGGCATCAAAATAACACTATTACATTTATTTTAACATTTTTAATATCATTAATTTGAATCCTTTATTAATGAAGAAATCGCAGTATAACAATTCTATCATAATTAAATCAATTTATTTATTTCTAAAAATTATAAATAAAATAACATGATGTATGAAATAGATTTATCTTTGTAATGAATATTTATTATTGAAAATATCACTTATATAACCCCATATCAAAATTGTTTTACTAAAATATATATGTTTATGTTATATTTTACTTAACATTAAATTAATGTTTATAAAATGCCATTTTCACCTACAAGTGGTTTCCCTGGGGTCAGAAAATCAACCCAAGGATACTCATGGTTGTAAATTTATCAAATAATAGGTCTAGGATACATGTTAGGGTAATTTACTATTATTATAGTATTAATTTTTTACCCTTATTTACTGGATTTACCCTTTAAACATGGTAAATAAAATATTTACTAAAGCTACTATTCATAATATGTAAAAATAAAACATACCTATTATGCAATTTGGACCTCTTGATTCCAAATATGGAAACCATTTTCCGAAATTCAAAACACAGAAGTTTCAGAAATTAATTTAAAATTAATTCATGTTGTCAAAACCAAAAGCGTGTTTTTAATAAGTAAAAACTACTAAAAGATTAACATGTGTTTATATAGAACATCAAAGTGAAATTATATTAAATTATAACCATTGGATTAAATTATAAAAAATCAATCTAATTTAACTTTAAATCCAATTAAAAGTACAATTTAACTATATAAAAAATTAGATTAAAAAGAAGTTTTAAATTAAAATTCATTTTTTTTCACTATTCATTAAAAATGACCTTTATTAGAAAAATACCAAAATATCATCCTATTTAAATTTTAATATCCTGATTCTGAAGAAGAATATATTTTTTAAAATATAATAAATAAAAGCAACAAAAACTATATTTAAAAATGGTTCACCCTCAATAGATGATAAATCAAACTTTTAAAGAATATTAGAGTATTTAATGCTTAAAATCAGATTCATTATTATTTTAAGCCTCTAAAATTTATTGGATAAATGTAAAAACATTTAAAAAACATGTGTAATCATAATTTAGTTAGCTATTTTCATTCCCACTAAAACCACAATAATGTGTTAACTAGAAATTAAAATAATAATAATATTATATTATTTTTTGGTATAACTCAAAGTTGTGTGCAACATAAGATTTCAATGAAACACACTGTTGCGTGTTGAGTACACTATAGAAAAAAGTGTCCAATTTAACATAAATTTAATATATTATTCATAAATATTAATATATATTAAAAAGTATTATTCTATAAATACATGTGTCATTACAAATAAAGACATTTGGTTCAATCTAAAAGTAGTTACCTGAGAAATATGTAATGTTCTCTAACGAAAACATTAGTTTTAATTAATTATCCATCCCTTAAATTATTATAATAACATGTATATATAATAAAATCAGTATTATAAACATAATGTGATTTTTTGTTTCTTTTTTTCCTCCAACTACACACACTTCCATCAAATGGGATACACAATAATCATTTGTGCGTACAACGGTCTATCACCTGATGAACCAATGTCATTTAATCCACAATTTCCACCTATAATGATAAAAAATAATGATTTATTTTCATATGTTTATGTGATATATGTTATAATTAATATTTATTTGTGATTATTTAAATATCATATATAACATACATTCATGATTTCCATTTTGTGAGAATACAATAACATCGTTTGTGGATGTGTTGACTACCACCTCGTCAATGTGATGTTATTCTTTCACACTTTACATGGGATGTATTAAATATGGTTTAAATAAAAATTTGTGATATATATTACAGAATATTTATAATGGAATGATTTTATATATATACATATATTTCATTTACTTCCTTTCTTTCAATAGGATAAGCAATGAGAAATGTCGTTCATGTGTACATACAACCTACTGTCTCCTTGAGCAGTGTGTCTCATTTTTTATTTCTATATTTTATAAAATTTTATAAATAAATTTATCATGAATATATTATAGATAGATATATATATATCATGTAATAAATTTTTGATTTATGTATATCCTGATCAATAACTAGTATAAAAAATAATAAGTTAAAACATTTACGACAAACAAAACTGATATTACCCCAAACGTAACATTAACATAGAATTATTAATAAATCAGTTATATAAAGTCATAATCAAATAATTATTGTTAATATATTAAATAATATTTTTTTTAGATTTATAAAAAGGTCATATTGATCATAATGTCATTTAGAATGTGTATGAATAAATTCAACATTAAATTTAAGGGTTTTCTCATTTAACATTTCTTTCTGTGAGATATATGATATATTCACCACTTATTCTTTCTGTGTTGTGTATATACAGAACTATAAAATTTTATACCATGAAAATACTTTATTTAAAAATATTAATAGTTTCAATTCATGTTATTATTTCACATATCATATGATTCATATGTTTCTCAAGTAGTAAGGGGATGTATTGTGTCATGATTATTTATTCGAGACACAACCATATTAACAACTCATTTCTTTTATGTGGTGTATATACATCATTATGTCATGATATATCGTTAATTTAATTTATTTTATTAGATTAAAAGTTTCCATTTATTTTTTATTTAACATATCTAATGATATAAAGGTTGTATTAATATATTTCTATCTCACTTTTTAATCTTATTAGACACATGCAATATTCACCACCTATTTCTTTTATATGGTGTATGTACTTTCCATAAAAATATTTTATGATTATTATACATAAATTTATTTGTATTTACGTAAAAAAAATTTATATCATTTTCATGGGGTTTACGATTAATAATATACTAAATTGGTTAAGTACTTTTGTCCCAACATTCCTTCAATAATAAACATGATATGTTATAAAGCTATATTATTTTAAGAGGCATCTATAAAAATCCTTCAATATGATTAATTATGAACCTAATTATTTTCAGGATATTCTATTATTTATTTAATGTTATTATTTTATGGGTATTAAGATTCAATATAAATAAAGTGGTAAGTGTTTAATGTTACAATTTCATCCTTTATTGAGATTATTTATGATTAAGACTCAATTGATGAAATATCATGATCCAAATATCATGAATTATTAGAAATTTTTATGTCATTTGGTTTTTATTTATATCTTAAGATACTGGTACCATTTTCAAATTATTATTAGAAAATATAATTATGAATTTTTATACTAAAATCTGACTTTATTTCTCTGTACAATCAGAAATCTTATTTATTCAAAACCCATGTTTTCTAAAAATGTATTTAAAGTGTTTTAAAAATAAATTGTAATATCAATTTCATGTAATAGTTTTTTTAAAATGTGTTATGACTTAAAAATTGATAAAAATACTTTCAATGTTTTCTTCATATGCATTCATGGTTATTTTTGAAGAAAATGGTTTTCAAAAATATTGATATAAATTTTTTTTCAAGTGGAAAGGATATTCCCCTCAATAAATTTTTTTAAAAGTCCTTACATTACTTATTATATGTAATACTTTATATCATTTATTCTTTAATGCCGATATGATCCAAGGAAACCATTCTCATTGTTTTATTAACTGGTTTATGTTTATGATGACGAGTTTCTTATGTAACTCATTTCTCTTATAGGGGTTATACCATGATGAAAACCATACAAAACCCAATTCCTTATGTAGGATATTATATGATAAATAGTAATTAAAATAATCTATTTTCCACATGTTATTATAGGATTATGTGTTTATAATACTAATTTCATTTCATTTTTTATTATATTATTATTGTTAATGATATTTTTGACCACATATGTATGATTTCATTATGTTTTGGGTGGGTTTTATATCACCCTTCAATGCACTAGGTGAAAAAGGAAAACTCCTGAGAATATATTTAATGCATTAATTGGATTACATGTTCACAATTTTATGAGTGATCCTTTTTATTTTTTCACAATGTTATGTGGGAAGCTAATTACATGTTCAAAAGCTAATATGTGATCCTTATTACATGCTCACAATGTTTTGGATAAACTAGATTATATTTTCACAATGTTATGAAAAAAAATTATTACATATTCACAATATTATGCATGAATCTGATTACATGTTCATAATTTTATGTGCGTACCTGATTACCCTTTCCCAATGTTATGCATGAAACTGATTACATGTTCAAAATGTTATGTGTAAAGCCAATTAAATGTTCAAAATGTTTTGTTTGGCCCAGATCACATGTTCAAAAAAAATTTCATGAAGTTGATGACATGTTCACAATGATATGTGTAGACATATCTTTCATGTCCATAATTATATGATTGGACATGGTTGTATGTCTGCATTTTCAATTAAGGGCTTCATTTAATGTTCTTAATATAACAAGAGAACTCTTTTTATTTATACATTGTCACAATGTTGTAAGATGATGTATAGGCCACAAGGTTGTGTCTTATGCCAAAGATATGCTCTAATGACTCATGTTATTATTTTTCCTAATGATTAATGTATTATGAACAACCAGTAATTATTCCATTACTAATGATTATGTTCATTGATATGTAGAGTATAATCTACAGACAATATTATCTTGTTATCATACCATTATGTCCACGTTATGCTAACATAAATCCTTTATTTTTACACTTACTGAGAATCTTAGCTCACCACTTAGTATGTTGATATTACTTAGTTATTGAATAATGGTTTAATTTATGATTAATAAAGGGGAATATATTTATGAGAGATGTTGGAGATCATTTAGAAAATTATAATAATGTGTTTAATGTTTTTAAATACACTAAACTCTTAGAGTCCTTTGGAAGGAAATTTTGTAATTTGTTTTATATTTATCAAAAAAGAAGTAATTTACATGTATAATATGCTTGGGTCACTACATACAACCTGAAATAAAAATATTTATTATAAAACAAAAATAAATAATTTAAAATCAGGCATTCATAAAGATAAATTATCTTCAAATTCACTCATACATCAACCCATACAGTTGGGTAACAAGCCCTGTGTCGTCGGACATTTCCCCACTAAAAAATCACATTAACAAAATTATATGAATTATCCATGAACAATAATAGGAAGAAATTTTTAAAAACTTTGGTTTCCATCTTAAGACTTGAAATAATATTCATTTCACCAATAATATTATGTACTTATTGTTTTCCCGCAAAAAAAATTGAAATACACTTATCAATGATAACATTTGAAAATAGTAAATTTAATCAAAAATAAAAGATTAATTTAAACAGTAAGATATTTAAATTTAAACTATGTCATTAATTACTAAGAAAATTAATGTTAGATCTAAAAAGTCTTATGTAAAAAAATTTCAAAATCAATATTATTTTCATGCTTAACTAAAGTAAAAAATGTCTTCTAAAAAATTAAAAATTCATTTTAGATAAATTGTAATGAAAATTAAATATAGCCAAAAATTATCATAAAAATTACATTTTAGTATAAACAAAAAAAATCATGAATAATTTAATGGAACACGTATATGTAATTGAAATTGTTTATAACTATTAGAACATTGATTTAATGAAGAAAATCCATTAAATTATGTAAAATTAAAATAAAATAAAATTAATGAGAAAACATGAAATGGATTGGAGAAATATAATAATTTTATAAAATTAATTATAGAATACATATATATGTATTTTCATACACCACTCAAAATTAAAAATATTGTTCAAATTTCATTAGTCTCAATGAAAGTAAATTAAGACAAGAAATCTCTTACATTGAGTCATGAATACCAAATAAATCTTTTATATTCATGAATAAAAAATGAAAATTAATTATTCAATTAAATAATTATCATTTACATGATTATTCATTTTTATTATTCTTTTATTTAATATATTAACATGTTTTATTTAGTTACAAAATTAGGAAACTTTAAATTGGACATTTGAGGTTGTTTAGTAAATAATCTCCAAACCATATTCTTTGTATTGATCTTAGTCAAAGGGATGAAGGTTTCATAATGCTTAAAATAATAATAATTTCAATATTTTTTTGGTTTCAAATTAAAAATACATTTAACACCATCCAGGTAAGTCATCTATGAATAATGTAACACATCATTCCATAAAGGTGATAGTATGCATGTAAAAATGAGAAACATTTCCATTTTTTCAACAGATAGGAGAAATAATGTTTTTTTATCAATTATCCTTCCAAAAAATAATGATGTTATAAATATTATAATTATTCATTTATCCATCATTTGAACCATACATTTTAATAGGTTATGGATAACTAAACTCTTCATCTATGGAAACGATATTCCACATGCATATGCACACAACATTTCAATTTTCATGGGATGAAAATAATTTAATGAATGGTTGTTCCATCATCAAAATGACATTTAATTATATTAATTTACTTGAGTATTTATATTAATATGGTTATTGTACTCTTACATATGTTTTAATAATAATGAAACTAGAAACCGCTTAGTACGAACATATGCCTCTTCTTTTGATAGTGTCAATTTAAAAACACATTAAGGCTTCAGGCATTCGAATTTCAAGAAGAAAAAATTCTATAGGATGTATATTAGGGTGTTAAGAATTTTTTTGGGATTTTTTTGGTTGATACAGGGTTCTCATTGTTTGCTAATATGCGAGTAGAAGAGATATACATTTATAGGTGAGACGACTGGTATTATTGTAAAATATTCTTAATTTAAAATATTATAAATGTACTAATTATAGTTATATGAAACCAACTAGAAATGTTTCAGATTTTAGGACACAATAGTGTAAGAATCCACTTATTCAATATTAATTATATAATTTTTAGAGATATTTGAATTCTTATCCTTCTGTTTAACTCCATCATTAACAATTTTATCTCTTACCATATTAATTAAATTTTTATATATTAAAAAATTTTCTACGAAAAAATTGAAATTATGTTTCATAAATATCATTAATTTTATGATTCATAATATATTATCCATTTTAAAATATTAAATTTTGGAATGTGGTTTAAATTTCCTATATAATAAAAACACCTACCATAATGAAAACAACTTTTTTCTGAAAAATCATTTTAAATAATAAAAACGATTTTACACAAAAATTATTAATAAAATTTATACCCATGAAATTTATTTGTTTATTAATAAAAATTGTAAATTATATGAATTAAAAAATAAATATCAAGAAAACATCATCTTTACAAATATTTAATTTTATAATTGTGTCAAAATAGATCTTATATTAGTATAAAATATTACTATGGAATCAAAATTCCAAATATAGGTTTCTAAATTTTTAAAAAAATATATAAGTAATTTATTTAAATTATTAGATAAATATTATCCATAGAAAAATGTTTTTACAAACAAAAATTCACTCGTATATCTTAAAAATCTAAAAAAATTATTATATTTTATTTATTAGTATATTTCAATATTCACCAAATAATATACCATTTCCTAAAAACCCCATTACATAACCATAATCTTATTTCATCATGATGAATCCATAAATAAATTAATTTTTTATGATTTGTAATTCTATTATTCATAGCATTATGTTTGAGATGAAAATTAATAATATAAAGAAAAACATTTTTTAATGAAATTTCCTTTTAAAGTTTAAGTTTTCATTATATTATTTCATATCATTTTATAATTAAATAAATTTTATTATGTTATTTGAAACATTAAAATATAATACATAAAAATAATGAATGTTTTAAAAATTTCACATTAATTTATAAGGTCAGACTATAAAACTGTTTAAAAATAGTTCTTTGATTAAAACCTATTTTAACAATAATTCATATAAAATATTTATCTTTAGATTTTATTTTAGTTTTAAATTATTATATTATTTTAATAAAATATATAACATATTATTATTAAACATTTCATAATAATTTTAATATATTGTTTCACATGTCATTTTATTTTTGTGTTACATGTAACATAATCTATTGAATATGGTATTATTTAATGGAATATACATTCTTAAAGAATAGTCTGTTATATTAATAGCATTGATTCACTATGAGAAATTCCATCTATACCAATGCATATATCCCAACGGTTTGTTGAAAATCATTGTTATAGGAAACTTTTGAGTGTCTTACCCCAATGGTTTTCCAAACCATTTAGATAGCCCTTGGTAGATATAGTTTTCCCAACAGTTTGAAAAAAACCGTTGGGAATGGTGATATATTTGCCAACTGTTTTTTAAAACCATTGGGATAGAATTCCACAAATACAACCCCCAATTTAGATTAGGATCCTCTTAGATTGTGCCCTAAACGAGAGCTCTCATTATGCCAGTTTGCAAACCCTTATTCCGAGAAACCAATTGTTTGTTCTTACATATCAAATCTGTATGTTATAATCGATTTATGTGTTATACATCCATTTATTCTAATCATTATTCTGATTTCCTTGAAGAAAAGGTTGTATTTTGTTTTTTGTGTTTGATTATCCGTAAAGGACAGCTCCCCTATTCATTGTGAACCATTCTTCCCAACCTGTCATAAAACCCTGATTCAAGTAAGTGTTTGTTCTTCCTCGTCATATAGATCCACATGTCATGTTCTTTTTAGGTGTTTTATTGAGACCCTTTTGATGTGAAATGGGAGGGGGGTTGTGCAATGGGAGGGGTTGGCTATGAGGGAAGGTTGTTTAGTGGGAGGGGGCTGTAGGGGGGGTTGTGCACTAGGGGGGAGGTTGTGGGGGGGGGGGTGCAGTTGGAATGGGGGTGTAGTGGGAGGGTGTTGGTTTAGCTATAGGGGGGCTGTGTAGTGGGAGGGTGGGGGCTGTGTAGTGGGAGGGGGCTTCAGGGGGTTGTAGGGGGTGTGAAGTTGGAGTGGGGGGGGGGGCTGTGCAGTAGGATGGGGTAGTCTGTAGATGGGATGTGCAGTGGGGGGATATAGGGGGGTGGATGTGCAGGGTGGGGCTGTAAGGGGTTAAGGGGGATGTGCAATGTGGGGGGTGGGGCTTTAGGGGGAGGTGATGGAGGGGGACTGTAGGGGGGTGGATGTGTAGTGGGAGGGGTTGGCTATGGTGGGGATGTTGGGGTGGTGCAGTGGGAGTTGGTGGGGGGCGGGATGTAGATGGGGATAATTAGGGTGGGGTTACAGGGGGTGAGGGGTTGTGGGGGGTTGGGGGTGGGGACTGTAGGAGGGAGGTGGTGGGGAGGGGGGATGTGCCATGGGAGGGGGGTTGTCGGGAGGGGGGCTGCGGTGTGGGAGGGGTGGCTATGGGTGTGTAGTGGGAGGTGTGGGCTATAGGGGTGTGTGCAGTGGGATTGGGGGATGTATAGTGGGAGGGGTGTTGGCTTTGGGGGGGATGTAGGTGGGTGGATGTGCAGGGTGGGGGTTGTAGGGGGTGAGCGGGGTTGTTCAGTGTGGAGGGTGGGGGATGCAGGTGGAAGCTGGGGGAGGGGGGCTCGGGGGGGGGGGGGGGGGTCGCTAGGAGGGGGATCACACACCAGTATTGATTAACATCACCCATTTTCACATGAGCCTTTCCCAAAACATACCCCTGGAAACAAAGACGGACAAAAGGAAGGCATAACAATAGACTACAACTAAACCATGCCACCATACATGCATTTCTAGAACCTACACCATCCAGAGTATCTTAGACACCTTCCAACATACCCTCTGAGAAACCCTCCAATCCAATAGCCAGAACCCTCACCCAGGGCTAAAAAACAAGTATCGCACACCCTCCAAACCTATTATCACCACAACCCAGCCATAAGAATACCCCTAGAACTAGAAACAACACCACCATATAACAAAATAATGACAAATAAAAAAACCACAAGAGAATGGAACCAACAAGTAGATACCCACAGAAAATCATGTATCCTAACCACCATACAAATAACAAACATCATACTAGAACACATGTCAGTCCAGTACGCAGCAGAATTAGCATCCATGCCTAAGAATAGAACGTAAAAGGTAACAAATTCAAACCAACTCCTGATAAACCTAATTATTAGGGACAACCCATCATATAAATTTCATAGAATCCTTAAACAATATCCTTCATGGTCACAAAAATAAAGGATCTCTAGCCTGATATCCATGAGATTAGTAGAAACATCAATTGGTGGATTCCATGATCCATTAGATCTAATTTCCACAATTTATGGAGACATGGATATCCTTGAATCATATATTATGTTGTAATCATTAGAGAATATCATAGGTCCCCTTGGAATCCAAGAATCAAAACATAATAAAATAAAAGATACATTCCTTACCAAAATGGAGATGGTCTCTATGAATATTTCAAAGCCCCCACATTTTCCTCACTGTCCATGAAAAATTCCATGGGACTTTTCCACCAAAAACATGGAACGACCAAGAAGGAAAATGTGATCCTAGTCAACAAAAAATGAAAAAATAGGATTAAAATGATCCCAAACATTTTTAACCATTGAAGACATATTCCATTGCTCATCCCACTAAATACATAAGCATCCCTCCTCCTTAGTATAATTCATCAATTCCAAATCCACTTTATCCCCAGAAGTAAAAGGATAATGGAATTTTGAAAGAATTATCTAATTAATGGATTTAATTTACTTAACCAGTTTATTTGGTCTCATGATGTGATGCCACCAATAAGCTTTCATCCTATGTAAAATAGATCGAAAAAGTTGTCATAGTCCAGCAAAGGAAAAAAATTATTTGACCAAACATAAATTCGTCTAAAAATTCTCTCCTTAAAAACCATACAGTCTATAGATATAAGCTTAGAAGTAATCTGGGTAACCCCTAGGTAGGAAAGAGTAAGAGATCTACCCTTAATAACCATATCATCATCAAAACTATCCCAGACATTAGAATAAATTCCATTCAAGGACATCATGGCTTTTGAATGATTAATAGTATATCCAGAAAAGGAAGGCAATAAGTCTATGTAATATTACAATACTGATAAATTATATATATTTCCAAATGAGACGAATATAATATCATTCACAAAACAAATATGGGATATGGAAGTCTTACCACAACCCTAATAGAACTTGAATCAGCATCAAACTGAAATTTGTGACTTCAGAATGTGAAAAACGTCATGTATGAAAATCATAGAAAATGAGAGGAGATAGAGCTTCCCCTTTCCTCAAAAATCTCATCCCTTGTAAATAACCTTGAATAAAACCATTTATATTCACATAGATCATTAGAGAGGAGACAAATCTTTTAATCTAGGAGGAGGATGTGGCTTGAAAACCAATAAGGTCTAAATCATTCTACATGAACTCCCATATATTTCTAATGACTCCAAGATATAGAAGGAAAATAATGGAATCCCTAACTAGGGACATCCGGCCCACCCTCTGGACACACCAACCCTCCTGGACATCCCCCCACCCCTTGGACAGCCAGCCCAACCGCTGGACAACCTCGTCCCCCCTGGACACAGCCTACCCCCTGTGGACACCCCTACCCCCTGTGGATAACCTTCCCAACCCCTGGACACCCCCTACACCCCATGGACAGCCCGCCCACCCCCAGGATAGCCCCCCATCCCCCACCCCCTTGGACACTCGGCCCACCCCTTGGACACCCCGACCCCCTAGATAGCCCCACCACCCCGGTGGACCCCCCCCCCCCCCCCCCCCCCCGGACAGCCCCGCCAGCCCTGTGGACAGCCCCTACACCCTAGACAACCCCCCAACTTTGTGTACAGCCCGCCCACCCCCTGGACGCCCACTACCCCCCAGGACAGGCCTACCACCCCCTGTGGACCACACACCCTCCCACCTGGAAAACCCCGCCACCCCCTTCGACAGCCCGCCCACCCCCTGGATAGCCTGCCCAACCCTGTGGACAACCCACCCACCCCCGTGGACACCCCTACCCACCTAGACAACCCTTCTACCCCCATTGACACCCCATACCCCCTGGATAGTCACCCACCCCCGTGGACAGCCTGCCCACCCCCCCCGTGGACAGCCCGCCCACCCCTGGACAGCCCGCCCATCCCCCAGGATAGTCCCCAACTCGCTAGACACCCCCACCCACCCCCCATGGACACCCCCACCCACCGTGGACACGTTGCCCGCCCCCCTGCACACCTTGTACCACGTAAATATCCCCCCACCCTCGTGGAAATCCTACCCATCCCCTGAACAACCCCTACACCCATAGACAAGCCCACCACCCCCCATGGACAGCTCTCCCACACCCTAGACACCCCATACCCCCTGGACAGCCCCACCACCCCTGTGGATAGCCCCGCTCACCCCTGGACAGCCCCCCACCCTCGTGGATGACCTGCCTGCCCCCTTTGATGCCCCTACCCTTGTGGACAGGCCTGCCACCCCCATGGACAACTTGCCCACCCCCTTGACACCATGTACCCCCTAGAGAGCCCCACCACCCCCATGGACAGCCCGCCCACCCCCTGGACACCCCATACCCCCTGGAGAGACCCCGCCACCCCCGTGGACATCCCAACCACCCCGTAAGACACCTCGTACCACCTAGAACCCCCCCCCCCCACCCCATGGATAGCCCACCCACCCCACACGCCACATAGACCCCCATCCCACAGAAACCCCCACCCCCTGAACACCCCCGACCGCCTTTGACAGCCCCCACCCCCAGGATGCCCCCCACCCCCATGGACACCCCCACCCACCACACCACCCCGTTGGACACCACCCACACCCCGTGGACCACCCACCCACCCCCTTGGACACACCTACCCCCCTGGACAGCACCGCCACCCCTATGGACAGTCTGCCCACCCCCTAGATAGCCCACCCACCCCCGTGGACACCCCACCCACCCCCGTGGACACCCCTACCCCCCTGGACAGCCCCGCCACCCTCGTGGACATCCCCACCCCAAGATATCCCCCACCCCGTGGACACCCCTCCCATCCCCTAGACACCCCATACCCCCTGGATAGCCATGCCACCCCTTTGAATATCCCACCCACCCCCTGGACACCTCGTACCCCATGGACAGCCCCTACCCCTGTTGAAATCCTACCCACCCCCTAGACACCCCCACCCCATTGGAAATTTTATTTTAATTTCATTTTCTAATATGGAATTTAATTCTATTCAATCCTACAAAACCAACATTTCTAACTTGGTGAACATTTCAATGCTTCAATTGTGATTTTAATGAAATTTGGATGACTCTAAGACCACTCTTTAACATTTTACCAGGTGATGAACATGATGGATTGTATTCTTCTGAAAAACATGTATTGAAACCTGCATCATCTACCTGGGCTAAAGAAATTAAATTTTTCCTTAATTTTGACAATTTCATTACCACTTATGAATCTTGTAGAAACAATGTTCCATGATTTTAATAGACTGGTGACACTTAGTAAATAACTATCCTACTAAAAATGAAATTTCTTTATTATATATTGTATGATTTATTGACTTCATTATATATTTGTTCAAGCTCACCTTAAACAATGGTTAGTTAAATTATCCACGAATCCCCTTTTCCCCCTTATTTATTTAGTTTTTTTTGTTACAAATTAGTTATCCTTTTCTATTTACATCCATATTTGTTTTCAAATTCAAGAAAATGAAACCAATTGAAGAGTGGTGATGAAAATAGATTATGGGAAACAATCGTCGCATGACTGAGCTGAGCATTCAACCACTAGTGCCTACTGTGAGTATTTTATTTCATATATATATTTGAATAATATATAATTTCACATGATAAATTTGTTTTAAATTTTTTTACAGGATCCATCTATTAGGTGACAATTAGTCGAGGAGAATCCTTGTAGTGGTCCTAGTACTCAGGGTGTTCGTACGAGGGGGTGGTATGAGAGCTAGATGATCTGGTTGGCATTCCCGGTTAGACACTACCCCTCTCACTGACATACCATCCATCCCACATGTTGTTACTGGTGTATCTTTTGATACCAACAGGATATTTAGCCTCCCATTTCTTCACCTCCCTTTACATATGAGCCTCCTCACCTGCCTCTACCAAATCTGATAATGATTCCCACTCTCCATCCAACATTCTGCCAGCCATCCCTGTCATCATCTTTTACTGCTACTTCCTTCTGTTTGGGCTTTTATATTCCATCTTCTTCGACTCCTGCTCTGTTAGAGTTTGTTCCTACGAAGCATACATTGGGACACACTCCACCTCTAAAGGGTGTTTCTTCAGTTTCTCTAGATATAGAAGCACCCATTTATTAGACTACTGCAAGTATACTTATACAACCCTAAAGAAATTTTACACCATTATTTCTTTTCATTGTAACATGTGTTGATAAAATACTTGTCTTTCTTTTATAATAGATACATCTATTGATAGGACCCGGGTGTGGGGGAGTACACTCATGTTGTACTGTGGAATGGACAGATGCAGTTTATGGTGGAATACAGTGAAGATAGTCAGATTATTGAAAAATTTGGGCTGCAATGTCAGTGTTTTTTTTGCGACGCTTGCCAAATACTCTGACATCATTCTTGTCAACCCACCCTCATGGAGACAAAATCAAAATGAAGTCAGGGATAAAGCTTGGGTAGAGATATTGGTAAAAAATTAATTGTATTTAATGAAATATATTATTTTTTTGTATTTATATGAATAAATATTTTTGTGTCAGCTACGTTTTAATTTCTCTGATGGTAAGGGTGTTGGACCAGCACGTTAAAAGGATTTAGGCAAGATTTGAAGTGCTTATAAGCATGAGTTGTACATTGGATGACATGCTAGAGTGGGAACCGAGTTAGAGGTGGTCTTTGTCATGGATGATTGTCCATTAGAATAGTATCGACTGATTATTACTCATTGGATAACTAGCCAATTTAAAGTATTAATCACATTAGAGGTATTTAAATAAAAAATTTCATGTTTTTAGTTATTTCTGTTTATTGAATTTTATTTATGTTTCATCTGGAAGAAATAAAAAAATCATTGATGCTAAAAAATATGTCCACACATTGGGACGTACTATGATTCTATATCAAGAGAGGCAGCAGGTATGATAGTTTATAATATTTCTTTACGACTTGCACACTCTATTGCCTCCTATATAATTTATTTGATTGTTAAATATTTTATATAATTTAATTGTGAAATTAATTGTTGGTTTCTAATTTTTAATTATGGTACCCTATATTCAATGTCATTGTATATGCATAAATTGAATATAGATGTGCATGTGACTTCAGAAAAACTGTTTTTCTCGAGTAGAAAGAAGACAGATGGACGTGTGGTTAATGAACCGACTTAGTAGCAGATTTTATGTTTTACATTATAGATTAAAAGTTTTAATCTCTATTTTGTAACTTAATAATCTATTTATATTTGTAATCAGCTGCATTAGAGGCCCTTGATGCCAAAGAACCTGACAATTTTGGGCAAAAAGATCACATACATCAGGTGTTGGTAGATGAGCACCCTAGTAGAGTACGCAGTCGACCTGGGAAGAGTATAGATCTGATGAGTTATTGGACCTCCTAATGTATGAGTTGTAGTGCCACGGAGTTGCAACAAGTTACGGAAGAAGTAGAAAAGGATGAAAAAGGGCTATAGAGATGGTAGAATAGTCTTCTCGGGCAAACACTGCATTTATGAAACTAATGGATGTTTTACGTCCAACACTTCCAACAGAGGCCAACACTACTTGTGATTAATATATGACATCGATGAATTCTATATATGGTGTAGCGGGTGGAAGTTCTAGTGGTGGTCAAGTCGATGGTGAGGAGGAGGCCGAGGAGGAGGGAAAAGAGGAGGCCATGGCAGAGTAGGACGGATATAAGGAGGTCGCGGAAGAGGAGGAGAGCAATGTGGAGGCCGAGGATGAGTGTGAGGGAGAGGAGGAGGGCGTTGAGGTGGGCGGGGATGATGATGGGGACAACGATGATGATGAGGGTGATGGTGATGATATTGATGGTGATGAGGGATAAATTGATCTGTTACCTTTTTGATGGATATTACTGACCTTTGATGATTTTTTATTCGTTCTGCCTGAATATGTATGATTAGGTAGGTCAAATTATATTTATTTTTCATCTATAAATAATAAAACTTGACTTGATGATTTGTTGCGACTGATTCACCCCTCCCCTAAACAGCCCCCCTTGACACCAAGTACCCCCTTGTACAGCCTTCCCACCCCCCTGGACAGCCCCTCCACTATGGACAGCACCCCCCCACCCCCTCAACACCCCATACCCCCTGGACAGCCCCGATCACCCCTGTGGACAGCCTGTCCACCCCCATGAACAACCCCTACCACTCTGGACAGTCTGTCAACCCCAATGGACAGCCCTCCCACCCCCTAGATAGCCCACCCACCCTCATGGACTGCCTGCCCACCCCCTGGACACCCCCTACCCCCCGTGGACAGCCCCTCACCCCCATTGAAAGCCCTCTCACCCCCTGGACACCACTAAACCATCGTGGACAGCCCACCCACCCCTGGACACCCCTACCCCTCAGGATAGCCCGACCACCCCCGTGGACAGCACACCCACCGCTTGGATAGCCCCTCCCCTCATGGATAGCCCCCACCCCCGTGGACAGCCCGCCCAACCACCTGGACACCACATACCCCTTGGACAGCCCAACCACCCCTGTGGACAGCCTTTCCACCCCCTAGACACCCCGTACCCCCTGGACAGCCCCGCCCACCCCCGTGGACACCCCCCCACCCCCAACCACCCCCTGGACACCCCCTACCCTCTGGATAGCCCCGCCAACCCCATGGACCACCCTCCACCCCCGTGGATAGCCCGCCACCCCCCTGGACATCCCCCACCCCCATGGATAGATCCACCCTCATGGACAGCCCTGGACACCACCCCACCCCATGGACACCCCCCACCACCCTAGACACCCACACCCCCTTGGACAGCACCCCACCCCCCATGGACACCACCCCACCCATCATGACACCGCCATGAACACCACCCCACCCCCAGGACACCCCCATAGACCCCCCTCAGAACCCCCACCCCCAAGACACCCCCATGGACAACCCCCCATCCCCCTGGACACCCCGTACCCCCCTAGACATCACCACTGACACCCCTGGACACCTCTTACCCATGGAAAGCCCCACCAACCCCCTGGACTGCCCCTCCCACCCCCTGGAAAGCCCCTCCCACCCCCATGAATAGCCCTTCCCACCCCCGTGGAAAGCCCCACATACCCCCTAGATAGCACCCACCTGTGGATAGCCTTCCCACCCCCCAGGACACCCCTACCCCCCGTGGACAGCCCGCCCACCCCCTTGGACACCCTGTACCCCCTAGATAGCCCTACCCACCCTCGTGGATACCCCCTACCCCCTGGATAGCCTACACCCTCATAGAAGGCCCCTCCAACAGACCTGGACACACCCTACCCCCTGGATAGCCCCCCCCCCCCCAACCCCCTAGACACCACACCACCCCCCATGGACACCACCCCACCCCTTGGACACCCCTGGAAATCCCCCCGGACACCATGCCACCTCTTAGACACCCCCATGGATAGCCCCCCCTGGACACCCTCATCCCCCCAAACACCCCCAACCCCCGAGACACCCCTACCCCCCTTGAACAGCCACCCCAAACCCCTGAACAGCCCCCACAACCCCCAGAATTAAGAATTGAATTCTTTATATATTTAATTAACTTATGAATTATGTGTTAATGGTGTAAAGGTATACTTTTTGTATGTGTATACATGTTGTAATTACCTTATTAATTACGTCTTAATTTTGTAAATTGTGTATGAAACTCTAACTATGATGGGATCTCTGTAATGTGAGTGTCCTCTTACCATTATGAGATATCTCCACCAAAAAAATGAAATGTGTTAATTGGAAAAGTGGTTGTCTTGTGAAAATTGGAAAACTTTGTTAGTGGTACATGTCATGGTTGGAAGAGTCTAATGATTTTTATGGGATATTGCAGGTGTTTTTTTGTTCTATTTTAAGTGAAAATTGTTCTATTTTAAGTGTTATTTCCAGCTGTGTTTGCAGTTGTATGCAATCGAGGGAATGTGTGGTTGCTGAAAAAACACTATACTAATGGTTTTAAACCATTGGTAAAGTGTTTTTTGGAGAATAATTTAACCAAAAAGTTTGAATAAACTATTGGTAATACACTATATCCACAGTTTTGAACCGTTGGTATAGTGTACTTCCATAATATTTTTACCAACAGTTTTAAGAAACCGTTGCCTATACAATATAACAACTGTTTCAGACCGTTGGTAAAGTACATGTAATCTATATATCCTAACGGTTTTTCAACCATTAGTATAAACATATACCAACGGTTTCTATAAAAATGTTGGCAAAGTGAAGCTTACAGTGCGATATACCAACAGTTAGAGAAAAACTATTAGAATTGTCCTTTTGCAATGGCTTACTATCCAATGGTTTGAAAACCTTTTTGTATATATAATACCAATTCTTCTACTACCTATACCAACGGTTTCAAACCATTGGTATATATTGTATTTCCTGTAGTGATTTACCATCCTATAGAATAAAAAATGTATGATTTAAAATATTTAATATAATATCTCTAAAAATTTCTCTTCATCCCTCCCTATTTTCTTTCATTAAAAATCACATTTAAAAATATAAGAATCTCAACATTAATATCCCCTTAAAAACATTCATTAATCTTTGATGAATTCAAATTACAAACGCACTAACATGGAACTATTTTTTGGATTACTATCCTACATCATATAGAAACCATATAATTTATCATAATTACCAATAATTTGGTACTTTAAAATCATATTAAATAACAACTCATTCAAATAACTATTATGTTTCATGAAAAAAACAATACATGTGAATCATATGATTTGAATTTCTTCAGATTATTCTTCCAAGTAATCAAATAATCGACCCTTTTTCCAGAATCTAATTTTTTGATCCTTATACATTATTAAGCCATAATATTTTATAATATATTAATATTTTGGTAAATTGTATTTCTTTGATAGCTTTCATTAAACATAACATTGAGTTTAAATGGACGGTGATTTCATTATGATATATTATTATTTAATGTTATAATTATTAACTAGAAATTGGATTGTGTAGTATGAATAACAGTAACTAAATTATTAAAAATTATATATTAAATATTAATAAAGTAAATTAAGAGGTAATAAATAGGCTATAAATGAAATTAAAATGGTGGAAAAAAAGATATTCATTTCTCAAAAACTACTTGTATGTCGAAATTTTTTGTATTGTAATATATTTGATTAATACCAATACACAAATTATTTTAATTAAATATATTTATATATAATATTTTAAATAAAGTATTTTAGTATTCAATTAATATATTTTTTCTTGGAATGTAAACATGCAATGCTTTCTTTTATGATAAAATTTTCATTTTTCATAATATTATTCTCTTTCTATTTTTCCACATAATATAAAATTTATTTATAAAACATATGGGAAATTAATATTTTGAAATGGATTAAATATTATAAATTTAAATAATTAATAATATTTAACTAGTTCAAATTAATATTTGGTCATTATGAAAAGTAATTAAAGTAAAAAATCTATTCTAATCTAAAGGTTAAATGGGATTAACGATGGATTACACTTAAAAGACATGGGTTTAAGTGACATAAAGAATCCTATAAAACCAATTAGATTAATATATTTCATTTTTATATCATACTATATTGAATCATTTTTCATTTTTGATCCACTTTCTCATGAGAGTGAATTTATTATATTTAAATATTCTTAATAATTACATTTGTGCCACTCCCCTCACTAATAAAATAGTACCCAATATCTTATCATATCGACAAAAAATAAACACATTATGTTGAAAAAAATCAACCAAAATCTCTCATTAGCTTATTTATACATGTCCTAGAGGTGATTATATTCTTACAATACCATCCATACTATCCATCAGTTGATATTCAACGAAGGTTTCTCAAAGAAGAGGTATATCTTCTTATTTATCTTTTCTTAGGTTAATTCTTCTTCTTCTTCTTCTTAATCATATAATTGTTTTTTATACATTGTTATATAATGAATAAAATATTTTAAATATAATTATATGTTATTATTATTATTTTCCAACAATTTTTCTACTTATTTCAATCAAATTGGAAATGAAATTGTCACTCATGTGTACGTGTGACCTACCGCCTTCATGTGGCGATATGATTCGTTTTCCATTACCATGTTTCATTATTAGTTATTATAAAATATTTATTATTTCTTTATAATATTAACTAAATAAATATGATTTTGGGCTTTTAATATGCTATCTTCCTTGTTATATTACAATCTTCTATTAAATGATATCGTCTCTCAAGCATCTCTGTGGTCTACCACCTCTATAAAGTGATGTAATTTTATTTTTATTTAATTATTAAATGGAATCTAATAAGAATTGGGTTAATTTTTATATATGAAAATTATTTTAAAATAATGAGTTTATAATGATGAATTATAATTTTCATTTCATTCATTCCATCTATCAAAAAGTGGAGACATCAGTCATGTCTCCATATAGACTACTGCCTCCACAAAGTGATGTAATTTAATTTCCATAACCTGTATATGTGGATGGTTATAAAAGTGTGTATAATGAATAAATATGATAATTCTGTAATGATTAATATTTTTATGATTATTAAACCATTACAAAAGGTGTAATTATTGAATCCATTTAATCAAAACAAGTAGGAAATAAGAACCTTTTTTTCAAAAGAATATTCATTTTAAGAAATAAATATTAATAAATTGATAATTTTAAATTATGAAGGAAATATAATTAATAATTTATTTATTAATTTGGTTCTTGAATAGATTTAAAATAAATATATATTTATTGTAAATGATGTTGCAATGTGTATAAAATAATACTATTATTGAGGTAGGGGATTTACATTACATATTCATTTCTTTTCTGGATTGTCTATGAAAAAATTATATTGAGGGAAATAATATAAATACTATAACATAGTCCATGTGTATTTTATTTTCCTCTATTTATTACTATATTTTTCCTGTAATTGTACAATTATCATTCTTTGGGCAATTGATGTGATCATTAAAATTTTTTTAAGAAAAACTGTCATTATTTTATTTTTATTCGATGATCTTTCCCCTTATATTAGTATTCTCTTTTACATGTTATCCTGAATGTTTTTACAATTATCCAATTATTTATTAAAGTAATTTTTTTAATTTATATAAAAAGGATAAAATTTATCTTCTTGTAAATTTCACAATGAATTACATTATACCAAATATTTGACATGAATCACAAATATAATATGAAACAATTAAATGGATTTTCTTGTTATCCTGAAAATACATTTATTTGACTCAACCATTATGTGGTTCCATTGCTCTCTTAAATGATTTTATTAATATTTTGGAAACATTTTTCCATTTTAAATAAATAATTTCAACTAGAAAATGGTATTTTCCACACAAAAATGTTCTCGTAATATTTTAAATATATTTTAATCAATAAAAACCCATTAATGTTTTTATGATTCCCATATTATATAATTCAATGATACCATATTTACTCTTTTTTAATATTGTGTTTTATTATAATGATAAAATATCAATGAAGCATGTTTTCTTACCCATGGGATCGGGTATGATAGTTGATAAATGTTTTCATTACTTGTGGAATATTCATGAATGAATTATGATTATGTGCTAGTTAGGTCCATTAGATCAATATAATGAATTGTGTAATTTGATATAGATATCTCATTATATGATTATGATAAGTATGAACATGATTTCAAATATCTATGTTTACATTTTCATGTGTGATTATTATTGTTTCTTTCTATGATTAAAAGATTATGTGTGTACATGATTTAGAATGTATATATTCACATTATGTTGAATGATTATTATCTCATATAGGTATAGTATCATGATTTTCCATAGAAATGACTACAAATAGATATGTGTTGTTTTCGAGGGCAATATAAGCATCCTTTCAAGGCATGGATGACTATGAATTTAGTCTTAAATCACATGGTATGGTTTCCATACATAAATAAATAATCATGTCTATTAAAAATAGTATATTAAATAAAAAATAATATAACTCTCGAACTAAAAGGGAAGGATATTCACATGTAATATATATTTAATTTATAATCTTATATAGAATCACCTAGACTCCTAATTATATTAAATTGACGATTCAATGTAAGAGATATTTTTTAACCATCATTTTATTATAGGATCCTAGTTCCTAAATATTCTTGTAGTGATCCAAAGGCTTACCACAATCTCTGAATGATTTCGTACAATCATTGGGTGCTAGCATATAAACTTATAAGAAGTTGTTTTATTTGTGGTTTATCGTAGAAAAATTCTTCTTGAGAGAGGATGCACCCATGATATCTTCTCATTAGCATGAAGAGGATGTTATGAGTGTACTCTAGATCTCTTGATATATCCTGGGGAATTTAGATATTCTGTCTCTATCCCATGAGGACACAAAATTCTTGATATGTAATGTTACATTATTATACATAGAAAAATATATATCAAGATATTGAACAATATTAATTTACATATTTATTATTCCAGGTCTATGGTTTGAAAATTGTTCACCACACCCTATACATATTTATAATTCATAGTTTACCCAAATGTCTAATAATAATATTATTATTATTAATATTATTAATTACATGAAATGTCAATCATCTTTAATAATTTTTAATTAAATATGTATTATATTATTTCAAATTGGACCATTAAGTTCAGTCTGCATTCCCTCATCTATATTTACCGATCCCCTAATAATAAAAATTTAATAAATAAATGAAAAAAACAATCTATGAAAAATATAACAAATATTAAATTTTATAAATAAAGAAATTTATATTTACTATTATTGTTTAACACACTTATTCATTCAAATAACATGTTATTAAATTTTGCGAATAAATCAAAACTGAATAAATGTTATTAATTGTAATATGTAAAAGTGAATATTTAAATTTTATAAAAATTAAAGATACACTAATTATTCGACCCTCTATGCCTCTTCCATAATAAAATTATCCATAAAAACTCAAGGCCAAAGTTAGATTCTAAAAGACCTTCCAAGGAATAGATAGGGAAAGATGTTCCTGTCATAACAACATCCATCCTCTTACAAATATTTACCATATAATATAATCCTTTATCATGATATCCTAAATCAAAAAGGATGCATGTTCGTTCTATCAAACTATTTTCTCGATGCTTGTATCATCGAAATTCAAGAAATAAGAATTACCATCAAGCGCCATATATATAGATTTTTTCTCACGGTTTTATTACCTTAAATGGATCTAATATATTAAATTTTTTTCTCAGACAAAAGGGATAAATCCTTTCACGAATTATTAAATGACGTTATATCATTTGTGACACAGCCAATGTATCCTACAACACCACAAAGATATTTTGTCATAGTTTTCGTCCATACATTATCATGTCTGAGTCATGATATCAATTAATGATAATTTTAATATATGAGGATTAATATAAAATTTTATAGACAATATCATTTAATGACATGTAGAAATTTTGATTTCCTATTAATGGGTATGTCATCATATCCTCTTATCGTGGGTATTACCATAGGAGAAAAGAATAAAAATGTGTACCACTTTCTTATAATCCTTAAAACTATAAAATAATTTATTCTCTATGTCTCATCAATCAATATCATCTATCCATAGAAAGAGATCAAGAATAATGTAATAGAACCTAGAGGTTCACATTATAAAATTGAAAACTATATTTTTTCATGTGAAATATATTATTATAATATTATCACATTCATAAATCATCATGAATTATAATCAATATATTATAAGAAAAAATTTATTAAGATGAATGTGTAATCAAGGACTAAACAATTTGGTTCAAGGGAACCGACTCTTGCTGAATCCCACATGAACTAATTCTAACTTATAACATCTTTCAGTCCACTAGCTCTCACAAGATAATCTTGATTTTTCTAGGATAATGATTTAATCAAGGGGATTCTATGTTTTCCTCCATGGATAATCTTCTCACCACAACATCACCTCATTTAGAAGAATATCTCACAAGATGAATCTTATAAAGTATGTGATATTTCCATTGGTGTGACATTTATTCTATAGAGTTAGCCACCAATGTAGTATTATCACAATATACCCTGATAGGTTATTTATTTCTCGGCACCAAATTAATCCCTTACACAATGTTGTAAATACCTACATATTATTTGGCTCTATCAGAAGCCATGATGTACTTGGACAGTTCTATAGTATATAGGACAATTGGTTATATTAAACTCTTCTAGATTATAGCTCCATCGTTTAGAAAAAAATATTGACTTTGAATTCAAATCATTATGATATATATAAAAACTGGTATATATATTTTCATGTATGATAGTCTCTTCATATCCTCCCTAATACAGGAACATAACCTTAGTTCCTCTCATATACTTATGGTTATTCTTGACAGTATTCCAATATTCCCCACTAAGATCAGATTGGTATCTTCCAACCATTATCAAAGCATAATAAACATCATTACACATATAGAATAAATCATACAGCTTAACACTTAACCATATGGGATCCTGGTAATATTCCCTCCTTCCTATTGTTTTTAGGACACATTTTCTTAGAATTATGTATGCAATATGGCATTGGAATTTATCCAATCATTTATTACACTATAATAAATGTCTACATTATCTGTTCAATTTATGTACCATGACCTAGTATGAGGAGCCTCTTGGATATATCATGAATGATCTTGATCCCATGAATTTAGTCTTATTCACCAATTTCCATTAAGTAGAAGCACATTCTCCACCTTGAATTAACCTCTTATAAGGAAAATTTATTGGTTCAAATTTGCGTTATGTCATCATCAGATTCTATTATAAATTCAATTATACTGCCTCTATGAATATTGGAAACACATGGATCACATTCATTCTCAATGAAACAAAATAACCTTATGGTTTTATCAAATATAATGTTCCATTTCATAGACTCTTTCATAATTCATAATTAATAGATATAACTTGAATAACACTTTATAATTTTCTAGATTCATGAACCCATCCATTTTGGTCAAAGACAAATCCTCGCGAATGTTTCCATTAAGTAAAGAAATTTTTATAGCCATTTTTCAAATCCCTTATTCATGGTAATAGAATATGGAAAATTTATTTCTAATTGATTTATACAAGGAATATGGATAAATGTTTTATTGTATTCATTTCTTTGATGTTTTCTAAACCCTTTAGCCACTGGTCATTCGTTATGTTTTTTTAATTTACTTTCAATGTCTAGATTTCTTTTGGATACCCATTTAAATACAATAATAATTACATCGACTAACAGATCCATCAAAACCCAAACATTTTTTTGATGCATGGAATCTATTATAATATTCATGTCATGTTTCCACCATGTATCTTCATTTCCCTTTACTACCCCTTTATAGAATATATGATCATCATTGTCTACCTATAATAAGTCAACACCATCACTAACCATAAAAACATATACATATAATTACCTCACAAAAAATTGAACTCATATGTTTTACTTGTGTTTCAGGAACAATATCATCCATGGTGACTAGAATAATCAATTCCATTACCAACTCTTGTAACTTGAGAAACATCTTCATAGATATTAATTTTTCTCAAACTCTTTTCCTTGATGATGTGTTCCATCTAAAGAAATGTGTCATGTCCCACTATAGTAATATTATTATCCAATGTGTTATATAATTAACATCCCTTTTTATCCTTAAGATACACTATAAATATACACCTAATTCCTCATGGTTAATTTTTTTCTTGATCTAGCCATAAATAATTCCAGGAAACCACATGTAAAAACTTATGACAAAATAAGTTTCTTTCCATAACATAACTAGAAATGAATATTGTTTTCTTCTTTAGAACATAATTAGTTTTGTATATATATTGTATTCTATAATGCATATACCCATAAAGAAAATGGAATACTTGCATGACTCATCATTGAACTTATCATGTCCAAAAATATATTATTCCCCACTTCACTTACATATTCCATTGTACTGTATAGTGTGGGGTTATTTGAGATAAAATCTCACACTCCCATAGAATGTTGATAATGTATTGGTTATGATATTCACAATTATTATCCCATCATACATTCTTTATATTATTACCATATTGATTATAAAACTCATTCCTTTACTCCAAGAAATTATCAAAGGTTTCAGAATTATACCCCATTAATTATATATAACCACACATGCTAATGCAATTAGTACATTTAATAAAGTATGAGAATCCACCTCCATCCTCTACTCGAAATGTTCTAAACACAATAGTGTGATCCAAATATTGAAGCTCAATGGCCCATTAAACCTGACCACTAAATGGTGGTTTAGACGTTATAACTTTTATTAAAGTGTGACCTCATTCATATGGATTAAGATAAGAAGAGTCTAAGTAATTTTCTGGATAAATCTTTTCAGATAAATCTGATTTACTTGAAAAAAATAGTGAAAACATAACTAGGTGTTTTATGAATTGTGTATATTTTTTCGTTTATAAATATCCGAAAATATTACTCATTAATGAATTAACCTAAAAATTACCATCAATTCTAAGGATGGGTGAAATTTCGATACTTGTATCCCATTCCTTCTACAAATAAAACTGAAAAAATCTTATTCCTACCATTTCCTTTGGATCTTCTTCCCATTAAAAGGATGGGTCTTGGGAGACATAGACATTGTATGAGTATTTTTTCCCTTTCCCTTTGTATTAATATAATTACTTCCTCTAAGGATAGTGGGTTTGTCACACCCTGTGCCTTTATCAACATGAAGAATATGGTAAAGATGTTATAAATTAACCTTTTCACTGTTTATTATATTATTGTACATAATAAAACTGGATAAGGATTTTTTAGTGAGGATAGAATGATAGTTGTGATCAAATCATCTTGGATTTTAAAGCCCATGATTTGTATACTCTCAATGTCGTCAATCTTCTTGAATACATGTGCTCAAATAACCAATGACTCTCCAATCATGTATGGGAATAATGTATTAGATATATATTGTCTCTTTGATCTCGCCTTCATTTAATTTATATCATTAAGGTGGAAAAAATGATTTTTTAATCCATATACTAGTATTTTTTAAAATATAATTGGATATTGAGGATAAAATGAAACATTGGACAATCATAATGTTATCCACATGATTCAGATTGGGAGAAATATTTTCCACATTAGCCTATTTGGAAATGAACTCATGATGTGGGGTTTCAAACATGTTCAATTTTCATTCACGGTGTATGATTCTGTGAAAACACCAACACCAATCCAACCAATTCACACCATTGAGATAGTTATCATTCACCAGTATAAATTAACAAAATATAGTTTAGGTTATATTGTTATCCATTTCTAAAAAATATGATCATATAATTAGTACATTGTTTTATTACAATAATATATAATTTTTTTTTTAAAATTTAGTTAATATCCCACTATTTTATGAAACATAATTACCCATACCATAATACATTATATTTCTTTTTTCATAGATATTCTAGTGACGAATATCCATATTAAATATATCATAACCCAAAAACAGTCCTAACAAGTTATTTGAATGGATTTACGTATGTGTAACATGGAAAGTACACCAACTCATAGTTTGTTGATATGTTCAGTTCACATCCCAATCCTGAAATACTATTTTAGGGTTTCCTCAACTATTTCCTCTTAGTTGCATGAAAAACTTCTTTGGTATTCAAGCCTAAATGTAATCAATGTTATGTCAACCAAAAACATCAAGCTAAAATTTCCATGATAATTTAAATCACCCCAAATTGGTTTAGCCAAGTACATTGAACTATGAGTTCGAACCAACCTAAAATAGTAGAGGACTATGATGAAATTTTATTTTAATTGGGGGATATTTCTTCTTATATATAAATATCATCTTATCCCTTTACATGACTTGCTCATATTTAGGGTATTTAACATATGTGTATAATAATGTATGCAAAAACATGTATGAATAATCCAATTATATTTATTAGATCTCCCATTTTTATCAATTCATCTATTAGGTGATCTCAAAAAAATCACAAAAATAAATAATTTCCCATGAAACAAATAAAAATTAAATATATGTTTCCCAATCATTATATTTTTATAGTGGATTGTTTATCTATTAGATGATAAACTCACCCTAATCCCTAGGGGAAAACACTAAGGACTATAGATTGGTTCATACTGAAGTATTTCACCTTGGCACTAATACATCACCACAATTGGTTTTACCTCACTTCATTGACTTGAAGCACCTTTAATCACTTGGTAGATCCATATTTAAATAATCATTTTATCACACGAACTGTAGGGGATCCATAATTGGATAAATAGTTTTTACCTTAAAAAAATCACTTGCACACAGTCCCTTACATAATGAGGATGATGATATGATATTCATGACATCAACAATAATTTAACCATAAAAATTTAAAATAACCCAATCACACACAGGGGTTGGTTTAATTTCCAATCCTCTGAACATCAAACAATGAGAAATCATTGATAGTATTATCATTATTTATTTTAATTAATTATTTAATTAAGATAATTCACTACCTATTAATACAATTAATACAATTTATCATAATTCCATCCAACCATCCTTAACTAAACATCATCTAAAATTTAAATAAAAATTAATTTCGTTTGAAATTAATAAAGTACAAATGTATACTTGGAGGTAACCCCATTTATTCTTCAAAATTGTCAAATGAAACATAATTTAATTTAAAATTGTTAATATAATGAAATGGCATGTCTTATTGAATTAAATACCCACCAAAAACATATTATATAGGTTTAAATTATAAATTTAATTTTTTATTCCATCAAAATTTGAAAACATTTCCCACATTATAGTACACAACAAGTACGAAAGTACACTATGTATACTTGTTGCCTTCCCATGTCAGTACCCTATTACTTAATCAATTATTGTTCCCTAAAATGGATGTTTTTAAGGAACATTGTGTGTATTTATCTCTTGATGGAAATATACTGATCGTTATCATTTTTAATCCTTAACAATTTAATGGTTATGTTTTATAGAAAAAAGAAAAGATATGATTATTTAGTATTATTAAATCAAATTGTTTTTAATTAATTGAAAACATAAATACATACAGTAAATCAATGAATAATAAATATTTATAAAGTAAACATTAGAGTGTTATGATATCATATATAGGTTCTGGGAATAATGGATGTGTCCTTGGATGGTATAACTAACTCAGTATTTAGTCTTAAACCATGTGAAATCGTTTTTTGGCATCAATAAAACATCATGTTGAATGAAAATAGTACCATACATTAGAACAATAAAACTACATAACCAAAATCTTGGAATCTTCACCTGAAATTTTAAATTAATTAATCATGACATATAGAATTACCTCAAACTGTAATTCTATCTTCATTGATGATTCAGTTGAATATATCTCCTTAAACCATCATTGTGATGTTGGATCCAAATTAAAATTAATATAGTGGTGATCCGCACATGATCTAGAATATCTGAATGACTCTATAGAACCATAAGGAGATAGAATGAATAACCATGACCACTTTTTTTATCCATGGTTGATCAGTTTAGAAATACCCTCGAGAGAGGATTAAATAACGATGATCCCCCATTGTCTTCAGAGGGGGGGGGGTAAGAGATAACTGTAGATCTATTGATCTATATGTACATATTGGGAGAGTTACACTATATCCAGTCAGCATACAAATTTTTATATATAAAATTGATATTATTATATATGGAATATTATATATCATGATATGGAAAAATATATAATTAGATTTTGATTATGGAAATTTTATGGTTCAAAATTTTCTCACTAAACCCTTTATATAATAATAAATCTATATCATCCCCATGTACAATAATAATAATAATAATAATAATAACATTACATGTTTATTATATTATAGAATATGTAGATTAATACCATTTATATAATTTCCAATAGGATCATTATACTCAAACCACTTTACCTCATCTGCATGTTTTAATCCTTAAATAATGAGTATTTAATAAATAAATGTCACAACATTTTTATAAAATGCATATAAAAACTGTTACATTTGATAAAAATCCAAATAAATATTTATTATTATTCAACTAACTTATTCTTTTGAAAAAATTTAAAATAAATTATTCAAATTTTCTAAACCGAAAAAATATTACTTATTCTAACATATGATATACAATAATAGAATTTTTCCAAGATTATTTATAAGCATAATGTGGGACCCTCTATTCCTATTTTTCTGTGGCATCAGGCATAACTTGTTGATCTCAAAGGTTATTTTCTAGAAATATTTCATGTTACATATAGAAATTTGTTCACATAGCTATGGCATCCAAAATCCTATGATCGTTTACCATGTAATGTATTCCCTTTATTTTGATATCTCAAATAAATATGGTTGAATGTCGGTTCCATCTACATATATTATCAATGTATGTTTCTTTGAGATTTTGGAAATGAACTATCCCATCAATCACTATGACCATGGACTTAATCAAGTGGTTCTATTCTCATTAAATTTCCTAAGAGATTACCATTTTTTAATGAGAATAAAGATATAAATCCTTTCCCAAATTATCCATTATTTCAATATGAATTTTTATGGAACCAATGTATCCTACTTCACCATGAATATATATAGTCAAGTTTATCTTCAGCACATAAATGTTTTCAACTCTTGGTATCCATTAATGATAAACATAATTTATAATGATTAATACACACATGTGTAGATAAAAACATCCAATGAAACATGAAAATACTGATTTCCTATTAATGAATATATTCTCTATAACCTTCTATATTGAAAATTTCCATTGGAGAAAACTATGATTTGGTTTCTCAATTTATAATGATCTTATGACCCCTAATAGCCTTTATTTTCTATGTCCCATCAGACAATATCATTCAGCTATAGAATAATATTAAAGAATAATATCATGGAACCTCTTATTTCTCATTATATCGGGGAAGTGCTAAAACAATTCAGTATGATATATAATCTTGGGAAATTTTCACATTTAAGTATTAAATTGAATAAAAAATATGATATGGTAAGAAAAAAAATATTTATGAAAAATGTGTTTTCAAGTACTAATCAAGTTACTTCTAGGGTACCCACTCCAATACTATGTTTAGAATATAATGATTTAGTATTATTATAATTAAACATGCCTATGTTAGGATACTAGAATTATTATTATTATTTCGTTTACAACATTATTAATCATTCTTATGGATATATCATGTTTTTTCTGGTTAGGATGTATGATTTTCTAGTGAATATTATTATATGTTGGCAACATGAACTACATTATGTTATCATACTTTTATGTTTATCTTTTCTACATATTATTGATATATCTAGTGTTTAACCTAAATAATTTTTTATGATCATCCTTTACTATGTTTTTCTTCCCTTGGTTTTGATAGAAGGTTTTATACATGATATTTTTAGAAGGGTAATAATTTAAATATCACTGTGGGAGATGTTAAATATCTATAATAAATAAGTTGATTACGTATCTAGTATCTAAATGAAAAAAACCTTTACTGTCATTGATTATGTATAATTGGGATGTTTATTTATTGTTCATCTAGAATTATGTAATATAAATGTTCTTGGGATTCCTCAGTTGTAATCAAAGGATAGATTAATTTTTTTTTAATATTTATTTATGGTAAATATGAGGATAGAACCAAGTAAAACCTATAGTGAACCAAATATATTAATTTTTTAATCAGATATTTCATTGTTTTATATGAATTTTACATAAAATTACAATACAATCCTCTAACACTTATTATTACATGATTTTTAAACAGAAATATCATGAAAGTTTAGCCCCAAACATCATGAGGCACGATGTCTTTGGAAAACTATAATCAAAATACATAAAAATGAAACCTAAAAAATTAAATCACTGTGTTATTCTAATTAATAAGCTCTAAAATATATTTTATCTCCTTAAATAACATAGAATAACATGGGGAATAAATAAATAATGGGTGAGCTAATAAGACCAGTAAGTGAATAGATTTTTTTAGAAAACATAGCATGCAAGTCAAAGGTATAACATGATATCATTAAGGATAAATATTATTTTTAATCAAATGGTAGTGTAAAAAAATATAATTTTAACATATGAAATGTGGAAGATATATAAAATAAGAGATAAAAATGATTCAAGGCAATCCTCTTAATCGATATAAAATTCTAGACAATGTACCATTACAGATTTAGTTTTCTCCCTAATCCTGTATATAAATTCCCATTTTGCTAATGGCTTACCCAATTAATTAGATAAATATATGGTTCAAATCATCATAAAATTATCATTTTTTATATTCTTAATAAAAATGAAATAAATTAGGACGTATAAAAATAATTATTACCCATGGAAAGAAAATGTGTTGAATAATCTTACCATAAGTTATTATCAAAGGTAATTTCGGAGTAAATACATTTGAGAAATGAATATAAGGAATTTATTACCCCACAAATGAACGGATAATATTATAAGTATATATTTGAGATATATATAGATACTTTGTAAGCACTCCATAACATTAATGAGAGTGATAAAATGACGTTATATGGAGAATGGTCATAACTCTAAGAAAAAGCATGTTTAGAGAGGTCCCTTACCTCAAGCCTAGTTCATCTCGTACATTATTTATATTCCCGAGTAATAAAAATAGGTTAATTATTAAATTTCATAAGAAAATTTTTCTTGTTTATTATTAATTTTTTTAATTTATTTTCATAATATGTTCAATAACTTAATCATTTTGGTTCAAGTAAAACATTTTGAATATGTTGGAGTTGTATGTCCAAAATCACTATTGAATGTTGAACAAGGACCATTTGGTTGTTATTTCATTGTTTACTTGAAATTAATCATAGAATATTTATCATTTTTTACATCAATTATACCATTAAAACCAATCTTGATTGGTATTTATCAAAAAATTAAAATTGTTACAATCACAGATATGGTAGGTCGTTTGTATGCATGACTAACATTTCCATTTTTCAGCTGTCTTGATGTAAATAAGGTAAGAGTTATTTTACATTTACATTATTATAAATATATGATAAATATTTTATTATTTATTTAAATTAACTTATATATACCATCATTGTGATGTAGTAATTTAAAATTGATCGCATCGCTTTGTGGTGTTGGTAATCCACATGTTCACACGAACAAAGTTATAAATTTCCTACGAAATTAATGTTAAAAACATATATTATATAAAATATATATATAATGATAAATATTTCATTAATATAATTTATATTTAAATATACATTAAATACATCATTTCAAATACTCATGACAGGTGATGATGGAAAACAAATTACATTGTGTCGCAAGGTAGTACTCGACTATACACAAAAAATGGATTTGTCATAAATTTTATAGAAGATATGATGGATTTAGGTTTCTCTATGAACATAATAAATTCATTTTATTTTTTGATAATAATTTTTTTATATAATTAAAGTAATGTAATATTTGTTGTAGGTGGAAGAACAAGTAAAAAAATTCTTTGTTAAAAATGATATATCATCTTCAGATAACTCCAATAGGGTTTTACCAAAATCTTCCCAAGTAGGGAATTGTGATAAAATAAAGGCCCAAATGAAACATAAATGAAATTTATTAAGAAATATGAGAATTAATTGGATGAAAATTTTTATTTCTATATGTGAACTAAATAGGATATGAGGTTATCTTTTATAATTAAGTTGGTGTAGATTTTTTGCAAATAGCCAAAAATATTTAGTAATGGGAAGTCACTATATACCTAATTTCCTAAAGAATTGATAAATAAATGAATTAATGGAATATAATTTTGGTAAATTCATCCACTATTAATAAAAAATATGTTCTAATCATGTAATTCAATTTAGATTCAAGAATACTCACATTTACAATTTAAGTTTTTTATTAGGGTTACTAGTATATCACCTCAGTCACTTATCATTTATGACTAAAAAAACAATGATACATATTAGATAATTAGTACCCACTTATTCTAAATATGAATTCAAATTTATCAAAAAAACCCAATATTTTTTGGAAAATAACATTAACACTAGGGTATGTAAATTAAAAAAACTATTCTTATCCTTGACCTTTGTAATTAATTTTTACTAATCATTAAGTCTAAATATTAAATTTTGCATATTTTATAATGATAATTATTCTGATTCAAAATATGGAATCTATTTTATAAAATTCAATCATATAGAGACTCATTCATTTTACATATATTCTTCCATGATTTTTAACATAAACATATAATAATTTCAACTCCATGATTGTGAGGACTAATGTAGTTATAAACCTAGGTTCACAAAACATCAAAGTGAGAATAAAATAAAACATCATTATTTTAATCTCTATAATCATTCTCTTAAAATATAATGGTATAACTTATGTAATACATAGGAAAATAGGGTGATGAAAAAAAATCCTAGAAATAGAATAAAATTGATAAAGAAGTATAACTTATACATCAAAATTAAAACATTATTCATAAAAGAGAAGTTTCATATATAATCACATAGTAACATAAAGGAAATGGTATCATATGATTTTAGAATCATAAGAAATATAGAAGAAACAAAATATATGACATAATCATGAGTTATGGAAAAATACTTAAGCAATATCACATGGTGGGAAATGTCCCATATTGGATTAGGTTTAGTCCCTAATCCCACACATGATTCCACATGTGACTAGAAATGTAATGAAGTAATTGGAGAGATATCTTGGTGTACCCATCATGAAATGTTAATGATTATGTGTTCGAAAAAATGGGAATCAATCATAAGGTATAAATTTATGAATTAAACAAGAAAATAAAATGTTTTTCATTATCTTGTATCCAATTAAATTCAAAGTAAATTTCTAAATGAAGGCATTTGAGAGATGAACATAAGTTATGTATTACCCCATCAATGTATGATAGTATAATATAGTTACATATGTGAGAGACAAATGTACATAATTTAGAAGAAATCGATGTTGTCAACGGATTTCATCGTTCATGAAAATATCTTATAAAATATTATATAGAATTTTTCACTAAAAAATACATATTTTTATTTGAAGTAACATATCAAAAAAATAAATATATCCAAAAAAATTATTGAAATCATTTTCATTAAAAAATATCATTGAAAAAAATAAATTCAACTCTAATGAATTTAGTGGTTTTTTGGGTAGTATCGTGCATGTCATTTATGTACGAGAAAGTATAATTACTTTCCCATTATTGTTATAGCTTGTAAAAGGACCTTAGTTGAAAAAAAAAGATTTTCCCTTAAAAACTATTGTATAAAAAATCAGATATTTTTTAAAATATATCTACAAAATAATTTAAAGAGTTTTAAATATATTATTGAAAATAGTTTTTGAAACATTTATATAGGAGAAAGAATATTTTCAATCGAAAAGAGAAATAAAGTCTGATTTTCATAAAAAGAGATTATAAATAATTTTATTTACCATAGAGGGGAAAATATAACAATTACAAGAAAATTTCTCAAATTAATATTACAGTATGAATTAAAAGTGTTTTATTATATAATGGAAAAAAAATTGTACAACTGAAATAAAAGAATAACTAATCTGTATTAAAATGACACTGAAACATAAACTGATTACCAATTTAGTAACATTTTAGTCATAACACTATTAAAAGAAATAAATGAATCATAATAGAAAATTTTATTAATTAGGAAGTATTAATGATATATTATTTATTTTGGGTAGTATATACACCATTAAAATAAAATTATGTTCATAACATAACATGGGCCACAAATAAAGAAATTGTTGGACGAACCCCATAGCTCGAGTCCAAAATTTTCATGTAAGTCCTTTATCTACACTATAATAAACTTATATATATTATAATTTTTATTAATAAAATTTTATAGGTTTAATACCTTTTACATTATCCATTTAATTCATTTATTCCATTTACATAATTAAAAATTCAGTTATGTCCATGTCTGGTGTTTTACAGACCCTTAGTTCATAATTTGAAAACAACATCAATATATTAAACATGGTAAAAGAGTTCATTGATACCTCATAAATATAATAATATTTATTTAATAATTATAATTTCGATACAAAATTTATATTTTTAGAAACTACCTTTAAATATGGTTTTGAAAAATAAAATATGTTACAATCATGGAGATGGTAGTCCATATATGCACAGAAGTAATGTTTCCATTTTAAATGTTGATAATGGAAAGAAAGATAATTAAATATTTTATTTATTGAATTATTATTATATATAAAATGATATTATTTCTTTCTATAATCTTAAATAGACCAATAATGTGATGATGTAATAAAAAATAAATCACAACACTTTGTGTGGCTGTAGTCTGTTATACACATGAATAATGTAATCATTTCTCAATAAATGTTAAGGAAATATGGTATATGATATGTTAAATTTTTAAAATGTATTATTATGTCATTAATATCATATGAAATCATAAAATCAATCATCATTAAAAATCATGAGAGGTGATGATAGAAAATTAATTACAATGGTTCTTGAGGATGTAGTTCTCTATACAAATAGTTGATTGTTTTGCTTCCAATTGGATATAAGGTGAGACAGATGAATATTATTCCACATAAATTATAACATTTAAGTATATAAGTGATATTTTTTGGTTTTATTTTAATTTATAATAAAAAATTGATGGTGAGAAAATAATATTTAGAAAAGAAGGAGCTTAGTTAATATGATTACATTTTCTAAAAATAACCACAATTTGATCTCTTATTAAGGACCATGAGGATAGTATTTTTTGAAGAAAATTGTTGTATAATTTTTCTATAGATTATTGGAAGTGATTTTGGAATGGTTTGGCTGAGAAAAATGGCCTGAGATGTGTGAAGAAGTGGCATGAGGAGTGCACTTTTATAATAAAGGAGGATTTGTATTCTCATAAATGCCGACAAATATTCAAAAAATGGGAAGTCGCTATAAAAAAAGTGACACGAAAATTGATAAATAATATACTAAAGGGGTTATATGGTTGTTTCATAACTCCACAATTAGAATAATAATGTTTTAAACATTTTAATACCATTACCACTATGTCTAACTCCTGTTAATCCAATTTTAACAATAACCGTGGTAAAATATGTTTCCTCTCTTTTATATTCAATATGATAAAACATTGAGGTGAAATTTTAATATAATATTAATTATTTTTATTCCATGCAATTTATAAATTTTATAAAATTAAATTCATAGATGTGTCATGTTTTAATTAATAATTATACCAACAAAATGAGTCGATAAACAATTTTTCACGAAATTGATTTTTATTGTAATAGATGATCTTATATTAAATATATGACTAAAAATCTTCATTATATGAATTTAAATTAATAAAAATAGATGTATATTATATTAATTTAATTTAAATATTCCATTATTATTTGTTATTTAAATTAATTAAAATTGGTTAACATTATGCATTTAAAAAGTTTGTAGAAAACCGTGTATTATGCCTAAAAATAAACATATAACAAAATCATAAAACTTGATTAAGAAAATGAAATGAAATGTATTTAATAAAATAAAATAGTTCATATATAAGTCAATTATAAAAAAATATTATGGAACATTAAACCTACTTTATTTCTTTAAAATAAATCATAGTATTTAGAAATTCTCTAATTTTCACTATTTAGGGAAAAATCAAACAATTCATAAAAATCACAAAATATAACCATTTTATAATACTCATGTAATCTTTCAAAAAATTATATCCATTTCATAAAATAAAATATCTAAATTTTACAGATATTAATTATAATATTTTTTCATAAAAACCAATAAAAATAATTTTTTGGGGAAACTTATTTATTGTAGAATAAAATATAATTATAATAAAATTGAGTACTAATTTTTTATGTATTTATCCCTAAATTTATATTTATTAGGACCTTTATATATTTATAATAAATATATTAAAACTATTTTTACCCACCAATTTGAATGCTAGGTTATATCATTCATGTTTAAACATTAATATTTTAATATTAAATCGTCTTTTGTTTAAAATTAGTGTTGAATATTGAATAAAAATGAAACACATTATTATTTTTAAATCATAATGTGTTACATTTTACCCCTAAATAAATTTTTTCCATGCAATTTGAATATGTTCTCATTAATCAAGGGATTCATATTCAAAAATTCATTTATGGAAAACAAATATCATAACACTGGTAGATAAAAAGTCCTCTAAAAAATAATGTAAAAGAAATATAAAATAAATCTCATAAGTACTTTCAAAAAGGGCATAAATTTTTTTCGGATGTTGAACATGGATTGGGAAATAAGATCCTACTTTTTAGATAATGTTATACTTCTTTTTTTAGTTATAAGAGAGCACTGATTTAAGGGAAAAAATAAAATTTTATTTAAATATCCTTTTCCCAATGCGGAGGGGTCCTTCAATAATAAAATTTAATAAAATAAATAATTATACATACATGAAATGGTTTCAATGAAGTAAAACAATATCCAAAATGTATAGTCCCTCATTTTAATCTCCAAAGAAAAACTCAATGTAGCGACATAACCCCATAATCTTGGAGATGGTGTCTATTATCAATTATATGGGCATAATTATAAGGAATCAATCTCAAAGGACTGACCAGTTTAGGAGACTTGGTAAACCAAATAAAAAAATGAGTCTTTCATTGCAAATGACTACACTAATTACAACATATTTTTTTCCTTTCTTCTCCCTAAATAAATATATTTGAGGATAACTCTAACCAATTTAGTAAATCCCTGAATGTTTTTCATCGTACACATATTGGATTCATGTTTAAATAAATATAATAAGGGTGAGATCAAATTAAATGTAAGGAAAAAATGTAGCGAAATCAATAATGAATCAATAAAAATTGTAAAATGGAAGGGTAAATAACTGAACACACATGCCATTTAATAAATGAAGTGAATCTAAGTAAGTGAACAATATTGAAAGGAAATGACTAGAAATATATTTCTTTCAAATAAATAGATAAGGAAGATTTTAAATGGAAAGGTATGAATCTAAAACACATGCCATTTAATCAATGAACTGAAAAGAACTGTCTTCATATACATGTCTACAAAAAATACAATGTGGGAATAATAACTGAAACTTGTATTAGAGAAATTCATAATTATTGGACATAAATTTTGGGGTACCTGAAAATATATTACCACCATGACCATTCAAAATATGGTTTAAAACACAGGGTAGAAACCCATTTTCACAACTATTTTTCTAATGAGAACATGTTAAAACATCGAGGAGCTATTTGAAGTCTGATATCCACCCATCATTTCTAGTACAAAGAATTATGCATACTAAAAAATAAAAAATACTAGTATTCCAGATCAAATAATCTTATTTAATGATAAGTACATATTCTATCAATAATTCTCCAATTAATAAAAATATTTTCAATGTAAACACCATATGAAAATTTGAATACTGTTTAGAAAATACTAATATCCATTGTCTGAGAATATAAATATTCATGTAAATTTCCAATGAATAATTATTAAAATAAAGTGATTAGTTCAAAAGAAATTAAATTATCAGAAAAAGAAGTGGGACTATAAAGATAGTCATTAAGAACGTTGTTGATGAGAATATTCTTTAAACATTCCAAAGTGTCCCATACCACTTTGGAACATTTAAATCGTAGTCCCAAGAATGATATGTCATTAAATTAATAATATAATATCATTAGAATAGTTTGATTCATGATATAACATTAAATCATAATTATATATATCAAATAAATGTGAATTGGTGCATAATAATAATTAAGTCTCCTTGAAATATAAATTGAGACGAAATTCCCTTACTACTTGAGTTAGTAATGAGTTGATGGTTCCATGAAAGAGTAAAATCCACTGAAACATTTAATATCTTGAAATAAATGGAAATTGTGATATAATATATCAAAATGGTTATTATGTATGCCACATAATAGATGTAATTAGTGAATATTACATTTATCTCAGATATCTAAAAAGTCAGATAAAAATCCCTTAATTTGTGTTACCTTTTTAGTGGATGTACATTTAAATCCTATTTAATAAACTTATGTTAATTTTATACTTTAATTATAACCTTTTTAATTTTTATCATTATTATTATTTCACTTATTACTATGTCGCATACAACTATATAAAAAATTATGTTTTCATTGGGTGTTTTGACCAAATTCGTTTTATGTGTCAAATACAACTTTGGTAAGTCAACAATGGTCCGAGGGGTTAATATATAACATATAAATAATAATAATAATAATAAATAAATTATTATCATATTTACACATTAATTATACTTTTAAAATCAATCACTAAATATGGTTATGAAAAATGAACCAACGTTACAATCATGGAGACTGTATGCCTTACGTACGCATGAGTAATGTTCTCATTTTTCAATGATTGTTATGGAATAAATGTAAGTGGAATTATATATTTCTATAATTATAATAACATCATGAATAAAATGTTATTTATTCATATATACCTATATTTAAAATTAAGAATATGTAAAAGGAATCACATCATGTCGATGAGGCGATAGTCCACACATCCATGACCGACTTTATCACTTTTTCGTGTGTGATGGGAAAATAAAGAAAATGATATGTATTTATATCCTGATATTTAATTATTTAATTAATAAAATATTTTTTTTATGTGTAATATTTTCAATTTTAATCATCTTTCATACGTTCCATGGATCTTGTGAATGAATCACATCGCTTTGGAAGGGTGCCAGTCCACACATCCTCAAATGATGATATCCTATTAACGAAAAATAGACAGAATAAGAGTCTGTGATTTAATATAATTAAATAAGAAAAAATTGATAATAAATATCACATATAATATATATAAATCGTGTTTCTAGAATAATTACCAATAATTAATGTTGGAAATGAAAAAATAAACAATCATCATTTCGTGAGGTAGTAGTTCTCCATACATAGAAACTATATGATTGTTGCCCATTAAATGGATGTGTGTGTAAGTGTAGGTATAAATATTAATATAATAAAGTCCTAATATATTAAAAATATTGGGTTTTTATAAAATCATATAATAAGATGTTTATAGGGGTTGAAGAATGGAAATGAAACAAAAAAGCCCGGGAGAAGATGTTACCTCTTAATCAGGTAACTCCTTTTGGTTTTCACCAAAAGGCTTCCTTAAAAGGCTTTCATCTAAAATGGATGCTTCTAGAATGAGGGTAGGGATTTTTTAAGACTAATTATGTAGATTTTTTATGATCCAATTTCTCTTGATATGTGTGAGGAAAGGGGGGGAGTTGTTGTCCTTTTATAGGGAAGGAAAATTACTCACATGGAGTATTTAGTAATAAATTGGATGTACAGATGTTCATACATAAAAAATTCAAACAAAAACAAAAAAACATCAATAATGTAAGGTATATGGAAAAATTATGGAAAACCAATGGGTATTGGACAATTTTTTAGGTCATTAGGGGCCTTCAATATTAGGTTTAGTCCATTTTTAAACCTAATTACACATTAATCACTATAATTTATTTTAATCACTTTCACAAATCATTTTCGAAAAAATAAAGTTGATCTTATTAGATTCAAAATATCATTTTATTTCAATTTTTTGTATATGTTTTTTGAAATTCAAATCATATATGAAAAAAAAATTATGATTAACGATAATCTCAAAAATGGGAGAGTTAACTGATCTATGTAGAAAAATATTCAAAGATTATTAACATCTTATTTAAAATTTCAAAGTTAAATTGATTATCATAAAATAATTTGTATTAATATATTTATAATTTATCTAATATTAATTTAAAAAAATATTAAAATATAAATTTTTACCAATTATTATTTAAATGAAAATGTTGTTTTTATCTAAATTGCAGTAATTTTTATTATTCATCAAACTATGATGTTTCTCATAAAAATCCCAAAAAAATATCCATAGGCTAGTATTGAAATTATGAATATAATATTGAACTTTATTTTATGAAATGAAATTTAAAATAGTGTCAAAATTAATATTTAAATTAAATTCACCATTAAAAGGTGGTCAAATTCCCATTATAAAAATATAGGTTTTTATATATGAAATAACGTTTGTTATTATCATATGCATCTCAAACTGAATGGATAAATATAAAAAATATTTGATTGAGTATATAACATATTTGTTTCATTAAAATAAATCACTAATTATAATTAGTTATATTTATTAATGTGAAAATACTATTGGAGTATAAAAATAATAACATTTCTTTTTTATATCAAATTGGTTCTTTTTTCATTTCTCATTAATATATAACCAATAAATTTATTTTATATTTTATAAACCATAATTTTATTAGTTTGTAATTATTATTCATAAAGAATATTTTAATGGATAGTTTATATCATATTATATTAAATAATAATATTTTAATAATATATTGTTATTTGGTGAAACATGGTCTTGCGTGCCACACAAGCTATTGAGGAAGGACACTCTAGAAAGTAATAAATGCTATTGAAGAAGGACTCTCTTTTGTGTAACATAAGATATCTTAGTGTTGTGTACACTATAATAAATATCAGGATTTGAATTTATTTCTAATAGGAAATATATAGTAGAGTCTTAGGATATTATATTCCCTTACACGTTTGGTGTGGTGTTTCTTACATGCTATTGATCAAACAGTTGTAATTCATATTTTTGGGGTGTTACATTCACCTCAAATTAATTAAATTGTTTCCTCATAATTTAAACACTATTATGTGATAGACTTTCTTATACTTCCTATGTTTAAACCCCCACATCATGAGAAGGGTTCAAAAGTCATCCACTATTAAATAGAAAATATAAAGTACAAAGGCTACATGGAATACCATTTAACTATATCTTTATGTATGAAAACATCAGTGTAATTTAAGGATATTTACTTTTAATAAAAGAAAATTATTTTTATAGATTAAATGAGGTCATTAATCAAAAACAAGTTATTGGTCAATAGAATGTTGAGGTCCTCAAATCCCTAAGTCTATGATTATTTAGTAGACCATCTGTTCAATATAAATTAAGGTATTAGGACAAAATTATAATAACAAGTCATTTTCCATATGTTGGGTAACTCTTTTACTGGCCAATAATATAATGAAATGTTCTTACATGACAGGTTTCAATTTTATATGAACAATCATAAATTTTGGTTTTGCGTAGATTCAATTCTACTCTATCCATTTACTACAAAACATTAACTACCAATAATGATTTCTTTATACTTTAACCACTAAAAGAAACATTTAATAGATTGTAAGGCCTATAAAAGAGTGACAAGACTAATTATTTTCCACTTACAATCTTTTAAAACCAATATGTTAAATAGATTAATCTCAAATTCTATAAAGTGATACTAATGTTTCCTCATTAACATTTTATTATTAAATTTTCTAACTAAAAACTATAGAAAAATTAACATGGAGATTTTGTTGGACATTGGTTGTGTGAAAACCTTATAGCCCTTTTTATAGGGTTCATGACAAATGGCCTTTCCAGATTTGATTAGTTTTTACCAATCTTACAGGTTTTCTATTACTAAAACCATATTATTTTAATTTCAAAAATAAATATGATGTAAATTATTGAAATTTTTTAATCACTAAATATACATTCAACTAAGGTTTTAAATACAACATTGAACTATTTCACCCATTTATTTCTACATATTTCTTTATTTGGTCTAGGTTTTATCAACAATATCATTTATAGGATTTTTAAATCACGACTCCTTATTTCCAATCTAAAACATCTTAGGTGTAAACATGCATATTCATTATCATTATATATTTAAATTCATAGTAATGTATTGTAATGAAAAAATTTATTATTTTAAGAGAATCCCCTAAGAGTGTCAAAACATGTGTAAAATAAGCCTTGTTGTCATGTATCAGGTTTCCCTGAGTCAAGCCCAAAACACCTTGTTGGTGTTGTTTATCCAATGTACATCTGTTCCAGAACCACATTTACATGTAGAATCCAGACATGGATGTATCATTATAAATACCCACATAATCTCTACCTTTTCAAAATTTTAGGGTGTTCTTCTAGACTTATCCTAAAATTCTACCTTAGGGTTTTGTTCTTTAAACTATGTCTTCCAAAATATTATTCCCGAGGTTGCTACAAAACTTCCATGGACACCAAATATAGTGAACCAACCTCAGAATCCCAGAGATGGTGTTTTCCATAAATTACATTAGCGTGATTACATGGAATTAATACCTTAAGGAAAAATCCATTTTTTAGTTTTAGTAAACTAGATACATAGATGGGTCATTTATTACCAAGTACTACACTATGTACAAAATAATTTCTTCTTATTTCTTCTTTCTATATAATCATCTTCTAAAATAACTCTAATTCATCTAGTAAATCAATTCATATATTTCATATTACTCTTCTTGGTTTCTTGGGGAATGAAACAGAATAAGGGTGAGCAAAAATGCTCATTAAAGTCGAACTATAGTGTAAGAATTAATGAATCGATAAGAATAATAAAATGGAAAGGTGAATAACTGAACACACATTCCATATAATAAATAAATGTAATGTAATTACATAAAAAATATGGAAATTTAATAACTAGAAATACATTCCATTTGAATAACATTATAAGGTAAAATTACTACTGTATGTCATGAAACTAAAACACATTCCATTTAATCAATGAACTAAAATAAACTATATCTATAGATATGTCGATAAAAAATCTCATTCATGAGTAATAACTAAAACTAGAATGAGGGAAATGATTAATTGATGGAAATCATGTTTCAGCCACATGAAAACCTATTACCATCAATAACTCTCACAAGACAGTTCAAAATTGTGGGTAGAAACCCATTTGGGAAAGTATTTGTCTTATGAGGACTTGTCAATGCATTGAGGATCAATAGAAGGTCTTAGATCCACCATTCATTTCCAATTTCAAAAATTACTCATATTCAATAATAATAAATAACTAAGACAACTTATCAAATAACCGTATTTAATTAGAAATTGGTATTTTATCAATAATTCCCCAATTAATTATGTAACATTCAATGTAAACACCTTACTGAAATTGGTGTACTGTTTAGGAAATACTGATATCCATTGTATGAGAATATGGGTATTCAATTAAATTTTGAATGAATAATGATTAAAATAATGTTATTTTTCAAAATAAAGTTATCAATCACAAAAGTAAGTGATATTGTAAAAATAATCATTAAATATATTTCTGAGGAGAATAATCTTTAAACATTCCATATTGTCCCATACCACATTGAAACATTCAAATAATAATCCCCAAGATGTTATGACAGAAAATTAAATATATAATATTATTATAATAAGGGTATTCATGATATAACATGAAAAAGGTTTTATATATACCAAATATAAGTGAATTGGTGGATAATAACAATTAAGTCTTAATGAAATTTGAACGGAGATGAAATTCCCATACTACTTGAATTGGTTTTGAGTTGAGGGTTCCCTGAAATAGTAACATCAATTGAAAAGTATAATATCATTAAATAAACAGAAATAATGATATAATATATCAAAATGGTTATTATTCATGCCACACAAAATAAGTATGTAGTTAATATGACATTAATATCATATATTTAAAAACTGAAATGAAAATCCATTACCTTGTGTTTGTGTTTGGGTGAACATCCATTAACTTCCTGTAAAATAAATTTATGTTAATTTTATACATTATTGAGAAGATATTTCATTTCTATCATTAATTTTATTTTACTTATTACTATATTGTATGCAAGTACTTGAACAATTATGTTTACATTGGGTGTTTTTACCAAATTCTGTTTATGTGTCAAAAACAACTTTGGTAAGTCAACTATGGTCAAAGGGGTGAATATATAACATATAAAAAAATAATCTTGAAATATTTATCTTATTTTATAAATCATTTATTCTTTCAAAATAATTCATTAAATATGGTTATGATAAATGAACCAATGTTACAATCATAGAGACGGTAGGCCGTACATACATATGAGTAACGTTCTCATTTTACAATAATTGCTATGTAAAGAATTTATGTTTAATTATATCATTCTGTAAACATAAAAATATCCTTAATAAAATATTTTTTAGTCATATATACCTATATATAAAATTCTCATCAATTAAAAGAAATCACATCGTGTCGAGGTGTCGGTAGTCCACATGTCCACAACCGACATTATCACTTTTTAGTGTGGGAAAAGATAATAAAGAAAATGATATATATATATATATATATATCCAAGAAGTTAATTATGTTAATTATATAATTTATATGTTTTTTATGTCTCATATGTTAAATTATAATCATCCTTTATACATTCCATGGATCGTGTGAAGGAATCACATCACTTTGAGGTGGCAGTAGTCCACACTTTCAGAAATAATGTTATCATATTAATGCAAAATGAAATGTATAAGGGTATATGTTGTAAAATAATTAAATAATATTTAACATATAATAAATATCATATTTAATATATATAAATAGTGTTTCCATTATAAAGGCCAACCATGGATGTTAGAAATGAAAAAAATAAACAATCATCTTTTTGTGAGGTATTATTTCACCATACAATAAAGAAATATGATTATTACCCATTAGATGGAGGTGTGTGTATGTTTAGGTAGAAATATTGACATAAAAAATCAAATTATATTTATAATTCAGTTTTTTTATGTAATCATATAATAATAAGAGTGTAGGGCTTGAATAATGAATGTGAAATTAAAAAACATGAGAGAAGACATTGCCTTTTAATCATGTAACTCTTTTTGGTTTGCTCTAAAAGGAATCCTTGAAAAAATTTATACCCATACTTTATGAGGGTTTAGATGTTTTAATACTTCATGGGAAGAATTTTGAGGAGCCAATGTATCATGAGATGTGTGAGGAAGGGGAAGTGGTGGTGATATTTCAAATGGAAGGTAAATGACTCACATGGAATTTTGGGAACTAAGTTTGGTTTATACATGTTATCATATGTCAAAATTCAAACCAAACCTAAAACTCTCAAAAATAGAAATTTAATTTATGAATTATGGTAATCCAATGGGTGATTGAATAGTTTATACATCATTTGGGCCCTTAAATATATGTTTTAGTCCATTTTTATGATTAATTACACCTTAATCAATGTAATTACTCTTAATCACATTCACTAATAATTTTGATCAAACATTTAGTTCATCTTATTAAATAAAAATATATTGCTAATTATAAAGGTTTATGTACTTTTTTTTGAAATTAAAATCATATAAGTGGAAAAATTAGGATTCATACTAATCTCGCAGGTAGGAAAGTTAACTGGTTTTTGTAGAAAAATGTCCAAATGATTATTATGATTTTATATTCAATTTCAAAGTGAAATAGATTACAATAAAAAAATTATATTAATATATGTAATTACCCGACCCCAGTTACCAAGAGTCAGTGCATTATTTCATAACATTGGCATGATCACAAAAGATCAATTCTCTAAAGACCGATTAGTTTAGTAGCCTTAGAAACAATAGATACATTCATAAAGTTTACATTACATCATAAATTGAAAAACTTACACAAAATATTGTCTCCATAGACCACACTCAAATCACCTCATACTATCCCTACTGGTCATTCATAATAAACTTCTTCACATCCGGGGAAAATAGAACATAGAAAGGGGTCAGTTTATATTACCAGTAAGGATAAAAATATAGCTGAAACTTGAATAAATAAGCATTGACATTTAGGGAAATGTATAACTAAAACAAAAGCCTTTTAAACTTGAACTTCTGCATAAAATGGAAAAAATTAAATTAAATAATGCCATTTACTTATTCAAATGTATATTATACTAGTCGAATAATCACATGCAATATCAATAACCACTTTCACAATGATGGAATGCATAATGCCAGACTATCATAACCACATAGTCAAGGCATTTTTCCAAGACTACAAATAAGATTTTGTCAAAGCCTTGTTCCAAGACACTAGTTTGTCTCATGATATCTACCGATGCATCGAGGAGCTATAGAGGGCTCCACCCATCACTTACTAAGTCCAATGCGTTCCTCATATGAAAAGGTTTAAACATTACATAAATAGTGATATTAAAACAAGCATACGAAATGTCAATACATTATCCCTAAACCATGAATGGTGTAAAAATAACACATCCATAGTCAAACATATCACAAAAACCTTGAATATAATACGGAAGATTTGTATCATAATAAATCAACTTCAAACAAGTTTAAAATCTATCAAAGGGTGTTGACATGGATGAAAATGATTTGTAAATATCTTTGAGAGAAATATCCCTTTTTCATGAAAACATTTAAAAGTCACATAATTTATAACGGAACACATTTAAATTAATTTTTTGTATCAAAGTTTCCCATATCGCTTTGAAACATTTGAAAGGAATTAGCATTTAAAAAACATTCATGTCCATATAAATAAATTTCTAAAAAATCAATTTGAAAACATGGACATTAATGAGAATGATTTAGAAGAATAAATATTTAAAACATTCGAAATGATGTTTTATTAAAAAAAGTGCCTTAAAATAATCTGTTTGAAAACTCTTTAAGGAAACGTGGACATAGATAATAAATATGTCCTAGTAGATACTTACGTAAAAACAACCTTGGATACTAAAGAGATTATAAAATTAACCCTTACCAATTTGGTAACGTATGAAACATACACCCCATGAAAGAAGTACCATACAATGAAGATGTAAATACATATAAATTAAAGTGTATTCAACAAAGAATACAATTATGGGCAGTATATGCACCACACAAAAGGAAATGGTGGCAATATAGCATGAATCTCACTTGAATAAGGAGTGAGATAAAACCACTTACCTTGTACTTTTCCATGGATGAGGGTAAGATAACATCCTATATAATGGTGAAATAATTTTTATTAAATTATACAAGAATCATATAAATTATTATGATATCATATACGCTCTTTTAACATTGCTTTCTTAATAATATCTTAGTACTATCGTCATTTTGGGTCTTAACAGACTCGTTTTCCTTTGTATTTTTTGTTATGTGAGTCATAATCATTATGGATGGGATGTATATTATTTATATATATAATTATAACAAGTATTTATACATTTTTTATCAAAAATTGAAAATTAGTCTTGAATGGATACGATGAGGAATGAATCTCATCGCGTTCATGGAGACGATAATCCGTACGTACGCACGAGCGACAATATCATTCTTTTGATATTAAAATAATATATAATTGGATGTTATATCATATATATATATACAGAATCATTATCAGGTTATATTTATTATTTACATGAATTACACATCATTATTATACCCATCCAAATAATAATGTATTGAATAACAATTACACCACGACGTGGAGACGGTAATCCATACGTACGCACGTATGGTGACATCTCATTCAAATGATGGACTGAATAATGAATATGGTTGTACTATATTTATAATAACATCACCATATATAGAATATAATGGAGTTATTATTTTATAATATAAGCAACAATGAAAAAGGAAGTGGAAGAATAAAGGAACATGAAAGAGGTGATGAAATATTTACCTCTTCTTTGATTTGTTCCTTTTGATTTGATCAAAAGGACTCCTTAGGTTGGCTTTCTGACTAATGGAGGGCCTCTATGATGAAGTTAGGACAATTAAATGGGTATTTGGGCAGGGTTTGGCCTAGCCAAATGGCTTTTAAGGTGTGAATTAGGGAGAAGGGGGAGTTCCCTTTTATAAGAAGGGTGAGGGGCACCTTAGGAAAAACATAAAATATTATTTTATAATAAATTCATATTCGGTTTATAATGTCTAAAAATTGATTTATTTCTAGTCTAAGGTGGGGATGGGTCAAAATACACTCAGACAATAGGTTTTAGACAGGTTTGGGTCACTATATTAACCTTATCATTTATATTTAACCCTTAGTTAAATAGTTTGACATTTACCATGTCTCTTTGTATTTTAATATTATATAGTTAATAAACATACTATATACTTCTTAGATAACCCCAAGTGTTTCATTAATGATAAAACTATAATTATATAATCTTTTTGGCTGATCCTTATATTTTTTGTAATAGAATATCAATTAATAAAATAATATTTCTTTTAAAAACTCTTTTATGTCAATTTTAACACTACTTGGAATTTGATTTTTTTGAAATTTATAAAAGCATGTTTACTTCAAAAAAAGTTATTGAAATCAATCCTAACATGACATATTATCCTATAAAATTATTTTAATTAATAAAAAGTCTACAATTACATTTATTGGGGTATTTATAATACTAATTATCTTAATCATTCTTTAATATAGTAATTACTACATCATCATTGTGCCATAAATAAATTAAATTATTTAATGTCTAAAAAATAAAAATAAAATACCATTATGTATGAAATATATGTATCTTTCTAATGAATATTTATAAAATAATTTATCTTTTGTATAACCCTATATTAAAAAGGTTTTATTTATTAAAAATTTATTTTAACTCTTTTAACTCTTCATTGAATTAAATAATAATAAATTTCATAATATAATCCAAGTGGACCTTAATGATAATATTTTATTCTTAAGGATGTTTTTGGTCGAGATACACTTGTCCAATATAATTAGGACATGTGGTAGGGTAATATTAATATCATCCTTTCCCTTTATTACCCTATTTACTTTTAACCATGGTAAATAAAAGTAAAAAGTTACTATTTACCAAAAAATATTTTCATCTCATTGAACCATATTTTACATACTGATATCAACCGTGTATCTCAGATTTTTTAAATTCCACTCACATAATCTGTAAAATTAATTTTTATGAAAATTTGAAAAAGCTCATAGGAGGTGGGTAAAAGACGGTAAAAAGTTCAATAAAATTTTGTATATCTAAAATTAATATAACATGACTCCAATTAATTACATTGAACTTATATAGGTATTATGTATGTATTATTACCTAAAATAAATTTAAATAAAATAAATAATTATTTAAATAAAAAGTCGGTTTTAACCAATAACTCAGTGTTTTTTCACTATTCATCAAAAATTGAAAGTTTTCAGAAAAATACCAAAAATTCACCCTAAGTTAATTTTGATATTACGAATCCAAAAATAATGCCTATTTTACCAAATTCAAAACATATAAGTTTCATTAATTAATTTAATATTAATTTCCGTTATCAAAACCAAAAAAGCGGGATTTTAAAAAATAATAACTATCAAAAGATTGACACCAGTTTATGTGCAATTTCAAAGTGAAATTACTCCCAATGAACAATATTTAATTAAATGGTTAAAATATAATCTAATTATACTTTAAAACCACACAAATGTATAATTTGACACTATAAATTATTTTGATTAAAAAAGTTGTTTTTAGTTAAAATTTAGTGTTTTTCACTATTCACCCAAATATGAAAGTTATCATAAAAACATCAAAAATTCATCGAAACTAATCTTTCATGTCCTGATTCTGAAGAAGACGTTTATTTTTTCAAATTGAATATATAAAAGTGTCAAATAATTTATTTTAAAAAGGCTCTCCATTAAAAAGCAGTAAAATTTCATTTTTTTTAAAATACTTATTTTATCTAAAAAATGAATTCTTTCTTATATTATGTCTAAGAAACTCCTAATCTGTATTCTAAAATTATAAGGATTATATAAAATCAAAAATTTAGTTAATACTATTCGTAACCACTTTTGAACGGCTAGTTTGGTATGTCGTGATGTGCTTGAACTCGGTGTTGCATGTAGTGGAAGTTATTGAATTACTTTGAAGAAATAACATGCTATGAAATTTTGGGGTGTTACATTCTCCCCTCCTTCAATTAATTGTATCCTCGCAATTTGAAATTGTTTTTCGAAAATAAATGGTTGAAAATAGAAAACACCTTTGTGGAAAACCCATACCGGAAATAGGGTTAATAAAATTTATCTTTAATAAGAGGGAAAGAGAAATGAGAAAGTCACCACCAAATTAGTGTTTCAGGTAGGATAACATTGGTGGAAATTATAGACCCGTAATTATAGGGAAAACGTAAATATTTATAGGGATTGATCGAGGTCATCAATCACAAACAAGTGTAAAATTGAGGGCCTCAAAGCCATCAATCATTGATGACTTAAAATATCATCGGTTCAACAAAACATAAGGTATTAGGATAACAAATTTTTAGTTTTAAGATCCCTTCCATAAAGTTTAAGGATTAATTCCTTCATAGGATAAAAAAGTATACTTGACAAGTAAAGTTACATCCTTTAACTAATTTCTACCACAAACTCATATTTCACTCTAAAAGATAATAGAACATAAAAATATTCTAATCATCCTAATCTTATAGGGTTCCAAAAAAATGAATTTATAATTCATCTATCATACCTTTTAAAAAAAACTACATTATACAATCCAGGACATCACATAGGCCAGTGGTAGGTGATACACTCATGTCGCCCTTCAGTTGTGGGTTCTACTCTCGATGCCTTGCCAGATGCGACGGGTTGTCACCCGACCTCCGGGTTGTCCTTTTTATAATAATCCAAAAATAATCTTTAGAAACTCTATAAACTTAACAATAGTATCCAATGTCAAATATAATCTATTCCATCCTTTAGACTTATCCAAAATACTTCTGTCGAAACTCACACTCCAAAATTTGTAAGGAAGGTAAACATAATGAAGATCTTTTTCCACCTAATAACATGTGAATACTTTCATCATATATTGTTTTAAAACATAGTAACATACTAAATTATAATAAAACCTTATTGATTACATTTGTGCTCCCTTATTCCTTATAGAATACTAGAGATACTCCTTCTATCCAAAAATGGTGTAAACTCAAACATTGATTGTATATACAAATCATTAATCAATTTCAAGGTAGTCAAGAATATCCAATATAATTTATCCAAATAAACAATCTCTTATTCCAAAATAACTACCTCGTTATCTGAACCATATCATGGTTTATCATTCTCTGAACCATATATATTCAAAAACGTTAACCTGCAATTGAGTCACATATCTTGGTTCCACAAAATCTCACGTCCTTAATGAAATAGTATAGCAGTACAATCCTTATATACTCTATAATTCTTTTAACATGTAAATCATTAATACAATACTCAAATGACACAATACATTAATAAAAATATAAGAAATATAATCATTCCTCTCCATCTCCGAAAGTATCATAACTTTATTCTTATCCAATAGCAGTATTTGGGGTATACTACGATGATTGGGATAGTGATTCGTGTAGTGTCCCAACTACTTGCAGATGAATCCTTTTTCATTGGAAAAAAAATTTCCTACCCTTATTTTCACGTACTTGGTGTCCATTTTCTCCACAGTTATAACAAACTCTCATTCCTTTCATGCATTTACCAAGGTGATTCTTTCCACTGTTATCACATATGAAAAAATCCTTCTTTTTCATTCTTCCCTTTATCCATATTTCTCTCTTCCATCCTTTTCATCTCTTGCTTCCCTTCAAAGCCATAGAACTCAAGGAATTCATTACTTATCTTATTAACACATGATACAATTTATTCATATGTTGCAAATAAAATGGAGACTATTTGCCTTCTAAATTTTGGATTAACACCGTAAAAGATATGATCCTTCTTACTCTTTGGATCATACGTATTGTTAGAGTTCACATTCCATCTACAGGGCGCAATTTCTAAACAATGTCATACACTAGGTCAGTTTATGTATTGTAATGAATAATTCCAAACCTGTAAAATACCTAATGTAAATTGAACATTTTATGGATATAATCCATAATAATAAAAATATTTCCTTTTAGGAGGTATATACTCGTAAATCATTCATAATTATTTGTAATTAAAATGAGAATTATCATAAGAATATACCCGGGAGTGTCGTAACCAAGATGCAGCAAGGCCCATTGTCGTGCACGAGTTCCCGTTCAAGTCTAGCTCAAAGCGGTGTTTTCTGGTTTTACCCATAGGTACATCTGTGCCACATCGGCCTCTACCCGCTCGTATCAAGACAGGGATGTATTTCTTAGAAAACTCAAAAAATCTCTACAATACCAAAATTCTTGGTAGTTCTTCTTTACTAATCCTAAAAGTCAATCTTGGGGTAATATTCTCTAATCAGAGTTTATCTAAATCTCGTTTCCAAGGTTTGTACTATACTCTCTCAGATACCAACTATAGTGCCCCGACCCCAGTTACCGAGAGTTGGTGCATTATTACATAACATTGGCATGATCACAAAAGATGAAGTCTCGAAATACCGATTAGTTTAGTAGCCTTGGAAACACTAGATACATTCATAAAGTTTACATTACATCATAACGTGAAAAACTACAACAACATATTGTCTCCATAGACCGCATTCATATCCCCTCATACTATCCCTGCAGTTCATTCATAAAAAACATCTTCACATCCTAGGAAAAATAGAACATAGAAAGGGGTGAGCTCAGATGCCCAGTAAAGATCTCAATATAGCAAAAACATTCATAAATAAGCATAAACATTTAAGGCAATTTATAACTAAAACAAAAGCCTTTTAAGATCGAACTTCATCATAATATGGTAAAAATAAAATGAAATAATGCCATTTACTTATTCACATGGATATTCTACTAGTCGAATAATCACGTGCAATATTAATAACCACTTTTATAATGATGGAATGCATAATGCAATACTATCATAACCACATAGTCAAGGCCTTGTGCCAAGACTAAAAAGAAAATTTTGTCAACGCCTTGTGCCAAGACATTAGTTTGTCTTATGAGACCTACCGATGCATCGAGGAGCTATAGCGGGCTCCACCCGTCAATTACTAATTCCAATGAATTCCTAATATGAAAATGTTTAAACATAACATAGACATTCTTATTAAAACTACTATATGAAATATCAATAATTTATCCATAAACCACGAATGGTGTAAAAATAACACATCCACAGTCAAACATATCACAAAAACTTTCAATACAATATGAAAGATTTGTATCATAATAAATCAACTTCAAACAAGTTTAAAATCCATCAAAGTATGTTGACATAGATGAAAATGATTTGTAAAACTCTTTGAGAGAAATATCCCCTTTTCAAGAAAATATTTAAAAGTCACATAATTTATAAAGGAAGACATTTAAAGATATTTTTTGTATCAAATTGTCCCATTCCACATTCAAACGTTTTAAAAGAATTAACATTTTAAAAACATTCATGTTCATATAAATAAATCCTTAAAAATCATTTTGGAAACATTGACATTAATGAGAATTATTTAGAAGAATAAATATTTAAAACATTTGAAATGATGTTTTAGTAAAAAAATTCGTTAAAATAATCCCTTTTAAAACTCTTTCATGAAACATGGACATGGATAATAAATATGTCCCAGTAGATACTTACGTAAAAACAACCTCGAATAATAAAAAGATTGCAAAATTAACACTTACCAATTTGGTAACTTATGAAACATACGCCCCATGAAAGACGTACCATACAATGAAGATGTAAATACAGATAAATTAATGTGTATAACACAAATAATACAATTATGGTTAGTACATACACCGCACAAAAGTAAATGGCGGCAATATAGCATGAATCTCACGAGAATAAGGAGTGAGATGAAAACCACTTTCCTTGAACTTTTACTTGGATGAGGATAGGTCAAACTCCTTTATAATGGTGAAATAATTGTTATTAAATTATAAAAGAATCTTATACATTATTATGATATCATATATGATCTTTTAACTTTTCTTTGTTTATAGTATCATAGTATTATCGTCGTTTCGGGTGTTAACGGATTCGTTTTCCTTTATATTCTGTGTTATGTGAGTCATAATAATTATGGATGGGATGTATCATATTCATATCTAGAATTATATCAAGTATTTAAACATTATTTTTAATCAACAAATGAAAATTAGTCTTGAATGGATACGATGGGGAAGGAATCTCATCGCATTCGTGGAGATAGTAATCCATACGTACGCACGAGCGACAATATCATTGTTTTGATATTAAAATAATATATAATTGGATGTTATATCATATATATATAGAATCATTATCCTGATAGATTTATTATTTACATTAATTACACATCATTATTATACACATCCAAATAATAATGTATTGAATAACAATTACACCACGGCGTGGAGACGGAAATCCGTACGTATGCATGTATGGTGACATGCCATTCAAAGGATGGATAGAATAACGAATATGGTTGTACCATATTTATAATAAATCACAGTATATAGAAGATAATGGAGATATTATTTTATAATGGAAGAAACAAATAAACAGAAATTGGAAGACGAAATGAACTTGAAAGAGGTGATGAAATATTTACCTCTACTTCGGTTTCTTAATTTTTATTTGATCAAATGGGCTCATTAGGTTGGCTTTATGTCAAAAGGAGGGACTCTAGGATGAAGGTACGACATTTTAGAGAGAATTTGGGTAGGTTTTGGTAGTGGAAAATGGCTTTGAAGGTGAGAATTAGAGAGAAGGAGGAGTTCTCTTTTATAAGAGGGGTGAGGGGAACCTTAGGAAAAACATAAAATATTATTTTATAATAAATTAATATTTGATTTATAATGGATCAAAATTGATTTATTTATAGGATAAGGTGGAGTTGGGTCTAAATACACTTATTAAATAGGTTTTAGACAGGTTTGGGTCACTATATTAACCTATTATTTATATTTAACCCTTAGTTAAATAGTTTCACATTTTTCATGTCTCTTTCTATTTTTATATTATATTGTTAGAAAACATACTATATACTTCCAAGTTAACCCAAAGTGTTTCATTAATTATACACCTATCATTATATAAGTATTTTGGCTGAACAATAGATTTTTAGGAAAAGATAATAAATTATTAATATAATATTTGTTTTAAAAACTCAGTTATGTCAATTTTGACACTATTTGGAATTTGATTTTTGTGAAAATAATTACAGAATTATTACTAATAATAAAGTTAATTAAATCAATACTAACATAAAATATCATCCTAGAAAAATCATTTTTATTCATTAAAAGTCTCAAATTACATTTATTTGGGTATTTATAATAATAATTATCTTAATCATTCATTAATACCGTAATTACAGCATCATCATTGAGTCATAAATAAATTAACTTATTTAATGTTTGAAAATTATAAATAAAATACCATTATGTATTAAATCTTATTATCTTTATAATGAATATTTATAATCGAATTTATCTTATGTATAACCTTATATTTAAAATGCTTTAGTTATTAAACTTTGATTTTAACTCTTTTAACTCTTCTTTGAATTTAATAATAATAAATGTCCTAATCTAATCCAATTGGACCTTAATGATAAAATTTTATTCCTAATGTTTTTTGGTCGAGATACACTTTTAGAATAGAATTAAGACCTGTGTTAGGGTAATATTAATATCATTTTACCCTTGATTACCCTATTTACTTTTAACCGTGGTAAATAAAAGTAAGAATTTCCTATTCACCAAAAATTATTTTCATCTCGTTGAACAAAATTTTACTTAATGATATCTACCATGTCTCTAAGATTGTTTAAATTCCACTCACATAAGTGGTAAAATTATGTTTTATGAAAATTTGTAGAAGCTCCTAGAGGGTGGGTAAAAGATGGTAAAAAGTTCAACAAAATTTTGTATATCTAAAATTAATATAAAATGACTCCAATTAATTACATTGAACATATATAGGTATTATGTATCTATTTCTAACTAAAATAAATTTAAAATAAAATAAATAATTATTTATATAAAAAGACGATTTTAACCAATAACTCAGTGTTTTCACTATTCATCAAAAATTGAATGTTTTCATAAAAATGGAAAAAGTGCACCCTAAGATAATTTTGATATTCTGAATACAAAAATTATTTCTATATTACCAAATTCAAAACATATAAGTTTAATTAATTAATTTAAAATTAATTCCCATTGTCAAAACCAAAAAAAGGTTTTTAAGAAATAATAACTTTCAAAAGATTGACACTTGTTTATGTGAAATTTCAAAGTGAAATTACTCCCAATCAACAATATTTAATTAAATGGTAAAAATATAATCTAGTTATACTTTAAAACCACTCAAATGTATAATTTAACACTATAAATGATTTTTATTAAGAAGTTGTTTTTAGGTAAAATTTAGTATTTTTTATTATTCACCCAAATATCAAAGTTATCATAAAAACATAAAAAATTAATCGAAACTAAATTTTCATATTATGATTCTAAAGAAGAAGTTTATTTTGTCAAATTGGATACATAAAAGTCTCAAATATTTTATTTTAAAAATGTTCTCCATTAAAAGGCGGTAAAATTTCATTTTTTTCTCAAAATACTTTTTTTATCTGAAAAAATGAATTTATTCTTATATTATGTCTAATAAACTCATAATATGCATTATAAAATTATAAGTATTATAAAAAATTCAAATTTTAGTTAATACTATTCATAACCACTTTTGAATGACTAGTTTGGTATGTCGTGATGTGCTTGGACTCGGTATTGCATGTAGTGGAAGTAATTGAATTACTTCGAAGAAATAATGTACTATGAAATCATGGGGTGTTACAATATATGTATAATTTATGTAATAAAATTTTATAGAAAATAAAAAATATACTTTAACAGCAATAATTATTTAAAAAAATCGTTTTTAGCTAAATTAGAGTAATTTTTACTATTCACTAAAAATGTAATTTGTCAGAAAAATCCAAAAAAATCACCCAGATATAATTTTGAAATTATGAATACAATAATTAAGTTTATTTTATAATATAAAATTTCTAATAGTTTTAAAATTAATAATTAAACTAGGTTCTCCATTAAAAAGCGGTTAAATTTCCTTTATAAAAATATAGATTTTATTTGTAAAATAGGTTTTGTTCTTATCTTATACATATCAAACCTAGTGGATAAATATCTAAAAGATTTGATGGAATATATAACATATATTTTAAATTAAAAAAATCATTAATTATAATGAGTTATGTTTATTCAGGTAAAACATTGTTTGAAGCAAAAAGATAATAATTTTTTTATATCTACTTGGTTCTTATTTTCATTTCTCATTAATTTTTAACCAGTGGATTTATTTTATATTAGTGTAAATGATAATGTTTAAAACATAGTTATGACTATTCATAAAAATCAAATTTAACGCCTATTTTATATCATATTATATTAAATAATAATATTTTAATAATGCATTATTATTTTGTCAAACTCGGCCATACGTGTAAAGCAAGCTATGAATGGATGTTTTTCTTGACGAATAGCCTAGTATCAATGGATGTATTTCTTGATGAATATCCTAATATTCATGAGGGGTATTTGTCTCAAATGGTTAAAGAGAAATTTAACATTTAAGCTAAACCTGTTTTTTCATAATATGTTGATGTCTTTCTTGACGAATAGCCTAGTATTCCCCAAAATTATGAAGCATATTTTTTAATAGTAGTCTTACATAATTATTTTCCCTTTTCAATGAATCTATATATAATTTTATAAACTGGGTATTAGTAATTGTAGAAGAACCACCATGACAATTTTGATAATGGTTTAAGACATGCGAGTGCATCACCAATGGGTGAACCAACTATTTTTCTAAGATTAAATGTGGTTCTATAAACATTTATATTTATTATAAAGAAATAATACAGATTAATATCATGAAAATGTATCATTTACGCCATAATGATTACTTTTTTGATCAAATGTATCAAGATCAATTATTTTCATAGATTTACCTTCATTCATTATATCACTAGCTCAGGGTGAAGAATGATTATATTCTTAATAATGCCTTTCATATTATGAATTTTCACTGTGAATTTATATTAATATAATTTTAAAATAACAATTTATACATTATATTCATAGATCTTATTATTAGAGTCATTAAATATTTTCTTGATCATTTTTGGTATTATTTATACTTGATATTCCAATATATTAAAAGATAGAGGAAGTGTATAATGATCACTTGTTGATTGTATATGAGACCGTGAGGAATATTAATTTTTTTTCGAAATTAAAAAAATATGAATTTTGTCTGGAAAAAGCTTCATTATTGGGTTGTGTAATCTAAGCTGAGGTTATATCGAAAAACCTTTAAAATGATGTAATTAAACAATGGCCTAGACCAACCATTGTTACTGAGACCCATTTCTTCCAAGTAATGCATTGATATTGTCAATGGTTTGTTATGAACTAATCATGGAAATCTACTCCACTAACTATATCATCCCTGGTATTTGAGCATATTATTAATGACTAATAAATATATTGTTTTATAATTTAAAACAACTAAAAAAAGTTTTAAAATAATATTTTATCAAATTAACGTATTTTCAATAATCAAAATAATTTTTTTCATAAAATATTCAAAGAATAAAATAATTATGATTACTAAAATGGTATCTTATTTTCACAAAAGAATTTTTTTTTCTTATTTAAACATGAATAATAATAATATCTATTAAAAAGGGTAATGCATAATATTTATCCATTTAATATTAAATTTACAATTCTAAATATTTATATGAACTTTAATAATATAATTTAGTAAATGATTTTATAAGAAGATTATATTAATTTATAATTAAAGTTTTGTAATTATAATTATGTAACATATAATATTTTAACAGAATGATAATGATATAATATAAAGGTTTTTTGGAAGTAATTAAAAATTAAGGGAAGAATATCATATTCATATTAAATATCTATAAATATATAAATATTCCAATTTATTACAATATAAATATTATAAACTTTTTATATGTTCATATATAATTAATTATAAATATAAAAAATAATGGAATTTATGAAATATATGTATTTTTGAAAGAAAATATAAAATATGAATATTAAAATGCCTATAAATATAAATATAAATATAAATATTCTTTAAAATTAAATGTAATACAATTCTTTGTAAATAAAACAATCATATTTTTTAATATTAAAATAGTAATTAATTAAAATATTAAGCTATATTATGTAAAATTAAAAATAAATTAATATAATAAAATTATGAAAATATTATAAAAATAATTAAATTTAATTAAAAATGATAATTAAATAGAGGAATAAGGTAACATGTAAGAGTGGTTTCTTTCTCTAGGGGCCAAGCAGGGATAGGTATGAATCTCTGAAATGGAGATCAACTGGGGGATTCGAGCTTCGACCACAAATTGGGGGCCGTATAGTGAGGTGTATGCACTTGGGTGACAGGGATCAGCTGTTGGATGAGTAGTCGATCTTGGTTGAAGGTTATTGGATACCAACGAGTGTCGAATGCCATATTAGAGTGGGGTTCCACTATGTCTAGAGGAATTAAACACCCAAATGCTTTAGAGTACTCATCCAAGGGAGGCTCTCAATCAAGTTGAATAATAATATTTGTTTTTGTTTTCATTTTATGTTTTTGAATCTTTTTAAGTATATTTTTTGGGATTACAGTGTTATGTTAAACCATTTATTAATTTATCTATCGTAATTGATTTGGTTATCAATGATATGGTCTTTTTAAATTTTTTTCCACATCTTGGTGTCAGTTATCTCAAAGTTTTTCTTTGAATTCATTTTTTTTCATAAAAATGTATGAATATAAAAATTATATAATATATATAAATTCCCTTTTGATACTAGTTTCTCACTAATATTTCTTCACAAATATGAAAATGTCATTTTTTTGAGATCCTGAAAATTTTGTTTTGGTTCGTTGATAGCCTTTTATCCGATTATATATATATTTATATATTATGATTTATCTATAATTCAATGGGAAAAATTTTTTAGAGTATCACAAATATATTTTCATTATTTTTTAAAGGAATTGAATTTCTGATAGATTGGACCAATTTGTATATATTATATATCATGATTTCTTGACAAACATTTTACCTAAATCATTGTTTGAAATCATGATTTATTCTCTTGATTAATATAATATATACATATTTTTCATCACTATAGCTGAAAAGAGATGAATATGTATATCAAAGCCTTATATGAAAGTTCTTATGTAATTTCCAAACCAATTTTCAACCTAGATATAGAGATAGGGTTTGATGAAAAATAATTTCATCAGTTTTATTTCTTCAAATCATGTATGTGTTTATGCTTTTTCAGAAGAAAATATGATTTTATATAAAAATTATAATTTCCAAAATTGAATATTTTATTCTGGATTATAAGGGTGTTATATATATATATATATATATTTCCTATAGAAAATCATTATTAAATAATTGTTTTTCTTTATTTATTTTATATCTATAAAATCATTCTTTAATATGATTTTAGGATAATTTTCCTTAAAATATTTTCTTCTGTTTTATTTTATATTTATCAAATTATTCATCAATATGAATTTATATTAATTCATTTTTAGGGGCTTTTTTTTGTTCTATGGAAATTATGTTTTAATTTTTCATGCACATGAATTGTTCTATAATATAATACCTAAATTATTATGTTTAATATTCTAACATGAGTCTTTTATTTTATTTCAAACCCTCAAATTTACAGATTATAGATGAATTTTATTTTGGAAATAATTTAATATTTTCAAAAATAATTTTGTTTTAGATTTTGATGTATTACATATTTAATGAATTGATGAAATAATCGTTAAATTAGTAAAAAATTAATAATTTTAATACACATATAAAATGTATGATTCTATGCATGTTAATTAAACTATTATTATTATTATTATTAACAAATCATATTTTTTGCATAATTGAATATAAAGATATAATATAAAATATTTACCAATAACAAAAAATATTGTTTAAATAAAATTTTAAAAGGGTCTTTGATTTTATTAGAATATCTATGATAATAATTCTAATGAGGCAGGTAGAAATTTCATTTTATGTGATATCATTTAGAAATGTATGACCATATATAATAATACTCACATTCATGAATTTATCATTTATGAAATTGTTTTACTTTCAATGAATTTTTATTTATGTCTTTTAGTTATGTGTATTTGTTTTGAAAATTGTGATTTATCATAATATGATTCATTTATAATGATATTATGTTATGAAATTAATTTCTAGTAAATAAATAATGTATGTATAATTTTGAAATATTTTTCAATTATGAATGAGAAATGAAAATCTATTAAAATGTTTTCATAAAATTTGGGCACTTGAGTATCTCATTATATGATAAGGTATGGTAAGTAAACCCATAACCTCATGGGAGAATTATCATACATATGATACTAGTTATGGCTTTATTTTTTCCCTTTGGTTCTCAATGTATCTAGAATAGAACCAAAAAGATTAATTATTTTAAACTATTATAAAAAGGATAAATCCAGATGTTATTTTCAATGAATTACATATTTTTAGAAAATAAATGGTTTTAATTGTTGAAAATAATATTATGGTATTTTGAGATACATTTTTCTTTGTTGAAATTTTATTTTATCATGAATTTTATTTGAAAAAATATTTTTAAAAGAGATTAATAATTCCAAACTGAATAATTTTTGAATGCATATCATAACAATTACTGGAAATTTGATGCAAATATCATGGTTTAAAATTATTTTAATAGGATAATTAGATGTTATAATATGTGAAACTTCGCTTGTAGATTTAGTACACTCAATGAGATTTCATAATTTTATTATAATTTTGGGATAGATATAATAATATATAATGGTTTTTCTAATTCTCTAAAACCTAAATAAGATTTGAACCTGGTCTGTAATTTTTTTGGTATTTTATTGTTAAATTTTCAAAAAAAATAAACATTATTTTTTGTATTAAATCTGAAAGTGCAGGGTCTGGGATTTGGAGTTTGTATCAGAGTAGTGCTCTAAATAGTATTAGAGAATAGAAATTCTCATTTGAGTAAGAAAAAATGAGATATAAATTTATTTTTTACTTATAGGTAGATAAAAACCAAGGGAAATATAGAAGTTCAGTCATTCTAATTCTAAAAATTCATATTCATAATTTCCTTAAGTTTGATGAAAAAATTTTGAGGGTATAATTTATTAATGGGGGGAAGAATGTGACATCCTAGGTATTTTATCTTATTAAAAAAATCTGAAAATATATTATTTTAATTTTTATAAACTATTATTAAATGTTTTAAAATAATATCTTTTTAAATTAATGAATTTTAATTAATCAAAATAATATTTCAACATAAGATATTCAAAACTTAAAATACTAATGATTAACAAAATGGAATTTTATTTTCTCGACTTTGAATATTTTCTAGTTTTAATAGGAGTAATAATAAAAATTACTAAGAAGGGTAATTCATAATATTTATCTCAATCAAAATCGATTTATAATAATAAATAATTTGACTAATTTTGATAAAATATTTTAGTAAATAATTTTATACAAATTATATTAGAATTTGTAATTAAATTTTCAAAATTATAATCATGTGACATTAAATATTTTATACGAATGATAATTTTATAATACATACAATTTTATCTAGATTATTTCCCTCTTAAAGGGAACACATATTATTCATATTAAAGGTATTCATATATTTAAATGGATCAATATATTAAAATATTAATTTTATTAATTTTCTATAAGGTAATATATTTTAAATTAAAAATATTTTAAAAATGGAAATTTATAAAATATAAGTACTTCTTTTTAAAAAAATCTAAAATATGAATATTTAAATGTTTTTGAATACATATATAAATATTTATGTTTTTGAAAATTAAATTTAATATATTTCATTTTTAATAAAATAATCATATGTTTTTATTATTAAAATATGTAATTAATTATAATATTAATGGTATATTTTTAAAAATTATAAATATAGTAATATATGAAAATTATAATAATTTTATTAAAATAAAAAAAATTATTTAAAAAAAATAAAAAACAATAATGAAATAGGGGAACCAGTTAAGTGGTAAGAGGGGTTTTATTCACTATATTTTGACCAAGGAGAGGTCAGGAGCTCACACACGGAGATCCCTTGATGGCTCTGATCGTCAACCATGAAGATAGGGTAATATGATTAGGGGTTAGAACTTTGGTGAAAGGGACCAACCACTAGACGAGGATTCAAGCTCGATTAAAGGAGATTAGCTACTGAAAATCATCGATGTTAGATCCATGTAGTGTTCGAAAATGGTTTGGGATGTCAAATAGCTGTGAGCTTCAAAGACAATACACTAGAGGCGGTTTTGATCACCACAATGTGAGGTAAGTGTATATTCCTTGTAGAAGTCTGAATAATTTTAATAATCATTTTTTGTTTATAGTGTTATGTTCATCTATTTAATAAATTTTCTACCTTGACTGATTCAACCGACCTTGTTATCGTTATTTTAAATTGTTTTTTCAAAATTTTTGTGCTCTTTTGTTATCATTTTTTACCGGATAAATTTTTTTAGCTATTGTATGAATATATAAATGATATAGTCTATGTCAATTTCCGATCGGTATTAAGTTCTCTCTCATCTTACTACACAAAGATATAAATGGCATTTTTTTAAGATCATCCCAAATATCTTTTGGTCTCTTAATAGAAATTTAGATGATTATATGTATTTTTATATATTTTCAATCATATAGAATGTTTTTGCCCAATTTTTCGGAGTATCTTAAATATTTGTTTCATTCAAAATTTTTCAAGAACTTGAGTCTCTTATAGGTTTAATTAATCTATATATATTGTACATTGTTCTTTCTTGAAAAGAATTTCATATAAATTGTTGTTTAAAATCAGTTCATATTTTCATTATTAATACAATAAATGCATATCTTTCATCAATGTATCATAATAGTGATGAATATGGCTATAAAATCCTTATATCAACTTGTTTATGTAAACTGCAAACCAATAATCATTTCGTAGAGAGTCATAGAGAGTTGGATGCAAAAATAGGTCATTATTTTTTTCTACAAATCATGTATGTGATTGTGTTTTTCAAAATATCTTTATGATTTTATATAATAATTTTAATTTCAAAAAATTAATATTTTATTCTGAATTATAATGGTGTTATATATATATATATATATATATTCTGCAAGCATAAAATCATTGAAAAGTTATTGTTTTATTTTTTATTTTTAAATCCATCAAATTACTCTTAAATATTAGTTTATGATGATTCTTTTCTAAGGTATCATAATCATTTTTTACTTTAAATATATCAAATTATAATTTAATATGAATTTCTGTTAATTAATTTTCATTGGATTTTTTCTATCGAAATTAAGTTTTAATGTTTAAATCACATGAATTATTCCATTACAGAATTCATTACTTTTTTATGTTTAATATTAAAATACAATATTTTTAATGTTATTTTCAAAATTCTCAAATTTATAGGTTATAGATGATTTTTATTATTAAGGAAAATAATATTTTTTGGAAATTTTTTAGTTAAATATTATGATGTTCTACATATTCTAAAAATTGATGACTTAACATTTAAATTAGTAATTAGATATTAATTTTAATACATATATAAATTGATTTTTTTTATGCAGGGTAATTATATTATTATTATTATTATTATCATTATTATTAAAAAGAATCTATTTTTTCATAAATCAATTCCAATATGAAATATTGTGTTTTTAACAATAAAAAACATTGTTTGTTATTTTTCAACTCAAATTTTAAAAGAGTATTTTAGTTTATTAAAATATCAATGAAAATAATTATAATGTGGAAAGATAATATTTCATTTTATATGATATAAATCATCTAAGTATGATCATATATTATAATATTGACATTAATGCATATATCACTTAAGAATTTTTTTTAATTTCAAATCATTTATATTAATGTCTTTTGGTTATGACTAATGAATATTTGGTAACAATGTTAAGTTATGAAATAATTTTGTTGTCTAAAAATAATGTATGTGATATATCGAAATATATTTGGGTTATTGATTAAAAAGGCATAGCCATTAAAATGCTATCATAAGATTTTGGTGGTTTAGTATCAATTGATATGATAAGGAATGGAGAGTAAACCCATGACATCAAAGGTATTTCATCCTACATATGATAATTCATGTGGCCTCATAATTTTCATTAGGTATACTAAGTATAAAAATTAATCTAAAAAACATTAATTATTATAAAAAGTTTTTAAAATAAGAAATCGAAAATTTATTTTCAAATAATTATTAATTATTTAAAATTAAATGGTTTTAGTAGTTAAAATACTACTAGGGTATTTTAATATAGTGATTTCTCTATTATGTGATTATTTTATAAAATATTTTATTTTATAAAATATTCTCAAACAACATTCATAATTTCTAATAAGAATTATTTTTCAAATGGATTTAAAAAATGCATACCGGGAAATTGAGTGATCATACCATTTTGTAAAATTATTTTTATAGGTCAATTAGATGTTATAGGATGAAATTTTTTTCTTGTGGAGATAGTTCACACAAATTGATTTAGTTATTTTATTTCAATTTTTGTATAGCTATGAAAAAATATATTATTCTTGGATACCATTCTGTTTGGTTTATTCTGATCTTTGTTTTTGGATTCCCTTTTTCGGTGGGAATGTATTTTGGACCTGGAAAAAGAGATGATGCCTATATTTGTGATGTAATGGATTTTTTGTATTTTCAGCCTTTTACCTCATCATTACGGATGTTTTTGTGTAGTTATTCTATGTGTAATGTGGTTTCACAATGTTTAATGCCAGCTGAACTCATCTTGTAGTTGAATTCACATCATGAGAATTTACATGTTGGTTAATGGTTACAAGTCATTTAATGTGAATATTTATTTTTTAATTAAAATGGTTATGTGTTTTTTAGCGTAAAATAAATAAATATATATCCACACTATATAAATTATTAAACTTAATTTAATTTTAATATTTTCATTTTTAGGGGGTCTGTGGGTGTTTGAAGATTCATATTATTTTACATCATTCTACTCTCTATCGGAGCTCATAACCAAGGTGATTTTGGGTGTCATCCTTTCATTTGGATTGATTCATTTAGGAATTGATCCGTAGGGATAGGCGGTTCATCTATTTGGGTAAGACTTCCTCTTGGTTTCCCTATCCTTTATAGTTTCAGCACCATTTGTTGTAGGTATTGGAAATCATATGGACTTTTATATCACTCCTTTTCGGTTTATAGTCATGACTTGCCGTCGTAAGGGATATATTTTGGTTCACAATCCCTATTGTCAAATGTAATTAGGTTTTATATTATATTGTGAAAAGTGGATCAATTTAATTATTCTAATTTCTTGAATTTCTTGTTTTTCATATTGATTTCTTAATATTTAAAGTTGAATACCATGTTTTAAAATTAAAAATGGCATGAGTTCACATTTGAATAATGTATTTTCATGAAAAAGGAATTTACATGATATCAAATGGAATCTGGATTTTGAAACCCATATGCAAATTAGATTGTCTTCGAAATTGTTTCATAGACATGTGAGTGTGGTCTTTAAAATAAAAAATGACAAACATTACATTACAGGAACATTGGTCACATAGAGAAAGAGACAAGGGTATACTTAGTGTTTTTGAACCAACTAGTAGGTGACCTATTTTATGTTAGTGGTATATGGGAGGCCTCAAAGTTAGTTCGATCCAACCTTATTTCTTTGATAGGATTTTGAGTGTCCAGTACTTATTGACACATAGGCTAGATCCTGGACAGGGGTACATTGTAATTTTCAAGTTATTTATTTCAAGATTTTTTCATGGATTTTTTCTCATAAGTATATTGATATTTTTTTTTTTTAACTTTTTTGTTTTAATATTTGGAGAATATGACATTCAACTAGTTGAAAATCAATGATAATTTGAAAAAAAATTGTCTTTTAAATTGAATATGTATTAAAATTATTGTAAAACTATTTTGTTTTAAAGAATGGACTTATTCATTATTATAATCTGAACATGTATATACAACTTGGTGGTATCATAATACGATTTGTTAGTCACACCCTACATCTTCATATGGGAAGTTTTAGACCAAGATTTATAGGGTAAAGTTAAAGGGAAGAGCAGTCAATATAAATTAGGTTTCTCTTTAAAAGGTTATTTCAATTTAGTATAGTATTTTAGGTGATATTAGGTCACATAGAGACTGGTTTTTTAATGAATTATCTTTATTTATAGTTTATCATGTTTGGATTAGTTGTATCACTCATTTTATCTACTATATACTCTTTTTTATATCTTTTATTTCTTATATATGAGTCTAGATTTTGTTATAATTTTTAACCAACCTTGTGAATGGAAGACTTGGGTGACTGGTCTTGTTAACCTAGGATGGTCTGTTAAAACTAGTTATATGAGCCATACTCAGCCTGATGTATTTTCATACTCCCATATTTCTTTTTGTGTCTTGGATATAAAAGATTGGGATTGTCAAAATTAGGACTATAGGTGTAGAAAAAGTGTATTCCACGCTATCTCACATGATCGAATCATAGTTTCCATGTTTCTCAAAAAATATTTACTATGTCCATGACTAAGCATTTGGGAACATTTGAGTAAATTGTATTTGAATTGTATTTAAATTAACTTATCTATAATCATTAAGGGCTAAGTGTGTGTAATTTCATTTGAATAAAATAATTGTGGTGTTTATTTATATGTTATTTTTCATTATAATATGTGATGTATTTTTCTGATAGGAATGAAATCTACATTAAATTATTATTTTTTCAAAGATTGGTTTTGGATTCATGTTTTTGGCCTGATAGTTTTTGAATTTTTTCACGGTTGATAGGTTGTTTTATTGTGTTTTAAAAAATAAATCATAGAAGACCTCTTCTAAATACAAGAGGGGAAGCCATAAGGTGGTTTTATATGAGGATCATATAGTAGACCCATCTTTGGTTAATGTGGTAATCGCTACCATTTAATCTCTGGGGTCAGTGGGAGAAGTGAACCTCGGATGGGTAGAGCATCCTAGATCAGAATTTACCACGTAGTATCCACCTGTCATCTATTGTGATAATGGAATATAAGACTCAGAAGAGTGGATTGAATTGAGTGAGAGGGTATTCAACTTTACGAAGAATCATAAGGATTCTTTGGGGGGTCTTCCTTGTATATTCTTAGGGGACTGTGAATAAGGTGGTGGGAATCTATAGTTCATGTAATGTTTCACAAAGCTTCTACATGGTTTTGTTTCAAAAAAATATTTAATCATGTTTTTATCCCTATACATTATGTGAGGAAAATATATGGTTCTTTTTGACATAGGAGCATGGTGAGTGTACAGTTCTGGTGTACCCCAACCATTTTTTGGGATGGTTCATCTCGCATAGTATCCTATCACAAATGATTATATGAATAATCAGATATTTTAAATGGGGATGAGGGTCGATGTTCAATTCATTATAGTCCTTTTATTCCTTATAAATTTTTTTGAGGTAGAGGATTAGGTATTTTTAGATTATTCATAAATATCTATAAGGAGACGATTGGGTTTTATATTTAATGGGTGCACCTACATGCCATGGTGCATCTTATGGTCATCAAAGAAATCTCAAGAGTTTTCAGTTTTCTACAGGACTAGTTTTGGGGAATTCTATATGGTAGAAGTATGATATTTAATACCAGGTTATGAGGTGTGTTTATACCAGGCCTCAATAAATAGAGGATCCTAGAATGTGTCATCTTTGTGGGCGATATGGAAATCTAATCCATTTTAATGATAAGATGCCCAAAATTATTATGGTGGGATCCACATTCACTATGGGGTCACATGTTCATGTTGATGATTCTAAGGGTGGTGGGTCTCATTCTCTAGCCATAGGGGAGGTCCATGTGGTTATTTCCATGCAGATTTTTGCAACAGATTGTGTGCTAGAGGAATCTGAAGTAGGGTCATCTTCTGTTATAGGTATGATGTTTATTTCATCTTATATAGTTCTATATTTGATTGATACCAGTTCTACTCATTATTTTATTTTGTTAAATAGGGTTTACCAATTAGTTTTTTAGTTGGAGTTTATTTCATTTTTATTGGATTTTTACATGCCTTTGGGAAAAAGGTTCCAACAAGGTTTCAAGTGTCCCATGTGTCGGGTGGTTATAAGAGATGCTGAGCTGGTTTTAAAATTTGTTACTACATGTTCTTAAAATCTTTTAATTGATCATATATATAGACCAAATGATTTCTGTGAAGGACTGGATAGTATATTATTTCCACCAGGTAGAGTTATTATCTACCAATGGGGTCACTCATGTTTTACAGGGTGAGTATGACTCTAAATTAATAAGGGTAGGGCTAGTGGTTCCTTAGGCCAGTTCAATATCATGAAGGTTTTTAGAAATTTTTCTTGATGTAGTAGACCTTTGTCAATGAGTTCATCTATATTATGTTGTCTCTATGTATCCCATGGTCTTTATAGATGACTATCTTAGTTTTCCACCATAGAGAGAGGTCGAGTTTTCTATAGACCGATTGACTAGGACAATGCACATTTTTGTTCAATCGGATAGAATGGAACATGCTAAGTTAGTGGAACTAAAATTCCAGCAAGATCACCTAGAGGTGAATTGATATATTCTTCATAATGTGTCACCTTGTGATTCTTTGTTACTCATTGAACATAAGGCAGAAATATGAATTAAACTTTATAATGAATATCCAAAGATGAATCAGGTGAAAGTTAAGAATAAGTATACTTTTCCCAAAATAAATGTTCTCTTTGATCATATGAAGGGGGATATTTGGGTTTATAAAATTGTATTCTGGTCAGGGTACCACAAGTTGAGAGTCCAAGGAATGGATATAAACATGAAAATATTTTAGAGTTGATTTAGGAATTTTGAGTTTCTTGTTAGGCCATTTGGACTCACTAATGCTCCTTCTGTATTCATGGATTTGAGGAACCTATAAATTCCTCGATTCGTAGACTCATTTGATGTTGTTCTTTTATATGATATTTTGGTTTAATCCAAGAGATATTATAAGAACATAGACCAGGTGGATATCATTCTTCAAACCATGAGAGAACATCTTCTATATGGTAATCTTTACAAGAGTGAGTTTCTCATTCCAGAAATAAAGTATATGGGGAATGTGACATCTGATAAGGTTGTCTTAGTTGATCCTAAAAAGGTATAGATATTTAGGTATTATTATAAGGCTATAAATGTGATTGAGATCCGAATATTCTTAGGTTTGGTAGGTTACTATAGTAATTTTTTTCAGGGCTTCTCCAAGAATTTATCTTCGAAGACAACTTTATCCCATAACGGTGTAATGTTTTAATGTAATGAAAAGTGTTAGAGATATTTTAAGAAGATGGTGATGTTCTTTTATTCAACCCTAGTATTGATTCATATAGAACTAGGTTTGGGTAATGATATTTTCCATGATGATTTTGGTATAGTTTAGGGTGACTCTTAGTGTAGGGGAAAAAATTTAAATTTATGGTTAATTCCAATTACTCTTTTAAGAGAAGTGAAATCCTACCCATGATCTTGTGTTGGTAGCTGTTATGAATGTGATCAATGCAAACCATCACTATCCAATTTGAGGGTGATTTACAATATATTCTAATCACAAAATCATGAATTACATTTTCACTCATAGATATATGAACATGTGATAGAGAAGCTGTCCCAAGGTGGTCATGATGTTGTAGTTGGAAATTTTATGTTTGAAAGTTGAATTTTGACTTTTTAAATAGGTTTTTATAGTTTATGTGTGATAAGGAATAGTTTTGTATAGTTTTTTAATTAAAAAAATATTTATTTCCCAAAATAATAAAAAATGGATTGTGGTGGATATCACATATACCCTTAGGAAATGGAATTTTTTGGTCAACGATTTGGTAAAAAAAATTAACAATAAAATATCTTAATGAATTAGTTGAATAGTGGTATAAAATGATTTTGTTTTCTGAAATGAGATTGGGAGTGGGGGAGGTTGGTGGGTAGGTATTCTTGGATTCGATAAAAGTAGACTTGTCTTTTGAACAGAGAGTTTGACTTAATAATATGATATATATAGAGATCCAATTCTTATAATAAATCCTCAACAGTGGACAGACCTCGTGTGAGTTATATCAGCCTCCTAGTTGATATTTTTAAATCTAGAGTATGTTAGTAATTCCATATTCCCAAAGATTGTTGTTCCTATATAAAGGACACCAGTTAGGTTTTTATTTCCAACCTCATACTTGAAATATGTAACATGATTTGAGACATTAGTATTGGTGGTTGGGGATGTGGTGGTAAGTTGAAAATTTTGTATCACTGTGTATCAATTGTCAAAGGGTTAAGGTGGTACACTAGAGACCTGTTGGCATTTTCATCCTTTAACCATTCTGTTGTGGATGTCAGATGAGATTTTCATGGATATTTTCATTTTTTTACAATAAAAATATAGTGTGAAGGATGTGACATGGGATATTATTGAGGGACTCACTAAATCAACACATTTCATTCCAAAAAAGAAAACGATTAAGGTGGAACATCTTAGATACATTTATTTCTTACATATTGCGAACCATCCTGGGATTCCCAATACTGTTGTGTTTTATAGGGAATCGAGTTTCACATATGGATTCTGGAATGTTTCTCATGGGTTAAGGGGGTCCCTGTTGAAATTTATCATGGATTATCATCCCAAGATGGATGGATTTACAGAGAGGGTTATCCATGTTCCTGAGGATATGCTCCAAAATTTTGTGTTTGATTTCATTGGATCTTGGGAATAAATTTTACTTTTTTTAATAATTCCTACATTAATAGTTATTAGGAATTGAATGTGATGAATATTTTTCATGATTTTTATGCGTGGCCATGCCAATCTCTATTTTTTTAAAGATGGGTGAGTGGTCCATGGCTGTGTATACTTTTGTTTAGGGGATGATAGAGGTGGTTCAGTTGATCTAGATGAATTTTTTCATAAAAAAAGTCATCATAAATCTTATACAGACCCACATCATCATCTAATGGAGTTTGATTTTGGTGATTAGAACATTCTCGTAGTTTCACCTTGATTGAGACATCATCGGTTGGTTATGAAGCATAAGTTGTCATTGATTTGAGTGTTACACTTTAATATCATTTAGCGAAGAGGGATGGTGGATTATCATTTGTTGTTACTATCTTTCCTGACAACTATACATGATTTGTTACATGTTTCCCAGTTGAGGAGTTATATACAGTATCCATCCTTTGTGATTTAATGGGAGGATGTTGTTATTGATCCGGATACAACTTTGGTTGAACTTCCAGTTCAGATTATGGATCACAATGATAAGGTATTTCATGGTAAAATGATAACCATGGTCCGAGTATTATGGCAGTTCATATTTGATCATCATAAGATGTGAGAGTTGTAGTCGTTGACGAAGTAGCATTTGTCTTCTCTTTTTGTAGATCCAAGATATTGAGCTCTTTATAGGGAAAAAATAATTTATGGGGGAGATATTATAATGACCTATTACATTTCCTCTAGATATATTCTCATCTTTGTTTTTTTGTTTCCCTTGTTCATTATGAGTGTATTTTCATCCATAAATTGAGAGGATACCAAATAGTGAAGTTAGGGATTTTTTGGATCTGCATCTATTCTCTTGGCCTTTATGCTATCCCCCGGGCAGTTACATGATGTGTAATGGGATTTCATGATGGGAAATGTTGGCCAAACTCATCCCATCGGTTGAATTCACCATGTGAGAATTTATACATCGTGTAAGGGTTACACATCATGTAATTTCAAAATATGGTTTTTAATTAAATGGTGACACCATTTGGTGTAACTTAATATAAAATTTATTTATGATGCGTAAAACATTACATGCCGTGAAATTTTCCATGTTTTATCTTTTATGGGGTTTTATAGGTCTTTGAGGCTTCAATTTATTTTATATCATTCTACTCTCATCGAGAGCTCTTACCCTATTAGATTTTAGGTATCTTCCATCAATTTAGATAGATTCATTCAATAATTAAACATAAGGGTTAGAGGATTTAACTCTCCTGTCAATCATTCTTTCTATTTTCCCTCTCATTTGTGCTTTTAGAACTATTTTTTTAGGTATTAGTAATCAAATAGAATTTTCTATCAATCTATTTTAGTTTTTAGTTGTGTATCGACTTCCAAAGGTAAATATTGTGGTTTAATATTCCCATTGTCAAAGGATTTGAGGTTCTCTATCCCATTATGGTTTTTGTATATTTTCAACGACTCTAATTTATTTAATCTCTTGACGTTCATATTGGTTTCTTGATATTTTAAGTGGAATTACATGCCTTGAAATAAAAAAGATATGGTTTTATTCTTCGAAATGGTTTTTTTAGTATCATAATTACATTGATTTGAAAAAGAAATTATATTTTGAAACCTATAATAAAATTATATTTGATTTGAAACAGTTTTATAAAAATGCGAGAATGGTATCTAAAATAGAATTTGACAAACATTTCTTAGAGAGAACCTTGGGTATATCGAGATAGAGACACGGGTTAACTTAGTGTGTGTGAAACTATTAAGAGGTAAACTGTTATATGTTGGTTTTCTATTATAGGTCGTGATGTTAATTGGATCAAAAATTGTGAATTTTTAGGATTTTTAGTGTTTAGTATGTATTATCCCATAGGATAATGCCCGACTGGTAGGTGAATTGTTGTTTCTTGTTGTTTATTTCATGATGGTTTATTTCATGGATTTTGGATCACATGTATATTAATATTTTTTTATAGATTTGGAACACAGGACATGCAATTAAGTAATTCTCAAGGATCATTTAAATAAAAGGATTTCGAATTGGTTATTTATAAAAATTTAGTAAAATGGTTTTATTTTAAATCAAGGACTAGTGCTTTCATGTTGTTAGAACATGTATAGATTTATTAGTGGTATCCTACTAGAATCTATTTCTCACACCATAATTCTTCTAATGGGAGGTTTTAGACCTTTTATATGGATTTGGGTTTTGGGAAGATAATTCTATAGTATGTATGTTTACCTTTACGTTGCTATTTTGTTTTAGGGTAGTTTAGATGTGTCATTTTGTCACATGGAGACAAGTTTGGTTTAGAATTATCTTTATTTATATATTTTCCTATTGGTATTAGTTTTATCTCCCATTTATTCCACATTGTAGTGTATTTTTATGCCTATTTTCTAATCTATGATTCAAATTTTTATTATCTTTTTTTACCTCACCTTGGGATGTGCGACCCTAGATAACAATTATAGTTTTCCATGGTTGGTCTGTTACAATATTTAATATTTTTCCTAATTATTCATAACCTAGCATAGAAATGGTCATAGATTATAAAATTTTCCTTTTTCATTTGTCTTTTTAAAAAATTTAAATTGAATTTTTAGTACTGAATCTAGAAGTGCAGGTTCAACAGTTTACACTAACCATGTTGACATGTAATAATGTGAAGTTCTTATGGACATGTGAATGTGGGGAGAATTACAAGGATCTAAAATGAACGATTGTAATCACACTTATAGTTACACATCCATGTAGTGTATAAGGTATTTTGATCTATATTTATGAATTGAAGAATGGACTAGGATTTATCCTCATGAAAAATGATATGGTGATATATTTTTCCTTATGGTGATTGAAAAATCACATGAAAATTTACAGAACACTTTATTTGGTGCTTGAAAACGTAATTCGTTCATTAAAAAATTTGGTGAAATTACTGTTAATGTAAAATTTATGATATATATACTGATCATAAAATAATTATATATATATTTATATTATGGAGATCGGTATTTTCATAAATCAGTTTTTGGAATTGATTAATTATTATTTTTGATCAACTCACGACCACCCCCGGGAGTAAAGAAATATTTATAATGCACTATGTTTGATGTAACATTCATGTTTTTATATGATGAGGATTGAAATATATAAAATATTTTTGGATTTATAGAATATTGACTATGAAGTCATGATGAAATGGTAGAAATCGTATATTTATCATATAGGTGTTCAACTATCAATCCAAGTTAGGATTAAGGAGGCAGATAGAAAGCATATGGAACTACTGAAAAATGTATGAAATGTTCCAGAATTCAACAATGACTATGATTTTATTTTAAGTATTATGAACCATGTACGTGTCTCATAGATTCCAGAAGGAATGAAGGATTTTTTGGATGAGACTCATTATTTTGTGTTCTTTGTATACCTTGCTAGTATGAATAGATATTAATATATAAAATTTTATTTCTTGTGGGATAATAAGAAAAGAGGTATTAAATAGAATGTATTTTGATTACTATTGTGTCATCATGTTTAGGATGATACATAGAACTGTAATTTTATTTTATTACCATTATCTGTATGAGAATGGAAATGGGGAAACACAAAACAATGATTTTTTCATCAAACATCCCAAAATATAAAAAATAATATAATGATATTTGGGGTGAATTATACCACCATATGAATTTAAAATATTTAATTATAATAAGAGAATATCCATCTCTTGGTAAGATTTACCCAATAATCATAATTTATGTGTAAATTATTTATTGAGTTCCAAATTCATTTTTTTCTAATCAATAAATGATCTTTACATAGATGTTCTTGGTATTTTTCAATATGAATTAAATACATAGTTGAAGTCCATCATTTTATATAATCCTATGATATATTGTGAGTATAAGATTAATATTTAAACGTTAAGGGATATTAATAGATCCAATTATATGAATTTCAATGATGTTTGTGATCAAGACCTTCTTTAAATAGAATTTTTCTACAATAATGTCTTTCAATGGAAAATCATATGCCTCTTTATAAACCAATCTATGGCTGGAACTATGGTACTCCAATGTAATAGGATTATTTTTGAGAGGTAGAAATATTGAGACATGAACTAATTTCAGAAATTGAAGTCAATGTTAGATTAACTCAGGGGAAAATTAATTAATATATGTTTTTTTGAAAAGATATGTTTAAAACCATCAGAGGGATATAATATTAGATGTTAGTGATATTTTATTCCTATAAATATCTCCTTAGAATAAGGTTATGATATCTATAAATATGGGAATGTGAAGCCTCTATATATTAGTCCCATTGATGTTAATGATCATATCATCACAATTTCTAATTTCATTTCACTTGCACCAAATATCTTTTCTGTTCATGATGTCTTCCATGTATCTATTGTGAGGATGTGAATTCTTGATCCTTCAATTGTACTAAACTCAATGTTCAAAAAATTATACCATGATCTATCTTTTGTGAAATAAATAATTAGAAGTGTATATTAAAGAGAGATTTTTTTTTATAATAAGGCCAATCACATGGAAAATATTTTTTAGTGAAAACATAAATTAGATTAAGAAATATAGGAACATGATGTTGGGAAGAGAAAGAATTACCCTTTGTTGAATATGTCATAGTGATGGAATATTGATGGAAAATTTAATAAAAGATGGTATATTGTAGCACCCTAATATTTTAGGATATATTTCACTCTAAATAAATTTTATTTCATTGATATCTGTCTTTACATGAAACGCTGAGTTTAAACTGTCCACGATATACTATTGAACCATTATAATTTAGTGTGGCACTTATCGCTTAGCCATTGAATTGGTCGGTATGAATATAACATACTAAATTATAAAAAAATTATTTTTTACATAATTATAAAATTAATATATTAGTTTTAAATTTTATAGTAATTAAAACAAAATAATGTAAAGGTAAAAATAGATATTTTGTATGTATAACTATTTTCTGTGCACAATGTTTTTTTATCATAATATATTAAATAAATATATTTTGGTTAATTATTTTAGTTAAATGTGTAAATAATATGAAAAAATTATATTTTAAAATTATTATAGTAGATATTAATGGACACGAATAATGGTAAACAGATTATTATGATTAGAAAATCATTATTCTAAGAACAATTTTATTGCATTCATGCATTTATATTATAAGGATTTTAATCTAATTATGTTAATTTAATATTTCAAACAAGATTAAATATTTGTAATAATTTTAGATAATATTATTTAATATTATCAAAAAAATATTTGATCATTATGAATAAAAAAAATGTTAAAATGCATTGTTATGGAAATGTTTAAAATGGTTTAATGTGGATATAAACTAATTATATAAGGGTTAAAATAGACTATAAACTTGTATAAATCATATTATATTAATTTATTTCATTTATATGTCATAAAATATTCTAACATGATTCAATTTGGATTGGATTTTTCATGAGATATGTGTTATTATATTATAATATTATAAATATTTATAATGTTGTCCCTCTATCACATTTATAAAATTAAAACCGCTATCATATCTTCCCCAAAACACATGATACTTTATACCATACAAGACCTAAAATATTCTCTTCAATACATCCCTAAAAATTTCATATATGTTATTTTATTCATTAATGACCATTCTAAGAGTCTATAAGAGAATATTCAAAGGAGGTTTCTCAAATAAAAGTTACATGCTCGGAATGATTTTTTCATGATTCATTACACTTGTACATCCTATAAATCTATTTTATCAATAATAAAATATTTCATACATTGTAATAAATTTTATATGATTTAATTAAGGTTTTGGAACAACCAATTTCCATATTTGTTCTATTAAATGTGATATAAAATCAATGTTTTTGTGTACATGTCCACTGCCGCTCTACATAGAAATATGACTAATTTTCCATCAGAAAATATCATTATTGGTTATTATGATAGATTTAATATTTATATATGAAATTTAGGATATAATGAATTTTCTATATTTTTAAAATCATATCAACCCTATTACTATTCCAACTGTTCAAAAATGAATATATCGCATATGCGTAAGTGTGGACAACCACATCCATGAATTGATTCAATTAGTTTTTAATTTCCCATATTAATGTATAGTAATAAAGATAGATATAATCAGAATATATATATTTATATATTATATAATAAAAATTCTATAATTGTGAATTATTATTCATTTTTCTTTCATTCCATTGATGAAAAGGTGGAAACATCACTCATGAATACGTACAGACTACGATCTCCTTGATGTAATGTAATTAATTTTTAATATTTTCTTTTTTTTATGTGGATAAAAATTATATAGAAGGAATATATATGTTATTTGGGTAGTGATTATGATTATATAATGAAGAAATCATGGCTTAGGTTCTTCTATCACAAAGAACAAACTAAAAAATTAATCGAATATTGACATGTTTTCACATGAATATCGATTTACATAATAATTGTTAATAAAAGTATCATTTAAAATTATAAACAAGTTAATCTAATATTATATACATTAATATACTTCTACAATAAATATTTAATTAATAAATTTTTATTATATAGTATTTTGAATTTTTATGAAGAAAGATGGGACTTTAGGTAAGGGATTTATGTTACAATCTATTTTCTTTTCTAGGCTTTCTATAATAAATTTATATTAGGGGATATTATATTAATACAATCCTTACAAAACCTTGAACTTATTTCTATTATCATTATTCATATAATTATAATGATATAGCATAATATTCCTTTATTTCAGACTTATCGCGATCTAGAAATTTTCTTTAGGGATAGCTGGCGTTATTTTATTTTTGTCGATGAACTTTTCATTCCATATTAATATTTTCATTAAATTGTTTTAAAAAAATACAACTAACATATGAATTAAAAAATGTTACTTTTACCCATGTTCAACATCAAAAAAGGTTGGATGGGAATCTTGTAGTCAGTTTCTATGAAATCCACATTATACCAAATATGTGAATAAAATCATTATTTTAATATATACCACATGAATAACTTTTCCTTCCATCATGACTATACTTTTCATTAAAAGATTTTTTACGTGATTTGATAGTACTTTTCAAATAAAATTAACTTCGTAATATTATGGAAATTTTTTTATTTTAAGTTATTGATTTCGAAATGAAAATGGATTTTTCCTCAAACAATGATCAATTAAACCATTAATGGTATTTTCATATTTAAACAATTTCATTTATTTAACATAATTTACACTTGGGATATGATCCAATGATTCTATACCTACTAATTCTTTGGATTTTTAATTATTATGTTGATTAAATACTGATGAAACACATTTTAGTTTACATGGGTTATGCTATGATGGAATTAGAAATGTATTCATGTTCCTATATATTATATATGATTGAATTTGGATTACTTGCAGATTGGGTCCATTATATCCCACAATTACATTTGTTAATGTGATATATTTATCTCTAGAGATTTTGAAGATAAGAATTGACATGACCCAAAATAGATATGTTTTAATTCTAATGAATGAGAATGACTATTTATAATTATTCCTGGTAGATTATTAATGGACATTATTGTTAATAACCTTCTTCATATTTTAATGTTTTAGTTTCAAATAATGAATATATGAACACAACATTATGCATGAAAATTATTTTGAATAGAAATTTTGAGATGATTTTAATTTATAATGCTATTAATTACACATGCATATGTTATGACCAGGATTGATTTTTTTAAACCCTTATTAATCATTCTTCTAGATATGACATGATTTTTGAGTTTATGAACTAATATTTTTTGGGTATGAATATTTTACATTGACAAAAACTACATGATTATATCATCACACACTTATGTCCATTTTATGTGATTATTATTGATATGTTACATGTTTAAACAATTCATCTATAAGATATCACCCTCTAGTTTGATTTCATTCCCTTAGAATTTATAGAATTTTTTATCTATAAAATATATATAGGAGTACTAATATGAAGATATTTTTCAGAGATGTTAATGATCTATTAATAAATAAGTTTATTATGTGTATTTTCTCTAAAGACACTAAAAATATACATCCATCACGTATAAATAATTTTTAAGATTATTCAATATTAACCAATAGTCATATAATATTTATGATTGTTACAGTTGGGTCTCCACAAATGTGGCCACCCCCTATGTGGAAACTCATTCATCAACCCTAATTTGGAATCTCATTATATGAGGTTGGTCTATGGATACCCTTATGTTGTGACCTAGTAGACGATCCATTTACAATTATCATAGTAACCCAAAAATACTAATATTAGGATTCTACATCATCATCTTCCCCATTTATTGATCTATATTAATACATTATTTTATACATCCATATTTCAGATTATTTCAAATCAACATGGGGTCCCCTAAAGAACATTAAATCACTAAAAAAACATCACTCGATAAAATATATAAAATTTTGAGTACAAAAAACACATAATCAAGCTTATTGAACATTACATAATAGTAGGAAATATACTCAAACCCTAGTGAAATATATTTAAGATGGCACTCTTAGTCATCATCCCTAGTTTTTAACAAGAATATTATTACATCAAACAAAACGGAAGTTTCTCATATATGTTTGAAAATAAATAAAACATCATTGATAATTCCAAGGGATATTCAATTGACAAAATTTATTTGTTTGTTAAACTATGTGACTCTTTATCTTCATAATCCTAAAAATTTAAATTTTAATTCAAGGGAAACTAAATAAATACCTTTCTCAAGAATATACACATATTTACATGACCATTGTGGTCAGAATAGTTTCTCTTAGAAAACTCCACCTCTCCCAGAAAAGAAATATTTTTAAAAATTGACAACATAGGCCCCATCAATGAGTAATTACAGTACTTTCAATTATATTCCCCCTTTAAACAATAAACACATAATTATAAAAAATATGGATAGAAAATAACATCTTATAGATTCCCATTCTAAATAAATTTTTTATCTAACATGAATGAAGTTGTTCATTATATATCATACTCTATATAAATAATCCAAGTATAATTAAGGGTTCCTCTTTAAAAAATTGATTTCTTATAGTGGAAAGAAAACCAATTTTCACTCTTAGTATATTAATTATTTCCATACAGATAATTAGGGTGAGAATATATTATAGTTAACCAAGGGTAGGAATAAATTACATCTTTATGTCTCCATTTTCATACTTTTATTTAATGAAATGAAATATGTTATCAACATTCATTTACCATGATTATTATAGTATATTATTTCAAATATCCATATCCCAATGACTATGACATAAGACTATGTGTTGTTTTTGAACCCTTTCCCTCAAATAATCAAACTACTCCTTCATCTAAATCATTTTTCTATAAGATATAGTAGTAAAAAGATATCTATCTTAGGAATTACTCCATGTGATTATGTTCTATTTATTGAAATTCTAACCCACAAAGATGTCTCCCATGTTTTAAATTCTACCTGAATAGGACCTTTAATGATAAAAATGATCTTTCTAATTTTCATATATAAAACCAAATACAGTAATGGACATTCATTTTATAAAACATTGAACAATAATTTTTTTCATTAACATATTTATGGATTCTTATAGAAGCCATGGGATTTAATAATTTTCATCAATCTGATATCTATTACAAATGATCAAAAAATTCTCAATATTACCATTCTATGATTTGAGATAAAAATGATTTCAATTTTTAAAATCTATTTGATTTATTCTTCTTTCTTTATTATAATCAAACAATTTGAGACCCACTTGAATAGGTGTAAGACTTGTTTTCGATTCATACATCCCAATATTTCATAAGAATAATATAGAATCCTATTTTTTCAAATAGACAAATATATAACATTAAAAATAAACAATTATAAAAAAATGAAATTTTTTACTTGACGTAGCATGGGAATCAAAAAGTGGTGCATAAATTGATTGGAATACTCTTGGTGAGAATAGTAATGATTTCATAAAAAATTAAAATCATTATCAAACATAACAATACTAAGTTCAAATTTCCCAATAAATTCAATTTATGGGTTTCTATTTTCTTTTCATTTTATGAATTTTATCTCCTGCATGAAATTATACATCAATGGATATTATTCCTATATAGCCAATTTAAATCCAAAATTAGGAATAGTTTTTTAACATCATTGTTCTATAATCATCAATAACAAACCCATAATATTTATTTGTATATAAAAAATCTTCAAGATCTGTAATAAAAAAAGATAGATTTTAAATCCATTTCATAGATGGGATACTGCTTGAAAGGTTACATAACTATGAACATCATAATATCTCTAAATAAATATGTGAAAATGCCTCTTCAAATTCAATTTTATCAAATTTATAATAAGCATTGGAAAAGATGATTTAATTTTTATTTATCACCTATTATAATTTATTAAATTTATTTTTTAATTACAAAAAGGCCATAATGAATTTTTGGTCAAAATGCCTTGGAAGAGGGACCCAATTTGAATTTCTCTCAATCTAGTTCTTATCCATAATCATATATTAAATCCGATGATTATATTAAATAGATTATATTATTTATTGAGTTTGAACCAATGAAATAAATAGAGTATGATTCACAAACCTTTGAATTAATGTATTTATAAATTCCAATGGATTATTAATTATTAGCTTCCTTTGAGTTTTTATAGGATACGTTTGTTCCCAAATGATTATCCCTTCATCTATATTCTTTATCAACCATTAATATATATATTTAGCATTATTTATAGACATTTCATCATCTATGGATGGGCCTAAAAATTTTTCTTCGATTATTTGATGTTGTAAAAACTACTTCCCTCTAATTTTTTTTGAAATTTTCTTACTGATTTAATTGAATTAATTAATAATGTATACATATGGAGCACTATTAATGGGATTATTTTCAATTATTTTTAAATTAACTTAATCAAAAAACATTTGATACATTTTATTAAAAACCTCCATCATTTCCCATTGGATGGAAATCTATATAATATCTCTTCCTTGTCATTTTTCTAAAATTTTCCTTGATTAGAATAATATATTTTGATAATGAAATTTTTACCAAATACATTAATATAAATAAAAATAGTATTATTATTAAACCAAATATTTTATGAGTTTATATTTTAGTTCTTATTAAAAATAATTATTTATTATGAATGTAAACGGAAGGTCAGCCAACATTGCTTCAAAATAACATTGATCTATAAAATTCCATGAGCAATAGTCACCATATTTCCCCAATGGATAAATTAATTATTTATATAACCCTATTTTTTAGTGTGTTTTATGATGCTATATTGATTTATACTCTTATACTTGCTACAATAATATTGAAAAAAAACATTCATTATACACCATCCCATTATCAATTATTAATTTCCTTTGGTGAATGAAAAGATCACTTTCAACTTCTCTTCAATAAATTTTTAATATATCCTGTGAATGTCACTTGTGTGTCATAAATAAAAAAACCATTCAAAAATAATAATAATTAAAAGTGATAAAATTCATGTCAAATAATTTGTAATTATATATCATTGATCCAAAAAAAATTAGTGAATTAGTTCAATAATTCATGATCCTTGTTTCACAACTCATTCGTATTATATACTCCCCATTTTCCATTTTTGATAGGTTATATAAAAACTATAATATTGTGGAATTAATTAGGGTAGATTCCTCACTAAATTCCATTTACAGATTTTAAAAATATTCATTTAACCAGTCATCAGAGTAATATATTCCATATATTATTTTCAACTATATAACTATGATTTCAAGAATTTTTCAGATCATTAATTTTTAATAAATTCCCACTTTTTTCGTCCTCTAACAATCCCTCCCTCTTAAATTATTTTAAGGAGAAAATTGCTCTTCATGAAGATTAAATCAATACCACAGTCAAATAATTAACTGAGACTCAAATAGTTATGTTTGAGGCTACCAAAAAATATCCTTTGAATTTAGTTAAGATGGATCAATATTAGTAGAACCAAATACATTTATTTTAAAATAACTCTCATTAAAAATAGTTAAAACACCTCCACTATATGTGATGAGAATGCACCATAATGTAATGATGGAATACATGTAACACCCACATGTTTCTTTTGTTTCTCATACTATATTTTTTTATATTATTTTGTCTCCATAATATTAAATACTTTTTGGACATTAAATTAGAAATTTTGGAAATATTTTGGGTTCTTTATGATTACCCCTATGTAATTAAGAGAAACCATGTTTCGTCCATAAAATTGGTGTTGTTATTGTGATAGTGTATTTTCAAGGGGGTCCAAATGGGCTTTCAATACTTTGGTTATTTTTAGGAGATTATGGGGATTATATGGTTCAAAATATTTATTCTACATAACTAGTGCCTAGTTACCCCTAGTGACACATCCAAACATTATGATTCACCTTCTTTTTGAAAAAAATCATAAATTCAACATGTATAGACTAATTTTTATGGGGTTTTCTTCCCTCTCCCCTCCTAATTCGATCAACTAACTCCTAGTAGAATTAAGGAAATCTATTACTTTTCTCTAATATCAATCATGGACTATATACACTAAATTTATAAAGGATTTCAAGGATAGTATTTATTTTTATTTCTATAATCTTGCATACTCTCTATTATCCAAACTTTCCAAAATCTTTTTCTACCTTATGGAAACATTAATCTTGTTTAATATAGTATTTTTCATTTGGAATGTCGTAAAATAGTATGTTTTTAACTTTTTGATCTATAGAGAACATCTTCATGCTTAATAGCGTGACCTCAAAGGAAGGTTAAATTTTCTATTTTTATTTCATCTTATTTTATGTGTTTGACTCTTTAAACATTATTTATTTTTCATTTCAAAGTTTTAATAATTAAAATGAGTTTATTTTTAAAAAACTAATGATATATTTTTTATGTGTGAGGTGTTTGGGATTTTATTCCATGAACTTTTAGCATGGGAGAAATGTTTTTTTATATTAATAAAGAATTATAATTTTAAATAAATATATATTGATTCCAATATAATTATGATAATTCCATTATATATCATTATAAAATAGTCTCTGTTTTAAGGAATGATTTTTTAAATGCAAATAGTTTGTGTGACATTTTTTAGGATTTATAAATATTGATCAATGTTGGAATTATTGAATGAAAAAGGGATAATTATATTGGGACCCATATTATTATAGAGACCCATCATAAATTTTAAAATAAGTCCTTTTAATTTATGTAAAAACTTACAAATTCACATTTGTAAATTTTTTTGTTCCCTTAAAGTTTGATCTTGTGATCTTTTAGAATATGGATAAATAATGAAGTCATGGTTTTTTACGAGGGAGTGGGATGTTAGATTATAGGTATTAATTGTGTTTTGTTGATATGATTGTTTTTTATTGTTTTATCAACTCCATTTCTATCATGTTATGAGAATGTTTAGTTTATAACATAATTTCTTTATTATTCTTTAACTAGTCTATTGTGAATAATTATTTCTGTTCCCATGGATAGTTTCATACTCCAAGGAGTTGGTATTAGTGTGTTATAGACAATTACCTTGGGAAATTGCAGATATGACATCTTGTAAAGAGAAACAGATTGGCCTAGTTAATATAAGAACATGGTTTAATGTCTTATTAGTATTAGCCTATAGTGTAACCCCCGAAACATGTTCAATGATTCATGGTTTTAAGTATATATATTATTATATTATAATCATTTATATTTCTCACTGTATTAAATTTTTTAAGGAACAATTTAACTTGATTAAATTTATTATTTGTATCTTAACTTTTGGTAGTTTCCATGTGGTGTTCATCAAACTTTGTTATTAGTTTTTATTCCTGTATATATTTTTTACAATATTTGGAAAATATTTCATAAATTAAATTCTCTAATTTATGGTTTTAATTCTAGTTTTCAAATGGGTGGTTGATTTAATAATGAATAAGCTTAAAAATACTTTCAATGTGATATTTTAAATTTATTTAAAACAATACATAATGTTATTAAAATAGATTATGGAATTTATATTTCTTTCCAGGTTCATATGTTTTAAAAAATATTTTCTATTTGTGTGTAAAACTAAATAATATAAATTTAATAATATACATTTTTTAAGAAATAATTTTTTCATCATCCTTCGTAATATCATACTGATATTTTTAGTTGAGACTCTTCATATACATGTGTTTATATGAATATCCTTTATAATTGGGGTCCATGTTTTTCTTATGTCTTTGTACTTGTTTTCTTCTTAATCAATTGCGAGTGCATTTGTATTGTGTAACATTTTCTTTAGTATAGATCATTTTCAAGTGAGATTCACGTGTTCATATTTTGGAGGCATTTATATATTGTCAATGATTATATTTTAATAATTTTTTTAAAAAAAATATATTGTTCCCAATTTTGTAATTTTTTTTGGTATTTGTTGTCCATGTTTTAAAATGGACTTTTATCTTTATAAATGGTTAAATTCTTTCCATGATTATTTATTTTCCTTTTGTTTTCTGATGTTACATGGATTTCCAACAAGTGGATGTCAATTCCAATCATTGGAAAAAGGATAATAAGTGCATGTAAACTATAATTTGAGTATAAAATCCTACTAAATGGAGGGATATTAAAATCCTCAACACAATTTTATAACCTATGGGGATCATTAATTCCATTTAATCCATGTGGTGAGCTTATTTTGTTTATGGGTCGAGTTAGCATGGGAAATTTCACTATATTACTTCTCTTTCTAGCCTTCAGATCTATATCCTTAATCATTACTATTATACATTTTTAATATCTGATTTTTTAATTTCTCTTAAGATATATATTTTTAACCTAGACGCTTGGTTATTAATTATTATAAAAGTGAACCATTAGTTAACCTATTTCATAAATCTCATCAATTCAATCAAACTTGTTCTATATAGGTACAGGAGATATTATTCTATATCTAGTCTCACTCTTCCAGTAATAGTAGGATCTATTATCTAATTATTCTCTCTAATATCTTTGCTTTTATGGATCCATAATGTGAAATATTATACAAAACACCCTATTTTGTATACTAATATACAACAAAAAAATAAAAGTACCCATAGATACTTGTTTTTTCAAGAAACTATTTTGTCTAATAATGAAATTATTCTTTCTATTTTTTATATAATGATCTTTTATCTATATAGGTTTTATTGAATCATCATTATTTCTATTTTCCTAAAATATATTTGATATAGGATTATTTTTTAGATATATTCTCTACATGGCTTTAAAATATTTTTCATCACCCATGCTTTATTATTTAAAATAGATTTTTTATAATGTTTCACATTTTAAAATTATACTATAACATTAGTACTATTATATCAAGTAGTTATTATTGTTTCACCCTAAATATTAGTGTTTTGGAAAAATCCCAATATACATTTTTCAATGGTATTTAATGCCTCAAGACACCTTGAGTGTTCTTATTTATTATTTTCTTCTCAATCATTAAAAAATTTCGTAAATTATTTAATCATTGAATCTTTCTCAACAAAATTTTAATTTGACAATTTATATATTATAATACATTAATTCTCTTAGTTGAGAAGATAATTTTAACCACACCTAATATTGTCACAATCCTTGTTAATATATTTTATATCCCCTTTTATTTGAGAAATTTTACCAAGAAATGATTCCTATTATTTCTGTTATAACTGAACCATATTTGCTACAACTTTATCCACTCCTTCAATAATTGAGTTTTAATCATTAATTCCAATATTTTCCATAAATGTAATGCCTATAATAGAACCCACATTTGATAATTAAATGTATATGTAAGAGTTGTATTTTTTATGGTTATATAGAGTGATCCTTTTCAAATTATCTAAGATATTCCTTCTAACATAATTATAATTAATGTTGCATTTAACAATATTTCATTTGGATACTCATTGATCTTTATCATTTACCATACTCTTCATCCATGAAAAACTATAGAGAGGATTTCATTTCAACAAATTTAAGACAAATAATTGAAATGTTTCATTTATATATTCTTTTTCTATTATATAGTTTCTTAAATTTGGAATCTAATATTTCCATGGGTTTTTTATCACAATCATTATCTCAGTTTGTGTCACCCCACGCCACATCTTTTTCTTATTTGATCATTAATGCATTTATGAGCTTCAAATAGATGTCATAATTATATTTTTTCTTGTAAATTGGGGCTTTTATTATTCCATAGTATAAAATAGTGTTGTGTGACTCATCTAGGGAAATACTATCCATATATTCAATGGATGATATATTTGGACTTAATCTTTCGGGGTAATTTCTCAATAATTTTTTAATAAATATTGTATCTCCCATATTTTCTCTACAAACAATGATGTTACTAAACACCACAATCACCAGAGTGTATAAATAATTGATAGTAACATCCTTTTAATTTCACATATATTCAAATCAAGATATCTATAATTTTTGTTCTGCATAATTTTTCTTAATATATCTATGAAAATTATTTCCTATATTTTCACACATCTCACAATTTTTCTACAGTCCTATAACATTATTGTAAAACTTTTATATCAAATATAATAATATAAAATTTTGATTCTTTCCATATATCTCAATATTACACTTTTCAACAAATTTTATACCACTCTATCTTTTAACTGGTGGATATCCCACAATGAAAGCATCACACACATCCAATAATTTTTAAATTAGATATGGTTGAATCATATATATCTAATCATTAGTTCTCATTAATTTGAAAAAGGGAACACATATACTATTAAAAATACTATAAATATCATTAATATACCTTGTAGATTATAATATAAGTAGAACATTATTATCTTTTATACCACATATGGAACTTAATTCCATTGAAAATATAACACAGAGAGGGTGTTAATCAATGGTACCAAATTCATTTTTCAAATTTATTCTTTTTGAATTGTAACCCTATTATATTTTAATGTCAAGGTTCACTCAATGAATCTATCTTCTCAAAGGTATAATTTAATTATAATGTACAACCAACACACATGAAGTTTCCACATTTTTTGTCCATAGTGTGAGATCCTACTGATTATTACGATCAATCATTTATTTTTTTGTAGATTTTTTTATTAGTATAATTTATAGGGATTATAAATCCCAACCATTAGTACACTAGGTTTGAGTAGGAATTATCCACTTCTCTTAAATGGAATGTATCATCAAATTCCCATAGTAATTATATGGTTTTATATTAAAAATAGCTTATTACTCTTCAGAATTGTTCCTTAACTCTTGTTTTTGAATCACATAATTAAATAAGCAATCTATTCATCCATATAAATGCATTTATATTCATTATGAATAAATTAAAATGTTTTTTCAATACAAAAAAAATATAGAAATAGCTTTTCAATATTCCTCTCACTAATTCAGAATGATCTACTCGCGGAGGATAAATTCAAGAATTAACTATGATTCCTCCTAATTACTAGTACAATCGAAGATCAATCTTAGTAAAAAAGAGTTTCTATTATCCTTTCCAAAGATCATGAACACAGTTCAAGTCAATATTATTAATTTTATCTCTCTCTTTAATACAAAAGTATATCAATTCTTCTCTTACAAGTCTCTCACTACCACTTTTTTCTATTTCTATTTTTTAATCATCAGATAGTATATAAAAGAAAATTTTCATAGGTTTTATTCAAATCAAATATAAATATTGATTTTATAGAGGTCCCAATTAAATATAATTCATTTATATTATTATAGAATCATTAATGAATGATTTATATTATTTAAATTTTAATGTCAAAAATTATCAAAATATCTTTCCCAAAATGACTAGTAAATAAATCAGATTTTAATCAAAAATATTTTTAGAAAAACAATCCTCATTGAAATATACATGGAAAATTCTGGGATTCACATTCCATTCCAATAGAAATGTCTCTATGATGTGGAGAATTATAAAATTCCAGGGAGCACTAATCTCATTAACCAAAATATCATTTTTTTAATTTGAAAACCACATCATGAATCATTGATTACTCAACCATTGGGATTTTCATGACCCGCCTTCACCAAAATGAGGGAAGGGTCAGTAGATTTCCAGGCCCTTCCTTCTTTATGTTGAAGGAGAGATAATGACCCTCGAGACCCACCTTCAATAGGTCCCGTAGTGGCGACTAGCACCAAGGGTATAGAAATTTCTCACAAATGAAAGGCATTACCACTTTTTGTTTTATAAGATCGGGAGATGAGATGATGAAACTCAACAACACCAAGGTAAAAAGTAAAGTAAATAAAAAAATAAACCATTCCCACATGCATGTTCCAAAAGTAAAGCCACAAGTACAAAAGGTGACTAAAAGGTAAGTACCAAAGAGGAAAAGAAAAACAACAACTGCAACTACTCCAAAGGTCCGAACTAGTAAGGTCTTGCATGATCCCTGAAGTCCTCCTGGAAACCTGAAATCAGTTTTATATATGTAGGGTGAGCATATAAGTACACTCAGTAGGGAAAAACAAAGACTCTCATGCACAAGTGGGGGATAGTACTAAAGTCTCGTGAGAAAAAGCATAAACCAAACACCTAACAAGGAAAACTATCCACACCAGGACTCACCAAGGCACACTCCCCAAATAACGCAAGTCAAGTAATATATATAATAAGAGCACATCAATGTTTGGGTACCATGTGCCACTTTTCCACTGGTTATTGAGAAATCCTATGCATCGAACCAATCCCGAAATTCTCACCGCAGTCCCACTGCCACACCCGCCCGCACACACTTGGGCCACAACCACACACAGTCCCACTGCCGAAATCCTGCCCGCACACACCTGGGCCACAACTGTCACATGTAACCACACTTGAAAACACCTAGTCCAGAATAACCACCACCACGCCCGAAGACACCTGGGCTAAAGGATCCACTTCCACGCTCGAAGACACCTGGGCCTCATCCCGAAGACACTTGGGAAACCACCTGCCGCACACACCTAGCCAACCACCACACTACCCCGCCCGAAGGTTCTTGGGCACATAATGGACCTCAAGCCATCACATCCTGCCCGAAGATACTTGGGCTATCTGGGAAAGGGAGCAGAAAAGGAGCTAATAACCATCCACTATGAATAGTGTTGGGAAAAACACCCTCCCCCATGAAATGGGGGTGTTCAGCACTAAGCGCTAAACTTGGGTGGGGCGCAAATAAGTAACACAAAGCTACAAGTATAGATATATGTAACAAGCACTCAACCAAAGCTCAGTTTTTTCTAACCAGCCTACAGAACACAACATCGCTGCGTTCAAGTCACAAGTCACGACTCTCACCAACAAAGCCCATCTGTCCCATTCTTGTTTCAAGTTCAATGAAAATGTTTAATTAAGTTCAAGCACTAATAGGCAACTAGTAGGCATAGGCACAAGTCCAGGAAGGTAAACAATCAAGCAACAACCATAACGCCCATACCTGGTTCTCAACAACAGAGGATTCCACCCCAATTCGTGATATTAACAAGTATCCACCCGGTCTTAAAACTCAAAACCACCGAATCCATACCAACAAGAGATCCCATCCCCCAAATTCACACAACCACCGAGAGTATAAATGAACAGGGGATCCCATCCCCTCCCACATCTCCAGCAATCGGCCCGAAAGGAAAACAACCAACTACCACCACCAACACAAGCAGGGCCTTGCTGGTATTTTCAGATTTAAATGACTTAACACACTCCATGATTCAAATTCTGTGTGTTCTAACCGGGAGTTATCACAGAAGGGTTGATCCTGGTGCTTTCGATTTATTCAGCCGGATATACGTGATTAACCAATTCACATTTCACAGCATGAGTTTACAACCACAAACAAGCCATTTAAAACATCAGCAGGGTTCATTAGTGCACAAACAACGACCACCAACGGCCTCGATTTTCAGGAGGCATAAGCCAGGAAAACTGAACAAGATGGTCATAAAAGAATCAACATCAAAATATAAGACATCATCAACAAACACAGCCCCCCCCCCCTCTTTCTTTATAGAATTCATTCATTATCTTCATTAAGTTCGGTCCAACCAGTTCTAAAGAAACAAAAGCACGCCCACCCTGCATGATACACAAAAGAGAGAGGCGAAGGAGAAATTCCCTACTTGTTGATAGATGATCGACGCTTAGGCCAGGCGTGGAACTTTTACAGAGAACGATGCAGTGCGCCCGATGCACCAGAAGCTGTTTGTCAAAATCCACGATCGAGGAAAGGAGAAACCATGGCTAACCCTTAGTTTATAAGAGCTGCAGATGGTTCAGGTGAGAATGCGTAACCGCGTAAGGCGCGGGGGTCATGGGTTGACCACGCGACTCCACTCGTCACAAAAGGGGGTCGGGAGATTTAAGCCTACTCATGAATTGATTAAGTATTTAATTAAAACTCTTATGCATGTTACGGGTCTTTAAAACACGCTCAAACAGGTCAAAATGGTGTTTAAAACCCTATTTGCGCAAAAGGGAGCACTACTGGAAACAACTTGACAAGGCGTCACTGGTCTCGCCAATCGGTCCCACTGATCGGTCTCACCAATCGATCTCACCAAGACGCCACTCCTTTATGACCCAGATTTTGGCAAAGGGAAGGACCAAGAGAGTCTGGGTCATCACATCAGATACCTCTCAAACTATTCTCGTCCTCGAGAATTTAAACAATCCAGAAGGGAAGGGCAGGTCCGAACAACCACCCCTAAAGATACCTCTCAAGAGAAAACCTCATTGTTAACTAAGAACACCTTCCTGTCACGATCCAAGAAACATACCATGCCAAACTGCCCGGGCATGTGGGTTGGGTAGTCTCCTCCCCCATGTCAAGATATTATCCGCTTTGGGTGGCACTAACTCGCCCGCATGGGTTTAATCGCATCCACCTTAATGAGTCTTGATTAGTGGTCGGGTTATCTCCTTCCCCATAGCCGAGGATTTTCACACACATCCAGAGGAAGAAAAACCAGTATACTTCACAACCAAAAGACAAAACGTTCTATCATAATAAGTACAACAAGGAACAAAACTTAAAACAACTCTGGGTACTGGGTACGCATCTGTGCTTCCCTCTCCCACATACTCTACTCAAGCCCACCATGTCTCCAAAACACGCGAACCAAGGTAATTGTTCGGCCACGAAGCACCTTCTCCTTGCGATCCTCGATCATCACTGGTCTCTCCACAAAGGTCACATCGTCCTCGATGTCCAACTCACCCCAATCAAGGACGTGTGAATCATCGTGCAGTGACCGACGGAGCTGGGACACATGAAAGACATCATTTATCCTTAGTAGCGGTGGTGTCAACGCTAGCTAGTAAGCCACTTCGCCGACCCACCGCAACACTTGGAAGGGTTCGATGAATCTGGGAGAAAGCTTACTCCCTTTGCCGAACCTCCGCTGCCCACGTCGAGGGGAGACCTTTAAGAACACGTGGTCCCTAACCTCAAACTCCAAGGGCCTCCTCCTGGTATCATCATATGACTTTTGTCGGTCCTAGGACGCCTTCATCCTTTCCCGTATGAGCTGAACCTTCTCTTTCATGTTCTGGACCACCTCCGGACCAAGGATGCCTGCCTCTCCTACTTCGGTCCAACACACAGGCGAACGGCATGGCCTCTCATACAAAGCTTCAAACGGGGCCATGCCAATGGTATAGTGGTAGCTATTATTGTAAGTGAACTCTACCAGGGGTAGGTGTCACACCCATGATCCTCCTGAGTCTAGAACACATGTCTGTAGCATATCCTCCAAGGTCTGGATGGTGCGCTCTGTTTGTCCATCTGCCTGGGGATGGAAAGCAGCGCTAAGGCATAACTTGGTGCCAAATGATGCTGCAATCCTCTCCAAACTCGCAATGTAAACTGTGCATCCATATTTGAGACTATAGACCTCGGAACTCCATGAAACCTCACCACATCATCCATGTACTTTCGTGCCAAAGCGTCCACAGTACTCGACTCCCTAATCGCCAGAAAGTTATCCGATTTCGTCAACCTATCCACTACCACCCAGATGGCGTCATATCCCCCATGGGCCTTGGGTAATTCTGTGAAAAAATCCATTGAGATGTCATCCCACTTCCACTCGGGGACATCTAGGGGCTGTAGTAGGCCGCCCGGAACTCGGTGTTCAGCCTTCACTTGCTGACACACTAAGCACTTGGTCACAAACTCTGCCACTGCTCGCTTCACTCCGGGCCACCAAAACTGTCCTTTCAGTCCCTGGTACATCTTGGAAACTCATGGGTGTACCACCAGGGGTGAGTTGTGGAACTCACTGAGAACCTTGCCGCGCATCACCCCTGGAACAAACAACCTTTTTTGGAAAAGCATCTGGTTCTGACCATCCGCTTCCCATCCTTCCAGAGCATTGCCCTGGTCAACCCTGTCACACATCACTTCGCACTCCGGGTCTCCCCACTAAGACTCCTCCACCTGTCGAAACAGAGATGACTGCACTATCATCTGATATAGGCAGCCTTTGCCTCTATCCCTCCTCACATCCAGGTGTAAAGCAGCCAACTCTTCCATTGCCTTCCAGGCGTACGCCGACTCTCGGACCACATCCTTCTGTGTCCTCCTGCTCAAGGCATCGGCCACCACATTGCCCTTGCCCTTAGTATAAGAGATCTCGAAGTCGTAGTCGTGGAGGAACTCCACGCATCTCCACTGTCGCAAGATTAAGTCCGGCTGGGTGAAGATATACCTCAAGCTTTTGTGATCCGTGAATACCCCAAAGCGTTCCCCGATGAGGTAGTGTTGCCATAACTTTAGCGCAAAAACGACCGTTGTGAGATCTAGGTCGTGAGTGGCGTAATTACGCTCATGGGAACGCAGCTTCCTAGACCCATAAGAGATCACCCCTTGTCGCTGCATCCACACGCATCCCAGGACCTGTCCTGAAGCATCATAGAACACCTCATAAGCCGCCCCTTCTTTTGGTAATCTCAGCTCTGGGGAACTGACCAACTTCTCCTTCAGATAGCTAAAGGCTGACTGGCACTTCTCACTCCATATGAAAGCCTGATCCTTCCTGGTCAGAGCCGTCAAAGGTGCTGCTACTCGGGAGAAGTTGGGTACGAATCGCCGGTAGTAACCCGCCAGCCCGAGGAAACTTCAGACTTCTGCCACATTCTTGGGTGCTTCCCAAGAAAAAACCGCCTCATCTTTTGATGGGTCCACCGCTATCCCCTGCTCGGACACCACGTGCCCGAGGAAGTGCACTTCTCGTGTCCAGAACTTACATTTTGACAACTTCCCATAGAGCTAGTGCTGTCGGAGGACCTCAAAAACTGTTCTCAGGAGCTCTACATGGTCCTCCTCTGATCTAGAGTAGACCAGGATGTCGTCGATGAACACAACCACGAACCAATCCAGGTACTCCCGGAAGATGGAGTTCATAAGCCCCATGAACACAGCCGGGGCGTTCGTAACACCGAAGGTCATGACTACGAACTTGAAGTTTCCATACCTTCACCTAAACGTTGTCTTTGGTATGTCGCCCTCTTTCACCCTCAGTTGGTGGTACCCAGACCGTAGTCGATCTTCGAGAACCATCCTGCCCCTTTCATCTGGTTGAAAAGATCATCTATCCTTGGAAGAGGGTAGCGATTCTTGATCATCACCTGATTCAGCCTCCTGTAGTCTATGCACAACCTAAGACCACCATATGCCTTCTTTGCAAAGAAGACCATAGCACCCCATGGTGACACACTCGGATGAACATAACCCCTCTTCATTAGATCATCAATCTGTATCCGCAACTCCCGTAGCTCCGAAGGTGCCATCCGGTAAGGAGCCATCAAGATTGGACAAGCGTCGGGCTACAGGTCTTTCCCGAACTCAATGTCACGTCAAGGGGGTAGAGTCGTCACCTCCTCAGGGAAGATGTCCATAAACTCACGGACGATCTCTGGAACTTCCACCATTTCAGCATCTACTGATTCCACTGTCAGCTCGGTCAAGAAGGAGAGGAGAGGTTCTTCTCTCTTGTTTCCCTTCGGACTGCTCCGATCGCCGGTGATGGTAACACGCCGGCTGTCCGAGTCTGAGAACACCACCCTTCTTCGAAAACAGTCAATGACTGCGCACACAGAAAATATCCAGCCGATGCCTAGGATGACATCGTATGGCTGAATTTGCAGCAGAAGAAGATCCCTAGCTGACTTATGTGGCCCTATCATCAGTCTATATCCCCGAAAAACAAACAAAAAGTTGGTCTGACCTACGACTGGTGTTTACAACACCAGGGGCACTGGAAGTCTCTCTGCATCTAAACCCAAGGCACGGGCTAGGCTGGGTGCAACAAAGGAGTGCGAAGCTCCAGCATCGAACAAAGCATAAGCAAGGGTGCTAAACAGACTGATCGTACCTTGAACAACCTCTGGCCCTGCTGGAACTGCTGCCTCTGCGGCGTGCAACTGTCCACGCCCAGCTCCCCTGCCCCTCGGCTGTCGGCCACCTCCCCAACCATGGCCTGGTCGAGGTACCTGTGGAGTGCCCTGAGGTCGGCCTCCTCCTCCTACGTCTGCCCTCGGAGGAGCGGGAGCTCGCTGTCCCTACTACTGCTGCTGGAAAGGTCTGGCTGGAAGCTGCTGCTGGGGTGGGTGCTGGGGATGACTACCACTGTTGTACTGCACCCGGTCGAGGCACTGACTCCGGAGATGCCCAGGGTTCCCACAGATGAAGCATTGCGGTCCCGGGCTCGAAGGGAAAGGGTGAGGGACGGGGGATCGAAACTGAAACTGTTGCGGTCTGCTCCCTGCTAGTCGGAACCTGGAGGGTCCTAACGCTGGAGGCCTGGTGCTGATGTCCCAACTGGATCCCCTCTCATGACACTCCACCTAGAGCATGAATCCTCTCCACCACTTCGGCCTTCTTCTGGACCTCCAAGTACGTCGGCAGGATGAAGGGGGTAACAGCATACTGGAGGGAGGGTCGGAGCGCCTCCTCTAAACGTCTTGCCTGAGACTCCTCGTCGGAAAAGAGGTCCGGAGAAAAACATAGGAGGTCTTTGAACTTGATCCCTAGCACCCTCACAGACATACTCCCCTGCTGGAGGGAGAGTAGTTCCTGCCTCTTTTCTGCCTTCATCGTCGAGGAGAGGAATTCCTCCCGGAACTCCCTCTCGAAATCCACCCAAGCCACCTCAGACTCTATCCTCTCCCCTAGGTAAAGCATCCACCACTAACGTGCCGGTCCCCATATCTGGCTTACGGCCAGAGTAACCCAGTACTCGGTCGGGGATCGAATCAAGCCGAAGGCTATAACTAGCTCCTCTAGCCAGCCTTTCGTCTTCATATCGGAGGTCCTGCCCTCATACTTCTCGAGGGCCTATCACTGGAAGGCTCGAAGAGTCTTCTGCCACTGGTCATCCTCTTTCTCTTGATCAGCTCTCTGCCGATCGGCCAAAGTAGTCTCTAGGGCCTTGATCGCCTGTACCACACGTGGTCACCTTCCAGGTGCCATAGCTGCAAGGTAAACAAGGAATGCCTATGCCCGAGTAGTGCAGAATATCGTTCTTAAATCTTCTTAAAATTTAATTTATTCTTAATACCCAAGACATCCCAGAAACACAAGAACACAAGTCATTATGATGCATGTACCTTTCCTAGGGTCTCTACCCTGCAATCAGTGTGGCCTCACTTGGTCGTTTGGTAGGTCCAGAGTACTTGCATCGGTTTATGGGGGGGCCTAAAATCTTATTTCCTAGCCGGTCTTCCCTGGCCTAATTCACGTGCCAAGGTCATCCAACACTATTGCCTTAACATCCCATGCAATCCTCACTGTTCTTAACTCCAGACTCCATCCTATCTCTCAACCATCACCTCTGATACCATTCTGTCTCGACCCACCTTCACCGAAAGGAGGGAAGGGTCAGCAGATTGCCCGACCCTTCCTTCTTTAAGTTGAAGGAGATATAATGACCCCCGAGACCTGCCTTCAATAGGTCCCGTAGTGGCGACTAGCACCAAGGGTATAGAAATTTCTCGCAAATGGAAGGAAATACCCCTTTTTGTTTTATAAGATCGAGAGATGAGATGATGAAACTCAACAACACCAAGGTAAAGGGAAAGTAAAGCCAAAAACAAACCATTCCCACATGCATGTTCCAAAAGTAAGGCCACAAGTAAAAAAAGGTGCCTACAAGGTAAGTACCAAAGAGGAAAAGAAAAAAAACAACTACAACTGCTCCAAAGGTCCGAGCTAGTAAGGTCCTGCGTGATCCCCGAAGTCCTCCTGGAAACCTGAAAGCAGTTTTATATATGTAGGGTGAGCATACAAGTACACTCAGTAGGGAAATCCAAAGACTCTCGTGCACAAGTGGGGGAATGTACTAAAGTCCCGTGAGAAAAAGAGTAAACCAAACACATAACAAGGAAAACTATCCACCCCAGGCCTCACCAAGGCACACTCCCCAAATAACGCAAGTCAAGTATTATATATAATAAGAGCACATAGATGTTTGGGTACCCGGTGCCACTTTCCCACTTGTTATTGATACATCCTACGCATCAGACCAATCCCGCCATTCTCACCGCAGTCCGACTGCCACACCCGCCCGCACACACCTGGGCCACAACCACATGTAGTCCCACTGCCAAAACCCCGCGCGCACACACCTGGGCCACAACTATCACATGTAACCACGCCTGCAAACACCTAGGCCAGAACAACCACCACCACGCCCGAAGACACCTGGGCTAAAGGATCCACATCAACGCCCGAAGACACCTGGGCCTCATCCCGAAGACACTTGGGAAACCACCTGCCGCACACACCTGGCCAACCACCACACTACCCCACCCGAAGTTTCCTAGGCTAATAATGGACCTCAGGCCATCACAGCCTGCCCGAAGATACTTGGTCTATCCGGGAAAGGGAGCAGAAAAGGAGCTAATAACCAGCCACTATGAATAGTGTTGGGAAAAACACCCTCCCCCATGAAATGGGGGTGTTCGGCACTAAGTGCTCAACTTGGGTGGGGCGCGAATAAGAAACAAAGATCTACAAGTATAGATATAGGTAACAAGAACTCACCCAAAGCTCAGGTTTTTCTAACCAGCCTACAGAACACAACACCTCTGCGTTCAAGTCACAAGTCACAACTCTCGCCAACAGAGCCCATCTGTCCCATTCTTGGTTCAAGTTCAATGAAAATGTTTAGTTAAGTTCAAGCACTACTGGGAAACTCCTAGGCATAGTCACAATTCCAGGAAGGTAAACAATCAAGCAACAACCGTAACGCCCATACCTGGTTCTCAACAACAGAGGATTCCACCCCAATTCGTGATATAAACAAGTATCCACCCGGTCTTAAAACTCACAACCACCGAATCCATACCAACAGGAGATCTCATCCCCCAAATTCACACAACCACCGAGAGTATAAAGGAATATGGGATCCCATCCCCTCCCACATCTCCAGCAATCAGCCCGAAAGGAAAAAAACCAACTACCACCACCAACACAAGCAGGGCCTTGCCGGTATTTTCAGATTTAAACGACTTAACACACTCCATGATTCAAATTCCGTTTGTTCTAACCGGGAGTTATCAAAGAAGGGTTGATCCTAGTGCTTTCAATTTATTCAGCCGGATATACATGATTAACCAATTCAATTTTCACAGCAGGAGTTTACAACCACAAACAAGCCATTTAAAACATCAGCAGGGTTCATTAGTGCACAAACAACGACCACCAACGGCCTCGATTTTCAGGAGGCATAAGCCAGGAAAAATCAACAAGATGGTCATAGAAGAATCAGAATCAAAATATAAGACATCATCAACAAACACATCCCCCTCTCTTTCTTTATAGAATTCATTCATTATCTTCATTATGTTCGGTCCAACCAGTTCTATAGAAACAAAAGCACGCCCACCCCACATGATACACAAAAGAGAGAGGCGAAGGAGAAATACCCTACTTGTTGATAGATGATCGATGCTTAGGCCAGGCGCGGAAATTTTATGGATAACGATGCGGTGCGCCCGATGCACCAGAAGATGTTTGTGAAAAGCCACGATCGAGGAAAGGAGAAACCACGACTAACCCTTAGTTTATAAGAGTCGTGGACGGTTGAGGTGAGAAAGCGTAACCGCATAAGGCGAGGGGGTCGTGGGTTGACCACAGGACTCCACTCGTCACAAAAGGAGGTCGGGTGGTTTAAGACTACTCATGAATTGATTAAGTATTTAATTAAAAATCTGAGGCACGTTACGGGTCTTTAAAACACGCTCAAATAGGTCAAAATAGGGTTTAAAACCCTATTTTCACAAAAGGGAGCACTACTAGAAACAACTTGACAAGGTCGGGTGATGCCGATCGGTCTCACCGATTGGTCGCGCGGATTGGTCTCACCGATCGGTCGCGCCGATCGGTCGCGCTGATCGGTCTCACCGATCGGTCTCCCTGATCGGTCTCCCCGATCCGTCTCACCGATTGGTCCCACCGATCGGTCTCACCGAGACGCCACTCCTTTAGGACCCGGATTTTGGCAAAGGGAAGGACCAAGAGAGTCTGGGTCATCACAGGGATATTTATTGAATAAATAATATATATGAGAATAATATTATTAAAATGAATTCATAATATTCTATCTATAGTTCCAAGCATAGATCAGTTTATGTGAATCCCAATTTTTAATCCCCTTACATGGTTACCCCAAATATGGTCACCCGTACCATAAACCCTAATTCTAAATCTCATAAATGAGATTTGTTTGTGGATACCCTTAAATATTTAATTAGTCACAAATAAATATGCATAAATATTTATATGGGAGAATCAATTATGTAATGATTATCGTATTTGGTCATCGCCATAAATAGAGTAGGATTTTTAAATTTTTTAAAAAATTCATGTCCCAGATTATTTCAAATCAGAAATGATGATACTTAAAGACTTCTAATCAAATCAGAAAAATCACTCCCCATAATTTCATAAATACGGAGTAAATCTGATGCCTACTTAACCTTATTAAACTGGAAAAGAGAATAATTTAGGTAATCCAACTCAAATTCAAACTATTGGGGACAATAATACTTTCCATCAAAAATAGTCTCTTACATAATTATATACACATCAAATGACCCATATGATTCTCATATAGGATGGGAGCCAAATATATCATATTCCCAAATCCCAACTCACTTCAATATCAATCCCAAAAATATAATAATATTCCAGGATAAAGAAAAATAGAATTATTAAGGTTTTTTTTAGTTTTTTATAAAAGGTATTATGTTAATAAATCCATTGATAATAAATATTTGGTTTAACCTACAGGATTGGATATGATAAAATCATAAAGAAATTATAATTTCATTACATTGGTTTAGTTAAATTTATAATGAATTCTCAAGGGATTGTATATAAATATGACTAACACCCATAAATCTAAATATTTGGATATTATATTTTTCTATTGTATTGAACACAATTTGTAGTGTTAAATCTAGGTTGTTGAAGAAATTAATGATTATATTTTAATAATTATCAAATATATCTTCAAAAAAATATAGAGGAATTGTCCCTATGGTATGGAGTACTAATGGTAATCTATTTTTAATCAGAAATATAATGAATATTTTTTTTATTCTAAATGATGTGATTGAGTTTTGAAATTATAGATATTTACTTTTAATTAAAATGTGTATTGAAAAGATTACTAAGGGTAAAATAGTGAGGGATGTTCCCCATCAAAAATCATAGAGTTATATAATTTTGGAAACAAGTTAAAAATGGAAAATCGTGTAAGAAATGAGAAAAGAGTTTAAATTTCATCCACTTGGTCAGTTAAACTAACAAAATATTATTTTAATGTGATAATGATACACAAATCCAATAATGGGTTTTTTATTTAATTATAATTATCTATTATTTCAATAAAATAACTACTTTTATGTTAATAAGTCAAATGTCTAGGTTATTGTATATGTTCAACAAATTCATAATAAAAGTTGAGATATATTTTTTGCGTGATTGTTGAAAAATGAATAACTAATCGTTAAAGAATGTTGTAACACCCTAAAGTTCTAAAGGAATAAAATTTTACTCAATATCATAGGTGTCATGAAACAATGAGTTTATATATCATTATACCAACACCTATTTTATATTGCATTACATGTAATAATGGTTTTCTTTGAAAGCATGTGTTACACTGAAGGATGAGTTTTACCAAAGAACAATATATTATAACATTATTATTAAATATGGAAATTAACACTTAATTTTTAAAATTAAATGTAAGATTAGTATACAATAAAATATGAAAATATATATTTGACAAATTGTAAATAATTATCTTTTTTTAGTATTAAAATATTAATCACTAGAAAGAAAGATAAAATTTTCTCTGAAAAATATATCTTTTAAAAAAGATGGATTAATTATGCTTTGAAAACTTACATTAAATTTTTTGACCAATTTTATATAAATTTTCTGAAAAAATAATTTTTAGTTTTAAAATAAGAATACCAAAATTAACTTAGGATGCATTTTTTGGATTTTTCACAGACGTTTCATTTATGGATGAATAGTGAAAATTACTAGATTTAAATTAATCATATTATTTTCATATAAATAATATATAATGGTAGATTACATTTTTTATTTGATTTTGTGTTAAAATAGTTCAATTATACATCTATAAATTCAATTTTATTTAGAATAATTTTCATATTGAATGTTTTTATAAAAAATTTAAAACATTTCAACATTAACACTTTTAAACCCCGCATTCTCTTCACGTGTATTGGATTCATATATAATTTTATTATACCATATATAGCAGATGAATTTAAAAAACAGGATTCAATATTTTGAATCATAATAATTTATATTATCTGATAATGTAAACATAATTTTTTTCAATAGTGATTAGTGAAATCATTTGAAATTAATTAAAGTGATTAAGGTAAAAATGAGTTTACTTTGTGGTTAAACTAGAATGATAAGAGTAAAACTGACATAAATATTATCTAAATATTATTAAAATAAAATATATCTTCTTTTATCATAAAATTATATGAAATATGTAAATTTATTTTCAGTTTCATTTGAATATGGACCACATAATAAGTTAAGTAAAAAATACATTCCTTACCATTAACAAATATAACACATTGGGATTAGAATAAAAATAACTTTATATCATTTTAACATCTTATTTTGAAATATAAATGATTTATTTTAATCATAAAAAATTATCTTTTTATTTTAGAGATGAATTAGTTACTGAATATTCTTAATAAAATTCATGAATTTAATTATAAAATTAAGCATTAACTAAAATAAATGATACTAAAAATATTAAAAGTGAATTAAATTTAATGAATTTTGGAATTCAAATAATTTTTTAGATAATTATATTTCTTCACTAGTTTTAACATAATATATTAAAATTACATCATTTTCTTGATACTTTTAAATTTAATTTATATAAATAATTTCAAAATTTAAATTAATGTTATATTATATTAAACACAATTATATTAAATGATTTAAACATAATAAAATTATATATTATTAAAATTTATTTTTAAATGAAAATAAATATCAAAAATATTAATTGTATGGACCATTTTTTCTTTTATAATGAATATATTGACCCCTATGTAGTAAAAACATTGTTCACACAGTTAGCGTTAAAGTAGTGTCTTTTTGTGTTTGGTGCGCTTATGTTAAAATTAATTTCCAACAGAAAAACTCTTTTTATTTTATAAATTAGACACAATAAAGAAACTAAATATTTATAATTTTTCTAATAATTTTCATTTTAATTTATTCTTAATGTATAAATTAAGTAGGTTTGAAAATTTGTTACAATAGTGAAACCCCAAAATGCTAAAAATTAGAAAACATAAATGTTAAGTAAAAAATGTTTAAAACAATTTTTTCTTGTGTTTTGGAGGAATTTCTCAACTATATCACACACATATACATTTCATTATCAAGGTTGGTGCCACTTGAGTTAATAATAACCACCCAATAGTGAATAATCTTCAGTATTTACAAGGATGCCACTCTTCCTAAACTATTAAACGTCACTCAATCCCCTCACCTCTTCACACATATCAAGAAATTTTTATTTAGAATAACCTTATCAAATAGATCAAAAAATTCAATCCACTAATATTATAAGAAGTATTTCTCAAATTAATCCATGTTAAGTAGAGTTTATGTAAAACCAAATGAAGAAACATGAAGAAAAGGTAAAGCTCTCCAACAAGCATATTTATTTTACATGTTTCTTTGTATCCTTAAATTTTTGGTAAAACACTTCGATATTATTACATATATATCTTCCATGCAATTATAATTTTTTATAATAATTTAACTACCTAAAGTCATATCTAATTTCATCAAATGGGTTACTAAATCATAGTTCGTTTGTATGGTGGACTACCAGGTTGCAAACGAATGTTGTTTTTCTCAATTACCACATCTCTATGTTGGGTATTATGAAGGATATAAATTATATATATATATAATATAACATTATGATATATATTTTTTCATTATATCATATAAACTTATTACTTTACATTCCATGGGAGACATGATAGCGTCACTTGTGTGTACATCTAACAACTGCCACGCAAAGAGATGTGATTCGTCTTTCCCTACCTCCTTACACAGATGATGATAAAGAATAATTATATGTGGTATAATTTAAAAAATTATAAAAATTAAAACTTATTTAACATTTTTTAGAGATAATATATCCTCTTCTTCTTAAATTTTCACTCAATGAAAGATGATCATGTTTTTCATATATGTGTGGGCTAGTGTCTTCACAAAAAAATGTGACTCTTTTTCCATCACCAAACTTCATAAAAGATATATAATGTTTATAATATGGTATTAATTAAATTATAATAATTATATAAAGGTAAAATATTAATTTCCTCCTTTCTATAATGATCACTTGAAAATGGAAACAACACTCTTTCCTGTGTACATACTACTATCTTCGTGATCGCAACATAAATCATTTTTCATAACCATCATTCATGATTTCCTTTAAAAGTATAATTGAGGTAAAATATGATAAATATATAATTGTTTTTTGGATATTATATAACTATATAATATTATGAAGACCATAGAATTCATGAAAAATCAAACATTTTAAAAAAAGGTAGTTAACCACCAAAACAGTAAAAATAATGAAATATAATTAACAAACAAGTGATAAGAAGTAATACAAGAACCCTGTATCATATTATAAGTATGAATATGGTTATATTAAAAGATAATAAATGCTTAAAACCGTTATATAGTAGTTTAATTTATGTACATCTTAATTAAAGTTCTAGGTAATTAATTTTTATCTCACTTTTTTTTCTTTGAGATGCACATTATATTATGCACCTATATTCTTTCATGTGGTGTATAAAAAACCTATTTAATATGTAATGTGATGAATACTTCACTAATTATTGTATTTTATGTTTAAATTTTAATTACCTCATCCCAAGTTATTTAAATTGTTGATTAATAAATGGTAAGCATTATTTTCCAATCTCAAATTTTTTTATGACTTCTAAATTTCTCTTCAATGAAATCACATTACTATAACCATTTTTCAGTGGTAATTAAATTAATCATCAATATACATACAATTTGGATATTGATATTATTATTTCATCAACCGTATAATATTTTTAATTATTTTATTTTCATTTACTATTTTTTGATTAACTTGGAAAATATTGATCAATTTATATCCCAAACTCAATATTGATACATTATAATAAAGATCAATGTACATTAATAAAATAAATTATTTGATATATGAGGAACACTTTGGAAATTGAAGACATTTTTTGGGGACTATTTAATGAAATCCTCACGATGAATCTGTAGTCTCATGAAATAAAATTAGTTGGACAAACCCTATGCAGTTATAACATGTATATTATAAACTAAATTTTGAAATATCTAGATAGTAGTATCTTCTAATTAGTAATGTGAAAGGTATTGAGGTTAAATGTATCTTGTTCCTAGGAAAAATGACATCCAATAATTAATTATTTCCTTCAATAAGATTTTATTTATTATTATCCATGAGGTTTTCTATGATATATTCTTTATGGATGCATTTCATTTTAATGTCGTCCATTAAAGGGCATGTGTTTTTAGAAATTTTCCTATGCATGTTTATCTTTCCTTTCATTGTTATTCAAATGGTATTTTTTCTCCATTATTTACATTTCTATATAAGTTATTCTTGTTTATTCACGATATATTTTTTTTACATTACCTTTACTAAGTATTTCAACTCACCCTTATTTTTTTCCTTTTGAAAATATCCCATGAAATTTAATATGAATTATATGTAGGTAAATGATAGATGGAATAATGATTTAAAAAATAATAATGCAATAATCAAGCATGTAACTTGTTTACCAAGACTACTAAAATATTTGGTCCTTCAAGATTCGATCTATTGTATCTATGCTAATGTAATAAATTACACAACCTGCTTCAGACTATTGGGGAGAGGGCCACTACATTTGGTATCATATCAAGTACAGTAGAATCCATGGGAACTAGATTTTGGAAAACATTGTGTCATAAACCTAACCAAATGAGAAAATTTTAGGATTAGTATTTTAGAACATATTAATGTTTTGGTAATGTATAGATTATGTAGTATTTATTGGAAATACATCCCTCTCTATATACTAAAGGTCAAAATGGTTATGGAATAGAGGTAACTTGGGGTAATAACTATAAAAAAGGATCATCAGACTTTACTCGATCATTTCTTGGTACCTGAAAATGTTCCTTACTAACCTCCTAAATTTAAAATCATAGGGGATATTCTTAGGAAAATTTACATTTATCTACAAAGCAGTATGATGTATTTGAAAACAACGATATACCCAATGAAACCATGTTTAAGATTCTAATATTAAAAATAAATAAATTTCAATATATGTTATATATATAGAACCATATTTACAAATATACATTATGAATTAAAATTCATAATATTATGATCTAATCCAGTATATGTCACTATTTATAAATGGAACCTTTAAGGAAAAAGGGATTTAATACTCTTGTCCAATTTTTATGTTTCCTATATAAGGACTAAAATATAGCTAGTATTGGAACTAATATTATTATAGCCATATTTGGGCATCCTAATCAGGTGATGAAAAATAACTATTCCGATATTGAGAAACATTTTTATAAGGTGATCCTCCTATATTGGATAACATTATGTAGAGGAGGCCCCTGTTATTTAGTAAGACTACTAATCCACTAGAGTATAAGTAATGGATTAAGTAACTAGACAAGATTCCTATAGACTTGGGATGAAGTGAAAAGAAAAAGGTTGTAATTGAATTTTTTAGTCTCAATTTCAATTATAATAAATAATTTTATTTGTCCATAATACATGGGTGTATATAGAAATAGAACTACTAGAATGGAATTATTTAAAGGATACATTCATCAGAAAACATTTCCCTTTTGAGAAAAAAACTATGATGAAGATATAGTTAATTATATTATACAAAAATAAATAAGTGAGTGTTTCAGACTATAAGAATACATTTACAATTTTATCTTTATATTCTATGTATTAAATATACATTATCAAGTGAAATATAAACAAATTTTTTATGGACTTAATCCAAGTCTTTGAAGGGTGATGGTCTCCCAAAAGTTTCCTCTATATAATGAAAATATTTTATGTTATATCAAGATAGAGAAATAATTTTACAAGTCATATGAATTCAAAGGTAAAAAAATTAATGTTATTAAGATATTGAAAAAAAATAGATTAAGGGAAAATGGAAAGTGGTATTTTACCACATGTGATAACTATGGAAGGAATCACCATTAGAAATTAATTGGGGTATTGGTAGTTTGTTATAAGTGTGGAGAAAGGGTTCACCAGTAAAAATAATGAAACATGGAGAAAGAAAATAGTGTTATTTAGTGTCTCAACTTCTAGGATATGGGGGACTATGACAAATAATTCCACGAGCATCAGGGAAATATATCATAGAAGAGACCTTGTGGAGAAGGCCAAGCTTATGCTATTAAAACTACTGAAGTGGAATGATTATTATTATTGTGTATTTGGATCTATGAAATTTTTGGAAATATTATTTAATTTATGATATAATTTAAAATATATGGATTTTATGGAAGTAAAATTTCAATAAGGCATTCAAAGGGATTGTTGAACAGTACTGATAACAAAGAATAATGATTTATTGGATAGTATAACTTATTTATAAACACATGATTTATGGAAATATAACCCTTAATATATTCTTGATGTTGAGATAATGATGTTGGTAAAAATATATGATTGATGTGGAGAAGGAAAATTGAATAGTAGTGACTACGCTAGATATAATTAATGATTTGTGGAAAAAGTGGTTTATGATATCATTGATAGAGTTAATATCGCTTTTTAATTTACGGAATACGTCCAAAAATCTATAATTTACATAAACAATGGAGAATCATTCATGTTTTAAATTTGGATTGATGTTCATTTAGTTTATTACCATGTTTTAAGAGAATAAATGATGAATATAGTCATAAGATTCGTATGTAAACAAATAACATCTCTTTCATGTTGTTTAACAGATTAATGGTATGTTCGTTTTGGAAATTCAATGACCTCCATTCTAATGTTTTCAATCTTAATATTTTGGAAGCTCCATATGTTTATATATTAATGATATTTTATAAGTAGAATATTGGATGAGGATATAAAGATTAATATTTTACTTCAATATATGGAAATGTATTCATATTGGATAACTTGTTCTCACCATATAGAATTTGGAAAATAGTTGGAGATAGAAAAAAAATATTTTTCAATATGTTTGGATCTTATGACCCATTAAAAGTGAATTTTAGTTCTTTGGGAGTAAGAAATTCATTTTTGGATATTTATTTCCTGGAGTAAGTGGTCAAGGGACAAAAATAGAATGAGATTATGCTAGGTCATTGCCTCAAGGGAAGGGAGGATGGTAATTATTTTAATTAAATTTTGGAATTTATAATTGAGATTGTGAATGGTCATCACCTCGAGGGAAGGGAGGATGTAAATTATTTTAATTAAATTGTGGAATATATTTATGGAATGGGTTTCATGTAAAATTATGAAAACCACAAACTCCATTGAATTTGGGGTTTGTGATAAAATTGATAGAGTTTATTTGAAAATTAAATTATTCTACTTATTTTGGGAATGTGGATTATGAAATTTCATGAATTGGTATTAATTAATTATATATAAAATATGGATTAAATGGTTTTTGATATAAACTATAGGGTTTTATCTGGGTAAAAAATTCATGTTTTTTTTATTAAAAACCCATTTTGATTTTAAAAAGATAATTGGAATATTTTAAGTATTGAAAGGGATTAATTGTATTTTAAGAATTTTTGAAATAATTTTCTCATCATTGATTTTTACTTGATCACATGAAAGATTGAGGTAATTAGTGAGTTATTTTGGGAAGCACTTTACGAGCTCTAATGTTTGAAGACATTACTTCCACACATCATCCCTTAGGTGATGGTGATGATTCCTCTTTGGTTGTAGTCCTAGAGGGGCGTATGTACAAATTTGTATTTTCATGGTGTCATTCCCCATATCCTAGAACTATCATACCTAATTAAACAGACGAACATGTTGCTAACTTTTTTTATTTTAAATTAATATATTCTATTATAGTAAATTGTTTTACCTGACCTGACAGTTTATTTAAACTTTTTTATATAAAAGTGCTTATTTAATCCATTATGGAAAGTTACATTATTTTAAAAATATGCCATTAATTAAAATGTCTGGTTTTTTTTGAAATGTATATTCCAGCATTTGAAATGTGAAGTTTTGGTTGCTAATGTATTTCCATATTTTCAAACATAAAGCATTATTTGTTTCAATATGATTTTGTGAAATGAAAAATCTATTTGGTTCAAAAATTGAAATAATTTATTTGGTTAATTTGATATTGGCATATTTTTATTGAGTCATTTGGTGGAATCTGACAACGATTTAGCTCACACCCTAATTATGCATTCAATTTCATGTAGATTATCTCCATCTGGGTTTGAGGAGGGGTAAATCATCTCTAAGAGGTGGTTCTCGCTATTGAATGTGGTATTGGTGAGTTGTGTCATTTGGGACTTAGGAATTCTTTTTTTTGGGACATGGATTTAGAACATTGGGATGTTATGCCTATTTGATTTCATTTACATTTCTCTTAGTGGAGTTTCTTTTGTGCGCATATTGAATTATCTCTTTTAATTTTGCAGTATTAGTGGAAGCATCATACCCACAATCATTCATGGATGATTCCAGGTGCTAGTCACTAACCCAAGGGAATTGGGAATTCCATTCATGCTTTGTCAGGACTGGCTCGATTATCGGGTTTCCAGTGTACCCGGGAAGGTTCATGAAAATGTGGTATCAATGGTCTTTATTGTACATTTGTCTTGAAGGCAGTTTCTATTTTCAAATCAAGTCGAGACTTAGGAGGGAGTTGTGATTGATTGTCAGGATATCTCTGAACACAATAAACCTTTAGTTCCTAGGGATTGTTAGGTAAATACATCTTGTGGATGATTTCTAGTATTTTCCTAGATTTTTATTTTGATAGGTTGAAATCCAAATATTGTTATCCATTTGTAGCGATTAATTTTTCCTTGTCACTCTATTGGAGTGATTTTTGGATTTCTTCCCTGTTGTCTTCAAATGTTGTGTATCAAAATGCCTCAAAGAAGAAGTGTGAATTAGAATTTGGAAGAAGGTACTACTGAACCTTAGTGGGTGAATCCCCTTCTAGACTTGATCCTAGTGTTGGTGATTTTTGGTACAGTCTAAGCATTGGGAAAGGAACCTCCTCCAATGCCCATTCAGGAAGTATGGGTAGATCCACAGAGGGACGTTTTGATGATTTTTTTCTCAATAATTTCTTCACCAATAGTCGAAAATGTTAAATGAATCAGATTATCCTTACGAATTTGTGGAGTGGTTGAGAAAAAATTGAGCGTTTTTTTGGGTTCTAAGACACACTCGATGAAATAAATGTGAATTGTTCCACCCTAGTTTTGGTAGGACCTAGTAGGATATAGTGAGACCTGATGATAATAGAAAATAAACATGAGTGATTGGAGTGGAAGGACTTAAAATTTATTTTCATCGACCAATTCTATCTAGATTTAATGCTGCTATCCAAGTCTATAGATTTTTTCAAACATGAGCATGTTGATATGTCTATGATTGAGTATAAAACTCATTTTATTGAGCTTGTGCACTTCTCACCTGAGATTATATCGAATGAGAGGATGAAGCCTCACCAATTTGAGTTTCAACTTCATCTGGATGTTCATTCTTTGGTGTTCTTGTTGAATATACCTTCTTATATGGATGTATTGGATAGAGTGTTGATGGTCAAGATGGACCTCACTAGAAAATCAGGGCTATCATGAGTTTTTTTCACTCCCAATGATATTGTGTATTCTTTTATGGGAAATAGTAAGTTTAATGAATCATGTGGTTGTACTTGATGGTATAGTTCTTCTATACCTTATGTAGTGCCTATAATAGGTCATTTGGTCTACTACCATTGTGGAATGTTGGGAAATTCAATGAAGGTTCTCATTGAGGAGCGCAAAAAATGTAGGTCATATGGATGCTCATGTCACATTCATAGATTTTTCAATGTTTATTCCAATAAAAATAGTGGCACGAGATCACCCAAAATTATAAAATTAGGGTGAAATCAAATTCTTAATGTGAAAATGGTTACAACCATAGATATCTGAAAAGATGCTTCCTCACACAGTCACGGAGTCTCTAGAGGAAGTGGATGCGGGTCCAGTGACCATGAGAGGAACCATTAGTATACATTTTTCATTACTGACTACTCTATTTGATACTGGTGAATATTATTTATTTATTTTCACCTGTATTGTTAATATTCTAAATATTTCTATAGAATTTTTTTCTTGAAAATGTTTATTACTACACCCCATGGTTTTATGAGAGAGAATGGCCTCAATAGTCCCACTTATGGTTTCTCTCAGGCAGATGCTGAACTTTCTTGGAATTTTCTAGTTCTCAATATAAAATATCTTAACATCGTTTTTAGTATTCATTGGATCATTTACAACAAATCCTAGATTGGTTGTTATCCTCAATGGGTCTCCATCACAACACCCAATGGTCTATTCCATGTATTTCAAGGATAGTAGAACCCATTGTCGAGCAGATATGGACATTCTTTTCTAGATTTTGGGAAAGAGATATATTTATTTTACTTTGATCTTGAACTAGAATCTTTATGTAGTGATCTCCCTCCGGTTTCCATGAAGGCTATTGATGTGTTAACCTTTGAATTTTCTAGTTTTCCCCCAGCAAGGGAGGATTAATTTTCTATTGTCTTAATTCCAGGTACTCAACTAGATTTTATCCCTTCTTACCATATGGAAATAACACAAATTAAAGATCTGAAGTCCTAGTTAGATGATTTTATTAAGAACAGATTAATATGATAGAGTGTGTCACCTCTGGTTGTGCCTATTCTATTTTCTTAGAAATATGATGTTTTACATCACAAATATTTTTATTATCAGAAAATAAATTATGTTATGTTAAATAAAAAGTATCCATTTCCATATATTGATGTTCCATTTGATCTTTTGAAATGGGAAAAGTTGTCTTGATGATCTTTATTTGATATAGTCTCCATGAGTTGAGGATTATAAAATATAACATTCAAAAAAATTCCTTTCAAAGTTGGTAAAGTCATTATGAGTACCTTTTCATTCCCTTTGGTCAGGCCAGTGCTCCTTTAGTTTTATAGTTTAAATGAATATGATTTTACATGAGAATTCAGATACCTTCATGGTAGTCTTTGTGGATGACATCATTATTTACTTTATGTCTGAGGTTGATAATGTGTGTTATCTAATAATAGTTTTTAGTTTTCTATGTAATCACTAACATTATTCCATGATTTTGAAATTTTATTTCTAGATTTTTGAAGTCATGTATTTGGGGAATGTGGGGTTAGGACAGTGAATATCAATCGATCCTGAGAAGGGGAAAGCTATTATGGCTTAAGAACAACTACAGATTGTTTTCAAGATTTAGAGCCTCTTGGGTTTAGATGGGATTTATCACAATTTTTAAAAGAAATTATCAATGTTGGATTCTCCTATGAATTCCCAAAATCGAAAGGGAGTAAATTTTTCATGGGATGAAACATGTTAAATTTATTTTCTTTGGATGAATCGTATTTTGACTACTTTTCTAGTGTTGTCTCTTCTAGAAGTTGGGTAGGGAAATGTGGTTTTTTTAATGCATCAGGTTCAGGCCTGGGATGTGTTATTAGGTAGGGTGATCAAGTTATTACTTATGGATCTCATTAGATTATACCATATGAGAATTATTTTTAGACCCATGACCTGGAATTTACTACAATGACGCCCATGCTTAAAATTTAGAGGCATTATGTTAATGGAGAAAGGTTTAATATGTTTTATGACCATAAGATCTTGAAGGTTATATTTCCAAAGACGCATATTGGAGTCATGGAATTAGTGTTCGAGGTCTTCTTGTCCAGTTTCTAGTGGAAATCTACTCTTCTCAAATTCATTCTTCTAGAATAGCTACTTGATGATGAGTTGTGTTGCACTAGAGACCCTATTAATGATGGGGAGACTGCTATTGATTAGTTATTCTGGAATTAAGTCTTTATATGATATCAGAACAATTTTATGGAACATTTTGGGTAAAGATATCTATTTTGGGGTATTTCAATTATTCATAGTGGGCAGTGAACCTAGAAACTACGAATATGTTCTATGACATGTTATATCAATTCAGATGGCTAGGTATGAGATGGAAAATTTTTGAGTTTGACTCTCACTGTTATCAATTTGAAAAGGATAAGACCAAGCCCCAAAAACCATTGGGATTTCTTCAGCCACTTATAGTCCCTACCTGGAACTGGGATGATATCTCTATGAAATTTTTGGTTGGGTTTCGTCATACCTAGAAAAATAATAACCTGATATGGATTTTGAACAATCAGATGATGAAATCAAATCACTTTATTCCAATTTGTGATACATAAAAATTTAGAAGTTTGGAATTCTCTATGTGAATCAAATCATTGGATTCCACATATTTCCTTTTGATGTATTCTCTGATAGGGATCCTTGGTTCACTTATTGTTTTTGGAGAGGCCATTAGGAAGAACTGGGATCCCATGTTTTTTTGAGTATGGCATACCATCCACAGTAAGATGTCTAGACAGAAAGAGCTATACAAATTAATTAGTATATGCTCGGTGCTTGTGTTTATTACATTGGTGGTTCTTAGGATGATAATTTGGTGATGATTGAGTTTTATTATAATAATATCTTCTTCTCTGTAATAGGAATGACTCTATATGAGGCTTTGATAGTCTGCCCCTATAGATATTTGTTTTATTTTCTGTACATTGGTTAAAGTGACTCGGTTGGAATGAGGTTGGTCCAATATATGATAGTAATGATTCAATTGATTCATTAGAGGATGATTATGTCATGGAGATGATATGAATCTTATGTTGATCATCACTTAAGTTCATTGGAATTCTCAGTTGATGATCAGGTGTTTTTAATGGTTTCATGCCAATTTGATCATCAATGGGTTGCATCCAAGGGAACTTTTATCCTATTTTTTGGGACATTTCATAGTTAGTCAGTAGGTGGAGAGAGTTTCTTACCATTTTTCACTTCCAATAATGCGGTCCTTATATCTCATCTATGAGTGTATTTATATGATCCATCTCATGTTCTTGTGTTGGAATGATCTTGATATTGAAACTGATTTATCCATAACTGAACGACCAATTAGGATAGTTGATTCTAAAAAAAAGGTACATCATGAGAAGATGATAACTTTTTTTTATGGATGCATGGTTCTGAAATTCATGATATGTGGGAGGGGGAGGCACTTCTGTGAGGGCAGTACCCTCAAATTTTTGGCATGGATGCTTCTTTGTAGGACTTCATGGGAAAAAAATTCTATGGTGGGGAGGTTGTGACATCCTATCACTATTTTCAAGTATTCCTAAAAACCACTTTTTATTAATTTTTTGTTTGAGATTCATTTGGGGTTACATTTGGTGAAATTAATATTTTTTTGGAAGTCTTTGGGCTAGTGCATGGTTGAAAAATCGGTGGCGCATAATTTTCCCAAATCTTGTGCTCTCTCAGGCTAAACCGTGCATTCCACATGGCTTGGGCATTGTTTGAAAGAATCTGTGACCTATTAAAGAGAACTATGTGTGACATTTAACATAGTCTCATGGATTTCACATGGTTTTTCTATACCATTTTCATCTACCAAATAAACCTTGCATATGGGATTTTATGTTATTCTAACATTTTTTAAAAATTCTATCAACCCCTCAATTAGCTCTCCAATAGACTTGTATAACCCCAAACCAGTTTCTTTAATCTATGGAGCTCCTAAGAAGTATCTTTGGACCCTCTGAGGTCTCCCAGATGTAATCTGAAGCTTGAGGAATGCCCTTCAATCTTCTCATGGTTCGTTTTCTTTTTATATTCTCATTCTTTCACATAGTCTCTTCTCTTTTATAGTGTTGATTAAACCCACAGGTTGGATTGTGGATATAATAACTATTATTTTGGATATAAACCTATGTATGTTTCATATATACATTTTTTCATCATTCTCCAATGGTGCTTTTCGATTATGGCTTGGTGATTCGAAATCCATTGATCCTATATTAGGTGTTTCAATTTCATTACCTAATTTTTATAAAACCTAAATTGATTTAATTAATTAAAACTATTTTAAGTTAAATTAAATTTTATGATTTTGATTAATTGGATTTCAATTTTTTAATTGGGTAAAAACCCAATTCCATTGAATTACGGTTTTTAGGGAAAAAAAATTGCATGAAATTGTAAAGCCCCCAATTACATTGAATTATAGAGTATTTATGGAAATTTTTAGAATTTAAATTTTTTAATTTAAATTGATATTTTGAGGGAAATTGTTTCAATTAATTTTTTTAATTTAATGGTGGAATGGTTTTTATTGTAAATTTTGAAAAACCCCAATTCCAGTGAATTGGGGGTTTGTGATTAAATTGATGGAATTTATTTAAAAATTAAATCGTTGAATTTAATTTGGGAAAATAGATTTTGAAATTTTATGAATTGGATTAAAATACTTATATATGAAATATTTATTAAAATGGTTTTTATAGAAACCTTTGGGTTTTACCTTGGTAAAAAGGCATGATTTCTATTAAATACCCATTATGATTTTTAATGGTAAAATTGGAATATTTGAAGTGGACAATAGGATTAATAGTATTCTTTACAGTATTTAAATAAATTTCCCATCATTGTTTTATACATGAAAACATGGAGGAATTTTATAGTTAATGAGTTATTTTTAGCTACACATTATGTCTTATAAAGTAAAAAAATCATATCAGCATGTCGTATTCCTTAGGAAATGGTGATGAGTCCACTTTGGCCTTAGGGTGAATGGCGCGTATGTACATATTTTTCATTTCACAGTGTCGAGTCACTATATCCTAGAACTAACATACTTAATTAGGTATATCATATTGTTTCTCACTTGTTAGTGTTTAAAATAAATATATTTTATGATAGTAAACTATTTTACATGACATGATAATTTATATAAACTATTTTATATAAAATTGTTTATTTAATCCATTTTCAAAACTTTACTTGTTTAAGAAATATTCCATTAATTCAAATATATAGATTTTTTGGAAAATCATTTTCTATTATTTGAATTGTGAAGCATGAGTTCATAAAGTATTTCCATATTCTGAATTATAAATCCTGATTTGTTAAATATTATTTTTTGAAATTCCAAACATGGTTGTTTTAAATATTGAAAGCATTTATTTTGTTAATTTGATATTGGTGTTTTATTGGTTAAATATTCTTTTTTGAAATTCCATGAACTTCTACTTCCCTTCCTAAATCATTTTATTGTTTGGATTCTTACAAATACGGTTGACTGGATCCTTTCCTCAAAAAGAAGAATGAACTCAGTTTTTTATCTAATTTCTCCTTGCATATGTTTTTATGTTGATTTATCCAAGATTCCATTTGAGTGTATTTGGAAATAATTTGTGGAAGATATTCATTACAAACATCTGATTATGTTTGAATCTCGGACGTAATAAAATTTTTCTTTCAAACGTGGGGTTCTACTCCCTCATACATTCTTTCAATGAGTTAAATAGGGACTCAATGAACTAACATTGAAAAAACAACAACTATTATGAAATGATAAGGATACTGGAATATTTGTGTACAAGGAGGTCATTCATGGTCTTATTCTGGTCAATTCAATCAAGAAAGACTGAACACCTAGATCGGTTTATCCGATGGTGTTTGACATCTTGAAATGTTTGAGCGACGACCTGGTTGACCCCATGAAAGATCTCCAATCCCATTTAGGGCCAATGGGTGCCGAAGATGTGAGTTCTACATATGTCTAATAGCACAACCCCATTTCATTGAATACTGACTCTTATGTAGGTGTTGTCAGAGCTAGCACTAGAATTTCATCGATAGTGGTGGTTCCATTACCAAACGAATGAGGATTAATGTCTTCTGCTTGAAGAGAGATTTATATACAAGGTATTAAGGGTTGAATGGGGGTAAATGGACATAGTATAGGAATATCCTCAATAATTTTAAACCTAAGAAATCAATTAGAAGGTCCGTGGTGATAATTCTTGACCAAGGTGAGTCAGTTTAGGTAGTTAATTCCAATTAGGGGAATTGAATGCTTGAATCTAAATCCATTGATATGGTGTATGACACGATTTTTGGTAAAAGTGATAAAGGATTCCAGGAAAGAGTCATTCATAGCCCAAGGAGGAGGAAGGGGAGGAATGGAAACACGAAAATGTGGAGATGCATTTTAATAAACGGGAAGAAATAAAAAGGGGGGAAATATTATTCTCAACTCCCAAAACCCATGGAGACATTGTCCTCAAAAAATTAAGGTCAATGGAGATGGAGTACATCACCTCAAAATGGTAGTAACCTGATGGTGGAGCATTTAAGGATCAAGATCTCACTTATGGTGTGTTAGGAGTACATAATCGAATGTATAATGAATCTGTGGTGGTGGATCCTGGAAAAAATTCTAGGTTGGATATCCAAAATCATGATGAAAATAAGGAGGTCGAGTATAGGGGATAATATAGGAGAATATCAAAAACACTAAGGATGAAATTATTTTTGAGTCCTTTGAGATTAGGGCCCTATATAGGTTGCAAACTGAATGTATGAGATATCAATTAATGTTGAAACTAATAATGAAGAGTGAAATTTGATTAATAAGAAGGATCCCATACATATTAGATTATTCTATTAAAGGAAGATAAATGCATAAAAGTACATGTAAACGTGGGAAAATATGGACTATTGGTTATTAGATCTTCTCAAGGATGACCTAGATTCAATGGTTACTACTCTACAATGGAAATTATTTATGGATAATTCTTTGAATGGTATCATGCTTGATTTTAATGGTTCAACTATTTCTTTCCATTCATGAAATTTTTGGGTTGATTATTTGGTTTCGAACCTTTTTACTTAAAATTGTATGAAAAAATTAAAAAGTTAATTTTTAGACAGGGAGTCATAATTGAGAATTTGAAAACAAAAATTTTCTTTTATATCATATTTGAAATTTTATTGTGAATCATACTCTACATATTAGTTCAAAAGTAAATCAATTTTATTGATATGTAGGAAAATATATGATATCATCCTACAACAATATCTAAAATATTTTTACATAAATAATTATTCGATTAGTTACAAAACTCACTACATGAGTGTCTTATTTAATTAGAGACATAGATAATGGTATGGAGATATGATTCTTTGTTTTACACACATGTATTGAAACTTTTTTCTTATTCAATACCCCCTTTTGTATGCAATAATATATTAAAACCCAAATTACATGTATAGTGTTGTCATTTATGATATCCTATATCATTGAACAATGTCCCCCCATGAATTAATTTATCACATATAATCAACATTGTTCCAAATATATAACATTATTTATGATATATTATACTGTACAAAAACTATATTCATTTAGTCTTTATTACCAAACATAATTCAATGAATCGAATATCGTATAAATTCAATGATACCAATTAATTGACTGTAAGGATTGATTAAAACTTATTCAAAAAACAGATTACATTTGAATCCTCAAACATAATATCACCATGCTGTAAAAAACTAATACCATTTATATATAAAATAATAACCATGTACCGTAAACTGATGATAGTCTTTTTTATTTCCTTCACTCAAATTCTTGATTGAGATAAAATAGTTGAAATCATCAGTCTTATTCCTCAATGATATACCCATGGTTTTAACGGTATCACCCAACACATATAATTGATGACCCACCAAACCACAATGTGATTGTACAAGTTGTTTTAAAGGATTAGGGAGGAGAGTGATTTTGTGGGATTCAACATATGCTTTTATTGGGATTTCATGAACCATCATCTCTTTTGCAACACCATTTTAATGTATCCCTTAGGGATCATTCCCATGTATCCATGAATTTACTCAAACATTCATAAATAAAATGAAATTTTATTTCTAATTACAACACTTCTTAACCCTTAGCTGATATAACCCCCAAATATTTTGTCATATGAATCATTTTGATTCCCATTGTTGGAATATTCTGAAATGATAACACATAAAATTATTAATTAGTTGTAGGGTGTTATTTTAATCAAATAATCTGATTAATAACTATTTTGATATTAAAAAATAATATAATATCATTGGGAAAGATAAATAATATCATTCAATATGCACATATACAAGTAAAACAATATGTTTTTGATTAATTCATGGTGTAACCTATTACATGAATATGCGAAACAAAATGGGATAACAAAAAACATTTTTTGGTAAAACTTTGATTTAGGGAAATTCTATGTAATCAACGCGTTCAAAAAAATTACTTGATCCCCACATTGTGTTTTGGATAACTCAGTTTAACAAGGAATATCCAGGATATGGTGTTGTGTTGAATGAAAATAAGGGAAATTTTTCAACAAGTAAGAAGAATATTGGATGGTCTATTTTTATCCCTAGACATTTAAACTGAATAAAGGTGTTGTGAATTTGGATACTTTATTTCATTATGAAAAAATTCTCACTCTATGAAGAATTTTCCAAACCACATAATGGTTTTAAAGAAACATCAAATTTAGTGAACTTCAGGTATTAATGTGACATAAATGAATTCTTATATTTTAAAGTTTATATCAAAACAATTAAAAATTATTCAATTATTACCAATATGTTTAGGAGATCAATATTAAAGAAGATTTGATGGTTGAAACATATATTATTTCAAGGACCTGGGATGTCATGATATGTGTGTGAATCAGGGTGCTTTCATAATTATTTTTATTTTACCTAGTACCTTTCTACTCACTTATTCACGATTTTATTCTCCCATTTTAATGAATGATATTAAAAAAATTAGTTATTATTAAGAACAATATCATATACAGAAATATAAAATCAAGGAACACAATTATTTTAATTTATTCCCTTATAAAAGGATACTCCAATGATTATATACTCATCATTATTCCAATGTTCAAACTTAACTTTATTTCACTTTTTTATGGATATAATGATAGTATAAAATCACTCAACACTAAATCTAACATCATGTTCATGATTGAGGGATGATAACAGAAACTCCCATGGATCACTACCCATTGATGGTTTGGGGATTACATAATATTTCTTTAGGATCACATCCGCTTCTTTTCATTTTCATACTTCCTTGGTGAGGGTGCCAATTTGTATATTTGTATGTATCATATCCATTTATGAACATGAAGGTCCCTTCCGGAATAAATTTTGAAAATTGCATCATAAAATTCATATGTTGAGCCTATATTTAATTCCGAATGATGTACTCTATTCTTATATTAGATATAAAAACATTTTATAATAAAAGTTTTATATTTTTAATTCATTCTGTAATCAAATTGATAATCATGATAACTTGATAAAGAATAAAATATACCTAGAGAAAAATGTCAATATTCAAATAATATTCTTTTTACAATTAATGTTATTAAAAACATTCCCCTGTATCAAAAAATTTTACCTAAAACTTGTAAAAAATATCCATGCATGATCTATAGATATTAACACAACATTCCTCCTCTTCAAATAATTATATTCAATGTATGAAATTTTATTATAAACCATATCAACTTTAATAATATATATAATTAAATATAATATTGTTGAGACAATATTATTGACCTTTTATAGGTAAATATGTTGTCACTCTTCTTCCTATTTTGGGAATTTTTCATATATTCTATATCCCTAATATTAAAAAACAGATGACCATATATCTAAAATATTGTTTTAATTTTACTTTTATAATTAAAGATATACATAAATTAAAATTTATACCATAATATGGTAATTAGTTGAATCATTTTCCATTAAATCAAAATATTTAAATTCCAAATAGTTGTTTTCTAATATTATAATAACTATAAAACTCTCAAACAAAATGGTTTGACTAAGAGGTAATGACAACAATAGTATTTCAAACCTATCTATGAATGTGTTTTTGAGGATTTTATAAACCTTATACCATTTAATAACCATTATTTCCTAGTTTATGAGTAAATTTTCTTGAGTGTGGCATCCCTTTCTCAAAAAGTTTTTTTCATTATAAAAATGATAGCCCTTGTGAATTATAAAATGGGCACTCCTATTCTCACTTCTATTCACCCAAATTTAAAAATTTTCCATCCCAAACACTATAAATATCTATTTATAAATTAATTTTCCACCATATATATTTTTTTGTTTTTGAAAATACCATATATATAATCCTAACTACCCTTTAAAAAAGAGATATTCCATGAATCTTGGTAAACATTTATGACAAATTCTTTCTTATTTCACTATAATTATGTGAATTTTTTATTAATATAATTCTATTAAATAATGTTCATTTGATTACAAAAATATTATCACTATCTAGTATTTTTTATTATTATTTTGAAACAATTATCCATATTTTTTATTTCCATTAATTAAAATGAAACCATCAATCGTTAATTATGAAAACTACCACCTCCATGGCACAATATGTTTCAGTTTTACTTCACATACTACAAATGTTATTAAAAATATAATATTTAAAAGATAATTATGATATTTTTGAAATTATTTGGATTCATAAATGAAAAAACATAGAACTCTTTCTCGTTACTCTATGGATATTAAAATCATCATCCACATGTACATATGGACTGTCACATCCATGGAATGATTCATTACCATTTTCCTTTCCATAATCTCCTTATATGGCTAGTCAAGAGAATGGTTTCTGTCAGGAAATGTCCTAGAGGGGCTCCTCTCATGACTACCCCAATCCTACCTCTAATAGGCCAGGGGCTGGTGACTAGCACCGATTAGGAATATTTGACAAGTGGGATGCATTTCCCCAAGTACCACTATACACACACTTATATCCAAGCCAATAATAAGTAATATAAAATCACTATGTAAACAATGTATTCATACACTAAGATACTGACCACAGAGTACGAATGTCACAAACTAGAAAGTAAACAAGGCTAATATATATGTTCGCCAAAAGAAAAAGTTTTTAAAAGTGAATGTACAAGTTCCTGAAACTCATTTATAGTAAACAATACATGAAGGGTAAGTGTAGAATATTTGTCCAAATCTGTAGAAGATCACCTTGTTTGCTCCATCACTAAATGCACCATCGGGTCCCAGTCTATATAATACTTCATCCAAGTGTTTATTTTCTTCACAATACATGACTTGTATGAGAAATTCCCAAGCCTAGGTGTGTAAAAAAATACTCACTAGGACACCCAAAAAAACAAAATAATACCACTAAGAAACAAATGTTGTATACCAAAAATAAACGCATGAAATATACCAAAAAAATGCATGAAGTTTACCACAAATAAATACATAATGTATTCCACAATGAAATAAATAAATTATAGTCAACTCCCACATGTATACTTTTAAAGTATGAAGAGAAGGATTTTCAGTTTTTTTCCAATGATATCCTATTTTCCATGACCCATGGATTGTTGATGATGAATAGAGTGTCGATGGAGCATAGAGCATTGATGGCGCATGGAGCATCGATGGCACACGGAGAATCGATGTCCCACTGAGCATTAATGGGCCACATAGCGTCGATGGAACACATAACATTGATGGTGCACAAAGCATAAATGGGACATGCAGCCCTCAAGTCACCAAGTCACCATGTCATAGCTGGCCACATGATTCCTCTCATAGAGATATTTTTTAGGGAGAACCAACTCCTCAATCGATTAGTTCGTAAAATGACATCTACAAAACACACATAGCATATCTCAAAAATACTGCCTTTTTAAAGGGTCTCAACATTGTAAATTTCTCATCAAATGGACACACGATTTGAAAGTTATGACTGTATTTTGTTAAATTGTTTTACCAGAACCGACTTGGATCAGACCCATCCTAGTACAGTGAAGACGACCCGGCCCAGTACGGTCTAATCCGGACCACTGTGCCGCTGGGTGCAGCCCACTGGGTCACTGGCGCAGCCAGGATACTCTGGGTTGGCCCGCTCTGCGAGCCCGTTTACTCTGCCATATGCATACCGGCCTGGCCATGCCCTCTAGCCACAAGTTTCACCTTGACCACAAAGATCTACCTTGTTTTTGGTTCAATGTCCTGTTGATTCATGTTACACATGGTTAGCCAGCCCACTCCACCCACCGCATGGCCTCGATGATGTGCATTTCTCTGACGCCGCACCGAGCTTCATCCCAGCTCACCACTGCAGCCTCTTGACATGACCCCCAATCACCGCATGTGGCTTCCACCACCAAGGGCTCCACATGGTCCGGTCATACTACCTTTACAGTATGACTATCACCACATGATCCTGTAGTCACAACCATGGGTGACCGATGTCCTTCGCTGCACACGCACACGGTCATAGTCCAATGCCACCGAGCACTGTCACGTGACGCCGCCGACACCAGTCATCATCATAATTGGTTCCGCATGTCTCATTCATTTCTCTAGTGCTCCATTTTTCAATATAAAGACTCATATGTGATCCAAAGGTTTAAACCTTCAATGCCTTGGGGTTTGATCTATATTTCTAGTAATCTCTGGGGCCTAATCATGTTTGGAGCCTCCTGTAAAATTGTTCCCTAACCGTGAGGGTCCATCAGTGAAGAACACTAATAATTGGGATTATAAGAACACATAAAACACCCAATAAATGAATCCTGACCATGTTCATGTCAGCCTTGATCTTTTCTTGTAAGAGGGTTTAACAATGAACAATAACAGAAAATTAAAAATATTTTTCTCCATTGCTAAACCCCATAACAATTTATCCATCTTGTAAGAACGAATGAACCACATGTCAATCTGTTCATGGGATGGTTTGCATTCATCATATGAATATATTAAGGGAAATGAAATACCTAAGAGATTAAACACCCTACCTCGTGGTCGTATCAATCATTAATGAAGAACAATGGTATGTTTCATTTTTGATCATCGATCTATGGGAATTTTTCGCCATGGGAGTTTCCTTCCAAACCATAGAGGAAATACATTATTATAGTGATAAACCCGAATTCATGAAAAATGTTTCCTTAAAAAGAAAGCATCATATAAATCCAATAAAATATTTTTATTAAAATATTTTAATATTTTTTATGAAAAAATTATATCTATCACAGTCGAACCATACGGTCAATTTTAGGATTTTTCTAAGGTAAAGACACTACTCTGAACACAATGGAGCCCTCAAATTTTTTATCTGAAGAACAGTTTAAAAGTTATTCTCGCTTTATAGAAAAAAACTATAATTTATATTCTTAACAACATAAAAATTATCAATGTATTGTTTCAGGAAAATTGGGCCTTGGAATATCACGATGTATCAGTACCTAGTCTAAATAATTATCCATTTAAATTATAAAAATATTATCGAAGAAAAATTGAGTCATTACATTCACCCCAACATTCCATTTACATCCCTGAAATCCAAAACAAGTGATACTCAACAAAATTATGAGGGTAATGAACAAAAATCTAAGCCTCTTAGTCCCAATTTCTCTCCTATAGATTCTCATTCTTCCACCAAATAAATACCATAGAAATCGACCACCCATGAAGGATCTGCTCCTATCGATCCTCGATCTAAATTGGGTACTCCATACAAGTAGACCCATCGTCAATGTCTAGATCACCCTAGTCGATGATGTGAGATGGATCATGCACGTAACTCTTTAGTTGCAACATGTAAAAGACATCATGTACCCGGTGAAACTGCAGTGGTAGAGCTAGATGGTACCCCACCACACATTCTCCACTCCAAATCCAAAAAGGGCTAATGTATCTCAGATATAGCTTGTCACCCCATCCAAATCACCACAATCCTAATCGAGGTGAGACCCGAAGGAACACTTGGTCCCCCTCCTTAAAAACCAAGGACGTCCATATCCTATCATCATATGACATTTAATGGCTATGTACATTCCTCATCCACTCCTGGATGATGTGCACCTTCTTGGTTGCATCCAACACCAAATCTAGATCCATGAGTGCAGTCTCTCTGGGGTCTATCTAGAAATGTGGTGACCTACATGGTCACTCATACAGGACATCAAATGGTTCCATACTAATGGTGTACTGATAGTTTTTGTTGTACTGAATTCCACTAGTGGTAGGTGATCCTCCAAATTGTGTCCAAAGTATAGGATGAAAGAACATAGCCTATCCTCAAGAACGTGGATGGTTCTCTCTATCATGCCATACATATAGGGATGAAATTCCATGCTCAAGTGCAGATGATTCCCAAAAGCCTTATTCAATCCCTTCCATAGTTGGCATGTTGAACAATAATTAAAATCTATAATTATCATCGATGATTCCCCATGAATCTGAACTTTATCCTGCAAGTAGAGGCATCCTATGTTCTATATTGAACTCTTCTAAAGGTTCAGTAGAAAGTGGGTCGACCTGGTGAGTTGGTCAATGATCACCCAGATTTTTTTTCCTCCTATACATGCATGGTAAAACCATAAAAAATTCCATAAATATACCATCACACTACCACTCTAGCACCTCAAGTGGTTCAGTTAAGCCAACTGAAATTCGGTGCTCAGCCATCACCTGCTGAAAATTGAGGCATCGAGAAATGAGCTCTGCCACTGCCTTATTCTTTCTCAAACACCAAAACTTATGCCATAGGTATTGGTACATCTTCTATACACCTATATGTACTTTCTAAGGGGATTTGTGGAACTCCCTCTAAACCTCCTCCTGTGAAAGTCTTGGTAAAACTATGTGCCCTCTGAAAAGTACGACGTGCACCCCACCTATAGAATATCCATCTGGGGAATTCCTCATAAGAAATTGAGTATTTTGGGTCTCAATGTTGATATCCCCATGTTGTGCCTCTCAGAATCACTATATGAGTTTAGGGGTGACAAGCCTATACTGTAGGTAAGTTGTTTAATCTCGATATATAAAGGATATTTATAACATGACCAACTACTATAATGCTTCACTCAGCAATTATATGATGGATCACCTACTAAGAGAGTTCATCACTATGTTCCCCATCCTAGGATTATATAAAATCTTATTATCACAGTCTTGAAGGTACTTTGTCCATAACCTATGTATCATTTTCTGATCCTCTTGAGAGAAGATATACTTGAGACTCTTGTGGTCAAAGTAGACGATAAACTGCTCAGCCATCAGGTAGTGTTTCCACATCTTTAGTGAAAAGACTACTGCTGCTTCTCAAGATCATGGATTATTTAGTTATGCTCATGCTTCCTCAACTGATGCGAACCATAGGCAATCACCACATTCCCCTATATCAGGACACAACCAAGACTGATCTATGATGCATCGTATAACACTACATTCCTGACTCCCTCCTCTAGTAGTCTCAAGATAGGAGTGATTTTCATCCGCTACCTTATATTATAAAGCCCTTCTAGAATGTCTTTTTCTAGAGAAAGGGATTCCCCTTCGTTTTTAATGCCATCAAGGGTGCTACTACTCTGGAAAAGTCAGGTACAAACCTCCAAAAGTACCCATCCAAATCAAGGAATCTCCACACCTCGGTAACGCACTTGGGTGACTTCCAAGAAATAACCTCCCCAATCATCACTAGATCAATTGTAACTGTTTCATATGAAATGATGTATCCTAGAATATGGAACCACTAAATCCATAACTGAATATTTTAGATCTTCCCATAAATATGGTGCTCTCAGAGTGTGTCCAGGACCATCTTCAAGTGAATCGTGTTCTCCTCTTCAAATATTGAGTACACCAGGATTTCCATAATGATGTCCATGAGGATCCAGTCTATGTAAAGCTAGAATATCCTTTTCATGAGTCCTATTAATAGTACTGGGGTGTTATTCACACCAAATATGAACATCAAGTACACATAGTGGTCGTACCAACATCTGAAGTCTGCCTTTGGTACATTGTCATCTTGTACAAAATGATGTTCACAGCCAGACCTAGGTCAATCTTCGAGAACCACATCACTCACTTTAGATGATTGAATGGTTCTTGAATCCTTAGTAGTGGATAATTTTTCTTCATGGTCACAAGATTTATGTGCCATATGTTCACAAATAACATCAAGCTCCCATCTTCATTCATAGAGAACAAAACTGGGGCTGAAAAGGGTGAAACACTGGGTTCACCCAGGGTGAAACACTAGGTCTAAAAAATCCCTTCCTTTACTAGTCCTTGAGTTGTGCCCTCAACTCACAATTCTCCGTGAGAGCCATCTAATATTCAGGTGTAGATATCAGTGTCTTCCTAGAGTACATAACAATGAAGAAGTAAACATCCCTATGGGGAGGTAATCTGGGGATATCTTCTAGAAAGAACTCTTCATATTCCGCCACCACTGCATGAAACTGAGGACTCATCTCATACACTGTGTGAATGGTTAGGATCACCATCTAATGATTGATAAGATGCACCCTTCTATGTGTGATTCTATCTTGCAATGCATGTGTTTACCTTTTCCTGAAAAAATAAAACATGGTCCCATGACTGTAGACACAACGCACTCTACACCTAAAATTTTCCATCTGGGAACGAACTGAGAACAACCATTCCATACTATGAATGTCATCGTAATCCCTTGACACTGCTAATAAGATATCCCAAATGAAACTATCACCTCCAATAGTAAGCTTACACTGATGGTACCAATCCTATAGGAGTCTATAAACGTAAGGGTCGAATAAATGGTTCCACAATAATCTACGACTCTTAAAAAAGATTCATCGAAAGAAAATAGTTATTGAAAGCTATGTCAATGAAAACATTATCTATGGTGGAAAAGATAAATATCATGCCACTAATCATCATTGGAGAACTTGGTTCGTAATCCACCATCACCTAAAGCTAGCCTCATCCCTATCCACCGGCTCTTTGAGCCCGTGGTGGTCAACCTGGCAGAGGTGGTGGTGGTACCTCAAACCTCTTCCCACCTCCTAATCCACTTCTATTCCATCCACCCTACTGATCACCCTATTCCAAAATCCTCCTCTATCTCAGCAGTCCCTCAATCGTCTGCTAATCGTCTATACATCAAGTCAATAAATCTCAAGCTAGATGTCCCTAACTACCGCACGAGTAACATAGCATGTCCTTCAACTGACCCACTCTACCCTAGGAGCCCCACAAAACTGATCCTTTGTCTTGGGGTTTTCCCATGGAATATTTGTTCTTATTAGGTAACTACGTCTACTGTCGGCTACCTATCGTTGTAGAATAAGTTGTCTGGTGCCGGCTGGTAGCTCCCACTGCTGACGCCTACTTTGCTAGAAATCACTACACTAGCAGGGATCACTCCATTGCCCCAGTATATGTAGGAATTCTAAGGGATATCATAGATTCCAGGATCTTTTGGCATAACCCCTGCTCGAATGACTAGACCTTGATTAACGGTTCCCGCACCATATTCGTGGAGTGGCATGAATGGTCTATAAATCTATCTGAGTAATCCAATGCTGTTTGAATTCTCTACTACAGATGCAAGAGCTTCGGTATGTGCAATGAGTATATTATCACTAGAATTATATCATTCATGATGAGTCACTCAATGTCTTCCCAATATATATTTGACTCATCAAGCATCTGGATCACTAAGATTCACCATCTCCCTACTGAGCCCTGATGAAGGCTCGCGGCTTGAACTTCTATCTGTTCGGAAGGAATCCTCATAAGGCAGAAGACACAAGTAACTGCCTCCAACCAATCCTTATCTATTGGGGGTTCTGGATCACCCCTAAACCTAAGAGTTCACTACTTATGTAATTCAGGAAATGACTGATCTTACGCACATCCTCAATTGGTTACAATGGTAGTAACTGATGCTCGATGGGTGGTGGTATAACTAGTAAACCACCAGGAGGTTCTATCTTCAGTACTGGGAGTATATTTGATACATAACCCTAAATTGATGCCTCATCACTAAGTGGATCATCCTCATAATCATAAAATAGAATCCTAGATGGTTGTTTTTGTGGAGGAATCCAAAAATAGATCAAGATATACCACAATAAATAGAGTAGACCAGGTGATATGACTCAAGAAGGACCTGAGGACACACCCAAATCATATATGATGCATATAAAATCATTTCCCCTATAACCATGACTTTCATATACCATGTTTAAAAGTAGAATTTTGTGTCCTGATGCATGGATACGTCAGCCTCTGCACTAACACCGCATTCCCTGGCTTGAAATCCGAACTTGAAACACTCGATACTGTTACCCCAAACCAACCTCACAGACTCTAATTTCATATGAAGAACCAACCATCTCTGTTACCACTCTATTATGAACAATCCAAGAGGGCCTCATTCCACAACTACCCAAATCTTGTGGCCGATATACTAGAGGCTGGCAACCTGCACCGACTAGGAACATCCAACAAATTAGAGGCATATTCCTAAGTACTTGTACACACACTGACATATCTATGCCCAAAATACTAAAATATAAAATCACAAAGTAAATAATGTATGAATACATCATGATAGAAACACTAGAGTATGATTGAATGAAACTAGAAAGTAAACAGGTCCAAAATACAAGCCCACAAAAAAGAAAGACTACGTCACAGTGAATGCACATGTACCTAAAACTCGTCTGTAGAAAACCCTACCTAAATGGTTGGTGTAGGATAGCTGTTTGAATCCATAGAATCACACCTCATCTTCTTTATCACTCTAAGAAACATTAGATCCTAGTCCACCTATAACTCCATCCAAGAATCAATCATCTTCACAAGACATGACAATTGCGGGCAATGCCTGTGCAGGGGTGAGTAAAATAATACTCAGTATGAAATCCCTAAACGAAAAAGGAATAACACTAAAAAATTGAAGAAGTATACCAAAAATAAATACATGAAGTGCACAAAAAATAAATACATGAATCACACCAAAAAGAAATATATGAAGTATTCTAGAAAGAATTACATGAAATAAAGTTAGCTCACACATGAATAAGATTAAAGAATGAAGAGTATGATATTTAGTTGTAGTCCATAGATCCCCCAATTTAGATGAAACACGGAGTGTCAATGATGCATTGAGAATCTATGGAACATATAGCTTCGTTGGCACATGGAGCATTGATGGTGGATGGATCATTGATGGTGCATGGAGAATCGATGGTACACAGAGCGTCGATGGCGCCCAGAGTGTTGATGGCACACAGATCATTGATGGCACACAAAGAATAAATGGTGAACATATCTTCAATGGTACATGTATCATCAATGGTTCACATAGAGTTTACGGAGCATGTATTTTTGATGGTTCATGGAGCATCGATGTCACATAGATCGTCGATGGAGCATAGAGCATCGATGGTGCACAGAGTGTCGATGGTGCATGGATCCTTGATGGCACACAGAGCGTCAATAGGGCATGTTGGATCGATGAAACAAGGAGTGTTGATGGTATACAAAGAGTCGATGGCGGAATGGAGCATATATGGAGCACATAGAGTCGATGTCACAAAATGAGTCCAGGGGTCATTCAGCCCCAATGTCACGTAGTCAGTAATTCACTGTCAGTCGAAAGATTTTGCATGTTTCATGCTTCTTATGGGAGAACATACTTTTCTAGACATTAGTTCATACCCCACATAGAAAAAATTCACTTAGAGTATTTCAAAAGAAATTCCTTATCACAGGGATCCCAAATCCACCAATGGATCATTAACTAGACACAAGTTTTGATTGTTACGATTGTTTTTGTGAAAAATTACGACTTGGGTTCGGCAGAGACCAGACCCGACCCTGTCTTGTCTAGTCCAGTTTGGTCTAGCCCGAACCGGCATGGTTTGATGGGTCCATCCCACAGGACTTCCAGAGCAGCCCAGATACTCTGGTCTGGTCATCTTTGTGGGTTTTTTTACTCCTCCAGATGCGGCCCACCCTGGCTATGCCACCGGTCCATGCGGTCTTCCCTAACTATGTGGCTCCCCCATGCTGCCCTGTAAACTCTGTGTCGAGCAAAATGTTACACGTCCGACCCACCTATTATTCATGCCATGTGGACTCACCATTGTGGGTTCCTCCAATGTAGCTCTGAGCCACATCCTAGCATTCCGTTGTAGCCTGTAGTCAGTGCCTGCAGCTGCCACCGCCACAGGCTCCACCCGGTATTGGTGCGCCACCTACATGGTCTAGCCACTGCCGCTATGAGAAACCATCCTCCTCCGCTGCACCTACATGCGGCCACAGTCATGTGCCATCAGGCACTGCATCTGGCCGCCCTAGTTTTGCAGGTCACCCTTTTTTCTCTCAAGCTCTGTTGTTTAAAACAAACCAACCTCTACAATTCTTAGGTTGTGAACATCACTACTTTTCTCTTCGATCCATATTTCTAGCACTATGGGGGCCCGATTTCATTCAGAGCCTCTGGGAAAATTGTTTCATGACTGTGAGGGTCCAACAGAAAATAATGCCAAGAACGAGGATAGGCTGAACACATAGAATTCCCGAATAGTGGATCTTGGCATTGTTTGTGTTGGCCTTGATCTGTTCATGTTAGAAGTTTTAACAAAGAACTATAATATATAATCACAATGATCTATATGTTGTTTTAAACTACACAACAATTTCTCCATCATACAAGAATGAATGAACTACAGATCAACCAGTTCATGGGTTGGATTGTGTTTATCGTTTGAATCTATGATAAAAATGGAAATAACTAATAGATCAAACACCCTACCTCATGGTTGGATTAGTCTTTCACAAATAACGGAAGTATTTGTCATTGTCGATCCTCGATCCATCAACATTCATCATCGAGAGATTTTCCTTTCATACCATGGAGGAGTTCTAGGGTTAAGGTGACAACCCTGAACTCCTAAAAGAGGTTTCATTAATAATAAAAAATTGGTTTCATCTAATAAATTTTTTTATTAAAATATTTTAATGACATTTTTATCAAAATTCTATCTTTCAAATTCAATATGCACTGGTCAAAGATAGGCCCCCTAAGTGAAAGTCACTACTCTAAATGAACTGGTTCCCTCAAATTTTGGATAAAGACACCCATTTAAAATTTATTACTATTTTAAATAAAAAAACTCACACACGCTTTATTAAAAACATAACATTTTTCATCATATTGTTACGGGAACACCAGACCTCAGAATCACACGATGTCTCAATTCCTGGTCTCAAAATTTTCACAATTAATTTATAAAAATAAAATTGGATAAAATCGGTGTTAATACATTTTAATGGATAAATATAATTTTTGTTAAATTAATAATGTTATGTAAGGAAATATTGTATATTCAATTAATATTATGGGCAATAAACAATGGTGGTAGAATAATCTATCGAAAAAGGCGTTCTATGAGAAAAATAATAATTTATTCATAATATTAATTGAATTTTTATAGGTATTATTTTAATTCATAAATTTATATTTATAGTATAATACACTAATAAAATCTATATAAAATCATTTCTCCTACTAGTATAGCTATATTAAAACTAAATCATATAATAATCACCCATTAATTATGATATGTTCTTATTTGTGTATGTTAAGCCACCATCTTGGACAATGCTATAAATTTATAATATAGATGAAAATTTGAAGTTAATTTCTTTTAATATATGATATAAATATGTTAATAATGGTTTCTAATCATTTCTAAATGGTATTAAATTTTTTTAACTTTTATTAATGAAACAGCTTGTGTTCACAAAGATGTTTCAAAACATGCACAACAATAATTAATCTTTAAGGATCATAAGAAAATATCTCAAATAATGACATAATAACACTATAAACATGCATATAACATAAAATATAATCAATTTTATTACATAATTATGATTATTATTAGAATAATAATGAATAACAGAACTATTTTTATGATTTTATATAAAAACAATCTGCATTAATCACACCCTATATTAATATTATATAATTACTAACTAATAAACATGTAGTGAAAATTTGTAATTTATTTTTTAAAAATATAATAAATATGAGGATGTTTTAATAATTTAATCTTAATATAGATACTTTTTTCTATAGGGGGTTTGAGAACATTTTGGCTAAGAAGGAATTAATGTCTGGGTTTCTTTTATATATTTTCAATTCTTGAGATATATTTCTTACTTTAATCAAAATTTTCATTGAAATAGATTATAAATACTAATGAATTTGTTATAAAATATTCATGGTGTTTTTATGTGACATATAATTTTATACTTTAAATGGATTCCAATTCAAAATATATTGAAGTTAAAATGGGGTTTTGATTAAAATGCCACCCATTCCGTAAGGGATTCATTGCATAAATTATTTTCAAATCAAGATTGTTTTTTAATGATAATCCAAATAGGTAATTTTCACTCATTATAAAACCTCTCATTATTTTTGTTGAATATTAATGTGGTTTTACCTATCCCCTCCAAATATAATCCCTCCTTGAATCATATCTTACCAAATGGGTTTATTGAAAGTGAAATAGACCATATCTCTTCTTCAAATTTGAGAACCTCCTGTTTCCATACTTGTATTAATTTTATTATTTTGTATATGAAATTATATATTCTTAAAAAAAGTTATTTTTATCTTCCTATAATATAATTTCATTTTATATTTGAAACAAAAATATTTCATTAATTATGTTTGAGTCACTTTCTACTAAATGTTAAAGCTTACATTATTATCTTTTATTTTTGAACATGTAATTATGTGAACATTGTTGTCTTATATTATTGTTTGCCTCAATGTTTTAATGGTTTATTTTCTTATATATTTATAAATTGTCTATTTTTAAATTATTTTAACTAGTGAAGGACACTTCTTATTTAAGAATTTATTTTCCAAACACTCCTCAAAACTATTATTTCAACAAATTCATTTTCCATTGATATAACTTATTCATGATGAATTATATTCTTAAAATGTTTCCATCACAATTATTTTTTTTATTTATCACATAATTTCTTTTTTAGTCAAATATATGATCCATCACATCCTTTTTCATTCTAAGAATCCACCATCAATTTATTTAGATTCTTATTAAATTCGATTTCATTGTGAACACACTATATTTCCATTAATTTATTAATGTTTCATCACCTAGATTTGATATATAATTTTATGGTAAAAATTAATAAATTGACCATGTAATGATTATCTTTTGGGGGAAAATACAATATTATTTATCTTTATTGAAGGGTATTTTCTTAAAAATATACAAAATATTTCTGTGAACCGATTTATTTTCTATGGGATTATAATATTTATGATTTATTTATTTGAATCCCATTAAACATGATATAAAATCCATTTTATTCTATGGTAAATTTTTATGTGACGGTTTAATTCCTTTTTATTTTCATGTGTTCATTATGAAATTCAATATTAGTGAAGTTATCAGAAAATTTATTAACCAAAAAATATTTCCAATAGTTCTTCACTATATGCATATGCAAGACTAATATAGTTGTTCTCCATTGACGTTGAATGTCTAGGACTCATAATGGAGACGCATATGTAAGTATAATATAGTTTTGTTTTTGGTGTGGTAGAAAGTGTGTGGATAATTAGAGTAATGTTCCCCAATAATAACATTTTTCTATATGGGAATAATATCATAGTTTAGGGTTTTTTCTCACTCGTATATTATTCTTTCAGGGATTATATTTATTATCTGACATTTTTTATTCTTTACATATGTTATGCCATACCATAATAAATAATTTATAATCAATTATTTATTTTTTATAACTTTTATATGTGTCTTATTTAATCCCATTTTGTGATATTATGATTACAAATGATATTCATTTGTTATCTCTTATGTTTCCCATATTGATTATCTGATAACACCATTTTTCATATTTTTCCCATTTACGTAGGTCATGAATTTATGAAATGTATAAAATATATGGAATGTATATAAGATTTTATTAAGTGGAGGATTTTTTAGAGATTTTGAAGAATCATTATGGACTTATTAGTTTAACATATAACTGAAAATTTTAATAAATATCAAAGAATATGTTTTTGAGTTATTGTTTTTTTTCATAAATAAATACAAAAATAATCCTAAAAGTTCTTAGCAATGAATTGTAATGAAATATTTTCATTTTAATATATTGATGTGATATTTTCCTCTGGAAGCACCTATAGTTGGTATTATAGAAATTTTTAGATATATTTGGATATTATGATGTTTTTGGTTGATCATAATATTAGAGAAAGAATATTAATAAATGTTTTTAAGTTATGATTTATCTTAATATCGCATATATAGGCAACACATTAGGTTAGTTGAGGTATTAATTTTTATATTGTGATTAGGAAAAAGAGAACTGTATTGAAACTCATAGGGATCCACCTATGGGGTTACTCTAGTTAAAGTACAACATCTAAATGTTTTGTTAAATGGGGATAGTGTGTTTATACGAAAAAGTAGGACACACAATAAAAAATTATGATAAATTAATACAATTATTGATATATTTCATAACATGAAACACAAATGTTTAATAAAATATCTTTTTATGATAAATATATAAATATATTATTGTGATATTTATAACCTAGATGAGAGATTTGTGGTATTAATTAGAGTAACCTCATTATTATATATTTATATGTAAATATATAATGCTATCATTAATGAAATATGAATTTTAAAATTCATAGTAAAAAAGAACACACTTTTATGTAAAGTCATTTTATTCATTGGAAATGTGTTTTCATTAAAAAAAATTCCATTGATTTTTCATAAAGAATATTAAAAGGTATTTATACAAATTTAGGATATTTTTTTATAAAATAAACAAAATTTTTAAATCTTCATAAATGAATTTTGTTAAATTGGAATTTCTGGAGTTCCCTAAAATATTTATTTTTCAATGAGTATATAAAAATATTGTTTTAATAGAAATTTGTATTTCCTTTAAAAATATTTATAGTGTAACATTTTGTTTAATAGGGTTTAAAAATTAATTATTTACATTTTATTATAAATAATCCATTACATGTCATTGTAATCATCATTTAGAATAATTTTGATATAAAAGAATTTTTTTACATAAAAATGAATTTTAAAAAAACTAGTTTTTATAGAGTTTTCCTAGAATAATTTAAAAGTAACTTATGCCACTCATAAGGAATGAATATAATAGAATGGATACCATACTTGAAATTAAAAATCACAAATTTTTTAATTTGTTCATATTTATTTTTGGTTCATTATTAATAGAAACAATTTAAAATATTGGTCACCTAAGAATAGTAAAATAAAGTAATTACGGTTAAAAATTTGTCATAGGGATTTGAAATATCATATAAAATCTACATTATTTCTATTCTATTAGTTTTTTTCATCCAAGATCTTGAAAATTGAGGAAAAATTTCATCGATAATGACCGTAATATTATTTTATGTAATGAATAAATCTAAACTATCAATCTCTTTAGTCTAATTACTATAATAATATTATATATAGAGAAAAGAGTTTATGATTGGTTACAAATATTAATATGAACATTAATAATCAATTTTATAATTTTAATTTATTTTTAATTTTAATTAATATAAAAATTAACAAATATGATAGCAGAACACTGACACGATTCATGCTCAAGTAGTTCTAAATTCATGTAAATGATTTTAAAAACATAAAAAAAATATTTTTCTCTTGAGTTATGGTGCTAGATGAACTTTTTAATATATGTATAGTATTAGTGATGTTTTACTCATTTCCATTGGTCAAAAATAGTTTTATTTATAAATTATATTTTTTCAATAGACATAAAAATAACATTAATAATATTTTATTAAATGATTAAGAGTTCATAAAAAAATATTTGGCCAATTTAATTTGATAAAGTTTATAATTTCAACCTTTTCTTATTATGGGATGGTTTTAATTTTATAGGAACTTTGTTAACCCCACAATAGTAAAAAACATTGATATCCTAGTAATCATGAAAAGGATTAGCAGGGGTTAAAACAAGAGATATGGGTTTAAACATCACCAAAACGTATCTAAATTTCATTAGATGATAAAATTTATATTTATATAAATTATCTCTTCTAAATATAATATTTTTTACCAAGTTTAATATATAAACAATTAATATTAATTTAATATTTTAATTATATTCATGGTTGGATCTCTTACTAACAATTTTCATAAAGAACAAACCCAAGTAAACTAGACAAGCCACCTGAGCCGTCTAGTCACATGATATTGGTAAAAAATGAACACAGGAACATGTCCTGAATATAAGAAAAACGAGACAAAATACCGTAGTAAAAATATATAAGATAAAAAATACTACAAGGACATATAATCCCATGACAAAACTGGATAAACCATAAAAAAAATTCAATTCCACATATAACTAACAGTCACCTCTAGACCAACCTAATCAAAAATCAATAGGAAAAAAGAGAAGCCAATATACTACAAGATGATATTACCTTTACCAGAATCTAGAAATTCAAAATCTATAATTGCCCAAAGTCTTATGTAGTGTTTGAGAAAAGGTGCGGTAGGAGAACCCAATAGTATTTATAAAAGGTCTAATTTAAATAATGCTACAATTCAAGATTTTAATATTATATAGTTTTAAAAATAATTTTAAAAAATACAATCAGTTTATAGAAATTTTTCTATTTTCATCATTTTACTTTAATAAAAAGGAATTCTTATTCAAAAATTATGACTATGAAAGGTATAAGTGATAAAACTAGAAAAATATATACATTAATCAAAATGTAAATAGTTAAACACATATCCATGAAACAAACTATCATGTGAAGCAATGTGATACAACCTCATATTATATCTTATGAGAAACAGCCCATGAAAAAATAAATCTAATGATAAAAACCCATAAATGGAAACTGAAAAATGAAAAAAAAAACCTTATATTTGGATTTCCACTATGGTAATATTAATAAAATATAGTCAAAAACCAAGATATGCATACATTTTATATAGTATATATCAAGTAATACCAGCTGATAGTAAAAAAAAAGTTACCTCTTAGTGGTGAAACACACACTAAGGATACCTCTGTCTCTTTCTTGATGCACCCAAGGTTCCCAAAATTATTTATTTCAAATTAAATTCATAACCAAGATCATAATTTTACTAAATTATTTAAAAGCCTAGAAAATTAGATTTTGAGTTTAAAAACCTAATACCAAATCATTAAAATCGTTTTTCAAAGAAAAACCCAAATTTGAAAACATTTTTCTTTTCTAAGAAATCATTAGAAAAAACTTATCAATTAAAATCAATGAACAACACAAATGAGTTTATTAATAAAAACAATAAATTAATTAAATTAACAAATTTTATAAAAACATACACCCCAAGAATAAAGAAACATTTCTTATTTCACTATGTATTCTAGAAACCAAGAGAACGACTTATGAAACACAAGGAATTCTAAGAAACTGAAAATGATCAACAGAAAACACAACACAATCACAAATACATAGTGTAAACATAGCCCTAATAAAAAAATGAAGATCTAGAAGTATGAAATACCTATATTGAATAAATTGGATGAAAATTTTGATCAATAACTGAACGAAATGATCGGGATAGGAGGGAGTCACCCAATCATTCCAAAGAAGATACTTTTTGTTGATAGAAAGGAATCATATATGAATGGTATAATAATTTCATTTGAAACATTTTCTTTAAACTAACACTCATGAAATTAAATTTTCTTTCTTCCTATTACACATCATTTTATCATTGAGTCCCATATGTGGGGAAAAAACCTCTTTATTTTTATTAAAGAACTAATATTTTTTCATTGCACAATGTATAACCTTTACATAGTGTGTTAAAATATCATGTTATAAATCTAGCTCTTATATTTTGTCCTGAATCCATTATACATCATGTACACCCATAAAATATCTTATAATTTCTCAGTAAACAACAAAAAATGAAGTTTTTATAGTGAAAATTCCATGAAATCCCTAACTTCAACATTACAGGTATCCTCTCAATTCCTTCTCGACATTATGAAACCATTGAAAATGGAAAATCAAAACAAATACTAAAAAATACATGATATAAAGGAAATGGGGAGTCAAAATCCTCCATCTATAAGTGCTTTCTTCCCCTAGAAATCCCTCACAAACCTAGATATATAGAAATAGAAGGCCACTACTACCTCGTCAAAAAATATCACTCCCACATATCATTGATGTCCTATCTTCACTTCAATTCTACCTAGACCAGGGTGATCATTTTACATTATAGTACCTTATCCAATCAATCCAAAATTTGAACTGGTTTCTCAACCATAGTGGTATTGATATGAATATCAACATCCTTCCAACTAATCACCTGTGATTGATTCAGCATATACATCATCAATTCAAAATCATGAAACACATTATGGATATATGTCAAGACTAATGGTATGTTCAGCAGATACACCACCCTACTTAGTCATCCAATAATCCCAAAGGGCCCCACAAACCTCAGTCCGAATATAACCTTATTACCCACCTTATGATGTTCCAAGCAAGTTTAATCTTTGAGAAGGACCTAATAACTATCCTAAAACTTCAGGAGCTGATGATGATAATTTTAAAAGGATTTTTAATGGCATTTTTTTAGGAGTAAATGCCTCCAGGTCAACTACACCATCTCCATATTTTCCTAAAAAAAATATTCCAATCTAAGGAATGATCTCCCTAATCGATCTAACACAATATTGATATACATGGACACAAATAAAAATCATTTAATGGTGTCATAATTATATTATCCAAATAACTAATGTAATATGAAAACTCAACTAAAGTAAAATGTTTTCCCAAGATCATATGAAATCAAGGACACATGCCCGGGTCATATGCTCAACAACATGTATAGTCCTCTTCATCTATCCATATATATATGTGCATGATAAGTTTTTCTTTATTTAATATGGGAAACCATATCCTCTTGAAAACATTTCTAGAAAATGGATGTGATCCTCGACTTAGAATAAGTTATTGTAGGAACCTTGTGAAGTCTCACAATCACTTAGGAATTCATGTCCCCATGAAACTCCTCCATCGTCATCTCATTTATAGGTTGTAAATGTGATAATTTAATGAGTCGATAAATGATAATGAAAATTTCATCATTACCAATAAGAATACATGAATAAAAATGAAAATTTCGAAGTAAATATCATCCTACTTCCATCCATGAATGGGAAAATAATGCAACAATCCTACAGGTCTCTGATGTCCTGCCTCAACTCTTTGAAAAGTGAGAAACCTTGAAAAAAATAGGAAATAGATTATTTCATCCCCATACACCAATATTGATGCCTCATATAATGATATATCTTGGTGTTAACTGGGTACAAAGACCTATAATAACTATTTACACTATCCAGTAATTATTGTCTCATGGAAAATTGAACATCAAACTAACTAAGGAAGCACAAAGCTCATCTGGGAGATCGAGAACACTCAACCAAGGTCTCCCCACTATAAAGGAATTCACTAAATAGTTTAAACTCAGTTTCTATCACCTAATATATTCGTAATCATTCATCGTAAGAAGAGTTAGCTATATAAAAATAAAAGAAGAATTTCCCACCAATAACTTCTACTCTCAAGCTTATTTCACCAAATAAACACATCACAGACCACTCCTCAACTGATTCCTTCATAACTTTTTTGGGTAATTTTATGTTAAAAACATTTTCAACCACATTAACTTTCTCATGGTTATAAGAAATTTCAAAATTAAAATTATTAAGATACTCTCCCAAACATATCAATAGTTAATTTTGATCCCTATGAGAAACAATATATTTCAGGCACTTATGATTAGAATATACAAAAAACTTATCTACAAAGAGATAATGATACCACCATTAAAAAACATACATAAAAATTTCAAACTCAAAATCATGGGTAGGTTATCCCTTCTCATGAAGGTGTAAATAGAGAGATTAGTAAGACACAACTTATTTCCCCTACATTAAGAAACATCTAAAACTTGCACCAAAATATTTGTAGAAAATATCAAAACCCAATATCATTTCTAAAAGAATAAAAAAATGGTTCTAATGTAAAACCCATATCTATCTATAGAAAATATCTCTAACACATGTAATTCTAATCATAATTTATGCCATTATATTTTAAATAAGTCATCAAGGATGCTATCTTTTAGATTTCATGAACAATTCATCTATAGTAACCGCCCAAACCTGATAAGATCAAGATAACAATCAAATTTCTATGCTAAAATCAAGACATAAATTCATGAAACATTTTAGGATCTATAAGGAATACCCTATCAGATATCACATACCCTAGAAACTCCACTTTCCATATCCAAAACTCACATAAGGTAAGTAAACCATACAGATGATGTTTTTTCATGGATCGAAGAATTATATCCAAATAATCCATGTGATCCTCTGCTGATTTAGAGCAGAAAAAAATATCATCCAAAATAACCACAACAAAATATTCTAAGAACAAATGAAAGATATGGTTCATCAAATTCATAAAAACTGCAATAGCATCAATGAGACCGAATAGCATAATCGAAAACTCAAAAATCCCATATCGACAGCTAAATACTTCATTAAGAATATCATCTTATTGGAAACTGAATTGGGGGTACCCATACCATAGGTCCATGTTATGTAACCATCAATACTGACTAATCTGATAAAATACATCATCAGTCCTTGGGAAATGATACTTGTTATTAATAGTCTCCCAAATCAACTTTCAGAAATCTATAAAATGTATCTGTCTCTAGTCAAACTTCTTACTAAATAGGAGAATAGAATACCATGTTTATATGATTGGATGATTAAATCTTTTTTCCTCTTGGTCCCCAAGATGGTCATTAAGTTTCACCAATCGAGGAGGTTCCATATTGTATGACTCCATAGAAATATGCATCCTACTATGGAGAAAGTCAATAGAAAACATGACATCCCTCTATGGTGGTAAACTGAAAAATCATCTACAAATACCTCAGGGCAATCACACACAACTATAGAAAGTTACCCACCTACAAGAGGTTCAACCACATTTAGACAGACCTCTGAAATCTCATCAGATATTACCCAAGTATAAGAAACAACGAGCCATTCCCATCTTGAACTAGAGTCCCACTCACCCTGGATAACAGGAGTAGAACCTTCAACAGATTAGAATTGAACATAATAGTGATATAAATATATCAGTGACTTAACACTAATCATCCAATACATTCTTATAATCTATAAAAATATTTCATGATCGATCACAAAAAAATACCACAACACCTCAAAGTCAGTTGTCACCACCCAATGGGTGGGACATCAGAAACCGTAGTCAGATCTCTTTCCCAAAGGCAATGAAATTTTCAACAGGAACATAATACATTCCAAAATCAAACCCAACACATATAACAACATTTATGACATAAAACAATGAGTAGAACATGTATTAAACAAATCTAGAACCATATAATATGATTTAATAATTGTACCCTTAATATTATCTGGTCGTACATTAGATTACATTGGTGCATAATCCACTGTGTAAATCCATCTGAACTTAGCTACATGAACATCTCCTTTCACCAGGGGATTAGAACAACCACACAAGGAAGTATCTTCCCGAACCTATGAATAGTTGATGATATCGGAACCTTCACTACTCCCCAGAGATTTTTCTTCGAATAAAGTTGGAAGTGGACAAATCATCCACAAATATTACAAGTTTTAGGTCCCTCCATACAGTTGGGAATACTATGTCCTCAAATTTCTCACAAATAGTAGAAACCCTAATTCTATTCTATAAAATTTCCACGTAACTAGAATAGAATAAAACCAAACACTCTGACACTTTGTTTTCAATACATAAGATCACCCTGGTTAACCACTGAACCAACTGAATTTCAACCCAAACCTGTCCTCCCAAAAATGTATACCTCAACCAAAGATTCCTTATCAACCCCCTAACAATTATTTTAAATCACATGAGTATCAACACTAGATTAATATTATTCCCCATTCTTAACTCAAACCCCAGAGATCTCAAGTACTCGTTAGTGACCATATCTGGTGCCAGATGCACCAACACAACAAAACATGAAGAGTAATTCAAGATGGTACGCTCCTCCTAGTAAAATTTCAGAAACTCCTGGGTCATTTACATATGAAATGTATCAATATAAAATATTGGTTAATAATATTCTTGAAATAATCCTAGGTATGATCTTCATGCTACATAGATTTCACGACATAGTCCCTCAATCTCCTTACTGGCCCCTCAAGGATTTTTGTTGAAAACCAAACCTTTCAGTCATCAAGAGTATTCATGAAGCTGAATATCCTCCCAATCTTATGAAGACACTCCTCTAATTCTTGGTTTCATTTTCATAATTTAAAAAGGGTGGAATATTCTTAGGTAAATTCAGAGACATGGTCTGTAATGTGCCTCAAGTTCCCAACACCCACTTGACCCAATGTATGAACAGTGCAGATAGTAGATTCTACCAAAGAAGAGTTCACTAGAAGATTCCCCAATATTACCCATCATGAAACTTCCACTCTGGGATTTAGAATATCTCTTCCCATATTCAATTTTTAAAAAAGACAAAAACCAATCAGCCATGATGAAATATTATAATTAAAGGACCAACAAAAGGTAATGATAACGAAGTATTAATACATTAAGAATTTAATGAAACCATGAAAAAACATATATAAAATTGAACTATTCAATTTGAATAATATTCCCATGTATTTCATTCAATACGCATCAAACTCCATGTATCAAACAAGGTAAATTTCCCTAACACCCATTGTAACTTGTTTTCATTCATAGAAGTGAGCTTGCTACGCCCCTTTTCCGCACCTACATTCCAAATTCTAACAGTCGTATCTTTGGACTACCCAAGACATAGAACCAAACATTTTATATTCTAAATTAAATCATGATGAGCATCCCTTTGAAACCAAATCAAAAAAATAGAGTTAACTAGGAAAGCCACCTAAACCATCTCATCACATGATATGGGTAAAATAGAAAAACAGAAACCAGTCCTAATTATAATACAATAAGATAAGAAACTATAGTATAAAGAAGAAACACATGATATACCACAAATAAATACAATCCCAATACAAGATATCCTAAACTAAAAATTAATTTAAATCCTCACATGGCCAACAGTCACCTTATGTCCAACCTAAAATGGAAGAATCATAAAAATTCTAAACAAAAAATTATGGTGTGAGTCAAACATAGGTGAGATACCACCAATTTTTCTATACAAGGTGAAATATAAATAATTTAATAATAAATTATTAAAAATAGTTTTATAGTGAATTTCTATATATCCAAATACTTTATAAAATATTTCCATTCTTTTACATTTGGTTTTCTTAAAAATTCATTCATATTCTCAAACGAGAAATGTTACTAGTTGAAGTGACAAAAATAAGAAAGCATATTAATTAACCAAGGGTTAAATAAGAATAAAATTCATTAAAAAATAGCTTCATTGATGCTAAGTGATATTTCGTCATATAAAATTATGTGAGAAAAAATCCATGATAAAAAAACATGCAATAAATATCCTTAAATGGAAAATGAAAAATGAAAAATCACATTGTATTGGGATCTATCCTATGCTAACATTCATACTAGACACTCACAAGCATAAATAGGCATAGATTCTATCCAATAGATATTGGTAAATATCAATCAATATTACAAAAAGTTACCTCCTAGTGTTGAAACACACACTATGGTTACCAATGTATCTATCCCAAAGAACCTAGGGTTCCAAAAGTGAATTCTTTTAAATTATATTAAAAAACATGCTCATAATTTATTAAAATGATTTTAAAGCTATAAAAATCCACTTTATATTGTGAAAACACGTTTTACAATGAAGAAATTAATTTCTTAAGCAATTCCCCTTTTTTAAAACATTTTCTCATTCCATGAAAACATTTGAAACGACTTTTCAATTCAAATAAATGAACAACCCCAATAAGTTTATCTTAAAAGATATGAAATTCATCAAATTAAACAATTGTATAATAAAAAACTAGCTCCAAATGGTAGAAACATATCTTCATTCAAGAAAAGTGATAGGAAACCAAGAGAACAGCCTATGAATGACATGACATGCCAAGAAACATAAAAGAGTTGGTTGAAAAAATTATCTGATCACAAATCCAAAGCCAAACCATTTCTAAAATAAAAGAAAAATAAGAACAATAAGGATTACATGCCTCGAGAGATGAAGTCCAACCATAATGGTGATTAATCATTAAATTATGTGAAACAGATAAAAGGGAGTCAACTAAAATCAGATAGGAAGAGCGTATGGTTAAAAGCTAGGAAGCCTATATGAATGGAATAATAATTTCAGTCGAAACAATTTCAGAAAAAGAACCTTAGAAAATTACATATTATGTAGTTCTATTACACATTATATAATCGTCAAGTACCACATTTATTATGTATATCCTCATTTCCCCTAAAAATGGAAAACTAGTTGATTTTTATTAAAAATATATTATTTTTTCATTACATGATTTGTAACCTTTACACGGTGAGTAAAAATCTCTCTTTGTGAATTCAGCTCACGGGTTATCCCTTCCAGACATTATACATCATATAATATAATTACAAACTGTGTAATTGCCCTGAAAATAAGTGAAACTATGGTTTTAATTCTAAAAATTCCAAAAAAATCCCTAGCATCACCATAATAGGTATCCCCTAATTTATTCTCGGTTTGACTCAACTAATGAAAAAGGAAAACGATTTCCATGATTAAAACATACATGATAGAATGGTAATAAGGTGTTATAACATTCATAATATTTATCTAGACTAAAACCTCAAAATAGCTTCTTAACATTATTATCGACATTCTAGAGGTGGTGGTATTATTAAAATACAAACCTAGGGTCCTCTATGAGAGATCAATATGAGGTTTTTCAAATAGGAGGAAATCATCTTAACTGAGCCTGTTAAATTTTAATCATATTATACCTCAATTGATTATTTCATAAACATTAAAATATAATATCATCAAAATCATCCATATACTTATATTATATTATGTTAATGAAATAACCTTATTCATATAATTTTACATTCATTGGGGAATCAAAACATTGTCTGTGTATATGTGTGAACTACCACATCCACAAAGTGATGTGTTTTAGTTTCAGTCACATCCTCTCTTGGATATTTTAAATGGTGAATTTATTGTGTATATATATATATATGTTTCTAATGACATAGTAATCATTCTTTTATGGTAATATATCATCATGTTTCTTATCATCCCTTTCATGGGATAATGGTAATGTCTCCTTTGAGTACATGTGGATTACCACCTCCATGAATTTATATGATACATTTTATTGTATTCATTTCATGTGAGGTTATAAATTTTTTTTAATTAAAAAATGATTACTATGTCATTTATTATTCTATAAATTATGTAACCATAAACTATTTTATCACGGACAACATATCGAAATTATTTTGAACTTATGAAAGAAATTCCCTCAAAATATCATATGTGAAATCAACTGACTATGTTATTAAATATTTCATTGAAATAAATGAAATAAATGTTCTAATGATAAGGTATTAAACTAGAAATTTTTTTTAAACATTTATAATAATTCATATATTCTTATTATATATGAAAGTAACGGACATTCATAGAATGTATAGACTTGTGTTTTGGGGTTTCGTAACTCAATTTTAATTCATTGTATTCTACCTGCAGTTCATTAACTATATTATACAATGATTTTTTCTAAATGAACTATTATTTTGTTATATTGTATATCCTCTTATCTATTTTGGTTTTTTAGTTATTACACATGATAACATCTTTTATTAATTTTTAACATTAATGATATGATCTTTTTAAGAATTAATCATCTCAATATTGTTTATTTTTTACAAGTCTTGTATTATGTGCCTACCTCTAAATATATAGTGTATATCATCCCTATTGATATATAATAGTCTGAATTAATATTTTATTATGATATTTAATTTTCATTTTGAGTTCTATCTTTTCTAAAATATTGATTCTATGGATAAATAAATTCCACGGTTTTCATGGTCATAATTTCAATATATTGAGAAATATTTAATTTAATTCACCATGATTTAACTTATATGTTTTACATATTTACACAAGAATGTTTTAGACATGTTATTTATTAGAAATAATTGTTTTTAAAGTATAATGTTATGTTACATTATTCAATGACTTTTTAATCTTGGGCTTATCTAAGTTACAAGAGTTTCTCATCTAACTCATCCTTAATTGAGACATTTTTTGATTGTTAAACTGATATTAATTTATATTTTTTATATAAAAAAATCATGAAATAAAATATCTTGGGTATTTTTATAATCAATGATTTTTTTCATTTTATGTAATTTCTTTCAAATCATTTTTAGTTTCAAAATACAATGAAAGAGTTTTCATTAATATTTTATTTTAATATTTTTTAAACATCAAACTAAATTATTCTTCCAAACTCTTTATTTTATATCAATATTTTTATTTATTAATCATTAATTATTTCATTTATTTTTTTTGTATGGTATTAACCTTCCTATTAAATGTTATTAAAATAAAATTTATTAATGTCTCTATTATTGTTCTCCTTTGACTCACTTTATAGAAGTTAGAAAATAATGATGGTTTTTTTAAAATTTATGACATCAATAGATTTTCTTTCCTTAATTGATGTTTTATCATAAATATTACATCAAAATTCTTAATGATTGTTTTTTTAGAATCCTTTGATAAATATTTTCATGATTTTATATTTTTGATTCAGTAACAAAAAAGGGTATTTGTTACTATTTCCAAATACATTTAAAATGTTCATTAAATCCCATTTTCCTCTATGTCATTGTCCCTTAGTGATGTATATGATTCATTGGGGATATGATCTTACAATCCCATTCAATGAATTTCTTTAAATGATTTATGATGATTTTTAAAAGATATTTGTGTAACCCATTTCTTTTTCCTGGGAAAATCAAGATATGATTGTTTTGATGAAATGCATGTATCTATGTGTTTTGTTTCATGACATGGTATATGAACAATATTCATGAAAGAAAGATTGGGTAGCAGAATTAGATCCTTAGGATACATTATATGATTCATGAATGGTGAGTCCATTATAGTCCCCCAATGCATTCGATAATGAGATTTAGTTAATTATATAGAATTTGAACCTAAGAGTTAGTGGAATTATATTAGTCCTAAGAGAATATGGAGTAACCAATTTTATTTTAGGCATAATAGAATATAGAATTAATTAGTTAATGGATAATCCTAATATATATTGGAATTATATTTTTTATGAATCAATTAATAATATTGGATGGTCTATTATACCTACACATATTTTCAATTATTTCAATAAGTTCAAATGGATCCATTTCTCGATGAATATTTTCATGTGGATCATGATTTCTTACTTATATAACTCTTATAATGTGTTAATAATTTATTCCTTGTCTCACAATTTATTATTCATAATATTATGGGTATGAATTATATTATGTTATTCATATGCACATTGACTATGACACCATAACCTATTGGGAATCTTATTCTCGCAGATTACATTCAATTATTAATGCTTATATTTATCTTTACTAATCATTTAAGATCACCCTTATTTGGTTTTCAATTTCTCCATTTTATATAGAATTATGTTAAAATATTTTTGTCTATATTTATTTCATGTGTGATGAATTATATGGGTGATGTTAAAGATGAATTTTGAAATAAGAATCGATGGGAATAATAGTAAAATTGATTACATGAAAAAGGTGTATTTTCATATAATATCATTTCTAGGTTATTTAAAAGTAAAAAATATGAAAAGTAAGATGTCTATATATGAGATCAAATAATTTTATTTTTTGTTAAAAGTTTTGGATGGATAAAATTGAGTAATCGTTATCAGTACAAAATATTGAAATAAAAATATTATTTTTTAGCATTAAATCCGAGTGTTAGGGTATGAATATATTATATATGAAATTAGAGAAAGTTATAGATATCTTTGGATATTTGGATTCATTCATGTGATGTTAACATAAGTTTTATGGATACCTTCATATTTTTATAAGTTTAAGGTTGATCAAAATTCCATTGAAATATAAAACCATTTTTGAGCTTTTAGGTATTGGGATTTGTAAGTGATACATGATATTTTTTTGAATATTCTTTTTGAGGTACAATTAATGCTTAAGTGTATCATTTGACTTAACATGAATACTAATTTTTGAAGAATAACAGGGTATTTTATGGGATATATGATGAATGTTAATAGATATCTGTTGAGGTTAAAACATTCTATAATTTTGAGGTTATTAATGTCAATTGAAATATAGGGTAAATTATTTATCAAATAATAAAATTTGAACATTGGTTATTTTAGTAAAAATTGTAATTTTAATTTTATTATTAGTTCATAAGAAGTTTTATACATTTTGGAAATTATTTTATCTTAAAAAATCTACCTTGGTCTTGATAAATATTTACATGCATAGGGAATTAGGTTTCATTATTTCATTAATCCTATAATCCATTATAAATTCATATTATTGCTTTGGGATTGAACTTTTATTCATTAATAACCTTATCATATAGTATGTTATGATATAATTGTGTAAAAATGTCTCAAATAAAAACAAATGAATAAAATTGTACTTTTTTTATAGAAATAAACCATCTACATTTAATTGTGTTCCACATTATAGAAAATTTATCCTTCAAATCTAAGAAAATGATCTTAATGTAAAAATAATATCCTACTACATAAATTTATAATGAATTGATGTTACTATTCATCCCCTACCAATTTATGTTTTTGGGTTGTTATCTTTCTTAGGACCATGATCTCTATCACTCTCTATTATTCCTTGGATTATATTTCTCTCTACTATATCTAAATTATAAATTTACAACAATTGTCTCATTATCTAGGAACCAGATCATGTGTTATTTGAGGTGATCTTTCAGAATATCGCATCTAATTTTCAAAAGATTATTTTAATATACCTTTTATTGACACGTGATTCCATCAAATTTTTTTATATGTTAAATATGTTTTTCATTCATGATCCTCTATTTTATCATCCACTAACAAGAATTTTTTCAAATGTTTCAGTCCATTTCTTCTATTATGTGTTTATATTTAGAACATTATATTTTTCTAATGGACTAGAAATTGACAACCTGAAAATATTGTTTAAATTAATACTATGCTTCATATCTTAATTAACATGCATCACTATTCTTTATGAAAATTGTGATATACTATAAATATATTATTATTTAAATGGGACAATAATGACTAATCTATTAAATTATTGGCAAGAAGATGAAAGGAAAATTATTATATATATATATATATATATTAAGGACCCCCTTTATAAAAATGAATTGAAAATAACTTATAAAATAAAAAAAATATTTTAAATCAATTTATTTCTTTTTAAATATAATTTCTTTCAAAAACATATACTTTTTTCATAAAATTTAAAAATTATTTTCTAAAAATTTATAAAATGTTATTTTATTAAAAATTATTTATTTTTCCAATAATATATCAAAATTCTCATAAGTTGAGATTTTTTTTATTTTCCAAAAAGGATTTATTTTTCATTGAATGGTGAGAAATAATTATTTTATAGATAACTACCTTTTTCAGGTATAACAAAGACCATTTCTATTTTCAATTCATTTTAAACTTTAATAAGATTCTTTTTATTAAAAATAATTAAATTATGGACATTATTATCAATATTATGATGTATTTTGGTATAGAAAAATTCATATTGAAAATTGAAATTTTCTAGAAAACTGGTTTACGTCACCTTTTCTAGTATTATTTTAAATGTGATTTATGCCACTTATAAGGATTAAATATGATAAAAAACAAATTTTTATTTGGAATTTTCAAAAATAATATGTTAAATTGGTGAACATTATTAATTTTATTTGGAATTTTAACTGTGCTGAATATTTTTCATCTCGATAAGGTTAAATGATAAAATTAATTTTAAAAATAAGGTGATAAGGATTTAAAAATATATATAACACTTGTCATAATTTTTTTCATAAGTTTAATTTTGAAATCCACATCAAATATTAAATGATATAGAAACATGGTTATATTTTACTTTTATAAATGCATAAATATTATTTTAAGTATATAACAAATCTAAAAGGTATAAGGACCCATCCGTAAAAATTAAATAATCTTGAATTATGTCAAGAATTCACATTGAGGATATTTTCAAGTTCAGAGTTTTAGAGAGTTAGGCCATAACTATTACATAACATCTTGAATATTACAAGTAGACACAACTACCCATTATCCATTTTTCATAAAAATAAAAACTCTTAAAAAGAAACATGTCTAGTTCCATGTTTTAGACATCATGACCTTTCCTTGATCCCATCCGTGACCTTATTCGTCTTTAACTCCTGTGGAAAACATTTCAAAAACATTGGATGAGAAAAAAAAGAACAGTAAGGGTTATAAAATAATGTAGGAAAACATTATTCCATCAATAAATACAAATCAATGAAACCAATACTTTTCAATCATAACATAACTTATGAAATCATAAGATTTATGAATAACACACAAAAATCATAAATCATAAAGGTAACTTGTGGCATCCATAAAATACTTACACTGTAACTTTCACACCTACATAGGGAGTTACGTTTGGAATACCCATCACAGTATATTCCCTAAATACCTTAGGAGAAACATTCACGTTTACCTCTGTCACCTTACCCAATGCATTGGAGAGCTATCTCAGGCTCACCCACCATAGGTTTATCATGGAACCACCCTTTTACGTAAACAATGCCCAATAACCATAACATATTCATAACACAAAACACAATCATAATGGAAAGATAACATTTACACGTTCCAATAACAATATATCAAATCAAGATATTGAAATAAACAATGCTTTATCAAATCATTTTCAAAACCATTTAAAACATATAATAAAGTGATTTATGAATCAAAGTGTCACATACCACATTGAATCATTTATATAAATTATCATTTGAAAACATTAATGTCCATATATATATATCCTAAAAACCATTTTGAAAATGTGGAAATTAATGAAAAATAATTAGAAGAACAAATCTTTAAAACATTTAAAATGACATTTTAGTTAGAGTTTTTAACAAAATGAGAGACAAATATATTACATAATAATGTGGGACAAATATAAATACACTAATGTGGGACAGTATATGCACCATATAATAGTGAATTCTAGCATAACAACAATGAAGTCTCAATGTAATGTAAATGGAGATGAAATCCCTTATAAAACTGTATCCTTAGATTAAGGATAAATATATTACATAATAATGTGGTAAAAATATAAATACACTAAATATGATTGGATATTCTATTTAAATCAATCATAGGACATTCACACATGTTTTTTAAGAAAAAACCAATGACTTGGATGTTTAACTCAATGATCAGAAATTGAGTTAAAATTACTCTTATCAAGTTCATATCGATGACTTGAGAATTTATCAATGGAGTGATTATGTGTATCAAAATTATATCCACACAAAGGGGAGTTTAAATTAAAACATAAATAAATTTGCAATTATTCCACACATAATCATATCATGACATAATTAACAATTAGAAGATTAACCTAAGGAATGGAAATTGGGTTAAAAAGTTCTCTTACAGAAATTTGACAGCCTAACGATGTCACTTTAAATTTCATAAAATGATTTGATGAGAGAAAAAAGGGTATCTCATCACATGGACATAAAATTTACAGCAATAAAGATATATAATAACAAATCCCAACATAATAAGTTGTAAATTAAAAGACATAATAAAAAGAAGTTTTTTCAAAAGAGGAGGGTGAAAGGTTCCCATACCAATTTGGTAACATACAAAACATACACCCCATGAAATAAATATATTTCAATGAATATGTAAATACCAATAAATTTAATTATATTACAATAATAATACAATCATGGGTAGTATATACACCACACAAAAGTATATAGTGGAAAATATATCTTGAATCTCACAGGAATAAAAAGTGAGATGGAAATCCCTTACCACGTTGTAATCAATCGATTCGTATGGAAAAAATTTAATAACCACTAAATGATTAACAGAATAACATGAATATAAAAATTATAAGGATAATATATATCAAATTACAGTACAAAATACACCACATGCAATAAATTTGTGGGGAACAATGGAAATCTCACGGAATTAAAAGTGAGATAAGAAACCCCTAACCTCGTGTCTGACCTGACTTGTTTGTTCCTTGTTCCTCCAGAATAATAAACAAAAGTTAATTTATAATTTCTTAAGAACATTTTTAAATTTTATTATTCCTTTTATATCACTTATTAACATGTTATAAACATTATGTAACCATTTAAGTTAATAACAGTCGTTTTGTCAATATTTGGTATTTGAGTTGAAAATAGACTTCTTATAATTACAAGTAGTTCATGTGGTCAAATATCCATTATCTCCAAAATGATATATATGATTTAAATAACATATATATCATATATATCAAGAATATATATATGTATTTATAATATTAAATAACATTTACAATTAAGAAATGAAAAGCACCGTTCATGGAGACGGTAAGTCGTATGTACGCATTAACGCTACATTCATTTTAATTTCATATTTATTGGAATGAAAACATAGTGATAAATAGGTATATTATAATTCCAGTATAATATAATATATAATTTCATTAACTCCATCCTTTATACATCCCGCGTATGGCATGAACGAGTCATATCACATTGAGGTGGTGGTAGTCCGCACTTCCTAAAATGAAATTATCTTGTTTACCCATTATGGAAATCATAAAGGTATACTACAAATTAAAAATACAGAAGCATAATAAAAAAATAAACATAATATATATCATATATAAATATAGTTCCATCATAATGGCCTCCATTATAGGCGGTAGGAGATATTTGAACAATCATCGTTTCGTGAGGCAGTGGTTCGCCGTCCACAGAAAGAGTATATTCTTTATCCATTAGATGGACGTGTGTGTAATTTTAGTTAGAATAATTCTCATAAAATCATCATAGTTTGTTGTGTATAATTTTTTTGTTATAAAATAAATGAATAAAAAAGAGTTTAGCGGTATGATATGTAAAATAAAAGAAAACAATTTAATAGAAACTGTTTACATTAATTCAGGTAACTCACTTTGGTTTGACCCAAAATCAATTCATGAAGTGCCTTATAACTAAGGTAAGGATTCATGGAGGAGTATTAGGATGTTTCAAGATTAATTGGGTAGAGGTTGGAGGATAAAAAAGTCTTGATAGGTGTAATGAATTTGATAGAAGTGATGGCTTTTTATAAGGGGGAAAAGGTCCTCTTTAGGAATGTTTGAAAAACATATTTTATTGTACACTTATATTCAGTTTAAAAAGTTTCAAAACAAATTTAAGTAGAATATAAGATGACTCATATTAAAAATGAAATCATCCATTAAGAATTTTACTTGTTTTAGATATTTTTTTAATATTTATAATCTTATTTATTTAAATCATTCATTAATGAGGTAAACACTACATCGTTATTAGGTCATAAATAATTTAATTTATTTGATTTCTAACAATTATAAAAAAATACCATGATGTAGAAAATATTTTTACCTTTCTAATTAATATTTATAGTCTAAAAGATAACTTATATAACCCCATGTAAAAAATCATTTACTAGAAGATATATGATTATGTTATTTTTGTCTTTACATTAAATAAATTTAAATAAAGTGTCATTATCACTCTTAAGTGACTCCATGGGGTCCCAAAATTTACCCAAATATTCCCATGATAGTATAGGTATCCAAAAATAATATTAGGACACATTTTAGGGTAATTTGATAATATTATAATATTATTTTTCACCCTTTTTTACCAGATTTTCCATTTTACAATAGTAAATAAAATATCTTCTATTGTAAATAATCATAAGGTCTAAAACTAAAAGTTACCTATTTACAAAATTTGTACCTAATGATTCAAAATATGAAATACATTTTTCCAAATTCAAAACACAGAATTGGAAAAAATTAGTTTAGAATTAATTACTACTATCAAAACAAAAAGCGTGTTTTTTAAGAAATAATAACTATCAAAAGATTGACAGTTGTTTTGTCCAATTTCAAAGAGAAAATGATTCTACTGAACAAAATTGGATTAAATAGTAAAAATATAATCTAATTAAACTTTAAAACCATTTAAAAAGATAATATAACCATATAAATAAATTATATTAAAAGGAATTTTTGAAATAAAATACATTATTTTTCACTATTCATCCAAAAATAAATTTTATCCTAAAAATACCAAAATATTGCCCAAAGTAAATTTGGATGTCCCGATTCTAAAAAAAATTATTTTTTCAAATGGAACATATAAAAGTGACCAATAATAGATTTAAAGAGTCTTCTCCATTAAAATGCGGTAAATCATCCTTTTAAAGTAAATTATGATTAAAATTAGATTCAATAACTTTTTAAGCCTCTTACTTTTATTTGATAAATGTAAAATTTTTTAAAAAAACACGTATTATCATTTTTTTTGTTTGTTATGTTCATTAACTCTATTACAATTTCTAGGTGTTAACTACCATTTAAAATAATATTATATTATTATTTTTCAATATGACCCAACGTTGTGCGCAACCTAACATTTCAAAGAAACCCAATATTGTGTATCAGGTACACCATCGAACATAGAATCTCCTTAAAGTAAAATTAATAATTAATTTACAAATAATGAAAATTATAAAAATACCATATTCTTTATTTACCGAGGATGTTACATCCCTCCCCCCTTTGGTAATTGCATCCTCACAATTTTAAAATTGTGATTGAAAACTTCATTAAAAGTCCTACATCAGAAAAAGGGTAAAAAAACTATCACTTTAAAAGAACGAAAGAAAATTACAAAGGTCACCCAACATAACCCATACTAGGATTTCATGTTGAAAAACAGGGATATGGAAGAGAAAACATAACGTCAGGTTCTGATGGAGAGTGATATAAAACATGATTAGGATAAAGTTGACCACCAAAAAATCACAATCTTATGATGTGTTAAATGGACATTGATTACCCAATAAGAAATATAAACCAATAATGTTTTTGTTTTTTCATTCCTTTTCATAATTTTGACGAATTCATTTACTACATAGAATAAGAACATAAAGAAATATACTTACCTTCAAGTAAAGAATCATCATTTAATAAGTTTCTACTAAAAATTAATATTTTCTCCAAATAATGAGCATTCAAAAACACATGGTCACATAAAAATCACAAGAATCATCTTCTAGAGAATCAGATAATCCACAAAAGAAGAAGTATATATTTCCCTTGTCTTTAGACATCAATTAAAACCAAAATGGTTAGTACGAGATCATATAATCCCCCAAAATGAAAATCTTTTATAAAAAGAAAATACAACTATTAGTCTACAAAATTCAACAAAAATTTCCAAAAGTTCAAAAAAGACCATTCAATACACAATTTACCTTAATATTCTTCAAAAAAATTCACACTATGATTAAAACCCAAATCTTAGAAGGATTTAATCACATAGTCTTCTATAGTAAATCTTAACATTTAACTCCAAAAAACATAGTCTACTCTTAAAGTCTCAAACTGAATCATAATTATCCAAATAAAAAATTCTTCTATGATAGGTTAATCATTTCCATAAATAACCCAAATAAATATATCTCCACAATAAATATATATATTCTTCCAAAATAAAATTTCAACCATTACTCCACAAATTTATTCCCATAGTATTTCATTATTCTTAACCATACAGTGTTCCCCAAAGAGAGAACGCCTTCCAAAATCACTTTTATCACTTAATCCCCAAATAGTTTTCTTGTAATAAGGATATCCATTTGATAAAAAATAAGATCCCAAATAAACTTATTCTTGATCATTAAAATAATTAATCTAAATAGAATAAGTCATACTAACTAGGGACATCACGTTGTTCAGTGGTATGCGATAAATCCCAATTACAATTTTTTTGTTGTGGGTTCGATTCCCACAGCTTTGTTCGACACGACAGGTTGTCACAAAGTCCACATCTTATCCTTTTTATAAAACTCAAAAATAAACCTAACATGTTTTAACCTCAATAGTTTTCTTATACCTCTCATTTTCATCCCAATTCATTATGATCTCAACATCTTTATTCATGAATCCATATATATATTGTTATATTTTTACTTCACCTCCATATGATAAAATAAAATGATCGCCAAAATAAAGAATATCATTCCTTTATCATGGTGTCCATTTGGTTTCATCATTATCTAGTTCACGTAGGTCAAAGGTCCATGCATTGCAATAATGATTTAGAGATCCTTCGATATCATTGGATTCCTTCATCCCAATACACCTTCTACAACATGGGTTATATGTGTCACGACCCATCCTCGGGATCCGTGATATGACTACCCCAAGACTACCTTCTATAAGCCAGGGGCTGGCGACTAGCACTAAATGCATAAATCCTGATAAAAAGGGGAGGCATTGCCTTTATAAAAGTAAACAACACAACAGAGTACACAACTGAAGTAAGCCCTAAGTAAACTAAGTACAAAAGTAAGTGATGAAAAGTAAATGGTCCAGTATAAAAACCCCAACTGAAAGTACAATACAACTGAAATCCAGCACAACTACAATAATGTAAAACAACAACCACTGAGTCGTCCTCCGGGAATCCCACCTGAAGGATGGGTACAGATGGCCTCCTCAGCACCTCATGTCTGTCTATCTGCTCTGTGTACGTCTCGCCAAGTGGTCCACCTCTATGTACCGTCCAGCTCTGCAAGACTCTACCTCGATCAGTGTTGTCAGTCGTCTGCATCCAACACAATTTAGTGCGGGAAAAGCCCGTGAAGGGGTGAGTATACGATACTCTTTAGGGACCTCGAGACCCCCGAAGGTCTCCTAGAATCCACAAATGGTAAACCAAAAAAGAGAGATATAAACCAGAAGTATCAACCTACCCTACTTAGTTGTATTCCCATACATATACATAAGTTATCAACCACAGTACGACTCCAAATCTTGAGCCCAAATACAACTCAGCCCACACAGGAAAAAATTCAATCACATTGATGATAATGATTGAAAATCGAGAATCAGCTCACCCATGTATACAATTTTTGTAGAGTGATAGGGATGATCAGATGTAGACAATGATTCATCTAAGCTTTCGGACCCACATAGGATACTAGACAAGCTAAGTTGTCAGACCCACTCAGAATGCAAGACCAACTACTCTGTCGGACCCACTTAGGATACAAGTACATAAGTCATCACTCTCGAACCCACAGAGGATCCTAGTATAGAAGTCATTGCTGTCGAACCCACGTAGGATTCCAGTATGGTAGATGTTGTTGTCGAACCCACGGAGGATCCTAGTATAGAAGTCATCATCCTTGAACCCACCGAGGATCCTGGTACGGAAGACTTCTTCGTCGAACCAAGGGTGGATCCTAGTATGGTAGACGTCGTCGTTGAACCCACGGAGGATCCTCGTACGGTAGTCGTCATCGTCAAACACACGGAGGATCCATGTACGGTAGTCGTCGTCGTCGTCGAACCCACAGAGGATCCCAATACGGTAGTCGACGCAGTCGCAACCAGCTCTAACGTTCCCGCACACAACACACTCGATTCCGGGAGGGTCCGCTTCTCAAACAAGGGGTCGATAAATCAATTGTCACAAAGTCCAGAGTTGATGTATCCCAATGTTCTGTCCCGTCAAAAAAACCCAACGCGACGGACAATGCGTCAATCGGACGCCCGATCTGAGAGTTATTGGATTTTCTGTTCCAGGGGCCCGGTTGGAATTACGCTCATTCCAAACCCTTCTATTTTCCAAATTCATCCAAAACTCACTTAGAGTATCGCAAAAGGACCGCCACATCACAAGGGTCCCAGTGCCATAGATGACCCGTTGAGCGGATGCCTGGTCTTCAAGATATTCACCTTTAAGTGGAAATGGGCCCGACCCGTCAAACACAGTGGTCCGACAGGTCGAGTCGACCTGGATTTGGCGGTCCTCCTTCCGCCTGCCCGACATTATCGGACCGGTTCTCCTTCGGTGGATTGGCCCATGGTTGCGGGCCGCGGTTCCTCCGCACATGGACGGTGCGCGGTCATCGCCTTCAATCGTCACCGCTTTCCGTTGCGAAATAAAAACCAAGATCAACGGAGGGTCATCGGGTCGTGTTCATTCGGACCACACCCTCCGCGATAGGCGTTAACATATGTCCAGGATTATTTCAAAGAAAACTAAAAAATCGAGATAATTTATTCACATATAAATTATACGAAACCCCCTACCATTATAATCGACGGGCATTCGTTCGTCGCGGGGGAAGATGATGTTGACGTTGTTCTTCATACGCTTCCACTTCTGAGTTCAGGCATCAGTCCATTGAAGATGAAGAGGAAAGATTAAGGGTCATCTAACAGATCCCACGTCGGAAGGGGGGTTCCGAGGAAGAATTTTTCTTCACCGGCGTCTTCTCGTTCTTCGTTGGAGGAAGCGTAATCCTCCAAGGGTTGGCTGTCACGTCACTTTACCAGCACTTCGTCGCTTGGTGAAGTTGTCCCAAATCCTCCTCCCAAGCTCCCTATATATAAGAGATGGGGAGTGGTATGTAACCATCATGGAATTTATGATGTTTCAATTATTAAGAACCTTCCTAAATTCAAACTATACGGTTACTCAAATTTTAAAAAAAGAAGGGTGGGTCAAGCGAATTAAAAAGCGTTGGCGAATAAAATTAATTGACAGCAATAAATTTAATGTTGACCCATAAAATCAATTGATATCATTGATTTTATGTTGACACACACCATTTAATTTCACGTTGACTCATAAAATCAATTAACAACAATTAATTTTATGTTGACACACGACATTCAATTGAGAGGGTTTTGAGGTTTCCTCTCACTCCCCATTTAATCGGGGGTTAAGCCCCATTTGGAACCCGCGTCATAACCTCTCGTGGGAGGTTATGCTGCTCGGGTGGTCCCCACCCCAATCATCCTCCCATGGGAGGTTCGGGTGTGGCCGTCCCATCACCAACCCCCAAAGGGATGTTCCATCTAACTGAATACACCACACATGGAACCTTAAAAATAAAATAAAGTGTTGTACTTTATTTTATTATTATTTTCTTCAATAAAAATCCAAAACCTAACTTATAAACATGTCATAATGCAACTGCAGTGAAGGTCTCACTAAGTAGTTACCGATGCTGCGAGTTCAACGGTGCCCTCAGATTCCAATTCCGAGCACTGGTCCAAAACATATAAAATCCCAAACGTAGGTTTCCTGAACGTACCCGAAAAAAGTTATTAAAATTATTATCAGCCACCCTCGACTCGCGACGGTCGAGGTTAGGCTCTGTCTAGGTGAAACACTCCCCAACGAACTCAACGGTACTCTCGGATTATTAATCAGACTCACCATTTCGAATTTATGAATTTTACAATAAAATAATTGTCATAAAATTATTTTATTTGTGGCCAAAAACTAACTTTTTCGGATGGCCCGCACCAGCCAAAGTTAGTATCTGCTTAAACAAAGCATGACCTCACAAGTTCAGCAGTGGTATCAGATTTGTAATCTGATCTACCATTTGTGAGTTTTAATAATTTGAAAAATAAAATAATTTATTTTATTATTTTATTTATGGTTATGCCATTTATGGGATTTTCCACAGGAGGCCCACTCTGAGTAAACATAAGTCGCACCTAGGGTAAAACCACCATCCTGAGCACAACAATGCCCTCATATTTCTGATCCGAGTAACCATTTAACAGTTATTCCACTTTTTCCGGAAAACTGCATATGCGCGTTAATTTAATCTTAACAACACTTCAGAAATTGATTTCGGGCACATCGGGTCTCGGAATCAGACGCCGTCAGAAACTGAAGACTCATAAAATTCCAATGTATTTAAAAAAAATTCCTTGAAATATCTGAGTCTTTACATTACCCACATCTCGGGGATTTACATCCCTGTAATGCTAAAACACACACTAGGGAAACAAATGGGGGTACTGAGCTCGCATCTGAGCCTCTTGCTCCCAAGAGCTATCATGGAGGTTCCCGTGCTGCCAGCGAATGCGCACCAGAGAAATTCACCGTCCACATTGGACCCACTCTTGTCGATCCTCGATATTCCCTAGGACCTCCGTGAAAGTCGCCCCATCATCAATTTACAGCTCCCCGTGATCGATGATGTGGGACGGGTCGTGCACGTATCTCCTCAGCTGAGATACGTGGAAGACATCATGCACCTTGCACTACTCTTGTAGAAGGTCCAGATGGTAAGCCACCTTACCTACCCTACTGAGGACCTGGAATGGACCGATGAATCGTGGAGATAACTTTCTGCCCCAACCAAATCTCTGTAGACCTCATCAAGGTGAGGCCCATAGGAAAATGTTGTCCCCATCCTCGAACTCCAGTGGTCTCTGTCTCCTATCAGCATAGGACATCTGTCTGCTCTGTGCTGTCTTCATCCTCTCCTGGATAATCCGCACCTTCTCTATCGTAGCATGAACCATCTCTGGTCCTACATGTTCTAACTCCCCTGGGTCAGTCCAGCACAGAGGTGATCTACAAGGTCGGTCGTACAATGCCTCGCTAACTCGCTGAAGTAGTGGAGGAGTGACTGTGAGGGACTGCAGAAAGGATGTTCCATCCCTATCCACAAAGGATATCTGCAACGCGGCCAGCTGCTCTGTCGCCTCTCCTAGTAGTTGAATTCCTGATCACCTACTAGGATAAACTTCTACAACGTTCCCCTTCCCAGGAGTATAGACTATCTTATAGTCATAGTTCCAGAGGAACTGAAGACAACGTCACCATCTCAAGTCTAGGTCCTTCTACGAGAAGAAACACCTGATAATTTTGAGATTAGAGTAAACCATAAACCGTTTTCTCAACGAACTATGGGTGTGACTAGCCATTTGTAAAGAACTCGACTACACCCTCTTTCGCTTACGTCTTGCAAGAGCTGTTAATATTTCCCCTTTGCTGAAAAGAGAAATCTGGTCTCATCCCCTAGAAGAACCACGTTATTTGCCTAATTCATTCAATCCTAGCATGAATGGTACTATTTCATTCCATGGACGACGTCGTAAGGCCTCGATGCTACTACCAAGATATCCAACTATTAATCTCTCCTCCAAGTATCAAGTCACACTGTGGGCAGCAGTGTGTGGTCACTGAGTCTCCTCTAGTAGGAATCTCAAATGTGAGGGTCAAGTCAACGGTTTTAACCAGAACCTCTCAGTATCAACCATACGAAAAGGTAGGAAAGCAAACATCACATGGATAAGTTTCTTTTATTATAGCAGCTCAAATTACAAAGACACAAAGAAACGACATACAATGACATCAAAAAAGCTAGTAGCAAAAAGTCTCTATTCCTGGAGTAAGTCCCACTCCTATCCACCTACTCCCAGAACACACTGGTCATAGGCCTCAGCTGCCTAAAGCTGATCTATCCCCTTCCCATCTGTTCCCTGTGGTCGGGGTGGACTTCCTAGTGGTGGTGGTGGTGGGGCCTCGAAACGTCGTCCACCATGTACTACTCGGCCAGCTCCTCTGCCACATCTTCTTGCTCCCGACGGACCACCATCGCCATACCTTTGCCTGGTAGGTCCCTCTACTACATGCTTCTCATCTGAAGGGTAGGTCAGGCAGCCTCGAGCCTTGTGATGCTGCCCTCCGCATGCATAGCACTGCCTGCTCCTCGTATGGCTGGCTCTATTTCGTGTACCCCGCACAATCGAACCTGTATCCTGAGGTCGCTCAGCTAATGGCCTGGTCTGTTAGGATCTCTGTGTCAACTTTCTACTGTGGGCTGTAGAAGACTACGCTACGTGTCGTACTATGGAAGGTCTCGCCGCTGGTGACTGCTCAGCGGGAAAAATCTCCACTAGAAGGTCTCTCTCTAGCACCCCTTCCTATGTCGAGATGTTGATGGAGATCATCGAAGCACTGATCTCATGTCTGAGTCCCTGCTCAATGGTCTGGGCTTTAAATAATGGGTCTCATACCATGTTTGTGGAGTAGCGTGAGAGGTCGGTGAACCTCGCTGAGTATTGAGCTACTGTCATGCTGTCCTGCTGCATATGAAGTAACTCCAAAATCTGCACCTCACAAATTGTGGCTAGAACGAACTCCGAGTAGAAGATACTCTCAAAGTTTGTCCCAAGAATTGATGTCTCATCGTGCACCTAGAGCATCAGGCTCGACCATCTACCTATTTCGGTATGCATAAGACTCACGGCAAGGATCACCATAAGGTCGGTTGGTGTCCCAACCAATCTGAAAACTATGACGATAGCCTCCAGCCAATCCTCAGCTGCATATGGGTTCGTCTCTCTGTGGAACCTGGGTGGCCAATGTCGCTAGAACGCATGCAACACACTCAGGCGGTATGCACTCTCTACTGCTGGGGCTGGTGGTATCAATGGCTCAGCGGGTATTGGCACCGCTGCTACCTCCGCTGTGATGGGGCCCTACACCGAGGCCTCATCGCTCGGTGGGCTACCATCCAGCACGTAACTCGGAACCCTAACTGGCTGCCTTCGTGGGGCCATCCTGAAAAAAAACATGTCTTCCACGGTCAAATATTATACCTGGTGAGCTGACACAAAGTAATCACAAAGAAAAAATTTCAAAGGAAACACACAGACAATCATAGTATTCGTGCAATTAGTTGGAAATCAGAGGTCAGGGTCCTGGTGTATGGATATGTCGGCCGCCGCACCAACACTGGACTCCCTGGACTGATAACCACACTCAATACTCTTAACATTATTTCTTCACAGAAACGAATAATCAGAGTCCTGAGTTCTATGGTAGAACTGACTCCTTTGATACTAATTTGTCACGCCCCATCCTCGGGGCCCATGCCGTGACTACCCCAAGCCCACCTTCCATAGGCCAGGTGCTGGCAACTAGCACCAAAGGCTTAAATACTGATTAAAAGGGAAGGAATTGCCTTTATAAAAGTAAACAACACAACAGAGTACACAACTGAAGTATGAAATAAATGAACTATGTAAAAAAAGTAAGTGATGAAAAGTAAATGGGATAATATACAAACCCCAAATTAAAGTACAGTACAACTGAAAGCGAGCACAACTGCAGTAAAGTAAAATAGCAACAACTGAGTCATCCTCCGGGAATCTCACCTGAAGGGTGGGTACAGATGGCCTCCTCAGTACCTGAAGTCCATATATCTGCTCCGTGTACGTCTTGCAATGTGTGTCCACCTCTGGGTACCGTCCATCTCTAAAAGCCTCTACCTCGATCAGTGTTGTCTGTCGTCTACATCCAACACAACGTAGTGCGGGCAAAGCCCGTGCAGAGGTGAGTATACGATACTCAGTAAGGATCCCGAGACCCCTGAAGGACTCCCAGAATCCACAAAGGATAAACCACAGAAGATAGATACAAACACCAATTATCAACCAACCCTACTTAGGTATATTCCCATACATATACCTGAGTTATCAACCATAGTACAGCTCCAACTCGTGAACCCAAATACAACCTAGTCCACACAGGAAAGAAGTCAATCACATTGATGATAATGATTGAAAATCAAGACTCATCTCACCTTGGTATACAAATTTTTTAGAGTGATAGGGATGATCAGATGTAGTCACATATTCATCTAAGCTGTCAAACCCACATAGGATACTAGACCATCTAAGCTGTCAGACCAACTCAGGATACAGGACCAGCTACTCTGTCGAACACACTCAGGATACAAGTACAGAAGTCATCGCTGTCGAACCCACAAAGGATTCCAGTAATGAATTCACTGTTGTTGAACCCACATAGGATTACAGTAAGGTAGACGTCGTCGTCAAACCCACAGAGGATTCTAGTACGGAAGTCCTCATCCTCAAACCCATGGATGATCCTTGTACGGAAGACGTCGTGGTCAAACCCACGGAGGATCCTAGTACGGTAGACGTCTTCATCGAACCCATGGAGTATCCTAGTATGGTAGTCATCCTCTTCGAACCCACGGAATATACCATTACGATAGTCTTTGTCGTCGACCCCACGGAGGATCCCAGTACGGTAGTCGACGCAGTCACAACCAGCTCTAGGGTTCCCGCACACATCATTCTCGATTCCGGGAGGGTCCGCTCCTCAGGAAAAAGCGTTGATACATCAATTGTCACAAATTCCAGATTTTATGCATCTCAATGTTCCGTCTCATCAAAAGAATCCCAATGCGACAAACATCGCATCAATCGGACGCCCAGTCAGAGAGTTATTGGTTTTTCTGTTCCAGGGACCCAGTAAGAATTACACTCATTCCAAACCCAGTCATTTCCCAAAGTTGTCCAAAACTAACTTACATTATCGCAAAAGGACCACCACGTCACGAGAATCCCAGTTCCACAGACTGCACATCGATCAGATGCACAGTCTTCAAGATAGTCACCTTTAAGTGGAAACGGGCTCGGCCCGTCAAACCCAGTGGGCCGACGGGTCGGTTCAACCTGGTTTTCGCGGGTCCGACCCGACAGAGGGTCGGACCAGCCCAACGAAATGCGCGGCCCAACCCGAGGGGGTCACGGCCTAGCCTAGAGGGCCGCGGCCTGGCCCGGAATGGCACGGCCCAGCCAGGTAGGGTGTGGCCTGGCTGGCCGCGGCTCGGCTCGAGGGTCGAGCTGTCCGAGGGGGTGGCGCGACCCCCCGCTTTTCTAAACCGGTGGTTCCAAGCGGTGCCGCCCTCCAAACTGGCTGTGCGAAGCCGGCCGGCCAATCTGGAACACGCGGCCTTCACGGGCGGGCCATTGTTTCTCCAGCACGGCGCCCTCCTAGTGCCATGGGTCTTCCCTTCCCAACCGACTAGCTGGTCGGCCGGTTTGTCCGCTGAGCAGCCCGCGAAACACGGGCCGCAGTCTTCCACAGCGCGGCGCCCCTTGTGGTGCCACGGTCCTCCATTGGCCTAGAAATCTTTATCCGAATGTTTCTCCTTCAGCCGAGCGGCCTGGAGTTTCGGGCCACGGTTCTTCCGCACGTAGCCGGCGCATGACCATCACCTTCGATCGTCACAACTTCCCGTTACGAAATAAAAACCAAGAACAATGGAGGGTCGTCGGTCCATGTTCGTTCAGACCACTCCCTCCATGTTATGAGGTAACATATATACAAGATTATTTTAAATAAAACAACACAATCAAGATAATTTATTCACTTATAAATTATACGAAACCCCCTACCTTTTCAATCGACATGCGTTCGTTCATCGCGGGGGAAGATGATGTTGACGTCATTCACCGTATGCTTCCACTTCTGAGTTTGTGCCTCGGTCTGTTGAAGACTAACTAGAAGGATGAAGGGTCGTCGAAGAGATCCCACGTCTAAAGGGGGGGTTCTGAGGAATAATTTGTCATCGACGACATCTTCACTTTCTTTGTTGGAGGAAGCATAATCTTCCAAGTGTTGGGCGTCACGTCACTTTACCAGCGCTTCATCACTTGGTGAAGCCGTCCCAAATCCTCCTCCCAATATCCCTATATATAGGAGAGGGGGGGAGGTATATAACCATCGTAGAATTTATGACGGTTCATTTATTAGGATCTTTCCTAAATTCTAACGATGCGGTTACTCAAATAAAAAAAAAAGAATGGGTGCAAGCGAATTAAAAAGAATTGGTGCAAAAAATTAATTGAAAGCAATTAATTTTATGTTGACACATAAAATTAATTAATAACATTAATTTTATGTTGACACACAACATTTAATTTCACGTTGACACATAAAATTAATTGACAACAATTAATTTTTTGTTGACACACAACATTCAATTGAGAGGTTTGTGAGGTTTCCTCTCCCTCCCCATTAAATGGGGGTTAATCCCCATGTGGACCCCACGTCATAACCTCTCACAGGAGGTTATGCTACTCGAGTGGTTCCCACCCCAATCATCCTCTCATGGGAGGTTAGGGTGTGGTTGTCCCACCACCAACCCCCAAAGGGAGGTTCCAACTAACCTCATACACAACACATGACAGCTAAAAAATAAAATAATGTGTCGTACTTTATTTTATTATTATTTTCTTTAATAAAAATCCAAAAACTAACACACAAACTTGTCAGAATGCAACTGCATTGAAGGTCTCACTAAGAAATTACCAACGCTGTGAGTTTAACGGTGCCCTCAGATTTGAATTCTGAGGACTGTTCCAAAAGATATAAAATCCCGAACGTATGTTTCCTGAACGTACTCGAAAAAAAGTTTGTAAAATTATTATCATCCACCATAGAATCGCGATGGTCGAGGTTAGGATCTACTTAGGTAAAACACGCCCCAAAAAACCCAACATTACTCTCATATTTTTAATTTGAATCACCGTTTAGTAGTTATTAATTTTACAATAAAATAATTGAAACATAATTATTTTATTTGAGGCCAAAAACTAACTTTTTCTATTGGCCCGCGCCGGCCAATCATTGTATCTGCATAAAGAAAGCATGCCCTCACAAGTTCATAGGTGGTCTCATATTTTTAATCTAAGCTACCATTTGTGAGTTTTAAGTATTCCAAAAATAAAATAATTTATTTCATTATTTTATTTACGGTTATGCCATTTATATGATTTTCCACAGGAGGGCCGCACCGACTAAACTAATGTCGTGCCTAAGATAAAACCGCCATCTTGAGCGCATCTGTGCCCTCAGATTTTTGATCTGAGTAACTGTTTAAGAGTTATTCCACTTTTTCGGGAAAACTACTTACGCGCGTTAATTTAAGCTTAACAAAACTTCAGAAATTCATTTCGGGTACACCGGGCCTCAGAATTAGACGTCGTCAGAAACAACAGACTCTTAAAATTCCAAAGTATTTAAAAAAAATTCCTTGAAATATCTGGGTCTTTAGAATATGGGTGTTCACAGAAAAACCATTCTGGAAACTAATCATGTATGACATATAATTTCAAAACATATGATAAAACATGATTTCTATAAAATAGTTGGACCAATTTGAGTTGAAAATTTCAATTAATGGTCCCTTAAAAATACCATCAGTATATGCTGGGAGACGATATTGTAATGGTAAATATAAATGTGTTGCGCAAGGGTCACCTTCATTAGAACCTTTTTCAAAATCGTAATATGCTTCAAAATCATGTGATAAGGTAAAATATTTGAAAATTCATTCATAATATATACCTTTCTTAAAAATATTAGAATATTATGAAAATAAGATTTTTTTTAAATGCAACCCATGATCCAAGATGAAAACAAGGTATAGTAGAGGTGTTTGATATCTCAAACAACTTCTTTCCAATGAGTTGTTTGCTTGAAAAAGATTCAGAATCATCTGAACATGACATTGCAATAATTATGGAAAGAAAGTCCTCAGGAAGAGATAAGAATGTCGTTTGAGATCCCCCTCCTTCCATTTGTAACTGACTTTCCATGATCTAAAAAAGTTATAAAACAAGGATTTAACTAAGATAATAGATATATGGACAAACCATGTGTCTGATTAAAACTCCTAATCACTAAAGTTGTCTTAACCGACCTCTGATACCAACTATAATGACCCAACCTTAAACATTACATAATCTTGAATTATGTCAAGAATTCACATTGAAGATCTTTTTAGGTTTAGAGTTTTATATAATCGGGCCACTATTATTAAATAACAACTTGAATATTACAATTAGACACAACTATCCAGTATCCATTTTTCATAAAATAAAAACTCTTAAAAGAAACATATCTAGTTCCATGTTTTAGACACCATGGATTTTCCTTGATCCCATCCTTGACCCTATTCATTTTTAAGTCATCTGGAAAACATTTCAAAAACTTAGTTTGAGCATAAAAAGATCTGTAAGGGTTATAAAATAAAGAAGGAGAACATTATACCATTAATAAATACAAATAAATGAAACTAATACTTTTAAATCATAACATACCTTATGAAATCCTATGATTTATCAATAACACACAAAAATCATAAATCATAAAGGTAACTTCTGGAATCCATAACATACTTACATTATAGCTTTCACAGCTATGTAGGGAGTTACATTTGGAATACCCATCACAGTATATTCCCTAAATCTCTTATAAAAAACATTCATATTTACCTTTGTCACCTTACCCAATCCATTGGAGAGCTATCTTGGGCTCACCCACCATAGGTTTATCATGGAACCACCCATATACATAAACAATGTCCAATAACCATAACATATTCATAACACATTAACCAAGAATAAAGGAAAGATAACATTTCCACACTAAAATCCCAATATATCAAATAAATATATTGAAATAAACAATGCTTTATCAAATCATTTTCAAAACCATTTAATACATTTAATAAATAGATTTTTTAATCAAAGCGTCACAAACCACTTAGAAACTTTTAAATAATTTATCATTTGAAAACATTAATTTCCAAATAAATAAATCCTAAACACCATTTTGAAAATATGGAAATTAATGAGAAATATTTATAACAATAAATTTTTAAAACATTTAAAACGATATTTTAGTTAAAGCGTTTTTAACTAAATGAGAGAAACTTGAATACAAATAATTGAGGAATAAAATTTAATCAGAACTTTATAATATCAGGAGAATAAAGTTATTCCTGATATAATTTTCCAAATGATAGTATATACACCATATAAGATTGAATTGGTGCATAAAACCAATGAAGACTCAATGGAATGTAAATTGAGATGAAATCCCTTATAAAAACAATATCCTTATATTAAGGATAAATAAATTACATAATATTGTGTGAAAAATATAAATATAATCAATATGATTAGATATTCAGTGTAAATAAATAAGAGTACATTTACACATGTTATTTTTAATACAAACCCAATGACTCATATGTTTAACTCAATGAATGGAAATTGGGTTAAAATTACTCTTATCAAGTTCATATCGATGACTTGTGCATTTATCAACAGAGTGATTATGTGTATAAAAAGTATATATATACAAAGGGTTGTGTAAATTACAACATAAATAAATAAACAATTATTTCACAAATAATCATAGCATGACATTATCAAGAATTATATGATTAACCCAAGGAATGGAAATTGGGTTAAAATGTTCTCTTATAGAAATTTGACAGTCTAACAGCGTCACTTTAAAATTCAGAAAATGAGTTGATGAGAGAAAAAATGGTATCTCATCACTTGGATATACAATTTATAGAAATAAGGATATATAATAATTTATCCCAACATAATAAGATGTAAATTAAAAGACATAATGAAAAGAAGTCTTTTTGAAAGAGGATGGTGAAAGGTTCCCATTCCGATTTGGTAACATACGAAACATAAAACCCTTGAAAGAATCATAATTAAATGAATATTTAAATACCCATAAATAGAAGCATATTACACAAATAATAAAATCATGGGTAGTACATACACCACAAAATAGTAAATAGTGGAAAATATTGCATGAATCTCCTAGAAATAAGAAGAGAGATTAAAATATCTTACCACGTTGTAATCAATCGAGTCGTATGACCAAAAGTAAATAACCACCAAAGTATTAACATAATAACATGTATATAAAAGTTATCATGATAATATATATCAAATGAAGGTAAAAAATACACCATATTCAATAAATTAGTGTTGAACAATGGAAATCTCACAGAATTAAAAGGGAGATGAGAAACCCCTTACCTCATGTCCGACATGACTTGTTTGTTCCTTATTCTTACTGAATAATAAACTAAAAATAATTTCTAATTTTTTATGTAGCTTTTTCATGTTTATTATTACTTTATATCCTTTATTACTATGTTATAAAAATTATGTAATCATTTAAGTTAATAATGGTCATTTTGTTGATATTTGGTATTTGAGTCAAAAATAAACTTCTTATATTTACTAGTTGTTCATGTGGTCAAATATCCATTTTCTCCAAAATTATATTCATGATTTATATATCATATATATCATATATATATAGTATATATATGTATTTATAAAATTACATAACATTTAGAGGTATGAAAATTAAATGCACCATTCATGGAGACAGTAAGTCGTGTGTACGCATGAACGCTACTTTCATTTCAATTTCGTATTTAATGGAATGGAAACATAGTGATACATTGGTATATTATAATTACCATATAATATAATATATAATTTCATTAACTCCATACTTTATACATCACATGTATGGCATGAATGAGTCATATCACTTTGAGGGCGTGGTAGTACGCACTGCCTAAAATGAAATTATCATGTCTACCCATTATAAAAACCATAAAGGTATGATATAAATGAAAAATAAAAAGAATAATGAAAAAAAAAATAATATATATCATATATAAATATTGTTCCATCATAATGTCCACCATGATAAGCGGTGAGAGATATGTGAATAGTCATCGTTTCATGAGGCAGTAGTTCGCCATCCACCGAAACAGTATGTTCTTTATCCATTATATGAAGGTGTGTGTAAGTGTAGTTAAAACACTTCTCATAAAAACATTGTAGTATATTGAGGATACTTGTGTTGTTATAAAACAAAGGAATAAAAATAATTTAGGGGTGGGAGAAGTAAAATAAAATAATTTGTTTTAGAAAAACTATTACCTTTAATCCGGGTAACTGCCTTTGGTTTGAAACAAATGGACTTCTTGAAGTGCCTTATGCCTAAGTTAAGGCTTCTAGGAAGAGGAGAGGGTTTTAGGGAGATTAATTGGACAGATTTTGGACAATAAATAAGGCTTTATAGGTGTGAATAATTAGATAGATGTGAGGGCATTTTATAGGAGGGAGAAGAGGCTCTTAAAGAATGTTTGAAAAAAATATATTATTATAAATTTATCTTTAGTTTGAAAATGTCCAAAACACATTAAAACTGAAGTTAAGATGACTCATATTTGAAATAAAAACACCAAATAATAATTGTATAAGTTTTGGATATTGTTTTAATATATATAATCTTATTTATTTAAATCATTCATTAATGAGTTAAACATTGCATCCTTATTGTGTCATAAATAATTTTATTTATTCGATGTCTAAAAATTATAAAAATAATACCCTAATTTAGGAAAAATTCATAGATTTCCAAATTAAAATTTATAGTCGAAAATATAACTTATATAACCCCATGTAAAAATTAATTTACTAAAAGATATATGTTTATGTCATTTTTGTCTTTACTTTAAATTAATTTATATAAAGTGTCATTATCAATATTAAGTGACTCCATGGGGTCCCAAAATCGACCCATAGGTGCCTATGGTCGGATATGTATCAAAACATAAGATTAAAACTAATTTTAGGGTAATTTTATATTATTATAATATTACTTTTTACCCTAATTTACCAAATTTACCCTTTTACCATGGTAAATAAAATATTTACTATAGCAAATATTCACAATGTCTGAAAATAAAATTTACCTATTTACACAATTTGTACCTAATAATTCCAAATATGAAATCAATTCTTCAAAATTCAAAACACATAAGTGGATGAAATTAATTTAAATTTAATTCTTGCTGTCAAAACAAAAACCTTTTTTTAAGAAATAATAACTCTCAAAAGATTGACAGTTGTTTTTTTCCAATTTTAAAGTGAAATTGATTCCACTGACCAAAATTAGATTAAATTATAATAATATAATCTAATCACACTTTAAAACCATTTAAAAAGATAATATAACCATATAAATATATTATATTAAAAGGCATTTTTGAATTAAAATACCTTATTTTTAAATATTCATCCAAAAATGAATTTTATCAGAAAAATACCAAAAGTTTACCCAAAGTAAACTCGGGTGTCCCGATTCTAAAGAAGAATTTTATTTTGTAAAATGGAACATATAAAACTGACCAAAAATATAATTTAATAAGGTTCACCATTAAAAGGCGGTAAATCAACCTTTTAAAGTAAATTATGCTTAAAATTAGATTCATTCAATTTTTAAGCCACTAAGTTTTGTTGGATAAATGTAAAAACATTTAAAAAAAATTAATAATCATTTTTTAGTATGTTCTGTTCATTTATTCCATTACAATGACTAGGTGTTTACTACCATTTAAAATAATATTATATTATTATTTTTTAGTATGACCCAACGTTGTGTGCAACCTAATATTTCAAAGAAACTCTTTGTTGTGTATCAGTTATGCCATCGAACATAGAATCTATTTAAAGTAAAATTAATAATTAATTTAAAAATATTAATAAATATGAACATATCATATTCTTTATTTACCTAGGATGTTACATCCTTCTCCCTTTTGGGAATTGCATCCTCACAATTTTAAAATTGTGATTGGAAACATCATTGAATATCCTACTTTAGAAAAAGGGTAAATAAAAGTATCACATTAAATAAGAAAGATAATTTCAAAGGTCACCCAATATAACCCATATGAGGATTCCATGTAGGAAAACATGGATATGGAAGAGAAAAAAACAACAAGTTCTGATGGAGAGTGATAGAAAACATGATTATGAGAAAGTTAACCACCAGAAAATCACAAACTTATGATGTGTTAAATGGAATTTGATTAACCAATAAGAAATTTAAACCAATAACATTTTGGTTTTACGTTCATTTTCATAATTTTTAGGAATTCATTTACTACATATAATAAGAACATAAGGAATCATACTTACCTTCAAGTAGAGAATCATCCTTTAGTAAGTTTCTACTAAAAACAAATCTTTTCTCCAAACAATGAGCATTCAAAAAGACTTGGTCACATCAAAAGCAGAAGAATCATCTTCTAGAGAATCATATAATCCATAAAAGAAGAACTATATATTTCCATTGTCTTTAGAGATCAACTAAAAAAATGGTTAGTACAGGATCACATAATCCCCAAAAAGGATAATACTTTATAAAAAGAAGATACTACTATTAATCTCCAAAAGTCAACAAAAAATACCCAATGTTCAAGAAAGACCATTCAATACACAATTTTCCTTACTATTTTTCAAAATAATACACACTAGGATTGACACACAAAGCTCAGAAGGATTTAATCAAATAGTCTTCCACAGTAAATCATAACATTTAACTCCAAAAAACATTGACTACTCTTGAAGTCTCACACTGAATCATAATTATCCAAATCACATATTCTCTATGATAGGTTAATCATTTCCATAAATAACCAAAATCACTATATGTCCAAAATAAAAATATATATTCTTTCAAAATATAATTTCAACCATTACTCCACAAATTTATTCCCATAGTATTTTATTTTTCTTAAGCATACAGTGTTCCCAAAACAGAGAACGTCTTTCAAAATCACTTTTATCACTTAATCAACAAATCATTTTCTTATATTAACGATATCTATTTAATAAAACATAAGATCCCAAATCAACTTATTCATGATCAAAAAAATCATTAAACTAAAGACAATAAGTCAAACTAACCAAGGACTTCAGATAGTTCAGTGGTAGGCGATAAATCCCAGTCCCACGTCGGCTGTGGGTTCGATTCCCATAGATTTGTTCGATGCGACGGGTTTTCAAATAGTATGTGTGTTGTACTTTTTATAAAAATAAAAAATAAACCTAATATGTTTTAACCCCAATACATTCCTTATACCTCTCATTTTAATCCCAATTCATTATGATCTCAACATCTTAATTCTCAAAGCCTTATATATATTGTCATTTTTTTATTTCACCACCATATGATAAAATATAACGATCCTCAAAATGAAGAACATCATTACTTGATCATGGTGTCCATTTGGTTTCATCATTATCTATTTCAAGTAGGTAGATGGTCCATGCATTGCAATAATGATTTAGAGATCTTTCGAAATCATTTGCTTCCTTCATCCAAATACACATTTTACAACATGGGTCATATGGGTGTTCATAGAAAAACATTTTTGTAAAATAATAATGTTTGAAATATAATTTCAGAACATCTGATAAAACATGATTTCTATAAAATAGTCAGACCAAATTTGAGTTGAAACTTTCAGGTAATGGTCCTTTTAAAATACCATCAGTATGTGTGGAGAGACTATATTGTAAAAGAAAATATAAATAGGTTGCAAAAGGGGAAAATTATTCAAAACCTTTGTCAAAATCATAATATGCCTCAAAATCTTATGATAAGTTAAAATATTTGAAAATTCCATGATAATATTTACCTTTCATAAAAATTTGTGAATATTGTGGAAATAGTATTTATTTAAATACAACCCATGATCCACGATGATAACGAGGTATAGTGGAGGTGTTTGATATCTCAATCAACTACTTTCAAGTGATTTGTATGCTAGAAAATGTTTCATAGTCATCTAAACATGACACTGTAAAAATTATTGCAAGAAAGACCTCAAGAATAGATATGAATATCGTTTGACATCCCCCTCCTTCCATTTGTAACTGGCATTACGTGATCTAAAAAGGATAAAAACAAGGATTTAACTAAAATAATATACAGATGGATAAACCATATGTCTAATGAAAACTCATAATCCCTAAAGTTGACTAAACCGACCACTGATACCAACTATAAGGACCCAGCCTTAAACATTACATAATCTTGAATTATGTCAAGAATTCACTTTGAGGATATTTTTAGGTTTAGAGTTTTAGATAATTAGGCCATAACTATTACATAACAACTTGAATATTACAAGTAGACACTACTACCCAGTATCTATTTTTCATAAAATAAAAACTCTTAAAAAGAAACATGTCTAGTTCCAGTTTTAGATAGTGTGGCTTTTCCTTGATCCCATTCTTTGACCTTATTCATCTTTAAGTCTTGTGGAAAACATTCCAAAAACATGGTATGAGCATAAAAAACTCAGTAAGGGTTATAAAATAAGGAAGAAAAACATTATCCCATTAATAAATACAAATCAATGAAACCAATACTTTTCAATTATAATGTACCTTTCAAAATCCTACGATTTTTAAATAACACACAGAAATCATAAATCATAAAGGTAACTTGTGGAATCCATAAAATACATACATTATAGCATTCACAGCTACGTAGGGAGTTACGTTTGGAATACCCATCACAGTTTATTCTCTAAATCTATTTGGATAAGCATTCACGTTTACCTCCGTCACATTACCCAATTCATTGGAGAGCTCTCTCGGGCTCACCCCCCATAGGTTTATCATGGAACCACCCGTATAAGTAAACAATACCAAAATAACCATAACATATTCGTAACACTTAACACAATAATTAAGGAAAGATAACATTTCCACAATATAATCCCAATATATCAAATCAATATATTTAAATAAACAATGATTTATCAAATCATTTTCAAAACCATTTAAAAATTTAATAAATAGATTTTTGAATCAAAGTGTCATATACCACTTTGAATATTTTTAATTAATTATCATTTGAAAACATTATTATACATATAAATAAATATTAAAAACCATTTTTATAACAAGTAAATCAATTATAAATATTTAAAAGAATAAATCTTTAAAACATTTAAAACAATATTTTAGTTAAAGTGTTTTTAACAAAATGAGAGACACTTGAATACAAATAATTGAGGAATAAAATTTAATCAGAACATTATAATATCATGAGAATAAAGTCATTAATGATATAATATTCCAAATAATAGTATATACACCATATGAAAGTAAATTGGTTCCTAACAACAATGAAGTCTCAAATGAATGTAAATTGAGACGAAATCCCTTATAAAAATAGTATCCATAGATTAAGGATAAATAAATTAAATAATAATGTGTCAAAAAAATAAATATAGTAAATATGATTGGATATTCAGGGTCAATCAATCAGAGGACATTCACACAAGTTCTTTTTAAGAAAAAACCAATGACTTGGATGTTTAACTCAATCAATGGAAATTGAGTTAAAATTACTCTTATCAGGTTCATATCGATGACTTGTGAATTTATCAATGGAGTGATTATGTGTATCAAACGTATATACAAACAAATGGGGGGTGTAAATTAAAATATAAATAAATAAACAATGATTCCACACTTAATAATACCATGACATAATTAAGAATAAGAAGACTGACCCAATGAATGAAAATTTGGTTAAAAAGTTCTCTTACAGAAATTTGGCAGCCTAAAGACGTCACTTTAATATTCAGAAAATGAATTGATGAGTAAAAATATGTTATAAAAACACTTGGAAATAAAATTTACATTAATAAGGATATAGAAGAACATATCCAAACATAATAATATTAAAATTAAAAGACATAATGAAAAGAAGTCTTTTCAATAGAGGATGGTGAAAGGTTTCCATAATGATTTGGTAACATACGAAACATACAACCCTTGAAAAAATGATAATTCAATGAGTATCTAAATATACTTAAATTTAAGTATATTAGACAAAGAATAAAATCATGGGTATTACATACACCGAAAAGAAGTAAATAGTGGAAAATATATAATGAACTTCACAGGAATAAAAAGTGAGATGAAAATATCTTATCACGTTGTAATCAATAGAGTCGTATGGCCAAAAGTTAATAATCACCCATTGATTCAAAGAATAACATGATTATAAAAGGGATCATTATTATATATATCAATTGATAGTACACAATAAACCACATTCAATAAATTAGTGCTGAACAATGGAAATATCACGGAATTAAAAGTGAGATGACAAACCCCTTACCTCGTGTCCGACTTGACTTGTTTGTTCCTTGTTATTCCTGAATAATAAACTAAAGTTAATTTTTACTTTATTAAGAACATATTTCAAGTTTACTATTTATTTTATATCCCTTATTACCTTGTTATAAACATCATTTAATCATTTAAGATAATAACGGTCGTTTTGTCGATATTTGGTATTTGAGTCCAAAATATACTTCTTATATTTACAAGTTGTTCATGTGATCAAATGTCCATTATCTCTAGAGTTATATTCATGATGTAGATATCATATATATCATATATATATAGTATATATATATTTATAATATTACATAACATTTAGATCTATGAAATGAAATGCACCGTACATGGAGATGGTAAGTCGTACGTACGCATTAACGCTACTTTCATTTCAATTTCATATTTAATGGAATGAAAACATAGTGATACATTGGTATATTATAATTCCAGTATATTATAATATAAAATTTTATTAACTTCATACTTTTTACGTCCCACATATGGCATCAACGAGTCATTTAACTTTGAAGGGGCAGTAGTCTGCACTGCCTAAAATAAAATTATTGTGTTTACCCATTATGGAAACCATAAAGGTATACTATAAATGAAATATACCAAATAATAATGAAATAATAAAAATAATATATATCATATATAAATACATTTCTATCATAATGGCCACCACGATAGGCGGTAGGAGATATTTGAATAATCATCGTTTCCTGAGGCAGTAGTTCGCCATCCACAGAAACAGTGTGTTCTTTATCCATTAGATGATGGTGTGTGTAATTATAGTTCAAATAATTCTCATAAAAACATATTAGTATATTTGGGATACTTTTTTTGTTATAAAACAATGGGAAAAATTAATTTAGGGGTTGGAGAAGTAAAATAAAAAAAAGAAATTAAGAGAAATTGTTACCTTTAATTCAGGTAACTCCCTTTGGATTGAACCAAGAGGACTTCTTGAAGTGCCTTCTGCCTAAGTTAAGGATTATAGGAAGAGTATAAGAATGTATGGAGATTAATTTGGAAGATTTTAAACAAGAAATAAGGCCTGAGAGGTGTAAGTAATTGGTTAGAAGTGAAGGAATTTTATAAGGGGGATAAGAGGCTCTTAAGGAATGTTTGAAAAAAATAATTTATTATAAACTTTTCTTCAGTTTAAAAAGGTCCAAAACACATTAAAGTATATTTTAAGATGAATAATATTTGAAATAAAAAAATCCAATAAGAATTGGTTAGTTTTTGTATATTTTTTTAATATTTATAATCATGTTAATTTAAATCATTCATTAATGAGGTAACAGTGCATCTTTATTGTGTCATAAGTAATTTTATTTATATGATGTCTAAAAATTATAAAAAAAATACCCTGATTTAGGAAATATTTCTAGATTTTAAAATAAATATTTATAGTCAGAAATGTAACTTATTTAACCTCATGTAAAAATTGATTTACTAAAGGATATATGTTAATGTCATTTTTGTCTTTACTTTTAATTAATTAATATAAAGTGTCATTATCACTATTAAGTGGCTCCATAAGGTCCCAAAATCGACCCAAAGATGCACATTATCGGTTATGTGTCAAAAAATAAGATTATGACACATGTTAGGGTAATATTATATTATTAAAATATTATTGTTTTACCCTTATTTACCAGATTTACACTTTTACCATGGTAAGTAAAATATTTACTGAAGTAAATATTCATAATGTCTAAAAATAAAAGTTAACTATTTAAAAAATTTTGAACTAATAATTCCAAATATGAAATAAATTTTTCCAAATTCAAAACACAGAAGTGGCAAAAATTTATTTAAAAATAATTCTCGCTGTCAAAATAAAACCTGAATTTTTTAAGAAATAATAACTATTAAAAGATTGACAGTTGTTTTTGTCCAATTTCAAAGTGAAATAGCTTCCACAGACCAACATTGGATTACAAGAAAAATATATAATGTAATTATACATTAAAAAATTTTAATAAGATAATCTAACCATATAAATAAATTATACTAAAGGTAGTTTTGAATTAAAATAAAATATTTTCACAATTCACCCAAAATGAATTTTATTAGAAAAATATCAAAATTTTACCCAATGTAAATTTTGATGTCCCAATTCGAAAGTAGAATTTTATTTTTTCAAATGGAACATATAAAAGTGAAAAAAACTAGATTTAAGTAGGTTTCAACATTAAAAGGTGGTAAATCGACCTTTTAATGAAAATTATGCTTAAATTAGATTTATTCACATTTTAAGCCTCTAACTTTTATTGGATAAATGTAAAAAAATTTAACAAACATGTATAAAAGTTTTGTAGTTATTTCTGTTCATTTATGTCCTTCCAATGGTTAGGCATTAACTACCATTTAAAATAAAATTATATTATTATTTTTCAGTATGACCCAATGTTGCGGGCAATGTAATATTTACAAGAAACCTGTTGTTGTGTATCAGGTACTTCATCGAACATAGAATCCACTTAAAGTAAAATTAATAATTAATTTAAAAATAATAATAAAATATTAACATGTCATAATCTTTATTCATCTTGGATGTCACAAAAGGTCCCTCAATTTTAATGTCTCTAATATTTTTTAAAGGATAAAAAGAAGGATATGTTTGGTTCAAAATGGTTATATGAAATATGAAATAATTTATTTTATAAAGGTAATTTATTTTTAATATTTAATAATTTAATATTTTGTAATGAAATAAACCCCAGTAACCTAGATTTGGTGTCTTAATTTATTACAATGGAATAGGATGTAAGGAATGTTATCATGAAGGACTAAATTGTATAATAGTCTTAGAAAAATATATAGTTACACGATTTCCATATTAAATTTGAAAATAAACAATTAATACATTATTTTTCAATAATTTAATTATTACCTATATAATTTTATAGAATATCATTTTTAGTAAAATTCATGGATTCTTATAAATGGAAAAACTAAAGATGATCTAAAATGAAAATTAATTGTTATGTATAGTGGTATCTGGAAAGAATCAATAGGCATTATCAACTTGGAATGGTAAATAAATGAACCTAAATGATTTTTATATAATAAGTATATCTTATTAAATTCGAATAGCTAATTAACCAAACACACATTCCAATTAATCAATATCATGAATATCATAACTCAATAATTCAGAATCAATGTGTCAAGGTATATAACTAAAAACATATACCATTTGATCAATAAACTGAGAATGAAATGAATCCTGAGATAATATCGTTATAAAAATTTCACTGATTAAAATAACTCAATTCTAAAAGAAATAAGTTATTAATTATAAGATTACATGACCACAGGAATCATGAAATCCTCTACCATAAATATATTCTAAAATAATGTTTAAAAATGATGGGTAGGTATACACTAGAAACCTATTTAACTAATACTATCTAACTAGTTTGTTTCATGAGACTACTGATTCATCAAGTAGATGTATATAACCAGGACCTATCTACATTTTCATGGTCCAAACATTCCTCATAAATTGAATAATCAATTTAATTAATGAACAATATGTCTTATCATAAAATATCTATATTGGGGGAAGGATATAAATTTATCAATATTTCCTCGGTTAATGAAATGACATTCAATATAAAAATAATTTGTAAAAATGTTACAGATTATTAGAAATAATTATTTCTAGGATACAATTAATATAGATATTTTAGATACTACATGGTTCATATGAAGGATAATTGATAATATTCCCTCTACAATAGTAAAAGAAATCCCAAAAGAAAGAGAGATTGTCAATTAGATTATTATCTCTCAGGTATCAATAAAATAGTAACCCCAAGAAAGATGAAACATGAATTTAAACAAAAACAATCATGAATAAATAGGTATTAATTTTAAATACATCAATTGGGATGTATAAAAAATACATAAAAATGAATGGGTTCATATTATCAAATATGTATCAATGAAATGAAAATAGAGACGAAATCTCTTACAATGGACATAATTATAAATTAAAAAATTAATAAACTGAACAATTATGTTTATTAAATGTAAATACACATAAAAAGTCGAAATAAAATATAATAAAATGAAAATTTATCACATATGTAATCATTGAATATCAAGGACAATGAATAAGTAATATAACTTAATGAATAGAAATTGAGTTATTAAATTTTTCACCACTTGGTAATATTCAATTAAAGTCCCTTTGGATGATATAATTAAAACTAAAATATAAAATCCAATTAATTATCATTTATTAATGATAATAAATATAAAATTTTTATTCTATAAATCATATAATTTAATTTTGGTCCAAAACATTTTAATATGCCTCAATGAGGGGAAATTGAGACCATGTCTCTTAACTTACACATCCTATTCTTTGAAATGGATTTAACATCATTTAAAATGGTTTAAAGCTTGTAATTAATTTATAGTAGAACCATATTCATATATATAAAATCTTATATTTACTTCTTATAACATTTTACCACTTGTTTTCTAATAATATTTCATTATTTTCGTTGTTTAAGGGGTTATTTTTTTTTGTTTTCTCATTCATGTTTTATCCTGAATGTTATGGTTCTTATTTATATTATATAAATCCATAATTTATAAAAATATATTGATGTTATAAATATATTATTTTCATTTGTGATTCTTTAAAATCACTATTGTAATTTAATCATTTAGAATGGATCACATCGATTCGTCGACACAATAAGTCATACATAAGCAGGAGCGACATTATCATTCCATTAATAGAGGAAAAGAAAAGAAAGTGGGTTATATATTATTATTTAAAAAACAATATAATCTCATATATATTTCATATATTCCTTATATTTATCCTTATTACTTTCTAGGTAATACATAAGTTAAAAAAAACTATATCACTCTGTGAGATAGTAGTCTGCAATACAGGAATATGTGATAAAATAATTATAGAAGTATAATAATATCATATGTATAATATAAATTAGTTAAATCTATCATTATATACATCCATGAAAAGTGTTAATGGAAAATTAATTACATCAGTTCGTGAGGTGTTAGTCCATTGTACACAAGATTGATTGTTTTTCTTCTAATTTAGTAGAATAAGAGATGGGTATAAAGTACTAAATTTATAAAATAGAATTTATTTATATGTAATTTATATTTTTATTATATTTTCATGATTAAATAATATTTTTGGGATGTGGATGAAGAAATAAAATGAAAAATCTTTTCTATGAATGTATCCTCTTCTTCGGAGAACTTATTTTTGTTGGCATAAAAGTACTTCCCAATATGGATATATGATCAGATAAAGGGGTCTAGAATGTTGTTATGTGATTAAGGATTCTATATGGGTAGGTATTTTACAACCAAAATGGTATTTAAACTCTGAATTGGGGATAAGAGTGGGTGACCACTTATAAGCTAGATTGAAGACACACGTTGAATTTTTTAGAAGATTCAATTACACTAATTTTTTCATCATTCCAAAATCCTCAAAAGTTTTTTAAAAAATACAATTAAAGGTTATGGGTTCTAAATATTTCCATAAAATTAGTTTTCTACATGTTTTTAAATAAATTTTAGGAATTATCTTTTTAGTTTACCCCGATAAATCAGTTTTTACCTTAAACACGATAATAATTTTTTACTTCATTTATAATTTATGATGTTCAAAAAATATTTTTTCCCTTATTAGATAATATAAATTTGTATAATTAAAAATATAGAATCCATTTTTACAAATTCAATTCAATTATGTGGATGGATCCAATTCATAATTTTACATGCATAAGCGACAAAAATGCGTGATTTCAAAGAGAAACTTCCCATAAGTATGGAAGTTTTGTATTTCAAAATTAAAAATTAAATAGATTAAAATTACCAAAAATATTTAAATTTAAATATAATTTTAATAATTTTACTTTAAAACAAATTAAAATTTTAATATATGCTTGGGAATTATATAAAGGAAAATTCATTTTTCAATAAAAACAGTATTAATCACTATTCATCGTACAGTGAAACATTTCAAAAAAAACCTAATAATTAAAAATTATATAATTTTTATTTTATTATTAACGAATGAATTTATTTTTATAAAAAAATCTATTTAATAAAAAAATAATTATAAATTATGCATTAAATGCACGACTAAACCGTATTTTAGAAAAATAAATATTTTTAGAAAATATTTCTTTTCCTGTTAATTTATTCATATTTTATTCATAATAAATATTTAACCATATGTTTAAAAATTTTGTTAGTAATATCAATACATTACAATATAATAGCTAGTTTATAATATTGATATTTAAATAATAATATTTTAATAGAGTATCATGTTTCATTTAAACCTCGAGATTCTTACATTATAAGATATTAAAGAGAATGATATTATTTTGAAAAATATATATCAAATGATTCATTGTGTTATGTTTTATTCTATTATTATTGTTTCTTCTAATACAAGTTATCAATCATGATGTCGTTATTTTAAAATATCATGGTGTTACATTCTACCCCCTACTAAATAAATTGTATCCTCTAATTTAGTATTCATTTATATAATCACGAGTTTGACTATCGAAAGTACATTAGATAAGAAACCACATAGTAAAAAGTTTTAATAAAATATCATCATGATAGGGGAGAGTGGTAAGTGTGAATTTTATCTAGAGTGACACAACACTAAGTTTCTATATAGGAGAACATTAATGGGATATGAAAACTTGGACGGGGAATATATTAATAATTCCCAATGATTAAAAGATAGTGATAGAGTTCATTGATCAAAATAAATTGGGTAATATATATATGGATAATGACCAAAACCCATAAATAAATGATGAGTTAAGTGATAATATAAATCCTCTCATATGAAAGTAATAGGATAATATTTTTTTTTAATTTCATTCTCATAAAGTTGAGGAATCCTTTTATTGTCTAAAAATATAAGAAAATATACTTGTTTGATATCTCTATTTCTTAAAATAACATATTCATAATTTGTTTGTGCTTCTATGAATTTCCTTTTCATCTAAACCTTCTAGAAATAAATATCATGAAAATATTTTTTTATAATTGAAGCCCTAAAATTTATTTTAAAAGATCATCAGATCAATAAAATAGGGAAAATTATTTTCATCTATCTATAACTATTTTATAAAATTTATATGGTTAGAAAAAGATATAAAATATATAATAATAACCTCTAAAACGTTTTAGTGAAACTATCAGTTCATCATTAATTTTAATTTTTGATGACATATTAATCAAAACACTACAATGCTACTTTAAGTTACTAAAACCTTGTATCCTTTAGTTCTGTGTTTAATTTCCACCATCATTATATATGTGATGGGATCTCACCCTATATATGGGCTGTCCTTTTTCTAAAAATTTATATCAATATATTTCATAGTATTTTCCCAATGTGTAATAACCAAAAATTTCTACAACATAAAATATCAAATTAACCCTAAATGTTACAGATACAACAAAAATTATGTTCTAAAAGCATAGGAATTATTCTGAAATAACCCTTTTATATAATAAACCTATGGTTTTTACTCTCAAAAATGTTTTCTAAAATTATCCTCAATCATGTACCCAGCAGTGACTCATTAAGGTGTTTTCCAAAATTCTGTTCCATCCAACGGTTCCACCGAAATGGTGGCACCGGTCATGGCGGAACTATAACTAGGGAACCAGTCATGGTCGAACATTGAAATGGTGGCACCACATATGGTGTTCCACCAAACTGGTGGCACCGTAACGGTGACACCCTAACGGTTGCAACATCATGGTCGCACACTGAAACAGTGGCACTACTTATGGAACCACTATGACGGTGGAACTATAACGGTCGCACAATCACAGTCGCACAGTCATGGGCGCACATCGAAATTGTGGAACCATGACTATGGCACCATTTATGGTGCCTCACAAAATGTTGTCCCACCTTTTTTTCTTTTTCTAGTCTTACTCCCACAATGTATCTCTCGACGTAAGATTGTTTTAATACCCCCTTTTAAGGCCATTAAAATCCCATAAATGATATCAAAAATCCCCCTAGAGTTGGGAGACCCTTGACATACCCAAATGTGTAGATTTTTTTATCAGTGCCACACCCTTTTCCTATAGTTTCTAGTTCTACCCATGTTATACATTTTCCTCTGTTTAAAAGAATCCCTTTAACTCACAGCTATTATGGTCACCACTCTGATTAGAATTATTAAATAATAATTAATTCCCTCACGTGTAATCGTCCAACCGTGTGGTGAAACCATGATCTTCCATTACTGTCGGTCAAAATTCATTTCCTGTAACTCTAGGATCTTGCCTTTTTATCACAAGGTAATTCATTCTTCTTCTTGGCTGGTCTCTTTTTCTTTCCATGGTGCGTTTGGAGTCCCCCTTTCCGAGGATAGTGGTTTCCATGTGAGGAGCCTTTCTTACGCACTCTTGGATTCCCCAAATTTCCTCCCTTATAATTCATGTATCCCCAGTTCTTTTCATGAGGAGAAAAACATCGATCATTGATCATCCAAGTAGGGTTCTTCCTTAGTCTCTCTTTATTGTGTATCATTCGGGGTAGGTATGTTATTGTTTCTATAGGGATGGATGAAACCAAACCATAACCAAGATAATAAACATACTTTTAAGGACTGAAGGGGTTTGTTTGATGAGGTTGTTGTACTCTTTTACCCTTTATTATATGTTGTGAATTATATGGGCTCTTATCCACTGAAAATCATGGTCATTTGTGATCTTTCATTGTGCACTAATAGACCACTATCTTCTTAGATTATTGAATGGATGTAACATGGATATTGGTAAATCAAGTAAGCGTGGTTGATTAAATGAATGTACAGTGAACAAGAATCCATGTTTGATCACCCCAGTTAACCAAATGGAAATGAAGGAACTCAATGAATGGTGTGTTTGAATCTAGAAACACCCTTGCTATGTCTTGGTAAATTGTGTGGTTGTTCTGCTTGATTCTTGTGGGGTGACATGGATGGGGATGGGATTCCCTATTGTGGGGAAGTTGTTTGTTTCTGGATCTGAGGCCATGTGGGGTCATTTGGTGGGGCTTGGTTTTGTTCCAGTACTTAGAGGGATCTCGTGGAATTATTTTTTATAGTGACTTTACAAGAGAACTTGGTGTGAATTCTTAAATTATTTCTTGATTGTTTTTACTTCCTTGTCTTGTGCCTATTCCTGTTAGTATCCTGATAGAGAATAATTATGTAAATTGAACCACTTGAATGTGATAAAAAGAATGGGTTCAATGGGGAATTGTTTTCTAGGAATGAGTTGTGACTCATTTGTGGCTATTGTGCTTTTTATGAATGAAAAGTAACGAGTGTGTTTGTGTATGGGCTAGTGTTAGAACCCCTAGTTTGGGATGAGTTCTTGTTTACCTGTATGTATAATTTAGTTCTTATGTTTCTTATTCGCACCCCACCATGTTGAGCACTTCATGACAAAGACCCCCATTTAACGGGGGAGGGTCTTTTTCCCAACACTCCTACGAGTGGATGGTTATTAGCTTCTTTTTTCTCCCTTTCCCGAGTTTCCCAAGATACTTCAAGTAGGCTGTGATGGCCTAAGGTCCATTATAGCCCATGACCCTTCAGGCATGGTAGCTGTGGTGGTTTTTACAAGTGTGTGTGGACAGGTTTTTTTCCTAGTGTATTTGGGATGAGGCCCATGTGTCTTCAGGGGTGGCAGTAGTTGTTCGGGCTCTGGTGTCTTCTGGCATGGCGGTAATTGTTCTAGGCCAGGTGTCTGCGGGCATGGTAACATGTGCTTGTTGTGTCCCAGGTGTGTGCGGGCAGGATGTGTGGTTGTGGTAGCCCTGGTGCGTGCAGGTGGGTTATGGCAGTGGGACTATGGTGAGAATGGAGGGGGTGCTCTTATGTATACAATATCTTCATTAACAAGTGGGAAAGTGGTGCGGGGTACCCAAACATCGATGTGTTATTACTATTACTTTACTTGACATGCATTATTTTAGGAGTGTGCCTTGGCGAGGTTTGGGTGGATAGTTTCCTTGCTAGGTGGTTTGGTTATCTACTTTTTCACAGGGCATTAGAATGCCTCCCCACTATTGCCTAAATTATTTTGGTATTCCCTACTGAGTATACTGTATACTCACCCTACGTATATTAAATTGTTTTCAGGTTTCTAGGTTTACTTTTAGGACTGTGCTGTACCATACTAGTTCAGACGCTGGTACCATTGATGTTGCTTCTTATCTTTTCTTATGGTACTTTCCTTTAGAGTTTTCTTGTATTTTTGTAACACTTATTTTTGGAACATGAATTTGGGAATAGATTGTTTTGGCTATAATTTCACTTCCAGTTTTGGTGTTGTTTGGGAATTACTATCTTATCTCCCAATACTACTAAATAAAAAGAGTAATGCCATCCATTTTGTGTGTGATTCTATACCTTGGGTGGTGGTCGCCACTCTGGGACCTATTAAAGGTGGTTCTCAGGGGTCATTATCTCTTATTTAACATGAATATGGATGGTTCGGGCAATATGTTTTCCATTCCCTCATCTAGGCTAAGGTGGGTCGTGACGATGTTAAATTTTGAGCAGAAAATTCACAAAGCAGATGTTTAAGAAATTGAACTTCTAATCATCATTAAACTCATAAACTGGTGATGGTAACCTTAATTGATATGCTAATGAACACATATATGCTTTTGAAATTATAAACAATCCACAAATGGATGAAAATTGTTATAACCAAAATACCATTTCCAAACTGAATCCACAATGTAAGTCTATAATACCAATATATTAATAATTTTTATTATTATCTCAACATAGGTCCTTCTACGGTTTATGGGTTAACATATAGAAGATGGAATTGACAAAAATAACTAATAGGTTCCACATTGTTAAGAAAATAAACTAAAATTGGATCCCTAGGATGATATTTATTTTCATTCATTGTAATATTCATTTTTCATCAGAAATTCTTTGATTTATTCCCTTGTTTTCCAAATATAATTATTTTTAATATTATTTTTATAATAACTACATGGATTCACTTTTTATATTTATAACTTAGAGGATATCATGCCTTATTTCCTATATAGTATCCATCACTCAAGAAAATAATGAAACCATCCTTCTCTAATTTAGTGAATTCGATAATTGGTTAAGTTATAGGTTTTTAATCATATTTCGTGATAACGATTTAGGAATAATCTTAATATTTTTCAATCTTTTCATAATCCCAATTTGTTTCTCAAAATCTCCACATTTTTCTTCATGGTCAATGTTAACATGATTCATTTGGGTTACATCCATTGTCTAAAACTAAAAAACATAGAGTGAGCTATAATATTTTTAGTGTTAGACAACATAATAATTTATAGGATGTCTAAATCATGACAAAATATTTTCTATATATTATACCTTAGGTTTAACTAAAGTAATTAATCTTCATAATCTAATAAAATCTTTCATAATTTTTTGAATTAAAATGTGAATTATCCTAAGAATATATGTAACACCCTGGCCTGGATACCACACACTGATTCCCCGAACCAGTTGGTCACATGATCTAAATTGTGAATCCCCATACGCCAAAGGTTATCACCTATCAATGAGGTAATATTACCAATCTTGGGGAGAAAATACCCTCTTTTTCCATCATAGTAATACACTTGTAGAAATAAATACCAATAATCAAAAAAATGACCAAAATAAAACCACTATCTCATGATAACCAATGAATGAAGGATAGTATCAAAACTAAATAGTAGATATTTGAAGCTATGTATGTGAAAATTGTCAATATGAAAAACCCAAAATAAATAAAGACACCGGAAAATCCTCTAATCGGGTCACAACACCAATTTGTGTCCCCACATCATGCCCCATCCCAATCAGAACTATAAAAAGGAAATTTTCACTTAACCTATCCAGCAATCAATTAATCTATTCGTTTATAGATCAGGTAGCATGAGTAGGGTATGATTAAAATGATGTAGGCCACGACCAACTACATAAAATCCAATTTACAGTCAAATAATTGTCTATGTAGTTTTATAAATAAATAATGACAATCAATAAGTAAAAAAGTTATCATATTATCAATTAATAATTTTATCACTTCATAAACCTTAAAGTTCCTATAGACAACCATACCTCATTATGTGCTTAATCTTACATCGAAGCCCGATGTATTCCCAGGTGATATCATATCTCAATACCTACTTCGGATCCAGACGTATCCCATTGTAATCCCAATTGATATCATATCTCAATTCCTGTTTTGTCTCATGTTGAATCGCATATTATACCCAAGTGATATCATCTCTCAATACCTACTTCGGTTCATACCGTAGCCTGATGTATTTACAAGTGTGGTTATATTTGAATGTCATTGGTACCATTCTTCAATACATGCATGAATGCCCCTATTACCATTCATACTTCACAAAATATAATGCTCATATTCTTATTCTTTAATTCATAATAGAATTCCCATGTTACTAATCATAATTTACACATTAGAATAACCATGACCACATTCTTAACATACATTATAACGACCATGTTACCATTCATAACACATAATAGAATGACCATGTTACCATTCAATATTTCACCATTCATTGACCATGTTACCATTTATAACTTCAAAATTTAATGACCATGTCACCATTTATCAAAACATAATTAATTCAAGAATTAACTATAAAATAAATTACTATTATAATTGAAAAATTAGTTAAACACAACATTTCTTTTATTTAACACAACAATGAACTAATCACATTAATAATAATAATTAATTGAAAAATTAATTATTCACATCAATTTCTCTAGTAAATTCACCAATAAACTAGTCACATCAATAAATTTAATTAGTTTAAAAATTAATTAATCACATAAAATATATTAATTTACTCAACAAGTAATTAATCACTTCAACTCCCCTGGTTAATTCAACAATTAACTATTCACATCAATAATATTAATTAATTCATCCATTAATTCAATAATTAATTAATCACTCAAATTCTATTAGTCAATCCTACAATTAACTAAACACAAAAATAAAATTACTAATTCAACAAATACTTTATCACATAAATCCCATTTATTAATTCCCCAATTAATTCAGAATGAAAATACCAATAATTAATTCATCAATTAATTAATCTAACTCATTAGATTACAATAACTCAATAATCCCCATTAAATAATTCATCAATTAATTAATCTGACTCATTTAACTCAATTATCACAATAATCTTAATAAATTAAATATCCAATTAATTAATTTAGCCCATTCAATTTCATTGACAAAACAATCCACATTAATTAGTTCTCCAACTAATTAATCTAACTCTTTCAATATCATTAACACAAAAATCCACATTAATTAATATTCCAATTAATGAATCTAAGTCATTCCTTTCCATTAACACAACAATCCCCATAAATCAATTCATCAATTAATTAATATAACACATTCAATGGAATTAACACAACAATACTCGTCAATTAGTTCATTAATTAATTAATCTATGTCACACAATAACATAATTTGCACAATCCCCATTATTTAATTCACCGATTAATAAATCACATCAGATCTATTAATAATTCCCAAAATTAAATAATAACAATCAACCCCCTTTAATTATATCACAAATTAATTGATCATGTTAATTGCAATAATTAATTCTCAATTTATTAATTGTATTTAATCCGTTCAATTAATTCCCTAATTAATTATCCATGTCAATTGCATTAATTAATTCCAAATCAATTAATCAAATTGAATCCCTTTAACTAATTCGACAATTAATTATCTATGTTAATTCCATTAATTAATTTACGATTAACTAATCACAATACTCAAATTAATTAATTCAGCAATTAATTAATCCCATCAATCCAATTATTTAAATAATTAATTAAATAATCACATTAATTCCATTAATTAACTTATCAATTAGTTAATTCCATTACATAATTCAATAATTAAATATTCACATTACTAACATTATTTAATTCCAAAATTATTTAATCGCAATAATCCCATTATTTATTTCAACAACTCAAAAATCACATTTCTTCCATTAATTAAATCATCTATTAGTTAATCTAATTATTTAATTAAATCATTAAATAATCACATTACATCCATTAATTAATTACATGTTTAATTAATCCCACTAATAAAATTGTTTAATTTAATTATTAAATAATCACATTTCTTATCTTAATTAATTTATAAATTAATTAATCCCTATATTTAATTTAACATATAAATAATCTCATTACCTTCATTAATTAATTCATAATTTAATTATTACAACTCAATCATATCAATAACCGAGAAATTAATTCCCCAATTAATTATTCCAACCCACACAATTCAATATCCCCAAATCCCATTCAATATTTCATAATTAATTTAAAAATTAATTATCTAATTCAATAATCCCAATTCCCTCATAATTAATTCCATAATTAATAATCCGTAATTTATATTCCAAATATACCCAATTAAAACATTTCCATTTTTTAATTAATTTACCAAATTAATTAATTAAATCCAGAATGCAGTTGGTAAAAATATAATAGAAATTATAAAATTATATACATATAATTTTAATTCGAGACTTTAAGATGTGAATTACAGGAAAAATACCTCAATAATGGTGAAATATTATCTCTAGTAGAAGAATATATAATTTGAATCAAAACAATCAAGAACGTGATGATGAACATAGTCTTGATCTGAAAACTAATTCCACAATCAAAAGAAAGAGAACGTCTAAATCTATTTCTATATCTAACAAGCCAAGATATAGATTCAATAAATCAAAGATCTCGATCAAAAAACAAAGAGGCTAACATCCCTTAAAGAAAGAGATAATAACGAGATAATAGGGGAAGTGAGACGAGAAATAAATAGTCAAGAAACCACTTACCTGAAGAGATACAGATGTGAGAAACGGGCTTCAAATCACAAATAATAGAGGTCAAGAGCATTAGGAATCCCTATAAGGGCCTCCAAAAAGGATATAATTTTATTTTGGTCGAGCTATAGTGGATTTCAAGTTAAAATCTGGGTTTTCATAAATTTAAAAGTAGAAATGGTGACTTTAGTTTTCACGTATATGTTTTTTTTATTCTGAGTTGCACTGTTAGTATAAACCATGTACCTTAACTATTCAATGTTAAACACTTAGGTGACACACTTAGTTTAACTGTTCAAAACCCAATTAATCATACTTCACACTTATTTTAACCTTTCAAAAACCATTAGCAACCCATTCAATAGTTTTCACACTTTTCTTCCCCCATGTGAAAACTATTCAATTGGTTCTAAACATTGTTTTAACCATGTGAAAAACATTTGAAAACCATGCAACCCCTTTCACAATTTATTTAACCAAGTGAAAACCATGCAAAAATCATGAAAAGCCTATTCTCTTACAATATTTTCCAATTTTTACCCAAACATACCCATGATAAGTCCCTAATGAGTTATACTTTATATAAGGCAAAAGAATACCACTAAACAAGAAAGGGAAATCTCATGAAATTTTCTAGATCATATAATTTCCCCAACTTATAACAGCACATCCTCGAGCTGCACTCCCAAGAATCCCTAAGATTCCGAGTCAAAATGATTGAGCCCTTGTTCCCTCTTATACTCGTCCCATTGAAATGTTACCTCTTGAACTGGTCCATGTTTTCACAATACACGAAAAATCAGCATGGTCTATCCCAACAACATTTTTTCACTATGATCTAACACATGCATCAAATATTCTTCAATGGAATCATCGGTCTCATGATAAACATCATCAACATACTTGAATTTTTTCCTCATTCCACATTGGTTCTCAGACTGGCTATAAAAAATTCCAGGAAAGCACATACATCCACCACCTCCAAGGCCCACCTAGCCTTTCCCTGTGAAATTTAATCATGGACTTTATCGGTTCCTCATTGGCATTCTAAGGCCACCATTTCTAGTCCATGGGTATATCTCAACAGAAGAACTACTGATATATTTATCCTCCCTAGGAGCATTGTTGTAATATCCTGACCTAGAAGCCACTATATCAGTTCTCCGAGCTGGTTCGCCACAAGGGCTCAAGCATGCCTCCTTATACTACAAAGGATGCCAACTTGCAGCGAGGGCCTAGGGTGTGATAGTGGGGATACTATGCCCTCATACTAGAGTAAGAAAACAGAGGAAATAACTAATTATCATACACAGAAGAAAGTAAACAGAGAGTGGAAGTAATAAACAAATGAAATAGAATAAGCTGTAGTAGTAAAATGCTATAAAATCCTGAACAACTATGCAATAAAATACAATACTGGTCACCCACCGGGCCGACCATACTGATACAAGTACAAAAATAACTGAAAGTAAAAGTACAGGGCTCTGCTACTAACTCTGAGCCAATCCACGTACCCAATTTCAAGACACTATCAAACTATAGCATCCCAATCAATAAAACCAATCGAGCACCTCTACTCGATCATGCAACACTAGGCCTCACCCCTATCCACCATGCAACTTGTGCTCAACCTGAAAATAATACATAAGGTCTACACATACACTGAGGTGCATGTACAGGGGTGAGAAATAATCTAAGTAGGCCACCCTGACAAGCAACCTATGCCTATGCTGCTAAAATTTTATGCAACAACAATGTGCTCAGTATAGCTAGAACACAACAAAAAAGAAGTAAACCAAATGTGCAACCACGGTCGAACTCATGGTATGTAATCCCAATCAACTAGGCAAGTGACACCATGGATGTCTATATCTATATACGTAAACATGTATAGTCTCATTCCTATACAAATATTCATAAATATGAATATTCATTATTAATTGATTCAATTAACAAACCCAACATCAGATGTCGATCCTTCAGGCCATAATCCCGATTTCCTCGGCATCCTATGCAACGATATTGAGTTTTATGTCGGGACACTCATGTCTTGTATCAAATAAGTCCATCTCTGGGTCTGTAATCCATCGACATGTACCTGCTTCGGCCAATGCCAGAGAAATTCTTCTGAACATGCTAAAAAAACAAGTAACCCTCTAGTTCAACCAATCAAACACAAGCTACCCTCTGGGCAGTACTCACAGTCTAACCCCTCTGGTTCAAATACAATAGAAGATATAACAAGAATTTCTAAGGAAGAACACTCTATCAATTCCCCTTATAGTCATCTATAATCAAAGAATCTCTGAAAAAGATCACATGTTCAAATCCCCTTATAGTCTAAAGCGGTTAAAGACTCTCTGAGAAAGCTCACACGGTCAATTACCCTTATAGTCTAGAGAGGATAAAGTACTGACTCTTTGAGGAAGCACTCATAGTCAATTCGACTAATAGTCTAAAGTGATTAAATACTCTCTAAGGAAGATCACACGGTCAATTCCCTATACAGCCTGAAGTGCTCAAAGACTCTCTGAGTAAGCTCACACAGTCAATTCCCATTATAGTCCACTACACCATGTTCTCAAGGCCTTGTGTATCTCAATGAGCATAACAATGAAATACGGCCAAAGTAAACCTCAATAACTACTTGGATAATAGTTTAAAACATATCAAAACATGGAAAATAAAACCACTTAATCCTAACAATACTAGGCATGGAAACAAGGCAGCTTAACCGGCAAGCTAGACCAAATGGTAAAAAATAAGAAACATGGGAAAACACATCCACGGTAAGGTAAATAACACTGTTTACAATCAAACCACCTCGACTCAGGCATACAAGGAATATTAGGCAACCAAACAAACAAGAAAGGCACCATGGGTTAGGCTTAGCAGGCACTAACTAGGAAGCACCTCTGGTAACCACTACAAAAACAACAAACCAATTCAGATATAAATAAATGACTGTTGGGGGCCTGAATGCCCAACCCTACAATACATCCAAAGACAAAAGGGATCACCAGTTTTACACGAGTTTTAGGTGAAAACTGATCACCATCTCTACCCAAACATGGCATAACAACTCAGGGTTGGTCAAAAAATGGCTACCCACTGGGTCCCTCAAGTCACACACTTAGGAGGCATCATACTCGAGATCCTCCATGTAAAAAGAAGCAAATACATCTTACAAAGGATCCTTAATGAATTGTACGGTAGGAATCCTACATAGGACCCTCAGAAGAATGACAACATAGGAATTACATAACATGGGTCCTATCAAAGAAAAAACCGGAGAGGGATCCTACAAGGAACTCCCATGTTCAGTACACAAGTAAAAGCATCCCTCAAGGAATCCTTAGAAGTATCCGGTCTCACTACCTCATAGTACATGAAAGGGAATTTTTCAAAAGGGGAAATTCCTCTAAAGCATAGGTTACAGGAGATAGCTCATAGATCATCTCTTATTAAAGGTCTCAACTAAGTTGGTTTGAACACCCAACCTATCATCCACGCCAAGTCTCACTCGTATGTGTCAACTGAACTTTATAATTTGAGGAAGAACCCATCCATTTAGATATATACCCCCTAAAACCCATTTATATGACCTATAAATGTCAAAATGATTCCACCATTGTTATCTACGTGAAAAAACACTCAGAAATGACTACTCACACACTCAATGCTGACTTTCAGGGCCCAAGATATCCCCAAATTACTATGTTGAAGTAGTACATGGATAGAACACATGGCCAGACCCATGGGGTCTACCTATGTAATAGTACATGGTGTGTACTTTACTGTACACTACATGAACTGTTCAAAAAAAGTAACACCATGTGCATTTTCACCAAAACACATGCCCATGTACCGCTACACGGCATCTACATTACTGTACACGGCGTGTATTCGTTAAAACCCACTATTCTGTGTCCTATTCCACAAAACCAGTCACACGGCCTCCCACTACATGACGTGTACTCAAAGTACACATAGTGTACTTAATAAAACTTCATCTTCCTCGAACAGGAAGAAAACAGGGCGTGTACCCCTAGAACACACGCCGTGTATTCTGGGTTTTCCGATGGGAAATCCCATATAACATCCAAAACGACCGTTTTCGCCCATAAAACAACTGATCGAGCCACATGGGCTTACAAGAAATCATTATAAGGATTTAAAAACATAAAACAACATGTTTTATGGGTTTCTGTGGTGAAAACATAAACATCCATACCTTCGGGCAGAAACCGCCAAAGCTTTGGTTGATTTCACGACTCCGGGTTGTCGCACGCTGACTGAGCGTGTCAAGAGCTTCGGATCGGGTCCCCTCTTGCCTCCCAAAACACTATATTTCACAAAATGAATTTTCTCCCATAGGTCAAAGCTATGGAGGAGGCATAGGATATGTTCACAAGGAGGAGGAGGAATGAAGAGGAGGAAAAGAAAAGAAAATGAAAAGAAGAAAAAGGGGCTCTGGCTGGCCTCAAAGCCCTACATGTGTTTATGCCTTACCTAGGCTAAACTCCCCATTCCGAACTCAAAGGCACAGATAGAATTTCAATCCGAAATTCCATTTAAAAGTTATTTCTAAATGAACATACATGAATAATTTAATATTTAATATAATAATATTAAATATTAAATATTTCTCTAAAATTCGAACAACTCAGATTCCCACCAAAATCCTGTCCTAGGGTAAACTATCTATTCCGAGACCAACAGAGTTGTCAGAAAAATTATCTGATAGCAGCTGGTAAGGGAAATTGATCATTTTACCCCTCACGAGCATCCAACAGCAAAAATTCAAATTTCTGCTCAAAACTATAGTCCAAAAAAACACGGGTTCTTACAAACTTCCCACCATAAACCTTCTCGTCGCCGAGAAGCCTAGTGGAAGGAGCAGTAGTCAAGCTCCCAACCTGAGCATCTGTACAACCAAGCTATCTGGACCATAGAATGACCTTCCTTACAGTGTTAATATCCACCATTAATATAGAAGATATTCAACTATGACCAAACTAGTACTCCCCATCATAAGAATACACTAGTCGTCATCTTAAAAGAAAACTCTAAGCTCAAAAGCTCCTATAAAACACCTCAGTTTAACATAAAAAAGGAAAACCACCCTCAAAGGGCCAATGGTACACTCCCCACCATATGGCTTTCCTTACACCACTCTGAGAGCACAAACAGAACAGGTTCTATCCTCAATAGGGATAAAACTTAAGAAAGAAAAAAGAAGATCATTATTGGGTCAAATCTCTCTCAGCATACTCAAGAAGAATCAAGATATTGCAAGACCATATCTTACAAGAGTACACTAATATTTCACCGAAGGTGTGTCTAGCTCCCTCCGAGCCACACTAACATCCTGCCAAAACCCGACAAGGATTCCAGCACGGGTCAACCATTTCATAGTAATCCAAAATTTTATAATGTCACCTCTTCAATATAAGGACTTTCAAAAAAACATCCGGGATATGAGTCCATAGAAAGTCTTGAAACATCGGTCCTCAGCTCGCACCCAACCACTCACAGATTTAGATTAAAATGATGCCACCGACAATAGAAACATCATAAACACTAGTCGACCAGGCTAGGCACCCGAACATGCATGCTCGTCGAAACCAGTCGCGAAAAAAATGTTAGCGCCAAAAGGCATTGGAAAATGTTGGCCAACCTTCCACACATAGTTTTCCTTAGAACAAAATAGAAATCGACCTATAAGGGTACTTGTGAAAACCAAGGGTATCTAGGCCTTCCACCTAGACCTATTGAAAAGGCCTCACAACTGGGTCGCAATGTCTAACCACTTAGCCCAACAAATCCAAAACCTCTTAGAATACAATAAATATCATAAATACCAATGATATTTAAAACCAAAACACAGCCTACAAGGGCCCTGATCCTCTCCGAGATTCCTCAGAAGGAACGACTCCTTGGAGGTCACAAAAAAATAGAAGAGACTAGCTGAACTAACACTTATCGGGTATCTACATACAGAAATACCACAAGGAGGTATAGTTCACAAAAAAATCCTTGGTATCCATAGACATTGTTCTCAACGATTAGACTAGATAACAACAGACCCAAGAAACAAGACCCAATAAGGGTTGAACACAAAGGTATCACATGCCATATCGGCCAACTAGGGACACTGTAACACCTATGCACAAGGACTGAGTCATCATCCTCCCACAAAATCCTCAACTTAGATCCCCATAACTAGTCATCTAAGTAAAAATTATGTGTAAGATGACTCAAAGGTCATAGTCATCTGTAAAAACACGCAATTGCAGGCCTATATGCTGGGAATCCGATGTGCCTAGTATGATGCATGAGACGCCTCTTTCCTTTTCTGAACAAGAGTACAAATCCATACCTAGAATATAATCAATGTCCAAGAGCCAAATATCCATAGTAAATCGAAACACCACACCTCAAGTGCGTCACTCAAGGTGAAAATCAAATACAACTATAACATCGCAAAATTAGAACAACAATCCCAAACCCTGGAAACCAGGACTTCGTACAGGAACAATTGTTCTCGATGCACCAGCCCGATATCCATCACAGGTTCCAACACATTCATAACACTCTTTTCTACCATATCCCAAATAGTAAAGACAAAGAAAGAAAAATCCTTTGATACCACTTTGTAACGTCTCGACCCAGAAGCCACTAAACTAGTGCTCCGAACCAGTTCGTCGCACGGCCTCAGGCATGCCTCCCTGCACGCTAGAGGCTGCCGACTAGTAGCGAGGGCCTATGATGTGATAGTGGGGAGACTATTCCCTCATACCATAGTAAGAAAATAGTTGAAATAAATAAGTATCATACACATCGAAAAGTAAATAGAGTGTGTAATCAATAAACAACTGAAATAGAACAAGATGTAATAGTAAAATGATGTAAAATCCCCAACGTCTATCCAGTAAAATACAACACTGGTCACCCATCGGGCCGACCATACAGATAAAAGTACAAAAAAATGAAAGTAAAAGTAAAGGGATCTACTATTAATTTCGAGCCAATCCACGTACCTGATCTCTAGACACTATCAAACTGCAGCAGCCCGATCAGTAGAACCACTCGAGCAGCTCCGCTCAATCATGCAACACTGGGCCTCAGCCCTATCCACCATGCAACTCGTGCTCAACATAAAAAGCAGACATAAGGTCTACACGTACACCGAGGTGCACATGTAGGGGTGAGAAATAATCTCAGCAGGGCACCCTGATAAGAAACCTATAATTGTGTTGCTAAAAGTGTATGCAACAACAATGTTCTCAGCATTACTAGAACACAGCAAAAAAGAAGTAAACCAAATGTGCAACCACAATCGAACTCAGGGTATGTAATACCTATCAACTAGGCAAGTGCCAGCATGGATATCAATATATATATACTTACACATGTATAATCCCATACCTATACACATATACATAAATATGAATATACATGATTAAGTGATTAAATTAAGAAAAACAACATCAGTAGTCGATCCTTGGGACCATAATCCCGATCTTCTGGTCATATTGTGCATGGGCATTGAGTTTTAAGTCAAGCAACTCAAGCCGTGTATCAAATAAGTCAATATCTTTCTCTATAATCCCATCGACAAGTATATGCTTCAGCCAACGCTGGAGATATGATTCTGAACAAGCTAAACAAAAACAAGTAACCCTCTAGTTCAACCAATCAAATACAAGCAACCCTCTGGGCAGTACACACAGTCTAACAGCTCTGGTTTAAATATAATAGAAGATATAACAAAGCTCTCGGAGGAAGAACTCTCATTCAATTCATCTTCTATTCATGTGTAATGAAATACTGTATGAGGAATCTCACACAGAAAAATCCACTTATAGTTTAAAGAAGTTAAAGACTCTCTGAGGAATCTCACATGGTCAATTTCCCTTATAGTCTAAAGTGGTTAAAGTACAGACTCTCTGAGGAAGCACTCATAGTCAATTCCCCTTATAGTCTAAAGTGATTAAATACACTCTAAGAAAGATCACACGGTAAATTCCCCTTATAGCATGAAGTGCTCAAAGACTCTCTAAGGCTGCTCACATGGCCAATTCCCCTTATAGTTTACTACACCAGGTTCTCATAGCCCTGTGTAAGTGAAAAAGCATAGAAATGAAATACAACCAAAGTTAACCTCAAGAAATACATGGATAATATTCTATTTCTTATCACAACATATCATGTAAAATCACTCCATCTTAATAATACTAGGCATGGAAATAAGGCATCCTAACTGTCAAGCTAGACCAAATGGTCAAAATCAGGCAACATGGGAAAACACATCCACAAAAAGGTAAATAACCCTATTTACAATCAAACCTCTTATACTCAGGAACATAAGGAATATTAAGCAACCAAATAGACATGAAAGGTGCTCTGCTTTATGCTCAACAACCACCAACTAGGAAGCACCTCTTGTAACAACTACAGTATCAGCAAACCAAGTCAGATATAAACAAACGAGTGTGGGTGGCCTGAATGGCCAACCCAACAATACATCCAAAGCCCAAACGGATCACCAGTTTGGCACAGGTTCTAGGTGACACCCGATCACCATCTCTACCCAAACCTAGAATAACAACTCAGGATCGGTCAAAAAATGGGTACCCCCTAGGTCTCTCAAGTCAAACACTGAGGAGGCATCATACTCGGTATCCTTCAGGTAAACACGAGAAAAGGCATACTACACAAGATTATTAACGAAGAGTAAGGTAGGAATTCTATACGGGAACCTCAAAGGAAGGACAAAATAGGCATTCCAACACCTGATGTCCTATCAAAGGAAAAATAGGACAGGGATCCTACTGGGAACTCCCAAGGTCATTACACAGGTAAAGGCATCCCTCAGGGGATCCTTAGAAGTATCTGGTCTCACATACTAATAGGCAAAAAAGGGAACATCTCATAAGTGGAACTTCCTCTAATGCATAGTTTACGAGAGATAGCTCATAGTTCATCTCTTATTAAAGGTTTCAACTTAGTTGGACCGAACACTAAACTTATCATCCACGCCATGTCTAACTCTTAGGTGTCAACTAAACTTGATAAATGGAGGAATAACCCCTCTATTTAGAAATATACCCCCCCAAAAACCATTTTTATGACCTATAAATGTCAAAAATATTCCCCCATTGCGATCTATGTGAAAACATGACCAAAAACGACTACTCACATGCCCAATTCTGACTTCCAGGGCCCAAGATATCATCAAATTACTAATTTAATGTAGTATATGACCCGAACACTTTGCCAGACCCACGCCATGTAATTTACTGTACATAGATTTTACTATCCATAAAAAGTTACACCGTGTGCGTTTTCACCCGAACACATGCCCATGTACGACTACACGGCATGTACATTACTGTACACGGCATGTACTCCTTAAAAACCACTATTCTGTGTTCTATTCCACAGGGCCAGTCACACGGCCACCCACTACACGGCAAGTACTCAAAGTACATGGAGTGTAAGTATGAAAACTTCATCTTCCCCAAATGGGAAGAACACATGACGTGTACCCTTGGAACACACACCGTGTATTCTGGGTTTTCCGACAGGAAATCCCTTATAAAGCATGAAACGTCTCTTTTCACCCTCGAAACAATAGATAGAGCCCCATGGGCTTACAAAAAAGAAATATAAGGATTTAAAAACATAACACAACATGTTTTAAGGGGATCTGTGGTGAAAACATAAACAGCCCTACCTTCGGGCGGAAACCACCGATGATTCGGTTGATTTTACGGCTTCCGGTTGTCAGACACCGACTGAGCGTGTGGAGAGCTTCGAATCGGTACCCATCTTGCCTCCCAACTCTATCTCTTCCTTAAAATACAATTTATCCCATAGGTCACATCCAATGAGGTGGCATATGAGATGTGCACAAGGATGAGGAAAAAAGAGAAGGAGGAAAAGAAAAGAAAATGAAAAGAAGAAAAAGGGGAATGAGCCAGCCCCGACGCCCGACATGAGTTTATTCCTTCCTTAGCTTAAACAACCCATTCTGTACTCAACAAAATAGACATAATTTCAATTTCATTTTCCGTTTAAAAGTTATTCCAAATAGAACCTACCCGAATAATTTAATATCTAATTTAATAATATTAAATATTAAATATTCTTCTAAAATTTGAACTGCATAGATTTCCACCGAACTCCAATATTAGGGTAACAATATATTATAAGACCAACAGAGTTGTCAGAAAAATTATCCAAGATCAGCTGGTAGGGGAAAATGACCATTTTACCCCTCATGAGCATCCAACAACAAAAACTCAAATTTCTGCTCAAAACTGTTGTCCGAAAAAACACGGAATATTACAATCGTTAACCTCAATTGTTAAGTAACTAAACAACCAGAGTATTCTTCTACCTCCATTCTATATTGAAAACCTCATCCATAAATTATTTATGGTGTAACTTCCACCATTCAACTCCACATATACTACTTTATAATTGGAACCTCTAAATGGACCCATATCCTTTCAAAACACATTCAAATTTCTAGGCATAAATCCAAATATTTCTCAGTATACCAAAGATGATGTCAATGAAGGGGACATGATCATCAAAATTTAAATGTACTCTAATAATTACTCAATGAATACCACCAATCTTCCTCCATTACTAATGTTAAATTTTACTATGAAAACAACTTAACTTGTTAAAAGTCTTACGTTTCCCTTCCTACAAATATCTCACCACACTAATACAAAACTATATGGTCCCTCACATAACTTATAATTATGTTCCAAAATTGGGGAATTCTCATTACCCTGACTATCCAAAACATGGTCCAAATAAACAAAAAGGAGATTCCTAATTCGAAAATTAATACAGTTAACAAGAGGGTTTAAAAAACAATAAAATTTCATTCCCCCTTTTTTTGACCACACTGTCAAAACCATGACACTATCTCCACCCTTAACCATCATACATCTATGTCCTGGTTAACTTGGGTAAACACATTATAATTATTCAACTTCTATCATTTATAAATCCATTTATTCTTATCTCCCATCATTTTATAATATTTCTAAATTATATATAAAGCATACTTTTAAATACAATTTCACAGGAAGGGAAAAATACTTCATGTCCCACAACTTTCCCAAACCCCATTATCAAATTTATTCCTAAAATGATGTGTGTCACAAAATAATCTTGAGTGCCTAGTTTGATTCCTAAACAGTCAAATATCCTGCCATATTGGGCCACGAGTCAATTCATATAAAATATCAGATACAATAGTCACATGACACCACAAGTGTGTCACCAAGACGAAAAAATGTTCAACTATATCGGTAAACAATAATAACAACAATCCAACACTGGGAACTTGGGTTCTCTCCCATATATGGGTTAGTTACTCCCATGTTTGAGCTCTGAACCAAGACCTAATTATTCCTAGTCTTATGTATACCTTTCAAAATAGTAAGAAAAAATAAAAAAGAAATGAAAACGGGGCTCTGATACCACAATGTAACTTCTCATCCATGTTTCCACACAATGGTTCCAAAATCAAGTTTGTCACATGACCTCAAGTGCACCTCCTAATATGCTATTGGATTCTGACTAGAAGCAAGGGTCTATTATAGATCATGTGGAGAATATATCCTCCATTGTTCCTTAGATTAATACATTAGGGGGAATAAATAAGTATAATCATCTAATTAACCCAAAAATACCAAAATCTCATGATAACTGAATCATGAATAACAATATAAAAACTGAACTATAGATATGTATAATGACCCCAGACTGATGTACATAGAGATTAAATAATTTTATAAAATACCTAATACAAGACACAAACAGATTCCCAATGATTGTATTAGTTTAGTTCGTTTGGAAACTCGGAACACATTCTTCTAATTGCCAAATTATCTTTAATATCCCACATAAAGATCTTTCCCTTTAGTTTTCCTTCAAAAAAACATTCATTATATCATGCAGAAAGTAAAACATATGAAAAGGGTAATATTAGATTCTCATTAAGGTTAAACAAGGAAAATATCAAATAAAACTTGAACATAATAATTTAAAAACACGAACATAACTTTTGAAAATTATACCAAGTAAAACATACATCAAAATATTGAGTCATGAAATAAATTTCAGCAGTTCAATAAAGACTAAATAATAAAGGAAACATAATCCTTGATAAAAAATTCGAGTAAGTCATGGAATTGTAGAAAACACATAAGCATAGAAAATAATTTTATATTACTGAAAGATCATTTCCAAGACTGTCATTGCAGAAAAATTCCTTTACTAAACCGAGTTCACTCCTTGTTCTAGCCATATATTCCTGAATCAGGTTTACATATTATTCTAGCCCTATATTACTGAACAGAGATCATTTCCCATTCTGGACCAATCTATCTCATGATATATAAATCTTTAACCACTTCATTAGAAGGATATATTGTCCCCATCCATATCATAATGAAGACGTTAATACAAGTTAAACAAAAATATAAATCATAATCAACGCATAACCCAAGGAATAAAATGGGTTTCTTAAACATAATTTCATCATAATATTATCCATGTAAAAAAATAGATTTAAAAAATATCATTCCATTATAAACATAATAAAACCATAGGAATAATAGGGATAGTATACTTGAAACATAACCCTATTAAATAATTCCATTGTAGATGGAAAATTAATTTGACAGAACACTTGATATTATTTCATGAGGAAAATATCTTTTCTTCTATAAAAACATTTTCATTTCACAAAATACATAAAATTAAAATTAAATTAATTTATTGGAAAAAAACCTTTAACTATTATAAGTGAATATTCATGGAAATAATTCATTATGAAAGCATAAAAATCGATTCATCCCATGTAAGTTAAAAAACATGTTTCTCATTCTTTTTTCGGAACAGTCAAAAAGTACATCATTTGGAAAATGAAAGAAATATTCCTTTTAAAACCATAAATAAAATTGTAAAAATGGTTAAATAATGAAATTAAACATCCATATAAGAATATTAAAAAAATTTATGAAAACATTTTCATAATACATGAACATGGATGATAAATAGTCTCGTAAATACTTACAGATAAACAATCTCAAAAAATAATGACATTGTGAAATTATCCCTTACCAATTTAAAATTAGTCAAACTATATGCCACATAAAATAAATAAAATTATATAAATATTTAAATATCATAACCATAATAATAAGAATCATAAAAACATTAATGGATAAAATAAAAACCACACAGAATAAATATGTGGTGTATTAGGCATTTGTCCCACAACAATATAAGTGATACAAAATAATCCCTCACCTTAAGTCTGGGTTCCTTCGTACATGTCCAAACCTCTTGTATACGAATTTAAATAAAGTTATTCACTTATTATATTGTCACATTTACTTTTTATAACAACATAAGTGATCATACTATTACCTATTTGTTAATAACATTATTACTCATACATCAGGTATTAACTTCTTTGTTTTCTTATGCATGTTTCATCGAATTAGTTCTTCTTCCTATTATTAGATTATAGATATATATTTCATATAATTATATTTATATACTATATATCATATTTTTTTTATTCAATACATTTATATATTCATGCTTTAATGTATATCATGTAGAATTAATCACATCGCTCAATGAAGATAGTAGGTCGTATGTACGCACTAGTGACAATATCATTCCCATAATTGTGGAATGGAATTAAATCAGATAGTTTATATAAAATTTTATAATCAATATAATGTTATAATAATCATATATAGTCATTATTTCCATCATTATACCCATCCAAGTAAGGTGGCGATAGAAAAAATATTACACCACATCGTGGAGACAGTAAGTTGTACGTACACACGTGTGGTGACTTAATTTTTAGTAGGATTGATATATGGTGGAATATGATTATTCCATAATAATAGTAACATAACAGTATATAAGTGAAACTATGTTTACTACTTTATAAATGAATCAAATCATTAATTTTATGTATATGAATAAAGAAGTTTGGAAGAATTGATAGATGGGATTACCTCGTCTTCTATGTGCTCCCTCTAGATCACCACTTAAAGCACTATAGTTGGTCTTTTGAGAAAAAAAACACCTATATAATGTGAATAGGTAATTTTATAAAGGAAATGGGAGGTTGATGGATGAGATTTAAGGCTTAATGTGAACTGAAGAGGTGAGGGAGGAGGTTCCCTTTTATAATTGAGTTGAGGGGCACTTTTGGAAACTTGAAATATATTGATTTATAATAAACTAAAACCTCATTAAAAACATAAAAAATGTCTTTATTTATATTATAAGATGATATGAGGTTGTAAACTCATAAACCAATAAATTTAAGACAAGTTTTTATTTCATTTTAAACCTTATCATTTTGTTTTACCCAAAATTATCCTATTTTAAATTTAAATAAGGTAACAAATTATTCTATATTAAAATACTCTAATTATTACTTATATATGTTCAATTTTACCTAAAATGAAATATATAGAACTTTTAGAATAAAATTTAATTTTTTATAAATGTTAAACTATTTTATGTTTTTAAAATAATTTAATAAATATTGTTTTGACAAAATATCAATAGTGACAAATTTGACACTATTTATTTAATGAATTTTTAAATATATCACGATAAGGTGTTATCCTTGAAAAAATATTTTATTATATCTATAAGGGCTAAACGGGAATCTTTAGTTTTTTGGATATATTAATTATCCCAAATTTTATTTATTTTAGTATTTTTATTAACATTAATATGATATTTCTATTAATCAAATAATTACTACATCAGTTTTGTATAATTTTTTAATATACATATTTATTGGGTATAATTTCAAAATAAAATACTATGATGAAGATAAATCTTCTATATTTTTTTATAATACTTATAGTGAAATATATCTCCTAGAAAATCCTTCTTTAAAAAATGTTATTTGTATTAAACTATAATGTGCAACTTTAAAATCACTTTAAATAAAATATTATATGTGTCATAATATTTTCCATATGAATCCAAATAGACAATAACTCAGACCTTGGATGATTATTATAGTAATATAATCGAAAAATAAGATTTTTTAAAGTGTTTTGTACTTTTAATAGTTACAATCACTTTAATAAAAAAAATATTTTATTGATTTGCACCAATTAAATAATTTATTCATCATCAATATATAAGCCATTAATGTAATTATTTATTTCTTAAAAAATAATAATAAATTACCATGAAAAATAAAAATAGATTAGGTTTCAAATTAGTATTTAAAATATAATTTATCTTCTCTATAACAATAAATTAAAAATGGTTTACCTATTAAAAATTGAGTGATATATATATTAAACTTTTCTCTAAATAAAAAAAATTAAATATCCTAATCTCATCTAAGTGGATTCCAATGGATACCATTTTGAAAAAAGTATGATTTAGGTTTAAACATACTCGACCAATGATATTAACACAAGTTTTATGGTAATTTTATATTATTACTTTTACCCTTAATTACCTGATTTACCTTTTTATAATATTATTAAAAATTACCAAATTTACTATTCATAATGACCCAAAAATAAAATAAAGATATTTACATAATTTGGAACTTATTATTATAAATATGGAATCCATTTTCAAATTACAAAACATAGACATTACAGTAATTAATTTAAAATTTTGTTTGATATCGGAATGAGAGAAAGTTTTTTAAAAGTTAAAACATTGCAAAAGATTGAAATGTTTTTACATATGAATTCAATGTAAAATTAATGCTAATGAACTGGATTATATTAAATGATAAAAATAAATTCTATTATATATTAAAATAATTCAATAATATAATTTATCCATATAAATTATTTTGATGAAAAAAGTTGTTTTCATTTAGAAGTTAATATAATTATATTATTCATCAAAAAATAAAACATATCAGAAAAATACCAAAAGTTTATCCAATGTGAATTTTTATATCCCAATTCAAAAGAATAATTTTTTTAAAAAAAATATAATATATAAAAGTGTAAAATTTATATTTAAAATAGGTGAACCATCAAAAGGTGATAGACCTTCATTTTTTAAAAAATACTTCTTTTCTAAGAAAAATTGAATTTGTTCTTATATCATGTCTAGAAAACATATAAGATAAATTTTAAACGTTATATTGAGTATATTACATATCTATTACATTAATAAAATCCTTCAAGAGTGATTTTATTATTTTATAAACTCAATTATTTTCATTAAATATTTTTTCAGAAGAAAGTTAATATTGATCATACCCGCTATTATAATGACTATGTCATAAAGATACATTATAATATTTAGTTGTGCACTTAAACTATTCCTACCATGTAATGAATTCTATTAAAAGAACATGAAAATATGTATATCACAAGCCATGAATAGTGTTTAGTATACCCCAAGCCAAGACGGTGTTGCATGTAGTGCAAGATTGTCTTGGTGTATTGTAATACATAAGACATAGAAGAAATTAAAAAATACATATCTCATAAAAATCTTAGTGTGTTAAAATATGTCAATATAAGTACAATAGAAGTCTCAATGTGAAAACTCTAAAATATATAAATTCACTGAGAACCCCACCATGTGGGTCCTGATGCCATGTTTTGTTTTTTCATCATTGATCATTACAATCATATATATAACAAATAAAATTTGTTATATTTCTATCCTAAAAATATATAATCTATTCAGGTACTGATCAGGAATCCTGAGTAGGTTGTGAGTACATCATAGATGGCCCCCTCCAATGGAATCTAAAATAATTTCCACTTAAATAATTGTGTATGCAGTTGTATAAAAAAATATTACAGTGCATAAGTAATTGGTTATCATATTATAAATTAATCTTTATTTAACAACATAAACCTCTATGTTCCTATAGAAACTCATACCTCAATCACTTGTTTAGTTAATGTTGGAGCCCAAAGTATTCCCAACTGATATCATATCTCAATACCTTATTTGTCTCATGCCAGTGCCTGAAATATTCTTATGTGATATCATATCTCAACACCTTCTTCTGATCATGTCAGAGCCCGAAGTATTCCAAGGAGATACAATATTTCAACACCTACTTCGGATCGTGCTGGAGCCTAAGTTATTCACAAGTGAGGTCATATCTCTGAATTTATTGTTATGATTCTTTAATCCGGACTTGAATGCCCATGTAACCCTTTATACTTAACATAATTAAATGTTTATGTTCTCATTTTTTAATTCATACATGAATTCCCATGTTACAATTAAAACATTACACATTCGAATAACCATTTTCCCATTCATATCACACATTATAATGATCTTGATTCCATTCTTAAAATACAATAGAATGACCATGTTACCATTACTCATTTTACAACTGATTTTCCATCTTATAATTCATAACATCACCATTGGATAACCATGTTACCATTTACCGACACATAATTAATTCAATAATTAATAATGCACACAATTTCTATTAAGAATTCAATTATTAGTTTTAAAAGAACATTTCCATTAGCTAAATCAACAATTTACTAAACACATTAATAACATTTCGTAATTCAAAAATTAACTAATCATGTCCATTTTCTAGTTAATTCAATAATTGAAAAATCACATCAATAATATTAATTATTTCAACATCTAATTAATCACATAAAAACATTAATTAATTCAAAAAATAATTAATCAAATTAATTCTAATGGTTAATTCAACAATTAACTATTCACATGAATAGTATTAATTAAATAATTAATTAATTAATCAAATCAAATACGATAATTAATTCAAAAATTAATTAATCACTTAAATTGTTTGATTCAATCCAACAATTAACAAAACACATCAGGGACATTACTAATTCAACAATTAATTTATCGCATCAATCGCCATAATTCTTTTTCTAATTAATTGAGCACATAAATCCCATTAATTAAATCACCTATTAATTAATCTAACTCATTTAATTACATTAATACAACTATCCCCATTACTAAATTCATCAATTAATTAATCTTACTTAGTCAATAACATTAACATAATAAAACCATTTTATTAATTCACTAATTTATTAATTTAACTCATTAAATTAAATTAACACAATAATCCCCATTAATTAATTAACAAATTAATTAATCTAACATGTTCTTTTACATTATCACAAAAATCCACATAACTTAATTCTTCAATTAATTAATCTAACTTATTCCATTCAAATAAAAAAAACATGTTAATTAATTCATCAATTAATTAATCTGTGTCGTCAAATTACATCAATGTAACAATAACCATTAATTAATTCACCAATTAATTTCTCAAACTTAATCCATTAATTAATCCCATGATTAATTAATCACATTAAATACCCTTCAATTAATTCACCCATTATTGGTTCACGTTAATTTAATTAATTAATTCATAATAAATTAATTGTATTCAATTTCTTCAATTAATTTTCCAATTAATTGTCCATATCAATTACAATAAATTGTTCAAAATTAAATAATCATATTCAATCCAATAAATTCATTTTACAATTAATTTTCCATACTTATTCCATTAATTAATTCAAAATTAACATATCACATTAATTATATTAATTAATTAATCAATCATTTAATCCCATTAATCCCATTATATAATTCAAAAAATAAATAATCAAATTTCAACCATTAACTATTTTATAAATTAATTAATCTTGTTATTTAATTCAATAATTAAATAAGCACATTAATTTAATTAATTAATTTCAAAATTAATTAATCCCATTAATAACATTATTTAATTTAATGTTATATAATCACATTTCCCATGTTAATTAATTTTCATGACCCCCTCCCCACATGTTGTATCCATCCTAGGTGGGCAATCAGAGATGAGAGATAGTGACCGTGAGTCCTGCCTTCAGTAGACCTTGGGTTCATGACTACCACCAAAGGTATGGTAACCACACAGATTAGAGGCATTTCCCTCTAAGGGAACACAAGTGAAAGATAACGATAAGACAAACACCAACTATCTCTTAGTTAGAATACAATACAAATTAAATCTAATGTATACATATGTAATGTCATGACCGAGCTAAAAAACTGAAATGAAAAACTACATGTACCAAAAGAAAGTAAAACGACAGTGACCATTAACCCCAAACTGCTCCTGCAAAACCCCAAGCTAGTAGTAACAATCCAGATCTACAACCTAATCCAACTGAACTGAAAAACAGTTTATATAAACATAGGGTGAGTATGAAATATACTTAGTAGGATCCTCCTCGTATCCTCTCATGAAAAATATAGGAAATAATTATAAAGAAAAGTGAACAAAAAATGAAACTAACTCATCACCTAAAGAGGTATGCTATGTTCATAGCCTCTGCATTTCTACTCTCACCAAATATTTCATACAAGAGCATATAATAAAGAACATCAAGGGTACCCCTCTACCACTTCCCAACTAGTTTTCATGTTTTCCCCAACATCATACGTCCTGAGCATCTCTTTAAAAGGCTACCCCAAAGACACTTCTGTGAAGCACCACTACATGCACCCCGTGAAACCCCCCACCACATCAATGTAACCAAAAGTGACTAGGTAGTTTCTGAGAGCCACCATAGCTCGCATAACATTATTCATTCATAGTGTATTATACCGCAATCCATTACAACCCAAACATTGAATAAGGATCCCCAAGCCATCATTCCAATGCACATTATGCCTATAGTAGTCCATAGAAAACTATATCCAGAATATATGTGTGTGAAATAACAAAAAACCATTACATACCTCTACATACATATATAGGTAAAACTAACCATCTTTCCTACCAGTACAAGTAATTACCAAGATAAGAGATTGGGGCCAAAGGGGCTAGTCAGTCATCCATCCTCTCATTAGGATATTGTAGAAAAACCCCACCATGACTTAGAAACATGAGGGTGTCGGTCACCCTAACCGACATGGTGGATTAGTGTATAGAAACACATAAAAGACAAGATATAACAAATCTCAAGACCACACTATAGAAACAACCTAGTCTCAGGATCAATCACAGGTACTGTCACACAGACTCCCATCGTCCATTATTAAGACTAGATATTCTAAAATCACACTACCATTTAAAGAGCCACATTAAATTAATTCATACATTTTTATCAGTTTTACTTGATGTTAACTAATTATTTAACCACTGATTAACCATTATCAATTCCATATTACATTTAATAATCATTCCCTTAAAAAACCATTCACTCTAGTAATAACCAAACAGAATCCACTATTTCATAGAAATACAACCCCATCATTGAATCCCAGCTATATCCAACCCCATGGGTTAAGCATATATTCATTTATTAACAACATAATAACTTTCCATAATTCTAGGTATTCTAAGAAAAGATTCTATGCTACCAAACACAAGGGTCTCAACACAGTGAGTAGAGGAACTACACATCGATTATTTTCCACCTATAACAGGAGTGTATACCCATCCATGTTCAAGAAACTAAACACAGAAAACATGTTGCATACCTCCATGAATCTTCACCTCTCTTAGAAGGAGTGTAAACAAAACCAATTTCCACAAGTAATGGGGAATATAAAATAGATAAAAGAAAAATAGGTTCAAAAAGAATCCAACATTAATATTAATGGGAAATCCCAACTTCAAACCATTCCATTATCTCTATTGTCCTCCTTGAGACCCATATGCACAAACTGATGTATCTCACCACTCTAGGTATCAACTACTTCAAGAACAATCGGGCCTCCAAACCCCACATATAAAAATATCCCTCTAGGATTAGCCATCCGAGGCTCACATCATATCACAAGCAGTAAGAAACAAACAAACATAGAAACTGGGATCTTGGACCTAAACAAGGCATCCAACAATCCCACACAATGATCTTCGATGGACCTAGATTGCAAGGCACATGGACTTTAACACAAGAAGAAAAATCTACCACTAAAAAAGCATTATATTTTTATTCATATGACCAGTTCATAACTAATTTAGTCAAACATGCATATTTTTATCAGTTTCATTATAATCAAATTAAAAAAACTACCAGATTCATTAACATTCCTCTTTAAAAATTTAACCAATTAATTATCAATTAATTCCAAATTTACATTATTTAACAATTTACATCAAGAAAATAATTCTAAATAAATCAAGGCATATATATCACAATATATATAAAATCAAGAGGTAAACTGTAGTCACAACATAAAGCAACAACATCACTTTGCGATTGTTTCCAATTCTTTAATCCAGCTCAAATATTTACTATGTCAATTTCATGATGATCCAAAGAGATAAATTATGATAACTCTAACATTGAGCGTAAATAAATATAAAAGAAATGAATCCCCTAACTAAAACAATTTTTGATGTTCTTTATAGAAGAATGACCAACACAACGAATCATGATCACCTATCCGGCAATGACTATATCATCCTAAGGATGCCACGACATCACTATGTCATCCAATAACTGAGAAAGATACATAATAAACGTGGAGATCATATTCAATCACATGAAAATGAGAAATGGGAGGAAATATATTGAGTAGCCAAGAAGAAAGGAGGAAAAACATACCTTATATCGATGACAGATCGACACTTCCTGGTTGAACAACAATAGGGGGTGTGCATGCAACAGGAAAAACTCTTATGGGGAACATAATCCCAGGATTATAGTTCTGTCGCATGAATCCTATCGGAGGATGAATTCGTTTCATCCCATACCGCGGAAAAGAAAGTAGAATAGAAGAAGATATATCGGCCTTTGGAAAACCTAAATAAATTAGTGGTTTAGATACGATTTCTATTTTCCATTAAAGGAGGATCTGGTAAAGATTACTTGTTTTGATCTAGTAAATGCATGTGGACCCTTAAGAAAAATTAAATAGGAGTTATAGGCTTTGAATATGTCTTAAATACCTCAAAACAAGGCTTTTGATGTGTTTTACATGAAATATAACGTTAAAGGGGTGAAACTGTATGAAGCTATAATCATTGTTCAACCGATATATCATAAAAACACTATTCAACCTACCATTGGAGGACTCACTGGTCCTAGAAACATTTTTCAACCTACCAGTCTTGGAAACACTGTTCAACCTAACATTTGATGACTCGCCAATATTAGAAACACTATTCAACCGACTGATCTTGGAAACACAATTCAACCTAACGTTAGAAGACTCACCGGTCTTGAAAACACTATTCAACCAACTGGTCCTTGAAACACTATTCAACCTACCATTGGATGACTCACCAGTCTTGGAAACACTATTCAGCATACTGGTGCTAGAAACATTGTTCAACCTACCTTTGGACAACTCAACACTCCTAGAAATAGTATTTGACATACTATTTGACAACTCACTGGTCTTGGAAACATTGTTCAACCTACCAGTCCAAGAAGCACTATTCAACCTACCATTCCTAACTCACCAATCCTAGAAAAACTATTCACAGAACTAGAAATTTTCATAGTGTTAGAAATGAGTCTCCTTGACCACCTATAACACCTCGAACACCATATTTGCACAAATTAATGGACCTGAGAGGTTCGTAGCATTACATAAGATACCTCTCAAACTATTCTTTCCCTCAAGAATCCAAAACCAACCCATAAAAGAAACAGAGAGAGGGGTTCGAACAACCACCCTATTAGATACCTCTCAATTATCTTGGAACAACATGAGGTCAACTACTTCATCAAGAAATAATGTGAAACCATGCGACAACCACAACTTGATCCTAAACACTATCCCTGAGGATCTACCTCTCGAAATAGGGCATGACACAACAAGCAACAAGAAAAAGTCATCTCATAAACAGAAACAATCTACAACCACCAAAATAACAATATTACAAGAGAAGAGGTTAACATAAAAATGCTTAGGGTTATGAGAATTTATCTATTACTCACATTACCAAGTACTCTCTAACACTCTATATTTCCACAAAAAGACAATAACCAAAAGGGCATACCACCCTTGCAACACCTTATCCTTGATATCTTTGATCTCTATAGGCTGCTCCTCGAAGGTTGCATCAATGTCAACATCGATCACTCCCTAGATGATGATATGGGAGTCATCATGAAGATAAAAAGAGAGCTACGACACGTGGAAAACATAATGTATCTATATATTCTGTAGGGTAAGTACTACCCAATACGCCAAAACTCAAACATGATCCAACACATCGAAATCCCCAAAAAAATAGGGGGGAAAGCTTACTATCATGACCAAACCTACACTACCCATCATGGGGAGACACCTTCAAAAACAAGTGATCCCCAACATCAAACTCTAGAGGTCTCCTTCTATGATTGGCATAAGACTTTTGACGATCCGGTACTTCCTTCATCTACTTGGGAATTAGCGGAACCGTCTCTATCGTACACTATACTAGTTCTGGATTGAGAATTGGTGACATTTTGACCCCAATCTATCACAATAGATAATGGAAAGGTCATCCATACAAGCCTTCAAATTGTATCATACAGATGATGGAATGGAAATTATTTTTTTAAGCCAAATAATCCATGGTTAGGATCCTCATCTACAAGCCTACAAAATCTAGGACACAAGAGCACCACATGTCATTAAGAGTTTTGATGGTCTGCTCTATATGAACATCTTTCTGCAGATGAAAATTAGTTCTAAGGCATATCTAGGAAATAAAATCATTTTGGATACCTTTACACACCATGGAGGAAAACAAAGATCTCGATTAGAGATTATAACCCTTGTGACTCCATAGAGTCTCACCCCCACCTTTAGATAATTCCTCGATAAAACCTCCACTGAGAACAAATCCTTGATTGTTATAAAGTAGTATGATTTCATCAGATGATCCACTATTACCCATATAGCATCATATCCTCCCTGATCTTGAGTAACACTAATAACAAAGTCCATCGTTATGTCCTCCCACTTCCACTGAGGAACATCTAATGGATGGATAACACCATCAGGAACACGGTGTTCATCCTTCACCTTATGGAAGACCAAATATAGGGACACAAACTCTACAACTGCATGATTCAATCAAATCCACCAAAACTACCCTCTCAAATCTTGGTACATCTTTTTCATGCTAGGACATACAACTAATGGTGAAATATGGAACTCTTTAAGAACCATCTCACATGATGTCAAAGGAATGAGAAGAAGTCGCTGAAACCACACTTGGTGTTGCTCATCCTCAGGCCAACCATTAGGGGCCTCGCCATACACAACTCAGCCTCCCTATACTACTACCTCAAGATCCCCCACCTGGGACTATTCTACCTAATACAATAGATACGACTACACAATCATTTTAAAATTACAACCTATGCTCCAAACTTCTCCCATAACCAAAAGTAATGCTGAATGTTCTTCCATCACTCTCTAGGAATCACTTAATTCACACACTACATCACTACGCGACTTCCTACTTAGTGCATTGGCTACAACATTCCACATTCCAAGTTTATATGAAATTTTGATGTTGTATTCCTTTAAGAACTCCATCTAATAATGTTGTCACATGTTCAATTAATTCTGTTAGAAAACATACATCGAGCTCTTATGATTGGTGAACACCAAAAACCCTCACCAATGAGGTAATGTCTCTAGAACTTCAGGTAAAAAAACACCTCTACCAACTCTAGATCATGGGTGGCATAGTTATACTTTTAGGTAATCAACTCTCACAACCCATAAAAAACCCCAATATCTACTGAATCAGAACAGAACCCAACCCCAGACATGAACCATCACATAAAAACTCGAGTGGAACTTCTTTTGCAAGAATATAAAGAACTAGCGTGCTGACCAACCTCCCCTTCATATACTCAAAATCTGACTAGCATTTATCGTTCAACATGAATTCTTGATTGTTTATAGTGAACATTGTTAAATTTGTCCCAACCCAAGAGAAATCGTATACGAACCTCCTGTAATAGACAATAAGACGAAGAAACCATCTCACTTGTGCCACTGTCTTAAGGGCATCCAAAGACAAAACTACTACTATATTTGATGGATCCAGGGATTCTCCCTATTGAGACGCATCATGCCCCATGAAATGGGCTTCTTGAGCCCAAAACTCAAACATTTATAACTTCCCAAATAGCTGTTGTCGACGAAGAACTCCCAAAATAGCATTCAGATGCTCTATATCATCTTCCTTGGACATGAAGTACAAAATGTTGTCATTGATGAAGACCATGATGAACTTATCCAATAACTCATAAAACATGGCATTAATTAACCCCATAAACACAATTGGAGAATTATTTACACAAAACGGAATCACAACACACTCATAATGCCCATGATGATAAAGGAAATTAGTCATCAGGATGTCCTCATCCTTCACACACATTGGCGATATCCTGACTAAAAATGATCTTTGAGAACCAACTTACACCCTTCAGTTGATTTAATAAATAATCAATATCAGTAATAGGATAGTGGTTCTTCTCTATGGCTCGATTCAGGCGATAAGAATCAACACAAAATCAAAAAGTATTGTGAACCTTCTTCATAAACAAACTGGCACTCTGACATTCTTGGAAAAACAAAACTATAGCACAATAGGCCATCATGCTGTATAAACAGCTTTGGAAACTCATAAGGTGCAATCCTATGTGAAGATATTTAGATGTGATACTTGTCTGGTAGTATCTCTATCTCTTACACGATCTCCCATCGAGGGGGTAACGCTAAACTTATTCCGAAATGACATCATGGTACTCTTCCATAACCCTAGGAAACACTAACTACTAAACCTCCTATGAACTCAACATCATATTATCCATGAAATATGAAAAGTATGAATCATTCCTATGACCCATCTATGGGTCTCTCTCACAAAAAAAACACCATTATCACTCCATTAGCATCGAAAAACACCACCTACCTTCAGAATAAATCCATGATAGCCTATACTGAATGAAACCAATCCATACCTAGGATGATATAATATGATTTTATTTGTATACATAGGAAGTGCATCCAAGAGTAGTGACTCCCCAGCCCTAGACCATAGTCTATACATACTTCAAACAAGTCATCTCGACCTCCAATAGGCACAGTTAATGATAAGGGAACTGGAAGCCTCTCAACATCTGGTCCCAATGTATAGAAAAGGGATGGTGATATAAAGGAGTTCTTTTCTTTGAAATCAAACAAGGAATTCACCAAAGTTGGAAACAAGAAAATGGTACACTGAATAACTTCTAGCTCTCCTCGCCCTGGAAATGCTAACACATGAAGTTGACAATAACCTACTCCATAGACTCTCTACCCCGGCTGAAGATCACCTCTATGACTATGCTCTACACTCTGTGGACGGAGAGTGTATTAGGGATGTCCAATACATTCCCCACCTACTCTCTGCTAATCCAAAGCTTGCCCAACCTCCTATTGTTGCCTCAGCTGGAACTGCCTCATCTGAGGAACCTATAGAGGAACCCTTATCCCATTCCGAAGTCTAAAAAAGGTTGGGAACTGGTTTCATTTAGGATCAATGAATCCACAAGAAAAAAACATATGATCCCATAGAATAGGCCATAGAGCCTCTTTCCCCAGCTAAAAGAGACATTGAGGTTTGGGATCTACCCCCGGATGAATGGAAACTCTTCGACCCTAAAAACTGAGAACCTTATACCAAATATCTACTTCGTGAGGAAACCTAAAGAATCCCCTCTCATGAAAATCTTTTTCTAGCTAACATCCTCTTGATGAACTATTCCCTCACCATCACCTCGAGATATGTCATTAGCATAAATGGGGTTACATGGAAGTGGATATATGGATGAAAAACCTCCTACAAATGACTGTCCCTAGCCTCTTTATCTTGAAATAGGTCAAAATCATATCAAAAAACGATGCTAAAATGGATCCTGAACTCTCACACACTTGAGATTCCCTACTAAATGGTAAGAAACTCTTAAATACTAGCAACCTTCATGGAAGTAGAAATAAACATGACCCTGAACTGGTCTTGGAGCTTATCCCATGAGACTTCTGACTCCTCATGATCCCCGAGGAATAAGAGCTACCACTACCATGCTTCCCCAGGAAGTATCATCACGACCAACAATACCTAGTGATGTTTTTGTGCCCATATCAAACTGAAATCTATCTCAACCACTTCTATCATGTCTCTTGTGACTACATCTAAAATGGAGACCTCATACTTCTATAGAAAAAAGCTCCTAAATTATCAAATTACCCTCCTCAAAGTGCCTTTGTCATCATCCTCTACTTTATGGTGATCTACTAGTGCGACCTGTGATACATATTCTTCATGAACATGATAAGGATATCGACAGAAAACCAGACTAGTAAAAGGAAAAATAGTTAGAACTCCTAAACCTAGAATATGGAATACTTTAAAATATATGAATTTTTTCTGCTTATTCATTGTCAGTTAACATACCCCAAAGTCTACCCATTCGAACACAGGTTCAAAGAAGAATGATGCATGATCCTTTCCTAGGTAACTACCCTACAACAAGTATCATCTCATTTAGTATGCATTGTAATTTGGATGTTTAATGCATCATATCACAAGGGGGCCCTAAATATACATGTATTAGCCTGTCTCCCTTGTTTATAGAACTTTATAAACATAGATGACATAGTTTCCAAACCAACCTATGTAACCTCACATATGCTAACTCAAAACTATATCCTATCCCACAACTAAACCTGCGAAACCACTCTATAACGAACCCCTCCCCACAAGGCATACCTTCCTGGGTCAGCAATGGGAGAAGAGAGATAGTGAACACTAAGTCCTTATTCAAGTACGACCTATGTAGGAGACTAGAAGTGTGGGTATGGAAAACACACATATGGGAGGCATTACCCTCTATGTGAACACATGAAAAGATATATATAATATTGAAACCAACCAAATCTTGAACATGCTACAATATGAAATAAATCCCATGTACACATATGTAATTCCATGCAAGAACTACAACAAATGAAAGGTAAAATTGAAAGCTCCAAAAGAAAGAAAAATGGTTGAAACCACTAATCCTAAACAACTCCTACAAAACCACAAGCTAGTAGTAAATAGCCTTATCTCCAACCTACTCCAACTGACCTAAAAAAATTTTATATAAATTTTCTTTGAGTATAACTATATATCTAATCACATCCTCCCCAGATCCTCTCATGCAAAAGTAATGAAAGCATGATAAAACATAGTGAAAAACAAGTGAAACTAACTCATCACCTAAATAGGTATACTATGTTCAAATCCTCTACATGTATACTCTCACAAAATTTTGCATACACGAGAATATAATAAATAATATCATGGGTAACCCACTACCACTTCTCCACTGGTTTTCTTTTTTACCCCAATGTCATACGTCCGGAGAATCTATCTCTATAATTTTATCTTAAATACCTTTAGGCAAAGCACTACAACCTGAACCTCATGCAACACACCATCACATCACATACCAAAAAAGTAACTAGATAGTTTCTACGAGCAAGAACAGCTCGAATAACAAGTATCATGTGTTGGGTATTACACCTCAATTTATCATAACCCATACAACGAGTAAGGATCCTCAATCCATTATACATAATGCATGTTATGCCTATAGTAGTCCTTAGGAAACTATTTCCTGAATGTATGTGTGTGAAATAACCACAAAACATTAAATCCTTGAACAAACTTATATAGGGAAAACTTACTGTCTTGACTTACAACACAAGTCACAACAACGAGAGAAGAGTAGGGCCAAAGGGGGTAGTCAGTCATCCATCCTCCCACCGGGATGTTGGGGGAAAACACCCAGGGCTCAGAATCCATAGGGTGTTAGAAACCCTAACTGATAGGGTGGATTAGATTATAAATAAAAATTTATAGGATATAATATATCTCACAACCACACTATGTAAAAAACCTAGTCTCATGCACAAATGCAGTTAACATCAATTGAACACCCACCTACCACAATTATTACTAGATATCCTATTAGTAAATAACAATTTAAAGTGCCAAATTTTATTAAATTATCCATTTATATAAGTTTAAATTCATTTTAATTAATTATTTAATCATTAGTTAACTATTATTAATTTCACATTACATTTGAGTAGAAATCTATAAAATATCCATGCCCGCCAGGAATAACCAAACTGAGTCGACAGTTTATCAAAAATATAACCCCACCATTGCATCCCAGAAATATACAACGTCATGGGTTACACATTTTTTCATTTATTAACAATGTAATAAATTTCCATAATTATTGGTATTATAAATACATTTATATCTACCAAACAAAAGGGGATCAACATTGTGAGTAGATGAACTACCTGTTGAGTCTTTTAACCTATATCAGGAATGTAGACCCATCCATCCACAAGAAGATAAACACGTAAAGCATGTGGCATACCCCGCACATCTTTTAATCTCTTCGAATGAGTTTAAATAGAAACATATGCCTCTTGTAGTGGGGAAATTTAAATAGATAAACAATCAATAGGTTCAATAAGCATAAAATATTCATATCAATGGGAGAGCCCAGCTTTAGCCCATACCTTTATCTCATGTGTCCTCCCCAACACCCATATGCATAAATAGTTGCATATTGCCACAATAGACATCATCTAATACAAAAAAGGGTCTCTATACCACACATATCACAACATCCCTCCAACATCTGCCATCCCAGGCTTGCATCACATCACTAGTAGTAGGAAACAAACAAACATAGCAACTGGGCTCTTGGCCCAAAACAGGGCATCCAAAAGTCCCACACAATGAGCTCTCATGAGTCCAATGCACAGGGCACTTGGACTTTACCATAAGTAAGAAACTCAGACCCCACAAAATAATTATCTTTTTATTCATATAAACAGTTCTTAACCAATTCACTAAAACAAGTATATCTACATCAGTTTTATTATCATCAAATTACAAGAACAACTAGATTCATTAACAATCATATTTCAATGTATAGATGATTAATTATCAATTAAACTTGGATTTAGGTGATTTAAAAATTTTCATCAATAAAAACATGCTAAATTAACAAAGAAATATATATATCACACTATTTAAAAAATCAAGAGGAAAACCATTATCACGGTATAAAACAAAAACATCACTATGTGATCAATACCAATTATTTAATCCTGTTCAAATATTTATTGTGTCAATTTAATGGAGATCCAAAGGGATAAATTTTGCTATCTCCATGATTTCATAGAAATAAATAGAGAAGCAACGATTCCCTTACCTCAAAAGGTTTATGACATTCATTGTATGAGAATGGTCAAAACAACGGATCACGATCACCTCTTCTACAAGGACTCCATCCACCCAAGGACATCACGACACCACCACGCCAACCAAAAATAGGGAAAGATCCATTGAAACATAGATATCACATTCCCTCACCTGGCTAGGAGAAACAGGGAGAAATAGATCAAGGAACCCAAAAAAATGGAGGTATAACATACTTTATATCGAAGACGAATGACAATTCCTCATTGTAACAAAATAGGGGGTATATATGTTGTAGGAAACACTCCATCAGGGACATGATCCAAGGATTGTAGTTTGATCACATGACTCATATGGGAGGAAGAACTCTGTGCATGCCATACCAAGGAATAAAAGATTGAAGAATAAGAGAGGACAGTATCTTGGCCTTTTTGAAATCTAAATAGATTAGTAGTTTAGATATAGTTTAGAATTTACATTAAAGGTATATCTGGTCAATATCACGTGTTTTTAATGAGTAAAGGCACCTGAACCCATAAGAATATTTAGACCGGTTTTATGGGCTTTAAATCGCCCATAAATCCCTTAAAATAGGTCTTTGAATGCACTATACGTCAAAGATAATGTCAAAGGGAAACAATTGTAGGAAGTTAGATACATTGTTCAACCTATCGGTCCTAGAAAGACAATTCAACCTACCGTTGGAGGACTCGCCAATCTTGTAAATATTATTCAACGTATTTTTGGATGAATCACCAGTCCTAGAAACACTGTTCAATCTACTGATCCTAAAAACCCTATTCAAGCTACTATTGGATGTCTCACAAGTCCTAGAAACATTGTTTAACCTACCAGTCCTAAAAACACTACAAATACTACCATTGGATGACTCACCGGTCTTGGAAACATGGTTCAACCTACTAGTCCTATAAATATTATTCAACCTACCATTGGATGACTCATCAGTCTAAAAAACACTATTCAACTTATCAGTCCTGGAAACACTATTCAACCTACCATTGGATGACTCACCAGTCATGGAAACGCTATTCCACCAACCGGTCCTAGAAAAATTGTTCAACATACAATTGGAAGAATCACGGGTCATGAAAACATTGTATAACCTACCTGTACTAGAAATACTATTCAGCCTACCATTGGACATCTCACAGATCTAGGAAGCACTGTTCAATCTACTGGTCCTAGAAACATTGTTCAACTAACCATTAATGACACACCAATACCAGAAACACTATTTATAGAATTGGAAAGTTAGGAAATGTGATATAAATAAGATTACTTAACCTCCCATAACACCTCAAACAACATATTTTCACAAATTAATGGATTAGAGGGGTCCAGTCTATTACATTAATTCAACAATTAAATAATCACATTATTTAATTAAAAAATTCACCAAATTAATTAATTCAATCAAGAATGAAATTTCTAAACAACTAATATAAATTCTAAAATTACGTACTCATAATTCCAATTTAAGAATTTGGGATTTGAATTATATACCAACGGTATCAAGAATGGTGGTGAATTCCCACGAATGGGATAATCCATTTTTTGAAGTGGAACAATCAAGAATGTGGTTATGAACATGGTCTAGATCTGAAGCATAATTCAACGATCATACAAAAAAAGATCTCTTAAATCTCGATCTTGATCTATCATTCCTAAATCGAGATTCAAAGAATCAAGATCCAGATCCAACAAAATATAGGATAATTTCCCTTAAATGAAGAGAGAAGAATAGAAGTGAGATAAGAAATCAACCAAGAAGAAACCACAGACCCATAGAGAAGTAGATTTGATAAATGAGTTCAAATCACTAATAATGGAGGTTGAGAGCCATATGAAAACCTCTGGGATCCTCTAAAAAATTGTGGAATTATTTTTGGGTCGCTCTGGAGTCATTTTAATGTTAAAATAGGGGTTTTAAAAAGGCTGAAACTAAACTTTCTAACTTTAATTTTCATATGCACTATTTGATGGGCCAAGAGACAGGGTTCGTACCAACCCAGTGCTTTGACCATTAAATGTTACATACATAGGCTACACACTTATTTTAACCATTCCCAAACCATGCGACCAGGTTTCACACTTAGTTTAACGAAGCGCAAACCATACAAAAATCATGTAATAGGTTGAACACTTTTTTTAACCATGCACAAACTGTGAAATAGGTTCCCCACTTTATTTTAACCGTGCAAAAACCATGTGAAACCATGAATTCCCCTCCACACTCTATTTAACCATGTGAAAACCATGTGAAAACCATGAGAAAACCATATGATAACTATGAAAACCCTCCCCTCGTTCAAAAAAATATCCAATTTTCACGCAAATTTGCCCATTTTAAGACCTAAATGAGTTATACTCAATGTAAGGAAAAAGAATACCTCTAACAAAAACTAAATAATCTTTATAAAATGTATGGCTCATACAATATATCTTAGAAGGGTCAAACTATGTGAATAGTAATGATTATTTAATGCATGAGGTGATGATTAGGTCAAGGTCAATGAACCCTCTTTTATGGGTTTACCCCTAGGTTCAATTGTGAGGGAACCATTTCCAATTGTACTATATAGATAGGGACACATATCTATGATAAACCACATAATCACTTTCAATAGAAAAACTTTGGAATATTCATTAATACTTATCGTCAAAGCCCTTTATAGTGTTATAATCCCTATTCTATGTGATCCTAAATCTATATCCCTAGTTTTTTAATAAATATCCTCAGATACCATATGTAAAATCCCTGGCACCGTTAGCCAAAATCAATTATCTGAAATATTACATTAGAATCAAATATAATGAATCACATCCTGAAAAACCAAATAGTTTATTTGTTTTTTAATCAAGTTACAGACTTTATTATTTCATTACAATTGAATATTGAAATTAAAAAATAATTTCTTTGAAGAAATTCATTATTTCCTCTAAAATATCCTTTTATTTTGTTCTTCGTACACATATTGGATTCATGGGAAGGTAAAAAAGATATGGGTGGGATATTTCACTCAGTAAGGGTTATATAGAGTAGATGCATTCATGAATCAATAAGAATAATCAATGTGTAATGGTAAATAAGTAAACACATATTACATTTACATCGGTAAATACTATTTATCTTGATAAAAATTAAAAGGGGTAAAAATGGTTAACCAAGACAGAGGGAGCTGAAACATGTTTAAAATTTGAGTGGGAATGGGTGGTTGTAGAGACCCAAAGCCTGACGTACATGGACATTACATTACTTTTGCAGAATACATAATACATAACAAAAACAGACACCAAATGACCGTAATAGTTTAGTGTCTTTGGAAACTCGGAATATAAACATCTAATCCTATTAAAAGATATTCAACATCTCCCATATCGATCTTCCCCTTTTGTTTTCTTACCTAAAACCTTTCTTTATATCCTGGGGAAAAGAAAACATATAAAGGGTGCTCTCAAATTCTCAGTAAGGGTAAGTATGGATAAAATAAAAAAAATCATATACATTTGAGCTTAAAAACATGAACATAATGTTTAAACATTAGAAGCCTGAGAAATGACATAAAATATGGAAGTACGTAAGGAATAGATCATAAAGAAACATTATGCATGAAAAAATAGCATGGGAGTAAAACATGTAATTGTGGAAACCATGCAGCACATGTCATGATTTCCATAGTAGCCAAGGCATTGCTGCCAAGACCATCTTAGTGGAGAAAGTCCCTTTCTAAATCGAGTTCACTCCTTGTTTCAGTCCTGTAACACTGAACTGGATTAACTTGCCATTCCATTCATGTCTATCTCATGAGATATAAATCTTTACCCAGTGCATTGGAGGGAGATATAGGCCCCACCCATCTCATAATGAAATCATTCTTACTTGTGCCACAAAATAAACATAAACATTCATCATAACCCAAAGAATAAAATGGGTTTCATAAACATAATCCCATCATTTCATAATCCATATAAAAAAATGGACATTTCATCATAAGAAAAGTGAACCATGTAAATCATAGAGACATTATACTTGAAACATAGACATATGAAATAATGTTATCTTATATGGAAAATGGCTTTGATAAAACATTTGAAATGAATTCTTGAGGAAAATATCCTTTCTTCGTAAAAATCATTTTCTTTTCATAAATTCCCATTCACTTTTAAAATAAAATTATTTTGATGAAAATAGTCATCAAATCATGTGGAGTAAGCTTCATAAAAATGAGGCGTTATTAAACCATAAAAATCCGTTCACGCCGTATAAGATAAAAATAACATTCTCCTCGTACTTTTGTCAGAAAAGTCAAAAAGTACTTCATATGGTAAAAAAAAGATTCCTTATATACCATGTAGTAAAATTCAAAAATGGATAAAAAGGAATTTAAACATACATTAAAACACTTTTATAAAACATGTACATGGATGATAGAAATAACCCCAATAAATAGTTACAAATAAGCAATCTCGGATAAAAATGAGATTTTCAAAATTATCCCATACCTTAGGTCTGATATGCTTCGTATGGATCCAAACCTCCTGTATAATGATTTAAATAATGTCATTGAATAATTACATAATCATATTCATTGTTATGATATCATATATGTTTCACTTATGACTTTATATTACCCGTTCTTTTGTAAATTCAATGTTAAAGCAACGTTTTGGGTAAAATCATTTCATTTATCGTATGTGTTTCGACTTGTCGTTCTTGATATTATTACTTATATCATGATTTACATAATTCCAGAATGTAAAACATTATTTTTATATATAATATATATTCATCATATACATATATATTATAGATCGATAAAAGGAATGAAATACACCGTTCATGGAGACGGTAGGCCATACGTACGCATGAACGTTGTTTTCGTTTCCTTATTGAATTGAATGGAATTAAGTAGATGACATACATATATATATATATATACATAAATCCAGTATCATTATTATGTCATATATTTCATGATTACTTATTATATATACTTTATAATCCTTAATGAATGGTTAACATGGAGAATGAACCTCATCGCGTCGTGGAGATGGTAGTCCGTACGTACGCCCGGGCGATGATATCGTTCCCATAATTATTGAATAGAATTGGAGTGGATGGTATAATATATAAGAATAAGTATGATGTTATAAAAACTACGTATAGTTATTCTTTACACCATTATACCCATCCAAGTAATGTGGTGTTGGAAAAACAGATTACACCACGGCGTGGAGACGGTATTCCGTACGTACGCACGCGCGGTGATTTCGTTTTCTATAGGATGGATAGAAGGTGAAATTTGGTTGTTTCATATTTATAATAACATATCAGTATATTATTGATACTGATGTTATTACTTTATAATGAAACAACTAAAGAAGAAGAGGTTGAAGAAGAAATTATCTTGAAAGAATCGGTAGAAGAGATTACCTCTTATTCGACGCACCTCCTTTAAACGTCTTCATAGGGAACTGGGGTTAGTCTTCTGAGAAGACAAGTACCTATATAAGGTTTCTAGGGAAGTGGGGAAGTGAAATGGGCAGATTTTGGCCAAGATTCAAATCTCAAAATGGTGTGAGGAAGAGGGGTAGGAGGTGCCCTTTTATAAGGGAGGAGAGGGGCACCTTTGGAATCCTCAAAAATATTAGTTTAATATAAATTCAAAACCCACATAAAAACCTCCAAAAATGACTCAGTTATAAGATTAGATGAGATAGGGTTTTAATATCATCAACAAATAAAATTTATACATGTTTGATCTAATTTTAAACCTTATCATTTTGATTTATCCTTATTTAATCTATTTAAGTTTATTTGTGGTAATAAAATTCTAAATTTTAAATGGTTTTAAATAATCACTTATGTGTTGTTAATTTTCCATAATTGGATAAGTTATGACATTGGAGACTATATAAATTTAAATTTATAATTTTTAAATATTTTTGTGATTTTTAATCAATTTAATAATATGTTATATTTATAAAATAACAATAGTGTCAATTTTGAAACTATTCATTTATTTGAATTTAAATAAAATCTAAACAGAGGATATATTCGAACTAAAATATTTAATATATTCTTTACATGTCAAATTTCCCTATACATTCATGGATCACATTAAATAGTTCATATAATATTTATTTTAATATTTTTAAAACCATTTATTTGGTATATCTCTTAATAAAATAATTACTACAACATTTGTTTATAATTATTTAATATACTTATTTTTTTCATAAAAATTAAAAATAAAATCCTATGATGTAGATAAATCTATTACCTTTCACAATAATACTTTTACTAGAATTTATCATCTTAAAATCAAAATATTTAAATTGATATATTGATTAAATTATGAAGGTGAAAACTTTGGCATCATTTAAAATTAATTAATATAAGTGTCATAATCGCTTTTATAATGCTCCAAATGATCAAATATTATCCCATTGGATGATTATGGCTTACATTTATATGACCAATAAGTTTTGGTCAGGGTTTTGTGCCTTTTACGGTCACTATTAGGTTAATAAAAACAATATTCTTTATTTTTCACTAGATAAACAATTTCTACATCACTATTGTGTCACAATTAATGATAATTATTTAATCCCTAAAAATTATAAATAAATTTATATGATGTAGATTATTTTATTATATTTCTGGATACTATTCATGTTTGAAGTTTCATGAAGTTCATCACTAAATTAAAATTAATATACTTATAAGATTTAAGAAAGTGACATGTTGTCACTTTCTTTGGTTTTAATAATAATTATATTATTTCATGGTCCAAATTCCATGAAAAGAATCTAGTCCTACCCTTAGGTGATATGGGTCGACTTTTATTTATCCAATAGTATTTTTTCAAGTGTTAGGGTAATTTTATAATTTTATTTTTACCCTTAATTACCCAATTTACCTTTAACTATAGTAAATAAAAAATTAACGTAGTTTCTATTCTCATTATCAAAAAAATAAAAGTAACCTATTAACATAATTTGGACCCACTGAATCCAAATATGGAAACCATTTTTTCAAATTCAATACATAAAAGTTTCATAAATTAAATTAAAATTAATCTCGTTGTCGAATGAAAACGGGTTTTTGTTTAAAACATTGCAAAAGATTGAATTGATTTAACCTATGAATTCAATGTAAAATAAATGCTAATGACATAAATTATATTAAATGGTAAAAATATATTCTATTTATACTTTAAAACCATTAAATATTATAATTTAACCATATAAATTATTACGGTGAAAAAAGTTGTTTTTAATTAAAATATAGCGTGTTTTTACTATTCATAAAAATATGAAAGTTATCAGAATAATATGAAAAATTTATCCAAAGTAAATTTTTATATCCTTATTCCAAAGAAGAATTTTATTTTGTCAAATTGAACTTATAAACATGTCAAAAGCAATATTTAATGTGGGTGCGCCATCAAAAGGCAGAAAACTGCATTTTTTTTTAAATACTAATTTTACCCGAAAAATTTATTTTGTTCTCATACCATGTTCTAGAAAATATGTAAGATGAATAATAATGTTATAAAATTCAAAATTTAGTTAATACTATTCATAATGGCTAGTTCATAACAATATTATAACCATATATCATTGTTTAGTGAAACCCGATATTGTGTACAACACACACTATCGAAGAAGGTCGCGATTGCGTGTAATGCAAGCCAAGTTAGTGTTGCATGTAGTGAAAGACTCCGTTGTTGTTGCGTATAACAGAATCCAACCATATTTCATTTATACATTTAATATATATATATATATACACACTCAATGTTGCGTAGAATGACTATTATAAAACGAAATTGAAATTGTGTGTAACACAATCTAAGAATAGTGTTGCGTATACTGCAAGCTAATACGGTGTTGTGTATTGCACAAGATAATATTGTTGTAGCATAAAACACATGACATCAATTAAAAAAGAATACTTATCATAAAATATCAGTTTGTTACATTCTACCCCCCTTAAAATGAATTTCTCCCTCGAAATTCGTCGGGGTTATAAATCGTTTACTATTCATAGAAACCTACATCGTAAAAAGGAATACTAAAACATAATTTTAAAAACTAAAGTATGAAACCTAACTATTACCCAAAGTAACTCATCGATGGGTTTCCATATAGGATAACATAGTTGAAAATATGGATATGGAAGAAAAATCTAACCATCAAGTTCTGATGGAGAGTGGTAGAGGACATGGCTATGAAAAAGCCAACAATCACAAAGGCATAAATTTGTGATGATCTAAGGTAAAATCTGATTCATCGGATATAAGAGCACTAGGATAACATTTTTGGTTTTCAATATCATTTCCCTATAGTTGAAAAATTTTAATTAGAAGAAATACTTGCTTGATTTTGGTAAAATCTCACCATTGTTCGTGCTTTGAACAATTTCCACTTCATCTCTTAAAGAAATGAAGTTGAATTTCTTATTCGTGAAGTGTTAACAGATCATGTGATAGAATGATGGGTCATTCCATCTGTTTCAAACAAAAGGTTAGAAAAAGTTATCAAATATACATAAGTCCATCTATGGTGAGGTTAATCATATACGATTCCAAAAATGAACTTATACTTCATCTATCATACCTCGTAATAAAATAAAACTAGTTTCTACTAACAAGGGACTTTTTGTAGGCCAGTGGTAGGCGATAAAGGCCAGTCACACTTCGGTTGTGGGTTCAATTCCCACATCCTTGTCCGACGTGATGGGTCGTCGCCCGTCCTACAGGTTGTCCTTTTTCTAAAACTACATTACTATAACATCCCATCAACAATATGGAAAAAAGTTCAATCCTTAAACAATACTATCTTATGTCTAACATAATCCATTCAAATCTTTAGGCTTATCTAAAATATTTCGGTCCAAGCTCATAGTATAAAGAAAACAATTACTAGAAAGGTTATCTACCAAGAATGTGAATACAAGCATTTATCCCACATATATCATATGATATATCTTTTTGGTTGCATTCCAACCACATGAATAACTTAGTCATATATTCTCTTGAAACATAAATTACCATAGAACCTTAGTGAAAACATGAATACTGTCAAAAGGTAAATCTTTCCACATACCAAAATCCCAAAATTTCTATATACTAAAACCATAATATCAATTAGTCCTTATATCAATCATGAGCTCATGAATACAATCAAATATCTCATTATCTTCTTTTCCCTTCATTATGCGCATATCATCTAATTTATAAAAAAATCTAAATAAACTTCCATGGTTACCGGTACCATTAAACATATACATTCAAATACTTTAGGAAAACAATAGTGTAATAATCCTTAGATGATTATTTATTCCATAGTACCATTAACTATACAACATAACTCTTGATAAACAAACAATCATTCCACTGCCTTCTTAAACAACTGACTGAGCTTCAACACTTCATTAATATCATATATCATTTGTAGTCTCCTCATCATCATCCACATAAATAATACTCATATGAACATGCTGATTTTCTTCATGAGATTTTCCCTTAGGGTATTGGTGTTCAAAATGCCCATAAATTCCACATTTAAAACATCTAATCATTGTTGATGTCATAGCAATACCATTATCCTTATCCATGGTGTTAACTGAACATTTTCCTTTGCACTTACTTGCTTTGTGTCCTTCTTTTCCACACCCAAAGCATCTTCCAGTTCCTTTGAAAAAACCTCCCTGATGCCTCTTCCCACATGATTTACATGAGGGAAATTGAACTATCTTTCCTCTATGGTCATCATGAAACTCCATCTTTCTCTTATTATCTGAGTCGGTAAACTTTCCAAAGTTGAGATTATTGATCATATTATGAGATTTATTATTATGCATAATAACGATGTTTGTACTTCCAAATCCCATTTCATTTGGTTTCTCATGAAGATATCATTCCATTTTCCATCATATCCTCCATTATCGTGAATCTTCCTGTTCCCAGCCATTTTCTAAAACCCAAAAAGAATAGTGTGAGAGGCAAAAATAATTCTTGGGAAAACAACATATTAAATGGGGAGCAACCTCAATATATAACATCTTAGGTTAAATTATATGATTGTTACCGTAGTTCTAGTACTATATCCTATACGTATACTTATCCTTAGAGACATCCCTAGACAAACCTTAGAAATATCTCTAGTGATATCACTAACGTTTTCGCATACTAGTTTCCAATGGTTGACTAAACCTTTCCTCTCATACCAACTGCAGAGACCCAAAGCCTGACGTACATGGACATTACATTACTTTTGCGGAATACTTAATACATAACAAAAACAGACACCAAAGGACCATAATAGTTTATTGTCTTTGGAAACTCAGAATATAAACATCTAATCCTGTTGAAAGATCTTCAACATCTCCCATATCGATCTTCCCGATTTGTTTTCTTACCTAAAACCTTTCTTTATATCCTGGGGAAAAGAAAACATATAAAGGGTGAGTTAAAATGCTTAGTAAAGGTAAGAATGGATAAAATAAAACAAATCATATACATTTGATCTTAAAAACATGAACATAATGTTTAAACATCAAAAGCATGAACAATGACATAAAACATGGAAGTACGTAAGGCATAGATCATAAAGAAACATTAAGCATGAAAAAATATCATGGGAGTAAAACATGTAATTGTGGAAACCATTCAGCACATGTCATGATTTCCATAGTATCCAAGGCATTGCTGCCAAGACCATCTTAGTGGAGAAAGTCCCTTTTTGAATCGAGTTCACTCCTCGTTTAAGTCCTGTAACACTAAACTGTATTAACTTACCATTCTAGCCATGTCTATATCATGAGATATAAATCGTTACCCAATGCATTGGAGGGAGATATTGGTCCCAACCATCTCATAATGAAATCATTCATACTTGTGCCACAAAATTAACTTAAAACAATCATCATAACCCAAAGAATAAAATGGGTTTCATAAACATCATCCCATCCTTTCATAATCCATTTAAAAAATGGACATTTCATCATAAGAAAATAGAACCTTGTTAATCATAGATACATTAAACATGAAACATAAACATATGAAATAATGTCATCTTAGATGGAAAATGGTTTTGATAAAAAATTTGAAATGAATTCTTGAGGAAAATATCATTTCTCCATCAAAATCATTTTCTTTTCAAAAATTGCCATTCACTTTTAAAATAAAAGTATTATGTTCAAAATAATCATAAAATAATGTAGTGTAAGCTTCATGAAAATTATGCGTTATTAAACCGTAAAAATCCGTTCACACTGTATAAGTTAAAAATAATATTCTCCTCATACTTTTGTCGGAAACGTCCAAAAGTACTTTGTATGGTAAAAAAAGATTCCTTACATACCATGTACTAAAAGTAAAAAATTGTTAAAAAGGACTTTAAACATACATGAAAACACTTTTATAAAACATGTACATGGATGATAGAAATAACCCCAGTAAATACTTACGAATAAGCAATCTCGGATAAAAATGAGATTTGCAAAATTATCCCTTACCTTAGGTCCGATATGCTTCGTATTGATCCGAACCTCCTGTATAATGATTTAAATAATGTCATTGACTTATTACATAATCATATTCATTGTTATGATATCATATATGTTTCACTCATGACTTTATATTACATCTTATTTTGTAAATTCAATGATAAAGCAGCGTTTTGGGTAAAATCATTTCATTTATTGTATATGTTTCGACTTGTCATTCTTGATATTATTAATTATATCCTGATTTACATAATTCCAGAATGTAAAACATTATTTTTATATATAATATATATTCATCATATACATATATATTATAAATCGATAAAAGGAATGAAATACACCGTTCATGGAGACGGTAGGCCGTACGTACGCACGAACGCTGTTTTCGTTTCCTTATTGAATTGAATGGAATTAAGTAGATGACATACATATATTTATATATACATAAATCCAGTATCATTATTATGTCATATATTTCATGATTACTTATTATATATGCATTATAATCATTAATGAATTGTTAACATGGAAAATGAATCTCATCGCGTCGTGGAGACGGTAGTCCGTACGTACGCACGAGCGATGATATCGTTCCCATAATTATTGAATAGAATTGGAGTGGATGGTATAATATATCAGAATCATTATGATGTTATAATAACTATGTATAGTTATTCTTTACACCATTATACCCATCCAAGTAAGGTGGTGTTGGAAAAACAGATTACACCACGGTGTGGAGATGGTATTCCGTACGTACGCATGCGGGGTGATTTCATTTTCCGTAGGATGGATAGAAGTTGAAATGGGGTTGTTTTATATTTATAATAACATATAAGTATATTAGTGATACTGATGTTATTAATTTATAATGAAAAAACTAATGAAGAAGAGGTTGAAGAAGAAAGAATCTTGAAAGAATCGGTAGAAGAGATTACCACTTCTTCGACGCACCTCCTTTAAATTTCTTCTTAGGGAACTAGGGTTGGTCTTTTGAGAATACCAGTACCTCTATAAGGTTTATAGGGAAGTGGGTAAGTGAAATTGTCAGAGTTTGTCCGAGCTTCAAGGCTCAAAATGGTTTGAGGAAGAGAGGGAGGAGGTTCCCTTTTATAAGGGTGTAGAGGGGCACCTTTGGAATCCTAAAAAATATTAGTTTAATATAAATTCAAACCCTACATAAAAACCTCAAAAAATGAATCATTTCGAAGATTATATGAGATAGGGTTTTAATATCATCAACCAATAAAATTTAGACATATTTTTATCTTATTTTAAACCTTATCATTTTGATTTAAACTTATTTAATCTATTTAAGTTTATTTGTGGTAATAAAATTCTAAATTCTAAATGGTTATAAATAATCAATTATGTGTTTTTATTTTTCCATAATTGAATACTTTATGACATTTCAGACTATATAAATTTCAGTTTTTATTTTTTAAATATTTTTTTGATTTTTAAACAATTTAATAATATGTTATTTTTATAAAATAACAATAGTGTCAATTTTGACACTATTCATTTATTTGAATTTAAATAAAATCTACACAGAGGATATAGTCGAACTAAAATATTTAATAGATTCATAACATGTCATATTGTTCTATAAAATTCATGTATCACATTAAATAGTTCATATAATATTTATTTTAATATTTTTAAAACCATATATTTGGTATATCTCTTAATAAAATAATTACTACAACATTTTTGTATAATTATTTAATATAATTATTTGTTGCATAAAATTTAAAAATAAAATCCTATGATGTAGATAAATATATTAAAATTCACAATAATACTTTTACGCAAATTTATCATTTTAAAATCACAATATTTAAATTATTATATTTATTAAATTATGAAGGTGACAACTTTGACATCATTTAAAATAAAATAATATAAGTGTCATAATCGCTTTTATAAGGCTCCAAAAGGTCAAATATTCTACAATTGGATGATTATGGTTTACATTTACATGACCAATAAGTTTTGGTCAGGGTTTTGTTCCCTTTATGGTCACTATTAGTTTAATAAAAACTATATTCTTGATTTTTCACTAGATAAACAATTTCTGCGTCACTATTGTGTCACAATTAATGATATTTATTTAATCCCTAAAAATTATAAATAAATTCAAATGATGTAGATAATTTTATTATATTTCTGTAGAAAATTCATGTTTGAATTTTCTTGAAGTTTATCACTAAATTAAAATTAATATACTTATAAGATTTAAGAAAGTGACATGTTGTCACTTTCTTTCGTTTTAATAATAATTATATTATTTCATGTTCCAAATTCCCTAAAATGAATCTAGTACGACCCTTAGGTGATATGGGTCATCTTTTATTCATAAAATTGGATTTTTACAAGTGTGAGGGTAATTTTATAATCTTATTTTTACCCTTAATTACCCGATTTACCTTTAACTGTTGTAAATAAAAAAATTACTGTAGTTACTATTCACAATATCAAAAAAATAAAAGTAACCTATTAACATAATTTGGACCCACTGAATCCAAATATGGAATCCATTGTTTCAAATTCATTACAAATAATTTTCATAAATTAAATTAAAATTAATCCCGTTGTCGAATGAAAACGGGTTTTTGTTTAAAACATTGCAAAAGATTGAATTGATTTAACCTATGAATTCAATGTAAACTCAATTCTAATGAAATACATTATATTAAATGGAAAAAATATATTTTATTTATACATTAAAACCATTCAATATTATAATTTAACCATATAAATTATTACGATGAAAAAAGTTGTTTTTAATTAAAATATAGCTTGTTTTAACTATTCATTAAAATATGAAAGTTATCAGAATAATATGAAAATTTTATCGAAAGTAAATTTTTATATCCTGATTCCAAATGAGAATTTTACTTTGTCAAATTGAACTTATAAACATGTCAACAACTAGATTTAAAGTGGGTGCTCCATCAAAAGGCATCAAAACTGCATTTTTTGAAAAATACTTATATAACCCAAAAAATTTATTTTGTTCTCATACCATGTTCTAGAAAATAAGTAAGATGAATAATAATGTTATAAAATTAATAATTTAGTTAATACTATTCATAACAACTAGTTCATAATAATATTATAACCATATATCATTGTTTGGTGAAACCTGACATTGCGTACAACACACGCTATCGAAGAAGGTCGTGATTGCGTGTAATGGAAGCCAAGTTAGGGTTGCGTGTAGTGCAAGACTCCATTGTTGTTGTGTATAACAGAATCCAACCAAATTTTATTTATACATTGAATATATATATATATATATACACTCAATGTCACATAGAATGACTATTATAAAATGAACTTGAAATTGTGTGTAACACAATCTAAGAATAGTGTTGCGTATAATGCAATATAATACGGTGTTGCGTATAGCACAAGATAATATTGTTGTAGCATAAAAAACATGACATCAATTAAAAATAATACTTATCATAAAATATCAGGTTGTTACAGTGGTAGTGGACTTTCTCAACATTATTCCAAATTATATATATTATTTGTTAATTTTGCATATATATTCCTTAATATAGACATCCAGTTTTTTTTAAAAAAAAGTCTTCATTCCTATTCAATAATAAATGTGAACTTGTATCATCTTCTACAATCACAAAAAAAATCCACTTAAATTATCCCAAACACTGCATAATTCTATGTAAAACATTAATATCCACATTCAATAGGTTTTACTCTTCAAAAAATTCTATCAAAAAACTAATTAACCCAATTTAAAATAGAAAAAATGTTATTACAATATTTTTATAACCGTTTTAAACCTTTCCCCTTTCTTCTAAAAAAATTGAAATTTCCATTCCTATATTGGGTCGATTATCTCCTCCATGATGAAACATGTTTCCTTTTACTAAATCGTCATTCATGGATAGTCTTAATAGGTACATTATTATATAAATAAATTCTTTATTAAATATGTTTTATTTTTCATTTATACACCAGACTATTCCTTTACATCGCTCCAGGTAAAATGAAATCACTATCGATGAGTAAGTGTATACTATTACATTTATGGAATGACAAATTTTTGTTTTTATTTTTAAAATCCACTTATATTGACAATCATGGGAATTTTTTTAGTTAATATATATTATTTTTGTGAAATTATCAATGTTTTCCAAGTAAAAATTTGACATCCTATTTATAATATGGTTTTTAATCAACACTAATAAATTCAACCATCCAAAGGAAAGTTATACGAAAAAATTATGATATATTCATATTATTAAATACTTTGAATATGTTATATTCAACCGATAAATATTTAAAATTCAAATATAACTCACTATAAACAATAAATATGATCATTATTCTCCTGGTATAATTATATTACAACAAAATCAATTTAAATCAATCCATTAATTATAATATGTTTTTGTTTGGGTAGGTTTAACCACCTAAAAAATGAAACAAATTTATATCATAGATTAAAATAGTAATTCAATTTATTATTATAGATGATATAAATAAATAAATTATTACATTTTTAGTTCTTTAATGTTTTTATAATTGTTTATTCACTATTTAATAAAACACACTTTGTTCTTTAAGTATCATTGAAACATGTTCATTTCCAAAGTTATTTGTAAGGATGACAGCCAAAACTCCAATATACTGAAATTAAAACTTTTCAAATAATAATAAAAATGAAATTTATATGAGCTTTTATGATTTCAGAATGATGAAATTTTGTATAATATTGATGATGAACACTGTTGATACAAATCTAGTTTAAAACTATCGGGGTTACTTAGACAAAATATTGAAGGTGGAATATAACAAACTAATATATATATATAGAATTATTATAAAACATTATTTTAAATGGTTATTAATATTTAAATTGTTCCAAAATGGGTGATAAATAGAGTTATTTTTTTATTTATGAGGATATATTAAATTTTAATAAATCTGGTGTTAATGTAATGGATTCTTATCTCAATTTCTACCCATTGAATTATATATTTCCACCTCTGAACTATGTACTATTTATAATTGTATATATGAATCCTTGTAAATTTATTTTTCTATATTCATGGGATTTTATGATCTATTACATTATCACTTTTAAATTTATCTCAATTTAAAAGATACCGATTATGAAAGAGGTTTTTCATTACAATGTTACTTATAATGTAAGGGATTCATTTCCAATATTATTCTCAAATCAAAATTATATTTGATAGATGATTTATCTAGTTATTTTCTCTTCATTTTAATCCATCACATCATTTTATTTTAATATAAATTTTTTTTATGTCCCCTCAAAATTTCATTTCTCCACGACTCATATCTGACAAGATATGTTTCGTTTATAAAAACATACCCCATATTTTCTTCTCATTTGGAAGGCCCCAATTTATATATCCACAATTATTTTATTCATTTTTTAGTATAATTATATATGATTAAAATTTAATTATGTATATTTTATACTACATAATATTCTTTTTAAAATTTAAAATATTTTTTTAACATTTTTTTGTTGCCCATTTTCTTCAAAATGTGAAAAGAATGTCTTTTAAACATTTACATGTGAACATATCATTCTATAATCCTTTTCATTTTTTGTAAACATTTCAATCTATGTTTTCTAGTTTTATAACAAAATATTTTTTAATCCTATATTTTAAAAGTATAAATTTTAATATTATTTCGAATGGTCAAGGATATTTCCTATTTGGAGTATCATTTACCTAAAACACATAAAATATTTCCTTTGTCTATGTAATTTTCCATTGATATATTTTATATAAAGACCATTCTATTTTATTATCATTAATATATGATTTATTATATAATATTACACTTAATACAACTCAGATAATCAATAATTCTTGAGTATTTCGGAAGTAGGTACATTGCATAACCACTTAAAATAGGGAATAAATAATCTTTATTTAAAACTTCATTAACATGATCAAACTAGTCCTTCATACTTAACATCTCATGGGATAATTTGGGGAGATAAATAAGAAAGTGGTGAGCTATAAATCCCAATACAGAAATAAATATGGCATAACATGAAGAATTTGATACATGTTATAGAATTGAAAAATCAACGAGGCACAAAAGTAGTGATAATCATAAAATTTAACAATAAAGAAACATATATCATGATAATATAAAGGCAACATGGGAAATCATGCAACAACTTTTAACACATCATCATAAACATAGGTATAGGCTAAGTTCCATGAAATAATGATGGAAAAATTCCCATGATAGATGAAGATCACTCCATGGTACTTTCACTGACGTCTCTTGTGAATAAAACATTACCCACTACATTGCAGTACTGTATAATTTCATGTGCCCATGTCACATTCATTTCATTCTCATATTGAAGTGTTCCACATAGATCATAAAATATGGAATCATTTATCCTTAAATTTTATTTTATGATCAAGGAGTTTGAAAGAAATAATTTTATGTCCTACATAAAATAATAATGTGCATATAAAGATGAACATTATTGATAGAAAATGGGTACGGGTATTCAATACATTACTTTTTGGCATGGAAAATCATGGTGAAATTTCCAAAGAATAACAATATTACATGAAGATTAATAAAATGTGTTGATGAGAGAGAAAGATGTCTATAATAATTTGGAAATAAAACGGAAATTAATAGATACATGGTAATACATATCCCAACAATAGAAATTTTAAATAGAAGGCATGATATAACGAAGAAACCTAAATAAAAAAGAGATGGAAAAGACCCCTTGGCTTGAGATTGTGATTACAAATGATTGGGAGGAGATTTTTGAGAGAATGGGGGAACCTTGGGAGGACTCTAGAGAGGATAGGTTAGATTAATTATCTTCTATAATGATATTTAGTGAATATATAATGGATTTTGGGTGGGTTGATATTGGAAATAAGTGTGTAATTCATTATCATTTCCCAAACATAGGTTTTAGACTCTATATAAGAAAATAAACAAAACCAAAAACCATAACATATTTTTTAAGAATGGTTTATAATAAAGTGATTTTATTTCATTATTTTATAAGGATAATAGCCAAAAATATTACAAAATTACCCTTGCTGATCTGGAAGTGAGTCATACTCTGAGAGAAATGATTTAAAATCCTTAAAATATATTATAGGTTTTAGAGGATTCATAATGGATATATAAAAATAATAAAATAAGACTTAAATTAAATTATTTAAGACGGAAAAAATTAATTTGGTCTATAAAACCCATATATTATTTATTAAAGAATTTCTTGGTCATTATTATGTCATAATAGACTCCGTATATTAATACGGTATTTATTTTTTAACCAAAAATTTCATTGTCTCAAAATCTTTTTAAAAATTCATCATTGGATAATTTTGATGTTCTGATTCCAAAAATGATATTCATTATATCTGAATTATTTTCTAAATATTTTAATTCTTACACATAAAATAATAATCAATGTTTTTTAGAAATTTTGGTTTTTTATGATAATAGTTTTCCAACCAATATAAAACTTACATTTTATTTTACAAAAATTATATGACCATTTATATTTAATGAAAAAAATAAAAAAAATATTTAAATAAAGAATCATTTATTTGAATAATACATAAATTTTTTAAAATAATTTCTTTATTTGAATTTTAATATAACCCAAAAATATAATATCTGTTTTATTATATTAAAAAACAAATCACTTGTAAAAAAAATAATAAGAGTAAAAAATAACAATTTTCCAATTGAAAATATATATATATATGTTCAAATTTTTTAGGACCATGATAAATAACACTTAAATACAACAACAAGATCTATAAGGGTAAGGTGAAAAATAGTGAGACATTGATGGGGTGGTTTAGCATACATGGTTTGGGTCATGGTCTTGATGAGCTTGATCTTCTCCAATAAAAGGTTTCACTCATGCTTAAGTAGTTGGATCTCAGCACAAGAATGGTCAATGGAAAATCTCAATGATGTTATCTCCCTCAGAAACTCTAATAAGTGGTCTTTATATGGTATGATCCTACTGTTTATGTTGATCACTTTATTTATTTTTATCAATTATAATTGTAAAAACCCTATAATTTTACTAGTCATATTATCACTGTTAAATATATATATTATCAATAGTTATGATTCTTAACAGTCTTTTAAATCCAATAGATAAAAGTAAAACCAAATAAGTGCATTTTCTTTACTATAACCACAATAGATAATAATAGTTATAATTAAATCATAAGGGGAATTATATTTATAAAAGTTTGGGTCAATGCAATCTTCCCCATTTTAGAAATTGCACCATAAATATTTTTCATTTCACACCCTATATAAGGTGAAGGTAATTATGTTTCATCCCCTCCTCTGGTTTCCACATTTCTTCTCTAAGCATGTGTTTTATCCACAACACTTTTACTAGGTGGACAATCTTATATCGTAAATCATTGACTCTAAGTTCTTATATTTTCACTAGTTGATCCTCATATGAGAGATTATTCTCCAATAGTACGAAGTTTGGATTGAGTACATGTGAGGGGTATGGTATATACTTCCATAATAGGTATAAATGGAATGCATCATGTACTTAACATTGGTTATGTGGGAGTACTAGTCGACAGGACACCGATTCGATACGATCAAGGATCTCAAAATGGATTATATATCTTTGACTAATAATTCTCTAATTCCAAAATCCCATGAATTTATTTCATGGAGATATGTAAAGGACTACCATGTATCCAACCTCAATATCTATGAAATGTCAAATATTGTCATCATTAAAAAATTACTCCTAGCTACCTTGGTGTGTTTATAAAAGGTCTTCACTATTTCCACCATTTCCTTTACAATTTTAGGACCTAGGGATTTTGGTTCTACAACATGATCCCAACGTGAAGGTGTTCTACAGCACTTACCAGAAAGGGATTCATAGGGATCTATTTTGATGCTTGACTGGAAAATGTTAATGTATGAAAAGTCGACCAGAGGAAGATTTTGGTACCATCATCCATTGGATTGAATTGATAATTATAATAACATATACTTGAGTGTCTAGATAGTTTGATTATATTCGAAAGTATTTTTAGGGTGATAAGCCATGATGATGTTCAACTCATTATTTATCGAATTTTAGGGACTCTTCATGAACATAGAGGTAAATCTTGGATCTCGATCATATATAACTGATAGTGGTGTTCCATTCAGTATCACCACTTTTTGAAAGTATGTATTTTCAAGTTGATCAAGTGAGAAGTCCTATTTAATTCCAATGAATTTAGAAGTATATGTAAGAAGATACACCACAACCCATATATCAATATTTTTTCTTGATGTCTTCTGTAAACTAGTTACCATGTCCATGGTGATGTTTTCCCACTTCCATGTTGGTATAGATAAGGGTTTTATAACCCCCCATGGATTTTTTGCTTTTCAACTGTCCCTTGATGACATAAAATACATCTTGATGTATATTCTGTGATATCATTCTTCATATTTTCCATCCAATAGTGATCTTGGAGATCTCTATGCATCATTGTTCTTCCTTGGTGGATAGAGAAGACCAATCTTTGTGCATCATCAAATAACAGTTTATTTAACTTCGGATTTGATTGTACACATATCCATGACACAAATATTATGACACATTCTTCATTAACATTGAGTGATGAGGATTTCCCTTTTCTTATAGATTCAAAATTTTCTGAATTCCCGCTTCATATCAAATATAATCTTTAATCTTATACATAATGAGTGGTTGAGAAATCCTTTGTGAAATGATTGACGATTCTCCATCCATTATGATTCTCATGTCCATACTTTTTCAAAAATATGAAGATTGGATCCTTCTCAATTATCATAAATGATAAATTTCTAGATCCTTTATACTTAGTGAATCGTCCACTTTATTTTATTTCCAAGATGGTTTTGTATTTGAGTATTCATAGTCCTTGATCAACTGTAAACCTCATCATTGGTGTATATTGATCTCTTTCTATGTGAATATGTACTCGAGGCTCTTGTGATCTATATATATTTCACACTTCTCCCCAAATAGATAATGCCTCATGATTTTTAACATGTTGATCAATATGGAAAACTCTATATCATTTTTTGGTTAGTTCTATTTGTGAACATTAATTTTCCTTGATGCATAGTTTATCACTTTTTTTCTTTTTATTAACACAGAACACCATCCCTTTTTCAAAAAATATCTATATAGAACGAAAAGTTCTCCACTTATGGGTAGTATAAGTACTACTGTAGTGATAAATCCTTGATTACCTCTTCACATTCATAATTCTAAGAAACAATATCTCTATTCCATGTTATCTTGGTTATAGTGTATGATAATCATGAGAAATTTCTCACAAATTGATTATAGTTCCCAACTAATCCAAGGAAACTACATAAATATGTCACAGATATTGGCCTCGGCCATCCTTTAATTGTTTATATCTTTGAAGTGTCCAAATATATCCCATTTCTTGTGATAATATTCCACATGAATGATACTTCCATAAATCATAAATCACATTTTTTGAACATGTAAACAAGATTATCTTTTCATTAGATCTTTATCAATGTTCTTATAAGCTCCTCACCCCCTCTTTTCTTCTGGAGTAAATTAGAATACCAACTATAAATAGTACCAAATTTTTTTGAGTTAATATATAAGGAATTTATTTATAAATTCAATGAATATTTTTGGATAGTTATTGAGTCTGAATGACAATACTAGGGTCTCATATTACCCATACATTGTATGTAATGTTGTCTTGTGGATATCCTCCTTTTTCACACCATCTTGGTAACACATCGACCATAGATCCGTATTGTAGAAGTATTGTGATCTATGTATCTAATAAGAAATTTCATCAATTTGTGGAAGATTATACCTATTCATTATCATGATCTTTTTTACATCATGATAATCAATACAATGGAAAATTTACCCAACATTTTTCTTGAAAATGAGGACCAGTTCACCCCATGGTGAAACACTTGGTCATATGAAACCATTATCAAAATTCTCTCATAGTGGTTTCATTATCTCCCATTTTTCTAAAACATACACTCTATACAAAGTCTCGGATAATGGTAAATCCTAGGAAGAAATTCAATTAAAAATTCAACAACATGGCTAGGCGGAAGACCGGGAAATTCATTGAGAAACACTTCATCATATTCCATCAGAATTGAAATTTCATCAAGGATGACCATTTACTTAGGCTTAATCACTTGAGTAAGATATTCTTCTTAATAGGGTAATAATATATATTATTTTGGATTTCTTTTCAAAAAAAATTCATCCATCTCCTTCAATTTTCATATAATTAGGGGACAATCTCTGATATGGAGGGTGATATTCTTCTTTTGACAATTTCTCTTTGCTCTATATAGGGAAATCCAATCCATTCATAGAATTTCATAAAATTACACCTAAGGGAGTATCAGAGGGTTAATTGGGATGTTCATCCCACAAAATTAAATAGGGGAGGATTTATATACTTGCGATGCAATAATTTCCCCATTTTTTATTTTCACCGGCAACCCTACCTCCCGGATTTGTGTGGGTGTTTGAATAGTTATACTACACATTCGTGATATGAAGGACAGCATAAAACAAGAATAAAAAATTAAAATCATTGTATTCAAATTAATAACTATCATACATGGAAAAAAATAATTTTTTTGGATCCACCTAAGTGGTTGTGATAACATAATATCACCCTTGATTCCTTCTCTGTTTTTTGTTGTCTCCCACAATTCTTGGATTAGCGCACTAGTTTTTAAAGTGCCATGGATCCTTGTAGTTTAAAAAATTATTAATGTGGTGAGGTTTAACCAGATTATTCCTTTCCTCTAATGTATTAGTGAGAATCTCCCACTGGAAATTACTAGCTAAGTGTCAATCATTTCCAAAAATAAAGCATTTTCTTATTCCTAGAGGAAGTTTCTAGGGTGCTCCTCTCTGCACCACAGAAAAGTAAGATGTTGAAGTTTCATATCACCATTATATTTTACCATCCGATGACCAAAATTAATAATCACCTTACACTTATTATACCCACAATAACCATGATATTCACCATACAACATCTCAACTTTTAGGGCACATTATAAAATTTCCTCATAACTATTAAATTCTCATATCATAATGGTCTTTCTATGAAAATACTTTCAGCCACAAAATAAGTGATCAACCCACTACTGGAAAATGGACTTATCCACACGGTTTTCCCCAAAACCGCGGGGATAGGTAACACTATACCCACAGTTTTGGAAAACCGTGGGGATAGGTGAATTTTCAGGACCTATACCCACAGTTTTGGAAAATCGTGGGTATAGGGGGGGGGTCTATCCCCACGGTTTTTGAAAACCATGGGTATATGACCTGAAAATTAACCCATTCCCATGGTTTTATAATACCGTGGGTATAGGGTTACCTATCCCCACGGTTTCGGGGAAAACCGTGGGGATAGGTCAGGGTTAAAATATCTATACCCACGTTTATGAAAAACCGTGGGTATAGGTTTCCCATGTGTGCACGGGAATTTTTTTTTCCGCAGGAAGGAAATTTCTTTGGCGGGAGTCCAATACCCACGGTTTATATAACTATATCTAACTAAATATAAATTTATATACATAAAAGCAGTGTTGGGGTAGTGGTTAGGTGCTTCGTCTGCAGCGGAGAGGTTGCGGTTCGAAACCTGCCGGCCGCATTATTTTGGGACCTATACCCACTGTTTTGAAACGGTGGGGAAAGGCCTTTGACACCGTGGAAATTGGGTATTTTTCGTTGACACGATGGCAGAACACCTATACCCACGGGTTTAGAAAACCATGGGTATAGGCTGGGGACCTATACCGACGCCGTTCAAGCCCACGGTTCCCAAAACCGTGGGTATAGCCTATACCCACGGTTTTGGGGGCTATACCCACAGTTTTGAACCATGGGTATAGGCTGTTTTTCCAGTAGTGACCATGAATTAGGGGGTAAAGGAAAAGATGAAGGAATATCATGAATGTCATGTGAATATTTCCTCATGCATCCTGATAGATTCTTCATCTTTTATCTTGAGGGAAAGAAAATCCCTTTCCATTATATATTGGAGAGTGTGAGGAAAATATTTATCCAAAACAATTCATAGAATTCCTTTGACCCCTACCCTTTGATATCTTTCTCATGAATTGTATTTTCGATCAATGTTCACCATTAATAATATTCTCTATTGATATGATAAACATCCAGTAGAAACCTTTATTTCTCTCACCACTAATATATGGAGAAGATATTCTCAATGGAGTTGTTCCATTGTTCCATGATTAAGGGATCAGACAATCCATTCCAAGTCAGAGACCTTTCTCTCACAAAGGAATCTATTGAGACATTTTCATTCTTAGGGGTGTTTGGGTGATCCTTCTAAACTAGTTTTCTATTCATCACCTGAGTCATCTGATAGAGTATCATCACAAAATTTTAGATTCTTTCTCACATCAGGTTCAAAATCTTGTTGGGTGAGTCATCACATTTCACTTAAAATTTCTTCTCTACTAAATTCCTATTATTTTTTTCCATTTTCTTGAATAAAGATAAAATTATGGATTAGAATTTTAAAATAATGAAACACATATACAAGAAACCAGTGACCTTAAAGTTGTTACTTATCAATTTCATGTATTTTATTAATATATAAATTTCTAGGATATACTCTATGTTTTCCATGATACTTTTCCTAAAATAGAATCTTATGGGAATTTTTCCAATAATAATGGTTTGTAATGAGGTTTTGAATTTACCAAATAATTTTCCTCTTGAGTGTCAAACTAGGTGTGCAGTAATCCCCATTGTCATGCACCTGTTCCCAATGACTTCTAGCTCAATGTAGTGTTTCTGGTTTTTACCCCGAGGTACATATGTTCTAGAACCACATCCAATTTTAGTATATATATATAGATGTTTATTTATGGATAAACCAACTAATTTATAATTTATTTATGCTTTCATATAATTATTTTTTCACTAATGATTTCACTATATATTTCTAATACAAATCCAAAAAATAACTAATTTTTTCTTTTTATACTGACTATGACAACCGTGTTCCTTATTTCACATCAATAAAAGATATATTACATAATATTACAGATAATAAAACCTTTAAGATCATGAAGTATACATTCATTGAGAAATAGGTACATTAAATAACAAATTAAAATAGTGAATACACCATATTTATTGGAAACTTCTTTAAAATGATCATAATATTCCTTAATTCTTAACACTGCATGAGATAACTTGTGGACATACATAAAAAGGGGTGGGGTATAAATCAAAATAAGGGACTAAACATGGCATAAATTGAAGAAAGTAATTCATATTAGAAAATTGGAATATAAATTGTTCAAAAAAGGAGTGATAATCATAAACCTGAATATTAAGTAATGATAAAAAATGATAATATAAAGGAATCATTGTAAATGTGTAAATATCATAAAACACGACATCATAAACATGCTTCATGGATAAATACCAAAAAATAGAGATGTAAAATGTCCCGTGATGGATTATATTTTCTCCCTAATCCCTTTAATTATTTCTCATGAGACTAAAACATTAACCAATTCATTCATGGGCTATATAATTCTAGGACACTCTTCACTTTAATTTAATTCTCATTCTTAAGTGTACCTAAGAGATCATAAAACATGGAAAAAGTGAAAACATTGAAGTCTCCAATAAAATATGAATAAGTGTATAAAAGTGAAAACCTTTGATTTGAAATGTTTGTGGGTATTCCCTTTACAAATGTTTTTCATAGAAAATCATGGTGAAATTTTGGTAGCATAACAGTGATACTTAATGATTCATAAAATGGGTTTATTAGAGAAAAATGGGACTCTAATCATTTGGAAATAAAATTTATTCTAATATTGATATGAAAATACTTATCTCAACATTATGAGTTAGAAATATAAGGCATAAGATAATGAGGAATCTTGAATAAATAGGATATGGAAAAGGTACCTTACATAGAGAGTGTGATTTCAAATGATCGAGATGAGATTATTAAGATCTTGGAGAAACATTGGGAGAAATATAGAGATTGTAGTTCAGAGTAAAGATGTGATCCAAGTATTTTTAATGAAGATAAATGGGATCTTGTGAGGGTTCATATAGTAAATGTTTGGGTAATTTGTTATAATTTCTCAAACATAGGTTTTGGAATATTTATAATAAAATAACTGACACCACAAACCATACCATGGTATTTTCCAAATATATCTGAAAAAGGACTAGGTTTAATTATTTTATATGTTCCAGGGATGAAATTATTAAAATATTACACTTGATGGTGTGGAAGTAAGTCATACTCTTAATGAAATGAATTTAAAACCACAAAATATATTATAGGTTTTGAAATAATCATAACGGAATTATAAACTTAATCAAAAAAGATTAATATTAAATTATTTAAAAATTAAAACATATATTTTTGGTGTATAACCCTTATGGTAATAATAAAATCATTTTTGGGTCATTAGGATGTCATAATGCACTCTGTACATTAATAAATTATTTATTTTTTACCCAAAAAGTCAACTGTCTTTGTAAATTATTAAAAAATCACCATTGGATAATTTTGAATTTCAAATTCCAAAAAAATATTCAAATTATAAAATTAATTTCCAAATTATATTAATTTCATCTTTTAAAATACGAAAAAAAACATTTATTAAGAAATTCTATATTTTTGACAAATAAAATTTTCCAACCCTTAAATATATTATATTTGAATTCATAAATGTTATATGACCATTTATATTTAATAAAAAATATTTAATGATAAGATTTCAATAAAATATTTTTTATTTTTAAATCACATTAATTCATCAAAATAAATTCCTTAATAGAATTTTAATATTACACAAAAATACAATTTCTGTTTTATTATATCAAAATCAAGATCATTTAAAAAATAAAAATAAGATGTAAATTTAAACATTATTTCATTGATAATAATATATATATATATATTCATATTATTAGAGTAGTGATAAAAATCCCTTTAATACACCATAAAATTTTCTAAGGGTATGGTGCCCAATGGTGAGATTTTCATTAGTTGGTTCGACATACATGGTTTGTGTTTTCATCTCAATGAGCTTCAACATCTATTGTAAATATCTTATCTCATGCTTAAGATTTTGGATATCATCTTGGGATTGGTAAAAGGAAAATTAATAATATTTTAACTCTCTCAAAAGCCATGATAAGTGGGCTTCATAGGGTACAATCATACTGGTTGAGGCCATCACTTTGTTTATGTCAATTGGATTTGTGAAAACACAATATTTATACTAATCATATGATCATTGATAAATGACTATATTATCAATAGTTTTGATGAAAAATGATCTTTTATATATGATAAGATATAATATAACCAAATAATTTCATGTGTTTTCTATAAATATAATACATAATATCACATTTAATTAAATCCTAAGAGATTTTTTACTTATAAATGTTCGGGTCCTTAAATTTTATGCTTGATCTTGTAAATTATTCAAATTTTTTCATAAATATTATTTATATATATAGATTACTTATGTATCTATCATATCAATGATATGACCCATCACTATCTTTTCCTAGCTAATCACCCACTATGAATATTCATAACTTTTCATTCAATGCCTTCGTTTTGTGAATAATATATATTTCCTTCCTTTGATTTAAGGGGGTTCAGTTAAATGAAATACATCACATGATTGTTGAAATAATTTACATTATTGTATTCATGTTTTATATATTGAAAACCCATACTATTTATCTTTATTTAAGGGTATATACCAAGAAAAAAACTGAATATTGTTGGATACCCAATTATTATTCTTGCGTTTTTCAGGGGGAAAATTTCCTTATTCTAATACCTTTTTAAAAGATATCAAAACCAATTTATTCCAAGAGTTAATTTTGATGTGATTAGTGAAACCCATATTCATTAAATGGGCTATTTATGATCTAGAAATTGAATTATTTTCACATTAATGTTTTATAGAACCAATTTTATTCCCAAGGGTTCTCTATGATGTGATAAATGAATAATTTCTAATTAGTAATAAAAATAAGGGATGATGATTGGTGTTGTCTTATATTACCATCTAATGCATTTATCAAAAGATTAAATCTATTGAGATATGTATACATGAGAAAATTTTAGTATTTCAAATTCATAAGAGAAGGTGTTTTCCTTGTGAAAGTGATATAAATTTGGGTAAAATTTATTTGTCTCAAAAACATTTGTCAAATTACATGACTCATAATATCAATTTCCTTTAAAATATTTTTTTCTGAATTGTTGGAAATATGTAATAGTTTTATACATATTTATGTTTGTTTATACTCTAATGGATCATATTTACTAATTCACAATTTTTATTCACATCTTGATTTAAGATAAGACTTTTTTATCTTTTATGATTTTGTGAATTATTAAGTACAAGATCCTTATTAATCATGATTATATCTCTATTTTTATCTTATTCTCACAAATTATATTTTATTTTTATCCATTATGTTTACCCTTACTAAAAATCTGATCTCACTTATTTTATGATGTTTCCATTTCCCCAAGTCTTAAAGATATAAATTGTATGAAATACAATAAATATATTCTTATGTGTATAATTTATTGTAGGTATTGAATAATAATCTTGGATTAAACAATTTCATATGTAATTGGAAAAAATTCAAATTAATATAAATATAATGCATTTTCATAGTAAATGATTTGTCTTAATTATTTAAAATACTAAACCTAAAAGTCATTAGTATTGTATTTTAATAAAGTATTTTCATTATGTTATATATATATATATATATTTGATATGGTCTCATTTACAATATTATAAATACTAAGTTTAATCCCATAAAATTACCTCTCCTTTTGGGTCACCAATCAAGAGTAAAAAACAACAAGTGTACTCATGTGTAAGTCCCACACATAATATTTGTATACACCTTCCACCAAGTAATCCATTCGATTTGAATATAAAACACGTAAAATATATTCCATTATATATGATGTTAAATTGTACAAAATTATTCATTATCATATGACCCATCACTATAATAAATCATGGTACGAGGAACATTACCTCAAAAGGAACTTCATTTATTCTAGGTTGGATAAACTTAATATTTTCATCAAATGTAATTAGTTGCATAAATTTAAAAACATTTCATTCGTAATGGATGAATTATATTAAAAGGAAAACATATTATCCACGTCATGTGAAAACAAACGTTATAGTGTGCCCCATTAATATTCACAAAAAATCATGGATTCTGATTCACTTTGTAGAGATAAATTTGAATCTGCTTTCATAGTCCCAAATCCAACATTACAACCCCTAAAGTGACCCCATATGGTGATTAATTACATAGTCGCTAACATTATGTATTTAAATCATTCTATAAGAAACCTAAAAGATAATTATGGATAACCTATAACACATACATATGTTCATATTTATTCACATTAATAACTTATCATTGTTAGGAAAATATTATCTGGAATTGTTATTTGAAAGGATTTCATTAGTACATCATAAGTTGAAAAGATAATCTCATACTGAAAAATACATTGAAATAAGGGACAATATAACCACCCATTAACTCATATAATGTCAAAATTAATGTGTTTTACGAATTTAACAATGAAATATTATATTTTAAAATGTTTAATATGTCATCACAAGGTTATGTTCAAAGAATATGCATTAAACATTGGTTGATCAACAGGAGGTCATGGTAAGATATTGGGATTCCGTTGCAAAGATGGGGGGAATGTTCATCCCCCCTATAATGTCACTCAATAAGAGGTTATGAAAGTGGAAATTACATAACATATAAACACACAAAAAAATATATTTCTATCAAAACTCATGATTCCATGGTTTATTATTAGAAAAATAGTAATTTCACATCATATCTTTATACACTTTCCATATGATAAAGGGTCTTACTTGACTTATGAAATGGCTAGCCAAAGAGACTCAATCATATGAGAAAACACAAAATTTTCATAAATTCAACATTATAATTAAATATATGATAATATCATACCAGGAAAAAATTATTTCATCCAAGTATAATTCCTCGATTAAAATATAAAAGATAAAATGATAATATTTACTTGAAGTTTTTGATTATGAAACCACTATTTCTAATCAACATATCAATAAAAAGTATTTATCTGAATTTCATGTGATTCCGACATGAAATGTCAAGAACCTATCCCTCCAAATACATCACATTGAGGGGAGAGAGATAATGACCCCCCCTGAGACCTACCTCCAGTAGGCCCTGGGTTGGAAACAATCACAAAGGGTGTACACATCTTGCAATATGGTAGGTATTACCCTTTATAATAAACAATATCTGGAGATATAATTAATCATCCATAAAAACCCTAAGGCATAACATAAAATTGAAAACCAAAAACCATCCAACATGCATGAAAAAAAATAACTAATACGAATACAATAATGTCTCACACGTAAATACCCAAAATAAAATCTAAGGCGGCAACACATCAGATATCCAACGGCCTGACCTAGTAACACCTATCACGATCCATGGAATCCTCCTAGAAACCTGAAATAAGTTTTATATACGTTGGGTGAGCATACAATTATTCTCTATAGGAAAACCATAGTCTCTCTTGCACATGTGAAAGAAGAATAATAATGCTATGTTGAGAAAAATAGCAGAAACAAATAGCCCCTAAATAGGTATACTAACCATCCCAACCTCACCAAGGCACTCTCACCAAGTAATGAAATCCAATTAATATATTATACACTAAATAACCTAAATGATTGGGTACCCCACACCACATTCCCACTGGTATACAGCCCTCGCCCAATTTCATACATCTAATAGCTCCCATAACTTCTGTATGCAACATAATTTCCTACCCACACACACCCGGGCATCACAACACATCATGCATGCACACACATGGGCCTCAAAACACACCTCGTAGGAACATGCCTTAGCCTCACAACACATCCATGTCATAGACACCTAGGCCTCTCAACACATCCTTCCCATATAAACCTAGGACTCAAAATTAATCACCCCATATCTCATCCTAAAGAAATCTTGGAAGGCACATCCCATTTCATACCGAAGACATCTGGGAAACCATCCAATTATCCCAAAAACACTTAGGCTACCACATCTCACCCGAAGAAACCTAGGAAAAAAACCCCAATTTAAAGCACTAATAGACCTCTATCCATCATAGCATGTTTCATACAGAGATCACTTGGAAGAGATAGTGAAAAATTATGAGTACTAATCCATCCGTACTCATAAATGAATGTTGTGAAAAGCACCCCCCATGTGATGATGCTTATGTTCGGCATATTGTTCTCAACATGGGTGGAGTGAGTGTATAGATTACAATAATATGAAAATATAGATGTAGTATCAAATAATGCATCCCAACCTATTGGTTCACAAATAATGAAACCGTCTTACAACACTATCACTTATGCTTCCACCTCTAAATGCATAACTCCTCACAAATAGAACACAAGACAAAAACCCATTACACATATGCACCTAATTTAGTTAACAATTTACTTTTTGTTATCCAATAAAACACAAGAAATTCCAATATTTATTAAACAATTATTTAATCATTCAACCACTACTTGGGAAAAATAATCATAACATACAAAAGGAAAAAGTGTCACAGTCATTTCAGAATATTAAGGGCCCTGATTAATTAAGGTGGCTTCACATTATAGTCATATCATACCATGAAATCTCAATCTGAGGGGTATATTATTTCATGTTAATCATGGAGAAACTCTAAATGGAATACCCATAAACCTCACTAATTTTCTTCTTCAATGTCATCCTTCCCAAACCACCATACCATCCAAAACCAAACCCCCAACTCACTACCAAATCTAGAAACAGAATATAGCACATCTAGTTATGAAACCCTATTGCATTATATTTCCAAACCCATCATATCCCCACTATAAAACCACATTCTATCAACTTACTCCACACGTACAAACCAAAAAAATCACACCTCACATCACAAACAAAACAATTTACCATTTCACAAGAACATTTATCACATTCAACTACATTTCTTTGAAGAGTTATCACACATGCCAAATCCTGGGGAAAAATATTCACTGGACGAGTATGTGTGGTTAGTTAAATTTTGTTTTCAGAGTTAAACTAGACAATATAAAATAATGAAATAACCATAACAGATGTATCCATCAAAAAGAAACCCGCCAATGACCATAATTTTTAGGGGGCATTTAGCCCATATAATCAAAATATCACATTCAATATCAAAGATGTAAAAACATATGTATCAAACCCCATTTCCCCTTTCAACTATATTAACCAATTATGTGTATTTAAATAATATGTTACCACTAAAATCCATAGGTAAACTAAAGTAACCCGTCTTGCATGATGAAAAAGGAAATTGAAATGAAGGAATTCCTACCTCATGGAAGCTTTATAATTTTTGTGCACCATAGGGATAAGAAGAACACATGGGAAGCACAACTTCACCATGAACAATATGGATCAACCAATACCACACCAAGTATCCGTCAAAATAAAACTCAACACATTCCCCAAATCAAGGAAACACTACCACAGAGGATCCCCAAAAGAAGAACGAAATAAAACCAACAAAGGAAGGGAGAGAAACCAATAAAGATCAACCAAATATCACCAAAAAATGGACTTTTATCAACTAATATAAGAAGGGTGAAAAAGGCCTTAAAGGACACCACAAGTCACATAGGTTTTTCCCAAAATGCGAGGAAAAAATAAAGCATGGACAAATGAATAATAGTTCATCTGAAAATAATTTTTTATAACTGAGCATGATCTGGGTATTACATGATATGTAATACCATTTCAAATCATGTAATCCATGTGGTTAGGTTTTTTATGAAAAATGTGTCTCCTACTAATTTTCTTTTATTTTTTTTCAACTTGAAATATTACATGTCATGAAACCCTTCTTAATACAATTTAAAATGTCTCTATGTTGTGAAAACTATAAGATAGAATATGAAACTAACTTTCATGTAGTGTGATCTAGTTACACTATGTGTAATCTCCTTGCTTCTAGGCTTTAACAACCGAACAACTCCAAAATACCTCTAAGCATCCTCTGAACACATCCAACAACCAAACCCAAAAAAGTAACATATTGGGAAGTCACGATCCATTACATCAGATACCTCTCAAATGATGCTCTCCCTTGAGAATCCAAAACTAAATCCATATGGAAAGGGGTCTAAACAACTACCCTAAAAGATAACTCTAAAAAATCTCATCAAACCTAAAACACTACCACCAACCAATCATTCCAAACCAAATGACCAAAAACATTCTATACAACCTCATCACCAAGAAACGAAAACTACAAACTGTATCCACTCACAGAACCACAATACCACATGACTACTACACAACTAATAAACCAAACCATCCCGAACAAACAAATCATGGAATTTCATCCCCCATTTCAAGATACTATCCACTCCAGGTGGCACAGACTCACCTAAATGGTTTAAATTGTATCGCAATTCATGCATCTTGATTAGAAATTGCGTCCTCCCTTTTTCATATGTAAGTAATTTATCACATATCACATCACACACATAATGAACTAATTAAAAATCTAATATAATTAAATAACAAGGTCTCCAAAATCACATCACAAATAAAAATAGTGAAAGTAAAATCTCAAAATAATTTTATGTACTAGGAACACATCTATTTCTCTTAATCCCAAGAACACTCCTCCTGGCCACCATACCTCCACAACACGTGAACCAATGAAATGGTCTGTTCATGTAGTTCCTTCTCTTGATGATCCTAGATCTCTACTGGCCACTCTACAAACATCATGTCATCCTATATATCCAACTCTCCCCAATCAATGACTTGAGAGTCATCATGATGATACCGGAGAAGATGAGGGATGTGTAAGAATTCATGGATCCTCTCCAATAGAATTGGTAATTCTAACTGGAATTCCATCTTTCCAACTCATCCCAAAACTTCAATGGGTCCAAAAAATATGAGAGAAAAATTAATTCCCATGCCAAACCTACGATGTCTATTTCTAGGGGAAAATATCAAGAACATGTGGTCCTCAAACTCAAACTCCAAGGTACTCCTTCTGATATCGGCATATGACTTCTTTCTATCTTGTGTTTCTTTCATCCTATCATGCACAACAAAAACCTTATCTGTCATGCAATGCACCACATTGGGACCTAGAACAGTAGTCTCCCTAGCCTTCATCTTTCTGAAAAGAGAACAAAAGTACCTTCTGTACAAACCCTCAAACATATCCATTCTAATAGAATAGTGACAACTATTATTACAGGAAAAATATAACAAGGGTATGTGTCGTACCCAAGATCCCCCAAAGTCCAAGGCACATGCCCGTAACAAATCCTCCAACATCTGGATAGTCCAATCCATCTTCCCATCTGTCTGAGGGAGGAAAGAAGTTCTAAAGTGTAATTTTGTTCCAAACTATTATTGTAATTCCCTCCAAACTCATAAGGTATACCATGAATTCTGATTTGATAAAATGTGCCTTAGAACTCCATGAAACCACACCACCTCATCCACTTACCTCTTAGACAAGGCATCTATTGCACCCAACTCCTTGATCGCTAAGAAGTGATCATAGTTCCTCAAATGATCCACTAACACCAATAAAGTATCAATACCTCCCTGAGGGTTGGGTAACCCTATGATGAAATCCATTGAAATGCAATCCCTATTCCACTTGGGAGCATCCAAGGGTAGAAATTAACCACTGAGAACATGATTCATAGCCTTTAACTACTTTAATTCCATGCAATTATCCACAAACACTTCAATTTCCCATTTCAATTCGAGCCACAAAAACTATATCCTCAAAAAACAATACATTTTATAAATTCACATGTGTACCGTCAAAGGTGAGATATGAAACTCATGAAGGACTCTATCTTACAATACAATCGAAACAAACAACCTTTCATGGAACAACATATGATTTCGACGATCTTCTGACCATCCTTCTAGAGCATCACTATGTCCAACATGATTGTGTATCACCTCTACCTCTTTGTATCCCCACTAAGACTCCTCCACCTAATGCACTAGAGAATACTTTACTGTAATCTGAAAAAATATCATTTACCACCATCTACTCTTTCACTTAAGTGCAAGGCTACCAACTCCTCCATCTCCCTCCCAACATCTGTAAATTCCTGAACAACCTCCTTCTATGAATTTGTACTCAATGTGTTGGCCCTAAAATTTCATTTTCTTGATGTGTAGGAGATCTCAAAATCATTTTCATAAAGAAACACCATCCACCCCTAATGTCATAGATATATGTCATGCCAGGAAATGATATAACTCACACTCTTATGATCCTTAAAGATCACAACCCCCCCCCCCAATGAGGTAATTGCACAACAAATTCAGTGCAAAAACAAGGGTTGAAAGATATAGATCATGGGTGGAATATCTATGCTAATAGGGATATAACTACCTGTACCCATAATAGATCACTTCTCATCACATCATTCACGCAAATCTCGATCCCAAATGGTATGTGGCACAACACACCTCAAACATTACCCCTTCCTCAGGAAACTAAAGTGCCAAATCCCTAACCAACATCCCCATCAGGAAATTCAATATTGTCTGAAACTAATCACTCCATGAAAAATATTGGTCCTTCTTTATCAAATCCATCAATGGGGATGAAAAATAAGGGAAGTTATGTACAAATGTTCGATAATAGCATCTAATACCCAGGAAACTATGTGTAAGAACCTGGTTCGTAGTTTTGAGGTACGGGTTTCTTCTTTTCTCTATTCCGTAAGTTTTTTTTCAGAAAATAAGGAAAATGGGGAAAAATCCAAAATTTTGGAAGTACATACCATTTATGTTTTCCACACGCCGTGTACTTTTGGCCCTGTGGGATGAGTACATGGGGTGTGTGGCCATGTCGGAGATTAAGGGTATAGAAACCAACTACATGCTATGTAGTAGTCCTTTACACGTCGTGTAGTCAGTCGGCAGGAAAATAGTATGGCGGTGGATAGTTGTGCGATAGAACACGCCGTGTACTCAGGAAGACACGCCATGTAGTCATGTCGACAGATGAATAGTTTGGTGGTGCCGCTAGGTGAACAGTTAAATGAAGGAAGTACACGCCGTGTACTTTTTTTTTACTTAAAATGGGCAGTAGCCTCCCCTGTTCATAGGGAAGGCTTAGAACGGGGAGAAGGAGCGGAAGAGGGAGGCCAAAGATTTGGAGATCCACCGATCGCATGTCGGGAATCTGTTTTCTACACCGTCGATCTCCCTGGAACCGCACGAGTGTGTTCTCCCTTATCTTAGATTAGTTCATACCAATTATTTTCCATAAGGAAGTTATTTGTGTTTGAAAGAGGTTTTCTTTCACCTCAGATCTATATCGTTATAGGACTAATCGAGGATCGTCGTTCACGTATATCATTCATGGGTGATATCGGTAGGTGGCTTGGAGTTAAATTTTTCAACTGTTGTGCGTTTGTGTGAATTTTTGTGCCAAGAACCCATGTTTGGGTGTCGGGTGGCTGAGGCCATAGCTGTTTATGTACCTAGAATTGTATAGGTAATTAAATGTGATATTAAAAATGCGGTTTTGGATCGCTTCTTGGATCCAAGACCACCCCTGGGGTGCGTTCCTCTGTTTAGCCATTTGGCCAGTATACCCGAGGGTATGCCTTAATTATTTTGCGCATTACTTTTTCCTTGAGAGGAATTGTATGTGAACTGGTTAAATACATGTTGGTCATGGGCCGGTTACATGTGCATGAGGGAAGTGTTTTACTATCTCCTGAGGTCATGACTGTATTAGCCTGAGGGAAATTTCATCCATGCCTGTGGGTAGTTGATTCTGTGCCTATGGGCAACACTTCGTATGCCTGAGGGAATATTCTTGTGTTTGGATTCTCTTTACCCGAGGGTAAGAGTTTACGTGTCTAAGTACATTGGCTGTTTACTTAGAATATTCATTGTTGTGATATTTTAAATTAAATGTTTAAAAGGAAATGTAAATGGAAATATAACTGTTTAAGTTAGTTACTTTTCAGTACTGCTTAATTTATTGCATTTTACTATTGCACACTGTTGTTGCATGTTTACACACAGTTGGGCATGGGCCTTTTGTGGATGTGTACTGTGATTTATTTTCTCACCCCCTATTTGGGTCATGCTTTTCGGCCCAAACAGATTATATTGTTACAGGTGTGGATAGGGGAAAGAGTCCCTATGAAGGTACTTGATTGTAGCTGAGGAGTAGGAGGGAATGGGACCGAGCCTAGGCTCATGTTTCCACTCGCTTTTCTGTTCTAATTTTTGGTACTTGTACTTCAGTTGTAATGTATTATTCCAGTGTAACATGTTATGGTTGTTTTATAGAATAGTGACATGCTGCATCTTCACATATGTATGACTGCAGGTTTCCCTTTTTGTTATCAATTATCTATTTCAGTTACGTGTACTGTTACTACTTACAATGTTGCTGTATGTTTCTATTATATTCCGCTGTGCTACACTTTGACAAATGAGGGCATAGTTTCCCTACTATCAGACTTAGGCCCTTGCTTCTAGTTGGAAGCCTCTGGAATTTGGGGAAATGAGCTTGAGGTCATGTGGTGAACCGGGTTTGGGGCACCCGTTGAGTGACACCCGGAGTCGAGACGTTACAAAGTGGTATCAAAGGGGTTATTTTATTTGACATACTATTTTGAGCCTTAGTCAGGGATAGGACAAGAATGGTAGTTGGAAATAAGTTGTTCCTGGGCGTAGCGAACCCGTGTACAGGGAAAATCCAATTTACCTTGTGTTGCAAATTTTCTAATTTTTCAATTTGACAGATGAATTGATTTTCACCGAAGGGTGACACACTTGTATTGTGCTGTTTACATTTTAACCATGGGTTTTATTTAATTGAAACCCAATGAGATGATGGTATGCCATCTCAGGCATCATTTATGCACATGCTAGAAATCACATGCCATGCATAGTTCCATTCCATGTAGGTGCATTAGAAATTTCATGTTGTTGAGATAGTGGTTGTGCTAGAAAATCATGCTGTTGTGATAGCTGCTTGATAAATAACTGCTACGTGATAAGGTATTTTTGTATGATCCTGGTTATAGAATGGATGCCAATGTTTGGTTTTTGGGGATTATGGGCCCTCATTGACCAGAATTTGGTGGATCATTGTGTGTTTACCGTATTTTATAACACTGATAAGATGTAAAACTATGATTCATGGGGAGTATGGGCCCTCACGGGTCGGAACTTGACACTTAGGTGTTGTTTCTGGTATTTTCTGGGTTCCAGAGAAGTTTCTGAGGCATACTATCTGGAAAACCCTGTTTACACGCCATGTAGTACATTAGACACATCGTGTATGTTCTTCTGTTCAGGAAGAATTTTTTTTTTGAGTACATGCCATGTATCTGGAGTACATGTCGTGTAGTCTATTCCCATGTCACAAACCATGTGGGCGGCAACACGGGGAAGGGAAGTGCTTCGAGTGAACACGCCATGTACTGATGTACATGACGTGTAGTGTTGACCCAAAGTCCACCCGTGTAACTAACAACACAGACGGGGTAGACCTTAAGACATACATGTCGTGTCAATGATGAACATGCCATGTATTGTAACCTAGGGGCCCGGCCGTGTAAGTAACAAGACGGGTCGGTGTCACCTCTCCTTGTACACACCGTGTACCTGTGGGACACACCGTGTAGTCTTGTCTGAGGACAAACTGTGTGGAGATAACTGTGTGGATGAAAAAAAACAGGGTAGTGTACACGCCGTGTAGTGTCAAGCCGAGTAGTCGGCCGTGTCACAAGCGACATAGGAAATTGAAAAAATACACCATACATGTCGTGTAGATGAAATACACGCCGTGTAGTTTTGTTCAAACAGGAGTTGTGTGGCTCAGCCGTGTAGAAGGACCCAGGCAGGGAAAGATAAGTCGATTAAACGCCGTGTAGTCAGTATACACGTCATGTAGTATTGTTTTGAAAATTTTTAATACATTATTCCTCCTATTACCTTTTTGGGTTTCTTCATTTTCGGTCATTGTTAATCTTGTTCTAAGATGTGCATTTGACCTTGTAGAGTCATGCCGCCGAGACGACCACGCGTTGTTCGCCAGGAGAGCAGCAAGGAGTATACTCTAGAGATGGTGGGCCATGGTCTACCAATGGATCCTCCAGTAGTGCTAGATGCGGCGCCATCCGTTATACCGGAGACACGCGTGGAGGTGCAGTTCCGTGAAGGCTTTATGCGGTTCATGAAGACCTTTTAGGGAGCACCGCCGACTGACACATCTATGGCCAAGCTGACACGTATCATTCAGCAGCAGCATTCGCCTATATTTTCATGGGATAGCAGACCTCAGGCTGCGGAATCTTGTCTGGGGTCGATGTAGACTATCTTTGAGCATCTTAAGACGCCTCCAGGGTGGAGGGTCAAGCTTGCAACGTACATGCTACGTGATTCTTCCAAGAGGTGGTGGGATGTTACCACCCAATCAGAGCATCACATGGACATGGCATGGGAAGCTTTCCAGATAGCCTTTTATGACTTCTTCATCCTTGAGACACTAAGGGAAGATAGAGCTCTAGATTTCATGAATCTGCAATAGGTCGCTATATCAGTGATGGATTATTCTTCTCATTTCACCGAGATGAAGCATTTTGCACCTGTTCTGGTGGGCGATGAGACGTTGAGGGCCAGGCGCTTTGAGTATGGTCTCTCATATGACATCCAAGAGATGGTGAATGTTTTCAGGTTTCCTTCAGTACATGCTATTGTGAAACAGCCACTAATTACATAGGGGAACCTATGGGAAGCTAGTGGTGTGGGCCAGGGTGGTTCAGCACCAGTTTCTGGAACTATTTCTACCGATAATAGGAAGAGATAGATGGAATTATCTCAGGGTGGAAGTACCAGCCAGAAGAATGCTTCAGGTGGCCAGGTCATGTGCTACCAGTGTGGTAGAAATGGGCACAAGAGGCCACAGTGTCCATGATACCCAGTGGAGTGCTGAGCTTACAGAAATATGGGTCATATGCAGCTCTTTTGTAGGGTGTTTCCACTAGTGTCTAGTTAGAGGGGTTCTGTGAAGACTCCACATGTGGGAGTAGGACCAGTGGCTTCTTACCAGTCAGGGAACTGGAATACGTCCGGGAATGGAGGCAGAGATGGTGGTTGTGGCCGTGGTAGCCAGACACCAGGATCTCAGAGGCAGCAGGGTGGGACAGCTCAGGGTATCCAGGCTGTGTCGTAGGGCCGCAACACTGGGCAGGCATATGCAGTGCAATAGACCAAACATGAGCAGGATCCCGGACCTTCTACAGTCAGAGGTACTATTCTAATTTCTTCTGTTTTATCTTCAATACTTTTCAATACGGGTGCTACACATATCTTCATATTTATGCCCGTTGTAAAGAGCCTTGGGCACTATGTTTCTCCTTCTTCTGATATCATGATTCTAGACACTCTGTTGGGGACTATAACGGCTTGTGTGTGTCAGTGTAAGGAGTTCCACCTTGAGGTTGGGGGGTGTCACTTCCTTTGGTACCTCTATGTCTTCGAGATAATGAGCAATGATGTCATTCTCGGGATAGAATTGTTGGTTCTGTTTCGAGCCTTTGTGGACTACTATCATTGCAGGGTGTGTTTCACATCACCAGAGGGCAGAGATTTTCTATAAAAAGGCGAATCAAATGTTCAGGCAAGTCGATCTGGACATGAGCATCATGGCCGAGGTGGAGTCACAACCCAGATTGCAAGTTTATATTTGGACGACCAGGGGACCTGTTAGACGGATTTCCCTCCATTTTTTGATCATTTCAGGGATGTCTTCCCGGACAACTTTTCAGGTCTACCTTCGGAGTGAGAGGTGGATTTCTGTATTTAACTTGTGCCAGGAGTGGCACTGGTGTCCATTCCTCCTTATAGGATGGCCACGCCAGAGTTGTCGTAGCTCAAGAGGTAGTTAGAGGAGTTATAGGAAAAGGGTTTCATTCGACCTAGTACTTCTCCATTGGGTTCTCCGATCCTTTTTCCGAAGAAGTCGGATGGTACCCTCAGACTCTATGTGGATTATTGGAAGGTAAAATAGTTGATGGTTAAGAACCGATATCCCTTGCTTAGGATTGATGATAATTTTGATCAACTTCATAGAGCACGAGTGTTCTCGAAGATTGACTTGAGATCAAGATATCATCAGGTTCACGTTTGACCATCTGATATACCTCTCATAGCTTTCAAGAGTAGGTATGGTCTATACGAGTATACCGTTATGCCGTTCAGGCTCACGAGAAAACAAGCAGTTTTCATGGATCTGATGAATCGTGTGTTCCATCCTTATTTGGATTATTTTGTGGTAGTATACGTAGATGGTATCTTGGTGTACTATCCCGATCTACATGGCCATGCCACCCATCTTGAGATCGTATTGAGTACACTGAGAGAGCATCGACTATATGTTATGATCTCAAAGTGCCACTTTTGGATGGACCAAATACACTTACTAGGTCATATCATCTCTCAGGTAGGAGTTGCAGTGGACCCAGAGAAGGTGAGAGACATAGTTTCCTAGGAGCATCCTAAGAACGTGTTTTAGATACGGAGCCTCTTAGGGATGGCTGGTTACTACAGACGCTTCATCCAGGATTCCTCCCACTTAGTAGCTCTGTTGAGGGTTTTGACTAAGAAGTGTGTGAAGTTTGTTTGAGCAGAATCTTGTGAGACATCCATTCAAGACCTGAAGGGAAGGTTGACATCCGCACCGATCTTGATACTCCCAGAGGAGGGGAAGATCTATACAGTTTACTGTGATGCATCAGGGATTGGACTGGGAGTACTGTTGATGCAGGTTGATCGAGTTGTTGCATACGGGTCTCAGCGGTTGGGGCCACATGAGAGGAATTACCTGATGCATGATCTCGATTTGGCTGCAGTTGTGCATGCGTTTTTCTATTGGAGACATTATCTATTGGGAGAACGTTTTGTGGTCTTCACCGACCAAAAAAGTCCCAAGTATATATTTACTAAGCGTGAATTGATTCTGATATAGTGAAGGTGGGTTGAATACCTTCAGTCCTTCAATTTTGAGCTTGCCTATACACCTGGTAAAGGTAATGTAGTAGCTAAGGCACTGAGCAAGAAAACTCAGATACAGGTAGTGAAGGAGACCAGTGGTGAGTGGAAGCTTATGGATTTGTTCTCTAAGATGCATTTGGAGGTGCACGACAGTCAGGGGCAGCGCTATCTTTCATCTTTAGCTGTCACCTCTACCCTCCTGGATAGAGTGAGGATGAGACGTCTATCTGTTTCAGAAGGCCAAGTTCTATGGGAGTCGGTGGTAAGTGAGGACCCTCCTTGTGGATGTAGGATATGCGATGATGAAGTACTATGTTTCAGTGGACGAGTATGGGTTCCATGGGATATACGTGAGGAGCTGATGCATGAGTTTCATACTTCAGCTTGGGCAGTTCATCCCAGGGATACCAAGATGTACCAAGACTTGAGACGTCAGTACTGGTGTCTGGGTATTAAGGGAGAGGTAGCTGGTTTGTGACAAGATGTTCCACCTGTCAGCAGGTGAAGGCGGAGCATCAGAGACTAGTCGGACTGTTACAGCAATTACCCATCCCGGAGTGGAAATGGGATGATGTCACGATGGACATCGTGACTGGGTTTTCGAGGTCACCTCGAGGAAATGATGTCGTGTGGGTTGTTGTGGACAGACTAATGATGGTAGCTCACTTTTTTCCGATCAAGGAAACCTTCGGAGTTGACGAGCTTAGAAATTTGTATATCCGAGAGGTCGTACGTCTTCATGGGGTTCCTCTTTCAATTGTTTCAGATAAAGACACATGTTTTACGTCTCATTTCTGGCAGAGTTTTTAGAGGGCACTGGGTAGATAAGTGATTCTGAGCACAACCTACCACCGTCAGACCGATGGTTCGTCATAGCATACGATACAGGTGCTTGAGGACATGCTGTGAGCACGCGTCCTAAACTTTGGGGGCTCGTGGGAGAATCATATACCCCTAGTCGAGTTGTCCTATAATAATAGTTTTCAGGTGACTATTGAGATGGCACCATACAAGGCTTTATATGGTAGGCCATTCCGATCACCCTTGTGCTTGTTAGAGGCAGGTGAGGCAGCTTTTCTAGGACCACGTCTCATGCAGGAGACTTCTGAGCAGGTCTAGTTGATTCAAAAAAGGATGGCTACCGCACAGTCTTGTCAGAAATCTTATGCTGATCGCCGTAGACGACCTTTCGAGTTCGTGGTCAGGGATCAGGTTTTCTTGCGTGTTTCTCCAAGGTTGGGGCACAAACGGATTAGGAGACAGGGTAAACTTTCACCGAGGTTTGTAGGGCCATTTGAGATTCTGGAGAAATTCTGGCTGGTTGACTATCGGTTGCAGTTACCACAGAGGTACCAAGCAATGCATGATGTCTTCCATGTATCTCAGTTACGCTAATATCATTCAGAACCATCTCAAATTTTTCATCCCGAGGAGGTCGAGCTTCAGGTAGATGTGTCCTTTGAGGAGCATCCGATACGTATCATTGATAGGAGGACGAATGTTCTCCGAGGCCGATCATCTCCCCTTGTACGGGTGCTATGGAAGCACGGACGAGTGCAGGACGAAACCTGGGAGTGGGAGACTGACGAACGTGCTCAGTGGCCAGAGTTGTTCACGGCTATATCTTCACCACCCCTGGAAGGGCAATTCAGGGACGAATTTCTTTAAGGGGGGAAGTTTGTAAGAACTCAGTTCTTAGTTTTGAGGTACGGGTTTCTTCTTTTCTATTTTCCTTAAGTGTTTTTCAGAAAATAAGGAAAATGGGGAAAATTCAAAAAATTTGGAAGTACATGTCGTGTACTTTTTCCACATGTCGTGTACTTTTGGGCGTGTGGGTTGAGTACACATGGCGTGTGGCCAAGTCGGTGATGAAGGGTATAGAAACTGACTACACACCGTGTAGTGGTCCCTTACACGCCGTGTAGTCATTTGGCAGGCAAATAGTAAGGCGGTGGCCAGTTGTGCGACAAAACACGCCCTGTAATCAAGAGGAAACGCCGTGTAGTCATGTCGACAGATGAACAGTTTGGCGGTGCCGCCAGGTGAACAGTTAAATGAAGGAAGTACACGTCATGTAGTTGGAATTACACAATGTGTACTTTGTTTTTTTTTTGCTTAAAATGGGAAGTAGCCTCCCCTATTCACAGGGAAGGCTTAGAACGGGGAGAATGAGTGGAAGAGAGTGGCTGAATTTTTGGAGATCCACCGAGCGCACGTCGGGAATCTGTTTTCTGCACCGTCAATCTCCCCGGAACCTCCCGGGTGAGTTCTCCCTTCTCCTAGAGTAATTCATACCAATTATTTTCCGTAGGGAAGTTATTTGGGTTTGAACGAGGTTTTATTTCACCTCGGATCTACATTGTTCTAGGACAAATCGAGGATCCTCGTTCGCATATATCATTTGTGGGTGATAAAGGTAGGTGGCTTGGTGTTAATTTTTTCAACTGTTGTGCATTTGTGTGAATTTTTGTGCCACGAACCCATGTTGGGGTGTTTGTGGCTGAGTTCGTAACTGTTTAAGCACCTATAATTGTATAGGTAATTAAATGTGATATTAAAAATGTTGTTTGGGATCGCTTCTTGTATCCAGGACCACCCCGGGGGTGTGTTCCTCTGTTTAGCCATTTGGCCAGGATACCTGAGGGTATGCCTTAAATATTTTGTGCATTTATTTTTTCTTTGAGAGGAATTGTATGTGAACTGTTTATTTACATGTTGGGCATGGCCCAATTACTTTTCCCTGAGGGAAGTGTTTTAATATCACCTGAGGGCATGACTGTATTAGCCTGAGGGCAATGTTCTCTTTGCCTGAGGGAAATTTCTTCCATTCCTATGGGCAGTTGATTCTGTGCCAGTGGGAGACACTTCGTATGCCTGAGGGAAATATCCGTACACCTTGGGAAGATTCATGTGTTTGGATTCTCTTTACCTGAGGGTAAGATTTTATGTGTCTGAGAACATTGGCTGTTTACATAGAATATTCACTGTGGTGACATTTTAAATTAAATGATTAAAAGGAAATGTAAATGGAAACATAACTGGTTAAGTTAGTTACTTTTCATTACTGCTTAGTTTATTGCATTTTACTACTTCACACTATTGTTTCATGTTTACACATAGTTGGGCATGAGCCTTTGGTAGATGTCTACTAGGATTTATTTCTCCCACCCTATTTGGGACATGCTTTTTGGCCCAAAAAGATTATATTGTTACAGGTGTGGATAGGGGAAAGAGACCCTATGTACGTACTTGATTGTTGCTGAGGAATAGGAGGGAATTGGACCGAGCCTAGGCTCGTGATGCCACTGGCTGTTCTGTTCTGCTTTTCTGTACTTGTACTTCAGTTGTAATGTATTATTTCAGTGTAACGTGTTATGGATGTTTTATATAATAGTGACATGTTGCATCTTCACATATGTATGACTGATGGTTTCCCTTTTTGTTATCAGTTATCCATTTTAGTTATGTTTACTGTTACTGCTTCCGCTGTTGTTGTATGTTTATTTTATATTCCAATGCGCTATACTTTGACAAATTAGGGCATAGTTTCCCCACTATCAGACCTAGGCCCTCGTTTCTAGTCGGTAGCCTCTGGCGTTTGAGGAAATTCACTTGAGGTCATGTGGTGAACTGGGTTCGAGGCACCCATTGAGTGGCACCCGGAGTCGGGACGTTACACTATGAACCTCTGCCTCATTCTTGGGTGATTCCCAAGAAACAAATAATTTATCTATCAATGGGTCTACTATATCACCCTAATGAAAGCACACATGCCTAAAAAATGAACCACTAATGTCTTGAAATTACATAAATAAAAACCTTCCATAGATCTGGTTGCATCGAAGATCATGTAATACATTTCTGAGATGCTTAGCACATTCATCCTTTGACTTTGAGTAGATTAAGATATCATTGATGAATAATAAAATTAACTGGTCCTGGAACTCATGAGATATGGAGTTAATAAGTCCCATTAACATGTATGGTGCTTTCTTAACATCAAATGACATGAATATAATCTCGAAGTTCTATAAATTCAACTGATGGAAGTCTTTGGGATATCACCCTACTTCACCCTCAACTGGTGATATCCGGACTATAGATTGATCTTATAAAACCAACTCACCCATCTCATCTGGTTGAAGAGATTGTCTATTATTGGACTAGGGTAATGGTTTTTGACCATTACCATATTCAACCTCCGATAATCTATACAAAACCTCAGAGTATATTGTGCCTTCTTAGCGAACAACACTAGATCACCCAATGGTGACACAGAAGGATGAATAAAAACTGTTTGCATCAAATCATCTATCTAAATCATTAAATCATGAAACCCAAAAGGTTACTTCTCTTAAGGATCCATTAAAATTTTAGAATCACTAGGTTTTATGTCTATCATAAACTCAACTTCACGTCGAGGGTTTAGAGTCACAACCTCCTTGGTAAAAACATCCAAGAACTCCCAAATGACAATGGGAACCACTACCTTCTCTGTGTCCATTGATTCCACTAATAGCTCAGCCAACAAGGAAAGAAGGGGCACCACACACTGACGGCCCTCCGAACAACCCTGCTCACCAATGAAAACCACATGTTGGTCATCCACATCTGAAAACATGTCTCCCCTCCAAAATCAGACGATAATAGTTTTTAAAAAATACAACTTCTTGATTCCCATGATGAAATCATATTGATACATAGGAATAAATAAAATATACCCATGAGACTTATGCGGTACCATTATCTATATAAACCCCAAGAACACATTAAACAATCTAGTCTGGCCTCTAGCTGGTGTACTCAACACTAGGGGAATATGAAGCCTCTCTATGTCTAATCCTTGATCAAAGACAAAAGTTGGTGATACAGAGGACTGAGAAAAGGTTGAATTAAAACAATAACATGAAATGGTACTATATAAATTAATCATACCACAGGCGATCTGTGGACCCTCTGGAACTGATGCCTCCACTGCATGTTGTTGATCATGTCTAACATCTATTCCTCTTTTCTAATGACCTCATCCACATCAATGTTCAGTTTGTGGTCCCTAAATACAAGGAATATCCAAATGTCGGCCTCTACCAGCTCTATCTCTACTCAGTGGAGGAAAATCCTGATGCCCCTACTACTGAAATGGTCTTAATGGAAACTGCTGCTGGAGTTGATGTTGAACCTACCCGCCCCCACCAAAATTAGCTCAAGGTACTACTATACACTGGCTCTAGAAATGACCATGAACCCCATAAACAAAACACTCTGGTGAAAAGCAACCTGTAAAATCACAAAAACCACAAACACTAGAAGGTCGAAAAGACTGCTACTGAGGTTGACTCCCTAAATGTTGTAACCTTGAAACTCCTAGAGGCTGAGACCTTCCACTGACAAATCTACCTCTCAATGAACTATACTAGTTCCACTCTCATGGTAGAAATCCTCATGATTGAATCCTCTTGATCACCTCCACCTTCTTCTAAACCAAAAGATATGTTGGAAATGTAAAAGGATTGACAATATACTAGATAGAAAAATGATGTGCCTCCTCAAAACATCTCACATGAACTCCTTGTCTGCAAAATGGATTGAGGGAAAACATAAAAGATCCTAGAAATTGATTCCCCCATATAGCATGACACAATCACATGCTGAAGAGAAGGAATATCATATATCTTTACTACCTTTATGGTCATTTAATGGAACTCTTCTAAGAACACCTTCTGGAAGTCTACCCACAAAAAAATTCTTCCTTTCGCTCTCCCAGATATAGTGTCCATCACTAACGGAAAGCTCCCCACATCTGACTGACTACCAAAGGGAACCAGTACTCCATCAGGGCCAGGATCAAACTAATAATGATATGTAGATCCTCTATCAAAATCTCTATCACCACATATGAATCACTACCCTTGTAATTTCCCAAAGCCAACCACAGGAAAGCACATAAAATAAATTATTATTTAAAAGGCGGTGAAAAATTTAATATACTTTTTATGTATCTAAAATTATTATAAACTGACTCCAATGAATTACATTGAACTTATATAAGTATTATGTATCTATTTTGACCTAAAATAAATTTAAATAAAATAAATTATTATTTAAATAAAATTTCGGTTTTAATCTATAACTCAGTGTTTTTCACTATTCATCAAAAATTGAATGTTCTTAGAAAAATACCAAAAATTCAACCTAATATAATTTTGATATTCTGAATAAAAAAATTAATTCTATTTTACCAAATTCATAACATATATGTTTTATTTATTAATTTAAAATTAATTCCCGTTGTCAAAACCAAAAGGCGTATTTTTAAGAAATAATAACTATCAAAAGATTGACAATTGTTTATGTCCAATTTCAAAGTAAAATTTCTTATAATGACCAACATTGGATTATATGGTAAAAATATAATATATTTATACTTCCAAACCATTAAAATTTATAATTTAAAACAATAAATTATTTTGATTAAAAAAGTTGTTTTCAGTTAAAATACATGATTTTTCAATATTCACCCAAATATGAAAGTAATCAGAAAACCATCAAAAATTTATTGAAACTAAATTCTTATTTCCTGATTCTAAAGAAAAAGTTTATTTTATCAAATTAAATATATTAATGTTTTAAATAATGGATTTAAAAAGGGTTCACTATTAAAAGTCGGTAAAAGTGCTTTTTATTACAAAATACTTCTTTTATCTAAAAAAATATGAATTAGTTCTTACATTATGTCTAAGAAACTCATAATATAGATTCTAAAATTATAATGATTATATAATGTTCAACATTTAGTTAATACTATTCATAACTGCTTTTTAATGGCTAGTTTGTTAACCTTGTGGTGCGCTCGAACCTGGTGTTGCTTGTTGTGAAAGTTATTGAATTACTTGAAAAAATAACGTACTATGAAATCTTGTGGTGTTATAGTATATGAGATAGATGATTCCATGAAATATCCCATTTCAATCTATACATACCCTTCATATGCGACAATAGAAACACGTAGGCCCCAACTACGTTACCCATCATGAGGGGTTAATACCTAAGTGAGGTTCATATGTGGGACCACAACACAATGGACCTTTGAGGATGGTATCCTTATCCAAGGGTCCTAATAATTTCTAATAAATAGGATAGTTGGGATCCCCATTTGACATGACTAAAAGATGAGGAGACATCTTGAAGCTCTGCCTCCCAGATCTCCCACCTAAGTCCTCAACACCCCAATGTAGTTACCTAATTTAAAAAAAATTTGGAATTAGAAACATTCAATGGATTGAAATCCATAATGTTCTAGAATACCAAGAACCGTTAGATTGACTATCCCTCCAATTGAAACCTACTAAATAAAATGTCTCTTAAATTACTCAAAACATTGGAACCAATCATCCAAAGACACCTTAGGATACCCCTTAAGAAAATAGAAAGGCCACACCATAATATTGTGACATAGGTTTTCCATCGCCCAGGTGGAATATCCAGCTTGATCAGGTCCACTCTATGTGATAGAACCTCAATCCAACCATGCCTGCCCAATGTGAAGCACCTATTACTCTCCCAGATCCACCCTCTACCAGACCGATTTTCTCTCAAAGGTCCACCCTATGTGAGATCCTCTTTAGTTCTCCCTAGCCTCACCTCTATAACATCACAAGTTTTTGTGAAATATTTTTTTCTATTCAATTTAATATTTATTATACTATTGATTACACATAGGAATATTTTATATTTTGTTAAATTCAATATTATGTTTATCTTTTCTTACACACGATAATGATAACATGTATGATATGAAACACCACGGTTCAGAAAACCATGATTTAGTATTATTTAAAATATGACCATTAGAACATATATGTTAAGTAGGTTTGTATGAATTTTATTAATCACATTGTTAAATATATATCTACATTTCCATATAAATATAACTTTTTTATAAATTCTCATTAAATATCCAATCAATAATAAGTACAATACTTATATTCCTAAAAAATATTTTATCTTGAAAAATGTTTTTATTGTTTTTTATGTTAAACTATTATAATTTATTTATTTATAATATATAATTTTATTTTGATAAAATGATATTCATAATCATATCGAAATTAAATAATTATGATATTTTGCAATCTTTTGGGAAAATTTGATTTTTCATTGAATATTAAAAAATACTGATTTTCAAAAAAATATCACATATTTTCAGTAAATCAAGTAATTTAAATGCCCCATTATGTTTTAATGTAACAAAAATACTATTTATTTATATTAAATCCACTTAATTATTTTTAAATAAACATTATATTAGATTTGAGTATAATTTTATATTTAGTTTTAAAAAACGGTCTTTCTCAAAACAAATTTAAAGTGCATAATGTTTATCCATTTTAATTATTAAAAATAATCTCCATTCATGATTTTATTAATTGAAACTTATAGAATATATATCAAAAAATTTTAATTGATAATAATAAAAAAGATTATTATTATACACAGAGTTAATATATAATCATCTTCTTCTTAAAAAAATACACTTCTTGAAAACAAACCTTTTTAACGCATCTAAGGGTTTTGTTTTAAATTAAATTTTTAACCATTTCATAAAATTTATTTGACATAAAAAAAGTTTATTTTTTAAATCATCACATAAAATTTATATTAAGGTTAATTTTTTATGATTTCCTCAAAAGAATTATTTTTTGACAAATAACAACAAATATTGAATTTCAGCAGAAAATATCATTTTCATTTAATTTATTTATAAAGTAAAATAATGTTTTAAATTAATTTTAAAGTAAAATTAGTTAAATAATAAATCTATTAATGTAATTTAGGTAATTTTTAATATATAATTTTGGAATTTTTAATTAATAATTTTCCAATTTTGAACATTTTCCCTTTAAAACGCATCTTTCTTATAGCATTTACAAGATTAATTTTCAATTGATGTTTTCCACTTCTAAGAATGAATTTTTTTAAAAAAAATAGATCATGTATTTTTAATCCAAATAATTTATATTATCTAATAATCTTAACATAATTTTAGAAAAAAATTAGTAGTTAATAAATTAAAAACTAATTACTGTGGTATAGGTAAATAAGATTTTATTAGGGGTTAAACTAAGAAAATAAGGGTAAAAATGATTAATAAACATATAAAAAAATATTGGATGGGAATATTTAAAAATTTCCAAATATAATTTTTGATAGTGGCCAATTTTTTACCATTATTAAAAATGTAAAACTTATTATCACTCAATTCATTTGAAAATTACCAAGTGTCTCATCTCCACCACTTATAAAATGTCACCCAATATTCTCCCTTCGTCAAACATTCAAAACATTTTGGATTTGAATCTAACTACCTAAATCACTTCCATAATTCAATAACCTCATCCTATAATCCTTAAATTTGGTATAAATGCACCGTTGAATAGTTTTTAGTGAAAACCTAAGGATCATTCCTGATGATTTGGTAACCTTTCATCGACGAATGTTTTTATTGGATTTCTTACTCCACTACCTTAAATTAAGGTTATATAATTATTATATAATAAAATAATTATATTCAAAATAAAAATATGGTTTTATATTATGGTAATTACTTAATAATATCTCCAATTCCATTAAATGGTTTATGAAATCATCGATCGTGTGTACATTAGATTACCGCCTCATAAACTGAAGTAATTCATTTTTCCATTACCACCCCTCATGTAAGGTTTTAATGATGGATTTATTATATATATATATATATTATTTTATGTTTTTTAGGATTATATAAGTATTATATCACACATAACTTCATAGTCACTATTTTTGGGAATATTATAAAGTCACTCATGTGTATAGTGGACTACAGACTCTTGAAGCAATGTGAATATTTCATGATTTACATGGAATGAATTAAGGATGAGTTTAATAAAAATATGTGATATATATGAAATTACAATGATTCTAGAATGATAATATAATTAAATAAATATATAATTTCATTTCTTTTATTTCAATCTGAAATGAAAATAGAATCAACAATCATGCATACGTATGACCTACCATCTCCATGAATGATGTGTTTCATTTTCAAATACTAAATTAGATGAATTACTATAAATATTTATATAATAAACACATATTATATTTATATCATGTTTAAAATTATTTGGTTGATAAAACCATGATCAATGTAATAATTCTAAAAAATAACATGTCAAAACATTCAAGAAAAATAAAGCAGCTATTGCCTGAAACATTACTTTAACATGGAAACGTTAATAAATGGATAATAGAAGGTCCTAAAAATTATTTATTATTTGATATATATGATTATTTTTCTATAATATTTTTATGAGAAACTCATATTTATTCTATAGGAGCTTCAAATAAGTATGAAGGAAGTCGGTACACACAATAATGGATTTCTATCTCACCTTTTACTTTTATGAGACAGCTGAAATAATCACCCATTATTTATTTTAATTGTGGTGTATACTTCCTATTAATTAATTTTATGATTAATATACCAATAATTATTGTTATTTAAAAACTAATTTCCGTATATCCCTTTTATTGGGTTTATTGTTAAAAGATTACCAAAACACTAAGGGGTTTTTGTATCTATTTGTTGTCTTTGATACATATGTCATGTTATGCCCAAAAATTATTTTACAAGATGTATATAAATCCCATTTAAATGAAATAAAATGAATTTATTTTTCCTTATGATTTTTTTTGTTCCATTTTGATTTATTCCATCATGGTTATTATTATTTATTGATACCAATGTTTTAATGATTTTATGTTACAATGTCATTGTATAACTGGATTATTTATGATTATGTTTTCAATGAAGAAATATTATGATCTAAATCCCAAAAATATTACTAGTTTTATTATACAATGGTTATTCATTATATTTTCAAGTAATAATAACATTTTAACACTATTTGGGACTTACTATAATTGAGAAAAATGTATTGAAGAAAATCAAAGATTATTTGTCTATTCAGTCAGAAATTCATTTTCTTTCAAAACCATGTTTTAAAATATTGTTTTAATTTTTTTTATTATTCTCATATAATTTTTACAAATGAAATTTTAACCCATGTTTTATGTTTTATAAAAAAAATTAAAAGTAATCATCATGTCATTTTACAAAAATGCATGTTTGGTTACTGTAGATAATGTGATAGGATCTCTTTTTTTGACATGTACGACATGAATAAATTTTCTTGTCACCATGAAAATTATTTTGACTCATTGTTTCACTATAAGTTTCATGTTTATTTTTAAATAAAAGTAATTTAAAAAAAACATGTTAAAAAAAATTAAATTGGAAAGGTTATTTTCCACAATAAATGTTTTAAATTCTTTTCAATAATTACTTTATATGTTTTCTCGGTTATTTTAAAATAAAATTATTTCAAAATTATTGTTATGAATTTGTTGATTTAAAACGTGATTTTCAAAAGAAAGTTATTTTTCCTGAAAAATGGTCAAATTTCCCATTCTAATTAATTTTCTATTTAAGATGATATCCTCTAATGTTAATTTTTCTTTACAGTGGTTAGGATTGAATGATACCATCCTTATTCATTACCTGAATGGTTAATGTTTATGTTGATGAAATGTTTTGGACACACATTTATTTTTCATGATTTCGGCTATGGGGGATTGATTAAATGTTATGAAACCTATTTTTCATTACACGAGTTATGATATGATGATATTTTGAATGTTTTATGATTTTTTGGAAGACATAATTATGGATTTCACTATGATATGGTTTGGTACTATATCTCCGTCCAATTATTTGGTGGAATATTTATATATCATGAGACAAAAATAGAAAACAAGTTGACGGGCTTGATACAATATATAAATAAGGTGTTTCCTGATCCATTATTAGAAACTGGAGTGTCCTAATCCACTATGGGAAATAGGTTTGTCCTGATCCACTGATTATCCAATAAAAACACTTATTTTAATTACATTTTAATGGTTTTAAATTTCCATTTTTGATCTTATGGGCCTGACTTAGTGGATTTCAATTTTGAACATCCATTCTCATCATTTGTTCACTTCATGCCTAATGTACATCAATTTAGGCCCAATTATTCATTTGATTTTAAGGAATGTAATTATGCATATTTTGATTCTATGTTTTGGTAAATGGATATAAACTTCAATATGAACATTTTTCATTCCAGGATCAGTGGAGGATTCATAAAGGATGATGGGGATATTTGGTGATTAATAGAAATAATTCTAGAGAAGGAAGATTGGACACCAGCCTACTAATGAGAAAGAGGGGCCCAAAATACAGACCCTCTGAATCCCAAATTTCATGTGATGATAAAAGAAATATATAGGAACAAGTAATTTTTCAGGAGACAGTGTTAATTCAGCCTCCATGGTGGTTATTAAAGTGGCAAAAGAATATCAAAATCGGGGTCGGTATTTGCGGCGCAGAATGTTATCACACTAAATTGACCATAACTCCCGATCCACAAATCTTAAAGGAAACATATTTTAAAGACGTCTAGAAGACATCCGGAGACACAAAATATGCTTTCATGGCTCACTGATATTTGGTGATATGCAATCCCATACAGGAAAATCTTTCTAGGGAGGCAAGGAGAATAAAAAGTGAAGGAGGGAATCAATTTCTCCAATACTTTCCACCACAATAAGGCCTAAATTAATTTAATAATTTGGAATACATTTATTGAGGGTCGGACTAAGGCTTCAAAATTGACTATTTATGGAATTGGTGGTGAGGGGGAAGAGATCTATTGTTTTTATGTAATTTTATTATGCCAAAGATCCTTTGTAATGTTTTCAATTTCCATGTAAGTTTTTTTTTTGTATTTAGAAGTTCATAATCAACATATTTCTCTTATATTATTTCCATTTATTTCATTAAAAAACCATAATCACAATGCACAATGATATTTCAATGTTTCGGTGAATTAGTTCAAATATAGGTGTGAATTTCTTTCACAAACATGGAGGAGTACTCGTTATTTCCATGGTTTTAATTTCTCCAATCCAATTCTTGTAAGCCATATTCTGACCACCATTGAGAGTATACCATCAATGGAGGGATAATCTTTTAATGGGTTGATCATAGGAAGATTAAAATTCTGTATTGAATGTTATTTTTTGAATGAATTGTTGTTAATTGGATAACTAATTTAAGACTTCCATTCATTAGTTATTTCCACTCTTCATCTTCATTGTGTTTGAGGAAGCTGTATCCAAGTACTAAAGTTACCATATAACTTGGAGAGATCATGAAATTGGTTCTATATGTGTTTAGGGGATTAGTAATTGTGTTTAGTTGGCATAAAACTAGAAAATTATGAATATAATGTTATTTGGAATAAGGGATTCATCAAGAAGTAATAAAACCAAAACTGTCTAAACAAGTAAAATTCATTCAATCAACCAGAGCATAATCCTATGATCCACCAATTTTCATTAAATTAAATTCACATAGGTTTCATAGTTTTCTATAAACCCAACTAAAATAAAAACAAATTTGGACACTTTGTAGAAAAAAATCTATCTCATAAGTTGTGTATCTTAGGTATCTCCTTAGGTCTCAGTGAATTTGACACCACAAGCTAGATGACATGGACTATTTTATCTTCATCTCTTGTGTAAATTTGAGCATGAATCAAATTTTGGAACTGTTTCTGGGGACAAAGTAAGTACCTTAGACAAAAACCTTATTTCCCCTCCCCCATTCTTATATTATCACTAAATATCCCTTATCTTCTCCCTTTCTCGTTTTTTTCCATTTTGGCACATGTCCGCCTACACCCGTGATAATTCAAACAGAGCAGTTAGGGTGGAAAGTCCTAGGATAGGGGAGACAACTGAGCCTAGGATATTTTTTCCATTAGATCTTAATCTTCTTGAAACTTCAGAATAAAAAATTGAATCAATTATAGTTGAGGGTCATCCATGAAACTAAATTGTAAATCCTGGATGGAAATTAAATGGGAAACCAAAATAAAGAATCTCCAAACCTAGGTAATGTATTCGATCAAACCTTGAATGATTACCTCAATTCATCTTGGACAAATTCCTCCTCATGCGTTAGACACAATTACATTGGAGATACCAATTCATTTTTATGCCCCATGTCCTAAACCAACTTCAAACCTTTCCCAGTTTGGAGTCTGAGATTCCCTACCTTCATTTTAAGGAGTTCATTGAAATTTTTGAAACCATGTATCCCCCACATCAACTAGAATCATCCATGATGAGGCTCTTTCCTTTTTCATTGAAGTATCGAGCTAAATATTGGCTAAATAACTGGAGAAATTCATCACTCCACTCATATGACCAATTGCAAAGAAAATTCTAAAAAAATACTTTCCTAATCACAAAACAATTGTACTTAAAAAGTGTATTCAAAACATTTTGGAAAAAGAGAGAAAGTCATTCTATGAAACATGGGAGAGTTTCAAAGACATCCTAAACATGGTTGCACATCAGGGTTTTTCTATACCAGAAAAAGTGAGAATTTATTATGAAGGATTGGGAATGTGGAACAAACAATTAATTGACATGATGTGTAATAGAACTTTTAAAAACAAAGCCCCAAATGATGCTTACGAGCATCTGGAAAGCCTTGATGAACAAAACCAAACATGGGTAACTTCAACTTATTCTAAAAATACACAAAGAACTAATGTAATTCAAACACTTAGAGAAGAGGAAATACTTAGGGATAAAATCACAGCACTCTCTAGGAAGGTTTTAGAGATAGACCTTAGGAAAGTCCATGAAATCCAAACTAGAGACCTAGTTTTCAGAATTTGGGCCAAACATGACCATAAGACAGACAACTTCCCAACAATTCCATCTATCAAGGAAGTTATTTTAGGAGGACCCCCAGCTGAAGTAAATTCATTGAACTTTCAAAAGCCTCAATACCAAAAAACCTTCAACACAAGGTATAATGACCACCTAGGCTTCCACTAAAAATATAACCAACAACCTAGCCAACCACAGGGACAAAATCCATACCTCAATCAGAACATCCAAACCCAAAATCAGTTCCAAACCAAATCTATCCAATAACAATAGCCACTGGTCCATTTTCAACAAACCATACCACCTCCAAAGTATCCATCTGGGATAAACCAATCTTCTCATTAACCAACCCAAAATGTTCCACAAATCTTACTATAACAATTGTGCACAGAAATGGAAAGAATGAACTCAGAAGTCTCTTCCCTAAAACAAGAACTTCAAACCATCAAAACTAGAAAGGCACCAATGCCTATAGAATCCATTCCAAAAAAACAGTTTGGGGAGAGTCCAATTGCACTCAAACAACTCATGGATATCTAAAGGTTGTGGCTATTTTTAGAACTGGGAAATCAATTGAGAAACCTAAACAACTAATTCAAACCCCATCTAAAGATTCAAACTCAAATGAAAATTCAAATGAACCAAATGATCAAACTTAAAAACACGGTAAAATTATCAAAGAAACATCTCTTCATAAACAACCACACAACCTACAGTATTTCCTCAACGCATGAGGGGGAAAACCAAGACTGAATTGAGTGAGACATTAATGTAAATCTTCTCACAAGTCAAGTTGAACATTCCCCTTCTCGATACAATCAAAACCATACCTACCGAATCAAAGTACCTTAAGGACTTGTGCACTTTTAAAAGAAAATTTTCCCATAAAAACCAAGTCCTTTTGGCTGGTAATGTGAGTACCACCATTCGAGGAACCATTCCCCCAAAATTTAAAGACAGAAGTTGACCTTAAATCAATGTTGAACTAGGAGAGAGCAAAGCTGTCAAGGCCTTGTGTGACCGATGTGATCTTTTCAATCTCATCCCATATGTTGTGTACTATTAGTTAGGCCTATAAGATCTCCAACCCACATCTTTCACACTTTAACTTGCTTATCATTGCATTAGGGTTCCAAAGGATATTTTAAAGGATGTTCTGGTAAAGGTTGAAAATTTCATCTACCCTACTAACTTCATTGTCCTTTACAACCATCAAAACATAGGGAATGATGAAAAAAACCTAATCATCCTTGGTCATCCTTTACTTACAACAATCTACTATGTTATCCGAGTTTGAAATGTGGAGAGTGTTTTGTACAGATGTGAAGAAACGAATATGGTCCTAAACTGGAAAAAATTCCATTTCATAGTTAAATAGGGGTCAGTCCTCAGCCATATAGTCTCGGGGTGTGGGATTGAAGTTGATAATGAAAAGGTTGAAATAATTCATCACCTTCCATCACCCAGAACTGTTAAGGAAGTGAGGTATTTCTTAGTACATGCTGGTTTCAATAGAAGATTCGTCAAGGACATCAGTTCAATCTTCAATCCACTTTGTGCTCTCCTAGTAAAGGATGCTCAATTGGTTTGGACAGAAAGCTGTGAGGGTTCAATATCAACCCTAAAATCCTCTCTTACATATCCTCCCATTATAAAATCTCCAAATTGGAACCTTTGTTTAGAACTTATGTGTGATTCCAGTGACTTTGTAGTAGGAGCTGTGTTAGGACAACATTGCGATAAAGTACCTTATGTCACTGCTTATGCAAGAGAATCCATAAATGATGCCCAAATCAAATACACCACCACTAAAAAGGAGTTAATTGCTATTTTTTCCTTAGAGAAGTTTAGGTCCTACCTATTAGGATCCCCCATTATTGTGTTCCCTAACCATTCTACATTGAAATACCTCTTCCAAAAACAAGATTCTAAGGCTAGACTGATTAGGTTGGCCCTTCCCTTACAATAATTTGACCTCATAATCAAGGAAAAAAGGGTTTTGAAAATGTTTTAACTGATCACCTCTCTAGGATATAAATAAATGATAAATTTTCTCACCTCTCTGTGTCTGCTTCATTCCCTGATGAACACATATACTCCATGAGTGACTACCCATGGTATGCTGACATAGCCAACTTCTTAGTTACATGGGTCATTCAAAAATTCTTAGGGACTCATGATAGAAGGAAATTCCCTTCTGATGTCAAGCACTATGTGTTTGATGATCCATTCCTCTCTATGTCCTATCCTGGACAATTCATTCAGAGGTGTGTCCCAAAATCAGAACAAGAGTCCATCCATAAATTCTGTCATAGAGAGGCAAGTGGGGGTCACTTTACCTCTAAGGAAACATCTACTAAAGTTCTTCAGTGTGGTATCTTATGGACCTCCCTCTCAAGGGACTCCTACACATTTTTTCAAAGTTGTCCAAAGTGTCAACAAGTAGGGTCAATTATAAAGAGGAACTAAAATCCACTCACTTACATCTTAGTGGTTGAAATCATTGACAGTTTGGGAATTGATTTCATGGGTTCCTTCCCAAACTCTAGGGGATATATTTACATTATCTTAGCGGTTGATCATGTATCAAAATGGGTTGAGGCCATTCCCAGAAAATCCAATGATCATCAAACTGTGATTATATTCCTAAAATAAAACATATAATCTAGATTTGGAATTCCTAGGGCTATCATTATAGATCATGGAACTCATTTTTGCAATCTTCCATTCTCATCACTCATGGAAAAGTATGGAATTTCTCAAAATGTGTCCACTACTTACCACCCACAAACAAATGGTCAAGCTGAGCTAGACAATAAATAAATTAAACAAATTATTGAGAAAAATGTTAGTCCATTGAGGAAATATTGGTCAAAAAAATGTAATATTCCTTTTGGGCCTATCTAAGTACATTTAAAACCATTTTAAGAATTTCCCCATATAGGTTGGTTTATGGTAAAGCATACCATTTTCCAGTGGATATTGAACACAAGGCCTTTGAGGAAATTAAGAAAATTAATTATGAACTATCATTTGATGAATAAAAAAAGAAAATATATCTAATTGAACTTAATGAACTGAGGATGGAGGCCTATGAAAATTCAAAGCTCAATAAAGAAAAAGTACAAGCCTACCAATCTCAAAACCTTAAAACCAAACACATTGAACCAGGAAAATATATTCTTTTTTATAATTATAAAATTCATTTACACTAAAAGATACTGAGTTCTAGATGGTCAGGTCCATACATAGTGCATAAGGTGTACCCCCATGGGGCTATTCAAATTCAAGATCCCACCAATGGTCAAACATTTGAAGTTAATGGTCATATAGTCAAACCATTCATTGAAAAATTCCAAAAAAATGAAATTGATGAAGAATTGTGTAAACCTACCTTAGATGATGAAAATAATTAATCAATTATGGGTCCAGGTCAAGCTAACGATGATAAAAAAAGTGTTTTATGGGAGGAAACCCATGGTTTTCAAGTTTCAAATCATTTTGTTGTTTTAATTTACTTTATATTTCAAATAGGATTAGTGGATCATTTTGATATAATTTTATTCTAATTCAGGCTATTGAACTATTATTCTCTTATGAGTATAGATGGGTATAAAAGGGGAGCACCATATTCATCCGTGTTAAGTGGTGTGATCCATGAGTACAACCTTATTGAGAATTTAAAAAGAAGACAGTGTAACATTTGTTTGATTTAAAAAAAAGTGAAACCATAAAAATGATGAGACATAGTATTAAATAAATTTTTGTGTTGTTTTTTTGACTGGTTTGTTATTTTATGTATGGTGTAGTGACTATTTTGGGTGATACATATTCAATCAAGGAGGTGCCTACAACTCCCATGAGAACAAAGAGTGATTTGGGAGCACCACAATCATCGTTATGAAGCCACCAGGTGAACTTGTTCCATTCCCTTTCCAACTAATTCCCCCCACCTACTTTCTCTACTCTTTTTTTATAAAAAAATAGGTACAGTTTCATTATATGTTTGGGGGAGTGGAAATATTTGTTAACAAACAGTGGAAAAAAATAAGTATAACTCTTTTATCATTAATTTACTAAAAAAAAGTAAAATTCCTTTATCATTATTTTAATAACACATTTTCTCACATTAAATCTATATATAAAATAATTTTTTTCCTTAAATCTTAATTTAGTTCACGATTAAGTTTACAAGCATTGATTTTGTAAGTTTGGTTGTCTAATCATAATTTTCATCATTTTTATTTTCATCTGTTAAATCAAAATGCAACAATGCACTTCCACTAGACTGTGGGGTACTAATTTGAAATATTGGGGTCCCATTATAAATATTATAGTCTAGTTTTATTTTTATGAATAATTTGAGTACTCAAAAAAATTGTCTATAACAATGGATTGATAAAATAGGAGGCTTTCGGCTCTTGGGGATCGTGAATCCAGAGTTGTCTAGCCTTGAGTTTTTCACTCTATCTCTATTTATGGTAATATGGTATTGTTTTTGATAAAGTTAAATCGAGATGATTCCTGAGTATGTGGGCATCACTTGGTTCCCTAAGGCCTTTGAGCCTAGGAGTCATCGACAAAGTCTTGCAACATAGGTTAATTTGATTAACTGCAATCTCAATTACTATGGAAAAATAAAAAAAATAAAAAAAAATCAATAAAATGAATACTCATATTAGGATGAAATGTGATTCCACATAGAGCTTCCATGATTTCCCCCTTGAATGAAATTGGAGCCCCTATATCTATTTTGATTCACAACACATCACTTCACCTAATTGATTTGGATGAATTATGATGATGGATTTGATAAAAGCAATGGGAATGGGATTGGGAAATGGTTTTAAATTTATCTTGTTTTATATTATTTTGATAGGTTATAAAGATATATTTGTGTGTAGTATACATTGTGAGCACTGTTTGTTATGATGTGTTTGAAAAAAAAAATTCAAATACAATCTTCAAATTATTTTCTCGGGACTATAAAATATCAAGTAGGGGTGGGATTAGAAAATAAAAACACATATGTTAATTAAATTTTAATGTTATTGAATGTTAATTTTTTATCTTATGGGCCTATGTTAGGGGATTTGAATTTTGAATATCCATTCCCATCATCTGTACACTTCATAGCTAATGTACACCAATTTAGGCCAAATGGTTCATCTGATTTTAAGGAATATATTTATCTATATTTTAATTTAATATTTTGGTAAATGGACCTATACTTCAATATGAAAATTTTTCATTCAGGGATCAATGGAGGATTCATAAAGGATTATGAGGATATTTGGTGATTAAAGGAAACAATTCTAGAGAAGGCATATTGGACACCAGACCACTTTTGAGAATGTGGGGCCCACAATACAAGCGCACTGAAGAAAAAATTTCATGGTATAAAAAAGAACATATATTGGAACAAATACTTCTTCAAGAGATAGTGCTAATTTGACCTCCATGGTGATTATTAAGGCGGACCAAATAGAATATCAAAATCTATGCCATAATTTGTGACCAAGAATGTTAGCCCACTAAATTAGTCATAATTCCCGATCCACAACTCCAAATGGGCCCAAATTTTACCGACGTCTATAAGACATCTGGGGAGACAAAAGAGTATGCTATGGGACACCAAGATTCTGCAATATGTTTCCCCATATAGGAAGATCTTTGTAGGGGATACGAGTAGGATAACAAGTGATGGAGGGAATCAATTTCTCCACTACTTTCCACTACCCTAAGACCTAAATTAATTTAATAATTGGGAATAAATTGATTGAGGCTCAGCCTAAGGCTTCAAAATTTACTATTTAAGGTAGTGGGGGTGATGGGTAAGAGCTCTCTTATTTTTTAAGTAATGTTAGTATGCCAAAGTTCCTTTTTAATGTTTCCAACTTTCATGTAAGTTTTTTCGGTATTTTTATGTTCTTAATAAACATATTTATCTTATATTCTTACACATTACTTCATTAAAACTCTATAATCACAAATCATAGTGATATATTTGTTTTGTTTTGAATTAGTTTACATATAGGTTTGAATTTAATTCACACACACGGAGGAGTGCTCGTTATTTATGCGGTTTTAAATTCATCAATCCAATTTTTGTAAGACTTCCTCCACCCACCATTGAGAGTATAACATCAATGGAGGGATAACCATTTAATGGGTTGATCATATAAATATTAAAAGGCTAGATTGATTTTTATTTTATGAATGAATTGTTCTTAATTTTCTAACTAATTTAAGGCTTCAATTTTTCAGTTATTTCCACTCCTCATCTTCTCTGTGTTTGAGGAAGCTAAATCCAAGTACTAAAATGACCATATAACTTGGATAGATCATGAATTTTGTTTTATAAGTGTATAAAGGATTAATAATTGAGTTTATTTAGCATGATACCAGAAAATTATGAATGTATTTCTATTTTCAAGAACGCATTCATCAAGAATTAATAAAACCAAAATTCTCTAAAGAAGTAAAATTCATTCAATCCACCCCGAGCATAATACAAAGATCAACCCATTGTCATTTAATTGAATTAATTTAGTTTTATTTGTGTTATTTAAAACCATCTAAATTAAAAATCATGTTGTAAACTTCAGAGCCTAAAATCCATCTCATAGTTTGGGTATCGTGGGTATCTTCTTAGGTCTCAGTGGATATGACAACCCAAGATAGGAGACAAGGACCGTTCTACCATAATCTCTTGGGTAAATTGGATTGTGAATAATACACTATGGTAAACATGTGTGTCATGATCCACTATGGGAAATAGGTGTATCTTGATCCACTATGGGAAACTGGTGTGTCTACATCCACTATGGGAAACATGTATTTCTTGATCCACAATAGGAAACATTTGATAAGTCATGATCCACTATTTTGATAGTATTTCTAGTTAACTATTATGTATGAAATGGTTTTCTAAATTTATTATGGTTCCACACTTTTATGAAAAGGTCATATTGTTAATGATTATTTTATGATGACTTATCACACTTATGGGTCATGTTTTTTGAAATGATAAAATTTTATGCCATGAATGATGTTTATGATATATGATAGGTTGGGTATAAACATAAAATATAATTTGCATGATCACATACCAATATTATTATCACATTATTTTATAGTATCATATATTAATATATCTTATATTTACCCTCAAATATCATCTAACCTCACACTTTTCCATTTTTCCTTTCCCTAGGTTATTAATAAAGATTTTATGTAGGTTATGTCAATGAAGAGTAATTAATTGAAATATCATTATGGGAAATATTGAATATCCCTCACCAGGTTATAAGATCATCTTCTATGTTTCCAAAGGAAAAAAAATATTATCTTCCATAGGAGTTGTTTTGTGTAATTTAATGAATAATCAACTAAAAAGTTGTAATATCTATGTTTGAGATTCCTAGGTCACTGTACTTGCAATCAGAGAAAATGATTTGTTAACATTTTGAATCTAATATGAAAAAAAATTCATTATATCCATTGAGATATTTCTGAGGTTACGACTAGTGATTTTTCTATGGATAAATCTAAGGATGAGAAAAATTATACGAAAACTTCATGGAATTCTGGTAAGTGATAGAGAAAGTGGATTCCAATAAACCACATCCCTTCCAAGATACAAAAAGTTAATGTTTCAATGTAATAGATATACAAAAGGTTAAAAACCCTTAAAAATTATTCAGATAGACTCGATTGGGAACTAGTGTAAGATTATAGGCCTTGTTGAACACCCAGTTTCACCCTCCCAGACAATATTCTTTGAAAATTTACAAACTCATTACGAACCATCCAGATTGATTTAAATAGATGATGGATTTTAATGGACTAGGATAAATCCAAGGTTTCATATATCAAGAATAATTTGTTATGATTGAGAAATCCTATAGGGAATTTTTCAAGATTATGTGGTTTTAAACAATGATTACAATTTATCACACTATAATATTTGGTTTTAGTCCAGGTTAGAAACCATAAGGAATTGAGTAAACATAGAATGTGAGGGAAAATTTTTAGATGAGAAGCCAAATGGGAAGATGACTATAGTTAACGACTTTATGATTATGAATAATCAATATTCATGGATCATTATTAACTATGTGTACCTTAACAAACTCTTAGAATCAATAAATAAGTTAAGGGAAGGGTTTTTTAAGAGGTTGGGTAGTGGAGTCAATGGGGGAAATAAGATTTAGTTTCCTATTTGTTAATAGTGTAAGAAGAAAACCCCAAGTGTATTTATTAGAGGAATATGAGTATATTTTGACTATGGAAAATAAGAAAAAAATAAAAGTAAATAAAAAAAATTAAAATTTAAGCTAACTAAATGGATGATAATAATGACCTCCCTAATATAGAAACAACTATTTAATGTGATAAATGTGTAAAGTATGTGAATTGGGGAAATTGATGTCCTATGACATATTCTTATGAAGAAAATGAACAAGGTTTCATGAGTAATGGTTTTATGGGTGATCATGAATAGAATTTATATAAAATATGAACAAAAAGAGGTATTATAGAATAAGATAATGATTTCTAGTTAATGGTTTGAGAAATAAGTTGTATGATTGAAGTGTTTATGTATTGAAATTGACGAATAATTTCATATAAATTTTGAAATATATAAGGATTGTTTAGTATCAATTTTTATTTAAGGATTTCAAAGAATATTTTAAATGTTAGTGATGGACTGCAAAATTGAATTAATGGAAATGATAAATTTTTGAAGATAATCCATATGTTGTTACGAACATTGATTAATGATATTGGGATAAAGAGGTGATTCCTTTTAATAATGTAAATTAAATATTATTGATTTACCTAGAACAATATATTATTTTATATAAAAAGGGATTTATGTTATCATTGATGGAGTTTATACCAAATTTGGATTTATGGGATATATCGAATAATCATTATTTTATTCAGAGAATAAGGAAGCATTTATGCTTTCAATAAGGTTTTATGGTAATTTTATTTTCCGGAGAATATGTAATGATGGAATTCACATGTTTGGTATGTGATAATTAAGAAATATTTCATGTTATTTAGAGTATTACTGGAATGATAATTTCATGAATATGGTGACCATATTTATAAATATTAATATTTTAATCATTCAAAAGGGTCATAAAAATAACCATCTATGGAATTGTTTCTGTTGAACTTTGGTTGAGGTTTTGGATATTAAAGTAGAACTTCACCATGTGAAGATTAATTCATCCGGGCTAACCTGTGATAACCATTTTTTATGATAAATAAAGGTAGGCATAATGAATTATCATTTTATTTATGGATTATATTATCTGTTAGTGATTCAATCATAACAAAGTCACCTTAATTTCTTGGAATAAGAGATGTGGTGCAAATTTATCATGGAATAACCCAAGGGTGAGATTGGGCATCTGAGATTCAATTTAATCAAGTATATACTCTCATGAAAATTCATAAATATCATGGAATGGATCTTGAAATAAAATTTTGTCATTTTATTTAAATATTTTATGATATCAACTGAATTTTTCACACCACTTTTGTTTATGGTTTTTTGGTGGTCAATATTATATGTATCTTCATCTTTCTTGTGAACAGTTATCTCTATAACTCTTTATAATTATTTATGCTCTTCAACCATGATGAAATATTCACATACCACCTATGTTCTCTAATGATGAAACCTAGTTATGAGTTATATCATGTAACCTTTCCATTTCTAGATTACTCTTTTAAGGGGTGTATTATTATTAATTTTTATGATGTCGAATTCAATGATGGTTTTTAAAAAATGTAATCCTTTTATGATCAAGACAAATTTTAAGGGAAAATTTCATTTTAAGTGGGGTAGAAGGTATCATGCCGATATTTTATGAAATATTCTTTTTCAATTAAATATAATATTTTTGATATTTTAAATTAAACACAATAGTTTTTTTCCATGTGTTAAAGGAAATAATGTGTTTAACTTTTGTTACATGAAATGATGATGGGGGTAGTGACACACGACACCGTGATTCAACAAAATGTGATGTTGTATTATTTTAAATATGACAATTATAAACAATCCATTAAATAAGAGGGTATGAATAATATTCACTACTTTATAAAATATACATAAAAATATCGTTTATAAATGGTTAGTAAATAATCATTCAATTCTTAGTAAAGTAATTATATTATCCCAAATTATATTTAAAAAAATTATTTTAATTGATTAATTTAAGAGAAAATATTATAATTAATTATAGATATTTTATGAAATTTATCTGATAAAATAAACTTCATCATGATCTAAAAATAATCTTATGATGAAATTGTGGGATTTTTGAAAAATACTAAATTTTTAGTGAATGCTAAAAATACCAATTTTGTGAAAATATCACTTTTTTCAATAAATTGGATTTTAGTATATGTTTATTTTATGGTTTTGATAGAGGGTTTTTCTTGAAACTCTTTTAATTTGAATAATATTTTCCATTTTAAATAAATAAAATTATCCAAAATGGGGACTATTTTAAATTAAATTAATCAATTATAGATCAATAAATTTTAGTTTATATTCATACAGTGGATATTATCAGACATAGAGTTAATATAATATCATTTAATTCTTCCAAAAAAACACTTCATGAAAATACTCATTTCCCCACGTCTATATGTTTTATTTTAAATTAAAATTTTACCACTTTTAAAAAATTTATTATAAAAAATAAATTTATTTTTTAAAATCTTCATATCAAAATTAAATTAGTGAGAATATTTGGGCATTTTCTGTGATTGATATTTTTTCTTCAATACTCCGAAATATTGAATTTTAATTGAAAATGTCATTTTAGTCTAATTAATTTATAAAGATGAATTATATATTATATATTTGTGGAAGTTATTTTTTTATTTATAAATATATTTATCGAATTTAGTTCATTAGAATCAATTTTATATTTACATTAGATAAAAAAACATTGAAATCTTTTGATCATTTCCTATTAAAAAACACATCATTTTTATGGTATTAGTGAGATTAGTTTCTAAGGAAAGTTCCCCTCATTTAAAAGGAATTCAGAAATAAATGATCCCATATTTGGGATGAGAATAATTTATATTATTAAATAAGTTCAACATAATTATTTACCAAAATAAATATTGAAATAGGTAAACGTTAATTACTATTGTTAAGGTAAAAATAGGTTTAACGGCCATTAAACTAAAAAGATAATGGTAAAAATGATGTATAAACTATTCTGAAAACAATTTTCTATCCCAATTGAGAAACTTTCCACTATATGGTTTTATAATTGAGAATTTTACATATGAAAAATGTGGAAGAACTCAATTATTTTAAAAAATAATATTTGTTTCCTCTCCCCCCACTTATGAAATTCACCCACCCTCTAATATTATTCACAGCTTCAAACCCTTTTTGATCATTCCATACCTACCCAAATTACTTCCCAACATCTTAGAAGCCTTATTTTTCTCATAAAGGAATCCTATGATGTCTTTTAGTAAAAACCTAAGTAGGATACCTGAATAATAGGTAATTCCCATCAACTTGCATTTTTGTGTTATTTCTTCTTCAACCCACTACAATTCATATTATAACATGATTATATAATAACCTCATTAACTACCATATACTGAGATTATTTTATTCTAAATTAATGACCTATAATCAACTTCAATTCCATCAAATGGGTTATAAAACCATTTCTTCTGTGTACGGTGGACTACCACCTCACAAACCGATGTCAATAATTTTTTTCAGTACCTCTTATCAGGGATGATTTTAATGATGTATTTAATATCAATATATGATACATTTTAGGTTATTATGATTATTTAATTATTATTTCATAACAAAATTCATATTCACCATTTTTTTGGAATATGATAACGTATCTCATGTCTACAGAGGACTACTGCCTTATAAAGCGATGTTATTCGTTCATTATTTACATTGAATGTATTGAGGATGGGTTTAATAAAAATGTTTCTTATATATAATACAGAAATTATTTTTTAATGATAACATATATATATATATGTGTGTGTGTGTGTGTGATTCCTTTTATTTTTTAAATAGAATATCATTGGAAATAAAATTCACACATATGTTCGGCCAACCATCTTCATGGAAGGCCACTTTCATTTTCTATGACTAAATTTTATGAAGTACTCAAAATATATATGTATATATACTGAATATATATCATAATTATATCATGATTAAAAAAATTAAAAATATTAATCCATGACTGAATTAACAATACCAAAAGTAACATGCCCCAACATTCAATAAAAACAAAACATTTATTTCCTGAAACATAACACAAATAATAAATTGTTAATAAATAGGTAATAAATGGTCATAAGAAAATAAAATTTGGTATGATAAATATTAATATTGTTTTTAAATATATATATAATAATGTTATATTTATTATATAGGTGGTCCAAACAAATATGAAAGGTGTTGGGACTTATAATAAGGGATTTTTATCAATATTTTTTACTTCTGTGAGAGACATCCCATAATCATAAATGATTCCATTTATGTAGTGTGTATACTTTCCATGAAATTATTTTATGATTATTACACTTATAATTGTTGGGATTTATTTATCCATTTTATAATCTCTCTTTTATAGGTTTTATGGTTAAAATGTTTCCAAAATAGTAGGGGATTTCTATCTCAATTATTCATTCATTGGGAAATATAACATGTAATGATCCTAACTTCTTTTACGAGGTGTATATAAATCCCCTTGAAATGTAATATCATGATTTATTTATCCTGATGATATTTTTTGTTTCTTTTTTTTCATTCTTTAATGTGGGTTTTAATTCAATGTTAACAATGTGATAAATATTTTATATTATAGTCTCATCAATTATTAGGATTATTTAGGAATTTTTTATCTAAAGATAAACTATTATAAAGAATATCCCTATAAACTCATGAATTTTATTAGTCTATATTTATTCATGATATTCAAATTTATTGTTAAAATTTTTCCACTCTTTGTTACTTGAGATAATTGAGAAAAGGTTTTTAAGAAAATTTGACATTATTTATCTCTTCAGTCAGAATTTTTTTTCATTAAAAACCAGGTTTTCAAAAAATATCTTCAAATATATTTTATCATTCTATTTTAGTTTTTTAAAATACATTTTTACCACTATTTTAATTTTTTTAAAACATAATGATATTAATACTTATGCCATTTTCCAAATATTACCCATTTGGATTTTTCCAAAAATGTGAAAGGAATCTAATTTTCAACATATAAAATATGCACAAAACATCACATCATCAAGACCATTATTTTATTTGAAGCTTGAATTTTAGTTTTTGATGATTATTTTCGAATAAATTGTCTTTTATAATGTTATATTTTTATGTTTTTAAATAGTGGAAATGATATTTTCACCAAAAATATTATTTTAAATGATATTTAAAAGAATCCTTTAAAAGTTTCATTGTTATATTCAAATAAAACTACTTCTAAAATATTTTATGAATTTCTTATTTTAACAAGTTATTTTCAAAATATATATTATTTTCCTTTTAAAATTTTCCATGTGTCCTTAAAAAATTATTTTCCATTTAAGATGACATCCCCTAATGTTACTTAATTTTAACAGGGGATAAGATTGATTAATACCACCATTATTCATTCCCTGGATGGTTAATGTTTTTGATTATGAAATATTTTTGAAACCTAATTATTTTTCCTAGGTTTTTCTATGGTATAGATATTAAATTTCCACTAAACTTGTTTTCCTTATATAGGATATGATGTGATTATATTTTTATGGTTTTATGATATTGGGGAACACATAAGTATGGTTTTCATAATGAGATGGGTGGAAGCGATATGTCCCACTAATTAATTTGGTAAAAATTTATATCTGGTGAGATAAAATTAGAAACATGTAGAGGAGCCTGATCCAAAATGTGAAATAGTTGTGTTCTAATACACTTTTACAAACATGTGTTATCTGATCCTCTATGGGAATAGGTGTGTCTGAATCAACTATTGTAAATAGGTGTGTCAAAATCCACTTCGGTAAATTAGTGTGTCTTGACTCACTCTGGGAATTAGGTTTTTCCTAATCCACTATTGGAAACATGTTCATCATGATCAACTATGGGAAAAATGTGATTTTTTGTAATCCACTATGGTGATATTCTTGTTATTTAACCTTGACATATGAAATTTTATTCTATATTTATGATGGTTCTACACATTTATGATAATATATTATGGTTCATGATTGATTTTTGATGATTTATCACTCTTAGGGTCCATGTTTTCATAAATGATGATGTTTAGTGCCTTGAATCATATTTACGATCTATAACATGTGGGGTATGATTTTCATAAGTTATGTTCATGAACACATAACATTATCCATATATTATAAATTAATATGATCATATATTGATATCACTTATTCATACCCTTATTGAGAAAATGAGACCACCCAATCTTATGTCTCCTTTAACTAGGTTATAATGAATTGTTTTCTGAAGGGTATTTCTATAAAGATTAAAAATGGGAAGATGTTTTTGGGAAACAATTAAATTCCTTCACTATATTTGAATATTGTGTTCCATGATTCCAAAGGTACTAAACTATTTGGTTACTTGGGTGTGTGTTTGTGTACTATTGTCAATATTCATAAAACGATTCAATATCCTTGTATGAGAATCTTGTTCCACTATAACCTATAAATTACATCCTTTTATCCCTCTTTCTTGTCACTAATGGTAGGGAACCTCTTTCCATGGATCCAACATTCATTGGGCGCCAAGATAAACTTTCCCAAAAAATATAGATATGTACAATTAGATGACATGGAACACTAACATGTCCTCTCGATTATAAATTCACATTGTAATGGAAGTATCACATTTATCATACCTAATAGGTGGGATTATTAGAGTGTTCTCAATTATAAATTCATTGGATAATGAGGATCCCATCCTTAGGGATAATGATGGGTCCTTAGAGATAGAAAATAAGAGAGAAGATAGGAACATCTATGCATTACCTCTCTTTCTAACTGCCCTATAATGACTCCATATTTACCTACCATATGTGAAATAGAAAATTTCACCTTATTGAATCCATCATAGAGTAACCAATGGTGATTATTATAGGATATTAAGTTCTTTCTTCCTACAATTGCATCGTCCATGTCTACCAATGGATAAAAGAGATTGTTTGGACTTTCACATCATCCACTTACTCATGTTTCTCTCATTGTGCATGACTTATATAGGCATATAGGTTAGTGATGATCATGTCATAAGCAAAATAAAATATCTATCTCAGCCCTCAAATAGGTATAATCTCCATACCATATGAACTTCATCTAATATGATTCATTTTTTCAATGGATATGTATGACGCTCCCTTGAGATCCAAACCCAAAACATTCCAACCACCATCATCATTATTGGGACACATTCCCTATAGAATTATTCATCTAATGAAGAATTCCATATTCCTTACAATAACTCTATATTTTAAACTTACCATCCAAATCATCAATGTAGGTCACCTCGATGTAGGTGCATACTCTCTACGAGTTTGACCAGTAGGGCCAATTCAATATAATTCACATACCATCTCCTAGATATGCACCATTAGCCCAGACATACTCACAACACAATGTTAAACAACATGGTATGGTCCTAGTCACATGACCATAAATGGTCTAATGTGTTTAGTTATGTTTCATCAAACTAAGTGAGTTCTCTTTCCAATCACAATGATGCGTAGGAATCATTTCTCATAGTCCCAATCCCATCATCAAAACAAATCATGACTTTATAGATGAAAATAAATTCCAAATCACCCACAATGTGTCTTAAACCCAGAATCATGATAATAAATGACGTAATATTGTCAAATCTATGTAAAATTGGTGCCATTATTGGAGAACGATGGATAAATAGAGATGATTATAAATCTAATAAATAATAACAATCGATTTTTAATATATGTTTGACCCATTAGATATTTTATATCCAATAAAGGATTCTTGAATATTTAATAAATCTGTAAGAGAGTCTCATAGTATGAAATACTTAATTTTAAAAAGGTGTGAGGAACCCAAACTCTCATTCTCTCAACCAATGTGTGTCTTTAATTGTATTTGAAACCATTTTAGAATTTCCACCTACTATTGGAAAAGATGATTTGGAGGAAATGAGAATAAATAATCCATTAGGTATTTCTAGATCTATGAACAAACCCCATTAGAACCACATGTAGAGGATATTCAAATAAAAAAGTTGTTTTTGGTGTAATGGATTGTGCCATCACCACCCAAAAACACCATTCAAAACTCACTTGATTTTTTTGAATTAAACGAATAATATTTTAGTAAAAACAAAAAATCTTAATCCCATATTAATCCTTAAATAAAATGTCTATGTCGAAAAATTTCAGGCCCCTTTTACAATCTCACATATTGAAAGTGGTAAAAATATGGATTTTCAAAAATTTATTATGAATCTGTTAATTTATTGAGAATCTAATTTGATTGGTATTTCATTCTTTTTGTTTTTTTATGGGCTTGAATTTTGAATAAGAAATCTCTTAAATAAAATGATGCATTTATCGCTAACAAAAATATTCGTGTCTGCAATTTTATAAGTTGGGCCCTCATCTAACCGAAGTACATAGTAACCAACCCATTATCATTATTGATGGGTTTAAAATGAATTAGTTTGGGAGTAATAAATAATGTTTCCATCCTAAACCAATAGTTTACTAAACAAGCCCTCAAATATATGGATCCTTGCCTACAGTCCACTCAGTAACAGTTAGTAGACCATAAACCAATTCCATCAATTTATTTATCAAAAAAATTTGGGATATTTTCAATAGAATATTGAAATAGGTTCCTCACTATAGAAAAGCGAACAATGAGGGAATTAGTGTCCCCATATCATTGAAAAAGGAGTATCTATAATGGGCTCCTTCTAGTAACTACCACTTCCTTCTCAATGTGACAAAAATTACTCATAATTAAGGGGATGTCACCGAATGGGATCCATCTATGTCCACCCAGACTTGTTCATTGATGATATCACACCAAGTGTGGTAATTAAATAATTGATAACACATTCACATTAAAATTCTTTCCAGAGAATACCACCCACAAGTCACAATATATTCCTATGAGTGGGATCATATACCTATTCACATGAATTAATGAAGAGAATTTAATTTGTTAATAACCTGGGAAGACTACCCATAATATGTAGTAGAAAACTATATGTAGGCCTATATTACATCCCACACACATCATGTCTACAGAAACAATTACATAGAAATCAAAGTATCATACCCACAAGATGTGTCAAAAACCTATGAGCAGTACCATAATCCTTCCCACACACATCCTATCTACCAATACATTTTGACAACAATATGTGAATTCTTATAGCATTCCATGGAAGAAATATAGGGGAAAACCCATGTGTCTTCCCCTAAACTGGATGATTGTGTGTATATCTAATAAATAAATGAATGAAATTATAAGTGGAACATTCTTTCTCTAACCATAAAATGGTCGTGCATTCTAGATTTGGTCATGGTATTCTCCCAACATATCTTATCAATAATAGAAATCAAATATTCCATCCTTCCACATATTATAAAAAATCCATGAGATAATGATTTCTACATTAGTTATTAGATGTTGGAAACATGACCCTGCTACCACAAGTGGAGTGGCCTATCTACAAAATGAAAAGGTAAATTCTGAGTTGACACATATTTTTACTCCCATACAAGAGATTGAAATGAAATATATATGATGAAAGTATGAATAGGTTGGGCACACTTCCTTGCCCCAAATAGAGGTTATCAGTCCATTATATTATCAACTCCATGGCTGGTATATATCAATGTCGAACCCACAACGGCTTTTAGACAAGATTCAATAGAAACATGGGAGTCGCTCAGATCTTCTCCCATGAATAGAAGTCATTATTACAAGAATGTAATTTTAGCTACCTGAGTGAGAACATCAATTAAGAAATCCCACCCTAGGAGATACAAAATTTCAAAAAAGGATCACAAACCATCTCTGCTAAAGGCTACTGTTCTTGAGGACATAAAATAACTATAAATGGAGGCCCACGATCCTATTATTCTATTACCAAATTATGGAAGTAGTGGTTATAGATACATAGGGCCTCATAAAACAGTTATTTCCAAAAACATTGGAGGTCCTTCTCATAATATTTACCATAAAGGATTCCTTTTTTATCACATGGTTATTTATTTTGAGATTTCATCACACGGTAAAATCCTTAGTATCCCTCTTCATTACTTGAAAATCAAAAAGTAAGAATTATTTTTCCTTGTTGTAATATACCCTAAAGTCCCTCCCCATATTAATGTTTTACATTGACTAGGAGGTTCTCCCCTTGTTGAATAAATTAGGAGAAAACCCTCATATTCTAAGGAAAAAAGGGAATATTGGTCCATGAATACATGATTCCCTATCATTTATAAGTGAAAAAATTTCTCATCTAGAGGAAAATATGAGAAACAAATATCCTCAGAATAACCACTAGATTATATTAATTATATAATGGTATATGACATAACAACTAACCACACTATGTATGGAAATGTAGTTAGGAAATTCTCACATTCGGTAGATCAATTGGTGGAATCTCTAGTAGAATAAGAGGATAATATTTTACTTTTGAGAAGGAAACTAGATATGGATAATTTACCATTAATGTTTTTGGATCACAACCACTTATTAGTATGAAATTTTAGAGATAATATTAATAGAATACATACAAGACATTCACTTTAACCTCTAGAAACTCTTTTTCACCTAAAAATGAAGTTCATTCTTGATAAATGGTATACATATCATGTATAGGTAATATAATAACTTCATCAAAAATTCATTTAATTTCCCTTATAGCTACATAATGCCTATAATTGGGAAAACAATGGAAGAATTTTCAACTTTCATTACTCAATTCATTGCACAAATCACATAAATTGATCATCAATTCCATGATCGGTGTCTATATAGGGGGATGGTGAGAACACTAAGACTTTATTTCAACTTACTCTGGTCATCATAATCATCTATATGTGACATGATTTAATGTTATTTAATTATTTAAGTACTTTGATGTTACCCCAACTCATGAGAGATGGTGTACAAAGAAAGAATCATCTCTGAATAAGTCCTAGAGACAACATTCCCGACAAGAGAAATCTATCGAAAGACACCCAAACCAGGCATCCAAGAACAGTGAGAAATCTTATCACTTAATGGAATACAATCATTAGATACCACATATACCTTAAAAATGAATTCTCTCATGTGTAGACCATATATTAGACCCAACTTACACCTGAATAAAGATGTGTAATATCAAGATAGTACCAATGGTAGTAGCTACAGCCGTGATATAAGACTAGACCCAATGATGGGGTGAAAAAGTTGTGATATAATAGGCTCAGTATGATCTCATCTAGGTGTTCCACATCACGTCTCTCAACAATAATCCATTCATGATCTACTTAAAAAAATAAAGATCAAAAATATTTTATCGTTTTTTATCACAATCATTGTAAAATAATTTAATTTCAAAATTTCAAAATTTCTAAATAAATTTGGTAAAATATTTAAAAGAATTCAATATCGAATAAATAATTCACATAAAAAATAATCATATATCACATGTTGTATCAAATCATCATCAATAAAACCATTACAGTACAAGCCAAATAATATGTAACATCACACCAAGGATCATACTATGTATGGATATCTTTGACACTCATACCACACTTATTAAATCACTATAATCAAGTATCTAGACCAATGAATTAAATAATGAGAGAAAAAGAACACCCAGTAAAGTGAACCCCCAAACAGGTATATCATGTCCCTTGAAAAATAGACCAACAGAGTATAGGAAAACCCTATGAATGAACCCCCTGATAGTGGAAATGAAATATTACTATGCCTTCTAAATAAGTAACCAAGGGTTACCATGTGGTCAATATTCCAAACCAATTCATTAAAACTATGATTTCGAAAACATTTCAACAATCCATTTCACAATGCTTTGAAAACACATCTTTATTTTCCAAAAAGTGGGGAAACCCTTATGTTATTACAAACTAATTTCGACAAAAGTTAATTAAAATCAGTCTATAACTACATTTATTTTATAAAACAATTTATAAAACACAAATAAATGTAGTTCATCCAACACAATATAGATAAAGAACCAACTTACTAGAATCTTTGGTATCACACATCCAAAGTAGGATCCAATAACAAGAAAGGACACAATGATGAAAACATTGGCCCTATAATAAATCCATACATTTTGTAATTGATTCAATTTAACTGAAAGGGTTTTAAAAGATGAAATATCACAACATGCTTCAGAAACTCACATCCAACACACCATAGACAATAGTGGAATTACCCCTAGATGAAGATATCGCAATGAATATAGATGGAATAATAAATAAATATCATCCTAGATCATTGAATTTAGTAATATAATTAAAAATGGAATCCACGATTGTATGTAATGAAGAAAAATAAGGGACAACTCACCAATATAGATTCAACCCAACTACAATAGATAGCAATTATTGAATGAAATGATTCGGATGGAGTGGTGGTCCCCAAAACTATTAGAGAAAGTCTCTAGGTTAATAGAAAAGGGGTTTCACATTAAATGAAGATCATATCAATTGTAGGTTCCCTAAATTCCCATTTCATGGTACAAACATGGTGTTTAACCCCATTACACATCGTTTAATCCAAGAATCCCTCCTACACCTAAAACATATCACCTTTTTATTAGAAAATTAATTTAAACATTATATTACATGTAATATTTAAAAGGATTATAACCTTATAAATTGTGCACATAGCTCAACATATGAGTCTGTAAATAAAATAAATTGCACGTCAAAATAATTTTAAAAATAGAAGATTCTTATATGAAAACTCAAACCACCTCGGGAGTTCTCTAAACTCTAGACTAATCTAGTTAAACCATTAACACATTTATAACTATAATCCATTAAAGGAAATAAGAATGTGTCCCTAAAAATTATATCATTTTTCGGAGAAATGTTACTCCATCCTTGGGGTCCCAATACATTCCCAATTAAAGAAGAAAGCAAATAAATAGGAAAAAAATTCCATAAACATGGTAATGAGATGTTTTAAACTCCCCACCATCTGAATTTCCATCCCCAAGAAGTCATGTGGAACAATGAATCTAGATAAAGAGGTGAGGCCACCGCTACCTCATCAATAAATTACATTCCCACGTATCGTGATAATTTCATATGTGCCTTTGTAACACTAAGGGAAATGAAATCAACATCCCATTAAAGGAATTACCTAGAGTTTCAATGATCTCTACCAGATTTTCCACAACAACAAAATATTTCACTAAATAAATATCAACCCTACTCAAAATGTGAGAAGGGTCAGGATGGTATTTCCTATGCTATAATATGTATAAAACATCATGAAAATTTTCAACCAAAATATAAATTTAAAAATATTAGATACTTTCCAAATCTTCTCACTGATGTCAAATGGTCCAACATATCACAAAGACAAATTTTTTATATTCCAAACCAATGGTGAACCAATTGATTACAAGCATTCAAGAAAACCCAATAAAAATGGAAAACTGTAGTGGATGACACCACTGATCCACAAAATAGTTATATGTACTCTATGTTGACAAAAAACATCTATGTATATATATAATCCATGAAAACAATTCCAGAACAAAACTTGGTCCCACTAGAGAGGCTTCTCTAACATTTTCCCAATAAAGACGTGATCTTCATAGACAATCATACGAGGCCTTGAATGGAGGAATTCACATCAATGAATGATAATTGTTGTTATAAGAAAAATCAATTAGTCCCAGAAGGTTATTCCAAAATCCACTCAAATCCAAGACTCATGCATAGATCATATCCTCTATTATCTAAATAGGATTCTATGTCTGGACATTTTCTTATGAATGATAAGTTGTACTCAATTTGACCAAAGTCCTAAAATCCTCCTAGAGACTACCCAAAAACCTCAATGTGAATATAAGAACTTTTTATGAAATAATGGTAGAAGGGACCCCATGTAACCTTATAATCTCCTGCACATATATCTTACTAAGACCATCAAATTTTTTGGTTCCTTGATCATAATGAAATTACTTGAATTTTTTAATAGATATATCACAACTCAAATTTCAGTATCTCTTAGGGTGTCCATTTTAATAAAAAAAATCCATTGATACCTATTCCCATTTCAAAACCGGTCTCGGAAGAGGATAATGAAAACTAGAAGTTTTGACACACTTTTCCTTTATCTATTAGTGGCTGTAATAGTGGGAAACATAATCATCTATGTTAATAATTATAACTAAAAACCATAACAATTATCTAATGTGATAATATACATATATAGTTCCTAGATGGAAAGACCATGAAGAACTATGAAAATAAAAAAATGGATATTCACTAATATAGGGATGAAAAATCAATCCCCAAAATATAGAGGATATTTTTGAGAGAGTGATAAATGGTCTCCCAATTATATAGGGTTTCCCAAATTCCTCTGAACTCACCGCCCTTCTATTGACTCTATAGAATAGACTCAATGAGAGAAGAATATAACTAAACACTAGTCGAACAACAACTGAAACATTCTACTAAGAAATATTATGTTACTGAGAAAAGAGTCTTATAAGGTTCCACTCATCAATTCAAAAAATATATATGATGATACTTTCTTTATGAGAGTATCTATGAAAAAATTCCCCTTCTCTTAGGAGTAGGAGATGTTGAAGTCAAATTTATGATGATATTCCATTAAATACTTCTATTTGAGATTAACATATTTCAAAGAAAAGATATATCATAAACTAAAATGGTAATAAAGACTATGAATCACACCCTAAAATATAGTGCCTCTAATACTAAAGGGAATAAAAAACTACGTAAGGCTACAAATGATGGGTGGAGTAATCCTTCTCATGTGGTATAAGCTAATGAGATTCATAGGCTACAATATGATCATCATGTATAATCACACAACCCAAAAAAGCACCATAATCATCAAATAATACCACATACCCCTTACCAGGAATAGGAAATATCATAATACGAACCTGTGTAATGATTATTTTAATCTATTTGATGAAAACTAACAATTTTCATCCCATTTTAATCTCACCCATTTTTTGGTAAGAGAATTCAAAGGAGACACTATCTTGGAAAAATCATTCACTAACTATCAGTAGTATCTAGCAAGACAAAGGAAGATTAGAATCTCAAAGACATTATGCGGTTCTTCATACAAAAAAATATCATTCACCTTCTTAGGATCCACTGATAATCTATGCTCAAAAATCATTTTCCCTATGAACTTCACTTATTGAATATAGAAATTACTTATCGAATGATATCCATATAAATAGTGACTATTCATGATTTCCAAAACCAATCATCGAAGGTTCTTGGGAATGTTCGCATACATCATATAAACAAAAATATCATCAACAAACACTACTAAAAAAGTATCGATTTACTGATGGAATATTCAGTTCATTGAAGATGTAAAAATCATAGGATTTTTAGTTAGACCAAAAAACAACACAAGAGATTCAAAATTGATATACCTGATCCTGAAAGCTATCTTTAATATATCAGACTTTTAAAGTATAATATGATTATATCCTATACAATTATTGATCATTGAAAATCACATTTATAACTTTAACTGATAAGAAATATAATACACATAATTAAAAGTATTCTTGTTCTTAAGAGTTACCTAGTTTAGCATACGATAGTCTACACACAGTCAGAGTTAACTGTCTTCTTACCTCAAAACGTGAAATGGCGATTCCCATGTTTAAAAACAAGGGTAAACAAAATTATTTTTCATCTTATCAACCAATTATATATTAGGAACATTTAGATGTATTGGTTCCTAAAGATAATGAGGTATCAAAATCATCTGCATACTTGTTTCTAGGTGCATCATAAAATCTACCACCCCCTCTAGAGGACGATTCAAGAAATATTTTGGGAAAAAATCATTAATTCCGTGAAAAAAATGGGAGGATATAATATAGAAGATACACCATTGATCCCAACTACTACAACAGACAAGAAAATAAAAATCCATATATAAGAAAGTCCCAAAAGACCATTCCCCCAATCACTCTCCCTAAAACACCAATTATCTCTCATCAACCATAATAAATGATAGACATTGATGATAACAGTCAACCACAGCATGATGAGAAACAAGAAATTACATCCTGATAATGATGATAGACATATAAAGATCGAGAAAAAATAAATCCCAGACTAACTCCGTATTAGATAATGATAATTCATAAGAGGGATACTGAAACCTATGCTCCATTATCTTCCCAAGAGGTTTCACTGACATTGTAACAAATGACTTGACTTCTATTGGATGTTTAATAATATCAACAAAACTATTATATGTAAATAAGTGAGAATAAAAAATATCAAATAAAACTACTTAGACTAAATATGGGATAAATTTGGTACCTCTCACTATCATTAGGCCCACATTTATATCCACTAGAAACTAATGTACTATTTGAAGGTGCTTCACTCTTAAGGCCTATAGCCTAAGAACTATAGTTCATGAATCATATGAATATACCAAATAAGTATTTTGAGTTGATAATCCTTAACTATATCATCATCATCATATTTATTTAATTTTTCATGGGAGTCCAAAATCAAACTAAACAAATGAAAAGGAAAAGATGGGACAACAAGGAGAAAGATTAAGGGGGCCTGAAATAATGGAGGTTGAGAGCATCCCCTCTCACATGTTTGATCCCCTCTGGAGGCAAGCCACAGATATTGGTAAAACTTTCCATCTGAGTGCATTGATCTACCTTTTATATGGGAAAGTCCCCTTATTTTTTACAATCACTCCTGGTATGCAGAATACTCATCTGACTAATAATGAGACCCCTGAACTGTTAAATGATATAAGAAATGGACTATGGAGTAGTGTCTGAACCAAGAAAGGACATGCAGAGCGTCTTGGAGTCTATTTCAACTGCCTCTAGGTTGATGTTACCATGATTTCAAAGAAGAAGGCCTGTATTTAGAGCTCTGGATTCGGCCTGATGAGAATCACCTCTGCCAAATAAATCAAAGAAAGAAAAAATAATAAAGCCCTGAGAGTCCCTAACCACCCCACCCCCCTCATAACATCTGATGAAAACGAGCCATCCATATTCAGTTTAAGGCCCGATCTGTGACGGTACCGTCGTACCCAGCATCCTTTGTAAATAGAAGAGCATGACTGTGAATGGGAAAAGTAAGTAGCGAGAGGTTTGATGGAAGGTGCCTCCGACCAATTCTTGATGATATGAACTAGGTCCTCTAGGAGGTTACATGTTTTGGAAACAAGCATCCAACCAGAGTAGACATTTCCTTCAAAACGAACTTTGTTTCGAGCATGCCATATACACTAGCAGTTGAAGGAGACAACCACTACCCTTGATTTCAATTCCAAACCAGCATTACTAGCACCATAGAACAATTTATTAAGGAAGGAAGACTCCCACAACTCCGGAGCATAAAAAACCATCAAATTCCCAAATGTAGACCACATTTCACGAGCCATGCGCCCTTCAAAGAATAGATGTTCCAGACTCTACTCCTAGTGATCAGCACATCATACACACCTAGAAACCTAAGGGATACCTATGATCTTAATAAGCTCATATATAGGAAGTGCTTTATTTTTAATCCTACATACAAAGAAATTGTTCTTTGTAGGGATCTCCTTGCACCACACCATCTTTCCCCAGTTATCCATATGCCTAGCCAAAGGAATAATTCTATAATAATCCTTATCATTGAAGATTCTTGAAGATGAACCAATAAAGAACCATTTTTCAGGATCGCTGTTAAAATCAATACACTCAAAAATAGTACATTTCGGCTCATCCAGAACTGTATTAATGAAACACGTTTGTTTTCCAGCTTGGTTGAAGGATATACTTGGGACAAGACATCCAGGGAATCTGAGACCAGAGCCAGCCAAATTATGATGCCAGAAATAGATCACACAGCTACCCACAATCCACCGAGAATGATTTTGAAGAATGAAAAGGTGAGGGTGTACGATAAACCAAATAGAAGAAGTACTTCCTCCAGCCAGATCTGAAGTAGCATTGATTTTTTTGCCATCAATCTTCCTCATAGAGTCCTCTCCTCAAGAACCTTTGAGGCCAGTTTTTCCGGCATACACTGAAGTGTATCCTAGATATGACCATAACTTCAAAAACTATTGCACATATTTGTATGTTAAGGAAAAAAACACCAGGTGTGATTGAACAGGAAACACATATTGAATTTCATAGGAACACTGGTAGTTGTAACCAGTGGTGCTGAAGAGGCCTTCTATAGAGAACCACCACCACTACTGTAATTATCTCACCACATCCTCTTTCTCCCCTTCACACCACTAATTTCACCACTAATTGGAGGAGAAGATGAATAACATCCAATTTTTCAAGATATATTCATCATATCCATCATAGAAATGTCTATTTTATACACAAAGGTAAAAACCTTCATCATAAATACATACTATGTGATATCATGTCATAAACCCTTTAGGTACTTCTGAGCCTTTATGTGGAAATTATTTATAACCTCTGGTGAGAAAAAACATCTTAGTTAATAGATTGGTGTATACTGACACAGAACTATCTCCTTGTTGCAAAGACCTGAACTCCAGACAATTCTCCTTCATCAATGACTTTGAAAAAAACTATTGGAAGATGATAGTCTTAACACACTTTCATAACAAGATAAAATTTCTATCTTCCTATACCATGGATTACCAAAAATTCTTATTAAGGTCCTCAAGTTTAATCTATCCACAAATCACCTTGATATTATCAGTTATATCTAGGATTTCAATGATATGATTGATCATGAAAATCTAGTCCTCCACCTCTTGAGATTCATTTATACCTTTAAAATACAGTGGCTTCTCACACAAGAACTCTCATGATTGATACCTTTCTCCCATAGATTCTAGATAAACCTAAAAAACAACATTCTGGATATGTGGTATATTTTGGGTAATGACACAAAATTCCTTTATAACATCCACAAGAATATTCTGATCTTTGTGTGAACTCCCTTAAAGAGCGTCATCTTCACCCTCTTGTGGAACCCATTAAAGATGTGACTGATGCATACTGATGCACACTGAAATAGAGAAACCAATCCAATAGGGATAAATCTTAGTTAAAACTAAATAACTAAAATAAAAAATTGAGGTTATGATAAAGAACTAAAAATAAGAGATACACATCCCAACATTCCATTGAATTTTTTACCTTCATGGAAAGATCTTGCAAGGCACTCACCACAACCTACATCTCAAATTTTGATAATAATATCTCTAATCTAGCAAATGTACAAATAAAAGGACTATTAAGGAAATAACTACCCAATAAAATAAAAATATGAGGAACCCGACCTAGATACCCTCTTGAACTAGCACCTGACATGAGACATCACATGCACAAATGGAATTCCTGATCCCCATGAGATGGCTTGTAGAACCCACACGTCAACAAAAAAAACATAAGGAACAATTTTACCAAAATTGAAGAACGAAACACGACTATATATGCATATAAAAAAGAAAACATGGAGGAAAAAATAAACATATATATAGAAGAGTTGATAGAGAACAACAGAAGTAACACAACCAAAAAGGTTTATTTTTTTTCCAAAATACCATTCTAAATTTAAAGGAAGAGAAAACTAAAATAGAAACTACAATAGTCTCCATCTGAGAGTATGGAAAAACTCACACCATATCACCACCAACATCCCAAAACTAGTCTCATATAAAACCTCTTCACCTCACATTGTCTTTGTTCCTCTCCCTACATAAAAAGATGTAACAAGCTCTACACACCGCTGAAGGACTACACAAGGTATGGGATAATAGGATCAGTAGGGTATCACCTAGGTCTTCCATGTGAAGTATTTTTAAAATAATCCAATCATTCTCAATATTAAATAAAATATGTCATGATAAATATTTTATCATTCTTTTCATCCAATTCATGTAAAATTATTTAATTGAAACTTTTTACACATTTCCAAATAAGGAAGGTAAATATGTTCAAAGAACTTCATATAAAATAAAGGTCTCATATAAAAAAGGTATCACATATCTTATCAAAATCATGTCAGTAAAACCTCAATAGTAAAATAAAATGTACTAGTAATATTGCACAAAGGATCACACTAGGACCAGATAGCTAGGATGCTCATACATAACATATAAAATCGCATGTATTTAGTCTCTAGACATATGCACCGAATTTGGAGATCTAAGGAACACTACATAAAGTGATCCACCAATAGGTATAATTTTTTCCAAGAACAATACATCAAGGGAGCACAAACACCCCATGAATGAACCCCCTAATAGTGGATGAGGCAAACTGCTACACCTTCCACCTAGGTGCCCATGTATTCCATTGTTCACCATTTTCTAAAATATTTCCTAATTACTATTATTTGAGAAAAATTCAAATATCTATTTCATAATGATTTGAAATAAAATTTTCATTTATAAAAACTGTAGGAAACCCATAATTTATCCAAAACCTATTTCCAGACACACAAATGAATTTAGTCAGTAATGTCATTTCACTGATAAATTTTTTTCTAAAACCCAAAGTAAGGTAGTTTATCTATCCTAAGCAAGAGGTGGAACCACCTACTTCAAAACTCATGTTTCACACACCATCAATGAGATTCACCAGAAAGGAAGGGAATAAAGGAAACAAAAAAATACCTATAATGATTCTACCCATCTCACAATTGATTAAATTTTAAAAAATAGTGATGAGTAAAGATCAAAAAATGCCTCAAGAACGCATATCCGCCTCACTAAAAAAATAAATGAACAATCCCAGAAAAAGTATCACACAACAGATCTATAAATGATTAAGAAGAAGCATTATTGTAGATCAACAGATTAAAAAATGTATCATAATGGATCTACTAAGATAAAAGGTAATGATGAAGGAGAAATGATTACATGCCAAAATAGATGAAACCCTACTGCAATGGAGATCAGTCACTGAAAAAAATTATTCAAACTAATAGGAGGTCCCTAAACTATCAAGAGTAGATCTATATGTTGAGAGAAAATATGTTTCACATTAAATGAATAAAAAATCACACATATAACACCCTAAAAGACCTAATTGTGAGATATACATGGCATATAACCCCTTTACACATTGTGTAATCCATGAAGCCCGCATTAGTCAATAAAAATGTTTCTTATTTATTAAAAATGTTATTTTTAACATAACATGGAATGTAATATTTACATGGTGGGTAACATTTCAAATCATGTACTTATCTCACTACATAAACCTTATGATTAAATAAATGGTGTGAAAATTAGTTTCATAGAGTGTAATCACACTACATAACCTAAAAAATAACAAGTTATTACACAAAAACCTAAACAATGTGGGGTATTTTATAAACATGGGTACAATCCCCCTAAACCATTAACATAATTTTATTTAGACTCCATTAATTAAAACTAACATACATAACTTAAATCCAGGCCATTTTCCCTAGAATTTTTTCTCCATCCATAGGAGTACCAAGACACACCCAATTAAAGAAAAAAATGAATAATCATATGGTAAATACCTGAAATATGGGAAATGAATGTATCACATTTCTGATTTGGATTATGACCCCAAATCGAAAGGTTTTATTCCTTCTGGGTGCTCATTATTTCATCGTTATTGTCCAAAAATTCTATTGTTGGTCACAAATATATTGGGTCATACTATCCATAAAATTGACCAGCACAATCAATTTAGCAGCAGCCCTACATTAACCCTTGGCTATGTACCTTTTTTCTATACATATTTTTCACATGATGTTAAACTGCATGACATGATCCTTGTTATATGACCTAAAAAAGTTATGATGTGTAAATTTAATTGGAACCAAACTCTATGGGCTTTAATTCAATTCAGAAGGATACCTATAAATCCATTATCATGGTCCCGATAACAACATAAAAACAATACTGGGTTTCATTTTTGCTAATAAATTACAGAGAACCTAGGTATATGGATTAATAAAAGCATCATGATAACAAACCACCTAATAATTGTTAATACATGTAATGTGGTTCCATTTATATAGTTTCTCAAATACATATAAAAGATTATAAATCCAATACATGAAAATTATATATTTTCAATATAAGGGTGTTCTATTCTATATTCAGTAATTAACTAAGTACTTGTGAATATGAATTGAATCTATAATCAAGTCCTAGAGTGGGAAATAATTCCCCTTAAAAGGTTTGATTGACCCAGCCTCCCTTCCTCTAATCCAATAAGATCCCCTTAGTGTTGTTTGAACCATTTCCCAATAACCACCATCATTTTTAAATTTGATTCATGAGACATATCTATTAAGGGAACCACTATTTTTTTCTATTACATGAATAAACCCCATTGCAAACTTTTCAAAAAGGATAAAAAAATGAAAATGGAGTGTTTAATGTTAAGGGTTGTGCCACGACCATGAAAAAACACATCTGAATTTCACTTGTTTTTATATAAAAAAGACAATTTTACATGTGAAAGAATATCAAATATATCATAGGGTAATTTTTTTCAAATGTTTTCTTTTTTTCATGGAAATTAAATAATAAGGATTTTAATCTAAAAACATTCAATTTATGTTAATTATTTACAAAGATAAATTTAAATTTGAATTTGAATTAAAGTTAAAATTGAAAATTTAGATTAATATTAAAATTATTTATGTAATTTTAATAATTTTTTCTTGAATATAGAGAATAAAAACTGCAATAATAATGATAATTTTCTCTTTTAAAACTAATTTATCATCGTGTTTGCACGTATAATTTTAAATGGAATTTGGACACATATCTTAATTCAATTATGGAAAAATGAATTCCGTATTTAGAATAAATATAATTTATATGATTCAATATGTTTAGAAATTTTTTTCCCAAAATAAATAGTGATAATAGTTTTAATTAATTATCAAGATCAAGTTAAAATTGAGTTTACTCGGTTATTAAAATAAGATGATATGGGTTGAAATGACCAACCAGCTTGTCAAAATATTATTTTATAGCCATATTTTGACCTTTTAGCATCCATAATTTTAGAATAAGTAATTTTCATTATTTTTTCCTATGAATTATTTTATCATTTGGTATTATTTTTGGAAATCTACAAGTAATTTCCCAGAGAGTTCACATTCCCCACTAATATAAGGGCACTCAATCCACCAAATTCTTCACACCCCTCAAAACCATTTACATGAAAAAAACCTGAAAACATATCTCCCTAGAATCCTTAAACATATTATATATCTTTTTTTACACCCAAAATACCATCCCAAGGGTCCATAAGAGGATATCAAAAAATAGGTTTCTAATATATAAGGCAATTATCTTAACAAATCCCTTTCATTTTCTTTCTTCCTTTTACACATTCAATTTTGTAATCACAGTTAAAATATACTAAAGACATTATATCCCTTATAATTAGAATCTTATTTTTATGTATTAATATTTATCCATCTCCACTTCCAAAAAATTGGAAATGAAATTATCGATCGTGTGCACGGTGGACTGTCATCTCCCAAACTGATATAGTTTGTTTTCCATAACCAACTCTCTAGGATTTATATAATTATGGCTTTACCACATGTATATTATATTTATGATTTTATTAATTTTATATTATTTTAATATCACATATAAATTTTTACATTCAAATCTATTGTAAATACAATAACGTCGTATGTTTGTACAGCGAACTACTGCCTTCCAAAGTGATATGATTCATTTTTCACAAACACTTTACCTGGGATGTAGTTAGAAAAAATTAATGAATATATATATTATATATGACCTAATATTGACTCTATAAAATTAATATATCACTAACTTACTATCCCTATATATTGTTATTAGAATGATATCGTTGTATGTGTGTACGCACTAAATACTTTCTCTACAAAGAAATGTGATCCATTTTCAATTTAAAAAGTTCATATACAGTTTTAAAAATGTATCTACAGATAAAATATAAAATATATAAAATTATTATCATTTTTAAGATGATATGTAAATATCCCATACAAATCAACTACAACTTTTAGGAAAAAATGTGAATGAGAAAGAAAGGAAATTAACAGGAAAAACAATAAAAAGAATGAAATGTTATTAACAAATAATTGTAAAACATTTATAAATGGATCTTGTAGGTTACTGTAATTATGTCTAATGTTCTGGTATAAATTAATAACTTTATTAAAATAATTATACAAGAGGTATATACATGTATGAAAGGAATTGGACCTTATGCAACAATTTATCATCTCCCTCTTACTTCCATTAGACAAATTCTATATTCAACACTTATTTTCATTATGTATTGTATATAATTCCCCTATTCTATGTTATATAAATAATTTAATTATAATAATGGTATTTAATTTTTCATGTTTTTCCATTTTTTATGGGGCTTAAAATTTTTAAGTTACCAATCCAATAAGGGTTTGTTTTAAAATCTTATCATTATCAAGATTATTTATGTTTTCCTCCCCCTTAAGGGAATTATATGACAATAATATCTTAAAATATATCTATATTTATTTAAATTTGGTAATTCATGAATGTTTTCATGTAATAGTACCATTTTTCACTCTTTGGTAACTAAAATGACTGTGAAAATGTTTTTAATAAAATCTTCCATTATATATCCCATCCTTCGAAAATCCTTTTCATAAAAACCCTTTTTTAGAAAAATATTTCCTTTAAAAAAATATCAAAATGATGTATTAATGATATTTTTTCACATTTTCTATTTTCAAAAAAAAATTAATGGAATTGTCATGTATTTTTTGAAAGATTTCCCATTTGGATTTAATCATTAATTTAAAATGAATCATTTTCGTAACTTGTATATAATGAATCATTTTCTATTGTTTTTATTCATCAAAAATATCATCCCATTAATATTACTTATGTTCCACTAAGGATATTTTGTATTTATCCCATATTTATTATTTATATATATTTTTTATGGTAATTTTGACTAGGTTTGTACAGTTTTATTACCATTCATCACATTATTATTGATTATTTATGATTATGTTTATTGATTTGTGTATGTTTTAACATCTCATTTGTTAGTTTTTCAACACAAAATTTTTAAGTTGATTATATTTCACTCATTTTATATGAGGAATGCATTAAACTAGTAAGTAATTTTTGGGGCTCGATATAACCCCTAGAGGCATCAGTATGTGTTATATAACAAAATTGATTTTGTTTTAGCCCATATCATTTATTTAGATGACATAACAAAATACCTAGATAATATCTTTTAAACATCAAACATTATCCATTCCAATATTGTGATGTTTTTTACCAATATTTTTTGTGATTATTCAGTCGGATAGAATATATATATTTATGTTTTCAAGTTTATGTGATTATTTATATTTCATTATTTGATCATCATTTATTACTTCCATATTCTGCTCAATTTATTGATTCAATAGAATTTTGTTTAGTTATTTACCATGTTAAATTGATTATGCAAAATTTATTCCTTGCTTCCATTGCAAGAATATCATTACTAAGCATCTAAACTCACTACTTTCTTATGTTATATTGTCTTTAGTATAACAAGTAGTGTTTTGTGATGTATATGAAGGCATAATCTATTATGAATAATGTAGTTCTCATTGAAAATATATTTTTTATTTTATGTTTTCAATTACAATAATAATTTCTAGTATGTATATAGTTTATAAATACTACTATTTTATCCAGTACTTCACGATGTCATTCCTTATTTATTACACCAATGTAATATAGTTGACATCATCTTCTGGATACTAGGGTTAGGGTCTCTAAAAATCTACCCACCAAGAAATTCATCACATTTTAAGCATATTAAAATAAAATCTTTTTCTATCTGGTCTTATGATAATGACATGTATAGCCTTTTTTGGCATGGTATAACCACCCATGTAACATATTTTTAGCTTGGCATAACCTCTAGTAAACACCTTAAACTCATAAAAAATTAATCATTACCAAATGAATTGGAAGTAAATAAGTGACCCACTAGTAACATAATAATAATCTATTCATATTTATGTCACAAGATCCTATTTAATTTTATCATTTAATCATATATTAATCCATTTAAAAAAACCATTGTTTCATTGATATTTTATCGTCATAAAAAAAACCATACCATGAAATAATAGTGATGGTATCATAGGATCATATCCCTATTTCTTTATAACAGACATAAAAGTATTTTATCATAGATTAAGGATTACTTTAAAATATCACAGTAATATTTCGTGAGGACAATAAATTTTCATTTTGAAATCACTATTTTAAAATCTAAAAAATTTCCAAAATATAAAAAAAAAAATTTCATCCCAAATAACCATGGAATAATTTAAAGTAACATTAGATGAAAATATTAATTATGATGGTAGTAAAATACATTGACGTTTTATACATTAAAATAATCTACTAGTTCACACTATTGTAAAAAAATTATCTTGTTTGGAAAATGAAAAATGATTCCTTTTAAAAAATTATATAGAAATTAAATCTTTGTAATAAATGAAATTAAAAAATAATTGTATTATAGATAAAAAATTATTGAAAAATTTTTAATGAATATTTTTACATCAAAGAATGGATCCTCAACCAAATAAAGAATAAGCATGGTTTTCTATAAAAATTTACATTCAGAGCTTTGAGTATGTAGAGAGACAAAAATGAATTTAAAAAATATTATTAAAAGAAATATCTCGAAGATAAAAAATTACATATGATTTTTTAGAGATATATAACAAAATTTTATCATATTTAAATTTGAGAATAATCAATCTTGCTAAAAAGTAATATTTTAGCATGAAACTGATACATCATGTTCAACTTTTATACTACTCTTAAACATCCTATATAAAAAATTTAAATTTATTATACATATATAACATAATCATAATTATAATTATAATACCATAAATGGTTTATTTGTAACATCTAATAACTTATTCAATTATAATTCACCATTAAAACCATTTTTTTATGTGATAAAAATTTCATTGTGTTCTTGTACATTTTGATTCATATGTTAGTTTCCTTGATTTTTTATCATAGTTTCAAAACCTTTATAACTTTAGTAAATATATTAATATCTTATATATTGTTTTTAAAAATATTTATAACTATACATAAATTTTAGATATAAAAAATTAATAAACCACTCATGGAGACGATTGTACGTACGTACACATGAATGATATTTCCATTTTCTATCAAAAAAAGGAAAAAAAGATATATTGTGTTTTTATTAAATGAAAATAATTATATTATAAATAATATATATAATAAATCAATAATTTTATCCATCAATGTGAGGAGGTTATGGAAAATGAATCATATCTGTAGGTGGTGGTGGTGGTCTATACATACGTACAAGAAATGTTTCACTTCTAGTTTCAAAGAAAGAAGGTGGGAAATGGATATCCCCAATCATAATGAAATTTTTTTATATTTATTACAAAATATTAATAATTTAATAATGGAAATAAAATATTTAAATATTGTTGAATAGGAAATAAAATAGATTGATTTTTTTTAAAGATTTATACCTCTTCTTCGAGAGTCTTCCGTTGGCTTAAAACATAATCCATTAAAGAGTGATCTTAGGAGAAGACCATGGGGGCTAAAAATATTGAAATGAATCTAATAATGTTTTTTTGTAAGTTAGTTGATAATATTGAATTCTTAAATAAATTAATATACTAGGGAATTAGGTTTCCTTTTGTAAGTGAGGGAGAGGACACCCATGTAATAACATAAAATATTTAAATAATTTAATATCATTTTGTTTTAAAAGTGGGACAAAATTAAAAAAATATCAAGGTTATGCTACATTAAAGTTGAAATATCATCATAAAAAAAGAATTATACATTCTGTTGTGATATCCTTACACTTATCTCACTGTTTATCCACAACTCCCCCCAATAAACCTATCTGAACCATAACTATAGTATTTAGTTTTTATTGTTTTTACTATTACTATTGGAATAAAATGAATGTTATATCATTTCCAAATATTTATATGATGATTTGAAAATCATTAACCGATTTAATCAAAATCAATTTGTATAACTGCAAACTTTTAAATTTAATAAAAGTTGGAAAAATCCAATGAAATCCAGTTTTTACAAATATTCATATGAATTCATATAACTGAATTTGAATTAATTTTATGCCTAATAAAATCTATAAAAAAATTATAAAATATTTCATTGAATATATAGTTTATAAATTTCATTAAACCCATTAATTTTTTTTCAATTTAATAAGATAAGAATACGTTAAACACATTAAAATAGGTTAATGAAAAACAAATATTTTTACAATTAAATGATTTTATCTTTATTCTATACCATTAGATAAAAAATGAATGGATTTATATTCATTTATTCATATAAATTATCATTATACTTTACAAAAATAATTTTCCAACAGCAATAAATATAAATATTTTTTTAAAAAAAACATAACATGTAACAAAATATATTTCATCAAAAAAACTATTCTATATTCATCAAATGATTTTTCTATAATTGAGTTATTATCAATTTATTTTTACCCATATAAAATATTATACATATATTTCATAATGATTATAATTTTAATGTTATATTTTAACTAAATGGATAAGTTATGATGATATACTATTTCATAGTTCATTTATACTCAGTGATGTGTGTAAAGAAAGTTATCAGATACCTTAAGTTTAAATCAAACTAAATACCTATTTATTGATAGGTTATTTTAATACACCCCACATAAAATAAATTTAAACTATTAAATCATAAAACTCTAATGTAAAAAATGATGATATCTCGATATCAACACATATTAAATGTCCATGTAACTTAGATGAATTTCTAATTCCCTAAGAGAACATTAACATAGTAAGTAATCTTATTCTGTTTCCATATAACATTTTGATCCATGATATTTAATAATTGTTCTTTATCAAAATATGGTTCTCTAGTGATGAAACCAATGATTTTATTACATGTTTTGGATAGGGTATGAACTTCTTCATATGGGATACATGGAACACATCATGAACACAAGAGAGATTTGGTAGAAGAACCGTGTAATAAGAAATACTCATGATTCGATCATGAATTTCAAAAGGGATTATATATCTAACGCACATAATTCCCTTGTTTCCAAATTTTATAACCTTTTTACGTGTAAAAATTCAACAGACTACCTTCTCAGCAACATTGAATTCCAAATCTCACTAGCGATTGTCAACGTAACTCTTTTATCCACTTTAACTCACCATGATGTGTTTTTGAATGGTTCAAAACATCTCTACCAATTTCATATATTTCTCAATTCCAAAACTTTTTTTTCCTTCATCTCATAATGTTATAGTTCTACACATAATTCCATATAAGGATACATAAATAGCCTTCTATACTATCATGTGAAAGATATTAATATAGGAAAACATGAAAGGAGGAAGGTATTAATTACAACCACGATTAAAATTAAAGAATATTATTATAGAATATCCCCAAGGATTAAACTATTTCTCTCATACTGATCATCTATGGGATGATGATAAGTAGTACTAAAATACATCTCTCTATCTAGATCATGATGAAGACACTTCCAGATTATTGAGCTATACCTTGGATCTTGATAATAAACAATATAATGATGAACCCCCCCCACAACAATAAAAAAAACATTGGGGTGTACTCAAGTGGTATTTTCGCCTTTGTTAAATCTATGTGGATGGTGTTCAAATCCCAGCCACATCAATTTTTAGACCCCAATTATATTTGATTTCATATGTGTTGGGCCCAACCAGTACCGAGGGTGGTGTTCTTCCAACTCTTTTAGTAGAGGATCATGAGGTGGGATGGCGGGCTGTGTGATGGGCCATAGGGTCAGCTCTATTAGTAGGAAAAGGGGCATCTATGTGTGTGATGGTGTTGGAGGTCAGCGAGGTGGCTACTAAGGTGGGAACCAAATGTAGTTTAGAAGTGGGAAATCGATGATGGCAGAATGTGAAACTTGAGCGACGGTTGGAGACGGTAAATGGAATGATGAGGCTCAATTGCAGAAAAAACAGGCGATGGTGAGACTCCCCTCAGGCGGCAAGAAAAAAATGATGATTCCACTGATGCTTGATTCAGTTGAGGATCACACAATACCTTCCAGCTTCACAATTCTTTCATATTGGGAAGAATGACAGGGTATGTCACTATCCATCGAGACTAGAAACTTTGTACTCTGCATGGGGCAATGCTTGCTGTGTAGAAATTCAATGTTTTGGTGGGAATATATATATATATATATATATATTATGAGTGTATCTACTATTGTGGTGTCAGTTCTTTGGGGCCCTTAAGGTCCTATAAGAGGCCATATATGGCTCATGGGCCTATAGGCTATTTATGGTTTCCCCTGAACCATTAAAAGGGGATTATCCAAAATAATAATAAATATGTATGGACTTTGGGATTTCATATATTGTACCCTAAACAACATTTCCAATTACCAAATTTATATCATGGAAAACTAATTAAGGGAGTAATATTCTCTAATAAAACTTAAATTCGAAAAAATAAAAACATGGTTGACAAAAAACCAAATATATTTATGGATTTTAGATTTGTTTTGGAGTTTTGATATGAATTCCATTATTTTGTTTTCATATTATCTTTCACTAATAGGTTCTCGTTTTAACATCACCATAATCTTCTATATCTTATCCTTAATATACAGAAATACCAAGGATATAGATTAATATTCTATAATATCTCTCTTCACGTTGTCCCTTTGTAAGCTTTAATTAAAAACTCTATATATCTTATTACTACAATGATGAATAAAGAGTGATGAGATATCATATGACTTTAATATCTACATTTTCATGTCTAATATTTAGGTCACACATAGTATGTTCATAATAAATATCATTCCATCATAATCAAGGTTGAACTTTGGAACATTTCTTCTATTAATTTACATCTCTACATCATTCTTCGGTGAATCTTGATTCATTACATATATATATAAATGAAAAAAAATTTGACCAGGATAATATTTCTCTCATTAATTTAATATTTCTAGGTTCATCCAATAAAAATTCATAAAAAATTTATATTTTTTGATAAACGTTATAGAAAATCTAACATGATACTTTCCACTAAAATCATCAGACACCTTGTTTTCTTTCCCAAATATTTAATGTAGTGTGTAGGAATAATAATTATCCAAACCCACCCATAATGTATGGTTCATATTCAAATACTTTTCATTAAATATATTAATTAGTATTTTATGATCAATATATATGTCAAAAATTTCCCCATCAAGATAGTTCCACTGTATAATTAATGAAAATATTAGAGCTACAAACTCCATATCATGGGGTGTGTAATTCATCTCATAGACCATTAATTGTAGTGAGGTATAAGCTATAACCATTTAATTATGTATAAGAAAAAATCATATCCATTTATTCGATGAGGTAATTTAAATCATAAACTATTCTCTACTACTAGGTAGTGTGAGGATAGGTGCATTGAACAACTATCTCTTTAGTTAATTAAAATGTTATTCATATCCCACAATAAAAATTAATTTTAATCACATCTTAGTGAACATGGCGTGTGGATTATATAATCATCAGTAATTATTCACAATACATTTATATTTTCTATTAATACTAAGAATAATATTGCATAGTATCATCATGTTTGGTGTGGTTCATGGTTAAATAACTTCCACATTGATGGAAAAAATAATATATTGTTTCATGTGAATATATTATCAAAAAGTGAATATTTCTTTAGCCAAAATTCACAATTGGAAATTTTTTCCTAAAACCACTAATTAAATATGGATGTAACTAAAATACCCCCATTGATATTAATATTATAAAATTCACTTTCCATATGGTCAAATAGTGTCTAATAAATACTAGATAAATTGAAAAATATAATCTATAAAGACTCGATTCATTAATTACACAGTGATAAAAAGGTAATTTGTAAGACCAAATCACATAACTATAAATTTTATAGTGGCCATAAATGTTTTAGAAGGATTTAGTATTTACATATTCACTTTTAAAGCATGATTGATAAAATCTAGAATGAAGTTAAATAATTGATAATTATTAGGCTCAAAAAATTGTTAAACAAATCGTTAATACAAAGTGATGGAGGATTATTATTGATCATGTTTTGTTATGTTCTTAATAATGAATACATAGTCACATTGATTCATTTAACTTTTTAATAAATAGAAAAGGTTCCCCCATGGTGATTATCTTTTCCAAATGAATCCACAATGTACATTCCCCTTGAATTTATTCTTAAATTCTTACAAATCATTTGGGGAAATTCAATAGAGACTGAAGTAAATAGATGTACCACAAGGAATGGTTTCTAATGAAATCACACCCTCATGATTCCAGGAGATACTTTGAAAATATTCTAGAAATATATAAAAAATTCCCATAAATTAGGTATTTCATTGATCTTATGTTTATCCCCAACCATTGGAGATAAATACACTATTTTAATTGGAAAAAATACCAATATAATAGATGTTATTTACAATGGAATTTCATATTTATCCATCCATTGATATACAATCATAGGACAATTTATAATATCCAATTTTACATCCCATATTCAATTATTTATATATTCTATAAAGAAAGAGGGAAAGTCCATTACCAAAATAACATCGAATTTCACTAGAGTGAGAATAAAGATACTTGAAGGATTCACCTTCCCATACACTTTATTTAGAGAGGAATCATATAAAAAATAAGTGATAATTATACTAATAAGAGTTTTCAATACCAATTCAACATCTTATTGTTGAGATATAAATGTGATACTGTTAGAAATTTATTTGGATATGAATTTTTTGGTATATCAAAAAACAAATAAGATGATAGTAGTTATAAAGTAGAGGGTAAGTGTGACTTTAACCAAATTATTATTATAACCCACCTAGGTAATAGAGAAGACACATAATTTCCTTTTTATATGATATTAAGCAGTCATTAATGTAAATAATTTTATTTAACCCTCAAATTAAATAACCTGTTACCATAATTCTCATAATTAATTCTTTTGAAACACTAGAGTGTTAGTGGTGAATTCCATGGTTACTTCTTTCCATTCACATGATTAGCTAGTTTTTCCCCTGCATCACCTTCTAATTTGAAAATAAACAACATTTCCAAAAATAATTAAATTCTTAGTCCCCTTAACGAAATTTACTATATGATTTTAACTAAACATTTGAAAAAAAGGTATAGTAATATTCTACCCTATTTGGTTTTTATTATTTTATTTCATTTTTTTTTATTCTTATCCAAAACCTGAGATTGATGGGTGACTCTTGTCTGCACTTCTACAATAACATCAAATATAATGATTTTTTCAAAACAATTATTTTTTCTTATGTATAACTCCTTACAAAGACATCATTTCAGGACATTAATGATTTGATAAATCTTGATTTCATGTGGGTTAATAATACCAGAATTTAACCTCTCAAGTTTTATAAAATTTTCCTCATATTTAATGTTGGATTGTTCATCCTTCTACTTTAACTCAAGTAATTACTTCTCTATGTTCATACAAGGCATAGTAGGAAAGTATTTAGTGAAAAAACAAACTAAAATAATGCAACTCCATAAATTAAATTTCCTCATGTTCCCTCATTTTCTTGATAGGAGTATAAAATTTATTTGTTTGAGCTCCCAAAAAATAAACAACCAAAATAATATTTTCATTTTTTGAGCACTGAATAATTCATTATATATTTTTATCCGATTTGATCCATTACTAATAAATTAGTGAATTAGTAGACCAACTAAAATAAGTTGGATGTTTCATCATGATGGAAACAACAAAATGTATTTCTTTCTTTTTCAAAATTTTATGTGAATCATGATTCATAGATTGAGAGAGCTATATAATCATATAAGTGAGTTTTTAAATTCTAGATCTGATACCAATTGGTTACTCAGGTGGGAAATCAGTTCTTTTTTAGCGCAATCAGTGTTTACACGTATAACTTTTTTTCCAAAAATTTACTATATCTAAATATATTTTTTAAGAAAAGTAATCATAATGAGATATAATATATTGTTGTAAATTTTCTATAGGATGTTTAAATAATGAGACCATTCATTCAATATATGCACCCTAGGTTATCCATGGTCATCATCTATTAAAATAAATCATAATTTTCTATAAAGATAATATGAAATGCCCCCATCAAAATATGATTTGGAGGGTGTATCTTAGTGGGCAGTATTAGGCCCACACATCATGCACTAGTGATGACCGATTTAATGCCCTTTCTACCCCTTTCTGAGTATTTTTCACCGAGGTGCGTCTTGGGAACAACAACATCCCATTTTCAGCATAAATAGAGGTATTTTTATTCTATAAAAAATAAATATTCATTTAAAATAACATTGGATATTATCCAATATAAAGGCCTATCCTAAGGCTTCTACCGAATGTTTTCTCATCCTAGTTTTCAAAATTAACAAAACATTTATTTTCTAATGATAGAGGTAAAAAACATATAAATACATAAATATTAAATATTAGTATAATTATATTGATTTTCTATCATTTCAATCCACCCAAGAACCATTAAGTTTTAGTGTATATAATTTCTTGTATATATGAACGAAAGGTACATTATATATCAAAATCATCTCCCAATAGGTTGTTCACATCTTGAACCATTATTTGAATTATCTTACACATGACCATTCTTTATATTCTAGCAAAAAAGAAATAAAATAATGGGTGATCTCACATACTTTATTAGGCTAAAAAATTGAAATATTCTTTAACATTGAAATAACCGATTTCCAATTCACTTTTTCAGTGGATGTTTTCAAAACCACCGCTGAATATGTTGTGAAATATGAAATTGTGGTGGCTTTTTAGATATGGATCTTCAAACCATTGGTAAATGTATTTTTAAAATTTTTAAAATTTTTATTCAATTTTAGGTGTGTTCTTAAAAAACTACTTCTAAATCTTATTTTTTAATATTTTTTTAAAAAAATAATATCTTTTTTAGGAGTTTTTTTAAAAAAAACTGAAAAATTACTCTAGTTTTTAAAAAACCACCCTTATACTATTGAAGAGGTGTATTAATTATTATATATTTGATTATGATTTATTATTAATGACTAACATTTCTTATTTAAAATCATTTGATTTTTATTATTTAAAATATTATTGAATTTTATTTTTTAATTAATAATTATTTATAATTATAAGTTAATATTTATTTAAAAAATACATTTAATCCATATATAATTTGAAAATCAGGTTTCAACATCAAATAAAGAAAACCAGTGATTCAGGTGTCTGTTTAAACTCCGCAACCCATTAAACTGATTCTTATAAAATGAGATACCACAAAATTATTTATTATTTTCTTAATAATTAGTTGAATATAAATAATATTAGATTTAGGAGAATTTAAAAATCAAAAATAAACTTCGACTGACCAAATATTTCAATCTGGGAGTCTATTTGGGCTCTACCATATATCAAATATAATTTTGTGACCATATCCACACTCTAATGGCTAGTGGTTACCCCAAAATCTATCTTTTTGATGTCCTAAAAAGCATTAAAGTTCCCCAAAATAGATATTTTTGTTTGGATACCATTATTTTAGAACATTTGATGATATATTAAATTCATTTAAGAGTGTCCTAATATTCATGTTTGGTCGTATATGATTTTATTTCATGGATTTACATTCTTAATGATTTGATGGTGTTTCAATTATTATGGTTTCCCATCGATTGGTGATTTATTATTTATTATATACATATATTTCTATGTATTTCTATTCAATATATATTTTTCATTATAATACATATTTATTTGTCAATATTTATTTTCAATTATATATAATATTATCTATGCAAATATATTTATATATATTTTAGAATATTTGTCAATATTTACAAACATTCGTAAATATTTCTCTGTGTTTATTTTTACATGTTTTGATATCTTATCCGAGGATATTATATTTATATTTACACATGTTTATAAATATATATATATAATTACATACATTTCTACGTTAGTATATATTTATCTAACATAAATGGTTGATTATATATATTTCTATAAATATCATTATATATATATAGTTATAGATAATTATATCCATTTTTTTTATCATGAATTATTTTTTATTTATTAATTATAATTTATTATTTATTATTTGTTCATTTATCATTTATTATATAATATAATATATAAAATATTTATTTCTTAATATATGTGATTTAATTTTTTATATTATTTATTAAATAATTTTTATATTTTACTTTAAAATATTTATAATTTATTATTAGTCCATTATTTATTATTTATTTATTACTTAATTATTATTAGATAATAGTTATTCATTACTAATTCATTTAATTTTTATTACATATTATTTATGTATTTATTACTTATTTTTTATATATTATTTTATTATATATTATTAAATTAATTTATAATTATCTTAATACTTTTTTTAATATTTGTTTAATATATATTATAAATTATATAAAAATGACTATCAATTTATTACTTACTATTAGTTGATTATTTTTTATTTATTTATAATTGAGGTATTATTTATTATTCATTTCTTATTTTTATATTATATATTACCTATTTTTATTGTTTATTTATAGTTCATTTATTTTTTGAATTTATTTTTATTTACAATTATATTTTTAATATTTTATTATTAATTTATTATTAATTATTACTATATCACTTATTAATTATCTATTATTTATTTATTAATATTTAATAATTAAATATTTATTTATTTCTTGTTAATTATTATTTTTTATTAATGTGTTATTTTCTTATTTATTTATTTATAATTTTTTTTGTTATTTATTAATCACTTGTTTGTTAATTGTTAATTAATTAGTACATATTAATTTGTTATTTTTTATTTGTTTTTATTTTTATATTACTTATTATTATTCATTTATATTATTAGTTATTATATATATATATAAGTATATTAAATTCTATTTATCCACTACATGAAGAGCTACTCATATTGTAAATTCGTTTTAGGATAACTAAGAGTCAAGCGGTTTAACTCTCACCCAATAGATATATGTGTTCAATTTATATAGGTAAAATGCTTGCATTCTTGAAAACATGCAAGGAATATGCATAAAAATAAAAAATATATATTATACATTATATAATATATAATATATAAAAAAAATACTAAATACTAAATACTGAATAATAAATAATAAATAACAAATGACAAATAACAAAGAACAAATAAGAAAATAAAAAAAGAAATATCAATTAATAAATAAAAATATGAAATTAAAAAAAATACAAAATAAGAAATAATATATAAGAAAAAAAAATAAGAACGACAATATAAGAAAGAAAAAATAAAAAAAAATTAGGAATGTGAAATAAGAAATTAGAAATAATAAATAACAAATAAGAAATAAGAAAAGAAAAAATAAGGAATAAAAAACAAAAAAATTTGATAAAAATTTAATAAAAATAATAAAACAATAAAATATAAAATATGCTAAATATAGAAAAATAAAATATAAAACAAAAAGTAAAAAAGAAACAAAGTAAAAAATATAATATATAATATATGACTTAGGGGCATGGTTTTAATTGTTACTGCTAAAATTAAGTAAAAAATTTAAAAAATATGTTTAGCGGTGGTTTTAAGAAAAATCAGGAACTAATTTTTCCCAAAATATTGACCTGTGGTTTTGAAAAGCATTGCAATAAACCCTTCATGAGGATCGTTTTTTCTTTAGTTATTCCCTACCGAATAGAAAATGAAGTCGAATTTCCATGAAAAAAATTATTTTGGACCTTTTTGTACATAAAGAGAGGAAAATGAAAAAAATATATTTCAAATAATAACTATAAGATAAGAAAATACTATAACTATAGGATAAGAAAATTCACAAGAGTTGTCGGTGATAAAAAATTTATTTTCATCATTATAAAAATATAAGTATAGAAAATCCTTTAAATGTTGATTGTAACATATATTCTCTACCTCATGTTTGACTTTATTGAAAGCACTCAGACATCAAATATAATAAAAATAACGTTATTATAATTATATAAAATAATAATATTCTTACTTATAAAACCACATATGGATTACATATAACATTTGATGACCCTTATATTAATATTTTTTTTTGAAAATCACTCTTCTAGGTGTTAATTGATTCATTTCATATGTACTCTTTGATTCGGATTGTTTGGTCTGTGGATCATGATCATAGATGAATCATCTCTATAAGTTTTATTCATGATACAAATATAAATTTTATTAATTTTATACATATTTATAACCATCCAAAAATGATATACAATTATATATGAATTACAGCATTAATGGTGATATTAGTTCATATGTACACATGAACACTATATTAATTTTCATAAAAAAGTTGGAAAGAAGAAGAAATATTATTTTTCCATTCTAGATTCATTATTATATCATAAATATAATTTATATTTTTCAATACATTATTATGTCCATCGTGTTGAGTTTATGATGGAAAATTAATCATACCGCTACGTATTGGCTATTGTCCACACAAGTACAAATGTGATGCTTTTATTTCCTGTGTGATGGAAAGGAGGAGGAAAATGGTTTCTCAATGATCATATTTTGAACTAGGTATATTTATTATACTAATTTCATCATGTTATGAATGATACAACTAATTTAAACAATGTGGAAGATGAAACAAAATTGAAATGGCTCACTTAATGTTTATAACACTTCTTTGAGAGACCTGGCTTGGCATATACTATAATCCATGAATGATTGGTCCTAATATAGGATCATTGGATATTGGTTGAATGGAATGATTATATTAATTATTTTAGGTTAGTTTTTAAAAAACTAGAATGCTCCAAATTTATGAATAAGGGGGGATAGGATGTTCCCTTTTATAAGTGAGGGAGTGCATATAGATCGAATTACATAAATGATTTAAATGAAATAATGTTTTTTTCTTATGAATGTTGAACAAAATTAACAATTATTAGACTTTAAATTAATATAGGGTTTATATATCTCCATCAAATATTTACTACATAATTTTTTTGTCATTCATACCCTTATCTCTTAATTTAACAACCACACCCCCACCCACTAGGTAAACTTTTTTTTACATTAACCATGATATAAAAAAAATTATTGTTTTCACAATTAATTGTTACTAAAAATGAATTTTTTGATTTATTAAAATTTTAAATTTTGATTCCATATATTAATTTTTTTTATCAATTTCAATTTTTATAAGTTTGAATTTTTAATTTTTAATTTTTAATGCAAAAAAGGAATGAAACCTCGTTCTTATAAAAATTAATTACTAAGAATAAACTTTCATTTAGTTAAATTCCTCGATAAGTAATTTCTTTTTAAAAAAAAAATTTATTTCATTGATTATATAATTTATAAATTCCATAAAAATATTAATAAATAATTTTTTACTTAATTTATTATTATAAATAATTATGTTCACATAAGACCAATTTTATGTTAAATAAGTCAATTTACCTATAAATGATTTTACATTCATTCATATCCTTTATATAACTATTTTATGGATGAATATTCAATTATTCATATAAATTATGATTATCTTTTATTGATATCATTTTTAAAAAGTTATCAAATTATATTATAAACATAAAGATACATAAGATATAGAAAAATAAATTCCTTCGAAAAATGGGTCATTTAATTATTCTAGGATTTTATTAAAATCAGATACATATCAACAAATTATTCTCATCATATCCCATAATAAAAATATTTCATAATGTTTTTAATCCTAACATTTCCCTCCAATCTAATGTCTAAGTTATAAAGTTATACAATATCATAATTCATATAGATTTGGGATTGTGTGTAAATCTTCTTGTCGAATACATCATATTATTTTTAAATAAGTAAATTTAAAATCCTGGAGTGTTATAAATAAGTTTTTTAATATAATAATAATAGAATTTAGAATACATATAGTATGTATTGATTTTTAACATCTAGGTTAGGATATAATTGAAGGAGGTATACCGGGAAATAAAATAAATGAAATTGGTTAAGAGTTATACCTATTATTTGGAAATCCTCATTTAGCTTACACATTATGCCTTCATATGATGGAATTAGGGGAATAAAGGCATTTCTAGAAAGTGTATAAGGACTCTAGGGAGGTATTGGGGTAGATATTGGTAGAACTAAATTTCTCGTGAAGTGTGAGGAAGAGAGGAGTGGTTGTTTACTATTATAAGTGACGTGGATTACATACATGTAATTATTTTAAACATTAAAATTATATGAGTCTACTTTAATTGAAAAGGGGATTAAAAATGGATAAATATAAATGGTGGGAAGATTTATGGTTTCAAACCATTCTACTAAAAGTTTTTATAAAATATTTTATGTCATTTTAACCTTTATCTCTTTAGTTTAACCCCATGTTTCCCCTTTCTAACAATTAGTGTGGTAACAAAATACATAGTCATTAACAATCAATAATGTCATTCCAAAAGGGAATTTGTTTTCAAAAGGGAATAAAAGATGATATGATATACCATTTTCCATAAAAATTAACAATGTTTTGTCCTTATTAGTTTAAAATTATTTGATTAAATATTTTATAACATTGTATACAATTAAAGTAATTTTCTTGATAATTCTTATAATTTGACTCTAAAAATTAAATATTACCATTGAGTTCAAATTTTATTATTTAAAAAATTAAATACATATAATATGGAGCCATAAAGGTACTAACTTATTTTATATTAATCAAATTACAACAATTTTAATAGTTTTAGACATTTTTTCATTGGTTTTTCAATCAAATACACGAGTGTTGCATCAATGATGAGTCTGAGTTTTAGGTTTCTATACCATTTGAAAAAATTACATAATAAATTACTCACAAAAAATTATTAATCATAAAAATAGAAGTTTAAATCCTTTCATAATTAATTTTTATTCAAATTAAAGCATTTTATAGATATTAAAATAGTTGGAGTGTCATTTTACATTTATTATTTACTTAATGTAATATAAATCTAATTATCAAAGTCAAATTGAACCAAGATGACATACAATCAAAAAAAGGATAAAAATGTTAAAAATAACCTCATAAAATAAAATAAAGTAATTTTTTGGAGTGATATATTAGTGTTAACACGTAGTTTATGATTTTTAACACATTTTCCCCATTATCACGAGGACTAATTTTTCTATGTATACTATTTATTATAGATAAATATAAGTTTACCTAATTTAAAAATCCAAACCAACAGTTTTAAAAATGGAATAAATTTTTCGAGATAGTACTCATATTAATTGATGATATTAATTTTAATATATATAGGAAATAGACATCAAAAACTATTTAAAAATGTTATTCAAAATAAAACAATTATTTGACACTAATAAAAATTATAATTTTGATTCCCATACAAATAATTGGAATATGTTTAATAAAATTATAATTATTAAACATGAAATTGAATCTAAAATAAAATTGATTTTTTAATAATTTGAAAATAAATGACACATTACAATAAATCTGTATTTTTTATAGTTAACCTAAAAATAACACTTTTAAGAAAAATTACAAGAATACATCACAAGATAATTTTAGAATGTTTATTTTAAAAATGATGATAATTTTTTAAACTAAAATGTCTAAAAGTATTAGAAATTAATTATAAATACCAATTTAAATACTACTAAGAAACCATTTTTATAAGATAAGTATTTGTAAGGAATAAAATGATTTTGTTCTTATTCTTCACCTAATAATAACTATTAGATTAATTTGAACTTTACAGACAAAAATTATTACCATCTATTATGTATATATTCTCTTACATATCATTCAAAATGATCTTATTCATGTTTATATCCACCAACCTAATCAATATATTGTATAATATATTTAAATAATACTATTTCATGGTATGATTAAGTATAAGGTTGTGATTAGAGTAATCCATCGAACATTAGTTTAATTTATGAAAATATAATGGTATTAAATTCTCACTCTTTTCATTAGGGTAGTCAAATTTCTAGCGAAAAAATCTCTTTATCTAATCCAACTACTTCATCTTCATCAATGTTATACTTATTGATCCTTCAATTAAATTTCTATGCAATTTTTTTATCATCTTATTCATTTCCTCCACATTATTATCTTCTTTCATTAATGTTTTTTATACATAATTATTATAGAGTGTTGTAGTTATCTATGTCAATTAAAAACCCATATATTCTAATTATTGTTTCTTGAAAAATAGATTAAAAGGCTTCTTTAATTCAAATCCAATAATTTTTAGTTATGTTTTGGAGTTTTCATCATCTTTGGGTAACAAATTCTATTAATTACCTTTTCATTAGAAAAACTAATTTCGTTTTTGTGTTATAAATTTGATTCATATTAAAAAATGATTTATATATATCATATGATATACTTCCAGAATCATTCAATGTTTAATTTATCAATTTAATAATATTTCAATTGTGATTTATTTTTATTTCTTAGTAAAATTATTCACATTTATTTTTCATGAATAATTTTTTTGAAGAAATTCCTACTAATTATTGAGTAAAACTTTTCTTCAGATTTATTATATAATGTTTTCCATTTATTTATAATGATTTAATATTGATATTTAGTGACGTTTTCATATTATAATGGTGTATTTATCTTCATATAATTATTATATTAAGTGGAAAATGGCCACATGATTCAAACCCCATTATCAATCAAACTAAAATAAGTTTTATAGACATCTTTTGATGAAATGATTCAATATTATTTCTAAAAACCTATAACTTTGTCTTTATAAAATAACTATATGGTTAATGTGGTGTTCAATTTCTTTAATGCTCTTATTTATTCATTAAACCCTTTGAATCAGTATATATTTATATGGTGAATTTGTTTCAAATCTCTATGTCTTATCAAATGTGTTGTGGATTTTATAGAAGGGGTGGATTATTTATCATATTTAGATAATTTAATTCATTATATTTTTTAAAAATATCTTTGGGAACCCCTAAAAAATTATGATGGTTTGTTTCATTCTCAGTTATGTGTTTTTGGTTAAGGAATCACTACTTCCAAAGGGTTTCCACTGGATTTATTTATGGAGCCAGAAATGTAAAATAGTTCTTTGTCTAAAGGGACCTTCATTCCAAATGCATGCATTTGTTAGGTTTGGACCAACGATACTTAAGTACACACATTGGTCAAGAGGATGGGAGGTCGGATTCATCACACGCTTTTGGGGGTAATTATTGCCTACTCTGGGACTCTTATATAAATTTGAGATGTTTTTATGAATCCTTATTAATTTACCAAGTATAACATATGTCTCCCTTGGAATTTTCAATCAATTATTAGTGTGTGTGAAATTTAGAGTCATCCCTATAAATTCTAGGTTCCGCATTAATGGATATGTTCGTATGTATTTGATGTTATCTATCAATGGAATCCCCTCATATAATATTCAGGGAATATTTTAACCGTTTTTACAATAATACTAGTTTTAAAGCCATTAAGCGGGGTACTCTAGAATTTATTGACATCCATGGAGATGAATGCTTGTTTTTTTGTGGAGATCTTACCCATAAATGGGCTACCTATATATCCTTTTGAGAGGAATCATAACCCTCATAGTGTGGTGCTGCATAATGGGACACATCATTCCTTTTAAGTTCATGTGATAAGGACCTAACCATAGAGTTTAATGTAATATGTTGAGGACATCTAAGTGAGAAGGTGTTTAATCAGAGCTTGGTGTAGAACTTGTGCCTAAGAAATACAAGGATCCTGGAAAGGATATGAGTTTCTAAGGTGGATTAGACCTTTTGGGAATACGGACCAGGAATAACAGTGTTGATTTGGAGTGTTGGTTTTGAACCTTAGGGAGACTTCCTGTAAATACCACTTAATTGGGAATAAAATCCCACGTAGTTCGGTAAGTCATGAATGGGTGTATAACCTTTTGAGTGAAATAGTCCAGTTATTACTCCAAAAAGGATACCCTTATAACAAGGTCGATGAGAGATGTCTTGACTCATGAAGATTGGGGGGGCTTATATTTGGGATTACTCCTAATAAGGATTCCAAAATTAAGGGAATTGAGGTTGGATTCCTGAAGAGGATATCCAGTGAGCTCACTCCCTAGGTAATGCCTACCTACGTATCCCAATTATGTTGGGAATTAGATTTATCTTTGTTCAAGAATGGTGGATTTTATAGATATTGTGATAATAAAAATTCTTTTAGCCTACGTGATTCATGCTCAATGTAATAAACAAAATGATTCGAAATATTAAACAAACCATAAACTATATCCACTGTTGATGGAAGGGGCGGCCCTATAGTGAAAGAAGCCAATGCAATGGTGGGTGAGTGAATGGACAAATGATACCTTCAATGTGAAATGAAATTGAAGTTCATTGGATCTGGCCTGAATGGATATGGTCTTACTCTAGGAGGAATTCCCCAGTGGATCCCCAGATAGGAGGGAGAATTTTTTTTGAAATGGACTAGAAATTGCGACCCACACTCTACCTATTGAGAACCTAAGGCTCCAGTACTTAGAGATGAAAATATGAGGATAGAGTCTCATCCAAAAAATACATGACTGGGAATATGCCAATAATATCTCTAGGGTATGGATTATGGTGACTGTATATATAGAAACCTACAAACATCCCAAGGATCTTGACTCCATTATAAAATAAATTTAGGAAATCTCTAACTGTATATATACAAACTGAAATTGGAGACACAATAATGTGCCCTTTCAAAAGGATTGATAAGTCAGGTGGTTTTTGTGAAGGATTTAACTTACTCCCTTTCAGATAAGGGAAAAATGTATGGAGTTACCCTGCCATGAGTGGATTTAAAGAGGATTTAAAAGGTGATATGTGTATGCCCTGAGTAGAGCTATACAACATGGCCATACATCATCGATATGTTGTGTAGGTACACAACGCAGCTATGTTGCATAGGTGAGTAACACAGGTCCTAGAATCGACTGAAAAAGTGCTTATCATTGAATAACCAATCCTATAGAAGCTTCAAAATTGCCAACCAAGAAGACAACACTTGGGTGAGATGTAAATCTAAGCACCTTGGGTCTCCTTTGGTGTCTTTAGAAGAGCCCCATGTATGTCCTTTAATGAATATGCCTTTAATAGGAAGCTTCTTCCCTATGAAAGAAGGGATCTTAATCAGATTTTTTATGTTTCAATGTATAAAAGTATTTCAAACTTCCTTATCCCATATAATTCTATCTTCTATAGAGTTTTAGAGATCTACTTAAAAAATTTGGGGGACTTGGGTGAAAGAGAAATGCAATGGGAGCATCAAGAGTTCTTCCAATTTTTTCAGTTAGCTCTCTAAAACATGATAGAAGATAGAATTACATAGGATAATGATTTTTGAATTACTTTGATTTGTTTGAAACCCAAAACATCTAATTAAGTATCTTTCTTCCTTATATAAGAAGCTGCTTATGCAAGGCATATTCCTTAGAGGACCTACATTGGGCTCTTCCAAATACACCAAAGAACACATGGGGTGTTTAGATTTACATCTCACGCAAGTATTGTATTCACGGTAGTCCTTTGTGAATATTTAAAAGACTTGGTTATCCTTTCTTATGAAAATTTCCATTCATTTCTAGGACCCATGTGGCATAGTTACGCAACACACCTATGCCATGTACCTACGTGACATACCAACACTGCATATTGGTGCTCAGGGCCTATGAATATCAGCTTGTAAACCCTATTCAAATCCACTCATGGAAGGGTATCTCCATCCATGGATTCCTTATATGAAAAAGTCTAATTTGAAGCCTCCCCCAAAACCTCAAAACATATCAAATTATTTTGAAGGTCACATCAACATGTCTCTTATTTGGGAATATATATCTACAGTTACATGGATCCTTACCGTATAGATACTATTGGGAAGTTCCTGGTCTTGGATTTTGGGGATGGGACTTTGTCCTCCCCTTTTCGTCTCTAAGAACTTGAGCCTTCGGTTCCCAGTAGGGGGAGTGAGGTACACACATACTTTTCAATTAAACAAAAGAAAAGTCTCCCTCCTCTCCTTGGATCCACTAGATAATTCCTCCATGAGTTATCCCCTATCCTTTCAGGATGGATCCAATAAACTTCATTTTCATTTCACATTTAAGGGTCCATTGCTCTGCACGCTCACCCATGGTTGCCTCATCTTTTTTCATTGAAGGTCCACCCTCTTCTATCAGTGGAAGAGAGTGTGTGTGGTTTGTTTAATATTTCACATGCCCTTGTTTCTCACACCTAGTATGACTCACATGGTCTTAGAGAATTGTAATGATCACAACATCAAAAAAATCCACTATTTTTGATTTACACGAACTCTAATTCTCACCATAATTGGGATATGTATGAAGCCTTCACCCAGGGCTTGAGCTCACTAGATATCCTCTTCAAGAATCTGACCTCAATTCCATTAATATAGGATTCAACCTTAGGAGTAAGCCACAAATTAATCCCCCCTAAATCTATATGAGTTAAGAAATATCTCATGGACCTTGTTACAATGTTATCCTACATAGGAGTAAGCCTCAACCTATTTATCTCAAAGGGTCATACACCCCTGAAAGAATAACCAAACTATGTGGGCTTTGATTCCCATCTGAGTGGGATACGTAAGAAACCTCCCTGATGTTTATTACCAACTCTCTAAATCAACCATGTTCTTTTTGGGTCATATTCCCAATAAGTTCTAATCCAACATGGAATGTCATACCCTTTCTAGGATCCTTGGGCTACTTAGACATAAGTCCTACACCAAACATTGACTAAGAACCTTGTTTTTTTATGCCCTTACCATATGACATTAAACTATACGGTTATGTCCTTATCACATGACTATAAAATATATGATGTGCCTCATTAAATGACACTGAACTATGAGGGTTATGATATTTCACACAAGGATACAAAGGTATCCCATTTATGGGTACAATCCCAACATCAAAACAATCTTTTTTCTCCCTAGATGACAATAAATTCTAGAGATCCCCACTGACTGGATTAAAAACAGTATTATTATAACAATAGTTAAAAGAAACTATAAATAATATAAGAGTGGATACCATTGATGGAGAACCTCTAATACATAGGTATATCTCCATTAATTAAGAACCTGAGATACTTACGGATTATTCTAAATATCACTAATGATAATAATTGATTTCAAATTCCAAGGGAGGCATATATTACACCTGTTAAATTAATAAGGATTCATGAAAATACCTCAAATTTATAAGAGAGTCCCAGAGTAGGAAATAATTCCCCCCAAAAGGGTGTAATGAGTCCGACCACCCATCCTCTCAACCAATGTATTTTATTAAGTACCATGGGTCCAAACCTAATGATTTCCTACCTTTGGAATGTAGGTTTGTTTGGATAAAGAACTATTAGAGGTTTCTAGTTCGGTAAATAAATCCAATGGAAACCGCCCGGAATTATTGATACCTAACTAGAAAACAAATTCATAGAGAATGAAACAAAAATAGTGAAACCAATGTGAAAAGTAATATTGCTCTTGGATTGGGGGATAAGACCCAAGCATCACTTTATATCTTACTAAAGCAAGAATCAAGACACACATAGTTAGTGAAGTTGCTCCCCATATCAATCATGTTTTGACATGGGGAAGAGGGAGATTTTTTTGTGGTGGATGGGCTCAAGATTGGAGATCTAGGCATCTCTATTCATCCCATTGGAATAAGAATAATGCCACACTTAGTTCATGAAATGTGGTCTCTATGCAAATCTGATTCAAACATAGGGATAAATGGTACTCAAGTAGTATTCCATGTTTGATGTCATCCATCAAGTAGTATGACCATATGGATCCAAAATAGGGATTATTTTGTTAATTCCCTCCCTTAACATTTGAACAAACGGTGAAACCACACGACAATGGAAAATAATAATGATTGTCTCATTCCAATATGGATCTTCCTGGGTTGTGGCTTCCTTATAAAATGCATCATCTTTGACATCTGGGGATCATGGGACATTGGAAATTGTTGGCTCTGATGAAAATTAATCCATTAACCATCGGACGTAATCATACAAATGGATAAATTATTCATTTATGATAGTATAATCCCCATTGATCTATTTGATTAGAAATTATAAATCACCTTTCAATTATAAGTGGTTCACTTTTACTTGGAGTTCGAATTCTAGGCCCACAATGAGAGCTTTATATTCTTCATCATTATTGGTACCACCTTCTGATAATACTATGGAATATGGGAACGCTACCTTTTATGGGGAGATAAGTACAATTTCTAACCAAACTTTTTTGATTTTAGGGTTTTCCATTCTCTTACCCATTGGAATTATAGAAGCATCATCAAATTACATTATCCTTTTTTGCATATTTTCATGAATAGAGAAGATTTCTTTGTCAAGAAGTTCAGTATTCAAAGTTGTATCTTCTAAAAATGGGTGTTTAGAAAGGAATTTAGCAAAGGCTTGGGTTTTTATTTCTTTCTGAGGCACGAACTGGATATCAAACTATTGAAAAATAACTTCCCACTGCGCCAAACATCCTTTAAGTACTGGATGACTGAGGATTAATTTTAGTAGGCTATTGAGAGATACCATGTTAACCACATGATGTTGTAGGTAGTGCCTCATTTTTTGAACTACAAAGATTATTTGCAGGAAACACATATTGATACATGACTATCCAGTATTCATTTCAAACATGGTTTTACTAAGATACTATGCTATATTTTCATTCCTAGCATCATTCTGTTTTGAATGGAAGCTCCCATTGATTGTTCTAAAGAAACCACATAGGGAATTATCAGCATTACTTCAATTGGCAGCATTAATATTGGTGGAAATAATTGATATTTCTTAAGGGAAACAAATACCACTTGGCAGTCTTTGGTCCATTGATATGTAACTCCCTTCTTCATTAATCTGGTGAAGGGTATACAATTGACTGCCAAATTAGTGATAAAGAAAAATATATAGTCCAAGTGTCCTTGAAGTCCTCTTAATTCCTTCAAATTTTGATGAGGTGTCATACCAAGGATTGATTTTTTTCTTATTCGGATTAACATTGATGCTAGGATGACTCAGCAAAATACTGAGAAATTTTCCTGAGGTTAGCCTGAAAGCACATTTTAAGGGATTCATCATCATATTATGTTGATGATGTTTAATGAATATGGTCTCAAGATTAGTCTAGTGATCAGAATGTAATCTAGATTTAACCACTAGATGTTCTACATAAAATTTGATTAATATTCCCATGATGGTTTTGAAGATATGGTGCATGGAACATTGATACATTGCACCAATATTCTTTAATCCAAAGGGAATTACCCGATATAAAAATACACCTTGTGGAGATATAAAATTAACAGATTCCACATCTTCTAGGTCCATTCAAACTTGGTTATACCCAGAGTATCCCTCCATGAATGAGAGAGCTTCGTATCTAGTGGTTGCATCAATCAAAATTTATATGTTCAGAATCAGAAAGTCATCTTCAGGAAAATGTCATTTAAAATCTATAAAATCAATGAAAACTCTAATTTTTTCATTGTTATTTTTCACTGGGAAAATTTTGGCCAGCCATTTTTGATGTTGAACCTCCCTAAAAATGCTTTCTTTGATAAGCTTGTTGACATCAGCTTCAATTTTAAAGGTATGAGTTTGGTGTGTTCTTCTTACTACATGTATAAATCCACAATGCTCTTTTGGAAAAATCAAATGATGAGTGACAACATCAATATTAAGGCTTATAGTTTCTCTATATTTCTAGGAAAAAAAATCTTGGTGTTACTTTAGAAATGAATTATATATCAATTTCTCTACAAAAGTGAGGGCTTCACTAATTTGAGTGGGGTTTGGATCTTCTCTTGTACGCATATTTATTTCTCTGAGCTAATCCACAGTGGTGGAGACTTTTTCTTCAAATGTTATAGGGGCATACTTAAGATATTCTTCTTTATCTTCCTCGCATATTACTAATTATATTTTTTATTTAAATGTAGGTGATCAAGAAAAACTTTCAGATCTAGGGGAGGAGTCAGTATTTAGACATCCTAAAGAAGAGGCAACCATTTCTGACCCTCCTGATGATGAAGGGTCTTTTTGGTGAATTAAAGAGAAAAATATGGGTTGGGAATCAACATATATATCTTCTTATTCTAAAGTGACAACTTCTTCTAGCCTGAATAATAATGCAAAGACTTGTTGATGTTCTGTGGATGAAATTAAGACATCTCGATTTAATCTTTCATCACTTCTTGGTATATTAACAATTTTTTACATGTCATCAGGTTCGATTTCCAAAAGTAAAATTATTAAAGTTATTTTATGAGTGTTCGGATGTGGGTTTATCCATTAAAATTGATTGATAGGATACATTTAATATATATTAATTTGTTTAAATGGGTTACACAGGATCTTTTTTAGACCATTCAAAGTGATGATTCTTGTTACATTTTTTTTCCATAGACCGTTTTCCCTTTGTGTGATAGAATGTTGCCTCAATATACTGAGATTAAAACATTTTTAAAGGAGTTAATCACCATACAATGTCTCATTATGGCCATTGAAGCATTACTTGATATATTAGTGGTATGACGAAGGAATGGCTGCATCTTCATGTTGTTAAGGTCTTCCATGAAGAATGCTAAATATGGTGTCCTGACAGACAACAATGAAATCTGAATTAGATAAAAGATCCCCAAACTGATTTCTGAGTGAAATATCTCCTAGAGGTTCTTGTTCAATATTTTCATAACCATGAAATATCAAAGTGGAAGTAGATAAGTCAGATTCAGTGAGACCCAATCGACGAAGTGTATGGATGGGAATAAGGTTGAATCCTGATCCATTATCAATGATGGTTCATCAGATGTCTGTATCATTAACCCTGTTAGATAGATACAAGGGCCTAATGTGTCTATGTATAAAATCATCCTCATCTTGATCCATAAAAGATTTAACTACATGAAATTATATTGGATCATTCTTTATATGATAAACCTCTGTAGTTGCAATATTGGTCTCAAACTCTTGAGGGCTTGACAAAGCCTTAATAAGTTATTCTTAAAGATATTTTGATAGATTCAAAGCATCCAGTATTGATAACTTCGCTGCGACGTGGGTTATTTGTTTCAAAACATCATAACTTTGGTCCCAAGGCATGTGTTTTCTAGTATGGAGATGCGGTTTTTTAGGCGCCATAGAATTTGATGCTCTTGATGTAGATATACCATGTGTTGGGGAAGAAGTTAGACATACTTCTTATTTGGGTAGATTAGACTGAATAGTTCTATCTATTTGTAGAGACAGTGGTGGTATAGACTCTAATCGGTGTTCTAAGATGATCATTTTGAGGTCGATCCTATCATGTGTGGGAGAATTTCCTTTTTCTTACTGAGCCCACTAAAGGGGTCTCCAACGAGTGTATCCTGCATAAATGGTTCGAGGAGGGGTTTAGTTAAAATAATGGTTTTTAGAAAGTCCATGTCATCCCCTGTATCCTCGACCTTTAATTTTACCTCTATGTCCCTAATCATTTATAAGGAACTCATGTTAATAACCAGTATCATCATTTTCAAAAGAGTCTATTAAGTGGATAAAATTAATGAACCCGAAGATCAATTCCTCATCTAATAAAGATTTTGCTTGATAGGTCAGTTCTTATTGTGTTGTTTTCCACGGTGGTTCTCGTTCTTTTGAGAAATATGGTATGAAATATACCAAATTAAAGGAAAAACTTTGACCTTGACGTGAGCTCCTCTTCTTCTACCTGCTCCTTATCTTTCTGATCTTGTATAATCTTTGAGTATTGACCCTTAGAGGACCAATATTTTTATTAAGATGGATTTGTTGTAGTGGAAGGAATATGAGTTACAATTTTTTGTTTCAACTATGTCTATAGAATGGAATGAATTCGGTTGATCATTTTCCTAGCCATCTATTCATCATAATTCTGTTTATTTTTTCTTTTGACTACCTTCCATCTGCCTTCATTCTATTGATCGGTAGTAGTAACACAAGCTACTTGGCCTTATAAACTTTTTAGTTTCACATTTTTAAAGTCTAACATTTTTGTAAGAGGTTTTTGAAAATTAAACTCTCTTCAATGGGATCACCCAACATTTTATTACAAGGTAAATAAATTGGGAGATCTTTTAATATTTCTTTATTAGGTTTCTTCAGCCTCAAAAACCGAACTAAATTGTTTTCCAAAGATGAAATAATGTAATTGGGAACCTATTAATTCTGAAAAGAAGAGAATTTGTTCATTAATTCCTCAAACTATCAGTGACTTTGATCTTTTTGATCATCATGATGAGGCAATCACTGTTGTTAATTCATGGGAGGTGGATCCCATTGGTATGATGAATGTTTTAAAGTAGAAGTAGGTATAGGTGCTTGACGGAGTGTGACTATAGAAACCTCTACTTTCCATGTTCTCCTTCCCAGAGCTGATGGGATTAGATGTGATTTAGATTTGGTTTCCACAATTGAATCCTCCACTTTTTGGGAGATTAAGGAAATTTCTCAAAACCATCATATGTATTTCATAGGGATTAGTGGTGTGTGTTACTAAAAATAGAGTTTTTTAACACAAATTTTTAGAAACTCTTTTTGAGGGAGTGGTAGATTTAAGGAATATGTTACTCCTTTCCATTAAGAAATGAAATCTAAACCTCTTTCATTCTCCCATTGTTTTCAATTTTCAAGATCAAAAAAAATCATTGGAAGTGTTGAGCTGAATAAGAAAAGGAATTTATGATGGAGGTCCTCACATCCATTAATTAATCCAGACAATAAACTTGTATACCAGAAAAAGGTTGGCCCCTATAATGATTAAAAAATGATTCTGATCTTGACTGCATCTTGTTGTTGAGGGGTCCCCATCATGAGATCAGAATGAGAGACAAAATTTTTTAAGGGTTTTTATGGATCTCCCTAACCATTAAAGATTGCAAATGTGGTATTCCCAAAGTCTGGTGGGGGGATCAGATCTACCCATTTGGGGTAAGCTTTCTTTTCTAGTTTTACTGGTTTGAACTGTTCTTCCATTACTTCCAACCAAGTTGTTAATGCCTCAATTATATTCCTAATAATTTGGAGAATATCTAGATGATTTAGGACCAATATATTTACAAAAACTGGAGCATGAATAGGTGTGATGACTGGAAAAACCATTGGTGGTTGTTGTATAGGTATTTTTCATGTATAATCAATGCATTAGGCCTATAAGGATGTATTTGATTCTATTATGGTTGTGTACCAAATGTAGTGAGTACATTATCTACATCTGTAGTTACATCAAACCTTAATTGCTGAGAAGCTCCTACAGGATGTGAAAGATGAGGATCCGTTTGAGTAGTAATTCTAGATGAAATTATGATTCGAAATAACTCTGAATTAAATATTTTCTACTCCGTCATCTCTTCCTTTTGTTGTGAAAATATTTTTTCAAGTGAAGTAGATTGTCCTCCTCTAGTGGAAAAATGAGACATGATCTGACCTATACCTTTCCCCTTCTTATATTCCTTTCGAAGAGTTGTGAGTTGGTTACGTGCAGGAATACCTCGATTTAGGGAAATCATCTGATTTTGGGAACAAACACCTCCTTCATTTGATTCAGTGTGTACCGTATTATGAATGAGAACATAATCCTCCTACTCCAGTGAAAGACACTCATTTTCTAGAGGATATTCCATAATGGTATTAATGAAATTCATCAGTACATAATGCATTCAAGGAATTATATCAATATCGTTATACAACTATTTCCATCTATTCCCTCCATAAAACTTTGTTCTCGTATATGATAATTTAGCAGGAATTGTTTGACAGACAGTAACCTGAAGGGAATCCTTTGACAGTTCAATTGTGTGTTCACTTTTTATCTTCTCCCCTAATCAGGAGAAAAATAATTTTCATTTAGGAAGGGATTGTTGATGTCAAAAAGCCACCTTCCCTATAGGTTGAGGTTATTCTTTTTCATCTCCTTCAAATATTCAAACTATGTTTGTTGAATTTGATGTTTGGGTTAAAAAAGCCCCCGGTCCTGTAAGATGGGATGGTTCATGAACTACTATGGATGATATTAGCACAACTTCTCTTCTGATTTTATGAATTTTTGTCAAAATATTGTCTATGTTTATTCTACAAAAACTACTTAAATTTCCTGTTTCGGAAGACCGCTGTTCCATATTGGACATTATTTACTATCTGATGGCTAACATAATCTAAGTGGGAGGCCTGCTTAATGTTCTCAGATGCATAATGAAAAAGTTTCTCAATATCTTTCTCTATTTGGTCCTAACTTTGGTGAAAACTAATCAGGTATTATTCTTTCTAGTGTTTCTTCAGGTATGAAAATAATTTAATTGTTGTAGCAATCCAGGGGAAATAAAATTGCAAGAGAAAATGTTCATAGGGCTTTTTTTATTTTGGAGTTCATTGAAATGCAATGCTTCATACGCACCCCATCCTCTGATATGAACACAACATGGGGTTTCCACAATCAATTTTTTCTACTTATTTAATTCATTGAGGCATGCATATTAAAGACCTACTTGTTGCTTCTCAACCTTTGGATGTCCTGAAACATGGAGAGATTCAAATTTTATTTGGCATTTTAACCTTTCTATTACATTAAAATGACTTTTATATTCTTCATATGGTAATACTTTGGCTTTCAGATGAAGGCCATTCTTCTATATGTTGAGGCAGATATCATGAATGAAATCTTCTTCCATCAATTCTTGAATGTAGTATTGAGAAGATTCCAAATTCCAAAACATGACTTTTATTTCACCCTTAACAAGTTGTTTTCTCACATTCAATATATCTGCTTCATATTTTTCTAGAGGTTTCTCAACTTGGTTCGACCAAAGTAGATTTTTTAAATTGTTATATCACAAACATTAGGATGAGTTGTTTTTTCCTCTAACATATTTGAAGGCTAATGGCTCATGGGAGGTTTGGAGAATGACCATCACCTTGGGCTTTCTTCTGGTTGATTAAGTATTTCACCTGTGAGTGACAAAGTATAAGACATTACTAGCCTTATGTTTGAAATTTCCTTATGACAAGAGGGATTTATCATCACTACATTATCAATTGAATAATTATGCTAAAAATGTGAAACCCTACTGCAGAGAGTACTTCCACAATGAATGTTATCATGGGGAGGAAGTGGCTATCATGTTATGTTGTATGTGCTTGCCTTAGAGTTCTAATCAGAACAGACTGGTTATCTCCAATTAGAAAGGGTGTATGTTCTTGATCCTGTTGTCCATATATTATGGGGGAGTGTTCCCCATAACCTTCCCAGAATAGAACAAAAGTATCTATCTGCTCTGGGATAGTATGTTGACGAGTTATCCCAAGTGGGTCGATAGAATTATTTGTTTGTCCCCCTGGTACTACTGATGTTGTCGTTATGATATTCTGGAATGCTTCTAGAATATGTACAAGGATTTGTGACTGCAGTTTCCCCATTGTTAAAATGTGTTTTGTGACTTCAGTTGCCGGAATATGAATATACATTTATACCATATCCAGAGTAGGTGTATGCACCTGCTTCTGTCCTCCCTTACTTAATAGTGGATACTGATAGTACTCCTGTGTGGGGTTAAAGAATTGAGTCATTCCTAGGTTTTCCATCAAAGCATTCTGAATAACTTCTTTGGGTGCTTCCAAACGAGACTCTTGGTAGGCTTGACAGATGGTGGTAGGTGTATAAACCTACTAGCTATTTTCTAGCAAGGATGGTCAACAGACTTCTTTCAATGATGACCGATGAGACAGATGACATGAATTATAAGTGTAGGAAGATGTATAATCCTAATTACATGTTTCCACAATATTTGATTGGTGGGTTGCTTTGAAAGAAGTTAGGCGAGTATGATGACTATATGATAGCTTGTAAGCAGGTGTATGTGCCTACTCATGGTACTCCACCATATTTAAATGGTGGGATTGGTAGGGCAATGCCAGACGGGTCTGTTGGCTAGCGGAATTAAGGATGATGGGTGTATGTGTTTGTTCATTGTTTTCCACCAAATTAGGTTGATGGACTTCTCTAGAGGGGGAAAAGGTAATAAACTACTCCCTATTGGTCAGATGTTTTCTCCAGAAGTTCTTCATGCATTCCTGGGTCTAAGGGAACGGGACTAGAAAATTGAAGGCAAAACCCCCATCATGTTGGGGGTTCACTGCCTTGCGGCACTGTTTGCAGTGATTATTTGTGGAAGCCCTCAGGAAGGACCCATGTGTCTTCGAGTTGAGGCCATGAATGACCTCCTGATCCATCTCCCTATAGTATGGGAGGGAATGGTTATTTTATAATAGGGATAAGGACTTGAAATGGTTCAAGGTAGTGGTTGCTATCATCTAATTCTTGACCACTAGTCATTGCAGACTGGATGACTGGAAGTTTTTTTTAAAATTTGAGAGCTTATCATGCAGCCTCCAGGGTTTGGATGGTACATTGTTGACAGTATTATTGAACTAATGTATTTGAGACCTAGAATTTAATATTCTAAGTTTGTGATGATACCTTCCCATAGGACGAAGATCCATCTTGTGTAGCAACTAGGTCATTCACGGGTGCAAACATGAAGGAATATATTTAAAGGAAGGGAGTTCTGAGAAAACATGGAAAATACAAACAATGAAATCCATTAACATATCATTATTTTGATGGACAGTTACATGATTGATTCCACTATATATCCCTCTTTTATCAATTGATAGGGGCTTGGAATATGGTTAAAACTATCAACTTGGTTAAGGATTCAAGCCGGGTTCACCATTTTTTTGTTCTCTGGGAACATGTGTTCTAATTAGAAATCGCTACTTTCGGAGAGTTTCCACAAGATTTATTTATGGAACTGGAAACATCCAACAATTCCTTATCCAATGTGACCTACATTCCAAAGGAAGAAATTCAATAGGTTTGGACCTACGACACTTAATAAAACACATTGGTCGAGAGGATTGGACGTCGAACTCATCACCCCCTTTTGGGGGGGTTATTGTCTACTCTAGAACTCTCTTATAAATTTGAGAAATTTTCATGAATTCTTATTAATTTACCAAGGATAACATATTTTTCCTTTCAAATTTTCAATAATTTATTTTCATGGGTGATATTTAGAATCATCTTTTTGTATTTGAGGTTTTTCTTTAATGGGTATATCTATATGTATTAGAGGTTCTCCATCAATGGTATCCTCTCATATACTATTTAGAGATTATTTTAACCATTTTTATGATAATAATGGTTTTTAAGACACTCATTGAGGCACTCTAGAATTTATTATCATCCAAGGAGATGAAAGTTTGTTTTGATGTTGGGATCATACCCATAAATGGGCTACATACATATCCTTGTGAGAGGAATTAGAAACATTGTAGTTTGGTGCCGCTTAATGGGACACATCATACCTTTCAAGGTCATGTGATAAGGACCTAACTGTACTGTTTAAGGTCATATGGTAAAGACATATAAGAATAAGGTTCTTAGTAAATACATGGTGTGTTACTTATGTCTATGTAGCCCCCGGATCTTGGAAAGGATATGCGATTCCAATTTGGATTAGAACCTATTGGGAATATAGCCTAGGAAGAACATGTTTGATTTCAAGTGTTTATTTTGAATCTCAAGGAGGCTTCCATCCAATACTACTTGGATGGGAATCAATTCCCATGTAGTTTGGTAAGTCTCACAAGGGTGTATGACCCTTTGAAATAAATAGGTTTGGGATTACTCCTAAATAGGATACCCTTATGACAACATCCATGAGAGATTTCTTAAATCATAGAGATTTAGGGGGAATAATTTGAGGCTTACACCTAAGTAGGGTGCCTAGATTAAGGGAAGTGAGGATTGATTCTAGAAGGGGATATCAAATTAGCTCGGGCCCATGGTTAAGTCTTCTTACATATGCCAATTATAGTTGGAATCGGAGTTCTCGTAGTTCAAGAATGCGGGATAGTGTGGACATTGTGATTATCAAAATTCTCTAAGACCACGTGATTAATTCTTAGTGTGAGAAACCCAAGGACGTGAAGGATTTAGAAAACAACACATGATCTCTTCTTTTAATGGAAGAGGGTGTACCTGTAGTGAAAGAAGACAAGGAGACGGTGGGTAATGGCGCGAAGCAATGAACCATTCAATGTGAAATGAAATTGAAGTTCAATAGATCTAGACCAAAAGGCTAGGGGCCTACGCTAAGAGGAATGTCCTAGTGGATCCTAGGTGAGGAGGGATACTTTTATTTTGTTTAATGGAAAATAAAGCAGGACCCTCACTCTCCCTACTAGGAACTGGAGGCTCTGGTTCTTAGAGACAAAAATGGGAGGATAGAGTCACATCCGCAAAATCCAAGACCAAGAACTACCCAACACTGTCTCTAGGGTAAGGATTCTTATGACGGTATGTATAAAAACCTAATAACAGCCCAATAATCCTTACTCCCTTAGAAGAATTATTTGGTTAATCTCTTACTGTAGATATAAAAACCCAAATACGAGACATGTTGATGTTCCCTTCCCCAAGATTTGATAAGTCATGAGTTTTTTGTGGAGGCTTCAACTTAGTACCATTTAGATAAGGGAAACAAGGAAGGATATGCCCTACCATTAGTGGATTTGAAGAGGGTTTACAAGGTGATATACATAGTCCATGAGTGCCGCTATGCAACATAGATATACTATGTAGGTATGTAAAATAGGTACACCACATAGGTATAGCACATAATTATGTTGCGTTGTTGTGCCATGAAGGTCCTAGTGATGACTGAAAATGTGCATAAAACAGGATAACCAAGCCTATTAAGGCTTTAAAAATGACAACCAAGAAGACAAAACTTGGGTGGTATGTGAATATAAACACCCCAAGTCTCCTTTGGTGTCTTTGGAAGATCCCAACATAGGTCCTTGAATGAATGGGCCTTGCATAGACAGATTCTTCTCTAAGGAAGAAGTACCATTAGTTAGAATTTTTGTGTTTTAAACTCTGAAAGGATTTAAAACTAGTTTATCCCCTCTAATTCTATCTTCTATCCTGTTTTCGAGAGCTACCTGTGAAAATTTGGGGGACCTGGGAAAAAGAGATATACAATGGGAGCTTCATGAGTTTTCTATATATTTGCAGTAGAAAATGGGGGGGCCAAGGGTCCTAATTATAGGAAAGGAGGGAGATTATTAAAATGAATAACATCATGTAGGTCAGATGCGTAGCTCTTTTGTGCAGCTCCTCCATGTAGGGGTACTGAAATTATATTGATGAAAATTTATTCTGCGTAGTTACTTGGCATAGGTCTGTCGTGTAGGGGCTGCGTACCGGGCTATATGAGAAGAATGTGTGCTTAATTTCTAGATGTGTAGGTATGACACATAGGTTTCTAGGGTAGCTCCCCCGTGTAGGTCCCCTCAACTTTTATGTATTTTTCTTATCTTTTTCTTGAGACATTGAAATTTCCAAATGACTTATTCATAATATTTTTTTCTTTCTAAGTAGTGTCAAAATGGTTTCTAGTGTAATTTCCAAGATGATTTTTGAGGAAACTCTTTTTATATATATCATTATTAGTTATTAAGATACCCTAACTACAATGACTAGTGAATATGTAACTCTTCTAGTATATCAATTTTATTTATATTGTAGGGTTGATAATCTAGTTATAAGCCTAGTCATGGTGGATGTTGATATGGATGTTATTATTAATAATGATGGGATATATATAGGGATATTTAGTTTTTACTATAAATTTATTATTTTTTATATACCCATAATACTTATTTATTGATTTCATTAAAAATTAATTGTCATGTATGAAATTTTTCATACAGTTTAAAAATATCATCACCTTGTATTATGTTTTTCATATCCCTCTAATAACTTATGATAGACATTCTAAAATGTAATCCCTTTTTTACATTATTTAATAAAATATATCTTCTATGGAATTTTATTAGTTATAGTTAAAACAATTTTGTATGGAATTTCAAAGAAACAAAATATATAAAATATTATTAAAATCCTATTAGGATTTATCTCCCTCACAATATACACACCATGGTGTGAATATAGTTTTTTATACTCTATTTTTTTCATGGTATGAGCATTGATAAAATTTGAATGACCACCATTATCTAGTTTTATGGATTAATTGAGGTGATGGTATATAACAGATCAGGTCACATAAAATTAAATTTAATATCTTTATGTTATGATTGTAAATTATTTTCCAGTCGTCGTGTTGTCTTTATCATTGTATTATTATAAACATGTTATATTTTTAATAGTTTTAAATTGAATAACGATTGATTAGTTGATTAAAATTAATCATTACTATTCATTATTTTATATTAAAGGAAAATAAATCCCCTTGATATGTGTGACACCCATTGGTATTTTGATTAACCAATAGTGATATGTAATGATTGTGTCTATTTTTGTAAATGAGATTTAGAATTAATGTCTAGTTATCCTTGTCAGAGCATTATTAAATTATAACAATGCATAATTGTAAAGGTGGATGGTAGTTTTATGTAGTTTTTATTATTGGGGAGAGAAGGAATTTTCCAGTTATGTACTATATATTTTTAAAAGGGATATCTTTTCGAACTTTTTCTAGTACTGAATTCCCAGAGGATGGTAAAACATGAGTAAAAAACTAGGAGCATCATATAAGAATATATAAAATGGAAATTATTCTATTTTATATACCCAACATTAAAAAATTACATAATATTGAATTAATCCAAAAATTTAATTCATTAAACATTGAGGATATTTTCCATTTTGGAGCTTTATAGAATTTGGATATAATACATACATAACATGCCATATTTATAAAAAGTGTTTACTACTAAAATAGTATCCATTTCTTCCAAACTATAAGCCTTTTAAAATAAAACATGATTTCTTTGAAAAATCATCATAACATTTAAAATGAATTTCTCATTTATATTAAAAATCCTTATAACCCTCAGAAAACATTTAAAAACATATGATGAGCAGAAAAATCTCAATAAATGACTTAAATAAATATAATCTATTAGTCTAGTGAAAACATGAAAATCTATTAAAAACCGTTTTCTTGAAAACTCGTAAGCATTCATAGAAAAATCTTGAAGTTTCCATGGGACATAATTAAAATATAACTCTTAAATTCACACTTAAAAATAGAATAACATTTCATTATACTTCTTATTTAGCATACCTAATAAATTGGAGAGCTATAATAGTACTCACCTACCATATCGTAATCTATAATGGGATTATCCAAATATATCTTGATCTATAATAGGGATCAAACCATCATATCTTGAGACATAATGGGATAAAACAAACATATATTGAGCTATAATGGGGATAAAAACATAATATATTGATCTATAATTGGTCAACCCCTAACAAACAATGTCAAAGGAACATATCATGACTAAAAATATTGACAACTCTTTTAAACACGTGAGAAATAAAACATTCAGATATTAAAATACCCTATTCTAATACAAAATAACCTTTACAATATAAAAGTCATGAACATAATAAAGAAATAATAATATTAAAAAGTAAATTTGAAAAAAAAATTAAAAAATTAAATAAATAATACATTATGAAATTGAGAGAAATAACTCATAAAATATATAAAAAACAATCATTTTGAATTTCATAAAAGTGATGTTTAAAAGGATTTTAAAAGGAATGTTCCTTACAAAATACATGAAAAATATCCCTTTTAAACACACTTAATGTAAATTAAAATATAAATAATTTTATAGATACATTAATACAAACCTTTTTTGATACATGGACATAAAATAGAAAGATTTATAAGCGTAAATCATGAAGACATTTAAAAAAGTGTTTTATTTAAAGTTCCCTTACCATGGGGTTGACTTACATAAAAAATATTAAAACCTCTTTTATAATGGTTTGAAGAGTTTGATTTATTTATTAAAGAACTATAATCATGTTTATAATACCTTGCAAAATAATCTTATACCATTTTCCACTCATTTAGTAATAATATTTTTTTATTTCCATTGTTTCAGGTGTGTTCTCTTCATAGTTTCCGAGGTCGGTTTATCATATTCAAACTTGTTAGAAAGTTATAATACTATATTAGTGATAATATATACATATTCAAGTCATTTTAGATAATTACAAGTGAATTTATACTTTCCATGATTTTTCTAAAAGGGAAACAGAAGGACATCGTCCACAATAGCACTGAATTGACATTCCACGGCCGTTGATTTTGATATTTGAGAATAAATGAAGATGATTAACTATTTTAGGATTCATATATAATCAATAAAAAAACTACTATATATATTTGATATTGTAATTTTCATGAATCATTGGATAGAAGGTGAGGATAAGTTAGAAATGAAAAATAATTTAAAAGCGAAGAAAAACGAATCTTACCACTTGAAAATTTATCCATGAGAACCTCATCAAGGCTTGGGGAAAGGGTTTTTTTGGGAGACCAAGAGAAATAAAATGTTTCAATTAATGAGGAGAATTTAATTTTTCATAATATATTTAATAAATAAGGCTTAATATGATTAATATTTGTGAAGGATGGTGCCTCCTTTTATAAGTGAGGTGAGGTGTAACTTAGGAATTACAAAAATATTTTAAAAAATAATAAATCAATTATATTGTTAAAGACTTCCAAAAAACCGAAAAAATAAATAGGATTATATTTTATAAGTAATATTATCATATTTCGACTTGTTCAATATTTTTTGATTTTTTAAATAATTTAATATAATATTATATTCAGGAAAAAAAAATTTCAAATAAAAATTATTCATAATTTTGAATTAAAATAAATATTAAAAAATATTAAACTATGAAAAAATAATAATTATATCATATACATGTCATATTATACTATATAATTTAGTAAGTAGCTTAAAAATATCAAATTATATTTATTTTTTATTTTTTATTTCATTAATTTTATTTTTTAAATAATCATATAATTACTAAATCATAAATTTTCATGAAATTAAGGTATTTATTTATTACCTAAAAAATAAAAATAAAATTTAATGAATATTATAATTTTATTATCTTTCCAAAAAATATTATTTTTCCAAAAAAATCTTGAAAACCTCTTATTAAAATGTTATACAAAATAAAGTTGATAGTGTGAACAAGTTGACTTGATTTTGAATAAAATATCATAAAGGTCTTAATATAATTCTAGTTGGTCCAAAATGTCCCAAATTTTAATAAAAACGTGATAATGGAAAACATTTGATCATTAAAAATTGTTTTTCCATAATATATGTTATTTAATAATTCTTATAATATTAATTAAAAAAAATTATTTATTTTTCTTATACATTCACAATAACTTCATCAGTGTTGCACGTGCATTAATGTTAATTATTTCATATATAAAACAAAAAAAATATCATAAAAATAAATTAATTAGGTTTAAAATAAAAAACTATATGTGTTATTTATGTATATTCAATAATATAAATGTAAGGAAGATTTCTTAAATATTTTAGTTTTTCTGTTCTTACCTTGAACAATTATTGCACCAATATTTTGGTATGATTTAGATTATATAAGTTTAAAATTATAAATTTAAAGTCAAAAAAATAAATTATGTATAATAATTAATAATAAAGTCTTTAAAATAATTAATATCACTCTATTATAATCTAAAAACAACCAAATCTCACATTTTCAGCGATGCGCAAGCACTGCATCGACACTGATAATAATTTTTATATTTATCATGAAATAATTTGTAATTTATGTGTTCTAAATTATTGTTTTATGATATTTATATTATAAAATCATTGTTTATTTAATACATAAATTTAGAAAATATTATATCATAATTATTTCTTGACATTGTCAGAAATAATACAGCATTTAAAAAAACAGTATTTTTTACTATTCACCAAAACGTAAACTTTTTTCAAAATTTTTTGGAAATTAATACTAAGATAACTTAAACATTCTGAATTCAAAAATAAAATTATTTTTCCATATTAAAATTCTATAATTGTAAAGTTAACGTTTTAAATAAATAACTATATAATGAATTATTTATTTTAATAGCTATTATTTTAATAAAAAAATACAAGTAAATATAAAAATAAATTATTCTATAAATACCTAGGTTGTTACACTCCCCCATTTTTAAAATTACATCATCAAAATTTTATTTACTTATTAAATAAATGGTGTTAATTTTCCCTCATAGCATTTTCGGATTCATATGTAACTTCTTCAAGCATATGGTTTCTCCACCAAATAGTAACCTGGTGAATTACACTGTTCTGCAATAATTTCTCTCAATGATCCAGAATCATAATAGGTTTATATTCATGGGAAATTTTATATTCTAGTTGAACTAATTTTGGTCTCATAAATGACATGGATCTAACCAATAATTTCTTAACATCGAATCATAAAAAAACAATGTGTACCTAAGATAAACTTAGAGGAAATGATACCTAGAAGGTGGTTAATCGATCATTTTCTAGAATTTAATAATTTCTAATGAACAATGGACTTAACTTTACATTATTAAAAAAATACATCACACTTTTCTAATGATAAATTTTTAAAAAATCATGAACACCTACCTAAAAAAATGATTTCCTCTTCTTATATGTATAAGTTGTTTTCCTACTCCGAGTTATCCTAATGAATCACTAAATTAACTGATGTTTCCCTACCACTTACTCTACAAACTCTGGTCCCATCAACTTCCTTTCCCCAACTTCATCCCAAAATTCTAGAGTTTGGCACCACTTTAAATATAATGCTTCAAAAGGTTCCATCTATATATTTGAATGAAATATTTATTATAAGAAAACTAAGGTAAATAAAGATGATGATCCCAGAATCCTTGGTAATCCATTGAACAAGCTCAAACCATATCCTCCAATTTCTGAATTTTTTTCTCTGACTATCCATAAGAATAGGGATGAAAGATTGTTATGAAGTTTAATTTATCACCCAATGACTTCTTAATGCCTTTACAAAAGTTAGAAGTGAACCTGGGATCACGGTTAGATACGATGGAGAGAGGCACTCCATATAACCTGAAAATCTCATTTAGATACAATCGAGAATGCTGATCTAGAGATACGGTCTCCCAAATAGGAATAAAATGAGGACATCCAACAATCAACAATAACTCAGATTTCATTGTTACCATAGGAATTATTTGGTAGTACTATCACAAAACCCATGAATATATTCTCTCATTTCCACCCTGGCACTAGAAAAGGTTGAAGCATCCCCTTTAGTAATGTTGTTTTACTTTAACCTATTGACAAGTCAAATATTTCCTGGTAAAATCAGAAATATATATTTTCATTCCATCCCACTAGTAATACACCCTAAGGACAAAATATATCTTATTACATCTAGGAAGAACTAAAAACAGAGAACAATTAGATTTATATAACAACTCTTTCATCACCTATGAATCACAAGTCACACATAATATCTTATAAAATATAAAAACATTATCTATGTCAATGTCAAATTCAATAAACATACAATTTTTAACCATTTCTACCATTTTCTAAAACTTAAATACTTCTTTCTATACATTGTTGATTCTATAATAGAGAAACAACTACACTGACACGTAAAACAAAATAAGGGAACTTCTTGCACCAACAACTTCCAAGCCAACATTAATCAAATAGTTAACTAAGTTATTATATTTTCAATTGTAACATGGTTAATGTAGCATTATTTCTCCTTCTCAATACATCATCTAATTTTTTTATTTCTAGGATTGTATTGAATCATGTAATCAAAATCCTTGATTAATTATATCCATCTTCTCTATCTCATATTCAATACTTTCTGACTGAATATATACTTCAATATTTTATAATTAGTATATATTTCACATTTTAATCAAGGAAAATTATTCCCCCAAATTTTTAATGAAACAAATATCAGCCAATCCCAAATAATGCATAGGTTAATTTATCTTATATGGTTTCAACTATTGTGAAGCATAAGAAATTACCTAATCATTCTCCATTAGGACACAACTAAGTACGTTTATTGATGAATCAATGTAGATGGAAATTTATCCATTTCGAGAAGTCATGGTCTTAACTGGATTATTCCCAACTAAGTGTTTTAAAGTACTAGAAATAATCATCACATTCTTTTTTTCTAGATCAACGTAACACCTTTCCATGTTAACTTAGTCAGTTAGATAGATAACGGTGAATTTTTTTTAAAAAAAACTATAGTAATAGAATACCAATCCAAAGAATCTATAAATATTAGTTATATTTTTGGGTCTTGGACATTCATCAACAAATTTTGTTTTATCTAGATGAGTAGTTATTCCATATTTAGGAACAATTTGACCAAGGAAGGAAATTGTTTCCAACCAAAATTCAATATTTCTGAATTTTCCAAAAATTTTATTTTATTTTATGGTTTGAAAACAACCCTGAGATATATTTCATGTTCCCATTTAATTTTATAATATAAAAAAATTCCATCAATAACCACAACTACAAACTTATCCAAGAACACATGGAATATTCTATTCATAATTTCAATGAATAGAGTAAGTGAATTAGTTGTCCCAAATGTCGTAACTACACATTTATATTGCCCATATCTAGTATGAAATACAATCTATAATATTTTATTCCATTACCTTCAACTAATTTTACCCTAACCACAATTCAACCTTAAAAAAATAAATATCTCCCAATAACTGATAAAAACAATCATCGATATGAGTCAAAGGATACTTGTTCATAACGGTGATGTTATTCAAGACTCTATAATCATTGAAAAGTCTAAATGAACCATCTTTCATTTGAACAAGGAATATTGGGGAACCACATGGTGAAGTGCTATGTTGTATGAAAGCTTTACTTAGCAATTACTTCAACTGCTTTTTCAATTCAAGAAGATTTAATTTATCCATTTGATTAGGGGGTTTTGAAATTGGCTTAGCATAAGAAACTATGTCAACTTTCATTTTCCATAATATGTGTGAGATAACTTTCATTTTCAACTTTTAATAGTTTCTCATATTATTTATATGTTATCAATGATATGGGTTCATTCTTATAAACAAACAAAAACTAATTATAAAACACAACTTTGTTAACTCGACAATCAATCATTGCATGGTAAATAGAAATCCAATTCATTATCAAATTAATATCAAACTCTATTAAAAGAAAAAAACAAGTTTTTTTGGTAGAGACTTTTGATATACAAAAATAGGTAGATTATTATAATTTATTTTTTTCACAATACTTCCACCAGATGTGTTTTCCATGAGTACTGGATTCATTTCATGAGGTGTAATTTCCAATTTAGAATAAAATTTCTCAGAAATAAATTATTGTGTAAACCCAGAATCAAACAACACATTGGAAAAATCTATAAAGATAAGAAATGTACCTGATACCACTTTAGTTGATTTCTCAAAATCTACTAAAGTAGTTGTAAAGGAGTTTTTTCAAACCATTATATTTCCAATATTTCTGATTTCTTACCTCAGTGAATAGATTTGGACACACATTATAAAAATAACCCGAATTATTATAGATAAATTATCTTACCATCAACTTCTCATTATTATTCTAATCAATTTACTTACACTCACGAACCAAGTTTCAAAACATTCCACATTGGTAGCACTTCCCAAAATTTATAGTACATTATCTAAGATGATTTTTACAACACTTTTTACAAGAAGATAAGTTGATTTTATTACCACCAGATTTCATTGATGAATTCTTCCCAAAATCTCTCCAACATAAACACTTCTTATTCTTGTCATCACAAGTTATATATGAGTCAGAAAAATCCACTTCAATCTATTTATAACAAAAAAAATTCATATATCCAAATATATATGTAATCCTAGTTTCAATCAATAGTAAAACTGATTAATTTTTCTATCTGAGTCCCAAAAAAAATTCAGCACATACCTGGGAAATCTTGTAAATTTTTTTTCTATATGGAACTATAGAATATTCAACTTTTTTCCCAAGATTAATATTTTTTTCATTTGGATTCATACAACCTTTGGGAAATATTTCCAAATGAAAATATCCTTGAATGTTTCTCATTCCATGGAATCAAGATATTATTTCTATCTGGTATTCTTAAAAAAATACCACCATCAAAGATATTCTCTATTAAAATGATAAACATTAAGGGTTTTTTTATGTTCTGAACATCCCAGGACATCAAATGACTTTTCCAAAGAATTGACCAATATTTCAGGTACCACCAGTTTCGATGATACATTGAATGATGGGGGATGATTCCACATTAAATGTTCTATAAAACACATTTTCCTTTATGGTGTATCAGGTTCCTCTCTAACATGAATACCACCACCATTTTTCACCTGAGTCAACTGATCCATTACATTAATAAACTTATCGGTTCCAATTCTCACCATTCCAAGATGAGTATTTGGAAATATATTATCCTCTCAGTGCCTTCTTACTTAAACATAACTATTTCTAACACAGAAAACCATTCTTAACATGCATATCTTAGACAAAGTAATATGGTAATTTTCAAATTATATATAATTTTTTAATAAACATAACTAAAAAATATTTATGGTATTATATCAACATCATCCAAACCCCTAATGTTATCTAAACCTTCCTTTGATAACAACAGTAAGGATCCTTCCATAAAACAATACATAACAGACTTAAGTCAAGAATTTAATTTCTTTTAATTTGAGGATCTTTCAAAGTTTAGAGATTTATTGAATTAGGAAATAATACATACATCACATCACATATTTATGTAGAGTTTATTCCATTAAAACAGTGTTGATTTCTCCCAAAATATAAATCTTTTAAAATAAAACATGATTTCTTTGACAAATCAGCATAACATTTAAATTGACTACATTATATATCTTACACATCTCTATAACCTATTAAAAACATTAAAAACATGGGATGATCATGAAAAATCATTGTAAGATACATAAAGAAAGAAAACTATTTTTCTAGTGAAAACATGAAAATCAATTAAAAACCCTTTTCCTGAAAACTCATAAGCATGCATAGAAAAATCATGTAGTTTCATTGCGACATCATTAACATATCACTATTATATTCACACATCAAAAATTAATAAACTTTCAATAAACTTACATCTGCAAAGTACACAATGAATTTGAGAGCTATAATGGGGCTCACCCCTCATATCATGAGTTATAATGTGCTCAACCCAACATATCCTGAGCTATAATGGGGATCAACTTGTCAAATCTTGAGCTATGATGGGATCAAACCAACATATTTTGACCTATAATAGGGATCAACAAATAATTACATGATATATAATTGTATCAACACGTAATACATAATTTCCGAGGAACATATCATTAATAAAACTCTTAATAACTCATTTAGACACATGAGAAGAAACACATTTGAATATCAAAATACCCTATTATTGTAAAAAAATACCTTCTAAAATATAAAATCTGCACACATAATAATGAATTCTTAATATTCCAAAATAAAAATTAATATATATAAATAAATAATTAATGTAATAAGATGTCATGAAATCATGATAAATCTCTCATACTTTATAAATAAAAGTCTTTTTTTAATTTTGTAAAAGAGATATTTAAAAGTATTTTAAAAGGAAAATCTCTTACATAATACATGAAAAATATCTCCTTTTAAAACACATAATAGTTATTAAAATACTATTAACTATACAGATACATTCATAAAAACCATTATTAATACATAGACATAAAATAGAATGATTTAAAAGAAAAAATATTTAAAAAATTTAAACCAATGTTATAGTTCAAGAGTCCCTTACCTTGGGTTTTATTTCAATAAAAAGTGTACAAAAATCATGTATAATATTTTAAAATGTGTTATTAATTTATTAAGGAACTATAATCATGTTTATAATACCTTACAAAATCTTATTATAAAATTTTCACCCATTTATTAACAATAATTTTTTTCCATTGTTTTGGGTGTGTTATTTTAATGTATTCCTAGGTTAGTTAACTATATAATTCCTTGTATAAATGGTATAATACACCATAAAAGAGAAAATATACATATTTAGGTCATTTTAGATAATTGAATGTGAATTTAAACATTCTATTATTTCAATAAAAGGAAAATGAAAACACATCGTTCATAAAGGCGGTGAGTTGACCCACCATAGACGGTGATTTTATTATTTGAGAATAAAAGAAATAGATGAGATATTTTAAGATGACTATACCATAAAAAAATATAGTGTATATATGATTATATATTTTCTTCGAATCATTGGATATGTGGTGAGGAGAAAGTAGAAATGAAAATTAATTTAAATGAAAAGAAAAAAGTAATCTTACCTTTTGAAACATTCTCAATAAGAACCTTCTCAAGGATCTTTGATGTGGTTTTTTTGTGATACCAGGAGAAATATAATGTGTAAAGGTATACGGATAAAGGAATTTCTCATAGTATCTTCATGAAATAAGGCTCTAGTGGATGAATATGTTTAAAAGAAGGATCCCTCTTTTATAAGTGAGGTGGCGGGTAACTTAGGAATTACTCAATTTATTAAAATATAATAAGTATGTTATATAGTTCAAGACTTAAAATTTTTAAAAACTAAATTGGATTACATTTTAGAATTAATATATTCATTTTTATAATTACTCAATTATTTTTTATTCTTAAAAAATTTAATAAAATATTGTATTCATGAAAAAAAAATTCAATATAAAAATAATTCATAAGTTTGACATTAAACACATACAAATAAAGTTTCAAATTATGAAAATATATTATATAATAGACATGACATATTAATCTAGTTAATTCATTAATTATATTAAAATTTTAAATTTATAATTATTTTATTACTTTTAATGTCATTAATTTGATTTATTCATTAATTAAATAATTACTACATCATAATTGTTCAAGCTATTAAGGTATTTATTTACACACCAAAAATTTTAAATAAAATTTAATGAAGAAAATAGTCATATTCTATTTCAAAATAATATTCTTTTCCAAAAAAGACTTCTATAAACCCTGTTATTAAAATTTTAAACAAACTAAAGTTTATAGTGTGAGCACATTGACATATATTTGAATAAAAATCATAATGGTATTAATGTGATTATTTTCTGTCAAAAATGTTCCATATTCAAATAAAAAAATATAATTTTCGACACATTATCATATAACATGATTAATCCATAATTTTAGTTATTTAATAATTATTATAATTTCAATTGAAACCATTTTATTTGTTTTTATTATCCTTGCACAAGCGATGCATCATCATTTTATAGGAATTAATGCTAATTATATCATATATATAAATTAAAAATAAATTAATATCATAAAAATAAATTAAATAGGTTCAAAATAAAATTCTAGATTTTTTATTTATGTATATTCACTAATATACATTTTAAAGCAATTACTTAAATTTGTTATTTTGTCTTTTCTTTCCTTGCAAAATTTTTGCACCAACATTTGGGTAACAATAATGTTATATAACTCTAAAATTCATAATTAATTTTCAACAACAAAGTTATAAATAATAATTAATTAAAAAAAATTAAAATAATTTTTATCACTCTATTATTATTTATAAGAAACCAAATTTGACATTGCGAATGTTGTAGATGCATTGCGTCGACACAGACAATAATTTATTTACTTATCAGGAAATAATTTATAATATACATGTTATTAATTATTTTTTAACTATATTTATATCGGAATATCATTATATATTAATTATATAATTTTATAAAATATCATATCACAATTATTTCTTGCCACTATCATAAATAATACCGCATTTTTAAAAAACATTATTTTTCAATATTCCCAAAAAATTAAACATTTTTAGAAAATTATTAAAAATTTATAATAAGATAATTTCTAAATAATGAATTCAAAGATTAAATTATTTTTTTCAAAGTAAAATTATATAATTTAAAAATTAATTTTAAATAAATAACCATATAATAAATTATTTATTTCAAGATTAATTATTAAAATCAAAAATACTTATTAATATAAATTCAAATTATTTTATAAATACCTGAGTTATTACTTATATTTTCATTATAATCAATGTATCCAAGAGTAAATCTAGGATTAATATTTCCTAGGTATGATCCTATAAAATTGAATAAATTTTCATGTTGGAGATGAGTTTTGGAAGCAGGAATTGATGTCGTATTGCAGCAGGAATATGGAATCCATCACTATTAATCAGGATGTTCAGTTAAAGTAGTTCATATTTAATGATGAAGATGTGGCCATATAATTACAGTAAATTGGGAATATATTTCATTAAAATTCATTGCCATGACCATTTAAGTTTATATTTTCTGATAATTATGATAAAAAAATTAACTAACACAATTCATGTCTATTTAACTAACAGACATTTTCCAAATTTTGTGAAAAATATCTTAATCAGTTATATATCTAATATACAACCATTAATTATCTTCATAAGAAAATATTTTAGATATTTCATAATTTTCATCTCATCGTGACCTTGTGAAATGGAATCACAAGAAATTAGTGAGGTAGTATTCCAAGTATGGATAAACATAAGTAATAACATTAAAAGATCGCGAGTGAAAAAAATGATCGTATGTGGAGAATAATGATTTATAAGAGATATTTATTTTCCAAAAAGTCATTATAAATAACCATTGTATAATGGAATAAATAAAATTATACATCAATCAAAATAGAAAGTAAAAAAACATGATCCTTGAGAGAATAATAAATATCACATGAATAAGTATAAAACTATAAAATATTATTAAAATATAGAACATGATATTAGTATAGGTAAGTAATTCATTCAGTCGTCACAAATTTAATTCCCATGCAAATGAGAAACTAGGTTTTACTTAGGAAATATTATCTCATTATATATAAAACATTAAACTAATGCATCTAAAGATGATATAGAACTAAAACCATTATTCAAACATACTTATCCATGTAAATTAAAATCAATTCATGTATCCCATAATAATGAATATCTGTAAATAAAGTTGTTTTCATAAAAACTTCTATTGAAAACCATTCACTTTTTATAGCAGAAATAACCCTGGGAAAACAAATTGGTTTCATTCAAAACATTATAAGGAACCCAGGTAAATAATATTGGTTTTATAAACCATTCAAAGGGTTTTACATATGTAAATCACAAATTATTACCTAAATTATCATAAAAGGAAAATACCATTGAAAACAAATCATTATGCAATCAAATCATGAAACATACAAGGTAAATATCATTCTATTAAGATAATAAAGCATGATGAATTTACACTATATAAATAAATTGTATATGGTTTAGAAAATAATTTCCCCAATCAATTGATATATGGAATCATGGTAAACACCCTAGTATTAGTGGAACAAGAAATAGAGTATATAGATAGGAAATACATTGGAAACAATTGTGACTATTGACTGAAAATAGTGTGTTGATACATATGAATCAAGGGACCATTTCTATAAAATATAATTCCATTTTTTCATTCATCTAGAAATATTTGATGGGATTTCTCATTTGGAACATATCCTCGATCAAATATATTATTTTTCAAATAATATTTAATGATATGGAAAAAATTTTAAGTCTCATTTTAGTATCTTTGAAAATAACAAATTTTAGTGGAATGATGTGTTGACATGTAAACACTAAATATATAAATTTTTCACATTAATATCAACGAAACCTATACTAAAAACATTAAAAATTTCATTAAAAGTTTATATAATATAATTATAAATATAATGGACTTAATAATATTTTTATATGTGAATAAAAACACTTTTGAAAACATATAATGAATACAGGTCTAGAAAAATGTAGTTTCCTGGCTGAGAAGAATAATTGGGGTAGTTTATAGTTACAAGAAATAGATTGAGTAAAACATAAGTCATGGGGAAATGAAATATGGATCAGACATGAAACCCCCTGAATATCCCAGTAAAATAATGTCTATTTTTAGAAATAATATAAATTCCATAGATTTACTATCTTTTAGAAACATAATTGAATACAAAATAAGATATGAGATCAAAAACCATATCAATTGAGTGAACTTTGATCAAAACCACTTTCATATTTTCAATTTTTTAAATTGAATTCAATTTAGATAAAGTAAGTGATATTTTACATTAAGCCCGAAAATATAGTGAAATAACTTCATTAGGTTGTAATCACATGATATCACAGGTATCACGTCACATATTAAGAAACAAGTCTCTAAAAATTAAATTTGGGACAAAGAAATATTTACCTTGTTTCCCTACTCAATAGAATGCACACTATGATCCAAAAAACACACATAAAAATAATAGTCACTTATTTAGGAACTTTTTAATATAAATAATTTTTCATTAACTTCATTTATAATTATTCTCACCACTTATATTAGTTGTTTTATTATCTATTTACAATATGAGGTGAGAGAAAACATGGTCCCTTTTTCTAGTTTCATAATCATGATGTTTTTCTTCATTCTTCACCCAATGTTCAAAATTCCTAGATCCTTAAAGGTAATTGAATTGATGTTTTATAATTATTTATTATGTTATAGTTTCATTCTAGGAATTTATTGGTTATGATCTTTAAAAATGAACATTATGGTGGGAATATTTTGATGATTTTTAACAAATGAATGGTTTATTCTAAAATAATGAGTTGAATTTGGTTATTACCATTAAAAAATAAAAAATAATTATTTTCTAATTTATTTAATATATTTTCAAAAATTATATTATCATATTCATCCATGATAAAAATTTATATCATTGTTCTAGTAAGTGGTTATGCTATCCAAAGCAAGATCACACAATAATTAATGGATGATTATGTCGTGATTCGATAGAAATATCATATTTACAGTATCATAATAAAAATATAAATTGTTTTTTATGGTGATATATTAGAATTATATGGAATTATAAGATAATTTTATTGGTACAATATAATCACAATTTATGTATGATTTTTTTCTGATTTGGTAAATTGTTTATGATGGTTAATTTTATTATTTCTTCTTATTATTCATAAAATTAATGAGATATTCATTTTACATTAACTAAACATTATTCATATCATAAAATTAATATATATCCTTTTAAAAACTCTATGTACCACACAAGAAATGAGACAATGAGAAATGAAACACACCCATCAGAGGAGGCAATAGTCTACACGTACACAGAGGCGATGCTTTAATTACCCAAAAAAGGATAAAAGACCGGCATGGTATTTATTTTATGACACATAATCATTTCATATATATCATAATTATTTATTAAATTAAACTATTATACCAATTATATTTTTTGGTAAATGAAAATGAACTATTTTTATCCATGGAGGTGGTAGTTATCACGCCAACTGAAATCATATTTTTTTAATATAAAGGGTGGAAAGTGGTTAAGTATTTTCAAAATACAATAATTATATTTATGTTATCACTTTAATATTGTTGTAAAAATTATGAATAATAATTCCACATAAAGGAATAAAATTAGAAATTAGAAGAATTAGAAATTTATACCATGCATCTTGGATATCTCATTTGTAATCATGGCCAAGCAATTATGGGATGGTCTTTTGAGAAGACCATAACCCCTTGAAGCCCCATAAAATTTACTAATGGGAAGCCATGCTAATGTAATGTGGTTCCAAAATTGAAAAATAGTGGATATGGTAAGATTTTAATTCGATAAAAGACTGAAACCATCAGTTGAAAACTTGTTTTTAACACGTTAGTCCATTTACCTCTTAGGTTACTTATTTAAACAGTTTTGGTTTTCACCATAGTAACACGTTTTTACGAAGATAATTTATCATTTTTCTCAAAATAAATTGAAACTAATTACTTAATATGGAAATATTGATTATAAATCACAAATCCATTTTTATTGATTCAATTATAAAAAGTGATATAAATTAGTTTCAAAATATTAAAATTATTTAGCACTAAGGACAATTTCTTGAAAACTATTGCATAAGTTCTAAAATGTAAAAATTGTATTTGAAAATTAAAACAAACAATGTTAAAAATATAAATTCACCAATAAAATAAATATTTTTCCTTGGAAAATGGGTTTAATAATTTAAAATTCATTATAATGTACAAATAATTCCATAAAATTCATTTATTTGTAAAAACATTATTTTTCATTATTCACCTAAAAATAAATTTTTTTATAAGAATATATAAAATTTATCCTATTATAATATCAATATTATTAATATAATAAATAATTTTCTTTAAATATATCATTCTAAAATATATAAATTTAACTTTTAAATAAAATTATAAATTATATAGAAAAATTATCTTTATAAGAAAATAAATTTTTATATTACTAATTATTATTATTCAGATTTTTTAAAAACAATTAATAAAGCTAGAATTAATAATTAAATATTAAATTATATTAAATTAATAAATTAATAATTATATTTTGATTATTATTTAACAAAAAATCGCCAAAATAGAAATATTCATAAATGAAATCATGAATTAAGTAAATTTGTACATAATATCCTTTATATATACATATATCATAAATCAGTTAATTATAATAATAATTAAAAATTCAACAATAATTTTTTAATGGTTAACACATATTATGGTTTTATTTTAATTATATTTTTTGTGTCGAGTAATCTATTAAAAACATTGATTTTATAAGGAAAATGTAAAGTGAAATCATAGGTCATTAAATTCTCTTCCATTAACTAAATTGCATTCTCTCATTTTTAATTATTAAATATTGATGAAAATAGGTGACGTCGTAATAAAAAAATTATTCATTATAATTATAACATATCATCCGAAATTTACATTACTCTCTTATGTTATATGATGTTACGTATCTTACTTAAAAAATGTTTTCGATACATACAATCATGTACCAATATTTTTATATACGCTAATCATATATTATAAATAATTTTTTTTTTCCAAAACCATAAAAATATAAAAGAAAAAAATAAAAAGATAGATTATATATTCTTTAAAATGTTTTCTCAATATATAATCCTTAAATGATTTAATCCCTACTTTATAATGTCACCATTTAATAATTATTTCTTATAACCCAAAAAATGTGATGAGATCCCCCAAAAGTATCAGGAATCAATTGTCAATCACAAGTTTACCAGTACAGTCTAATATAATTTTTTTTTAAATCAATTAAACCAATTTCTTATGAAAATAAATTATATATTAAACCTAAGAGTTATACATTCTTCTAAAATGTGTTCTCCAACAGTTATCCCCAAAAATATATATTTTTTCAAATAATTACTTTTCATTGATTTTGATACCAATTAATATATGCTTCCAAACCATTAAAGTTGAACTGTAGTGGACAAATCTATTGATGTTTGAATCAATCCTCATGACATATAAAATATACAAGAATATAATCAATAAATAACACTCACTAGTGAAAATATCAGTGATTATTACGAATTAATTTCTTTTAAAATAACTTCATCAGTACTATAGGTAAGTCTGATATTCACATTTTTATCATAACATTCATATACTAAAATTATTAAGAATTTTTTATGCTCTCTTATTTGGTTATAATATATATTTGTTTCTAGATACACACATATTTTTGCTTCAATTTTTTGATGTTGTTTAACTTAATACTAAATCCAAAATATTTTTCACCAAATCAGAGTAAATGGTAATATGAATATTAAATCTCAATTAAATTATATCTTATCTAATTACACATTCATTTCATCATTTGATAGATTCAATTCAATCTAATTTTATTTTAGTCAGATTACCTTATACATCTGAAAAAATTACCTTAATATAATTAGTAAATAAATCCAATATAATCGTTTATAAAGAGAATATGATTGACTGAGGTATACTCCCTAAGTGCTTCAAACTGGATGTGAATGTAGTCTTATTTTTTCACTAGGAAAATATTTAGTTAATGCCCCATACATGATTTTTGGGTTCAATACCCATAGGTACAATTTAATTTGATCTAGAATACACTTATAAAATCTATATAGAGATGTTGTTTCTAGTAAACCACATGATTTCTACCTTACTAAAATTTCTGGATGTAATACTATACTTAGAAATTCCCCTTAGTCATATCCTTAAGGATTTCACTATAGTTCTCTTATCCTAATCCATAGACTACTTCCTCAAACAACCTAAAGTGTTATCTATACATTTGAAATTATAATCAACCTTAACTAATCAAACTATGAAGACATTTATAACTCCCAATTTATCCTCAAGACTTATCATTAAAGTATCTAAATATAATAAAACATCCTCTAATTCCATATTTATCAGCCCGTATAAGTGTCCATTTAATTACATGTAATTAAAAAATTATTTCATTATAATAAATTCCCAAGAAGTTTCAAGCTTATAATTTTAGGGGATTAAGAATAAACATTAACTAAAACAATTGTTTCTTTTAATCTTATAGTAATTCATTCCACTATTTATATATCGTATTACTGTATAAAATATCAACTATATCTCATACAAATTCACCACAAAAGATAAACTTCTAGAAATTTCATATTATAATATTCATATACTTGGGAAATATAAACATAATAAATGCTCGAGCAATGATTTTTTCTATCAGTAAACCTAATTAATAAAAAAATCATAAATGAGAATAATATAATAATATTGGTATTATCAAGATACTATAGATTTCAATACCCTAAAAAATTAGGAAATGATTATGGAATAAATATTGGAAAAATAATACATGAATAAAAAGATTGATTCGATAAACACCAACCATGACAGAGAAAAACATAGTCATGATAATATATATATAATTGTGAAACATCATTAATATGTAGCACATAACATTAGTATAGGGAAACATTGCTTTAATGAGACACACCACAATCCCAGGGATTTCAAGTAACTAAAATAAACTTTTGAATTTATATCTCATGTGATATAACATTAAACCAATGCATTGGAGGGATATATAGAGACCCATATTTATGTAATCTTTATTTATTTCTAATATATTAAAATCATTCACATATCACATAATAATTATTAGATGTAAATAATTTCAGTTACATTGGACATTATAATGAAAATAATTCACATTTTAAATAATAAATAACTCATGGATAAAAATGGGTTAAATATACTTTTAAAATGGATTCATATAATAAAATCATTATAATATCTTTCAATAATCATAACACGAATAAAAAATACAAAATAAATGGGTATACAAATAAATCATGTGATTTTTTACGTTAAAATCATTCAATCTAGATATTAAATCTTACAGAATGTTAACTTAATGGATTATGGATATATAATTAAGTGGATGATTTCCATAATAAATTAATGCATGTCAGCAAGGTGAACACAATTAAATAAAAGGAATAAATAATTATATTTTCACAAATGAAAGGAATAGTAAATAAATTAGGGTTATATTATAACAATAATTTTGTTATGAAGAGCATGTGAGGGTCCTTTTCTCCAAAACAAAAAAAATTACTAAAATTTCCAATAGTATGAAGGCGGTTGTCTTTAATTTCATAAATTCATTAATCATTTAAATTATTTTTCCTTTAAAAATAAAATATATAAAAACAATTTATTTTTGAGTTTTTGGGAAAAAAATTTGAAATAGGGAATATCCTTCATCCTTCGAAATAATTTTTAATGAAACAATTTATAAATATAAGAAAAAAATAATTTCTTTTACAAACCATGGTCACATAGAAAGAAATATTCATATAAAATGACAAACCATGGACACATAAAAATAAAATTATGTGTTCTTTTTAGAATGAATAATATTTCACCACGTGGTTTATCTTTCTAAAACAATCTTGATCTGAAAAGATAATGGACTTTTGAAACACATGAAAATTACGTAACATTTTGATCCAAATATCATTCATAATTTTTATCTAATAAATCATAGAAACAAAAGAGAAATTATATTATATGGATCTTTAAAAACCATGAGTATTTTAAAATATGGTATTTTTTATTTACATACACCTTATTAAATTTTTAGTGCTTTGGATTAAGAAAAATGTTTCAAAAAAATTGTAACAGAAAACTACATTCCTTGTTCCCCTGCATAATCAAATTAACTTTATGATCATGTATAAAAAACATTAGAATATAAATAAATAATTTTAAAACCATTTTATATTTCATAAAAATTTATAATATACATTTATAATTACTATATTCATTTATATTAGTTAGTTTATTATTTTTTTTCAACATGGGGTGTGAGTAATCACGAACTTTTTAATATAGTTTCATAATCACTGTGTTTTTATTCATTCTTAAAAAAATTACTGAATCAAAAAATTTACTATAATTTTTTATAATTATTTTTTATGTTTTAATTTCATTCATTGTGAGTTTTGGTTTTGATAATTAATATTTTATTTAAAGATTAACATGCTTCAATGATTACTAGTGAACAAGTTTTTCAAAACAGTGGGATAAATATTTATATTATATTTCTAATAAAAAACTCAATAATTACTTATATTTATTATATGTTATAAGAAATTAAATTCCCTTCGTCATACATGACATATATTTCGATTATTATTCTAGTAGGTGCTTAAAAAACATAAATAGGTACACACTATAATTAACAGATGATTATGAGGTGATTTATTTGAAATATAAATATAAACAAAGAATAATGATTTCATATCATGACTATTATAGTTATATATCAAAATAAAAGGGAATTTATAGAAGTAGTGAAGGGTATTAAACCACTACAGAATAAACATCATATTAATAACGTTGTGTTTTTAATTATTTATTATCATTCATATTATTAAAACGTCATTTATTTAGAAAAAATAAAATTATTCATTTCATAAACATAATTTATATAGTTTAAATACATTCTTTTGACCTTCTATGAATGACTGTAATGCAAGATTCATTACACCGATCTAGGGAGACAGTACTCTGTACGTGATAATGGGTGATGATTTCATTTTCATGGAACTATGCGAAGGACCAAAACAGTAGTTTATTAAACAATATTTATCATGAAGTATATATAATAATTATTCAAAAAATAAAATTTCATAACATCCCTGTAAGGTGGTATAGGTAAACTAGAAACGTTTATTCGTGGAAGTGGTTGTCCACACAAGTGTACAATTTACATATTTTTTATTAACAGAAAAGTGAAGGGTGATTAGTGATTGTAACGTAATTATAACCAAATAGCAGTAAAAAAAGATACTAATGTGATCTTTTTGGTATGTTTTAATTTTATTTTGAGAACTATAAGTTAACACAATGAAATACAAAATGAACTAAGTGGTTAAAAAATTACACCTCACATCTGGTATTATTTAAATTTCAATGTTGGGTAATCCTTTAATAGATGGAATTTTTTTATTACTAAATTTTTTTAAAGGCATCTGGTAATGTTAAGTAAGTTTTTTGGATGTGTTTTCCTAAACAAAGTGGGATGTTGTGTGAGGATAAATGAGTGAAGGAAGGCCCACTTTATATGTGATACAAGATGTCACTTTGGTATATTCCCAAAAAACAATTATCGGAAGTCACCCATAAGAAAACTAGATAATTAATTGATAAATAATGATTAGTCTATGTTTCATGATCATTTAACACATCAAAAACGAAATTAAAAACATTTAATCAACATATTATACCCTTTACCTATTAGGTTACTCATTTTTAACGTTTTGGTTTTCCCCATAGTAACTAATTTATACCAAGGTATTTAATACTTTATAGAAAAAATATGGTAATTATTATATAATTTATATATATTTATTAAAAATTCAAAATCTATTAATTTTTATTCAATTTTCAAAATTCAGACTGATTAATTTTAAAATAATTATATTGTATTGTATTAAGTTTTCTAAAATAAATATATTAGGTTTTAAAATTTCTAATATGAGTTTCTAAATTAAGAGAATCAATTTTAAAATTATAAATTCAATTATTAATATTATATTTTTTTTCTTAGAAAATTTTTTCATAAATTTTGAATTAATAATTTTATATTAGTAATCTCATGAATATGAGGTTAATTATAAAAATTGTACATTGCACTATTCACCTAAAAATCAGTCTTTTTAGAAAAATACCAAAAAAAAATATCCTAATAAAGCCTTTTTATGATGAATCCAAAAATTAATTTTATCTTTTAAATTTAACATTATAAAATATAAAACTTTACTTTTATATAAAATTATAATTCAGGAAGAAAAATATTTTTTACTATAAACTAACTTATTAAAATATGATTTGTTCTTATTATAAATGTCTATAAACAAGTAATAATGTTATCATTAATTGAACAATATTACATTTTATTCAAATTATTATATAAACATAGCATTCATTTTTTCCCTATTTCAACATATAATGAAAAAAGATAAATTATTAATCCTAAATAATTAAATAAAAAAATTATAAAACAACTATAATATCCTGATATTTCAAAAGGAAATACTATTCTCAATATCACACAAGATACACCACATTAAAAATAAATGAACGACTAAATATTATTTTTAAATTATTATTCTTATCAAATAACCATTGAAATGGAGGTAATGAATGATATTAAATAAATTATGAAAATATAGTATACACATTTTTATCAAAATAATTCCTTGATTACAAATTTTTTATAAATGAAAATAAAGACTAATTGAATATAAAGGGTTATGTTTTTATGAAAAAAAAACTATGGTAACACCCAAAATTGAATTTTATCTTAATAAATTAAATAAATAACTATTATTGAAAAACATAAAATATTATATTTTGTATATTTGATCGTATTTTTTAAATTCATCCAATAGTTTTTATAGGATTTAGATAAAAATAAGTCCCATTTTAATCATCCAAAGTTAATTTTTCTAAAAAGATGTTCTACAGCTATTTAAGTGTAAATATATTTCAAAAAAAATTTAGAAACATTAATAAATTTTATTTTTAGAAATAAAATTAATTTTTGAAACTGTAATATCAAAATTAGCTAATAGTAAATATTTTTTATTTTTTTGAGAAGTTTCATTTTATGATAAATAGTGTAAAGTGGTTAATTTTAATTTAAAACTGACTTTTCAACTAATGAATTTATAATTCTAAATTATGTTTTTAATTAGTTTTAAATAAAAATTAAATCAATTACATATATATTATTCAAATTTGTGTCACTGGAATCCTAATCATGTTGAATTTTCAAATAAAAATAGTACAAACTTGTGAACATTTTCACTTTAAAAACCAATTTTCTCATCTGATATTTGATACTAAATTTAAATGTTATTTTTTAAAATTATTTAAATTTAATATGGTAAAATTTATTCCATATTTGAAATAAGAGGATAAAAATTAGGATATAATTTCATTTTAATTTTTTAGGCATAAAAGTTTACTATGGTTAGAAATGATTTACCGCAGTATTGGTAAAATAATGAAATTTATTAAAGTTAAATGTTAAAGGCGCAAAAAACCTAAAAACTAAAAAATTAAATGGTTGTTTGTTTTTCTATCACCCATAAAATTTATTTAAAACATTAACTATCAGCTAAATTTTTGGAAATTATTTGCACCTAAATGTGGGTGGCTTTAAATATAAAATAATCATTATTTAATCACTTAAACGCACCCCTCATCATGTATAAATACCACTCATAACCACCTAATTTTTATTAATAATAATTTAATATCATTAAATATAATCCAAAACCTCTCCTCCTCACACAGCCCATGTCCAAGTACCTCTTGTATCACTAAAACCCAAATCCAAGGTCCTCATGGGGTCCTTCAATGATGTGTTATCCTAGGGGTAATGTTCTCAAAACACTACTCTTAATTTATTTTCTTCTTCTAGTATGTCCTCATATTCTATATAAATAAATTAATTATAAATACATAATCATTTACATGATGTATTTTTATGTTTATAAATTAATATATCATAAACATTTCATTATTCATATCCTCTAATATAAATAAACGAAACCATTGTCAGAATTATGGAGGTTTACAATCTTAGTGAATAATTATTTTTTACATTACCACTATCATGGATATTCATGATATGTAAATTATAGTTACATAAGATCCTAATATAAATATTAAAACCTATTTCAAGTTCTATAAAGAGCATATACTCATAAAATTAAACTCGTGTGTTGTGTACTGAAAAAAAACCCAATACATAATAATCATTTATCATTAATATTTTAGAAAATAAACCATCCTCATTAAATAAAGAAAAATTATATATGGGGCCATTTATAAAACTATATCTTTAATAATACTAATTTATCTAACATCAATAGTTTCAATAACATTTTAAAATAACATCCATTATTATACACAAATGAACCAATCATGAAACCAATAAATCAACACACCCAAAACAATGAAAATAATGAAATATTATTAATGAATTGGTCCGAATATGTTAAAAATCATCACATGAGTATTACAAATATTAAAATAGTAATATAATGAATTATTAACCTTATTTAAACCATAATATATGAGGCTAAATTATGTGAAACTAAAGAAAAGTGTGAGGGAAGGGTGTCTTGTATCACCTTTTACTTCTATGAGATATATGGTTTATTCACTACTAATTTCTTTTTGTGGTCTATATACAATCCTTTGATATATTATAAAGTGAATATATTTATCTTCATAGTATTCAATGTTTCATTTTATAATTTTTTCTTTTATGGTGCATACATTTTGAGAGATTACAATCTAAAATGGAAATCTTAACCAAATGTCAATTCAATGGTTAAAAAATGTACTTCTTTTTAATGTCATCTTAATATTATGGTTGAAATGAATTTTGAATGTCTTAATTTTTATTTAAACTTGTTATATGTGGATATATATTGGATATAAACTACTTTTTAATATGAATAATGGTTACTTCAATTATATGATGTTGGTAAGGGACTGTATGTTAAAAGTCCTCTGTTTACATTACTTTTTCAAAAAAGAATGTTTTTAATACACATATAGAATTAATATGATTTCCAACAATCATTTTGGTTTAATATTTGGAATCTTAGATTCTGTTTTTATATTTTTACTATCAAATAAACTTTTTTTCATTTTATATATGTAGTTTTTCCAAACGATTGATTTCGAAATGAAACTTCAATTTTCTTCAAAAAGTGTTTTTATGATGAAATAATTCATTATTTAGGATTATGTTATGGTTCTTTGTTTTTTTTGTGATAAATGTTGGTCATGTGATAAACCAATGATGGTTGTTACATTATAAAGTACTGATAGGTGGTTATGTGATAAACCAATGGCTGGTGGTTTCGTTATAAACCAAGGATGGGTGGTTACACTATAAATTACAATGCAACAGGTACCCCATAGATAGAAGTTTAACATATTGGTTACTCAAATAATATAAATGTTTTATCCCAATTATAGTTCATTGGATATCCTGATATAGTTAATACAAAGGGTTTATCTCCATTATAGATCATTGGAGAGAAAGATATAGCTAATATGAAAGGGTTGATCCCCATTATAAATAATAATTGAGCATGATATATTTAATTAGAAGGGTGGTCCCCATTATAGCTCTCTACATTGTTTTGTTATTATATTGGAAGTATTTTATATGTTTATTCCATTAAAATGGTGTTCGAAAGGGTTTTTTAATGTGATGTTATATGCTTCCAAAAAGGGTTTCTTTTTCATTCTATGAGTTTTAATTATTTCCATTGAGCTAAAAGTGTGTCTGTTTTCAAGAAAAAATGATTTATTTAAATATCTCAATAAACATTGAGATAAAGGAAAATATTATATGGGTTTTCGTATTTTTCACTGGACTAATGTTTTTACATATTTTTGTCTCGTACTGTGGATTATATTCACATTCCATGATTTTAAATGTTTTCACAGGGTAAAGGAGGAGTAGGGATGAATATAAAGGCCAGATGGAAATGATGAAGATATTTCATGGAAAGAAACATGTTTTATTTTAAAATGGATTCCATTAGTTGGGACAAATGGATACTATGTATTAGTATCTACTTATGGATTTACTTTGTAAGAGTTTATCCTAATACTGTAGACCCTAAAGGTAATAGATTTTTTGGAAAGAAAATTTATTTTATGTTATAAAATACCTAGAAAATTTATTGTTTAAGGATAGGTCCTGAAAATTTGTATCATATTACGGTTTAGATAACATTGGATATTTTGACATTTTATTGTGAGGTTTTATTAATATTTATGGATATCAATATCGGGGTAAAAATTTAAGGATGATTATAAGTTCAAATTTTTATAAACCCCTTTAGTGGTATAATGTGGTGTATTTCTATGATATTAATGATATTTATATTTATCATATTTACAAAGGTAATTAATTTACGAATAAAAGACTCAAAGGTTAAACTAATATAGAGTTTCTATTGGTTCCATATTTTAAAATGACCATTTTCATTTTAAACTGTAATAATTCATTCATGTTTACATGGTGTTCTTTCATATAAATTATTGATAATTTATAAAGATGAAAGTAATATGATATTTCACAACCTTATTATCCATTCCTAGTGATTTGATTTTAAATATTATTACAAATATCATGTTCAAATTATTTTTGATAACTTTCTGAGCATTCAAATCACCTACAAGAAACTATTTGAATTACCTAACACCATTTCCTTCCAATAAAACATTAATTGGTCATAGTATTTTGTTCACTTGATTTAAAAAAATTCATTATTATAACTATTTAAAAATGAAAATCCATATAGTATTTTTCCATTTAAGTTTTTGAACATTGTCATCATGTCAGATGATAAATGATATATCAAATAAGTCTAGATGTCTGTATTTTTAATATGAATTGTTTTCTAAAATTCAATGAATGAATCATTTTTTGGAAGATATTAATGAATCATAAGAATATAATTCATATCTTTTATTATATGAAACAATTATGAAGGAAAAAGATGACGAGGAATTGATAATGTATTTTGAAGAATTTAAATGAAGGATTTGTTTTTGTATTGGGTTTTAAAATTTATGATATAGAGGTATTTTATAAATTTCATGGGAAACATGGAATTACTAGGGATTTTTCAATAGTATGTTTTGTTTTCATCAATTTAGAAACATATATTACAGGTAATCAACACCTTTGAAATGTGGTGGATATGTGATAATTATTTAGAAGCATTTACTATGTTTTGATAAATGTGTGAGGTGCATGTAACCCTTAAGATTGTGATATTAAAATGGTTATTTGAGTTATAATTCCATTAATTTTTGTGTAGATAAGTTTAATGATATTGTCAATATTTTTTGTCCATATTATCTTTAAATTTGAGTGAGTTATGGGATCTTAATTTTTTTATGAAACATGAAAGGTATGATATATGATTTGAGGTTAAATATATTAATGTTATTTTGAGGATGTTTCTGAAATTTCAATAATTTTATAAGGAATATATAATTATAGTTATAGAAAAAAACCCACATTATGGGTGAAAACCATTCATATTAGGTAAGGACATTAGGATCAAACCCATAACCAAAGGGTGATATGGGTGCATCACCTGCCAATGGAATACGATATGTCTTGGTTAGTATAAATTTTTATTTATTTATTTGAACTCTCTAAAGGATAAAGGTTGTGTAAATTTTAGGAACATATGTTTTTAAATGTTTATAACAGTGGGATTGGAATTTTAATTCGTGATTAATCAAATATCTTTATTTCAAAAGATGTTCATTATTTTAAGAATATTATATGATTAAGGTAAATATAATATTGTGGTATTTTTTATAGAAATAATGGAAGAGTTATCTTTTCAAAACATATATGTTTTAAAGTGATTTAGTTTATTTAGGGAAATAATTAATGTATCTTGAAGATTATGTGATTGGCGAAATTTTTTTTTGGTATGACACTTTAAGAGTGATTCATATTAGTTAAAGATAAGTATTAAATCTATTTTTAGAGACTATGTGGTCAAATCATTCCAATTTTTTGGGTTTTAATTTTATCCAAAATTATTTTTGAGAAATTTTAAGGAAAATTATTTGTTGAAAGATATATATTGAGCTTTGGGTATTACTGTTGAATTTAGAAGATTAAAGTAGTTTTTTATTTTATAAAAGGTTATTATTGTTGGAAAACTTCATTATCATATACTAACCATTTTTTATTTAATTATTAATGGGAGAATGAATATATAGTTATGATTTTTGGGATTTTTTATTATTATTAGAAGTTTATTCTATTGGCTCATGTATGCAAACTCATCCCGAATACTCATTGTTTGGAGAAAATATGAGATTGTGGTTTAAATTGATTATTAGATGAAATTATAAAGGTTTGGTAGTTATGATTCATTATTCTCATGGTATAGGAATTATAATAATTATTAAATTTTAGGAAGATTATTTTGAAACAAAAATGTCACCTGATGTCTTTTTATAATGAGAAATCAATGGACTTTTAATTCATCACAGATATATGATTTTTTAATGGAAAACTTTTGTATGACCCAGATTTTATCTCTCTATCATTCATTGAGTGTTATATTTTCTCTTCCATACCCTTTTTCCCTACATGGAAATATATATATTTTTATCCCTGGTGACCTTTGTACTTTCATTTCTCTATTTTCAAACGGAAGCATTATATATCCTTTTTTACTCTATGGGATTTCAAGAGAGGAATTTTAAAAAGTAAATCCCCTATTATTATTATCCTAAGTTATAATTATGAGGAAAATATTTACTAATGGGGGGATAATGTAACATCTGGATATTTTTAAATCAATCACTACGCTCAATATCATATAATATATGTTGCATCAAGCTTCAAAAAATGGCTAAATATTATTATTCTAATGTGACTATTTTAACCTATACGATGAAATAATATGAGTGAATGAGATTAATTAATTTATGAAAATAGAGTTTAAAGATTTTTATAAAAACAATTCCCTAGTTTTCAATTAATTATAAATTAAAATAAAAAAAATTGAATATAATGAATGACTTTTTATAAATAATTATTTTAATGTCCAAAATGGAATTTTATATTAAAATGTTAAATTAATAACCAATAATGAAATATCTAAATTTTTATATTTTATAAATTAAATTATATTCTTTTAAATTCATCTAATAATTTTTGTAGATTTAAGATAAGAATAAATCCATTTTAAGCATAAAAGCTATATTTTTTCTAAAAAAATATTTTTTCTCCCTTTTAATGGCGCATTTATCATAAAAATAAATTTATATAAATTTAAAAATTTTATTTGAAAAAATATAATTTATTTTCTATATATTAATATAAAAATATTCTTAGTGTTAATTTTTGATATTTTATCAGAGATTTTTTTTAGATGAATAATAAAAAAATATTGATTTTCAATTAAAAACTGAATTTTCATAAAAATTATTTATAATGAAAAACTTAAATTTAAATTTATTTTAATGAAAAATTAGAATAATTATACATCTACTATTACAATATAGGTTATTTGATTCATTTTTATTTTAAATTTGGATATAAAATTATTTCAAACATTTGAACATTTTCATTTTGAAAACATGCTTTATCATCTTATCTATTGGACTAATTTTACATATAATTATGAAAATTATGTGAATTAAATTTTGTAAAATAGATTAAATATTTAGATTAATATTTTTTAAATTATATAATTAATTAATTTTCATTATTTATATAGAAAAATTTGTGATGGTTCAAAACATTTACCGTAGAATGGAGAAAATAAATAAACGGACTAATGCTAAAATAAAAAGGCTTAAAACACCTAAAAACTGAAACATTTAATGGTTGTTTTATGTTAATATAGACCATACAAATTATTTAAAATATTAATTATTATCTTAATTCGTGTATATTAATTCCTTCTCAATGTGGTTGGATTTAAATATAAAATAGCCATTATTTAATCATATAAAACCACCCCTCCTAAAGTATAAATTCCACTCCTCACTTTCCCATTTCTACTAAAAACCCTTTATGTTCTTAAAACATATAACATAAAATCTTTTCATCACTATCCCCACATAAAATTTCTAATGGTCACAAAAAATATGAAATCCAAGGTCCCAAAGGGGTTCTTCAAGGAGGTGTAATTCAAGTTGTAATTTTCTCAAGACACCTCTCTTGATTTATTTTATTCTTTAGCTTTATACTCACCTACTTCAAAAATAAAGAAATAATAGAAATATAATAATTGTTATTCAATATTATAATTAATATAATTTAATATCTCATATCCATTTCATTTATCATCTCCTCTAATTCCAAAAAATGAAACCATTGTCTAAATTTTTGCGGTTTACCATCTCCATCAATAATGTCTTTTTGTTTTCCATTATCGCATTCATGGATGGTAATAAAAGTATAAATATGGTTAAATAAGACATTAATATGAATATTATAACCTATTTCTTATTCTGTTACTAATATATACTCATAAAATGAAACTTGTTTGTGGTGTTCGGAAAAACTGCCCAAATAAACTAAAAATTTATCATTAACATTTAACCAAATGAATCATCCTAATAGAATAAGTAAAAATGATATATGGGAACATTTATACTTTTGGAATTGAATTAATACTATCTAATTTCACTTCTAGAGTTTTCATCCCATTTTGTAATAACATCCATAATATACACAAGTGAAACGATCATTAAACTGTGGAACAAACACTCCCAAAACAATAAAAATAATGAAGTATTATTAATGAATGGGTCATAAAAAGTTATTAAATCACAAAATAAATTACTATGAATATTAATATAGTTATATAATTATTTAATAACACTCTAGAACCCATTATAAAGTTGTTTATTGTATAATGAATTAATGGGAAGCATGAGGTAAGGGTTTCTTATCTCAGTTTTTACTTCCATGAGATATATTCCTCATTCAAAAATAATTTATTTTATGTTGTGTATATATATAAATCTGATATATAACATAATCAATATCATTATCTTAGTGGTATTAAATTTATAATTTGATAATTATAAATTTTATGGCACATATGATTCGACTGATTACAACGTATAAGGGAATTCTTAACCCAATTTCCATTCTTCGGGTTAATGTTTTAAATATGGATTATATCATAATAAGATTATTTGTGAAATGAAATTTTAATATCTTAATTTTTTTCCAATTTATTTATTTTGATTTAAAGAAGATTCAAATAATTTATTAGTTTTAATAACAATCAATTTAATGATATGATGTTTGTAATGCAATTTATTTTAAAAATAAACCTTTAATGTTCCTTTTTCAAGAAATATTATTTTAGTCCATATATATAATAAAAATAATATCTCCATTTTATGTTTTTATAATATTATTATGCCTAACCTAAATTTTTATATGGTTACTTTTAAAGAATTTTTCTTCCATTATGTGTGCATAGTTTTTCAAAATTAGTGATTTCAAAATAAAAAGTATATTTTCTTCAATGAGTGTTTTTGTGGTGAAAAATTTCCGGATTTATGTTTATTTTATGCTTTATTTTAATGTCATATTATTATTGGTTTTTATGTGGTAAAAAAATTATGGGTGGTTATGTGATAAACCAATGATGGGCAGTTACGTGATAAACTAATAAATGGTAGTTTGTGGTAAACTAAAGACAAGTGGTTAACATTCAACCCCTAATGCACAGGGTACTCTAGATATGGATGTTTAATATATTGGTTATTCCATTATTATGTAGTGATTACCCCCATTTTATCTCACATGTGAGACCTATATAGATTATTCTAAGGGTTGAGCCCCATTATAGCTCACCGGTGGTCCCAATATAGCTTGTACAATGGGTTGAGAACCATTATAGCTATTGGGTGAGCCTTATATAGTTTATAAAAAATGTAATCCTAATTATATCCATATAATATATTTTTAGTTATTATATTAGAAGTATTTTATATGGTTATTACATTTAAATGTATTTTGAAGCGGTTTTAGAAATGTGATGCTCTATGATTCCAAAAAGGGTTATATTTTACTTGCTATTGGTTTTAATAATTTTATTTGAGATAAAAGTATATGTGGTTTCATGAGAAGATTATTTATATCAAAATATAAATGAAAATTGAGATAAAGGAAAATATTAAATGGGTTTTCATTTTTTCACTGGACAAATTGTTTTACTTCTTTACGTCACTTAATGGGCCTTTTATACACATCCCAAGTATTTAAAAAAATTCAAAGGTTAAAGGATGAGTAGGTAAAAAGATAAGGAAATGATGAAAATGTTGAATATATTCCATGGAAATAAAACCTATTTTTTTAAAAGGGATTCATTTGGTAGAAAAATCGATACTGAGTATTAGTGGACACTTTTAATGTATTTAACTTCTTTGTAAGAGTTTTTCTAAATTCTCTAAAACTAGAAATATAAAATATCTTTTGGAAAATTAGGTTGTTTTCAGGTTTAAAATACCCATAATATTGAAATTTTAAAGATGATTACTTATAATAATTGAAATATATATTAACATATTTTTAATCTAATTTACTCTTAGTAAGACCTATTTATTCAATAGTAAGGTCTTAATGGCATACACATATTTATTGATTCTAGATTGGTACGTTTTGAATGTGGAGAAAACTATAAAACACATTTTTTTAATGAAAATGTACCATGAAATCATAGGGCATTACATTATTATATAGAGAATATATGAGTTCATGATATAGTTATTTTTGAATAATGGTTGGTGGAGGCAGAAGAATTATAGAAAGTAGATTATTTTGGTTTAATTTAAATTGGTAATTTTTTTATTTGTTATAATAAAGTGTTATTCAATTTATATTGAGATTTTATTATCCTTTTTTTAATAAATTATTTCATTTTAGTATCTTATTTCCACTTATTTAGATGTTTCAATTTCCCATAGATTAAGAGGTATTTAAAATTCTGAAAAATCCTTGTGTTCATTGATTATGTGCATTACTTGCATTTATTTCATTATCTATTGGTATTTATGTTATGTGTATATATAAAATGTTTGTGGTGGTGTGTGGTAAAGGTGTATGGATTTCTATTTCTAGGAAAATAAATCATGGTTGTTGAGTTTTTTGACCTTATTGTATACTTTATCAATACTTTAGGTTTTGAATCTTCTATAATTTCAAACCAACTACAGAAAGTATAATTGTAGGATCATCTAGACTTTATAAGTAATCCACAAATTTAATTAATCTACTAAATTATATTGGAATCTTGAGATGTAGTTGAATGTATTGGATTGAGTGAAGCCTCCCAACCCTTTAGTGGGTTGTCTATTCATTTCTCATATCATTTATTCTGAGGGTGAGGTATATTTAATATTATAGTTCAAAGGGATATGTAACATTTCATATTATGTGTCTAAAAATATTTTAAATTACTAAATGAAACTTATAAAAATGTACTGGTTATCATAATGGATATTTTTTGTGATAAAATTGATTAAGAAGAACCATGATTCCTTCCAATATGCTTTCATTTTTTGTTTTTTATATTCATCGTGATTGTTTGATATAATAAATAATGTATAATGAAATGTGTAATTATATATTAATGTTTTTTAAAACCATTGTTTTCATATTATAAATGTGTATTTTCTAATATTCCAAGAAAAAGGATTCCTATTATTTGAAAAAGGAATGAGATTTATAATTTATGCATTTGATATATTGTGATAAAATTATTTGATTATAACAAAGTTATAAAAACCTATATTGGAGGCCAAATTTTAAATGGGTCAGTAGTTAATTTTATAGATTAATAATTTCTTTAAAAAAAATTATTATTATATATTTATGAGATCTAATACATTCAATGGATAATTCATTTTAATTTTTTAGTTGTTTTTTAAATCACATGTATTATATACTAATTAGGTTGTTCTGAATATAATATTTTAAAACCTGAAAAATTTTATATTTAAAATTATAATTCTTTTTTTATTCCATGTAAATCAATTAGATTATAGATTATAAAAAATAATAGGTTTCTTCATATAGTTACCTTTTAAATCTATCAGTTTTTACATAATAAATATTTTTCTTTTACTTTTATGAAAGCATGGGGAAAATAATATTCATTTTATTATGTGTTTTTCTAAAATTCTATGGTGTTTATAAATATGGGTGATTTTCTTTCGGGATCTATTTTTATACTGGATAAATTATTATTGGGGAATTATTTTTTCTTGTCTTATAGGTGAATGGTTTGTGTGTTCTTATATAATATAAATATTTAAATAATTTTTATAGCATCTTTTGTAAATGGTGATTTTAAATTTGTTTTCATTTATTTTTATAATAATATGCTATAATTGGAATAACAAACGTATTTTATTTTTATTGAATTTCATCTAAATTTTCCTAAGATATAGGGAATGAAATTTTTTATATATTTCCAAAATACACTTAAATATCCTTTATGTATATACCATATTTAAAAAATCGAACTTCTATTTTACATTAAAAAAATCATATGTTTCTAAAAATGATAATGGTGATCATATATCATAATATTTTGGATTGTGTTAAAATTTTTTATTTGAATATATATTTTCAAAACATAGGTAACAGTGTGGTAAATTAAATTTTATAGAAATTATGTTTCGTTTCTATATGAATACGTATCATACAGTGATGGTATATGTTAACCTTTCATATATATTTATTCAAAATGGCATGTTATATATTTCTTAAATAAAAATACATGTATTTTTTCTTATTTTTTAATGTTTATTTGGAATTGATTTAATTAAAATTTTGTTGATTCTTGAATCAAATTCGAATATCATTATATTTCTAAAGGCATTAAAAAAATATTTAAAATTTGTAAGAATATTTCTTAAATTGTAAAAGGGTTTTTTAAAAGCGATTTTTAACACACATAACCCATTTAATGTAAAATTTCTTTTTTGATGGGGAGAATTTTTTCAAAAAAGATGTTTTTGTAGATTTATATTTTAAAAAACTTTATGTCAATTTATGGGATTTTAGTTGTTCTATTTTATAAATTTGTTTCCGAAATGCTTCATGTTATAAAAAATTTATTGAATTTTAATATTGGCTTTGATTAAATAAAATGAATCATATAGCATAGAACATTTTTGTATGATGGTTTTTCAATTATTAATTTTGAATTCATTTGATTATATTTGAGTATGTGTTGGATTTACTATCATATGTTTTGAAAATCTGTAATTAAAGATTGGGCCATATGTACTATTAAAAAGTAAATAATTTTAAAGGGATTGGAGGCTTTTTTACATTGAATTATAAATTAGGAATTTTTTCTACCACCCCAAGATTTTTTTTAATATTTTTTAATATTTCATGGATATCTTATGTTTCACTAAACACTAAGCCTAAATAAAATGTGAAATATTATTATTTAAAAATGATCGATATAACTTAGCCCTTAAAATTTTACTGTTTAAATATGATTATAAAAATAATGAAATATAATTAATGGTTCTAATAATTACAAATTTATTAGTTAATTATTATGAATTAAAAACTCAATATTTATAAAATACATTTTACTCTTCAAGATTACATTTTATTCAAAAAAATTATTTTTTGATTTTTTAGATTAAATACTATAATAACTATATAGAAAGTTGTGAAATTTTATTTCATAAAAATAAATTTATTTTATAATATAAAAATATAAAAATAATATTATGGGGAAATTTTTAATTTTTTAAGAATATTGATTTTTCAAAAGATAGATATAATTATTTATTTATATTGAAAACATTATTTTTATTTATATTATTTATAAATTAATATATCATTTTAAATTAATTTAAAATTATCATTAGTATATTTTTATTAATAATAATCCAATAGTAATTAAAATGAATTTTATGCTTGATTTTAGTATAAAAACATTTTTGCACATAAAAATGATTTTTTTTTCTAAAAAGGGGTTTTTGTCATGTTTTGTGAACTTATTTTAAAATTAATTTCTTCTACTTATGTGTATAAAATTTAAGAAAATAGATTCCAAATTTTCATTGGTATTTTAAATTTTTTTAAATATAATCATTTCTTTTTTGTCAAAAAGAATAGTGACTGTAGAAAAATTTATCACCTCACTGAAGGTTAAATCGGGTAAAACTAGATTTAAAATAAGTTATAATTAAAAAATTATTTGCCTTAATTATTATTGGATGAATGGAATTAGAGCCTTAGGATAAAAAATAATTTATTTAATGGACAATTTTCCTTGAAAGTGACCAATATAATATTTATTATATAGAAAACTAGGAATTGTCAAACAGTTAGCATAAAATAACATTTATCTGTTCCCATAAAGTCACAACAAAATAATGAATATATAAAAATAATCATTTATTAATAATGATATTATATTAATTATATAAAATTATTTATTAAGTTTAGTGACTAAATAACTACACTAATTTATTATGTAATGCAAATCCAGTATTTATTCAATTATTAAAAAAATAAAATGAATGTTTTGAGAAACTAATAAAAGTAATATAATTTGGGTGATATATAGTGTCACAAGAATTTTTTAGATGAATATGACATATTATTAATCTTTAAAAGGATTATATTTTAAATCAAACATTTTATTAATGTTTTTTAAGTCTAGTTTAATATATAGAATCAAAATTTACAATAATAATATTTTATCTAATAACTTATTAAATTATTTAAAAAACCTAAAAATCTTGAAATAGGAAAATTTTTATAAGATATTATTTAAAATATCATTTATTGGCCATTTTATGAAAATATTTACCTTTTATGTATATTATAAACCTTTAATAGTGAAAAATATGTTGTGAGAGGTAATGTTAAAATCAGTTATGTAAGGGGTTAAATCAAAAGATAATGTTTAAAACACCATATAAAACTATTCAAATTTTATTCGAAGATAGAATTTAAACCCCATATTTCCTTATATTCTAATATGAATCAATTATTTTGGTTTATATAGGAAACTAATTTATTATTTTTTAATATTTTATGATGCTCATAGATTTCATATCCCCTCACTTATAATAGGAAACCCCTCATTTCTCTTCATCACACTACATTGAGCATTCTAGCATGGCCTACCCCTGGGAAATTATCTTACAAACTCTCCTAGAAATATCTAGATATAAAAACATAATATTTTAAAAGAATAAATATGGATTTTATTATTTATATGAAATAAAACTCCAAGTTTCTACATGAATGAAACACCCAGATACTTTAGGATATTTTTTGAATAAACTAGTCCTCTTTGATAGATTGTGGAACAAACAACCCCAAGTCTAAATAATTTTTTCTAAATTTATAAAAGTTTATTTTTATTATTAATTTCAATTTTTAACACAACATATCAATATTATATTAGCATTAATTTTTTGTAATTTTTTTTAAATTTTATATTATTCGATAAATATTGAAAAATATTGATTAATTTCATACTATCATTTTTGTTTTAAAAACATAAACTGTAAGATTATATTTATAATTAGTTTTAAAGTATAATTCGATAAATTATGTTAAAATATAAATAATTTATCTCATTTTATTAAATTTAATTTTAAATTCTAATAAATAAAAATTTTAATATTTTTGAAGTTTTCTTTGGAAAAATATTTTTTCGACAGATATCTGGGTTTAACATTAAATATAATTCTACAAAATATGTTAAATGAACATCAAAAAATAGATTAATTATTTTTATAAATAATAATTTATATTATATAATAAGTAAAACATGATTTTTGACCAATATGAATAGTGAACTCAGTAAAAATTAATTACTACGGTTAAGGTAAAACTGATTTACCAAGGGGTTAAACTAATAAAATAAGTTTTAAAATGACCTACCTACTTTTTTAACGCTCATTAAATTTCCATATATATATATATATATCTTATAACCTATTAGTATCATTAATTTCCTATTATGTAGGCTTTATTAATGATTAGTATTCTGTTTTGTTTGATTATTTTCAATCAATTCCATTATTGTTCCCTCCCCCACATATAAAGGCCACCACTTCTCTTCCGTTATTCACAATTGAAAATATATTTTTCTGCCAAGACCTAAAATTCCTTAAACCCCTAAAAATATCCTAGATCCCCTGGTTATTTTATCAATCCATCCTTAAAAATCTTTTGGTGCAAGCCAAAAATTGTTGTCTAAAGAAGAGGTAACCTTCTTAAAGTATCCTTTTTATATTATGTCTTCCCCCACATCCTTCAAATTTTATTCAGTAATGATAGTTTAATAACAGTAGTATATCCCAATTAAATTCAATTTTTATGTTAATTGAATATCAAATATCCATCTCTCCTTCCATTCCATGTGAAAAGAAATCATCGATTGTGTGTACGACAAGCATCCTCCTTGTAGATTGATGTAAATCGTTCTTCAGAAACACATCTCAAGATTGTGCATAATGATTTATTTAATTAATATATATATTATTTGTGATATATTCATACATATTTAATTATAAAATTACATATACCATATTATATTACATCCTGTTCAAAATTTAATAGCGGCACTCATGTATATGGTGGAATACGGCCTCACAAAGCGATACAATTATTTTTTCACTTACACTTTACATGGATGTTAATTACATTTTATTTAATCAAAGTATATAATATATATTTTCTTATAAAAATTATTTAAAATTGAAATATTTTAAACTTCACTAAACTTTAACCAGTTAATGTAATGATATCGTTGTTCGTACATATGTATGGCTTACCACCTCCACAAAGAAATGTGACTCATCTTCCATACCCAACATTAAAAACAGTAATAATAATATATAAAATGTCTAAAAATGATATTAATAATAGTATCAATATTCTTAATATGTTGGATATATATCCAATGTACAAAAAGTGGATATTTAATTAAAAAAACATGAGAAAACTAGCTTATTAACACAGGAAAAAAAATAGTGAAATATTATTTAAAAACATGTGGTAAAATGTCATAAGAAGATATAATATGATATTATAAATATGATAATGGTTATGGTGTAAAATAATTCCATACTTATAGTCATTATAAAGTAGATTAAAGTATGTTTAAAAAATGGAATGGTGAGGTAAGGGGCTTCATCTTAATTTTCTTTCAATGAAGAATAATAAAATGTTCTGAACCTAATTTATTTTATATGGTCTGTATATATCCCTTTTATATGTAATATAATGAATAATTAAAAATTAATTATATTTTTGTTTTAATTTTAATTATTTAATCTATTTGTATTTAAATTGAGAATTACCTAGTTTTAATAAATTCCATAACAAAATTTCTTTTCATTCGGTTTTATTACTTCTTTCATTGTCTTTGTCCCTCTAAGATTATGTTTGTAAATAATTTTTGAAAATATTCTGTTGTATTCCCAATTGTATTATATTGATTAAAAATTGATACGCTTGATCGATTCATTGATTAATTCTCACATCAATATTATGATCACTCTAAGATAGTTATATTTAGATCTCTTTTTTAATTAGGATTGATTATTCATGAATATCCTTTGAAAAAAATTAATTTATAATTTCTTTTAAAACCATTTAATTTAATTTTCCACTGTGTATTCATGATGTTTTCATGTAATTATACTATATTCCTCTATTTGTTACTTAAAATTATTGAGAATGTTATTTTAATAAAATCTGACTTCATTTCTCATATCGACTAAAAATTATTTTTCTTCCAAATAATTGATTTCTAAAAAAAATTTGAAAATGTTTTTATAATTATCCAAATGATATATTAAATAAATTTTAACCCCGGTTTTACATTTTTAAAAAATTTAAAGGAATCCACATGTTAGTTTTTCATACATGGACCGCTTATTTTTTATAAAAAATGTAAAAAGAATTATATTTTTTATTCGTACGTCATGTAAATTACCTATGTAGGCATAAGCAATCACTATTTCAAAGAATCCTTTATATTTTTAAATTGTAATTTTCAAAGAAAATAATACTCAAAATATTTTTTGTCGTTTATTATAAAAAAATATTTTCAATGTGAAATGTTATTTTCCTTAATAATGTTTTGAAGGACATTATTATAGTCTTTCTCTTCTTCAACGACATCAACCTTTTGTTTTACATTTGATAAACTTGTGATGTTTTTAATTCATAACATCTTTATTATTTTTTTGGATGGATTGTGATCATATAGAAAAGGGAATTTATTTCCATCCTATTTCTTGATTAATTTTTGAAATCATTGACATACCATTAAAATACTTACTTTGTTGTTATCATTTGACAATACATTTCCCCTAAAAATCAATATAATTGATTATCGATATACTTATTACATAAGGCATATTCCATTTCTACATAAAATATCTTACATTTCAAGTGATATGATTGACTGTTGAAATTATTTTTAATCCTAACTCCCAACTCGATACTAAAATTTCTTGATAAGGAATATTTTTCAAAAATTTAACTGATTATTCTATATATAAGGAATTCATTGGACATGGAGATATGGGTGGTTCCTAATTATTGATATCCCCTCAATATATTACTTTTCTCAGGTCATTAATCAGTTATATAGGCTTAATTAAATGGATTTTAAGTTTATAGTTACCCATTAGTATTAAATTGAACTGTGAATGGTCTTAAGAGTAGAGGTATCACGGGACCATAGATCATGGGGTACTATAATTATGAATTTTAATTACTATGAATTTAGTTATTATTATCCATGATATCTTAATAGTGATATTATATTTGGATTCATTTGATTCCTAGTAATTTTTAAAATGGAATCTGTGTTTAAATATTTACTTTGCAATAATGATTTTTCATTATCTAACCATGATAGTCCTGTTATTTATTAAATATATTTTGTGTATACTTATTTATCATTCCATATTTATTATGTATTGTATATTCATAATGCTCGAGCAAATGATTAAATGGATCATGTGTTCAATTGTTTACCATACCATGTTGATTTTTCTTTATCTATTCAGAATATTCAAGTTTTTGATTAAATGTAATGTGTGTCCAATTATTTTGCTTTCCATGTTTATTATTAATTATCAATTAATAAGTGAAAATCTATCAATTAAATGGAATTTTTTTGGTTATTCATCATTCAATATTAGTTTTTATTTATCTAATGATGATATTCAAGTCAATTATTAAATGACATGTGTGTTTGGATATTGACCATTCCATACTGGTTATTCTTTATTGATTATGTATTACTTACTCATGATTTCTTCCACTGTACATAACCCTTAATGAGTATTGGTGTAGTACCCCCAGTTTCTGGTATGTAACACTTTCTTTATGCTTTTCATTGTTTTGAAGTTAAGGGTGTTGAATGGGAGAGTCGGGAGAACATGGAATGATGTTTGGAGGCAAAGGAGAAGCCGCACGGTGGGTGCACAATTTGTCTAACTGTTCGACCAAACCGTGCACAATGAGTCTTAGAGGCAGTGGCTTCAGCATGGTCGGTGCACGGTTTGTCTAACCGTGTGGCCAAACCGTGTGTGAAGGTTTGCCAAGGCAGAATCCAACGCACGGTTAGTGCACGGTAGTCAAACCGTGCAGACTAACCATGCGGTCACTAATGTTAGATCCTAAAATTGTGGATCTAACTCGTTTTCTCTTTAATAGCCTTGTTTAAACCTTTTAAGAGTCCCTAACTCAGGATTAATCTCCCTTGAAGTTTGGAAGACTTCTCCGAAGCGTTCCGGAGGTGATCCGAAGGCTTCCCTTGGAAAATCGAAGCCAGATTCTTAAGGTATGTGATCATTCTTGATCGGTTTCATAGATATACTTAGATCTACTTCTCATATTTTCCCTCGTTTTCTTAGATCTGCACCCGTTATGGGTAGATATAAGGGCGTGGATTCCAAATATTACAAGATTTGGTCTTGGTTGTGTTAGGAGAAGAGATCTAAACAGAGTTTTTGAAGTTTTGACCCGGTGTTCTTGAGCGTTCTTCGTCCGTGGCTTGGTTTCGCTCAATTTTTTGAGGTAGGTGGCTTCACTCTTGATTCCTCTTTCATAGAACATGAAGGCTTAGTTTCAAATTTTTTTCCTTGATTAAAATTGTTTGTTTATCTGTTATGAAAGAATGGTTGAAACCCCTTTTTAGTAACGGGTGATGAAATTTGTGTGTTTTTGGGAAGTGGTTGTTGAAGTAAATTTAAAATGGTGATTTTAAATTGGCTATGTTTTTACTACTTGAATGAAATGGTTTTCAATAAAAGGGTGATGCTTTATTGAATGGTTTTGAACACACTTGTCTTTGGGCATGGATATCATGGGTTGTGGTGTGTGTTTATATGCATTGGGATGGATAAGGGTGAGAAGTGCCCCCATCAATAGGTTGGGATGGATAAGGTCATGAAGTACCCCCGTCAAGGTAGTCTACTAAGTGACTACTTAGTGGAAGGATAACTCATCACTCAGGAGTATAGGGAGGTCCAGGTTGCATTCATGGTTGATTGTGTGGATTGGTGAAATGGAACAAATGTGCCAAATGGAAATGTGAATGGAATTGGGAACTTTTCTCGGTTGCTTTTCTTGAGAAAGATGGGTTTGGTTGGAAAATGGTTTTGACATGGAACTTGTTATATTGTGAGCTGTTTTTGGATTTTTTTTATATAAATTGTTTTATATAAATGTGCTAACATGTTTTATCTTAGAGGAATGGGTTGGGATGTCATTGGGGAAAACCTAATAAGGTTCATTACTCACCCCCTGCTTTGGCACGTTGGTGCTTTTGCAGATGTCATATACCGGGACGTTGAAAAAGGTAAAGTGTCACATGTTTAGAGCACTGCTTCGTGATACATGGGCTGGTTCGTGATGTTGAAGCTTGGATCTTGTGGTTCATGGAGGTGGGTTGTTGTCTTGTAGTCATTTAGTTATCATTCCACTGTTTACTCTGATGTTTGAGTATTGGTTTCCGCTGTGGTACTCTTGGTTGGTTTATGAAAATAATGGTTGATTTGTTTTGGTTTTAAATCATGCATCATATAGTTGTTATTTGGAGATGTTATCTGTTTTGTTTGGCTTGTTGGTTGTTTTTAGTTAAAGGGTAAATCGTCCCCCATGTATTTTGAAACCCTTCAACATTTATTTCCAGCCTTTGTCGCCTTAGGGATATCGCTTAAGGCCAAGTAATGACTCGTTACACTCTCAAGCCAATGAGAATTGGTGGGTCATTACAAATGGTATCATCTTGTTCGTTCCTTTCCTAGTAAGTGGTAATCGATGTTCTTGTCCTAGAGTTGAAATTCCTTCTTTTCTATTCCGTGGGTGATCATCTTAGATAGGAGTAGGATTTTCAGAACTTGAAATGTATAGAATACACTTCATGGGTGATCATCTTACCAGGGTGTTGGTTACATAAGTGTTTTGGATACACTTCTATAATGTTTCAAATCTCATTGCCATGGGTTTAGACAATGAGATGAGCATTCCATGCATTACAGGAATGAATTCCCACTAGGATGGAAAATCTCATTGCAAAAAAATGATTTCTGATTTTTGGCAAGGTGAAAATTTTTGAAAAATGCAGAAATTGATTTATAAATGAATGATTTTGAAAAATGGATATTTAGTATATTTTGAAAAAGGGTGGATTTTCAAAAAGTATGTGGCATGTTTTCAAAAATGGTTGAACATGTGGAAAATCATGATGGATGGAAAAAAATGATGTGATAGTTGATGTGATAGGAATTGAAATGTTAGGACTTTAGTTTCAAGGAAGTGAAACTAACGGCATGCATTGTTTGTATAGAAAATGGCACCCATTAGGTTTCGTAGAAACCAACCTGAAGAAGCTGCAGAGAATGTGGTTGCACCGGAACCACATGTGAACCAAGAGCTGGTTTAGAGTATCGTTCAAGCGTTCCAGGCTGTGGATGCAGGGAATCAAAGGGATGAGTCAAGGCATGTATACCATTCCGTCCAGTTCTAGAAGCAGAATCCACACATCTTTCAGGGTGATGCTGAACCTGAGAAGGCGGAGGTGTGGGTAAATAGGATGAATCATATATTTGAATTCATCAGCACACCAGAAGAGATGAAAGTAAAGATGGAGACATATATGCTCGAGGATCTTGCACGTCAGTGGTGGGATTTAGCGGTACATGCTAAATTTGATGAAGGCCTTGCATGGGAGGATTTTGAATAATTTTTTAACAAACAATTCTATCCTCACACGTTCAAGATCCAGAAAATGATAGACTTCTTCAGCTTGAAACGAGAGAGCCTCTCTATCTAAGATTATGTGGCTAAACTCATGAATTTATTCTGTTTTGCACTAGAGGTTGCGGCATGTGCTTCTTTAAAAGCACACATCTTCAAATTGGGGATAAGGAAAGAGATTCGATCGAAGATTGTAGTGCTCTATATTACGGATTATACAGAGATAGTGAAAAAAGCAATGGTTGTTGAACGTGATATCTTGGGATCGATAGGAGGAATCATGATGATACCCACGGGAACGGGTGGGAACTATAATACTTGGTACGAGTAGAAGAGGGACACCTACTTATAAGGTGGGAGTGTGAATCAGAATCAGACGGCTGGATCGGTAAACCTTCCTTCATGACCCATTATGAAATCTGGGTATTTTCAATGTTGCTTGACTGATCACATAAAGCGAGTGTGTACGGCTCAACCTAGAAAATGTCACAATTGCAAGAAAATGGGGCATCTACAGTGCTATTGTAGAAATACTCTGAGGTCGGGCGCACGTGACACTTCCCAAGAGTCGCAAGCATCGTATGCTTCAAAAGGAAGAGGACAGTAGAGTCAGTCTCGTCAGCATAACAGAGCTAGCCATGGTGATTCTCGAAATACCATGACTCCTCAACTAGGGAAAACTCTGCAAGGTGACAAGGAGAACATTGCAACGACGAAGCAATTGTATGGAGCTGAGTAGATTATTGTTGATGATCAGGCTGGACCATCCACTGTAAGAGGTAAAATTCTTTTTAATTCTACCTTTGTGTAAGTGTTGTTTGATACTAGTGCATCAAATTCCTTCATTGCTTCTCGTGCTATTGACCTTCTATGTTTAAAACTTGAAATGATTCCTTCTGTCTTAAAACTGCAAACTATTCTTGGTGAAATAGAATGTCATGCCTTTGTGTGTAGATAATGTGCTATAATTTTTAATGGAGTTGAGCTCAAATGGTAATTCTCCATGTTGGATATGAATGTCTATTATATAATCATGGGTATGGATTTTTTGACAATGTTTAAGGCCCACATCAACTGTTATAGGAGAAGGGTTAGTTTCACAACTAAGGACGACATGGAGCATCTCTTTAGAGGAAAGCGGATAGTAAGAAAAGTTTCAAAGAGTTTGTTGGCACCAATGGTGGGAACGATCTCTTACCAATTGGCAGCATTGACCTTGGCATCATTGGAAGACATCGCAGAAAACAGTTTTCCAGCTGTGTTGGATCAATTTCCGAATGTTTTTCCTGAAAACTTCTCAGGGTTACCGCCTATAAGAGAAGTTGAGTTTACGATTGATCTTCTTACAGGGGCCATTCCTATCTCACTTCCATCTTATAGGATGGCACAAACTGAGTTAAAGTAATTGAAAGTGCAGTTAGAGGAGCTAGAAAGCATGGGTTTCATTCGGCCAAGTGTGTCTCCGTGGGCAGCACCAGTTTTCATTCTAAAGAAAGCAGATGGAACTTTGAGGCTATGTGTGGATTATCATAAACACAACCAAGTTACGATAAATAATAGATATCCACTTCAACGCATTGATGACCTGTTTGATCAATTATGTAGAGCTCAGTGGTTCTCCAAGATTGACTTTCAATCCGGATATCACGAGTTGCGAGTTCGGAAAGAGGATATTCCAAAGACAGCCTTTATAAGCAGATATGGCCACTACGAATATGTAGTCATGACTTTTGGTCTAAAGAATCCACCAGCAGTCTTCATGGATTTGATGAATTAGATATTTCAATAATATCTGGATTCTTTTGTTGTGGTGTTTGTGGATGATATGTTGGTGTATTCAAGAACAAGGGTTGAGCATGAGTAACACTTAGCGATAGTGTTGGAAATCTTGAGGAACCATCAATTTTATGCCAAATTATCAAAGTTTGATTTCTGGATACAAGAGGTACGGTTTCAGGGCCATGTCTTTTTTGAGAAAGGTGTTTCAGTGGATACAGAAAAGATATAAGTTGTTCTTTCTTGGCAACCGCTGAAGAATGTCTTTGAAATATGAAGTTTTCTTGGTCTAGCTAGTTATTACCGATGCTTTTTTCGTGACTTCTCATGACTAGCTTCGCCAATGACAGCTCTGACAAAGAATAACAGTGCATTTCAATGGACTCAAGAATGTCATAGATGTTTTCAATAGTTGAAAGTTCTCATTACATCAGCACCTATCTTAATCTTTCCAGAATCAGGGCAAGGATACATGGTGTATTGTGATGCTTCGAGAATAGGGTTGGGTTTTTTTCTCATGCAAGGAGACTATGTTGTTGCTTATGGCTCAAAGAAGTTGAGAGTGCATGAGAAAAATTACCCAACACATGATTCGGAGTTAGTTGCAGTCGTCCATGCTTTGAAAACATGGAGACATTATCTCCTTGGTGAGAAATTTACTGTGTTTACGGATCAAAAAAGCTTGAAACACATTTTCTCACAGCGAGATTTCAATCTGAGGCAGAGGATATTGATAGAGTATCTTTAAATGTTTGACTTTGACTTAATGTATGCACTGGGTAAGGGAAATTCGGTGGCCGATGCATTAAGCAGGAAGTCATATGCTCAGTTGGCAAAGGAAGCTTCAGATGAATGGGAGCTGATGTCGATCTTAGCCGCCATGCATGTGGAATGAAAAAACCGAGGTGAGGTTGACGTTTTCTTCTCAGAAACACTTGTTCCTAATTTGGTGGAGATAGTAAAGAAGGCATAAGCATCCGATGTAGACTGTGTTGCAATGAGTTCAAAACTCAATGGTGGGGAGGCCATTGAGTGATGGAAGCTGGATGGGAGTTCAGTTTTGTGTTTCAGAGATCAAATGGATGTACCTATGGTTTTTTAGGAACAACTCTTTCATGATTACCACCATTCGATATGGGATGTACATTCGGGTACACAGAAGATGTTTAAGGCACTGAAGGCGCAGTTTTGGTGGAGCGGCATGAAAAGAAAGGTGGCAGAGTTCGTCTTATGATGCATAACTTGTCATCAGGTTAAAACAGAGCATCAGAGACCAGCTTTTATGTTACAGTCTTTACCTATCCCAGTGTTGAAATGGGAGAAGATAGTAATGGACTTTGTTACAGGTCTTCCAAGAACGGTCCAGAAACATGATATCATCTGGGAGATAGTGGATCGTCTAACCAAGTCAGCTCATTTCATCCAGATTCGTGAAACCTATACGGAGGAAGATCATTAAAAAATCTATATCCAGGAAGTATTAAGGAGACATGGTGTACTAGTGTCTATCATCTTAGATAGAGATCTGAGGTTCACATCTCATTTCTGGAAATCCTTACAACAAGCCCTTGGGACTCAATTGACTATAAGCACGGCGTATCATCCTCAGACGGATGGTAAATCCAAGAGGATGATACAGACATTGGAAGACATGTTGTGGGCTTGTGTAATGGATTTTGGTGGATCATGGGAGGATCATATACCCTTAGTAGAGTTCTCATACAATAACAGTTATCAAGCCTCGATATGTATGGATCCATTTGAAGCATTTTATGGGCATCCTTGTCGGTCTCCACTTTGTTGGGTGGAAATAGGTGACACTTCCCTAGTTGGGCCGAGCCTTGTCCAAGAAACAGCAGAGAACATCCAGTTGATTAAAAAGACGATGGAGATGGCTCAGAGTCGTCAGAAATCTTATGCAGATCATCGCCGAAGACTGTTGATATTTGTAGTGACTGATCATGTCTTCTTGAGGATCTCTCCAAGACTTGGACAACATCGTTTTCAGAAGCATGGAAAGTTATATCCTCGATATATAGGCCTGTTTGAGATACTGGAACGGGTTGGTGAGGTGGCTTATCAGTTGGCATTACCACCACGGTTCAATGCAGTGCATAATGTGATCCATGTATCTCAGTTAAAGAAGTATCAACCCGATCCTGACCATGTGATCAGCATGGTCAGATCAGGAAGAGAATTGGGAACGCAAGAAATATATGAAGGAGTAGTGGCCAAAACTCCTTCAGTCAAGAAATGGTTTTCTATTTTTCGGGGAAGGAAAGGCCAATGGTGGGGAGAATGTAGTACCCCCGATTTCTAGTATGTAACCCTTTCTTGATGCTTTTCATGGTTTTAAAGTTAAGGGTGTTGAATGGGAGAGTCGGGAGAACTTGGAATGATGTGTGGAGGCAAAGGAGAAGCCGCACAGTCAGCCTACGGTTTGTCTAACCGTGCGGCTAAACTGTTTGCAGTGAGTCTTGGAGGCAGTGGCTTCCACACGGTCAGCGACCGGTTTGTCTTACCGTGTGGCCAAACCGTGCGTGATGGTTGGCCAAGGCAGAAACTAATGCACGGTTAGGTCACGGTTTGTTAGACTGTGCGGACTAACCATGCAGTCACATAAAGTTAGATCATAAAATTGTGAATCTAATTCATTTTACCTTTAATTTCCTTTTTTAAACCTCCTAAGCGGTCCTAACTTGGGATTACTCTCCCTTGATGGTTGGAAGAATTCTCCCAAGTGTTCCGGAGGCGATCTGAAGGCTTCCCTTGGCGAATAGAAGCCGGATTCTTAAGGTATGTGATTGTTCTTGATCAGTTTCTTATATCTACTTAGATATACTTCTCTTATTCTCTCGTTTTCTTCGATCTATGCCTGTTATGGGTAGATATAATGGTGTGGATGCCAAATATGACATGATTTGTCCTTGGTTGTGTTAGGGTAAGAGATCTAAGGAGAGTTATTAAAGTTTTGACCTGGCGTTCTTGAGCGTTCTTCGTCCGTGGCTTGGTTTCACGCAATTTGTTGAGGTAGGTGGCTTCACTCTTGATTCCACTTTCTTATAACTTGAAGGCTTAGTTTCAAATTATTTTCCTTGATTAAAATGGTTTGTTTATCTGTTATGAAAGAATGGTTGAAACCCCTTTTTAGTAACGGGTGATGAAATTTTTGTGTTTTTGGGAAGTGGTTGTTGAAGTATATTTAAAATGGTGATTTTAAATTGGCAATGTTTATGCTACTTGAATGAAATGGTTTTCAATAAAAGGGTGATGCATTATTGAAAGGTTTTGAACATACTTGGTTTTGCGCATGGATTGCATGGGTTGTGGTGTGTGTTCATATGCATTGGGATGGATAAGGGCAAGAAGTCTCCCCATCAATATGTTGGGACGGATAAGGTTGTGAAGTACACCCATCAAGGTAGTCTACAAAGTGACGACTTAGTGGAAGGATAACTCACCACTGGCGAGTATTGGGAGGTCCAGGTTGCATTCATGGTTGATTGTGTGGATTGGTGAAATGGGACGAATATTCCAAATGGAAATGTGAATGGAATTGGGAAATTTTCTCGGTTTTTTTTCTTTAGAAAGATGGGTTTTTTTTGGAAAATGGTTTGACATGGAACTTGTTATATTGTGAACTATTTTTGGATTTTTTTTATATAAATTGTTTTATATAAATATGCTAACATGTTTTATCTTAGTTTCATTGGTTGGGAAGTCACTGGGGAAAACCTAATAAGGTTTATTACTCACCCCATGCTTTGGCACGTTGGTGCTTTTGCAGATGTCATATACTGGGACGTTGGAAAAGGTAAAGTGTCACATATTTAGAGCACTTCTTCGTGATACTTGGGATGGTTCGTGATGTTGGAGCTTGGATATTGTGGAGCATGGAGTTGGGTTGTTGTCTTGTAGTCTTTGAGTTATCTTTCGGATGTTTACTCTGATGTTTGAGTATTGGTTTCCACTGTGGTGATCTTGTTTGGTTTATGTAAATAATGGTTGAGTTGTTTTGGATTTAAATAATACATCATATAGTTGTTTCTTGGAGATGTTATCTGGTTTTTTTGGCTTGTTGGTGGTTTTTAGTTAAAGGGTAAATTGTCCCCCGTGTATTTTGAAACACTTCGGCATTTATTTCCAGCCTTTGGCACCTTAAGGATGTTGCTTAAGGCCATGTAATGACTCGTTACACTCTTATTCCAATGATAATTGGCGGGTCATTACAAATGGTATCAGCTTGTTCAGTCCTTTCCTAACAAGTGGTCATCGATGTTCTTATCCTGGAGTTGAAATTCCTCCTTGTCTATTCCATGGGTGAATATCATAGACAGGAGTATGATTGTCAGAACTTGAAATGTATAGAATAAAAGGATGTAGCTAACCTATTTATTCTAAACTTCAAGTTACTAGGATGTTGGGTACATAAGTGTTTTGGATACACTTCTAGAATGTTGCAAATCTCATTTTCATGGGTTTAGCCAATGCGATGAGCATGACATGTATTAGAGGAATGAATTCCCACTAGGATGGCATATCACATTGCGAAAAATGAATTATGATTTTGGGCAAGGTGAAAATTTTAAAAAATGCAGAAATTGATTTTTAAATGAATGATTTTGAAAAATGGATATTTATTATATTTTGAAAATGGGTGGATTTTCAAAAAGTATGTGGCATGTTTTCAAAAATGGTTGAACATGTGGAAAAGCTTGATGGATGGAAAAAATGATGTGATTTTTGATGTGATAGGAATTGAAATGCTAAGCCTTCAGTTGCAAGGAAGTGAGACTAACGGCATGCGTTGTTTGAATAGAAAATGGAACCAATTAAGCGTTGTAGAAACCAACCCAAAGAAGCTGTGGAGATTGTGGTTGCACCTAAACCACATGTGAACCAGGAGCTGGTTCAGAGTATCGTTCAACCATTCCAGGCTGTGGATGCAGGGAATCAGAGGGATGTGTCAAGGCATGTAGACCATTCTGTCCGGTTCCAGATGCAGAATCCACACATCTTTCGGGGTGATGTTGAACCCGAGAAGGTGGAGGTGTGGCTAAATAGGATGAATAGTATATTCGATTTCATCGGCACACCAGTAGAGCTGAAAGTAAATCTGGTGACGTATATGCTCGAGGATCTTGAACGTCAGTGGTGGGATTTAGCGGTACATGCTAAATTGGATGAAGGCCTTGCATGGGAGGATTTTGAAGAATTGTTTAACAAAAAAATCTATTCTCACACATTCAAGATTCAGAAAATGACAGACTTCTTCAACTTGAAACAAGAGAGCCTCTCTGTCTCAGAGTATGTGAAAAAATTCATGAATTTTGTCTGTTTTGCACCAGAGGTTGCAGCAAGTGCTTCTTTAAAGGCACACATATTCAAATCGGGGCTAAGGCAGGAGATTCGATCGAAGATTGTGGTGCTCTATATTACAAATTATATAGAGATAGTGAACAGAACAATGATTGTTGAACGTAATATCTTGGGATCGATAGGAGGAAGCATGATGATACCCACGGGAACGGGTGGGAACTATAATGCTGGGAACAAGCAGAAGAGGGACAGCTACTTCCAAGGTGGGAGTGTGAATCAGAATCCGATGGCTGGATCGGTGAACCTTCCTCCACGACCCATTATAAAAACCGAGTGTTTTCAATGTTGCTCGACTGATCACATAAAGCGATAGTGTACAGCGCCACCTAGACAATGTCACTATTGCAAGAAAATGGGGCATCTACAGTGCTATTGTAGAAATACTCCGAGGTCAGGCGCACGTGACACTTCCCAAGCGCCGCAAGAATCGTATGCTTCAACAGGACGGGGAAAGCATAGTCAGTCTCCTTAGAATAATAGAGAAATCCATGGTGATTCTCGAAATACCATGACTCCTCAACTAGGGGAATCTCAGCAAGGCCACAAGGAGAACAGTGCAACGATGAAGCAATTGTATGGAGCAGAGTAGATGATTATTGATGATCAGGCTGGACCATCAATAGTAAGAGGTACGATTCTTTTTAATTATACCTGTGTGAAAGTTTTTTTTTGATACTGGTGCATCCCATTCCTTCATTGCTTCCCATTCTGTTGACTTTCTATGTTTAAAACATGAAATGATTCCTTCTGTCTTGAAACTGCAAACTCCTCTTGGTGAAAGATAATGTCAAGCCTTCATGTGTAGATAATGTGCTATAACTGTTGATGGAGTTGAGCTCAAATGGGACTTCTCCATGTTGTATATATATGTCTATGATATAATCGTGGGTATGGATTGGTTGACAACGTTTAAGGATCGCATCAACTGTTATAGGAGAATGGTTAGTTTCACGACAAAGGACAGCATGGAGCATCTCTTCATAGGAGAGAGGATAGTAAGGAAAGGTGCAAAGAGTTTGTTGGCACCAATGATGTGAACGATCTCTTACCAATTGGTAGCGTTGACCTTGGAATCATTGGAAGAAATCACAAAAATAGTTTTCCAGCTGTGGTGGATCAATTTATGAATGTTTTTCCTGAAAAATTCTCAGGGTTACCACATATAAGAGTAGTTGAGTTTATGATTGATCTCCTTCCAGGGACCAGTACTATCTCACTTCCATCTTATAGGATGGCACTAACGGAGTTAAAGGAATTGAAAGTGCAGTTAGAGGAGCTGGAAAGAAAGGGTTTCATTCGGCCAAGTGTGTCTCCATGGGCAGCACCAGTTTTGTTTGTAAAGAAAGCAGATGGATCTTTGAGGCTATGTGTCGATTTTTGTAAACTTAACCAAGTTACGATAAAGAATAGATATCCACTTCAATGCATTGATGACATGTTTGATCAATTAAGGAGAGCTTAGTGGTTCTCTAATATTTACTTGCAATCAGGATATCACCAGTTGCGAGTTCAGAAGGAGGATATTCTGAAGTCAGCCTTTAGAAGCAGATATGGCCACTACGAATATGTAGTCATGCCTTTTGGTCTAACGAATGCACCAGCAGTCTTCATGGATTTGATGAATCGGATATTTCAACAATATATGGATTCTTTGGTTGTGGTGTTTGTGGACGATATATTGGTGTATTCAAGAACAAGGGATGAGCATGAGCAACACTTATCGACAGTGTTGGAAATATTGAGGAACCATCAATTGTATGCCAAATTATCAAAGTGTGATTTTTGGATACAAGAGGTACATTTTCTGGGCCATGTCATTTCTGAGAAATGTCTTTAGTTGATCCAGAAAAGATAGAAGCTGTTCTTTCTTGGCAACTGCTGAAGAATGTCTTTGAAATACGAAGTTATCTTGGTCTAACTGGTTATTACCAATGCTTTGTTCGGGACTTCTCACGACTAGCTTCTCCAATGACAGCTCTGACAAAGAAGAACAGTGCATTTCAATGGACTCAGGAATGTCAGAGATCTTTTCAAGAGTTGAAAGTTCATCTTACATCAGCACCTATCTTAATCGTGCCAGAATCAGGGCAAGGATACGTGGTGTATTGTGATGCTACGAGAACAGGGTTGGGTTTTGTTCTCATGCAAGGAGACCATGTTGTTGCTTATGGCTCAAGGAAGTTGAGAGTGCATGAGAAAAATTACCCAACACATGATTTGGAGTTATTTATAGTCGTGCATGCTTTGAAAACATGGAGACATTATCTATTTGGTGAGAAATTTACTATGTTAATGGATCAAAAAATCTTGAAACACATTTTCTCACCATGGGATTTTAATCTGAGGAAGAGGAGATTGATGGATTATCTTCAAATGTTCGACTTTGACTTAATGTATGCACCAGGTAAGGGAAATTCGGTGGCCGATGCACTAAGCAGGAAGTCGTATGCTCAGTTGGAAAAGGAAGCTTCAGATGAATGGAAGTTGATGTCGGTCTTAGCCGACATGCATGTGGAATGAAAAAACTGAGGTGAGGTTCCCGTTTTCTCATCAGTAACACTTGTTCCTAATTTGGTGGAGATATTAAAGAAGGCATAAGCATCCGACGTAGTCTTTGTTGCAATGGGTTCAAAACCCAATGGTGGGGAGACCATTGAGGAATGGAAGCTAGATGGGAGTTCAGTTTTGGGTTTCAGAGATCGAATGGTTGTACCTATGGTTTTTTAGGAACAAATCCTTCATGCTTACCACCAATAGAGATGGGATGTACATCCAGGTAAACAGAAGATGTATAAGGTGCTGAAGGCGTAGTTTTGGTGGAGCGGCATGAATATGAAGGTGGCCAAGTTCGTCTCGCGATGATTAACTTGTCAGCAGGTTAAAACAGAGCATCAGAGACTAGCTATTATGTTATAGTCTTTACCTATCCCAGTGTGGAAATGGGAGCAGATAGCAATGGATTTTGTTACAGGTCTTCCAAGAACGGTCCAGAAACATGATGCCATCTGGGTGATAGTGGATCGTCTAACCAAGTCGGCCCATTTCATCCAGATTCGTGAAACCCATACGGTGGAAGTTCTTTCAAAAATATATATCTAGGAAGTGTTAAAGAGAAATGGTTTACCAGTGTATATCTTCTCAGATATAGATCCAAGGTTCACATCTCATTTCTGGAAATCCTTACAACAATCCCTTGGGACTCAGTTGACTATGAGCATGGCATATCATCCTCAGATGGATGGGCAATCCGAGAGGATGATAGAGACATTGGAAGGCATGTTGCGGGCTTGTGTAATGGATTTTGGTAGCTCATGGGAGGAGCATATACTCTTATTAGAGTTCTCATACAATAACAGTTATCAAGCCTTGATACATATGGGTCCGTTTGAAGCATTGTATGGGCATCCTTGTCGTTCTCCACATTGTTGGGTGGAAACAGTCAACACTTCACTAGTTGGGCCGAGGCTTGTCCAAGAAACAATGGAGAAGATCCAGTTGATTAAAAATAGGATGGAGACGGCTCAGAGTCGTCAAAAATCTTATGTAGATCATCGCTGAAGACCGTTGTCATTTGTAGTGAGTGATCATGTCTTCTTGAGGATCACTCCAAGACTTGGACAGCGTCGTTTTCAGTAGTAGGGAAAGTTATCTCCTCGATATATAGGCCCTTTTGAGATACTGGAACGTGTTGGTGAGGTGGAATATCAGTTGGAAATACCACCATGGTTCAGTGTAGTGCATAATGTGTTCCATGTATCTCAGTTAAAGAAGTATCAACCTGATCCTGACCATGTGAACAGATGGGATCACGTTGTCCTAGAGTCGGATGCTTTGTTGGTACATATCCTTGTATGGATAGTGGATAGGCAAGAGAAAGTCTTGCATGGAAAAAGCATCGGTCTAGTGCAGGTTTTATGGCAGCATGGTCAGATTCAAGAAGAGGCTTGGGAACGCGAGAAATAAATGAAGGAGTAGTGTCTAGAACTCCTTCAGTCAAGTAATGGATTTCTACTTTCTGGGTACGGAAAGTCCAATGGTGGGGAGAATTTAGTACCCCCTGTTTCAATTATGCAACCATTTCTTGATGATTTTCATGGTTTTAATGTTAAGGGTGTTGAATGGGAGAGTCGGGAGAAATTAGAATGATGTTTGGAGGCAATGGAGAAGCCGCACACTCGGCGCACAGTTTGTCTAACCGTGCGGCCAAACTATGCGCAGTGAGTCCTGGAGGCAGTAGCATCCACACGGTCGGTGCACGGTTTGTCTAACCGTGTGGCCAAACCGTGTGTGATGGTTGGCCAAGGCAGAAGCTAACGCACGGTTAGTGCACGGTTTTTCAAACCGTGCGGACTAACCATGCGGTCACCTAAAGTTAGATCCTAAAATTCTGAATCTAACTCGTTTTGCCTTTAATTGCCTTGTTTAAACCTCCTAAGTGGCCCTAACTCGGGATTACTTGCCCTTGCAGGTTGGAAGACTTCTCCCACACATTCCAGAGGCGATCTGAAGGCTTCCCTTGGCGATCTGAAGCCGTATTCTTAAGATATGTGATCGTTCTTGATCAGTTTCTTAGATCTACTTAGATATACTTCTTTTATTCTCTATTTTTCTTCGATATATGCCCGTTATGGGTGTATATAATAGTTTGGATGCCAAATATGACATGATTTGGTCTTGGTTGTGTTAGGAGAAGAGATCTAAGGAGAGTTTTTGATGTTTTGACCCGGTGTTCTTAAGCGTTCTTCGTCCGTGGCATGGTTTCTCCCAATTTGTTAACGTAGGTGGCTTCACTCTCGATTACTCTTTCTTCTAACTTGAAGGATTAGCTTCAAATTGTTTTCCTTAATTAAAATGGTGTGTTTATATTTTATTAAAGAATGGTTGAAACCCCTTTTTAGTAACGGCTGATGAAATTTTTGTGTTTTTGGGAAGTGGTTGTTGAAGTAAATTTAAAATGGTGATTTTAAATTGGCTATGGTTTTGCTTCATGAATGAAATGGTTTTCAATAAAATATTGATGCTTTATTGAATGGTTTTGAACACACTTGGTTTTGGGCATGGATTGCATGGGTTTTGTTGTGTGTTCTTATGCATTGGGATGGATAAGGGTGAGAAGTCCCCTCATCAATAGGTTGGGATGGATAAGGTCGTGAAGTACCCCCATCAAGGTAGTCCACTATGTGATGGATTAGTGGAAGGATAACTCACCACTCGCGAGTATTAGTAGGTCTAGGTTAAATGCATGGTTGATTGTGGGGATTGTTGAAATGGAACGAATGTGCTAAATGGAAATGTGAATGGAATTGGGAACATTTTCGGTTGATTTTGTTGAGAAAGATGGGTTTTGTTGGAAAATGGTTTTGACATGGAACTTGTTATATTGTGAACTATTTTTTGATTTGTTTTATATAAATTGTTTTATATAAATGTGCTAACATGTTTTATCTTAGAGTCATGTGAAGTCATTGTGGAAAATCTACTGAGTTTCATTACTCACCCCCTGCTTTGGCACATTGGTGCTTTTGCAGATGTCATATACCGTGACGTTGGCAAAGGTAAAGTGTCACATGTTTAGAGCGCTACTCCGTGATACTTGGTATGGTTCATGATGTTGGATCTTGGATCTTGTGGTGCATGGAGTTGGGTTGTTGTCTTGTAGTCTTTGAGTTTCTGTTCTGATGTTTACTCTGATGTTTGAGTGTTGGTTTCCATTGTGGTACTCTTGGTTGGTTTATGTAAATAATGGTTCAGTTGTTTTGGTTTTAAATCATGAATCATATAGTGGTTGCTTGGAGATGGTATCTGGTTTGTTTGGATTGTTGGTTGTTTTCAGTTAAAGGGTAAATCGCCCCCCATGTATTTTGAAACCCTTCAGCATTTATTTCCAGCCTTTGGCGCCTTGGGGATGTCTCTTAAGGCCATGTAATGACTCGTTACACTCTCAATCCAATGAGAATTGGCGGGTCATTACAATTGGAGCTCACCAAAAACAATTTCCTCTCTAAGGATCTCGAAAGTTCACAATAAATTATATGCAAGGTTATACTATGGGGAATAACGATGTTCTCGGAAAAAATATTAAATAAGAGTTTCTGTATTCAAACGTAATATGAGAATCATCTGATTATCTAGTTTACCAATACTACTAAACTATTTTATCCTTCAGGATGTGATCTCTTATATCTTATATCAATGTAATAAAGTATAATCTGGCTCCATGATACTAGGGTCTTGTTCGCTACAGTTGGTATCATATAAAGTTTAGTATAAATCTTGGGAAATAAATATAGGAAAATGTATAACAGTAAAAATAACCCTATGATATAATTTTACTATATGTATATAATAAAATCCTAAATTTTTGGTAATATATAGGTTATGTTGTTTTCTCTAAAAATGAATCCTTGTTTAGCTTAGAAAATGGATATGGTTTTGAAAAATTTGTATATAGGAGTACTGACTCAAAAAAATACGTATTTGGATTTACCAAATCCTCACATGTTGCATGATAATGGGTATTATAGTGTGCCTGGTTTGTCACTCCCGAGGATATGATTTTTAAAATTCACATTCTCTTCACAAACCATTGTGAATTATTTGGATTGATGATAAAAATTAATTTTATAGGTTAAACAAAGGGGTATTAGATTGAAAATAAGATTTAAAGATTTTGGTATCCTATAAATGATTATATTTTTTCTCACTACAGTTATTGTGGCAAAAAATATGGTTTTTCGTTTTAGATTAGGGTTATAACCCAATGAATTTTTTTTAACATTGAATAATAATGACAATGCGGTGACATTGAAAAACAAAATGGGATGATGGTGTAGGTGAAATATATCATGATTTTTTTTAATTAGTTATTCCAAAAAATTATTAACAATGTATACCTTAACAAACTATTGTAATCACCAAATAAGAGATGGATAGAGTTTGTTAAGAGCTTAAGTGGAGAAGACCATGGAGTAATGGAAGGTTAATTATCTTCATGTCAGAAATGTTGAAAAAGACACCCCATATAAAGTCTCAAAGTTACAAAAAATGGTTTATGTGATTAAAATAAGGCCATAAAGAAATGACTTGTTGAGGAAAAATAAATAGTATGATGGAAGGAAATAAATTTATTCTTAAGGACCCATTTGAAATTTATTACCCTAAATACAGGGAACATGGGAATTATCTGAGTTAATTACCTCTTCTAAAGGTTAACACAGAGAACAAATAAGGGTCTGTATTTAAAGAAAACATTTAAAGTATTATTGTATTAGGATTCGAGTATTAAAATATAGAATTATTTTTACCAAATGTATTTTGTTTATAAGAATAATGAAACATTTAGGGATTGTATTAAATATGAGAAGCATGTATGAATTAACTAACACGGGAGTTATGGATACTATCATAAATTTATGTGTTTAATGTAGATTATAAGTTCAAATTCATTCAAACACATTTTAACTTTTTTTCTGGTGGGTATGTAAATAATTAAGGAAATGTTGGAAAGCATTTATGGGAATAAAACCTACTGGTTTAGTATATGAAAGTGTTATTTTATGGAGTAATAACATTATATTTTTTTAGAATAAGTATTAAACATATTTTATCCATTAATGTTTATCTTATATTTTATGATTTATAAGTTATGGGTCATCAAAATATAGGAGAGATATGAGGATCATATTAATATTTTTCTTAAGGAAAACTCATATGATGGGTGACAACTCATTTCATCTAGAAAATGACATGGGTCTTGAATGCACAATTGAAGTATGATAAGGTATTAGAACCAACCATTAACCTACATGATGTCCTGGTTAATATTTCATTTTTATTTAAAATATTTGAGGAAAAATTATTAATGATGAACTGGTTGTGTTACTATTAAGGTTTAAAGATTAATAACTAGTGAAAAATATATTGGTTTTGTAAAATATTTTTAAATATGTGGAATGGAATTTCACTCTTTCAAAGATCTTACAATTTGTTAAAATTAAATTTTTGCTATTAATGAATATTAATTCATTTTGGATACTCCATTCTTAGAGTAAGATATGAAGCAAAAATTCCACTAAGCACAACCAAAATAAAAAATTGATATTATGAAAAAGAAATATACTAAGTAAGAATAATTCTATATATTCATAGATAGTGACAAAATTCCACAAAAATAAGAAAAATGATCTTGAAACAAAAATGTTTTCATATTAAATTTAGATTAGATGATTCAAATTATATTTTAAATCATCACATATTTATTTTTTTTAGGTCCTTAACTTTCTATTGACCAATAAATGTTTTATAATCAATGATCTTTATCAGTTGCTAAAATTATAAACACATTTGTTCCATTTTTATATCTTCACCTCCCACCTATATTCACGTACACGGAAATACTTATTTGTTTTATTTTAGATGAAATTTTTATTTATCTTTCTCTCTAATAAAAATGATGTTTTCTTATCCCTTTTACAATGTGGGGTTTTCAATATTAGTATTTTCAAATTTCAAACCCTTGATTACCAAGATCAAGTTTAAATTGAAAGGATGTAATTTATTGAAGGTGAAGAGAATGTAAAAAACCTATATTTTAAAATAATAATGGTGGGTTAGATAATTTATATGGATGGAAATAATTTTCTAGGATGAGAGTGTTACACCTTGATATTTTAATATATATTTCATTTTAACTAAATTTGATCTATTTTATAGCTTACAAAAGATGAAACGCTGAGTCTAAAATAACTATAACATATTGTAGAATTATAAAGTAGTCATTAAATAAATAAATATTATTATTATTATCTAAATTATGGAAATTAGGGTTATTAATTTATTATAAATAATATAATAATCATTTAAAATAAAAAAATATTGTTTTAAAAAACTAAATATTTATAAACATTATTTCATCATGTTTTGCTTAGATAATTAAAAATTATATATTACAACTTATTGAAATTTAATGTGATAAAATTATATTAATTTTTTGAATTGTAATATCTGAATTATATTAGGGTGAATTTTTGGGATGTTTCTAAAATGTTTTATTTTTTACAAATAGTGAAAAATACTAAAATTTTGAAAACTGCCTTTTCATTTTAGAATATTTATAAGTATAAATTATATTTTAAATTGGAACTAAATTAAAATTTGTTCAATTATTTTAAAATATAAATAAATTAAGTAATTTGAATGCATTTTAAATTTAATTCTGATAAAAAACCTCTAAAATTTTCTGATTTTTTTCTTGAAAATCCCTTTTTTTCAACACATTTTCAAGATTATTTTTAACTTTAATTAATCCACATCTGTGAATTGAATTTGGAAAAATGGAATAAAAATTTGGAATTATAACAACTTATATTTTCTAATATGTTCATCTTCATTTTTTACCACTAGAATATTAAAATCTAAAAATCAAATATTTATTGTGGTTAAAGTAAAAAACTGACTTATTTGTAGGGGTTAAACTAAATGGATAAGGGTTTAAATGACCTAAAAACTTTTCTAAAACTAAATTTATGACCACATTTTGACATTATAAACTTTTATATTCAATAATGTACCATTTTCTAGGCCTTCTTCATGATGAAAATGTGGGAGTAGTTGATTTTAAATAAATCATGTGTGTCATCTCCCTCACTTATAGATGGCCACCCATATCCTCGCCTATTGAAACTTCCAAATACATTTTATTCAGTAAATACCTACAAAAACAAAAACCTTCTCCAATTCAACCATCCTAGAGTGATTTCATTGATCATAAAGCCAACCTATGAAGGGTTTTTATGCAAACCTATGTATGTTCTCCCAAGAAGATGTAACATTCTTAAACGATTTTTTTTATTTATTACCAACCGCCTTAAAATAATATTCAATCATTTTATTATAATAAAAACAGTTCATACAATAAAATTATGTTATTATGTTAATTAAATAACAAATATCTTTATCCTTTTCCATCAAATTGGATATGAAATCATCAATTCGGTGTACGATAGACTACAGCCTCACAAACCGATGTAACTTGTTTTCCATAAACACATATCACAATTGGGTATAATGATGTATTTAGTGAATATATAACATTTATGATATAATTATAATTCTGAAATTATAATATGACAAATAAAATCTGAATTTTCATCCCATTTTAAATACGACAATGCCAGCCATTTGTATGGTGCACTCCCACCCCACGAAGCGATGTGAATAGTTTTTCACTTATTCTTTACTTAGAAGAAAATAAATATAAATTTAAAGAATATATTATATATATAGATGAAATTATTTAAAATTTTTAAAATTAATATATCATACCTTTCCATACCCTTTCACTCATTAATGGAATGATATCGTCACACATGTGTACTTACGACAATCCATCTCTATGAAGCAATGTGTCTAACTTTCCATGCCCAATATACATGAATGGTTATAATGATGAATATAATGAAAAAAATATTATATTTATAAAATTATTATCATTCTTTATATGAATTATTTACATCCTATTTCAATGAACATGGTCTTTTATGAAAAAACATGCATGGGAGATCCAGACAATTAATACATGGAATAATGAAAATAATGAAATATTATTAACAAATGGGAGGAAAATACATTAAAAAGATTTAATTTGATATTGAAAAAATTATTTTAAATCTTATATAAATCAATACCCTCATTAGAATCATTAATTATTAGGTTAATGCACGTTCAACCAAAAGGAAGCATGAGGTAAGGGACTTCATCTCAATTTCAATTAATTATGGCATATTGCAATGTTATGTGCCAAATTTATTTTATTCGATTAATATATTTCCCATTTTCAAAGTAATATCAGGAATAATAAAAAATTTAATTTATGTTAATTTTTGAATTTGAAATTATTTAATTTAAGAGGATTTCTATCGAAAATTACAATTGCGTAAATAATTTTTCAACACAATTTATTTTCATTGTGTATTACTATTTCATCATTGTCTTTGACATTCCAATATTATGTGTAAAAATAATTTTGAATATATTAGGTTCTATTTCAACTTTTTATATGTGTATTTATATTTGATATATATATTAAATTCATTTAATAATTCTTAATTCTTCATTATGATAGTTGTAAGAGATTTATGATTAAATATTATTTTAATCAGGATTCATTATACATGAATTTAAATGGGAAGAAACTATTTGATAATTTTATAATAAACCCATTTAATAATATTTTCATCATCTTATAAATAAATTTTCATGTAATATTATCATATTCCTCTCTTTCGTACTTAAAATGAAGTAGAAAATATTTTAAATAAAATCTGACATCATTTCTCTCTTTGGTCAAAAATCATTTTTCCTCCAAAACCATGATTCCAAAAAAAGTTCACAATTTTTTGTAACGTTCTAAAAAATATATATTGAAAAAATAGCCATTTCAGAATTTTTATAAAGAAAAATTAAATGAATATTTAGTTTCTTTTCCGAAAAATGTCCCTTTTGGACATTACTAAGAAATTAAAAGAAATATTTTGTCAACATCTACAAAAATTATGGAATTTTCACCTTCATGGCCACTTAATGTTTCTATGATTATTTCTAAGTTTCAAATGTGATTAAAAAAAAGTTTTCAAAATATTTTCTGAATGTTAATTATAAAATTTAAATTTAAATTTAAACGGTTATATTCCTCAATAATGTTTGGAATGAACTTTTTATGGTATTTTTATTCATCAATGACATCAACCATTATTATACATGTGATCTATAGAGGATATGTTATATTTATACCATCTTTATTATTTTATACAATTTTTATGATTATTTTGACTGGGGAAAGTATTGACATCCTCTTTCATGATTAATTTTAGTAATTGTTATATTTACTTTTAAATATTCACTTTCCTATTATCAATGGACATTATATTTCCCTTAAATATATATAATATTTGTGATTGATATATTTATTATAAAAACCTTATATAATCAGTACTTACAGTATCTTTTTTTATTGTTATATGATTGACTAGAAATTATTGGTTATCAATATACCTTACTTAATGCACAAATTGTTTGATAAAAAATATTTTCCATGAATTAAATCAATTGTTAAATATATAAGGAATGATTTTGAAATGAAGTTATGGGTGGAAAACAATTATATATAGCCTCTCAATGAATTGGTTGGATCATGATATGAATCAGTTGGATAGGTTCAGTCAAATGGGTTTTTGATGTATGCATACCCATAAATTTTAAACTGTCTTTTCAAAGGTCATGATAGTAGGGGAATCATGATGCCAGAGATCATGGAGTCTGATAACTAAGACTTTCATTAATGAAGAATTTTGTTATTATTATCCATGATATTTTCAAAATGATATGTTCTAAATATGCATTTCATACTATGATATTTATTAAATGGGATGTGTATTTAGAGATTCACATTTCCATATTTATTATGACTTAACAAATTATGATAGACATTTTACTGACAAAATGACATGTGCTTTCAGTTATTTACCTTTATATATTGATTATTCCTCATTTATCTATAATAGTAAAGTTATTTAATCAATGGAATTTGTGTCCAATGATTTACCTTTCCGTTATTATAATTATTTGTTATTTATTCATCATAATCATGTTATTGACTGAATGGAATGTTTGTTCAGTAATTTACCTTTAAATGTAGATTATTCCTTATATATTCATAATTTTCATGTTATTCCTTAAATGGATAGTGTGTTTAGTTATTTACCTTTACTTATTGGTTATCCCTTATCTAATCATGATAGTCAAGTAAATGTATTAAACGGAATGTGTGTTCAAATATTTACCTATCCATATTGATTATTCCTTATTGATTTTTCTTTATTTAATCATGATAACTTCCTCAATACATATCCCATACAGTGCATTTAATCTCACCCATATTTTTTTCCTTTACCATTAATCTACAAAGACAACTATAAATGATATTCAAGGATACCTTATAAGTAATAATTATATTATCAAAAATAAATTGTGTTGATTTTTTTATTCAAATGTAACATGGGAATCATGTATGTACCTAATTCACTAGGACTACTAAACTATTTTTTCTATTAGTATGTGATCACTTGTATCTTATGCTAGTTAAATAAATTAAATAATGGTTTAAGGATACTAGTGTCTAGTTTTATAAAATAGAGGTTATAGTCATCCAGAAAGACCAACCCTAGGGTCCACAAGATGAAATATAAAGGACTTGTTTCAATGATGAGGATGTTCAAACATATATAAAATAAGTGGGACATATGGTAAGGGATTTTCAACTCATATTTATTATTATAAACACATTCCATTTTCACTACTTATTTCTATTATGTGTCATATAAACTACAGATTAATATATTTTATGATTCCTATTACGAATGTATGGGTTATTATTGTTTGTATTAGAGAAATATTTTTTAAAAAATTTGGAAATAAGGATTAAAAAAATTAGTGAGAAACCTAGGAATATAGGTAAGTATAGGATAACACAGTAATTTTTATGTAATTATCTTGCATGAACTAGGATAAACTATAGGTTTTATTGATTGACAAGTCAATTTCTATATTTAGACATCTAATATATGATTTTTTTTATCATTTAGTTTTTAACTATGATTATCATTTCATACACTATGTTTTTTAGGGAATGAATATAAACCTAAGGAATCATGAGAACCAGTAATATGATGGCCAATGTAACAAAATTACTCATGAGTAACGAAATGGCATAACAGCTGGGATGCAATATCTTATGACTATGATCATTCTACTCTCAAAAGATATTGGTGGTAACACAGATCATGTTAAACAACTGAATTCCCTAGAGGGAGAAATATTTTTATGATAATGTCTATATTTCATCAATGCTTCATATGATCCACTGGTTAATGAGCAATATATCTATGTGATGTAAAATATATTTTTAATTCTTTGATTCTTGGACCGTGAAAAGGTTTTCTTAACTTCTTATCATTTGGAAGGTTAAGAAAATAAATTCTTTAATCTTAATAAGAATGGGAGGAAATACAAGGGAATTAAATACATGTAATGGGATGAGTTTAATGGAATATTTTTTGTTAAGTAAATCCCTCATATTATTTATACAATAATGGAGAAGTAATTCTATATCCTCAAGATAAAGAATGAAGAATTCATTGTTACATATGTGAAATATGTTGAAACGTTTGAATGGTATGATTCAAGATTAATCATCAGCCCTAAAATGGAAATTAATACATTCTTTAATGTTTTGAAACCAAGTCATTAGGAAAAAATACCAAGAAGGGAATTTATGATGAAATCCTTTGATGTGAATTGAAATTTGAAATGTAATCTGGAAACCCTCATGGTTCTGGTGATAGGAACAAAACATTAGATCTTCCTGGAAGATCCAATTGTCTATCACATGAAGGACGGAAATTGTTTCAACATCATGTGTACCAAAATTGTGGGAAGGGGAACTATGATTAATGAATAAATGTAAAAATTTAGTGTTTCAATTATGGTAAACATTACCATTGGGAAAAATAATTTTGAAGTGATCTAAAGGGTCCAGCCAATGAATTGAATATAGAGAGATACAAATAGAATACTTCACTCTCACATCAGTTCTAAAGAAGGAAAGAGTTTTTGAATTAGGAAATCCAATTCCCTAATCCATAAGCTAATGATGATAAAAATTCATAAAATCTATTTAATTTAAAGGACAAATAAAATACTTATTAAATTACAATATCTAATGTGAATCATGATTGTTAGGGAACACTTATACTCCACACTAGAATTTTAGATTCCATATTTATGTATGTATGAATAATCACTATGAAAATATTTCTATTTAGTGAAATTTTATTTGATTCTGAACATTGATAAGCTCTCCCTATATAGATTCTATATAAATTACTAGAATAATGAGATCATATTTGATATTTTGAATCAACCTATGATTGTTTATTAGTACATTGAAGAACATGGTCCTCTAATGGAAATACTTTTTTCTATGATAATATATTATTTAAGGATTAAATGGTTAATTACCTTTTAAAACCATATATGATTTTATAATGACATTATTTGGGAAATGATATGTATATATTATAGAATATATGATCAATGTATATAAATTTTATAATGAGACAATGAGATATGAAAATTATTTTTATGTATATCATAAAAGGATATGAGATTAAACCATCCTTGGAATTCCATCTTGGTGAGACATATTTTGATAGAATGATGAGGATAAATATTTATGAAATGAAATATGTTGAAATTTGTTTGTTTTTTAGGTTAAAGTGTGAATTATCATAATGGATAACATGTACTAATCATTTTGGTTTTAGTAAATATAAATACCTAAGGAATTATTTATCAATATATTATAGATCTTATGATCAATTGATAGATAATTTTAGTTATTAATGTATATAAAATTGATCTTCAATATTCATATTTTGGAGTAAGAGATAAAGTGAAATCTGGTAGAAGATGAACCAAATGATGAAATTTTTCATATAGTAAAGCAATAACACAAGTAAGTTTATATCATAACGTTCTCTATCATCATCCATCAAATTTAGGAAAAGGATTTGGAAATAAAATTTTATACTTTTACATTCATTTCCAATTAATTGGTGGCCTTTTCACCTATCACTAATTTATTGTTTTTGGGAGATTGCCTTTATGTTGAAAATGTTATATATCACACTCTATCAACAAAAGGGTGTCAGTTTTTATATTGACCCTATCCCACAAGAGATATTGAAATGAAGGTAGAGATATAATGTCCCCTGAGGCCCACCTCTTGTAGACCATAGGTAAGAAACTAGCACCAAGGGTATAAAAATATCATAAAGTTGGGGCATTACCCTCTATAATAAAATAAGGTTTCAATATTTGATTAATGGAAAATAATAACCTACATGAAATAGTATACAAATAAAAATAAAAACCATACAAAAATACATATTTAGTAAGAAATATATAGATAAAATATATAATAATAAATACCCAAAGGAAAATATAAAGCATTGAAATGGCAATAGTCTATAATTCTGAGCTAGTAATGTCTAGAGCAGTCGACATAATTCTCTCAGAAACTGTAAAATAGTTTATGTACATTGGTTGATCATATAGTTATACTTAGAAGGAAAATAAATTTCTCTTAAGAACATGTGAAAGAAGTATACTAATTCACGCGTTAGGAAATAGTTTAACCATACAACACCTAGATAGGCAAACTGACCAAGAACATCCCCACCATGGAATAGTCACAAAATAATAAAATCAATTTATAAATCCATAATATGAATTAGATCAAAAAAGGGTACCCTGCAATACTTTCTCGGTGAATTGCCACTCTCACACCCCCAACATCGTATGTCCTGGAGCTCTTATATCTTCCATATACAATACCACCACCCCACGATACAGTCACATTACATAACACACATAGATACCTACGAAACCACCCAACAACTTGGACATATCTCATCATTCCCATCGAAACATGGGCCGATTCACCAAAGAAAAGTCACATCTCAACATGCCCGTAGACACCTGGGATACCACCCCACAACACAGTCACATCTGATCTTTCCCAAAGGAAAATGGGTTATATGCTAGGTCCCTAATTCATATCTGACTATCACAGTATGTTCATATTAACTTTACTAGAAGTTTAATTTGTAAAGAGAGGGTATCCATCCATCCATCCTCGTCACCAAGATGTTTGGAAAAACACCCCTCATGTGAGTATATGGGTTTCATCACATATTTCTCAATGAGGATGGGTGAATAAAGAAATCACATGGAATATACAAGTATATATATCCACACACAATCCAAACCATTGGGTTTATAATAAATAAATAATCAACTCGTAACATCTACTCCTTCACTACCACATCTAAATGCAGAACACTACATAAAAACACTTGTCCCAAACCATGTACTTCTATATATACCCATTTTTTATTAATTCATTTAACATTTACATCCCATTAACCAAACCATCCAATTCAATCTAAAACATTATTATCCAATTCTAACTGATTCCAATGATAACCATGAAACTAAAAAAATGAAACCATAACACATCAAAAACAAACAACACATCAACCTTACCAAGACAACCATTGTAACATCACCACCATCTCAAAACCACAACACATACCACCTTCCATATCCTCACTAGTTGAAAAATCATCCAAGAAAACATCACATTGTCACCCCATAGCATGACCTCACGGACATATCTCTTTACTACCCCCATAACATATCGAGATAAAACATTGCATCATCACCCCCACAAGAAGGCCTCCCAAAATCATTAGACCCAAATTCCTTAAGAACACATCCTCAGCCAACAGCATGGATGCACATCAAAACAAATAAATATTTTTTAAATATTTGTCTAGGGGATTCTTATCAATTACACTTCTTTATTTTTGGGTCATTATCACACAAGACATAAATTTCAAGGAAATAATTTTATTGGACAAATATATGTGGTTATCCTATTTATATTTGTTTCAGTTGATTCTATGCAGTCATAAAAATAAGGTATAATAGCAGACATTAATCATCACAAACAATATGGAATCCCACCATTTTATTAATTTACTTTTAATTACATAGTACAATCTGATGATATTTTAAAGTTTAGTTTCTTGAAAATAAGGTACATAATACATGAAAACTTAAAAAAATATTCAATTTAAATTGAAGAAACCTTCATGGTTTCACCCTAAGTTACATTATTTGCATCAGATATCCTGGTTAAATACATCAAAGGAAAGGGCTGAGCATAAATCCCAACAAGGGAATATACAAGAGATACATATAACATGTGATCACAGGACATATCAAAATGAAAATGAGGCATAATAATATGGTGTGAAAATGTGTTATATCATAATAATAATAAAGTTCATCATAACCTGGAAATGAGAAAACTACATTTAAATGAGGTAGTCATAATCATATCTCCATGGTTTATCCCCAAGGTTTCATAAATGAAAATTGCCAAGGTTATTCATAAAGGTATCGTAAAACTTATCTTATCTAATGAATTGAAGAACTTATTGGGATCACCCTTCATATATCCTAATTTCATGTGATCCACATGGATCATAATAAATTATATCATTAATAACCTTTGGAGAAATAAATAACGAGTTTCTTACCAAAATCCTAGCATATTAAAGAGCATAATGACTTGATCCTTAAGTCATTTTTAGCCCACGAAAAGGGAATATGGGTTTATTAAGTGTTTAACCACACATAAAATATAAAAAATCATCTAGTTGAATACCACAATAATAGAAAGAGGTTGGGTTTTTCACAAAATGAAAAAAATATGATTTCTTAAGTAGAGATAGAAATTTGAGAAAAACATTATGCAATATGATGGGTATAAAATGTAGTTTTAGAAAGGGGTAAATTTAAAGGGGGGAAAGGGTCTAACATTAATAATAAATAATTTGGAAGTAATGGTATGATCAAAAGTGTAGTAATAGTGAGTAACCATAACATTGAAAAGACATATACAAAAAAGAGGTTCTTGAATTGAAGAGAAAGGAAGGATAATTCCCTAACCTGGAAGAGTTACTCATAGATTTTGAGGAATGGGAAATTTGGGGATTGATGACACCTTGGTGTCACTCCGTGGGAGGTAAAACCACCAGATCATCATGAAGGATGGATTTTTAGTGAATGTAAATGGAGAAACTTGTAGGTATTTATAGAAAAATTGAAGGAATTGTTTAATAATTTCCAAATATAGGTCTTGGAAACTATGTTGTAGAAAAATAAAAACCATTGGGATAACCATGGTTTTTTATCATGGTTTTGGACAATTGGGTCTCATTTTATGTTATTTTAACCCACCATAACCCAGAATAATATTTTATTACATATTTTGTTGTGGAAAAGTAATGCATTTAATGTCAAAGTTTCTATTTCAGATGTTGAAAAGCCAGTTATGGGTTTTATAAAACGATTAAAATATAGTAAAATACATAATATTAATAAAATAAAAAATTGTAAGTCATTTACTATGTTTCTTAAATTATTTCATAATTATAACATAAATATTATTATATTTTTTTTCTAACCTAATTTGGACATGATAATTTCAAATTTTAATTTTATTCTCAAATGAAAATATAATAAATATAAGAATTTGATCTTTTAAAAATAAAAAATTTTATTTATTTAAAAATATCATCCTTTGAGGAATAATAAAATTTCTAACACATATAAAAAAATCATAGGCCAATATAAGATTATTTAATCATTTATATATTGATAAGTGATTTTTAAAATATTATTTGATTAAAACAAATATTTTCAAGAACACTTGAGCTTATTACGAAAGATTATATAGTTTCTTTAAAAATACAATAACGATTTATTTTCATCCAAAAATCAAATTACCAAATTCATCTCGATAAAACATCTAATTTGTTAAAATACAATTATTAATACGAATTTATAGAATAAAAATTTTATTTATATGGAGTAATTTACATGTTATATTACTAAGGTCTAGAAACATAACCATTTACTACACCCACATACTTCCTAAGGGTAAGGTGTACAATGGTGTAGGTTTGGTGGGATGTCTCGGCTAACATCCCACAAGTGATAATATCCACAAATTTGAACATCACATGTCAGAAATTTCATTCAAGCTTCAGTTGTTGAAGCATAACTTTTTCTTCATCATGGGTGAACCCTAATTGTGATACCTCCATCCCATGTTCTAATAAATGGGCTTCAAACAGCACAACTCTATAAGTAGAGGCCATTGATTCCCCTTTTTATATAATTTTCCACCTAAACATATAGGTAAATATGGGATCAGAGTTATAATCAATAAATTGTGGTTTTCCAAAAATCTCAACACTTCTTGAATATATAGATGATTAATTAACTAAAGGGATAAATCCTATATTATAGTAATAAATTAGGCAGAATTCGTTATTATATCAATGATTTACAATATAGTATTGTTCTTTGTGGTTGTATATGGAAGGCTTATCAAATTGTCTATAGTGAGTCTATCCCAATTTCAAGCAGGTATGGGTGGTGGTTACAATATTATATGGGATATTTTTCCCTATATGTTCACTTGCTAACATACCAAATATCTTATAATATAATCATTAATATCTCAATAGATATTATCCCTACAATAATTACTATTCAAATATCTATACATTTCAATGCATCATATATATATATATATATATAATGTAGAGTTGTGAGTATCATATATCAACCCTTTATTTGACACTAGAATATATGGAATAAATAGACTTTTATAGAACCTCATCACTCCATCTTGATCAAGATAGAAATTAGCAAACATTCGATTGTTCATAAAATTTACTTGCCTTGTAATATAAGATCTTCACTTTGTTATTTCTTGATCTTATCTAATAATGATTGCTAGGAAATAAGTTTTGATATCACTAAGGATTTATCTTACCTTATAACTTCCATATCCATATTTTACAAGTCCTCTATCATTGGGTTTTCTTAAATCCTTATCAATTTAAGTAATCCAATTTCCTTCCCACTTAATGAATCAATGAGTTTTTCTATTTCATGAGATAAATTGAAAACAAAAATTATAGCCCATAAGAAGCTTTGACCATATCTTTTGTCTCATGTTTATCTTATTTTTTATAAATATATAAATCTTACTTTTTTCCTATGTATATATCAAACTTTTTCACATTGAGATAATGCTAAAAACAATTTAATATAAAAATAATTATAGATTACTCAAAATAATGGTTTGGATAATTCAAATCATGGGACTTAAAATATCTAGATTCATAGATAATAACCTTTTAATCATTTATGCATGAAGTTATAATCCCTTCCTATGATGCTTCACTATAGATAACAAACCCTACTCAGTCATAGGGTAATGTTAGAAAAGGTTTACAAACCATCCTATTTTTTTGTTCTAGGAATCTTTATCCACACTCATTTTTCAAGAAAAAAATAATTCCATTTTGAGTTAAATTGGTTATAATATTGGAGAAACATGATTTTTTTTCAGAAACCTTCAATAATATTTTTCTAAACCATGGAGAAAACAAATATCAGTCATTGTTTTAGATTGATGCCACTTCACTAGGCCCTTTGTCTCAAATAAGTCAATTGAGTTTCCTTTACTCGTTATAATATATGATAATAATTCAATATATGTTAACCAAAACACACATTTAAAAAATTTATCAAAAAAACCGCTTTTCCCATTATTTTTAATATGACACTTATATGATCCTTTCATTCCTCATGAATTTTGTAATATATCATAATATCATCAATGAAGACAATGAAAAATTTAACTAGGAAGTACATTAATGGTTTATACATAAAAGAAATAAATAATACAAGAAAATTATACAAGGAAAATGGAATAAAGACAAGCTCATAACATCCATATTTTTTTGGGAGCAGTCTTTTCGATATCATGTTTCTTCACTCTTAACTGATGATACCCTGATCAACATTCAATCATGGAATAAAATTGAGCCCCATGAATCCTATTGAATAAATCTTCAAAATATGGAAGTGGGTATTTTTTTCTTCATTATTATCTGATAAAGTAATCAATAATTGAAGCATAGTCATATTTATGTATCCTTCTTATTAGAAAATAGAATATATACTCCCTAATGAGATATACTATGTTGAAAAAAATCCTTGTCCAAAAATCATAAAGTTGTTACATCAATTTATCTGACCCAAAAAAAATATATTATATGGGGACTTATATATTGGTTTTCAGATATTTATTTGTCTAATTTTTAATTCCACCTCTCTATATATAGGAGGAGGGGTTAATTAGTTTTGAAATACATCTATATATTTCTAAATTATGGGTATATTTTATTTCTTTTTTACTTTCAATTTCATAAACCTCTTTACAAATCATTCCAATAAAGATATTTGTTGGAGGTTATTCTTGACAAAATATTATTCTAGTATATTTCTCCATTAAATATAATTTTAGGTTTTCCATTAAATGAAACTAAAATTTCCTTCCACATACAATTTATCTTGGAATTATATGTTGATATCCAATCCATCCTTAGTGTTATTTAAAATTACACCATTCAATTGAGAACTATATTTACAAAAATATTTAAATCAACATTATAAAAATGATGATCTCTCTATATATTTTATCCTAGAATACACACTATAGAATTTTTAATTATTAAATCAACTTATAAAATTCTATAGTTACATTTAATGTTATTTTAAGGAATTAAAGAATTAAATGAATTCATACAATCCAAATCATAACAATGAATTTCCTAGATTTGAGTTCACAATGAGTTTAACTTCTTCAATGTAATTTGGTTCCATGACATCAACCATATTGATTGAAAAAAGAACAGAATTTAACCATCATCTTCAACTTAGGTTGATGGTGGTTTCCCTCCATTAGCTTCAAATTTTGATATTGATTACAAAATTATACATGATCTTCACACATGAATCATTTAAATATAGGTTAAACCTGAACCATATTTCCATTCTCATTTGAATTTAGATTATAAGGATTTAAATATCTAGGATAGTATTGAACCATATGGCTAGCCATTATTTACTTTTAAGACTTTCTACTTCCCTACCAAAAATTCCATGAATGTTTCTCCCCACACTTGTTTCAAAGAGGTAATTTTAGTTTCATAAATTTATATTCATGGATATATTCTTCCCAAAAGTTGGATACATCCTTAATTTATTATCATTAAGTCCCTAATACCAATGTATATTTCAAAACTCCATTTCAACTTTGTAATCACACTATACTATGTCCTCATAATATCCAAAGTATAAGATTTTTAAATCCTTACATAGATGAGGTATCAGTACAATAAATAATTTATTGATATTAACATAAAAATAAATCATAAATTTTAAATAATATTACTGAAGATTTATAAATTAAAATTCATAAATTCCCGCAAATTCATTCGCCTTGTTCATCTTCTCAAGGAATTCCCTTTCTATTTCTCTTTAGAGGTTATGAATAAAGGACTTATTAAAAACAATTGTTTGAACACTTATAACTCTATATCTTCATCTTCATCATTTTTATTTTTTCTTTTTAATAGTTTAACTCATTGATTGGATTCTTCTTCTCAGTTGTAGAATACTAAAGTAACATTCTACTGATCAAAACAATAGAGTATAGAAAATATCTTTTATATAGCGATGATCCATTGTTCTATGATCAAAGGATTATAGGGTTCACTAAAATAATTTATTAACACATGAAGGATTCATCTACTAGTTATTCCTTCCATAGGGAATAATTCCAAGAAACATTGTTTATGTTATTACTTATAACTTGAGATAACATATTTAGTTTCATAATGTAGTTTTCAGGTCTAGTTTCCCAAATATTAGGAAGGTCATTATTGAATTATCCATTTCAAATATAATTTATTCAATTACTTATATTTACCACAATTTTTCTAATATAATAAAACTTAAATGAGAACATATGTTTTACCAAAAATATTATGATAATATTAATAAAGGTGAGTTTAGTGCAAAAATTTTCTAATATCACTCTTCTCGGTTATATACTGCAATATTTTCTATGAAAAAAATAATAAAATTATTTGTATATCTTTCTTAATGGTTAATAAAATACATGTAAATCACCCAAATAATATCGCATGTGTGTTTCAAACAACGTTTGAAGTTATTCTCACTTATTTTTCACAACATGAATATGGAGTTAATACCGAAAAAAAATTTAGGGTTATTACCCCTAGGTTTATTGATGCCAAATCGTCAATCCAATTTCTTATATCCATAAAAGGATGTAATTTCTACGAAACCACATTATTTGTACATTAATATAATTCTGGGATTATTTTCTACACTTAAACTTATTCCAATTATTTTTTCTAATGTTATCTAGTGTAAATTTCATTAAATAAATAATCTTTTCTTTGATACGACCTATGACCACTGAAATGTTTCATACAAGATTTATAATATATATCCTTAAAACTATTGAATTAACATGATATATATGATTATTATATGTTTAATATTTTTTGAAATTAAATATATAATACATGGACTACATATATCCCTAAAAATCATAATCCCATTATATTAAAATACTTTTTTATTATTCCTCCCTATGTCACCTCACTAGAAATGGTTTCTATGTGACATACATTAAAGGAAAGCTTGAGAATAAATCTAGGTAAGTGGGTAAACAATGGAAAGTAAAATTAAATCATCAGTAATGATAAAACATGAAGTATTATATGATATAATAATTATATGTATATGAGGCATGACACAAAAATATGGATACAACAAAAAAATTAGGGCCTTATAAGCATATCACCAATGTTCATCACCAATGTGTCATAAAATATATTATGAATATTTCTAACTAAGTTTCCTTGAAGCATCACCACATCATGTAGTAAAGGTATCATAAAGATGTAATCTCTTGAGATTAATTCATTACCCAATGCATTATATCACTATGAGGTTTCACAATTCATATGTCTCACTTTACGTGTTCCATGCAGATTATATATTTTGAGAACATATTTCATAATTTTGACCAAAAACTAATTAATGTGGGTTTCATTCATGGATGTCCCTAAACAATGAATTATAGTTGTATATATATGAATAACCTTAAATGATAGTAGGTTATGGTATTAAAAACAGAAATTATATCAAGGAAAATTAATGAATGGTTTTGGCATCGTAGTGGGAATACAAAAAAGATTATGGAAAGGGAGTAATTAAATATAGTGATATTATTTCAATAATAGTTAATCATTTTGATTATAAAGAATTTACTATAAGCACATAAAAATATGATCCGTTTAAAATAAAAAGGCCTATTATAGAAGAATTACTTAAATGGATAATTGGAAAGAGAAATAGATCTCTTACCTTGCATTATAGCATCTTGAAGCTTGAGAGGATTTCCTTAGGATAACATAAACTCCATAAAGAGATTATTTTATCAAAAAAATAGGAGGAATTTTTTGCTTAATGGATTTTGAGTGAATAGGAAATGGATAACGGATTTGTAATTTAGAAAACACGGTGGAATTATTTATTAATTACTAAACATAGGTCGTTTACTCTAGGTTAAAAATAATAAAAACACATTGGTATTCATATGGATTTATCCTATTATATTTTACATCTATGGTTTTTTTAGTATTATAATGTTTAGGAACAAAACATCTTTAAATAATATAATTTTGGATGTTGAAGTGATGATTATTCAAAAATAATTGTCTCTAAAATCTTTAAATATACTTTTAGTATTAGAAGATTCATTACAGGTTTTGAAAATTAATTTAATTAATTTAAAAGACATTAATTTTATGATAAACCCAATTTTTTGGATGATAAATATTTTATATTACTTATTATATCATTTTAAGGTCATTATGATGTCATAATACATACTATATATTCATACCGTATTCCACTTTTTCCCAAAAAATCCATAGCCAAATACAATTATGAAAAATACATTGTTGGTTAATTTTGATGTATTGTTTTCAAAACTAAACCTCACTTTATAAATATAATTTTCTAAATTTATAAAATTTAAATTTTACGCAAAATAAATTTTATTGAAATTTATAACACATTAAAATTTATAACCCTTAATAAACTATGTATGATTAAATAAAATTATATTTATATTTGTATAAATAAATATTGTGGTTTAAAATATTTTTATGAAAATAAAAATTTATTTCAAATATCAAAAATTTTCTTAAAAATGTATTTTAATAAAAATTAAACCAATAAATTGTTTAAAAATACAGTTATGGTTTCATTGTATGAAAATATTAGTAAATAATATTTATCCCCACATCATGTTCTTTTATCATTTATATAATAGTGATTCATAATTAATTGGGATCTATCTAAACACTATTTCCTTTCTGAAATAATTTATAGGAAAATACTACCTAAATTTTAGATACAAAACCTCTTAACACACTGGAATAAGCGAAAAGGGTAAGATGTTTGATGGTACTACATTCATGGGTAGATTCAACAAACATTGATCCAGTAATGATCTCCACTTTCTTGAACTTCTCTAATAAACAATTTCATTCGAGACTCATTTTTTGAAGCTCGTCTTGGGATAGTCAAGGGAGAACCCTAAAAAATATACTTCCTCAACAAGATATGATAAATTAATTTCACAATAAATAATCCAACGAGTTTATTCCAGAGTTTTTATATTGTCCATAAATTATCTCTCATCATGACCCCTTATATTATATAATTACAATGGTTACACTATTACCAGTGGTTAAAATGCCCAATGGTTATAATTACTAATCATCAAAATACCAAATTGTTGTATTAAGCTTGAACATTTTATCCAAAAACCAAAATGTCTAAATATCATAATGGTTATATTTATTTCCTATAAATTCATTTGATTAATTCCCATAAATAATATTTAGCATTTTTATCCCCTTTAAATATGTCAATATCTTGTCTTGTACTATTCATCGATTTTATTTTCCTCAGAATAAAAGTGATATTTATTAGAGAATATGAGTCATGAGATATATTCATTTTTCTTTAAGTATTTATTTATTTTATATTGTCCATTATTAGTTATAGTGGTCTTAATAAAATAAAACATGTCATTAGTAATGCTTTAATTTATAATAAAACATGTTAATTACACAATAGAATTTTATTGGGTGTTTAGTTCATTATTTTAGTGAATTAAATGTGTCATTTCTTGATAAAAATAAAAACATTTCTTGCTAATTCTCTATCTTCCCTAGTTAATCGATGTAATACTTTTTTCTTTGGAAAAACATATGTAACACTGCTTTGTGACCATTTTGTTCCTATTACAACTATTTTTCATATCTATCCTCTACTTTATTGATATTTATCTTTTTCCCACTCTAAATTTTGGATATATGGTGTGTTTATTTATATTTAGACTATCTTATAAAAAGTTATTTATTATCTATAAAATCATATAATGATACAACTCATGACTTTTGATGAATAATTTTTAATTAATAACCTCAACAATATGCTCTTTATCCAAATATATCTCTATGAATTAGAACAATATTTCTTTATATAATATGATTTATATGATATCTCTTCTATCAACTTCATAAGGTACACAACTTAGTTTTTATGTTGCTGACACAATTAATAACCTCAAATGTAGAATGGGATATTTCCCTGAATCATCATCAATCTCACCATATCAAAAAAAATTGGGTACTCCTATATATTACACCAGTGCACTAAGGTTTATAAATTGGGGGAATCATGTATATTATCATATAAAAGTTTATAAATTTTTAATTCTTTTTAAAGATATTCTATACATAACTATTATTATAGTTTTCTTATCATTTTACCAATTTAATTACCAAGTTCATATTTTTAATCTATAAATATCTCAACAAAATCTAATTTATGATGCATATAGTCATCATATCTATATATCTAATTTATTTTGTAAAATTAATAAATTATGGGAATAATCTTCTATAATATGTTAAAAATGGTCCCCATAAATCTAGTGAAAAAATTATTATAACTTTTTTTATTTTTTAAGTATTATTCTAAATGATTTTTAGTATTTTTTCATGTAAAAAGATTAAAAATAACCAAGGCTTTTAAAGAATAAGTATCTAAATTATCCACTTTGTTTAACTTTATCAAATGATTTTAGTTTTCATAAAAATTCATTTGTGCCACTACTAGGTATAATAATGGGTCATGTGTATTAAATTCATTATTTATTACTAGCATTAGATTTTATAATTCAACTTTATACATATATATATATATATCATTGTTTAAAATTTTCATGTCAAAATATATATTTTCTTTCTATTTATTAAAATGAAAAAAAATGTTTGCTTATAATTTACACTCAAATAATTATATATTTATAATAAACAAATAATAATTTTTTACAAATATGATAATTACTCCAATAGAAAATATAAAATAGTAATCTTCTATAAATAATACTAAAAAATATAATTATACTAATAGATTCAAGATCTACCATTCTTCTTATAAACTTTCATAATTTATATTGATCCATTATATTGACAGAAATGAGTGAAATAAATTATATATAACACAAAAAATAGAAATTAAAATACTTAATTTATTTTTGAATATAAATAAAACTCTCATTTAATTCATCATTTCACTATAGTTCCTCTAGATTCCTTTCTTTCCACGTGAAAAAATCACCATACTCATTATTTCTTTCATTAAATAACTTTGGAATATTAAAATATTGTTTCTTATGTCTCATTCACATGGAAACAATCTTTGGTTTCTAAGAATTTCCGTTTTTCTTATTCAAGATAAGAGTTAATGATTCTTATTTATTCATATTCTTATCTTATTAGAAAACCATAAAAATATCTAGGAGAATTTTATCTATAAGATTATTTTTATTGTTATATATATAAATAATACATACTATGTGATAAGTTTCAAAGAATAGGTTTAGTAGATAAATATTTATTCAGATTTAAATTCAGATCAGTTGAAAAATATATATAACCAACAATTATTTTAGTATATGAGGACAATCATAGATTCCCTCTTCCAACATACATGTGAATATAGTATTGAAGATATCATTTCATTATTTCCTCAACAATTTCTTATAAATCCCCCAATGAGAAGGCAACATGGTGTGTGAATATTTATATTTATTCACCTTTTATTTCTCAATTACCATCAATGATAGAATAATGCACTAAATATATAATACATCTTCCATATGTTTCTTATAAGCACCATTTTTTCAATCACCTGATTTATGTTGTAGGATAATAAGAAATGCGGACTCTAACTAATAATATTATTATTCCTTGTAGTAATATGATGTATGTGCATGTTTATCAATCTTGGAAGGTTTTATTATTAAGGGAATTATATTTTTTTGAAATTGGATCATAGTGATAGGGTATTTTTAGCTTTTCATTATTTTATCAATGATAAATAAAATGGAATATTTAAAATAATATCTATATTAATAATTTAGAAAATATTGGTTAATAAATTTTTTATGTATCCCAATATTTCTCAAATTATAATATCCCTTACCATTATAATTTTAATATATATATTCTATGTTATTATTATTTTAATGATCTATATTACCCTTCCTATAATAAAGAACATTTCCATGATACTACTCAAAGTTATTAATGTATGATTCAATCTTTTTAATTGAATGTACTCATATCTTATAGATTCGATGAGTAGACACACCAATAATTAAATCATTTACAATGATTGACTTCATTTATGCCAATAAATTGAATCAAGATGGCTATAGACTTTACCCTAGATTATAATTTGGTTATGTTAATCCATCACTATAATTCTAAATCTTTGATGGGGAGAGGTGTGAATAGAAATGAAATAATGAGCACCTAGAACTATATTATTATTCTAATTATAGTAATAGAAGGTGTTTAATTTCTTAATATATTAATCTGATAGGTTTTTATAAATATTTTTTTTATGAAATCTAGTTTTATCATAGATCACGATAACTATTCTACGTAACCTTTTACATGAATAATTAACGAGGCATAATAAAAAACTTCTTATGAGTATTACAGCATATATTTTTAATCATGATTTTCAAATATTAGAAACTGTATTATCACACTTTCATTGATTATTTAAGAATATAAATATAAATATATGTGACTAATTTAAGTTCTTTAAATTATTGGTTTGTTAATTGAGCATTAGTAAACTAATCTTAACCCTAGGGTAAGTGACTCCTTGATCATAAATTGGCTCAATTTAAAACATCCTTTGTTCTCTTGTATTTCCTAGTTCTTTGGATTTCACATTAATTTTTCAGTTGAACTGACTCATCTGGTAATCTCTATCCATAAAATTGTATACACACATGTATGTAATGTGTTCTCACATACTAATAATTTCAATTAATATCTAAATATGGGTGGAATACACTTATATAATTTAAAGGAGGAATGATGAAAAATCATCAATATTTATATAATATTTATTATAATAAATTTAAAACAAAAAATAATTAAATAAGAATAAATAAATAAATCCAATTATACATAGGTTGGTCTAAAAAATAATCATTCATAAAGTAATAATTATTTTTAATTATTTTAATTGATAAAAAAACATATTGATGTGCATTAAATAATTTTTTATTAGTAAATTAATTTAGATTATTTCTCTAGTTTCAATTATATTTTTATATATATACATATAAATATAAATATATTTACATACACTTATAGACACACACACATGAACACATATTAATACTACTACTACTACTAATACTAACATATATTCTTTATTAAATTAATGAATAAGGGAGTACAATATTATTATGGGAAAAAAAGTATCGGCTGAGGGAATCAGCCCATACAAAGTGTTTTAAAGAATTGGGAAGTGAACATACATATGAGTAAGTTGTGATCTCCTCAATACATCACCTATAAATTAACAAGGAATCCATAAGTTGTCTACCTTGTCTCTTAGTGTGAAAAAAAGAAGTGGGGGTGATTTTGAGGCACTAATGAACAATAAGGTAGTCGTACATCGAGATTTTCTTGGATATTTAAGTTACTGGAAGATAAATTTTGAGTTTATATAAACACTATTAGAAATCAATTCCAATGAGAAAATAATAGAACCAAGAAGTGCCACTTTATCCTTGAATAAGAAAGAATATCCCTAGCCCATAAGACCATTAGGACCATATAGTACAACATCATTGTATTTTTGAATAGTCCCTCCACCATACATGATGTCATTCAAGATTTAGTCATTAAAGTTTTGTTTATTTTTACATGGATGCCGGGACAATTTGATCTATCTTCCAAATTAGATCTCCCAGGGGATTAGTTTAATCTGCATAAATCAATATAAAATCCATTTGATGAAGGTTTATTATCATTTTATTTGAGTGATAATGTTATCACCATATTATTATGGGTTATTTTCATCAGAATACGGTAATGTTGCATAAAAATGGGTAGAATGACACAATCATTTTAAACATTGAAGATATTAAATTTTGTGGAATATAAGAAATTTATCTTAAGGTATCCCATCATGCAGTTAATGTTCAGAAAAGAAAACTTAGAGAAGATTTAATTTTCAAATGTGTAAAGGTATAGGAAAATTTAAAAAAAAATATAGGGAAGTAAAACAAAAATCCCAAGGTGGTGAGAAATTCCAAGAGAAAATTCTTGGTTATCTCCAAATTATAGATTTTATAGTATCTGAATACAAATACCAAGTACACCAAATATATTTGGATGGATTAATTATTGATAAGATAATATATTTCAATGTCTTGTATGAAGAAACTCATTTTTATTAGGAATCCCTACTTCCAAATGGTTTATTGGCATGGAATCTTAGCTTAATTAGTGAACATATATTTATGATATATTTCCAATAATACCCCTACATTGAGATGACAACCTCCCATTCCACTAAATTTCATAGACCATAAAGTACTATAATTACGAGTTTAGGGGGTTGAAAGGATATAATAAGGTCACGTTAGAGATCCAAGAAGCCTAAAAATAAAAGAGTGTCCTCATCTAACAAGTCTTTAAATGATAGAAATATTCCTTCCCCTACTATCCATTTTATATTTTAAAGGATTCATGACATTGATTACAAAAAAAAATAAAAATTTAAGTTGAACATTAAGAGTGTTCTATATGGATTAGGTCAAAAGGGTGATAATGCATATCACATATGAAACACAACCATAGTTTTTTTCAATCTATGATCTCTTATGTGGGGTTTCCATGTAGTGCCTCCATTATATAGCTATAATTAAAAATATTGATTCCACCATTCTTTACAAGGCCTGAGAGCCTCTTCAAACTCACCCAATAGTAATTATTATTGAGAAGTTTTCCCAAGAAACCCTATATATGGACAAACCATCATTCGGTATAAATATTAATATTCGAAATATTATATTCGATCTGGGATATGGGATTTAGTCTAAACTATTGATTATAACCCCATGTATCAAATGTTATATTATTATGTTTATAAAATTTTGAAATATCCCTCCCTCGTACTTTCTCTTTACTTCTTGTATACATATTTTAAATTTTCCTATTTTTTATCATCATCATTTCAATCATTCATCACCGCATTTCATCAATGATATACAACTACTATGAAGGATCCTCAATTTCATGTTTTGAAATTACTTATGGGTTTATTCAATTTTCAATCAATTTTTATCATATGATCGACATGATTTTTATCTATTTGAAGAGGTTAGTAATAATGTGGTAAGTCATATTTTCCAAGGAGCATATTGAATATCTTTGTTTTATCAATTTTTAAATTTTTTAAAATAACTAATTGTCCTAGATATTAGATATCTAGATACATCAAAATTTAAATAGACTATATGGTCAAATTTGTAAATTAGGATTCCAATCATGATTGTTATCAATCCTAATTATTTATATAGAATTACCTCCAAAATGATTAAAAAAATGATTAAATGATGGATTAGGATTCTCTAGTTTAGGTAAAAATTCAGAAGTAGTGTTATGATCACCTATGAATGGAAATACTACCAAAGGAATAATATGAGGAGACTCTTATGATTCAAAGATCATAAATTGGGAGCTGAATATATTTCTTATGTTTTTAAAATAACATCACAATTAGAATTTTATAGAGAATATATAATCTACATAGATATTATAGGAAATACATTTTGAACATTATATTCCTAAAATATTATTCTACATGAATAATATCAAAAAAATGACCCACCAAAATAATATGAATTACTCTATTTATTTCTTATTAAGAAACAAAATAAAAATATAATAAAGAGGAACCATGAGTCCTAAGCAACTGGTTCAAATCCATTCCAAAAGTGAAATTGAATACAAATAATCATAGTAATGAGAATTCATTGATTTGGTTTAGGTAAAGGAAAATCATTTTATTAAGGTAGTTATACACCTAATGATAATAAGAAGAAATTATAATAGAATTTGTCAAGTAATGAACAACCCTAGCTAAAGGAAATAAATAATGATGAAATTGAATATATTTTATTGAATATGAAGGGGGGGTCACATACCTATCATATGCTAATTAAATGTGTTGATATTTACCAACAATCAATCAAAAGGAATGGGAAGAGGGTTAAAGATAGATTTTAAAACCAACCCTTAAAATATGTTATTGATATTATGAATTCTAAGATCTCTAATTATTTTCTAAACCCTAAGGGAATTTTTTATATGTATAATTTATAAATTATCATTATGAAGATACACTTTCTATTTTTTCACAAAGATAACAAATTTTAATTCATTTTCATTTATTTTAATTCTTATATATATATGTATAATTATTTTTAATTGGAATTAACGTTATAAATTGATATTTTGTGATTAATACCAAAAATAAATATATTTTTCTCATTTAAATTTCTATGAAATTCATAAGTATTAAATTTAATATATATTTTATCAACCATAAAATGTTAATTTACCACAAAATAAAATTAAATAGTTATATGAAATTAATTGAATGCTCTAAAAGAGAAAGAATATGTCTACCGTGTTTGACACATATTTTATTAAATAATGACTTGTTTTATTTTATATAATAAATATATTTGTTAAGTTTTAATGATATACAAAAAAATAGATATCACATAAAGACTATGGGTGAAGGGGTTTTTGAGTACCTTTATATACAAAGAATTAATAATGAGCACAAGTTGATTTGAGATAATAGTTCAATATTTCACTCTAGATTTGTAATGATCCATATTATAATAAATTAAATTACATTATGAATGAATATATTTCTTATTATTGAATTTAGTTATGGTGTCACACCACAGTTTATTGGAATCCAGTACGACACCTCTCTGGACTTTTTATCTTCATTTTATTGTTCGTTCATAAGTTGGAAATTGGAGTTGGAGGCATTTGGGGTCCTAAAAGTTTTATTTCAATCATCTTGGATAAAAGCAATCAGAAATATGGTTGTGGTGGAGGTATTATTTTACTCTTGTCCCTCCTATGTAAAATAGTTAGGCTAAAATAGAGTGGAATGGGTGTGGCCAATGGTGGAACTTATTAGTAGTTTCTCTAGGGCATAGTGGAAGGATTTTTCAATTTTTTGAAATATCTGTTGGTGCCTGGTCTTATGGGGACACTTACTCTATAATGTGTGAAATTAATAGAGGGGTTTAAAGCATTAATTTACTTTTTATCCATTAGTAAAATTATTTTTATATCCCTTTTTTATTGGATTTCAGATTTACAGTGTTCTATTAAGGAGTTGTGGATGATATTATCTCTTATAGTGTATGATTGATATGAGTCCCTTGATTATCTAGCTTCATCTTATATATCGAGGTTCTTTAGGACTAGATATATTACTCTCCTAGAATTTTATTTTTAGGAAACAAGGTTTTAATTATATTTATGTCAGGTTTCTCTATAAAATTGTTTTATCCTTTGATTTTCCTTCTTTTCATGTGAAATTATTTAAATTTGATTTATGAAATTCATTGATTTGAAATGTATGTGGGTTGTTTTATGAAATTATATCTTCGGTGGAATGTGAAATGGGTTTTAAAGGGATTTTATTTAAAAACTATTTATTTATACATATGTTATATAAAATTCCAATTAAATGTTTTTTACTCTAAAGTGGATTTTCAAAACATGGGACCAGTGATTCTATAATTGTGAGAATAATTTGTAAATTGGCGAGCATGTTTATAATTTTTTTTGTGAACATTGATCATGGGATCATTTGGGATCCTAAGGTAAGGACATATGTAGACCATAGTGAGTTTGTCACAATTAGACATTATAATTCTGATATCGATATACTATAGAAGGACTTGATATCATAGGATTCACATTTATGATTGGATGTGTGTTCCTTGAATCTATGTGCCATGTTTTACCATAGGATAGAGGCCAATTGTATTGTGTGGTATTAGATTCATTTATATATCATGTTCTATATACTCTCCCAGTTATATTTGAAGATATTATTTCACTGATTCATTCCCTCTATATTATAAATCCTGTTTATACTCATATTCTTTTGGTTTTGAATATGAAATGTTTTATAAGAAAACTGGAGGATTATTTGTTTAAATTTTGTTCAAGGAATATGTCTTATAAATTTAATTTTTTAAATCTATAATTAATCGATGTATATGGATACACAATGTATATATTTATTTTGGTATCCCACTAAGACTTAGTGATAAATCCAAAGGGTGTCATATTGCTCATAGGATTCCCTCAGTGGTCGATTTCCATCATCGAGGGTTCGAATCATGGTGATGGATGTTCACATACTTATTTAATTTTATATGTGGTCTTCAATTTATTCTATTATTTTAGGTTAATCCATTTTGGTTGGGTATGTATATCTCATACTTATAAACACTTTTATATCTAACTCTAAGTTACCATGAGTGGTAAAGAGTTTTCCTCAAGATTCAAGTTTGGTTTTGGTTTATTTAAATAAACCATTTTTTGGATTATTTAGGTGGAAAAAATCTTGTATTCATTTTCATTCTTGATTTTTTTAACACCTTGGTTTCTTAACATTTAAAGGGTTTTAATGTAGATTCTAGATGAATTATCAAATATAGTGTATATTTTAATGTTTTATAGATAATGTACCCTATAATATCAATTTTGAATCCAATATGGGAATATATAAAACATGCCCCATGGGTGAACCATCTAGTAGAATCCTTGGTGGTAGAAGAAGTTATCTATGCAATCTTGACTCTGGATCAGATAAGTATTGGAAATCATGTATGAATGGTGGATCATGGTTCAGAATTAATCAATTGGAATCACATATCTTCTTTGGTAATAAGAGAACAAAAGAATCTAAAGTGTGTATTGAGAGGATATATTTTTTTTAAATACCCCAATATACTCAAAGGTGGGTTTCTCCACTTATAATTTTGTAGGACCATGATGGAAATGGTGAAACTCTATCATGAAAGATATGTTGCATGAGTACTTTATCAGGGTCTTTTTCAAGAATTTATTCAATAATTAGTTTTATCTGGAAACGCATATAGTGGTTCAAACTAAGTAATTTTTTACCTTTGATAGAGGGTAGGGTTCAGTTATAGATTATGCTACATATTTCAATAGGTTTTTTCACATATCACCTAATCTTGTTTAAAATAACTATATTAAATCATAGACATTTTAGATAGGTCTGAGGGATGATATCTATTCAATGTTTATCTACCTATTTATATCAAATTTTATTAAGTTTGTTTATAAAATATTTATGGTTTAGGTAGAAATATATTGGAATATTGGTTTAGGTGGAGCTTCGGTTTTAGTGGGAGGTAACCAGAGTTTGTCATCTGGCCAAAAAAGGACGCATAGTAAGGGTGGAAATTTTATATTATGTAACATTTTAGGGGATTCCCTAGGAAATCACCATGTGGTTATCTATTATTATATGATGGTTTTCCATACTAATACTAATTGTTTGGTGGAACATAGAACGTTCCATCATTGTGGACAATCTAGTCATATTTAGTATTTTTATAAGAGAGTATGCCATGTAAGTAGAGCTAGGTACACTCTTCACAAAGGCTCTCAGGATCATTATGACATTTTTAATGGTGGATAATCTCATTCTCAGGCATAGGTGGCCACATTTTCAGAAAATAAAAGATAGGAAATTTTGATTCCAAGTATTTTAATACAGTGGTGTATGATCTATAGGAATTTGAACAAAGTTTGGATGTTGTGAATGGTATAGTGTTTATTTAATCCTTTATAGTATGTGATTTGTTTAATGCAGATGGATCTCTTAATTTTATACTAAATTTATTTATTTATGTGTTAGGGTTACACTAAAATCATATTACATTCATGATGGTCCTTTCCACACTCTTTGGAAGGATGAAGGAATAAGGTTTTTAACATTTTGAGTTCCATATAATGATTGTTTCCCATTTGGTCAGGTGGGATTTTATAGTTCTTGATATTGATATATTCAACCTCATATTTGGCCTGTAATATATGGTTAGATTTCAATCCCAAATGGGTTATTATTGTTTTTAGGTTTATTTTGTACCTTCTGATGTATTAAATAAATTCTTTTATCGTGAGTGGGATCCTTCGTCTGGAAGATTAGGGTCTAGTGTTTTCAAGGAAGGAAGGTTGTTATACCAATTGTATGAGTTTTTTTGTAGCACAGTAAACCAATATTCTAGTATTAAACTCTTGTAGTGTTTATGGATTTTAATATTTGTATATTTCATTAATTATTGTACTCTTTTGGGTTATTTTTTTATGATTTTTTATTTAATATAATTCAGTGGACGAACAAAGGTATCATCTAGATTTTTGCCTCATAATTATAAAGGAATATCATATGTATGGAAATATCCATTACTATGAATTTTTTATTCATGTGAAAAATATTTTGGTCCATGTAATATTTTATTGTTTCATCATAGTGAATTCAGAAAAGATTTAAGTGCTCGTGTATTGAGAACAACCTAGAAATTTGTTTGAGATTCTAACCTTCCTAGGATTAGTTGGAAATTATAAGCGTTTTGTTCAAGACTTATCCAAAATTTCATCTATGAGTTCTTAATTGACCTATTAGTGTGTCAAGTGTGAGTGGAATTAAAGGTCTCAAATATCACTCGAGAAAAAAGGTGTGATTAATATCAGATCCCATTCTTATCCTTTTAGAATTAGGTTCTAGCTATGATTTCTTCTATGATGTATCACGTGTGAGATTAGGATTTTTTTTGATACATGGGAAAAAGATGGTTGGATATAGCTCTCATCAACTACATCCTCATGAGAATAATTATTCTACCCATGACCAGGAGTTCGATAAAATTATGTATGTTATCAATACAAGGCACCATTATCTCTTCATTGATTGGTTCACTGTGTATCCATATCATAAGACACTGAAGTATATTTTTATACAAAGATACCTAAACTTATAAAAATGATATTGAGATCAGTTTGTTCAATATTTTTATTTCAATATTACATATACACCATAGTATGGTAATTTGGTTTCAAATGCACTAAGAAGGTTGCTATCAATGTAATACTTGAAGGAATCATTAGAGGGGTGGTATTTGATGAGTTTATTCACTAAGATAATCATGGATGTGGAGGGGGTGATAGGTTATTGTTTTAATATTTTTTAAAATATAATTCATTACTTTATGATTTTATATGGATTGTAAAAGAAACAATCATTAATTTTTAGTGTTTAAGAAAAATTCTAAATGGTGTGGAGCCCTCAGATGACTCGTCTCAGTCTCTCAGTGGTATATTTTGTTTCGAGAGTGGGTTGGTAAATATGATATATCTGAGATAAGTTTTTTTTGTAGTGAACGTTGATATAGATTGTTCTTGCATCCTGATACCAACAATATGTACCATTATTTGAGACATCGGTACTGGTGTTCAAGGATGAAGCAGTTGATTGAAAACATTATGTCATTGTGACTTACTTGTTAGTATATTATGGTGGAGCACTAGAGACATGTAGGTTTGTTTAATCCTCACCAATTCTAGTAAATAAGTGGGAAGATATATCTATTTAATTCATTATTAGTTTACCATAAAATACTAGTTGGAGAGATAATATTTTTTTAACATTGATTGACTTTAAAAATTAGATAATTTCCTTCCTTTCAAGGATTTGATTAGGGTGGAAGAGCTTAGAAACTTACATGTTCGATAAATCAAGAAGCTACATGTATGAACTTATATTATTTAACATGAAAGAGACCCATAGTCTACAACCCAGTTCTACAAATGGTTACATGTGGTGATGGGTACCCAAATAAAGATAAGCATAGTGTATCGGTCTCAGACGGATGGATAGACTGAGTGTACAATTTATATTTTTGAAGACATTATTTCCAAATGTGTACTTGATTTCGATGGTTTTTTTCAAAATTATCTTTCTTTGGTATAGTTTTACTTTAGTAAGTGTTTTCAGTAATTTATTAAAATGGATCCCTTTGAATCATTGTTTGGGAGTCCATGTATATCTCCCTTAAGTTGGGTAGATTTGGGAGAAAAATCATAGGTTTGACCAAGCCTTATTCAAGAGACAATGAAAAAGGATAATTTTATCTGAAAGAGGTTTCCAATAGATCAAATTTAACAGAAATCCAACACATACCATCTCTATCACCCTTTGGAGTTTTCTATAAGGGATCGAGTTTTCTTCAATATGTCACCTTGTTTAGGATATCATCTTTTAGGTAATAAATGTATGTTATCATCAATGATTATTTTCCCTTTTGAGATCATTCAATGACTTTAAAAGGTGGATTATCAATTAGACATAAAATATCAATTTAATATTGATTCATTATGGGTTTCATGATTCTAAATTGAGAAGGTATAAACTAGATCAATCCCATGTGATGGAGTGGTTGGATGTTCATCCTGATCCCAAAATCATAGTGGTTGAGTGGCCAGTTCGAATTATGGATCTCCAGGATATGGTGTTGTGCAATAAAACAATTACTTTAGTAACTGTAATATATTAGTATAGGTGGGATATCCAAGAGAAATGGAAGTGGAAATCATTAATGAGGCACATTTTCCCTAACCTTTTTACAATTCCATAATACTGAGTCCTTCAGAGGATAGAAAGATTTTATGATATGAATAATTATCACACCTTGGTTTTTTTAATTTGGTATGGATCCCCTATTATCTTTTTATTTTAATTTTTTTGGGATTTGGTTGGTTTATGGAAGTATTTGGAGGTAATTGGCGCATAAAAGGGTTTTTTGAATCATTTTGGTGAAAAATGGTTGGGACCAAGGTAGTGGTAGAGGTTTTTGTATACCCTTGGCTCTCCAATGAGAAGCATCTAATAAAAAACAACTTGTACTGGGAGTGTCTATGGGTAGATAGTTTTGGAGGTATTTTTATGAACCGTGGCCTATAAGACTTTCCATGGGTGTGGTGGATCCCATCCCAATTCCAAAGCAGCCTGGGTCTTAGGTATAGGACATGGTTGATTCCCATAGTCATGGAAGCTACATTATGGTGGGTAGTACTAGGTCATGGTGAAATCAATATATATTTTATTTTTTTAACACCAATTAGGGAATGGTTTCCAAGGATGGTTATTCTAGCCATGTGTAGCATTTATATAAGTTTTTGAAGTGATTAATGACTCGTTTTTTTTCAATTAATCCAAATTTTTCTCTCTTTGTATAATATTTCATATTTAGAGTGTTTTTATAAGTATTTTTGGGAACTCATCTCTTGTACAGTACTATATTATGGTAAATACATTGATTATTATCATTTATTTTATTATCAAATTTCATGAGGACAAGATATATTTCTTACCCATCACTAAGTTCAAATGCACCAAAGTTTTGTTTTTTATTGAGGTAGGTGTATCTATATAATGGTTTTATCCCTTGATTTAACATATATTCTTATGAAATTTCATTGGTTTGATTTATGAAATTCAATGATTATAAATGTATGGAGGTTTTTTTTGAAATGACGTATTGGGTAGATTATGAATTCGTTTTTAAATGGGGTTTTATTTAAAAACACAAATATAAAATTCATATTTTTGATGACATGCCTCAAAGTTGATTTCTACTATAAAGTGTTTTTTTAAATAATTGGAGTAGTGATTTTATGGATGAAAAAATGTTTTATAAAATTTTGAGCCTTATTTATGATTTTTTTAGTGAAAATATAGAAAATGGTGACATTTGGGATCCTTGGGTAATAAAATATACAAATCTTAGTGAGTGTTCAACCACTTGGTGTTATTATTGTGATATCTATAGATTACAAAAGTACTCAATATCATAGGATTCACATTTGTGCATGTTTTTCAGTTCCTTGGATTCCCTGGTCATTTTTCTCTATAGTTAAGATCCAAATTATGGGGTTTTCTCAAGGTTTTATTTATATATTAATTCTTTTTATAATCACATAGTTATCCTATGATATATAAATGAATCGATTCATCCCATTAATATTTTCAATCTTGTTTATACTCATATTATTTTGGTTTTTAAATTGGGTTTTTAAATAAAACCAAAAAAATTCATAATACTGATTTCAAAAGAAATGGATTATGAAATTGTATTTTTTTTTGAAATCTAGAAATAATAGAATCATGTGGATTTACATTTTTAAAATTCTCAATGGTGTTTTACTGAGCTTTAGTGCTCATACAATAAATTTTTTTGGGTGATTATAGATTTGTTTTTATTGGATACACGTAAAGCGAAGAACATAATGAATCTCACTAAATTCCCTAAGTTGTCATTTTTTTATAGATTCTTGGTAGTGTGCTGACAGATTTTCACATGGAGATGTGGTTTTAACTTTGATCATGAATTTTTTCTATTTTATTGGGTTTTGAAATTTTTTCCGAGTTTTTATTTCTCAGGATTTTTTAACTGTATCTTCTGTAATGTACTTTGATGGTTTATCCAGTTTCTAGTGTACATAAGGGATGTTTTGGTTATTCTATTGATTTTCACCTTGTCACAATCCATCTTAGTAGATGTGTCATGTTTAATTGGGTTGTATCTGTAAATATAGAAAACACCTACACTATTTTTTTATTTTGAACCATTATAAAATATATCAACAATCTGACTTTAGGGTATAAAATACTATTATGAATCATAACCATTGTAAATATGACCATTATAAATTTTTATTAAGATTAGTATATATTAATGTTTATAATAAAATTTAACTGACATTGAAGGAAGAAGTGGTGGCCTTGAGGAGTAGGATCGTACCCTATGAATCCCATTTTTTACATTTTCCATGGGAGATTGTATCACTAGGATTTTTCATTGACCTATCCTAATCCCAGATTTAGGAAACAAAAAATAAGTGAAACCTTTTATGAGATAATTTCAAGAATATGATTATCACCACTAATACTAGAACCATCAAACCACCCCATAAAAGTACTATTATTTCATACCATACTCTTAGAGTGTACTCTGGTGTAATAAGGTGTTATGTATTTAGGTCTTAGTACTATTATTTTTTGTATTCTCAATTAAATTTTCAAATAATTACCACATTAATAACATTTTCATTGTTATTTTATACACTTTATTATAGATTCAATCTGATAAAAAATATATTGTGATATAAAGAATTCAAAATATTATTTTGAGAAAATATATAATTTCAATTAAAACACTATTTTACGATAAACTTTTAAATTTGAAATAAAATTTATTTACATGAAGTAGAATTAAAAATAAATTTTTATTTATATAAAAATGTTAATATAATTTAATTATGACTCATGTAATTATTATGAGGGTTGAAGTATTTTTTGTGTATTAAAAACTAGTATTTTCCAATAAATAATGATTTTTACTTAAAATTTTAAATTCTGAAATTTAGAAAAATACTTTTTGTTAAATAAATACCATTTTTGAAATCATTATTACAAAATTAATCATTTGTGAAATTTTCATAATGCTTGAAGATAATTAATCTTTGGGGTAAAAATTAAATACAGTTTAAATTTATAATAAGAATTAACATAATAATGGTATAAATATTAAAATGGAATTCTCAACCAAAAAAAGTTTTTCTATTTAAAATAATTTATCTTTTGTTTAAATTTTTTAATTTTAAAAAACAATAATGAATCCTATAAAATCTATTTTATATTTTAAGGTTTTAAAAACAATACTTTATGAAAATGACTCACTTCTAGAACATGAAGGGAATTATTTCAAATGGTTTGGTTCATAAACTAATAAAAAATTAGAAACTTATCCCCTTTTGAATAACCCATGGGAGAAATCCAAGAAATATTTGTGGTTTTAATTATTTTATTACATACATTCTAAAACATATTTTTTAAAATTAAAAAATAATTCTCCGCTCTTTTTCTACAAATACTTACAAAATCTACCACTATTATTCATTCACAGAAAATTTAGAATAAATATTATCTCCTTCTCCTACTAAAAATTCCTCTCATGTTCTTTCAAAAATATTAATAATATCCTTGGAAACTCTTAATAAGAACCACTCAATATTTTGAACGAAACCTCTCAAGCTAGGGATTCCCTCCCTTTTCCACTTCATTCAAGTAATTCATTTGTATTTAGCCTTTTGAATGTAAAATGATTATTTTTCATTTATTGGTAAATATCCCTTTATTTGACAATTTATTTCCTAATAAAGACATATTATTTATCCTATACTATTATAACCTTTACTTTATTCATTGTTATACTGAAGTAATGGATCTCACTCTCTTACACTTATTTTCCGTTCATGCCCCATATTCGTAATTAGACTATTGATTTACAATTTTTCTTATTGTAATATTTGTTTTACACATCTCTTTAGTATCCTTATAGTTCTAAAGAAATTATATACAACATTTCACTCTCATTAAACCCTTCCATGATCTTTTATATACACCTCTAATTCCACCAGAATTATCTCATGATTTTCCACGCCAAAAATTTGTGTTATGAATATCCATCCCCATTTCCACTCAATTATATTATACTATATGTAAAAATAATTAATTTATTTTTGACTTACATGTTTTTAAATAACACTCTTAAATAATGGTATTAAATGTGATGAAATACATTTTTATGAAGAATGATCTAGGTGGCACAGAAGTGCATGTACCTGATATGATTATGATGGTTGGGCCCATAATTATATAGTTCTATAATGAATTGGGTAATTATTTATCTCATGAGATACAATGTATGGTCTATGTGAAATTATCCTAATAATAATACATTATGATATCTCAGTGTTTTTCCTTGACATATGGTTATGATGTCATGTTTTATATTATTCTTACATTCCTATGATGCCTTGATGTTATCATATTATGCCATTCTTTGACATTCATGATTATGATACTCACCTTTTTATTTCACATTGTTATTACCCTTGACTCTCATAAACTACTTTACTTCATGATATACTCTTATTATTCTCTTACTTATCCTTATAGGTCTCCCATTTCTTATACACATACCCAAGATATCTCGTGCAGTATTACAAGATAAATGGAATTTAAGGGAATGTTATATAATTTTTCACTAATGTCATTATATTCCTATTTCACGTTATTACGTTATATATATAATTTATTATAGACAATATTACACTAGATATTATGGGATTTTATTATGAATATTTTAGATAATAATTCTTGAAAAAAAGTATATAAAACACATTGGTTTTCATAGTTCATATCATAAAAAGGTATAGTTATTTTTTCAGAATTGGGATTAGAATTATTTAGTGAAAAAATTTGGGATAACACTAAACATGGGAAATAGTCCTAAATTTTATTAAAGTATATTGTGATTGTTGTTTCAAGAAAATACAACCCATCCATGTTACTGAAAAAATATGCAGATGTGGAACAGGTGTACCTAGTTGTAATAAATATCAATGGGATCATTGGTTATTCACTCAACCTATACCTGGTGGACATCAAAGAGTTGTAAGGATACAAAACTATATAGACAATCATATGAGACAAGGTTTAGTTAATCACATATTTTTTTATGAAACATTATGAAGGAAACAAAAAATTCCTATGAAATATAATGTTAGGAAATATTTCATGGATAACATAATTTGAAACATAGAAATTCATAGGATAATGAACACATATAATTTGGTGTTTTATGATCAATGTGTGTTATTTCTCTTTTATATGTTTAATAGTTTTAGTGCTCTCATCCCTATGTTTATTTTGGATGTATTAAAATATTACCACCATAATAAAATAGTGAAAGGAATTCTTATTATCTGTTAATGATATTACAATTTATTATATGATTATAGTTCTATGAAATATTTCATATCACAACATTTTAGTAGAACTATTCAAACATCACCTCAAAATATAGAAGTTAAGTTATTGGTGAAAACATAAAATGGATCATTTGTCACATCCCAAACATATAAATTATACCTTGTCAATATTTGTGGGATGAATTTCTCAATAAACCCTATGATACTTCCTTTAGAGTAACTTGATTTCATCCTTGGTATGGATTTTCTTTCCTTATATAGATCTGACATAAATTCTCCCCACAAGGAAATCACCCTCTTTATCAATTATCACCCACTGATTCTATTCATGTATAAGGAAGAGGATGAATATTATTCAGAATCATCATATCAATCATTAATATTATTGCATTATGAATCAGTATATCTAGATCAAATGATTTAGACTAATTAAAGGATCCCATGTGATGACATAATTTTTTTAAAAGAATTTGTGAATGTGTTCCCTGAATAATTTCTTGATATTCCTATTAGCTGAGATGTTGATTTATCAATTGAAATTAAACTCATAGAACTTACAATATCAATAGATCTATGTACAATGAAAAATATTGATCAAGAATATATGTAGAAGAAACTACAAGATAATGTGGATAAAGGGTTTTTAGACCACATTTCTTTACCATGGGATGAATAGGTCCTTTTTATTAAGTTGAATGATTTCACTACCACAAAATAGGGAAAGTGAAGCGCTGAAATTTATCAGCACTAAACAGAAAGCATTGATAAAGGGGTATGTCTTTATCAGCACTACTTAAAAGCGCTGATAAATCTTACCTTTATCAGTGCTAAAATAAGCACTGATAGAGGTATACGCTTTATCAACGTGTTTTTTAGCACTGATAAAAGGTAACATTCATCAGTGCTTATTTTAGCGCGGATAAACGTTTTTATTCATAATTTATATAAAATTATAATATTTATAATAAAAAGTAATGTTATTTGTATATATTAACAATTATATACCAATATTTATAAAAATATACTCTTTATTGTTATAATTATTAAAAAAATAGATATATATTTATCTAATATTCCATTTTAAATAAATATACAAGAATATAAATAAATTATTAAATAAAAATCGCTAGAACCTTTATCAGCTCTCGTTGAAAGTGCTGATAAAGGTATGTTTTATCAGCACTAAAATAAAAGTGCATATAAAACATATATTTATCAACGCTTTTTTAGCACAGATAAAAAGGAACCTTTATTAGCGCTAAAAAAGCACTAATAAAATACATATTTATCAGTGCTGATAAAACATACCTTTATCAACACTTTCAACGAGCACATATAAAGGTTCTGTCGGTATTTATTTATTAACCCAAATAGGCCCTCCTCTCTGGCACGCAGTCAGGCTTTCACAGAAGCTGAACCAGGCCCCTCTTCCGCCGCAACCTCTACTCCACCTCTTCCTCCTCGTCGTCCTCCTCCTCCTCCTCCTCTTCCTCCTCATCCTCCTCATCCTCTGCCACAGCTGTTGAGTTTTCCCCCTCTGTTGCGACTATCGTTTCCTCCACCGCCACCACTGGGTTTTACTCCTCCGTTATGACCGCCGCTGCTACATCCACCACTGCTGGTTAGTGTAGGAGTATTTTCCTTCTCTTGGGTTATTATATTCCTTTAGAGAGGCCTCCCTTTAGGTGTTGTCCTTGGGGAAGATTGGTGACCGTACCTAATGTGAGTGTTCTTGGATGAATCATATGCTATTGATAGAGCTAATTGATGAGATTCTTAGCAAGGGATATGAATTTGGGCTTGTACCTTATGTTTTACTAAAAATTTCTAATGGATCCCTTCAAACCAAAATGTAGTATGTTCCTACATTTTAGTAGTTGTTGAGTTATGTCATCATCCTTCTTTAGGTTGGATGGGAGCAGGAATATTAGATTAATTCAAAGATTCAATTAAGATATACTAGTTCTCCATCAAGACATATGTGAGAATATGAATCCAATCCTATGTTTTTATTGGGATAAGATAACTTTCCTCTTGAAGGGGTGTGGGGATATAGGCCCGGTATCATATAGAAATTGGGATATGATGTTACCTTGCTCAGTATTTATGGAATCATGAATATGGGCTTACCCCTATGTGATATTTGAGATATTTTGATTACCACTTTATACTAATGCTTCCAATATATGTTGACAAATATTTTAGACATGGGTGGGGATATAGAGTTGTTTTTATATTTACTCCAAGTGGTATTGATGATATTCTATAATTGCAATAGGATTATGAGCCTGTTTGTTTGTAGGAGTGGGGATATATACCTAGTCCATCCCCTCATCCACTTCCATAAGAAACTGGTGGAATATATTCTTGGGTGTGGAAGTATGTGTGTTCCCCCTAATTTTTTTCAAGATGTACGGGTAGGCTCATTGATTTTGAATATGGATATATCCTACTCTCTAGATACCACGTGTTGTGTTGGAAAACTTATTACGGGGAAGTGGGGATATGAACCTTCTCTCTATGATCAATAGATCTTAATTCCTAGAGAGACCTCATAGATTCTTGAATCTAAGAGATTAGGGAAGGGTTCTGCATTTTAGTGCCCTCAACAGGCTTCTAAGGGTTACTGGTCACATGATGTTGGCGATAGTGGCGATTGTTAGGAGCCGTACTGGGTGACTCCTGAACTGAGTTGAGGTCATGGATGACTTATTGATCCACCTTCCTAAGATACGGAATATAATTGTTATCATTATATAGGGATATCATTTTGAATTAATTAATTGTGGTGGTAAGTGCAACTTGCTTTATTATAGTTTCCCTATAATGGGGTGGGTTGTGAGGCTTAAACATGTGAAGACAATCATATGAAACTTCAAGAGTAGGAACGGTACTGTATTAGTGGTACCCCCTTACCATCATGTCATCCACCATGTTTTGAGGTCTCCGAATAAGTGATGTTTTCCTTTGGATCACGAGGGTCATAGATTTGGCAGAAATTGAATTGTGGTAACATCAAGGGGATGAAGAGACCATCACTATTGATTGAATGGAGCTCATGAGGAAGATGGATTTAGGAGAATGGGTATGAAATATGAAGATAGGTTTAGAACTCAATATGGAATATTACATATCCTATAGAAATAGTATTCAAAGTCCACATAGTTTAAGGGAAATAGTTTAAGGTTGTTTGAAAATATTGTACCATGAAGTTTAATGTCATACGAATACGATGTATGTGTCGTGAAAGGTGTGATAATAGAGGATTAATCAGGGCTTACTTATTTGGTATATACTATCTATAATAAACATGGATATTATACCTAGTAAAGAGGACCAATTTGTCGGGGCTTACCCATTGTATGTTCATATTTTATATTTTAAAAAGTCTGTTGAACTCGTTCTATCAAAGGTGGGTTATATAATTTCTTGTTATCTTAAGTTGTGTTTAACCATGGTGTGGTTTTATTTCAGTTTTAGTGGGTTTTTGGGGTTTGTGGGATGTGTAAAATGGTGTACTTGGTTTTAGATTATTTTATTCTCATGGGTTTCCCCAATTTTATGTTTTCTTTTCAGTTGGAAATCTCTTCTGTTGTGTGCCTCTCCTCTGCCACGAATGTACCTCTATCATGTTCTTAACAACACCTTCGCGGTGAGTTTTCTCATATTACTCATGGTTTTCCTCTTGTTATAAAGTTATTACTGTTTTATATTGATGGTTATAATGTGAAATGCATGGGCTAAATTCCCTGTTGAAAATCGTGGTTGTTGGTGGTCCTTGTTTGCACACTAAATGAATTGCATGTTGGTTGGTTCTTGTTGAACATTTGAATATAAAAATAGGTAATTTATATATACTTGACTTATGAATGAATGCCCTAGGATGATAAAACTTTTTTGATAACCCCTAAATTAACAAAAAAAATTGAATAAGGGATGCTTTGTAAAATTTAAAATTGTGTTTTTTTGGTATGTATGGTGTTGCGATTGTGAGAATGATTGTGTTTTTGTATGGTGTTTCTGTTGTTGGCATGATTGATATGCCATTTTTTCCATGTTGTAGTTCTTCACCATACATGGATTTCATAAAGATTTTAATTCCACGCAACATTTATCTCCAAAATTTACACCACATGACTCATCTTCTGACTCAAACTGGGAATAATTTTCATTTTTAATGTTATATGTCACGTGAACCTATGTCACACACAATGCATCTCTAGGGCATATAATTCAACATGAAACCATGTACATGCCATGAAATAATGGTAGAACTATATGATATGTGTTTTACTTCCCTCACGCCATGTATAGATACCATAGAAACTTGATGTGTATAGACTATACACCCCTAGTGGTCATGTAAGGACGACACACCGTGTATTCCACAAAAATGTGATGCATAGCCAGTGAGGTGACTCAGTATGTATCTAAATTACATGCCTTTAGATCAAGTTGTTCTATATGTCTTGTATTTCCAAAGGCATCATGCAGTCTTTGTAAGACTAACTTGGAATTAATTTGATATAAGTGAGATTAAGTCAGGTATATTATCCATACATGATGTTAACCCTACTTGACACACCATGCATATGTATTTCACATGAGTTTAGAAATGGTAGTATACAACCAACCTTGACTGAGAACCCTACACATTGTGTATCCACTGAACAAATTGGGTGATATGTTATTTTCATTATTATTATTTATCTTTCACTAATATGATATTACTCCATGTATGAGTAGCCCATTATAAATATCTTCTCATGTAGATCCAAATAGTATGATTCCCTCATTCATTGGAAATTTCACATGATGTGGTTTGGATATTTTAATTATCTTCACTCTGATTGAGAGTTTACAAGTGATAAGTGAGAATTTTGGAGAAACTATGGAGTATGGTACACCACCATGTTTTGGTGAAGAGTCCTCCTTGTATAGGTTTTAGATACTCCATGGATATATAAAAAAGACAGGGCACAATACCCCATATATAGATAGAGTTCATGTACATTGAAATGTTTTTAGGTAGGTTCCTATATTTCATTATTAAGGCATTTGTACCATGATTTTTTTTTATAAAACCCAAACAATGCTACTTGATTAATTAAAACATAATATTAGGCAAGTTTGAGATCAAACTCATAAAGACGATGAATATGAATAAATAATGGATGAATGCCAATCAATTGACAAAAGAGTATGATGATGGTGTGAAAGAGTTTATCAAGTTTGCAGAATATCATGCATGTAACCCTCCTCAAATCAATTGTCTGTGTTTATGGTGTTGTTATTTAAGACAAATTAGTCCAAAAGAGTTGTAAGAACACCTGATCTGTCATGGAATAGATCGAAGTTATACACGTTGGAATAAAAATAGGGAAAAAATGAATGTATGTAGTGGCTCAGAAAACACAAAGTTTTATGGATCATCTGATATGATTACAAGCGTGAACAGTGAAGACGATCATATAGAGGGTGTTATTACTGATGTGAATGTTGATGAAGATCGTATTGAGGAAATGACAAGGAGAGTTGAAGTTGAACTTCTTGATTTCCCAAAATTATTTCAAAAGTTAAAGAGATGTGCAAAAACGCCATTGTATGCTGGTTGCACTAAATATACAGCCTTTTTAGTCGTACTAAAGCAGTATAATTTGAAATCAGCCAACGGGTGGAGTGACACCATATTTACGGAACTACTTTCTCTCTTGGATGACATGCTCCTAGAAGATAATGAACTCCCAAGACAAACATACGATTCCAAAAGAATGCTACGATCGACGGGTATGATCTCTAAAAGAATACACGCCTGACCGAATGACTGTATATTGTTTTTCAAGGACCAAAAATCAATTAAAGAATACCCAATGTGTGGTGCTTCTCAATACAAGAAATATGATTCTAGTCCTACGAATGTTGTATGTTACTTTCCAATCATTCCAAGGTTTAGGCGCCTATATCGAAGTGAGGAGACTACAGGACAATTGACATGGCATGTAGATACAAGAATTAAATATGGGAAACTACGTCACCCAGCAGACTCTCCTCAGTGGAAGAGAATTGATCATGAGTATCCTGAATTTGGAAAGGATTTGAGAAACCTTTGTCTGGCGTTATATATAGATGGGGTGAATCCTTTTGGTTTTCAAAGTAGCAGTCATAGTACATGGCTGATTATGTTGGTAAATTATAACTTACCACCATGGTTATGCATGAAACAAAATTACATCATATTATCTATGCTTATATCAGGACCAAAACAACCGTTTAATGATATTGATTTTTATTTGGCCCCATTGATAAAGGATTTGAAAATATTGTGTGATTCAAGTGTTACATTGTATGATGCTTAAAAAAATGAAGATTTCACTTTGAAAGCCATGTTGTACGAGATGATAAATGACTTTCCTACTTATGGAAATTTTTCAGGATATAGAATTAAAGGAACTCAAGGGTTTCCAATTTTCTAACAAGGTACATAGTCAATTAGGTTGAAACATTCATTGAAAACTGTTTTTCTAGGACATCACAGATTTCTACCCCAACGGCATAAGTACCGATCTTGGAAGACATCATTGGACGGAAGTTCAGAAGAATGTACAGCACCATCTCCACTAACAGGTGATCAATTGTTTGAGAAAGTAAAATATTTGGACACTACTTTTGGTAAACCATTTTTGAAAAACCTTAGGAATACTTGTTGGAAAAAGAGATCAGTTTTTTTTTAATTGCCATACTATAATTTTCTGTATATCATACATTTTCTTGATGTTATGCATGTTGAAAAAAAATCTATGTGATAGTATCATCGGCACGTTTCTAAATGCTCCCAGAAAAACAAAGGATAGAATTAAGTCTAAATTGGACATGGTTGAGATGGAAATACGATCACATTTGGCACCAGTGAAGGGTGAAAAACGAACATTTCTTACTCCTTCTATTTAAACTCTTTCCAGGTAGTAGAGATATCAGTTTTGAAACTTCTTTAAATATGTAAAGGTTCCAGAGGGGTATTCATCAAATATCAAGAACATCATGTCAATGAGAGATTTAAAATTAAGTGGTCTGAAATCACATGACTGTCATGTTTTGATGAAAGATCTAATTCTTATAGCTTTACATTGCATTTTTTCCCAGAATTCTAGCCATACATTAACTAAGCTCTCTTTATTCTTCAAAGCTATATGCAGTAAAGTTATAGACCGGGCGAAATTTCCAACTATGGAAAGATAAATTGCAGTCATATTTTGTGAATTGGAAATATTCTTCCAGTCGATATTTTTCGATATGATGGTTCATTTGATTGTTCATTTGGTGATAGAGATTCAACTATGTGGTCCTGTACATTATAGATGGATGAACCCCATTGAACAGTATATAGTGACTTTGAAAGGGTATGTCAAAAATTGAAGTCAGCCAGAGGGTTGTATTACGGAGAAATATATTGTTGAAGAAGCTGTTGAATTTTTTAATGAATACCTATCTCGTGTGGAAAACATTGGCCTACCAAAATCTCGTCACACGAAGCGGATTGAGGGTGAAAGAATTTCTGGAAGAGACGTTTTCACAATCAATATTATAGATCAGGAGCAGGGACACCATTATGATTTTCATAACAGTTTCGACATTGAACTATATTTTCAAACTGAAAAAGAAATTCATAGGAATTTTAATCCATCAAGGGATGAAAAATGGATATTAGATACACATAATAGACAGTTTATATGATGGTTTCGAGACAATATTTTTAAGCAGTTAGATGAAAATCTAGACTCAATTTCAGATCAACTTCGATAGCTAGCCGGAGGAGTAAGTGTGTATGTATTATCTTACAATGCTTATGAAGTTCATGGTTATAAATTCTATACCAATTAACATAATGAAGACAGTACCATGCAGAATAGTGGGGTTACACTTGTGGCTGAGGCGATGCATGTTTCCAGTGCTAAGGACAGAAATCTAATTTATGTGAATATGTCATAATTTGGCATCATCAAACGAATATGGGAGTTGGATTATACAAAATTAAAAGTGATGATTTTTCAATGCAAGTGGGTTGACAAAAGGAGTCTTGTTAAAATAGATGAATTTGGATTTGTGAAAGTTGATTTCAGTAAGGAAGGGGAGAAAGATGAAACATTTATAATGGAATCACAGGCTATACAAGTATTTTATGTTCTAGACCATGAAAATAGAAATTGGTCAATATGTCTATTATTAAACAAAACAACTGAAGGGTCAAATGAAAGTTCAGTAGAGGATGACCCATTTATAGGGACTTCACAATCATTTCACAGCGGTCCAAATGTAGACGGAATTTTGTATATCACAGGAGACCACAATGAATGGATTTACATAGTCGATGGAGGAGTCAAATATCTTCAGCCTTTAAAGAAAAAAAGAGAGTCCAATAATTAGGTTATTTGTTTATTGTAAAATACATTGTGTTATGTTATGTTATTATTTGCCTGCTGCTACTTTTATGTAATCTAAATTAAATGTTAAACCACTTCTGCAGATAATGAATTATGCACCTGCTGATGCACCCAATCCCAAGGCACAAAATTTCTCTAAACCAGCTCCTAGTGCCAGTGCAGAGCAACAATAGGTCTTTCAACTAGCTGCTGGTGGTCCCAGTGTAGAGCAACAATAGGTTTCTCAAACTGTTTTTGCTGGACCTAGTGTAGAGGCACAACAGGTTTCTTAACCTATTGTTGTTGGTCACAGTGCAGATGGTAGCGCTCCGGAGGAACATATTGATGATACTTTTGAGGAAATGGTAGGAAATGAAACCCTTCAAGCGCAAAAAAAACAACAGCATCGTAGTTTGATAGTGTTAGACAAAATCCTTAAGGAAAACCCAAAAGGCATCAAATTTTAGGTGGGATGGAATAAGCAAGGCCAACATGTTAACCCCAACAGATCCATATTTAGTATCTACATTGGAATCGTCACTCAGCAACACGTGCCGATTGATGTACAGTTGTGGCACCATGTTGTCACCGGGCTGAAGACACTAATGTGGGAAGAGATAATGGTAACAATATGATATCATTTTTCTAATTTATTAAAATAAAATATCAAAACATTGAATTACTCATCATCATCCTTTGAAAAGTGCATTTATAGTAGATTCCTCGCACAAGGAATATGTATTAATATTTTAAGGAAGTATTCATAGAGGTTTCCCCACAATTTTAATAAAATATCATCTTAAAGATGTTGAAGGGAAAATCAATCTGCGCCAACCTCCTCTTTATGCACACTTGATAACCCAAGGACCATGGGATGTGTTTAGCAACCGTCGTGGGGAGCAGACTTTTCAGGTACATTGTGTGGGGTAAAACATTGTTTGACGTTGCTTGTATTCTACACTTTGATTGACAGTTTTTTATTTATGAAACAGCAACTGAGTGCTGAAAATAAAAAACGCACAATAGAACTATCTTACCCTTACCGTAAAGAAAGGATGGGGTATGCTTCACTTGGGAAAAAATTGGTATGTCTTCTAAATCGACCGTACTACTTTCATTGACATAAAACAACACCATAACCTTATTTCATTGTTAATATGTAGATTGATGAATCAAAATCGAAATCTATATCCATCCCAATCCATGTTCTGTGGAAGGAGGCTCGTGTAAATAAAGAGGGGATACTGATAGATGAAAACACACAAAAAGTGTGGGAAACATGTTTAAGTATGACTTAATATAAATTTTATTTTCTTTAAATTGCTATGACATCACAATGAATCCATTTTTTTATATTTTATAACTGACATAGTCACAAGAATCAACAACAACCGCATTAGATGCATACATACTTTCAGCAGCCTTGAAAATCCAGAATAGTATGCCCGCATCAGAGGTGCAGGTTTTGGGGTGATACCCCGAACATATTTTCAAAAACAAGAACAAGCGGAGGATCGAAATGAAAACATGGAAAAGTTACAAAAAAATCTCCCATTTTCCCAGAATAATTACAATACCAGAGAGAGATGATAGAAACATTGATGGGGGAGAGACAAAGAGAAGAAACAACACAACAACAACCCATGTGTGATGATCCTACCCCACCCCCACCAGCATTGAGGCGAGCTATTCCCCTAAAAAACCTGACTTAGTTGAGGTAATCAATGTTTTAATAATTGTTTCTATGAAATTTTATTCACATAGACACTGATACCCTTCCTGTAGTAATATTATACAGGGTGAAAATGATTGTGATTTATATCTATCAACTCCCACCGATCTCCTTGTAGCAAGGGCTATGGTGTTCAATACGCAGAATGACATGCTACAAAACAGATAGATTCTAACAGATCATTTCATAGTGTCAACTAACATATCTAATGAGTTGAGTGTTGAGCTACATATTCCAAATGATGATGACAATATTCATATGGTTGAACAAGCTGTTATAATATTCATCGCATGGCCGACAATTCTGGTAAAAATACATGTCGATAAGGAGGTATCCATTTCCATTTTATTTTTCAAGCTGGACCTTTGAAATTTAATAAAAAAAGGTCTAAATCGATGAATGTTATTATAGAATGACAAAGAGAAGGGGGTGAAATGAAATATCATCTCAAAACAATCTCAAGGATCAACCAACCGATTGAAACAGTCTACTGAGAGCACCTTCACCCCACCCATTCTATATCCAGAGTTAATATCATTATAGGATCATGTGGATACAAATTTGATAGACGGAAATTCTCACAAAGTTGATTTTGAAAAACAAATGTACAGAGAGGAAACATCATAATTCATTAGTTCTAAAAATGTAAATGAAAACTCAAGTATGAATGGCTAGGCACCTCAGTTATAAATGTATATATGAGGTATGTTTTCATGATTTGATTTTAAAAAAGCTAATATACTCTGATAATTATGACTAGGTACATTTTATATTTTTCACAAGCGTATATATGAAAAAAATTTAAGGGATTTCCCCATGAACAAAAATTTGGACTCGTTAGTCCTCACACGACCTCTTCAAAAGATGAAATAAATTCTGATAAAGAGGCTGCAATAATGTCATCCCTGCTCGAATCGTTTGAAAACAAAATTATGGATGACAGACTCTTTTTAATACCAACTATAGAGGGGTAAAACTCTACAATTTAATCATATCAACTATATTTTCATTTATTCCTTTACTTATTCCTTTTTGTATTTTTAGGCAGCATTGGATGATGATTGAAGTCAATTTGGATACTCCAAAGATTTATTTTCTGGATTCAATGCATGGATATCCAACAAACCGACCACACATGATGGAATTTGTTAATTTGTAATACACTAGATCAAACATTTTAAAACTAAAATCTAGTTATATAATTTATGTTTTCTTTTAATGAGAATTCTGATATGATAGGGCGGTGCATCAATATCATCTAATGCATGGAATGAATCCAAGGCCTAAGGATAAGAACGCCTACAAGATCTACAACTGCAAAAGTATCCTGGTATATATAATAAAATTGCACCATCCAAACACATATCAAAACAAATTACTTATTTTTTTCGATGTTTCTGCAGTGTCCAAAACAAACAAATAGAAAAGACTGTGGTTATTATGTTTGTAAATTTATGAAAGAGATCATATTTCATCAACAAACTAGCATCCCTGGCGAGGAATTTTCAAAAATAATTACAACATCATTTGAAATATTTTTTAATCCTTTGTGTATTTATATTTTTTCAGTACTACCATGACTTTTTCAAAAACTCATATTTAGAATATGATATAGATGTGTTTAGAAACGAATGGGCAACATACCTGATTGAATATTGTACACAAATAGGATGAAGGTCAATTCCTACTAATGGTGTCCATATATGATCATTGATATCTCCCTTGTTTACACTTATTAAGCATATATTATCAGCCTTTATTATGTTTCATATCCTTCGGTTATAAAGAATGGTTTTAGAAATGATTTTTCATTCTTGTAAACCATAACTCATTGGACTACATTGGTCGATAGTGTGGAAGTCAATCGATGCATAGTCATTCAGTCCACTCATGAGCATCTTAAAAGCTTGATGGCAACCAATATCTTGGATTTTCCATTTTCTAATTTTAGTTTCCCTTATATGTCGGTGGGGGTGTTCGGGAGGGAGGGGGTATCCAAGAGTGGGGGGGTGTCCGGGAGGGGGTCTGTCCAAGAGGGAGGGGGTGTCCAAGTGTGAGGGTGTGCAGGAGGGGAGGGAGGGGGTGTGTCCAGGAGGTTTCCATGAGTGGGGTGTCTAGGAGGTTAGGGAGTGGGTGTGACCAGAAGGGAGGGGCTGTCCAGAAAAATATCCATTCAATTATATTCAATACTGATAATATACAATGGGTAGATCACTTATAGAGTAGCCTGAAGTGGGTTCGTAGTGAGGCATCAAAGGTTCCAACCAACCAAACCAATTCTAAGCCCATGTAAAGGCCCAAGAATTATATTCCAGTTCAATTTGAAGCACAATATATCTTATTTAATGTCATAAAGACCCAACATATGCATCATTTACCTTTCTCACATTATATTTATGTGAAATTTAGTTCATATTCCTCCAATATATTTTTTATTTGGTGTTTTTCCTTGATTTGTTGAACTGTATCTCTTAAAAATATAAATTATTTTATAACTCATATAACTGAATGATGGTTTATGATTAATATCTATCCCATTATCAAATAAATGATGAAAATATAGTTGGATAAATAAGGTTATTAATGGGTATACGCTAAAGAACTATGAGGGAGGGGGTGTCCAGGTGGGAGGGGGTGTCCAGGTGGGAGGGTGGGTGGTGGGTGTCCTGGAGGGGAGGGGGGGCTCTCCAGGAGAGGAGGAGGGGATATCCAGGAGGGGAGGGGCTATCCAGGGGGAGGGGCTATCCAGGGAAATGGAGGGGCGGTAAGGGGAGGGAGGGGGGTTTTCCAGGAGGAGGGAGGGGGTGCAGGTGGAGTGGTAGGAGGGAGGGGGATTCAAGGGGAGGGGGGGGGATTTCTAGGGGGGTGTCTCGGGGAGGGGAGAGAGTGGGTTTTCCAAGAAGGATGGGGTGTCCAGTAGGGGAGTGGGATGTCCATGAGAGGAGGGGGGCTGTCCATGAGGTGGGAAGGGGGTTGTCCAGGGAAAGGGAGGGCTGCAAGGGGAGGAAGGGGGGTGTTGTCCAAGGAAATATGGACATGTAGGGGGATGTAAAGGGAGGGGAGGGAGGGGTTGTCTAGGAAGGAGGTGGTGTTCCGTAGGGGAGTGTGGGTTGTCCAGGAGAGGAGGGGGTTGTCCAAGAGTTGGGAAGGGGGCTGTCCATGGAAAGGGAGGGCTGGAAGGAGAGGGAGTTGGGGTGTCATCCAGGGGAGGGAGGGGGTGATGTACATGGAAATATGGACATGTAGGGGGTTGTAAGGGGAGGGGGGGATATCCAGGGGTAGAGAGGGGGCTGTCTAGGGGGGTTGTCTCGGGGAGGGGAGGGATGGGGCTGTCCAGGAAAGAGGGGGTGTCTAGTAGGGGAGGGGGTTGGCCATGAGAGGAGGGGGGTTATCTAGGAGGTGGGAAGGGGGTAATCCAGGGAAAGGGAGGGCTGCATGTGGAGGAAGGGGGTGTCGTCTAGGGGGGAGGGGGTGTTGTCCAAGGAAATATGGACATATAGGGGGGATGTAAGGGGAGGGGGTTGTCTAGGGCTAGAGAGGGGGATTTATTGGGGGGCTATCTTAGGGAGGGGAGGGAGGGGGTTGTCCAGGAAGGAGGGGGTGTCCAGTAGGGGAGGGTGGGATGTCCAGGAGAGGAGGGGGGCTATCCAGGAGGTGGGGAGGGGGATGTCTAGGGAAAGGGAGGTCTGCAAGGAGAGGGAGGGGTGCCATCTAGGGGAGGGAGGGGGTTCTGGCTAATGACATATGGACATGTAGGGGGATTTAAGGGGAGGGGAGGGAGGGGGTTGTCTAGAAAGTAGGGGTGTCCAGTAGGGGAGGGGGGTTGTCTAGGAGAGGAGGGGGGTTGTCCAAGTGGTGGGAAGGGGTTGTCCAGGGAAAGGGAGGGCTGCAAGGGGAGGGAGGGTGCCCTCTAGGGGAGGGAGGGGGGTTCTATCCTAGGAAATATGGACATGGAAAGGTTGTAACAAGTAACAATTGACATTTTATTAATGTATTCTTTCATATTAATGTATAATTTGTTTCATTATTGTATTACTAACATAATATTTGTTTTCTTATATAGGTAAAATCCTTTTACTGAGCTTTAATGTTTTTTTCGGCACCTAATACCATGGACGAAGGTTTTTTAAGGCGGATCATGGATGGAAAAAGTATTAAACATCAATGTTTTTTAACTGTTTTTTGGATAATTATAATTGTAACCAAATTAAACATTGTTTGAAATGTATATAGCAGTGTGTTGTTTTGTATTCATGATTTTAATTATATATATAAAACATTTTTCTTCTTTTGTGCTTTTTCTGTGGCTGTTGTTTTTGTTGTGTGCAGGTCATGTCATATGTGTGCAGGTGGTGTGCAGGTTTTGGGTTTGCACAGAAAATTTGGCCTTTATCAGTGCTAATTAAGCACTGATAAATAGTTAATATATCAGTGCTCAAAATGGCGTTTATAATGGTAGTATTAATCAGTTCTATTTTAAGCGCTGATATATTATCCATTTATCAGCGCTGAAAATAGCACTGATAAATACTACCTTTATCAGTGCTTTCTTAGCGCTCCTAGAGGCCCACATTTATCAGTGCTTTTTTAGAACTAATAAAGGTCCCCCTTTATCAGCGCTGTGTTTAGCACTAATATAGGGTACCCCCCTTATCTTCACCGAGATTAACAGCACTTTTTTACCACTGTTAAAGGCGGTTTTTTGCACTATTAGAAGCCCTATTGGTAGTAGTGTTTATTAATGTGCATCTACATTAATTAACACGAGCTCATCAATGTCACAATAAAAAAAGTATCCCCTGACACATATTACTGACTTGTTTGATTAGTTATGTGGAGGACAATACTCTACTAATGTGGATCTTTGATTGAGATATAATTAAGTAAATGTGATGAAATAGGATATCCCCAATAATTATTTTTATAAAATGTATGATCACTATAATTTCATAGTGATTCCATTTAAAAAAACTAATGATCTAACAATCTTGATCAGCATAATTAATAGAGTCTTAATGGATTACCTAAATAATTTTTTCTGTATTTATAAATGATGTTCTTACATACTCTTAGATAAATTTGAAACATGAGGTGTAATTTAATGTTGTGTTGAAGACCTTATAAGAGTAAAGGATATCCAAATTATAGTAGATGTGAGTTTTTTATGGAGAAAATATCATTCTGGGGGAATTTTATCACCAGAAAAGTGATATTTTTGGATACGTCAAAGATATAGGGAATTTAAGGATTTCCCAGAATAATATCTTTATTAACGATCCATAGTCTCCTTGAATTATTTAGGCACTATCATCAATATGTAAAAAATAATAACGATTTTTAAAACCATTAACTAGGATAAAATGAAAGTGAGTAAACATTATTTTCACCGACAAATATGAAGAGAGCTTTAAAAAGTTAGATAAGGGGATAATGACTACACATATTCTCACATTACCCACTAGTACGAAAGGATTTTTAATCAATAGCAACCCATATAAAAAAATTTGGGTTGTGTACTCAGGACAAATGAAACTGTCATAATCTATACCACCCACCAAATAATGATTAATGAGAGGATCTACTAGATTAATAATCTGGAATTTGATTTAGTGATCTTCGTAGTGAATATTTGGTGATGTTATATCTATGGGGAGAATGTGAAATATATACCAACAATAAAATATTTAATTATATATTCACACAAAAAAAGATCAATATGTGTCGATGAAGGTGGTTAGAAATAATCAAGGATTAATAATTTTCGATCCATAACCATCTTGGGAAGGAAAATAAAGTGGAAGATGCTCTGAGTGGAAAAGAGCACACAACCCTATCCATGATGAGTATTTAATGGGATTTAGTCATCTTAAAAATACAATGGACGGTCAAAGGAATCATAAAAATAATAATATCCTACCTTTCTATAAAAACTACTCAACTTTGATTTCTTTAGGGGATCTAGGTGGCCCAAAACGATAATGATAGAGAAATGTAAAAAATATTTTGGAGTTTAACTTTGTTAATGATATAGTTATATGTTTTCAAATATGGATATTTTTCCCATAAAAACATAAATGAATAGTTAAAATTTTGAGGATTTATACAGATCATACATATCTATTAATCCAAGAATCACTATGATATATAGATATCTAATGAAAATATTGGATGGGATAACATGAAGAGAGAGACTATAGAATATATATATTAATGCTTGGCATGCCAACAACTCTATGGAGATTAACAAGAAGTGTAATAGTATGATGAAACCATTTACCAAACCAGTATGTACCTGGGAAAACATAACCATATATTTTGTCATAGGACACCCCAATAAATTTAATGACCTTAATTTTATTTGGGTGGTAGTTGAATTCATTATAATGTTAGCGCATTTCATCACTGTCATATAATATTTCTATTACACCCTAAATCCATTAAACCATATTTGGATGTTATTTTACATCATTTTAACAGCATACAAGGGATAAAATATTTAAGGATCAAATGTTTTAGTAGTTTGGGTAAAGTGGATATATACATGATTCTCACATTACATAAGAAAACATAAAATAAAACATAATATTCTAATGATATTTTTATCATTTTTTTAATATCCAAGAAATCATTCATAAATCGATTCTTAGTAACCTAGGGAATATAAAAAATAATAAAATATGAGCTATAATACTCAATAAAAGAATGTGTACAATTGAATAAACCATAGAATAAATAAATAATGGATAATATATTAAAGAAAAACATGGATAAAATATAACATTTAACTAATATTATAAAAAGGGAACTAAATTAAATTGATAACATAGAAACATAAATACTCAAATTGATAAAAAAAATTGGTTTCATACTAATAGAATACATAATTTCAGATATGATAATATTACTCTCAATTCTGTGTGCTAAGACCTCATAAACAAATAGTTAAGGAAAATTCCAAACACCAAAACTAGTTTTCCTTATGAGAACTAAAAATGTATAAAAGGGGTGTAATGGTTCTTACCCACCACAAATTATGTCCAATTCATTCAAAATATAAAGGAAATAAATAATAATTCAATATATTATCAACATAAACATTCATATTAAAAAACTAAAATATTATATATTAATATTTTCCTTAGTCAACAAACTGAACAACATGATCATAATAAATCCAGAGTAATATGGTGTATGGTGTCATTATATTTTATACTCATAAAAGCATACATTTTATCAAAAGGAGTTTCCAAAGATAAAAAATATTTTAAAAGATCAGAAAAACATTTCATAAAGAAAATACCCTTTTCATTTTGAAATATATTATTTAAAATCCAATATTTCATATAATGATAGGGAATAAATATTTAAAAACATGGAAATATGTAATTTAATATTCAAGTAAAATAATAGTCATGAATTCACGAAAATACACTTGTGTTGAATGTGTTAAAACAAATATTTCATACACACCTTCCATAAAAATAACCTCACTTAGAAAATGAAAAGAATATTATTTTTAAACATTTTCATAAAAATTTAAAATGGGTTAAAATGACTACAATAAATAATTATAGGATATTAAAAACAATCTGGAAAATATATTTAACAAAATACAAACATGGAATTAAATTATTTCTGACCAAAGAGAAAAAAAATGATGGTATTTCATAAAACAATTATTTCTGAAATTTGAGTACATAGAGAGAGCAAAATGAAATTAAAACTTGTAATATCTATAATAAAATATATTTTAATAAAATATAAAGGGTTTAATATATAAATATCATAAAATTACTCCAATTAAATTATAAACATAAACAATTTTTAATACGGATGATCTTTCGAAATAAACTCTTACCAATGGTTATACTTTCTTTAGAAGTGATTTAAACCTCCTTTATAAAGAATTAAATTTATTAAAAATATATATCAAAAAAATATCCATACATTTAATACCATAAATGGTTTACGTATAAAAACTTATCACCAATTCACTAATAATATTTCATTATCATCATCATTTAAGGAGTTAACAAGTTTATTATTTGTGTATGTTTTGATTCAGTAATTATGGTCCTTGAGTATTTATCAGGGTTACATAATATCCCAATTTTTAATAGTGATATAAATACCATATTTATTATTTATATACATAGTTATATTCATCCATTAAATGTAGAAATGAAAAACGAATTACATTTGTTTATGGAGTAGGTAGTCCACATGTACAAACAAGAAGCAATACAATTTTTCAATAAGAGGAAGGTTAAGAAGGTAGATGAGATATTATGTTTCTATAATAATAATTATATCAAAAATATCATATATAATAACTATTTCAATCTTTATAAAAATCCATGTAAAATGATACTAAAAAATGAAATACATCACTATGTAAAGATAGCGAGTTGCACATATGCATTAGTAATGTTTTCATTTACTATAAGATAGAAAGAAGATGAATAACAGTTGTGCCATTATAAAAATAAAATTTCTTGATATTTAAAATATATATGTTATTATATTATCATGGTTATAGAATATTTAATGGAGTTACAGTATGAAATAAAATGAAAATACCCGGTTAAGATTCATATCTCTTCTTCCGAAAACCACCATTAGCATACACGTTAAGCATTCTAGGTTGGTCCATCAATGAGACCATATCATAAAGGTCATGTTTAGTATGTTTGGAAAGGGATTTTATAAGGTCATTTTTGAGATAAGGTTCTATGTATGGGTGTAGTAGATAGGATAAGGGGTTCCATTTTATATGTGATGAAAAGGACACACTTCAAATTACTTAAATGATTTTAATAATATAAAGTAATTTTATTTTGAATGTAAACCCAAATTTTAAAAGATTATAATATGATAACATTACATCCAAAACAAAACCAATGAATTATTTCTAATAATGTTTTATTTGTAATCTTTAAGCCTTCACCTTTTATTTTTAGCCCTTTTTATTCCATTTTACCCTTAAACTAGGTGATTAATATTTACCATGGTCACAATTCATTAGGACCAAAAATTAAGCTCGGAATATTATCTAATATTAATTATTCTAGTTAAAAATATTTAATCCATTTTACATGATTAAACTCCTGATAGTGTATTAACATACTTTTAATATGAGTTCCGAAAATGCAATATAAACCATTTTTAGAAAAATGATTGTTTTAAGCATAAAAATAATTTTACATTAAAATAAAGTTTTATTTTGATTATAAAATACTTTATTGGATCATATTAAATCAAGTGAGACTTATTTGTCTTTAAAATCAAGAAAAAATAGTAATTAACCTCATAAATAGTTTTTAAGAGAAAATAATTAAATTCTGTTTTTATTTGGACAAAAACATTACATAGATTACTAAATTGTTAATCATATATTTCTCTGTTCAAAATTATATTTTTTGTATGAATTATATTAATTAATATTTTTATAGGGAAAGTTTATCATGATATTTAACGTTATTTTTATGTCATTATAATGTCATAAAAGTGGAAGTTTTTTCTAAAATCCAAAATTTTCATTATTCACCAAAAAATTAATTATTTATGAAAATTATCATAATTCCACCCTAATATTATTTTGACATTTAAAATTAAAAAATGATATTCATTTCATAAAAATAAAGATTATAAAAAAAATATAAATTTACATTTAAATCATAATCTTGGATAAAGTTAATTTTATTATGCTATTGTTTCTCTAGAAAGACATGTTTTATATAGTGGAAGCTTGGATGTTACATTTATCCCAACTTCTAAAATTTCATCCTAATGATATATATAATTTCACATCATGAAATAATGTGGGTATTTCATCATCCTAACTTCTTGATCCCGCATTACTTTATCTAGATTATGATTTCTACAAAGTACCTTTACCAGTCGAGTGATCTGATTCCTAAATAATTGTTCTCTTATTTGAAGAATATACCTAGGATCGTTGCAGAAAGATAAATCAGTTCCCAGTTATATTTCCATATAGGTAACCACATGTGTTCGTTATGTCATGTAGTTCTTAAATAAAGTTATATGGAACACATCATAAACATTAGAGAGGATAAGTGGAATTTCCAAATATTAAGACACAACTCCTATTATTTACAAAATTAAAAAATGCCTGATATACCATGGAAATAATTTCCCGATCTTTTTTAAACTTATAGAACCATTATATGGGAATACCTTTAGGAAAAAATTATCTCCCTCTATAAATTATATACCATTAAATTAATTATCAATAGAACATTTTCTCTATAGTGATCTACCTTTATATGATTCTGAATAATACTCTCATTCATTATTTTCTACTCGATAAGATCTGGGACTACAAGTTTCCTTTCATAAACTTCATCACAAAAAAGGTGGGGTATGAAAACCCAATCTATGAAATTCTAAATGTAGTTCCATTTCCATTCATGAATAGAAGCTATGATTAAATGAAAATTCCACCAAAGCAAAATAATGATATCGCATACCTAGAAATTTAATCAATCATGATCCTAAAATATATTCTAATTTACAAATAATTATTTTATAATAAACATAAGATTTTGGAATATCTGTGGTTCTTATAGAAGCTCCATGTCAAGATACGTCTTATGATTTTTCTAAAACTTTGATGTAAACCACAGATCATGATTGGATACAATCAAAAGTAGAGTATCAAGAAGTCTCAAAACATCATTAATATAGATTTTTTTATTCGCTCAAGAGGTGGATCACCCAATATAGTGAGGAAATTTATGGGCTACGTATGGAAATAAAACATTACCCTTATGGAATCATTTATTTTAGGAGTCTTTAAAAATATAATAAAAAATTCTATAGTAATATCATTTCATTTCCACATAGGAATAGTCAGAGGTTTCATGACTCTATTAGGATGGTTCCTTTCAGCCTTTAACTATTGAAAAATCATAAATCTTGACATATATTCCACTATATATCATTTCAAATTGTCCCAATAATTTTTTTTTCATTATCTGGATACATTTTAGTTCTACTAAGGTTTACTGAAAAATATGAACATTGATCTTCATCTAATAATTCCTTCTTTAGAGAAGGCATGGATATAACATATAGAATGTTTATAAATTTTAACATAACATCTTCATAGATGATGACTACCAACTTCCCATATTTCAAAACATTAATCTTATTTTGAATATTGTCATCATTAGGTGGGGAATAATTTATTTTCTATAATAAAGAAGTCATTGTAATAAATTTGGAATAAATGTGATGTTTACCCTTCCTTAATTATTCATATATCCATCCTTACTGAGTACAGGAATATATGATCATTGAAAATCTAAATATTAGTCATAAGTGCATGATTTTTTCTACTCAACATATAACCCACCTTATTTTCCTTCCCATGGTGTTAATGTATTGAGCAATTATAAAAATTTATTGGTTCAATTTAAAAGTACTAAAAACCCGCACTTGAAGGGGGTACCTTTATCATCTCTAAAGAAAAGTGCTGATAAAGGGCACATTTAACATCAATAAAAATCGCTATTAAAAGTGACCCTTTATCAGGGCATTATTTTTCGCTAATAAAGGTTCCCCCTTTAACAATGCTTTTTTCAGAGCTGTTAAAGGGCCCCATTTATCAGTGCTTTTTTTACTAGTGTTGATAAAGGGGGGCTTTATCAGCACTTTTCCCTAGCACTAAAAAATTGTATATTTATAAAAAATCATGAAAAATAATACATTGATTGTAAAGACCCGTAAAATTCAAGGAAATTTTTTTTTATTAATTTTCTTTGAAATTTTAAATGAACTCGGTTTCTGACGGCACTTGATTCCGAGGCCCGGTGTGCCCAGAATCATTTTCTGAAGTTTGGCTCGGGTACGTTCAGTGAACAAACTGGCGGGTTTTCCTAACTTTTGAACTGGTGCTCGGAATCGAATTCCGAGGGCACCAATGGAATCGCAGCGCCGATATTTTCTTAGAAACGCCTTTTCTGGAGTTTCGTTTGCGCGGGTGTGGTTTTTAGTTTTCGGGGTTAAGTTAAGAAATAAAATAAAGTGGTGTGACAACTTTATTTTATTCACTTAAAGTCACTTAAAGCCACTTAAGCTAAGTTAAGCAGATATGGTGGAAACCAAAAATATCCTACCCACTTGGTAGGATATTTGTGAGGTGGGGCCTGCAAAAGCCCCACCGTTTCTTTTCCTCTACGTAACGGACCTGCGAAAACCCCTTTTAAATGAAAGTCAACCAGTGTGTTTTCTTAAATTCTTAATGCCCCTATTAATTGGGCAGTTAAGTCGTTACCATTAATTCACAGAATTAATGGTTCGTTTCTTAACATTGGTTTTCGTTTGTTGGCATAAGAATAAAATAAGACCAACACATATGGGTGGCTTGTTGAGAGGATTAGGAGAAACTTTAAGTTCTTCATCCTCCTTCGCGAATAACTCGAGGAATGCGAAGAACGCCGAACCCTTGGAGATCGACAATGCGACACTATGTACCGCGACGCCGACGATCCTCCTTCCGCGACGTTTCTTCCGCGATGATCCTTCCCCGTGACAATCTTCGATCATCAACCGATTGAGGTAGGGGATTACGGATCTTTTATTTTCCTTTGTGGATTTTATCCTCATCATGGGTTTAAATGGTGCAATTAAATCTGTGTGTTTTCTTTAACCCTCAGAGATTGTCTACGCGACACCGTGTACTGCGACGACGCGACGCCCCTTCCGCGACGTGACGATCCTCTTCTTCCATGATGGTCAATTCCGTGAAGAACTCATGTTCGGCGACTACAACGAGGTAGGGGTTTGATTCATTTAAATCATTGTGATTTATATCCGCGGTGTGTGATTAAACTTTTGTTGTGAAATATTTAAAACCGCTAACGCGGTGGGGGAGGACCAATGAACAAGTCCGAACCCACCTCCCCTTTCGTTCTTGGAGTGTGAAATGGCAGATGTCGACAAAACTAGTTGCACGACCAATGTGAGGTCCTCGTAGTGAAGGACGGACCCCAGGTGGGCCTTTGGCGAAGACGGCGTGATTTTCCGACCACCGGAACTCTTCCGGTGGTCTGCGGAGCAACCCGCTGGCACCCCACGCCCGCACGGCGGCGCCGGCGGCGGAAGGCGGCGGCGCCCGGCGCGCCGTTGTGGAGAACCGCCGCGGCTGAAGCCGCCGCGGTGGGATCGGCGAAGGATGGGACGTGGCAACCAGCCGTGTCCGCTTGCATGGGCGGCCCCACACGGTTCCGCGACTCTATCACGCGGGGGCAGCATGCCCCTCGCTCCGCTCGACCGTCACCGGCCGTGCCGACCCGCCTGAAGACCGGGCCGCGCCCGCGCCGGCTAGGCCGGGTCATGCCCAGGCTGGGCCGGGCTGCTCCGACCAGTTCGGACCCGGACCCGGGTCGGGTCGACCCGGGTTGGGCTGACCCAGGGGGTGTGGGGCCGGGTCGGTCCGGGCCCCGACCCCCCGTTTTCGGACCTCTTACGGTCTTTTGCTCGTATCTTGGGATACGGACCTCCGATCGATGCACTGTCAGCGACGATGTGATTCTTGGATCGAGGCGGTCATTTTGACATATCGCACTCAAGATTTCGGAGAACATTTGGTTCAGCCGGGTTGGTTCGTACACGAAACCAACCGGGCCCTCGGAGCGGAAACGCTCATAAAATGAGCTTCGAACGTCCGATTGACGTGCCGTCGACTTTTTTGGATTCCTCTTAGTGAGACGGATCTTTTGGCTTACTCCACCTGAGGTTTTGACATAGGTGAAGTACGGTCAGGTTGGTTTTTCCTTAAAAACCAACCGGGCCCCTGGAACAAAAAAGCCAATAACTCTCAGACCGGGCGTCCGATTGACGCACCGTCTGCGACGTTGAGTTCCTGTTGACGATACTGAACTTTTGGATACATCAACTCTGGACTATGTGTCAGTCGATATATCAGACTCTCAACTCGTGGAGAGGACCCTCCCAAACGAGCTTGCTGTGTGCGGGAACCCTAGAGATGGCTGCGACTGCGACTGCGACTGCGACGACGACGACTGTACAGAGATCCTCAGTGGATTCGACGGCGAAGACTACAACACTCAGCGATCCTATGTGGATCAGTGCTACCAATCCTGTGTGGATCCAATCTTGTGTGGTTCAGCGCTCAGCGGTCCTGTGTGGGCCAGCGCCTACAGATCATTTGTGGGTCTGATCCTGTGTGGGTCTTTGTGGGGGTTATTTACCTTTTCATCCTCTGTGGGTAAGATCCTTTGTGGGTTATTGCGGGGGTTAGTTACCTATCGATCATGTGTGGGTCAGATCCTTTGTGGGTCATTGCGGGGGTTAGTACTTATCGATCATTTGTGGGTCCGATGGCTTAGATGAATCAGGGGAAATATCTGATCATCTCTATCGTCATGCAAAGAAGTATTCCTGTGTGAGTTGAATCCTGTTTTGCTTTCCTATGTGGATTGTGTTGAGCTATCCTTTGTGGATTTACATTTTGCTTTCCTGTGTGGACTGGGTTGTACTTGGGCTCGGATGTTGGAGCCGAACGAGAATTGATGACTTAGGTATATGTATGGGCATATACCTAAGTAGTGTCGAATGTTACTTTGTGACTGTATCTTTCATTTGTCGATTATCCTTTGTGGATTCTGGGAGACCTTCGGGGGTCTCGAGGTCCCTACTAAGTAGCTTATACTCACCCCTTCACGGGCTATGCCCGCACTACGTTGTATTGGTTGCAGACGATGAATAGCACTGATCACGGTTGAGGCATGTGGAATAGGTCGGTACCCGGAGGTGGACAACTGGGTGGGACGTACTCGGAGCGGACGGCTGGACCCGGGGAGTTGTGGAGGCTATCAGTACCCACCCTTCAGGTGGGACTTCCAGTGGACGGCTCGACACTGCGTCTTTACTTTTCAGTTGTTTTTTTTTCTCTTTCCAATTGTACTTTACTTTCAGTTTGGGTTTGTATACTAGCTCACTTACTTTTCCGCACTTACTATTGTACTCAGTTTTTTACTTAGCGATTACTTCTACTGCTTTCTTTCTCTGTGGTGTTTGTTTACTTTACATAGGAAATTTCTTCCCTTTTATCTGGATTTACGCCTTGGTGCTAGTCGCCAGCCCCTGGACAATTCAAGGCGGGCTTGGGGTAGTCAGGGCACGGGCCCCGAGGATGGGTCGTGACAAATTGGTATCAGAGGCAAGGTTCGGTTCTACCGTAGAACACAGGTCTCTGATCTTTCTTCTATGTGAAGTAATAGTGTTAAGGGTATTGAGTGTGGTTATCAGTCCAGGGAGTCCAGTGTTGGTGCGGTGGCCGATGTATCTGTACACCAGGACCCTGACTTCTGATTTCTGACTCAATGCACAAAAACATTGATTGCTTGTGTGTTTCAAAAGTTTTCTTTGTGATTACATTGTTTCAGCTCACCAGGTATACTGTTTTAACCACGGCGCATATTTTTATTTTCAGGATGGCCCCACGACAGCAGCCAACTAGGGTTCCGAGTTTTATACGTGACGACATCCCACCGAGCGACGACGCCTCGGTGTACGGCCCTTTGACAGCAGAAGCACAGGCGGTACCTCTACCCGCCGAGCCACCGATGCTACCAGCCCCATCCGCTGATAGTGCACGTCGCCTTAGTGCGCTGCATGAGTTTCAGCATAAGAGACCGCCCAGGTTCTGCGATGAGATGGACCCTCAGGCAGCCGAGGATTGGATGGAGGCGGTTGTTCGAGTTTTCAGGTTATTAGGGACACCAGCTGACCTCATGGTGATCCTCGTAGCGAGCCTCCTGCATGTGGCAGCAGGCAGATGGTGGAGCTTGATGCTCCAGGTGCATGACGAGGCATCTCTTCTTTGGAATGACTTATAGGGCCTCTTCCACTCCGAGTTCGTCCCAGCCACCCACCGTGCGGTGCGCATCCAGGAGCTACTACATCTGCGGCAGAGCAGCATGATTGTAGCCCAGTACTCGGTGAGGTTTACTGATCTCTCGCACTACTCCACAGACATGGTATGTTACCCATTCTTCCGGGACCGGACCTTCGAGCAGGGACTAAGGCATGAGATCATGGCATCAATTATCTCCCTCAACATTCCGACACAGGCAGGGGTGTTGGAGCGAGCCCTCTTAGTGGAGAGTTTCCTTGCTGAGCAATCTCCAGCAGCAGGACCCACCACTAGCCGGCATGCGGCCGAGTCTTCTGCAGTGGGAAGTAGACAGATGACACAAATGTCCAAGAGGACCAGACCTACAGGTGATCGACCACATGACACAATATAGTGTTTGCGAGGCACCCGGGGTGGAGAACGACTTACCATGAGCGGACAATGTTACTCCTGCAGTGGGGTTGGTCACATGGCTCGTGACGGTCCGACCCACCATACAGATGATCAGCAGATAAACGAAGGACCTCCCAAGCAGAGTCAGAGGTTCGATCGAGGTGGACCTCAAGGAGCAGGAGACCGTGGAAGGGGAGCTAGTTGTGCAGTTGGAGGTCGTCGACGCTTCGAGGTGTTTCCACCACCACCACCAGGGAGACCACCCCGACTGCAGGGAATGGGTGGACAGGGGAGAGCTCAGCTTCAGGCAGCTGAGTCCTACGATCATGGAGCTCCGGGAGCAGATGGACAGGAGCAGGACTAGCTCTAGACATGGAGACTTTTGTTCATGTTGCTTCTAGCTTTGTTGATGTTTGTTTGTAGATGCTTTGTGTCTTTGTACTTTGAGCTGCAGTAATATAAGACACCTTTATTTGTGAAATTTACTTCCATGTCCTCTCTTTTGTTGATACTAAGAGGTTGCGGTTTAAAAACAGTTGACTTGACCCTCACTTTGAGATACCTACTGGAGGAGACCTAGTGACCACACACTGATGCCGACAGTGTGACTCGACCCTTGGAGGTGAGAGTGGCGGTTGGATCTCTTGGTAGTGGTTCTGAGGCCTTACGACGTCATCCTTGGTATGGATTAGTATCATCCATGCTGGGATTGACTGTATTAGGAAAAGAACGTGGTTTATCCAGGGGTGAGACCAGACTTCTCTTATCGGCAAAGAAGAAATCTCATCAACTCTTGTAGGACCAGAAAGGTCCAAGTCTCCAAGAGCGGATGAGGACAGCTCAGAGCTGGCAAATGTCGTGTGCTGACAGGAGGTGGAGGCCACTAGAGTTCGAGGATGGAGACTACGTCTTCGTGCATGTCTCACCTCGACGTGGATTACGGAGATTTGGCCGAGGCGGCAAGTTGTCTCCACGCTTCATCGGACCCTTCCAGGTCCTCAGCAGGATTGGCGAGATGGCTTATCGCCTAGCTCTACTACCACAGTTGCACCGGGTGCACGACGTCTTCCCCATATCCCAGCTGAGGAGATACGTGCATGACCCGACGCATATCATTGACCATGGGGAGATGGATGTTGATGATGGGCCGACTTTTGCGGAGGTCCCGATGGAGATCGAGTATCGACAAGAGTAGGTCCTACGTGGACAATCGATCCCTCTAGTGTGCATCAGATGGCAGCATGGGAACCTCCAGGAGAGCACTTGGGAGCGGGAGACTCAGATGCATGCTCAGTACCCACATTTGTTTCCCTAGTTTATGATTTATCTTTACGGGGACGTAAAGCCCTGAGGTGGGAGTGATGTAAAGAACCGTAAAATTCAAGGATTTTTTTTTTCTTAATTATCTTTGGAATTTTACAAGAACGCAGTTTCTGACGGCACCTGATTCTGAGGCCCGGTGTGCCCAGAATCATTTTCCGAAGTTTGGCTCGGGTACGTTCAGTGAACGAACGAGCTGGTTTTCCTAACATTTGAACCGGTGCTCGGAATCGAATTCAGAGGGCACCGATGGAATCGCAGCGCTGGTATTTTCTTAGAAATGCCTTTTCCGAAGTTGCGTTTTCTTGGGTGTGGTTTTTAGTTTTTGGGCTTAAGCTAAGAAATAAAATAAAGTGGTGTGACAACTTTATTTTATTTCACTTAAAGTCACTTAAAGCCACTTAAGCTATGTTAAGTGGATAGGGTGGAACCCAAAAATATCCTACCCACATGGTAGGATATTTGTGAGGTGGGTCTTGCATGAGCCCCAACGTTTATTTTCCTCTAAGTAACGCACCCGCAAAAACCCCTTTTAAATGAAAGTCAACCGGTGCGTTTTCTTAAATTCTTGATGCCCCAATTAATTGGGCAGTTAAGTCGCTACCATTAATTCACTGAATTAATGGTTCGTTTCTTAACTTTTTTTTTCGTTTGTTGGCATAAGAATAAAATAAGACCAACACATGTGGGTGGCTTGTTGAGAGGATTTGGAGAAACTCTAAGTTCTTCATCCTCCTTCGCGAAGAATGCGGAGAACGCGAAGAATGCGAAGAATGCCAAGAATGCCGAACCCTCAGAGATCGGCGACGAGATGCCGTGTACCGCGACGCCGACGATCCTCCTTCCGCGACGTTTCTTCCGCGACGATCCTTCCCCGCGACAATCTTCGATCATCAACCGATGGAGGCAGGGGATTACGGATCTTTTAATTTCTTTTTTGGATTTTATCCTCAGCATGGGTTTAAATGGTGCAATTAAATTTGTGTGTTTCATTTAACCCATAGAGATCGTCTACGCGACGCCGTGTACCGCGACGACGTGACGCCCCATCCGCGACGATCAATTCCGCGAAGAACTCATGTTTGACGACTACGACGAGGTATGGGTTTGATTCATTTAAATCTTTGTGATTTATACCAACGGCGTGTGATTAAAATTTCATTGTGAAATATTTAAAACTGCTAACGTGGTGGGTGAGGACCAATGAACAAGTCCGAACCCACTGCCCCTTTCGTTCTTGGTGTGCGAAACGGCGGACGTCGACAAAACTAGCCGCACGGGCGATGTGAGGTCCTCGCAGTGAAGGACGGACCCCAGGAGGGCCTTTGGTGAAGACGGTGTGATTTTCCCACCACCAGAACTCGTCTGGTGGTTCATGGAGCAACCCGCCGGCGCGCCACGCTGGAACGGCGGTGCCGGCGGCGGAAGGCGGCGGCGCCCGACCCGCTGCCGTGGAGAACCGTCGCGGCTGAAGTCGCGGCGGCGGGCCGACCGTCCCACGACCACGCAGGACCGGCGAAGGACAGGACGTGGCAGCCAGCCACGTCTGCTGGCAAGGGTGGCCCCACGTGGGGCCGCGGCTCCATCACGCGGGGGCAGCACGCCCCCCGCTCCGCTCGGCCGTAACCGGCCGAGCCGACCAGCCTGACGACCGGGTCGCGCCCACGCCGGCCAGGCCTGGTCGCGCCCAGGCCGAGCCGGGCCACACAGGCCGGGCCGGGATGCGCCGGCAAGGTCGGACCTGGACCCGGGTTGGGTCAACCCGGTTCGGGCCGACCGAGGGGGGTTGGGTCAGGTCGGTCCGGGTCCATACCCCCCGTTTTTGGCCCTCTTACGGTCATTTGCCCGTATCATGGGCTACAAACCTCCGATCGACGTACCGTCAGCGGCGATGTGATCCTTGGATCGAGACGGGCGTTTCGACATATCGCACTCGAGGTTTCGAAAAACTTTTGGTTTAGCCAAGTTGGTTCGTACTCGAAACCAACCGGGCCCTCGGAGCGGAAACGCTCATAACTTGAGCTTCGGACGTCCGATTGACGTGCCGTCGACTTTGTTGGATTCCTCTTAGTGAGACGGTTATTTTGGCTTACTCCGCCCGAGGTTTGGACGCAAGTGGAGTACGGTTGGTTTGGTATTGCCTTAAAAACCAACCGTGCCCCTGGAACAAAAAATCCAATAACTCTCAGAGCGGGCGTCCGATTGACGCGCCGTCTGCGACGTTGAGTTCCTGTTGACGATATGGAACTTTTGGATACATCAACTCTAGACTATGTGTCAGTTTTTGTATCAGCCTCTCAGCTCATGGAGCGGACCCTCCCGAACGAGCTTGTTGTGTGCGGGAACCCTAGAGCTGGCTGCGACTGCGACTACGACTGCGATGACGACGACTGTACAGAGATCCTCAGTGGATTCGACGACGACGACTACAGCACTCAGCGATCCTATGTGGATCAGCGCTACCGATCCTGTGTGGGTCTGATCCTGTGTGGGTCAGCGCTCAGCGGTCTTGTGTTGGCCGGCGCCTACAGATCATGTGTGGGTCTGATCCTGTGTGGGTCTTTACGGGGGTTAGTTACCTTTCGATCCTGTGTCGGTAAGATCCTTCGTTGATCATTGCGGGGGTTAGTTACCTATCGATCCTATGTGGGTCAGATCCTTTGGGGGTCATTGTGGGGGTTAGTACCTATCGATCCTTTGTTGGTCCGATGGATTAGATGAATCAGTGGCAATATCTGATCATCTCTATCGTCATGCAAAGAAGTATTCATGTGTGAGCTGAATCCTGTTTTGCTTTCCTATGTGGATTGTGTTGAGCTATCCTGTGTGGATTTACGTTTTTCTTTCCTGTGTGGACTGGGTTGTACTTGGGCTCGGATGTTGGAGCCAAACGAGAATTGATGACTTAGGTATATGTATGGCCATATACCTAAGCAGTGTCGAATGTTACTTCGTGATTGTATCTTTCCTTTGTGGATTATCCTTTGTGGATTCTGAGAGACCTTCGGGGGTCTCGGGGTCCCTACTGAGTAGCTTATACTCACCCCTGCACGGGCTATACCTGCACTACATTACGTTGGTTTCAGACGACAGACAGGGCTGATCGCGGTTGAGGCTTGCGGAGCAAGTCGGTACCCGGAGGTGGAATACTGGGTGGGATGTACTCAGAGCGGACGGCTAGACCCGAGGAGCTGTGGAGGCTATCTGTACCCACCCTTCATGTGAGACTTCCAGTGGACGGCTCGACGCTGCGACTTTACTTTTCTATAGCGGTTTTCTCTTTCCAGTTGTACTTTACTTTCAGTTTGGGTTTGTATACTATCCCACTTACTTTTCCGCACTTACTGTTGTACTCAGTTTTTTACTTAGTGATTACTTCTACTGCTTTCTTGCTCTGTGGTGTTTGTTTACTTTACAAAGGAAATGTCTTCCCTTTTACTGGGATTTATGCCTTGGTGCTAGTCGCCAGCCCCTGGCCTATGGAATGCGGGCTTGGGGTAGTCACGGAACGGGCCCCGAGGATGGGTCGTGACATTGATATTTAATTATATTTATATTGATATAAAAATAATATATATTTTTTAAATATGTTTTAGATAAGTATAAACAGACTATTACATTTATATATAAGAAATTTAGTGAAAATGGCATTAGAATATTTTAAAAAATATTATTAATTAATATTTTTCTAATTATCATCGACAAACAATCATTTAAGGATGCACACAAAATCAAAAATAATAATAAATGATTTAAAATAAGTAGAAAATGTAAATCCAACTTCAAACAGCCATAACTTTTGATCCAGGTGTCTGTTTGAGCTCTACAACATATGAAATTGAAGCCTACAATGAGGTCTATGAAATAGTGAACCAAGGGAACCTTTTGTCGCATTTCTTGAGGTGAAAAAGGCCCATAATACCTTCAAAACTTAGTTTTTAGTTGGGATACCAAAACTTTTTAACATTCGATGGAATTTCAACCTCGTTTAAGGGGGTATTTTTTCCTTTTTTAATTGGGGAATGAATTTATTTCAATGGATTAAATTCATATTCATATTATAGATTTGAAATTTTATCTTTTTTCATAATGTACAATTATTTATAATCAAATATATAAAAATATATACTTATTTTTTATATATTCAGACATAAAAAAATTAATTTTATAAACAAATAATTAAACATATTTACATATAAAATATATTTCCCAATATATAAGACTTATCTAAAAAAGAAACTAATATCCATTTTATTTAAAATACAAATATATGAATATTTATATACTTATATAATGTGTACGTGTATATATATATATTTGTGTGTGCCTGTATTAACAAGCTGAGATATATTATCTATATATGATAAACATATGTATATACATATTAATATATAATATTTGTAAATATATATATATATGTATTATTATATATACAGATATATATATATAAATATAATAATATATATATATATATCTGTGTGTGTGTGTTGTATATATGTATTTATTTATTTGTAAACACACATAAAAATCATATTTTATAAATTCATTCAAAACTATTCTTAGAAATATATATTAGTATACGAATAAATATATTAATATATAAAGATAACTATATATATATATATTAATATACAGATATATATATTAATATATCTCAATATATATATATATACATATATATTAATATATCTATATATATATATTAATATATCTCAATATATATATATATTAATATATCTAAATCTATATATATATATTAATACATATAAATATATATTGATGTATATATATATATTAATATAACAGTAAATATAAATAAATATTTATATAAATAAATAGATATATTAATAAATGAAGAGCAAAGAAATATGGTGGTGTGGTAAAGGGTTAGTCGTGAAGGCAATAGGTCCTGAGTTCGAATCCTGGAGGAGGCAAGTCACGGGTATAGGTGGGGAATAATGGCTAGTGTTTTTAATAGGGAAGGGGCATTGTTAATGGCTGGTGGGGTGGCTGGGGAGTGCGGGCTATGGTTGGGGGTGGGGCACTGTTGAAGGGGGGTGTCAAGCATTGTTGAAGCCCCTCCCTGAATATACTGAAAATGTTTTTTTATTTTTTTTCTCATTTTTACTTTTATCAGCACTTTTTTAGCGTTGATAAAAGGGGACTTTATCTGCACATTTCTAAGATCAAATAAAAGGAACCCCTTATCTTCATCTCAATTAATATTTCTTTTCTTACACTGCTAATTGCATTTTCTACCACTGATAAAGGAAATATTTGCAGTAGTGAGGTGCATTTCAAATTTTGTAATCTGTATATATTTCACATATTTTACCCTGAATATAATGACTTAAAATATTTAATGAAAATATTACATCTTCTAAATCAAGATCATAGGTTGGATAATACTATTAATTAATTTTTAACTACCTTGATGCATAGCAAGTAACAATATCATTCTACATAAGGAGGCATTAAAGTTTCTTCTTCGATGTGTCATGGTATATCAAAAACTCAACCCTTCTAGATGATAAATCCAACATCAGTGTATTGAAAAATATTCTTTCTAATTTTATAAAACTTTACTCATATTCTTCTGTCCATATAAACTAAACCCATTATGATTTAACTTGTTTAATGAGTTATCTAATCAAGAAAATTTTTAAAGAAATCATCCGTAGTTACTTATTAATCAAATGAAACTATGTAACATAGTTATATTCATTGGTATTTTATAATTCATCATGGAATTTCTCTATTAAGGATCATCTAATATTCCATCGTTATGGATAATATGGAAAATAAAAGAAAATTTCGGAATCCAAAATTTTAATTTTCATAATTTTCTATATAACTCATTTTCTTTAAGATTATTAAGAATGATTCATAGAGTACTATTATTTTCATCATACCATTTTGGATTATATGGATATATCATCAATAAAATATAATTATAAAATAGTTGACATAATCCTTTAATCCTCTATTAATAATATTTATAAAAATAAATGGTGTGTTACTCAATCCAAATGGAATTACTATAAATATATAATTTACCCAACTCATAAAAAATTTTTTCATTATAAAATCATCCATATTTACTTTAAATTAATGATACCTATAATGGATAACAATCTTTGAAATATATTTTTCAACTTGTAGTTGTTCAAATAGGTCAAAAATGTGGGGTAGATGACACTTGTTCTTTATAGTAATGGCACTGATTTCTCTATAATCAATTCCCAGCCTCATAGACCCATCTTTCGTCCTATAAATAATAACATAGGCTCTCTATGTTGAAACACTAGGGAAAATAAATCCTTTATCACAAAAATCCTATTGTTGTTTCTTCAGTAAAACTATTTCTACAATGAACATATTTTAAGGAGTTTTAGATATAGTTTGTCTCCAAGGATGAGATCAATGTGAAAATCAAATTCACATTCAGGTGGGTGTCCCAAAAGTTCTACAAGAAACACATTAAATCATTCATGTAAAATACATATATACTCTATTATAATGATACCTTTCCTATTTATAGGTTGTTTCTACTCAGTTTCTCTAATAATTTCATTAAACAGAGCTACTTGAGGTACATTTAGACATGATTTAGATGATTTAGTCTCCCCTCAAAAGATAATGGATTTCATTTCTCCATCATAACTCATAATATCCTTCTCTTATAAATAAATATCCACGTTATAATTTGGAATCCAATTCTTACCAATGATTATATTAAAGTTGAACATACGTATTATAATAAAATTTTTAAATGGGATAGTTCTATATACATAATGGGGACTAACAAAAATATTATTATTATAGAATAATTTACACAATAACCCTAAATTTATAACTCCCTTGTTAATATTCTCAAGAAATATCAAATTTTATTGGTAAAAATAGAAGATATTAAAGATTGATAATATCTATAATCATGTAAAGAATAAGCTAATTTTTTCTATGATCAGCACACCTTCTACTACATCTTTAGGAACTAAAACTATGGTTGTAATCATCCGAAATGATTAGCCTTTATACCCTATAATTTAATGGAAAATATTACATTGATTCTTTGATAATCCATTTTAATATTACCCTATCTCATTATATTAGAAACATTAAGCATTATAATCGTATTTCTTTCCCTTTTGATCATGAGTGTGATGGACTTTCTCTCCACACATGTAGAAAACTCTCATTCTCATAAAAAATGTACAATGGTATTTCTTTCTATAATTATTAAAAGATAGAAATTCCACCTTTCACTTCTTATATTTTTTCATATTTACTTTTCCTCAATGCTCAGTCACCTACTTCATTTCATATCTTCCATAGAAAACATAAAACCTAGATAATTATTTTTCTATATTCGTGGAACATGATATTATATTAACATATACTCTAAATGACTGACAGACTAATCCCATTCAAAGTTTAGGATTTATAAAATCAAATAAATGATCAATCATACTCCTTGGATTATATAAAAAATCTACAACATGATTTTCTAACCTTGTAAAGATATATTTATATATAGAAACATTTTCTCCTTACTTTTGACTTAGATTAGAAAATTTCCTCTCTATGTCATCTTTTTTCTCATAAGAAATGTATTTTTTGAGGTATATCTCTATGAAAGTGTTCCAAACCACAATATTTATATCCTTTGACTCTTTATTATTCAAGATAAATAACCAACATTAAATAGTTTCTCCTTTTAGATTCTAAAAGTCCATGATATCTTTCTCTCTTTCACTGCTTCAATAAGTGCGAAACATCTTCCCTAGGGATTCGATATAATTTTCAGTTACTAAGGAATTATCAGTCTCATTGAATGATAAAGGTTTTTGGAATGTCAATAGATCCATCATTATTGCACCATGATGGGGTTCCAGTGGAATATTTATATGGGAAAGTTCATTTTTCATTACTTATGTCAGTTACCCCAATCTAATCTAAAAAAAAATCAACACCAGCTTCCTATCAAGCTCACACCTCACTTTCATTCCCAAGTACTAAATCCCTATATATGTTATGTTCATTGATACAGTTTTTATTCCTTATGCTAGTTAATTTTTCAAAAAAAATTAAATATAACACATTTTTTCATCACATTATGAGTTCTAAGTCCTAGAATATAATTATAAGTCTTTCTAATGTTAAAAATAAATTAGAAATTTAAGAAAAGAAAATATCATAATCGAAATCATGGTATATTGGGGAAAATATTCAAATAATAAAAATATATTCAAATCATACATAATGGTTTTTAAAGATCATATAAGTCAACCAAATCATATCCCATGGGAGTGACTAGTCAGTTGTGCAATATTAGTCCCATAAATGTTTCACCTATGATGATCGAGAGAATACTCAATCTTCCCCTCTTAGAGTTATTACCCCTGGGTGCTTATGTATCTTAGATGCATCCATATTATAGTACCTAGAATGGGAATAATTTTCTAAGAAAACTACACAAACTATACTTTTTTAAAACATATTGATATTATCAAAAACTTTAACTTATCCTCAATTCCTTCCATATTGGTATTTTAAAAAATTTATGTTTTCTCAAATATAGTTCCCAAGGTTTATAATAAACTTTTATAATGTAAAATAGAACAAATTCACTCCAACAACCATAAGTTTATGGTTATTTTACTATATTTTTAAAAACTAAAAGGGACTGAAACCTAAAGGATTGAATATTTTAATAGATTTGGGAGAGTGGATATATAAGTGATTCTCAAATTACATTAGAAAACATGAGTTAAAAATTAATATTCTAAGTGATAACATTATTATATCATCTAGTATATCCTGGAAATATTTCCTAAATTCATTCATGGTAACCTAGATAAATAAAAGAATAATAAAGGATGAGATCAGATTGTTAGTAAAGGAATGTGTTTGATTGAAGCTATCATAGGATAAATGAAGCCTGAATAATATGGAAGAGATATAAAATAGTCAAATATACCATATAACTAATATCATAAAAATGTGAGTGAATCAATGGATGAAAAATAAACATAAATAGTGTCATTGATAACAAAAACTAGTCTCAAAATGATAAAATACATAATGTGACACATAATAATCTTACCATCAAGGCCTTGCGTCTAGTCATCATACATTAATCTGTATAGTGCATGCCAAATATCCAAACTAGTATGTCTCATGGGGCCTACCAGTTTATCGAGGGTCTATAACAAGAAATTCTTATCAAAAAATATTTCTAATACATTCATTATATGAAATAAAATAATAAAAACTCAATAAATAATAAATATTCTTTCATATTGAAAAAAATGCATATGATATGTTACTTTTTCCCCATCGTTAATAAATTTGAAAACATAATCATAAGTCATCTAGAGTAATATGGTGGATGGTATCATTTTAGAATAAACCTGGTAAAGTATAAGATTCATCAAACAATGTTTTTCTACATGAAAACGCTTTAAAATGATCACTAGAACATTAATTGAGGAAAATACCATTTTCATTTTATAATAACATATTTAAAAAAACATTCCAAAATATTGGGATGTTTTTTAAAGTAATATTGAGAATTTAAATGAATCATCAAGGAAATAAATAGTTCTAATGGTAGGAAAATCCATTTGTCTGGTAAGAATTAAAAGAAATACTATATACACACCAATAGTTCCCAAGTAGGTGATGCACCACAGAGCAGGGGGTAGAATCTGTGGTTATCTTTTGGTAATTTCTCTTTCTTTTTATATTAACCTATATTTACCTATAAGGATAAAATCCAATATTATAGTCGCTCAACATTTCTTTCATGTAGTAAATGAAAATATTACAAGAACAAAATATTTTTTACAAGGATTGGAAAAATTGTGGAATCATATTCCATATCATGGCTAGTTATTTCCCCTAAACATGTATTAATTTCAAATTAAACCCAAGTGGAAAACTCTTACAAGAAGATTTGTGCTATCGCACCACACACTTTTGGATTAACCCATAATAATATAAATTCATTATAGAGTAAAAAATTTATTAATAACTAAAAAATATCATCAGAAAAAATAGTTTTCTTTGGTAGCAAGGAATGTAAGTCCCATTACATGATCCATCAGAATATAAAAGGAAGGATTACCCACAATTTAGTCTTTAAATTGTTTAATAAATATTCTAAAACTCATCACTATATCTTATGAATATGTGAGTTTAATCAGATATTGATCACTGAAGAACAAAAGTTTCTTCAATAGAATCTTCTCATCACAATTATTTTATATTTATCACAGTCATCCCTATTTCTATGTGTTAGTGGTTTTCTCATTATCATCTCTTCATTGTGAATTTAAGGTTTCTTCACTATCAATATTCCTTCATGTGTCAATAATAGTTTTACTTTTTTATTTCCATATAGGTAACATACCTTACAATATCCACTCTCTCTTTCTGTTTTTTCATTAGAGATCACAATCCCCATCTCCATTTTGTTTTATTAAAGCCCCGTGATCTCTAAAACAGGAGTAAAAGCCAGTATCAATGTCATTGATCAAATGTTATTTTAATGAGTATTAAAATCTCTATAAAAAAGATCCTTGAGAATCATTTCAAAAAAATTTCAGATCATGATGGAATTATAGTGTACTGAAAAGTCTGATTTGAGTATATTAAGAATAAATGGTATTGTAGAACATAGATATGTGGTTCTCATCACAAATTCACTATGTACCATAATCATCTACTTGAATCAGACACATGAATCAACATTCTGATGTGTGACCAATCAGCTATGTTGTTCTCAATAAATCATCTATGTGACTGTAAATGACAAAGTGGATTCAAAATTAAGAATGATTGATCATTTAGCTATATGGGTCTTCCAACTACGTCAATCATTCGGTAACATGCCTCTTTGGGAAACATGTATGATTCATCTACCTAATTCACCTATATAGTGGAAATGGACACATTAATTATGCTACATCAAATTGAATATATATCATATATGACTACATGATTATTTCGAATTCAAAATTGACTATATGGATAAAAAAATTCTCATAGTAAAATATAATAGATTCATCTTTCCACCACCACTTCTCAAAAAGACATTCTTAAAAAATAAACCTTTACTCCATGATATATAACTCTATATAAAATAGATCATTCACTATTAGACTAAGTAGTTTCTCATATTTGTTTATCGAATAATGAAACAACCCATGCTTTCTAGGAACCAAGGTTGCATCTATATATCTCGAACCAAACCACAAATCTATCGGGTTCCTCAATATCCCCATTTGGAATTATTTAAAATTAATTGGAAACCCTCTAAATTACCATTATTGAAGAAACATAACTATTTCATCATTACTGAGGAGGGAAAATTATTAAAGTTGTTGTTTCAACTCTCTGATGGTCACTAATATCACTATTACTAAGGAAAATTATTTAAAGACCATTGTTTCAACTCCATTGAGTTACTACCTTCAACATATCTTAATAATAATTATTTAATAACACAAAACCTTAACCCAAAAAAATAAACTAAATTCCTCACTACCTTCATTGTGAGATCATTTCTTGATTTATCAATTTTGAGTAAATATATTTAGAATTATTATATTTTGAAATTGAAAATCCGCTCAACAAAATAAACCCAAAAAAAATAAACCCACATTGATATTATCTTCTCTCACCCTTTGGAAACAAAATCCAAAGGACCATGGGGGTCTCAAAACAACAAAAACATTTAGTGTGTAGGGAAGGATGAACAAATAAATTTAGCCACAGTTTTAGAAATATCTCACGTGGCATTGCATTGGTGAAAATGTATTCCATTGGATAACATGTAAAAATGTATTCTATACTAATACCTCTTCTAGAGATTGTTTCTATGATGAAATGATATCTAATATAAATGTTCCTAGATCTTGAATATTTCATTGTATTTTTCCACATTCCTATTTCACTTTGATTATAATAACAAATTTTTAGTGGTCTAATTGGATCAATATTCTTGTTTGATAACTACACTTGAATTCAAATCATTTGGGTATAGGCATTCATTGCTACTACAATTCTACCACATCAGTGATCAAATTAAAAAAATTACTCTTCTTGTTATACCAGTTATCATAGTATTATCCCAAAAATTAAGTTCCACTTAAAGTTATCATACCTATAAAATCACAATCACACTTTACATCTGTAAATACAAATAAGTTAAAAATAGTATTGTGTTTGAATTACATAAAATAGTACATATTTCCTTTCACATAACATCTTATTATCTTAGAATCCAACTAGTGAGGCACTTAGGTTCACTCTAAAATTGATCATGTAGAGTCCCTTCATATGTTTCATAAATACTTTACATAATATGATAAAGAATTATTCTAATGATTCTTCTTGATTATTTTTTTAACATTACTTATAACTTCACCCTTGATCAATTTGGATCAAACTTGATTGGATCCTAAATATTTTATTTTATTGTCCATTCTAATTTTTTTCAACATTTATCCTTCATATTTTTCTTGAAATAAATATATTTATTTGGTATTTTGGTCAATACAAAATGCAATAAAGTATTTCATCTCACAAAGAATGGAAAACTCATATTTTTTCCTCATATGGTCAGTAAACTCTTCACAGAGACAATACTTATCACTGACAAAAATGATTTCATCCATATAGACAATTACAATGAGAGTGTCCTTACTCACTTCTTTCACATAAATGTTACAATCAAATTTTCCTTTGGTGAACTTAATATCCCTTTTGTATCTCTCCAATTCAGAGTACCAAATATAGGGGCCAATTTTAATCTATAAAATTATTTCATTAATAGACACACTATACTTCCATAATTTTCTATGATAAAACAATCATGGTGTTTAGTATAAAAATTTTCCTCAAGAACAAAATTTATAAATGAAAATTTTACATCCATTTTGTAAAATTGGTATCATTTGTGAGATAACACAAAAAAGAACATTCAAATAATATCCAGTATTATAACTGGGGAAAAAATTTATTCAAATTAAATTCCTTCCATTTGAAAATATCATTTACCCTCCATATTGATTGTTTAATTGATACTACCATTCTAATTTATCTTATTTTTGAAAAATCACTCAGCTATAATTGATTTTTTTATTTATAAGACTTAGAAGAGGATCCAAAGTGGAATTCATCACAATTTGATCAAGTTCCTCATTCATATCTTGTATCCACTACACATGATCAACTCCATATACCACTATGTGATATTTAATTTGGGAAAGAAGTGTTTTTTTTATATTCCATACTCAATCTTGTCCTAGTTTGAATTGTAGCCTATGGTTTGTCAATGATATTTTTATTTTCAACAGGTCTCTTCGATTTATTATTCCATTTTCTCCTATTTACATAAGCTTCACCTTCATCACTTGTATATTTAGAATCATTATCAATAGTGATTGGTTTCTTCTCAACAAATTCATCGTTCTTTGGTTTTAACATCTACATACCACCATCTACTGGATCATCTAAAACTAAATTAGTTATTATGTTTTATTTTTTCTTGTTTTCATCAATATTAACATAGCTATAGTCAAATACCTTGTTCAAGTGTTTTTTCCAAAATTTTTGGCCATTTTCATTTGATTGGTATCCCATGAAAGATCCTTCCTCATCTTCCTCTTCAACTTTTCCCATATTTTTGTTGTTATTTTTTATAATAAAAGCACTTCAAAAAAATATAAATAATTTAACACTTGGACTTATATAATATCAAATTTAATATATTTCCATTTTTTTTTGTCTTAGTAGACACCTATTAAGTACATGTAAAGTAGTATATACAGCTTCTCTCTATAAATAATTCATGAGGTTGTGTTTATATAACAAATTTCTTCCCATATAGATTATGCTTCTGTTATACCTTTCATTTACCCCACTTTTTTGTGGGGAAATAGTGTGTTGTATTGCTGATCTTTTCCATTTATTGAGAGATATATTTCAAAATACTCACATGTGAACTACTTACCATTTTCTGTTGGGACCGAATTGAATGGAGAAGGAAGTTTGAAGAGTTATCCTATCAGAGTGTTGTATTTTGTTGTCAAAGAAGATAAATCAATTCACTTTGAAGAAGGACCAAAAACCAGAAGATGCATTGCTGATATGTATTTCTCAAATAATCATAAGTAAGGAGAACTTGTGATTCAAGACTTATAAAGGAAAGGGGGAGAAATGATGATTCCAATCATATACAGTTTTGATTGGAAGGAATGATGCTGCTGGGAGATGGGATGTTCCAATACATCCCATTGTAACTCTGACGATGCTAGATATGGTCTTTCAAAAGATAAATATCATGATAGTGGAACTCGTGATAAAACAAGAAGAATGGTTATGGGAAGCAGTGAAGAGAGAAAATGAAAAAGCAATGGACAATCTGGGGGCGGCAGAAAAGCACAGTTTAAGGTGGCACCATTTTCCAGTGTTTGCCAAATTTTAGGGCCTGAAAATCGGGAGATGAAGATTTGTTTTTGGCAATGGATGTTTCACGAAATATTGAAGATGGTTTAGAATTTGGCATGCAAGGAATTATTTATGGTCAGATCATCAAATAATGGAAAAGGCATGGAGTGCACGGAAATTTAGGCAGGTTGCGTGAAAAAATAAAGTGGTGCACGAAATAGTAGCTGGTTGCGTGAAATACTTGCAGGATGCGTGAAATATAGGAATGTTGTTTTTCGGGAAAAATGTGTTTTGAGATCAGAAGCTCAAAAATTTTCAAAGGCATGAGCTGCACGAAAAATTGGATCATTGCACGAAATATGATGTCGCGTGAAATGATGGGTTTGCACACAATAAGGAAGGTGGTGTGGAATTTTGCGCGCAATTGGTGCTTCATTCTTAGAAGGATGAAAAATGGAAAAGGAATTAGGTGCGCGAAATATTGAAGCATGGCGTGAAATATGAAGTTGCAAAAAAGAGTTTTTACGCGCGTGAAGGAGGTTTGATGTGCGGATTAGTGTTTTTTGCACGGGGTCAAAAATTCCTAACAATATGAGGCTATCCCTTCTCATTAGTTAATGCTCGACACTTAGAAGAAATCCCAATATCTGGTGTGCATAAATTATAAGCTAAATGAATTGCGCAGAAAGAATGAAGTTTGCACGAAAATAGGATACCTGCGTGAAAAATTGAGAAGTTACACGAAAAGAGAATAAGTTACACGCAAAAGGAGAGTTGCGTGAAAAACATTTTCGCACCAAAATCTATTTTTACGCGCAATATATCCTAAGGGCTGCGCAGAAAATTTGGGGTCTTCACACATATTCAGTTGTGCGTACGGAAGTTCTTACTAGCTTCTGGGTTGGAAAGTGAAGATCTGAACTTCAGAGAATAAATCTGCTCAATAGTAAAGAAGCACTGAAATACTGTAATTCCTTATTTGTGCTAAAAGGGTGCACACGCACTTGCAGATTGTTTTCCAAGTGCTACACGAGTGTAAGGGTATATCCTACTCATTGTATTCCACATCAAAGGATTGTTCTCTAGTGGATTGTGTGGTACTGTATTATTTTCATACCATACCAAGGACGTAGCTACTCTTGTTGAGTAGTGAACCTTGTAAATCTCATGTTCCTGTGGTTGTGTGTGTTAATCATAGAATAAAATCTTTAACAGGAGGCGAAGGTTGTTTCAATTCGAAAGAAACATGAAAAGAAAAAGATATCACTGATTCGCCCCCTCCCCGTCTCAGTGATACTTGGATCCTGGCTAGGAACTTCATTTTCTAGTCATGGATTCTTGATATAGAGACAAAACTCTTTCTCATCTTTCTTTTTAAAAATCTGAACATTCTAATTGGATCGAACTTGTGTTTGAAAAAAATCACATCACTTAATTGTGTATAATCATTTCTTAATGTTATTAATTATAAATAACATCTTGTATACTTTTGTTTCATTGTACCGCATGATTCATTGTTAATGATCTCAATTTTTCTGGAAGATAGAATGTCCCCTCCTTTATGACAACCATGTTTCATCTTCCACTTTTGATTGGATTCAATGATTTCATTTGTGTCCCTTTACATCTTGGGAATATCTCTCAAAACATCATGATTTAAAATATTACTCTTACTCTATTGGAAAATATAACAAAAACTTATATGCCACAAGTTCTTCTTCGGCACATGATTGAAATAAATCACTAGGATAACCAATTTGGAATAGATTATCATAGGTTCTTATTCTATTTGTAATGATCCTTCCAACATTTGTTATTTAAATGATATATAAATATTCATTAAATTCCACCTCATGTCCATCCACTCAAATTTAACTAAAACTATGAGAATTTTTATTTATCCATTTAACTAATCATACATCATCAGAATTTATATTCTAGGTTATAAACTTTGCTGAGCCAACTATTTAATTTTCAATGAACAATAATTTATAAAAGTTGATCCCCCCCTCAAGCCTCTAAACATTTCTCATAATTTTTGTGTCATCACTTATGTATGAATATAATCAATTATCGAGTATCCATTACTTCATTATTCTACTGTACTTCAAAACTAGATCAGTAAAATATAATTTCTCTTTGCTCATTTTTGGAATTCTATTTCCTTTCTCAACAATGTGAAATTTTTGAAAAATAATACTATTTAAAATTTAACAAACACTTCCCTATTGATCAAATATGACACATATTTTTTCTAAGAATTCAAATTTTTTCAATGTATATAGATAAGATAAATTTCTAGTAACTACAGTATTGTCTTGTCAATTGTCTGACCATTTCCCCAAATAGACCCCCTTGGTTCATAGCTCATCTTTGGTAGTGAAATTTTATAATAGTATGAGTTTCATATTGACCAAACCATCCACAACACTACCAGTATCCTCTGAATATTATCTTTCCATATGGATAATAATTTTCCTGTAATATTGGTGAAGTTGTATTCCTATATACTATGGTTGTGCCTACATGTGGGGAAATAGTATTCATAAAGAGTATATCCTTATATTTGATATTTAATATTATTTCTCACTATTATTCATGCTATATAATCAGATAGAATTTATTTTAGGACCAAAATTGTTAAATATATCATATTTATTTTGAGATCCATAGTGATCTAAATCAGACAACTTCTTCAAATCACTCTTTTCACTAGTTTTTTATGATTCTTCTTTGGCCTTAATAGCCCTATAAAAATAATATCCAATATTTTTCAAAAAAAATTATTCAATAAATTTTGATCGATTTTTTATAGTTCTTATTCTTTGAGATAAATGTATTCTTCATTGTCTTTTACCATATTCTCCATTTCAAACACTTTTGGCTTATATCTTTTGATTTCATCAATGTTAGTGGCATATTTATTTCCAAATTCATCATTTGGATTATAAATATTTTATATTCCATTCAATAACATCCACTTTTCCTTCTTTAGATTTTATTTTTCCTCAATAGGAGCTTCTAATTCATTATTCATCATATGCTCTTATTCTTTTTTTTTACTTTCATCATCTTCACTGCCTGATGTGACAAACCCTTTTTTAAATATGATCCATGAAATGTTTTTCATTTTCTGATTAGTTGTATTATATGTATTTATCATTTTATTGTTTCTCACAAATCTTATTATTATTTATTTTAAATAAATGCTCCTTACTTCACCCAGATTTGGTTGAAACTTTAGAGTTTTTAACCAATTATTTTTATGAGGATTCTCATCATCTAACTTTGGTTCAATAGACTTATTTTATGAAATATTTATAGAAAGTTTCCCCATTTATTTAAAATTGTAGAATATTGGTGGTAATTTACCTTTAACCTAAATATTTCCCCTTTTTTATCTCTTTGAAACAAGATCAATTATACAATTATAATATTCATCTTCATCTTCATCATCATATTTAGTCAATTGAGAATTTTTATCATCCTTGATATAGATATTTATCATGTCATCAAAATTCATCTTAGATTTTATCTTCTTCTTGAAATTTTAGATCTTTCACATTTCATAACAAATTAGAATATTATGTAATTCATTGCACGTAATATCTTCTTTATATTTTAAGGAAGAATCTTTAGCATTGAACCTCGCAGGAAAATTTTACGTCCATTTTTACAAAATATTAATTAATATATCTTTTCACCAAAACCATTAATATTACTGACATCATTATTGAATATTGTAATGTATTCATCAATTTTTTATTTTTCATCCATCTTGATATCATTAAATTTTTTCTCCAAAGTTTCAATTCATCTTCCTTGATTTTCATGTTGCATTTATATATTATTTTTGATATATTAAAAATTTATGTGGAATTTTTGGGAATGATAACCTTTATATAAACCTTTTCTAAAACTAACATATAAATGGATTTTGTTTCTTTGTCATTAGCTACCATATTTCTCTTATAAGGAAATTACATAAGATATTCTTCAGCAATAGGTGGGAATCCTTTTATTGCTTCACATTTAACATCAAATCCAAGAGATATTAGATGGGGTAAAATATTATTCTTCCAACTATGATAGTTTATTTCATCAAAACTATGGACACCCCTACTCCTGACATAATTTTGATTATACATCATCAATGCTTTGTGGATCTTTATAGAGAAAACTTCTCTAATACTTGTTGAGGTTCCTGTAGAGGTGATGTGCCAATAAAAAGGGTTGTTGAATCAGTGGATTATTTTTCTAATTTTTAGTTCTTTTGAAAATATCCTATGTTGATTAGTTATGATCTAATTCAACCTTATAGTTTGTTAACCTTTCACGAATGTAGTAATGTAAAATAGTATAGGGACGCAATAATTTTTCAAGTCTCGGTTACAGTGTGGAATCCTACTCCTTATCGGGGTTGGTTATCCACACAAACCCCAGGTTATTTTCACTATAAACCCAATAGAAATTATCTTAGAATTATACGTGTGTAATATCACCACACACATCAGGGTTTACACCCAACAACAAATTTTTTCAATATATTACAAAATAACATTACAAAACTAAAGAAGACCACCCTAAAAACTCGATTGCTTTAGAAAAAAAGAATATAGATCACCATTCATGAGCCTCCAAAATACACAAATAAATTATTCCTCATAGTGTAACCTTGATGTAACTGTACAAAAATTGTAAATCTCAACATTAAATCTTTTGACGACCTGTATTTCATTAAATACTGAAAACTAAAGAACAAATACCTATATATTAAAAAAATTTCAATACGGTTTTTTTTCTCCCACTCTTCCCATTTTCTGTTCGTAGACAGTTTTCCACCACCATCTCTCTGATGTGAGTCAATTATTTCATTACTATGAGATGTCCATTTTACATCAATAATACTTTCCATTTTTTGGTTTGCATGCGGTGAACACACCCCATAATCTCCATTATCTCTTTCTATTTTTTAACATAGATCATGCTCCAAAATCTCCATTATATTTTATTAACAGCCTATGATCTCTATTATATGTAGAAAAGATTGTATCTATGTTGTAGATCAAAAATTATTTTATTGAGTACTAAAATAACTATAAAAAACTACTTGGGAACCACTGCAAGAACCATAATGGCATGTTTGAATCATGGAATAGAGAGAATTTTGAATCAAGTATGTAATGAATAAATGGTAACATATAAATTGGATATACGGTTCTCATCACTAATTTGGTACATATTATAATTTCTTACATGAATCAGCTATGTGAATCTGTATTCAGCTTAGTGACCAATCGACTATGTCATTCTTAGGGAATCAATTATGTGACTAAAAATGGATACATGGATTCCAAATACAACTACCTCAATCATTTGGCTACATGGAAATAATTTTTACATCAATAATTTAGCTAAATAGATATTTTATCTATGTGACTAAATCTGCTAAGTCATTCACCTACATAGTGGAAGCGGCTATGAAAATTCATCTACATCAAATTATCTACATTTAATAGATGGCTATGTGGTTTTTCCCTTTAGAAAAATTTCTATGTGGAACTAGAAACCACTCAAAATATACCAAAACTGATTTAACCCGCTTTTACCCCACATAGAAATATGTTCTTCAATCATGAAGCATTCCTCAATGATATATAATACCATATAAACAAAATGAACTACTTCTAGAATACTGATTTCTTAAGATCAGTTTTAAACAAATAAAACTACCCATTATTTCCAAAAAAACATGGCCTATTCAATATTTCTCAAACTAACACACAAATACATGTGGGTTTTCAACACCTTTCAAAAAAGAGTCTTTTTTAGAAATAAATAAGAATATATATTTTAAACATTTTTATATACAGTAAAATATGTGTAAAAAAGAATTTAATAAATCACTAGATGATACGAAAAAAATAGAGAAATCAACTTAAAAAAATGTATGTAGATGAATAATAATATTTAATGAAAAGAAAAATAAATTTGGTTTCCCAAGAAATATTATTTTATACTTTTGAGTAATTATTGGGAGGAAAATAAAACTAAAATTTGTAATTTCTAGAAATAACCTAAGTACAAAAAAATTGATGGGTTTTAAGATACAAATATCCTATATTTCCCCCAACTAAAACATAAATATAAAAAATAATCAATAATGATAAGATTTTCAAATAAACCCTTACCATTGGTTTGACATTATTTATAAGTGCTTTTATCCTCCTATAAAATAGATTTATATCTATTATACTTCTATACCAGAATCATTTCCATAAGTGATTTTAACCTCCATTATAAAAAATTAAAAATTATTTTAATTATATGATAGAATAATATCAAAACTTATTAAACCATACATGGTTTAATTAAAACATCCTATCACTATTTCATTACCAATCATTCATTATCACCATCATTTTGGGTGTTAACATCTTCGGTTTCCATGTATTTTTGATTTGGCAGTAATTGTCTTTTCCTCTTGATAATAGTTCCATCTTATAAAAAATGTTTATAATGATATAAATATAAAATATATTCACTACATACATTTTTATATTCATCCTTAAAATGACTATAAGAAAAATGAATTACATCGCTTCTTGGATGTGGTAACTCAAACATACGCATGACCGATGTTTTTATTTTTTTAATAGATAAACGGGTAAAATAGAAGAAAATATATTATGTTTCCCAAATCATAATTATTTCATAAATATCATATATTTTTATTACCACCATAATTATAAACATCCATTTATTTTGGTAATGAAAAATGGATTACACCGCTCCATAGAGACAGTAGGTCGTACGTATACATGAGGAATGTTTTCATTTTAAAATGAATGGAAGGGGGTGGGTAGATCCAAAATAATAAATACATTAAAATATCTGAAATATACTAATAATATTACACTATAATGTTTATATAATATTTTAATGAGGAATAATACGAAATAAATTAAAAAACGCTCGGTTAAGAGTTATACCTCTTCTTCATAAAACCACATTTTGGTTTACACCAAAAACCTTATAGGTTGGCCCCATGATGACACCATAGTATCTTGATAACGGTGATGATGATGGTAAATTATTTGTGTAGATATTAGTTGTGATAATTTTCTAGTGAGGTGTGAAGGAAAAAAGAAGAATTATTATTTTTACATGTGAGAGAAATGACTCACTTGCAATTACCTAAAAGATATTAGTAATATAAAGTCATTTTATTATAAAAGTGGATCAAAATGATATATATATATATATATATCAATTTTATAAGGTTAATATAAATTTATATATACAAAAAATTAGCATTTGGAAAGTGTTTTGCATTATATTGTCACCTTATCCTTTTTTAACCCTTTAAACCCATTTTACACTTAACTGTGGTAATAAATATAAATCATTGTAAATATTCATTATGAATAATAATTATGATGACCTTATCAGATAATTTCAATTATTATAATTCAATATATTTAATACATTTTACATTATTTGTATCTAATAATTGGAATAAATTATTTTAATATAGGTTCACAAAACACAATAAAAATAGTTTTTTATTGTTTATTTTAAGTATATAAAGGATTTTTACCAAAAAAAAAAGTAAAATGATGATTCTAATGTAATTAATTGTATTTTTTATATAAAATTAGTATTATATTTTCTTAAAAACTAAACCAAACCTGAAATAATCCTAGTAAATACATTATTAAGTTAAAATAATAATGTTTTTATGTGTAAAAAACATTATTTAGGTTTCTAAAATGTTGAGAATATATTTATAAGTTATGAATTATATTTTTATATTCATTATATCACTGATTAAATAGATTATTTTTCTAAAAAAATATTCTATGATATATCAAGTAATTCATTTATCATTATAATTTAATAAATGTGGTAGTTTTTGTCAAATCGATATTGTTCATTGTTCACATAAAAAAATATTTTTAAAAAATATAAAAACTTAATCCTAATATAATTATGGAAGGATAAATGAAAATATTAAATTCATTGCTTAAAATTAAATTTATAAAAAAATAATTCGGTTTTTAATCACGTTCTTGAATATATCTATTTGTATTGTTTTATTAATTCCCGAAAAATAAAATCATATTGTATTTTAAGATTAGGTGTTAGAATTTATCTATTGAATAACTCACAAGGATAAAAATAATATAAGTGGTGAGACAACATGTAGTACCACACTATATTTTATCTGATTGAGATTTGAGTTGCACCTATATGCTCTATACAATCCTTCATCAATACTGGATTACAGAGATGAGTTTTATCACTACTTATCACACTTATATTGGAGATGTGTTTGAGAAAACCGTTCAAACTTTAGAGTATATACAAAGATCATATCAAATGTACATACAAGGATGTTTGGATCAGTAAATTTATTGTTCCTAAGAGGTTCTAAAGTGGTTATCTTGATAACTAGGATTGAAGAATTGGTAAAGAGGATATGATTGACTATGTTGTCTCTTATTGTCAATACATAAAGCATATTCAAATATCAATCAGATGATTCCTTGTAATATATTATTCATTAATATATATCATGGTTGGGTGATCAGGATTCATGCCTTTTATGTATTTTTTAAGGAGCATATATGGTTGATAAAAGGTCCTTCAATTGGTAAAGTCTCTTTGGTGTAGAGAGGGATAAGCCAGGAATACCACACCCGTGGTTAAGGGTGTTTTAGAGAATCGAGAAAAAACTGCACCCATGGTAGAGGGACTTTTATTACTAGTGTTTCCTTATTGTTGTTACATCGAAATTGGATGGGGATAAAATGGCCAGGATTGTCACTCTTGTTATCTTCCATTATACCTGTATGAAATAGTAAACTCACTACACTAGTTGTAGTGTTTTAAAGTGGACACAATGAAAAGAGGACTATTAATCAAAAATAGGTAAAGGTAGGATATTATGCCCACAGTAGAAGAATTTTTGGTTGATAGGTGTACTTATTGGCCAAAATGGCCATAATTCAAAGGAAAACACCTATGGTGCACAGGGTTTTTAAGAAAAAATAGCCAAGTATTTTTCACCAAGCTATAGTTCAATCCATGTTGAGGGAATTGTTTTTGTTTTGATAAGTGTTGATAATATGGTTTCATAGATGGATCAAGGGATATCTTACATGATATATAATGTTTTTTAGTAGCATCAATTATATCAAGAAGAAAAAAATATCCAATGGGTCAAAATATATTGGGGTTGTTGATTTTCTTGAAAGAAGTTGTTAGTTAAAATCTTATTTAGAAAATTTTATTTAGATTGCATTCATCATATTTTTTCCATTCAAAGTGTGTGTGTGTGTAAAATTAATAGTAGAATATAATAGATAATATGTTGAAATATAGTGATAATAATCAATGAGAAGTATAGATTGGTGCATGTAAATAAAAAAATAATAGAGAAATAAGAAGAAAATAAGTGTAAGGAGAAGTGGTTGTCGAAATAATCATAGATTAAAGAGATAACTCATGAGTTTATATAGGTTTAAAAAGTATATAAAGTTTATAAAATCATCAATAAATGAATCCAATGTATGCAAGTATTTGTTCTTATTGATATCATGTTATTTATCATTATAATAGTTTTGGAAACACTATGACAACTAGGAGACTTTTTGTAACACGAGTATAATAATGAACCCTGCTCGTTATACCCACATAATGAAACTAGAGGGTAGTATAGTTTTAGTGAAACCAAGATAATTCCAAGGACTAGACTTTCCATTTTGAGTGGTGAAGGATTAAAATATGATTTTCCGTTCATGTGAGTGTGTTGGGTACTGATAAATATTCACTTTTACCAAAGATGAAGGTTTTAACCATGGAAACTTAAAAAGAAATTATATAACTGATTCACACCCCCAATTATTCTTTAATAATCTAAGAGATTCATCTTCATTTTCTATTAGAGTGAAATTCACCTTGTTAGTGATTTATTATTTGAAATTTGGGATTTAGTTTCTCTTGGTTATTAATGTTTTTATTATTTATATGATATAATCATAGAAAATCATATTTTAGTTAATATCAAGGGGATTCCTACCTTTGATAGAAAAATTTTTTATATCTAGAAGGAAAGGATGTTTTTTTATATTTTTTATCAATTTAGAAGTTATTGAGTCTACAACTGATGGTCTTCACCTCATGGTGAGAATGTTTCTTCAAAATAAATTGATAGAATGAATATTTAAAATGATATTCATGGAAGGAATACTATACTATAATAATTATCTAAGAACTAATTTATCAAAGTGAGATGTATCATGACAACCAAAGGTATTTGGGATAAGCTTGAAAATATATATGAAGTAAATAAGAACGAAAATTAAGTTAATATAAATATATTTGGATATTGAAATATGATGATCTAAAAATGGAATAAAATAAAACTATAGATGACTTATCAAAAAGTGTGAGTGATTTTTTTAGTACCATGAGAATCATTCTTGATAAATTGTATTATTCTATAGTTGTTAAGAGGATATTTCCTATCTTACTGGATAGGTTTGATGATAAAGAATTTATTCTTAATGATAACAATTAAAAAACACATCCTATAGATAATTAAAATCAAATTTTAATTACCTATAAGATTATGAAAGGATGTGTTCCCAATAATAAGTTTTAGGATGGAAAATATAAAACTTTTATAGCCTATAATTAAGATAAGTATAACAATAAACTTGTTAAAGAATATAACGATTTTTCTGATTCAGTTATTTATTTAGATCTAAATATTGATAAGATAATATATCTAATCTCTATAAATATTATAACATGTAAGTAAATATTTAAAGGTAACCTTCCAGTAAAATTATTTATGGGTAGAGTATTGGGATTTTAGACTATAAATTCTTTGAAGATAAAATAATATTGAGTTATTGATTAATAATAAGATTAAAAATCAGGGGGATTCTTTTTATTGAAATCATCAAAGTTTTAAAAAATAGCGGTTTCTTATTAATGGATAGAAATAATTTCTCAAAATTAAAAGAGGAAAATATCTTAACAGGGTTTGAAAGTTGTGATAATAGTAATGAAGAAGAAGAAATTGATATTTAAATATTTTTTGATGAAAAACATATCATTTCTATGGTTAATAAAGGGTAATTCACTAGTGGAAGATGTAGTTAAGTCAAGGGAGAAGAAGAAACTGAGCTAGAATTATTTTTAAAAATAGAACTCAACCAGTGTCTCTCAAGGATCATTAACTTAGAAAATAGATAAACAAATAAAGAAGAAAATCAATCTTTCTAAATTAATGAAACGCTTCATATTAATTAAAAATAAAATTTATCTAAAAAAAGTGATGAGTTGAATAAAACGGATGTTGAATAGAAGAATTCAAGAGTCATGATTAAAAGAGTTAAAAATAAATATAATAATTTCTTGATTTTAAAATAAATAATTTTGGGTATGTAAAAAGAACATGAAATTTTTAATGTGAATTTCTATAACACTATTCACAATGTTATGAAAATTTTATTAAATTTAAGGCTCATTAACATCAGTAAAGATTAACCCTAAATGGAGTGAAAGATAATAAACGAAATTTTTATGGTTATATGAAAAAGAATCAAATCCATAAGACCATGTTGTGTAAAATTAATTTTTCTTCCTGACTCTAAAAATTATGAGGACATGTGCTTTAATCCATAAGATGATAAAAATAGTGAATTAAAAAATAATAAAAATAATATAGTAGGATATCTTTATCTGGTAGATATTTCTATATTGGAGAAAGATGTGTTTATTGAAATTGAATAAAGAAAAATTCAGTCACACTAAAAAAATTTGGTTCAATTTGTGGCTAACACCCATTCCTCAAAACAATATATATGTATGAAGACCCAGTTCTAAGATTTAAAAGTTTAAGTGAAGTTGACCATACAAGTGGGATTTTATAATCAAAGTGATATTAATCTTTCAGATAATCCCATTTAGAATTCATAATCCACACACATTGATATAAAATATTACATTATTAAAGATCTAGTAGAGAGGAATGAGTTAAAACAAGAAATTGTTCCAATAAAATAGTATATTAATGAGGTGTTCACCAACCCATTATCTAAAGAAGCATTGCAAAAATAGTTTTTAAAGGTAGGTGTCCAACCACATTCACTATAGGAAAAATGTATGGTGTCAGTTTCACCTGTCTCGGCATGTCTTTTGGATATTATCATCAAAGGGGGTGAAAATGAAAGCATAAATATTTCCATTATGTTTTTTAACTCTTTTATCAAAGTGGGAGTATATAATGTTGTGAGAGTATTTATTGATACATTAATATGATATAACTTTGGGGGAATTATCTTTTTAAAGGGAGGATATATTTAGAGATTGTTCTAAAATAGACAAGAAATTAATTCATTAAGTGTGAGATATTGTATTTTTTTATTGTAAGTGGTTGTAGAAATATTTTTTTGGTCTGAAATATTGATGGCGATATGATGATGTTCTGATTGATGCTTTTTAGTTTTGTGTTAAGTTAGTTGTATATAGATCTCAATCTTATGGACAACATTTGTTCAATGTTAGTATTTCTTACAATAATTCCATTCACATGGTATTAGAATTATTTAATGGGGATCCATTGCTCGGTTTTAATAGTTTCATGGGGATTTATGTTCCTTGGTAAAAAAATAAAAGGGGGAGATTTGTTTTCCAATAAGTTTGTATATGGTTGTTGTGATAATTTGTTAGAATAATTGGTCAAGAGGATATGTATGAGTTTGTTTTATTTTGTTATCAGTATGAAATCATATCCAAATCCTAATTTTATGATTCATTGTAATATATTTGTTACGGATATACATAATGGTTTTTTGAAAATAATTCAGGCCTTTTATGATGTTGTACATAGCCTTCAGTGTTTATATATGGTTCTTAGAGTGACCAAGGCTACTGAGATAAGAAGGAACACACCCATACTAAAGAATATTATTAGAAACCTATAAAAACCACACCCATGGTAGAGGGATCCTTGATAGTAGTGGTTCATTAATGGTGAACCTATATAAAATATCTAGGTCCTAAAAAGTAAGGCGGTCCCTATGATGGTCTCACATTGTACTAGGGAAAAATAGAAAAGAAACTATGCCCGTAGTGGGGTATGAAGCTGGTGATGGTGGAATTTTTTAGTACAAATCAAAAAATAGATAGTAGTAGGGGACCATTGTGACGACGCATCCATCGGGGCCCGTGTCGTGACTACCCCAAGCCGAACTTCCATAGGCCATGGGTTGGTGACTAGCACAGAAGGCTTATTCCCTAAAACTACTAAGGAATTTCCTTTATAACTTGTAAACTCACACAACCAAGCACACAGAAAGATACGAACACGAGTAAACTGAATAGTAAAAACGGTGTGAATTGTAAGTAAAAGGGTCGAGAATACAATTCCAACTAGAAAGTACAAGAAAGCTGGGAAGTACAAGTAATATTAACAGATCTAGTGAACACCCACCTAGGATCTGCCCTAAGGGTAGGTATATCTCTCAAACGGTCATATCTGTAGTATGCCTCATCTAAGGTCCACCTCCAAGCTACCTCCATTCTTGGTACCCTCATCCTTAGTTAGCGTTGTTCATCATCTGCACCAAACACAACAAGGTGTGGGCATACCCGTGCAGGGGTGAGTATAACGATACCCAGTAGAGACCCCGAGACCCTCAAGGTCTCACAAAATCCACAAAGGTTAAACCACAAGGCATGTAAACCACTGAAAATCCAACTTAGGTATATACCCATACATATACCTATGTAGTAAAATATTTCCCATCACATTCATAAGGAAACACAAGGCCCAACTCCTTATCCAAAGTAAAACTATTCCACGATGGAAATATTACCACGAAGGTAACACCACAAAGGTAAGTACCACAAAGGTAATTCCCCAGAGAAGGATACCACAAAGGCATCACAACGAAGGTAAGTATGACACATATATGCCACATAGAAGAATACCACAAAGGTATCACCACGAAGGTAAGTACCACACAGGTATGCCACACAGAAGAATACCTCAAAGGTCCCACCACGAAGGAAAGTACCACAAAGGTATTCCACACAGAAGATTACCACAAAGTTAAAGACTCATCTCACACTAGGTATAACTTAGGTACAGTAGTAAAGATGATTATATGTAACTAATGAATCATCTTAATCTGTTAAGAGGCAGACCCACGTAGGATCCTAAATCATCAGACCCACCTAGAATCCTAAATCATCAGACCAACATATGATCCTAGTACATCAACAGAACCACATATTATCCTAGTATAGAAAACCCACATAGGATCCTGGAGTAGTCCAACGAGGATTCCTAGAGTGGATCCAACTGAGACTCTCGAACAAAGACCCACAAAGGATCCTAAATCACATACCCACATAGGATCCATTTCTCATGTTACATCCAACTACAGGGTTCCCACACTATGCTCGCTTGATTCCCGGAGGGTCCGCTCCTCAAACCACAAGTTGATACACCTACTTCCACAAAGTTTCACGAAGAAGTATCCCAAAGGACTGCCACAAAAAGGGGTCTCAATGTAACAAATGGTGCATCAATCGGACGTCTGGCATGTAAGATATTAGCCTTTTAGTCCTAGGGGCCTGGTTAGATTCATGTTCGATCCAACCCAGCCATAACCCAACTTTATAGAAGACCCAATTGGGGTATACCAAAAGTATCTTCATGATCCAAGGTTTTGGGCACCACAGATGTTTCGTCAAACAGACGCTCGTAGCTCAAGATATGGCCCAAAGAACGAAAAGTGTCAAGTTGGTCCGGGTCCGAACTAACCCGGTCGGACTGACCCGACCCGATTCGGGTCAACCCGGGTTGACCCAGCCCGACCCGATTCTGGCCCTGGGTCAAACGTGGCCAACTGGGTCCGGCATGGACTGCCGGTGTGGCTCGTCCCGCTGGGCGGCCCGCGGTGCGGTGGACCACTCGACTCCCACGCTGGCCGGATGGCCAACATTCCCCGCATAGTGCGGTCGCGTGCCACACCATCTCTAAATTCCGGCGTCGAGACAGTTGTGCCTCACCTCGCCACTACGGATCTTCTCTACCAGGCGGCGTGGACACATGTCGCCATCCCTTTCGTGCGGCCGACCGGAGTGCTGGCTACCGCCCTTGCTCTGCTGCATTTGTTGGGCTCCATTTCTTCTCCGGTGATGCGGTTCCACCGCCGCCATCTTCGCGGCCAGCCAGAGTGGCGGCCGCCACTCTCGAGTCACACCATTGCCAAACACTGGCACCGGTCGTCGTTCTCCTCCATTGAGAAGATCGCATCAAAACCACATAGGTTGCGAAGAGGTCGGCCCATGTTCATTCAGCCTGCACCCTCCGCGTTAGAATGGTAATAAGAAGATTCTTTATTCATGAATTATGAATAATGTCAAGAATGGGGTAAGGGGTATACAAATAAAAAACCATGCCTCAAAGGTTCCATTGGAGATCGTCCGTGGTTGAAGACGGATTAGCATTTTTCGATCCGGAAGCAAGCCTCCTCCAATGATGTCACTTGTTTATCGATACTCCATTCTCCTGTTCCTCCTTGGTGAGAATTTTTCTTCCTTAAGAGGCTTTTCCAAGAACATATTTTTCCAAAGATTCCCCCCAAAATCCACGAGGTGATATTACAACTTAAATTAAAATATGTTTTTACAATTAATTTATATAAGAACAATAATTAAATGGCTCAATTAATTAATTGGAGAGTTGGCACAATTAATTGGGGAATTCTAAGGGTCTTCCCCCACTTTAATGAAGGGTTTGGGTGGTCCCCACCATTGAATTCAAATTGAGAGGATTACATATCTTGAAGTACCCACATGCATAAATCAAAAGGAGGTTACATGAAAAATAAAAATGTTAAATATTTTTTTTTCTTCTATTCTTCCATGAAAATGTGAAAAACTAACTTCCACCCTCGACCTACTGCAGTCGAGGTGAAGGTATCCTTAAGTGAATACCGGTGTTGTGAGTTTAGCGGATTCCTCAAGTTTTAATTCCGAGCACTTTTTCAAATGTTACAAAAACCCACTCACACGTTTACTGAACGTACCCGAAAAAATGTTCAGAAATTTATTCCAAGAACACAGGGCCTCGGAATCACGCACCCTCAATTTTCACAGGATCATAATATTCCCATGTAATTAAGAAACATTACATGGAATTTCTGGGTCTTTACATTATCTCCACCTCTGGGCTTTGCGTCCCAAAATCCACATCACAAAAGCTAGGAAAACAAGTGAGGGTACTGATAGAGAATCTGATCCTCTCGCTCCCATGTGCTCTCCTAGAGGTTTCCATGCAACCAATGCACGCACACCAAAGTTATTTACTTACCTTGAAGGACCCACTCCTATCGATCCTCAATCTCCACTATAACCTCCATAAACGTCACCCCATCGTCGATGTCCAGCACGCCGTGGTCGACGACATGTGATGGGTCTGGCACATATCTCCTCAGCTAGGATACGTGGAAAATATCGTGAACCCAATGAAACTGAGGTGGAAGAGGTAAGCGGTAGGCCACCTCACTAACTCTTCCAAGGACCTGAAAAGGTCTGATGAACCTCAGAGATAACTCCCCGCATCAGCCAAATCTCAGCAAACCTCATCGAGGTGAGGCCCATAGAAAGACGTGGTCACCATCCTCGATCTCCCGAGATCTCCGCCTCCTGTCAGCATAAGACTTATGACTGCTCTATGTATTCTTCATCTATTCCTGGATGATCTGCACCTTCTCTTTGGTAGCCCATACCATATTTGGTCCCATGAGTGATGACTCCCGTAGGTCAGTCCAACACAAAGTTGATCTATAAGGTCAGTCGTACAAAGCCTCAAATAGTGTCATCCCAATGGTGGAGTGATAGTTGTTGTTTGTAAGAAAATTCCACCAAGGGAAAGTGATCCTCCTAGTTGTGACCAAAGTCGAGAACGCAAGCACGCAACATGTCCTTAAGGGTCTGAATGGTCCACTCAGTCTGGCCATCCATCTGAGGATGGAAGGTTGTTCTCAAATGAAGTTGCATCCCGAAAGCCTATTGGAACCTCTTCCATATCTAGGAAGTGAAATGTGCATCATGACTAGAGAAAATCATCAAGGTTACTCCATGTAGACACAAAATCTCCTGTAAATAGAGGAGTCCCAAGATCTCTACTGAACCCTACTCTCTGATCAGTAGGAAGTGGGACGACTTGGTTAGTCAGTCGACGATCACCCAGATAGAATCATGACACATGGATGTACATGGAAGTCCTATCACGAAGTACATGGATATCCTGTCTCACTTCCACTTTGAGACCTCTAAAATCTGAACTAATCCTGCTGGAACCTGATGCTCTGCCTTCACTTGCTGACAAGTGAGGCAGCGGGAAACAAACTCTACTACTGCTTTCTTAATTCCCGTCAACCAATGTTATCGTCGGAGATCCTGGTACAACTTTTCCACTCCTGGAAGTACTACATGAGGGGATTTGTGAAACTCCATCAAAAATTCCACCTGTAAATCCACTAATACCACAGTACGTCCTCTGAAAAGGATGATGTGCTCCCCAACCTTCAGAAAATCCATTAGTTGCATGTCCTGTGGATATTTGAGCACATCGATCCTCACAATCAGTGTCCCCATGTTGCACCTCCCTAGCTCACTGAAGAAGTTGGGGAGTGACTGTAAGGGATAGAATAAAAGTGGATCCATCTCGTTCCACAAAGGAAATATGTAAAGTGGTTAGCTGCTCCGTCGCCTCGCCCAGCAGTTGTATACCAGATCTCCTCCTGAGTGAATCTGCTACAACGTTCCCCTTTCTAGGAGTATAGACTATCTAGAAGTCATAGTCCTTTAGGAACTCAAGCCAATGTCATTGTCTCAGGTTCAGGTCCTTCTGAGACAAGATATACATGAGACTCTTATGATTCGATTATACTATAAAACTTTCTCCCATCAAGTAATGTTTCCACATCTTCAAGGCGGAGACCATTTCTGATAACTCTAGATCATGGGTAGCATAGTTTTGCTCATGTTGTCTTAGATATTGATAACCATACACTATCACTACTCATTCCTATATCAGGACACATCCGAGTCTAGTCCCTGATGTGTCGCAGTAGACTATGTACCAAACACCCTCCTCTGGAAGCCTTAAGATGGGGGCACTAGCCAGCCTTTGCCTCAGCTCTTGAAAAATCTGATGACATCTCTCCAACCACAGAAGGGGTTTCCCCTTCTTCTTCAATGCTTATAAAGGTGCTGAAACTCTGTATAAATCTATCACAAACCACCGGTAGTATCTAACCAAACCTAGGAAACTTCGTACCTCCATCACACTTCTGGGTGGATCCCTAGAATGAACCGCCTCAATCTTTGCTGGATCCACCACAACTCCAGCCTCCGTGATGACGTGTCCTAGAAAGTGAACCTCTCGGATCCCGAACTGGAACTTTGAGAGCTTACCATAAAGTTGGTCCTCTCAGAGTGTGTCTAGAACTATATAGAAATGATAGAAATGCTCCTCCTCGGTAGCCGAGTAGATCAGAATGTCGTTGAGGAAGACTACTACAAACCAATAAATGTATGGCTGGAAGATCTTGTTCATGAGTCCCATAAACACAGCTCGAGTGTTGGTCAAGCTGAAGGGAATTCCCAAAAACTCGTAATGGTCATACCGACATCTGAAATTCATCTTCTGCACATCCTTGTCTCGTACTCTGAGCTGGTGATAGCCTAATATGAGGTCTATCTTCAAGAACCACCATGCTCCCTTCAGTTGATCAAAAAGGTTGTCAATCCTCGGAAGTGGGTACTTGTTCTTCAAGGTCACCTGGTTTAGGGGCCGATAGTCGACAAAAATCCTCAATCTCTTATCCACCTTCTTGGCAAACAAAATCAGGGCTACCTAAGGAGAAAAACTTGTTCGAATCAACCCCTTCCCCTATAAGTCCTCTAGATGTTCCCGTAGCTCACGAAGCTCTATGGGAGCCATCCGATATACTGGGCTAGTTCTTGGTGCAATATCAGGGTACAAATCAATGTAAAATTCCACCTTTCTAAGAGGAGGTAGACCCGAAAAATCACCAGGTAAGACATTCGCATACCTATCCACCACTATAGGATAACCTGGACTCTCCACATCAACTTCTCTGAGGGTAAGGCAAGCCAACTAATGAGTGATCGGTAGAACTCTCCTCCGGGTAAGTCCATCATGTGCTGTGAAGGATCCCTTCTCTCCGGTGAAGGTAAACCTAGTCCCATATGTGCAGAAACACCACACATTGTGCCTAATATTGTAAATTTTGACATGGACTATAGATAACCAGTCCTTACCCAAGATAGAGTTGTAAGGCCTCGACACCACTACTAGGAGATCTCAGCTGAATCCCTCACCTCCTAGAGTAATATCACACCACTTACACCAATGTGTAATCGTCGAATCCTCTCCCTTAGGAGTCTCCATTAGTAAGGATCAAGTCACAGCTCCACTAGAATCTCAGAGCTCCAAATGAGGGTAGTGGAAATAAAATAATGACTGACACCTGTGTCTATAAGTACTGAAGCTATGGTGGAGTAGACACAGATCGTACCTCATATCATCTCCGGAGCACCATGGTCGTAGTCCTCATCTTCCTGGACCAGAGCTTTCCTCTGTCCACCTGCTCCCTATGGTCAGGGTAAAACACCTAGTGGTGGTGGTGGTAACATCTCGAATCGTCTCCCACCGCCAGCTGCATGGCCAGCTTCTCTGCCACATCTGCCTGCTCCCTACGGACATCTTCGGTCGAACCTATATCTCTGCCTGGGTGGTCCTTAGACCATCTGCTAATCCTCCGTATGGCGGGTCGGACAGTCATGAGACATGTGACCCTTCCCACCGCGTGTGTAAAATTGCTTAATCCTCACATGATTGGCTCTATCTCTGATGCCCCTCACAACCAACCCTGAATCCTGCAGTCTTCCTCCTGTAACTCCAGTCCTCTTGGACCTCTGTGACATCTATCTGCTTCCAGCTGTAGAAAACTCCACTATGTGACACCTGGTGGTGGTTCTCGCTACTGGAGACTTCTCAGCAAGAAAAATCTCCACTAAGATGGCTCTCTCTAACACCCCTGCTTGCGTCGGGATGCTGAGAGAAATCATCAAAGCCGTAATCTCCCGCCTGAGTCCCTAATAGAAGGTATAGGCCCTGAAGAATGGGCCCCACACCATATCAGTGTAGTAGCATGAGAGGTCAGTGAACCTCACTGAGTACTGATCCATAGTCATGATGCCCTGCTGCAGATGAAGAAGATCCAGAATGTGCATTGCATAAAGGGTCACTAGAACAAACTCTACTGGAAACAGGCTCTCAAAGCTGACCTAGAGAAGTGTCACCTCGTCGTGAACCTGGAGCATCAAGTTCCACCATCTGCCTACTGCTGCCTGTAGAAGATTGGCTATAAGGATCGCCCTGAGATCAGCTTTTTTCCCTACCAGTCAGAACACTCTCACCACAGCCTCCAGCAAATCCTAAGTCATTTGTGGGTCCATCTCTCCCCTAAATCTAGATGGCCTCTGGTGCTGGAACTCGTGAAATGTGCTTAAGCGGCATGCACCCTCTCCTACTGGGGATGGTGGCATCGGTGGCACAATGGGTAATGGGACCATTGGTTCCTCAGCTGGTGCGTCTACTAAAAGAGGGCCCTGCACCGAGGCCTCATCGCTTGGTGGGATATCATCGTGTACTATACCCGGAACCCTAGCTGGTTGTCCTCTTCGAGGCATCCTAAAAAAAATAGGTGTACCATCTTCAATAAGTTATACCTGGTGATTTGACTCAAAATATCACAAAGAAAACTTTTCTCAACACACATGTAATTAGTGTTTTCATGCACTGAGTCAAAAATCATAAGTCAGGGTCCTGGTGTATGGATATGTCATCCGCCGCACTAACACAGGATTCCCTAAACTGACAACCACACTCACTACACTTAACACTATTTCCGTTATAAATATTAGAGTCCAATGTTCTACTATAGAACTGAATCTTTTGATACCAATTTGTCCCAGCCCGTCCTCCGAGGCCTATTCCGTGACTACCACAAGTCCACCTTCCATAGACCAGGGGCTAGAGAATAGCACCAAAGGCGTATTTACTAAAACTAGGAAGAAATTTCGTTTATAATCTGTAAAGTCATGCAACCAAGAACACAGGAAGTTAAAAACATGAGAAAAGTGAATAGTAAAAAAGAGGGTGTACTGTAAGTTAAAGGGGCCAGAATACAAGCCCAACTGGAAAGTATAAGAAAACTGTAAAGTACAAGTAAACTGAACAGATTTGATTAACACCCTCCAAGGATCCAACCTGAAGGGTAGATACAGCTCTCGAACGATCGTCTCTGCAGTACGCCTCATTTAAGACCCACCTCTGAGCTACCTCGAGTCCTAGTACCCTTGTCCTCAGTCAGCGTTGTCCATCGTCTGCACCAAACACAACAAGGTGCGGGCATAGCCCGTGTAGAGGTGAGTATAATGATACTTAGTAGGGACCCTAAGACCGTCAAGGTCTCACAAAATCCCCAAAGGATAAACCACAAAGCATGTAAACCAGTAACAACCCTACATAAGTATATTCCCATACATATACCTAAGTTATCAAATATTAACCATCTCATTCATTAGAAACACAAGGCCCAACTCCTTAGCCAAAGTACAACTGTTCCATGAAGGAAATATTACCACGAAGGTAACACCAAAAAGGTAAGTTCCACAAAGTTAATGCCTCGCAGAAGGATACTACAAAGGAATCGCCATGAAGGTAAGTACCACATAGGTATGCCACATAGAAGAATACCACAAAGGTATCACCATGAAGTTAAGTACCACACATGTATTCCACATAGAAGAATACATCAATGGTATCACTATGAAGGTAAGTACCAAAAAGGTATGTCACACAGAAGATTTACACACAGGTAAAGACTCATCTCACACTAGGTATATCATTAGTATGGTAGTAAAGATGATTATATGTAACTACTGAATCATCTTACTCTATTAAGATGCAGACCCACGTAGGATACTAAATCATCAGACCCACATAGGATAATAAATTATCATACCCACATAAAATCCTAGTGCATCATCAAACCCACATAGTATCCTAGTATAGAATACCCACATAGGATCTAAGAGTAGTCCCAAGTGGATTCCTTGAGTGGATCCAAGTGAGACTCTGGAACACAGACCCACAAAGGATCCCAAAGAACAGACCCACATAGGATCCATTTCTCATGTTATAGCCAGCAACAGGGTTCCCGCACTAAGCTCGCTTGATTTTGAGGGGTTCTTCTCCTCAAGACACATGTCGATAATCCAACTACCATGAAGTTGCATGAATCATATCTCAAAGTACTTCCATGAAAAAGGGGTCTCGACATAACAGAATGTGCATAAATCGGACACCAAGTCTTTATGTTATTAGCCTTTTAGTCCTGAGGGCCAGTTGGATTCATGTTTGATCAAACCCAAATGTACCCCAACATTATAAAAAACTCAAGTCAGGTATACCCAATGGACCATATCGATCCAAGGTTTCCATCACTATATACGGTTCGTCAAGTAGATGCACGTAGCTCAATATATGGTTGAAAGAATGAAAAGGGTCGAAGTTGGTCTGGGTCTGCTCCAACCCAATCGGACCGACCCCGGCTGACCCGACCTGGGCTGACCGTACCAGGTTCGGGTCGACCCGTCCAGACCCAGGTCTGGCCATGGGTCGGACCCCACCCGCTGGAGCTGACCCAGGCCGCTGGGTCTGGCCCGGCCCACTGGCGCGGCCTGGCACTGGGGGCGGCCCGCAGTGCGGTTCGCTAGGGGGGACCACTCAGCTCCCTGATAGGCCGAACGGCCAGCCTTCCATGTGCGGTGAGGTCGCGAGCCGCGCCATCACCGGGAGCCGTCTTCCAGTCGGTCTCGCCTCTGTTCGCCTCTGCGGCACAAGGTCCCGGATCTTCTCAATTAGGAGGCGCGGATGCGCACCGATATCCCCTTTGTGCGGATGGCCGGAGAGCCGACAACCGCCCTTGCTCCGCCAAGGCCGACAAGCCGCAGTTCTTCTCCAGCGGCATGGTTGCGCCATCGCCATATTTTTGGCCAGTTGGAGTGTCAGCCGCCTCTCTTGAGTCCCACCGGTGCCAAACGCCTGCACTGGTCGTCTTCCTCATCCATTGCGAAGAACGCATCAAAACCACATAAGTTGCGGAGAGTGCGGGCCATGTTCATTTGGCCCGCACCCTCCACGTTAGAATGGTAGTAAGCTTGTTGTTTATTCTTGGATTATAAATAATGTTAAGAATGGTGAAATGGGTTTACCAAAAAAACCCTAACTCGATGGTTCTATTGGAGATCATTCGCAGTTGAAGACGAATTGGTGTTTGTCTATCCCGAAGCAAGCCTCCTCCAATGACGCTGCTTTTCTGAAGATCCTTCTTTCTTTGGTTCCTCCTTGGTGAGAATTTTTCTTCCCCAAGAGGCTCCTCCAAGAACACCTATTTCCATCAAATCCCCCCAAAACCCAAGCGGTGAAATGGAAACTTAAATTAAAATATGTTTTTTACAATTAATTTACGTTGGCACAAAAATTAAATGGCTCAATCAATTAATTAGAGAGTTTTCACAATTAATTGGGTAATTATAAGTGTCTTATCCCACATTAATGAAGGGTTTAGGTGGTCCTCATCATTGAATTAAAATTGGGAGGATTAAACCTCTTGTGGTTACCACCTCCATAAATCAAAAGGAGGTTACAAGAAAAATAAAAATGTTAAATATTGTTATTTTTCAATTCTTCCACGAAAAAATGAAAAACTAACATCCACCCTCAACCTACTTTGGTCGAGGTGAAGGTCTTCTTAAGAGAATATCGGCACTGCGAGTTCAAAAGTGTCCTCAGATTTCAATTCTGAGCACCGGTTCAAAAGTTACAAGAACCCACTCACATGTTTACTAAACATACAAGAAAAAAAGATCAGAAATTCAATTCGGTTACACCGGGCCTTGAAATCAGGCGCTGTTAATTTTTACGGACTTGTAATATTCCAATGAAATTAAAAAAAATACATGAAATTTCCGGGTCTTTACAACAATATCTATGGTAGAAGAAGTTATGTGTTTCTGGTTGAGTTATAATAAAAAATTTCCAGAAGTAGGAGGAACACACCCATGGTTCTTGAAATTTTTGAAGGAAAAATAGCCATGTATTTTTCACCAAGCTCTGGTGAAATTCGTGTAGAGATGGTTTTTTTATTTACGTGATTTTTATGATGTGACTTAATTTTTATGTCAAGGGCCCTTAAAATTGATATCTAAGGTCATTTTTAATAAAACCAGTGGAATAAAGAAGATCAATAAAATCCAATGGCTCAAAATAAAGTAGGATGAGTTGAATTTGTTGAAGGAAGTTAACAATTCAAATGAAAATTTGGAAATTCAAATTAACTCAAATTATATTTAATTTAAAATATATGAAAATTGTGTGTGTGAAAATAAGGATAGTATAAGTGAACATTTAGGATGTTGAAATATAGTGATAAAAAGAATACATTTATGCAATTTTTATCATTGTAATCACATTTATGTTGAATTTAGATGTAAAATATTAATGAACTTTTGAACATTCTTACTTCAAAAACCTGCTTCCTCGATACATCTATGAGATTTTCATTAAACACAATTTTCCAATTCTATGAATTAAATTTCCAAAAATTTACCTACATATTTTTAATAAATACTATATTTATATTTTAATAATGTAAAACTATTTTTGACCAAAAATACTTGTGAAAGAGATTAAAATTAATTACAGCTATTGAAGTAAAATTAAGCGTAAAAGTGGACTAAACCATAATCTTAAGCGAGAAAATGACCTAGAAACAATCCAAAAATCCATTACATGTCAATATTTTGGCCATAAACCTTCTATTATTGATTTATTTTTCTTTTTTATTACTGTATATTGGTAAAAAACATGGGTACACCTAACTTGTTTTCAAAAATGTCAATTGTGTCCTTTCCCTCCCCTATAAATGGTCATCAACTCTCCCACTTCTTCACCCCTATAAATACACTTAGGTTTGGATATTACCTAAATAATTCATATATCAAAATACCTACATTCCTTTTTATGTAACCCTATGAGTGAGAATTCAAACAAAGAAGCCCTTTTGTGCAAAGCAAAAGGGGTTTCCCAAAGAAGAGGTAACATTCTTCCTCAAGCTCCTTTCTTTTATTTTCTTTCTCTATCCCCAAAATTATTCTTATTCCATGTACACATAATATCCATTTTATTATCAATATACTATATTTTTCAGGGTTTCAACCTTCACAAACACAGAATTCCATCTCATGGGTAACAAACTTAATGTTCTTGTGTATGGTGAACTACCCCCTCATGAAATGATGTTGTTTATTTTACCTTTAACAACTCTTTTTGTGGGTAATTATTATGGTAACTCTATTATTATATGATATTTAATATATTTATGAGGTATTTATACTTCTATAATTATTATTTAATACCTACCTTTATGCTTTCCATTTCGTGTAAATAGGATAACATCGTTTGTGTAGGTGTGGACTACCGCCTCCTCAAAGAGATTTGATTCATTCACACATTACATGTAATGTATTAAGGATGGATTTAGTAAAATTATGTAATATATATGAAATAAAATTTCTTCTATTATGATATTTTATACATATATATATATATATATGTCATTTACTTTCTTAATTTCAATACGCCATGATAATGGAAACCGCATTGATGCATACGTACGACAAATTGTGTCCATGAACGGTGTATTCCATTTCATATATCTAAATTTTATAGTTTATTATAAATTCATATATATTGAATATATATGATATATATGTAATTTATTACAATCCGGTAATAATTAAGTCAAGATTTATGTAAGAAGATGAAGATTGAAAATTCAAAACATGTAAAATAAACAATGCTGTTATTACCAGAAATGATACTTTAAAAAAAATTAAACAAATGGATAAGAGAATTTAATAATAAAATATTATATTCTATTATATATATGAATATTTTTTTTGATAAATTTATAATAAACTTATACTTATTATACATGCAGCTTTTACGTTTACGATGAAAGTCAAGACACATGGTAAGGGAATTTATTCTCACTTTTCATTTCCATGACATTCATGCCTTTTACACCACTAATTTCATTTTTTAGTATATAAACATCCCATTAATGTATTATATGACTATTATATTTAAATTAATTGGTATTTACATATCCATTTTATGATTTTTCTCTCATGGGTTTTATGTTTCAAAAGATACCAAATCGGTGAAGTAATTTCGTCTCAATTTCCGTTCTTTGAGACACATGACTTTTTATGCATCTATATTTTTATATAAGGTTTTTATAGTTACATTGACATGTTATATCATGAGTATTATTCTTTTCAAGATATTATTTAGCTTCATTTATTTTAATTTTCTTACACGAGAAGTATGATCTACAGTTACCTTGTTGTAAGAGTTCATTGAAATAACCTCATCATTTGTCGATATTGTTTATGATTAGGTTTTCATTGATGAAATATTATGATATATCTCTCAAGAACTCTCATAATTTTTATTACCCTATTATTATTCATGTTATATCCATGTAATATTTCCATTTTTTCACTCTTTGGTACTTTAGATGATCCAGAAATTTTTTTTTAGAAAGTCGAACTTTACCTTTATCTCTTAATTTAGAAATATGTGTTCCTTAAAAACCATGTTTTATAAAAGTTGAAAAAAATAATATACTCTTCTCCTATGATCTTTAAATAACATTTTTACACTTTCTTTGCCTTAACAAAAGTGGTTTTAAAAATGAATTTTCTTGTTTTTTATTGGTTGAGGAACTTTTCTAGACTTTTTATTTTGAAAAGGGAATGTTTGGCATGTTTTGATTTTCCCACTTTCAGGATTGTAATTCCATTGAATATTTTTTCACATAATTATAAAGATATATTATTAAGGAAAATTATTTCCAAATATTTTGTGAATTCATTTTCATAAAGTGTTTTCAATGAATTTTATTTCAAAATGTTTTCATGCATATTTTATAAGTTTTCAAAGACAATGGTTTTCAAAATGATTTCAGTAAATCTTTATATATTTTCGATGTAATTTCTATGAAAATTGGTTTCAAAATGTTTTATTTTTTACAGGTAAATTTTCAAATAGTAAAGGATATTTTCCATTAAAAAAATTTGTAAAATATATTTCAAAATAATTTTTCATCTAAGATAACATTTTTTGATGTTACTCAAGACGTTATAGTATATTATCCAATGTTTCCATTAATATTTTTTCTTGAATGGATTATATTTTAATGGAATGATTATTCTGACTTGGGTTTCTCTTCCTTGTATTATTTTATTTTGAAACTCACTTCTTTTCATGGGTTACACTTTAATGAAATGATTATGAAACCTATCTATTTTTCATTTTTTATAATGTGATGAAAGAGAAGACCGGACGAGATCTCACAGTGATGATGGAACCATAGGATGATTGATGATGGCTTTCCCCCACTTCCTGGAGGCAGGAGGGGGAGGAGGAATTGGTCCGGCCACATTCGAGATCATGGAAACTATTTATCCCCTTTTCTAACCCTAATTTTCTATCATATTTCTCGATGATATCTTTAAGACCGAAGGTTCCTGATTTACATCTTGGTGATCCACAGTTTCCAATTATGATGCCAGAGTTCTTGGAAACTTCAAGTCATTTGGATCTAACATTGGTCGCACGTTTCAATCTTCAAAGGCCCTCGGTTGACGACTTTGATCGATTTGTCTTCAGTAAATGAGATTTGCAAGACCATGTGGTTGTTGGTCTTATGGATAGATTACACTTCATGATTTGTTTTTCTTCGGAATATGATCTGATTCGGGCATAGTCCAGTGCCCCTCGGCGATGCAAAAGTTTTAAATTCTCCCTTCTTAGATGGTCGTTTGATATATGCATGAATTTTGATCCATCCTCCAGTGAGATATGGGTAAGCCTCCCTCAACTTCCTCTTCCTTTTCAAAATCGATCAATTCTTCGTATGATTGGAAATATGGTGAGTCATTTTCTTTGTTCGGACATTCGCACTTCCACTGTGAGCCACCCGATCAATCCTCGCATCTATGTTGAGTTAGATGTGTCAAATCCTCCGGTGGAGTGGTTTTGGAATGCAGTTGGTATGGAGTTTAGATGGAAACAAGAATTTTTGTTTGATTCATGGGTCAACTACTATCTGAATTGCTGTCGATTGGGGCATTTGGCATATGAGTGTCATGTTGAAGGTTTCAAGAAGAGGAACTATGTTCCGAGGATGAGGCCTGGGGAATGAAAGAGGAGGGTGTGTGTAACTAATCATGGAAAGGGCTCTGGTCTAGTGAATATGGGTGCATCGATAGTGGGGAAGGCTGATGAGGTCTCCTTAAGTCTAATGGTTGTTGAAGTTTTTAATCGGTTGAAGAGTGATTTGAAGGTTTGGGGTGGTGGGAAGCTGAATGATAATAAGTGTGTCTCTAGTGCTAGAGGTGAGTTGGATATTAGTAGCAGGGTCGTGGGGGTGAAACATGTGATAGTGGGGAATACAAGCCATGCACTTCATGACGGTCTTTCTGTGGGGGCTTATAAAGGATGTGCTAATGAGAAAATTGGTCGGAATAAGGATGATGGAGGGGTCATGATTATAGTTCCTACAAGAAACTATTTTCAGGGTTTTGAACATGAGGATGAGGAGGTGACTAACCCTGTAAATAATGGTGCCAATGCGGATAATGGACCTTAGGAGGCTACTACTGCAAATGAAGAAATGAGGATGGTGCTGTGAGAAGATCATGACCTACAATGGTTAGCATTAATTGATTCTAATGGTTAGTTTGAGCAAAATCAGTCAGGAAATTATCAAAAGGTTGTTATCCCTGGAAAATGGGGGATATTCCTGAGAGTGATAAATAAAATAATGGTGCATTGGTGAGGCCCTCATAGAGAGACATTGTCCAGGGGGGAAGGTGAAGGTGTCTGAGAACTAGATGGTGATTATTGCCTCACCATGATGGTGGCCGAGGAAAGATTAATCCCTTTTTCCAAATACAATGTCCACTAGGTCATCTATAACAAAGGGAGGTGGGGAAAGACTAAATAAGGGTATGCAATATCCTAATGAATTTATTTATATGGAGCAGTTGAATCTTAGGAGGAAGTATGCCAAAGTTCTGAAGCATAATGAAATATCAGAATGGGAATCAGCCACTATAGAGGGAGCTTTCTATCATGGGTGTGGTGATGTGTATGGTTCTGATGGTTTCTAGTTGATCTTTTTGTACTTGTGTACTTTTATACTGAATTTATATTTTATTTTAATAAATGTTTGTAGGTTAGCCTCTGACTGACTTTATGGGTAATGTGATGATATGTTAATGATACCTAATTCATTTCATGGGTTATGATTTGATGTTTATAAAATCCACCTCTTTTTATGGCTCATGATATGAAGATTTTCTTTATCTTGTGGCACATGTATGCAGGATTTTGTTATGAGATGGGTGGGACCTATATCTCCCTCCAATGCACTGGGTAATGATAAGTTTTATATGTTCTCAAAGGACACATCGGTTCTAGGCCAAGCCTTAAAGTAATATAGGACATAGGTTTTTGCCTAGACCTAAAAGTAAGATGGTTCACGGGTTATAGACCAAGCATTAAATTAAGGGGCAGATGGGTTGTATCTCAAGCCTGAAATTAAGAGAGTATAATGGCAGTATCTGAATGATAACAATAATAATTTACATGGGTTATAGCCCAATCCCAAAAATAAGTGAGTACATTGGTCTAATCCCAAGCCTATAATGTTATAGAGTTATTGGTAGGTATCCTTGATATAACATTTCATATTCTTTTGTTTATACCATAAATTCCATGTTGCATTCCCCAGTTATGATTTCATAGTTTATGCTCTTGATTCACTTATGATTCATGTCTTACGAACATTGATATAGTATTCCATGATTCATGTTTATGATCTTTGATATGCATGTTCTGATATTTTAATTTTATGGTCATGTTTTCATACGCTTAAGTTAATGTTATGCATATGTATTTCCTTTATTTATCCTTATTGAGCATTTGAGCTTACCCCTTTATTATTTTTCTTTTCCCCAGGTTATGAAAAAGGTTTTTATATAGTATTAATAAGGGGGAATATCTTTATGGGAAACATTTAAGATATTTTAGTGAGTTATAATATTTTTTTCCAAGATTATAGATGAACTAAACTAACATGGTATTTGGGTGTATGTTTTTTGTAATGTATTAAGTATTACTGAAAAATATGTAATTTCTATGTATGATAATTGAGGGTATCTATAATTAGTATCAGATAGAATATTTAGTCATCCTTTAGAAACTAGGATGAGAAACCTTTAGTGAAATCCCTTGTAATATTACAAAGGATATTTTAAGGGATATCTCTTCAGATAAGTATAAGGATGAGTTAACATTTAGGAAAAATTCCTTGAATTTTGGTAAAGGATAGACCGAATAGTTTCCTAGAAATGTATCTATATTTGCATACTAAAACTAGATATAGATCTGGCATAGATGTACCAAGGATTAACAACTCTGATAAGGTGCATCAGTTCAGACTTACCAAAAACTGCTAGATGACAACATTGCTTGCCACACACATGTTTTGACACTCCCGGGGGATATACTTTGGGAAGTCATAAACTCTTCTTAAATCATTCTGATGGATTTAAAAATAATTTCAATATGGATAACATAGGATAAAACTAAGGTTTTATAGATTAAACAAGTAGGTGTCATAATTTAAACATCTTATAAGTAATTTTTCATGGTTATGTGGTTTTCTAATATTATAATTGTTTCTCATCCTATGATTTATAGTTTTATACAAAAACGATAACTAGAAAAAACTAGGTTAACATTGAATGTTCTTGATATGGAATTTATGGGAAGGATGAAAATTCATTTCCTAAGTGGAAATCTCATGAAGATTATTGGGAAGGTCCATGAGTATTGAATATAATTCTAAAAATAAGAAGACTGATATTGAAAAGTGAAGGGTATGGAATGTTCATCTTGTATTGCTTATATTAAATGTAATAAGTATTATTAGATTAATGTTCAGGAAACTTAAGATGTAATTCAGGCTTATATTCTAGGAAAGAGTTATTAAGGAATAAGTTGATGATGCATGAGTAATTGTTGAACAATAATGTTGGATGAATGAAGTATTTATGTTTTCTAATTCAATGATTATGTTATATGAATCATGAAATATATAATCATTTTTAGTATAAGTTTTTCATTTAGTTTTTTAAAGGATGTATGTAATGGTGTTTGGGAGGTAGAAAAGGTATTTCATAGAATAGTGATATTTGAATAAGGGAAGGTAAACCTTAATTTTTTCATGATGTTGAGATAATGATATTTGGATAAAGATATGTTGGATATGAATAATTAAATTTGATGGTAGTTATTACCTCATAATTGATAAAGTATTTTTTGAGAAAGTAGCTTATCTTATCTTGAATGAAGTTTAAACTTCTTGGATTTAATAGAAATATCCAATAATATTTGGAATAATGTAGGCTGCATGTTTTCAAAAAGTATTTATGGTATTTGAGGTTATTACCATATTTCAAGAGAATATATGCTGAGGATATTCACATGTTTTAAATGTTACAATCAAGATCAACTTTTAGAGATATGGGGGGGTCAATGTTAAGCTGATTTCATGAATTTTTGGATAAAGTAGTTATATTTTAATATTCGTAATGGGTTATAAGGTTAACCATTTTTTTAAATATTAAGTTACACATTGGATAAATTTTGTGAGATTAAGTTACTATCACACCAAATGCGTATTTATGCATATTGGATAACCTATTCTAATAAATTTTTTTATTATAACTGATAACAAATGGGAAGGAATATCATGGATCTCGTGATATTCTAGTGATTTAGAAATGAAAAACTCCCCTTACTTTTTGGAGAAAGAGGTGTACTAGATCAAGGGAAAAAAGGGTGATGTTGTTTTAAAGTCATTCACTTATATCTTTTCATTCATCAACATTATGAATATGATACAGAAATAAAATGTTGTCCTAATACCATAATTTTTTTTAACTGATGGCCTTTTAAATCATAAATAAATTATTACTTTGAGGCCCTTAATTTTTCTTTGATCATTCACTTGTTTTTGATTTATGACCTCAATCACTTCCTATAAATATTTATGATTTTCATCTAAGTCTATTTTTTCACTACCCACATATGTTCTTCTATTTGGAATCCTGGATATGATTTACTCTCGGTAACCGTTATGGTTCCAACATTCCTTTTTTTAAATGAAGTTTTAGTTTTCATTTTTATAATGCGGGTTTCTATAAAAGGAACTAAAAATTATTAAACCCTTGATAACACAGAATAATTTAGAGGATGAAATTTATTTTAATGGGGTTAAAATTTAACACCCTTAGTTTTTGAGAAATATTTTATTTCAAATTAATTTAATCTTTCAGATGTTTTTCATTTCACACAACACTAATTATTTCTTGGGTTACATGAAAGCACTAAGTAATTCTTTCTTTGTAAGATAAATGATGCTATGATTTAGTTATAATATTACCTAATATATGTTTTTGATACACACAATACACACTTGGTGTGTGTTATATACAACACTGACTTGTCTTGTGTTGGATGCAACACTAAGTTTCTACGAAACAATATTTTTTTATTATAATTAATTAAAAGAGATAGTGATGAAATAGTCATTGAAATTCATAATATGAATATTAATAAAAAAATTAAAATAGTATTTATAATGGTTTTATAAAAATAAAACATAATGATGACAAAACATATAATTTTTTTAATGTCTTTATATGCTTGGAAATATCAATTTCTCAAAAGAATTACTTTTTATGTCCTTCTATGAGAAATAATAAAACTAATTTTAGACAATTTTATAAATTTTTTTTGAAAAATTAATATCATTTTTGAATTCATAATGTCTAAATTATCTTATCGTTAATTTTTTTGGGATTTTTTTGAGAAACATTATTTTTTGGTGAATAGTGAAAAATACTAAATTTTAATTCAAATATGATTTCTAATCTAAGTTATTTATATAGTTAAATTATATTTTAATATGGTCCTAATGAAAAAATATTTAAATTATATATATATTATTCAAATTTAGTTCATTGTAATCATTTTTATGTTGAATTTAGATAAAAAATCTTATTGAATTTTTGAAAATTCTCACTTTAAAACCCCACTTTCTCTCCACATCTGTGAGATTAGCATGAAAACAAAATATTTTCAATTACATTAATTGAATTCGATAAAATTAATAAAAATGTTTGTAATCAGTATAATATTTATATTATAATAATATCAACTTTGTTTTTGACCAAAAATATTAGATAAATTGATTATAATTAATTATAAGAATTAAAGTAAAATTAATCTTAACAAGGGACTAAACATTAATCTTATGTGCTAAAATAACCTAAAAAATTTTAAAACTCCAATTTTATTTGAATATTTAGTCCATAAACCTTAAATTGTTGAGTTTGGGTTTTTATGACTTTTGTTAGGTAAAAATGTGGGTACACCTAACTTGTTTTCAAAAATGCCATGTGTGTCCTTTCCCTCACCTATAAAATGCCACCATCACCATCATATTAACACATATAAATTCACTTATGTTCAGAAAATATTTATCCAATTAAATTCCCAAAATACCTCCCTTACTCTTTTAATTAATCCTTTTTGCATAAATCCATCCAAGGAATCCCTTTTGTGCAAAGTTAACGGACTTACCCAAAGAAGAGGTAACATCCTTTCTCAAGCTCCTTTCTTTTACTTTCTTTATCCATAAACATAATTCTTCTTATTAAATGAACACATAATATCATAAGTATATTCAATATACTTATATGTTTTTAGGTTAATGGCATGACCTGTACTTACACACACTTCCATCTAATGCGTAATGAACTTACTATTCTTGTGTATGGTGAATTACCGCCTCAGGAAATGATATTGTTCATTTTCACGTTAACAAATATTATGGTTTTTCAATATGGTGGACACTATTTTTTTATTTTATATTGTTGATTTTTATGAATTATTTAAAATTAATTATTTATTATTTAAGTCATACCTTCATTCTTTAATTTTTTATGTAAATATAATAACTTTGTTTGAGGAAGTGTGGACGGTCGCCACCTCAAAGCGATTTTATTTATTCAGACTTTACATGGAATGTATTAAGGATGGTTTTATTAAAATTATATAACATATATGACACAATAATTCTAATTTAATGATATTATTTTCATATATACATATATTTTATTTAATTTTTTCTTTCAATACATAATGAAAATTGAAACAATGTTCATGCATACGTATGACTACTATCTCCAAGAATGGTGGATTCCATTTCATTTATATACCTTTAATAGTATTTTATAAATTGATATGTGAATAATATAAATGATATATAAGTCATTTTATACATTTTTTAAATAATTAAATCATGATTTAAGTAAGAGGATTAAGAATGACAAGTCAAAACACATATAATAAACAAAGCGGTTATTACCCAAAGCACTACTTTATCATAGAATTTTTAATAAAAATGTAATAAAATGTATTCAAAATAATATGGTAGTATATATATTAATACTTTTCCCTGATAAGTGTATAATAAACTTATAATTATTATATATGAGTCATGTACGTATATGATGAATGTCAAGACATAATGTAAGGGAACTTCATCTCACTTTTTATTTCCATAAGATACATGACTTATACACCACTCATTTCTTTTGTGTGGTATATATACTACACATGAATGTATTATATGAATATAATAATTTAATGTATGGGTATGTACATATCCATTTTATTATCTTTCTCTAATGGGGTATATGTCACAAAAGCTACCAAATCGGTAAAGTAATTTCATCCCAATTTCCCCTCTTTGAGACACATGCCATGTTAAGTAGAAATATTTCCATATGAAGTGTATTCACATCCTTTTAAATGTTTTATCATGAATCTTATTATTTTAATGATATTTTTATGCTCCATGGAATTTTTTTTTCTTACATGGTGAGGATTATTCAGAGTAACCATGTCCTAAGTGTTTATTAAAATTATCTCATTATTTATCAGGATTGTTTATGATTATGTTTTGATTGATGAAATATTATGATCCATAGCTCAATAAATCTCATGTGTTTTCTTAAACTATGGTTATTAATTTTATATCCATGTAATATTCTTATTTTATTTCAGTTGAGGGACTTTTCTAAACATTTTACAGTGCAAAAGGAATGTTCAGCATGTTCAGATTTATCCATCATCATTACCATAATTCCATTGAATATTATTTTATATGATTACAAAGTCAGTTTTTAAGGAATTTTTTTATCGAATGTGAATGAAATTTGTTGATTTAAATTCTATTTCGATGAAAATAATTCTCAAAAAAAAATAAAATATTCTTTTCTACATTTTCAAGAAAAAGGTTTTCAATTTGATTTTAACAATTTTTTCAATGTTTTAAATTAATTTCTATGAAAATTGTTTTCAAAATGTTTTACGATTTAAATATACTTTTTCAAGGAAGAAAATATAATTTCATTATTAAATATTTTTAAATGGTATTTGAAATTATTTTCCATTTAAGATAACATATATTAATGTTAATAATTCCCTTTTGGTAAATGGAATAATGGTTCCATTCATATTCTTTCCTGAATGGTTTATGTTTTTTGGGAATGATGGTTATGAAACATGTTTCTCGCACATGAGTTATATTATATTGGAACCTGGTTATTCTCCTGGGTTATGATTTAGTTAAATGATTGTGAAACCAATCTATTTTCTATTGGGAATGATGTGATGAAATATTAATGATACACATTTCATTTTATGGGTTATGATTTGATAATTATAAACCCCATATCATTTTATGGGTTTTGATATTATGTATATTTTATTATCATGTGGCACATTTATGAATGATTTTTTTATGATATGGGTGGGACATATATCTCACTCCAATGCATTGGATAAAGATAAGTTGAATATTGAGATCAAAGGGAACATGAGTTATAGCTCAGGCATGAAATTAAGTGGGTACATGGTTTTTAGGCCAAGCTTGAAAGTTATAGGTTCCGAGGGATGTATCCCATGGCTAAACATAAGAGGGAACATGGAATATATAACAAGAATTAAATTAATAGGTTACATGGGTTCTATCCCAAGACCAAAATCAAGATGTTTTATGGGTTATAGCGCAAACCTACAAATAAGATGTTACACTGGTGGTATCCCAAGCCAATCATAATATAATGGTCTTAGTAGGTATCCTTGAAATAATATGTTCTACACTTATGTGATGCCCAAAATTACGTGTCTTATTCCTCAGTTATTATTTCATGGATTATTATCTTGATTGTCTTATGATTCATCCATTATGAACTACCAACCATTATTTGATGACACATGTTTATGATATTTCAAGTGTTGTTAATTATCATCAAATGTAATGCTCATGTTCTCTACCCATATGTTCATGTTATGGTTACATATTTGATTTATTTACCCTTAATGAGAATTTGTACTCACCCCTTTCTTATGTTTCCTTTATCCATGTTATTAAGAAATCTTTTCTTATTGGATTACGAAGGGGGAAGATCATTTTGGGAACCATTAAAGATCTTTTAGGGAGATATGATAATTTTATTCAGGATTCCAAGGCACTGAAATAACATGGTCTTTTGGAATCTTTGTTTTAATGTATTAAGTATTCCCTAAAAAATATGCAATTTCTATGTATGAAAATTGAGGGTCTCTATAATTTTCATCCTTCCTTGGTGGAGATTTAACATAACAACAGTTACATTCTAGAATTAAAATGTAACATTATGAGGTTATGTGTGAGAAGATTTGTCCAAAGCCAACATGCTTGGATACATTTGGAGATAAGAAGATGATAGGATATGATCTTATCTAAAAAATGATATAAAATGTTCATACTATTTATAATAAAACAAAATTTATGAAACATTGATAGAGAATCTGCATATAAAATCATATACTAGACCTAGAGTTTGGTTTTGGGGATAAGGAATTATTTTTTATATCATCATGGATTAAATTCATGATGTTTGGAATAACCTAAAGATTATAACTATATACATTATCCCCTTTGAGGTCTTTGCCCATATCAGAGCTATTCCCAAACGAATAGCACTCCCCCTAACCTATCTCAAGTGCATGATCTATTAAATTTGATCCTATTAAGGAAGTACAATCCAAACCCCTAATATGTAGTAATTCCAAAGGTGGTACCTTTAGAGAATTCTATTTCATATGATGAGTATCATGTGAATATATTAGATCATATAGAAAAATTTCTAAAAAACAACACAATTTATCTATCCAAAGTACTATAGAAAAATTCTAAGTTTCAAGAGGAAACATGGGAACCCGAATAGGTGATGAAATAGAAGTAACCTCATCTATTTTAGTGCCTGAAATGAAATTTTGAGCATGAAATTTATGTGAAGGGAAAGAATATAACAACGTAGAATTTTATAAATTTAATTCCCTTATAAATGAATAAATATTTTGTTAGGTAATATAGTTATTGGAAATAAAGACACTATTTTTTTATTTTATATTTTGTACAGTTATAAAAAACCATAATTTCACAACCAGGATTAATAGAAAGTTAATAAATATAAAATACGTTAATATATGCATTTGTATTACAATTAGTATTATTATATATTATGTCTCAAAATAAAATCTAGTTGATAAGGGAGGAATAAGAGATGGCCTTGACCTATAGGAACATAACATATGAAGCCCATTTTTTGGAGCTTCTGAGAAAGATTTTACCACTAATATTTTCCTTAGTCCAATACAAAATAGAGATATTACAACTGAAACTAAAGTGAAACCATTTATGATATAATTTCAAGCTTATATAGATAACCACCCAAACTATGTTCGTCGAAACACCCCAATAAAGAACTATAATCTCAAACCTTATCCTTAGCACGTATGTTAGTGTCATAAGGGTTTATTTATCTAAACCATAGTATTATCACTTTTTTCTATTATTTTTAAATGATGAAATATTTTTTACATGAATCTATTTTTCATTATTATTTTATACCCTTCAATATAGAATGAGTCTGATGAAAAATCAATTTTGATACAAATAAACCCAAATTGTATTTTTGAAAATATAAAATTTCAATTAAAACACTCATTTATGATAAAATGAAAATTTTTAAATAAAATTTATTTTCAGGAAATATTGTTATAAACTAATTTTTATTTATATATAAATGGTAATAAAATATAATGAAGTACAATGTAATTTTGGTGAGGGTTAAAAATTTGTTAGTGTCATAAACACTAGTATTTTCTAATAAATAAGGATTTTTGTTTAAAATTATAAATTACTTTATAAATAAAAATATTTTGGTAAAATAACTATAAATTTTTAAATTAGTCTGTTGAAATTATCTAGTGGTGATATTTCTATAATTTTCTAAGATAGATGAATTTTTAGGTGAAAATATATTATGGTATTAATTGATTATAAGAATTATGACATCATAATGGTATAAAATAGATATAATAAATAAATAATGGAATAATTGAACAAAATAGGTTTTCAAATTAAAATAAATTGTTTTTAAGATATTTTATTAATTTTACAAACCTATAATTAATCCTCCAAAACCTATATTATATTTTTAATGTTTTAAAAAAAATTCTTCGTGAACGTTACTCACCTCCACATAATGAATTTTATTCTTTTAATTATTTTTATTATTATCCTAATAAAATATTATAAAAGGCTACTATTTTTAATAAACCATGCATAAACCCAAGGGTGAGGTTTTTTGTTTTGATTATTTTATAACATAGATTTCAAAACCTAAATTTAGAAATTAATAAATAATTCTACTCTTTTTTGATATAAATACCCTCCAAATATTCCATTCCTATTCACTCAAGAAACATTGATCATGAAGTTTCAGTACCTCTCCCTATCTAAGTGCCTCCAATTGTATTCCCAAGCACGTAAGAATCCCCTCTAAAAATATTAACATGGTCTTCCCAATATTTCTGATGAAACCACTCAAGTATGGGATTCAAATACTTTTCCTCTCCATTCAAGTAGTTACTTTGTATTTATCATTTTGAATAAAAATTGGTTATGATTTCATTTGATTTCTACAAATAATTTCATTATATATTTTATTTTATAATAATGACATATTATTTTTCCTCTTTCATTATAACTTTTTCTTAAGTCATTACAATATCAAACTAAGGGATCCCTCCCTCTCTTCTTTTCCATTAAATAAGTTACTTTGTATTTATCCTTTTAATTTTCAATTTTCCTAACTGTAATGTGTTTTTACACATAAATCTTCGACATTTATGATTCATCAGTAATGAGATACCACCATTCATATCTCATTAATCCCACTCATGAGCTTTTATGTATACCCATTATGCTGCCAAAATTATTTTACAATTTTCCCTAAAATGCTTCTCTATTATGAATACCCATAATCATTTACACTCAATGGTATTAACCAAGATATAGGTGTCCTTGATTAATTAGTTAATTCGATGTATGAATCCCACACTCCTTAATTATGGGATTAAAATTGATGAAATAATTTATAATGTTTTATGATCTATATGAAACATAAATTCATGTAAATAACATGATTTTAATGGGTGGGCTAGGTATTATATAGCAATGTAATTCATTGAGTAATATTTTTATCCCATGAGGTATCATGCATGGTGTAGGGTAGGATATCCCAGGAATACAATGTTGTGATTTCTTGGTTGTTGTCCAAGAATTATACTTATGATGTCATGTTTTATGTTGTTGTCGCATTCTAATGAAGTCTTAACGTTATCATTTTATGCCTGGATTAAAAATTATTGATTAGTATTCTTAACATTTTAGGTCAATGTTTTATGTCCATTGAATCACATGTACTACATTATTTCATTTAATAATTTCATTATTCCCTTAATAGTATTTAAAACACTCATTTTTCTTGTATATTCCCTTATGTTATCTCGTACAGTATTAGAATATTAATGGGATTTAAAGGTATTTTAAGGAGTTTAAAATAATGAAATTGTATCCCAGGTTCAATATATTGTAATATGTATATAATTTCCCAAAGCACATTAGACATCTTGATTTTTTGGGATTGTATTATGTTTATATTTTTTTAATTAATCATGAAATAAGGTTTATTAATAAAATGGATTTTCATATGATTATAATATATAAATATATATACAATTTAATTAAATGTGGTAAAAACAAATTTTAAAAAACATGATACATTTATTGTATATATTAACCATATTGTTCATCCATAAAAATATCACTTTTAATATTTTACAATAAACATACTTTGATGTTGAGGGGGAAAACTTACAAAAATTGAAAATAGATGGAGACCGTAAAAACTAAACCAATCATAAGACACCAAACCATCCACAAAAAAATTAGAATCACTAGTAAAAAAATTGGATAAAGACCACATTCGAGAAACACGACCATTCTTTATCCATAATAATGAACAAAATCCAAATTCAAAATTCAAATTCAAATTCAAAAATTGAAATAACTATCTCTGACTTACCTCGGCATGCCTCAATCAATGAGATTTTTTGTGATATTCACAACCTATTGCACAATATCTATAATCAACAAATGTGATGTTAGGAAAAAACCATCATCAATGATGATCAAAACCATATACAATCTATAGAAACATATTGAAGTCCATTAGAAACCACCACCAACCATTTCCACATAGTCTCTACCCTCATCGACATTAACACCACAAAATATCAAAGGGGTAGTTCCAATGCAAGAAATTCCTCCCATGCATTTTTTTAATAAACACATAATATAGATTTTTTGAAATTTCAAACCAAAATAATTAGTTTATGGAAAAAATTATGACAATATTTAATAAAACATATTAATATTAATAATTTTTATCAGTGCTTACTATATTTTTTAAATAAATATTTCATATCAACTGAAATAATTGTTGGACATGTTTTATCTCATTTGTATTATAAGTTATCACTAAAAAAATTCTTATTAAAAAAATTCCTTACATAATTATTGATATATTAAACATTAATGGATGTCAAACTAATTCAAATAATACCATTAGGTTATCTTGAATATTCCAATTTTCAATTAGCTCGTTGTTTTGAAACATATATTTCATGCCAACGAATATTTAGTGGTGTTGTTTATGTTCTTGAAGAACCCCTACAACAAACAAATAATAATACACCAATGAAGATTATGGATTTATGTAGTATTTGAATATCATGATATCATAATATATCTTGTGGAAATGGTATGAGATTTAAATATATTAAGATTAATAATTGTGATTTTCATGAAATATTTATTGAAATTAATGAGAGAAAATAAATTAACATCGAAAGAAATATCACAGAAGAAAATTTCATTATTTAATTATGAGTTAACTAGATGTTTAAACCATTATAAATTTTCAAAATTTAGAAAATTAATAACTTTTTGTAATGATTCAAAATTGATTACAAAATTTTATATATCAGATTTAAATTCCTTAGTGATAATAGATATCCTAGAAGAAAAATATATTAGAAAAGACATAAAATCATTTAATATGTGCATATAATAAGGAATACCACTTTGTTTAAAAGATAAAAATACTCAACAAGAGAAAAGGAAACAACATATGTTATTTAAAGAAATAAATGAACCTATAGGTAATGGGATTTTTTAATTATTAAATTCCTTAAAAAAACAATATTCTAAACGTACATGATTTTGATAAAAAACAATCTATAAATTTTACAAACACTTAAAGATGTTGCAACTGAGTAGAGAACATTACTGATAACACATTACTATGCAACATGGAACTCGATATTATAAATAAGCATCATGAAGCTAAAACAAATTATGAATGTCATGATATACTATATTTGGATAAATAAAAAAATTTAATCCAATATTAATTATACACTCTTAAAAGGAATTAATTTATTAATTAAATTGTAAAAAAGCTGCAACGGATTAATCTTGTTGGTTATAATTGGGATTTTGTGAGAATGATTTTTCAAAATAATAAAGTCTTGAGATATAAAGCATGAATTGTTTCTCGATATTTCTTATAAACCCCTAGGATTTGTTATAATGAAACATACTTACCTAAAATGGATGTTATAACCATTTGGTTTCTCATTATGTTTCTCATAAATGAAAATAATTAATTACTCTTAATGGATCTTATGATTTCATAACATTATAATAATATTGATAATTAATTCTCTTGAAAACTCTATATAAATTCTAGATGCCCCCAAAATATTTTATATCTCAAGATGTGTATTATATTAAGTGAATTAAACATTATATATATTTATTCATTCAAGGTGTATGTTGTATAAAAATCTAATAGAATAATTTTATGAAAGAGGGTAATAAAATTGTCCTAATTTTCTATTTTTCGATATTTTGAGGTGTTTCTGAATTTTTCATCATAATATTATATTTTGATTATTTGAGTATTATACAAACCCTTGAAAAATATTCTAATGAGGTTTAACATTTTAAGAAATAATTTATAATGAAATAATTTAAAAATAATAATTATATCTTCTATTATAAATTGAACATCTAAAAGGTTTAATTTTTGGTAATCAATCTGGGAATACCGCAAAATTCCATAAGTGAATTTATATGGATATTTCAAATCCATGGAGTACACTAATGATTTTATGGTTTCATTAGAAAGATAAATATTATTTAAGACCAATATGGGATAATGATTAACTTGTTGGTCCTATATTACCATATTAGAGTATAATAAGTTTAATAATGTACCTTGAAAATATTTCAAGGCCCAATATATCATTTTTTCGGAATTTATTATCCAGGTTTAGTTATTATTATAAATTTTGGAATTTTTGTGGTATAAAATTGATATTAGGATACATTCAAGTGTCTATTTATTATTGATAGCTTTATTATAAAAGTTCAAAACTAAAATTTGTTGGTTATACCAATGAAATATATTTTTATGATCTAAAAAAATTGAAAATCAAAATTTATATATTTATTCACATGTTGTGGAACAGCAAATTAATTCCATTTTTAAAAAAAATCTACTGCTTCCTATAATCATGTTGACTTGATTGTAATACATGAAACAACTGAAGAATATGTTTAGTTGGGATTATATGCTCATTAAATTTTGAATAATTATTAATTATTCATAAATAATGATATTACCACCATATTATATTTAAAAAATGTGGTAATATAGTATAAGTTTGGTTGTATAAAAGGTGGTTGAAAAAATCATACCAAATAATAATTAATTTTCACTCATGAGCCAAAAAAGAATTGTGATATTGATTCCAAGTAAATAAGGTCTTTCATAATCTTCTATTTTTATTCACAGAGGAATTACGAATTTTCAGTTCATATAAATTAATTTATAAAATTGAATTATGAATACTATGAATTATATAAAAATTTTATGAGGTGTTGTTGGGAGTATTTCACTCTTTTCTATTTCATCATGTTTTTTCCCTAAGTTTATTTACACAAGTTTCAATGAGGGTGATAGTGTAATGAACCGCCAATTCTCATTGTCATTGAGAGTGTAAGGAGTCATTACTTGGCCTTAAGCGACATCCCCAAGGCGCCAAAGGCTGGCAATAAATGCCAAAGGGTTTAAAAATACATGGGGGACAATTTACCCTTTAACTGAAAACAGCCAACAAACAGAGCAAACTAGATAAACATCTCCAAGAAACCTGTAGAGTCCCAAAGCTTGACGTACATTGTTAATACTTCAAAATTGAAGCACTCTTATTGCAACATATAACAAAACCATGAAAGGACCGTATAGGTAATGTGTCTTTAGAAACTGGGAAACATAAAGAACTGGTTCATAAATCATCTACACTGTCACCCTTTTATTTTATCAAATCTAAGGTCCCTTTTGGCATATCTTACTTAATATCCTTCTTCCTGACCTGGGGAAAAGAAAAAATACAAAAGGGGTGAGCTCAAATGATCAGTAAGGGTAAACAAAAGAAATATCATTCATATCATATTCATAAGAACATAACATTTTGGAAATCATAACCTGTAAAAGAAATCATAATTTCATAACATGGGATAAATCATAGTAGTGAAATATAATCCCAATAATCATAACTTAAAACATTAAACTTTGTGGCATACACACATAATCATAGAGAATCATTTCTTGGTATTCAATACTCATTGCCAAGACTATCTTAGAAGACAGAGTCCATTTCTGAATCTAGTTCACTCCTCATTTCAGTCAGATTTCACTTAACCGGATTAACCTGTCGTTCCAGCCATGTCTATCTCGTGAGACATAAATCTTTAACCAATGCATTGAAGGGACATATAGGTCCCACCCATCTCATATTGAAATCATTCTTACGTGTCCCACAAAACAATCATAAATCATAACCCAAAGAATAAATTGGGTTTCATAAACATCATTATATCATAACATAATCCATATAAAACAAACGGATATCATTTCATCATAAGAAAATTGAAACCATATAAATAATAGAGAAATTATACTTGAAACATACACATATGAAATAATGTCATCTTAGATGGAAAATGGTTTTGATAAAGCACTTGAAATAAATTATTAAAAAAATATCCATTCTTCTTGAAAATCATTTTCTCTTCACAAAATGCCATACAATTTTAAAAGAAAAGTATTTTGTTGAAAATAGTCATGAAATCTTGTAGAGTAAGCTTCACTAAAATAAGGCGTTATGAAACCATAAAAATTTGTTCATGCTGTATAAGTTAAAAAAACATTCTTCTCGTACTTTTTCCAGAAAAGTCAAAAAGTACTTCATACTAAAAACGAAAAAAGATTCCTTTCATACCATGTAGTAAGAGTCAAAAATGGGTAAAAAAGACTTTAAACATACATGAAAACATTTTTATAAATGTTTGACATGGATGATAAATATAACCCCAGTAAATACTTACGTATAAGAAATATCATATAGAAAATAGTTGAGATTGCAACATTATCCCTTACACTAGGTATGATTTGCTTCGTAAGTGTCTGATACTCTTGTATAATGATTTAAATAATGCCATTGACTTATTCCAGAATCTTACTTATTGTTATGATATCATATATGGTTATATTCTTAGCTTCTTATTTGTAATATTTCATTGCTACTTGTTATTTGCGTGTTTATTACTTTTTGTTCTTATGCGTGTTTTGTCGAATAAATTTTTATTCTTCTTTTTAGGTTATAGATACCACATTTCAAGAGTGGTATTACTATAATATATATCATATTTATTCATTCCATTCATTTATATAATCATTATGCAATGAAGATTATGTAGAACGAGTCGCATCACATCGTGGAGACGGTATTCCGTACGTACGCACGAGCGATGATATCATTCCCATGATCGTGGAATTGTATTGGAGTGTATGTATAATATTTCAGAATCAATATAACATTAAAATAATCATATATAGTTATTATTTACACCATTATACCCATCCAATTAAGGTGGTGGGGGAAAATATATTACACCACGGTGTGGAGATGGTATTCCGTACGTACGTATGCGCGGTGATTTCGTTTTCCGTAGGATGGATAGATGGTGAAATAGGGTTGTTTCATACTTATAATAACATATCCGTATATGAGTGATACTGATATTATTACTTCGTAATGAAACAACTAATGAAGAAGATGTAGAAGAAGAAATAATGTTGAAAGAATCGGTAACATACATTACATCTTCTTTGAAGCACCTCATCTTAACCTCCTCTTAGGGCACTAAATATGGTCTTTGAAGAAGACCAGGACCTCTAGGATATTTCTAGGGAAGTGCAGAAGATAAATTGGAAGGTTTTGGCCGAGCTTGAAGGCTCAAAGTGGTGTGATGAAGAGAGAGAAGGGGTTCCCTTTTATAAGGGAGGAGAGGGGCACCTTTGGAAAAACTAAAAATATTATTTTATTATAAGGTCCTATTCGATTTTTAATAGCTCCAAATTGATTAATTTATAAGATAAGGTGGGTATGGGTCAAAATAATCTCATCCAATGGAATTTAGACAAGTTTAGGTTTCTATTTTAACCTTATCATTTAGATTTTACTTTAAGTTAAATAATTTTACTTTTACCATGTCTTCTTTTTTTCTTACACTATGAGGTTAATAAACTTACTATAACAAGCCAAACGAACCCCAAGTTGTTTATTATTAATATATATAACCTTATCTAAGTCATTTTGATGAAAATTAGATTTTTAGGAATAAAATAAAAATTAATAATATAATATTTGTTTTAAATACTATTTTATGTCAATTTTGACACTATTTGGTAATTGATTTTTGTGAAAATCATAACAATATGATTAGTTAGAAAACAGTTAATTAAATAAATACTGAAATGTCATATTAACCTAAAAAAATATTATAATTCATAAAAATTCTCAAATTAAATTTATTTGGGTATTTATAACATCAATTATGTTAATATTTCGTTAATAATATAATTACTTCATCATCATTGTGTCATAAATAAATTAAATTATTTAATGTCTAAAAATTATTAATAAAATACCATTATGTAGGAAATATTTTTATCTTTCTAATGAATATTTATATTCGAATTTATCTTATGTATAACCATATATTAAAAATGTTTTAGTTATTAAACATTGATTTGAACTATTTTAACTATTCTTTAAATAAAATAATATTAAATGTCCTAATCTAATCCAAGTGGGCCTAAATGTTCATATTTTATTCCTAAGGTTGTTTTTGGTAGAATTACACTTATCCAATAGAATTAGTACATGTGTTAGGGTAATAATAATATCATTTTTACCCTTAATTACCCTATTTACTTTTAACTGTGGTAAAAAAAAGTAAAAAGTTACTATTCACCAAAAATTATTTTCATCTCATTGAACCACATTTTAGTCCTTGATATTAACAGTGTCTCTCGGATTTTAGAAATTCCACTCACAAAAGCGGTAAAATTAAGTTTTATGTATATTTGCAAATTCTCCGAGAAGGTGGGTAAATGACAGTGAAAAGTTCAATAAAATTTTTATATATCTAAATTTATTATAAAATGACTCCAATGAATTGCATTGAACTTATATAAGTATTATGTATCAATTTTGACCTAAAATAAATTTAAATAAAATAAATAATTATTTAAATAGAAAGTCGGTTTTTAAATAGTAACCCATTGTTTTCACTATTCATTAAAAATTGAAAGTTTTCAGAAAAATAACAAAATTTCACCCTAGGCTAATTTAGATATTTAGAATCCAAAAATGATGTCCATTTTGAAAGATAAAATTTCAAAAAAGTGGGTATTACTATTCATAACGGCTAGTTTTAATAATATTTTAATAGCATATCATTGTTTAGTGAAAACTCGATATTGCGTACAACGCAAGCTATCAAGGAAGGACGTGATTGCATGTAAAGAAAGCCAAGCTAGTGTTGTATATAGTGAAGGATTATTTTGAGGATTTATATCACATAAAATCAAAATATTTCTCATAAAATTCTTGAGTGTTACATTCTACCCCCCTTAAAATGAATTTCGCCCTCGAAATTCGTCAGTTTGTAACAAACAGATGAGGATGCCTCTTTCTCATCATATCCTCAAGCTCCCATGTAGCTTCTTCAAATTGGTGGTTCCTCCATAAAACATTCACCAAGCGTGTGGTCTTGTTCCGTAGGACTTTTTCTCTACGATCTAGAATTTCTATCGGTTGTTCTTCATAAGAAAGATCTTGCTCTAGCGGTACAACTTCTGAGCTGAGTACATGTGATGGATCAGGTATGTACTTTCTCTGGAGAGATAAATGGAACACATCATGAACTTTGGAGAGATTCAGTGGAAGCGCCAATCGGTAAGCTAACTTCCCAACACGATCCAGTATTTCGAAAGGACCGATATATCTAGGGCGCAGCTTTCCCTTCTTTCCAAATCTCATTACTCTCTTCCAAGGATATATTCGTAAGAAAACTTTATCACCCACTTCAAACTCTAGGTCTTTTCTTCGGTTGTCGGCATAACTTTTTTGTTGGCTCTGAGCTGCTCTTATGTGTTGTTGAATAGATCTGACATTTTCTACCATATCATCAACAAGATCAGGTCTTAATAGCTTTCTTTCCCCAACTTCATCCCAGCTAGTTGGAGTCCTGCATTTCTTTCCAAAGAGATCTTCATAAGGAGCCCTCTAAATACTGGAGTGAAATCTATTGTTATAAGAAAATTCCACCAAAGGTAGGTGTTGATCCCAACCACCTTTGAAATCCATAGAGCAAGCTCGCAACATATCTTCTGGAGTTTGAATTTTCCTCCCAGACTGACTATCTGTCTGAGGATGATAAGAAGTGTAGAAAATCAACTAAGTATCTAGAGTATGCTAAAGACTTCGCCAGAACTTTGAGGTAAACCTCGGATCCCGATCAGATATAATAGAAAGTGGTACTCCATGAAATCTTACCACTTCCTTTACAAATATCCTGGAAAGCTTATCCAGAGAGAAATCTTCCCAAATGGCGATGAAGTGTGCAGACTTTGTAAAATGATCAACTATAACCCAAATAGAATTATTGCCTTTGGATGTTTTCGGAAGTCTAGTGACAAAGTCCATAGTGATGTTTTCCCATTTCCATTCTAGTATGCGTAATGGTTCTAACATCCCCTTAGACTTCTGTCTCTCATCTTTAACTTGCTGACAAACCAAGCATCGAGAGACATATTCAGCAATATCTCTTTTCATGACATCCCACCAGAAGTACTCTTTCAGGTCCCTATACATATTCGTGCTTCAAGGATGAATAGATAATGAAGAACTATGAGCCTCATCCAGCAGCTCATTCTTTAATTCTGGGATGGGAGGAACACAATCCCGATTCCTGAACTTTATTATCCCATCACAATCAAGGTTGAATTCAGGAACATTTCTCACCTTCTTTTGTAACTCTACATCTTCTTTCTGTGCCACTTTAATCTTCACATGTATAGATGGTTGAACATTCATTTGAGAAAGATAAGATTTCTCCCCTTCCATTATATTTCCAAGATCCATCCTTTGTAAATCCATAAATATTGGATCTTTTGTGATCCTCATCATGGATAAGCTAGCATGGTCTTGTCGACTTAATGCATCTTCCACCTTGTTTTCTTTCCCAGGGTGGTAATGGATTGAGCACTCGTAATCCTTAATCAGCTCCAACTATCTTATTTGGCGCATATTCAGCTTGTTTTGTGTGAAAATATACTTTAAACTTTTATGTTTAGTATAAATATCACACCTTTCTCTATAAAGAAAATGCCTCCAAAAATTCAATTCAAAGATTACGGCAGCTAACTCCAAATGATGATTTGGGTAATGTTTCTCATGGATTTTCAACTATCGTGAGGCATAAGCTATCACCATATCATTTTTCATAATAACACACCCTAGCCCCTTCTTGGATGCATCACTATAGATCACAAACCTTTCTCCACTACAAGGAAGTGTGAGTACAGGTGCACTGGATAACCTTCTTTTCAACTCCTTGAAATTCTCTTCACATTCCTCCGTCCACACGAACTTAACTCCTTTTCGAGTCAACCAGGTGAGTGGATTAGATAATCGTGAAAAATCGTTCACAAAACGTCAATAATATCCAGCCAAACCCAGAAAACTTTGGATCTCAGTTACTGTTGTTGGTCTCGACCATCTTTCAATAACCTCTATTTTTGCTAGATCCACAGATATCCCCTCTTTTGAGATTATGTGACCCAAAAATGCAAATTTTTGAAGCCAAAATTCACACGTGGTAAATTTGTCATAAATCTTCTCCTTTCTCAGGGTCTTCAATACAATTCTCAAGTGATCTTCATGTTCTTCCTTGCTCTTTGAATAGACAATAATATCGTCTATAAAGACTACCACAAACTGATCAATATAGCCTCTAAAGACTCTATTCATTAGATCCATGAAGATAGAAGGGGCATTAGTAAGACCAAATGGCATCACTATAAATTCATAGTGTCTATACCTTGTACAGAAAGCCGTTTTTGATATATCCTCCCTTTTGACCCTTAATTGATGATACCATGAATGAAGATCAATCTTGGAAAAGTATTGAGCTCTGTTTAGTTGGTAAAATAAGTCATCAATGTGCGGGAGAGGATATTTGTTCTAGATAGTGATCTAGTTAAGTTCTCGATAATCAATGCAGAGTCTCGTTGATCCATCTTTCTTCTTAACAAACAGAACAGGTGCTCCCCAAGGTGACGCACTAGGGTGTATGAATCCCTTATAAAGATTCTCTTGGAGTTTCTTCTTCAATTCCTGAAACTCAACTGGGACCATTCTATAAGGTGTCTTTGAAATAGTTAAAGCACCTGGTACGAGTTCTATTGAAAACTCAACTTCACGATTTGGTGGAAGACAAGGCAATTCCTCTTGACAGACATCATCAAACTCCCGTACAACGGGCATATTCTCAATTGTGAATTTCTCACCAAACATTTGATGTAAATAACCTTCCTTTTGTGGAATCAAGAGCCATAAGATGGAAGAAATTTCCACTATAAGGTTATGTTCATCCTTGCATCGATAGACGATCATAGATTGATCTGGAATATGAAATGTGACTTATTTTCTTTGGAAACTGATATAAGATCCATATAAAGAAAGCCAATCCATGCCAAGAATCGCATCAAATTCCACTATAGGAAGGATCACAAGATTTTCAGGAAGCACTTTCCCACAAACTTCAATCGGAGAAGAATTATAAACTTTTTACGCGACTGTTGTGCTATTAGGGGTTGTCATAGCTAACTCAATATCTAATTGTTGAGGTAATATAGTGATATCATTAGAAAATTCTTCAGAAATAAAAGAGTGAGTGGATCCAGAATTAAATAAAACATTTTCTACTTTAGAGTGGATGGTAGGTGTACCTTTCACCACTTCGTTTTCATACTCCACATCGCTGATAGAAATTGCATGTGACTTTCCTTTGTCTTTAGCCTTAAGAGTTTTTTGACATAGATCATCATCAACAACCCTTGGATTAGGGCATTGATTGGAATAATGCCCCATTTCCTTACACTTGTAACATTGAAGTGTATGAGGTGCACTCTGTGTAGCCTTTTCTTTGTTCGCATCACTAGAAATCTTTTTCCCATCATTGTGGCATTAAAATTCTCAATGACCTTCCTTTACACATTTGAAACATTTACATGTCCATTTAAGACAACTCTATCCATGTTTCTTTCCACACTTTGAGCATAAGAGAAAACTCATCTTCTTTTTAGTGTGCTCTTTATATTTTCCTTTGAATTCCATTTTCCTCTTCTTATCAAACACATATGACTGATGGGTTACTCCAATATCCATCTCAACTTTGAGAGCACATCTAAAGATTTCCTCATAGCTATTGAAGTCCCTTATGGCTAACTCCCTTCGAAGACTTGGTTAAAAGCCACTAAATAATCGAGAGATCTTACTCTCAGGTTGGATAATAATACCAGAAGCGTACCTTGCAAGTCTCGTAAAATTTGCTTTGTAGGTACCAACAGATTCATCATCCTTTTGCTTCAGTTCAAGAAACTCCTTATCCATCTTTTTTCGAAGAATACGAGGGAATTACTTATTGAAAAATAAGTTCTTGAACTCATCCCATTCCATAGACTCAATTTCATCTCTTTGCCTCATATTCTTGATAAGATTCCACCGTTGATCAGCATCAACTTCCAAATGATACACTGCTAAGATGCATTTATCATGTTTAGAACATTGAAGAACTGAAAATATCTTTTCAGTAGTACTGATCCATTGTTCAGCAACTAATGGATCAGTAGACCGGCTGAATGATGGTGGACGCTGCCTCATGAAGGATTCAACAGAATTTTTTTCCTTCCTTTGATCGTTTGGAAGTCCTGTATGATTCATATCTTGAGAAAGTTGTGTGAGCATGGCTACAAGATTTTGCATTCTAGCTCCCATAACGTTTGGTTTCTTAGGGGGACAATCATTGCATTTCCCTTCGCATTCCACATTAACATGGTTCCTTCGGGTTCCAGCCATTGACTAAAACCAAGAAGAATAGTGTGAGCAAAGCTAATTATAATTGTAAAACCGCATAATCAAGAATAAAATTTCACACTTAAGGTCTTATCATAGGTTACTCATGTCCACTTCTAAAACACTAAGATTGTGTTCTATGATTAGACTTATCCTTAGGGTTCTTGCTAAGGATTTCACATCTTAGTTTCTAAAGGTTGACTATACCTTTCCTCTGATACCAACTATATTGACCCATAATTTACATACATTGTTAATACTTCAAAATTGAAGCACGCTTATTAAAACATATAACAAAACCATGAAAGGAACGTATAGGTGTAGTGTCTTTCGAAACTGGGAAACATAAACAATTGGTTCATGAATCATCTACACTATCTCCCTTTTATTTTATCATATCTAGAGTCCCTTTTGGCATATTTTACGTAATATCCTTCTTCCTGGCCTGGGGAAAAGAAAACATCCAAAATGGGTGAGCTCAAATGCTTTGTAAGGGTAAACAAAATAAATATTATTCATATCATATTCTTAAGAACATAACATTTTGGAAATCTTAACCTGCAAAAGAAATCATAATTTCATAACATGGGATAAATCATAGTAGTGAAATATAATCCCAAAAATCATAACTTAAAACATGAACCATTGTGTCATACACACATAATCATAGATAATCATTTCTTAGTAGTCAAGACTCATTACCAAGACTATCTTAGCAGACAAAGTCCATTTCTGAACCGAGTTCACTCCTCATTTTAGTCCTATTTCACTGAACTGGATTAACCTGATGTTCCAGCCATATCTATCTCATGAGATATAAATCTTTACCTAATGCATTGGAGTGAGATATAGGTCCCACCCATCTCATATTGAAATCATTCTTACGTGTGCCACAAAACAATCATAAATCATAACCCAAAAAATAAATTGGGTTTCATAAACATCATACCATCATAACATAATATATATAAAACAAATGGATATCATTTCATCATAAGAGAATTGAATCCATATAAATCATATAGAAATTATATTTGAAACATAAACATATGAAATAATGTCATCTAAGATGGAAAATGGTTTTGATAAAGCACTTGAAATGAATTCTTGAGGACAATATCCATTCTTCTTGAAAATCATTTTCTTTTCAAAAAATTCCATACAATTTTAAAAGAAAAGTATTTTGTTGAAAATATTCATGAAATCTTGTAGAGTAAGTTTCATTAAAATAAGGCGTTATGAAACTGTAAAAATCTGTTCATGCTGTATAAGTTAAAAAAACATTATTCTCGTAATTTATCCGGAAAAGTCAAAAAGTACATTGTACTAAAAACGACAAAAGATTTCTTTCATACCATGTAGTAAAAGTCAAAAATGGGTAGAAAGACTTTAAACATACATGAAAACATTTTTATAAAACTTGGACACGGATGATAAATATAACCCCAGTAAATACAAACATATAAGAAATCTCGGATAGAAAACAATTGAGATTGCAATATTATCCCTTACCTTAGGTCCAATTGCTTCGTAAGTGTCAGACACCCCTGTATAATGATTTAAATAATGTCATTGACTTATTACATAATCATACTTATTGTTATGATATCATATATGGTCATATTTTTAGCTTCTTATTAGTAATATTTCATTGCTACTTGTTATTCGGGTGTTTATTACTTTTTGTTCTTATGCGTGTTTTGTCGAATAAATTCGTATTCTTCCTTTTAGGTTATAGGTACCTCATTTAGAGAATTGTATTAGTGTCATATATATCATATTTATTCATTAAATTCATTTATATAATCATTATTTAATAAAGATCATGTAGAATGAGTCGCATCACATCATGGAGACGGTATTCCGTACGTACGCCCGAGGGATGATATCGTTCCCATGATTGTGGAATTTTATTGGAGTGTATGTATACTATAACAGAATCAATTTAAATTTACAATAATCATATATATTTATTATTTACACCATTATACCCATCCAAGTAAGGTGGTGGTGGAAAATAGATTACACCACGGCGTGGAGACGGTATTCCGTACGTACGCATGGGCGGTGATTTCATTTTTCATAGGATGGATAGATGGTGAAATAGAGTTGTTTAATACTTATAATAACATATCAGTATATGAGTGATACTGATGTTATTACATCATAATGAAACAACTAAACAAGAAGAATTTGAAGAAGAAATAAAGTTGAAAGAATCGGTAACAGACATTACCCCTTCTTTGAATCGCTTCTTCTTAACCTCCTCTTAGGGCACTAAAGATGGTCTTTGAAGAAGACAAAGACCTCTATGATGTTTCTAGTGAAGTGTAGAAGAGAAATATTCAGGGTTTGGAAGATCTTGAAGGCACAAAGTGGTGTGAGGAAGAGATGGAAGAGGTGCCCTTTTATAAAGGAGGAGAGTGGCACCTTTGGAAAAACTAAAAATATTATTTTATTGTAAAGTCATATTCGGTTTTTAATAGCTCCAAATTGATTTATTTAGAAACTAAGGTGGGTATGGGTAGAAATAATCTCATCCAATAAAATTTATAGAAGTTTAGGTTTCTATTTTAACCTTATAATTTAGATTTAGCTTTAAGTTAAATAATTTTACTTTTGTTGTGTCTTCTTGTTTTCTTACACTATGAGGTTAATAAACTTACTATAACAAGCCAAACGAACCCCAAGTTGTTTATTATTAATATATATGACCTTATATAAGTCATTTTGCAGAACATTATATTTTTAGGAATAAAAGTACAATTAATAATATAATATTTGTTTTAAAAACTATTTTATGTCAATTTTGACACTATTTGGTAATTGATTTTTGTGAAAATCATAACAGAATGATTAGATAGAAAAAATTTAATTAAATCAATTTTAACATGTCATATTAACCTATAGAAGTATTGTAATTCATAAAAAGTCTCAAATTAAATTTATTTGGTTATTTATAACATCAATTATGTTAATATTTCATTAATAATATAATTAATGCATCATCATTGTGTAGAAAATAAATTAACTTATTAAATGTCTAAAAATTATAAATAAAATACCATTATGTAGGAAATATTTCTAGCTTTATAATGAATATTTATAGTTGAATTTATCTTATGTATAACCCTATATTAAAAATGTTTTAGTTATTAAACTTTGATTTTAACTATTTTAACTATTCTTTAAATTTAATAATATTAAATGTCCTAATCTAATCCATGTGGTCCTAAATGGTCATATTTTATTCCTAAGGTTTTTTTGTCGAATTACACTTATCCAATAGAATTAGGAAATGTTTTAGGGTAATGATAATATCATTTTTATCCTTAATTACCCTATTTACTTTTAACCGTGGTAAAAAAAAGTAAAAAGTTACTATTCACCAAAAATTATTTTCAACTCATTAAACAACATTTTAGTCCTTGATATTAACCGTTCTTCTCAGATTTTCAAAATTCCACTCATAGAAGTGGTAAAATTATGTTTTATGTAAATTTTCAAATTCTCCTAGGAGGTGGGTAAAAGACGTTGAAAAGTTCAATAAACTTTTTATATATCTAAAATTATTATAAAATGACTCCAATTAATTGCATTGAACTTATATAGGTATTATGTATCAATATTGACATAAAATAAATTTAAATAAAATAAATAATTATTTAAATAAAAAGTCGGTTTTTAAATAGTAACCCAGTGTTTTCACTATTCATCGAAAATTGAATGTTTTCAGAAAAATACCAAAATTTCAGCCTAGGCTAATTTCGATATTCTGAATTCACAAATGAAGTCCATTTTGAAAGATAAAATTTTTAAAAGTGGGTATTACTATTCATAACGGCTAGTTTTAATAGTATTTTAATAGCAAATCGTTGTTTAGTGAAACTCGATTTTGCATACAATGCAAGCTATCGAGGAAGGTCCTGATTGCGTGTAAAACAAGCCAAGATAGTGTTGTGTGTAGTGAAATATTCCTTTGATGATATATATAACATAAAAACAAAATATTTCTCATAAAAGTCTCGGGTGTTACACAACTACTATATGATGCATGATTTAAAACCAACACAACTCAACCATTATTTTCATAAAAACCCAACTACGTGCAACAATTGAGTACAAAACCAAATCAGAGTAAACAGCGGAAAGACAACTAAAAGACTTCAAGATGATAACCCAACTCCATGCTCCATAAGCTCCAAGCTCCAACATCCCGGTATATGACATCTGCAAAAGCACCAACGTGCCAAAGCAGGGGGTGATTAATGAAACTCAGTAGGTTTTCCCCGATGACTTCCCAACCCATGCCTCTAGAATAAATCATGTTAGTACATTTATATAAAACAATTCCAAATTAGTTCACAACATAGCAAGTTCCATGTCAATCCATTTTCCAAAAAAACCATTTTCCAACAAAAGAAACCAAGCAATGTTTCCGAATAAAATTCACATTTCCATTATGAGACTTTCATTTCCTTTCAAAAATCCACACAACCAACCATTTCCCAACCCATGAAATCCACTATGCATGCATCGTTATGACAGTTCCATACTCATGACCGGTCTCTCGTCGATCTACCAAGTCGTGACAAGGTAATTATCACCCATGTTCCATTACACTTTTTACACCGAGCACAAGGTCATATCTCAACCAAGACTCATAAATGAAATATGAACACACACACCAATTATGCCCAAAAACCAAAACATTTCAACCATGCAAAAACCATTTCAATAAAACACTCTTTTTATTGAAAAACTTTTTCCCACAAACCATTTTCCAAATCCCGCAAATCCGTATTTTAAAATCACTATTTTAAAATCAACAAACCAAAACACTTTTCACAAACCATTCTTTCAATTTCCACAATTTCATCAAAACCAATAAATCATCACTAAAGAAGATTTATAACATGCTTTGCACCAAAATTTCGCAATCAAAACCAAGCGATTAAATCAATTTTAACTAGGCCTTCAAGTTCTAAGAAATAGGAATCGATATTGAAGCCACCTTCCTCAACAAATTGGGCGAAACCAAGCCACAGATGAAGAACGCTCAAGAACACCAGGTCAAAACTTCAAAAACCCTCCTTAGATCTCTTCTCCTAACACAAAGAAGACCAAAACGTGTCATATTTGGCATCCACACACTTAGATGTACCCATAACAAGCATAGATCTAAGAAAATGGGAGGAGAGGAGAAGTAGATCTAAGTAGATCTCAGAAACCGATCAAAAACGATCACATGCCTTAAGAATTCATCTTTGAATCGCCAAGAGAAGACTTCAGATCACCTCTGGAACACTTGGGAGAAGTCCTACAACCTTCAAGGGAGAGTAATACCGAGTTAGGGCCACTCAGGAGGTTTAAACAAGGCAATTAAAGGAAAAAAGAGTTAGATCCACAATTTTAGGATCTAACTTTAAGTGACTGCACGGTTAGTCTGCATGGTTTGACAAACTGTGTGCTAACCGTGTGTTGGCTACTACCTCGACCACCCTTCTTGCACGGTTTGGCCACACGGTTAGACAAACCGTACGCTGACCGCGCGACTTCCCGTTTGCCTCAAAACATCATTCCAAGTTCTCTCTGACTCTCCCATTAAAGACCCTTAACTTTAATACCATGAAAAGCATCAAGAAAGGGTTGCATACCAGAAACTGGGGGTACTAAATTCTCCCCACCATTGGCCTTTCTATCCTCGAAAAGTAGAAAACCATATCTTTACTGAAAAAGTTCTTGCCACTGAACTTTCATTTCTTTCTCGTGTTCCCATGTCTCTTCCTGAATTTGACCATGTTGCCACAAAACCCGCACTAGACCGATGCTTTTCCCACGCAAGACTTCATCCTGCATATCCACAATCTGCACCGGAATATGTACCAATGAAGCATCCAGCTCTAGGTCAATGTGATCCCATCTGATCACATGGTCAGGATCAGGTTGATACTTCTTCAACTGAGATACATGGAACACATTATGCACCGCACTGAACCGTGGTGGTAATTCCAACTGATACGCCACCTCTCCAACCCATTACAGTATCTCAAAAGGGCCTATATATCGAGGAGATATTTTGCCCTGCTTCCCCAAATGATGTTGTCCAAGCCTTGGAGAGATTCTCAAAAAGACATGATCACCCACTACGAACGACAACTATCTTTGACAGTGATCTGCACAAGATTTCTGATGACTCTGAGCCATCTCCATCCTCTTTCTAATCAACTGAATCTTCTCTGTTGTTTCTTGGACAAGGCTCGGCCCAACTAGAGATGTTTCACCAGTTTCCACCCAGTATAGTGGAGAATGACAAGGACGCCCAAACAATGCTTCGAACGGAGTCATGCGTATCGAAGCTTGATAGTTGTTATTGTATGAGAACTCCACTAAGGGTATATGTTCCTCCCATGATCCACTAAAATCATTTACATAGGCCTGCAACTTGTCTTTCAATGTTTGTATCATCCGCTCGGATTGACTATCCGTCTGAGGATGATACGTCGTACTCATAGTCAACTGAGTCCCAAGGGATTGTTGTAAGGATTTCCATATTCGAGATGTGAAACTCTGATCTCTATCTGAGATGATAGACACTGGTAAACCATGTCTCTTTACCACTTCCCGAAAATATATTTTTGAAAGATCTTCCACCGTATTAGTTTCACGAATTGGGATGAAGTGGGCCGACATGGTTAGACGATCCACTATCACCCAAATGGCATCGTGTTTCTGGACCGTTCTAGGAAGACCTGTAACAAAATCCATTTCTATTTGCTCCCATTTCCACACTGGGATAGATAAAGACTGTAACATACCAGCTGGTCACTGATGCTCTCCTTTAACCTACGGACAAGTTAAGCATCGTGAGATGAATTCGGCCACCTTCCTTTTCATGCCGCTCCACCAAAACTGCGCCTTTAACACCTTATACATCTTATGTGTACCCAGATGTATAGCCCATCTCGAATGGTGGAAAACATGAAGAAGTTGTTCCTGACAAACCATAGGTACAACCATCCGATCTCTCAAACACAAAACTGAACTCTCATCCAACTTTCATCCCTCAATCGTCTCCCCACCATTGAGTTTTGAACTCATTGCAACACAATCTATATCAGATTTCTCTTCCTCCCTTACTATCTCCACCAAATCAGGAACAAGTGTACCTAAAAAGAAAAAAGCAACATCACCTCAGCTTTCACATTTCATATGCATGTCGACTAAGACTGACATCAACTGCCATTCATCTGATGCTTCTTTCGCCAACTGAACATAAGAATTTCTTCTTAATGCATCGGCCAATGAATTTCCCTTACCTGGTGTATACATCAAGTCAAATTAGATCATTTTAAGGTACTCCATCCATCTCCTGTTCCTCAGATTCAAATCTCGTTGTGAGAAAATGTGTTTCAAGATTTTGTGATCTGTAAACACAGTGAACTTCTCACCAAATAGGTAATGATGCCAAGTCTTCAAGGCATAGACAACTGCAACTAACTCCAAATCGTGTGTTGGGTAATTCTTCTCATGCACTCACAACTACCTTGAACCATAAGCCACAACATGGTATCCTTTCATGAGAACACAACCCAACCCTGTTCCCGAAGTGTCACAATACACCACATACCCCTGTACTGATTCCGTAAAAATCAAGTTGGGTGCTGATGTAAGGTGAACATTAAACTCTTGAAAAGATCTCTAACATTCTTCCGTCCATTGAAATGCACTGTGTTTCTTTTTCAACGCTGTCATGGGTGAAGGTAGTCGTGAGAATTCATGCACAAAGCGTCATTAATAACTATCTAGACCAAGAAAACGTTGTATTTCAAAGACATTCTTTGGTGGTTGCCAAGAAAGAATAGCTTCTATATTTTTTGGATCCACTGAAGAGCCTTTCATAGAAACGGCATGGCCTAGAAAACGTACTTCTTTTATCCAGAAATCACACTTTGGAAATTTGGCATACGACTGATGGTCCCTCAAGATTTCCAACACTGTCTCCAAGTGTTTCTCATGCTTCACCCTTGTTCTTTAATACACCAATATTTCATCCACAAACACCACAACAAAGGAATCCAGATATGGATGAAATATCTGATTCATCAAATCCATGAAGACAGCGGGTGCATTCGTAAGACCAAAAGGCATGACTACGTATTCGTAGTGGCCATATCTTCTTCTGAAGGCTTTCTTCAGAATATCCTCCTTACAAACTCACAACTGGTGATATCCTAACCGTAAGTCAATTTTGGAGAACCACTTATCTCCCCTCAATTGATCAAACAGATCATCAATGCATGGAAGTGGATATCTATTCTTTATCGTAACCTGGTTAAGTTTATGTTAATCCACACATAGCATCAAAGTTCCATCTGCTTTCTTTATAAACAAAACTGGTGCTGCCCACAGAGACACGCTTGGACGAATAAAACCTTTTCTTTCCAACTCCTCTAAATGCACCTTTAATTCCTTTAACTCCGTTGGTTCTATCCTATAGTATAGAAGTGAGATAGGACTGGTCCCTGTAAGGATATCAATCGTAAACTCCACTTCTCTTACAGGTGGTAATATTGAGATGTTTTCAAGAAAAACATCAGGAAATTGATCCACCACAGCTGGAAAATTATTTTCTCTGATCTCTTCCAAAGATGCCAAAGTCAACGCTGCCAATTGGTATGAGATCATTCCCACCATTGGTGCTAACAAGCTCTTTGCACCCTTCTTTACCATCCTCTCTCCTATGAAGAGATGGTCGATTCCATCCTCTCTTTTGAAACTAACCGTTCTCCCATAACAGTTGATGTCAGCCTTAAACATTGGAAACCAATCCATACCCATGATTATATCATAGACATCCATATACAACATGGAGAAGTCCCATTTCAGTTCAGCTCCATCAACCATTATAGCACATGCTCTGCACGCGAAGGCTTGACATTCTCTTTCACCAAGAGGAGTTTTCATTTTTAACGCAAAAGGAATCATTTCAAGTTGTAAGTTCCGCAAATCATCAATCCTAGAAGCAAGAAAAGAATGGGATGTGCCAGTATCGAACAACACTTGCATGATGGTAGAATTCAAAAGAATCATACCTCTCACCATAGACGGTCCAGACTGGTCATCCACAATCACCTGTTCCGCTCCATACAATTGCTTTGTTGCTGCACTTTTCTCTTTATTGCCTTGTTGTGATTTCCCTGCCTGAGGTGTCATGGTATTCCTGGAATCTCCATAACTATCTATGTTCTACTGGCGAGGCTGATTTTTCTGTCCTCGCCCTGTCGAAGCATAAGATGCTTACGACGCTTGGGAGGTGTCACGCGCACCCGACCTCGGAGCACTGCGACAATATCATTGAAGATTCCCCATCTGGTTGAAATTGTGGCAAGCTCTTGGTGGTGTCGTACATTCTCATTTCATGTGGTCAATCGTGCCACATTGAAAACACCTAGCTTTTATCATGGGTCATGGAAGAAGGTTCACCGATCTAGCTGTCTGACTCTGATTTTCACTCCCACCTTGTAAGTAGGTGTCCCTCATCTGCTTGTTCTAGACAATAGAGTTCCCACCCGTTTCAGTGGGTATCATCATACTTCCTCCTCCCATAACTCTTGAGATGTCTCTTTCTGCTATTGTTACTTTGTTTACCATCTTCGTATAATCTGTAATACAGATCACAACTATCTTAGAGTGAATCTCCTATCGCAACCCTGATTCAAAGATGAGTGCCTTTAGTGACGCACTTGCAGCAACTTCTGGTGCAAAGCGCACTAAATTCATCAATTTAGCTACATATTCTGTGACAGAGAGATTTTCCTGCTTCAGGCTGAAAAAGTCATTTTTCCTTTGGATATTGAATGTGTGATGATAGAATTGTTTATTAAACAATTCCTCAAATTCCACCCAGCACAGGCCTTGATCCAGCTTAGCCTGCACCACCAGCTCCCACCACTGTCATGAAAGATCCTCCAGAATATATGTCGCCAACTTTACTTTCATCTCTACTGGTGTGCCAATGAAATTGAAGATACGATTCATCCTGCTTAGCCACACCTCTGCCATTTCTGGTTCAGAATCACCCTGAAAGATGGGTGGATTCTGCTTCTGGAACTGAACAGAATGGTCTACATGCCTTGACTCATCTCTCTGATTCCCCGTGTCCACAGCCTGAAACACATGAACGATAATCTGAACCAATTCTTGGTTCACACATGGTTCAGGTGCAACCACATTCTCTGTAGCTTCTTCTGTTTGGTTTCTACAGCATTTAACGAGTGCCATTTTCTATACACACAACACATGCTGTTAGTTTCACTTCCTAGCAACTGAAGGCTTAGCATTTCAATATCTATTACACCACTATCACAACATCGATTTCCGAAAATTTCTAAAATAGATGTTTTCTTTCTTTTGAAAATCAATCTATTTTCAAAATACATCAACCATTGTATTTTCAAAATATTTCATTTGAAAACGTTCTTAAAATTTTCAGAAATCACGTTTTTGCATCAAAACATAATCCATTTCTCAAAATGATTTATGTAATCCTAGTGGGAATTCATTCCTCTATAATTCAATCCATGCTCATCTCATTGGATAAACCCATGACAATGAGATTCCCAACAATCTAGAAGTGTATCCAAATCACTTATGTACCCAACACCCTAGTAGCTTGAAGTTCTGCATAAACAGGCTAGCTATGTCCTTTTATGCTATACATTTCATGTCCCGACAGTCCTACTCCTGTCTAAGATGAACACATAAGGAATAGAAAAGAAGGAATTTCAACTCCAAGACCAAGAACATCGATGACCACTTGTTAGGCAAGGACCGAACAAGCTGATACCATTTGTAATGACCCGCCAATTCTCATTGTCTTGAGAGTTTAACGAGTCATTACTTGGCCTTAAGAAACATCCCGAAGGCACCAAAGGTTGGTAATAAATTCCTAAGGGTTTCAAAATATATGGGGGAAGATTTACCCTTCAACTGAAAACATCCAATAAACAGAGAAAACTGGATAAACATCTCCAAGAAACCACTATATGATGAATGATTTAAAACCAACACAACTCAACCATTATTTTCATTAAAACCCAACTAAGTGCAATAATGGAGTACAGAACCAAATCAGAGTAAATAGAGGAAATAAAACTACAAGGCTTCAAGACGACAACCCAACTCAATGCTCCACAAGCTCCATGCTCTAACATCATGAACCAGCCCAAGAGTCCCGAAGTAGTGCTATAAACGTGTGTCACATTACCTTTGCCAACATCCTGGTATATGACATCGGCAAAAGCACCAATGTGCCAAACCAGGGGGTGAGTAATGAAACTCAGTAGGTTTTCCCCGATGACTTCCCAACCCATGCCTCTAGTATAAATCATGTTAGCACATTTATATAAAACAATTTATATAAAACAATTCCAAAACAGTTCACAATATAGCAAGTTCCATGTCAATCCATTTTCCAACAAAAACCATTTTCCAATAAAACCAACCAAGCAAAGTTTCCCAATCAAATTCACATTTCCATTTTGGCACGTTCATTCCATTTCACAAATACACACATCCAACCATTTCACAACCCATGAAATACACTATGCATGCATCGTTATGACAGTTCCATACTCTTGAACAGTCTCTCGTCGATATACCAAGTCGTCACAAGGTAATTATTCCCCATGTGCCATTACACTTTTGGAACTAATCCCAAGGTCATATTTCGACCAAGCCTCATAAATTCAATATGAACACACACACACCAAGTATGCCCAAAAACCACACCATTTCAACCAGGCCAAAACCATTTCAATAAAACACCCTTTTTATTGAAAACCTTTTTCCCAAAAACAATTTTCCAAATCCTACAAATCCATATTTTAAAATCACTATTTTAAAATCTAGAAACCAAAACACTTTTCACAAACCATTCTTTCAATTTCCACAATTTCATCAAAACCCATAAATCATCACAAAAAAGATTTATAACATGCTTTTCACCATAATTTTACAATCAAAACCAAGCGATTAAATCAATTTTAACTAAGCCTTCAAGTTATAAGAAATTTGAATCAAGTGTTAAGCCACCTACCTCAACGAATTGGGTGAAACCAAGCCACAGACGAAGAACGCTCAAGAACACCGGGTCAAAACATCAAAAACCCTCCTTAGATCTCTTCTCCTAACACAACCAAGACCAAAACCTGTCATATTTGGCATCCACACCCTAATATCTACCCATAACTGGCATATATCTAAGAAAACTATAGGAGAGGATAAGTGGATCTAAGTACATCTAAGAAACCGATCAAAAACGATCACATACCTTCAGAATCCGGCTTCGATTCGCCAAGAGAAGCATCGGGATCACCTCCGGAACGCTTGGGAGAAGTCTTCCAACCTTCAAGGGAGGGTAATCCCAAGTTAGGGCCGCTCAGGAGGTTTAAACAAGGCAATTAATGGAAAAACGAGTTAGATCCACAATTTTAGGATCTAACTTTAAGTGACTACATGGTTAGTCTGCACGGTTTGACAAATCGTGTGCAAAACATGTGTTGGCAACTGCCTCAGCCACCCTTATCGCACGGTTTGGCCGCACGGTTAAAAAAACTTTGCGCTGACCGTGCGGAAGCCACTGCCTCCAAGACCCACTACGCACAGTTTGGCCACACGGTTAGACAAACCGTGCACCGACTGTGCGACTTCCCCTTTGCCTCAAAAAATCAATCCATCTTCTTCCGGCTCTCCCATTCAACACCCTTAACTTTAAAACCATGAAAAGCATCAATAAAGGGTTACATACCAGAAACCGGGGGGTACTACAGATAGCCTACCTAGTTTTCACCTTCCAGGATTATAAAAATATATAAATAACTATACCTCTACATTAATGGTTTGTCCAATGTGAATTTAAAAAGGTATTATATTAATTTAAAAAAATTCCTTCTAAATTAAATAAAAGCCTAAAAAATTCGTTAATAGGATAATCATACCATCATTTTAATTGATAATGAAAACTACCTCAATTAATTTTTTTATTTTAATTTTTCCCATATTTTGTATCATTGATATGATCACTAATGGCCTTTACATTATAGTTACTTCAAAGATTCAAATGATAACTTCTATAGTGATTTCCACACATCATTCAAAAAGATATTAATAATGTTTTTGATATCATGGGAGTTAGAATGATGGACTCAAGTGATTTAAATCATTTTTTATTGATCATATGGAAATATATATTAATTTATATCTATATATCATAAGATAATATGGGATGACTATTTTCAAATCTCCCTGTAGTTATTAATATGTAAATTAAATAAACTAAATTATCAATAAAATGAATGTGTCATACTTTTCTATTTTATTAAGGTTAGAAATAAAAAAATTACAAAACACATAATTTCCTCAAATTTAATCTAAATAATTACCTCATGTCACTACTTAAAATATTATTTGTCTTATTTATATTAGTTTAAGATGCATGTTCCTTAAATATCATTTCTTATAGAGATTATTTATTAAAAATTACAATAAAAAAATTCTTATGTACCGTTAAATTAGACTTAATTATGCTACAAAATTTTAGAAAACCTTGATCATGAAAATAAATTTTTTAATTAAATAAAAATATAATCACTTATCTTATATATAAGTAAATAATATATTTACATATCACATGAATAAAAAAATATTAAATTAAACTCATCATTATTTATTTGATTAACTTGTGGTTGAATTTTTATTATTAGTATCACATGAATAAACAACATTTCTCAAATAGAGAAAAAATTTATTCTTTAATATATGATTATATATAGCCTTATGAGTTTCTGGATGCACATTGTGTGTGACCCTCTAGGTTCCTTTATTTATGGAATTAAATGCAACCCAATGAAAATGATAGATATGTAGAAACACATCATATCCCCCATAGAGAAAAGGATAAGTGGTATTAACAAAATTGAAAACCATATGATAAATACTAATTTGTTAGATAATTCCTTCATAATTCAATATCTCAACATGTAGGATAGCTATAAGTTCTATTATACTTTATAATTTATTTTTATTTTTTATTATACAGATTTAAATTATTTTATAAACTATTGTGGTCATATATTTTATGTGTTAATTGTTTTCTCAATCTATGGTCCTAAGATATCTTTTTACCCAACTCGAAAGGGACACATTCTATCTTAATAATTCGATCAATTCCATACCAGTCATGAATCACCAGGTGTAAGGTATTTCTCCATAATTCAATACAATAATGTTTTCAACATGCATTTAATTACAAGGATCATGGTACACATTAACAATGATCTCGAGTCTAAGGATTGATACACATAATCATAGATAAGAATATCCAACAGAATATTAATTATGTGGGTTTCTTATTAGTGAATATGTTATTGGGAGCTCCCTTCTAAGACACCCATAAGTGTGAATATCATGATAATATGTCTCAATGTTAATGATCCCCTAGCATATGATACTCACACATTTCCTATGTACCATAAAATAAATGTATTTATAAAATGGGATTTGGTTTTAATAAAATTTTCTTGGAATATGTAGGTTCTCATTATAGAGAATAAATGCTTTAATCAATTGATTTTATGAATGATCAAAATACATTATCACATAAATCATGAAAAAGTAAAGTAAGTTTCAAATAATAATATTATACACAAAAATAGATTACATGATCTGGTAATCATAAGTGTATCATAAAGATTGTTTTTGGGAACCAATTAAAATAGTGGCTTTTACTAGTACTGATTAGCTTTAATCAAGTGTTGGTGGAATAAAGAAACTAAATGTTGTCGAAGATTTTATCAAACATTATATATATAGAATACATAAAATTTAATGAGAAGAAATTTTTTTTTAAATGTTATTGTTTATAGGAATTGTTTAGTTAATATTTGTTAAAGTAATCAAAACTCAAAAATTCTAATCCATTACATGGTTTATATAAGACTTGTCTTGGTGATTTTTAAAGGGATTATAATGTTTTTTCTAGTCTATATGAGAAGGTTAAATATAACATACTTATAATATAAGTATTTTATGGATTTTATAAACCATTTTGTGGTTATATTAAACATTTAAGGATGGGATTAATATGGCCATGTTTTTATATTAAAGGTGGTTATATTTTTTATGGGATAAATTATATTACACCATAATTTTTAGAATTGGATTTAATAGTATAAAACATAAATGGGTTTATGTGGTAATACCTTAGTTTTTTGGGGAAAAATATTTTGAGGTCATTAATTATTAAAAAAAATATTGATTTTTCAGATCATTTTCAAGTATGTTTTACATGTTTTCAAAACAGAAAAACTTATATATCATTAAGTTACAACATTTTAGAGTTTTATATATTCATTTTTATAAATATGATCTATATGAATATTTCTACCAATTTTTTGGATATAATTGACCCATTTATTTTGAACATGTATATTCATATTCAAATATATATATTTACTTGGTTTTTTTATTTTATAATATGTATTAAAAATAATATTATATTTTTTTAATAATATTTTTCATTATTCATTCTGGTTAATTCATTTATATCATTTTTTATAAATTATTGATTAACCTATTTATTTGATTTCATTATAGAAGAAATGCATAGGTGTTTAGTTCACGTATGATTAAATAAGGAACACTAAAGGAAATATAAGTGTAGAGCAAGCTAATGTAGATATCCATATGAAGAGAATGTAGTCTGAATCCCAATCATGATGAGAGAAAATTAAGTGCCTCTACTTATGTTACATACTAATAGAGTATTACATAAAAATCTACATAATATCTTTGGAATGTTAAAATCCCAGATCTTCAAGTATTAATTCTGAAGAAAACAAAGCACTCACAATGTTGTGTGTGTTGTATCCTAATGTAGTGTTGGAAGGAAACAAATTCAACATCATAATTTTCAATTTCGAAAGGAGAAAATAGTTATGTTGACACAATTTGTGGAACTATAACAGATTCTGTGATTCCAAAACCGACAAAATAATTTCCCTTAACTATTAGAGCCTCATAAAATTATTTGAAAATAACAAATGTTTTATATAATACCAATTCTTTTAGCAACAACACATTTCCTCATCTCCATCACAAAAAAATACTATAATAATTTTTTTCCATGTAACACCTAGAGATTTTAGTTTCAATTTCCCTTTAAATAAATACTAGGTACAATAGTTTACTACACATGAAAGATCCATCTAAAGAAAACCATGGAAAATTTTATTGAGATAAAATTTTACAAATCTAAATAGAAATTAATACACTGTGACATTATAAAAATAAATAAATGAATAAAAATACATCCATAATAAATAAAATCATATATAAAATTAAAAAAAGCATATAATATTTATCCTCATGGCCCTCAATGAATATCATAACAACAATAATCATAGTAGAAATAGGTCTAGGAAATAAAACTATTATAGGAATTTTTTTGAAATAGTTGAATGAATAGGATGAGTGATATTATGATATTTATAAGAATGAAATTTAAACATTATAAATACGGTTATTATAAATATGGTCGTTGTCAATATGGTCATTCGACATATGGTTTCTAGATATACGTGTATCAAATAAGTATAATAAAGTTTTCTATTGTTCCTAATAAATTTAAATACTATAAGTAATAAATGTCAAAACAAAGAATAATAATATTTAACTATTATATTTTATTATGAAAAATATTTTTTATGCATTAAATTTGTAATTATGTAAGAATGAAATCATAAAATTCAATGAAATATTTTAATATCAATTGATTGAAAAAATTAAATGATTACTCTATAGATATTTAATTTTAATTTTATTTAGTTAAGATTATTTAATATGAATGGGGTGTTTTTTATAGAAGTATTTCACATTTTTATATTAATAGAATTATTTTCTACCATAAAATTATTTAAATTAAATTTATAGATAATATATACAAGTAAATAAATTAACAATAATCCCATAGTTATTACTATATATGTAATAAGAATAAATTCATTTTATAATTAAAAAAATAAATAAAAATTGCCTTCTATTCCCTCTTATTTTTATTATATTAGGGTTAAATAATTTTTTTTAATGTAATTAATTGACAATATAGACAATAAAATAAGTTAACATAAATCAAATAGTTAAAACTGGGAAATTAATAAATTTATATTTTGCTTATAAGATACACTGTTCCAAAACCTGTTTGTATTTTTTGCATGCTTTCATTAAAATTAATTTTTTTATCACTTTTAAAAAAAATAGGTAAAATAATTTTCAAATCTTATTTATAATTTTCAAAATTTTTAATAAATTAAACTTCACTTTTAGGCATTAAAAAATGTTACTCTGATTAGTGTTAATTAGCATGATAATGGTAAAAATGTTATTTTCAAATAATTCTTTTCACAAAGTTGTGTAATTTATATATAAATAAAATAAATTGATATACTTAAAATAATGAATCTATTATTATTTCAAACATCTAAATAATATATTAAGTTTAATTTAATATATAATTCATAGGAAATAAGAACATAAACAGTTGAAATTTTTAAAAAGTCATTTTCTTATAAAAAAAGTTTTCATTATAATTTATTTTTCTAATAGAAGATAAATTTATAAAATTTATAATTTGAATATTAGAAAATGAGAATTATTTTTGTAATAATTATAACAATATTATATTTGGTTTATTGTTTTAGATATTTCTTAAAGGATTATTTTTTAGGTGAATAGTAAAAAATACCATTTTTACAAATAACGTTATTTTTTGGAAATCATAGTTACATAATCATAACAACAAAATAAAATAAATTCTTTGAAAAAAAATTTAATAATTAAATTTATATACTTAAGAATATTATATTTAATTTAAAAACTTATTTTTTACATTTTATAACATCTGTTATATTTTTCTTTAAAATTGTTTTTAAATGTTATACAATTATTATAATATAATTACTTCATACCATATTTAGAAATTTTTTCAAATAAAATCTATTTCATATTTTGAATCATAAGGCCCCAATTATGTTTTAATTTACATTTTATTTTTATTTATAAAAATAAATTTGGTAGGTAAACAATAACTACCATGGTAAAAGTCAAAATGGTAAAAGGATAAAATCTAGGTGGTAAAAGACCTAGACCTTGTAAAAATAATGTGTCAAAATAGCTTTTTGATAAATTTATTACTTTAACTCATCCTTAATCCATAATTTCCCATTTTTGAATCATATTTCCTCGAATAGTTCACCTCTTATTACTAAAAACCGACTCTCATCACTTATAAAATGCATCGTTCACCGCCTCACCACTTCACACATTATAAAACCTATATATCTAACATAATCAATCCAAATACCTCCCCAAAACTCAAAACCAAATCCTAAAGGTTCTTTCCGCATGAAAGCTCCACCATTCAAATACTTGATCGAATTTTCACATGATTCTTACAAGGAGTATGGTAAAATTCCCAAAAGGATCATTTTCATTTCTATTTCTCCAAGTATTCTTATTCTTATACCTCAAATTCTATTATACCATCACAAAATAATATAATCAGTTCCATTAGTATATTTATGTTCTATTATATTTATGAAAAAATCACTATCTACATTCCTCCTTTCTCTTGAGAAAAATGAGAATGTTTTTCATTGTATATGTGGATTACCACCTCCATAAATATCTTGTTTTATTTTTCATCCTTTTTCATATGCATGGATATGAATGTTTATTTAATGATAAATTATTAAAATTATAACTCTACTAATATTTTAAAAATATAAATCATTTTCTACCTTCCTCTCAATTTATGGAAAAGGGAAACATCGTCTTTATGTACGTGAGGACAACCGCCTACACACATAGTGTATTCCATTTTTCATCATCACCCTACTTATATAATTTCAATAATATTTTTAAATATTTAAAAAGATATACATGACATTAAAAAGGTTATGGTAAGGTTATATTAATATTAAACTATTACTAACATCCTAATTTTTTCTGTAAAAATTTACAGATACATGATCTTCATTGATTCCATCTTTATGAATCGTAACGAAAATTATCATGGAATAAAATTATAACTTCATAAATAATTATATATTATATATTCTAGTAAACTTTATAATATATTAGTAATAAATTTGGTATCAAATATTGAGGATATACATCTACATTTTAATGTATTGGTGAAATAATCATAATCGCTAAAATCCTATGATGAGAATAAACTATATCTAAATAAAAAGTGTTTTGTTTGTGATTATAATTATAGATTATATAGGTAAATATATATTAATATTGTTATGAAATAATTTATTAAAAATTTTATTTTTATTATGAGGGAGTGAAAATAAAATTAATGGAATTTGATAGTAAGATCTTAGGGGTTTTCTTGACTCGACTTCTTTTCTGGAGTCATAATTATTTCCATTTGATTATAGTATGACAATATTATTTTTTTCAATCCTATTATGACATTATATTTCCTTCATTTTTTTATTTATATAAATTGAATTTTTACATCAAATACATAATCTTTTATGGATTTCATTCATCATAAAATTTTATTATATTAAAAATAATTAACATCCTCCATAAATAAGAACTTTTTCATCCATGTACATATTAAATATTCCCACCAATGTTATACATTATGATTTTCAAATAAAAATATGTTTTATTTATGGTGATATTTAAATTTATCTTTAAAACTTTTTAAATGATTGATCTATAATCCTTTTTATGATGTGAGTATTAATAAATGTATTTTTTAAATTTTTAAATGGTTTTTCCTTTTCCAATAATATGTTTTATCATCCACTCCACATCTAAATTGGAAAACCTTTATCTTTATTCAAGTATTCTTTAATAAGATAACCCATTAAAACAAATGTAAAAAATTTATTAATTAATACTTCTTAGAAATGATCTTTTCAAAAGTGATTAAAAAAAATTTCTAATGACAATAATATAATAAAATGTTTTATAAAACTTTTTTTATGTATCTATTATATTTATTTTATTTAGATCCAATAGGATTATCTTCTAGAGAGTCATGTTTTCTAAATGAACCTTTAAACTACCTTTTGAAATAATTTTTTTGGGTGGTTTAATTTATGGTATCAACTGATCTACTATTGATTTCAAGTTGTGTGATACCCTTCAGCAGTGAAATAAGACCCATTTTATTTATAGGTTTTGTCATAGTATGATAAATTATTAATATATTATGGAACACATATTCATGGATATATCACCAAATAATTCATTTTTTATGGTCTTATATCTCATGAGATAATGATGTTGATCATGGAAATTATGCAGTTAGAAATGATCTCAATATTGACCATGGACATTATGTGGTAAGCTATTTTCACAAGATTTAACATGGACACAATCCAATAATATATCCTTATAAGATTAATCATCAACATAATTAATTTCTAAATCGTCACTCTGTTATTTTTTCATATGCTCATTTCTATATTATATGCCTATGTTATGCTCCCTGGATAATGAATATTGTCTAATTATTTTCACTCTTAGTCTATGGATTATATGTCAACATTTTCTAATACATGCCCTTCCATTATTAAATATAAATAACTCTTAATTTTTTAGGTTTTTTAATAATAAATTTCTCTCATGATCATATTTTTTCACATTCTTATTTCAAACTATAAAAGGCTTATTGATGATTTTCTCCCAAACATGTCATTTGATCTCACACCTTTTTATGTTTCTCCATTCCCCAGGTTAAAAGGGATGACTATAAAATATGAGATTTATTTAATGAAGTCTTATACAATGTGAATATAGAGAAATGTTTATAAGTACTATAAAAAAATTCTTATGTTTCTAATATAAAAATACACTAAACCATTTGGTTCTTGAATTATGTGAGATTTTTTGTGAAATTTAATGTCCAAAAAAATAATTATTGTAAATTATTTTCAATTTTGGATTATTCCGCCATATTTTACCTCAAATATTCAAATTAGAGTATGTGTTTTAGCACTAGATTTGGGAAACTGGGTATACGAAATCTTGTTCTGGCCATTATATCATCCTATATTATTCACTTTGAGTCTATAATAAAGTATAAGGGTCAAAAATTTTAATTGGATATGAAAATATAGGGGAATAGATCACATCCATTGATGAAAATGTTGATCCATATGGAAAATATACATTTACACGAGGGACAAAGTGATGTTTTTACACAACTACCTAACAAAATTATGTAAGTATCTAACATAAATTCCATTTTTTAGAAGATCATAAATAAAATAATGAATAATTTACTATAGGGATACAAATTGAATTATTTTCAGGGTTTATATTAAAAAAAATCTTTAGTATAACTGTATATATGGAAATGATACATGAATACTCTATCCCGCATTGAACTAATTAATGTAACTGAGTAAATAAAAGGAGATATATATTAATTTAATACGGGGAGAGAGAATAAGATATTATTTCATTCTTATTTGAAGGAATATGGGCCAAAGGCTAGGGCGATATTGAACTATGGGGAGATTTATATGGTTCATGGTTAAACTAGTGGACAACATCAATAATCAGGTAGATCTTACAAGAATTCCTCATGATATCACTGAGCTTTAATTTCCCTTGTTTTTATCAATCATGTATGATTTTCATTTTTGAATCAGGTTTTTATAAATGATTTCAAATGGTTATTATTTTAAGTAAAATATTTTTTGTCAAACATATATTATTTTCAGTGTTATTTTTTTCTCTTCTAACTATAATGCCTATCATTTAGATAGTTAATGGATTCTCAATACATATAGGTGATGGAAAAAAGTGTAAGATCTTATGAGCAACTGAGAATCCACAAAAAATAAAAATTTAGCTTTTATATAAGAGTAAAATATGATAGTTAATATTAAAAATATATACAATAAGAATTAAATTATATCTCCTAGAAATGGTAGTGTCAAAGAGTGACCATTACACATGTGTTCTCGATAACCACATATGTTAATACTTGAAAACCACTAATTTATAACACCCATGAGTAATATAAGGTTGTAGAAACAACATCACCATGGTTTGGAACTCATTTATCCTACTTTATGATTTCTAGGAAACCATATAGGGACTACCTTCTCACTAAGCATAATTGGGGATAAATTGAGAGGGAACACCTAGAAGGATTATGATGATTTATTATTACATTAGAATGAATAGTAAGAACACTTATGTAGGATTTGTTGATTTCAATTTCACATTAAAGTACTTTCCACTCCAAATGTTAGTATACTGCCTGGTTATCAACTCTAGGATATGTAATTTTCATGATACCAACCCATATATCTCACACATATTCAACCCGGTATTTTTTTAATTATACTTTAAAATAAATTAATAACACATATAATCTAAATATTATCTTTTTGGTTCAACCTAGTTTCTCACTAGAATCATGTATATTTTAATTAAACATTTGAAAATTTAGGTCATATACATTATATTAGGTTTCTATATCATGAATGGGATTTTTATGTTAATTTTGGTTTTGGTAATAAAATAAAATAAAAATTATATAAAAGAGAACAGAAAAACATATAAATTATAAAACAAAAAAATCATAAAAGATTCACTATTATATATTCTTGTAATAAATTAATTATTAAAATATTTCTCATAGCATTGGATAATTATTTGTATCATTCATTAATTATTCCACCAAGATTTTCAAATATACTAATATATTTTTTTGTATATAAATAATATATCCTGAGATCAGGAATCAATAGGAGATTATATGTATTAAATTTTTTCACATGAAACACCCATTTTTCATTATGATCTATTGAGTTCAAGGAAACCCCAACCTATATAAAGTGATAAGAATTAATCATTAAGATGTGAAAAAAGGGAAGATTTGATAATATTCTAGAGGTCCAATCAAGGGACAAAGCCCAGTTCAATGAGTTTTCTCTAATTATATAAGATAAAAAAGCTGGATGGACAACCATTAGGGAAGAAACATGGATGAAAATCAATAAAATTTACAAGAAAATTGATTGGTTAACAAAAAATATAAAAATTAGAAAAATGAAAAGATGGTTGATTCCTCAATGAAGGAGAAAACCATGGAAAAAGATGCCTAAATAAGTGAAGATGAAGATGAAAAAAATAATAATGTCAAAAACGGTGTGTCAAGTGGTTATATAAGTAATGGATAACTCAAAAAATCAAATTCCATTATATTTCCACCCTCCCTTTATAAAAATAAACTATACATGTAAAATAGTGCATAGAATATCTTCTATATTACAATGGATATAAGGAAATATGAGACAAAGTTATAGTTTTTCATCTTGACGATCTACTATAGATCATTTTTTCTATAATGTAATGATTGTAATTCTTAGGAACAAATAAGAATCCCAAAATTGGTCAATCCAACAAATAAATATGCATACCCATTAAAATTGGGAACAATTATTTATAAAAATATTGTTGAAGTCTATAAACTAATTATTTTTTGGGGAGGCATCTCTATGATTGAGGAGTTTTCATGGACTATAATTATTTAATTTTTTGTTTTACTTTTCCCCTTTTATTTTAAATAAAACCAAATATTTTAGGCATATATAATTCCTTTTTAAGACTCTATATTCTTTACATGTAAGACCGGAAAGCCCCACCCACTTCAAAAAAATGAGATAACTATATATTATTAGAGTTCCATTATTTACATTTTCCGTTAAACTTCTCATTGTATATATGTAAATTGTATACATCGATTTTTGCTTCCATAGATAGTAATTTTTATTACATTGGTATTTTAAACTGAATGTGAGGGGATTCCCAGGATGGGAACCCATATGAACCATGTAATTTTAATGACCTAGTAAATAACATTAATAGGATTCAAATTATTTCCTGAATTAAATATCATATATGGTATAAATTAATTGAAAATTATATGAGCATATTAGTTAAATGACATTAGAATAATTTTATTAAGAGCATTTAAATTCAGTAATTTGATAAGATTTCTGAAGAAAAACATTACATAATTTCATTTTAAATGTTAAATTGTCAGGATAATTACTAAGAGTAATTTAGGAATGTTACAAACATAGATTTAGGTTTTCCATTATAGTCGGTCAAGTCTATGTATAAAAAGTTCATATATAAAAAAGGGTTTATAATCAAAAATCCAGGATTAAGAGTCAATAGTTAACAAAGAGATAGATTTCCATATTTCTTATAAACCATGGATATAAAAAATATCATTTTGTGGTTACTATTATTGAATTTTTTTTATTTTATATTATGTGTGCTCATTATTGAATAAAAGATATATTACATCTTACAATTTTGTATTTATTCTATGTCATGGTTATTATTCTTAACCTTATGGGGTCTCTACTGATTGGAAGGGTTTTATGAAACCCTATTTCATTTGTAGGTCTAAATTTTTCTATTTATTTCTATTTATTCTTAATTTTCTACTGGGGTAGTTCTCCTTCATTCATTGGGGTATTATGAGGTGTTTAGTAGATATTGGGTGAAAAACTGCATTCTAAATGTCAAAAAAATCCTATAGGGAGAAGCGTCAGAATTTTTGGGATAGAACATAGGGATTTCTGCATCATCTTCTATGTTTTGGTACATGAGGGAGGCTCATAGTCTGAAAATCTCAATGAGGACAAGGCCATGGTAATCCCTTGGGTGTTTCTAGGCCGTTTTTTCCAAGACCATGGAGAGATCAACATCATGGATCTAGTAATGGTTGAGTTTAAGGACCCCCTATAAGAAACGATTATGTGGGTTCCTCATTAAGGTCTTTTCATATCCTCATTTCAGATGGTCCCATTGGAGGGGCACCAGACAATGGTCCATGTGAACTACATCAGGGTAAATCCCTCGGTAGTTTTTTAATGTGAAAATACAACCTTTACCTCAAAACTTTTTACACAATTCCACCATTATTTTATTACTATTTGTACTATAATGGGATATCAATCCATTGGTAATCCTCTCTTTAATTACACTTTATTATTATTTCTTTATTATAGTGAAATTTTCAAGCATACAGTTTATTTTTCAGTGATTCTTCCTCCTTTTTTCTTATATCACCTTTTCCTCCCATCTTCTTGGAGTATTGTAATTTTAGTTTCCCATGTATGAAATATCTATATTTTTACATGTAAAGTAATGGAATATACCTATTTTTGAGACCATTCACTGAGACGATGCCAGATTCTTAGGCTTGATGTTCCCAAAACTGATGTTTGAAATATATTAATAATATAAATTTCATGTACAAAAAATTTTCATTAAAAATGTGAAATAACTACGAAAAGGGGGATATAATTAGAAATCTGATGTTGTCATTGAGTTCATGGTGTGGGTTTAACCTTAGGTACGGCATAGTCTTTGTCGACATCAAGAGTTTGTGAGAAATTTTTCATGGTATTCAGTAACAAATTTATTTTTTTTAACTGATGAAGTGACCTAATATTCCATATATTAAAACAAGATTATGGCCAAATATCAAAGTTATCCATTTAACCTTATGAATTGGTATAATGCAATTCCGGAAACCATTTAAAACTATGATGATAGATCAAGGATCGTTCATGATAATAAAAATAGAGTATCTATCCAATGAAAAAAATGCATATTTATTATTTGCGGGTGATTGATCCAACTCGATGTAGGATGTTTGGTTTATGTGGATTTATCCTTGTTTATTTTTCTTATAATAAAAGTATATTAATCAACTAAAAAAATGATTTTTGGATCATGTGCAGTGTTAGTTCGAGTTAGATATTATCTAGGATTTTGGGTTTCTATTTTTGATTATTTATATATCTTCATTGGTCATTCAAACAACAATGAGTGGAGGCTAACATGAAATTTGGAAGAGTTACATTTCTCATGTTTTTGTTTTTCATTTTTATTCCTCTTTTCTTCACATATTCATCTAGATAAATACCTTCGGCTCAGGATTCGGTGAATACCCGTAATTTGGTTGTTCTGTCTTTTCTCTTCAGTGAAAGTAATCAACACCACAAGTATTGATGTGATCGATGCAGCAATTATGAGGCATGAAGATGATGGATGATTGATCAGTTCTAATTTGGGGATACCGATTGCTGGTTTTTTCATTCAGTAGTGGTGTAGTATAACAAAAAAAGATTTTTATTGAGTTGGGTAACCATATTCTAATATGTAGGGGATAGAGAGGTTCAGTCCATCTGGATATTTCATCTCCAGTGATCTTGGTGGTGTAAATCACAGACAACGGTTGTAGGATAGGAAACCATTTGAATATCTATAGGTTCTAGAAAATCATGAAATAAGTGGTGCTTAATTTCGGAAAACACACCATGTGGGTAACTATCCATAGTTATAGGCTTTCCCTGAAGGAGATAAGTATCACATGTCATATGAAATATATCCCACGGTGTGTGACCCAATATTTCTACTTAGAATGTACTCTAGGAGCACACATCCAAGAACATGATTCTACACACATCCATGCCATGAGTACATAAGAAGATCCTTATAGTTTGATAATTCCAGGTACATGATCATGGAAATGTGTATGTGGACACGGAATCCGAAATAGGATATGATACACTAATAGACCCAATTCCAAAAAGACATGGTTTGTATTTATCGTCCACATTGTATACTTTTTCAAAGATGGATTGGAGCCTTTTTTTGATTCAGTATGGACAATAATCATTAGGGTGCATTCCCTTGATCCTTTCCCTGAGGGATTCGTATGGAAGAACATCCTATGTATATGATGTTGAACCCCTATAAAGAACTTCACTCTTCGAAAAGTTTTTTGGAATCCCTCTTTGTGGAGTGTTGTGAGATCCTCTATCATCATCATTTTCCATAGGTGGGATTCTTGAAATCATTATGGCCAAAACATAAAATGAATTGATGCCCTATATAGCGGGATAATCCTAATTGGGTTATTGGTATAAGGCAGGGACCTGGGAGTTATCTCCATCAGTTTATTGATCTATTCATAATTCAAGAACGTACTTATCATGGTGACACCTGATTAGCATGACATATCAGATGGATTCCATTAGTGCTATCTGAATCATGGAGTATTTTCTCCCATAAAATTATTATATGAAACCTTATACTAGTAATCCTAGGTTTTAAATATGTTTATGACCTTGTCCTGAGATTATGTGTCTTCAATGAGTTTGTATGAATGTTCTTGTTATATATATATATATATATATATGTCACTGTCATATTACTTTGATTCGGTGACTAATATTATTGATTATTTATATGTATTGATTTCATGGTTTCCTACTAAGTATTCCTATAATAACCCTTCATGGGATCTTCCCATATGTTTCTTATCTTATATAGACGACCAGTTATTCGATGGGGTTCTTGGTGGACTAGAATTAGACCGAGTTTAGATTTGGTCTAGATAGACAGTGGTTCATAATAAGAGTCACATTTTACTATAGCCCCCGATTCTTATTATGTTGGACTTATTTTCAATTTTTGGTGGGCTTGTATTTAACACCTATATAATTTTTTTACACTCTGATTTTGGGATTTAGATGTGTGAAAGAATTGGGTATTAGTTTAACTTTTCATTTCTGCATTTTATAGTCTTAGATATATGTTTTTTTTGGTAACTTAGTCTAAGGACTCCCATGGGATTTTTATGCCTACTTGGCACTGTTCACCTGCCCTTGGCCAATTGGAGGTGTCCATGGGGTAGTGATAATCAACTTATCACCATCCAATTGGGACCCAGTGGGTTCTATCGTAAGAGAATGGTACAAGAGGAGTGTTTTATATTAGGACCTGGGTTTTAGATCCTTTTTAACTAGTGAGATTGGTTTTGGTTATATCTAAATAGTGTTCAGTGTTTCAATTTCATATCTCATTCCAGAGACTCTTGTGTTAGTGTAGAGGTTTACATATCCATTGACCATGTCTTTGACTCCCTGATTATCAACTTAGTATATGTACACATTGAATGAAATAGAAAAAATTCGAACATCCATCGTATATGAATGGGATGTGGTTTCCATGACCTTCATTAATTATCTCTCTAGATATACTCATTGATCGTGGTACATCTTATCTAACTCAAGATGCCTCCATGACCTTTTACTGCTAGGATTTAGTAGTAGGATCATGGGGATTATACCTTTAGTTGTGAGGCTTTGATAATAATACCAATTTGGGATTTGTTTTTACTTCTATGTGGTGCACTAGTCTTACAACCACCTGTTGATCATAAAATTGTACTGATAATACCAATGGATAAGGTGTGTAGTTTGAGTGCACATCATGTGTTTTAAAAATAGTTACCCCTATAGTTCCAAGGTATTATAACACTCACAAGAATCTAAATACTTTCTTGAGGTAGTAATGCAAGTATTTTATCTCATCGGGACACCTACAGACCAGATAGTGGTCCTATTAGAGAGACTCCTCCATGGATATGTAAGTCGATTGTGGGGTTTAATGACTTAGTTATATAATGAGGAAACTCTTATATTCTCATAGTTCAATCACCTTTTCATAGAGAAGTTTTCTATTTCAACATTGAGGTATATGAACATACATGAGCTTCTACAAGTTTAGAATGGTAGTACAAGTGTTTCTGATTATTCATCGAGGTTCACTAGACTCTCTTGATACTAAATGGATTGGGTGTGTGATTATTTATATCAGACCAGGACCTTCAAGTGAGGTCTAAATAGAGATATCATATCCATCATGATGCTAGTATACATTTCTACCAATTTTGTGGTGATGGATCCTTCTTTAGTGGTCAAGAGTTTCATGGATGAGTAGAGACAGATAGTTAGTGTCGATAGTGGGAACATAAGAATGGATACATTGGGAGCAAGTAGCCAATGATAGAGACAAAGACCTAGGAAAGTGATATGTTTCAAGAGGTGACCCCATGATATAGGTTTTATAGTACATGGCTCACATGATATATCTAGTAGGCCTAGAGAGTGGTGATGCTACTCTTGTAATGGACAAGGAAATCTTTCACGCCATTGCCTGACTCGATGTGCAGATAATAGAGAAGAAGTGGATAGGCCACCATGGTAGAGGTAGTAACCAGATTAGGATAGTCCCTAGTGTTCCGAACGTGGGATTTGATTTGGGAGAGAATATTCAAGTGGCATACATTTTTACTTATTATCATTATTAACCATAGATGGTTCCCTCAAGGATCGGAGAGCTGGTGGCCAGGAGTGGGGATATTTGTATGCATTTGAGGCTTATAACCCAGAAGTTCTGGGGACGATAAAATTCATAATTTATGTCTTCTATAATTTAACTATAGTACTGACAGTAATGGTTGTGAGAAACTCCTTTCCTTCTACTGCTCTGTTTAGAGACTTAGATATTCTGCTTGATCACTTGGCTCAACCCATGTTCTTGGAGACTCATACATGAGATGACTCAGTGATAACAAACTTTTGTCGATAGTGTGACATAAATATTGTATTTAGAGTTTCTTTTGGTATCACATTACAGTAGTGATGCATACTTATGATATCATCTTAGGTCTGGACAAGTTATTTATAGTTCACAACTAGATAGACTATTTTAGGCAAAGGATGAGGTGTTTTTGCAGTGATGGGTTGAGGATTTCCTTTTTAGGTGAAAAGGAAACCCAAGGGGATTAGAGTAGACTCATATATAGGAGTGTATAGTCAATTAATCACTAGTTGGAAAGTATTACTCTTAGTATAGTTGATTCTTTGATCTTATAGTTTCTAGTAGTGGTGGTGGAGTATGAGAACATATTTCTTGAGGACATTCAGGGCTTACCTATCCACTAATAGATAGTCTTTTACATTTATATGTACCCAAAGATGATCCCTGTATCAGTGTCGGCATATCAAAAATATATTTCATAGCACCGTGAGATGAGGGTCTATTTAGAGGAATTATAGAGGTAGGGCTTTGTCTGGACCATAATTTCACCATGGTCAGTGTAATGATCCATCTTTTCATGAAGGTACAGCTCATTTGTTTTTGTCTAAATCCATTTACATTTCACTTATGATGATACCAAAATGATTCACGGTTGTTATGAGGGTGTCTATGGATTTTTTTGAGTCCTGGAACCCTAGAAATTTGGGAAATAGACTTGGTCATACAGTTTGTAAAAGTCATTTCGCTCAACCTGCATGGTCTCTACTAACCGTGTGGGGTGAGACAAGGAGTGGTAGGGGTTTCATGGTTTTTTTGAAAATGTATGACACAAGGAACATGATTTTTTGATAAAATACAGAGGGTTCATAGAATAGTTTTTCACATTTTACACACAGTTAGGGAAACTATGCGCCTTAACTATGCAAGGCTTTTCCTTAAGTGATCAACTGATCAAGGTTTGTGCACAGTTTGGTCACACTATGTGTCCAAACCTTATACCTATATATTTGAGAATGAAACAACCTTTTTTACCATATTGAATTTTTTAAACCTATTTCTTCCTTCTCCAGTTATTTCCAACAATTGATGCATAGTTCCTCCTCCTGTATGTAACACCCCGAGATTTTATGAAAAATATTCTTTTTAATTTCATTAATGTCTTCTGTTGTACGCTACACCAAAAGGATCTTGTACAACACTCATCCCTGACTTTCCTTGCATTACACGTAATCACGACCTTCCTCGATAGTGTATGTAGTACGCAATACCGAGTTTCACTAAACGAGATATTATTATAATATTATTATGAACTAGCCGTTATGAATAGTAATACCGACTTTTTGAAATTTTATAAATTTTATCTTTCAAAATGGACTTCATTTTTGGATTAGTAATATTGAAATTATCTTAGGGTGAAATTTTGGTACTTTTCGGATAACTTTCTTATTCTGATGAATAGTGAAAATTACCAAATTTTGATTAAAAACAACTTTTTTAATCGAAATAATTAATAGTGATAAATTATTAATTTGAGTGCTTTTAAATTATATTTAGAATATATTTTTACAACTTAATACAATGTTGGTCATTGGGTGTAATTTCACATTTAAACCAGACATAAACAAGTGTCGATCTTTTGATAGTTATTATCTCTTAAGAACACGGTATTTGTTTTGACGACTGGAATTAATTTTTAAATTAATTTATGTAACTGATATGTTTTCAATATGGTAAAATAGACATCATTTTTGAATTCATAATATCAAATATAGCTTAGGCGTAATTTTTGTTATTTTTCTGGAAACTTTCATTTTTTGATGAATAGTGAAACCACTAAGTGGTAGCTAAAAAACTGAATTTTTCATAAAACTAAATTTTATCGCTTCTGTGAGTGGAATTTCGAAACTCTGAGAGACACGGTTAATATCAGAAACTAAAATGTGGTTCAATGAGATGAAAATAATTTTTGGTGAATAGTAACTTCTAACTTTTTTTTACCATGGTTAAAAGTAAATAGGGCAATTAAGGGTAAAAATGATATTATTATTACCCTAACAAATGTCCTAATTCTATTGGACAAGTGTAATTCGACCCAAAACAACCTTAGGAATAAAATATGACCATTTAGGCCCACTTGGATTAGATTAGGACATTTATTATTAATTTATTTAAAGAAGGGTTAAAATAGTTAAAATCAAAGTTTAATAACTAAATCATTTTTAATATAGGGATACACATAAGATAAATTTGACTATAAATATTCATTAGGAGGCTAAAACTATTTCATACATAATGGTATTTTATTTGTAATTTTTAGACATTATATAATTTAATTTATTTATGACATAAAGATGGTGCAGTAATTATCTTATTAATGAAATATTGACATAATTGATGTTATAAATACCCAAATAAATGTAATTTGAGACTTTTTATGAATTCCACTAATTTTATAGGTTAATATGACATGTTAGTAGTGATTTAATTAACCTTTTTCGAACTAATCTTTCTGTTATGAGTTTTAAAAAAATCAATTACAAAATAGTTTCAAAATTGACATAAAATAGTTTTTAAAAAACATATTATATTATTAATTGTAATTTTATTCCTAAAAATATAAGGTTTGGCAAATTGACTTAGATAAGGTTATATAGTTTAATAATAAACAACTTGTGGTTCGTTTTTCTTGTTATAGTAAGTTTATTAACCCTATAGTGTAAGAACACAAAAAGACACGGTAAAAGTAAAATTATCTAACTTAAAGTTAAATCTAAATGATAAGGTTAAAATAGTAAACTAAACTTGTCCAAATTTTATTGGATGAGAGGATTTCGACCCATCCCCACCTTATCTTCGAAATAAATCAATTTGGAACTATTTAAAACCGAATATGGCTTTATAATAAAATAATATTTTTTGTTATTCCAAAGGTGCCCCTCTCCTCCCTTATAAAAGGGGACCTCCTCCCTCTCTTCCTCACACCACTTTGAGCCATCAATCTCGGCCAAACCTTGAAATATTCTCTTCTCCACTTCCCTAGAAACATCCTAGAGGTCCTGGTCTTCTTCAAAGTCCAATTTTAGTGCCCTAAGAGGAGGTCTCAAAGAGGCGCTTCAAAGAAGAGGTAATGTCTGTTACCGATTCATTCAACTTTATTTCTTCTTCCACTTCTTCTTATTAGGATGTTTCATTATGAAGTAATAACATAAGTATCACTAATATAATTATATGTTATTATAAGTATTAAAAATCCCTATTTCACCATCTATCCATCCTACGGAAAACAAAATCACCGCGCATGCGTACGTACGGAATACCGTCTCCACGCCGTGGTGTAATCTATTTTCCACCACCACCTTACTTGGATGGATATAATGGTGTAAATAATAACTATATATGATTATTGTAAAGTGTTATTGATTCTGTTATAGTATACAAACACTCCAATAAAATTCCACAATCATGGGAACGATATCATCGCTCGTGCGTACGTACGGAATACCGTCTCCACGACGCAATGAGATTCATTCTCAATGATTAACTGTTCATGAATGATTATAAAGTATATATAATAAGTAATCATGAAATATATGACATAATAATGATACTGGATATATGTATATATATATATATGTATTTCATCCAATTAATTCCATTCAATTTAATGAGGAAACGAAAACAACATTCATGCGTACGTACGACCTACCGTCTCCATGAACGGTGTATTTCTTTAAATTTATAGATCTATTATATATATGTATATTCTGAATATATATTATATATAAATCATGTTTTATATTCTGGAATTAAGTAATCATGATCTAAGTAATCAAATGAATAATTACAAGTCAAAACACAGACGACAAATGCAACGATTTTACCCAAAACACTCTTTAACATGAAATTTAAAAAAGAACGGGTAATATAAAGTCATAAGTGAACCATATATGATATCATAACAATGAATATGATTCGGTAATAAGTCAATGAAATTATTTAAATCATTATACAGGAGGTTAGGATACGTACGAAGCATATCGGACCTAAGGTAAGGGATAATTTTGCAAATCTCATTTTTATCCGAGATTGCTTATTTGTAAGTATTTACTGGGGTTATTTATATCAACCATGTCCCTGTTTTATAAAAGTGTTTTCATGTATGTTTAAATACATTTTTACCCATTTTTTGACTTTTACTACATGGTATGTAATGAATATTTTTTTTTACGTTACGAGGTACTTTTTTGACTTTTCCAGCAAAAGTAAGAGAAGAATGTTTTTTTAACTTATACGGCATGAAAAGATTTTTATGGTTTTATAAAGCCTTATTTTCATGAAGCTTACTCCATATTATTTCATGACTATTTGCAAAAAAAATCTCCTTCTTTTAAAATTGCATGATGTTTTGTGAAAAGAAATTTATTTTGAAGAAGAAAGGATATTTTCCTCAAAAATTCATTTCAAGTGTTTTATCAAAACCATTTTTCATCTAAGATGAAATTATTTCATATGTGTATGTTTCAAGTATAATGTCTCTATGATTTATATGGTTTCACATTCCTTATTATGAAATGATATCCATTTCTTTTATATGAATTATGTGATGATGGAATGATGTTTATGAAACCCATTTTATTCTTTGGGTTATGATGAATGATTTATGTTTATTTTGTGGAACAGGTAAGAATGATTTTATTATGAGATGGTTGGGACATGTATCTCCCTCCAATGAATTGGGTGAATATTTATATCTCATTAGATAGACATGGATGGAATGGTAAGTTAATCTGGTTCAGTGTTACAGGACTGAAACGAGGAGTGAACTTGATTCAGAATGGGACTTTGTCCACTAAGATGGTCTTGGCAGCAATGCCTTGGCTACTATGGAAATCATTACATGTGCTTAAGGGATTACACAATTACATGTTTTATTCCCATGCTATTTTATCATGGTTTATGTTCCATTATGATCTATGCCTTATGTACTTCCATGTTTTATGTCGTTGCTCAAGATTTTGATGTTTAAACATTATGTTCATGTTTTTAAGTTCAAATGTATATGGTATGTTTTATTTTATCCATGCTTACCCTTACTGAGAATTTGAGCTCACCCTTTTTATGTTTTATTTTCCCCCAGGGTCAAAAGAAAGGTTTTAGGTAAGGAAACAAAAATTGGAAGATCTTTATGGGAGATGTTGAAGATCTTTCACCACGATTAGAAGATTACATTCCAAGTTTCCAAAGACACTAAACTATTACGATCCTTGTGTGTCTGTTTTTGTTATGTATTAATTATTCTGCAAAAGTAATGTAATTTCCATGTATGTTAGGCTTCGGGTCTCTACAGTTGGTATCAGATGAAAGGTTTAGTCAACCTTTGGAAACTAGGATGCGAGAACTTTAGTGAGATCCGTAGAGATATTTTTAAGGTATGTCTAGGGATGTCCCTAAGGTTAAGTATAAGTATAGGTTATAGTCCTAGAATTACGGTAACGATCATAGAATTAAACCTAAGATGTTATATATTGAAGGTACCCCCCCCCCCCATTATTATATTGTTTTACCTAGCATGATTTTTTCCTCTCACACTATTCTTTTTGGGTTTTAGATGATGGCTGGAACCCGAAGGAACCGTGATGATCAATGCAATGGACAATGCAATGATTATCCTCATGAACAAACAACTGTTATGGGAGATGGAGTGAAAAATCTTATTTCTATACTTACACAAGATATGAATCATTCTATACTTCCAAATGAGCAGAGAAGGGAACAATATTCTATTGAGTCCTTCATGAGGCAACATCCACCTTCATTCAGTGGGTCTTCTGATCCACTTGTTGCTGAACAATGGATCAGTACCACTGAAAAGATATTTTCAGTTCTTCAATGTTCTGAACATGATAAATTCATCTTAGCAGTATATCGTTCGGAAGGTGAAGCTGATCAATGGTGGAATCTTATCAAGAATACGAGGCCAAGAGATGAAATTGTGTCCATGGAATGGGACGAGTTCAAGAACTTATTTTTCAATAATTACTTCCCTCGTATTCTTCGAACAAAGATGGAGAAGGAGTTTCTTAAAATAAAGCAAAAGGATGATGAATCTGTTGGTGTATACGAAGCGAATTTCACAAGGCTTGCAAGGTATGCATCTGGCTTTATCATCCAACCTGAAAGTAAAGTTGATCGATTCTTCAGTGGCTTAAAACCAAGTCTTCTAAGGGCATTATCTATTAGAGACTTCAGTAGCTATGATGAAATTGTGCGTTGTGCTATCAAGGTAGAAATGGAAGTTGGTGTTACATATCCATCTCATGGTTTTGACAAGAAACGACAGATGGAGTTCAAGGAGAAATCTCAGAATAATGGTGAAAAGAACATGAATGTTTCCTTATGCTCAAAGTGTGGAAAGAAGCATGGTGGATATTGTCTTAAAGGGACTATAAAATGTTTTAAGTGTGAAAAAGAAGGTCATCGAGCAGCTGAGTGTCAATGTAATGGAAAAAGGGTTTCTAATGATGTGAATAAAGAAAAGACTACAGAGAACGCACCACCAACACTTCAATGCTTCAAGTGCAAGGAAATGGGACATTATGCTAATAAATGCCCTAATCCAAGGGTTAGTGATGATCGACATGAGCAACCAATTAAGGCAAAGGACAAAGTATAGTCACATGCGATCACTATTGGCGATGTTGAATATGGAAACGATGTGGTGGAATGATTAAGTTTTTATGTAATGGTATTCCAAAATAATTTTGTATATAGTATCGTGGAATATTGGAATATTTATGTATTGGTCTATTGTGGTTTTCAATAATTTTATGGTACCTGTAACCATGGAAGGTGATTGATATATTTTTGGAAATAATATGATATGCACATAATGAAGGGATAAGGAGAAAATGAAATGTTTGATAGTATTCATGAGCTCATGACTGATATAAGGAAATAGTTATATCATGGTTTGAGTATATAGAATTTTGGGGTTTTGGTATGTGGAAAGAGTTAACTTTTAACAGCACTCATGTTTTCACTATGATTCAATGGGTATTCATTTTTCAAGAGAATACATGTTTAAGGTATTCACATGATTGGAATGTGACCAACAAGATATATGGGGATCAACGATGGTATTAACATTCTTGTTATATGAACTCTTTGGTAATTGTTTTCACTATAATATGAGATTGGACAGCAGTATTTTGGATAAGTCTAAAGATTGAAAAGGATTATGTTGGACATAAGGTATTATTGTTTAAGGATAGAACTTTTTTTCGATATTATTGATGGGATGTTATAGTAATGTAGTTTTAGAAAAAGGACAACCTGCAGGATGAGTGACAACCCATCGCGTCGGACAAGGCTGTGGGAATCGAACCCACAACCGAAGTGCGACTGGCCTTTATCGCCTACCACTAGCCTACAGGAAGTCCCTGTTTAGTAGAAACTAGTTTTATTATATTAAGAAGCATGATATATGATGTATAAGTCCATTTTAGGAACCATATATGATTAATCTCACTATAGATCGACTTATGTATATTTAATAAATTTTGATAACCTTTTGTTTGAGACAGATGGAATGACCCATCATTCTATCACATGATCTACTAACACATCACGAATAACAAATTCAACTTCATTTCTTTAAGAGATGAAGTGGAAATTGTTCAAGGAACAGACAATAGTGAGATTGTACCAAAATAAAGTAAGTATTTATTCTAATTCAAATTCTCCAACTTTAGGGAAATGATCTTGAAAACCAAAAATGTTGTCATAGTGCCCTTATATCTGATGAATCAGATGGTACCCTAGAGCATCACAAATTTATGGCTTTGTGATTATTGGCTTTTTCATAGCCATGTTTTCTACCACTCTCCATCAGAACATGATGGTTAGATTTTTCTTCCATATCCATATTTTCACCTATGTTCTCCTACGTGAAAACCCAGTGATGAGTTAATTTGGGTAACTGTTACATTTCATACATTAGTTTTTAAAGCCAAGTTTTGGTATTCCTTTTTACGATGTGGGTTTCTATTAAAAAAACTTTCGAGTAGTAAACCATTTATAACCCCGGCGAATTTCGAGGGAGAAATTCATTTTAAGGGGGGTAGAATGTAACACCCCGAGATTTTATTAAAAATAATCTTTTTAATTTCATTAATGTCTTGTGTTGTACGCTACACCAAAAGGAGCTTGTACAACACTCATCCCTGACTTGCCTTTCATTACACGCAATCACGACCTTCCTCGATAGTGTATGTAGTACGCAATACCGAGTTTCACTAAATGAGATATTATTATAATATTATATGAACTAGCCGTTATGAATAGTAATACCGACTTTTTGAAATTTTATAAATTTTATCTTTCAAAATGGACTTCATTTTTGTATTAGGAATATCGAAATTAGCTTAGGATGAAATTTTGGTACTTTTCGGATAACTTTCATATTCTCATGAATAGTGAAAATTACCAAATTTTAATTAAAAACAACTTTTTTGATCGAAATAATTAATACTGATAAATTATTAATTTGAGTGGTTTTAAAGTATATTTAGAATATATTTTTACAATTTAAAACAATCTTGGTCATTGGATGTAATTTCACATTTAAACCAGACATAAACAAGTGTCAATCTTTTGATAATTATTATCTCTTAAGAACACGGTATTTGTTTTGACGACAGGAATTAATTTTAAAATTAATTTATGTAACTAATATGTTTTGAATTTGTTAAAATAGACATCATTTTTGAATTCATAATATCAAATATAGATTTGGCCTAATTTTTGGTATTTTTCTGGAAACTTTTATTTTTTGATTAATAGTGAAACCACTAAGTGGTAGTTAAAAAAAACTGAATTTTTCATAAAACATAATTTTACCGCTTCTGTGAGTGGAATTTTGAAAATCCGAGAGACACGGTTAATATCAAGCACTAAAATGTGGTTCAATGAGATGAAAATAATTTTTGGTGAATAGTACCTTCTTACTTTTTTTACAATGGTTAAAAGTAAATAGGGTAATTAAGGGTAAAAATGATATTATTATTACCCTAACACATGTCCCAATTCTATTGGACAAGTTTAATTCGACCCAAAACATTCTTAGGAATAAAATGTGACCATTTAGTCCCACTTGGATTAGATTGGGACATTTATTATTAATTTATTTAAAGAAGGGTTAAAATAGTTAAAATCAATGTTTAATAACTAAATAATTTTTAATATAGGGATATACATAACATAAATTTGACTATAAATATTCTTTAGGAAGCTAAAAAGATTTCCTACATAATGGTATTTTATTTGTAATTTTTAGACATTATATAATTTAATTTATTTATGACACAAATATGATGCATTAATTATCTTATTAATGAAATATTGACATAATTGATGTTATAAATACCCAAATAAATGTAATTTGAGACTTTTTATGAATTACACTAATTTTATAGGTTAATATGACATGTTAGTAGTGATTTAATTAACTTTTTGCGAACTAATCATTCTGTTATGAGTTTTACAAAAATCAATTACTGAATAGTGTCAAAATTGACATAAAATAGTTTTTAAAACAAATATTATATTATTAATTGTTATTTTATTCCTAAAAATATAATGTTCGTCCAAATGACTTAGATAAGGTTATATGTTTTAATAATAAAAAACGTGGGGTTCGTTTGTCTTGTTTTAGTAAGTTTATTAACCCTATAGTGTAAGAACACAAAAAGACACGGTAAAAGTAAAATTATCTAACTTAAAGTTAAATCTAAATGATAAGGTTAAAATAGTAAACTAAACTTGTACAAATTCTATTGGATGGGAGAATTTCGACCCATCCCCACATTAGCTTCTAAATAAATCAATTTTGAACTATTTAGAACCGAATATGGCTTTATAATAAATTATTATTTTTTGTTATTCCAAAGGTGTCCCTCTCCTCCCTTATAAAAGGGCACCTCCTCCCTCTCTTCCTCACACCACTTTGAGCCTTCAAGCTCAGCCTAACCCTGACAAACTCTCTTCTACACTTTCCTAGAAAGATCCTAGAGGTCTGGGTCTTCTTAAAAGTCCAATTTTAGTGCCCTAAGAGGATGTCTCAAAGAGGCGCTTCAAAGAAGAGGTAATGTCCGTTACCGATTCATTCAACTTTATTGCTTCTTCCACTTCTTCTTCTTAGGTTGTTTTATTATGAAGTAATAACATCAGTATCACTCATATTCTGATATGTTATTATAAGTATTAAAAATCCTTATTTCACCATCTATCCATCCTATGGAAAACGAAATTACCGCGCGTGCGTACGTACGGAATACCGTCTCCACGCCGTAGTGTAATCTATTTTCCACCACCACCTTACTTGGATGGGTATAATGGTTTAAATAATAACTATATATGATTATTGTAAAGTGATATTGATTCTTCTATAGTATAAATACACTCCAATAAAATTCCACAATCATGGGAATGATACCATCGCTCGTGCGTACGTACGGAATACCGTCTCCACGACGCGATGAGATTCATTCTCAATGATTAATCGTTCATGAATGAATATAAAGGATATATAATAAGCAATCATGAAATATATGACATAATAATGATAGAGGATTTATATATATATATATGTATGTCATCCAATTAATTCCATTCAATTCAATGAGGAAACGAAAACAACGTTCATGCGTACGTACGGCCTACCATCTCCATGAACGGTGTATTTCTTTCCATTTATAGATCTATTATATATATTTATATTCTGAAAATATATTATATATAAATCATGTTTTATATTATGGAATTAAGTAATCATGATCTAAGTAATCAAATTAATAATTACAAGTCAAAACACGGACGACAAATGAAACGATTTTACCCAAAACACTCTTTAACATGGAATTTACAAATGAACGGGTAATATAAAGTCATAAGTGAACCATATATGATATCATAACAATGAATATGATTCAGTAATAATTCAATGACATTATTTAAATCATTATACAGGAGGTTCGGATACGTACGAAGCATATCGGACCTAAGATAAGGGATAATTTTTCAAATCTCATTTTTATTCGAGATTTCTTATTCGTAAGTATTTAATGGGGTTATTTATATCATCCATGTACATGTTTTATAAAAGTGTTTTCATGTATGCTTAAATTACTTTTTACCCATTTTTTACTTTTACTACATGGTATGTAAGGAATCTTTTTTTTACGTTACAATGTACTTTTTTGACTTTTCCGGCAAAAGTACGAGAAGAATGTTTTTTTAACTTATACGGCATGAATTTTTTTTTACTGTTTTATAAAGCCTTATTTTCATGAAGATTCCTACAAATTATTTCATGACAATTTGCAACAAAATCTCCTTATTTTAAAATTGCATGACGTTTTGTGAAAAGAAATTGATTTTGAAGAGGAAAGGATATTTTCCTCAAAAATTCATATCAAGTGTTTTATCAAAACCATTTTTCATCTAAGATGACATTATTTCATATGTGTATGTTTCAAGTATAATGTCTCTATGATTTACATGGTTTCACTTTTCTTATTATGAAATGATATCCATTTCTTTTATATGGATTATGTGATGATGGAATGATGTTTATGAAACCCATTTTATTCTTTGGGTTATGATGAATGATTTATGTTTATTTTGTGGCACAAGTAAGAGTGATTTCATTATTATATGGGTGGGACCTATATATCCCTACAATTCATTGGGTAAATATTTATATCTCATGAGATACACATGGCTGGAACGGTAAGTTAATCTGGTTCAGTGTTACAGGACTGAAACGAGGAGTGAACTCGATTCAGAATGGGACTTTTTCCACTAAGATGGTCTTGGAAGCAATGCCTTGGCTACTATGGAAATCATTACATGTGCTTAATGGATCCCACAGTTACATGTTTTATTCCCATGATATTTTATCATGGTTTATGTTCCATTATGATCTATGCCTTTTGTACTTCCATGTTTTATGTCATTGCTCAAGATTTTGATGTTTAAACATTATGTTCATGTTTTTAAGTTCAAATGTATATGGTATGTTTTATTTTATCCATTCTTACCCTTACTGAGCATTTGAGCTCACCCTTTTTATGTTTTATTTTCCCCCAGGGTCAAAAAAAATGTTTTAGGTAAGGAAACAAAAAGTGGAAGATCTTTATGGGAGATGTTGAAGATCTTTCACCACGATTAGAAGATTATGTTCCAAGTTTCCAAAGACACTAAACTATTACGGTCCTTGTGTGTCTGTTTTTGTAATGTATTAAGTATTCTGCAAAAATAATGTAATTTTCATGTACGTCAGGCTTCGGGTCTCTATATTATAAGCTCCCATTCTCCATTAACCTAGGATCTTCTATATATCTCATGTCAGGAGTTTGAATCAAGATCCCTAGAAGGCATTGGATAACTAGAGTTATGCTCTACCTTTATCTTATTTTCAATTTAAGTTTATCTTCAGATCTATTGCACCATTTAGGTGCGAGATATTTTTCCCTATTTTCAAGGTGCTGTATAGTTTATTTTATTTCTTCCAATCTACTTCGAATCAGAGGCTGCTATTGGACGAGGAGTCATAAATGTACTTAGGGTATGTTTTCTCATCATTTTCCCAAAAATTTATAGTGTTTAACTAGATTCATTATTGTTCTACATGTTAGGATTTTCTACACATCACCTTATAATTGATTTTTTCATTCTAAATTGTTATGTGCACCATTATATACTCTCGAGGATCGTTGTTTAGTAAATAAATGATTCCAACCTCAATCAAAAAAACCCCATGGGTGTTCCAGCAAGAATATTCCATTTATAATTTGTTGATTAAATGTTCCGAACATCTTCCAAGAATTTGGATTAATTTATAAATGGACTTAACCATGTTTTACAAATTTTTTCCGAATCTAAGGCACCTACTAAGTGCTTATCCCAACTTATAGATGGGATTTTATTTTTAGGTAATTCCCCATTTGGAAATGGAACTTTGTAGGTTCCCTTCCATACATGTAAATGTAAGTTACATGTTTTGGTTAATTAAATGGATTGATTAAATTAAATTACTTTTTCATGATGGTTTAATTCCTTAAATGAATTAAATGGTTTCATTGAAATGATTTATGCTTAAAACATTTATATTTAGAAGAGGCAATTTTACCACCATTTAATGGTGCACATATGTCAAATATAAATTTTTAAAATTTTACAAATTTTTTATATTAAAATAAAATTAATTTTTTAAATTGGTACTTAAAAATTATATTAGGGTGAATTTTTGTTATTTTTCTGAAATATTTTAATTTTTTTAAGAATAGTGAAAAATGCCAAATTTTTATTCCAAACTGCTTTTTCATTTAATTATTTATAAGGTAATGTTATATATTTTTTGGTTTTAAATATTAACAAGATAAAATTTAAAAATATTAATCCAATTTATCTCATTGGAATAATATTCACTTTGAAATTTTATATAAAAACTTTGCAAACACTAGACCATTTTTACTTTAAAAACCTGCATTATCATCTCATATATGAGATTAAATTTTAATTAATTTCAACCACTTACGTGACTGAAATTTTTAAAAATGGATTCCATATTTTTTACCACAATAAATTTTAATATCTAATAATTTAAAATTAATTTTTGACCCAAAATATTCCTAAAGGTGATTAAAATTAATTATAATGATTAAGAGAAAGTTTAGTTTAACAAATGAAAATCCTTAATCTTAAGGTCCAAATTGACCTTTAAAATTGTCTAAAATCAGTTACATATTCATATAATAAAACTATAATACCTTTAATATAATTTGGTTTATTATTGGATCCACGTTACATGGTAAAAACATGGGTGTAGTTCCATTTTCAAATATTTACAAGGATGTCACTCCTCCTCCGCTATAAACTGGCACTCATCCCTCCCACTTATTAACACCTATAAATCCATTTTTCCAACTCAAAATTGGGTAAAATAGTCTCCCAAAATCACTCCACTAATCCTATAATCCTCACCTTGGGAAAAATCAAACCAATTAAGTCTTTCGGTATAAAAAAAATGAGTTACCCTAAAAAGATGTAACATTTTTCAACGATCAATTTCATTTAATTTCATCCTCAACCCATTATATTATTTTTATTACATTATTATATGGTAACATAAGTATCCTATATATAGTGATATATTCTTTTGTTAAGGGTTTTACCTCTACATACACACACTTCCATCAGAAGGGTATTGAATTTATTGTTTGTGTGTACAATGGACTACTTCCTCACAAAATGATGAAGGTAATTTTTCCTTTACCAACTCTCATGGTTGAGAATTATGATGGAAATATTATTTATATATGATATTTATTATATTTATTAGGTCTTTATGATTCTTTAATTTTTTATATAATGCATTCCTTTATACTCTCCACCTTTTGTAAATATCAAAACATCATTTGTGGATGTGAGGACTACGGCCTCCTCAAAGTGATGTGATACATTCACATAATAAATATAATGTATAAAGGATGGGTTAAATTAAAAATATTTTACATACACAAAATATATATGATATTTATAACATAATTAACTTTCTGGGAAATATAATATATCACATACTTTACTTCCCTTTTCAGACACTAAAAAAAGTGACAATGTCCTTCATGGATGTGTAGACTTCCTCCTCCTTGATGAGATTTGATTCATTTTAAATCACAATAATTATATATATAAATATATATTATTAAATAAAACAGTATTTTTAACACCCATGGTTTCATTTAATTAACCCTTAATTTATGTGTTTTATGTATTCAAAGTATTTGGGTGAATTTTGGGAGGTTATCCAAACCTTTTGGCATGTTTTTGGGGATTTTATTAGGGTGTATGGTTTGTGAAAATCATGAAACACCAAAAGAAAATAGTGAATAATGATGCAGGGGATAAGGGGAATATTCATGGGTAGTCTCATTGTTTTTTAAAACAATTTGGTCACCTAGGCGAAATCTTGATGTGGTAGACAAAGAGCTTTTTTACGATTGGTGCATGGTTAGTCTAACCATACGAGCCAGCCGTTTGAGGTCCCCCTTGAGATAGAAGCTAGAACACAGTTAGTGAATGGTTTTTCCAACCATGTGACTTACCATACATGGCCTAAAAACAATATCAACAAATTGTGGACCAAGTATAGGATTAATAATTAACCCCTTGGTTTCTCCTCGAAATGTCCCAAACTCAAGATTTTCTCCTACATAAAGAAGTATAGGATTCTCCCATTAATATGGAGGTGATCCAAAGGCATATCTTGGTGCGTTGAATCCAAATTCTCATCGTAAGTCTTATTTTATACTAGTTTTCTTAGTTATATTTAGATCTACTTCCCTCTTTATATCGGTTTCTTAGATATTTGTTGGTTGTGGATAGATCTAAGGCAGTTAATGCCAAATATGGTTATATTTGGCCGTGGTGATATAAAAACATGATCTTTATTTCAAATCAATACATGATTTAAAACATGAGACTACATTAAATAGAACCCAAAATATTGAGAAGTATATTTTCATTAGGAATTAGTTATATGGAATAACATCTTGAACATTTCATAAATGAACATTATTAAAAACATCCTTAACATGCTTCTAAAATTTCATGGCTTTTAAAACTAATGAGATAACCTAGGGAAAACATAAAAAAGAGTTGGTTTATAAATCCTAGTAAGGGAATAAAAATTTTATAACATGAAGAACATAATAAATGTTAGAAAATAGTCATCTTGAAGGGGAATAAAAAGAGTAGGAATCAAAAACATGACAATAATACATGATATATCAATATAAACATAACATGGTAAATGTGGAAACAACAAAAAAAATTGAACCACAAACATAGGTCAAGGATAAACCCATTATAAAATCATGGTGTAAAATGTCACATAAAGTAATTAGGTTCAATATTTATCCCAACATGACATATCCTGATCCTAAACAGTACCCAATGCATTGGAGAACTATCTGGGTCCACCCATCATATTAATTTCATTCTCACAACTAAGTGACCCACATATATCATCAAACATGGATTAATTCATAATAATAATTTATTAGAATATTAATGAGTGTGAAATACAAATATTTAAGTCCCCAATAAGAAGTATATGATCATAAATTAGAACACCCCTGATAGTAAATGTGTTTGGTATTCACTTCACAACTATTTTGGCATTGAAGATCCTGGGGAAAATTTGGCTTCATAACGATGTCACTTAAAGATTCATAAAAATGGGTTGATGAGACAGGAATGGTTCTATCATCACATAACCATAAAATGGGAAGTAATAGGGTCCATGAAAAATCATATCCCAAAATTATTGCTTTTGGAATAGAAGGAATATGGTAATGAAGAAACATGAATATAGAAAAGAGTCCTAACTATATTTAGGCAGGGTAATAAGTGTACATAAAGCATCATGGGGGGATTAATGAGTGTGAAAGGGGTTCTCATAACTTATAAATTAAATAAACTATAATTTTAATATTTAATAACATATTCCAACATAATAAAATGGAATTTTAGAGACATAATATACAATAAGTTCTTGAATGGGAATGAGAAGGGGGAAATACCTGATGAAATTTTAGTATGGTAACAGGTGTACATAAGGGATCATGGGAGGCTTAATGAGAGTGAAAGGAATCTGTTATCATGTATAAATTAAAATAACAATATTTGGGATATTTCAAAATATATAAAATCATTAAAAAATTGAAATTCAATAGCATAACATAAAATAAGTGCTTGAATAAAATGAAGAGTGGAAGTTCCCTTACAAAATTTTGTTATAGTAGAACCTTATATAAATGTCAAAATGTAATGACTCGCCAATTCTCATTGTCTTGAGAGGACATCGAGTCACTAGTAGGCCTTAAGCGATATCCCCAAGAGGCCAAAGGCTAGAAATAAATGCCGAAGGGTTTCAAATACAAGTGGGGGATGATTTACCATATAAGAAATAAGCCAACAAACCAACCAACCATTCACTATATTATGCATTAACAAAGAAAGACAACTCAACAACTTTATCTTTATCAAACCACATCAAAGTATACAACAATAGAAAATTAATCATGTATCAAAGTACATAGTGTATAAACAACACATGACTCTCAAAAGAATACAAGACTCCATGCTCCACAAGCTCCAATCTCCACAATCTCCGAATAGCCCAAACATCACGAGTTAGTGCTAAAAACGTTGGAAACATTAACTTTTCTCCTATCCTGTAAGATAGAATCTGCAAAATAACCAAAGTTCCAAAGAAGGGGTGTGTATAAAACATAGTAGGTTTTCCCTAATGACTTCTCTACTCAAACAACTGGGATAGAAAAGTTATCCACATTTATATAAAATAGTTTATATAATGCAATTTACCAAAATAGTTTATAACCTAATATAAAAAAGTTCCAAAATCCATTTACAACCAAGTGAAAATAAAAAATGAATGAAACAAATTTCCTGAAAGTTTTCTTTAAGAAAAAAATAACTAACCAATGCTTTAAAACCCATTCTTCTTATCATATGGAATACCCAATTCCATAGTTCACAACACACCCACACATGCATGCTTCGTTTGAGAGTCCCATACTCATGAGCATTCTCTCATCCAAATACCTTGTGTCCCAATGACACATGCCATCAATACAGGGCCACATCCCTTGTAATCCAATGGTACTCATCCCTTATTAAGGGAATGTCAAACAAGAACTCAAACCAACATCATTTATGCCAAATATTTCCATTTCCAAAACAGACCACTTCAATAAAACTGAAATTTTATTGAAAACCAAAGCACAACCTATTTAAAATAAACATTTCATTTAAATAAAACATCCCCTTTTATTGTAAACAACTAGTCCTATTTATGTGTCATCAATCTAGAAAACTACCCTTTTTAAAACCCTTGTTTTAAAACCAAGAACCAAATCATTCATTTAAAACCCCCAATTTTCCAGATTTCACAACCATCACTCAAGAAGGTATCCAATAAGTGTTAAACAACTAAATCACAATAAATTCAACACCAAAAATTTATTTTGAAAGAATTACAATAATTTATAGTAAGTTGAGTTGAAAAATAATCCTCCTACCACAATGGTTTTTACAAAAACCACAATGAACGAAGAACGCTCAAGAAAACCGGGTTGATTCTTCAAGAACCCGCCTTAGATCTCTTCTCCTAGCAATACAAAGACCAAATATCATCATATTTGGAATCCAAGCACATAGATCTACCCATAATGGGTATAGATATAGGAAACCAAGAGAATATAATAAGTATATCTATGTATATCTAAGAAATCGAACAAGAATGAAGAGGAACGATCACATACCTCATGAATGCAGATTTGATTCACTAAGGGAAGCCTTCAGATCACCTTTAGAACAATGGGAGAATACTATTTGGCCTCAAGAGAAGAAAAATCTAAATTTATTGCTTCTTATGAAGAAAAATTATCCACTTAGGGGGAAAATGTGTGATATCCACTTTTTTAGGATCTCACTTAAGTGGTTGCACAGTTAGTCTACATGGTTAGACAAACCGTGTTGTAATAGTGTGTTAGCCACTACCTAGCTATACTCTCTCACGGCTTCCCTGCATGGTCTCTCTAATCGTTATCCAACCATGTGGGAGCCACAGCCTCAAAATGAACAACTATACATGGTTTGGTCATACGGTTAGGCAAATCTTGTGCTGCCCTTGTGACTTCCCCTTTGCCTCAAAACTTCATTCAATGTTATACTGACTCTCTCATTCATCACCCATAGCATTATAAACATGAAAAGAATAAAGTAAGGGTTTCATACTAGAAACCATAGGTACTACATTATCCCCACCATTGTTCTTTCCATCCTCAGAATGTAGAAAACCCTCACCCAACAGAATGTGTTCCAGCCACTGTCATTTTATTTCCTTCTCACATTCCAAAGTATCTTCTTGAATCTGACCATGTAGTCATAAAACCTGCACTAAACAGATGATTCTTCCCCGAAAGACTTAATATTTTCTATCCAAAATCTTTACTAGGATATGTATCAATGAAGAATATGTCTCAAGGTCAACATGAACTCATCTGATCACATGGTTAGGATCAGGCTGATACTTTTTCAACTGAGATACATGGAGCACATTATACACTAAACTGAACGGTGGTGGTAATGCCAACCGATATCCCACATCTCCAAACTACTCCATTATCTCAAAACGGCCAATGTATCTAGGATATAACTTTCCTTGATTCCCAAAATGACAATTTCTATGCCTTGGAGATATCCTCAAGAAGATAAGATCACCCATAGAGAATGACAATGGGATTCTACAGTGATCTGCATGTGATTTCTGATGAATCTGAGATGTCTCCATCCTCTTTATGATCAACTGGATCTTCTCTATTGTTTCTTGGACAAGGCTTAGCCCAACAAGTGATGTTTCATCAGTTTCCAACCAGCATAGTGCATAACGACTAGGACGCCCATACAATGCTTCAAACGAACCCATATGTATTGAGGCCTAATTTCTATTATTGTATGAGAACTCCACCAAGGGTATATTCTCTTCCCATAAGCCAGAAAAATCCATTACACAAGATCGTGACATGTCTTCTAACATTTGTATCATCCGCTCAGATTTCCCATCCATCTGGGGATGATACGTCTGGCTCATTGTCAAGTGAGTTCAAAGAGATTATTGTAAGGATTTCTAGAAATGAGACGTGAACCACAGATCTCAGTCTGAGAAAATTGAATCAGAAATTCATGCCTATTTATCACTTCTCGGATGTATATTTTTGATAGATCCTCCACCATATGAGTTTCACGAATAGGGATGAAATGGGCTGACTTGGTAGGTCGGTACACTATTACCCATATAGCCTTGTGTTTATGAACCATTCCTAGAAGACCTATAACAAAATCAACCATTATCTACTCCCATTTTCACACTAGGATAGTTAAAGACTACAACATTCTTGCTGGTCTCTGATTCCCTCCATTAATCTATTGACAATTTAAGCACCACGAGATGAACTCGGCCACCTTCATTTTCATGATGCTCCACCAGAACTATGCCTTCAATGCCTTATACATATTTTGTGTTCCTATATGTAAAACCGTTCTCGAATGGTGGAAAGCATAAAGGAGTTTTCGCTGAAAAGCCATAGCTACAATTATCTGATATTTAAAGCAAAAAATCAAACTCCAATCAAGTTTCCATCCTTCAATGGTCTCCCCATAATTGAGTTTTAAACTCAAAACCAGACACTCTGTATCATATGTTTGTGCCTCTTTTACCATTTTAACCATATCTAGAACAAGTGTAGATGAAAATAAAATTGCAACATCACCTCAGTCTTCACATTCCATGTTCATGTCCGCTAGGACCATCATCATCTGTAATCATTTGAAGTTTCTTTTTCCAACTGAGCATATGAATTTCTACTAAATGCATCTGCCACCAAATTCACTTTTCCTAGTTTATAAATCAAGTCAAAGTCAAACATATGGAGATGATCAATCCATCTAATTTGTCTCGTATTCAAATCTCCCTATGAGAAAATGTGTTTAATGCTTTTATGGTTCGTACACACAGTGAATTTATAACCAAAGAGATTGTGTCTCTATGTATTCAAGGAATGGATGACTACAGCTAACTCCAAATAGTGTGTTGGGTAATTCTTCTCATGCAACCTCAACTACCGTAAACCATAACCCACCACATGGTCTCCCTTCATGATAACACAACCCAACACTGATCTCAAAGCATCACAGTGCACCACATACCCTTGTCCTAATTCTAGAAAAATAAAGACAGGTGCTGATGTAAGTCGAACATTCAAATCCTAGAAACAATTATAGAATTCCTCTATCCATTGGAATGGAGAATTCTTCTTTGTCAAAGTAGTAATTGGAGAATCTAGTCATGAGAAATCATTCACAAAGCATCAGTAGTAACTAGCTAGACCTAGAAAACATCCTATCTCGAAGACATTATTCAGTGGTTGCCAAGAGATAACAACTTCTATCTTTTTAGGATCAACAGAAACGCCTTTTTCAGAAATGACATGGCCAAGAAGAAAATGTACTTACTGTATCCAAAAATCACACATTGATATTTTTTCATACAAATGGTGATATCTAAAGATTTCTAACATTGTTTCCAAATTCTCCTCATGGTCATCCCTTGTTTTCGAATACACCAAGATGTCATCCAAAAACACCATAATAAAGGAATCAAGATATCACTGAAATATCTGATTCATCAAAGCCATGAAGACCGTTGGTTCATTCGTTAGACTGAAAGGCACGACTACATATTCATTGTGGCCATATCTGCTTCTGAAAGCTATCTTCAGAATATAATTCTTCCAAACTCACAATTAGTGATATCCTGATCGCAATTCAATCTTGGGGAACCACTGTGCTCCAATTAATTGATCAAATGATTCATAAATTCATGTAAGTGGATATCTATTATTTATCATCACTTGGATAAGCTTACTATAATAAACACACAGCCAAAGGGTTCCATCTAATTTCTTCACGAACAAGATAGGTGTTGTCCACAGAGATGTACATGGTCAAATGAAACCATTTCTTTCCACTTCTTCCAACTATACTTTCAATTCCCTGATCTCTATTGGTGCCATACTATAAGACGATAGAGAAACAGGACTGGTCACCAGAAGGAGATCAATCCTAAACTTCACTTCTCTTATATGTGGTAACCTTGGTAAGTTCTTGAGGAATACATATATAAATAGATCAACAACTACTGCAAAACTAATTTCCTCGATATCTTATATTGATGTCAAATTCAATGCTACCAACTGATAGGAGATTGTTCCCATTGTTGGTGCTAACAATCTCTTTTCCCCTTTCATTACCATCCTCTCTCCTCTGAAGAGATGCTCGATGTTGTCCTCAGTCGTGAAACTAACTATTCTTCTATAATAGTCGATGTGAACCTTGAATGTTCTCAACCAATATATACCTAGGATTACATCACAGACATCCATGTCCAACATAGAGAAGTCCCATTTTATCTTAGCTTCATCAACTGTTATAACACATGGCCTACACGCAAAGGTGTGACATTCTCTTTTACCAATAGAAGCTTACAATTTTAAAATAGAAGGCTTCATTTCCTACTTTAAAAATAGTAAGTCAATAGAACGAGAATAAATGAAATAATGTGATGCACCAATATCGAAGAGCACTTGCACAAGGGTATAATTCAAAAGAATCGTACCTCTCACCATAGATGGTTCAACCTGATCACCAACTATCATTTTCTCAACTCCATTCAATTGCTTCATCGTTTCATTGTTCTCCTTAATGCCTTTATGATATTTCCCTGGTAGAGGAGTCATGGTATTTCGAGAATCGCCATGGCTAGCTCTGTTATGCTGAAGAGAGTAATTCTATTATCCTCGCCCTATCGAAGAATATGATTCTTTAAATGCCTGAGAAGTGTCTCGGGAACCTGACCTTGGAGCACTGCAACAGTAGCGCTGATTATGTCCCATCTTGTTTCAATTATGACATGATCTAGGTTGTGCCATACACTCTTTCTTTTTGTGGTCAAGCGAACCACATTGAAAGAAACTGGCTTTGATCTGGGGTTGTGGAGAATGATTCACTAATTCCATCGTCAGATTCTGATTTCCACTTCCACCTTGGAAATAAGTGTCCCTTTTTTGAATTCTCTGAGAAGTTGATTTACCACCATTCCCTATAGGTGTCATCATTCCTCCTTCTATCAATCCTGACATATCACATTTATCCAAAGTCGCTATGTTCACCATCTCTGTGTAATATGTAATACAGAGCACCGCAATCTTAGATCTAATCTACTTCCTTAGCCCTGATTCGAAGATGTGTACCTTCAAATACACAGCTACTACAACCTCTGGTGAAAAACAAACTAATTTCATGAATTTAGTTGTGTACTCTGTGACAGAGAGGCTATCATGTGTCAGGATAAAGAAGTCTGTCATTTTTTGGATCTTTAACGTGTGAGGATAGAATTATTTGTTGAATACTTTTTAAAAATCCTCCCATGTAAGGACTTCATCCAATTTAGCATGCACTACTAAATCCCACCACTGTCATGAAAGATCATCAAGAATGTACATCTCTAGCTCTACCATTAGCTCCACTAGAGTGCCGATAAAATCGAAGATGTGGTTCATCCTACTTAGCCACACCTCCACCTTTTCGGGATCAAAATAACCTCAGAAGTTAGGTGGATTCTACTTCATGAACTATATGGAATGATCCAAATGCCTTGGTTCATTCCTCCGATTCCCCGTATCCAAGGCTTGAAAAGCGGGGGAAATAATATAAACTAGATCTTGGTTCACCTGTGGTTCAGGTGTAACCACATTCTCTGCAGCTTCATCGGGTTGGTTTCGACGACGCCTATCAGGTGCCATTTTCTAAACCAACAACAAACTCAGTCAATATCACTTTCTAGCAACTGATGGATTATCATTTCAAATTCTATAACATCAACTATCACAACATTGATTTCAAAACAACATTTTTCCATGATAAACCATTTTTGAAAACATTCTATATTATTTTTGAAAATCAAAGCATTTTAAAAATATAGCAAATAGAATGTTTTCAAAATAATTCATTTAAAAACAATTTATATATTTTTTAAAAATTAATAGCTTGTACAAATTCATAAATTATTTATCACAATGAGATATTAAATCCTAGTGGGAATGAATTCCTATGAAATTCATGTCATTCCCATCTCATTGGTTAAACCCATGACAATGAGATCTCCCACATTCTAGAAGTGTATCCAAAACATTTATGTACCCAACACACTGGTAACTTGATGTTCATCATAAATGGGATACATATGTTCTTTTATGCTATAAATTTCAAATTCTGACAATCCTACTCCATTCTAAGATTAAAACCCATGGAATAGAGAAAAAGGAATTACAACTCCAAGACCAAGAACACAGATGATTTTTACCATAAGGGAATGGTCAGACAGATACAATTTGTAATGACGCTCTAATTCTCATTGGATTGAGAAGACAATGAGTCATTAGTATGCCTTAAGAGACATCCCTAGGATTCCAAAGGATGGAATTAAATTCCAAAGTGTTTCAAATACATGTGGGGGACAATTTACCCTTTAGTAAATTATCCAATAAACCAAAAAACCATTCACTATATGTTACATGAACCAAGAAAGTCAACTCAACAACTTTATGTATCTCAAACCACATCAAAGTATGAAACAATAGAAAAATAACCATGTATCAAATTACATAGTAGATAAATGACACAAGAATCTAAAAAAACTACAAGACTCCATTATTCACAAGATCCAAGCTCCATAATCACCAAACAGCCCAAACATCACGATGTAGTGCTAAAAACGTGGGAAACGTTACCTTTGACCCTATCCCAAAAGATAGCATCTGCAAAATCACAAAAGTTCCAAAGTAGGGGTGAGTATAAAACTCAGTAGGTTTTCCCAAATGACATCTCTACACACTCCACTAGGATAAAAAACTTGCTACATTTATATAAAATAGTTTATATAAATCAATTTACCAAAATAGTTTATAACCAAATAAAAAAAAGTTCCAAAAACCATTTATAACAAAGTAAAAAACAAAAATGAATGAAACCAATCTTCACTAAGTTTATTTTTCAAAAAAAAACTAATCAAGGTTTTTAAACCCATTCTTCTTATCATTTGGAATACACAATTCCATAGTTCACAACACACTCACACACACATGCTTCGTTTGACAGTTCAATACTCACGAGTGGTCTCTCGTCCAATTACCTTGTGTCCCAATGACACACGCCCTGGATCCAGGGTCACTTACCTTATACCCCAATGTTACATGTCCCTTATTAAGGTTTCATCAAGTGTGAACTCTCACCAAAACCATTTATGCCAAATATTTCCATTTCCAAAACAAACCACTTCAATAAAACTGAACTTTTATTGAAAACCAAAGCAGAACCAATTTCAATGCAACAATTAATTTTAATAAAACTTCCTATTTTATTGAAAACAACTAGACCAATTTATTTGTCATCAATTCAGAAAAATCCCATTTTTAAAACCCATGTTTTAAAACCAAGAACCAAAGCATTCGTTTAAAACCCCAAATTACCCAGATTTCTCAACCATCAATCAAGAAGGTTTCCAACAAGTGTTAAACAAACAAATCACAATAAATTCAACACCACACATTTAATTTGAACAAATTCCAATCTTTTCTACTAAGTGGAGTTGAGAAATAATCCGCTCACATCAAAGTTTTTGAAGAAAACCATAACGAACGAAGAACGCTCAAGAAAACTAGGTTGATTCTTCAATAACCCACCTTAAATCTCTTCTCCTAGTATGACCAAGACCAAATATCATCATATTTGGAATACACAAACCTAGATCTACCCATAATGGTCATATATCTATGAATTAGAGATAATAGAAGAAGTATATCTTAGTATATCTAAGAAACCGAACAAGAACGAAGAGGAACAATCACATACCTCAAGAATCTAACATTAATTTCCCAAGGTAAGCCTTAGGATCACCTCCAGAATGATGGTAGAACCCTATTTGGTCTTAAGAGAAGAAAAATCCCGAGTTATGGCCACTTAGGATGAAAAAAGAGCCACTTAGAGGAAAAAACGTGTAAGAACCACTTTTTTTAGGATCTCACTTAAGTTCCCATGCGGTTCATTCCCACAGTTAGACAAAGTGTGTCATAAGTGTGTGTTAGCCACTGCCTGGACCGACCCTTTCATGGCTACCTCACATGGTCTCTTTAACCATGCTCCAACCATGAAAGGTCCACTACCTCAAAAAGTCCATCTACGCACGGTTTGTCAAACTGTGCGCCGCCTGTGCGACTTCCCTTTTGCCTCAAAAATTCATTCATAATTCCCTCAACTCTTTAATTCATCACCCTTAACATTATAACCATGAAAATAATAGAGGGTTACATACCAAAAACTGGGGGTACTACATTCTCCCCACCATTGGTCTTTCCATCCTCGTAATGTAGAAACCCCTCACCCAACTGAAAGAGTTCTTACCACTGCTCTTTCATTTCCTTCTCACATTCCCAAGTCTCTTTCTGAATATAACCATGTTTCCATAAAACCCACACTATATTGATGATTTTTACAAACAAGACTTTCTATTAACTCTCCACAATCTGCACTGGGATATGTATCGATGCAGAATCCAGATCTAGGTCAACGTGATCCTATATGATCACATGGTCAGGATCAGGCTGATACTTTTTCAACTGAGATACATGGAGCACATTATGCACCTAACTGAACTATGGTGGTAATTCTGATTGATATGCCACCTCTACGACCCACTCAATTATCGCAAAAGGGATAATGTATCTAAGAGATAACTTTATCTACTTCCCAAAACAATTATTTTCAAGCCTTAGAGATATCCTTAAGAAGACATGATCACCCACAGCGAACGACAATAGTATTCTACCATGATCTGCATAAGATTTATAATGACTCTGAGTCATCTCCATCCTCTTTCTGATCAACTGGATCTTCTCCATTGTTTCTTGGGGAAGGCTCGGTCCAACTAATGAAGTTTCACCTGTTTCCAACCAGCTTAATGGATAACTATAAGGATTCCAATACAATTCATCAAAGAAATCCATATGTATTGAGGCCTGATAGTTGTTATTGTATGATAACTCCACCAAGGGTATATGCTCCTTCGATGAGCCAGAGAAATCCATTAAAAAATCCCACAATATGTCTTCCATTGTTTGTATTGTCCATTCAAATTTTCCTTCAATCTAGGGATGATACACTGTTCTCATAGTTAACTGAGTTGCAATAGCTTCCTTTAAGGATTTCTAGAAATGACATGTGAATTTGAGACTATTTAAACTGGTATGCCATGCCTCTTTACCACTTTTCATATGTATATTTTTGACAGATCCTCCACTGTAGGAGTTTCATGAATTGGGATGAATTGGACTGACTTAGTAATCTAATTCACTATTACCCATATGGAATCGTGTTTCTGAACCATTCTTGGATGACCTATAATAAAATCCATCTCTATATTCTCTCATTTCATCACTAGGATAGGTAAATACTGAAACATTCCTACTGGTATCTGATGCTCTGCTTTAACATGCTGACAACATTCCACACTTGGTTTTGATGTATGGAAAAGTGTTTTCAACAAATGGTTGGATTTATTGATATAGTTTGTCTGAAAGGATTTTAGAAAAAATATATTTTTATTGAAATGGTTGAAATGGATGTTTTGTAATTGGTTTCTAGCATTATGGTTATGTTATTTCATGCGAATTTAGGATGGATAAGGGTAATAAATCTCCCCCTTCATTAGTGGGATAGATAAGGTTCAGGGATTTCACCCATCAAATGGTTCATTTAATGATGGATTAGTGAAAGGATGACTCACCACTCGTGAGAATATATAGGTATAGGTTACATACATGGTTAAATGTGTGGATGTGTGGAATGGGATGGATTATTCAAAAGTGGAACTTGTCAAATGTATTTAAAGAATTATTTGGTTTCTTTCCTTGGAAATTGGTTGGTATTGAGAAAACTATTTTAGTATGGAAATTGAATTATTTTATTATATAAAATATTTTATGGTGTTTTATATAAACTATTTTATATAAATATACTAACATGTTCTATCCTTTTGGCATGAGTGGGGATGTCATTAGGGTAATCACTATTGAGTTTCATTATTCACCCATACTTTGGAAATTTGGTGCTTCTGCAGATATTGTTTATCATGATATGGTAAAAGGTAATGTATCACACTTCTCTAGTGGTGAATAGTGATACTTGGGATATTTTTTTTTGATTTGGAGCTTGGATAATGTTGGAGGTTTGGAGTTACATGGTGGTCATTGAGTTTTTCTTGGTTATGTCTTATGTTGTGTACTTAGATCTTTTGTAGGCTTTTGTTGTGGTGCTCTTTGTAGTTGGTTTTGATATAAATGATATTTATTTGAGTTTCCTTTCATTGATATCATGCATCATGTAGTGGTTTATTTTTTAGTGGTATGTCTGATTGGTTTTTTTTATTTTCAAAGGTAAAATCATCCCCAAATTATAAATAAATCCCTTATCATTTATTACCATCCTCTGGAAACTTGTGGATGTCTCTTAATGATAGGTAATTTACTCCTACCTTCTCAATCCAATGAGGAGGGGAAAGACTTTAAAAGTGGTATAATTCTTTGTCCTCCAATTATCTTTATAACAAGTGGTCATCAATTTTTTCAGTCTTAAAGTTGAAATTCATTATACTTTATTCCAAGAATTGGGATGTTAGAAAGGAGTAAGATTGTTAAGAATTGAAATTTAGAGCCGAAGAAGATATATCTAAACTTTTTCTGTTGAAATTTACCTTACAATGGATTTGGGTATATATGAGTTTTGGATACACTTATAGGCTTTGAAATATCATTTTCAGGGGTTTAGCCAATAAGATGAGCATGACATGCATTTTAGAAATTAATTCTCACTAAGATTTCATATTTCATCTTTAGTAATTATTTATGAGTAGGTTTAAATGTGTGTGTTTTTTAAAATGTTGGAAATGTTTTCAAATACGAGTATTTGAAAAGATAATGGTAGTGGTATTTTGAAAATGGCAAGATTTTCAAAAGTATGGTGAAATTTTTCAAAAATGGTTGAACATGGAAATGTTTAATTTTGGAGATACTTTTTGTGATAAATGATGTGATAGAATTTGAAATTGTTAATCCTTTAGTTTATAGAGAGTGAGACTTATGGCATTTACTATCCATTTAAAATATGGTATCTAGTAGGCATCATAGAAACAAACCGAAAGAAGATGTTGAAAATGTGGTTGAACCTAAGTCATGGGTGAAATAATAATTGGTTCATAGTATTGTCCAAGATTTTTTAGGTTGTGGAAAGAGGGAATAAATAGGAATAAACAAGGAAATTGGATCATTCTCTCCAATTCATGAAATTGAATTTACCCATCTTTCATGGTGATTCTGAACCAAAAAAAGAAGATGTGTGGCTGAATAGGATGAATCGTATCTTTTATTTCTTTGGAACACCAACAAGGTTGAAGATAAAGATAGAAACATATATACTATAATATCTTTCACTCTAATATTGGTATTTAGTGGTTCAGACTAAATCAGATCAGAGTCTTACATGGGAGGATTTTAACGAACTTTACAACAAAGAATTCTATCCTTAAACGGTTAGAATTCAAATAATGATAGCCTTATTCATATTGAAACATGAAAATATTTCTATCGTGGTGTGGGTGGATAAATTTATGAATGTAGACCTATTTCACATGAAGTGTATGCTACTACATCCTTGAAGGCCTGTGTCATTGAATCAGGGATGAGGTTGGAGATTCAATAAAATATTTTTATGATTTGAATAATGGATTATATGGGGATGGTAAATAGAGATATGGTGGGAAAATGGAACATATTAGGAGATATGGGTGGAATTAGAATGTTGATACCTATGGGAAATGTCATGAATTCTACTTCTAGGAGAAAGTGAAAGAGAGACACTGATTTCTAAGGTGGGAGTATGGAACTGAATCAAATGGAGAGATAAATGAACCTTCATCCAAAGCACAAGATCCAGCATGTATGTTTTCAATGTGGTTAGTTAAAATAGATGAAGTGAAATTGTACATAATCTTCTATAGAATTCCATAATTTCAATCAAATGGGTAATCTTTAGTGCTATTGTTGTAGTGCATAGAGGCAAGGTGTTTGGGACACGTCTTAAGTGTTGCAAGAATTGTATTCTTTAACAAGATGAGGGTAGCCGAATTAGTATTGTCATACAAAAAAAGCTAGCCATGGAGATCCCATTAATAACATGACTCCCCAGTAAGGGAAATCTCAATTGGTTAATAAGGAACAATGTGTAGTGAGAAAAAAATTATTTAGAGTTGAATGAGTTATTGTGGATGGTCAGTCTAGACCACTAATTGTGAAAGGTATGATTCTTTTAAATTCTACCCTTATGAAATCCTTTTTTGATACGGTTGACTCTAATTAATTTATTTCTTCTTTTATTTTTGATTTTATGTGTTTAAATTTGAGATGATTCCTTCTATGTTAAAACTAAAAAATTCTCTTGGTCAAAGATAATGTAAATCATTTATGTGAAGAGCGTGTTCTATAATAGTTGATGGAGATCAGTTGAAATGGAATCTCTCTATGCTTATGATAGATATCTATGGTATAATATTGGGTATGGATTGGTTGACTATGTTCAAGTATCACATCAATTGTTATACCCAAAGGGTCAGTTGTATGACTGACGATGGTGTCGAGAATCTCTTTTGAGGAGACCAGAATGTAAATGAAGGTGAAATGGTCATGTTAGAACCAGAAGTTGGAAATATCTCATATTAGTTGGTATAATTTACTTTTTAATTGATGGAAGAGATAAAGAAAAAAATTCCATTAGTTGTGAATTGGTTTCCTTATGTTTTTTTCAATAACTTCCCTGGGTTTCCACCTATGATGGAAGTGGAGTTTATGGTTGATCTACTTCCAAGGACTAGTCCTATTTCCAATTCATCTTATCATATGGAACCAATAGAGTTAATGGGAATGGAATTATAGTAGGAAGTTCTGAAAAGAAAAGGTTTTATTCAACCTAGAACGTCTATGTAGGAATCATTGGTCTTGTTTTTTAAAAAGGTGGATGTAACTCCTCAGTTGTGTATGGATTATCGTAAGCTTAACCAAGTTAATATAAAGAAAATATATCCAATTCCATGAATTTATGATCTATTTGATCAATTTGTAGGATCTTAGGGGTTCTATAAGATTGACTATCACTCTTGATATCACCAATTGTGGGTTTGGAAAGAGTATAATCCAAATAAATATTTAAGGAGTAGATATGGCCATAAGAATATGTGTTAATGTCTTTCTGTCATATGAATGGACAAGTGTTCATTATATAATTGATGAATCAGACTGCTTAAATATATGGGTATTATCTTTTGGTTTTGTTTGTAAATGACATATTGATGTATTCATCAACAAGGGTTGAGCATGAGCAACAATTTGGTTTTGATCCCATCACCTCATGATTGTGATTAAGCGACCTAACCACTAACCTAACTTAATTTTGTGAGCATAATTTAATTAATATATATTTATATATATATATATGTATATGTATAATCATAAGTATTTTAAATTTTGATTTATTTAATTTCCTCTATAAGAATATTCCATTTAAAATACATGTACCTATACCAACGATTTTGAGAACCGTTGGTATAGGTTCTTTTATTTTGGGACCTATACCAACGTTTTCGGAAAAACCGTTGGTATAGGGGGCACCTATACCAACGGTTTTTCCAAAACTGTTGGTATAGGGTCCAAATTATTGAACTATAACAATGGTTTTCCCAAAACCGTTGGTATAGCTCTAAATTAGTGACCTATACCAACGGTTTTTGGAAAAATTTTGGTATAGGTCCATATAAGTGATTTGGCCAAACCATTGGTATAGGTCAAAATTAGTGACCTATACCAACGGTTTGCCCAAAACCATTGGTATAGATCATATTTCCAATAGTGTTAAGATATAAAGGTTCTCCTTACATTAGAACCAATATTGATATTATGAGAATCGGGACAGGGGTACGTGGTGTATTGTGATGCTACAGGATCATGGTTCAGATGTTTTCTCAAATACCAATAACATATTTTTTCTTATGGATCAATATAGTTATATTTTAATGAGAATAACTTCCCAACGCACAATTTGGAGCGAGCAATCGTAGTCAATGATTTGAATACATGGCACCATTACCTAGTTGGTGTGAAATTTTATATTTTTATTGATGATAATATATTGAAACATGTTTTCTAAAAAAGGTATTTAAATATTAGATAAATAATATGGTTGGAGTATCTCCAGATGTTTGACTTTATATTAATGTATACACCAAGAAAAGGAAAGTCAATGGTTGATGCATTAAGTGTAATGTTATACTCTTAGTTATAAAAATAATCTTAAGATGAATCACAATTGATATGGGTCCGAGCTGACATCCACTTGGAATGTGAAGATCAAGGTGAAGTTTTGGTTTTATTTCCATTTTATTTTGTTCCTGATTTGTTAATGATGGTTAAAGTGGCACAGACATCCAATGAAGAAGGTGCTGCTATAAGGTTAAAACTCAATGATGAGGATACTATTGAGGGATGGATATTGGATGGGAGTTTAGTTTTCTGGAACAAAAATTGAATGATCGTACCTATAGAGTTTCAAGAACAACTTATTCATGCTTACCACCCTTCAAGAAGAGATTTTCATCTTAGAATACATAAGATTTATAAGCCGTTGAATGCATAATTTTGGCGGGTCTATATGAAAAAAAGGTGGATGAATTTGTTTCAAAATTATTAACTTATCATAAGGTTAAGGAAAAACATCAATGATCGGTAGGTATGTTGTAGTCTTTACATATTACTATTTGGAAATGGGAGAAAATAGTTATGGATTTTTTAAAAATTCTCCCAATAATGGTTCTAAAACACAATAACATATGGGTGAGAGTGGATTGGCTCACAAACTTCTCTCATTGCATCCATATTCATGAATCTTATTTAGTAGAGGACTTGTTAAAATCTATATCTGAGAGGAGGTAAGAGGCATAGACCACCAGTTTCGATAGTGTTAGACATGGATCTAAGGATTACATTTTCTACTGTAAATCCTTATAGAAATTTGTTAGGACTTAGTTGACATTGATTACAAGATATCACCCTCAGACATATGAGAAATCTGAAAGGATGATAAAAAAAATTGAAGGCATGTTGTTGGCTTGTGTAATGGATTTTGTTGTCTCAAAGGAAGAGAACAATCCATAAGTCGATTTATCCTATAACAATAGTTATCAAGCCTCAATATATATGTCTATTTTTGAAGAATTGTATGGGAATCATTATTTTTCTCCACGTTATTGGGTGGAGATCGGTGATACATCACTGGTTTGGATGAGCATCATCTATGAAACAAAAGGGAAGATTCAATTGATCATAAAATAGATGGAGACAACATAGATTTATCAAAAATTGTATCCATATCCTAATCGATGTCCACTTTCATTAAAGGTCAGTGATCATGTGTTCTTGGGGATATATCAAAGGATTATAAATTTAAGTTTTGGGAATCAATGAATGTTTTATCCAAGATTCATAGGCTATTTTAAGATTCATGGATGGTTTGGTGAGGTAGAATATCAGTTGGAATTTCCACCATGTTTTAGTGTTATTCATAATGTGTTTCATGAATCTTAGTCAAAAAACTTTCATCCTGATCATGACCATGTGAATCGATGGGATCACATTGACCTAGATATGGTTGCCTCATTGGTTCATATCCCAGTGTAGATTGAGGATAGGAAAGAGACGGTCTTGTATTGAAAAATAATCAATCTAGTCCATGTTTTGTAGAAACATGGCCAAATTCATGAAGAGACATGGGAATGGTAAAAGGAAATGAAAAAAATTTCCAAAACTCTTTTAGAGAATGCGGATTTTCCACTTTTCAAAGATGGAAAGTCCAGTAGTGGGGAGAATTTAGAACTCCCCAACTTCAATTAAATAAACATTAATTTATGTATTTTAAGTATATAACATGTTTGGGTGATGTTTGGGAGAGTTTAAAAACTTTTTGGAATGTTTTTGGGGATTTTAAAAGGGTGAATGGTTGGTGCACGGTTTGTAAAAACCCTAGAACACCTACAAGAAATTGTTCACAATGGGATAGTATCTAAGGGAAAGGTGCATGTGTTGGGGAATGGTTTTTCCAAACTATGTGGTAACCTAATAGAAACCTTGCAGTGTTGGGATAAGAGATGTTTCATGGTTGGTGCATAGTTAATCTAACCATGTGAGGTCCCCCTTCAGATAGAATCTGGCTCATGGTTAGCTCACAGTTTTTCCAACCGTGTGACTAAATGTGAATAGATTAAAAATAAGATCCAAAAAATGTGGATCCAAGTCTTTATTAAGAATTAACCCCACCAGTTTTTCCCAAAATGTCCCTAACTCAATATTTTCTCCTCACAAAGGCATTAGAGGCTTCTCACATCAATCCAAGAGTGATTTGAAGGATTCTCTTGGTGCGTTAAAGCTGGATTCTTGTTGTAAGTCTTCATTTGGGGTATTTTTCTTGGTATTCCTAAGAACTACTTCCCTCTTTCTCTTGATTTCTTAGATATATGTACATTGTGGATAGATATAATTATTTTAATGATAAATATTATTATATTTTTCATTTTTGATGTTAGGGGAAGATATCAGAGGGGGGTTTTGGAGTTTTAACTTGGTTTCATCATTGTTTTTGTTTTTTATTCATCTTTATCATAAATTATTAAATAGGTGGCTCGACACCTCAATTTAGAACTTGAAGGATTTATTTGAAATAGATTTTTTTTCTTGAAACAGGTTTTGAAATTAATGTGATATTCCTACTGAAAACCCTCTTTAATGATGGTTTATTGAAATGTGGAAATTGTGCATTTTGTGGAGATTCAAATAGGTAATTTTATTTTAAAATGATTGCTTATTTTTAATGTATAGAAAAGTGTTTTAAATAAGGTTTTGGTTTTATTGAAATGATTTTTTGGTATGTATTTTAATAAAATTAAGCTTTTATTAAAATGGTTGAAATGGATGTTTAAGAATTGTTTTTTTTGTAAAAATAATTGTGTGTGTTACTGTGCATTCAAGGAATATAAGGGTAATAAGTATCTCTTATTATTAGTGGTATGGACAAGGGTCAGGGCCTTCACCAAAAAATGGATCATTAAGTGATAGATTAGTGAAAGGATGACTCACCACTCACAAGTATAGGGTGGTCCAGGATACATGCATGGTGGGATGTGTGCATAGGTTGAATTAAATGGATTATTCCAAAATAGAACTAGTGAAATGGTTTTAAAGTATTTTTTGGTTGCTTTCCTTTGAAATTGGTTGCTTTTGAGGAAATTGTTTTTATATGGAAATTGTCTGATTTTATAATATAAATTATTTTAATGTGTTTAAATAAATTATTTTATATAAATGTGCTAACATATTCTATACTAGTGGAATGAGCATGGAAGTCATTTGGGTAAAGCTTACTGAGTTTCATTACTCACCCCTACTTTGGAACTTTTTCTGATTATGGAGATATTGTGTATATTGAAAGGGGAAAATGTAAAGTATCACACTTATCAAGCACTGCATAGTGATACATAGGTTGTTTTGTGTAGTTGTAGCATGGAACATGTTAGGTATTTGGAGTTACACAGTTTTCATTGAGTTTTTCTTGGTTATGTCTTTCTTTTTGTACTTAGATATTTTGTAGTCTTCCACTATGGTTCTCTTTGTAGTTGGTTTTGATATAAATGAATTTTCTTTGATTTTTATATCATTGAGATAATTCATCATGTAGCAGTTTATTTGGAAGATTCATGTTTGGTCGGTTGTTTTATTTTAAAAGTTCAAAAATCCCCTATTTGTAAATAAATCCCTTGGCATTTATTTCAATCCTTTGGCGCCTTGGGGATGTCACTTAAGGACAAGTAATTTCTTCCAGCCTTCTCAAGAAAATAAGGAGGGGTGGGATGTTTCCATATTTATGATATAACTATCATTATATAAAGATAAAATGTTACTTACTTTATTTCCATAATGATCATTGAAAAATGGGAACATTACTCATGTGTACGTATGGCCTATCATCTCCATTATTGTAACATTGGTTCATTTTTCTTAACCATATTTCATGATTTATTTTAAAATCATAATTTATGAATAAATATGTTAATTATTTTGTTATTTTTAATCTATATATTTTTATATAATGACCTCTCTCACCATAGTTTACCATCTAAAGTCAATTTTGACACGTGAACCGAATTTGGATAAAACACGGGACGTAAACTTAATTTTTTAATTAGTTGAATACAAAAAGGTAATAATTTGATAATAAGTAATAATAAACTTGAATATGGTTATAAATAAATTAAATTATTAACATATTTTTATTATTTAAGAAGATAAATATACATATGAAAATTTGGACTCAAGGTAAGGGATTTTGTCTCACTTTTAGTTTCATAGGGCATACATCATAATCATGAATTTTTTCTTTTGTGTAGTATATCTATTGCACCGTTTGATATATTATATCATTAATTATATTATATTAATGGTATTTAATGTTTTATTTGAATTTATCTCTTTCATATGGCTTATGTTTCAAAAGTTACAAATAGTAAGGGATTTCATCGCAATTTACACTCCATTGATACTTATTTATTGTTATGCTCCAATTAATTTTAATGTGGTGTATATAATTTCCCTTTTTCGTCTAATATCATGAATCACTCATAATTCATGGTGTTCTATGTTTCACTTTTAATTACCTCAACTAAGGGTTTTATCTTCAAAATACCAACTGCTAAAAGTTATCTTTACAATATCACTTTCTTTTGTGATTGTTAACCTTCTCCTAAAACAATCAGTTTATTGTAATAATTTTTCACTTAAAATTTCCTTAAATATCAACATTCTTGCTTTATGGGAATTATTTTTTCCTAAACCATATACCATTTTTACATTTGTGTTTACTTTGACAGTTATTTGATTTTCTGGGGAAATATTGATAAATCTGTATTCTTTATTCAATATGGATATTTGAAAAGGGATATTGTTTAAATATATTACTCAATATAAGTAATTTTTTGAATAGAAAGTGAAATTTGGGGCCTAGAAATTATATATCCCCTCAATTAATCTTCATGTTCTCGTGAGATAAATAAGTTGGACAAATTAAATGGATTTCTACCTATAGTTTTAAATCGTCTTGTGAATTGTCTTGATGATATAGGTTTTATTGTTCCTCAGTCATGATGTCCCATAATTAAACATTCCATTAAAATTTATTTCATTTATTTTTGATATTATCCATGATATTTTCACATGATAAAATATATAGATGTATTTCATTTTGTGTTTAAGGATTAAATTACCTGCGTTTCCTCAATTTACCTTTCTATATTGATAAAGCCTTAAATAGTTATTTGAATGGAATGTGTTATCAGTTATTTACCTTTACATGTTTATTTATTCTCATTAATTCATTTTATATTCCATTATAATTACACTTACTGAGCATTTGAGCTCACCCTTATTATGTTTTCTTTCCCAATGTTATAAAGAGGAATACTTTGAACGAATTTCAAGGATGTTGATCTTTTATTTTCATTTTGGTTTATTTTTATTTCCCACTATAATATGAGTATCATATATGTATTATATTCTTCCAAAACTAATAAACTATTTGGTCCTTTGGGATGTGATTTACTTATATCTATGATAATGTAATAATGTAATTCACCAGCTCCAAGCTTCTGGGGTCAGTGTGTTATAGTTGGTATTATAGAATGTTTAGTAGAAACCATGGAAACTAGATTTAGGTGAACATATATTAGTAAACATAAATCAATAGTAGACATTGATGATAATTATAGAAGAAAATTCTACAATTTTGGTAAGTTAGATATTATGTGGGTCTTCCAAGTGATATATCTCTTTTTGCATACTACAAGTGGACGTGGTTCTAGCATAGATGTTCTTAGGGATAACAACTCTAAAAATATGTGTCAGGCTTGACATGAGTGTAACTTGGTACATGACAATGGGATTTACAACGCACCTAGTTTGACACTCCCAGGGGATACTCTTGGTAAAATTACCCTTTTATTGAAAACCCATTTTAAATTATTTAAAAGTCAAGATATCACCAAAAACACTTGTCTATTATTATGATATTATTTATGGAAAATTTATTCAATTTAGGATAATTGTTTCTCTAGTTTTGGGATTATATGTTGTTTTAAATAATTTTATGATATAATTAAATATATTTTACTTCATATAAATGGTTCTTGGAATGAAGAATATTATAAATAATCATGGAAAACATTGAGTTTTCGCAAATGAGAAACGTGATATAGCTGGTATTGAAACTAATCAAGTTATGGATATACAAGGTCATCTAAATCAGGTTATGAAACATAACCATTAATAGTTGGAGCATCTTGTTCCACAAAGAGATTATTCTATGTTGTATTTCTTTATTTTATATAGGCCCCCACAGTTTAGAGGGACTGCTGACCCAATGGTAGCTGAGCAATGGATTAAGTCCTTTGAGAAGATATTTATGGAATTGGGATGTAGTGAAAATAAAAAGGGTAAAATTGTATAATATTGTATAAATGGAGATTTATGTGCACCTTTCAGGGGGAATGAAAAATGAAAACTATTTTTTCCTAATATAGCATAGACGCCAACCAGGGTCATCTCACTTGTGTATCTTTTTAGTTTTTTCACTTACTTATTCATTATCACTTAAACTATATCTTTTTTTTAATTAATTTATGAAAGAAATAAATATTTTTAGGGTTTTTATTTTCGAAAACAATTACATTTAATATAAACAAATAAACTATAATGAAATGGTAAATAGACTTAAGTGAGAAAGAAATGACTTGGTCTTGGGTTTAGTTTGGGATTCAATCATTTTTCTCCTTTATATGTTTGATTTCAATTTGATAATTAAAACATGAGATCTCATGTTTAAATTACAATTATTTATTTAGAATTTGTATAATCATTAAGATCCTAAATAATAATAATTCCACATCCATCTATAATCAAGGTTTATGAAAAACCTAGTTCTAGTTTGTGTCATCTTCCAAGAACGTGTTCTATCGATGTTGTTTCATCCATTTATTAGATAAGCTCGTTCATATGAATATTTAACCAATTTAGAGAGGGAAAATAAATTTAAATAAAACAATAGAAATAAAATGAGTTATATTTTATTAGTGGTAATTCACAAAATTAGTGAAATTTACGTCACCATGGATGTTACTCAAATCTACCACAAACATAAAATAAACTTTTAAGAAAATTCAAGAACACCTTGACCTCCCCTAAGGCCAAGATTTGGGGTCAGCCTTTAATTACCAAGAGTTTGAGATCACCAGGTGGAGTGGACGGAAGAGGATAAAATGATAATAAAATAAGAGAAATAATAACAATGAGAATAAATATTAAAAGAAAAATAATAAAAAAATAGAATGATATTAAAAATGAAAAGAGGAATGCTGATGGGAGAAATAAAATAAATTAAATTTGGGATGAGAGAGATATAATAAAATAAAAAATAATGGTAATAAAAGAATAATAAAAGAATAATCAGTTTTTATATAATATAAATAATGATAAAATATAATAATAATATTTATTATTATTATTTATTATTATTTATTATTATTATTATTATTATTAGAAGAATTTTTGAAAAAGAAGAAGAGAAAAAAGAAAATAAGAAAATAAATTTAAATTTAAAAATAAGACTATTAATATATATATATATATATATTATTATTATTATACTAATGATATTAATTATAACAGTACAAATAAAAAATAAAATTAGAGGAATTAGAGAAGAAGAAGAAATTGGTGGAAAAAAAGTAAAAAATTCAAGATATATATTTATTAAAAATAAAATTGAAATTACATTTTAATTAATATAAAAAAAATTAGAAAATAAAAACAAAAGGAACAGGGGAAGGTAATGTATAGTAGCCTCAAAATTTTGGAGGAATCCGTCTATACGGTGTTGTCTCATCATTTTTTAGGATGGATTGCATCCTTTAAATAGGTAGAGGGAGATAAGGTTGGCCTTATTATCCATCCTTCAAGGCCCCTCAAATTAGGGGGGTATTAATCCCCCTAGATGACTTACTGTAGCCATTTAGACACCTGTCTCTCTTAGGTGAACCAAGAATCTAGCATGGAATAAATCTATGCAAGGAAGGCAGCCTCTTCAGCCCTCGGTGTGCTTGAATTAGGTGCATGGTTCATAGGTAATCATGTAATGGATTGTGACAGTAGTGATTTGGGCTTGAAAGGGGTCATGAGGGTGGTCTAGTGAATTGGTGCATTGGTGGGAGCTAGGCATGATGATGGAGTGGTGATAGAGCTCGAAAACAGCAGATCCTCTTTCCCCTCTAACTATTACAATGTATAAAGGAGGCTTGAATAGACTCTAGATTAAATGAGGCAGATATGCGCAGTATATATGGAGCTCGTATGTGGATTTTGGTGGCTGTAGGATTGGTCGAGAGAGGAGTACAGCGGTGGATGGTGGGGTGTTGTGGTAGCGGTGGTGGAGATTTCTACAGGGGTGTCTTATGATGTTGAGGTGCTGGAGTAAAGGTAGCTATAATTGGGGTGAAGGAGGGAGGTGAAGATGTAAAGGAGGAACGGTGGTGGAAAATGGAGCATGAAGAAGCTATAGTTGAGAACAATGGAACTAATATCCCACATCAAAATGGTATATCTCTGCCTGAGGATTTAATAACATGGTCCTACGTTCTGCTCAGAGATGAAGCCTTGTGGGACTCTGAGGACTCCCACCCTCCACTCCTGGCTACTCCATCTCAGTGACACCCTCCTCCTATTACCACTAGAGATACCTAGTGCACCACTATTGGTTCTTTGTGGAAGATTTTCCCTTAGGATTTCAGCACTTATGGGCAGTGCATGGACCTGACACACCGTGTGAATCCAGTTCAAGCGGGGTCCCTCACAAGCTTGTCTGGACAACCTGTCACACCTTGTGTGGGTAGGCTATGTGGAGAACGGGCCTTAGTTGAAGTCCCAACTTGGGATTGTCCTAAATGTTTAGAACAAATAAATAAATATATATATATATATAGTATGCAACAAATTTCTTAAAAATCATAAGATTTATAAATAGAATCGGCAATTAAAAAACACATTATTTTACATTTTAAAATCCATTTTTTAACTACATTAAAATTTTCCATTTTTAAAAAAAAACATTGAAAATAGTGGGTTATATTCATTGAAAAATACTTAAAACCATTTGAATTTGAATTGAAATTTCACATAATTTATGATTATCAGTGATGCATGTCACTGGTGGTCATTGATCCATTATACTATGGAGGAAAAAGAAATATAACTCATAGAATAGATATATTTTAAGGAGAAATTTTCCAATAAACACTTTAATCATGAGAGATAAACTGAGATGAAGATAAAGTTCCTTAGTTTAAATTAAAAAGAGTAGGAAAAGTGTTGTGGATTATGAAGCTATATTTACCAGGTTAGTAAGGTATGCTATGGAATTAAAATGCTACATGGAATGCATGATTTATCATTTCTTTGATGTACTAATGCTAAGTATCCAAATGGTGATGGTGTATCAATACTTTTATTCATATGATGAACTGACTTTATTTTCTATCAAATTGATAATGAATTCTAAAATTCTTATATATTCAAAGGGATGTAAGAGAAGAAGAGAAAGGAAGAGAAAGTGACTAGATAAATGGAATAAGGGAATGAAGGGTTTTCACACATGTTATAACTGTAGAAATAATCACCCTGGTAATATCTTGTATGGATTTGGAGTTTTTATATGTATAGATGAAAGGTTCACCAGGAAAAATAATGCAAAGTTAATAAGGAAAGTACATCTCTTTAGTGTTACAACTACAAGGAGATGGGGAACTATTCCAAATAATTCCTCATGCATCAAGGAAATATACCTCAGAAGAAGCTAAAGGATCAAGGTAAACCATATGTTATTGACACAACCAAAGTGGAATTATTAATTTACATATGTATTTGAATCAAAAAAATATGCTGTAAAATTATTTTATTGATGATGTTCATATCATAGGATTTATAAAATATATAAGGATTGTATTGTATTGTATTACTTTTTTATTAAATTTTTTAGATCATATGTTGAATGGTACCAAGAAAAATGATTGATCAGAATGTTAATTTTTTTGTTAAATACATATTTGAGGGAATGATAAGCCATAATATGTTCCTAATGTTGAGACAATGTTTTCTGGATAAATAAATGAATGATTTGGATAAATATTAACTACCTTTGACCTGATTAGTGATTTTTCAACAAAGTGGTTTAGGATATCATTGATGGAGTTTTCAACACTTCTAGATTTATGGATTTTATCCAATAACATGTTTTTTACTTAAGAAATAATTAATAATTAATTTTTTCAATAAATATTTATTGTAATTCAATTTATTACAAATATTCAAGAGAATATATGATGATAGTGGTCACATGTTCAGTATGTGATGGTTATAGAGCCACTTCTCGATGATTCAAGGATAATGAAAATTTCATTTTGGGAATTCTGTGAACTAACTTCAAAATTATTGGGTCATAATATTTTATAAAGGTTAACTATTTATGAAATGGTTTAATTTAATATTTAGATAAAGTTTTAGAGGTTAATGTATTACATCACCATATGATGAAACCTGTGTATGGAAATGAAGTAGAAATTGTTCAAGTAACAACCAAAGGATATGATTATGATTATTAAATGTAAATGTATCAAATAATTATATTTTCTTACATTCTTATAGAGTGAAATAATTACTCAACTAATGGAAAATGGTTTTGAAATAAAAAAAAATTCCAACTATCATCATTTTTTATGATAACAGTGAATTTTTTCAAACCTCTAGTTTAGGGATTTTTGGTCATCAACTTTCATCTGAACATTTTCTCTATCACACTCCATTAGAACTTGATAGTTTTATTTTTATTCCATGTCCATTTTTTCTCTATTATTCTTTTATTTAAAAGCCTAGTTCTTTGTGACCTTAGCATTTCCTTTTCCCTCTTACTAAAAAGATTTGTTGTCAACCATATCTATGATGTTGTTATTTAAATAATAGTACTTTAAAATATCAATCCCTAGATTATGGAGATCAGGTTTAAATTAAGAGTATTCAATTTATTTAATATGGGGACAAACTAACACCTCTAAATTTTAAAATAAGGACATTATATTTTATAAAGTGTATAACAGAAAAAACCAAGTGTGTAAGGGAATAAAATATCCTAAGACATTATATTATATTTTATAGTTTAAAAAGATTCAATATATTTTATATCTTTAAATGCATGCAACATTTATTTTTGTTTTTATTTCACACAATGAGTTTATTCGATAGCTTGGGTTAAACGCAAGACTGGATCTAATAGAATACAATTAATATAATTATTTAAAATTAAAATTCTCTCTTAGTCATTAACTTTTGATCATTAATAGGATTTAAAAAATTATCAAAATATATAGTTTAATTCATTTTATACCAATTAATTATATATGAATACATAAACCAAATGAATATAAATGGAATAGTTTTATAAAAAACTATTTTTATTCCCAAAGGTGTTTTATCTTAATAAATTAAATTAACTATTATTAGTGAATAATTGTAATAAAATATATATATATTTTATTCCGTAAAGAATTTTTTATATTCATACAATGGATTTTATAGGCATAAGATAAGAAAAAAAATCCATTTCTATGCTTACAATTTTTATTCTTCTAACGAGGAAATTTTATAGTATTTTAATGGTGAAAATATTTTAAATCTGAATTTTAACACTTTCATAAATTTTATAAGTCAAAATAAACTTAATTTTTTAAATTGTAACAAAAAAATTATATTTGGGTGAATTTTTGGTATTTTTCTGAAACATTTTATTTTTTGATGAATAGTGAAAAATACTTATTTCTAATTAAAAAATAATTTTCCATATAAATTATTTATAAGGTAAAAATATATTTTTTTTATTGGATTTAAATATTAATTAGTTTAATTTTACATCTATTTATCCAATTTAGTTAGTTGGAATCAATTTCACTTTGAAATTGGAAATAAAAACTAAGTAAACTTTTAAACGTTTTAACTTTAAAACCCCACATTTTCAACCTATAGGTGGGGTGAAATTAAAATTAATTTATACCACTTATATGATTGAATAATGGAAAATTGGTTTTATATTTGGAATCATAATAATTTATAATTTTTAATAATATAAAAAAAAATTACCAAAAATATATCTAAAAGTGACTAAAATTAATTAGAATGATTAGGAGAAAAATTGGCATAACAAAGGACTAATCCTTGAACTTGAGGATAAAAATGAAATATAAACTTATAAAAAGTAAATTTTATTATCATATTTCCATAATATAATCTATTTTATCAAATTTATTTCATTATTGGATCCACATGACATGGGAAAACATTATTAGGATTCCCTTTTAAAAAAATACAAGATTATCACTCCTCCTCAACTATAAAAGTTTACTAAACTATTCAACTTATTCACTCACCTAAAGACCTTTTTCACACCCAAAATCGGCCAAAATAACCTTCCAACATCCCTAACCAAACCATAGAATCTTCTCCGTAGGTTGAAATAAAATACAAGGAATTATTTTTGTATTAAACAAAAGGAGTTACCCCAAAAAGTGGTAACATTATTTAATGAACTCTTTTGTTTTATTTTATAAAGATAATTAAATTATTCTTATTAAATTATTATATAATACCATATATATGATAAATATAATTATATTTTTTATGTTAATTGTTATAACTATATCTACACACACTTCCATCAAATGGGTAAAGGAATTATCATTTGTGTGTACGGTGGACCACCGCCTCATCAAATGATGTTGTACATTTTTCCTTTAACGCCTATCATAGATGGTAATTATAATGTAAATTTTTTTAATATATGATATTTATTATGCCTTTATTGATCTTTTATTTTTATATAACACATACCTTTATGATATCTATTTTTCATAAATATAATAACTTCATTAGTGGACGTGTAGACTACCACCTCCTCAAAGGGATGTGATACGTTCACACATTAAATGGATTTTATTAAGGATTGTTTTAATTAAAAATATGTTACAAAAAAATATGATGTTAATTACATAATTAACTTTATGGAAATATAATTTATTACTTTCCTTTTTACCCTTTCCGCACAATAAAAAAATGATAACATCTTTCGTGGATGTGTGGAATGTTGCCTCCTCGATATGATGTGATTCCTTTTACCTAACAAAAATTATCTATATAATTATATATTATTAAATAAAATATTAATTATTATATAACTATAATTATAAAAAAATAAAATTTTACTTAATTTCTTTCGAAAATGATCATTGAAAAATGGGAACATTGCTCATGCGTACGTATGACCTACCGTCTCCATGATTGTAATGTTGGTTAATTTTTATAACCATTTTTCATTATTGGTTTTAATAAAATAATTTATGTATAAAAATGATAATTATTTAATTATTATTATTATTGATATGTTTATATAATTACCTCTTTTACCATAATTGACCTACCAAAGTCGTTTTTGACACGTGAATCAAATTTGGTCAAAACACACGACATAAACATAACTATTTAAGTAGTTAAACAAAAAATTGTAATAAGATAATTATAAATTTTAATAAAATTAAAAAATGTTATAAATTAATTAAATTAATAACTTATGTTTATTATTTAGGAATATAATGACACACGTGACAAGTCAGACTCAAGGTAAGGGATTCATGTCTCACTTTTACTTTCGTAAGGCATACATCATAATCACCACCTATTTATTCTATGTGAGGTATCTAATATTAATTTGGATATATCATATCATGAATTATATTATTTTAATGTAATTTAAAGTTTCATTTTAATTTATATCTTTAATGGGGCTTATGGTTCAAATTTTACTAAGTAGTAAGGGATTCCATCTCAATTTACACTATATTGATACTTATTTGTTATTATGAAACAATTCATTTTAATGTGGTGTATATACTTCTCCTTTATTTTTTAATATCATTAATATCTCATAATTCATGTTATTTTATGCTTCTCTTTTAATTATACCCCCAAAGCGGTTTAGCATGAAAATTACCAAGTTGTAAACGTTATCTTTGCAATATCACTTTGTTTTGTGATTATTAACTTTTTCTAAAACAATCACTTTATTGTTATCATTTTTCATTGGAAATATCCTTAAATATACACATTTTTTGGTATTGATATTATTGTTGACTAAACTATATACAATTTTTACATATGGTGTTTACTTTGATAGTTATTTTTTTTTTGGAGAAAAATTGATAAATATATATTATTTATTCAATATAGATATTTGATAAGGCCTATTAATTAAATAAATTTATCAATATGATGAATTATTTGGAAAGACAGTGACAGATGGGGTTCATAATTTATATATCCCCTCAATGCATCGATAGGTTCTCATGAGACAAATAATTTTTCCAAATTAAATGGGTTCTTACCTAATGTTTTAAACCACCTTAGGAAAGGTCTTTATGGTATAGGTTCTAATGTTCCTCAGACATGAATTCTAATAAATAATCATTTCCATCATTAATATTTCAATTATTATTGTTATGGCCCCTGATATTTTCATATGATAAAATATATGGATTCATTTTATTCTTAGTTAATTGATTAAATGGTTTGTGTTTAATTTATTTACCTTGCAATATGGATTATCCCTTATCCAGTTATTTGAGTGGCTTGTATTATCAGTTATTTACATTTCCATGTTGATTTATTCTCATTAATTAATTATTTATTCCACTATAGTTACCCTTAATTAGTTTTTAATCTCACCATTATAATGATACCTTTCCCTAGGTTATGAAGTGGAATCCTTTGAATTAGTTTCATAGATGTTGATGTTTTATTTTAATTATTATTTATTTTTTCCAACCTAATATTCCGCCAAAAATAATAAATTTTTCAGTCCATGTGGATGATATTTACTTTTACCAATGTTAATCTAGTAATGTAATGCACCAGTTCCATGCTTCTAGGGTCAGGAATTTATATTTGAGGTAAAGGTTGGAATGGGAGTTTGTTAACCATGAAACATGTGGTATGGTTATTGGAAACACCAATAGGGTTTCATTTCCAAATGGTTTTTGAAAATTGTGTGGGATGGGCTTTAGAGAATATATCCATATATATTAGAATAGGTTGTGTGTCTAGGGGTTCTACCAGTTTTAAAAAACATGGTTACACGATCCCACTCTAGTATTCGCAGAAGTATGTAAGGAATCTCACTCATGCTTGGTCAACCATGGAGTGGAGTGTGTTAATGATTAATTTGGTTTTCATTTATTGTAATTTTCATACACATGTATATTTATATTAATTAATTAGGTACATTGTTGGTGTTTTCCTATTATGTTCAAAATCACACCCGATATAATCCCTTTGGATGCATATAGACTTAATGTTTTATGGTGTAGGAGAGGGAAAGGGCCATATGGCCAATTAATTACACGTGGAACTGTTGTATATGTAAGGGTGGGATTTTTTTCCTTCTAGAGTGGGACTAAGTGGATCCCAAGTGCTCAACTGGGTTTCCTTTTTTAATTTTGGATTGTCTATGTATAACCACCATATGGTCAATCCTGCTAGATTTTTTTTATGTTTAGCTTGGTATTTTAGATATTTATTTATGCTAACCTTGTGATGCTTTTCTAACTATGTCTATATTGTTTGTATGTGGATAGTTGATTTATTTATTGTTTTCCTATTATATATTGGTTTTTATAATTAGAGAGTGTAGTCCCAAAAATCTCACCCCTTGGAACCGTACTACCATTCAGTGACATATGGTGTATCGGGAGGTAATCCTGAAGTTAGTGTTACTCAGACTAGGTTCCTTTTGTAACACCCCAACTCGAAGGACACTTTTTGGTTCCCCGATCCAATTCATCACATAACCTCAGGTGCACATCCCCATACACTAAAGGATACTAACTAGCTATGTGGTTCTATAAAGAAATGTTGGGGAGACTATACCCTCTTGTTAAATTAATGCCACAACAGAAATAATATCATCAGATACGATAACCAATAGTAATAAATAAGTGTACAACATGTGAAAATTCCAACAAGTAACCAGGAAACGCATTGGAAAATGATATGGTGAATTATCTACATGTTAGGCAGTCATACAAACATAAACTAGAACCTAAAGTACCACAAGACCCCAAATATAGACCTGAGCCCTAACTCAGCCTTGAACACCCTTGCTCCAACCCGATATCCCATGCATAGACAAATACCATGTCCATGTCCTATACTTGTATTAGAAAACAAGTATCATCTTCTCGAGTACCCAATTTCCCTGGTGGCCTAAGTAGGGTGTGATTATAACTCGTTATGCCACCACTAATATTGTCAAAAGCAATAAATAGTCACTATAACTGTCTATGTAATGAGGAAATTTCAATAAATAAATAAGGATACCAGAAAATAATTTATGTATTTATCTAATTTCTATTTTCTCCAATAAGTTTTCAAAATTCAACCAATCAACAAAACTAACTCAGGTCACATAGGAAGTCTAATCCCAGGCCCATGATATTTCACACACTTTTAACCTTAAGTAGTGTCCACTGATCAATAACTATCACATACCCATTAGTTAGCAATATTCACTTGATAATTCTCATCATTTTTCCTATGGGTTAGGCATTTACATCATTTACACAATGGCCTAAGTTGGTCAATTACCATGTAAAAGGGGATAGTTCAAGTTCCTTATCTCATTAGGGATAAACATTTCACAAAACAAAATACATCACACTTACCTTGGTGCAGAAGCCCAAATAGTCTCATTAAATGAAACCATTAGGGGAATAGAGTATTAATCCCCTTCCCTAAATCACGCATTATAGGTGTAGTGTTTAGAGCCTCAGTCTAACCTGCCCCATGGGAGTAGATCCCAACGTCCAATATCCCACACTACCAATCCTTGTGTACATGCTTCATTGAACCATTTACCACATATACCATTTCCCATACCTTCCTAAAACAATACACAAAACATTCACTTTTCATATTCCATTCAAAAAATAAATCATCTTCATGCCTTAACCCATTAACATAATTACCATTTACATTTAATAACCTTTTAACCCACATTCCTTAAACAAAACACTCCCTTATTCCAAGTTTAAAATTGTACAAAATAAAAATTTATCTCATTTATAAACCATTTCACATTTACTAAAAAACGACAACTATCAAATATAGATATCATTATGTATAATAACCCCTTATAGTATGTCATAAACTATGCACATTCACCATTTAGTTCATTTCAAAACCATGTTAACAGGCCAACATATTCATCATGGTTCATATCTCACTAAGCCATTGATCAATTCAATTACTATCATCTAAAAAGACCTTTAAAATATCATCATGTTATAAAAACAATTCAAAATTCATATTTGAAATCATCTTAAATCCACCCCTATAAATCAAGGTATTCATCTTTGAAAACTAAAACATTCACTAAGGCTTTCTTTTCCATTTCAACCATCCAAAACAACCATTATACCATTTTCACAAAAAGGGAACATTTCCCTCATTTCAAACATCATTGTAAATTTCTTGAGATTGCCACTTTTTGAAATACTTTGAGGTCAAAACCTCCTTTAAAAACATTACTCACTTTAAAAAATGATTTTTATGCAATAAATCTATAATCTGGTCAAATCCAAAAACACACAATTAAAATCCTTTCAAAACCTCATAGGTATTTACAAAATCCAACTTATAAACATTCCAATTAACCCATTAACACTACCCACAAAACCAATAAACTTTTACTACCCATTTGTTCTCATTATTTCCCTATATCAATTTTTACCAATTTTTTCCCATTTACAAAGGTTTGTCTTACCCCATGGGTAGCCCTAGGTTCATTCTTACTCAGAAAAGGACCGAACGGAGTCCATAAAACAATTCACACCACAATTTAAGGCCCAAAACACTTTCCATAATCAAATACAAATAAATAAAATAATAAAAAAACATTGGCACAACCACATGCACATATAAAATAATAAAACTATGGGAAAAATCATAATGACCACCTACCTCATGCTTGAAGATGGTTAATAGTGAAAACACATCCCTTGATTCGAAATCAAACACACTTTAAATTCACCACTTTGAATCTTATAGAAAATTTAGGGTTTTGGGGTTTTAGAATGATGTAGGAGATTCTACAAGACCAAATCCAAAAAAGTAGAACAAGGAGGAGTATGATGCTCACCCGTAGAATTAATTCAGACCAAACAGCACTCCAAACACCCAAGAATCAAATGAGACTCACAAATGGATAAGGAGTGGGTTTCTGGATTGTCACCCATATTTTAGGGGGTCTAATGGGGTGAAAATAAGGGAATAAATAAATAGGTTTAGGATGGAAAATGGTAAAAACAAACCATTTAAAAGCTGCACAATTTTCTTGCACAATTGACCATACTATGTGCCAACTGTGCGGCTTCCTCTGACCAAGAGTGTCCAATCCGCACAGTTTCCTAAAAGAACATACAACGTTTGGAAACTCATATGGTAACCATGTTTTATAATATGCCATTTAGGGTCCCCAAGACACATAGTTTTTTGGTCTAAGCTCATAGTTCATACTAATCACATGCCAACCGTGCACTTCACGCGTTTTTGCATCTTTTTCCCTCCTTTCATGTCTAAAACCCCTTAGGATGCCCCTAAAACACCCCATACACCCAAGAACCACCTCATTATACAAAAAACAGTGGTATAACCAAAATTTAAACAATGACATACACTTATGAGATGTCAAGATCTTACAACCTCTCATCCTTATAACGGATCATCCTCGAGTCATACTTCCAAACCTTATTAAGCCTCCATGACCAAAGGTCAATCCATGGGGCCCACATTTATACTTTTGTTTTCTAATATTCGTCCTAGACAAAGCCACACCATCACCGAACTTGTACTAAGGACAAAAACACTACCCGGAAGAAACTTCCCCTACCATACTCCACCACCACGATCTGATACACCTCAAGGATGCAACTACCTAAAACATATCATTACCAACATCAACACGAGAGGCATATTTGAGTCATGACACTAAACCACCACATAAAGGACACCAACAAGGTAAAAAATTACCCTAGGATATCCAATCAGAACTCCATTAGTACAATCATATCCAAAATTCATGGACCAAAACAATTGGTGTCATCACACCATGTTTCCAAAAGTATAATAGTGACCCAAGCTCAGTGTCACTAAATGGATACGTAGATTCAAACCATACTCTCCTACCTTCATCGGTCTACAAATCAATGCCCAATGGCCTCACCCCATTTCTGAACATCTGAACTACACCCAAGATTAACTATCATCTTAGGGCACTCAACCAGTCAAAACCTGAGCCAATGCCCGACACCAATACTACCTCATGATGATGGATCCAACCAAATCCATCCAAACTGTCAAATCTCTCACATAATCAACCAACCACTTTTCCACTATGGTTCTCCACACCATATAATTTATCTCTCCACCGCCATCACCTGGGGTTGGGAAACTCCAACATTAACAACAAGACCAACAAAACCTCAACTTAAATTTTGAAACATACCCGACACTTTTCCAACTCAGTGCACCCTAACATCAGTGAAAACTCTACCCAACTCCAGTAGCCATCCTTGTCCTTGAAACCACTCAGAATAATCACACCTCCATTGTCCCTATCTCATTCAATGTAAATATGGTTCTTCTATAGAACCCATTCTCATACTAGAGCACACTTAACATCTCCACGTAAACTGAACGTGGGTTACCGACCACTAGATTCATTCCCTATTTACCAAACTGTGTCTGGTCATCCCAACTGACTCACCCCATTGGAACCCAACTTCCACTGTATGCATTTATTCCTCTACTTGGACATTATTCCTTCTTACCTAAGTAATATCCCATCATTTTCACACACTTACCAGAGTCTATTCTTGACCTTTGGGGAAACTCTGCCACTATATCATCTAATTCTATGTGAATCATTTTCGGCTCTAGATTACCCACCTATGTGTCCCATTTAAAACACTCAGATCATCTCTAAAACAATCCCTAGTTTGAATAAGTCACTCAATCAATCTAGAAATACATTTATTTCCCACTTTTCCTTCTCCATGGAATCCAAACATGACCATATAGGCTTCTCATTGGAATCTTTATCCCACCACATCCACTCCATGACCTTCTTCATTCATCCATGGCTGACCTACCACTCCCCACCTTAGGATTGTTGTTCCCACCACTTTTCTCAAACCATTTAAACCATCGCAACTCATTATTCAATTATATGATGAACCGAATACTTGAACATGGTAATTCATCCTTTCCAGGAACAATAAACTAGTGTTACCTATTACCCATTCTCAGCATCAGAGAACTACACCCATGGCATTTTCCAACATCTAGTCCATCCAAAGGACCTCACTCACAAACGGTCAATCGTGTAATCCTCACCACATGACTCCACATATGTTTCCCAAGATCATAACCTCTAATATTCTCTATATCCAGCCACAACACACACAAGCCTCTAGGTGTAAATTCAGTGCCTTATCAACACATTGGGGATGATGTCAAGATATTGTACATGATCATAACTTGTGAAAATCATGCTAAGAAGTCCTAAATGAGCACCAACACCACAAATATCCATCACTAATTCCACCTCCCATTACTGGGATACATTAACCACTAAAAAGCCTTGTGCTTCACTTCCTGCCAATATTTCATCCATACTCAAACACCACAACTCGAATGAGATTTCTATCCAAGACTCACGATCACTTCATTACCCATTGTCAAGTAGATGTGAACCAACACTCCCAATGGCATTAATAGAATTTCCCCACTCATGTAACTGTTGAATCACCTCATTGATCTTTAAGGAAATATATAAACCACCACACCAAACCACAACCCAACTATCTCACACATAACTCATTCTTCCCATTATGATCCCACAGAAATATGACAGGTGTTTATCCTGAGCGACTTGTTCATCCATCTCAAACGGAATCATATTTCTAATTAAAGACCACACGTTTTCCTCATTAAATCTTTCATAGTCCCCCTATTTCCCGCAACTACATACAAAACACATATCTAGGTCAAACAGATCATACATCGCCATACCTTTGCCCAGCACCCCCTCACTCATCTGACTATGCCTCCTAGTCCATCAGCCTCGTTTTCCTTGAATCATGCTCAACATTCTCACCCAACAAAAAAACCATTAATGTATGAAATACTAAACGCATGATCACAACTACCAATCAGTTTCGCTTCCATACAAGATGTGTATATCCAAGCTTTGGCCACTCTTGACATGATCACCTGTAATTAACATCTATTCCAACATCAACCACCATAAATGACTAAAGGCAAGGCTTCTAAAAACCTTTCCTCTTCCCAAAACCAAACTTTCCACAAACCAAAAGCACTAAAATAACTTATTAGAAATAATCTAAGACATAAACATAAACTTTCACAACACTATATGGCACCGACCATGTATCGATTCAACCTCTAGAGAAACCCCTCGTGCTTTGCCTCTTAAGGCTCCTTCAACATTGTTCCAACCATCCTTAAGGATATCCTAAGTTTCTCCAAACCATCAACTCGTAACCTCCCCCCCCCCCAAGTCACATTTACTAATCCATTAACCTTATTGATTAGCCCTCTAGGATAAACCAATTTTAGGAAACATTATTTTCATGACACTACCAAGGTATAAAATATATGTATGTGTCATACGCACTCAAAAGTATAAACAACCCAACTGACCACTATCTTAGGTCATCATCAACAAATAAATTGTAACAACTCCCTAAAATAGTGTCACATCAAGAAAAGGTCATTGGATCCCTCTCAGGAATACACATCAAACCTCAACCAACTCACTACTCACGAAAGTTTTTATACCCCCACTCCAAAACATACTGCATATATCCACCCCCAGTGGTCATTTACTCTAGGACTCACACCAAGAATACACACACACATATGTTGTCACCATGTGACAATCACAACCACTGGTGTCCAAAACACAACTTGCATGATCACAACCCTTAAGATTTACCATTTCTTTATTACCAAACAACATATCACCACCCAAGTTCACTTCTCTATCATCAGAATATCAAACACATATGTTTTACCATGCAACCAAAACCCAAAAAAAATTCATGGCCCAAAACTAAGGTCTCAAACAAGGGAAATCTCTCTTCCCAAACAACCCTTACACTGGGTTTGATCACAAAACTAGGGTTACCAATTCCCAATATCCCTATAGGTTCCATCATTTCCATATCCCTTCTAAATTGAACTTTATCATTTATAACCCAAGGTTCCAAATTTCAAAATCTTCTATTTTAAATACCCATGAATTTTCATTTTTGGAAACCTTTTTATCAACCAAAAATTTTAAAAATTGAAGATTTATTCAGATTCACATTTCAAAAACATTTCCTTTATTAAAAATTTCAAGGGAGAATCAAAAAAAAGGTTTGAAATAAGAAAAGTACACTACCAGCAAATGAATCTAAATGGACTATCAATCAAAGGCGATATACGGATGACCTACCAATCCTGTGTGCTTAGAATGATGCATGAACTCATAAATACTATCTTTCCAAATTGGTACAAGATATGAAACCTCATAAATCAATATAATCACATCCCAGTGTGCCACTGGAGGTGTAAATAACAATACACGAAAAAGGTATAAAATTGAGCATCAATTATCACCCTGGGAAACTTAGTTTTTCTCTCACATGTGGGGCAGCACACACCCAATCACAAGCTCATTAATAGGACCCAACAAGATCCTAGTCTCGTATCTACAATTACCAAAACTGTAAGACTAAAGAAAACATATGATACCACATTGTAACATCTTTAACTTGAAGACCACTTTCTGGTTCCCCATACCAGGTATTCACATAACATCAAGAATTCCTCCCTGCATGACATAGGCTACCAACTAGTAGTATGGGTCTATGACTAAATCTAGGGGAGACTATACTTGCATGTTAGAGTAATTCTACAGCAGAAATAATATCAACAGATATAATAACTAGCATTAAAAATAAATAGACACCAAAAGGGAATGCCAATAAGTAACTAGGAAACACATGATATAATTATATGATGAATATAATACATGTTATGAAGCCATAAAAATATAAACTAGAACCAAAACTACCGTAAGACCCCATATATAGACATGGGTCGTAACCCAATCCTATTCTCCCATTGCACAACCCGATATCCCATGAAAACCCAAACACCAAGTCCATGTCCTGAACCAATATCAGAAAATAAGTAGAATCTTCTTAGGTACCCAAGTGACATGATGGCATGAGAATGGTGTGAGTACAACATAGTAGTCCACCACCAATAGTGTCTAAATAAATAACCAGTATGTACAATAGTGTATGAAAAGAGGCAAGTTCAATAAATAAATAAAGCAACAAGGAAATCATTTAACTATTTATTTAATTTCCATTTTATCCATTATGTTTTATAGATACAAACAATAAAAAAACTAACTCGGGTCACATTGGGATTCTAATCAAAGGCACAAGGGGTTGTACACACTTTTAACCTCATGGGGTGTTCAATAATAAAAAACTATCACATACCCATTAGTTAACAATATTCACTTGATTATTCTCATCATTTTCCCATGGTTTATGAAATTAAATCATTTACACTATGGCCTAATATGTTCAAATACCATGCAATAGGGAAAAAGTTAAGTTCTCTATCTCACAAGGGGTAAACATTTCACAAAAAAAAATACATCACATGTACCTAGGAGCATCAGTCCAGGTAGTCTAATCAAATGAAACGGTTAGGGGAATATGGATTTAGTCTCCTTCCCTAAATAATTCATTATAGTGGTGGGGTTTGGAGCCTCATTATGAAAAATCTGATGGTGATAGATCCTCAAGTTCAATACCCCACACTACCAAGCCATGTGCACATGGTTCTTTGAACCAATTACCACATATACCATTTCACAAACTATCCTCAAACAGAAAAAATTCTATTCAAATTTAATATTTCATTCAACACATAAATCATCTTCATGGATTAAAATATTAACACAATTACCATTTAAATTTCATAACCCATTAACCAACATGCCGTATAACAAAAACTCACATATTCCATGTTTTCAATTGTACAAAATTAACATTAATCTCATTTAAAAATCATTTCATATCTACCAATACAAACCATAACTATCAAACACATATATAAATATGCTTAACACCCCCTTATGGTATGTCATCAAATATGAAAATTAATCATTTAATTAATTTAATAACCATGTTAATGTGCCAACATAACCATCTTGGGTCCTATCTCACTAACGCACAAGTTAATTCAATGTATATGGTCCCAACAGACCATTAAAACCGCATCATAGTATAAAACAAAATTCAAAATGATTATTTGAAATCATCTTGAAGTCTCCCATTTAAAACTAATTCCTACTCTTTTAAAACTAAAACATTCCCCAAGGATTTTGTTTCCACTTAAACCATCCAGAACAACCGTTAGACCATTTTCAAAAAAGGAATCATTTCCATAATTTTGATAAATATTAGAAATTTCTTGAGAAAATCCCCTTTTTAATCACTTTTATTTCAACACCTCCTTTAAAAACATTACTCACATTAAAACATCAATTTACAGCAGTAAATCTATAATTGAGTCGAATTCCAAAATAAAACATTAAAACAATATTGAAAACACCTTGGCATATACAAAATCTAACTTATAATCATTTTAATTAACCCATTGACACTACCCACATAACAAATTACACTTTTACAACCAATTTGTTTTCATAATTTCCTTATCTCAATGTTAAAAAAAATTATTCCCCACTTACAAAGGTTTGGCTTACCCCAGGGTAGCCCTTGGTTATGTCTCACTCTCCAAATGACCCACCGAGGTCCATGAAGGGTTTCACACCTCATTCTAAGCCCCAAAACACTATATATAATCAAATACAAAGTAAAAAAAATTAAGTAAACACATTGTCACAACCAAATACACATATAAAACATCCAGACTATAGGGAAAATATTAATGAAAACCTACCTCATGCTCGAAGATGATTACTAGCCGAAACGCATACCTTGATTTGAACTAAAACACCCATTAAAGAACCAACTTAGAATATACTATAAAAGTGAGGTTTTTGGGGATTTAGAAGCAGATAATAGATTGTAAAATCCCTAATCTAAAAAAATTGAGTAAGTGGGAGTGTTAAACTCACCAAGTGCTTCCATTTTCACCAAATGACACTAAAAATGCCAATGAATCGAAGAATAATCACCCTTGGAGTAGGAGGGTGATAATGGTTCGTCTCCCTTCCTATAGGAGTCAAATGGGGTGAAAAATCATTGAAGAAATAAATAAGATCAGAAGGGGAAAACAGTAAAAATATTATTTTTAAAGGCAACAGAATTTGGTCACATTGTTAACCAAAATGTGTGGCAACCATACGGATGCCTCTATCTAAGAGGGACCAAGACGCATAGATTCCTAGAAGGACCTAAATGGTTAGGAAAATTGTGTTCTTGACACTACCCTAACAGGTTCCCAAGCCACATTGTTTACTTTTCCAGGTGCATGTTTTGTACTAACCGTCTGCCAACCATGTGCTTCACACTATTTGGCCTCTTTCCCCCTCCTTTCATGTTGAGAACCCCCATGGAAACCCATGAAACTCCTCATAAACCTATGTACCACCTCATTAGACAAAAAATAGCTTTAATAAAAATTCCAAAAATTACGTACATTTACGAATAGTTGGGATCTTACACCCTTCTAGTGATCCAGGTCGGTGAAGGGACAATGGGGTATCAGAGAAAGGTAATTATAGGGTAATATTGAGTAGGTTTGGGTTGTTAATTTTGGTATGGTATATGTTGGTATATTGATTTTTAATAAATGGGATTTAGGTCATGTTGTATACTTGTTCATCGCAAGTGTGAGATGAATTCCATATTTCTAGGGAATTAGGATTGTTTTTTGGAATTTATGGTTAATGTTGAGTTATTTTTTGGATATGTGTGGTATTTGATTTATTGATTTTTTATTCCTGAATCTTGGTGTTGAGAGGGAATATGTGGTACTCATTCATAATTATAGGAATATAAGAATACATGAAATTTTTGTGCCTATTTGTGATAGTTAATTTATATCTAAAGGAGGGTTTGTCCGTTTTTAAGTTCCAAGGAATGAGTAAACCATTGAGATGAGGGGGTTAAATCTGTGGTGATATTTTAAAATTTAATTTATCCAAAAATTATTCTTTTTAACTTATTAATGTTTAAATATACTCAATATTAAATCATAATCACACTCATATACAATGATATGTAAATAATGTAAGGCATGTATGTTTTTATAAGGATATATCCCAATGTGGGTACCAAATTCTTATCATGTTGACTCTCATCAATAAAATTATATCCAGTATATAATGAAGTGAATAAAAATGAGGAAACTCTCATCAATATCCTTCTATATCCTAATAATAAATTATTATGGATCCTAATATATACAAAGTTTTATTATACATTAAATTCAGTGAAATATTAAATCAATGAAATATGGTAAACAGAACCTTAGTACAGAAACTCCTTGTTGAGTACCTCTCTACCCAATTTTCTCAATTTAGTATTCCTCTATTTGATGTGCATTATTTTAGTAAATGTTTGTATTTTAAGCCTATTAAAAATGATAGACTATTCGATTTACCCTAATTTGTTAAAACTCTCTCTAGTAATTATTTGTCCATTATATTTCATTCAAAACATCACACACCTTCCACAGAAATTTTTTTTCTAGAATTCTCATCCATATTCTATTCAAGGGGATCTCTCAATTGATCAGAAATATCTTTCACAATAGTAGTATTTAATAATGAAATTTTTTCCTTTATATACTCATACTTCTACCATAGATCAAGGAAGAACTATGGGAGTTAATTTTTTATTTCCAAATCAAATAAAATTTCTTTGGAACACTATTAATGATTCCAAATAAGTTAGTGTCAAAACTATTCATGAAAATTTCATAAAATGTTATAATAAATTATTTCTTCTAATCTTCAGCAAATATGGGATACAATTAAAAATTTTGAAATAACAACTCATCACCCACATAATTGTTCGCTTTACAATGTTTATGTAAAGATCCTAAAACCTCTATTTGAAAACACATTGTACAAATATACCCAATCTAAAAACCTTCATCTGGAAGTATCATTCTAGAAAACTACACATGGTAAACTTATTCCATTAACCTTAGTCTAATAACCTCACATTAGAAAAATAATTCTAGAAATATATATCTGATGGAATCAAGGTTTAATATTTGAAAAAAAATCCAAACCTTATTAACTTTCATGGTCTGATAATCTCTAAAAAAATATATCAAATGGACTTTGTAAACATTTCTCTGTTGGTATTCAACTTTCTCTATCTAGTGAGCTTCACATTGTTTTTTGAATGAAAGTGGATTTATCTATCTGGTAAAACCTAAAATCATTTTCCTTCTAGTAAAAATTCAGAGATAAACTATCATATAGTGTTAACTCCATTGGTTCATAATTTCAAATCTTTTATAGTTTTCAACTTCATCATTTTATAACATGAACTTTTTAAACAAATTCTTCTATCTAGAAGCTTCAAGAGTGAACTCAGATTGGAGCATGAGAAATTTTAGTAATCGTGATAGTAGAAACATTTAGTGACAACATAGTACCATATAACTTCTTAAGATATGTTATTCACACTTCATATGATAAGAAGAAACTCACATTTACCTAAAACACAAACAAAACAACAAGCAATATAAATAAAAATAATGAAATCCATAAAAACTCAACCAAAATGATCCTGAGTCTCTCCCTTTAGATTTGTTAGAAATGGTATCAAAAACACTTTTACCAAATTTCATCAAACCAAATCCTTCCACATAGATAGTGTCCCAATACCACAATACTGGATTTCTAAATTATTTTGAAGGAATTTCATCAATTGTTGAGAATAAACTTTGTGGCCATCATATTGATAAACTCACCATCGATCATCCCAACATCCCAAATTATAACGCATTGACCTTTTACTCCCCATTTAAAGTATAAAACCGTCTTAAGAATCAAAAAACATAGAGTACATTGTTATAATTCTTATCTACATTTGAAAATTGAATTTAAAGTATTAAGGGGGACCACTCAAGAAATTTATTAGTGAAATCATGATTTTTTATCTCATTACTCTTTTTAACCACCAATCCATAGTTTGATATTCCATTAACACACTTGGGGACTCTTTTTTACTTCCATCATGTTTGATTTCATTAGAACAGTATGATTTCTTGTACATAAATTTATAGCATATGAAATGTCTGGTCTTGAAGCAGTAACATAGAGAAAACTTATGATCAAATTTTCAAAATACATATGCTTTATACTTAGGTTTTCTTCATATTTACTCACATTTAATCCAACTGAAATATTTATATAAACTTCATTTGAACCTATTATAAAAAACATTATAAACTCCACAACATACTTTTCTTGTGATAGTAAAATGTATCTTCATTTATGTTAAAAGTTTTATCCCATAACGAAGTTTAAATCTCTAATCATTGACATCCTAACCTAATTTTTCATTTTTTTAGAAAATGCATCATGATATTTATCTATTTCACCAATAGGAATTATATCATCAATGTAAAAAATGACTATCAGGGTACCTATACTCATTTATTTCACTTACAATATTTTGTTACATATTGTTTTATAAAAGTGAAACTACTTAAGGAAATTGTCAATTTTTAAATAGCAGTCATGGGGGGATTGTTTTAATAATTAAAATTCCTTCTTTAGTTAATAAAAAATAGTTACATCATTATCAAGTATTAATCCATCCACTTTCTCAACAAAAACAAATTCATTTTACCTATTTAGGAATGTTGACTTAACAAACATCTGATAGAATTTCCAATTTTTATAATTCTAAACTACCAAAACCATTCTAAGAGTTTAAAGTATTACAACTATGTTAAAAGTTTCTTAATAATCAACACCATACAACTGTTAATAACCATTACAATCAAGTTTTTCTTTATTTCTCAAAATTTCTCACTATTTTTTATATTATTTATAACAACCATTTTGTTCTTATAAAATTGTTTCCTTTTAGTCAAGGAACATGATACCAATTATTATTATCCACAATTTGATCTAACTCCTCAAAAATTTCATTTAACCATTCTTTATTCCCAAGGGTTTCTAAAATGAATTTTGGTTCCACCTATGAGATAAGTGACATTTTATTTTAAAACATGAATTTCATTATATTCTTAATTTGTGTACCTTGATTTTTTATAATATTATTTGATTCAACCTATTTGTGTAATGTCTAGATTTTTGTTTTTTATTACGATATCACTTTATTTATCATTGGAAGGATCAAAATAATCTTGTACAAGATTGGGATTATATTCTTATTCATTCTCATTAACTTCTTTCTAATTATTCCTTCTATCTTTCATTTCTCTATTTTCATAATTTTTAATAACTTTTTCTAAGATATATAGGTTTTTAATAGCTTCTACATGAAAGGAATCAATCGAATTATATAGTTTTTTATTCCATAACATGTAAATTCTTACATTAGATGATTATCCCACGAAAACACCCTCTTTATATATTTTATAAAACTTTCATAAATGGAAATTTTTAAAAAAAATTAATAAATGACTCCGAAAAATCAAGAAGGATTTCACTGAAGGATTTATCTAATACCATATCTCATAGGGAGTCATTTTTTATTTCAATTAAAGAAAACATATTTTTTTTTAACATTTACAGTTGTACTTAAATCTTACATCTAGATTTATTTTGAAATATCATATTTAGTGAACATACATATTCTGTCATTAACTAATATTATTTTTTTCTTTCTACTACTCCATTTTTTTAGGAGTGTAGGGAGAACTGTATTGATTTTAATTCTATATTTCTCCATGTATGACTCAAAATAGTTACATGTGTACTCCTTTTCATGGTCATTTATCAACTTCAATATATATAAACAAATATAATTCTCAAATTCCCTTCAAAAACTTATGTATATCACTACAGCCTCCATTTTATGATTCATAAACATTACAATGGCCATCCAATTGAAATTATCAATGAAAAAAATTAAAATCACCCTTTGTTGATTGATATCTCAATTACCCGCATATATTATAGTTTATGAGCTTATGTGGTATAGTGGATTTAACATGAAAATTATTATGAATCCCATTAACCATCTTTCCTTTCAAGAAATATATAACAAAAGAATCATCTTTCCTCTTTAGTTGTAATATATCTCTTAGAATGCATTTCTTTGAAAATATGCTCATATATTTCTAAAAATATTCCCAAGTATTTGATGTCATAGTTTTTTATCATCCTCAATACTTAAATAGTTAGAATTATAAGGAATTTTGATCTAAAATAGATTATCGATGGTTCTTTCCACATTAGTCACAACTCTTCTATCATTCAAATATTCGATGATACAAGAATATTTTCTCAATAAAAGTTCCTTAAAATCAATACAATGTTGGAAAACACTCAATAATTTGTTCTTAAAACCATAAAAAAATATTACTTTATTTGAATTTATCTTCTTAACTTTAGTATTTTTCACACCAATTTGCCTTATTTTTAAGGAACAATCATTAATGAAAGTAAATACTCTTTCCTAATGTACTTTGATGTTTTTCAGTATTTTTACATCACCTTTATTAAATAAGGAATAACCACTATCAAGAATCAATAGTTTATTCGTATTTCTACCTTTTAGGGAAAAATCAATAACTAATGTTTTATCTTTAGTCATCCTTTTCCCAGTTTCTTTTTCTTTTCTAATATATGAAACTTTACCTAGAAGTGTTTTCACACAATCTTTAGCATATTGAGTTGGTTGGTCACTCCTTCTAGAAATTTCCTAAAATTGTTAAAATAGGTTTTTCCTTATAGTATTGTTAACTTATCATGAATTTATTATCGTTTCTTTCTTTGACTTTATAAATTTACTATATTTTCGTCTACCATTTTCCCACTCAGTTCATTCATACTCCCAGGGAGAGTCATGTTGTGCCAAAAATTATACACCTTGTGCTTGTATATACCATAACACCAATAATATCTATCGAAACTTGATCATCTATATAGGTGTGTTTTCTCACTATGATATGTTTATTTTTATTCATTATATTATATAACATTTTATTTCACTTAGCTTGGGGAATCATCATTATAAAATTTATTTTTAACTTTTGTTGATGTGATATGTTTTTCACATCCCTTGATAACCCATGAAAATCCATTGTTGATTATTTAATCTATATGGTTAGTAAAATTAGATGAAATTTTAAGTTTATTGTATGCCTATTCCAAATAATTTTTTGGTTGTGTTCATTCACTATCTTGATATGTTTCATCTTTTAACCCTGGTGATTTGTTGAAATTCTCACTCATTTTCTTTAAGGTATTTTCAAACTTGAGACATCTTTATTTTTATTTACATATATATTCATCGATATTAGAAGTTTTTTCATCAGTATCTTTCATTATTTTCCCTTATTCCAAAACATTTGACTAGAGGTTTTTAACTTCTTCAATGTATGCACCTTTTTTTACGAAATTATTATTTTCCTCCATTCCTCTTTTCACTATCCCTCTTAAAACCATAGATTCCTTTTTGAGATTTATATTTTTATCAATATATCTCTCTAGTTCTGATCTTGTATGATATTTCCAGTAGGTCTCTTCACTTCCCTCATCTTCATTGTTTGTATTGTCTTCATTTAATACAATGTGGTCCATGAAGGTTTTGAATTTATTTAAAATTATATCCCCTAATGAATTATTATCAATAGAGTAATAATATTACTTATTTTCCAATATACTTATTTTATTTCTTCTAGTGTAAGTTTTCATACTCCTATTGGATTTATTAACTTCCATAACAGTCTTTCCCCACATCTACTTATGAGGTTTCTATTCAGAATCATCATTATCATATTCACAATCTTTATTCTTTGGATAATTATTTGTAAAATGTTTGAAGCCTACACACTAAAAATATTTTAGTTGGAGTTTTCCTCTCTAATTACCTCTATAATATTTGGTAATTTATGGATATAAGAGTTATAGAACACTGATTTAGTTTAGCATAATCTTCTATTTCTTATAATTCACTATTACCTGTTACATCATATATTGGTTCTCATATTTTCAACTTCTTAATAACTTTAAATGACATATATGTTTTAATATTATTTTGTAATCTTATATATTTCCACATTTAATATGTAACAATTATGTAATATAATTCATCAATGGATAAATCATCAATATATTCAAAATAATTGACTTTAGAATCAAACATTTCAGTAAAGTTACTCATCAATTTTTTAATAATTTTTTAATATTTTAATACATCCATGAATCCTATTATTTTGATGAATTTTTATTTTATATTGGTGAAGTATTCATCATAAGATAGTCTTAATACTATCCTGATATCTTCTAACTTTCTACTCTATATTTTTTGATTTTCTACCATCATTGTTATATTTCCCTCAAATATTTTTTTGAGTTTTTCCTAGGTTTCCATTTCTATTTTGAAACCCATATCTTTTATTTAAACACTCTCAAGAAATGATAAAATAATATATTTTTATGGTTTTACATTAACCTTGAGATTAATTTTTCATTAAATTACACTTGAGAATATTTATTCGTGGTTGGAAACCCTACAACAACAATATCAATCAACTCTGGGACAAGAGATAGAATATAGGGTATCACTCAATTATTCCATCCATGATAATTTATTTAATAAAAGGTATGAATAGTTCTGATATTGAATGATTTGAAGAGATCCAAGGTAAATAATTTAGAGATCTTATAGAGGGAACCTCATTTCATACCAATTTAGGTTCCAAAAAATCATTTTACTACTGAGAAGGAATGGATAAATCAGGGGTGGTATTTTACAATTTCTATTCCCCTATAATTAACCTCAATAACTTGTTAAATTTTAAATCCTCTCAATTTTAAAACAGAAACTCACTTATATAGATAGATAATTAAATAAAAATAATTGTACAAGTCTTTACAAGGTTTGATCCCAATATGGGTACCCAATCCTTTTAATGTCGACTCCAATTGATCCACAGAACAGGCCCTAGAATAGGCCCCATAAGAGGATCAGAGCAACAGAAGTCGCAGCCACCAGATACAGAGCTAACCGGATTGGAAGAATGAGAGGTTATGGAAGCCGCCATCGAGACCAGGCACCGTGTAGCTTTGTATAGGGAAATGCTAGTCGATCAGCAATGCAAGGTGGGGAGCTAGGTGATCAATGACGCAGAAAGTTGGGGAGGGGCAGTTCAAGTGGGTTGGGCCTACAGGTCATGTATTGGGCATGGTATGCCTCTAGGCCTTCGGGTCATGTATTGCGGGTTTGTCGGGCCTTGTGCCTTGGGCCTACGGGTCATGTACGGGTTCCCCTTCAACCCTTTAAAAGGGGGATTATCCATAATAAAATAAAAATAAGGCCTTCGGGCCATTCAGGCTAAACTCCCATCAAAAAACATATATATCAAAATATAATATTTTATTAGTTCCCACTAGTTTAATTTTTTTTTATATTTTAGAGCCTATTAAATATTAAAACATTAAAATATTCTCACTAAAACCAATGTATAGAAACTCTCTATCTGATGTACCTCAATCGGTTGCACAAATATATAGTGCACCTTTGTTTTATGATACTCTATCTACTGTAACTATGTCTAATACACCTCTATACAATACTTCTTCGTCGGATTCATTTTTTTTTAATATCAAAAACATTTCATGGAAGTAGTTGTTCCAACCTTCTCAACCTTCTTCCTTTCAAGGGGGCCTCTAAAATGATCATAAATCTATTTCAGAATAGTAGTAGTTTATAATGAAAATATTTCCTCTATATAATCATGAAACTAACCTGAATCAAAAGTGATTTGTAAAATCCAATTCTATGTTAACCACTCAACTAAAATTTAATTTTACCACCTTTAAGCATCCGAACAAGTCAAAGTAAGAATTATTCATGATACTTTCCTCGAATATTAGTGTCAATAGTTTATTCAAATCTTACTAAAATATCATATATAATTAAAATATTTGAAATAACATATTAACTTAATCATAATTATTTTAATTAAAAAGTTTATGTAAAGAATCTCAAAACACCATTTGATAACACTTTATACGGATCTACTGTTTTTGAAATCCTTCATCTTGAAACTTCATTCCATAAAAATTCATCTAGTAAATTCATACAATTACCCAGAGTCTATTAACATTTCATAATAAAAATAATTCCAAAAATCATTTTCTGATGGACTTAATATTTTCTATCTATTAAAATTCTATTACTCTTTATCTTACTTTGTCTAAAGTTATTTTTAAATTTCTATCATATGGACTTTATAAAAAAATAATGGTATTCAACTTTCCCTTTTTAATGTAATTCACAAGGACTTTTTGTTAGAAATATATTTATCTATCTATCATAACTTCATATATTTTTCCATCCAATAAAACCTCTAAGATCAAACTTCATAAAGAGACAACTCCTTAACTTCATTACATCAAAAATTTTATACTTTTCAAATTCATCATTTTATACCATGATATTTGTTTTAACTTCTTCTCTATGGAAACGTCATGAGTGAATTCATCATGAAACATGATAAATTTTATTAATCACAATGATAGAATCATTGAATAACAACATAGGATCATTGTGATTTATAAGATAAGTAATTCACACTTCTTCTAATGAGAATCTACTCTCTTTCACCTGAAACAGAAAAAAAATCACAATAATGATTTTGAGAAAATACAACATTCATAAAAAAATCAACCCAAAGGATATTCATATATAAAGTGTCAAAAATAACCTATATTGTTTTTTCCAATATATCTTCTTTGTGTAATTATACTCAATTAAATTGGGCTTATGATTTCTATTATTATTGAGTTTGTGGATCCTATATGTTTTTGGTGTATCTAGTATCTAACCCTAACATGGTTAGGCACGTATGTGTGGATCGATATTATTAGACTTGTGTGAAGGGAGATAATTGTAAGAGCCAATTAATTCTACTATCTATTATATATTTCCCTATTTAGGAGATCTATACTAGTGAAATGTATTATTTCTTGTATTTTTTTCTTAGTGGTATTACACCTATATAGCCTATATTCAAGCATCATGAGTATGGGGACGTGGTGACACCGAGGTGAGTGTAGGTTGGATCCCCTAAGGGAAAATATGATTATGAGTTGTAGGTGGAGATTCTGATTCTATAATATTATAGTTAAATGATTTGGGTAAGTATTTTTACATCATTATAGTGTGAGATAGATATGGGTCATGTAGATAAATAATAATTTATTTTATAGAGATGATTCATCCATAGAATATCAAGTAAGGAAGTTATGGTTTCAACATCCTCCATTTTTTTAGTTAGAGAGTGGAACCTATATATTTTATTACTAGAGAGAGTTATTTTTTACTATCATTGATCATATAAAAATTTGACCTGGTAAGAGGGTGATGTTAGAAACTTATCTATTTAGGGGACCATAGAAATTCTAGTGTTATATGTGGATAAAGGATGGTAAATGTGAGGGTTTGAAATGGACTGATTTTGAGGAGATTTTATTTTAGAAATTCATTCCTAAGTTAACGATGGTAAATAGAGCCCATGAGTTCTTACACTTAGTGTAGGGGGAGACATCATTCATGGACTATGCAATGATGATTTCATATTTATTACAATTTTCACCAACATTGGTTGGAGACAAGATCACCATGGTGTTGTGATTCAAGGATTAGATAAATAATTACATACAGGTAATGGTAAATATTGATTTTATGAAATTAATTTCTAGGTAACTTTATAATGATATATTACCCTAAGAAGAACCTAAATTATGAGATTACTCCTAGTAAAGAAACGGTTTCTAATGGTATGGGTAGTGGAGCTTCAGTTTTCTAGATGTAGGGGTATGAGGGGACCTCATAGGGGGTCAAGAACATAGGATCAATGTTTCCACCATGGAGTCGATCAATGTCGATGTGTTTCTAATGTATATAATTGGAGAGTGTTTGGGGCCATTTTTATCAACTACATATGGTGTTTTTCACATATAGAAATATAGGGCATTTAGATAGATTCTATCAAATAATATAATGGTTATCTAGAGGTTAGGGATTGAGTACGACTTAGGAATCTAAGGTAGGAATAGGATTAGTGTATAGAGATAGTATCAAGGATACATCACCATTATTAGTTCAAGGTATTGGATAAGATGATCAATAATGGGGGTGGTGGTTGATAGTGAGTGTGACTCCAAAAGGGGTTCAACCATCAGGAGGTCAATCCTTATGGTTATTTTACAAAGTTTATCCAATATATTTTGAGAAATATGTATTTCCACTAATGTTTACAGTTGTTCCATGATCATATTAATTTTATTCATGATGGATATTGGTTCACAGTGTGTGTTATGTGAAAATAGAATGATCTTGTACAAGTTAATGTATAGGAATTAGATTTGATGTGTGGTGGTGTGTGATGGTTGGAATATATGCATTTTAGGGTGATGTTCAAGTGTATTACCCTTGGTATATTTCATAGCTTCATTATAGTGGGACCAAGTATGTGACTACAATGGTGCAGAGTTCCCATGGTTGGAATTGGTTTGTCTAAGTTTGTTAGACAGGGAATATGGGAATAGATGGAACTATTCCACATTATCTTGGTATTTTGGTGGAGTATTGATTAGTGTTCCCAATCATAGATAGAGGTATATTGGGTTTTAGATTAACACACCCATTTGTATGCAAGGAAATTTTATGTGTATGAGGGTTCAGTGAAGGCGCAAAGGTCATATTTAGAAAAGAATCCAAGATTTTGTGCTCTATATTTTGAAAAAAGAGTAAATCAGGTACCCTATTGGCTAGTACTGAGTACCCTCTATTCTAGGAAGAGGAGTATGAATCCCCTAGGATAAACTAGATTTAAAATGACCCTAAGGCTTGTACTCAGTGGCTAGTAGCTACACGGTTCCCTTCTTATTGGTTTTTTAAAAAAAAATTGGTTTAATTGATTTACTTTTCTAATATTTTTTAACTTAAGAAACCCCATTTTGAGGGATATTTAAAATAAGAGTGTGCCCAACCCCTCTCCCATTGTTCCACGTTTCCCCTTGGTGTGATTTTTTTCAATCTATGGAAATTAATTCATATGGTTTATATCTAAGAGTATATATAGGTTATTAAATTCTTTATTTATCATTTTTTCTGGTTTTACCACTGTTTTTATGAATTTTGACTCAAAATTATATTTTAGTTCTTTTTTTTATATTTATCTTACTCCTTGTGACGAATTGGCATACGGTATTAGATTTGAAAGAATCTACTTATACTATGTAGGTGGTCACAAGATTATTCCTATCTTTTGTTTGTTTTTATGCATCCTTTGTAGTTTTTTTCATGGGTAAGGTCGTGTGTATGGTTGATTATGAAACGACTTTTAATTTCTATTGTTCATGTGATATTCCTAAGGGTAATATCATGTGGGTAATGGTGAAATTTTTCATGTGTGTGAATTTTACATATTTTATGTCTTGGGGATTGCTCGACATGTTTTTACAAGATTTAATTAGATGAAATATGGAATTTTTGGCTTGAGGAGGCTCTTTAGGAATGAAATGGTTGTATCTTATGTGGTTATGGGACAATATGGTTCGTCAGGATTCCTTGGGTGGTGATAACCATTTTCAGGGTTAAAGAATGACGTTCTTCTTATGAGTTATGTTCATTGCTTATTGGTGATTTTCGTTCTCCATGGGGATAAGTATGTTTGTGCCTTGTTCATACATGATGGGGTCCATTAGGTGGTTTTCACCACAAAGTGCTAGAGTTATTCTCCACAGTTTAAAAGCTTAGTTTTGATGATGTTGATCATCGGCTTTGATGTAGGATATACCATAGGTAAATCCATAGGATAAGGGTCGTGATTGAGATCACCATATTACAGTAGGTGTTATTCATGATAGGGTTTCATTAGGCCATTGATCCAATGATTTGACCATGAAAGATTCAGTATGGTATGGAGAAATTATTTTAAAACATAATCTCATAATGTTTTTTTAAATTTGTTTGAATTGTGTGTCGGTACATATCATTGTTTAGTTCGAAGTTGGTAGAAAGTCTAAGAGAACATTCAATGTGATAGACTATGGGTTCATCAAATCTCTTAGGCCCTAAATAAATCCAATGAAGGAGCTCACATGTGTCTTTTAACACATGGATTAAAGTGTACTGATGAATCATTTATGTTACACTAATTAAAAATTAAATACACTCATATATATATGGTTATTATCTTGCGACACTATTGGTGGTGGCATACTATGTTCATACTCACACCCTACATGGGCCCTCTATGACAGATGATGAATTTTTATTTTATGATGCATGAAAGGGAAAGGAACCTATAACTGATTCATAGTAGATAGAAATGTTATGGATGCATGGGTGGAATATTGTCGGATTTTGGAGAAAGGCCATGTGGATCATTAATGTTGAGCTAGTTTTCTTTTTATTGTATTAAAAAATATTTGTATGATCATTAAATAAGAGATCCCATTAGATATTTATATAACTAGAATGGAATTGTAAATATTTAATTATACATCCATTTTGATGTTTTTCTAGCTCTTTTTTATTAGTTATTCTTTTGATAGATGATTTATTTATTCTACCACTATTCTATATTATGTTTATCATTATAGGTCATAGTCTACCCATAATCACCGCTTAGATACTAAATACTATATTGATATCTCTATCATATGGTCATATATTAATTTGATTATTAACACTTCACTCATGAATCATTTTAAAAAAATTCTGGGATAGAGATTATACGTATGTCATTGATGATCAGGGTAATCCATGTAGACAACATGCATAAAATTAGTAGATACAGGGATAGTCATACATAAATTCTTTACTAAATTGGTTAAGTCTCTAAACAAAATTACACAGGGAGGAAAATAATATATAGAAAAATTAAGAAGAGATCATGGGGCTTGATGTTGAATTATACACTTTATATAGAAGAAAAACCCCCAAGTATCATTGTGTCTATAGAAGAGTAACATGAATAATTCAAGACATGGGGAAGTAATTTATAGAACCAAAGAAATAAGAAATATGTTTTTTCTATCAGTACAAGAGGATTAGAATTAATAAGATATTGGTTCCATTGTAAACAAAGGTGAGAGGCCCCAAAAATGCACTTTGAGATATACTGATTAAAATACATTATTTACATAGTGTATTTGAAACCAACTAAATAAAACTAAACATAAAAATCCATAATTAAAATATCAATAACCAATATTGAGTAACTTATAAACCCAATTCCATTTTAGTATAGATTTTTAGAGAGTTTGAAATAACTATTAATTATAAAAATCCATATCTTTCCCATAAAATTGGTATTTTTTTCCTCTAAACCAATGATTCAGTATTTTACAATATGACTTACATATATCCCCTAAAAATATCAACATATGATAAACATTTAGACATATTATACATAATACTCTTATTTATTTACATAGGGAAATAAAACATAAAATGGGTTGAGATCAATTTCTTAGTAAGGGGAAACCTTCATCAGAATTTATTAAAAAAATTATATGGAATAAATAATATGGAAGGAATAAATAATAATAAAATAATGTTATATTAACAATATTATTAGCATGAAATATATCAATTTATATAATAAAAGTCACTTTAAAAACAATAAATGATTACATAATGATAGAACTCCAAATTTCATACATAATAAGCGTACTATCAAGGCCTTTTTCTAAGACATCATTTAATATATGGGTATCTTAGTGAAAACCCTTCATTCTAAAGAATGAAATATGGGGAATTCCTAGAAGAGAGGCATTAGAAGAAAGGTTATTTCTATACATAGTAGATGATTAAGTAAGATAAAGGAAGTGATTGATCATTTCTGTTATAGATATTTCATTTCCATCATGACTCAATTAAGTAAAAATATGGATAATGAATAAAAATATTGTTTTACATATAATAAAAATATTATTATAAGAACATTATAATATTACTTGGAAATTATATATTTTTCTTTTAGATTTTTTATAAAATAAAAAATTCATAGAATAAAGGGAATATAATTTACATTGAAAAATAATGAAAACAAGGAATTGAATCTTAGTAATAGATAACTAACTGAAAATAAGAAAATATAGTTCATGAAGAAAATTTCAAAAAGAATTCCCTTTTATAAATTTTGTAAAAAGTCAAAAATAAAAAATGTAGAAAACATAAAAAATATTCTTTTTAAAAAAATTTAAACAAAATTAAAGATATTTTAAAATTTTTTAAATAGTCATTTATGAATATATAATAACATTATTAAAACATTATAAAGAATATGTATGTGGAGGAGAAAGATTTTCATCTATAATAAACTGATAAAGAACCCTTATGAATAAAGTTTGGTATGATCTATAAATATTTAAGGAAGGAAAAGATACCATTAATTCTTCATAAATTGAAGTAAAACGATAATATAAATAGTAAATAACTTTAATTTGAGTCATATATTGGAAAATATAGATTTAAAGGAAAACATTTTAAATGAGTGGATACTAAAAAATTTAAACATTACCAAGAGAATAACAAGTGACGTAAGAATATATCAACAAAGATATTACATGGAATAAATGTATATCCATTTCAAATAAGTGGAAATATAATATACAAAATTCAGTGGATATAGTTCACATAATCATAGAGTTACATAATAAGTAAATCAATGATATACCTATGGGAAATTAAATTGAGTTAAAAATCCACTTAAGGGTTTGGTAATGAATAAAAATAATTAGGAAAGGTAAAATTAAAAAGAATATTTTATCACAAAAAAAAATATTTTTTTATGATAAAATAATTATATTAAATGTAATTAAATCCTTTCAAATGATAATAGTTTTATAATTTAAAATATATCTAAGGAAATGCAAATTAATACAATAAACCATTAACTCATGTCCTAACATTCATTAAATGATCATATACCCTTATACCTAATGAAATAAAATATATTAAATACTTGATTAAAAATATTTTTTAGGTATATTTCATTTTTAAGGTTCATTTATCATCATATGTAACTTATTTATTGTATATTTTTACTCTCATTTTCCACCTGGTGTTGTTTGATCAATTTCTCCAGAAACAATTTAGTATCTTAACTATGGTGAAAGAAGTTAAAAATAGTTTCATCATATCAATAATTTTATATAAATATTTTTGTACCATTCTATTTGTAAAAGATTTTTAAATTTCAATATGTTGTCAAAAGTTAATTCAAATTAATAAAACTGCCTCGATATGATCGTTTTAAGTGGTTAAATTTATAATGATTATTTATTATAAATATTATTAATATAATTCGTAACATATATTTTCAAAACCTTAATAATTTCATTAATATAGTTTTTATTCATTAAATAGATTTTTAGATCCTTCCAGGAAAGGTGGTGATGAAAGATGAAATATGTTGTTCACTGAAGTAGGGAATCAACCAAAAATAGAGGGGTGTTTTCATTTCCAAATGGATGTGTAAATGGTATATAAAGGTTGTTCAATCAAAATAATAACATTTCAGTATATTAATAATAAATATTTAATTATATTAGTATGGTTATAATATATTTTAAGGAGGTAGAAGAGGAAATAAAATTGAAATAGCTAGGTAAGATAATAACTTATTCTGTTGATATCATCCTTTAGATCGCTCAAGACTTCTTATATTGAAACACGGTTGGAGAGGGTTGGATATGGATTTAGTAGATTATTTTTGAGATAGTGGGATTTAGGTGTGAGGAGGAGTGGGGTGGAGAAGAGTTCATTTTTTAAGTGAGAGGGGTGGAATTTTTATAAATATTATTTTCTTGATATGGAAATAGATGTCATATTTGCAAAAATTAGATCAATAAATTATAATTAGTGAGGATAAGGTAAGTTAAGGAAGATATATCCCACATAAACCCATTTAGGTATTATTTTTTGTGATATTTTGATACTTTACCTCATTATTTAACATTTCTACCGTATTCCTACTTTTACCACAGTGACTAATTTTAACATTGGTAACCATTTTTTATGCCAAAAAATTAATTTTATCTTATGAAAAAAATTAAATCCTGAGTCAAAATATAAAATCCATTATACTTGGTTAATTTTTTAAAAGTGATAAAAATTAATTTTAATATAATAACACATTACAAAGGAAAATAATTTTAATGAAAATTTATTTTGTAAGCATAAATTTATTAAATTATTATTCATTTCCAAGGAAAAAAATAAAATATTATTAATTAATTTTAATATATATGTTATAAATAATTTTAATAAATTATTATTAAAAATTGATAAAATTATTTTTTTCATATAAAAAATAAAATATATATATAAGTAAATTTCATTATAAAATATATATTTTAATCATCTAATTATTTTATTCCTGATTTTTCAAAATTTATTTCATATTTACTATGAACTAATAAAGAAATTTTTATTAAATAAAATATTTTAAATTTATTTCAAAATTAAATTTTGTAAAATTTACAAATAATGAGAACATATATTTAATATTTATATCATCTTAATTTATAATTACAACCCCCCCCCCAGACCTTTGATAATATATAAGGGTACGATAAGAAATACTGGTCATCAGAGGTGATGATTCGACGTGCATAGATCTTGTAGTGATCTCCAAGTTCTTAAACTTCTCGTGTAAATGATTTTTCTCTAGCCGTATTTTGAATCTCATCCTAGTATTAATCTATGTAAAACCCTAGTTACACCATTTGCTTTCCAATATCAGATAAATGAGCCTCATAAAGAAGACTCACACTACATGATTCTAATACTTCGCCTTTCAATATATATTTTATAATGTGTTTAATTCTAATTATACCCTCTAATTCAATGATTAGAGAATAAGACTCATTTATAATACTTATAATGTTATCTCATTAATATATTGTGGTCATTTTTGTCTGGTTTCATGTGTTATACAGTCTAATCAATATAGTATTTATTTAAAATAAAACACTTAATAAAAATCACTATGTGTTACATTCTACCCCACTTAAATAAATCACACCCTCACAATTTTAATTTACATTTTTGAATAAAATAGATAAGGATATTTTTAATATAGTCATGAGTCATAATATAAAAAGTTATTCAAATAATTTGTAATGAATCCAAAATAGAATTTTAATTACCCAAGGAATATATCTTGAAAATTTAAAACTAGGTTTGTGGTTATGAACATTTTTTATACATTGAGTAAAGATCAACTTAATACTAAAGAAAAAAATTTCAGGGTTATTACCCCAAAGGTGCATCTAAGCTTGATCCATCATCCAACTATTCATATCTAAACATATATTTCATTTCTAGGAAACCAAAAAATCTATACTTTAACAAAATACATGGATTATTTTTATATATTTATACTTATCAATAAAATTAACACTAATTTATTCTAGTGTTACTCCCCAATAATAATTATAACAAAACATAAAATCGTATTTCTTACTACATTTGAAACCAAAAAATCATGAAAACCTTTCTTCGCTAGAATCAACTTAACCTTTAATCCAAAAACAAGAAAAAATAAAATATCATTTAATATATACCTAAAACATTTATACTCACCAAAAGATATTAATATTTTCCAAAAATTACCAAATTTCCCTTGACATCAAATTTCTTACCAACCTAAAGGGTTACTTATACCTTGATCATGTTTTATTCCTAAAACCAAATAACCATCTATAATTACAATATAATTAACCAATACTGAGTAACTTATATACCCATAACCTTTTAGGTTTAGATTTTTATGAGTTAGGAAAACCCTTTAACTAATGAATCTTATATCTTTCCAATCTAAAGGTCATTTTTTACAAAACTAGAGATTACTTATTTTAAAATAATTCATTAATATCTCCCACAAAATTCTATACACATGTACCTATCTAGAAATAATTTACATTATAGTCTTCCTCATTAAAAAATTGAATGCAAATAGAATAATGGGTGAGATCAAGAACTCAGTAAAGTAAATCATACTTTAGAATACATTAAAGAGTAAATAATCCCTAAGTAATATAATGTTAATAAATAATAATCAAATAATTCCATATTTAAAATATCATCATCATCAAATATATCCATGGATAGCATAAAAAAATAAATAATCATAAATAAAATAATAACTAACTTCATTGTGATGAAATTCCTAATTTTAGACATCAAAAATAGGATATTAAGGGCTTATTCCAAGACATCATATAAAAACATGTAAGTTTTATATAAAATACCAAATATAGTTCACCTAATGACACCTACTTATGAATCAAGGGGTAATATAATTTTATTTGTCATGATTCACTAATTAATTCCAATTCATTCATTATTTGAATTAATTCATAAATAATACAATACATAAACAATGTTACTTGGTAATCAATAAAAATTAATTCTGAAATCAAAAGTGTAAAGAATATCTATATTTCCCTATTCAAAAAATGCAATAAACTTATTGGTAAGAACCCTTTAAATTTAATCTTCATATATTAATTTAATTATAGTTAATTAAATTATTTCCATAGTCAAAAAATAAATGGGTATCTACATGAACAACCACCAATTATAATATTTAAATACTAGGTATTCAAAGAGGAAAGGAATTGGAGAAAGGTTATGTTTATGCACATTGGATGATTTAGAACGACAAAGTTAGTTATGTATCATTTATCTTATAGATATTTCATTTTCATCAAACCACTCATATGTAATAAAATGTAAAAGTAATAAAAGGATTATTTTGATATAGATGAAAATTAAAATTTTAAAATCATTTTTTATTGATAAATTTTAAAAATTAAAAAATTATAAATCAATGGTAATTTAATATAATTTTTAAAACTTTAATAACATGGAAAGGAATCTTGATAATGAATAATTGATAAAAAATCATGACAAGGCATTCATGTAGAATCATTAAAAATGAAGATTATTATCATAATTTTAGAAATAAAATAAAACATTATTCATATGGAGAAGTTAAAAATATTATTTTTAAATAATTTTAAATAAAGTCAAAGATATTTTAAAATGTTCACAAACAATCATTGAAGTTTGGTAAATAAAATTTTTGAAACATTTCAATGAATATGAACATAGAGGATTATGATTCTCATCCATAAATAAGATATAGAGTACCCCTATGAATAAATTAATTTATGAGATTTAAATATATATGAAAGGAAAGGATACCATAAATTCAATATAAAAAATTTAGAAAATTAATTTAAAAATTCCAGAACCACAATTTGAGTCAAATTAGAGATAATATATAATTGAGTGAAAATACTTGAAATGAGTAGAGACTTAGAAAGGAAACCCTTAACATGAGCAAAAAAAGTGAACTAAGAATATATAAACTAACTGTTTATGTGAATTAAATTAATATAGGCATAAATTTAGTAGAAATGGAACATAAAACAATCCATTTTTATAGTTCACATAATCATAAATTAATATATTCAATAAAAGATTGATATAATTCAATTAAAGTAAATTGTTTTTAGAATCCTTTTAAAGTTTTCATAATGAATCAAAAGCACATAGAAATAGAAAAATAAATATAATTGTAAATAACATGAAAAAATTATTTAAGATGAAATAATTCAATGAGTATTATGTACATCATGTAAAATAATAATAAGTTATTAATTTGAAATATCTCTAAAGAAATAAAAATTGAGATAAAGAAATCTTACCACAAGTGCTATGTTTCTTGGAACGTGCATCTAACAAACTAAATTACCATATCGATTTTATTAATTAATTTATTTATAAACATTTTTTGGTATATTTATTTTTTTAAGGCCCATTTCTTCATATATCATTCATTTATTGTATAGTTTTTTATATCATTTTACACTTGTGGTTGTTTGGTAAATTTATAAAAAACTACTTTGGTATAATGACCATGGTCAAAAGATTTAAAAAATATTTTCATTATAAATATAATTTTATAGATATAATTTTTTTACCATTATATTTGTTTAATTTTTTTTATTTCCTTAGGTATCTAGAAACCGATTCAAATCAACAAAATAGTCTGTATGCTCATTTTATGTTCTAAAATTTATAATAACAATTTATTATTAATATTATTAATTTAATGCCAAAATTAACTTTCTATAAAATTAATTATTTAAAAAATTATTTTTATACATTAAATATATTTTTATATCCAACCATATAAGGTGGAGATAAAAGACTAAATGGGTCATTGATGGAGGTGATGAACAGACTATAACATAGGTGATTTTTTAATTTTCAAATGGATAGGAGGAAGGTAGATAATAGTTTTTCCATAAACATAATAACATTTTAGTAAACTAAGAATAGTAAAAATAGTTTAGCCCATTGAAAAATTCATTATCCTAGAATTTTATTAAATAAACAAGTAAGACAAGTGAACACAGAGATGATAGGGTAAAAATATATAGGATGTGTTAAACATGGTTGGCAAGGTTTTTTATAGATTTTCTTCGATCTTGGAGGCTTTTGGTGTAAGGGTAATTGGATTGGTGAAGGATTCCTTTTAAAAGTGAGAGGGGTGACATTTTTTTAATTATTAATTTCATAATATATAAAGAGTTTTTATATCGAAGGAAAGTACATCAAAAATTGATAACTATTGATGATGAGATAATTTGTGTTTAATAAAACCCTCATCCACCCATTTAAATATGAGTTTTTGTGACATTTTAAGATTATATCATGATTTAACATTTTTACCACATTTTAACATTTTCCATGGTGATTTATCTTTCCTTGGTAGCTTATCATTATTACTAAAAATTAAATTGACCGTATTTACTAATTTTTAAATTTTGATTAAAAATAAAAATTTCATCTTACATGGTTCAATTTCTAGTGGTGATAAAATTTGATTTCAATATAAAAACACATAATGTTGAAAAAAACTCTAGAAAATTGTATTTTTAAGAATAAGGTGAATTTATTATTATTCCCTTCCAAGTAAAAAAACATTAAATGAGTGTCAATTTATTATTTTACATATTAATTGTAATTAAATTTTATTAATTTTTTTATTAAAAAGTGATCAATTTTTCTAATTAAGATAAAACACATAATATATATATATATATAATTCTTTTAAAAGTGGGTTTCCAAACATGAAATGATTTTATTCTTAATTTTTTAAATTTGATCACTTGTTTAATAGTCTTTATTTCACATATTCTTATTAAAACATATTTTAAAATTATTTTAAAATTAAATTATATATGAAATCAAAATAATTATAATATATATTATATGTTTATATTATCATAATATCTACTTAAACCCCCCGCCCAACCTTTGTATTAGATTTAAGGGTAAGATAATAAATTATGGCTATTTTGGGTGGTGATTCAGCTCGAATGGATCTCATAGTGATTTTTTTGAGATTTAAATTCTCTTATAGATGGTTTCACTCAAGTCATAGTTATTAAATAACATATTATGATTGGTCTAGGAATAATCCTAGATATACTACTTTATTTCCAAGATCAGAAAAATTATCATCATAGTGAAACTACCACTGTTGATTTCATGGATTCTTCATTCTATATTGATTTCATATTGTGGTTACTTATATTTATACCCCACCCCCAATTTCATGGTTATATTATATTATCCATATTTTATATTTAATATTATATATCCTTAATATATCATCATTAATTTTAGTTTGATGTCGTGTGTGATACATTCTATTTAACATAGTATATATTTGACGAAAAACTATTTACTAATATCTTTGGGTGTTACAGAATGTGTACAGGCATAATTTTAGTGTGTAATGAAACTATGAATAGATTTAATGGTATGATTATATGTTATAGGTGCGCATAAAAAATTTATTTTTGTTTTATAGAATTTTATACAATATCATTATGTTTTATTCTCCCTTGTTCTTTATAATCATATAATATTTTCATGTTTATCTCAATCAATTAATAATATTTTAACATGGTAATTTATTTTTAATTGAACTTAATTTTCTCAAACTATTATGATTTTTTGTTTTTTTATAATACTAACAATAATTCATATCTTATAGATAGTTGATGGATGCACAGTGTGTGTGAGTGATTGAAAAAAACTGTAAACTTATGAAAGACATCATGAATCCACACATTGCCTCAATTTAATTGTCTTGTCAATGTGAATAATATATGACAATAAAATATTCCATAAATTAGTAGAGGTATAATATTTTTTCTCATAAAAAGGTAAATTTTTGGTAGTGACACATTACAAATATGTTACTGACAACCACCCTTATTTAGAATTTTCAAACAAAAATAGAAACACCCAATACTTGGATACATTCATAGTAATAAATCCATAAAGGATGTGAACTTATTTCTTATAAGTTAACATTTAAAATGAACCTTTTAGATAATATATTCTTCACTCAAAAGGGATGGATTAAGAGAGCATATTAAAGTAGAGAGTGGTGATTACTTGTAAAGTTATTATGAATTGTTAGGTGACTTAGTTGGTCTTGTTTGATTTCCATTACACGTGAATGTTCTAGAAACTCTAAGTCTGAGTAATATCCCTATTTATTAACTCTAGATTATGAAATAAACAAACTAACCTCCCATATATATAAAACATCACTAGAATTATATTTTATTTCATACATTTTTAACAATACTAATAACACTTGTAATTTAAACACTGACTCTGTGGTTTCACCTAGTTACACACTATAAGTATCAATTCTAGGATTCACACCATGCACTTTCATGGGATATAAAATTGTCACCTGAACCTAAATTTTTTTCTTATAATACTTCTATATTCCCTTGTGATGAATTATATGGTGATTTTTTAGATATTTGTAAAGTTACTTGGCATCATTTGGAAAAATTATTTGTAAGAGAAAACAATTATATCATATATCACTGGAAAGTGTGATTCATGATCTATATCATGGTTATGGATTGGTTAAATCTTATTATCCTCCATTTCACTTATAAATTGTTGTGATTATAGATAATAAATGTGGATTTTATAATGGATGGTATTTTAGTCATTAAAGACTGTGATTGATGGAGTATCATTACGAAAAATTAATATTTGTTGAGGAAAGTAATCTAAAATTTATTTTTATGTATGTTAAGTAGATTTGTATGTTTAGGTTGATATAGATATGGGTAATTATTTTAAACTACATGTGAATTAAATATTGACAAGAATAATTAATGGGATATGTATAAATGTGTATGATGAATTGAATTGAAAGAATAAATTAATAAAAATATGGTGTTAATCATAATTGGAGTGGGAAAAATTTATATTGAATAATATTGTTAATAGAAAGAGAATAAATGGGTTGATATAATAGGAAAATAATATAAGGTAACTACCAATTCTCAATTAATATGAGGTTATGTTATTTAACTACGAAACTTTATGTCATTTGTAGGGGTTCTCATGGTAGATGTAGTATGGTATGTTGTAGTTTTGAAAATATTGATCGGTGAATATTATTATGTGGTTTTTATGTGGTGGTAACATAGTGGTGGAACTCAGGGTTTGATATAGAATGTTTAGGTATAATGTGGTGGTCACATTGATGAGATATGGTGGTGGTCTAGCAGGGTAAATTATTTGGATGTGAATACATAATGTAGATTTCCTATGCATGTGGGGATGTAGGGAAAAATTTTGGTACAGTGATCTGAGGTTCAATAAAGTTATTTTGGATACTATGTTATGATTTGTTTCATTGTGTAAAATGTGGATATGTGTTACGGTCGAGGTTGTGAGATGAAATTTGTGATAACTCAAAATATATTGTTTTTAGATTATAAAATTATGATATCCATATTTTTAAGGTATAAGTATTAGTTATTTAAGGTATTTGGTATTCCCTTATATTAATATGATTTAAGGGTTATGGTATTCCATAATGTTGATCTGAAAATGGTATATAGAAATCCCCCTATAGATATAGTTGTTGTTTTTTAAACACTATATGGTTTTTATTGTATTTATAACTGCATGTTCCTCTTAGTAAAAAATAGTTTTCAATGTTATAGTTACTATCATTATAAGAGTGGGTTTCAAGAGGTTATTATTACAATAATGGTCATGGTGTTGTGGTTGTGGTGTTGTGGATGTGGTGGGAGAGAAAGGTGATTGAGGTTTACTTGTGTAATTTTTCTTACATTTTTTGTTCTTAAATGGAAAATATTTATATATATTTCATTCAATGGAGGTTTATTATTATTACTCACTTAGAATAGGAGAGGTTGGAAAAGGAACCTACATGGAATACTTATATACTCACCCTATTATTTTATGTTGTTTTTAGACAAATAGGATCATGATAAGGGTAGTGTCAAACTATGTTAGTTTGGGAATGAGGTATTTTATATAGGGTTGTGTAGATTCATGTGTCATATTATTCTAAGTATTTACATTATGTTGTAAGTATATATGTGTTAACATTACCATGAGTTTATTTATTATTTTATTTAGAATGGTTTAATGATTTATGGTGGTCAAGGTTAATATTTACTTCAATTAAGGGTAATTCCTCCCATGTTGAGACATATACACTAGGTTCCAATATCCACCTTATGGAATGTTAAAATAATTTTTTATAGATCACATTAAATTTAGAGTCATATACATGATGTTGAGACTGATTAAGTTAAAAGTACGTAGTGGATAAAGTAATCAGAGTTTCAAAAAATTTGTTGAGCTATTAAAATAGATGCTTTCAGAAGATAATGGTCCATTATATTCATATTATGATTCCAAAAAATCTTACAACTAATGGGATTGGATTACAAGAAGATACTTACATTACCCAAATATTACGTGTTGTATATAAATTAATATGAATATTGTATAAAGTCTCATAGATATGAGACATCTTAGGATAAGATAGAATAAATATATCAAGTTGATTATTCTCTTTTGATAGGTACCAAATCTATTACTAAGGGAATTTGGTATCTTTATATAATTTCTCATTTTTAGAATTTATTTTTCAATTCAAAATAATTGAAACTATTTATATGGAACATAGATGAGTTGAATTCTGAGGGGAAACATCACCATTCAATAGTTTCTCCAAAATAAAAGAGTGTATATCAATAATTTATAGATTTTTTCAAATATATATAGAAATATTAAACTTTGAATGTGTAAATATGGATTAAATCTATATCATACCCTTGGTATCCAGCAAAGTTCAAGGCCTATAATCTTTGTAGAATTTTATTTTTTCCATATATTTATATCAAGTAGAAATATATTATGTTTAAGTTGGAAAAATAAAATGATATTACCTTTAAAAAGACACAAAGATCGAATAATTATCGAAATTCTTTGTTGAAAGGATCCATATTATTTTATTTTCATTAATAGATATATATATATATATAGTTACCATATAATATTTATATTAAGCGTAGTGAGAAACATATATGTGATAGTTTTCATAGAATATTGTTTGATATAAAAGGTTAAACTACAGATATATTTAATTGATTATTATATTTAATATGAATGGGAACATATATAGCGTTAGCTCATAATTATAAATGAAAATGAACAAACATTCTTACTATATGATATACATTATCTAATGGGTAGAAAATATGTTTTCTTAAATGTTTATATTGTTTTAAAGTGCCTCGTCTATATTCATCAAATGTCAAAAATATTATTTCATTAAAATTTTTGATATTATTATGCATGAATTCTCATGAATTTCATATTTTGATATAGAAGCCACAATTTATTTCACTACATAGAATATTGAAAATCTATGTGAGAATGATTTTCATCAAGGTGTATTGTGTTTTTAGTGTTATTTTAGAAATTTCAAGGATTAAAATTAATTAATTATTTTCGATAATAAAATTTCCAATAAAATTTTTCAACATGAAATATATTTTTAGGAATAATTTTTTAATATAATGGTATATGTGATAATACATTTGGTGTAATAAATAAATTTATGTAAACCAGTATATTTAAATTCGATATATCCTTTTCAAGGATATATAAATATTTTAAAGGGATGCCTTAAGAATTCATATAAACTAAAGGCCTCAATAATTAAATATTATATATCTTAAGAGGTGGATGGGTTTTATATAAAATGATATCTAAAGTGAAGAAATTTAGTCGCTATAATCTTGCACCATGGAAATTATTATCAAAGTAAAGAGGATCTATATAATTAAATTTATTCCAATAACATTTTATCAAATAATTCGGAAACATTTATACATTTTCAGCAACACATAAGAAGTTTAATCATATATAACATCACATATAAATTCACTAAAAATATGATTTCCCAATAAAAATATATTTTAATGGTAAAGAGTATAAAAATAATTTTTTTGCGTAGTTTAACGAGAACATGACTATTTATATAGAATAATCATAAACATTTATATAGAAAGTTGGTGGACCATGTTTAAATGTGATCACATGGTCCATGTATAAAATTAATTGTTATAAATTGTCAAAAAAATACCAAGATACAGAAGTCCATTTCAAAATAGTTGATTATGGTTGTCACCAAATAAGTTCATTTTTTGGGTAAAAAATATAGATACCTTCTTTCTAACTAAATTTCATATTTTTTTGTCATTAAAGATATATTTTACAATGATTACTTGAAATTTTGGGTATCAGGGTTCTAGTATAACAATGTTAATAGTAACAGTGGTGTTTTAGATGATGGATTTTTATTTACCCTTGTAGATTTAAAAAGATTAGGATAAAAAGATTAACCTTTAGTCATTAAAACATAGGATAAATAAATTTTCTATGTTTTGTACCCATAAAATAACCTACGGTCTTCCATTTTACAATGGGAAAGATTCATATTGAAGGTTTTATTGACTTATGTGATATTAATTTATTTATGAAATGATTACTGGAGGATAATAATGATCATGATGTAGACATTATTTATGATATATTGAATGATCACAAAGAAAGGATATTGGTAAATGAACCTTTAATAATATCCTAATTGTTTAAGTTAAGTATAATTATTTCATTTTAGTTTTCAAATTCTACAACCTATAAAATTATATTTTTATTATAAATTCAAGTTAAAGTAACTATATTAATAATTATGAAAAATCAATTGTAAAATTTTAGGAATTTGATTATGTATAGATACTTCATATGACATTTCATTCTATATCAACTTTAATTTCATTTATATTTTACTTTTCAATTTTAAATCCATTCAATATGTTTTATAGTATTTGGGGTTTTATTACATATAGAAATTATTTTGTTTTTGTTTTTTTAATTATCTTTAATTTCATATATTCTTAGTTTTATTAATTGTTTACCATTTCATATGCCTTATAATTATTTTAATTTTATAATATATAATTATTTTTTAAAAAATTTGATTATTTTTCAACATTAATTACACTTGTATTTAGGTTTCTTGATTTGATTCCACTTTCTATTTAATACTCTTATTTAAATTCATTTATTATTGTTATGTTTCAAAAAAATTTAATGTATGTATAGGGAATTGATTCATCAAACTCTAAAACCTAATCATTATTCTAGATATGAGCCTTCTTATTTAGGATAAGAGTATACTTCTTATTTAGACATGATAATATATCTGGAGTTGGTATGTGTGATTATACATATTTAACTATTTTTTCACTTCATCATAGTAAGGAGGAGAGGATAGGTGTTGAATTTGGTGATAATAGAAATACAATTAGTCAAAATTCCAAAGATTAAGGATTTTCATGGAATTATAGGGATGATTTAAAATTTGTATCTTATTTTCATATTATAGTATTATTGACCAAACAATGAATGATTATTTATAGGTAAGTATAATAGTAAATCCATTCATGAATTTTTTAAGATATGTTGTGGAAATAACCAACAAATTTATATAACCATTATTTTTTTCCTCACATACATATGAAATTTGATATGCTTAAAATAAAATAGATCATGTGGTAGTGGTCATATTTTTTCATAATATTATGTAGAGATTTTAAATCTATTTTAACTTCTAATTTTACTTTTTTAAGGAAAAATAATAATCCAATAAATAAAAATAGTTTTTTTATAAAAAGACATGGTAGTGGTAAACTATCAGAAAGATATATGATAAATTGTTTATATGTGTAATATTTTTTATATAAATTTAATCAATATAAAGAAAATAAGAATATTCTATTAATTATTAGTTATCTCTAAATTAATAGGACTTGATGAGATCTCACCTTGATATCAGGGAAAAGAACATATACCCTCATACATTGCTTCTTAATGGGTATATATTACTATTAGGGGAAATGATGGATGAAAAGTTTGAAGATTTGAGTGATAAATTAACCAGTAACTCAAAGGTCAGTCCTCTATCTCCCTCTACTTGCCATGTAAAATGGTAAATTGAAACACTGATGAAAATGGGAAAATATGTTACTAATGAGTTGATCATCGAAACTAATAAAATTTTAAGAAATTTTTTTTATTATTTTTAAGTGTTTCTTAAATATTATTATAATAATGTAAATTTCAATTACCCTTTATAGGATTTTATTTAGAAAAATTCTATATTTGGGGCATTCATACTTGAGAGTAGGAAGGTCATACTTACGATAATAGTAGGAAAGTATGAAAAACTAGGTCGCATACAAGGATATAAACTGGGTGTATATATTAGGATATTTTTTAGTCACTATGGTACTACTTTAAGGAAGGATGCATAGAAAAGTAAAATAAAGAGCTTTGAAACTTGATTTTCGGAGTTGGGTTAGTCGATATAGTATAAGATGAGTTAAAAGTTACTGTCAATATTTTTTGATAAGTAGAGATAGTTTTAGCCTATATATCCCACTTCCTAATCCTCTTCAAATCTATCTATATACTGTAAGTTAAAAATTAAGTATCCCTTATAACATATTGGAACATAAATTATGCACCATCTCGAACCTCTTCGTTCTGTTAGTTTGTTCCTTTTTTGGGTCAAAGATGTCAGGGGAATGATGGGGGATGAGAGATGGATCCAAAGCTTGGATTACAACAATAGGAGTGTGTCATAGTGTGTCCATTATTTCCATTTCATGAAGAGTTAGCTAGAATGAGGGGGTGTTATACAATCTAGCATGTTGTCACTTAAGTGAGACTTTCATATTGGGGATACAAAATATGATAGTTAAAATTCACACTATTTTAGGGGGAATATTAGTTGTATAATGGGGGTTATAGTCATGGTGTGTGAGGATTTGGGACGTTTATTTTATTTTCACGAACGAGATTCATGTCACGATCATAGTCATAACATTTTGGATACCTCCTAGATAAATTTTTGAAATTTTAGGAATTCTTATGTCACAATTTGGTGATATTCATCTCACCACTACCTACCAATTTTATATCAAATTCAAAACAGTTAACCTTAATTTAATTCGGATGTAAATGCAGATATTAATGGGGATTAATTGAATGGTTTTAAAGGAAAATTGGAATTATCCTCATCATAAAATGACCCAGATATTTCAAAATGTGATGCCTTAAAAACCCAGGTTTGGAATAAATTATATATTTCCTCCAAATTATTATAGTTTCCTATTATTTATCACAAAATTCAGGTGTTAAAATGTGAGATTTTGGAGACCTTTGAGTTCCCTTTATTTGTCCTTATCACTCAACTTCAAAAGATCAATTTCTTATGATCCAATGAGAGTTTCTACCTTATTCTTCTTTATTATCACCATGATACAAAGTGGGTTGAATTTGGTTTTGACGAAGTACTATTTTGATTTAGTTTTATTGAGGTTCTTCCCACATGGTTTAGTATTTTTGGTTATGTTATTATTTCAATTGATTTTAATAGAGATGAAAAATCATGGGTTGGGGTTAGTTATTTATAAACTTATCTTCTTTCTTTTTGTATGAAATTCATAACTAGGTTATTTTTTATTCTTTGAAGGATCCTCTCATATTTTTTTGATACATTTTTGGATATAACTTTTTGAGAGATCATAGTAGTGAAAAACGGGAATATTGTGAGGTGACTTTTCTTTAATGATAGTAAACTAATTAAATTTGAAAACCCCATAATGTTAAATTGGGGAGGTGAAAGAGAGTAATCTGTGATTTGTGGATTCTCATGATATTTTATATGGGTTGATTCTTTATGAATAATTATCTATGTTGTGTATTCCTTGTTTTTATTATCATTAAGGAACATTTTCACCATAATGATCTTATAATTACTTCAAGAAGGTAAGGGAATATATATTTCTAAAATCTAGAATCTGAGAAACAATCAATGTTAATTATTTTTATGCATGATGTTGTGATTTTTTTTGTATAATCTTGTATTTATTTGGGGTGAACTAGGTTGGGTTTAATTAGTGTGGATGGAAATGGTTTTTGATGTGGTTTTGTTTCTTATGGCTCACTTTAATTATTTATGAACTACTTTATGAGTTATATTGAAAAAAAGGAAGAGGAAGGTGGATGTCTAGATTAGTATCAATATACATGATATGTTAAACACATATTAACACAATAATGATGGGTTAGAAGAAAATAGGTAAAATAAATGAATCTATTTTTAATTTTACGATGAGTGGATGTGATAACTAAAATGAAATAACTGGGATGGGTTCATGAGAAATGAATATGGTTGGAATAAATATGTTTAATGATGATTGAATGCCCTGAAATTGGAAGTGAATTGATGAATGGGTTGATATTAGAAAATGAATTGAATAATGAATGTAATTTGGCTAGTAAAAAGAAAGTGGGGGAATTTGAAATGATGTCAAATGAGAAATTGAGGATTGTGTGATTTCTATTTTCCTTTTTCAAAGTTTTCATTTTTATATTATGGATGTGTTTATGTTAATTTGATACCGAGAAATAGAGAATCATGTTAAAAAATATGAGCTATGATGGATCTCAATTTGTATATAATTATGGATTGTAATGGATCATAGTTGTTTTATACTTTTGGGTTTTGGTGGATCAAGTTAGGTAAAAACATAATGGTTATAGTGGAATAAATTCACTATATGTGATATATCATCTGAACATTTATTATGTAGTGATGATGATACATAGTGGGTTTAATGCATGATTGGATGAGGGAATGAGGTTGATATCTTGAATGTAAACTGTAACACCACGACCCAAGACCTCTGATCGGTATCCTGTTCAATGTGATATTGAGAACTTAGGAGTACTTCCCCATGCTCCCAAAGCTACCAACTAGAAGAGTGGGTATTAGGTAGTATCGTGGGGAGACTATACCCCTGTATCAAAGTACCCAGAGAAATGAAAATAACCAAAAAACATTAATAACAAATAATCATCATCAGAGTGTATGGAAGAAGAAAATACAATAGTGTTATAAAAAATCATATTGAAGAAGGCATTCATACAAAATCATAGTTATTCCAATACACATCAACTAAACAACAATCGAGCCAAATTCTAATCTGAATTAATGAAATAAATTAAATATATAAAGACATTCCAAATATTTTCTAACCATACCTCACTCTTGATTCCTACCAACCTATCATACTTAATAATTCTCCATCATCCTTATTCCCAACCTAAACATACAATCATTGAAGTCTCCTCAGGTACCCTAATTTTATGGCCACTCAAGCATGGTGTGAGAAACAATCAGTAGGCTTCCACCAACACGGTCACACAAATAATAGTAAATGCCATGTATGTGCATGTGATATGCTTATCCAAATAAATGAATACAATATAGAAGAAAAAATAAATAACCATGATCAATCCTTATCTTCCAATGTTACTCTATGGATGGATTATACCTGCTTCAGCTAGTGCGAAATCATTTCAAGTATCCTGAGTAATTCTAATAGTATTTGGAACAAATGGATGAATCTATGGGAGGTATTCTGGGCCATTCTTTGGGTTGTAGGCATGTTGATGATTCATACGGGGATAACCCTAAACAATCTAGTAGTAGCATCAGGGATATATTTGATTCCTATAGAATGACCCTAGGAAATCTAGATAGACCTCAATGTATGGATCCTAGTGACCTAGGCATCCCATACATGTATAATTAAAATAAATGTGTATTTTCCAATTCTTTCTAAATTAACATCAATAGTCATATCCTTTGAGCATTTATAAGAAATCCAATAGTATCAGGTTCAATGGAAAGATCCAAGGAGAATGTCCTAGGTATATCATTTAGACCAAACAGCTAAATCCTAGGTGACCAATAAGGTATTACACTAAAATAATCAATAAAATTGTGCCCCTCCAATAATATCTCATATAATAATAATAATAATAATAATGTGGGTTGTCCATCCTCTCTACCTATCTCATATAAAAGGGTCTTCCTCTCAAATTCATAACCAAACATTTCCACCTAATTCATATCAGGATCAAATAATTATTTCATTTCTAACATTACACTCACAATAATTACAACTCATTCATTCATACACCCTCCTGATGATTCATATCTCCTTGGGTACATACTATAATTCCCTAGGTCACATCAATAATGAGCACCTCACATGGGTTCCTCAGTATCAATATTACCTACTAGGTGACCATCCATAACTCATATGGAATAACATCCATCAGTTTTTTAATAACATGTCATATCCATACTCTCCTCAAAGGTAAAGTCACATAAGAAAGATAGCCAGAAGATCATCCTCTTTCCAAGTCACCCCATCACACCCAATCTATTCATAAGTCCCCACAACTAATACCCACTTAGGTAATCATATCTTAGTTTGGGAGGAATTATTATCCCACACTCGTTGCACTATCCCAAAGTATTTAATACATCTCAAGGTCTCTCCATGTCCAATTTGGGCCACCCATCTTAGTTCCACACACTCCTACACAAGGAGGTATTAAGGGCTCTTATACTAGGACCACTACATTATGTTTACACTTTTTAGGTTTGTTTCCCCTTAGTATTTAACACTACGATTCATTCATTTATAATCACAACCTCGTACATTAGTGATCATGGAATCAACTAAGGTCCAAGGGCCCATCATGTACCTTGACACATACATTTTCTCCACAAGTAAAATCTTTTAATAGTTAAACAATTAAATTAAAAAGGGTTTATCTCCCTCGTTAATGACACCACATAGCACATGAATACATAAATAAGAAATAATTTTCTAAGTGTGTATTATCAAGGGACCGCCTATATCAATAACTGAAGTATAACCTTCAAGAATAGCCTTATAACTGTAACTCAAGCTCATCCAAGTCCAACTTGTTATCATTAATCAAAAGCCTCCCTAACTCAAGACACAACATTTAATATTTAATTATTAAAAACTTATTATTAATTGTATCAATTTATAATTTATTTCAGTTAAAAAAATAATAATAATAATAACTGAAAACTCATTGGTCGACCTCAACACATCGAAATGGGGACCAAATTCTCACAGCAGGTTCATGTCACACTCCAACAATCATCTTGGGAAAAACTCTAATGTTCAAAACCAATTTAATTGGAAATTCAATTCAATATAAACAAGAAAAATGGATAAATCAACTCTATAGTGTACTGTCATTGAAATGGTGTGTTATGATGTGTTATCATCATCCTAAGATCCTCTCTATCCATGCCAAGAAAAAACCATTTCATCTTAGATGATTTATTCCATAATCTGATGGAAATCATTTCCAAACCCTAACCGTTTCAAAAATAAATTTGAAATGGAACATTGGGATACTAGAATGTATAGAGTATGAGATATCAACATGAATCAATAGAAAAATCAAACAAAAATCCACCCCAACCCAAGGGGGTCAAAGGAGAAAAGGAGAGGATCTCATAATGCTCTCCAAGAATTTCATGTGAGAGAGGATAAGGATATAATCCCATGACCCTAATAATAAAATATGGGGTAAAAACTCCACAAAGATGACATAAAAGTTTAATCCACCATAAAATGAACAACACTATGTTACGCCTTTGGGAAGTACCTAAACATCCCCAAAATAGCCATTACAGAGTGAGTTTGACCTATCCCTCTCCATTTAAGCACCCACCATGACATTCTCTCCATCATGGTGGTTCCCATCATTTTCCGTAGTATCCACATGTGACCCCCCAAGGATCCAGGCACTAAAACTCCAAACACCATGATGAATCATTCTCCCATATACTCATTTTTTACATTGAACCTCCCACCCATTCATAAAAACAAGCTCCATGAGCACCATATCTAAGTTATCATTGGTAATTTCAGATAGGGGGTTCCCCCATTGCACCACATCATGCACTATGACGTTTTTCTCTCCATGGCCCCTCAAAATGGGAACCATGGATTCACCATGGTGTTCTTCCCCATGCATTTGTAAGAGGGAAACTCCCCAATCATGACACACTCAACCTGGAAACCATGCCATTCCCCTTAGTTGTTTCTCCCTTCACAACGATGAGTTCCATATCAGGTTCTTCTCATGGTCCCATAAAATGGGAACTGTAGCTTCACTATAGTGTGGTCTCTAGGAATTTCCAAATATTACAAGCCCAAGGTTCCATAAAATTAACCTAGGAATAAATCCGTTTATAATTCTCAACCTTAATCCTCCAAGAGATCCAAAATTCACGACATTATAATGAATAGAATCCCCCATATCCGATTTATACACCCCATAGCCACTAAAATGGGTGTTTTTCCTTGTATGTTTCTCATATAGGGGCTCCCAAGGCAACATGACCTACCAACACTCCACGTACTCTAGCATGGGTATTTAACCCTACACTATATGTGTAACAACTCGAGATTTTATGAGATATATTATTTTTTATTTCTTTGATGGGTTCTATTATACACTACACCAGGATTATCTTGTACTATACACAACACCGTATTATCTTGCAGTATACACAACACTATTCTTTGCTCGTGTTACACACAATTTCAAGTTCGTTTTGTGGAAATTATTCTACGCAACATTAAGTATAGATTTTTTTAATGTATAAATGAAATAAGTTTTTATTATGGTATACACAACACCAAACAGAGATTTCACTACACGCAGTCCTAACTTGGCTTGCATTACACGCAATCAAGACCTTCCTCGATAGCGTGTGTAGTACGAAATACTGAGTTTCACTATACGATATATTATTATAATATTATTATGAACTAGCCGTTATGAATAGTAATACCCACTTTTTGAAATTTTATAAATTTTATCTTTCAAAATGGACTTCATTTTTGGATTCGTAATATCGAAATTAGCCTGGGGTGAAGTTTTGGTATTTTTCTGAAAACTTTCTATTTTTGATAAATAGTGAAAACACTACGTTACTATTTAAAAACCGACTTTTTATTTTAATAATTATTTATTTTATTTGAATTTATTTTAGGTCAAAATTGATATATAATACCTATATATGTTCAATGTAATTTATTGGATTCATTATATAATAATTATATATATATATAAATTTTATTGAACTTTTCACCGTCTTTTACCCACCTCCTAGGAGAATTTGAAAATTTACATAAAACATAATTTTACAACTTCTCATAGTGGATTTATAAAATCCTAGAGACACGGTTAATATCAAGGATTAAAATGTGGTCCAATAAGATAAAAATAATTTTTAGTGAATAGTAACTTTTTACTATTATTTACCACGGTAAAAAGTAAATAGGGTAATTAAGGGTAAAAATGATATTCCTATTACCCTAACACATGTCCTAATTCTATTGGATAAGTGTAATTAAACTAAAAACAACCTTATAAATAAAATATTAACCTTTAGGTCCACTTGGATTAGATTAGGACACTTATTATTATTTTATTTAAAGAAGAGTTAAAATAGTTAAAATAAAAGTTTAAAAACTAAAACATTTTTAATATAGGGTTATACATAATATAAATTTGACTATAAATATTCATTAGAAAGATAAAATGATTTCCTACATAATTTTAGTTTATTTATAATTTTTACACATTAAATAATTTAGTTTATTTATGACACAATGATGATGCAGTAATTACCTTATTAATGAAATATTAACATAATTTATTTTATAAATACCCAAATAAATGTAATTTCAGACTTTTTTTGAATTACACTAATTTAATAGGTTAATATGACATGTTATAATTGATTTAATTAACTTATTTCTAACTAATAATGCTTTTATAATTTTTACAAAAATCAATTACCAAATAGTGTCAAAATTGACATAAAATAGTTTTTAAAACAAATATTATATTATTAATTGTTATTATATTACTAAAAATATAAGGGTCAGGAAAATGACTTAGATATAGTTATATATATTAATAATGAACCACTTGGGGTTCGTTTGGCTAGTTATAGTATGTTTATTAACCATATAGTGTAAGAAAACAAGAAGACACGGTAAAAGTTATATTATTTAACTTAGATTTAAATCTAAAAGTCAATGTTAAAATAGTAACCTAAACTTGTCTAAAACCTATTGGTTGAGACGATTTAGACTCATCCTCAGTTTATCGTTGAAATAAATCAATTTAGAGCTATTATAAACCAAATATGACTTTATTATAAAATAATATTTTAAATTTTTCTAAAGGTGCCCCTTCTCCTCCCTTATAAAAAGGGCACCCATTCCCTCTTCTCTTCACACCCTTTTGATCCTTGAAGCTCGTCCAACCCCTAACCATTTATCTTATCCACATCTCTAGAAACATTCTGGAGGTTCTGGTCTTCTCAAAATACCAACTCTACATCCTTAAGAGGAATCTTAAAGGAGTTGCGTCGGAGAAGAGGTAATCTCTTCTTCCGATTCTCTCAAGTTTATTTCTTCTTCTACTTATTCTTATTTAGTTGTATAATTATAAAGTAATAACATAAGTATTAATTATATACTGATATGTTATTATAAATATGAAACAACCCTATTTCACCTTCTATCCATCCTACGGAAAACGATATCACCACGCGTGTGTACGTACGGAATACTGTCTCCACGCCGTGGTGTAATCTATTTTTGACCACCACCTTACATGGATGGGTATAATGGTGTAAATAAATAAAAATATATGATTATTGTAAAGTTATTTTTATTCTGAAATATTATACATACACTTCAAAACAATTCCACGATCAGGGGAATGATATCATCGCTCGTGCGTACGTACGTACTACCGTATCCACGACGCGATGAGATTCATTCTCCATGTTAACCATTCAAGAATTATTATAAAGTATATATAAGGAATAATAATTAAATATATGACATCATTAAGCTACAGGATTTATGTATATATATATATTTCATCTACTTACTTCCATTCAAGTCAATAACGAAAGGAAAACAACGTTCATGCGTACGTACGGCCTACCGTCTCCATGAACGGTGTGTTTCATTTCATTTATCTATATTATATATATATATACTGAATATATATGATATATAAATCATATTTTACATTCTAGAAGTAAGTAAATCATGATATAAGTAATAATAATATCAAGAACAACAAGTCCAAACACGTACGATAAATGAAACAATTTTACCCAAAACGCTACTTTAACATGGAATTGACAAATGAACCGGTAATATAAATACCTAAGTGAACCATATATGATATAATAACAATGAATATGATTCTGTAATAAATCAATGACATTATTTAAATCAATATACAGGAGGTTCGGATACATACGAATCATATCAGACATAAGGTAAGGGATAATCTTTCAAATCTCATTTTAATCTGAGATTGCTTATACGTAAGTATTTACTGGGGTTATATTTTTCATCCATGCCCATAAAATATTTTTCACAAAGTGTTTAATATTCTTCCATGTATGTTTAATTTCATTTTTACCCCTCTTTTACTTTTACTTTGTGTTATGGAAGGAACCTTACTTTTGTTTACCACACGAGGTACTTTTTGACTTTTCCGAAAAAAGTACGAGGAGAATGTTATTTTTAACTTATACGGAGTGAACGGATTTTTACGGTTTCATAACGCCTCATTTTCACAAATATTCCTCTACAATATTTCATGAGTATTTTCAACAAAACCCTTTTCTTTTAAAATTGCATGGCATTTTGTGAAAAGAAAATTATTTTGAAGAAGAAAGGATATTTTCCTTAACAATTCCTTTCAAGTGTTTTATCAAAAATATTTTCCATCTAAAATAACATTATATAATATGTTTATGTTTTAATTATAATGTATCCATTATTTAAATGGTTTGATTCTTCTTATGATGAAATGATATCCATTTTTTATATATGGATTATGTTATTATGGAATGATGTTTAAGAATCCCATTCTATTACATGGGTTATGCTATGATGTATGATTTATGATTTTTCAGCACACAAAAGAATGATTTCATTATGAGATGGGTGGGACCTATATCTCCCTCCAATGCATTGGGTAAATATTTATATCTCATGAGATAGACATGGCTGGAACGGTAAGTTAATCTGGTTCAGTGTTACAGGACTGAAACGAGGAGTGAACTCGATTCAGAAAGGGACTTCTTCCACTAGGATGGTCTTGGCATCAATGCCTTGGATACTATGGAAATCATAACATGTTATTAGTGGTTTCCACAATGACATGTTTTATTCCCATGATGTTTTATCTTGATTAATGTTTCTTTATGATCTATGTCTTATGTAATGACATGTTTTATGTAATTGCTCAAGAATTTGATGTTTAAACATTATGTTCATGTTTTTAAATTCAAATGTGTATGGTTTGTTTAATTTTTTTCCCATGCATACCCTTACTGAGCATTTGAGCTCACCCTTTTTATGTTTTCCTTTCCCCAGGATATAAATAAAGGTTTTAGGTAAGAAAAAAAATGGGAAGATCTTTATGGTAGATGTTGAAGATATTTCACCACGATTAGAAGATTATATTCCGAGTTTCCAAAGACACAAAACTATTACAGTCCTTGTGTGTTTGTTTTTGTTATATATTAAGTATTCATAAAAAGTAAAGTAATGTCTATATACGTCAAGCTTTGGGTTGTTAGAGTTCGTATTAGAGGAAAGGTTTAGTTAACCTTTGGAAACTAGGATGCAAAAACTTTAGTGAAATCCCTAGAGATATTTCTAAGGTATGTCTAGGGATATCCCTAAGGTTTAGTATAACTATAGGTTACAGTCCTAGAGTTATGTTGATGATCATGAATAACCTAGGGTGAACCTAAGGTGTCATGGATTAAATAATGTGTGACAAGTTAGACATCCCATATGTGACTATTAATGATTATGTGGTTCCTCGTTATTTAAACTATTTCCAACACTATGGTTTCTGGTTTTAGTCAATGGAGGGAACGAGAAAGAATTAAGTTAACGTTGATTCTGATGGAAAAATTGGTGATTGTGATCAACAAAATTGTGTAATGCCTAGAGATAATGATATTGTGATTATGTCAAATCAGTCATCACAATATATGATTAACAAGGTGAACTTTGGTTGTATTCCTAAGTCATCAAATTAGAGGAAGATGGAATTTTATGCATATTATCATGGTGAGGAGCAGAGAGAAAGGAATTTTGAGATTTCTAAAGAAGGGAAGAAGAACCTTGAGGAATACCTAAAATTGAGGGGAAGAAGTTATCTGTGTGGAGAAAAGGGTAATAGAGTGACAGACTGTTATGGTGTTCAATGTCTTATTTTTGGAGAACATGGGCATTACCCAACTCAATGACCTGGCCTAAGAGGTTACTTCTAAATCAAGGAAGGAATTACACCATGATAATCATTGAAGAGGATGTATTGAAGTTTTTATGTATTGGTATTCAAGAATAATGTTGTTGAGGTACTTTTATGGTATATTGGAATATTTTTGTATTAGTTTATTGTGGTTTTCAATAATATTATGGTACCGGTAACCATGACAATTGATTAAAATATTTTGGAAAGCGTATGATATGCGCATAATGAATGGATAAGGATAAAATAATCTATTTGATAGTATTCATGAGCTCGTGATTTTTATAAGGACTAAGTGATATCATGGTTTGAGTATATACAATTTTTTGGATTTTGGTATGTGGAACGTGTTAACTTTTAACTGCATTCATGTTTTCACTAAGGTTCAATGGGTATTCATTTTTCAAGAGAATACATGTTTAAGGACTCGAATGTTTGGAATGTGACCAACGAGACATATCATATGATATATGGGGATCAATGATTGTATTAACATGCTTATTATATGAACTCTCTAGCAATCATTTTCACTATAATATGAGATTAGACATCAGTATTTTGGATTAGCCTAAAGATTTGAATGGATTATGTTGGAAATATGTTAGTATTGTTTAAGGCTAGAAGTTTTTCGATATTATTGATGAAAGGTTATAATAATGTATTTTTAGAAAAAGTAAAACCTTCAGGAAGGGTGACAACTCGTCATGTCGGACAAGGCTGTGGGAATCGAACCCACAACCGAAGTGTGACGGGCCTTTATCAACTACCACTGGCCTACCGGAAGTCCCTGGTTAGAGAAACTAGTTTTATTATATTAAGCAGTATGATATATGAAGTATAAGTCCATTTTAGTAACCAAATATGATTAATCTCACTATATATGGACTTATGTATATTTGATAACTTTTTCTAACCTTTTGTTTGAGACAGATGGAATGACCCATCATTCGATCACCTGACCTACAAACACTTCGCAAATGACAAATTCAACTTCATTTCTTTAAGAGATGAAGTGGAAATTATCCAAGGAACGAACAACGGTGAGATTGTACCAAAATTAAGTAATTATTTCTTCTAATTCAGAATTTTCAACTTTAGGGAAATGATATTGAAAACCAAAAATGTTGTCATAGTGCCCTTATATCCAATGAATCATATGGTACCTTAGATCATCACAAATTTATGTCTTTGTGATTTTTGTCTTTTTCTTAGCCATGTTCTCTACCACTCTCCATCAGAACTTGATGGTTAAATTTCTCTTCCATATCCATATTTTTACTTATGTTGTACTATGTGGAAACCCAGTGATTAGTTAATTTGGGTAACCATTACGTTTCATACTTTAGTTTTAAAGATAATTTTTGGTATTGCTTTTTACGATGTGGGTTTCTATGAATGAAACTCTCATGTAATAAACCATTTATAACCCCCGGCGAATTTCGAGGGAGAAATTCATTTTAAGAGGGGTAGAATGTAACAACCTGAGATTTTATGAGATATATTATTTTTAATTTCTTTGATGTGATCTATTATACACTACACTAAGATTAGCTTGTACTATACGCAACACCATATTAGATTTAAGTATACACAACACTATTCTTTGCTTGTGTTACACACAATTTCAAGTTCGTTTTGTGGAAATTATTCTACGAAACATTAAGTATAGATTTTGTTTAATGTATAAATAAAATAAGTTTTGATTATGTTATATGAAACACTAAACGGAGCTTTCACTACACGCAGCCCTAACTTGGCTTGCATTTCATGCAATCAAGACCTTCCTCGATAGCGTGTGTAGTACGCAATACTGAGTTTCACTAAATGAGATATTATTATAATATTATTACGAACTAGCTGTTATTAATAGTAATACCCACTTTTTGAAATTTTATAAATTTTATCTTTCAAAATGGACTTAATTTTTGGATTCGGAATATAAAAATTAGCATGGGAAGATTTTTTGGTATTTTTCTGAAAACTTTAAATTTTTGATGAATATTGAAAACTCTATATTACTATTTAAAAACCAAATTTTTATTTAAATAATTATTTATTTTATTTAAATTTATTTTAGGTCAAAATTGATACATAATACCTATATAAGTTCAATTTAATTCATTGGAGTCATTTTATAATAATTTTAGATATATAAAAATTTTATTGAACTTTTCACCGTCTTTTACCCACCTCCTAGGAGAATTTGAAAATTTACATAAAACTTAATTTTACCGCTTCTGTGAGTGGAATTTCAAAAACCCAAGAGACACGGTTAATATCAAGGAGTAAAATGTGGTTTAATAAGATAAAAATAATTTTTTGTGAATAGTAACATTTTACTATTTTTTACCACGGTAAAAAGTAAATAGGGTAATTAAGGGTAAAAATGATATTACTATTACCCTAACACATGTCCTAATTCTATTGGATAAGTTTAATTCGACCAAAAACAACCATAGGAATAAAATATTACCCTTTTGGTCCACTTGGATTAGATTAGGACACTTATTATTATTTTATTTAAAGAAGAGTTAAAATAGTTAAAATAAAATTTTAGTAACTAAAACATTTTTAATATAGGGTTATACATAAGATAAATTCGACTATAAATATTCATTAGAAAGATAAAATGATTTCATACATAATGGTGTTTTATTTATAATTTTTAGACATTAAATAATTTAGTTTATTTATGACACAATGATAATGTAGTAATTACCTTATTAATTAAATATTAACATATTTGATATTATGAATACCAAAATAAATGTAATTTGGGACTTTTTATAAATACCACTAATTTTATAGGTTAATATGACATGTTAGTATTTATTTAATTAACTTTTTTCTAACTAATAATGCTTTAATGAGTTTCAAAAAAATCAATTACCAAATACTGTCAAAATTGACCTAAAATAGTTTTTAAAACAAATATTATTTTATTAATTTTTATTATATTCCTAAAAATCTTAGGTTCGATAAAAGGACTTAGATAAGGATATATATATTAATAATGAACCACTTGGCTTTCGTTTGTCTGGTGATAGTAAGTTTATTAACCATATAGTGTAAGAAAACAAGAAGATGCGGTAAAAGTTAAATTATTTAACTTAGAGTTAAATATAAAAGATAAGGTTAAACTAGTAAGCTAAACTTGTCTAAAACCTATTGGTTGAGATTATTTAGACCCATACCTACTTTAGATTCGAAATAAATCAATTTGGGGCTATTATAAACCGAATATGACTTTATTATAAAATTTATATTTTAAGTTTTTCCAAAGGTACCCCTCTCCTCCCTTATAAAAAGGGCACCCCTTCCCTCTTCTCTTCACACCCTTTTGAGCATTGTAGCTCGGCCAAACCCTGCCCATTTCTCTTCTCAACATCCCCAGAAACATTCTGGAGGTTATGGTCTTCTCAAAAGACCAACTCTACTTCCTTAAGAGAAATCTTAAAGGAGTTGTGTCGAAGAAGAGGTAATCTCTTCTTCCGATTCTCTCAAGTTTCATTCTCTTATACTTATTCTTCTTTAGTTGTCTCATTATAAAGTAATAACATAAGTATTAAATATATACTGATATGTTATTATAAATATGAAAAAACCCTATTTAACCTACTATCCATCGTATGGAAAACGAAATCACCGGTTGTGCGTACGTACGGAATACCGTCTCCACGCCGTGGTATAATCTGTTTTCGACCACCACCTTACTTGGATGGGTATAATGGTGTAAATAAATAACCATATATGATTATTGTAAAGTTATTTTGATTCTGAAATTTTATAAATACACTTCAAAACAATTCAACGATCATGGGAATGATATCATCGCTCGTGCGTACGTACGGACTACCGTCTCCACGACGCGGTGAGATTCATTCTCCTTGTTAACCATTCAAGAATTATTATAAAGTATATATAATGAATAATAATGAAATATATGACATAATTAAGCTACTGTATTTATGTATATATATATATATGTACCATCTACTTCCATTCAAGTCAATAAAGAAAGGAAAACAGTGTTCATGCGTATGTACGGCCTACCATCTCCATGAACGGTGTGTTTCATTTCATTTATCTATCTATTATATATATATATACGGAATATATATGATATATAAATCATGTTTTACATTCTGAATGTAATTAAATCATGATATATGTAATAATAATATCAATAACAACAAGTCCAAACACGTACGATAAATGAAACAATTTTACCTAGAACGCTACTTTAACATGGAATTGACAAATGAACGGGTAATATAAATACCTAAGTGAACCATATATGATATAATAACAATGAATATGATTTTTTAATAAGTCAATGACATTATTTAAATCATTATACAGGAGGTTCGGATATATACGAAGCATATCGGACATAAGGTAAGAGATAATCTTTCAAATCTCATTTTTATCCGAGATTGTTTATACGTAACTATTTATTGGGGTTATATTTTTCATCCATGCCAATAAAATGTTTTTTATAAAGTGTTTAATATTCTTCTATGTATGTTTAATTTCATTTTTACCCCTCTTTGACTTTTACTTTGTGTTATGGAATGAACCTTACTTTTGTTTACCACACGAGGAACTTTTTGAATTTTTCGACAAAAGTACGAGGAGAATGTTATTTTTAACTTATACGGCGTGAACGGATTTTTACGGTTTCTTAATGCCTCATTTTCAAGAATCTTTGTAATGCCCCGACCCCAGTTACCCAGAGTTGGTGCATTACTTCGTAACATTGGCATGATCACAAAAGATCAAGTCTCAAAAGACCGATTAGTTTAGTAGCCTTAGAAACACTAGATACATTCATAAATGTTACATTACATCACAAAGTGAAAAACTACAATAACATAGTCTCCTTTTTCCACACTCATATCCCCTTCAGACTATCCCTGTAGGTCATTCCTATAATAATTCATCACATCCTGGAAAAATTAAAACATTGAAAGGGGTGAGCTCAGATGCTCAGTAAGGATAACAATATAGCGGAAGCTTTCATCAATAAACATAAACATTTAAGGCAATGTATAACTAAAACAAAAGCCTTTTAAACTTGAACTTCAACATAATATGGAAATAGTAAAATGAGATAATTCCATTTAATTCTTCACATGGATATTCTATTGGTCGATTAATCACATGAAATATCAATAACCACTTTCAAAATGATGGAATGCATAATGCCAGACTATCATAACCTTGTAGCCAAGGCCTCATGCCAAGACCACAAATAAGATTTCGTCAAGGCCTCGTGCCAGGACACTAGTTTGTCTCATGAGACCTGCCAATGCATCGAGGAGCTATAGCGGGCTCCACCCATCATTTATTAAGTCCAATGCATTCCTCATATGAACAGGTTTAAACATATCATAAACCATAACATAATCGTATAACATAAAATATGCATAAAGGAAACATAAAATTTCCACATTTCAATCACAAGATATCAATACAACACATTGAAATAATAAAAACACTTTCAAAACCATTTTCAATACCAAAATAAATGAAAGTTAAAACTTTGTATTTATTTTTCATTAAAAAAAGTTATGGCTTGTAGAGGAAGCTGAAACTCAAATAATGGTCACGACGGCGGAGATTTCATTGTCGCCGCATACGTATAACAAGAAAACATTCCTTTTTGTTGTTTAGTAAAACACTCCATATAAAAAGATTCCTTTTGAATAAATGTAAAAGTCAAAGGGGTTTATACACCGTATAAAAGAAATTTGTGTATAAAACAAAATATGCCTCAATGAAAGGAGATTGAGACGATGTCCTTACAAAGATCATTTTTAAAATAAAATAGATCTATTATTTGTATTCACTATATGTACACATAAATAAAGTAAAAATACAATATAGGAAATAATAATATCATGACCTAATTTTAAAGTAGGAGATTAACCCAGAGATTGGAAATTGGGTTAAGAAATTCCCTTACCTTGCGTCCTATCTTGACTCGACCATTCTTTAACCACCTGAATAATAAACTAGAGTTAATTTATAGTTTCTTAAGAACCTTTTCAAGTTTCTTATTCCTTTAATATCACTTATTACCATGTTATGAACATTATTTAATTATTTAAGTTAATAACGGTCGTTTTGTCAATCTTTGGTACTTGAGTCAAATATAAACTTCTTATAATTACAAGTTGTTCATGTGGTGAAATATCCATTATATCCAGAATTATATTCATGATATAGATATCATATATCTCATATATATCCAGTATATACATGCATTTATAATATTCCATAACGTTTAGAGGTAAGAAATGAAATGCACCGTTCATGGAGACGGTAAGCCGTACGTACGCATAAACGCTACTTTCATTTCTATTTCGTATTTAATGAAATAATAATGATATAATGGTATATTATAATTCCAGTATAATATCATATATAATATCATTTACTCCATCCTTTATACATCCCACATATGTCATTAATGATTCAAATCACTTTGAGGGGGCGGTAGTCCGCACTTCCTAAAATGAAAATATCATGTTTACCCATAATGGAAACAATATAGGTATGCCATAAATGAAAAATACAGAACATTAAGTAAAACATAGACATATTATATATCATATATAAATATAGTTACATCTTAATGTCACCTTTTAAGGTGTTATACGATTGTTGAACAATCATCGTTTCGTGAGGCAGAAATTCACCATCCACAGAAACAGTATGTTCTTTAACCATTAGATGTAGGTGTGTGTAATTATAGCTCGAATAATTCTTATAACAACATTCTAGTATATTGAGGATACTGGTTTTGTTACAAAATTAATGAATAAAAAGAGTTTAGGGGGTTGGATAAGCAAAATAAAACAAAATAACATAAGCGAAGACATTACCTTAAAATCGGGTAACTCTTTTGATTTGAGCCAAAGGCTTCCTTGGGAAGAATTCTGCCCAAAGTGAGGCTTCTAGGAGTAAGGGAGGGAAGTTGGGAGAGTATTTGGGCAGAGTTTAGCTGAGCCAAAAGGCTTTGATAGTGTGATTAAGGTGGTAGTGGTGGGGGCCTTTTATAAGTGGAGAGGAGGGGCACTTTTGGAAAGTAATGAAATGCTACTTTATTAAGAAATGATTTTCGGATTCTAAAGGTCCCACAATGATATATTTAGAGGATAAGGTGATAAGGGTTATAAATATCCTCATCCAATAGGTTTTTGACAAGTGTAAGCCATAGATTTTACATTATCTTTTCATTTTATTGAAATCGTTAATTAATGAGGTAATCGCTGCATCATCATGGTCTCATAAATAATTTAATTTATTTAATGTCTAGAAATTATAAAAAAAATATCATGATGTAGGAAATATTTTTATATTTCTAATTAATATTTATAGTCAAACATATGACTTGTATAGCCCCATTTAAAAATTGTTTTAGTAAAAAAACTTATGTTTGTGGCATTTTTATTTTAACTTTAAATAAAAGTTATTTACGTCATTTCCATACCAAAGTGGCTCCATGGGGTCCCCAAGTTGACCCATGGATTGTCTTGGTCGTCCATGACTCATCCAATAGAGGTAGGACAAGTGTAAAGTTCATTTCATATTTTTATAATACCATTTTTACCTTAAATTTCACTAATTACCTTTAATCGCGATTAATTAATCTTAAAAGATACTTTTCACAATAAAAAATTATTTTAATCCCATTGAACCACATTTTACTTCCAAATGATGACCTTGTATGTTGGATTTTTGAAAATCAAATCACAGAAGTGGTAATATTTCATTTAAATGAAAAAATCAGTTATTTAACTACCACTTAGTGGTTTCACTATTCATCAAAAATTGAAGTTCTTCAGAATAGTGCCAAAATTTTACCCAAAGCTATTATTGATATTCTGAATTAAAAAATGATGCCTATTTTGAAAAATTACAAACATATAAGTTTCATTAATTAATTTTCTAATTAATTCCCGCTGTCACAACAAATAGCATGTTTTAGGAAAGAATATCAATAAAAAGATTGACAATTGTTTATGTCCGATTTCAAAGTGAAATTAATTCTAATGAACACCATTGGATAAAATGGTAAAAATATATTCTAATTATACTTTTAAAACACTCAATAGTATAATTTATCACTATAAATTATTTTGATAAAAAAAGTTGTTTTAAGTATTTTTCACTATTCATAAAAATGGAGGTTCTTAGAAAATTACAAAAAATTCAACTTAGGATAATATCGTTATTACGAATACAAAAATGAAGTCCTTTTTGAAATATAAAATTTCTATAATTTTAAAAAGTGGGTATTACTATTCATAACGGCTACTTTGATTAGTCGCGGTGTGTTAGAACTCAAACTTGCGTACAATGCAAGCTATTGCATTATTGAAAGAGAGGCGTATCGTGAAAGCTCGGGGTGTTACATTTTCCCCTCCATCAAAAAATTGCATCCTCGCAATTTGAAATTTTTCTTTAAAAATAAAATGTTTAAAATAGAAAATACCTTTGTAGAAACCCCACATCGGAAATAAGGTTAATAAAAATATAACTTTAAAAGAAATAAAGATAAGTACAAAGGTCACCCGAGATAGACCATAATAGGATTCTATGAAAATATTTACATGGAAGAAAAAAACCATCAAGGTCTGATGGAGAGTTGTAGAGAACTGGATTAGGAGAAAGTTAACCATAAGAAAATCACAAACTTGTGATTGGTTAAATGGTCATTGAATCCCCTGTTGGAAAAGTTAACCGACAACGTTTTTGTTTTAAGTTACCTTTTTTAAAGTTGAGGAATTTATTTAAGAGACTTTCTATGAACATAAGGAAATATACTTACTTGTCGTGTAGACTTTCATTCCTTAATAAATTTTTACCACAAACCCATCTTTCACTCCAAATGTTAATAGAACTCAAAAATATTCTATTTATCCTAATTGTATAAGGTTCTAAATATTACCACATACCATTTAGATTAGTAAAACTATTTTGTAATAACCAGGGACTTCCTGTAGGCTAGTGGTAGGTAATAAAGGCCTGTCGCACTATGGTTGTGGGTTCGATTCCTGTATCTTTGTCCGACGTGACGGGTTATGCCCCACCCTGCAGGTTTTCCTTTTCCTAAAAATATAGTAATATAATATTCCAAAAATAATCTTCAGAAATGTTTTAACCTTAAACAATACTATTAAAAGTTCAACTTAATCCATCCCAACCTTTATAGTTATCCAGAATACCTCTATCCAAACTTTCTCTAAAAGGTCTCTTAATTCCAAAATCAATTTATCAGATTCCCCAAACATAGTAAAGTTTCTCTTATTGTCACATACTAAAAATATGATTACCTTCATCATATTAAAACCTTACTAAAACAACAAGTACTGCAGTACAATCCTTATATATATATCACATTATTCTAACAACCAGAATATAATCCATGAGTCCAAAAGCACCAATACATTAATTATTCCGCTTCAACTGTAGTAACAGCATAAGATTGTCCTTGATCCCTTGGCCTTTTCTGAGGTAAGTTTCCCTGACACTTAGGACATTCAATTTTATAATGCCCCATTTCTCTACAATTGTAGCATTCTACATTGATAGCCTCTTTCTTTACCTTGCAATCACGCGCCTGGTGACCTTTTTCTCCACATTTATAACAAACCCCAATTCCTTTTAGGAAATTACCAGGGTGATTCTTCCAACAATTATTACATAATGGAAAATCTTTCCTTACCTTTTTCCCTTTATCTGTCTCTTGTTCCACAGTTCTCTTCTTCTATTGCTTTACTTTATTGTCATAAGATTTAGAAAATTCCTTTTCTATCTTGATAGCACATGAGACAATGTCTTCGTACGATGAGAAGGTTTTTGAGACTAATTCTTGACGAAGAAATGGTTCTAACCCATCAAAGAAATGATCAATCATACTTCTTGGGTTACGTATATAATCTGCAGCATGCCTCTCTAACCTTGTAAAGTTAGCCTCATACTTTGCGACATTCTCATCCTCCTTCTGCCTCAGACTCAGAAATTGCCTTTCCATATCTGATCGATGGTCATGCGGAAAGTATTTTTCTAAGAAAAGAACTTTGAACTCTCTCAATTCCATACTTGATACTTCTTCATCTTCCTTTGTATTTTGAATCAATCACCACCATTGATCGGCATCTCCAGTGAGGCGGTAGGCTGCCATGTCAACCTTCTCCCTTTCGCTACTCCCCAAGGCATGGAATATTTTCTCTAAGGAATTTATCCATTGCTCAGCTACTAATGGATTTGTAACCCCATTAAATGTTTCCGGTTGTTGCCTCATGAAGCGGTCTAACATTGATCCTCCACGTTGCGGATCAGGGTGGTCCATACGAGTAAGGTTATTATTCATAATCTGAGTGAGTTGTCCCAGTATGGTAATAAGTTGATCAGCACCAGTTGTTTCTCCAGCTCCACAATAATTATCTTGAGCAGGAGGGAAATCCCTACACGGAGTGCGTGCATTGATACGGTTTCCATTCCTTCCACTAGGCGCCATTTCTAAATAATGGCATAAACTATATTAGTTTACGAATCAAAATACATAATTCCATACTTGTAAAATACTTAACATAAATTGAACTATTTATGGATATAATCCATAATCATAAAAAAAATTCTTTGAGTAAGTATATACTCATAACCCTTCATAGTGGTTTGTAAAGAAAATGAGGATTATCCTAAGCATATCCCCCAGGAGTGTCATAACTAAGAGTGCAGTAAGGCCCGTTGTCGTGCACCAATTCCCATTCAAGTCTAGCTCAAAGCGGTGTTTTCGGATTTTACCCCTAGGTACATCTGTGCCAGAGCTTCCTCTACCTTCTCGTATCCAGACAATGATGTATTTCTCTGAAAACTCACAAAATCTCTATAATACCAAAATTCTAGGAAGTTATTCTGTACTAATCCTCAATGTCTATCTCCAGGCTATGTGCTCTAATAAGAGTTTATCTAAATCTAGCTTCCAAGTTTAGTACTAAACTACCTCTGATACCAACTGTAACACCCCGACCCCAGTTACCCAGAGTCGGTGCATTACTTCTTAACATTGGCATGATCACAAATGATCAAGTCTCGAAAGACCGATTAGTTTAGTAGCCTTGAAACACTAGATACATTCATAAATGTTACATTACATCACAAAGTGAAAAACTACAATAACATAGTCTCCTTTTTCCACACTCATATCCCCTTCAGATTATCCCTGCAGGTCATTCCTATAATACTTCATCACATCCTGGAAAAATTAAAACATTGAAAGGGGTGAGCTTAGATGCTCAGTAAGGATAACAATATATCGGAAGCTTTCATCAATAAACATAAACATTTAAGGCAATGTATAACTAAAACAAAAGCCTTTTAAACTTGAAGTTCAACATAATATAGTAATAGTAAAATGAGAAAATTTCATTTACTTCTTCACATGGATATTCTACAGGTCTAATAATCACATGCAATATCAATAACCACTTTCATAATGATAGAATTCATAATGCCAGACTATCATAACCACGTAGCCAAGACCTCGTGCAAAGACCACAAATAATATTTCGTCAAGGCCTCGTTCCAAGACACTAGTTTGTCTAATGAGACCTGCCGATGCATTGAGGAGCTATAGCGGGCTCCACCCGTCACTTATTAAGTCCAATGCATTCCTAATTTGAACAGGTTTAAACATATCATAAACCATAACATAATAGTATCACATAAAATATGCATAAAGGAAACATAAAATTTCCACATTTCAATCACAAGATATCAATACAACACATTGGAATAATAAAAACTCTTTCAAAACCATTTTCAATACCAAAATAAAAGAAAGTTAAAACTTTGTATTAATTTTTCATTAAAAAAAATTATGGCTTGTAGAGGAAGCCGAAACTCAAATAATGGTCACGACGGCGGAGATGTCATTGTCGCCGCATACGTACGACAAGAAAACATTCCTTTTTTGTCGTTTAGTAAAACACTTCGTATAAAAATATTCCTTTTGAATAAACATAAAAGTCAAAGGGGTTTATACACTGTATAAAAGAAATTTGTGTATAAAACAAAATATGCCTCAATGAAAGGAGATTGAGATGATGTCCTTAAAAAGATCATTTTTAAAATAAAATAGATCTATTATGTGTATTCACTATATGTACACATAAATAAAGTACAAATACAATATAGGACATAATAATATCATGACATAATTTGAAAGTAGGAGATTAACCCAGAGATTGGAAATTGGGTTAAGAAATTCCCTTACCTTGCGTCCTGTCTTGACTCGACCGTTCCTTAACCTCCTGAATAATAAACTAGAGTTAATTTATCGTTTCTTAAGAACATTTTCAAGTTTCTTATTCCTTTAATATCATTTATTACCAAGTTATGAACATTATGTAATTATTTAAGTTAATAACGGTCGTTTTGTCGATCTTTGGTACTTGAGTCAAAAATAAACTTCTTATAATTACAAGTTGTTCATGTGGTGAAATATCCAATATATCCAGAATTATATTCTTGATATAGATATCATATATCTCATATATATCCTGTATATACATGAATTTATAATATTACATAACGTTTATAGGTAAGAAATGAAATGCACCGTTCATGGAGACGGTAAGTCGTACGTACGCATGAACGCTACTTTCATTTGTATTTCCTATTTAATGAAATCATAATGATATAAAGGTATATTATAATTCCAGTATAATATCATATATAATATCATTTACTTCATCCTTTATACATCCCACATATGGCATTAATGATTCAAATCTCTTTGAGGGGGCGGTAGTCCGCACTTCCTAAAATGAAAATATCGTGTTTACCCATAATGGAAACAATAAAGGTATGTCATAAATGAAAAATACAGAACCTTAAGTAAAACATAAACATATTATATATCATATATAAATATAGTTACATCTTAATGGCCACCTTTTAAGGTGTTATATGAGTGTTGAACAGTCATCGTTTCGTGAGGCAGAAATTCACCATCCACAGAAACAGTATGTTCTTTAACCATTAGATGTAGGTGTGTGTAAGTTTAGCTCGAATAATTCTTATAACAACATCCTAGTATATTTAGGATACTGTTGTTGTTACAAAATAAATGAATAAAAAGATTTTATGGGGTTGGATAAGCAAAATAAAACAAAATAACATAAGCGAAGACATTACCTTAAAATCGGGTAACTCTTTTGATTTGAGACAAAGGCTTCCTTGGGAAGAATTCTGCCCAAAGTGAGGCTTCTAGGAGTAAGGGAGGGAATTTTGGAGAGTATTTGGGTTGAGGTTGGCCGAGCCAAAAGGCTTTGATAGTGTGGGTAAGGTGGTAGTGGTGGGGGCCTTTTATAAGTGGAGAGGAGGGGCACTTTTGGAAAGTAATGAAATGTTACTTTATTAAGAAATTCTTTTCAGATTATAAAGGTCCCACAATGATATATACAGAGGATAAGGTGATAAGGTTTCGAAATTGTTTCATCCAATAGGTTTTTGACAAGTGTAAGCCTTAGAGTTTACATTATCTTTTCATTTTATTTAAATCGTTAATTAATGAGGTAATCACTGCATCATCATGGTGTCATAAATAATTTAATTTATTTAATGTCTAAAAATTATAAAAAAATATCATGATGTAGTAAATCGTTTAATCTTTCTAATGAATATTTATAGTCAAACATATGACTTTTATAACCCCATTTAAAAATTGTTTTAGTAAAACAACTTATGTTTGTGACATTTTTATTTTAACTTTAAATAAAAGTTATTTATGTCATTTCCCTACCAAAGTGGCTCCATAAGGTCCCCAAGTTGACCCATGGATTTTCTTGGTCGGCCATGACTCATACAATAGAGGTAAGACAAGTGTAAAGGTCATTTCATATTTTTATAATACCATTTTTACCTTAAATTTCACTAATTACCTTTAATCGCGATTAATTAATCTTAAAAGTTACTATTCACCAAAAAATTATTTTAATCCCATTGAACCACATTTTACTTCCTAATTACAATCATGTATGTCGGATTTTTGAAAATCAAATCACAGAAGTGGTAATAATTCATTTAAATGAAAAAATCAGTTATTTAACTACCACTTAGTGGTTTCACTATTCAACAAAAATTGAAGTTTTTCAGAATAGTGCCAAAATTTTAACCAAAGCTATAATTGATATTCTGAATTCAAAAATGATGTATATTTTGAAAAATTACAAACATATAAGTTTCATTAATTAATTTTCTAATTAATTCCCATTGTCACAACATATAGCGTGTTTTAGGAAAGAATATCAATCAAAAGATTTACATTTGCTTATGTCCAATTTCAACGTGAAATTAATTCTAATGAACACCATTGGATAAAATGGTAAAAATATATTCTAATTATACTTTTAAAACACTCAATAGTATAATTTATCACTATAAATTATTTTGATTAAAAAAGTTGTTTTAAGTATTTTTCACTATTCATAAAAAATGGACGTTCTCAGAAAATTACAAAAAATTCAACTTAGGATAATATCGATATTATGAATACAAAAATGAAGTCCATTTTGAGATATAAAATTTCTATAATTTTAAAAAGTGGGTATTACTATTCATAACGGATACTTTGATTAGTCGCGGTGTGTTAGAACTCGAACTTGCGTACAATGCAAGCTATTGCATTATTGAAAGAGAGGTGTATCGTGAAAGCTCGGGGTGTTGAATTCTTCCTCTAAAAGATTGCATGAATATTTTCAAAAAAACCCTTTTCTTTTAAAATTGCATGGCATTTTGTGAAAAGAAAATGATTTTGAAGAAGAAAGGATATTTTACTCAAGAATTCTTTTCAAGTGTTTTATCAAAACTATTTCCCATCTAAAAAGACATTATTTAATAAGTTTATGTTTTAAGTATAATGTCTCCATTGTTTACAAGGTTTGATTCTTCTTATGATGAAATGATATCCATTTTTTATATATATGTATTATGTTATGATGGCATGATGTTTAAGAATCCCATTCTATTACATGGGTTATGCTATGATGTATGATTTATGATTTTGTGGCACATGAAAGAATGATTTCATTATGAGATGGGTGGGACCCATATCTCCCTCCAATGAATTGGGTAAGATTTATATCTCATGAGATAGACATGGCAGGAACGGTAAGTTAATCTGGTTTAGTGTTACAGGACTGAAACGAGGAGTGAACTCGATTCAGAAAGGGACTTTATCCACTATGATGGTCTTGGCAGCAATGCCTTGGATACTATGGAAATCATAACATGTGCTTAATGGTTTCCACAATAACATGTTTTATTCCCACGCTATTTTATCATGATTAATGTTTCTTTATGATATAAGCCTTATGTACCACCATGTTTTATGTCATTGCTCAAGAATTTGATGTTTAAACATTATGTTCATGTTATTAAGTTCAAATGTGTATGGTTTGTTTTATTTTTTTCCATTCTTACCCTTATAGAGAATTTGACCTCACCCTTTTTATGTTTTCTTTTCCCCAGGATATAAAAAAAGGTTTTAGGTAAGAAAACAAAAGGGGAAGATCTTTATTGGAGTTGTTGAAGATCTTTCACCAAAATTAGAAGATTATGTTCTGAGTTTCCAAAGACACTGAACTATTACGGTCCTTGTGTGTTTGTTTTTGTTATGTATTAAGTATTCCTTAAAAGTAAATTAATGTCTATGTATGTCAAGATTTGGGTAGTTATAATAGGGACAACTAGGGAATGGTCCTTCTTATATTAGTGCACCAGTAGCTAAATATAACTACAAGTCCACCTATCTTCACTTGATTATCCACCTGATCACCTAAAACATCTAATGGGGCTTATTCAATGTCCAAAAAATATACTTGACATAAAAAAACAATTGAAACTCTAATATGACCCCCAACTCATGAAATTTCCACCTTTCCAAATAAAAAATTAAATTTTTCCATGAAAATATCTCCAAATGACTGATCTTTTTCTTGGAAAAAGTGCTATCTAGACCTCAGGTGCACCTCCCCTATACAATAGAGGCTTCTGAAAAGTTGTTGGGTGATAAGGTGGTACGATAGGGATAATATACCCCCATATCAAGGTAGTAAGATCATTTAAAATAACCAAAAAACATTCATAAAAAATAATAACCATCTGAGTATATAGAAGAAAAAATAAAACATTTTTATAACAAATGTAATGTAGAAGAAATTAGTCATATAGACTCACGTCCATGCCATTACCCATAAACTGACCACCCAACAAAATAGACTCAAATAAAAATGAATGGAATAAATATAATTCATAAATATTTGGATAATATCCTATAGTCATTCCTTTATCCTAATATTCACTCTGGACTGAGATATTATGCTCGATCGTACAACATTGGTCTTCTTCCCTACCAGAGCTTGCAATCAGTGAAATCTTCTCAAGGACCAAAATTCCATAACCACCTGAACTGGGTGTGAGTGTAAATCGGTAGGGAAACACCAATTCAGTCTCATATATAACAAATAAAAACAATGTGTATGCATGTGGCTTAGATGAATAAATGGATTCCTTATTAAAGCATAAAGAAATTTTCATCTTTGATACTCAGGTTATAAAATGACACCCAGGATTTATTATACCTGTTTCATCTAGTATCAGAGTCTCTGAACATGTCACATAACTATCCCGACCAACACTAGGCGTAATTTCCAAACTAAAATAGGTAGAATCACCCAATCCAAGGAAGTATCCAAAGGTACAATAATAGTATCAGGAGAAAATGAAAAAATCAATAGGAGGTAATCCTTGGAATTTCTTAGGTAGTAGACATGAAGATGCTTCCTAAGGGGATGAACCTAGTAAATGCAATAGTAGCATAATGATTACAACTCATTCTTAAGAGAATGGTCCTAGGTAATCCAAAATAAACCACAAATTCTTGATCCCAACATCCCAATAATCCCATACAATCACAATCCAAATTCAAGGTGATTTCCTAAGGCATTCTAAAGAAAGATCAATAGTTTTATACTTTGATCATTTCCTATAAATCTAATATTATCTATCTTAATGGTAACATATTAAGAGCATGCCCTTTTCAATTCCATTTAAGTAAAACATCTAAATCCCAAGTGAAATCCAAGGAGTTCTATATAATTTTTTGATGTCAGTGTGTCCCACCCATAATATATCATATAATAATAACAAAAAAATCATCTATCCATCCACCAAAATCATATCTCATAACAAGGTTCTACCTCCCAATCACACAACCAAGCACCACAATCTAAACCATATCAGGATCACACAAATGATTCAAGTTCTATAGAGACACCCACAATTATTACTATCCATTCCCACATGCACCCTCTCCAGGGTCCTTATCTTCCTAGGCCATCAACTAGGATCACCTAGGTCACATAAAAAACACCTTGAATGAGATCCTCACTCTCACTATTATCATTCATGTCATTACCCATCACTCAAATCATATCAAGTCCCTCATCATAGACATAAAATTTTATGGAATTATTGGAATCATTGAGAAATTAACTCAAGGAATATGGCCTCAAACCCATCCCTATTCCAAATCACTATAGGTCAATCCTCACACTTAACCCATCCATCAGACTCCACATGGTCTACCCACATAGGTAATCACATCTCAGTGAGGGGGGGGGGATTTTTACCCCACTCTCATCTCACTATAATGGATGCTTTAAAAAATCTAAAGGTATCATCATGGCCCATTCGGGCCCCCTATATTAGTTCCACACACTCTACTACAAGTATGTGTTTAATGTATCCTATATAAGGGACACTGAGTTATGTTTACCACATTTAAATTCTATCTCCTTTGGTATCATACGCCATAAGTAGATCAATAATAATAATGGCCTCTACCATCGATGGCAGTGGTATTCCCTAGAGTCCAATGATCTATAATGGTCCTTGACACATCAAGATTTTCCAGGAGAATATTATTTTAATAAAATAATTAATTTTATTAAAATAGGGATATCTCCCTTGGTAGAGAGACCATGTAACCCATGAATACATAAATAAAAAGTCATTTACAGAACGGTTATGCTCATGGGACCACCAAGCTCAATAATAGATTTATTCTCTTTAATCGCAGCTTTCTTACTCTCACCAGAGCTCGTCTAAGTCCAATATGCCATTGTTAATCGCACAATTACCTATTTTTAACCACAATATATAATAAATAATATTAAAAAGTTAATTAATTATTCAATTTATTTATAAAAATTTATAATTTATTTCAACTAAAAAAGGAATAATGGCATACAACTCGCTAATTAGCCTCATTACACTAAAATAGTGTCCAACCACTTATGGAAGGATCATAGAACACTAAACCTATTATATCAAGAAAAATATATAAAACATGAAACCAATTAAATTAAAGGTTTCATTCCTTTCAAAAAAACCTTGATTAAAATAACCTTGAAACGCACCTTCATCGAAACAGCATATGACCATCATCCTTGGATGAGCTTTAACCACAATGAGAAAAAATAAACCCTATTATCTCTGTTGATTTCAAGAATTCTATGGTATACATCATTTAAAAAACTTATCTGCTTCACTTGAAATTAGAATGGCTGTATGAGGTATTGTAATAGAAGTAAGATGAGATATTTCCTTGGATCACTAAAAAAATATCTCCAAAAATCCACTCCAAACAAAGGGAAATCGAAGTAAGAAAAGGGAGAAGCTCCTAGGGATCTCTACATCAACACACAAGTGATAAGAGACAAGTGGGTACTAAAAGACTAATTATAAAATATGGTTGTAAACAAAACTCCATAAAATTTACATAGTTTAGAAGGGAACCATGGAATACACCCCAACATTGTGAACCTCCAGAAAGCCCCAAAAGATCCCTCAACACACTCAAAGCTATAAAGGTCCCCCACCACTATAAGTTTAGTACACACAAAAATTTTCCACTCCATGGTGGTGCCCACTTTTCCCCACAACTACCACATGTAGACCCCTAGGGAACCACGTTCCAGAATTCCCAATGTCATGTCAAAGACTTCCCCCCCCCTCTTCTCGTCACTTCACATAGGGGATCCCATTTATTAACCATGGATAATTCCATGGATTGGAACTCATTATGTTCTGGACAAAAATTAGAGATACATACCATGTTATAATTATTTCTTGGTGATCATTGGGAATTTCAGATGGGGGCTTACCCCATTGCACCACACTGAGAACCAAAATATGGTGCTTCTCATAGTCCCTCAAAACAGGCACCATAGATTCACCATTATATGGTTTCCTAGTAAATTATGGAAGGGACATGACCCAAGAATGATGTATTCAACCATAAAACCATTCCCTACCACCTAGATGTTTCTACATTCATCATTGTTTCCTCCATGTTGTTGTGCTACTTGTGGTCCCAAAAAATAGGAACCACAATTGCACCATGGAATAGTCTATGGACATTTCTTATATAAACAAACCCCAGGTGCCACACTTTGGACCTAGGAATCACTCCATAGACAACCCATAAATCCCAAGTCTCTAGGAATTCCAAAATTCCCAACACCAATCTATCTGCGACCCTCAGAACCTAATGATCCAAGAAAGCCAAAATACCCAACACAACACCAAAGGGCCTAACTACCAACCCTTTATTACACACCATGGGTATATAAAATAGTTTTTTTACTTCCATTTTCTAATATTGGGTCTCCTTAGGTTCCATGAATATCCATTACTCCATGTCCACCATCTTGGATTTTTCACCCTCCTCTATGGGGTTCACCATGGTGTGGTCCTCCCCATGGTAGTTCACGTGTACCTAAATTCAGCTATGGGTTCACCTTAATTCACTTTTTCATCCTCCCAAGCTCTTAAAACACCTCTCAGGCCTTAATTTACATCTAGAAAGATTTAGTTTATATGCAATAACACTCAGAACTCTGATCTAGGTTCCAATTCATGAAATTTCCATATCACCAAATCAAAAAAACAAATTTCCATAGTAATTCATAACCTAAAAAAAGGTATGGTTCATTAAATTTATGATACCATATATTGATAAGTATTTATAGATAATGAAGACTTGTTTATGGTTAAAATGGATAGGATGTATATGACAGGGTATGGTTTGGGGACGTACGTGGAAGAACATGGTCATGTGGTTAATTTCCTACAAGTATACATTACCCAACTAATGTGTGGTTGGGAATTGGATATATGGTAGTGATTTATGGATATGGGTTCATGTAGTGTGTGGAGATAGATTTTTTGTTCTGTTTGGATGTTGGGAATTTGTATATGTATTGTGGTGGTTTCCTTATCTCGTGATCAAGTGGTATTGATGTGGTTTTATTGCTTCATTCTCATGCTCTTAGTTAGTTGGTGTGGGGTTATTCTACTAACACAATACTAGTTTGAGTTAGAGAGACCTTTTAAAGGATTAGTGAGTGAGGGTTAGTTCCTAAGTCATTTTCATTTGTTAGTTTTGAGGATGGTTGTGTATTTAATGATATTTCTCCACAATTCATTATGAAATTGGTTGGAAATAATTGTTGGGGGAATGGTTGAGGATGTTGTAGGAGAAGGTAGAAGTTGTGGAAATGATATAGAATGTAGACTTTGATGATTATTTGTCTCATTATTGTTTTTTAAAATTTTTTGTTACGATTTTTTGGTTGACATAACTATTTATTTTTCATTCATATTTATTGCACATGGACGTTGATTTTTTTTAGAAGGATGATCATATTGAGTACACCCACATGCTCACCCTCCATAATTAGCTAAGTATTATCTAAGATAGTCTGAGGGAGATGGGATTTCTAGTTTAAGTATCTTGGATAGAGAAAAATGATGATTTAGAGATTTGTGATCTTGGTCCAATATATATTTTATGATTATCGTAAGAAAATTGGGTTTTATAAGTCTTACCAGTTACTTAATGGAGATTATTTGGTGTTGATTGGTGGTCCATTTTTATCATTCCTAATATTTTATAAGGTATACACCTCCCATATTAGTATTATATACCCTATGTGTTAGTATATAACCAACGTACTATTGGATAAATGATTTGGGTGGTCACCATCACCTTCTCTATGGGCCCATGAGGGGTTCTCATGAGGGCGGTGAAGGTTCTAGACATAGTAGATGTTCTAATTGGGCAGCTTCAATGTCATATTTTTTCATGATCAATAAATATTATTATATGTCCATGATGAAAAACATCATAACTAATATAATTAATTGAATATTAATTTATAGAAAAATTAAAACCAAGAAGAGAGGATATTTACAAATATAATTTATAATTAATTAATTTAAATAAATAAATACCTCACACTGAATTTATTTCTTCATTATTGATGATCAAATAAAGACGACGTTTCATTTATTCGATGAATCAGATGAATCAAAGGTAAATTCCCTCTACCGAGGATCTAAACACGTTCCATGAACCTCTAATCTTCATCATATATTCATCCATATGTGAAATTGGATGGCTCTAATTCTTGTAGTGATTATTGTGGATCATAATAGAATCCATCAAGGTGAGAAGGCATCATTCTAGTGGAGGTGATAATTTCTAGGAATTATTGAGGGTGTTCTAGAGGGAGTGATCACAAAGTCATGAGAGAATCCTCTCCATATTTTGCTTTTTAGAATGATTAGAAAATTGATAGGGTTTCAAAAATATCCAAACTCGTTTAAATATAGTTAGGCTTAGAAAATAAAAATTAAATAAGGGCCCTTAATTATGTTATTAATCCTTAAAAACCCAATTCTAAATAATAATGGACTTATTATTATTTACTTTACATGTGAAAAACTCACAGATAAAATAAATTTAATCTCCCCAAATTAATAAATAAATATTTATTCAAATAATATTTAATATGAAATTTCTTGGGAGACCATTAAAATCAGTCTTCTAATCTTCCTCAAAATTTATCAGGACTTGAATAATGTCTACTTATTAAAATAAATAAATATCAATACATTATTCTCCAATAATTTAATACAAATCATATTCACAAAATTTAGTGAATAAATATTTTTTAAATATTCAAGAGACTAAATAAATAAATATTTTTCAACTTGTGAATGACCTATAATAAATAAATATATTATAATCATGTAATTAAATAAAAAAAATACATATAAATTAAAATAGAAAAACTAAATATTCTATATTCATATAACTAAATAAATAATTACAAGGAAAATAAATATTTATTAAAAATTAATCTCACATAAGTTCTCTTAAAAAAATTGTTAATGAAAATGTTTTGTGAAACTAAAACAAATAATTATCAAACCATGTATGGGAATAATGTTTATCCAATATTTTATATTCCAAAATAATTTTACTCATGTTTTGAATAAACTTAGTGTGTGATCTTCTAGAACCCTTTCTTAGTGGAATCAGGAAACACTGAAAAAACTCTAAGGTTAGTATCTTGCAACACACCAAGCCACCCATATAAAAACAAGTAAATGTTTCGATGAAATGAAATCTCATATGATGGTTCATTGGGAAATATAATCATTTTATATTGATAACTCTAACCAAGAAGATTGTATGCTGGATTCATCAACCTATGTGCTCCATGTATTGTTTTATGACATTCCAGAAATGAAATTTCCAATATAAAACCATGTCTATAGGCTTAGTTATGTTGTAACGTCCCCGACCTTGAAGAGACTAGATAGGTGCCCTGATCTGGGTCATCAAAAGACCTCAAGCACGCCTCCCTTTATGCCATAGGTTTCCGACTAGTGGTGAGGGTCTAATAAGTTACGTGGGGAGACTATACCCTCTTTATCATAGCAAGCCAAAACAAAACACAACATAAATATAAGAAACAATATGAATAACCAATGAACATTTATAACCAATCGTTTCTCAAATGGGGTACAAACACAAATCAAATACAACAATGACATGCCATAATAGTTGTGCAATGTGAAAGAAACCCAAAATAAAACAAACTACCAAAAACTCTCGATGGGTCCCGACTCTAACTATAGATCCTTATCCATGTACATCCCAATCCAAAATCAACATATTAGTGTAGTGAACTTTCCCCTGTTCTGACTTGCAACCAAGAAATCTGCTGGGGTACCCAACGGTGGCTCGAGCAGGGTGTGAGTACAAAACTCATTAGGCCACCACCAATGGTGTCTAAAAAATATCCAATCTAACATATAGTTCATCCAAGTAAAAAATAAATGGTAAGTGAACAAGGGATATTTCAGGTGAAATTAGTTAACAAGGTTCATTTAATTCATGAATATCATTCACCCCAATTCCATTTCTTATACCATTTTTACCACACAATCAATTTTCAACACATTATCTTTGGGTTAGGCATATACATAATCTATACATTGGTCTAAGGAATTAATTCACAATGCATAGGGGAAATAAATCAAGCCCCTATCTCACTGGAGACATACATGTCACACCAATACATTATCCTCACCTATAAGCCTCACTCTGGTTGGAATGAAATATTTATGGGAATATAGCTTTTATAACCTTCCCTAACATGTGGATTTTGAGGTGGATTTTCGAGCCTCAGTGTATCACCCCAAGCTTCCATGGTACATTACCCATTAAATAATGAAATAGCTTTCACTGTACACAACTACGAGATTCTAACACACCGCGACTAATCAAACTAGCCATTATGAATAGTAATACCCACTTTTTGAAATTTTATAAATTTTATTTTTCAAAATGGACTTCATTTATGAATTCAGAATATTGAAATTATCTTAGGGTGAATTTTTAGTATTTTTCTGAAAACTTTAAATTTTTGATGAATAGTGAACAACACTGCATTATTTGTTAAAACCAAATTATTTATTTAAAAAATTATTTATTTTATTATAAATTTATTTTAGGTCAAAATAGATAGATAATACCTATATAAGTTCAATGTAATTTATTGGATTTGTTTTATAAAAATTTTACATACATAAAAAATTTATTAAACTTTTTACCGTCTTTTACCCACCTCTTAGGAGCATTGGAAAATTTGCATAAAACATAATTTTACCGAATATGTGATTTGAATTTAAAAAATACAAGAGATACGGTTGATATCAGTAGATAAAATTTGGTTTAACAAGATGAAAATAATTTTTGGTGAATAGTAACTTTGAGCTTTTATTTACCACGACAAAAAGTAAATAGAGTAATTAAGGGTAAAAATGATATTATAATTACCCTAACACATTTCCTAATTATATTGGATAAGTGTAATTTTACCAAACAAACCTTAGGAATAAAATATGATCCCCTTTGGTTCACTTGGGTTAGATTAGGACATTTATTATTATTTTATTTAAAGAAGAGTTAAAAGAGTTATATTCCAAGTTTAATAACTAAACCATTTTTAATATAGGGTTACACAAAATATAAATTCGACTATAAATATTCATTAAAAAGAAAAAAAGATTTCCTACATAATGGTAGTTTATTTATAATTTTTAGACATTAAATAATTTAATTTATTTATGACACAATGATGATGCAGTAATTACCTTATTAATGGAATATTAAAATAATTGATATTATATATATCCAAATAAATGTAATTTGAGACTATTGATGAATTAAAATAATTTATAGGTTAATATGAAATGTTAGGATTTATTATTTAATTTTTTTGGAAGTAATAAAGTTTTTATGATTTTCACAAAAACCAAATACTAAATAGTGTCAAAATTGACATAATTGAGTTTTTAAAACAAATACTATATTATTAATTGATATAATATTACTAAGAATATAATGTTCGGCCAAAGAACTTAGATAAGGTTATATATATAAATAATGAACCACTTGGGGTTATCTTTTAAGTTTATTGTAAGTTTATTAATCATATAATATAAAAATACAAAGAGACATGGTAAATGTCAAACTATTTGACTAAGAGTTAAATATAGAAGATAAGGTTAATATAGTGATCTAAACCTGTATAAAACCTATTGGTTGATATTTTTTCGACCCATTACCACCTTATCCTAGAAATAAATTTTTTTTGTTGCATTAAAAATCTAAAATTATTTTATTATAAAATAATATTTCAAGCTTTTCCTAAAGTGACCCCCAACTCTCTTATAAAAGGGTACTTCACCTTCTCATAATTTCTCACCTCAAAATCCATTTGGCTCGGCCAAAACCTACCCAAATTTCCTCCCAAATTTCCTCCCTTAATCCTAGAGGCCTCCCTTTTGTCATAAATCCAACCTGAGGATCCCTTTTGATCAAATTAAAAGGAAGAACCCAAAGAAGAGGTAAATATTTCATCACCTCATTCAAGTTATTTTCTTCTTACACTTCATTTTTATTTGTTGTTTCCATTATAAAATAATAAATATAGTATATTCTATATACTATGATGTTATTATAAATATGTTAAAACCATATTATTTATTCTATCCATCCTTAAATGAAAAAGTCTCCATATGTGCATACGTACGGCTTACCGTCTCCACGTCGTGGTGTAGTTTGTTTTTCAAACACTTCATTATTTTTTATGGGTATAAAAATGAATATAACTTATGTAAATAATAAATATAAAATGTGAATTATTCTGTATATATGATATACTATCCAATTACATACGATTTCACCATCAATATAATGATATTGTCGCTCGTGCGAAAGTACAGATTACCGTCTCCACGAACATGATGAGATTCATTCCCCATGGTAATAATTAAAGAATAATTTTCATTTTATGATTACAAATATTATCTAAGAACTTAATATAATTCTGGATATGAATAAAATACATCCTATCCATAACATAAATGGCTTACATAACTGAGCATATAAAGGAAAATATATCAGTTAACACCTGAAATGATGATACTATTAAAATATTAATAACAAACAAATATTAGAAGATCATATATGATATCATATTTATGTATATAGTTCTTGTATAATTTAATAAGAATTATTTAACTACTATACAGGAGGTTAAAATACCCTCAACCAAGGAAAAGTACAAGGTAAGGGTTAATTCTACAATCTCTTTACTTATCTGAGGTTGTTAATACCTAAGTATCTACTGGGACCTCTTTATCATCCACATCCATGTTTTCTTAAAAATTTAATTCAAAACATTTTTTCTATTTAATATAATATGGGTTAAATTCATTTATACCCTTATTTGACCATACATGTTTTGAAAGGAATCATTCCATCGTTTTTCAAACAAGGTACTTTATGACCTTTTTGACAAAATTAAGGTAAGAATGTATTTTTTTAACTTATATGGTGGGTGTGGCTATTTTATTCTATTATAAAATCATCAATGCTTCCCATACAAGCTTATAAGAATATTTTTAAAATAAATGTTTTCTTTTATAATTATATGAATTTTAAATGATCTCCAAATAAAAAGATATAGTTCTCTAAAAAAGTTTTGATTTCATCTATGTCAACATCCATTAATGGATTTTAAGCTTATTAGAAGTTGATTCATTATGATACAAAAATTCCATATTATATTGAAGGTTTTGTGATATGTTAGACTATAGATGTGTTATTTTTACACCATTCATGGTTTATGGATAAAGTATTGACATTTTGTATGCTAGTTTTAATATGAATGTTTTTTACTTTTTAAACCTTTTCATATGAGGAATTAATTGGACTTATTAAGTGACATGTGGAGCCCACTATAGCTTCTAGATGCATCTGTAGGACTCATGAGACAAACTAGTGTCTTGTCACAAGGCCTTCACAAAATCATATTTGTAGTCTTGGGACAAGGCCTTGATAATGTGGTTTTGAAGTCTGGCATTATGCATTTCATCATTATGAAAGGGTCTATTGATATTGCATGTGATTATTTGACTAGTAAAATATCCATGTGAATAAGTAAATGGCATTATTTGACTTTATTTTCTTTTCCATATTATGATGAAGTTTAAGTTAAAAAGGCTTTTGTTTTATTCTCATACATTGCCTTTAATTTTTATACTTATTTATAAAAGTTTCTTCAATATTTTTATCCTTTCTGAGCATCTAAGCTCACCCCTTTCTATGTTTTATTATTTCCAATATGTGAAGAAGTATTTTATGGTTGACCTACTGGGATAGGATAAGAATATAAGTGTGTTCAAAAGGGGACAAAATGTTGTTGATGTTTTTATTTCATGATGTAATATAAAACTTATGAATGTATCTAGTAATAAGAAGGATACTAAACTGGTCGGTATTTCGGGAAATGATTCTTTGTATCATGCAAGTGTTATGTAATAATTCACCGACTCTGGATAACTGGGGTCAGGGTGTTACAGTTGACATTAGAGGAAGTTTAGTACAAACCTTGGAAGCTAAATTTATAAATACTCTGATTAGAGAACATTACCCTAAGATAGACTTTGAGGATTAGTATAGAATAACTTCCTAGAATTTTTGAATTGTAGAGATTGTGTGAGTTTTCCAAGTAATACATCCATGTCTAGATTTGAGCAGGTATAGGCAGCTCTGGCATTGATGTACCTAGTGGTAAAACCCAAAAACACCACTTTGATCTAGACATGAACTGGAACTGTTGCACGACAACGAGCCTTATTACACTCTTGGTTACAACACTCCCGGAGGATATGCTTAGGATAATTCTAATTTTATTTACAAAACATTATGAAGGGTTTATCACTATATACTTCCTCAAAGAAAAAAAATTTATGATTAGGGATTATATCCATAATCTGTTCAATTTATGTTAAGTGTTTTACAAATTTGGAATTATGTATTGTGATTCATAAACTAATATAGTGTATAAAATTGTTTATAAATGGTGCCTAGTGGAAGGAATGGAAACCGTATCAACAAATGTAATCCATTTTGTTATTTCCCTCATACTCAAGATAATTATAGTGGAGTTGGTGAAGCAACTAGTGTTGATAAGCTTATCACCATACTGGGACAACTCGCCCAGGTTATGAATAATAACCTTACCTGTGTGGAGCACCATGATCCACAACACAGAGGATCAATGTTAGACTACTTCATGAGGAAACAACCACCAAAATTAAATGGGAGTACAAATTCATTATTAGCTAAGAAATGGATAAATTCTTTAGATAAAATATTTCATGCTTTGGGGAGTAGCGAAAGGGAAAATGTTATCATGGCAGTTTATCGCCTCACGGGAGATCTAGATCAATGGTGGTCATTATTCCAAAACACAAAGTAAGATGAAGAATTATTGAACATGAAATAGAGGGAGTTTAATGATATTTTCTTGGAAAAATAATTTCCTCTAGAAAAATGACCGGATATGGAAAGACAATTTCTGAGTCTAAGGCAAAAGTAGTATGAGAATATCGCAAAGCATGAGGCTAACATTACAAGGCTAGCAAGGCATACAACAGATTATATACATAACCCAAGGAGTAAGATTTATCCGATTAATTAATGGGTTAAAACCATATCTCCATTGAGCATTAGTCTCACAATCCTTCTCATCTTAAAAAGATATTTTCTCATGTGCTATGAAGATAGAAAAGAAATTCTCTAAGTCTTCTGACTTTAATGTAAAGAAAGAGAAAAGGAGAAATGTTGAACACTCTGGAAATGGAAAATAAGGGGAAGAAGGGAAATGTTGAATATCCATCTTACAGTTAATGTGGGAAGAAACTCCCTGGTACTTACTTGAAGGGAATGGGAGTCTGTTACAAGTGTGGTGAAAAAGGCCACCATGCTCATGATTGCATGGGAAAGAAAGAGGTTGTCAATGTTGAATGCTACAATTTTATATAAAAGGGGCATTATGAAAATGAATGTTCTATGTTCCAAGGGAACTTACCTCAGAAAATTCCAAGGGGGCAAGGCCAATTTTATGCAATCACTACTGTTGTGGTTGAAGCTTCGAAAGACATGGTGGTAGGTTATTTAATGGTTTCCTCAAGTTTAGCCAATTCTTTTTTTGATTCTGGATCATCAAGTTATTTTATATCTTCCCAATTTGCTAATAAAATTAGATATTTCCAATTTTATTTAACAAAGGAGTTATTAGTGAAAACTCTTAAGGGATGTATAATTGAAACAAAGTTTTGTGAATCAGTTCCTATTAGGGCATATAAATTTTCTTTATCTGCTGATCTCATCGTCATACCCATGATTGAATTTGATATAATCTTTGGTATGTATTGTCTTTTGTACCATGATGTGAAAATTTATTATATGAAGAAGGAGGTTACAATTCTCGATGATGATAAGGAGTACCTTATCTTTAGAGTAGAAATGTCACCATCTGATTCTTATCTTGATTCACCCCCAATAGCTCGACTAAATTCAATTATTGGAGAGGAAGAGAATAAAAGAACTATGGGTGAGGAAAGGAATGTTCAAATAATGGATGTACCTATTGTGCAAGAATATGTTTATGTGTTTCTAGAGGATTTACCTGGACATCCTCAAGAACAAGAAATTGAGTTTTCCATTGATTTAATTCCTGGTTCAAGGCCTATATCGAAGACCCCTTATAGAATGACCACTATTGAATTAGAGGAACTAAAGAAACAACTAGATGAATTGAGTAACAAGTAATTTATTCACCGTAGTATTTCTCCATGGGGATCCCCTGTCCTTTTTGTTAAGAAAAAAGATGGATCAATGAGGTTGTGCATTGACTACAGGAAGATTAATGCTATAACAATAAAGAACAAGTATCCCCTACCTCGCATTGATGATTTATTTTACCAACTTCATGGAGCTCAATATTTTTCAAAGATTTACCTTCGATCTGGAGATCATCAGTTGTGTGTGAAGAAGGAAGACATTCCGAAAATAGCATTTCAAACCAGGAATTGGCATTACGAGTTTATAATAATTCCTTTTGGATTGACTAATGCACCCTCTGTCTTCATGGATCTAAGGAATAGAGTTTTTAAGGAATATATTGATGATTTTTTAGTTTTATTTATTGATGTTATCTTGGTATACTGTAAAATCTATTAAGATTATGAAAATCACTTGCGTAGTATTCTAAAGACTCTTAGAAGAAATGAATTATATAGGAAGTTTAGCAAGTGTGAATTCTAGATTTAGGAGATTTCTTTTCTTGGACATATTTTTTCTAAGGATGGAATAGTTATTGATCCTTAAAAGACCAAGGAAATCCTAGAATGGACATCACTGATGAGTATAACTGAGGTATGCAGTTTTATAGGTTTAGCAGGTTATTATCGACATTTTTTCCAGAACTTTTACTAGTTGGCTAACCCATTAACCAAGATCACATGTAAAGGTGTTAAATTTGTTTGGACAAAACAGTTTGAAGAATGTTTTGAAGAACTAAAAAGAAGATTATTCAACACTCCTATCTTGACTCAACCTTCAAGGAGCGATGGGTTTGTTATTTATAGTGCTGCTTCAAAGAAAGGACTCGTTTGTCTCCATAGATATAATGATATAGTTATTTCCTATGAATCACGACAGCTAAAAATTCATGAGAAAACCTATCCCACTCATGATCTTGAGTTAGCAGCTATAATCTTCACATAGAAGATATGGAGACACTATCTCTATGGTGAAAAATGTGAGATTTATACTGATCACAAGAGTTTGAAGTATATTTTCTCACAAAAATAACTAAACATGAAGCAAAGGAGATTTCTTAAACTACTTAAGGATTATGATTTCATAGTACACTACCACCCAAGGAAGGAAAATAAGAAGGCAGATGCTTTGAGCATAATGGATCATGGAGTTTTAAACAAGATGAGAGATGAAAATGATCCTATATACATGAATCTAGTAAAGATGGTGTTTGTCGGAGTGGATACTCAAGAGGGGGGTGAATTGAGTTCCAATTAAAATTTCTGTTAAAATATTGTCTATTTAAAATCCCCCAATTTATAAAAAAAGTTAAACTGTAGTGAATTTATACAGATTGTATATGTTAACTTAGATTCTCAAATATTAATTAGGTCTCAGTTTATTTAACCACAAGATTAAACTAACTTTTAAACTAACCTACTGATTTACAATAAGTATAAACACTTGATAATTTAACTATCAAAGTATCTTTAAAATAGTTTTGTATTTAAAAGTAATAGCAGCGGAATATAAAAGATATATGTAGTATACCTTAAACTTAAACTAAACATGCACAGCAGATATAATAAGAGGTTCGGTCTCAAGCCGAGACTTAGTCCCCTCAAATTTACATAAATTTTATCCACATTCTTGATTGGGGTTAACAATAGTTTACAAAACTGTCCAGGCCACGCAGGGACCTCTACCACAGTTCTTCGTGGGAAACAAAAGAAAAGACCAGCCCACACAAGGACCTCTTCCACAGTTGACGTGGGTAAGAAATAGTTATGATTTTTGGAGTGAGGATTTTGATGTCCTCCATTTTAGTACAGGATACAGTGTGTGTGTGTAAGATATACAGAGTACACCACACTGATTGAAAGTAAATAAACAAATCGCTTAGAGAAGATAGATAATAGTTTAGAGAGCTCCAGTGATTAGCAATGCAGCTCTGGACTCGTTGGATTCAGAAGAAATGATTCTGAGTCCTTATCTGGTTTTTCAGTTGAAAAACAAAGTGTCGTAGATCATCATGTGTTCTACGGTGTGAAAAAGATCTTTTTATTCATTGTCTGTTCTTCATTAGTGTTGTATTGCACTCATGAGAGTTCTTTGAAAGTCTTGCAATCTCTTTCTTGCTCAGGAATGTTCTTCTTGGTGTATGTATGTTCTTCTTGTTGTATCTTCACACTCTCACATGTGTACTGCATCTTAATATTCCTTATATTACATGAGTTCTGGAAGTAGGAATGATTCCCTTTTCATAGGTACGAGATACAGTTTCCTGACATGCCAACAACTATCATTAAATAACATTAATTGCATTAAAGACATCAAATATGACTGTTAGAATTATTTAAATAATATTGACAAAACTTTAATAAATGGTGTCACAGTGATTATGTAAATGGTGTCTTCTTCACGGTATGTGGTCATGGTATGTGGTCACGGTATGTGCTTCACGGTATGTGATTCATGGTAGCTCGAAGTCACGGTGTGTAGCTCACGGTTTCTGGGAAACGGTTTGTCCTTCACGGTGTTGGGTCACGGTTTGTCCTTCACTGTGTCTGGGTCACGGTTTGTCCTTCACAGTGTCTAGGTTACAGTTTGTCCTCCATGGTGTCTCTATACTTAGACAAATATCTGTATTTAGACATAGACAGTAATATGAAGAATATGGATTAAGCTTAATCATTAGAGAGTAAGAGAACTTGAATCATAAATAAAAAGTCTTGATAATATAAGTGAGATTTTTGATCATGCATAAGACTTGTAAACAATAAAGAGAGTAATTAACATCAATAAGATTCTCTATCATTAAAACATGATGTGTAGATATTATTGAGATTGAAGAGAATTAGCAAGATGTGCAATTAAGATTGAGATTAATTAACAGTAATAGGATTTTTGGTCATTAAAACATGATTAATACATGAGGATTCCAAAAATATCCCTCCTTTTGATGATCACAAATCATGTATAGTCAAAATATAAATGAAATGTAACATTAAAGAAACTAGCATATTAGAATAGCATGGATCATTATAGTACTGATACTTGTAGTTTTTCTCCCCCATTATTGTACTGATATTGGTAGGTTTTCTCCCCCTTTTGGGATTATCAAAAAGTAAAGAAAATGAAATGAAACACTGCATTTGTCATTGAAAATGGGTCAGAATAAAACATACAGGAGAAATAAAAACATTAAACAAAAAATGACATCCCATAAAAACAGAAACAGTCCATGGACTCTTCAGGGATCCACCTTTTCCTTTCCTTTATTAGCAGTAGGAGTTGGGGGTGATGTAGAATAAGGCATATATGTGCTAGAAAAAGAGGGTAGGGGTAGACCTTCAAAAATAGATGGATCCAAAGTAGGAGCAGTATAAGATCTTGGTTGTGATTGGTCGAGAATGACTGGCTGGATCTGAGAAAGAGCTTGGCTGACTGTCATGACAGTTGAGGCTAAGGTACGTATACTAGGTCTAAGGGGTACAGTAGTTGGATCAAGTATAGCAGTACTATGAACATGAAGATATGGCTCCAAAATATTGATGAAATCAGTAATTATTTCACCACCATATTGCATAGCATTTTCAAAATCATCCTTATTTTCCATAAATTTGTCCAATAATCCGGTGAGCTCTGTAAGCTTCTGAACATGAGCTTTAAAATCATGAGTTACCGGAGGGATTCTCTAATTATCCACAAGATATCTAAAGTGATCTGTCATTTCACTTTTTTAGAAAATCTGGGTGAGATAAAAATCTATTTTCTTGGTGATCTCCTATTGAGCATCATTGGCTATCTTAGAATGAATTCTAATCAAATCCAATGCTCGATCATTGCTCTTAACCACTTCTAACAAAGAAGATAGATCCATGCCACTGAAGTCATTATGAATTTCTTCCTTGATTTTGGATCTCACCAGAGAATCATCCAAAAGAGGAACAGAAGGTTGACCTGAAGCAGGAGAATCTTTTACGGCTATGGAGAGAACTTTGAGCTGTTTTAGAACTTTTTGCAAGCATCTAGTGTATTCATCTGTAAGTTTATTCATATTTTCTACAAGCTCCCTCATGAATTCTAGCATTTTTATGTGTCTTGTTCCAACATTCTCATCAAAAGAAAGTAGATATGGATGAACTTGAGAAACAACCTCTCTAGCAAGGGTGGAATCAGATGGCTCAAGAGAAGCAGAAACAGGTGCAGGGGCAGAAACAGGAGGAGGCACAGGCTCTGATCTTGAGAACAACTCATTCTGCAAGTTTGATACCATACTTTTCAGGTTTGAAACATCAGAACTCAGTAGATTATTTTCTACTCTGAATTCTTGAATTTCTTAGATCATCCTTGGTTGAATATGCAATATGATATTTTCCAAGAGAATTGATGAATCTTCTTGACTCAATTGAGTTACTGGACGAGGTTGAGTGGATAAAATTTTCTCAACTCCAGCTAACAGAGTCTCTCCAAAAAAATTTAGATCACATTTAGTCACAAAGGAGTGATGCTCGGGTAAGGGTGCAGGTAAACGTAGTGGTTCAGAGTCATCTTCAGACTCAAATGCTGACTCAGAATGAGAATGAGGCTCTAGTTCTGGTTCTGGTTCTGGATGAGCTACAGACTTCAATTGAAACATAGAAGAGAGATCCATTTTAGTTGTAGTCACTTGATGTGACTCATTCACATCATAAAATCTTGGAAAAACATATCAGGTGTACACAGAATATGAGATAGTAGGTTGAGAAGGTTCAGCAGATCCAACTTCTACAATCTCATGGTTTTGAGGTTCCTCCCCCTCAAGTTTTTCTTCCATTTCAGAGACTATAGGCTCAGCAACATGGCCAAGATCCACAGGATCATCTCTTATATCTTCAGCAAACTCTTGCCTTGCCAGCTGAAAGGAAATTTCCATCCTCTCTTCAGTAGAGGGAATATACTCAAGAACTGATTGTTCCACTAGTTGAGCTTCTAGACTTGCTTCTTTCTCAACAGGGAGATCCTCTTCAATATGATCTACTTATAGACTTGCTTCTTGCAGCCGTAGGATGATTTTCTGGATTGACATCTTCACTAGAAGTAGGAGCTTCCTCTTCTCTCAAATAATCAGCAACTTCCTCTCCTTGAGGTATTTCATCAGGGTCAACAGCAGGGACAACAGTCCTTTCTTTTTCAACAGGAGCTGTTTCCATTTGAGGTATTCCAGCTTCTTCTCTAGGTGATACTTCAGCTATTAGTACCTCTTCTTCCCCTTCTTCTTCTTCTGAATACTCATCCACTTCATCTGGTTCCAAACCAGGATCAGCTATATTCTTAGGTCTTCTTGGATAGTCAACATGATTAATCTTTTTATAGAGTTGATCATTATCCTCAACCCACTGCTTCTTCCAGGGGTTCCAACTTATCTTCATCCTTCTGATAATAGGCTTGGATAATAAAAAATCAAAGTCCTCTAACTTTTCTTCATTCGGTCCAACCATCCCTTTGGAAACTAGCATGAAAGAAATCATCCTTGAGTTAAACAAGGTGGTGGATTTGGAAGTGACTTTAATCAGGTCATAGATATGGTTAATGACATACTTACAAAGATTTATCTTATGGCTATTCTTCAATAGGTGAATCAGGAACACATCCTGATACTTCATTACAGCAAAGTCCCCTTTTCTCAGACTGATCAAATTCTGAACAAATTTGAACAGTAGCCTAGTTTCTCCATCTAACTCTGCAGCAATAGCCCTTCGCTTGGTGCTATTACCAGTTATAATTTTCAAGGCATTTTCCAGATCGAAGATATCATATGATGAAGGAGGGTCTCTCTGGTAGTCTTCACAAACTCCTTCATGTGCAATTCTTAGACAAGCAGCCCACAGCCTCAAGGAGAAAGAACACTTCTGACCATTGATCCAGCTGGTCACCGTAAAGATTTCTCCAAACTCAAAGGAAACCTTCACATATAGATAAGATTGAGATACCAATCTCGTGTAAATCGGTCTATTTTGTCTAGAGAACAATTCAATCCATCCTTGTTCTCTTAAAACTTTCAAAACTAATGACTTTCTAGACAGAATCCACTCAGGGAAAGTCTCTTTTTCAGGTACAACAGTAAGGCTTACCATGTTTGGGTTTAGAGGTCCTTCGGGAGCTATCATTGGTATTCTCTTCTATTTCTAAGATCGGCGCTTCTCAGACGAGGGTGAAGACGGACGCTTCATCCTTGGAATCCACTGAAGATTCGGGCTAGAGGGAAGAGAAGGTTTTCAAGAATGAGAAGGTTCAGGAGAGATTTTGGGTATGGAATCGAATGAAACCATTAAGTTTTATCATTTGGTAATTTCAATCTTCATAAAAAAAATGCGGGAAATCAAATAGCGGTGAAATAAAAATTACCGCGATACAGGTTAAAATAAAAGTATAAATAATCTTTACGGTGAGATCGTGAGTAAGAATTACGATGTGATGATAACCAGTCATCACGGTGAGACAGTTGGTGGTCGTCACAGTGAGACTGTGACCATTCTATGCAGTCACGGTGAGACAGTGAGTTAACAGACCGTGAGCATAAGGTCTTAACAGTGAGACCGTGAGCATGAAACAGTAACTGTAAAATAGTGAGCATGAAACCATAAAGTAAAATACATTACAGTATTGAACATTAAGATCAGTAAGATATTTATGTATGATTAATCATTCCAAGATCATGTATGATGTAGTCTAATCTTTTAGAATTTAATGGTTTAGTGAATATATCAGCAAGTTGATATTCAGTACCAATGAATTCCAAATTGATATCACCTTTTTGATAATGATCCCTCAAAAAGTGATGTCTTACATTATTATGTTTTGTCCTAGAATGAGAAACAATATTCTTAGAAATATTAATAGCACTTTTGCTTTCACAATTTATTGGGACATGTATGAATTGATATCCATAGTCCAGTAATGTGTATTTCATCCACAAAATTTGTGCACAATAACTGCCAGCAGCTATGTATTCATATTCTATAGTAGATAATGCAATATAATTTTGTATCTTGCTACACCATGATACTACTGGCTTTCCTAAAAGGTGACATGTTCTAGAGGTCAGTTTTCTATCTAACTTACATCCAGCAAAATCAGCATCAGAATAACTAACTAGTTCAAATTATTGTTCTTTGGGATAGAACGGTCTTAAATTGGGAGTATGCTTGAGATATTTGAAAATTCTCTTTACAGTAATTAAATGTGACTCTTTAGGGTTTTCTTGAAAACGAGCACACATACACACACTAAACATAATATCAGGACGACTAGCAGTCAGGTAGAGTAGACTTCCAATCATTCCTCTATAAGTGGTTTGATCAATAGATTTTCCATCTTCATCAAGATCCAACATACAGGTGGTACTCATGGGAGTGCCACTACTTTTTGTGTTATCCAATCCAAAATGTTTTAAAATATCTCTAGAATATTTACTTTGAGTTAAAATAATTCCATCATCATTTTGAAAGATTTTAAATCCAAGAAAGAATTTTAGTTCACCCATTAAACTCATTTCAAATTCATTTTGCATCATTTTAGAAAAATCAGTACATAGGGAATTTCTTAAAGATCCAAAAATAATATCATCTACATAAATTTGTACAACTAAAACATCTTTAGAAATTCGTTTTATAAAAAGAGTAGGATCATCTATACTTTTTGTACAACCTTTGGAAATTATAAAAGTACTTAATCTATTATACCAAGCTCTTGGAGCTTGCTTTAAACCATATAAAGCTTTTGATAATTTGAAAATATGATTTGAAAAATGAGGGTTTGAAAATCTAGGTTGTTGTTTAACAAAAACAACCTTAGCAATATATCCATTTAAGAATGCACTCTTGACATCCATTTGATATAGTTTGAATTTTAGATGTGCAGCATAAGCAAGTAAAATCTTAATAGCTTCTAATCTAGCTACTGGAGCAAAAGTCTCCTCATAGTCAATTCCTTCCTCTTGACTATAGCCTTGTGAAACTAGCCTAGCTTTGTTTCTAAATATGTTTCCAGATTCATATACTTTATTTATAAACACCCATATAGTGCCTATGGTGAAAGTGTCATTAGCTCTTTCAACAAGATTCCAAACATTATTTCTTTCAAATTGATTGAGTTCTTCTTGCATGGAAATCACCCAAAATTCATCATTAATAGCATCATCATTGTTTTTAGGTTCAAGCTGTGACAAGAAGTCTTGATGTTCAACCTGATTTCTAAGAGAAGATCTAGTCTATGTCCCTCTATCCAGGTTTCCTACAACTACATCTAATGGATGATTCTTTATAATTCTAGTTGATCTAGTAAAGGTAGGACTAAAAATTTCAGGTTCTTCTCTGGTTTCTGGTTCATTAAGAGCAGATTCTGGAATAAGTCCAAAACCGGTTGTGTTTATAGCAGATTCTTTAGATTTGGCATTAAGGTCCTGAACAGATAAATCTTCTTCAAGATTTTCAAGAGAGGTTTTAAGCTCATGTGGATTAGTTTCATCGAACTTGATGTGAATCGATTCTTCCAAACACTTGGTTCTTTTATTGAAAACTCTATAAGCTTTGATTGTTAAATAATATCCTAAAAATATTCCTTCATCACTCTTAGAAGAAAAATTATCAAGATTATCTTTTTTATTAAGAATAAAGACTTTGCAGCCAAAGACTCTAAAGTAACTAACTTTGGGTTTTCTATTGTTCCAAAGTTCATATGGGGTCTTCTTAAGAACAGTTCTAATCAAGACTCTATTGATAATATAATAAGTTGTATTCACAGCTTCAGCCCAAAAGTAAATAGACAGGTCATACTCATTAATCATGGTTCTAGCTATTTCTTGAAGGGTTCTATTTCTTCTTTCTACTACACCATTCTTCTGAGGTGTCCTAGGAGCAGAAAATTTATGATTATAGCCATTGTGTGAGCAATAGGATTCAAATTCATGATTTTCAAACTCACGACCATGATCATTTCTTAATGTTTTAATCATAATTCCACTATGATTTTCTACAGATTTGGATTATTTAACAAAATAAGAACAAGCTTCACTTTTGAGAGCTAAGAAGTATACCCAAGTATATCTACAAAAGTCATCTACTAGGACATAGACATAGTGCTTCCAATTTAAGCTAGAAACTCTTGATGGTCCAAATAGATCCATGTGAACCAACTCGAGAGGTTGATAAGTTGAGACTTCTTTCTTTGATTCATAAGAGATTTTGTGTTGCTTTCTCTTTTGACAGGGATTACAAACTTTTTCATTTGGAAACTCAAGTTTGGTTAGGTCTCTAACTTAGTTCTTCCTATTTAGTTTACTAAGTCAGCGTATATTGCAGTGTCCTAATATTCTATGCCAATGCCTGGACTCTTTCTGAAAAGAATTTAAACAGGTAACATTTTGCTTAGCTAAGGAATTTAAATAAACTGCATAAACCTTTTCATTTCTTAAAGAAGAAAATACTAAAAAATTAGAGTTAAAAACATTACAGAAATCATTTTCAAACTTTACATTAAAACCATCATCACACAATTGAGAAATACTTAACACATTATATTTCAGTCCATCAACAAATAAAACTTTGGAAATTATAACTGAATCAGTGTTACCAATTTGTCCTAGGAGGATGATCTGTCCTTTAGAATTATCACCAAAGGTGACATAGCCTCCATACACCTTTATTAAACTCTTAAAGCATGAGTAATCCCCAGACATATGTCTAGGACATCCACTGTCCAAATACCATGTCTTCTTGTGGGAACTCTTCAAGCAAGTTTCCTACAAATAGTTTTAGATAGAATATGATTTTGGTACCCAGATCTTCTTGGGTCCAGATAGGTTAGCAATCAATGATTTTGGTACCCAAATTTGTCTTATGGGTCTCATATAATTTGCAGAATAAAAAGATTTTGGGAGATAAACTCTATTTGATTTATAACTATGTGAATAACTAGTTGAAACATATGAATGTCCAGAACTAGAACTAGCAGTATTATGTCCAGATTTAGGAATAAATCTATTCTTAGTAATATGTCTCTGTCCAGGTTTGTAGCCTATTCTAGTAGTGTATTTTGGTGCCACTTGATTCCCTAGAATTTGAGTTAGTGTATCCTTTCCATATGTTTACTTCTCTAAGTCTTTCCTATGTTTCTCATTTGACATTTTTAGTTCTGTATTTTCTTTTAACATTTGAGAATTTTTCTCTTTTTCGATAGTAAGTCCAGTTTTAACAGTTGTAGTGAGAGCATGTTGTTTCTTCAATGATTTGTATTTATCCTTAAGTTCATTGCATGCCTCTTCCAACATATTACAATATTCAGATAATTCAGCCTTATTCATGTCTTCAGAATCAGAATCAGATTCTGCATCATCTCAGGAATAATAAGAATTTAAAACAGGAGTATCTAAGGTTACCTCAGATGTGTTAGTCATAAAAAATATGTTGGCACGATTCTTTTCAGAATCAGACATTTCAGATTCACTTGTGCTGTTTTCATAAGCACTCTAGGTAGCTTTCATATCTTTCTTGTACTTACGGTCCTGGTAATCATATTTCTTCTTGAATTTTAGCTTTGGGAAGTCTGATTTAATGTTTCCTTTTCTTTTAAATTCATAGAAAACAACTTCATCACTTTTATCTATCTTTTTACAGTCCTTATTCCAATGTCCCTTATTATTATACTTACCCTTGTAATTTGATTTTCTGAAGAAATTCTTCTTCCTATAAAATTTTTTAAACATTCTGCCTATCTGAGCCATTTCAGCATCACTGTCATTGTCTGAGCTTTCACTTGTTGAACTGTCATTTTGTATTTGAGCTTTTTCTTTGTCCTTGATCTTTGAAGCATTAGTCTTGAAAGCCACTGATTTCATTTTTGGTTCATACTCTTCCTCTTTATTCACCTTGAGTTCTTACTCATACATCATAAGATTACCAATGAGTTCTTTGACAGGTAGAGCAGCAATGTCACATGACTCTCTGATTGAAACAGATGTGCCTCTCCATCGGTCTGGTAGACACCTCAATATCCTCATAATTTGTTCCTTTGTTGGAACAACCTTTCTGAGTGAATTCATTGTATTGACTATCTCATTGAACCTGAGATACATTTTAGAAATAGGTTCATCATTATTTATTTTAAAATTATCATATTTAATAGTAGAAGTATTCAATCTCAATTCTTTAACATTATTTGTTCCTTCATGAGAAACACCTAGAGTATCCCAAATTTCAAAAGCAGTTTTGCAAGCAAAAATTTTGTTAAATTCTTCATCTCCAAGAGCACAGTACAAAGCATTAATAGCATTACAATTATTATTATTTGTAGTCTTTGTAGGTTCATCCCAAGTTGTTCTTTCAGTTTCTGGAATTTTATATTGTGACTCTATAGAAGTCCAAATATCAAAACCCATGCTTTCTAAATGAATTTTCATTTTCAATTTCCACTGAGCATAGTTTGTGCCATTGAATAAAGGTGGCATGTTAGTAGCAACACCCTCTAGTCTATTGTCCATAACTCGATTTTAGAAAATAAATTTAAAGAGATAAAGATTTAGAACTAACATAAATTTAAGATCTTTAAAGATGCAACTAAAATCACAGTTGAAAATCAGAGTATTTCAAAAAATCGTAAACAAAAAAATCCTCTGATACCAAATTTTGGTTGGAGTGGATACTCAAGAGGGGGGGTGAATTGAGTTCCAATTAAGATTTCTGTTAAAATATTGTCTATTTAAAATCCCCCAATTTATAAAACAAGTTAAACTGTAGTGAATTTATACAGATTGTAGATGTTCACTTGGCTTCTCAATGATTGATTAGGTCTCAGTTTATTTAACCACAAGATTAAACTAACTTTTGAAACTAACCTACTGATTTACAATAAGTATAAACACTTGTTAATTTAACTATCAAAGTATCTTTAAAATAGTTTAGTATTTCAAAGTAATAGCAGCGGAATATAAAAGATATATGTAGTATACATTAAACATAAACTAAAGATGCACAGCAGATATAAGAAGAGGTTCGGTCTCAAGCCGAGACATAGTCCTCTCAAATTTATATAAATTTTATCCACACCCTGGATCGGGGTTAACAATAGTTTACAAAACTGTCCAGGCCACATAGGAACCTCTACCACAGTTCTTCGTGGGAAACAAAACAAAAGACCATGCCACATAAGGACCTCTTCCACATTTTACGTGGGTAAGAAAGAGTTAAGAGTTTTAGAGTGAGGATTTTGATATCCTCCAATTCAGTATAGGAGATAGTGTGTGTGTAATATATACAAAGTAAACCACACTGCTCGAAAGTAAATAAAAAAATCACTTAGAGAAGACAGATAAGAGTTTAGAGAGCTCCAGTGATTAGCAATGCAGCTCTGGACTCATTGGATTCAGCATAAATGCTTCTGAGTCCTTCTCTGGTTTTTCTGTTGAAAAATAGACTGTCGTAGATCAGCTTGTGTTCTAAAGGAGTGAAAACGATCTCTTGATTCGTCGTGTGTTCTTCAGTAGTGTTGGATTGCACTCATGAGAGTTCTTTGAAAGTCTTTCAATCTCCTTCTTTCTCGGGATTTTTCTTCTTGTTCTGCAAAGTGCTCTCGGGTGTATGTAAGTTCTTCTTGTCGTATCTTCACACTTGTACATGTGTACCGCATCTTAATCTTCCTTATATTCCACGAGTTCTGGAAGTATGAATCATTCCCTTTTCATAGGTACGAGATACGGTTTCCTGACATGCCAAAAACTATCATTAAATAACATTAATTGCATTAAAGACATCAAATATGACCGTTAGCATTATTTAAATAATATTGGAAAAACATTAAGAAACGGTGTCATAGTGATTATATAAATGGTGTCTTCTTCACGGTATGTGGTCACGGTATGTGGTCACGATATGTGCTTCACGATATGTGATTCACGGTATCTCCATGTCACGGTGTGTAGCTCATGGTGTCTGAGAAACAGTTTGTCCTTCACGGTGTATCGGTCACGGTTTGTCCTTCACAGTGTTTGGGTCACGGTTTTTCCTTCACGGTGTCTAGGTTACGGTTTGTCCTTCACGGTGTCTCTATACATAGACAATATCTGTATTTATACTTAGATAGTAATATGCAGAATATGGATTAGGATTAATCATTAGAGAGTAAGAGAACTTGAATCATAAATAAAAAAGCTTGATAATATAAGTGAGATGTTTGATCATGCATAAGACCTGTAAACAATAAAGAGAGTAATTAACATCAATAAGATTTTCTATCATTAAAGCATGACGTGTAGTTATTATTGAGATTGAAGAGCATTAGTAAGATTTGAAATTAAGATTGAGATTAATTAACAGTAATAGTATTTGTGATCATTAAAACATGATTAATACATGAGGAGTCCAACAAATGGATATAGAAATAACAATGGAAGGTGAAACGTCAATGCTTTTTCAAATGGTTTCCAAACCATCTTAACTATAAAGGCTAAAAATTTCTTAGACTAAGGATGAGGAATTTCCAAAGAATATTAAAGCTGTGAATGATGGGAGATTGAGTGAATTCATATATGAAGTTAGAATTTTGAAATTTGGGAAGAGACCTTGTGTTCCTAACATACCAGATCTAAAAAGGGAATTGTTGGATGATGCTCATAGCTCCAATTTCTCTATACACCCTGCGAGCACCGTGATGTATAGATATTTGAAGGAACATTTTTGGTGGGACAACATGAAGAGGGAGATTTCTAATTTTGTGTCAAGATTTACGGTTTATCAATAAGTGAAAGCTGGAAGACAACATCTGGATATAGCATCCCACCTTTTTATAACATATCATTTCATTACATTTTACAAAGCTGGGGATCTTTAAGGTTTAGGGTCTTGGAAACCAGAAACTTAGAACATGAAAACATAAAACATTATTCTTAAACACTTGAATGGAATCTCTTTATATTTATCCTAGGTTCATTACTTCATCTCATAACCTGGGGACATACATCAAAAGAAAGGATGAGAAGAAGGCCCAGTAAGGGAAACAAGGGGAAACATTTAACATGTGAACTTGAGATACATCAACAGAGTCATGAAAAAGAACTTTAAGGCATGAGAAAGAAATCATGAGGCATATCATAATAAAAATAACGTATTTCATAACTTGAATATGTGGATAAAACATTTGATATTGACAATCATTTCCGTTTCACCAAGGTCCATCCCCAAGGTGTCATTAAAATTTACCAAGGGTATTCACCAAGGCGTCGTTAAAAATGGTCATCTCTAGAGATTAAGTCTTTACCCAATGCATTGGAGCGCTATCAGGGTGCACCCTTAAATTTGTCTTTATTATCAAGTGAGCCACATATATCATCATCAAACATTTCATAAACAACCCATATAGCATAAAAGAAATGGGTTTCATTTCATAGTCATCACATTTTGAAAAAACTGCTTTAAAGACGTGATCCTTATTTCACTTTAAACCCACGGAAAGGGAAAGTGGGTCTCATGTATGTAAATCCCAGACTTTAAAATAGAACATTTTGGTATATATGTGAATACCCCTTCAGAAGAAAGAGATTTTAGTATTCACTTAATAAAATTAATTTGAGGAAAAGAGAGAGACATTTTGAGAAAGAAATTCTACAGCATAACGACTATGTTTTGGGGTTTTAGAAAACATTGAAAAGAGAGGGGACATGGGTCACCCACTCATAAATGATCCAAAAAATAGTAGACGGACAGAATATAAAGGGTATAAGAAAATGGTAACTAAATTTTAAAGATATACCATATGAAATGAAAAACATAGAGGAAGGACAAAAATAAGATTTCCCTTATGAAAATTCGGCAGCCTAACGGCATCACTTAAACATCAACAAAAATGAATTGAAGAGATCAAATAGGGTCTCTAATCATATGAACATAAAATATAAGTATGATAGATATAGATATCATACCCCAACATAATTAGAAGGAACTTGAAAGAATTGACATGAAAGTAGAACTTTAAAAAAGGAGAAAGCTGAAAGAATCCCTTAAAAATTCAGCAGCCTAACGGCGTCGCTTAAACATCAACAAAAATGAATTGACGAGATAAAATAGGGTATCACATCATATGAACATAAAATATTAGTATGATAGATATATAGATCATACCCCAACATAATAAAAAGGAACTTGAAATACTTGACAAGAAAATAGAACTTGAAAACGAGAATGGTGAAAAAATCTATTTAAAAATTCGGCAGCCTAACGGCGCCACTTAAACATTCTTAAAATGATTCGTTGAGAGAAAGAGGGGGTCTCTAATCATATGAAAATGAAAATTAAAGTAAGAGGAATATAAAAAAACATCTTTCAACATAATAACATGGAGCATAAAAGAAATGACCAAAAAGAGATTACTTGAAAAGAAATAGGGAGGTAGGATCCCTTACCTTAAAACGTATCTCTTAAAACTCAAAGGTTGGGACCTTGACGGCTTGGAGGAACCATTGGAGGACTCTTTGGGAGGTAAAGAGACCAGAGCTTCATTGGGGGAGAGTTGGGGGTGAAAAATAAAGGAGGAAATGGTGGTTATTTATAGGGAAGGTGAGGTGATACTTTAATAATTTCAAGGGACACCTCACAAGTGGTTCTCTCAAAACCATGGGCTCTCCCATGGTATTTCCCATGGAGTTAAGCCACATGGGGACCCTAATACAATAATTCATCACCTTTGGTCATCCATCCGTTAAAATATCTCATGACATCATCGTGACACATTTATGATGTCATTAAACATACCAAAACCCTAAAACTGCATTTTTACTATTCAATGAAAATTCATCTTTCTCAGAAAAATCCCAAATTTTCACCTTAACCAAATATCGATACTCTGATTACAAATATGAACTCTATTTTATAAAAATATTTTTCTAAATATTTTTCATTTAATTTTTAAATAAATACACTATTCACAGAAATTTTGTTTTTTCAGAAAAATCCCCAAAAATTACCATAACATAATATCGATGCTCTGAGTTCAAAAATAAAGTCCATTTTATAAAAATATTTTTCTAAATATTTTTAATTTAATTTTTAATTAAAAAACACTATTCACTCGAAAAAACTAATACTTGACTCATAATTTATGAAATCGTTATTTACCCATTTTATTGAATCACATTACTTAATCAAGGTGCCTAGATTATATTAAAACATTCTTTAAGTGATATTACTAATCCATTTGGTCACATTAATAATCCTAAGCATAAAATCACTATTCATGATTTACTATTCAACAAAAATTAAGTTGATCATATTAGTTTCTAAATTTCGTACTGAACATAATTGTAGAAGACTATTTTTTGGAAATCATTACACATTTTTAATTATTTAAGGTTTACATAAACATTTTTAAAATATCCTTTTTCTAAAATTCATTAAAAATATGCATACAATATTTATCCAGACATTTGAAAATTCACAAACTTCACCATAATAAGAGAACACAATTTTATTTATAACAAAGGATTACACAAGGAAGTTATGGTCTTGTTACATATCCCCTTATAACACCAGCATAAGACCTAAGAGTAAGGTGTGCTAGGGTGACAGAATCTTGGGGTGGCTCGGCCAACATTGCACGAGTAGTAATTTCTATCAGTTTGAACTTCTCACGAAGGCTATTCCGTTCTAGCTTCACACGATGAAGTTCGGCTTGGGTTTGGTCCAGAGAAAAGCCTAGTTGTCCTACCACTTTCCCAAGTTCTGTTAGATGGGCTTCGATCGGCCCAAGACTACTGGATGAGGCCATTGAATCTTCTTTCTATATTAATTAACCAAGATCACTTGTATTTAGAGACAATAATCGTAACATTTAGTTCCAGCGGTCATATTGAAAAATGGTCATATAACAGTCAAAACCCAACGGTGTCATTTTAATTATACTCATGTTATCAAATGAAATAAAATAACACACAAAATTAGGAAACAAGATTTCTTCAAAATTTCGGGTCGTTACAATCTTCCCCCTTAAGAAATTGCATCCTAGCAATTTTTAAAAATTGGGATTGGTGATTTAATTGAAAGTCCCACATCGGAAAAAGATTCAGTAACCCTATTACTTTAAAAGAAAGAAAGTTAAGTAAAAAGGTCACCTGAGTTAACCCATACTAGGATTCCATATAGGGAAACATGGACATGGAGGAGAAAACAAAGGGGCACGTTCCGAGGGAGAGTGACAGAAAACATGATTAGGAGAAACTTAACAACAAGAAAATCACAAACCTATAATTGGTTAAATGGTATTTGATTTCCTGGTAGGAAACGTTAACAGACAAAAATTTTGTTTTACGATTTTTTTCATAGTTTTGAGGAATTCATTTATTACATTGAATAAAACACAGGGAAATATACCTACCTTCAAGTAGAGTTTCATCCTTTAATAAGTTTCTACGAAAACTAATATTATCTCCAAACTATGAGCATTCAAAACTACTTGGTCTCATCAAATCACAAGAATCATCTTCTAGAGAATCACATAATCCACCAAAGAATAACTATCTATTTCTTCTATTATCCCAATAAGATAAAGGGTAAGATAAAACAACACTTCAAAAACAAAGAATCCCATAAGAAGGGAAACTTCTTTAAATCTTAAAAATTCTATGGTACTACCCAAAGTTCATCATAGACTATTACATAAATAATTATCCTTAAAATTCCTCAAAATAAACCAAACAATGATTCAAACCCAAATACAAGAAGGATTTGATAACATAGTCTTACAAAATAAACTTCATCGTTCATCTCCAAACAACATCAACCACTCTTAACATCTTATAACGAAAGTAGCTAACCTAAACAAATTTTCCCCAAGATAGGTTAATCATTTCCATAAGTAACCTATATTACCATAAGTTTACCTTAAATTCATCGATTCTTCAAAATATATGTCAACCTTTACTCACCCAAAGAAAATACCGTAGTAATCTATTTACCTCGATCAAATAGGGTTCCCAAAATAGTGAACGTCTTCCAAAATAATAATCATATTTTAATCCCCTAATCAGCTTTTTTTCAAGAAGAAGAGCTTCACAACATCAACATGAGGTACATAACAATAGATGTTTTCCTTAATGATATAAAACTATCTTAGGTAGTGACTTGATGTTCTTAGATAACATTAAAGATATGCTCATAAGACATGAACTAAAAAAAACAACATGGAATAGACAATTATTGCAAAGAAGTTACATGTACTTTAGTCATCATGATCCATCTCAGCATAGGACTTGCATTGTTCCCTTGTCCTCGAAGATTGTTGATGCTCATCATGCTTCCCATCCATTCCAAGAGAGAATTGCCTTGGATAATGTATAACTTCTCCATATTTACGACATCAAAATGTATAAGGTACATTAGATCGAAATTTATCTCCATTCATCACATTATCCATTTTTTTAAAGCAATTGGATACTTTATGCCCTATCTTCCCACACTTAAAACATCTCCCAGTTCCTTTGTGGCATTCTCCTTGGTGCCTCTTCCCACACTTTTTGAAAAAAAGAAATTGGTTCTTCTTTCCCTTATCAACTTGATCAGATGAACATCCTTGACACTTTTTCTTTTTCTTCCTTGATGAATTTGGGCATTCAACTAGGTACCAATTATTAATTGTGATTTTTGATAGCTGGTTTGGCATAATCACAATATGTTCAACTTGATCTCTCGTCATCTCTGTCACATTAATAGGGTAATCGTCGCATTTCCTATCACATTGGTTGTTGGGACATGTTCTTTCATTTCCAGCCATTAACTGAGAAAGGAAAGTTTAATTAGGGGCTTAAATACTTGGCCAATAATCATTAAAAGGAAACTTTAGTCATTGAAGGAAAATCTTGTAGAAGGAAATTATACCCTAACTTGTGATCCCCTAGGTTCCAATCTAGGTTATCTCTGATCATATATTCTTATGTGATTCTTTGTTTTATTTTATCTTTGTTCCTTTAATAATGGTTCATACTAAGCTTGTGAATTTACCAAAGCATATCCCCCGGGAGTGTCTAAACCAAGAGTGCAGCAAGGCCCGTTGTCGTGTACCTGTTCCCGTTCAAGACTAGCTCAAAGTGGTGTTTTCAGGTTTTACCCCTATGTACATCTGTGCCAGAGCCACCTCTACCTGCTCTTATCCAGACAGGGATGTATTTCCTTGGAAACCCCTTACTCAATACTCACAAAAATACCAAGAATATTTCTTATATTTAAATATTTCTATAGGTTTCTTCCTAATGTTTTCATATCCTAATTTTCAAAAATAACTAAACCATTCTTTGATACCAACTATACCATCCCGCCTTTTTATTACATAACTTTTCATTACATTTTACAAAACCGAGGATCTTTAAGGTTTAGTGTCTTGGAAACCAGGAACTTAAAACATGAAAACATAAAACATTCTTCTTAAACACTTGAAAGGATTCTACTTATGTTCATCCTAGGTTCATTACTATATCTCATAACCTGGGGACATACATCAAACGAAAGGGTGAGCAGAAGGCCCAGTAAGGGAAGCAAGGGGAAACATTTAACATGTGAACTTGAGATACATCAACTAAGTCATGAAAAAGAACTTTAAGGAATGAGAAAGAAATCATGAGGCATATCATAATAAAAATAATGTATTTCATAACTTTAATATATGGCCACAAAAATTAATATTGAAAATCATTTCCATTTCACCAAGGTCCATCCCCAAGGTGTTATTAAAAATTACCAAGGTTATTCACCAAGGCGTCATTAAAAATGGTCATTTCTTGAGATTAAGACTTTACCCATTTCATTGGAGCGCTATCAGGGTGCACCCGTAAATTTGTCTTTATTATCATGTGAGACACATATATCATCATCAAACATTTCATAAACAACCCATATAGAATAAAAGAAATGGGATTAATTTCATAGTAATCACATTTTAAAAAAAAACTACTTTAAAGATGTGATCCTTCTGTCACTTTAATCCCACAGAAAGGGAAAGCGGGTCTCATGTTTGTAAATACCATACTTTAAAATGTAGAATTTCGTTATATATGTGAATACCCCTTTAGAATAAAGAGATTTGAGTATTCACTTAATAAAATGAATTTGAGGATAAGAGAGATACATTTTGAGAAGGAAATTCTGCAGCATAACGCCTATGTTTTGGGGTTTTAGAAAACATTTAAAAGAGAGGGGACATGGGTTGCCCACTCATAAATGATCCATAAAATAGTATAGGGATAGAATATAAAGGGTATAAGAACATGGTAATGAAATTTGAAATATATACCATATGAAAAGAAAAACATAGAGGGAGGACAAAAATATGATTTCTCTTATGAAAATTCGGCAGCTAACGACGTCACTTAAACTTCAACAAAAATGAATTGACGAGATCAAATAGGGTCTCTCATCATATGAAAATAAAATATCAGTATGATAGATATAGATATCATACCCCAGCATAATTAAAATGAACTTTAAATACTTGACATGAAAGTAGAACTTTGAAAAAGGAGAAAGGTGAAAGAATCCCTTAAAAATTCGGCAGCCTAACGACGTCACTTAAACTTCATCAAAAATGAATTAACGAGATCAAATAGGGTATCTCATCATATGAACATAAAAGATCAGTATGATAGATATAGATATCATACCCCCAAATTAATAAAAAGGAACCTGAAAGACTTGGCAATAAAATAGAACTTGAAAACGAGAATTGTGAAAGAATCTCTTTAAAAATTCGGCAGCCTAACGGCGCCACTTAAACATTATTAAAATGAATTGATGAGAGAAATAGGTGTTATCTCATAATATAAACATGAAAAGTGAAGTAAGAGGAATATAACAGAACATCCTCCAACATAATAACATGGAGCATAAAAGAAATTACTTAAAAGAGATTACTTGAAAAGAAAGAGGGAGGTAGGATCCCTTACCTTAAAACGTATCTCTTAAAACTCAATGGTTGGGACCTAGAGGGCTTGGGAGAACCTTAGGAGGACTCTTTGGGAGGTAAAGAGATCATAGCTTAGTTGGGGGAGAGTTGGGAGTGAAAACTAAACGAGGAAAGGGTGGTTATTTATAGGTAAGGTGAGGTGATACTTTAATAATTTCAAGGGACACCTCACAAGTGGTTTTCTCAAAACCATGGGCTCTCTAATGGTATTTCCCATGGAGTTAGGCCACATGTGGCCCCCAATGCAATAATTCATCACCTTTGGTCATCCATCCCTTAAAATATCTCATGACATCATCATGACACAGTTATCATGTCATTAAACATACTGAAACCCTAAAACTGCATTTTTACTATTCACTGAAAATTTATCTTTCTCAGAAAAATTCCAAAATTTCACCTTAACCAAATATCGATGATATGATTACAAATATGAACTCTATTTTATTAAAATAATTTTCTAAATATTTTAAATTGAATTTTTAAATAAATAAACTATTCACTGAAAATAAATCAGAAAAATCCCCAAAAATTACAATAACATAATATTGATGCTATGAGTTCAAAAATAAAGTCCATTTTATAAAAATAGTTTTCTAAATATTTTTAATTTAATTTTTAATTAAGAACACTATTCACCTGAAAAAACTAATACTTGACTAATAATTTATGAAATCGTTATTTACCCATTTTATTGAATCACATTACTTAATCAAGGTACCTAGATTATAATAAAACTTTCTTTAACTAAGATTACTAATCCATTTAGTCACACTACTAATCCTAAGCGTAAAATCACTATTCATTATTTACTATTCATCAAAAATTAATTTGATCTTATTAGATTCTAAATTTTGTACTGAACATAATTGTAGAAGACCATTTTTTGGAAATAATTACACATTTTTAATTATTTAACATTTACATAATAATTTATAAAATATACTTTTTCTAAAATTCCTTAAAAATATGCATACTATATTTATCCGGACATTTGAAAATTCACAAACTTCACCATAATAATAGAACACAATTTTATTTATAACAAAGTATTACACAAGGTAGTTATGGTGTCGTTACATATCCCCTTATAACACCAGCATAGGACCTAAGAGTAAGGTGTGCAAGGGTGATAGAATCTTTGCATGGCTCGACCAACATTGCATCAGTAGTAATTTCTATCAGTTTGAACTTCTTGCGAAGGCGATTCCGTTCTAGCTTCACACGATGAAGTTCGGCTTGGGTTTGGTCCAAAGAAAAGCCCGATGGTGCTACCTCCTTCCCAAGTTCTGTTAGATGGGCTTCGATCGGACCAAGACTACTAGATGAGGCCATCGAATCTTCTTTCTATATTAATTAACCAAGATCACTTGTATTTAGAGACAATAATCGAAATGTTTAGTTCCAGCGGTCATATTGACCAATGTTCATATAACATTCAAAACCCAACAATCTCATTTTAATTATACTCATCTTATCAAATGAAATAAAATAAAACACAAAATTTGGAAACAAGATTTATTCAAAATTTCAGGTCGTTACAATCTTCTCCCCTTAAGAAATTGCGTCCTCGCAATTTTTAAAAATTCGGATTGGAAATTTCATTGAATGTCCCACATTGGAAAAAGAGTCAGTAACACTATTACTTCAAAAGAAATAAAGGTAAGTAAAAAGGTCACCCGAGTTAACCCATACTAGGATTCCATATAGGAAAACATGGACATGGAGCAGAAAACAAAGGGTCGCGTTCTGAGCGAGAGTTATAGAAAACATGATTAGAAGAAAGTTAACAACAAGAAAATCACAAACCTACGATGGGTTAAATGGTATTTGATTTCCCAGTAGGAAACGTTAACAGACAACGTTTTTGTTTTACGTTCTTTTTCATTGTTTTGAGGAATTCATTTACTACATAGAATAAAACACAGGGAAATATACCTACCTTTAAGTAGAGTTTCATCCTCTAATAATTTTCTACCAAAACTAATATTTTCTCCAAATGATGAGCATTCAAACCGACATGGTCTCATCAAAGCACGAGAATCATCTTCTTCATAATCACATAATCCACCAAATATTACCTATCTATTTCTTCTATTATCCCAAAAAGATAAAGGGTAAGATAAAACAACTCTTCAAAAAGAAAGAATCCCTTAGAAAGGGAAACTTCTTTAAATCTTCAAAATTATACGATACTACCCGAAGTTCATGATAGACCATTCCATAAATAACTGTCCTTAAAATTACTCAAAATAAATCAAACTAAGATTAATACCAAAATACAAGAAGGATTTGATAACATAGTCTTCCAAAATAATCTTCATCATTCATCTCCAAACAACATCAACCACTCCTAACATATTATAACAAAAGTAGCTAACCTAAACATATTTTCCCCAAGATAGGTTAATCATTTCCATAAGTAACCTATATTACCATAAGTTTACCTTAAATTCATCGATTCTTCAAAATATATGTCAACCTTTACTCCCCAAATAAAATACCGTAGTAATATATTTACCTCGATCAAATAGGGTTCCCAAAATAGTGAACGTCTTCCAAAATAATAATAATATTTTAATCCCCTAATCATCTTTTTTTTCAAGAAGAACAGCTTCACAACATCAACATGTGGTACATAACAATATCTGTTTTCCTTAATGATATAAAACTATCTTAGGTAGTGACTCGATGTTCTTAGAAAACGTTAATGATATGCTCATAGGGCATGAACTAAAAAACAACATGAAATAGACAATTATTGTGAAGAAGTTACATATACTTTAGTCATCATGATCCATCTCAGCATAGGACTTGCATTGTTCCCTTGTCCTCGAAGATTGTTGATGCTCATCATGCTTCCCATCCATTCCAAGAGATCATTTCCTTGGATAATGTCTAACTTCTTCACATTTATGACATCTAAATGTATAAGGTACATTAGATTGAACTTTATCTCCATTCATCACATTATCCATTTTTTTAAAGCATTTGGATAGTTTATGCACTATCTTCCCACACTTAAAACATCTCTCGGTTCCTTTGTGAAATTCTCCTTGGTGCCTCTTCCCACACTTTTTGAAAAAAAGAAATTGGGTCTTCTTTCCCTTATCAACTTGATCAGATGGACATCCTTGAGAATTTTTCTTTTTCTTCCTTGATGAATTTGGGCATTCAACTAGGTACCAATTATTAATTCTGATTTTTGATATCTGGTTTGGCATATTCACAATATGTTCAACTTGATCTATCATCGTCTCTGTCTCATTAATAGGGTAATCATCAAATTTTCTATCACATTTGGTTGTTGGGACATGTTCTTCCATTTCCCGCCATTAACTAATAAAAAGAAAGTATAATTAGGGGCATAAATACTTAGCCAATAATCATTAAATGGATACTTTAAGCATTGAAGGATAAGCTTGTAGAAAGAAAGTATACCCTAACTTTTGATCCCCTAGGTTCCAATCTAGGTTATCCTTGATCATATATTCTTATGTGAATCTTTATTTTATCTTATCTTTATTTCTTTAATAATGGTTCATACTATTCATATGAATTTACCAAAGCATATCCCCCGGGAGTGTCGTAACCAAGAGTGCAGCAAGGCCCATTGTCGTGTACCAGTTCCTGTTCGAGTCTGGCTCAAAGAGGTGTTTTTGGGTTTTACCCCTATGTACATCTGTTCCAGAGCCACCTCTACCTGCTCGTATCCAGATAGGGATGTATTTTCTTGGCAACCCCTTACTCAATAGTCACCAAAATACCAGGAATATTTCCTATATTTAAACATTTCTATAGGTTTCTTCCTAAATTTTTCATATCCTAATTTCCACAAATAACTAAACTATCCTTTTATACCAACTATAGCGTCCCGCCTTTTTATAACATAACTTTTCATTACATTTTACAAAATTGAGGATATTTAAGGTTTTGTGTCTTGGAAACCAGAAACTTAAAACATGAAAAAAGAAAAAATTCTTCTTAAACACTTTAAAGGCTTCTCCTTATGTTCATACTAGGTTCATTACTACATCTGATAACCTGGGGACATATATCAAAAGAAAGGGTGAGGAGAAGGCCCAGTAAGGGAAACAAGTGGAAACATTTAACATGTCAACTTGAGATACATCAACAAAGTCATGAAAAAGAACTTTAAGGCATGAGAAGGAAATAATGAGGCATATCATAATAAAAATAACGTATTTCATAACTTGAATATGTGGCTATAACATTTAATATTGACAGTAATTTCTGTTTCACCAAGGTTCATCCCCAAGGTGTCATTAAAAATTACCAAGGTTATTCACAAAGGTGTCGTTAAGAATGGTCATCTCTAGAGATTAAGTCTTTACCCATTGCATTGGAGCACTATCAGGGAGCACCCTTAAATTTGTATTTATTATCTTGTGAGCCACATATATCATCATAAAACATTTCATAAACAACACATATAGAATAAAATAAATGGGTTTCATTTCAAAGTCGTCACATTTTATAAAAAAACTTCTTTAAAGACGTGATCCTTAAGTCACTTTAAACCCAAGGAAAGGGAAACCGGGTCTCATGTATGTAAATCCCAAACATTAAAATAGATCATTTTGGTATATATGTGAATACCCATTAAGAAGAAAGAGCTTTTATTATTAACTTAATAAAATGAATTTGAGGATAAAAGAGAGACATTTTGAGAAGGAAATTCTGCAGCATAATGGCTATGTTTTGGGGTTTTAGAAAACGTTGAAAAGAGAGGTGACATGGGTCACCCACTCATAAATGATCCATAAAATAGTAAAGGGACATAATATAAAGGGTATAAGAACATGGTAATGAAATTTGAAAGATAACCCATATGAAATGAAAAACATATAAGGAGGACAAAAATAAGATTTCTCTTATGAAAATTCGGCAGCCTAACGGCGTCACTTAAACTTCAACAAAAATGAATTTATGAGATCAAATAGGGAATCTCATCATATTAACATAAAAGATAAGTATGATACCTATAGATATCATACCCCAACACAATTAAAAGGAACTTTAAAGACTTTACATGAAAGTAGAACTTTGAAAAAGGAGAAAGGTGAAAAAATCCCTTAAAATTTTGGCAGCCTTACAGTGTCACTTAAACTCCAACAAAAATGAATTGAAGATATCAAATAGGGTCTCTCATCATATGAAAATAAAATATAATTATGATAGATATAGATATCATACCCCAACATAATAAAAATAAACTTGAAAGACATGACAAGAAAATAGAACTTGAAAACGAGAATGGTGAAAAAATCTCTTTAAAAATTCGGCAGCCTAACGACGCCACCTAAACATTATTAAAATGAATTGATGAGAGAAATAGGGGGTATATCATCATATGAACATGAAAAGAGAATTAATAAGAATATAAAAGAACATCCTCCAACATGAGAACATGGAGCATAAAATTAATGACTTAAAAGAGATTATTTGAAAAGAAAGAGGGAGGTAGGATCCCTTACCTTAAAACGTATCTCTTAAAACTCAAAGGTTGGGACCTTGAGGGATTGGGGAAACCATGGGAGGACTCATTGGGAGGTAAAGAGACCAGGGCTTCGTTGGGAGAGAGTTGGGAGTGAAAACTAAAGGAGTAAAGGGTAGGTATTTATAGGGAAGTTGAGGTGATACATTAATAATTTCAAGGGACACCTCAAAAGTGGTTTTCTCAAAACCATGGGCTCTCCCATGGTATTTCCCATTGAGTTAGGAAACATGGGGCCCACAATACAGTAATTCATCACCTTTGGTCGGCCATCCCTTAAAATTTCTCATGACATCATCATGACATAGTTATGATGTCATTAAACATACTGAAACACTAAAACTGCATTTTTACTATTCACTAAAAATTCATCTTTCTCAGAATAATCCCAAATTTTCACCTTAACCAAATATCGATGCTCTGATTACAAATATGAATTCTATTTGATAAAAATAATTTTCTAAATATTTTTAATTTAATTTTTAAATAAATATACTATTCACCAAAAAAATCATAAAAATCCCCAAAAATTACCAAAACATAATATCGATGCTCTGAGTTCAAAAATAAAGTCCATTTTATAAAAATAATTTTCTAAATATTTTTAATTTAATTTTTAATTAAAAAAACTATCCACCCAAAAAAACTAATACTTGACTAATAATTTATGAAATCGTTATTTACCCATTTTATTGAATCACATTACTCAATCAAGTTGCCTAGATTATATTAAAATTTTCTTTATGTGAGATTACTAATCCATTTGGTCACATTACTAATCCTAAGCGTAAAATCACTACTCATAATTTACTATTCATCGAAAATTAAGTTGATCTTATTAGATTCTAAATTTAGTACTGAACATAATTGTAGAAGACCATTTTTTGGAAATCATTACACATTTTTAATTATTTAAGGTTTACATAAACATTTTTAAAATATCCTTTTTCTAAAATTCATTAAAAATATGCATACTATATTTATACGGACATTTGAAAATTCACAAACTTCACCATAATAAGTTAACACAATTTTATTTATAATAAAGGATTACACAAGGTAGTTATGGTCTCGTTACATAGACCCTTATAACACCAGCATAGGACCTAAGAGTAAGGTGTGTTAGGGTGATAGAATCTTGGGGTGGCTCGGCCAACATTGCACGAGTAGTAATTTCTATCAGTTTGAACTTCTCTGGAAGGCGATTCCATTCTAGCTTCACACGATGAAGTTCGGCTAGGGTTTGGCCCCAAGAAAAGCCCAGTGGTGCTACCTCCTTCCCATGTTCTATTAGATGGGCTTCGATCCGCCCAAGACTAATGGATGTGGCCATCAAAACTTCTTTCTATATTAATTAACCAATATCACTTGTATTTAGAGACAATAATCGAAATGTTTAGTTCCAGTGGTCATATTGACCAATGGTCATATAACAGTCAAACCCCAACAGTCACATTTTAATTATACTCATGTTATCAAATGAAATAAAATAACACACAAAATTAGGAAACAAGATTTATTCAAAATTTCGGGTCGTTACAATATTCCCCCTAAAGAAATTGCATCCTCGCAATTTTTAAAAATTGGGATTGGATATTTCATTGAAATTTCTACATCGGAAAAAGAGTCAGTAACACTATTACTTTAAAAGAAAGAAAGGGAAGTAAAAAAGGTCACCCGAGTTAACCTATACTAGAATTACATGTAGGAAAACATGGACATGGAGGAGAAAACAAAGGGTCACGTTCTAAGGGAGAGTGATAGAAAACATGATTAAGAGAAAGTTAACAATAAGAAAATCACAAACTTATGACGGGTTAAATGGTATTTGATTTCCCAGTAGGAAACGTTAACAGACAATGTTTTTGTTTTACATTCCTTTTCATAGTTTTGAGGAATTCATTTACTATATAGAATAAAACACAGGGAAATATACCTACCTTCAAGTAGAGTTTCATCCTTTAATAAGTTTCTACCAAAACTAATATTTTCTCCAAACGATGAGCATTCAAAACTAGTTGGTCTCATCAAATCACAAGAATCATCTTTTATAGAATCACATAATCCACCAAAGATTAACTAACTATTTCTTCTATTATTTCAAAAAGAGAAAGGGTAAGATAAAAAAACTCTTCAAAAAGAAAGCATCCCATAAGAAGGGAAACTTCTTTAAATCTTCAAAATTCTACGGTACTGCCCAAAGTTCATCATAGACCATTCCATAAATAACTGTCCTTAAAATTCCTCAAAATAAACCATACTAAGATTGAAACCCAAATACAAGAAGGATTTGATAACATAGTCTTCCAAAATAAACTTCATCGTTCATCTCTAAACAACATCAACCACTCCTAACATCTTATAACAAAAGTAGCTAACCTACACATATTTTCCCCAAGATAGGTTAATCATTTCCATAAGTAACCTATATTACCATAAGCTTACCTTAAATTCATCGATTCTTCAAAATATAAGTCAACATTTACTCCCCAAACCAAATACCGTAGTAATCTATTTACCTCGATCAAATAGCGTTCCGAAAATAGTGAATGTATTCCAAAATAATAATCATCTTTTAATCCCCTAATCATCTTTTTTTTCAAGAATAACAGCTTCACAACATCAACAGGTGGTACATAACAATAGATTTTTTCCTTAATGATATAAAACTATCTTAGGTGGTGACTCTATGTTCTTATAATACCTTAAAGATATGCTCATAGGGAATGAACTAAAAAAACCACATGACATAGAAAATTATTGCGAAGAAGTTACATGTACTTTAGTCATCATGATCCATCTCAGCATAGGACTTTCATTGTTCCCTTGTCCTCGAAGATTGTTGATGCTCATCATGCTTCCCATCCATTCTAAGATAGAATTTCCTTGGATAATGTCTAACTTCTATACATTTACAACATCTAAATTTATAAGGTACATTAGATCGAACTTTATCTCCATTCATCACATTATCCATTTTTTAAAGCAATTGGCTACTTTATGCCCTATCTTCCCACACTTAAAACATCTCCCAGTTCATTTGTGACATTCTCCTTGGTGCCTCTTCCCACACTTTTTGCAAAAAAGAAATTGGGTCTTCTTTCTCTTATCAAATTGATCATATGAACATCCTTGAGACTTTGTATTTTTCTTCCTTGATGAATATGGGCATTCAACTTGGTACAAATTATTAATTGTGATTTTTGATAGGTGGTTTGGCATAATCACAATATGTTCAACTTGATCTCTCGTCATCTCTGTCACATTAATAATGTAATTGTCACATTTTCTATCACATCGGTTGTTGATACATGTCCTTCCATTTCCCGCCATTAACTAAGAAAATAAATTATAATTAGGGGCTTAAATACTTATCCAATAATCATTAAAAGGAAACTTTAATCATTGAAGGATAAACTTGTTGAAGGAAAGCATACCCTAACTTGTGATCCCCTATGTCCTAATCTAGGTTATCTTTGATCATATATTCTTATGTGAATATTTATTTTATTTTATCTTTGTTCCTTAAATAATGGTTCATACTAAGCTTATGAATTTTCCAAATCATATCCCCCAAGAGTGTCGTAACCAAGAGTGCAGCAAGGCCCGTTGTCGTGTAGTAGATCCAGTTCGAGTCTAGCTCAAAGCGGTGTTTTTGTGTTTTACCCCAATGTACATCTATGCCAGATCCACCTCTACCTGCTCGTATCCAGACAGGGATGTATTTTCTTGGCAACCCCTTACTCAATACTCACCAAAATACGAGGAATACTTCCTATATTTAAAATTTTCTATAGGTTTCTTCCTAAATTTTTCATATCTTAATTTCCACAAATAACTAAACCATCCTCTGATACCAACTATAGAATCCCACCTTTTATAACATAACTTTTCATTACATTTTACAAAACCGGGGATCTTTAAGGTTTAGTGTCTTGGAAACCAGGAACTTAAAACATGAAAACATAGAACATTATTCTTAAACAATTCAAAGGATTCTCCTTATGTTAATCCTAGGTTCGTTACTGCATCTCATAACCTGGGGACATACATCAAAAGAAAGGGTGAGCAGAAGGCCCAGTAAGGGAAACAAGGGAAACATTTAACATGTGAACTTGAGATACATCATCAAAGTCAGGAAAAAGAACTTTAAGACATGAGAAAGAAATCATGAGGCATATCATAATATAAATAACGTATTTCATAACTTGAATATGTGGCTACAACATTTAATATTGACAATCATTTCTGTTTCACTAAGGTCCATCCCCAAGGTATCATTAAAAATTACTAAGGTTATTCACCAAGGCGTCGTTAAAAATGGTCATCTCTAGAGATTAAGTCTTTACCCAATTCATTGGAGCGCTATCAGGGCACACCCTTAAATTTGTCTTTATTATCATGTGATCCACATATATCATCATGAAAAATTTCATAAACAACTCATATAGAATAAAAGAAATGGGTTTCATTTCATAGTCATCACATTTTAAAAAAAACTGCTTTAAAGACGTGATCCTTGTGTCACTTTAAACCTACGGAAAGGGAAAGCGGGTCTCAAGTATGTAAATCCAAGACTTTAAAATAGAAAATTTTGTTATATATGCGAATACCCATTTAGAAGAAATATCTTTGAGTATTCACTTAATAAAATGAATTTGAGGATAATAGAGAGACATTTTGAGAAGGAAATTCTCCAGCATAACGGCTATGTTTTGGGGTTTTAGAAAACATTGAAAAGAGAGGGGACATGAGCCACCCAGTCATAAATGATCCATAAAACAGTAGAGGGATAGAATATAAAGGGTATAAGAACATGGTAATGAAATTTGAGAGATATACCATATGAAATGAAAAACATAGAGGGAGGACAAAAATAAGATTTCTCTTATGAAAATTCGGCAGTCTAACGGCGTCACTTAAACTTCAACAATAATGAATTGATGAGATAAAATAGGGTCTCTAATCATATGAACATAAAAGATCAGTATGATATATATAGATATCATAACCCAACATAATTATAAGGAACTTGAAATACTTGACATGAAAGTATAACTTTGAAAAGGGAGAAAGGTGAAAGAATCCCTTAAAAATAACAAACCTATGATGGGTTAAATGGAATTTGATTTCCCAGTAGGAAACGTTAACAGACAATGTTTTTGTTTTATGTTCCTTTTAATAGTTTTGAGGAATTCATTTACTACATAGAATAAAACACAGGGAAATATACCTACCTTCAAGTAGAGTTTCATCCTTTAATAAGTTTCTACCAAAACTAATATTTTCTCGAAACGATGAGCATTCAAAACTACTTGGTCTAATTAAATCACAAGAATAATCTCCTAGAGAATAACATAATCCACCAAAGATTAACTATCTATTTCTTCTATTATCCCAAAAAGAGAAAGGGTAAGATAAAACAACTCTTTAAAAAATAAAGAATCTCATAGGAAGGGAAACTTCTTTAAATCTTCAAAATTCTACAGTACTACCCAAAGTTCATCATAGACCATTCCATAAATAAATTTCCTTAGAATTCCATAAAATAAACCAAACTAAGATTGAAACCCAAATACAAGAAGGACTTGATAACATAATCTTCCAAAATAAACTTCATCGTTCATCTCCAAACAACATCAACCACTCCTGACACCTTATAAGAAAAGTAGCTAACCTAAACATATTTTCCCCAAGATAGGTTAATCATTTGCATAAGTAAGCTATATTACCATAAGTTTACCTTAAATTCATTGATTCTTCAAAATATAAGTCAACCTTTACTCCACAAAGAAAATACCGTAGTAATCTATTTACCTCGATCAAATAGGGTTCCCAAAATAGTGAACGTCTTCCAAAATAATCATCATCTTTTAATCCCCTAATCATAATTTTTTTTCAAGAAGAACAGCTTCACAACATCAACATGTGGTACATAACAATAGATTTTTTCCTTAATGATATAAAACTATCTTAGGTAGTGACTCGATGTTGATAGAAAACATTAAAGATATTCTCATAGGTCATGAACTAAAAAAAACAACTTGACATAGAGAATTATTGTGAAGAAGTTACATGTACTTTAGTCATCATGATCCATCTCAGCATAGGACTTGAATTGTTCCCTTGTCCTCAAATATTATTGATGCTCATCATTCTTCCCATCCATTCCAAGAGAGCATTGCCTTGGATAATTCTAACTTCTCCACATTTACGACATCGAAATGTATAAGGTACATTAGATTGAACTTTATCTCCATTCGTTACATTATCCATTTTTTTAAAGAAATTGGCTACTTTATACCCTATATTCCCACACTTAAAACATCTCCCGATTCCTTTATGACATTCTCCTTGGTGCCTCTTCCCACACTTTTTGCAAAAAAGAAATTGTGGCTTCTTTCCCTTATCAACTTGATCAAATGAACATCCTTGAGAATTTTTATTTTTCTTCCTTGATGAATTTGGGCATTCAACTAGGTACCAATTATTAATTGTGTTTTTTGATAGCTAGATTGGAATAATCACAATATGTTCAACATGATCTCTCATCAACTCTATCACATTAATAGGGTAATCATCACATTTCTTATCACATTGGTTATTGGTACATATTCTTCCGTTTCCCGCCATTAACTATGAAAAGAAAGTATAATTAGGGGCTTAAATACTTGGCCAATAATCATTAAACGGAAACTTTAAGCATTGAAGGATAAACTTGTAGAGTGAAAGTATACCCTAACTTGTGATCCCCTATGTTCAAATCTAGGTTATCCTTGATCATATATTCTTATGTGAATCTTTATTTTATTTTATCTTTGTTCCTTTAATAATGGTTCATACTAAGCTTATGAATTTACCAAAGAATATCCCCCAGGAGTGTCGTAACCAAGAGTACAGCAAGGCCCGTTGTCGTGTACCAGTTCTCGTTCATGTTTAGCTCAAAGCTGTGTTTTCGGTTTTTAACCCTATGTACATCTGTGCCAGAGCCACCTCTACCAGCTCGTATCCAGACAGGGATGTATTTTCTTGGCAACCCCTTACTCAATACTCACCAAAATACCATGAATATTTCCTATATTTAAAAATTTATATAGGTTTCTTCCTAAAGTTTTCATATACTAATTTCCACAAATAACTAAACCATCCTTTGATACCAAATATAGAATCCCGGCTTTTTATAACATAACTTTTCATTACATTTTACAAAACCGAGGATCTTTAAGGTTTAGTGTCTTGGAAACTAGGAACTTAAAACATGAAAACATAAAACATTCTTCTTAAAAACATGAAAGGATTCTCCTTATGTTCATTCTAGGTTCATTATTGCATCTAATAACCTGAGGACATACATCAAAAGAAAGGGTGAGAAGAAGGCCCAGTAATGGAAACAAGGGGAATCATTTAACAGGTGAACTTGAGATACATCAACAAAGTCATGAAAAAGAACTTTAAGGCATGAGAAAGAAATCATGAGGCATATCATAATAAAAATAACATATTTCATAACTTGAATTTGTGGCTACATCATTTAATATTGACAAACATTTCCATTTCACCAAGGTCCATCTCCAAGGTCTCATTAAAAATTGCCAAGGTTATTCATCAAGGCATCGTTAAAAATGGTCATCTCTAGAGATTAAGTCTTTACCCAATGCATTGGAGCGCTATCTGGGCGCACCCTTAAATTTGTCTTTATTATCATATGATCCACATATATCATCATCAAACATTTCATAAACAACCCATATATCATAAAATAAATGGGTTTCATTTCATAGTCATCACATTTTAAAAAAACTGCTTTAAAGATGTGATCCTTATGTCACTTTAAACCCACGGAAAGGGAAAGCGGGTCGCATGTATGTAAATCCCAGATATTAAAATAGCACATTTTGGTATATATGTGAGTACCCCTTTAGAATAAAGAGCTTTGAGTATTCACTTAATAAAATGAATTTGAGGATAAGAGAGAGACATTTGAGAAGGAAATTCTGCAGCATAACGGCTTTGTTTTGGGGTTTTAGAAAACATTGAAAAGAGAGGGGACATGGGTCACCCACACATAAATGATCCATAAAATAGTTTAGGGATAGAATATAAAGGATATAAGAACATTGTAATTAAATTTGAAAGATATAACATATGAAATGAAAAACATAGAGGGAGGACAAAAATAAGATTTCTCTTATGAAAATTCGGCAGCCTAACGACATCACTTAAACTTCAGCAAAAATTAATTGATGAGATCAAATAGGGTCTCTCATAATATGAACGAAAAAGATAAGTATGATAGATATAGATATCATACCACAAAATAATTAAATGGAACTTGAAACACTTGACATGAATGTAGAACTTTGAAAAAGGAGAAATGTGAAAGAATCCCTTAAAAATTCGGCAGCCTAACGGCATCACTTAAACTTCAACAAAAATGAATTGATGAGATAAAATAGGGTATCTAATAATATTAACATAAAATATCAGTATGATATATATAGATATCATACCCCAACATAATAAAAAGTAACTTGAAATACTTGACAAGAAAATAGAACTTGAAAATTAGAATGGTGAAAGAATCTCTTTAAAAATTCAGCAGCCTAATGGCGCCACTTAAACATTATTAAAATGAATTGATGATAGAAAGATGGGTTCTCTCATCATATGAACATGAAAAGGGAATTAATATGAATATAAAAGAACATCCTCCAACATAAGAACATAGAGCATAAAAGAAATGACTTAAAAGAGATTACTTGAAAAGAAAGAGGGAGGTAGGATCCCTTACCATAAAACGTATCTCTTAAAACTCAAAGGTTGGGACCTTGAGGGCTTCGGGGAACCTTGGGAGGAATCCTTGGGAGGTAGAGACCAGAGCTTCATTAGGGGAGAGTTGGGAGTGAAAAATAAATGAGGAAAGGGTGGGTATTTTAGGGAAGGTGAGGTGATACTTTAATAATTTCAAGGGACACCTCATAAGTGGTTTTCTCAAAACCATGGGCTCTCCCTTGGTATTTCCCATGGAGTTAGGCCACATGGGACCCCCAATACAATAATTCATCACCTCTGGTCGGCCAACCCTTAAAATATCTCATGACATCATCATGACACAGTTATGATGTCATTAAACATACTGAAACGCTAAAACTGCATTTTTACTATTCACTGAAAATTCATCTTTCTCAGAAAAATCCCAAAATATTACCATACCAAATATCACTGCTCTGTTTACAAATATGAACTATATTTTATAAAAATATTTTTCTAAATATTTTTAATTTAATTTTTAAATAAATACACTATTCACCGAAAAAAAATTCAAAAAAATCCCCAAAAATTACCATAACATAATATCGATGCTCTAAGTTCAAAAATAAAGTCCATTTTATAAAAATACTTTTCCAAATATTTTTAATTTATTTTTGAATTAAAAACACTATTCACCTGAAAAAACTAATACTAGAATAATAATTTATGAAACTGTTATTTACCCATTTTATTGAATCACATTACTTAATCAAGGTGCCTAAATTATATTAAAAAATTTTTAAGTGAGATTACCAATACATTTGGTCACATTACTAATCCTAAGGGTAAAATTACTATTCATAATTTACTATTCATAAAAAATTAAGTTGATCTTATTATATTCTAAATTTCATGCTGAACATAATTGTAGGAGACCATTTTTGGAAATCATTACACATTTTTAATTATTTAAAGTTTACATAAACATTTTTAAAATATCCTTTTTCTAAAATTCATTAAAAATATGCATACTAAATTTATTCGGACATTTAAAAATTCACAAACTTCACCATAATAAGAGAACACAATTTTATTTATTTCAAAGGATTACATGAGGCAGTTATGATCTCATTACATAGCCCCTTATAACACTAGCAAAGGACCTAAGAGTAAGGTGTGCTTGGGTGATAGAATCTTGGGGTGGCTCGGCCAACATTGCACGAGTAGTAATTTCTATCAGTTTGAACTTCTCGCGAAGGTGATTCCGTTCAAGATTCACACGAAGAAGTTCAGATTGGTTTTGGTCCAGAGCAAAGCCCATTGGTGATACCTCCTTCCCATGTTCTGTTATATGGGCTTCGATCGGCCCAAGACTACTAGATGAGGCCATCGAATCTTCTTTCTATATTAATTAACCACGATCACTTGTATTTAGAGACAATAATCGAAACGTTTAGTTCCAGCAGTCATATTGACCAATGGTCATATAACATTCAAAACCCAACGGTCTCATTTTAATTATACTCATGTTATCAAATGAAATAAAATAACACACAAAATTAGGAAACAAGATTTATTCAAAATTTCGGGTTGTTACACTAGAGGAGTCATGCATCCTCTTCCCATACCTGAGTGGAAATGGGATGATATTACGCTGGACTTTTTCAGGGGACTACCAAAGACTCCTAAAATAAATGATCTAATATTGGTCATTGTTGATCGTCTAACCAAGTCAGCACATTTTCTTTCTATAAGAGAAGATTTTCCACTTGAACATCTGGCAAGACTATACATTAATGAAGCTGTAAGACTCCATGGTGTACCCCTATCAATTGTTTCTGATCATGATCCCCATTTTACATCAAGATTCTAGAAAAGTCTTGAGAATGCCCTAGATACTGAACTTCATTTGGGCACTACCTACCACTCTCAAACTGATGGAAAATCATAACAGACTATTCAAACCTTAGAAGACATGTTGAGATCTTGCTCACTTGACTTTCAAGGTATGTGGAATCAATATTTACCTCTGGTAGAATTTTCCTGTAACAAAATATTCCATTCAAGTATTCAGATGGCACCATATGAATATTTATATGGAAAAAGATGTCACACACCAACTTGTTAGGATGATGTTGGTGATGTAAAACTCGTTGGCCTAGAACTTGTTGAGGAAATTATGGAAAAAGTGATGATTATCCAAACCCACATCAAATCATCCCAATGTAGGAAAAAGATCCTTGCGGATAACAGAAGGAAGGATTTGGAATTTCAAGTAGGAGATCATGTTTTCTTGAAGGTATCTCCATGGTAGGGTGTTATACATTTCAGTAAGAAGGGTAAATTGAGTCTCAGGTACATCAGACCTTTTGAAATTCTAGAACGAATTGGAGTTGTAGCTGATCGTTTGGAAATGCTTCCAAGTCTCTCCAAAGTTCATGATGCGTTCCATGTATCACTATTGAGAAAATACATGCTTGACCCAATGCATGTACTCACCTATGAGGGAATTCAACTAAAACCTGATATGTTTTACTGTAAACAGCCTGTCAAAATTCATGATACTAGAGAATAAGTGTTGAGAAACTACATGACTCATCTGGTAAAAGTTCTATTGAGAAATCATAAGATGGAAGAGGCAACTTCGAAACCCGAGAAACTTATGATGAAGAATCACCCGAATCTTTTTATGCAGCAATATTCTAGAAATTTCAATGATGAAATTATTTTAAGGAGGGGAGAATGTAACACCCCAAGCTTCTATGGTACGTTTCCCTTTGAATAATGCAATAGCTTGCATTGTACGCAAATACAAGATTCTAACACACCACGACCAATAAAACTAGTTGTTATGAATAGTAATACCCACTTTTTGAAATTTTATAAATTTTACTTTTCAAAATGGACTTCATTTTTGAATTTGGAAAATCAAAATTAGCATAGGGTGAATTTTTGGTATTTTTCAGAAAACTTTCAAATTTTGATGAATAGTGAAAAACACTACATTATTGGTTAAAACCAAATATCTTATTTAAATAATTGATTATTTTATTTTAAATTTATTTTATGTCAAAATAGATACATATTACCTATATAAGTTCAATGTAATTCATTGAATTCATTTTATAATAATTTTATATACATAAAACTTTTATTGAACTTTTTACCGTCTTTTACCCAACTCATAGGAGCATTTGCAAATTTGCATAAAACTTAATTTTACCACTTTTGTGAGTTAAATTTCAAAAATCTGAGAGGCATGGTTGATATTAGTAAATAAAAAGTGGTTTAATAAGATGAAAATAATTTTTTGATGAATAGTAACTTTTGACTTTTATTTACCACAGTTACAAGTAAATAGAGTAATTAAGGTTAAAAATGATAATATAATTACCCTAAAACTTTTCCTAATTCTATTGAATAAGGGTAATTCTACGATAAACAATCTTATTAATAAAATATTATCCCCTTTTGTTCACTTGGATTAGATTAGAAAATTTATTATTATTTTATTTAAAGAAGAGTTGAAAGAGTTGAATTCAATGTTTAATAACTAAACCATTTTTAATATAGGGTTACACACAATATAAATTATACTATAAATATTAATTTGAAAACTAAAACGATTTCATACATAATGGTATTTTATTTATAATTTTTGGAAATTAAATAATTTAATTTATTTATGACCCAATGATGATGCAGTAATTACCTTATTAATGAAAGATTAAAATAATTGATATTATAAATATCCAAATAAATGTAATTTTAGACTTTTGACGAATTACACTGATTTTATAGGTGAATATGACATGTTACGGTTGATTAAATAAATTATTTTTGAAGTAATCATGTTGTTATGATTTTCACAAAAACCAAATACTAAATAGTGTCAAAATTGACATAATTGAGTGTTTAAAACAAATACTACATTATTAATTGATATAATATTAATAAAAATATATGGTTAGGCCAAAGGACTTATATAAGGTTATATATATCTATGATTAACCACTTGGGGTTCTCATGGAAGTTTATAGTAAGTTTATTAACCAAATAATATAAAAATACAAAGAGACATGTAAATGTCAAACTATTTAAATAAGTGTTAAATCTAAATGATAAGGTTAATATATGACATAAACCAATCTAGAACCTATTTTATGAGAAGTTTTTGATCCATACCCACCTTAACCTAGAAATAAATAATTTTGGAGCCATTAGAAACCGAAAATTATTTTATTATAAAATAATATTTTAAGCTTTTCATAAAGTGACCCTCACCTCTCTTATAAAATGGTACTTCCCCTTCTCTTAATTTCACACCTACAAAGTCGTTTTTCTCAGCCATACCCTAAAAACATATCCTTCCAACTTTCCTCCCTTCATACTAGAGTATTTCCTTACTTAATAAATCCAAACTAAGGAGCCCTTTTGATCAAATCAAAAGCGAGAACCCGTAGAAGAGGTAAATATTTCATCACCTCTTTCAAGTTCTTTTCTTCTTACACTTCCTATTTCATTGTTGTTTCCATTATAAAATAATAAATCCAGTATCTTCTATATCCTGTTATGTTATTATAAATATGGTACAACCATATTTGTCATTCTATCCATCCTATAAATGACAAAGTCACCATACGTGCCTACATATGGCTTACCGTCTCCACGTCGTGGTGTACTTTGTTATTCAAACACTTCATTATTTTGGATGGGTATAATAATGAATATAACTGATTTAAATAGTAAATATAACATGTTAATGATTATTTATATATGATATACCATACAATTACATATGATTTCACCATCAATATAATGATATTGTCGCTCATGTGTACGTACGGATTACCGTCTCCGTGAACGCGATGAGATTCATTCCCCATCATAATCATTCAAGAATAACTTTCATTTTATGATTAAAAATAATGTCTAAGAACTTAATATAATTCTGGATATGAGTAAAATACATCCTATCCGTAACAAACTTGTCTTACGTAACTAAGCATATAAATGAAAATGAATCGGTTAACCCCCAAAACGATGATACTACTAAAATATTATTAACAAAGAAATATTATAGGATCATATATGATATCATATTTATGTATATAGTTCTTGTATAATTTAATAAAAATGATTTATCTATTATACAGGATGTTAACGTACCCTTGACCAAGTAAAAATACAAGGTAAGGGTTAATTCTATAATCTCTTTACTTATCTGAGGTGGTTAATACATAAGTATCTACGGAGGCCTCTTTATCATCCACATCCGTGTTTTCTTAAAAACATAATTTGAAACTTTTTTACTATTTACATGACTATGGTTTAAAGTAATTTATACCCTTATTTGACAATATATGTTTTGAAAGGAATCTTTTTGTCATTTTTCAAACAAGGTACTTTATGACCTTTTTGACAAAAATAAGGTAAGAATGTCTTTTTTTAACTTATACAACGGGTGTGGCTATTTTACATCATTATAACATAGTCAAAGCTTCCCATAAAAGATTATAATAATATTTTAAAAATAAATTTTTTCTTTTATAAATATATAACATTTAAATGATCTCAAAATAGAAAGAGATATTTCTCTAAAAAAGTTTTGATTTCATCTATGTCAACAACCTTTGAGGGATTTTAAGCTTGTTTGAAGTTGATTTTTTATGATGCAAAACTTCCATATTATATTGAAGGTTTTGTGAAATTTTTGACTATGGATGTGTTATTTTTACACCATTCATGGTTTATGGATAAAGTATTAACATTTCTTATGCTAGTTTTAAAATGAATGTTTATGTTATGTTTAAACCTTTTCATATGAGGAATGAATTGGACTTAGTAAGTGATGGGTGGAGCCTGTTATAGCTCCTCGATGCATCGGTAGGTCTCATGAGACAAACTAGTGTCTTGGCATAAGGCCTTGACAAAATCATATTAGTGGTCTTGGCACAAGGGCTTGACTGTGTGGTTATGAAGTCTAGTATTATGCATTCTATCATTATGAAAATGGTTGTTGATATTTCATGTGATTATTCGACTAGTAGAATATCCATGTGAATAAGTAAATGGAATTATTTTATTTTATATTTTCTATATTATGCTGAAGTTTAAGTTTAAATGGCTTTTGTTTTAGTCTTATGCATTGTCTTAAATGTTTATACTTATTTATGAAAGTTTCATCTATATTTTTATCCTCATTTAGCATCTGATCTCACCCCTTTCTATGTTTTATTTTTTCTAAGATGTGAAGAAGTATATTATGATTGACCTGTAGGGATAGGCTAACTATATAAGTGTGTTAAAAAGGGTACAAAATGTTGTTGATGTTTTTATTTCATGGTGTAATGTAAAACTTATGAATATATCTAGTACTTCCAAGGCAACTAAACTAATTGGTCTTTTGGGACATGATTATTTCTATCATGCCAATGTTATGTAACAATAAACCGACTCTGGGTAACTGGGGTCGGGGCGTTACACTCAGTCTAACTCGACCCATGGGTTTAGAACCTCAAGTCAATACCACACTCTTCCAAACCATGTGCACATGATTATTTTCCAAATCACCACAACCATACCATATCATAATATAACATAACCAATTCCATTATAATTCATCATTCAAAATGTATAACAAACAACATGGGAATTATTACAATTCCATAACTCGTTAATACATTTACCATTTACAATTCATGTCCATATATATAAATTCTCATTCTCATTCCTAACCCTTTAAGTGTAATCAATAACGCTTATTCCTTAGGAAAATTTATCATTGACCATTCATTAACCAATTGAACCCATTTTTCATTTCTCAAGCCTTTACCCACTCATGGATTTCAAGCACAATTCTCATATTACATAACACAATCACTTAATTTCATTTAATCATTTAGGTGTACCACCTTAGTTCCATGTAATAACTCATTCCACAAATTCATTCATTCCCTTATTACATTTCAATAACATATTCCCATTTTCCCATTCCATTACCCAATTACAAGTTCACCATTTAATACTCACTAATCCTCTTAGGAATTTCTGGCCAAATTTCATCAAATAATTGACGAAATCCCATTTGAACCGTTTTTCCAATTTTTTATGCCATTTCAAACAACTACATATTCCTTACCACCCTAGTCATCTCTATTATCCCTCTATTTGAACTTAATCAACCATTAGCACAAGTTATACATTATTTTCACATTGTCACTCGGCAACCATTCATTTAACCCAACAATTTTCTAGCTCTGTAAAAGATGACTCGCCCCATGGGTGGCCCTTAAGTGGTCAAGACATCCTCTAAGTATCCCACGAGGATCATAAGGGCTTAAATTGGTCACTTTAACACCCCTATTTATCAAACACTCTAACCGAACCAAGAAAACAAAAAGGGTAAAACAAAAAACAAAACCTCCATGCACAAATCCAACATAAAACTATGGGATAATACTTGTAGACCACCTACGTTGAATCCAATGTTGAACGCATTGCCAATCAAAGCTATAGATCCGGATTCATCCACCCTTGGAATCCTCAATCTAAACATCACCCTAAAAAGAGGGTTTTAGAGATTTGTAAGAAGATTAAAGAAACAAAGAACCCTAATCCACAAAAGAAAAGTAAGGAGAGGATTAAACTTACCCAGAGCTTCGATCTGCAACCAAAGGCACTCCAAACAGCCAAGATTTTAAGGAGAACCACCCTTGGGAGCTCTTGGGAGGTTTTATTCATTCCAAGGGTTCCAAGGAAGAAGAGGTAGGAAAATATTGAGTGAACTTAAACATCCCAGAGTAGAATTTTTATAAATTTTTAAAAGTTTCCTAGTCGCACGGTTTACCCACATGGTTTTCCAAATCGTGCGCAAACTGTTCTGAGGCAACTGCCCAAAAATCACATCGTATGCATGGTTTCCTGAGAATTATGCATGCTTTTCCAGACTGTACGAAAACCGTACAGATTTATACTTCCCACACGGTCTCCCCTCGCACGGTTTTCTAAAGAGTGTGCAAATCGGGCGCAAACTATTCTGAGGCTACTGCCCAAAAATCACCCTCTTCGCATGGTTTCCTTGGAATTCTGCATGGTTTTCTAGACTATGTGCAAACTGTATAGATTGCTACTTCCCACACGGTCTATACTCGCACGGTTTTATAAATAGTGCGCAAACCATGCAGATTTCCCAGAGAACCCCTTTCCCCCCTTTTTCATGCCCGTAACCCCAATACATTCATGAGCCCTCTCAAAGACTGGGGAAACCCCTTATCTGCCAAAAATAAATATCCCAAGACAAAACTTAAACAAAACGCACATTAAGAAAAATGGGGACCTTAAAATCTCCCCACCTTATAACTGATCATCCTCGAGGCTTTCTTCCTGGTATCACTAAGCCTCTGTAACTAAAGGCCATTCCACTAGGCATAACTATAAATTCCCTCTTTCTAATTTCACATAATAAATACCATCTATCATCAAAAAGTTCATAGACTTTCCCCATAATCCATCCTCACTACAACCACTACACGAGCTGAAAACTCCTCAAGAATGCATCCACTTTAACCATTACCACCCCGAGAACTTCAGGGGGGAATCTCAGGAAACAAACCTACTCAAAACACATATAAACATAACACATAGAATTATAACATCATGGAGGAACCAATCGGTACATCATTGGACCAATCCTCTATAAAAATCATGAAAAAAATCACTTGGGGTCATTTTCCTCTATTTTTCAAAACTCTAACACTGACCAAAACCCGATATCATCTAGAAGAAAACACATGATCCATCCAACCTCATTTCTTGAAGATTTCACTCCACCACTATACATCCAAACGCAACTCAAAACTCTCAGGTACTCGACCAAAAAATCTCATGTCAGGACTCTCTATCAGAGCCAACTCACCCGAACAGTGTCCTCTTGAGTCCATCAAACTCAAAACTCCAATCGCATCGTCAACCACCCATTTATCTGGTACGGTTCTCACCACCATTTTTGGTTACTTGGAATCTCCATATTTTTTGAAAGAACCCTAGAACTCAACCCAACCTTCCCTTCACCTCCATGCTCCAACTCACCACACCCAAGCATCTATAGGGAATTACCCTACATTTGAATCTATCCAAACCATCAAAATATTTCAGAGGATATTCCTACACTATCCATCTAAGTAATAATATCAAATTGACCTCACTCAGGTACGACATCATATCTAAAGGTAATTTCTTCTACAACATGAACCCGAAGGTGGGTCACTCTCACCACACTCGTTCAAGTTTACCATCTCAAACCAGACCACACCTGGCTAGCTTTTCTTAGGGCACCCAGTATCCACCAATGGTACGCTACCCCCTTTGTCATATTTACAATGTGATTACGGAAAAAATCATATCATTGTCATCCCATGAACCCACTAAGGTCATTTCCTGAATTTCTTTAGAATTCCATCATCACGGTGTTACCTCCCTCCAGATCATCATCGGATTCACCCAAGTCATGACACCACATCACACAGAAAAGGTTTACCCAACATCAAGATGATTTAAAACCACCCAAGGGTAAATTTCCTAAGTCTAACCCTAATCATCATTGGAATTATAGATCCCAACCTCTCATGCAACAACCTGTTGTCAAATCCAACCACACCCTTCTAAAACTAGGCACACACATCACAGGCTTCCTATGAAACCACCCTGAGATCAGAAAAAACACTTGGCTCCTCAGTCACCACACCCAAGGCCCATATTCCTCTTTAAGTAACCCAATATTCACCTCATAGGTTCCTCATTGGAACCCTAGTGCCACTATTTCGACTCAATCTTCTCTTCCCCACATCCAGGACTGAATCATCACTCCCCACCTTAGGAGTATTGTTACCACTTCTCTCATGATATTTTTCCACAACCATTTATTACACTTGATCACAATCCAAACCCCAAAAACTAAACATGGTTATCCCACTTTTTTTCCAAAACAGGAAAATGTATGTCATACAGTGCCCGTTCTCAATTTTCGTGAATGGAACCAATGATGTTTGTTGTCATTCAGTCCATCCCAAGGACCTTACCCCAAGCCATCGAGGGTGTACGTCCCACCATCAATCTCTAGATATATTGTTTCCTTGAGCATAAACTTCATAATGTACCTCATCCAACCAAACACCTTCATGTTTTTTAGCGTGATCCAGATATTCTCAACATACCTGGGATGATTTAAAGGTGTTGGGCATGATCGTCACTACCTAAGGTATGCTAAGAAGTCGTTGAAGAACACTAACACAAACCTACCCATTTTATATTTTGAACTATGGGACACTATGGCCTGCCAACGAGTTCGGGCCTCACTACCAAACACATCTCATCAACAACTAACCACCACCACTCAGGTGTGATAGTCGACCAAGTTTAACCATCACTCCATTACCAAATCACCATGTAGTCGTAAACCAACATTTCATGTGGAACTACTTCCACCACACCACTTGAGTTCATCTATTGCATCACTGTCAGCTAACTACCAAAGTACAACGGCCTACCACACCAACCAACCCAATCGTATTCCACAAAACAACCTTAACTTGTGTATAGACCATCACCTGTTAACTTACCTAACCATGTCTCTTGGTTAGTCAACCTCATAATCCCTAAGGCAGACTCTATATCTCACCCAAAAACCAAACCATTCCCAGAACAAGTTCATCTTTTTCACCACCCTCACCTCTGGGGTCACCATCGATTGAAAAAATATAACTACACTTCATTCAACCTTATCTTTTCTACTCAAAACAACCTCAAGACTCTATTAATCCTCACCCAAACAAGTGAGTCTTGAATTCATATGATACAACTCTTCGAAACAATTCTTACCTCCTATCACAACCACTAAGGTGCCCTTATGAAGAGCCCGGTACAACTATATGACTTACTAGAACTTGGTGGTGCTTAACATACATTGAAACTGCCTCTAAATCATCCCCCATTATTTGTGTTCAAAGGAACTCGTACCACAGGGCTAACCGCCCATGAGGTCACCCTTGATTTTTTTTCTGAAACTGTCATTGCATAACCACAAATCGAGGGGCACAACCAACCATCATTATTCTCACTTAGCCCTCAAGGATAATCCTACACCATGGAAAACTCTGAGTCCCACCATCAAATTCCAAAACATTAAACATGTGCGACACTCATGAAAAATCACTAGAAACCCTATCTGACCTCTCTTAGAGGTCACCTTTAAGGTTGAATATTACCAACTCCCTAGACTGAAGTCATAACCAGGAGAGACCATTCGTCCTCTCTCCAATCCATACCTATCGTGACATGAATAAGGAAATGCTCATGAATTGAACTCTCACTCCCATTATGATGCACACTATGCCTAGCACACCAAACAACCATTTGCTCTAGGTTCCCTACCAATGGTGTACACATTCATTAGCATTATGAGCCAAACATCCCCTCTAGGAATCAAAACACCACTCTAGAAGTATCTACTAATAAGGTCACCAAGACCCAGGCATCATCCTTAGGGACCAACATGCACTCTGTACGTTCATGAACCACGAGATTTTCCTCACCCACAATACCGAACAATGCCTCACAATCTAAAGGACACACCTATACCAAGGGTTCCCTAAACATAGCGCCTAGTCCATGTCACAACCCGAAATACCTCACAATCCAAATACAAATTCCTAAACTAGGGCACTCTCACTACCCAGCTTATACAAACAGGGTTCAAATCGACCACACAAGGGATACCCACCATCGAACTCAATCATTCTCATTCTAAACTTTTCGTTCACCCGACGCTTCGAAGAATGACCAGTAGGATTTAACTATAGATGGAAAAGAGTCTCATTATATAAACCTTAGACAATCCATTCTTCATGATCTACCCCAATAGTGATCGTCTCACTTAGAACACTACCCCCACCATACCTACTGTGTTCATGGTCAGCATGGGGTAACCAGTTCACTAAATCACAAGTCTTTCATCAACACATCTTCAAACCAATTTTTATTTTACAGCATGCCCCTTTTCTCTTGGTCACATTTCCCATTTAGTAACATGTTAAAATCATCATTTTAACTAATTTACACCTTCCATTAGAATATGTTTCATCAATTTTAGCATCATCATGCAATCCCTTTTTCTTTTAGACACCGAATCAACCCATACAATTTATCATAACCCAAAATTTAAACTCAATCATAACATTTATTTATACATCATGTTCTTAAAATATTCAATTGTAATACTTTCATTAAACCTCTTCCATTACAAATATTAGGCATCATTTTCTTTATCTTTATCAAGGAAATAAAAAGCATTCTACTCTCTATGCCCTGTACACCCATCCCTTGTGTGCCAATAATGATGCATACCACCTATATCCTTAGGTGCCTAAAGTGATGCATGAATGCACAACCTCATGCAACTTTGTCCATGAGAAAAATATCATAAATAGTCAAAACACAAAACATGTGTATCACCCAGAGGTGAAATATTATTCAACTATAACAACATGCATCAATATTAAAAATTCCCACCTAGGGTGGCTTGTGTTTTCCCTCATACATGGGTTAGTTACTCCCAATAATGAGCTTATTACCAAGTCCTGGAACTATCCTAATATCCTATCTAGCATCACGAATTATTAAGAAAGATTAAATAACATCACTTTCATACCACTTTGTAATGTCCCTAACCCGGAATCCACTAGATAGGTTCCCAAAACTGGGTCATCACATGACCTCAAGAGCGCCTCCCCTTATGCTAGAGGTTTCTGACTACGGTGAGGGTCTAATAATTCATGTGGGGAGAATATACCATCCTTTTTATAGAAATCTATAACATAAAACAATATAAATAACAGAAACAATATGAATAACCAATGAATATTCATAACCAATCATTTCTCAAACGGGGTATAAACACAAATCAAATACTACAATGTTATTCCATGATAGTAGTGAAAAGTGAAAGAAACCCAAAATAAAACAAATGACCTACAAATCCCAATGGGAATCAACTCTAATTCTGTATCCTTCTAATTGTACATCCTAAGCCCAAATCAACATCTTAGTGCAGGTCACTTTCCCTTGTCTAGACTTGCAACCAAGAAATCTGCTCAGGTACCCAACAGCAACCCGAGCAGGGTGTGAGTACAAAACTTAGTAAGACATCACCAATGGTGTCTATGAAATATATAGTCTAACATATAGTGAACGAAAGTAAAAAATAAATATTAAGTGATAAGGGACAATTTGGGTGCCATTAGTTAACAAAGTTCATTTAATTCAGGACTATTCCTGAATTACAAGTTCACCATTTAACATATTCCCCTCTTCCCAATCCATTACCCAGTTACAAGTTCACCATTTAATACGCACTAATCCTCTTAGATATTTATACCAAAAAAATTTCAAATAATTAACAAAATTTCATTCGACCCATTTAATCCATTTTCATGTCATGCCGAACAACCCATTATTCCCTATCACCTTAGGCATCTCTATTGTCCTTCCATTTAAACATAATAAACCATTATCACAATTCTCACATTGGTTTCACATTATCACTCATCAACCATTCATTTAACCCTACCATTTTATAGGTCTAGAAAAGCCGACACACCCCATGGGTGGCCCTTAAGTGGTCAAGCCATCCACTATGCATCCCACGGGGATCGTGAGAATTTAAATTTCTCACTTTGACACCCCTATTTATCAAACACTCTAACTGAACCAAGAACACAAAAAGGGGGAAACAAGAACACAACCTTTATGCACAAATCTAGCATGAAACTATGGGTTAATGCTTCTGGACCATCTACCTCGAATATGATGATGAACGCACTCCCAATCGAAGACATAGATCCAAATTAATCCACCCTTTAAATACTAGACCTAAAACTCACCCAAAAATAGAATTTTAGTGCTTTTGAAGGAGATAGAATAAACTACAAACCCAAATCTGCAAAATAGAAGGAAGGAGAGGATTAGACTTACCTGAAGATTCCATCCACAACCAATGGCACTCCAAACGGCCAAGAATCAAAGGAGAACCACCATTGGGAGCTCTTGGGAGGTTTGGTTCATTTCTAGGGTTCTAAATAGGAAGGATGGGGAAATCATGAGTGTAATTAAAAAACATGGAGTGGTAATTTTGTAAATTTTTAAACGCTTCTAGGATGACCAGTTTTCTAAACCATGCGCAAACCAAGCGGATTCCCAGAGATCCCTTTTTCCCTTTTTCATGACCCAAACCCATAGAACACCCCTGATCCTTATCAAGGACTTAGGAATCCCTTTATCTATCTAAAAATAAGAGGCCCAAACCAAAACTTAAAAACAATGCACATTAAGAAAAATTGGGACCTTACATGGAAAATTTCATTCCTATAAAAGGGCCTTAGGTATCAACTTCCACTAAATTTGGAAGATAAAAATTCTTTCTCTCATAATTCATTAAAACAATATCACTCATGATGCACCAAACATATCCTACCTCGTTACAGGGATATTTCATCAAGGTTTTGAACAACAATTTAATGTACATAAATTATGACATAAATTAATAATATTATTAAATTATAAGGATCATTACACATGTCTGTAAATAAGAACATTAATTAACACTGATTAATATGCTCGTCATATTAAAATTTCATGTTCTCATAATTTCCTCATATGAATATTACAAAAGGAATACAACATGAGAAAGTGTTTTAGTGTGCTATGAAACTTCACACCCAATGGATTATATATTTTGTATCACGTTAAAGATATCATCTAGCTACAAAATATATGTTTAAGAATAGTGTCACAGAACTTCAAGGTTTAAATCGTAGTGGGGGAACTTTTATGACCATATGGTACAATAGTAATCATTAGTACATTATCACGTATCACATAGAATAATAATAATTATGTGGTAATAATGTCATTAATATTGAAAAGAATGAATTCATGTAATCATAAAATATATAAATTTCAATTGTAGGGAAAGAACTCTAAAAAACTACCACTTAATTTAATCAAAATAAATATTTGATATAAATTAAGTTATAATGATGATTCAATTAAATCAAGCAGAAATATATTAAGTAATGATAACATTAATTAAAGTTCTATACGAAATAACATTAAATAAATAAATTAACCTCCTTAAAAATTTATAATTTTAAATAAATAAATTATATAAATTACTTTTAACAAGTAATTTCAGAAAAATAATTCTATTCAAAATTTAAAAATGGAATTATAAATTAAATTGATTATTTGACATATGTTATTAAAATATAAGTGATAAAATATGAATTTATAAATTAGGAACAGATTTATATACTTTTAAAATATGTTTTAGGAGCTAATTTGAAACTTTATGGTAATAAATAAAGTATTTTATATAAATAAAACATCAATATTCATACTTATGAGTATTTAAGTCAATATATTTTTATAAAATATTAAAAATTATAAATTAATGAAGATCATTATTTAATAATTAGGTTTATTTATTTTATATAAAATCTTTATTACAAAAAAAATTATAAAATTTTGATATTATAAAGAAGTTAATAAATAAAATTTTGTTATTTATAAAAAACATATTATTATATGTATATTATTTAAACTCATATATTGATATTATAAAAAAATCATTAAAATAGAAGTAAAATCAAATAGATATAAGGGATTAATTTTTGGGGGATTCGAACGAATCTCATTTCCGAGAGTTGAGTAGAAGGTCTGATTGTAGAGAGGGATTCTGCGATGGGAGGGCTTTGTCTTTGGGATGTACAAAACTAAAGAATCAATGCTGATAATAGGTAGGTTCAATCTTGGATAGATCTCCTAAACATGAACGAGGAATGACATCATCTACTGGTGAGGGATTCTAAAGGCCAAGTGATGTTGATGGGGTTCAACTGCGGTATTGAATCAAGAATCGAACCTTAGATCTGAGCATTGATGTAGGTTTCAATTTAGAATATTCATAAACCTAAACAAGTTACATGTTTTTTTCTAGGTTTCTTCATCCATTATTTTTTTATTACTTTACCTATTCATTGTTTTCTTCATTTTTCTACTCTACAGGACGTCGATGGTTCTCTATTCTTCATATTTCTAGATTTTTCTCTCTTGGTCATTATCTTCCTTCCTATGTTCTTCATTTATATATATATTTTTTGGTTCATCTAATTTATATACCGTATTTGATAATGTATTTATATAAATACCGTTTTTTTTATTATTGAATCTTAGATTTTATAATTGGTTGTAACCTGAATCTTCTTTAGGAAGCATCCACCAAATCAATTTATAAAAGTTATAAAAAAAATCCAATAAATGAATATATATCTAGTTTAATTTTTTATTCATCATTTAAAACATGTACTCACCCATGTAATACAAAAAATATGTAGATATAATACTTAATGTGCAAGATATAAATCTATACCATTTTCTTGGAAGAAGAATCAATATATCTCTCAAGTTTTGGTTTTCTTATTACATAAAACAAATATAATATATAAATTTATTTATTTTTTTATTTTTTGTATCATTATATATATTAAAGTGGAGGCCTTATAAATAGATATTACCTTTAGGTACTTCACTGTAAGAATACCCTTATAAAACCCAGTCCAATAGAGGGAGAGTTTGAAATGAGACAGAATAATGGGGGAAGAAGAAGAAAACCAAATTCCTTTAATGATTTATCAAATCATATGTAAGGGTTTTATTTTCATAATTTATAGTTCTTAAAAATTATATTTATGTAAGGTACTTATTTTATTGGAAATCAATATTATGTTTTAATTTTGAAAAATATATGAACGTAGGATTATTTTTCTATAAGAAATAAGTTTAAAAATTTAAACATTTATTTACTTTCTAAAACTCCAATATATATATATATACATATATATTCGATGTTTTATCTTAAAACCATATAATAGAATTAAATTAATTCTATGGTTTTATAAATGAAATTATATTTTAAAGCTTTTTCGATTTATAATGTAAATCAACAACAAAACTGTGTTTTTTTATTTGTATAACTTTAATTATAAAGGATACTTAATTTTATTAAAAATTTCTATGTTAATGAGAGAATTTATTCTTTCATGAAATCAATTAGGGTAATTATTTTATGTAAGATACTATTTATATTAATGTCATAATTTTATTTGTATAATGATGTTATGAATCTATGAGTGTCATTAATATTGTTATATATAGTCATCATATTTTGATATCATATAAATTTCAAGCATTTTAATATTATAATTTTTTCAAATTTATATGCAATTATTTATATGCCTTTTCAAAGTAAATAAATCCTTTGGAAGTATGAATTTCTCCTAAATATTTTATAATTTCTTAAAAATCGGATTATTCCATGTAAAGGAATTGTATGCTTATTTTATTCTATAAAAATAGTTTATGTATGATTTTTAAAACTTTATCGATTACGAGTGAGAAAGGGAGGTCCGTAAAAAAGGATTTCCTGAAATTTGGAACTAGAGTATCAAATGATATGATATGGTATAGGGAGAACACATTCACTCAAAGTTATTATATCCTAAAAGTTATATGGATAAATAAATGGTATGATTATTTCCTTCTATGAAAATAATTCATATTTGATTTTAAAACTGTTTTGGATTATGAGTGAGAAAGTTAGGGCCATAAAAAAAATTTCTTTAAATTTTTCACTAGTGTATAAAATGATATGATATGGTATGGGGAGTAAACCCATGACCTCAAGGGGATCCTATCTTACAATTGATATATCTAAGTAGCCACATGGTTTTTCTTATGGCATGCTAAGTATCATAAATAATCCATTAAAGTTATTATTTTAAATAAGGAGAAATCCAAATAAGTATTTCAAAATATTATTATCTTGGAAAATAAATGGTTTTTAAAATAATATATACTTATTATTGGTATTTTGAAAATGTTTCATTGATTTGAAAACCCTTTTCTAAGTATTTTTTTATCAAAAGATTTAATTTTTAAAAGGTTTCCAAATTGATTTATAGTATTCCAAGAAAATTGTTTACAGATGTTTTTTTAAAACCCTTACTATGAAATTTCATGATCATACCATGTTTCAAATTATTTTCATGGGATTCCTTATAAGTTAAATGGTAGTTAGTATTTTTGTGCGGGATGAACTCAATTAGTTGTTTTGGAATTTTTTTAAATTCTTTGATAATATGTAAGTTTTTGTCTAATTATCCAAAACCTAGACTGGAAATGGTCCTAGAATCTATAATGATCTATGTATTTCATAGTTTTTTCATAAAATCAAATAAAAAACATTTCTAGTATTAAATATAGAAGTGAAGTTTCAGGGATTTATTCCCATATCTCAAACATGATACTCATTCTGCTACAAAGATAAGGATTTAATCAAGGGTCTCATCATGTTTTCTTAAATATAAACTCTGATCACTATGACCTCACCACTCTGAGAAAAATCCCTCATGATGTGACACTTACACTCTATGTTCTTTTTCCTTCGATGTGACCTTGGATCCATTGTAAGATACTATAGTATTACCACAACATGATTTGATAGTCTCTTTATGGATAGTAACCACATTGAACTCTTGGATAATTTTCCAAATACAAACTTCTTCTATGGCTATAAAAAATATTTAATATAATCATATTCCACTTTACAATTGCTAAAAAGAAGCTATTTTGAACTATCCTAACTCACAAAACCTCCATTAAGATTGAATACATATCTTGACTGTGACTTCATACTATTTTTATCTATTTTAAATCTATCATCACTATAACCCTTGATGTTTATCTCTTTACCTCTGTCATATAATAGGAATGTATCCATAGTTCACCTCAAATACTTAAGGATAGACTTAATAGAAGACCAATTTTGTTAACTTCGATCATCTCAATATCTATATATCATGAATAAAGAATGGGAAATATCAATACCATATCAAAACATTACATACATAATAGATCTTATCATATAATTGTAAGGGATATTACTCATCCTCGCTCACTCATGTTGTCTCTGGGGATAAATATCCATTAATAGATTTATACCATGCGACTATATAACCAATCACCAATTGGATTATTCATTAATAAAAATATTTAATATTTGTTCAATATATATACCTTGAAATAGTACCATCGTCCTTTTGGATATATCATGAAATATATTGATTCCAAGGATATATGGGGTGTCACTTATGTTATTTTTAGAGAAACACTAGTTTAACTAGACATTAATTGACTGTAAAACTAGTATTTCATTTCCAGTTAGTAATATTTCATCAACATAAACAACTAATAATAGAACTACACTCCCACTAAACTACTTTTAAACACATGGATCAAATTTATTCTTCATGAAACCAAAATCTTTTGCGACTTCATTGAAATGAAATTTCCATGACTTGGAATCTTATATCAATCCATATATAGATCTAAATAACTTTAAAATATTATTATAATTTTTTTTATTTAAAAACCCTTATGTTTTATTCATATAGATATCTTCCTAAAGGTTCCCTTTATAAAAAGATTTTGACAACCATACGCCAAATCTCATAGTCTTGTAAAGACTCTATGGAAATTAAAATTATGATAGATTTAAATATAAAAACTAGAGAAAAAAATTCATTATATTCAATTCATTTTTAATTTTCAAACCCATTTTCCAGTTTCATATATTTTTAGTTATTTAATTTACTTTCTATGTACAGTTCTCTATTGAATACACATAATAAACAATGATATTTATATGAACTTTTGGATCTATTATAAATCATACATGGTTATACTATAAAGATTCCATCTCAAAATTTAAGGCTTCTTTCCATCTAGAAACATCTGGGTTCTTTACCATATCCTTGTAGAAAAAAGGATCATTATTGTTAACCAATAATGAGTCACCATATTTGGTGACTAGAAAACCATTTATTTCTAGTTCTTTACCCTATCATGTGATCTCATATAATACTTTTTTTTATGAAAAAAATCTTCCATGGGTACCTATGGAATGTTTCCCTATATCAACTATTGTGTATATTGAGTATCCACTTCATCAAAGTCAATCTAACTCTCATTAACCTTCTTGAGGATATGCTCCCTCTCAAGAAAAACTATTTGTATTGTGATGGTAATTTTCTCATCTTTCATGCCTTGGGGTGGTATTTTGTTTCATGTGATTTCTTTAACAAACACTTTGAAACCTAATTCATGAGTATATGATGATAAAAATTTCATTCCAAAGAGTAATTCATATGGTACTTTATTATCCAATTTAGTTGTTACTTAGTTCAGAATGTGGTTTATAACATGTAATCTATATCTTAAAAAGAATAAAAAAAGATACACATGACTTTTCCACAGCCTCACCATGTGAAGTAAAGCATGGTTCCTCATTCCATTTAAATTATTCCCCTAGGGTGTATAAGTTGTAGTGTTTTATGATAGAATATGAAACTCCATAGAAAGTTGATAAACTCTTAGTTAAGATATTGACCACTTAAATTAGTTTGAAGATTGTTTATCTTTTTACCATGTTCATTCTCTACTTCATTCTTAAACTCTTCTAAATTCATAAGGGATTCAAAATTATATATCTTCTAGTAGATAAACCAAATCTACTCAAGTCATTATTAAAAGTTATGATGTAAGAATAAACATCTCAAGATTTTTCTAGAACTATTCCACACAAATAAATGTGAACAAATTCTAGAATCTTTGTGTACCATTTAACCTATCCACCAAAAACAATCACAGAAATTTTTCCTTGTAAACAAGTGATACATATTTCAAATGGATTTACTTTGAAATAATGTACATTTCTATCTTGATATATCTTTTTTAAACACTTCTCATTTACATGACAAAGAGTGTGACTCCACATTCGGGAGTGAAATGAGTCATATTTTGATTCATCCTCAATTTAAAATACTTTTTTATTAATTTAATTACAAAATATAATTATTTAAATGATTCATACTATAAAATATATTTCATTTATAAAAAAACTCATATGTATAAACTTGAAAATAAATCTATTTGTATACGGAAAGGATATAGAAATTATGTTCCAAGTAATAGTTCATACATAATAACGATATTTTAAAACCAAGACTATCTTGGTTAGGAATTGAAGGTGTTAATTTCCTATATGCAAGGAAACAATATGTGCTCTATTGTATATTAAAATATATGCTTCTCCTCTATAAAACTCCTAAAATTTATATGATTCCAACATTTTGATATAGATTTGAGAACCATAATCTTTATATATTACCCAATGCACTAATACAAAAATATTTCACGTGATAACAAACACATCTTGAACTTCCCTTTTATCCTTTAATTGGGTTCATTTATTCTTATTGTAGACTTTTTTTCACATGTAATATACAATTCATCATTTCCTTTCATATTTCATTGGATCTTCCTTTTCTTAGAAGAATGGTGCTTAGGATCCTTAGACTTAGAATGAGTCTTAGGGACCATTTTCTTATTATTCCTTTTCTTATTCAACATAAGAACCGTATACTTTTCTCACTTCATGTCCTTATCAAATTGGTGAATTAAAGGATTTCTGAGAGAAACTTATAACTTTTAATAGTATTATAAATAACAATGACACTAGATAATCTATTTGGAAGTGGGGATAAAATTATATCCATGCACATAACATCAATGATTTTAAATCCCAACATGTCTAAGAACACTTTTTAGCCATCCATCATAACTAGATAACACCCAACTGGCACCGTCTCAACAAGAATACACATGAATAGTGCATGGAGATCTCATATCTCTTTTTTATAACCTTCTCTTGATAGAGATCACAAAGGTGATACATGATTTTATATGCATCTGTATCATCATATTGATTTAGAATATCATTGTATATAGATGATAGAATTTAATATTTGAAATTTTTGGAATCATCAAAAAGTTTTATGTGGAGATTCATTTCTTCTTCACAATCCTCTTTATGAAAAACTTTAGGGGGAGCGTTTTTTCAATACATATAATTACTATTTATGGCATGGTATAACACATAAGAGCCTATAAAATTCCTAGATATTTGAGCTAGATAAATTTTATCATTTTCTGATAATGAATTTAGTTATTCTATTGAAGTCGTGAATATTTCCATTTCTTCAATAAATAAAAGGAAAATGTAATAATTTATCAGAATTAAAAAATTATATAATAAATATTAAATTTATTAATCTCACACTATTTTATCAAAACCCAATAAACCTCACTAATTTTTATAATAAATCCTACCAAATAAATATTTGAGTGGAAAGGATCTATATTTCTCTTCACGTAACCCAAATGGAGGTCTGAAAATCTATTTGAACATATTTAGGTGGGTGTAACCTACCAACTACATTAATTCACAGATACTTAATCCATTGAGTGGACTCCCAAATCATAAAATCCTATATTTGGATTTCTTCAGTACTTTTCCAACTTATTTTACCATGTATCTAAAAGGCAATAAATCCTTAATGAAAACTATATTAATTCAACTGAATAATCAATGTAAAAATTCCATGATAATTAAAATCACCCCTATTGGGGTTAATCAAGAACTTTGAACTGTGGTTAAATTACTACCAAAGTAGTGGAAGGTTATACCGACTTAATATTTTTTATTTGAGGTATTTTATATATTTAATTGTAAACTATCTATTTTATATTATTATATACTTATTAATATTAAGTTTATTATACTTAATTTATTAACCATGTCTTGATAAATTTTACACAAATTATAATTTTATTTTAATTCTATCTTGTATATCGGTTAACTAATTTATTTAGTGATTAATCATTCATAAATAATTGACCATTAATGTAATAGAAATAAAATAAATAAATTAGAATGGTTGTGATATATTTTAATGGTTAGTTTAACTAGAAGGTGATAAAACTACTTTTGACCATAAGGAATAAACTCTAAGAATCATGCCTGGTTTGAGTAGCATCATTCCACTTAAGCTCTTGTGTACCTTCCTGATTTTTTTCCTCAACTCAAAAATTAATCCACCTCCATGCACATAGGAGATCCATCCATTACATAATCTTTACTCGCATATATGTTAAGGGAACCAAACTATGGGTTAAAGGTTTCACATAAAAAACCATGGGAATATTAGCCCTATAAAAATAACTGGAAATGAATGAAATGCAAGTAATTATTTAATTTAATAAATTATTACAAAACCCATAAAATAATAATAAACTTAAATAAACTAATCACAAATGTGAGTTTGTCTAATCTTATTTCCATCTACATACATGTAATTAATATGAAAACGTATAATATATTTCACTCACATCAATTTATAATTTATTATTAAGATAAATATTATTGAATTAATTAAATTTATTGATTGACTGGTACCTTTTATCTTAATTTCTATATAAAAAATCTTGGAGATACTGATCACATGTTGCATCATGAAAAATAAATATCTAGATCATCATTTAAGGATAATTAAATGGAAATAGCTCAGAATTTATTAATTCTAAAAACCTTGTTACATGGTCAACACACCAGATTCCAACCATTTAATTCATTTTTTAATACTAAAATTAATTATTCCTTATTAAATTAAACTATTTTCCTTAACGGGAAATAATACATCGTGTACTAATTATCTAAACATTATGTTTATTGATTGTCATGTTCCCTTAATAAATGCCTAGGTACTCGAGGTGTATCTCGGCTGGGATAGATAATACATACTAAGAAGCTACACACTATGTGTATTTCTTGTCATCTGTTGGAAAAACCTTAATATTGTCTTGTTGTGTTTCCCCAATTAAAAAATTAATGATTTCTATAGTGTATACACTATCAACACAACATGTATCTCATTAATTTTACAACCAATTAGTATCACGTGTCATTTGATTCATATTTTACCACATGGTTTATCATAATTTCATTGTGAAACCACATAGAATACATGGTGTATACACAAGATAGAATCCATGTAAGCTAAAAAACTTTGGTTCAGGCTAGCGTGATTAACACATGGTGTGCATTAAATGTATCTTGTGTTATTTACCACTTGGAATGTAGTATATCCTATGACATGCCCATGTGAAATGAACTTCAATAAATGACATGTACTTTCATTCACATGTCATGTATTCATGAAAACTAAATGAAAATCCTATCACCTCTTAATGGAATATCATATCATTCTTCAATTGTTCTTAATCTATTTTAGACAGTATGAAACTTAACCAAAGAATATTAATATGTTAAAATAATATTAATTAAACTCTAGTTTAAAAAAGAATGAACTGTAAGTGAAAAACTAAACAAATTGTGTATAATCAATAAAATAATAAACTATAATTATAAATTAATATATAACAGCTCTGATACCACATAAAGGTTCTAAAAATATAAAAATCACATATTGGGTTATTTAAAAGTTCAATTTTTTAGGATCTATGAATAAAATGAGATGAACATGATGAAAAATGACCTAAATAATGGAAATTATTGAATATTAATTGATGAAAACATCAGAACCAAAAATATATGATCTTTTAACATATAATTTATAATTTATTTATGTTAAAAAATAAATACCATGAGTTGAATGTATTTTTTCATTATAGAAGATAGAATGATGAATTATTGACTTAGTTTCACTATGTCATATGAATCGTGTGTACATTCCTCTATATATGATCCACACATGTTTCTCAAACCTTTAATCATCATCAAATCCTCTTAGAGCTAGCATCAATGGTTCTAACACTTATATTGATCATTGTTAATCATAGTATTATCTTTCAAGGTGATAAAGAAGTATTGTTGTATGGGAGGAGAATTTATCTACATTATTGAAAGTGTTTTAGAAGAATATATTTCAAGGTTGGGATAGAATCCTCTCTAGAACTTATTGTAAACAACGATGATAAAATGGGGAAGATTTCGAAGAATGGAATAACATTGTTTAAATATATTTATGGTTAAAAATTAATTATTTCACAAGCATTCATATTATTTTACCTAATCCCTAATGAACCCCATGTCTAAGTAAAAATAGAATTATTACTTTTTTATGACATTAACTAAACTAAAAAATAAACTAAAAACTAAATCCTTGAATAAATAAATTAGCATTTATGAAAATAATATGTCACATAAGAATTATCATTGGACCATTAAAATCAATTTTTCAATCCTCCTTAATATTTATCGAACCTTGAATAGTGACTATTTATTTAATTAATAAAATATCACTATATTATTAACCAATAAATAAATAAATATAATATTAACTAAATATATTCAATGAACATTTATTAAATATTCACCTAACTAAATAAGTAAATAGTTTTTACCTTGATAATAAAATAGAATAAATAAATATTCTTTATTCACATGATTAAATAAATAAATACCTAGAGAATAAAAAATAATAAATAAATACTCTATATTAACATAATTAAATAAATTATTACCTTTTAAATATGTGTTTAATAAACATTAAACCTATATAAAATATATTGAATAATCGATGACGAAATATTTTTTATCAAAATAACATGAATAATTATTAAACCATATTTGGGAATAATATTTATCCAACATGTTAAATTCATATATAATTTAACTTAGGTTCAAAATAAACTTACTTTGTGACCCTCTAGGACCTTTCATAGTATAATTAGGATACACCACCTAAATTCAGATAATATTGTCTAACAATATATCAGACTACCATAAAGAAAGAATTTAATGTCGCAATGACATTTGGTCTCATACGAACACTCATGGTGTAGTATAATCCCTTAATCTCAATATCTCTAGTCGAATCAATTACAATAAATTTCATCAACTGATGTCTTTGATGTCTCCATCCTTTAATTTATATAAATGAACCTTCCAACATAACACCATGGTCATAGACATAATTAGGCAGTTCCATTCCCATCAATGATCCTGATATATCAACTTCTACTAAACTAGAAACTGTTAAATATTTTCAAACATTATTCATTAATGTAGTATCACTCAAGAGGCATTCATCATATCTTACCTCACTGTGAGAATATGTCATCTTGGTTTTCAAAAATACATCAAAGTATGTGACTCATGATTTGCATTAATAATATTATTAAATTATAAGGATCATTAAACATGTTGGAATATAGTAACATCCAATGACACATGTAAATGTGGATTTTTTACTGGTGGTCCATGTTCTCACAATCTCATGTGTAGAAGATTTATAAGGGGTCCACATAAGAAATTTTCTCAACATCTTATTGGTCATAAACCCTAATGGACTATATAATTTTAGTCTCATCCAATGATATCATCTAAATATATAACATATAATCAAGAATACTATAATTGAACTTCTTGATTCTCACCATAGTGGGGAACTACGATGAACTTTCTGTATATCAGTTATCCTTAAGAAATTATCACATATTATATCATGTAAAATAATGGTAATGATATGATCACAACTTTATTGATCTTTAAATAAATGAATATAGGTAACCCTAAATTATGTATAAGTTGGATATAATCAACCAACTCCAATTGAGTGGTCAATGAAAACTTGTATCTGAGATATTGGTTGAGGTTTACATTAGAGTTTTGAGTTAGGAACATGTGTGGATTTCATGGATTCTTAGATTAGTACTAAAACTAAAGCCTGAAATGTTATGTAGAATAAGGAAACTAGCTATATTCATGGCCATATGTTACCAGTTTCAGGTATGTTGACAACTTACTAAAAATGTTTAAGTGGAATTATAATCATTGCAAGGTAGATATCACGGGGTGGTATATGCATCATTGTCATTAGATGAATTGGAGGTTACATTTTGGATCTTATCCATATGATATGGTTATGTTTCTATATTTAATATCTGACACTCCCTCTACTGAAGATAATTGATCGGTGTATTGTCTAATGGGTGTCACATAACCTCTGGCGAGCATCCCTATATTCCAAAGGTTTCAAACTAGCAATGAGGGTCTAAGGTGTTGTCATGGGGATACTATACCCTCATATAAATGTAACACATAGTTCAAAATAATCAAATATAATCCATGATATAATTATAGTATGTATAATAAGAAAAAAACATCAATGATATAACAAATGAATAATGTGGAAGCATACAATCATAAATCCTAAATAAATTTCCATCGAGGTATCGAATAAAAAATAAAAAATGAATAAAAATTAAAGGAGAATATACATTTATCCACAATCCACATCACATACTGATCTCTAATCTCTATTAAGATTATCTATCACAATCAAGGGACATTAGGACACTTCCCTACTAGAACCTTCGAAAATGAGGTCTTCTTGGCTAAATAATTGTCATGGCCACCCAAACAGGGTGTGAGTACAACTCAATAAGGCACAACCAATAGGTTTCCTAACATAAATAGTAAATATAATGTATCAAAAAATTCTATTCCCATAAAAAATATATTAGGAAAACATAATAAAATAATTATAATTGATCCTTGGGTTCTAAGATGATACCCAAGATAGACTTTACCTACTTCTATCAGTGTTAGATATCACTTAGTGTGTGGAGTCCCATGCCATGAGTTAGGTAATCTCACACCCGTAATATAATCATAAATATATACTACCACTCATTGGGTATATCATCCCTCCTAGATAATCACATTTATTATGTTCATTAATTATTATGAAAAATCTCAAGATCCTAAGAGCTTCTCTGGAATCTAAAATGTCATATGGAATCACCAGATCTAAAGAGGTATTCCCAAGAATCCTGAAAATCCTCAAGAATATCCAAATCCTATATGTTAATCCCAGTAATCTCATAAATCATCAGGCATATTAAGATCCTAATAGTTAATCCCATGAATGACGTAAATCATCATGTATAAGGAGTACTTCCAAGGAATATTCATGGAATATTTTTATATCTCTAATAAAAATGACCAGAACCTAGTAAAACTCTATATATCTCACATATAATAAGGTTTAGTGACTAGATCCTAGTAATTAATCCCAGAAATCAGATTTATCATTGGGCATTGCAAGATCCAATAAATACTATAGGCATCTCACATTATCATGTGTAATCACCAAATCCTAGGAACACTCTATGAATATAATAAAACATAAAATGTAATGAATAAACCCTAAAAATCCTAGGTAACACATATCATATCATTAAGTCTGGGTTTATTCATTCACCTAATAACATATTTTATATATAATCATGGGGTTGGTCTTTCACTAAACCCATTACACATAACCATGGTTGGATTTTAAAGGACACAACCTATCCCCATCACTACAACTATATTAGTATCATGACATTCATTTCAATTTCTATAGTTAAAATTGAAATTTATAACACCAACTTACCTACACTAACCTTCTCTAGAATCTACATGATATTGGTGCACCGGCGATGGTCCCCTAAGACAAATATCTACTTGAACATATTATAGGGGTGCCTTTACCCCAAAACCATATCTATGGATAGGCCTATAACATAGAGGGTATAGAATCCCTCAGCATATACATAATCATATCAAGGTCTCATTGGCCTCCTGGGAAAAACAAATTAGAACCACCCGAGAGTGATTCGTATTTTTTATCTCCTTTAAAATGGCCATCTTAGTTCACTCCTCTCGCATCCAACTTATAATTAAATCCTACACATGATATACCCACCTAGTTTCTCACATACTAGTGTGGGAGGAAATCATTCCCCACTCCCTAATAAAATAGGACAATGTCTATGAGGAAAACCAAGGCCTAAAATAGCCTAATCATTGGCCAATCATTCTAATTAATCACTCATCCATACTCAAGATAACTAAAGAACCTATCTAAATTATGGTTGTGCTCATTTTCATCTCATTTGTATCCATTTATGGTCTATTTATCTCATGGTTCACATTTATAATTCAATACTTGGTCATTAGTGGTTAAGGCATCACTAGTGTTCAAGGGTCCATCATGGCCATTGATTATTTCATTATATTAATATGAAATTTATTTTAATGATATATTTTATTTAAATAAAATTCCAATAACCATTTGTGGTAAGAATTATCATTACATTAAACATAAACAATTTTCATAAACTTAGGGAGATGTTTATGGACCACTTACCTCATATAGAGTTACTTTTTGTAAAATAGATCCCACCCACTCTCACATAAGCTCATCTAAGACTCATCCACATGTGTACATACACATGAAATCTTCTATCAAGCCACAATATCTAATTCAATTAGTTATAAAAATTTAAAATTACTATCTCAATTTAATTCAAATAGGAATAATTTCCTAAAATATCATTACGCCATCTCACCAAAATAAAACTATGATTAACCACACCTGGAAGGTCTACGGAATTCCCTAGAAACCCTTACATTAATAATCCCTACCATTCATCATTGATAAAATATCAAATTTCATCAGTTAAAATTAAAAATCCCTACAAAAAATAAAAGGGTGGTGAACCTTCAACAAAACTATGAGTGATGAAATGTATTCATCATTCTAGAAATTATTCTTGTCATGAATAGAAAAAACCCCATCATATCAGGCTAAATCGGCCATTATATAGTGTAATATTCAATGAATCCCTAATCTAAAACAACTAAAATTATATGGAGAATAGGAAACTAGAATGGTATGAAGATATCATAGGAAATCACCTAAAACCACTATCAAATCTCTCTAAAACTCACCCCTAACCAAGGGGATCAAGGGATAAGGAGGAAAGAGTACCTACTAGATTGACCAAGATTAAGGGGGAATAAAGGAGAGGGAGGGAGTTAAAAGTGGAGAGGGTAAAATGGGTAATATTACATTTTTAATAACATCCATGCAGTCACATGTTTATGGCATGGGTCTCCAAACCATTTACCAACCCTGATAACCTCACTATCAAAGGTTTCACACCGCACACAATTTATCCACACAATTTTCTAAAAAGTGTGCCAACCATGAAGATCCCTATAAAACTCTAATTATATATTTTTCATGATTTATCTATAATTTTATCATAGCATATTCCAAAACCAAAGAAAAACTATATCATAAATTTTAGCAACTTCTTTTCTTGAACCGTGGAGTTAATCGTATGAGTGGGGGAAACCATTTTCCGAATTTCCAACTTCTACCTAAAGCTCTTGATATCCACCTAATCACCTAAAACACCTCTCAGTCATTTATCCATATCCAAAAACAACTCATTGAGATGGTTCAAATATCAAAATCTAATTTGAATCCTAATTCTCAAAATAACCACTTCTTTGAAAATCAAAAACAAAAAATTCCCCCAAATTCTATAACAATTAAGGATTCAATTCATTATAGCAGTTTTTAGTAGTTTAGAGTTTTATTTTTGAAACTTTTTCATTATGTGATAGTAAAATTATCTATTTACTAGGTATAATATATCGATTAACTATATTCTTATTGAAATATGGATGTGTTGTTCCCATGCTTTCTAAGACAAGTTTTCTCTGAAGCCAATTATCATTTTAATGGTTGAGATATTAGCATTTTAGTCTACTTCCATTATTTTTAGAATTTTAAGTATATAATGTTTAAATACTTACTGATGTCTAGAACTACTAATTTTTATTATCCCTTAATAAATTTAATGTGGTTATAATATATGAATTGGTTTAGAACCATGCTACAATATTTTTCTATTTTCCTATGATATTTTTTCCAATGAGTTACCTTCAGTTTTTGATAAATTATATTCAAAAATTATGAATTTATTTCAAGAAATTATTTTTTTCATTTAATTATATATTTTTTAGAAGGTGAAAAGAATGATTTGTAATAACCCATTAAATTTTAGTAACATTTTCATGAATGAACTTTTTTCTTCTATACAAGTATTATTAATAATCTGGAATAATATAATATTTATGTTTCATACATTGAGATATAAATTCCATTACATTTTTAGTATTTTTAAATTTAGATACACATGCATAAGGGTATGTTCTATATTTTAATAATTTATAATGTAACATGTATAGTAAATATGAACTAATAAATATAGAAATATTTTCAAAAAGGTGAACGAATCGTTCCACGAATTTATTTGGAACCATGTTATACTATGTCTCTTTTGTTACTTTGGTGTCTTTAATTTAAAGAATTAATTCAAATTTCTCATGCATTTTTTTTGTTTAGTATGTTACAACTAGAATATAGAAGTAATGGTATGACTCTCTTAAATTAATTTAAAAGTACATTTCATTGGTAATGAATTGTTTACAAAAAATTTAGTTTGATCATGAGTAGTATGAAAAATGAAAGTAATGTAAGTAAAAATTTCATTTTATAACCCAAAATCAGGTTTCTCTGTTGTTATTTAATTTTAAGTTACACTTATTTATAGAAGTTAAAGTTTTGTTCAAAATGTGTTATTTTATGATTGTTTCTTCCTGGTGTTGATATATTTTTTTGGTAACCTATTATGAATACTAAAAATTGAAGATTTAAAATTTGTATAATGTAATATTTTCCTATAATAAAGCTTATTTTTTGGAGTTCTATGTTGTTTTGTGACAAATAGGTGTGAAGTGGTCATTATTGGTGATTTTCTCCACTATTATTAATATATACCCTTATTTTGGCTGATAATTTAGGTTAGTTTCCACAAAAATATAATTATTTAATATGATAAAAAATAGATGTGTGAAATCAATGATTGTGTAGTTTTTTCATAGGAAATAGGTGCTTAATTAATGTGAAGGCATATATTTAAAGGAGTTATTAAAGTATTATACTATAAAGATTGTGTTTTTTTTCTATTGGAATGATTGGTTTAAATTTTGATGATTATTATCTTTGGTTGGGGGATGTTATATCTAGTTTTGGGGTGTAACCATGGATGGAGTACTGTGTGAGTGTGATTAGGGTGGTATGGATATTTTTTGGGAAGGAAATGTTTTTTTTGTGGGTGATTTAAGTAGTGATGTGTGTTGGATATTGTTGTTGTTTTTTCATGTTTTTTATACAGAGTTTTGGGTAATTTGATAGAGGTGGAATGGAGTTATGCTTGATTGGAAGGGGTGATTAGTTGTGTGAAGTATTATGCAGGCAAGCTAGTTCATAAGATTAGTATATGGATTGATGTGTTTATTGGTGAAATATCATTATTATTTGCGATGTTTACTTTATCTTTGTGGTTTATTGAAAAAAATTATTATATCCAAATAAATTTCATCAAAAAAATATTGATATGTTAGACATGGAATGATAAATAGGTTTCTAAGGATATAGCATTGTTGAAATTTCAGTAATAGAATGTACATAATTTATTTCATAGAGCCTCCAGTCCTAATGTTCATAATTTGCTGGAAGAAGTTGAGAAATATTTTTAGTTGGAGAAAACTTGGGATCATGTTTATTTTTCATATTTAGTTATCTTATTTTGGAAGGTGGCTCAAAAAATGTGGGAGATAAAGTGTGGAAACCTATAAGATATTTCGTGGTATAAATTTCATCAATTTTTTCTGGAAAAATTTAATCCCATGAGTATTGATGTGTGATCATATGAAATAGATTAATGAGATTCAACAATGTATTGAGAGGGTTTGTGATTTTACGAACCATTTTATCAATATGATTAGTTATTTCTCTGGTTTTCATTCTGATGAGAGAAAACATATGTAGTATTTTTAGTTTTCCTTCAGTTCGGAGTTTTAGCGATATATTGGGTATCATTATTTGAATTCTGGGGAAGTGGTGAGAGATATAGTAGTGTTTTTTTGGGAGAGTATTATAAATAATAGAGGGTCCTTTGAAGGACCTGCTCAAGCTTCAGGGAAGGTTGAAATGAAGTCAATGAGTTGTAAGTCATTAGGGTCATCAAGAAGAGATTGAGGTGATCTTCTAGAGTTATAGAAAGGACTATTTACTTAGGGTTTAGTAGATCAAGGTTTTTATGTATGGAGAGATTATACTTTTTCAGTGTAATGTTATAGGGAATCTCTGGTATGATTTTCCCAAGATTGAGCATCTTCCTTAGTCTTTTATAGAGAGTTGGCTATTGGGGTGTCCAAGAGTAGAGCCAATCCTTTAACTAAAACCCTTATAATGGATTTTTAATTCATTTTAAACTATGTGTAGATTGAGATTCAAAAGTTAAAGTAATTGTGTTTTATTACAAATCCTTGGGGGGTTTCCTTTTCAAGATGGTTTTAGATGGTTAGAGTAGTTTTTTTCATAGGGTTGACTATTTTAAAACATAGTTAATGTGAAAGGAGTAACTGATGGGATTTGATTGTGAATAGGGGTGGTTGAAACTATGTCATTTTTTTCCAATAGTGGAATTATTTTATTACAGATATCCCTTATGGTGTTGAGGTTTTCTACCAGTTTTCATTTGTGGGTGGAGGTTGGAGTTGTGGCTATAACCATGCTTTAGGGTGTTGGTAGTAGACTTTTTTTTATTGATTTCACCTCTTAGTGGGTAGGCTTCAAATTCTCCTTATCTGGGTATAGTTTTTCTTATTGAGGATGTGATTTTTTAGGAAGTATATAATGTAATATCATAGACCTTACTAGCCCTTCCTTATGTTTCGGGTGTTTGAGGTGTCCAGAGAAGAGTGTAGGAAGAGAGATAGAGCTATAGCTAGGATTTTAGTGGGAAGGAGTGTGTCACAACATATCGTTTAGTGTCTCAATGTGATGATTTTTCTAGAATAAAGGGGATTTTTGAATCCTGGAAGCCATAGTGTGATGGAGTGTCATAGTTTGGCGGAGTATACATAAGATTTATAATTCATATTGTTTCAAAAGGGATGATTGGTAATGGGTTGAGGATATTGTTCATGTAATTTGATATATTTTGTGATTTTTTTATTTATGTGAATATCCTTCATGGTGCGATCATATTCATCACAATCTAGATACCATCTAGTTGTGTTTTGGGAATTTTTTAAATATGGAAAGATTATAATCTTCATGGTGCGATCACTATTATTTATTTATATAAAATTAAATGTAGTCAATCATGATTTAAAGGGGGATAAAGAGGGATTAATTATGCGATTTTTGGAGGTTAAATGGAATTAAACCCATGAATAATGAATGTGGGTTTTTTATGGTTATTTAAATTAAAAATTCTATTATAAATTCAAAAGTCTTTTCGAATTCATTCAATTTCATTTGATTTATCTCAAACTTATAGTGAACAAGGGGGAAATTATAGAGACTTTTAGTTCCATTTTGATATTATTATCCCTCATCTGAGATCAATTGATTTTGATATAATGTGAGTTTCATTATTTTTCTTCTTGGTTCCCTCCTTATACCTTAATCATAGAGGGGTTGTGTACAAGGTTGACTTTGGTTTTAATAGGGAATAATTATGGTTATAATACCCCGGCCTTGACTTATTAGTTATTTTTCATAATTTTATTATATTTAGACTTGTTTTTGAATTTTGATTCAAGCCTATTTAGAATGTGAAATTTCACGATTTTCAGTATTGGAACAAGGTTCACATAGGGTTAGTATAGACTATGAAAAACCCATGTGAGGGGTCTGAAATTTTTAATAGAGTTGAATCACATGGTTAGATCATAGATTTCTAAACCCTGTATCCTCCCATGTGGGAATCCTATATTTCTAGTAGGGGTGAATGGTTGCCAAACAGTTTCGATTATCATGCAGCTAAATCATATGAAGTTTTCTGGGGGCTAATGTTTTGTATTTTCCATTTTTTACATTAAAATTTTAATACCTTTATAGGGTACTTTTCTCCCATATTGATCTTTCATGATTGATGCACTCATCCCCCTCTCCTCCCTCATGGTCGTACGCTCAACCTCCCCTCGTCTCGCTAATTTTAGGATGATTCCCCCCCTAATTCATGGTCTGATCATATTAGGTATAGACTTATCCTACTGCGTTATCTTCCCCCTCTACATTTATAATTCCTTCTTCCTCTAATTTTTGGTGTGAAAATCATGCCCAAACCCTTAACTAATTTTTTGTTTCTTTTTGTTGGACTTTGGTTCCTAGGGTTTGTGGGGTATGATTAAAGACCATTCTGGTCATGACAATTGAAGGCAAAGGATTCTCAATCAATTTTGGGTAGGTTTTATTTTGTTATTACTCTTTTTCCCATTTTTATTTTTATTTTTAATAATTTTTTATTTATTTTAGTTTTAAGAGCACTTTAGACCTCTTTGAGGTGGATATGAGCCATCATAGTCAAAAGTAGTTATTTACTTTTTTGTTTGAGTTGGGTTACCCTATGCCTAAGCATTTAATTTCAAAAATATTATTTCTTGGTGATTTGAAAATGTTTTTAATTATTATATTAAATTTATATTATATGTAAAATGGTTGTGTTTATAGTAAATGGTTTATCACTCATTTTCTATATTTTTCCCTATGATGAAAACATGGATTTTTCTTAAAAAAATGTTTTCACACATGTTTTTTAATAAAAACATCTTAAATATTTCATTTATTTTAAAAATAATTTCTATATTATAAAATAAAAATTCCCAATTAATTTTTTTGGTTTCCTAAAATTCATCTAAATTATTTATAGATTTTTTACGTATTAAGTGTGACTTACCCAAAAATTCATACACACACACACACACACATATATATATATATAGGTTCCCACTTTATATATATTACCATATAGTGATAGGAAGATATACATGACGACAAGGGTTATCTATTTATATATATCAAGTTCTATATGTGTTTAAGTGTTAATTTTGGTCTTAAAACAAGAAAAATTTAGATAAATATGGTTTTCAAATAAGTTATGTCTCTTTTAAAATTGATGAGGTTCAATTGGAACTTTGATACTATTTCTTAAATATGAAAGACCCATCTTCAGGCTTGGCCCTCATATTAGAAATGTGATTTGTAATAAATGTGTGAAATGATATGTGAACCTATAAAGGGGCTTGTGCTTTTATTCTGCAACTAGAAAAAGAGGTTTCACTTAAAGGGGAGTTCTAAGGTGAGTGAGTAAGTTGTTTATTTTTGTGAAAAATGTATGATATATATGTATAATCTAGACTGATAAAAAATAAAATCCATTTATTCATAATAGGAATCCCTGGGTAGTTAGGTTGGAGCATATAGGTACACATTCTTCATGAGATGAGATTATTCACTAGCTAGTATCCCTAAGTAGGTATCCTTGTTGCCTATGGGATATTCCCCTTAGTCAAACTAGGGAGTGTGTCACTAAGTGGTTGAGAAATGTTTTATGATATCTGATGTATTTATATAATTATAATTTGATTATTTATAACTATTCCCTAGATTTTCTACTCTAACACCTAAGATTCTGTGACATTTATTTTACAGGTACGTTACTTTTTTCTCTTTCTAGGTTATTTAAAAATTTATTTCTCTGTTTTTTCACATGTAGATTACACATTTTTCACTAGTCATATTTTATAATAAATTTACATGAATTTATTTCATTTTTTGAAAAATATTTTTAAAATTTATTGGAAATTAGTTTTTCATAAAATGTAAACTTTTTATGTGTTTTCAAAAATAATGGAAAACACAATCTTGATTTTCCTTCTTTTCAAACTAGCATGACTTGGAGTTCTATTTTAAGGTAAGGAAAAGGCCCTTATTTATCCTTAGGAATCCTTTTTAATAATCTTTATTCTCATTCCTACACTATCATTTTCATTTCTAGGATCACCCATTTATATATCACTCATGGTGCGAGCATGGTTATGTGGTTAGAGTTGACCCATGAGGTTACATAGTGTTATGTTTAGTTATATTTATTTTCTATAGAATGTCTATTCATTCATTTTTTAATTTATTATTTATATATATTTTATAGTATAAATCATTTCAAGTTGATTTATATTTTATTCACGACACTATTTTTCAACCTAGGAGGATCATGAACTCATCTCAGGACTTATCGTAGGTCGGCTCGAGTGATGGGTTTGGGGTCAATTCAGGTTGGTTCATGAAAAACTGGTATCAATGAAATTTTCCCCTATTATTCGGGGATTTCTAGTAGTTTGAAGCCCTATTTATTGGAATTCAATTAGTCTATTTTGCATATGTTCTCGATCACTGCCTATTCAAAAGTATGCTTAAATTTCTATGGTTGTCTCTGATGATGGTTTCTTGAATATGAGCATGGTGTTTGAATGTTGTCAAGGATTTGTGTCTTTGTTTGAGTGTTTGTGATTGGAATTTGGAATTTATGTGTTGTTTTTAGAAAATATATGGCTTGGAGGGGATTTTAGGAGGGATTTGGAGAGTGATCGAATAATATAAAAATTCTAGAAAACAATGTGTAAGTTGTGTAGATACCTCTATTGGCATTTAGTGAGATTTACACAATTTTCAATCTTACACACTATACACAGTAGTTTTTCTTCTTGAATTTCTTAATTTTTGTTCCTTTAGTTTTTAGTCGATTATATTAATTCTTTTTAGTGGTTTCATTTGATTTTTGGGGTGCTTTCTCTAGATCCTACAAGGATGTTTACTTTATTAAAGTTTTAATACTAAAATGAAAACCTAGGGTTGTTTTAAAATAAAAATAAACATATTTTGGATTCAGAAATGTTATGTTAAATGTGGAATGAAAATTTTAATTGGTAATTTTTAATTATTTTGTTTTGAAAACAAATGGTGTCTTTAAATTTTTGTTATTTTTATTTAATAAACAATTTTAAATTGACCCATATTTTATTTATCCCATTTTTATTCCTTTTAAAGGTTCATATATATGTGTATGTGTGTGTTAAGTTCATGATTATATGTATTTGTGGAAGTATATATGTGGAAGTGGTTACGGAAACATATGTGAAGTTTCATAGTATACAATTTGTGGGTATTTAAATTCAAAAAAAATTCCATTTTTCAAGTGGTTTCAAGAAATAAAATTAAAATTTTGATGAGTGGGTAATTGTTTGAAATTTCTTTATCTGTTTTGGGATTTCCTTTTTTGTTTTCTTATTCCAATATAGTTTTTAAAGTGGTGTTTTGAATTTGGTTTATTGATTTGTATTTGATATGAGGAGTTTTAGTTTGTGATGTGTTTTTATTTGGTTATGTGCTTTTAGTTTTTAGATAATTCCCTAGAAAAGTATCGATAAAGAGTGGGTGGTTAGTCTTAAGGTTTTCTACTTATTTATTTTAGTGTGAACAATTGGATAACATGAATAGGTTCTAAAAAAATTACAAGAAGAGGGGGTTTTCATAGGATTATCATCTCCTAAATGTGGGCCAACATGTGCTTCAAGACATCAGGGCTCCATCGATAGGCCTCAGAGTGAATCTTTTCAAGTTGTGAAGGAGCTTTCTGATATGGTGGATATTGACCCAACTTGTTGTTTTAGAAGTATGATTGGAAAATAAATCTATTTTTACCTAATTATAGTATATTTCGAAAGTTTTATTTAGAGATATTGGGGGATAAAATTCAGTGGTTTGATATTTTCAAGTTAGAGGTGATTAGAGTCTTTAGGAAAATTGGAAAAATTATTTCTCTAGATATTATCCATTGATACCCTCTTTGGTATTTTTTTAGTGATTGTCCATCCTAATGAGCTAAATTCCTCAAAGTTGGTATTTCTACTTTTAATAGGAAAATTATTTCTTGAGAGATTTGTATAATGTGGAAGGATACTGAATGTTTCTAATTGGTTGGGCTCACTAAAGGTCAGTGTTCTGAGAGTTAGTCCCAGGTTTTCCTCCCTTGACCTGGCACTGGATCCCATATTGATTTTTTTGAGGCATACTTGTTTAGTGAATTCCCAACCTTATCTTTTCTTCAAATTCTAGCCATTTATACCTATTTTTCTTCACTATTAGTGGTGATACATCAATTTCTTTATTTTAATAAGTGTTAAAAATTTTGGGTGGTTCCCTAAGGATGGTTAAGTGTTGGTGGTTTCTCATTACTTTGGATGTTTCCAATATTTTCAACTTTAGAATGCTCATTTGTGGGTGGGATCCAATTTTACTTGCCTTTTTTATGAATACAAGATTTAAAGGGCGTATCTTTTTAGAAAATTCTAAAATTCACTCTTGGGAAGAGGTTATATTGGTCCTCCTATAAATCATTTCTCACAACTTAATTCTCATTAATAATCAATGATTTCTCTGACTTGGTAAATTAATGCTTTACTAGATTCTTAATATAGTGTGTATATCACCATTGAACTATCTCATAGTGAAGCTTGTTACTAATATTTCTTAATGGTGCGATTATTTGTTCCCACCTCACCTGACCGCAATCATAGTGGTTTGATTATCCATAACTATAGTTTATGTGAAAAATTATTATTTAGATACTGAAGAAACCATTATGATTCTATTTGGTAAATTCTATGTGATTTTTTGGGGTTTTATTTGTTTTGAGTTTATGTTTTTAAATTTGCGTCCCTTATTTTGATTATTTTGTTAGATGATTCTGGTTCCTTGGTCTTGCTAGATGTTTCTTTAGAGCTTGGTTTGCTTTTTAGGGATGATAATCTAGCCACTTGTTGGATTTTGAGGTCTAGGTTTTAATGTAAAGTGATCATCGGTTCTTTGATCCTCATGTTAAATGGTCTCATTCTAAGAAATAGTTTTCCTTTACCTTTGTCTTGATCAACCAAGACACTTTAGACTTTTTAGGGGTAAAAAGCTTCATAGTGGGGTGGGTTTTCACACCATGTAATTGAATTAAAAATTATTTTTAATTATTTAGTTATATTTAGCCTCATTTTTGAATTTTAGGTCACACCAGTTTCAAATTTTAATGTTTTAATTCTTTTATGTAAGAACTCAGTTGCTGTAAAATTTGTAGATTCTATCATCAACAAATGAGAGGGTGTCAAAAAAATTTAATAGAGGTGAATTACATAGTTAACACATCGTTTCACTAACCATGTGGAATATTTGTGTGGGGTAATTGAGAGTTCCAGTGGGGGCACACGATTTGTCAATCCATGTAGCCGAATCATGTGCAGTGTTATTGGGATTAAATTTTTTAATTTTTACCTTTTTCCATTAAATATTTTAAAGACCATGAAGTTTATTTTTTTCTTCACTTACCCTCTTCCAAGCTTGATGCACCCAACTCCCTCTCTTCCCTCTCATTCATGCACTTCACCTATCCTCCTTCCCCTAATTTTGGGTTGATTTTTTGTCTCATTTGTGGTGAAATCATATTAGGTAAAATTTTATCCTCTTCCATTCCCTTTCTCTTATATTTTCATTACTTCATCTTCCTCCACCTAATGGTTCAAATACCATGAATTAACCCTAACCAGATTTTCTGTTTCATTTTTCATTGGTTTCTGGTTCCTAGAGTTTGTAGAGCTTGATTAAGGATTTCTCTAGTCATGGTTGTTGAAGGAAATGGATTGTTCTTCAATTTTTGGTAGGTTTTCTTCTATTCTTACTCTTTGGACCAATTTTAATTGGTTATTTTTTGAATTTTGGGATTCTTTTATTTTTCTATGGATCCTTGGACCTCATTAAGGAGTACTAGAGACACTATTGTCAAAGGCAGCGAGTTCTTCTTTGGTTTGAAGTATGTAACCTTATTTCCAATACTTTAATTTGAATACTATGATTTCTTGGTGATTTTAATGTGTTTTTTAATTATTATATTAAATTTATATGCTATTTAAATTTCTTTTCTTTATGTAAATGGTCTCTCACTCATTTTCCATATTTTTTCCTAATCTTCTAAAATTGGTGTTTCTTATAAATGCATGTTTTCAGACTTGTTTTGAAATACAAAGCATCTTAAATGTTTTATTAATTTCCCATATTATTTATACCTTCTAAAATGGAAATTCCCAAAGTCTAATTTTTATTTCCAAAAATTCCTCTAAGATATTTCGAGACCTTTGTTTCATTAAATGTTACTAATAGATATATGTATATACATTTATTGGTTCCCACTTTGTAAATATATGGAAATAGAAAAATACACATAAAGAAAAGGAGTATATATATATATATCAAGGTGTAAATGTCTTTAAGTGTAAATTTTGTTTTTGAAATAATAAAACTTTGGGTAAATGTGTATTTCAAAAGAGTGATGATTCTTTTAAAACCGATTAGGCATAGTAAGCAATTTAGGACTCTTTCTTAAAGTTGAAAGACCACTATTAAGGCATGTAAATACCTCAATTACAGTATCCCAAAATCAGTTTTAAATTTTTTGTATTGTCATAAGATAAAATCAATCACATCCTAAATGACTGAATAGTTTATTAGTATTGAAAAACTAGATACTTATTGGAATTTCACATTACATTTGAAAATTTTAAAATTCAATACAGTATTTTCTTCGAAAATGCGATTATTTATTCTAGAATAACACTCTAATTATTTCATAATACACGTCCTACTATCATGGGGAAAGGAATCATAAGAAATGTGTGATCTCACATGCCCAGAAAGGGTATGCATATAAGAGATGCTAACAAGGAATGGATAGTATAGACATAATAAATTATGATCAATCCGTGAAATATAAATAATCACATCAGATAGAAACTCATCCAGGGATAAGAAAATAAAATAACCAAATGGACACCAATAACTGAATTCAAAATAAAGGAATTTATAATGTTGAACATCTGAAACATATCATCGAGGTCATGCCCAAAACATTTGAAAATAAATTGGTATGTCCTCATCCAATACCCAATCTAGTTTGTCTTGAGAGACCTACTGATTCATCAAGGTTTTATAGAAGTCCATGTCTATCACATAATAAGTATAATGAATCCCTCATAATAATAAATAATACAATTTAATCAACACGCCTTAATAGTCAATAAATTTCCACATTGGAGGAACTATCTTACGAAATGTGAATAATTTCCCACAATCAAAATAATCCTTAAACATATGAACAAATATAGTGGATGGTATTTTTACAGAATATCCTCAATATAATATTCAAAAAATAATTTTGAAATAGATGAAAATAATTTAAAATTATCATTGGAAAACTTCTAGAGGCGAATATCCTTTCCACTTTGAAAATCATTTCTTAGAATCTAAAAATATACAAATATTAAGGAAATCATGTTATTTGATAATAAACATGTACCATTTTAAAGTAATATTAAAATAATTAAGTTATTGTGATGATGGGGAATTTTTTAACTTTTATAAGATAAAAAATCATTCCTTTTACACTTTCGTTTAAATTCAAAATTACCTCATTCAGAATACGATAAGAAGATTCTATTACAACTATTTTCTAAAAAGGTGAAGCATGTGTAAGAATGCCTTTAATAAATAATTAGAGGATAGTAAAAATATTCTCTAAAATTTTTTCAGAAAAATATATATATGTAATAAATTATTCCCCTAATGTAAATATAAACAACCTCGAATAATAATGAGATTGTGAATTAAACATGTATCTCATGTATGACTTCCTTAGTACCTGTTTGAGCCTCATGTATAAATATATATTTATTATCTATATATTATATAACTATAATATATATATATCATACCATTTATGATTTACTTATAATCTTTTATTGCGCCTTTATTAACAATTATTTATTAAATCATTATTCCTTGTAACTTCTACTTCATTTTTCATGTATGTTTTGATTCGGTAGATCATATCCATATGCTTTTATTATATTTCCATTATATTTAAAATATTATTCAAGTTATTAATATCATATATATATATATATTCATTAATATAGAAATATATAGAAAAAATGAATTACATCATTCACGGAAACAGTAGGTCGTAAATACGCAAGAACGTTTATTTCACTTATTGGTGGATGGAATGAAATTAAGATGAATAATAATTAATATTTTAAGAATAATTTTTGTTTCATAAATATAATATATAGTCATTAGTTCTATATCTATAACCATACAATTAAAACGGCGACTAAAAATAATTACACCACTATGTGGAGAAGGTAAGTCGTACATATAAACAAGCGATGTTTTTTCTTTTCATAGGATAGAAAATATATTGAACATATTTTTACCATAATTATAATAAAATGTAAGTATATTAATGATACTATATTTATTATTTTAGTCTAGTTAAAACAAAAGAAAAGTGAGTAGAGGAAGAAAGAAACTTAAACAAGTTGATAAAGACAAGTGCCTCTTCTTCGATGGACTTCCTTTCGATCTCTTCTCAAGGGACCTCCGGTTACTATTTTAGAAGGGAAATAATAGAAATAAACAATATAATTATGCTTATAATAGTAAATTGAAGTATTTTGAAGATATATGGCTCAATTTGATGTAAATAAGTAAGGGATGAGGTTCAAGTTTATAACTGAGGTGAGGGGTACTTTTGGAATTTCCTAAATTATTAAATTAATATGAATTATTTAACTTGTATAAAATGGCTCCAAATTGATATGATTATACAATAAGATGGATATAAGTTTAAATAATTTCATCCAATAAAAGTTGGGAAATATTTGGATATGTTTTCAGCCTTATCTTTAAGTTTTAACCCCCCTTAACCTTTTTGACAATTACTGTACTTTTAAAATTATCTACACTCTAAGGTTCAACAATGCTACTAAAAATTTCTAGAATCCATAAATAGACAATTTTATATTTAATTAAAAATATTCTTTTAATTGGCCCAATTATAATATTTTTATTAATTTTAAGTCATTTAATAAAATATTATTCTCATAAAATATCAATAATGTTGATTTTAGAAATATTCATTTAGTTTGACTTTAATAACATCAATAGAGAAGTTTAATTGGAATAAAATTATTAAAAACCTTTCTAATATGTCATTACTTTTATAAAAATCATGATTCATAATAATTATTTTAAATTATATGCCTTTTAATGATTTTAATATCATTTATTTTATTTCTCCATTAATTAAATAATTAATGGATCAATATTGTGTAAGCATTTAAGGTAATTATTTATTCACAAAAATTTAAAAAAAAATCATTATGAAGTTAAATAATTTATATTTCACAGTATAACTTATAACATAACATATTTTTATGTCCATCCCATTGTAAAAAATATTATAGTTATTAAAAATAGGAGTGTGGCATTTTTTTACTTTTCATTATAAAAAGTATTATAAAGGTAATAATCTCATCCAAATAAAACAAAGGTCACATAAACAAATATTGGATTATTATGGATGAAAATTACACATTTGATAAAATTAAGGCAAGTTCTATAGTAATTTTTTATTCCTTATCTTTTTATTTTTTCCCTTAATTAGACGATTTTCCCATTAAAGTGGTAAAAAAATTACTAAAGTTATTACTCATATTGACAAAATATAAAAGGGTATTATTTAAAATTTATTATTACATTTTATTAAAAATATTATATCCATTTTTCATGTTACAATTACTATAAATGATAGAAATTGATTTAATATAAAATCGCAAAATTGAATAAAAATTTATTTTTTAGAAAAAAAAATGTTTTTATGTACAAAAATGTTTTTATATAAAATTAGATCATAAAAATAATTCAAATTAACAAAATTATATTATTAATAACATAAGGCAGCTGATTTTACTTTTAAAACATTTTAAATCAAAATAATACTTTTAAAAATATTGATATAAAAATATAGTTTTCAAACAAAATCCATTATTTTTCCCTATTCAATAGAAAATCAATATCTTCATAAAAATTAACAAAATAATAATAATATAATTTTTATGTTATGACTTCAAAAATAAATTTTAAATTATCAAATAAATTTTCAAATCAAGTTAAAGAATAATTATATTATTTTTTTTCCTAAAAATAATCAAAAATCATTTTTCAAGAAAACATAAAAAAATAATCTATTAAAATTTGAGAGTTTATTTAATAATAATTAATCAATAAATATGTATTGATTATGAAATTTATATATGTTTCATAATAGGTCCAGTCATATTTACACCCTTTAATTTAACAGTGAGGTTATAATGGTCATGATAAAATAATAATATTTTAATAGTGTATCATAGTTCATTTAAGCTCAGTATTGCATGTTATATACACTATCAATCATATAATTATTTAACAATATCGGGGTTTCAGACGGTACAAACTATTGGAGAAATTAAATTTATTGAAGAAATAAACAAGAAATAAAATATTGGGGTGTTACATTTTTTTCACCTTTAAAAGATTTCATCCTTGAGATTTTAATAATGTCACCTCCCAAATAGATTTGGGTAGTTCTTCATCATAACTTATTTAGGTTCCCACATCGCCTATTCTTCAATTTGATTTATCTGAAGTAACTTTACCATTCGATACATTTGATTCCTTAACACTTGTTCTCCAGTGCCCATAATTTAGACAGGTTCTTCATAGTAATACATATCAGGTTCTATTTCAATTTCTTTAGAGGTGAGCACATGTATTGGATCCGGCATGTACTTCCTTAACAAAGATATATAGAACGCATCATTTACTTTAGATAGGATAAGTTCCATTTCCAAATGGTATTCCATAACACCAATTATTTCCAGAATTTCAAAAGGTTTTATGTTCTTGGGGTTCAGTTTTTCTTTCTTACCAAATCTTTTAACAACCTTCCATGTAGATAATTTCAAGAAAACAAGGTCTCCCACTTGAAATTCCTAACCTTTACTTCAATTTTTAGTATAGATATTATTTCTAATTTGACCTATATTAATATGGGTTTGAATATACTTTAACTTTTTTATTTTTCCTCTACTAGTTTTGGGCCTACAACCTTCCTTTCACCAACTTCATCCCAACAAGTTTGAGTATGAAATATATTTATATATAATGCTTCACATAACACCATTTAAATACTTTAATGGAAAATATAATTATAGGATAACTCTATCAAACATCAATAATGATATCACATACCTGTAAATTTAAGTGATCATTATCTCAACATGACTTATAACGTTTTTATAGTCTTTTAAAACTGCCCATCGGTTTGAGGATGATAAAAAATGCTCAGATGAAGCTCAGTATCAAGAGCCATCGGAATAATTTTCAATAATATTTATGTAAATCAGGGACTATGATTAGAAAAAATTGAAATAGGTGAAACATAAAGTCTTAATAATTTATTATTATATATTTTTTCAAGGTTCTCTACTGGTAAATATTTTCTAATAGTGAGGAAATGTGCATATTTGGTAAGATAATAAATAATAACCCATATTGTATCCTTTTTCCTATGAGTATTTTATAATCTAGTTACAAATTCCATAGTAATGTCATCTCATCTTCAAATAGGAATAGGAATATGATGAATCAGTACTCTAGGGTTCAGTCTCTCAGCGTCCAAATTTTTACAAACAAAACATCTTTACACTCAATCAGCAATTTCCCCCTTAAAATTATCTTACCAAAAATGTTCCTTCGGATCTCTATACATATTGGTGTTTCAATGCTGTAAAGATAAACTTCAGCTATGAGAATCATCTAATATATTATTTCTAAAATTCAAAACACCATATTCGTATATAAATTCTATCAATTTCCCATTGTTAATATATTTAATATTCTTTATAATATTCTCAACATTGATCCAAGAACATTTTAAAATTTCCAACAAATTTGGTTTAGCAAACATTTGAAAATAGAGTGATTTTCCCCTACCTTGATAATTCCCTTGTTCATCCTTACTAAATACATCAAAGTGGGATCCTTCCCAATCCTTTTTTTTCATAACTACATGATCTTTCCAACACAATGAAACATCTACATTATTTTCCTACCCAAGATGGTATTGTATTGAGAAATAATAATCCTTGAGTAGATTGATCCATTTCCTTTTTCTCATGTTGAAAACATTCAATGAGAATATATATTTCACACACTTATGTTTTGTTTATATCTCACTTATTAAGATATAGAGATATTGTCTCCATATTTTCAAAGAAAATATTACAATTAAAAACTCAGTACCATCAGTTGGATAGTTTTATTCATGAGTTTTTAACTTCATTTATGCATAGGAAATAACTCAATCATTCCATATAAGGACAAAACTATGTCCCATACTCCATGCATCGCTATATACTACAAACCCATCATTTCCTGATGGTAAGGTCCAGATTAAGGAATTCACAATTTCCTCTTCAATTAATCAAAATATTCCTCACATTCCTTTATCCAAATGAACTTAACGCATTTACAAATAAGCTTGGTTAATTGGTTAGCTAATAGAGAAACATTTTGAACAAATCATCGAGAGTAATCTGCCAAACTAATGAAATTATATTCCTCGGTTATGTTTGTTGTTGTAGGTCATTCTTGGACTACCTTTTTCTTCACAAGATCAACAGAGATCATATATACGGATATAATATGGCCTTGAAAAGAAATTTTTGGAATCCAGAATTCAGACTTGCTAAATTTAAAATATAGTTTTTTTCTTATAAGATACTCAATAATGATTCACAAGGGTTTCTGATGGTCCTCATAGCTATTATATTACACAAAAATGTAATCAATAAGTACCATAAAAATCATAAAGATACTCTTTAAACACAATATCCTTTGGGTCCAAAAAATAGAGGTTTTTTTAGTTAATACAATTGTAATTATTGTAAAATATAAATCTGCATACCTAATTATAAATGATTCCTTTGGAATATCTTCCTTATTTAGTTGTAATATATTATACCCAGAATGAATATCAATCTTTGAACAATAATGATATCTGTGGATTTAATCAAATAATTAATCAAAGTGAGGTAGAGAATAGCTGTTCTTTATCATATTAGAATTTATTTCCATATAATCAACGCATATCCACATCGATTCATCTTTATGTTTAAGGAAAAGAATAAGATCTCCCCAAATTGAAACACTAGGGTGTATAAATACCTTATTAATAAAATACTCTACTTATTTCTTCAACTAGAGTAATTACATAGTAGCCATTATATAGGGAGTCTTTGATATAGTTCTTTCATTGGGGGTTAAATCAATGAAAAAAACTAACACATTCTCTCATGGATATAGAGGTAATTTTGTAGGAAATACATCATTTATTCTAGAACAATAGGTAAATCCTCAATTTTAACATTACCTTTTCCATTCGTAGGTTGTGTATTCTCATATTCCAAAATAATTTCCTTTATAAAAGATGTTAAGGTTGGATCTAGACATGAAATTGATGATTAAGTTTTCCATCTAATGATAAGGAGTTCCATATCTTCATTATGAATTGTAATTTCCTTCTCCTTGAAATAGATTTTCTATCAAATTTTAAATGTCAGTACATACCAAGGATTATATAAAAATAAACCATTAGGATGATAACAAAGTCTGTAAATAGAGTATTTTTGTGTGTTGTAATAGGAAATAAATGACACATCCTCTTTGTGAAGATACTTCCATTGGTATTCTTGATTGATAACTCATTTCTTAAGGTACTACGGTAATATCTAATTTTCTTGAAAAACATGTAAGATAAAAAAAGTGTGAAGATAAATAATAAAATAAGTCATTAGATAAGTTTGAGGATACTATTAATTTACTTGACACCACATCATTAGACTTATATAACTCATTTGTTGAAATCATAAAAGGTTAGACTTTCTCCCCTAGACTTTTTTGGGGAAAATTGCCCTAATGCCTCAGACAATAATTTGACTAGTTCCCCAGCACCTTACAGTTGAAACATCAAACATCAGTAACTTCTTTATTTCCTTTTAAATCACGATTCAGGTGTCCCTTCTCTCAACCCTTGAAAAAAACCCATTTTTCGTTAAAAAAGGTACCAGGGTGTTTCCTTGCACATGTATTTTATGTTGGAAGATTTCCCTTTTCTCTTCTTCCCCTAATCTACTTTTTTATCTTGCATCCTCATATTATCTTTCTTTCCCTTGGATTCAAAGTATATATAAAATTATTTATCTATCTTGATAGTGCATGAGAAAATGTATTTTTGTGATGAGAAGGTTTGAGAAACTAGTTATCTTCAAATTAATGGCTTTAAAACATTAAATAAGTTGTCAATATTACTCTTTGGATTATATAAGTATTCTGCAGCTTTCCTTTCTAACCTTTTATAGTTGGCTTCATGATTAACAATATTTTCCTCTTCCTTTTGTCTCATACTCAACAATTTCTCCCCATATATTCTCACTCCTCATGAGTACAATATTTTTCAAGGAAGAGTTCCTTATAATCCTTCCATTACATCCACTTTATTTCTTCTTTATCTTTAGTGTCTTGAATCAATGGACATTATTGATCTGTATCCCCGGGGAGAGGATAAAATTCAATGAAAATATTTTATCTTTCATTACTTTTCAAAGAAAAAAATATATTCTCAAAGGAACAAGTCCATTTCTCAATTAAAAATGGATTTATAGTCATATTTAATAAAGAATGTAATTGAAGGATGAAGTATTATAACATTGTTACACCATGTTTTGGATCAGCAATTTTCTCCATACGGGCAAGGTTATTCTTCAAAACCTTAGTCAGCTACCCCAAAATAGTTATAATTTGTTTGGCTACAATAGCATCTCTATCCGCAGCTTTATTATCATTAATGGGATGGTAATCCCTGCATGGATTATGTGCATTAATAAGATTTCCATTCCTTCTGCTAGGTATCATTTCTAAAAAATTTCATATAAAAAATATGATCATAATAATATGAAACATAATTTATAATTTCAAAATTAGTCTAAAACTTAACATAAATTTAAAATTTAGATACAGCTAATGAAAAAATCATAATCTTGGCCTCTTTGGGAATATTCTCATAGTTTGTTACATATTTATGTTTCCCTAGTCTATGTCTTCCTAATCTAGTTCCCCAAGATTTTAACTAAACTATATATAAATCCAACTATAAAGACCCTAATTCTAGTATCCCAAAATTGGTGGCTATATTATTATCTTGGAATAATATACAAGAAATCACAACCTTAAGGATTGAATAATTTATTAGTATTGGAAAACTAGATACATACTAATATTACACATTATATTTGATGACATAAAATGAAACATAGTATTTTCTTCATCAACACCATTATTCCCTCTAGAATAACCCTATATATCATTCATAATACACATCCTAATATCTTGGGTAATGGAAACATAATAAAAGGGTGATAAAAAATGATCAATAAGGGTATGTGTATAGGATTAGATAACAAGTCATGAAGAATATGGAAAGAATAAATGATGATCAAGTAATTACATATAAATAATTACATGAGCTAGAAATTAATAAATGGGTATAAAATTAAATAATCACATGGAAATCAATAACTTAATTCATAATTATGAAATACATAATGTCAAATATATGAAGCATATCGTCGAGGAATTGGCTAAGAAATATGAAAATAAATGGGTAATCCCGTGGACAAAACCTACTCTAATTTCTCTCATGAGACCAATATATGTAGAAAGGGGATATAGAAGAACCCTCCAATAACATAATATGTCCAATGAATTCCTTATATGAATAAATAATAAAAATTAATCAATATTTATTAACAATCAATAACTATCCATATTTGAAGAACTATTACAAGGAATGTCAATACTTTCCCCCATTCAAAATTATCATAAACCATCCAAAGAAATTTGGTGGATCATATCATTAGAGTATATAATAAATATAAAATTAAACCAATTACGTTATCATCGATGATAATACATTAAAAATAATACTGGAGAAATTCTTGGGGAAAATACCCTTTCCTCTTTGAAAATCATTTTTTAAATTCTAAAAACTATCCACATAATAAAAAACCGTTTTATTTTCATATAATATTGTAAGATTTTAAACAAAGGTAAAAATAATTGAGGCATAATGATGGTTGTAAATTTCATCCATTCATTATAAGTTAAAAAAAATCCATTTACACTTTCCTTAAAAGTCAAAAAGTATCTTGTTTATAAAATTACAAGAATATCCTATTAAAACCATTTTGTAAAATGGTCAAAAACAAGTAAGAATGTATTTAATAAATCAATGGAGGATAGTGAAAATATTATTTAATTTTTTTTAAAAAAATATGGATATGGAAGAAAATATTCCCCCAATGGAAATACAAACAGTCTTGAATAAAGATGAGATTATGAATTAAACCCTTAACACAAGTTTGACTTCCATCATACGAGTTCGAACCTAATGTATAAATATAGATTTATTATAAATATATTCTATAACCAGGTACACACACATATATATATCATACCATTTATTGTTTAATAGTAATATTTTATCACCCATTTATTAATAATTATTTATTAAATCAATGTTCTGGGTGACAACTGCTTTATTCTTCATGTATGTTTTGATTTGGTATTTATGATCATTATACTTTTATTATGGTCACATAATCTCTAGAATATTATTCATTGTATATATATTATATATATTTCTATATATATATATATTCATCCATAAAGAAAAGGATATGAAAATGAATTACATTGTTTATGGAGATGGTTGGTCGTGCGTACTCATGAACGTTGTTTTCACTTTTTGAAGAATGAAAATAAAAAAGGATGAATAATAATTTATATTTTCAAAATAATATCTATGTAATAAATATAATATATACTAAATTTTTTCATCTTTAAAACCATACAAATAAATTGGTGATGAAAAATGAATTACACCTCAATGTGGAGATGGTAAGTCGTACGTACGCACGAACGATATTTTCATTTTCAATAGGATGGAAAAGAAATTGAATATGGTTTTAACATAATAATAATAAAATATTGGTATATTTATGATATTTGATTTATTATTTTAGGATGTTTACAAAACATGAAGATGAAGTAGAAGAAGAAATAAACCTGAAAGTGTTGGTAAATATGATTACCTCTTCTTCCTTGGACACCCTTTAGATCTATTATTAAGGGACCACGAGTTTCTATTCTTTGGAATGGAAATAACCTAAGTAACATAGATAAGGATTTTAATAAGGATTTTAATAAGATAAATTCCTAGGTTTTGGTTGATTTATATGGATCAAAGTGGAGTAAATATGTAAGGGAAAAGGTGACCTTGTATAATTGATGTGACAGGCACTTTTTTGGACTTTTCTAAAATATTTAATTGATATAAATTAATTATCATGCCCAAATGGATAAAAATTGATATAATTAGAACATAAGATGAATCAAATTATAAATCCTTCCATAAAATAAAATTTGAACAAGTTTTGTATATTATTTCATGCTTATCATTTAATTTTATCCCCCCATTAACCCTTTTGACAATAATCATACTCTTAACCATTTCTACACTCTATGGGTCAATAATGATACTATAAATTTAAAAAAACACATAAATTGACCGTATTAATTTAATTAACTATATAAGAATAATTTTTAGGAATATAATATTTTTTTAATTTTAAATAACATAATAAAATATATTTTTAATAAAATATCAATAATTTCAATTTTAGAACTATTCATTTAGTTTGACTTTAATAACCTCAATAAAATAAATTAATTTGCCTAAAATGTATCAAAACCCATATAATATTTTATATTTATTTATAAAATTCCTTGGTCACATTAATTATATCAAATTATACTACTTTTAGTGATTTTAATATCATTTATTTTATTTTTCCATTAATTAAATAATCATTGTTTCAGTGGCATTTAAACATTTAAGGAAATTATTTATTCACAGAATATTAAAATTAAATTATCATGATTAATATAAATAATTTATATATAAAAATATTACATATAAATAAACATATATTTTAGTTATCCCCAAGTTAAAAATATTATACTTATTAAAAACAAGAATGTCACATTTTTTAATTATCTTTATATAATGTATTGTAAAAGTCATAATATCATCCCAATGAAAAGAAAGGTAATATAACCCAGTCTTGGATGATTATTGATGAAATTTACTCATCCATTAAAATTATTTCAAGTGTTAGGGTCATTTTCTATTCCTCATGATCTTATTTCTAATAATAATTGTCATATTTACCCTTTATCCCCATACCAACAATTACTCAAGTTAACATTCATATTGAACAAAAAAAGGGTATTTTTTAAAAATTTAGATTATATGATTCTAAATATGATATAATTTTTTATGATCCAATTCCATGATGTGGAAGATATTAATTTAAGATAAAAGTGAAAAATTCATTGAAAAACAATTTTTCAGAAAATTTCTTTTTTGTATAATAATGTCTTTATAATAAAATAAATATAGAAAATGATTCTAATGACCTAAATTGTAATAATAATAATATTAAGGAACTAATTTTATTTTTAAAATACTTTTAAAACAAAATTATTCTTTGAAAATTTGTTAAATAAAAATACATTTTTTAATAAAAAAATAGTATTTTTTACTATTCACTTGAAAATCAACCTTTTCAGAAAAATCCCAAAAAATAACACTAAGATAATTTAGATATTTTTATTTCAATAACTAATTTCATTTTATAAAATATTAATAAATTAATTATATTATTTTCTCATAAAAATTAATAAAAATCATTTTTGAAGAAAACACATAAAATGGCTTTACTAAAATTTCAGTGTTAATTTCTTAAGAATTAATAGTATATTTTGTATTTATTAAGAAATATATATATATATATCATATGGTTAATCTAATTCAAACCCAACATTTTAGTGGATAGGTTACAATGGTCGTGTTAAAATAATAATATTTTAACAGTGGTTTGTTGTTCATTTAAGCTTAATGTTACATGTTTTTTAAACTATAAAACATGGAATTATGTTAAAATATTTGGGTTTTTTTCACTATAAACTATCAAATAAATTAGATTTATTTTAAAAAATATATATTCCAAAAAAAATTAGGGTGTTACAAGTCATTCCCCTGACATTATAAATGTGATATGTGCTAAATGTGTTTAATGTGATATAAGCCTTTTAAAGGGCTTGTGCATTATTAATTAAAATAGAACAGGGATTTTCTTATATAGGGTAGTTCAAAGGTAAGTGAGTGATTTGTTTTTTTAATGAAAAATGTGTGATATATATGTATATACTATCTTGATAAAAAAATCCCCACTATTTATTTGTTATGGGAAGCATTATGTAGATAGGTGGGAGCCTAGGTACACATGCTTCACCAATATTGATTAGTCTCTTTCTTGTGACCCTGAGTAAATATCCTGGATTCCTATGGTATATTATCCTCAATCAAACTAGGGAAGTTTTCATCAAGTGTTTGGGATTGATGATGTGTGCATTTATAGCATTCTCCTATGCCATCTCAACCATCACCTAAGATCCCATTACACTTATTTTACGTGTATGTTACTTTATTCTATTTTCTAGTTTCTTTATAAAGTGATATCCGAGTTTTTGTGACACAGATATACCTTTTTTATCACTAGTTAAATTTTATATGAAATTTATTTCAATGTATTTAATATTTTGAAAACTATTTTGAAAACATGTTTGAAAGTAGTTTTTCGTAAAATGGAATCAAGTTACTTGTTTTCAAAAATAATGGGAAACCTTATCTTAATATTCCATAATTTTTAACTTGAAAGATTTGGATTTCTATTTAAAGGTATTCCATAGAGTTTTTTTTATCCTTGAGCATCCCTACTTATTATCTTAGTGCTCACACCTACACTGTTATTTTTAGTTTGAGGTTCACCCCATTTTGATTCACTCATAGAGTGAACATGGTTTTGTGGTCAGTGGTGATCTGTGAGGTCATATAGATGTATGTTTAGTTTTATTTATTTTCTAATTTCAATTTTTTTATTTTATTTTATTCTTATTTATTTATCTGTCATTTTCGTGCTAAATCATTCCCAATTTAGTTATACTTGATTCCCGACACTAGCTTCCATCCCAGGAGGATTAGGAATGCCTCTCATATACATTGTGGACTTTCATTCTATTCTCTATGTTTTGATTATTATTTATGGATACATTTTTTGGATTCTATTTTGATGTTTTCATTAAAAAACCATGTCACCTTAATTATAAAATAATTACTTGAATATAATGATAGAAAATTGATTTCAAAAATTTGGATTCTAATAAGGCAACATTTTTAATGAATGTAATGATTGATGTTGTGTTTATCGTTTTCTAAATCTATTATGATTTGGGGTGAACGTGGTGGGTTTGAGTTTTAGTAGTAGAAAAGGGGGGTTTTGTTGTGTTTTTATTTTTAGTGACTACCTTTAATTATTTATGAATTAGATTACGGGTTATGTTGGCAATGGTAATGGGGAGAAAAATGTATGTTGATATCGGTATCAATAACATAGATCCGTAAAGTACATCTTGGGAAAATGATGATGGGTTGGTAGGAAATCTGGAAACTAGATGATTATATTTTTAATTTAATTATTGATTGTTGGGAGAAATAAAAAATAAATTGGATATGTGGACATAAAATTCACAAATCTATATTAGATATTCTTAATGATAAATGAACAGACAAAATGGGAAGTGTACTAATAAATGGGTTGACATGGGAAAATTAATGGCATAATGAATATAATGTGGCTAGTAAGTAATAAGTGAATGAATTTGAAATGAGGTAGAAAAATAAATTATTGACTATAAGATATCATTTTTTCATTTGGCTTTATTTAGATTTTTTATTACAATCTAATGTGTAAAGTGTTGTTTTTGTGTGTGGTTGTTTGGTCGTTATTTTGATATTGTGGTTGTGGTTGTGGGAATGTGATGCAATGAAACAGGAAGGTAAGTGAAGATTTATGGGAAGTGATCGATTTGATCAGTATATACTTATATGCTATAATAGTTTTCAGTTGGTCTTCCCATATTGGCTGTGATGGGTTAAAATAAGTTTAACAATACAGGTTGTAATAGCTTCAATTCATACTATATTATATATTGGATAACTCGGTTTTGGGGTGATGATCATGGTGGGGGTCATGAATAGTAGTATTTAGATATGAGGTTTATGTCCTACAATATTATGATACCCAACAATGATACGGATATAGAGATTATGCTAATGTGGTTATGGTTGCAATGGATAGGATATGGATATGCAGATATGGGTGGGGGAATACATTGAAGGAAGAGGGAATGAGGATGACTTATTTTATGTATATTTTATCCTATTGGTGTGTAATTGAGAAGTATATAAATATCAGTATAGTATGGACATGTGATAATTCATTATGTGGTGATTGATTTATGGATATAGATGGATGTTTTGGTATGTAGATGTGTGGTGTGGTGGTTATCTTATGGTGTGAGAATATGTTATTAATGTGGTGTTATTTATGTTTCATTATCACATTCTGGTAAATTTGTGAGGGGTTTTCCTACAGGATCTCTACCATTTTTAGTTAGAGTGAACTCAAAATTTACAGGTGAGGATGGTGAGGAATATTTTGTCCCTTTTCATTTGTTGATTTAGATTATAGTTGTCTATTCAAAGACATATCTCAACTAGTGGTCATTGAATTAGATAGAAATATTTTTTGGGGGAATGGTTGAGGAAGTTATAAGAGAAAGGTTATGTTTTAGAAGTGATATAAACTAAGGAATTTAATTATTATATTTCTATTTCTTATTAATTCTCATATTAGAGGTTATTTTTTCATGGTTTAAATGACTATTTCTTACTCTTATATATCTATTATACATGGATGTTGATTTTTTTGGAAGGATTTTCCTACTCAGTAATCCCAAATGATCTCCCTTATAGATTTTTGTAAGTTATTTTTATGGTATTTTGAGGGATATGAGTGCTTTTTTGAGTATCTTGTATAGTGACAGTGGATTATTTAGTTATTTTAGAGCTCATTATTACATGCACTTTGTGATTATTATCTTGAACCAATATAGGATACCCTTGATTTGGTTTCTAAATCCAAATCATAAAAAGGAGCTTAAGGGTGTTATGAATTCCCAGGGGCTGAAAACTAGTTCTAATGTATCAAAACATATGCAATTGGGAATGCTTTTTTCAATAAATAATAATAAACATGTAGCATAATTCTATCAAAACACTAACATGGTGTTCTTATACATTGGAATACAATAAAAACAAAATAAATAGTTTTAAAGTAAAATGTCGTGAAACATAAAACTCAATCTAAAATGTAACAAGACAAAACAATATCCAATAATATAACTTAAATTTTAAAATGACAGATTCAAATTCAATCTAATGGAAAACCAAAATATAAAAAATATCATACTACAATCTCTTCATTATACAAGGTAACCATCCAATCCCAACCATAATCCTCTCTATCATAGACCAATAAAGGGAAGTCCACAATAATTGATCTCCCTAGAAACCTAAACCTTAAAAATTCAAAATAACTCTTGTCAAATGACACTATGTAGTGTAGATTGGATGTGAGAATAGTATCCAAGTTGGATATTCACAAAAGAGTCTATGTATTTCCTTTACCAAAATATTCCACAAATGGTAGTTTGAAATAAAATACATAAAATAAAAAATTCCATTTTAATAAAAAAATTCAAAGCGCTTTATTAATCCTATTTCAAAAACCCAAAATAAACTTTAGGAAATAATAAAAACATTATTTAAATAATTCATTTAAAATTTACCATAGAAACCCCCTTTATAATTTATATTTAAAACTATATATGGAAGAATGAGAAATAGCTATATACAACGAACTAGATAAATAAATAGGATAAAAATATATAACATTTAAATAGAGGAACAATTCAGGTATGACACAAAAAATTACAAAACAATATAAAGTATATTTTAATGGAATAGGAATGGGTATACATTTAATACATGATATTCAAATGATATAAAAAATACACATTGAGGTAGAATAATAAAATATATGTAATAAAAACTAAAATAAAACTATATTAGAAAGAAAGATAAAAAAATTACACATAATCCAGGGTAATTCCTAAAATTCTAGTGAGAAGATCCTAGACATACTCCAGAAGAACCATCTGTTGGCCTATCGATGAAGTTCCCAATCTATAACCATACAGATTTTTTATACAAGCCTCACTAATGTCACTCCCTGTAGTAATAAAATATCATGTATTAGGTAATATTAGTTAGTCTTATCTTGACTAGTATAGTAATCATATATCATCTCCTACTAAGATTCGAAGGATTTCCATGAAGTTAGGAACATTAGGTGGGAAAAAAATTATCACATATAACTCACAAAACAATACATCATAATCATATCATTTCATCCCATCTCCTTAAAACTTTTAATACATGACCCCTTTATAACAAACACAAGAGCATAAAAAATCATATCAATTCTAAAACTCAAAAGTAATATGATAACAAGGGTAACAAAAAAATGGTGTAGCTCATTTTAAGAAAATAATTTTCACAAAGTTCCAACTAATACTTGGGTTTAAAACTTGAAATAATATTTCTAAATTAACTTTTTAAAACAATTTCAAATAACCAAATTTATTTGTAAGACTATTTTAAAATAAACCAAATAGGAAATTAATTTCATAATTTATAAATAAATACACAAAATAATTTCTAAAATAATTTTTTTAAAAAAAATTCACATTAAAAAAATTGAAATATGAGAAAAAAAATTAATTTAAAAAAACATATAGATAATATAATCAATTAGGAGTAATAATAGAATACCATGTAGAATACCATAGATATGAATCAAGAAATAATAATAAATAATTTTTTAACTAAACACATTGAATCACATGGATAAAAATGTTATAATCAAACAAAACCCCAAAACCATAATACGATTGAAAGGAAATCCTTTAAAAATATAAGCATATTTTTTATCCCAATGTTATGAGAAACACTCTTTATTAGAACGCTTAATATAAAAAATTTTTTATTATAAGATTGATAATATAAAAATCCATGAAAATCCTTATTTAATAGAACATTGTCATTATAAAACTTTTTTACTCAATTTAAAGGTTCAATAAATATTATAAATTAATAAAACTAAATTAAAAAACTTCAATCATCTCATTTTGTGCCAAGAAAAATAAAGTTGTCTAAACACCTACCTCAACCAAGTGTAAAGGAAATGAAATCCTAGAATAAATAGGGATAAGGTATTGAATAACAATCTAGATACCTTAAACACTAATAATCTCAATGTTTAAGCTAAACACTTACCCTAGGGTTGGATTAAATTAGCTCGATAAGAAGGGGATAATATGAAGCATGAGAGGAAATAAGATTAATAAGGGAAAGTGGAATAAAATAGGGTCTTACCATGAAGAATACCACTTGAAAACATAAAAAGAGGCCAAGGAAGGAGGAAGGAGGAAGGGGAGTCATACATTGGCTCTCATTGGGTGAGAAACATGATTGGAAAGAGAAGAGAAACCCCAAAATGGGTTATGAGTCTTCAAGGAAAAAAATGGAAAATCAAAAAAAAATGGAGGTGAACCTATCTTTGTCGGACCCTTCTATTACGGCATGACTAGAAAACCCTATCCTAGACTTGTAGTGTTTTATTTTCCTATACAATTTTAAGAACCTCTCAAAACCTAGGAAAAATATAAGGCATTCTACCTAAGCCTCATCATGATGTGACCCCTCCAGTCACAGTATAACCTTCCCCTTGATCAAAATTCAAAAAAGTCTCAAGGATCAATCATAATAAAACCTCCCATGGTCTTGGAATGACATACTATAATCAAAAAATAAAAACTCTCAAAAATATCATAAATACATCATAATTCATAGATAAAACAAAAATAAGAAAAATATTTATACAAATTAGTAAATAATATATTCATACATGAAATTAATAAAGAGTGTGTAAAAATTATACTAACCATACTACTTTCTACCCACATAATGTTGCTAATTTAGATAAAGGACAGGATCTACCATTTACAGAACACAAAGAGTGAAAACATAAAAGCAGAAAAAAAATGAAGTTGGCCAATTAGTAAATGTATCCAAATATAAAAAAATATATTTAAATATCAAATCAAAATAATATTAACATACTATAAAGGGTGTTTGAAAGGGATGATCAAAATGATTGTGACTGGAATCTGGTCTCTATACCATATAATTATTTTACTATTATGATGTATCAATAGAATAAGTATACATTTTGAGGGAATCAAAAAAACTCCAAACCAAAATATTCAAATAAGGAAACTCTTGCATAATATATGATCAATGGAATATCCATAATCAAATTAAATAATAAATTTTATTCTCCAATTAATCAAAAAGAACAAAAATCTATAAATCAATGACTAAAACCAATAAAAAACTAAATTTTAAAAAATAATAATTATTTTGAAAAAAAAATTTGATTAATATCCATATCCAAAACAATTGAATATAATTTTTCTATTTTAACACTTTGACAAACATGATCTACAAATATGCGCTAATTGACTAAAATGGTGGAAGATACTGGGAAATTTTGTTCATGAGTACATGGAATTTCCAAAATGACTATAATAAAAAACAGACAAGGGATCACTACTTTCTTAGAGAAGAATCAATAGAAAGATAAGAATCTCTTAAATCATCCAGATTATTTATAACTGTTCCACTCTAATATAACTTTTCAAAATATAACAAACCATCACTAACACTAATAGAAATAGGTTCACCACCCATCATGGGTTTCAATCTAGAAATCAACTCCAACATATTGGCCTCATTTACCACAACATAAATTAAAGTCATTACAAAAGAAATAAATATATAACTAAGATAGGGGGAATGAATTTTTTAAATATAATAATTATTAATGAATCATTATTTGTTTTCTTAGATGAAAACATAATTAACTCATAAAAATATTAAATGTAATCCTTCACTATTTTCTCACCCTGAATAACATTCTTAAGTTTCATCACCTTCTTCATATCTAAATCCTCAGGGAAATTACACTGAGTAAATATAGTATTAAGGAACTCACATATCATATCATTCTGTAGCTGGAATTGAATGATGATCTTCCACCATTCCCAACGCATACCCTCAAACAAATCCAATATTACCTTTATGAGTAATGTTAAAAGTTCCCAAGGACTTAAAAATTTACTGTATATTTTTTGAAATCTCCACATTATATCCGAGAAATTTATCACTATATATGGTTAGTAAGAAAGGATAACAATCTAACCCTGTGACTATGTTTTGAGTTTTGGTAGATTCAATAATGGGATAAACTACGCATGATACTTAAGAGATACTAGTTGGAGGAACATTTTATGATATCAATTTCACATAATCTAGAAAGTCTTTTTTGATAAGAATATTCTAAATAATGAAATAAACACAAGACTAAATCAGGAATATTCAAAATTAATCACTCCTCAGAAAAATAATAATTCATCAAAACACCAATTTAAAAATCAACACACTATATTAAAAAATAAAAAAATTACTAAATATTTTCAAAATACTAGGTTTTTTTCTAAATTAAATATTAAATCTATAATTTTTACACTCTTATCATTTTAAAATTTCAAATTATAAACTCATTATAAATAATTTTATAAAATCTCCTTAAAATTTTCAAAACTAAACCATTATCTTGTAAAACTTAATAATCCTTAAATATAAATAAATAAAATAAGTTTATACCAATATATCATGAAAACATACTGAAAAAGTAATTAGTGTCATTGAATGACTTGGATACATTTTTTGGTGGTCCATACACTAATCACAAACCTACCAATGGGATCTACTCAAAACTATCACTCATGCTTTATATGGTTCTGTAGAAAATTTGATATACCATGTACAATCATCCCTTCTCCGATTTTTACCCCAAAATATAATGATATTTTACAAGTTCATATAATTATAACATAATTCTATACACTACCAATAAAAATTAATGAATATCTTAAATAATGGAGAATATATCTCAAAATATATTCTTCCCGTGGTAACCTGAAGCTCAGAAGATAAAAGAGATTCCTAGAAGCTTCCTGCACCTACCTCTTAACTTTTGATGATTTTATCTCTGATTTTACAATACTTCCAAAATAGAAAATGGTACTCTGATATCATTTTATCCCAAATCGTCCTAGTATACCCCCAATATAGGTTCCTAAGACGGTTTATGGAAATTACTAATGGAAATTCACAATCCATGGGAGCTGGAAATTATTTCAAAGGAATAAAAACATACACAAGTGGGAACAATTTCAACCAATAAACAATAATTAAAATACAATGGGAATCTAACGAAATTTTGGCATGGTGTGATCATACATTAGAATCACATGGACAACTAAATAAATTGTTTTGAACAAAAATTAAACCAAACACCTAAATCATAATAAAATATAAAAAAAATAATTAATATCCCACAAAAACATTAAGGTTTAAATGGCCAATACAAACTCGGTTTAAAAGATAACCAAGATACTAGAATATAATATCATCATGAATCAAAGTCACCATCTAACCTCAAACATGATATTCTTTATGAGTAAAAAATAAATAGAATTATACAATGCTGGAGCTCCTTAGAAACCTCAACCGAAACATAAAAAAAGAACTAGGTTCTATCGAAACCAAGTGGTATAAGTAGGTTGTTTGTATTAATAGTCAAATAGTATCTCACTAAAGAGTCTATGAATTTCCTTTACCAAAAAAATCTATAAATATTGGTTCTAAATACAATAAATAAAATAATATTTTTATAATATTAATAAATAAACACCTAATACTTTTTAAATCCTCTTTTAACAACTACAAACAATCTTTAAGAAATAATAAAAACATTTTTAAATAATTCATCTAAAACATACCTTTGAAAACCTCTTTACAATTTATATTGAAAACTATATAGGGAAGAATTCAAAATATCTAGATATGGTGAATTGTATAAATAAATAGGACCAAAAAAATCAAGTATTTAAGCTAAAAATGATATAGGTGTGACACGCAAATTATTAAACAATATGAAGTATAAGTGAATTGCAAAAGAATGGAAATAATTTTTAGTAATAATATAAAAATAAGATAAGTATAACTTATTAATGTGGAAAAAATATAATAGAACTAAAACAAAAGTGTAATATAAAGAAATATTATTAAAGTACATATAATCATGGGTTATTCTTTAAAGACTAGTAAGGTGACCTCGATCGTACATAGGTGGAACTATCTGATGGTGTATTGATAAATTTACTACTCTATAGCCTCTTGAATTTCTCTAACCTAGCCTCAATAGTAGAACTCCACATAGCCAGGGTGTATCACATACTCTAGGACACTAGTCAAATTTTAACCCTAACAAATATATTAATCATCTTTCATGTCCCACTAATATGCCTAGTAATCCCATGAAGTTAGTGGAAGGAGGTGGGGGAACATTTATCACATATAAATCAAAAACTATAACAACGCAATCATATATGCTCATCTAACCTCCTTACACCCTCTAATGAAAGTCCTCTTTATAACATGAGAATCAATAAATAATATCATTTCTTAAACTCATTTATAATATGATAATATAGGGATTAGTATAGCAACCCATGATTTTCATAAATAAATATCACATCTTTTTAAATGAATATTCATTAAATGATATTATGATCCAATCTAGAATCATATATATTTATTATATTTATAAAATTGGATACATAAATAACTAATTCATAAGTGAACAGAATCATCTCCCACTAAGTTCTTCATAACTAGCACCCATCTTATAAATATCATACTCAATACCTTTGTTTATAAACTGGGAAAAGGAAACATAAGATAGGGTGAGCTCAGATTCTTGGTAAGGTTAAACAAGGGAGGTATCAATGATCACTTAAGTATAGAATTAGAATAAGGGTGTGAGAACATGATATTAACATTTGAAAATAATGCACAACATATCATATATCATATACTAAAATCATGTCTTAAATTTTGGAATTTAATAATACATGAATCATAGAACATGATTCATGAAAGCATAACACTAGAATAAGACATAATATTTTATCACAAACTTAATCATAGAAAAACATTTCTTGAGAAATCAAGGATCCCTTATAATACTATCATAGTAGATTAGTTTCACTCACTATTTCAACATATTTTTCAATTATCACTCCCAATAATATCATATTTTTCATAGTCCCTTTCTAAATTGGGTTCACAACTTAAACCAGTTTTATTTATCTCTTGATATATCCATATTTTTCCAATCTCTTAGACTATTATATAATTTTGGAACCATGCATCACATAATGAAAATCATACATACATATGACACAAGATCATAAAAAATTCATTATATCATAACCCATATAAATATAATTTGTTTTTATAAACATTTCATCATAGCATAACATGAGAAAAAGAAATAGGTTTCATAAAAAATTCTTCATTTCATTATAGAATAACCCATGGAAAAGAGAAGGGTTTCATAAAAATCTTATCATAAAAATCATAAACCATATAGAGAAATAACCAAGATGGTATCATTGGATAATATACCCATCAAATCATTAGTAAAATCCAAGTATTTTATCATAAATAAAAATGCCTTTAAAATATTTCATAGAAAATTTCTTGAGTAAAATACCATTTTCATTTTGGAAATAGTTATTTAAAATCTATCCACCTATATAATAAATTTAAATTTGTTTTAAATATATAAAACAATAATTTAAGTACTTATAATATAATATATAATCCCATTATAACATTTTAACACTCATTCATTGAAAATTTATTATTAAAATCATTTTTTCGGGTGATAACTATTTTGTTTTTCATGAGAATTCTGATTTGATAGTTCCAATCCATGTATGTTGATCATGGTTACATCATATACTGAATTTTTATAATGATATAAATATCATATATATTCACTATATATATATTTATATTTATATTCATCCATATAAGTTAGAGATATAAAAATTAATTACACTCTTCATATAGATGGTAGGTCGTACAAACGCATGAATGATGTTTTCAATTTTAAAAGAATGTAATAAAAGAAAGTTAAATCATAATAAACCTTTATAGAGTCATTTTTATATCATATATGTCTAATGTATTCATTAAATTTATCCTTATTATCATCTATTTAAATCAGAATTGAAAAATGAATCGCATTGCTTCGTGGAGGTGGTAGTCCACACGTACACACGAGTGACATTATCATTTTAAAAACAAAGGGTAGAAGGTGGATAATGGTTGTCACCTAATATTAATAAAAATTAAGTATATTTAAGAGATTTAATTAATTATTTTATGATTTTTACCAATTATTTATTGGTCCTGTAAGAAGAAATAAAATTGAAAATTCTCACTTATGAGTTATACCACTTTGTTGAGAAACCTTCTTTGTCTTAGACATTAAGCCTTGAAGAGATGGCATTTTTTAAATACCAAAAGATTTATAATGTAGTAAAATAAGTTATAAAGGTGTTATTTTATGTATCGGTTTATTTATAAGTCTCAATAATTATAATTAATGAATGATATAAGGTTCACTTTTATAAGTGGGGGGAGGGGCACTTATATAATTACTTAAGATATTAAATTTATATAAATTAATTTTAATTTAGAATATATCCAAATTGATAGGATTGGAATATAATGTTATTATTATTCAAAATACTCTCACTCAAAAAAAATTAAAAAGTTTAGGTGATTCTTTCACCCTTATCTCCATGCTTAAACCCCCCGTTAAACCTTTTGACAATTACCTCAAAATCAATGTTTTTACTCTTTAAGTGTTAAGAATATTACCATAAAAAATAACCCATAAATGGACCATGGTTGAAATTTTAAGCCATATCAAATTTAATTTTCATAAGATAATATTTTCATGAATTTTAAATGATTTAAAAAAATAATATCTTTTATAAAAATATTATTAATGTCGTTTCTGAACCTATTAATTTAATTTCGATTTAAAAACAACTTAATAGTATATAAATTCAAATATAAACCTTTAAAAGAACCCTAATATTTTTTATTTATTTAATATTTTTTTGGAGGACAATAATTCTTCAAAATTGAATTACTTTTAATATTTTTAAAATTATTTCTTTTATTTTTTCTATTAATTGAATAAATATTGAGTCGGTGTTGCATAAGAATTTAAGGTAATTCTCCAATAACTAAAAATTAAAAATAATTTAAAAAGATAAGAAAATTAATTCAAATTTAAAATAAAAAATTATAACTAAACATATCCTCTTTTTATCATTGTGTAATAATATTAATAATAATATTAGAGATATATAAGTTAAGAGAGTAATATTTTGTATTTACTCATTTATTAAATTAATATAAAGGTCATATTCAAAGAAAAATGGCACCAAGTAGACATAAATTCAATACTTTGATATAAATGGACAAAATATACTCATACAATGGGGTAAAATAAATTTTGAGAGAAATTTTAAAGCTTTGTACCATTGTTTTAACCTTATTTTACTTGTTTTACACATACTCTGGTGACAAAAATTTACAAAAGTTACGATTCATAATGACCAAAAATTAGAGGGCCCTATTTACCATATTTCAATATCATGATTCCAAAAATGGGATCTATTTTTCAAGATTAAATTAATGAAATTTGTATAAACTCTATTTAAAGTAATTGTGTAAAATACAATGAAAACAGTTTTTTTACAAAAATGCATTTTAAAGCATCAAACTAGATATATTATTATATAATGCCAAGAAAAAGCATAGGATGAATTTTACAAAATTTTATTGAATATAATATATATATATATATCATTTAAATAATTCACCAATTATGATTAATTTAATTTATTAAGATAAAAACACGTTTCACATATAAAAAATAGTTTTTAAGAAAAAACAACTCTTTTACTTTCAAATGATTTTTTTTCATTTATATTAAATTAAAATCCAATTAATGAGTTTTATTTATATTTAAATCATAAATTTTTCAAGATTTAGCTAATCCAATTCATACCCTCTAATCTAACAGCTAGGTAGTAACTATCTCATAAAATAATAATATTTCAGAAGTATATCATGGTTCGTTTAAACTCGATGTTACATGTTTTGCAATCAATATAAGAAATTAAATTTATTTTAAAATAAATATATCATAAAATATTATAACTTGGGTTCCCAATATCCCCTTTCTTCATGATTTATTGATAAATCCTTCGGAAATGTATAAATATTATAACATCTGTGATCCACATCATATATAATCCATCATCATCCTTTCAACTTAAAGCATATGCGACTTTGTTCAATTTTACAGGGTGGTAATGCTTTGAGAAGTCATAATAATTAATCAACTCCAGCCATCTTCTCTTGTTTATATATAAATATTTCTGAGTGAATATATACTTAAAAATTTTATGATCATCTCATATGTCACATCTTTCTCCATAATGAAAATGTATTCATATCTTCAATGAAAAAAAATATAACTAACTCAAAATCAAGAGTTGCGAAATTTTTCCCATTAACCATCTATTTTCATGAGGCATAAATTATCACCATATCATTCTACATGAGGAAACATCTAATTCCATTATTCTATGCATTACTATAGTTTACAAACTCTTCTCCACTACAGGGTAATGTAAGCACAGGTGTGTTGACTAACCATATAGCACCATGAGTTTTTATGATCCTTTTTTTCGAAAAAATTAAATTTATTTGATATATTTTATTATACTCTACATGAAGTTAATTTTTTTATATGTTACACTAATTTAATCTTGTTCTATATGCAACATCGGATTCTCTTGCGTTAAACGCAACACTGAGTTTCTACGAAATAGCATTTTATTATTATAATTATTTAAACATGATAATTTTAACCTAGATTTTACACATTGTAATATGAATAGTAATAACTAATTTTTAAATATTATTTTTTATATAAAGAAAACATATTCATAATAAAATAAAAAAAATTCAAAAAAAGTATTTATATGTTTTGAAAATACTATTTTCTCACAAAAGTTGTTTTTATGTATGGTTATGAACAATAATGAAATTAATTTTTAAAACTTTTAGAAATTTAATTTGATATAATAAACTTCATTTTTTATTTCATATTGTCAAAATTATCTTAGGATGAATGTTTTTGTCATTTTTATGAAATATTTCATTTTTGGAAGAGAAGTGAAAATTACTGAATTTTAATTGAAAACTGTCTTTTTTCAAATTTATTTATATAGTTAAATTATATTTTAAACTAATTTAAAAATATAATTAGTTCAATTATACAATAATAAATCCAATTTAGTTCATTGGAATCAATTTCATATTAAAATTTGATATAAAAATAATTCAATCTTCTGAACATTTTCACTTTAAAACCCATTTTTCTCATCCAGTCTTTGGAATTATTTTTTGATTAATTTTTAAAATTATGTAATTATAATCTTGGTAAATTTGATAATCATTTTGAATCATCATAATTAATATTTTCTAACAAGTTTACCTTAATTTTTTACCAAAGTTATTGTTGAAAACAATTAAAATTAATTACATCGATTAAGGAAAAAATAAGATTACTTGGTAGATAAACTTATAACATACGGTGTAAAATTGACCCAAAACATTTAAAAAAACAATTATAGACATATTTGCACAATTTAACCTATTTTATTGAAAATTTTATATTATTGGAGGAACATGATGTAAGGGATACCTCTCAATAGGGTTTACCTTTTTGGTATTTACAAGTTCTCCACTCACATCCCTTATAAAAGGCCACCAACTATCCTCATATCTTCACACACATCAAGGCATTTGTCTTTTAAAAACCTCATAAATATCTATTTAAAAATTACCTCCCTTAATCCTATAATACTCACTTTGGTCAGATATCCAACAAATGATGTTATTTGGTGCAAACCAAAAGGAAATACCTGAAGAAGAGGTAACATTCATCAATGAATGTTTTTATTTTATTCTTCCTCAAAACTCTTCATTTATTTTAATATAATGCTTATAAAATAACCTCATTATATTAAATATATTGATATTTAATTATGTTAAGGGTAAAAACAGCACTTTCACACACTTCCATCAAATTGGATAACAATCATCATTCGTGTGTATGGCGAACTACTTCCTCGTAAACTAATATCGTTCGTTCTTCCATTACCACCTTTCAAGGTTAAGAGTGATGATGAATTTATAGATTATATATGATATTTATTATTTTTATTATGTTATTGTTATTCTTTAATTATTATATCACACTTTCCTTCATTCTTTCCATTTTGTGGGAATATGATAATGTCATTCGTGTGTACAGCAGAATACCGCCTCACGAAGTGATGTGATTCATTCACACTTTATATGGAATGTATTAAATATGTTATTAATAAACATATATGATATATATATATATAATAATAAATATTTTTTAATTATAATATATCATATAATTTTGTTTCTTTGAATTCGATAAGAAAAATGGAAACAACGTTCATGCGTACGTACGACCTACCGTCTCCTTGAACGATGTTTTTAATTTCCAATTACTATATTTTAAATATTATTATAAATAAATATATAATTAATATATATATATATATGATATTTATATCATTTTATCATTTTGGATATTATTAAATCATTATCTATGTAATATTACCATGACTAATAGGTCAAAAAAAGCACGAAAAACAATGTGGTTATTACCTGAAATGTATATTTAACATGGAATTGTTAATAAATAAGTAATATAGAGTCATAAGTAAATAATATATAGTATTATATATACAGATATGTTTTTTTCATATATTTATAATGAACTTATAATTATTATGTTGGATATTTTAATGAGTACTATGAGAGTTAAAGCTAAAGGTAATGGATTTTTATATCACTTTTATTTCCGATTAGACACAAGCCATGTTCACCACTTATTTCTTCTATGTGGGGTATTTATTTACCATGAATGTACTTTATTATTATCCTAATTAAAAATTTTATATTTACATATCCATTTTATGATCTCTCTTTCATGGGTTATATGGTAAAAATGTTACCAAAGCGGTAAGGGGGTTTTGTCTCAATTTTCCTTCTTTGATACGAACATTATATTATACTCCAATATTATTTCACAAGGTCTATATACATCCACTTTTTCATGTAATTTCATGAATTTATTCATCCCCGTTATATTTTAAGTTTCATTTAATGTTATTCACTTAGGTGGATTATGATACAATGTTACCAAGGTGGTAGGAGTTTATTGCTATAGTCTCATCGTTTATTGGGATTTTTTTATTTTTTGAGAAACAAGAGAAAAAATGATCTTAAATAAGAGTAAATAAACGTTAAAAGAGTTTCGAGGTGGTTATTTTACATTTTTTCAGTTGAAATATGGGAAGAATGTTACAAAGGAGAGAGTTATAGAAATAGTACATGTCTTTAATCAATCACTTAAACCATATGTTGCTCCAATTTTTTTTCCTTTCCAAGAAGAAATCTCTGATAAGATCAATAATTTCTTCTTCTAGGGAAGTGACATGGCCACAAAGACCATGGAGGCTTTCCACCACATCACCATTATGATCTCTAAAATTTACCCAATATCTTGAAGGCCCTGGATTTCCCCTTGGGGCCCCAATAGTGTTTCATTTAAGATATCCAAAGAATGGGCATCCAAAATACCTGAAGTAATACACATGGTTCAGAAAAGTTACTTGTGATGTTCAGTCACCTCAGGATAGTAAGATCCATCATCGGGTTTTTTTAGTGTTAATCATGCATCAATTTGGCATTTTGTACTTACACAATAATGTCAACAATGGTGGTTTGAGAATTGAAGCATTTCTGATCATGAATGGATTTTTTTTTCCTCCTCCACATGATACTAATAATCTCTGCACAGGCTACCCTGAAGAGTACTGTATGTTTCCTAGATAATTGAACATCGATAATAGCAAGAAGGAAATTAATAAATGAGTTAAAAATAATGAGATGAATCTCGAATATATCAAATATGGATTTCCAAAGAGAATAAGTGGTTTAAAAATATAGAAAGATATCGTCAAAATCCTCCCTATATTGATGGAAAAGGACACACTTTGAGAAAATAGAGATGCCAACATACTGGAGATTTTCATCAATAGACACATTATGATTAAGCTTCCATTGATGAAATATTATGATCCATATGTCAAGAAATTTCATGAATTTTATTCTCCTCTTCTTATTCATGATATATTCATTTAATTATTCCTCTTTCCTACTCTTTGGTACATAATATAATTAATAAAATATCTTTAAGAAAATCTAGTTTCATTTCTATCTTTAGTCAGAAATATATTTTCTCCCAAAACCATTTTTGCTAAAATAATAAAAAAAATGTTCTATGAATATATATAAAAGTAATTTATACCCATGTTTTACATTTTTACAAAAAAAAATTAAAGGAGACTTGATTTTTTCTTATAATCAAGGCTCTTTTAAATTCTATCGACTATATAAAAGTAATATTCATTTTAACATGTATGGAATGGATAGAATTATTTGTCACCATGACCAATCATTACATCAAATCTTATTTTATAATTTTTCATGGTTATTTTCATCAAAAAAATCATAATTTTTCAAGCTTAGTTTATATATTTTCAAAGTTATTTTCAATGAAAAGTATTATCAAAATGTATTATGTTTTAAAAATCATTTTTCAAATAAAAACGATATTTTCCTCAATAAATGTTTTTAAAAGATCTTTCAAAACTATTTTTCATCTAAGATGATATTTTTTGGTGTTACCGATTCCTTACTGAGGATATGATCCAATAATACCATTCTTATTATTTCTTTTAATGGTTTATGTATTGATGGAATGATGATGCACATGAGCCTCAGCCCGGTTGGTGAGGACTCGGTAGGTGCATCCAAGAGACCCGATATCAAATCTGGGTGGAGGCGTATTTTCGGGTTACAGTAGTTGTACTATAGCAGTACTGTAGTAGGTACTATAACAGACATTGTTTGGTACTGTAGCAGCCAGAACTATTCATCCATCTAGTCCTTCGGGCTACTGGTTTGGTCCTCGTGTCCTGTAAGGATTTTGGGCCACCCAAGGCCTTCGGGCCAGCTGATTCTCAAGGCCTTCAGGACACCTTAAGGCCTTAACGCCAACCTAAGGCCTTTGTGCCACATGAAAATGTTGATCTACCGGTCAGACTATAAGGGAAAAGACTTCATAAGAGGATTCAGGGCAGGCGCATTCACTAGAGCAGAGCTAACCAGAATTGGAAGAATGAGAGGGTATGGTTTTTCCATTGGTACTAGGCCTGTGCAGCTTTGTATAGGATAGCTAGCTGACCATCCCTATAAAGTTGGAGTGTTGATATCATGACATATGCTGGGGAGGAACAGTTCCAAGTTTTATTGTTTGGGTGATTTCTCCAAGACCTACAAGTCATATAATTGTCTCTAAGCCTTAGGGTTGTGTAAGGGTTCCACCTCACCCCTTAAAAGTGTATTATCAAAAAATAATTAAAAATAAAGTCATTCGGTCCATTTCGTCTGATTGAATGATGATTATGAAACCTATTTCTCTTTAATGGGTTGTACCATAAAAAACACTTATGAAACCCACTTATTTTCATGGGTTATGCTTTAATGAAATTATTATGAAGCCATTATCTTATCCATATGTTATGATATAATTAAATTTTTGTGATTCCCATTTCATTTCATGGGTTATGATATGATGAATGTTTATGATATTATGGCACACATATGTATGATTTTATTATGTGATGTGTGGGACCTATATATCAATCTAATGCATTGGTTAAACATTTATATCTTTTGTGATAGACATGGTTGGAATGGGGAGTGAACCTAGTTCAGTAAAGGATTTTTTCTTCTATGTGGTCTTGGGAGTAAACCTTGACTGCTAAGATAGTTTGGGAAGTGAAACCATTCCACAAATATGGCCTTTTAAATGATCTTTGACTACTATGGAAATAATTTTATATGTTTATGGGTCTACCAAAATTCCATGTATTATTCTTATGTTATGATTTTATATGTGATTATCTTGATTACGTTATGATTCATGTCTTTTAAACAACCAATATTTTTATTTTGACTCTTGATTAAGATCTTTGGTATGCATGGTATGATCTTATAACATTATGATAATTTTATCATACCTTTATAATCAGGATTATGCTTACATATCTACCTTGTTTAGCCTTATTAAGAATCTAATATCACCCTTCCTTATGTTTCCTTTCATCAAGTTATAAAGATATTTATTATGCATTATTTTTATAAGAAGGGTGCTACTCATGGAGAACCTAGTGAGATATAATGTAGCTCACTTATGGACCGGGGTTTATGTTTCCATGTTTCCAAGGAACTAAACTAATACAGTCTTTGGGCATGTGGTGTGTAATGTATTAAATGTTCTACAAAGAATGATGTAATTTATTTGTAAGAGAAACATGGGTCACTATAGTTGGTATTAGATATAAAATTTAGTTAAACATTAGAAATTAGGATCAGAAAACCTTAGTGAGATCCCTAAGGACATGTCTAATAATAAGTCTAAAGATGAAACAAAGAATATGAAAATGTATTAGAAGTTGGGTAAATGATAGATAGATTACCTTCCTACCAATATATCTCTATCTAGGTACTACAAGTGGATTTGGCTCTAAAATAGATATACCAATGGGAAATAACCCTGGAAAAACTGTGTTGATCTAGACTCAATCGGGAACTGGTGGATGAAAACTGGCCTTATTGCACACATGGTTTCACACTCCTGGGGGTATACTTTGCAGATTCAAAAACTATTTACAAACCATCATAAAGTATTTAAATATAATTTAACTTTGAATAACCTTGGATAAACATAAAGTGTCATATATTAAAAAAGGTGTTGCAATTTAGACATCTTATAAGTGTTTTTTCATGATTATGTGGTTCCCCACTATGACTATTGTTCCTTACTATATGTTTTTGGTTTTTGTTAATGGATGGAACACAAAGGAACCATTTCAATTATTATTTTGATAGGAAATTAAATGATTGTCCTCCTAATAATCCAAATGTAATGGGAGATAGAATATAAAACCACATTACCATTCTCACAAGGCTTTATCAATCAATGAATCATGCAAAAATTCCAAATGGGAAAAGGAGGGAACAACGTTATGACAAGACCATCAGGATGAAACATTTAACTTATTTTAGTGGGTATTCTGATCCACTAGTTTCTAAATAATGGATGAGTACCATAGAAAATTTATTTTCCATCTTACAGTTTTCGAAACCTGAAAAATTCATTTTGGATGTTTATCATTTAGAATATGTAGCGGACTAGTAGTGAACTCTAATCTAGAATATGAGGTAGAAAAATAAAACTTAATCCATGGATTGGGATGAGTTCCATTACTTATTATTAAATAATTACTTTCCTTATGTTCATCATACATAGATGGATAAGTAGTTTGTTTAATTAAAGTAAAGGTCCAATGACTCCATTAGTACCTATAAGGATAATTTTATAATACGTTCAAGGTACGCTTCTTGTATTATCATCCAACCTGAAAGTAAGTTTGATAGATTCTTCAGTTGCATAAAACCATGTTTTTGAAGGGCATTAATAATAATAAACTTCAGCATCTATTAATATATTGTGCGTTGTTCTATCAAGTTAGAAATGGAGGTTGGAGTTACATATCAATCTCATGGTTCTAACAGGAAAATGAAGATTGAGTTCAAAGAAAAACATAAAAACTATAGAGATAAGAAGATGATATTTCCTTTATGCTAAAATTGTGGGAAGAGGCATGGAAGAAATTTTCTTAAGGAGGCTAATAAATGTTTTATGTGTATAAAGGAATCTCATTGGAAATTTTATTAATGATGTAATTGGAAAAAGTTGGATAATGATTCGAATAGAGGGAAAGATTCATAGAATGAACCTCCCTCACTTCAGTGCTTCAAGTATAAGTAGAATGTTCATTATACTAACTAGTTACAAAAACCAAAATAGTTTCCAAACACAAGGGTTAATGATGATGATTCATGTCAATATCCTCTTAACCTAAGGGATAAGGGGAAATATCACATGATCGTTGTTTCTAATGAAGGTTTTGATAATTATGTGGTGAAATATACACTTATCATCCACTCTAAAACTTCTAATATATTATTTAACTCTAGATCTACTCTCTCTTTCATATATAAATTATTTTATAATGGTATTAATATTCCACTGAAAAAAATAGATTTGGAATTAGTAGTGAAAACCCCCAAAGGTGTGATGATCGCATCTTAAGTCTATGATTCCTCTCTGGTTGATGTTGGTGGGAATGTTCTTCCTTCAAATATTCTAATTCTTCAGATGGTTGATTTTGAAGTCATCTTAAGAATGGATGGTATTATCTACATAAATTCCACATCAATTGTCAATAAATGGAAGTTATGTTTGATATTAAAGAAAACCTATGATTGTCTATAAATGTGAAGATAAGTATGAAATTTATATGGAGTTTATATCCAATTTATGGATATTAATTCCCATTTAGATGGAGTGTTTGTCTCAAATGGTTGCTGAGAAACCCAACATCATTGATATTCCTATTTTTAAATAATTTTCTAGTATCTTTCCTGAATAATTTCTTACTCTAATAATGAAATTTGAATATAAGTTATTAATACAACTAAATCCAAGTTCTATACCCATTTTGAAAATTCTCAATAGAATGCATCCGATTGAGTTGTCAGAATTAAAGAATAAACTCCAAGAAAACCTTGGAAATGGATTCATTTGGCCAAGTGTGTCACCTTGGTGTGCACCTGTTATTTTTGTGAAAAAATAAATATGGATCAAAGAAACTCTACATTAATTATTGGGAGCTGGTCATGATCACAATCCAGAACAAGTATCGCATTCCCTTTATTAATGACTTGTTTGATCAAATGCAAATAGATAAATACTTTTCTAATATTTAACTTGGTTTTGGATATCATCAATTGAGGGTTAAGAAGGAGGATATACCCAAGAAAACATTTTTTACAAGGTATGGACACTATGAATACATAGTGATACATTTTAGTCTTACTAATGACCCATTTTTCTTCCTGGATTTTATGAATAGAGTCATTAGAGATTACCTTGATCAATTTGTGGTAGTCTTTATATATTACATTATTATCTACTCAAAGAGAAAGTAAGAGAATTAATAACACTATATAATTGTACTAAATACCATAATTAAGGAGAAAATGTATGAAAATTTTACAAAAGTGTCAATTTTGGGTGCAAAAGGTTTCATTTTTTGGTCATATAATCTAAAGATACGGTATATAAGTAGATCTATCAAAGATAGACGCTATTGAATATTGGCCTAGACCAACCATGGTGACGGATATTATAAGTTTTCTTGGTTTAGGTTTATATTACTGATGCTTTGTAAAGAATTTCTGAACACTATATAATCTATGCAACAAGTTAACATAGAAGGCTTTTGTGATCCTCTAAACATATGAATGTGAGGAAAATTTCAAAGAACTAAAGAGAATATTTTTTAGCGCACCTATGATTAGATTACCCTATAGTGGATAAGGGTTTATAATCTATAGTGATGCATACAATAAGGGATTGGGATGTGTTATTATGCAGAATAATATGTTTATAGCTTATCACTCATGAAAATTGAAGATTTAGGAGAAAAATTACCCAACTCGTGATTTGATGTTAGCTGAGGTATTTTGTGCATTAAAAATATGGAGTCATTATCCCTATAGATAAAAGTATGATATATCAATTAATCACATAAGTTTAAAGTATGTATTCAAACAGAATGAGTTTAACATTCACTATAGAATATAGTTATAGTTGATTATGTATTATGACTGCTCAATACATTACCACCTCAGAAAAGTGAACAACATGGAAAATGCTTTGAGTCTAATGGATATTTCAAGATTATCCATGATGAGGATCACAAAAGATACAATATTTATATATTTTCAAAGGATGAATATGGAAATTTGAAATGAAGGGGGAAAATCATATCTTACTCAATGGAATGTTCAACCCTCTATCCAAGTGAAGATTAAAGAGATGTAGAAGAAATATTTAGAGCTATAAAAGAAGGTTTTAAATGTTATTGAGTTTAACCTTGATCGAGATGGAATGATAAGGTCCAAGAACCATGTATGAATTTCTTCTATACCAAATTTCAAGAAGTATTTTTAGAGAAAGCTCATATTTATTCATTCTCTTTTCATCCTGGAAGTAAAAAAGATGTATAGATAATTGAAATAATACTTCTGGTCGGATGTCATGAAGAGATATATCACAGAGTTTGAATCATAGTGTTTGTAATGTCGACCAGTTAAGGATGAAAGAAATAATTCTAAGGGGATGTTACATACATTACCTATAATAGAATGGAAAGGGGAGAACATTAATCTTTATTTTGTTGTTAGTCTCCCCAAAACCTGCAAAGGGAATAATTTTATATGGGTGGTATTTGATTACCTTACTAAGTCAACACACTTTATTGTTATTGCAGAATATTTTTTACTAGATAAACTTATTAGGATATAAATTAAGGAAGTGGTAAGGTTACATAAAGAACCACATTCCATTGTATCATATCGGGATCCAAGATTTACCTAAAATTTCTTGATAAGTATTCAGAAATCCCTTAATATGAAATTGAGTTTCAAAACTTCTTATCATCCACAGATATATGGTTAGTCTGAAAGAATAATTTAAACCCCAGATGATATATTGAGATCTTGTTCTATGAATTTCAAAGGTGGTTGGGACCAACACCTTCCTCTAGTTTAGTTTCCTTTTAGCAATATATTTCACTAAATAATTTAGATGTATCCTTATAAATCCCTCTATGGAATGAAATTTAGAGCTCCAATATTCTGGAATGAAATTGGAGAAAGAAAGCTCTTCGGACCTGAGATCGCTGAGGAGATACCAAATAAGGTTATATTCATTCAGCAGCATATCAAGGTAGCTCAAAGCCAGCATAAAAGATATATTGATAATCATAAACATGATCTATAATTTTAATTTGGTGACAATGTGTTTTAAATAATTTTCCCATGGAATAAGTTTATGAGATTCAGGGCGAAAGAGAAACTAATCCATAGGTATATCATTCCCTTTGAAATTCTTCATTATATTGAGATGGAAGACTATTACTTGTAACTTCCACCCAAAAATCTCTCAATTCCACAATTTGTTCCATATATCTCTCTTAAGTAAGTAAATACCTGACCTTTCATATGTACTAAACTCATAAGTTATACTTTTGCAGTAAGATCTTTCTAATGATGAACAACCATTTGAAATTATAGATCATACAATGAAATTTCAATAAAACAAGACCACTAACGTGGTCAAATTTTTTTAGAGAAACCACTAGTATGGGGAAGCTATGTGGGAACTTGAGGATATGATGAGGTAGAATTATCCTCATTTTTTATATCTGAATGATGAATTTTGAGGGAGAAATTCATTTTAGGGTGTTTAATGTAACACCTGAGTTTTTATTAATATTTTTTATTAAATAAATTAAACTTATTTGATGTATATTTTTTATACTCTACACCAGGTTAAGCTTTGGTTATATTCTACACAGATTTAATCTTAATCTTCCCACAATATATTCTTATCTTACATTACACGCAACACTGAGTTTCTACAAAATAATATTTTATTATTATAATTATTTGAACAAGATGGTCACAACCTATATGTTAGACATTGTAATATTAATAGTAAAAACTAATTATGAAATATAATTTTTTTATATAAATAAAAAATATTTATAATAAAATACATAATTTTTTGTAAAGTCTTTATATCTTTTGCAAATAATATTTTCTCAAAAAAGTTGCTTATTTTTTCTTTCAGTGAAAACAAATAAATATAATTTATAAAACTTTTTGAAATATAATTTGATAGAATAGATTTCATTTTTGAATTCATAACTCCTAAATTATTTTAGTATGTATTTTTGGTATTTTTCTAAAATATTTAAATTTTTGGATGAATTGTAAAAAATACTGAATTTTAATCGAAACATGTCTTTTTATATATATTATTTATATTGTAAATTGTATTTTAAAATAGTTTTAAAGTATAATTAGTTCAATTATAAATCTATAAATCCAATTTAGGTCATTTAAATCAATTACATATTGAAATTGGATACGAAAACTGTTCAAACTTTTGAACATTTTCACTTTAAAAAATCATTGTCTTGTCCAAACTACAAGATTAATTTTAAATTAATTTATTCCATTTATATGATTATAAACTGGAAAAGTGGATACCATATTTTGAATAATAATTATTTTTTATTTCTAATAATCTCAAAATAATTTGTTGCCAAATTGAATTGTGAAATATATTAAAAAATTACAGTGATTCATGGTAAAAACAAGATAATTTAGTGGTTAAAATTAAAACATATGGTGTAAAAATGACCCTACACTTGTAAAAATTCAATTTTATAGTAATTTTTCATCCATTTATCGTCTTTATTAAAAATATTAATTATTTCAGTCATGTGATATAAGTGATACATCCCAATAGTGTTTACCTTTTTGGTATTTATAAGTTTGCCACTCACCGCCCTTTTGAAAGACCACAGCCTCTCCCCCTATATTCACACCTCTCAAGCACTTTAGGTAATCCAAAACCTATAAAATTATCTTTTAAAGTTACCTCACCCCCCCCCCCTAATCCTATAATCCTCACTTTATTTGTAAATCCATCCGAGGAAGTCCTTTAGTGCAAACCAAAAGAAGATTCCCAGAGAAGAGATAGCGTTCATCAACGAATGTTTTTATTTTATTTCTTCCTTAAACCTATTAATTTATTTTTATATAATGATTATACAATAACCTAAGTATATTAAATATACTTATATGTTATTATGATAATGTTAAAACCTACACTTTCAAATACTTCCATCAAATGGGATATGCAGTCATCGTTCGTGTGTACGGCAGACTACCGACTCGTAAACGGATTTCATTCATTCTTCCATTACCACATTTAAAGGTATATAAATGATGAATTTCTAGTTTATATATAATATTTAATATTTTTATAATGTCATTATTATTATTTAATTTTTATATCTCACATACCTTCATGGTTTCCATTTTTTTGAATATGATAATGTCGTTCATCGGTACGGCGGACTACCGCCTCACGAAGTGATGTGATTCGTTCATAATTTATATGGAATTTATTATGGGTGGTATTAATAAAAATATATGATATATATATATATGAAATAAAAATTATTCTATAATTATAATATAACATATACTTTTCTTTTTTTCAATCGGAAAATAAAAATGGATACAACATTCATGTGTACATACGGCCTACCGTCTCCATAAACAGTGTATTTCATTTCCTATTTCTATATTTTATAGATTATTATACATAAATATGTAAGGAATATATATATATATGTGATATTTATATCGTTTTTATCATTCTTAATATTATTAAATCATGATATAAATAAGAGTAACAAGAATGAAAATTCAAAACATGTATGAAAAACAATGTTGTTATTACCAAAAGCATAACATTAACATGGAATTGTTAATAAATGAGAAATACAAAGTCATAAGTAAATAATAAATGGTATTATATATATTAATATGGTTATTTTATAGATTTATAATAAATTTATATTTATTATATGGGAGTTTTGAATGAGTAATATGAGAGTCAAGACTTAAGGTAAGAAATTTCTGTCTCGCTTTTATTTTCCGTGAGACACTAGCAATGTTCACCACTTATTTCATAGGTGTGCTGTATAAAATTTCCATGAATTTAGTTTATGATTATCCTCATTAAATTTTTTATTTTTTACATATCCATTTTATTATCTCACTTTCATGGTGTTTACTACTAAAACATTACCAAATAGGTAAGGGGATTTTTTTCTCAAGGTGCCTTATTTGAGAGGTATGTTACGTTATGCATCTATATTGTTTCACAAGGTGCATATACATCCCATTTTATGTGTAATATAATTAATTTTTACATACTAATGATTTTTTATATCTCAATTAATGTTATTATCTCACGGGGATTATGAATCAAAGTTACCAAAGTGGAAGGAGTTTTTTGCTACAATATTATTATTTGTTAGGATTGTTTACGATTATGATTCCACTAATGATATCTTATTATCCATCTATAAAAATCACTAATTAATTTTATTATCCAATTTTTATTCATTATATCATCATTTAATGGTACTATTTTCTGACTCTTTGGTACTTAAGATAATTAAGTATGTGTTTTTGATAAAATCTGAGTTCATTTCTCTCATCAGTTAGAAATCTATTTTATCCCAAAACCATGTTTTCTAAAAATGTTTTCAAGAATTTTCAACCCAGATTTTGAAAAAGGATTTTATACTCATGTTTTACATTTTTACAAAAAAAAATAAAAGGAAACTTCTAATCATATTCTGATCAAGTCTCTTATGACCTATACTGAAAATATAAAAGGAAGCATGGTTTTAACATGTACGGAAAGGAAATAATTATCTACCACCATGATAAATCATTGCTTTAAATAATAAATTATTATTTTCAAGGTTATTTTAACTTAAAAATATTTTCAAAAAAAATTAAAGATTCTTTTCTTTTTTTTTCAAATTTATTTTCAAATAAAAGTATTTTCAAAATGTATTATGTTTTAAAAATAATTTTTCATAGAAGAAATGATATTTTCCTTAATAAATGTTTCTAAAATATCTTTCAAAACTATTTCCATATCAGAAGAAATATGTTTCTATTATATATTCCTTACTATGGATATGATCCAATAATACCATTCATATTCTTTCTTTGAATTGTTTATGTTTTGATGGAATGATTTTTATGACACCAATTTCTCTTCCACAAGATTTAACATGATAAAATTATTATGAAACATACTTCTTTTCATGGGTTATGATTTGATGAAATGATTATGAAACCAATCTATTTTCCATAGGTTATGATATGATGACATGTTTATGATACCCATTTCATTTAATGGGTTATTATATGATTGATGTTAATGACCTTATGCCACGCATATGTTTGATTTAATTATGTGATGTGTGGGACCTATATCTCCCTCCAAATCATTGGGTAAAAAATTATTCTCATGAGATAGACATGGATGTAATGGGGAGTGAACCTAGTTCATTAAAGGACTTTGTCTGCAAATATGGTCTTTAGAGTGAACCTTGACTACTTATATTGTTTGGGGATTTAACCCATTCCACTAATATATCCTTGTCAGTGATCCTTTACTATTATGGAAGTCATTTAATATGTTTAAGTTTCTTCCACAACTCTATGTCTTATTAATTTTTTATGCTTTCATGGATTATCCTCTTGATACCCTAATGATTTGTGTCTTATGAATTTACAATATTTATACCATTACTCTCTATTATGATCTTTTATATGAAAGGTATCATATTATAGTGTTATTACCCTATTATAATACCCTTATGTTCATTATTATTCTTTCATGTCTCCATTTTTTACCCTTACTAAGCATCGGGGATTACCCTTTATTATGTTTACTTTCCTAGGGATATGAAGATATATATGTATTATGTGTATAATAATGGTTCTAGTCATGGAGAACTTAGCAGGAGATAATATATCCCACTTATGGACCAGTGTCTCTATTTCCATGTTTCCAAAGGCACTACACTAATACGGTTTTTGGTCATGTTTTTCTTTAATGTATTAAATTTTATAAAAAAATGATTTATGGTCTATGTATGAGAATCCTGGGTTGTTATAAACCTTATCTTTAGTTCCTTGAAATTTTCTTCACATTCATTTATCCAATGGAAGTTTTATTCCTTCTGAATCAACTTGTTGACTGGATTAGATGGTTATGGGAAATTCCTCACAATACCTCAAAAATATCCATCCAAACCAAGAAAACTATGAATTTCAAACATAGTGGTTGGTCTGGGAAATTTTTTAATAACTTATATCCTTTACAGATCCACTGATATACCCTTGTTTGATATTATATGGCCTAAAAATGAAGTTTTTTATAGCCAAAATTCACATTTGGAAAATTCTTAGTACCTATATTGTCATAGGGTCTTTAACACAATATTCAATTGAGTTTCATACTATTCCTTTCTATTTAAATATATAATAATATAATCTATAAAGACTACTAGAAACTGATCAAGTTAATCTCTAAAACTCTATTCATTAAATATATGAATATGGTAGAGAAATTAGTAAGACTAAATACAATTTCTATAAATTTATAGTTTAAATACCTTATATATAGTTTTTTATTGGGCATATACTCATTCCTGACAATAAATTGATGATATCAAGAATGAAGTTCAATCTAGGAAAGATATTTTTCTCCAAATAGTTGATCAAAAAATTCATCAATATGGGGTAGAGGATACTTGTTTTTTATTGTGATCTTATTCAGTTATCAATAATTAATATAGAGTCACATTAACCCATATATATTTTTAATAAAAAGAATAGATTCACTCCAATTTGATGCACTTTTATAAATGAATACCTTGTCAATATTTCCCTAGATATTTTTATTCAATTACTATAACTAAATTGGGGATATTCTATATGGAATCGGTTAAATATGTGTGGCACTAGGTATGATTTCTATTGAAAATTCAACTTCACGATTCGGTGGAAGACTACGAAACTATTTTTGAAACACATAAACAAAATCCCACATAATAGGTAAATATTTGATGTTGAGTTTCTCCTTAACAATCCATTATAAACATCCCTTTTGAATAGAAATAAATAATCATATAATGGATAATATTTCTATGGTTTGTTCATATTAATCATCATGCTAGTATAAAATGATAAGTTTATTTGGAATATCAAATGCGACTTCAATTCCTCAGAAACTAATATTGTATTTATTTAATGAAATCCAATTCATTCCTAAGATAACATCAAATTAAACTAGAGGGAGAATACTAAGAATTTTTGGAAGAAAATTCCCACAAAATTTGATTTGATAATATTAATAAACATGAGATGTGATCATCATACCATTAAATTATTTCACTGCTAATTCAAAATATAATCACTGAGGGGGTATTGTCATTCCCTTAGAAAGTTATTTAGATATAAAAGAGTAGTTATATTTGTAATAAAATAATACATTATCAATTCCAATGTGGATGGTAAGTGTACCATTCAACACTTTGTAATCTACATTAGTAATACTAATCATTTGAGATTTCCATTTTTCTTTAGGATTAAGAGGTTTCTGACATCGATCGTCATCTTTAACCATTGGATTAGAGCACTGGTTTTCATTATTCCTATACTCCTTGTATTTTTGACACTAGAGTGTGGTTGGTTAATTATTTTTACCTTCATCTACAGCATTAACTAAATTATTCTTCCTGTAACTTCAATATTAAATTTCCTAATGACTTTCCATTCCATTCTAAAAATATTTACCAATCCTCATAAGATAATTTCCTCCATGTTTCCTTATACCGTTTGAGCAAGAAGGAAAGATCATCTTATTCTCTCTATGGTTTTTATAATTTCATTTTAATTACATATTTCTTTTCATATCAAATCCATGATATTAATGGGTAACTCCATTCTACATATACACTTTTATAGCACCTTAAATGATTTCTTAAAAGCTACTAAAGTAACTTATGGATAACACCCTTTGGAGACTTGGTTAAGGCACTAAAGAATCGATCAACCTTAATTTCATGTTAGATGATAATGCCAGAATCATACCTTGCAAGTCTTGTAAAACATATCCCATATGTGAAAATGGATTCATCATCCCTTTTATTTATCTTAGGGAATACCTTTTATATTTTCATATGATGAATATGAGTAAAGTAACTATTGAAAAATAATATCTTTAACTAATCCAACACCATGGAGAAAATTTATCCTCATTACATCATGTTCTTGATAGGAATATACCACTGATCTACTATGCCTTCCAAATGATAAACAGCCAAAAGAGATTTTTTATGTTCTGAACAATGGACAATGAAAAATATTTTTTCAGTGGTATTAAACCATTTCATAGAAACTATTATATCAGTGAACCACTAAAATAAGGTGGATGTTTCCTCATGAAGGACTCAATAGAACATTGTTCCATACTTTTCACATTTTCAAGATCATAATGATCAATTTATTAAGAAAGTTGTATAGTCATAGCAAAAAGACTTTTCATTACATATCCCATAAAATATGATTACTCAAGTGGAAAATAATTGCATTGTCCATCACATTCAAAATTAACACAATTCCTTCAGTTTTCATCCATTGAAAAGAACTAAAAAGAATAGTGTGAGAAAAAATAATATTAGGAAACTATTTAATCATGAAAAATAACTTATATGATGTATAAATCAAGACACTGTATTTTTAATCTATGAATAAATAGGTTTAACCTAGGTCATTTATTTCCATCATCTATTAAAATACTTAATATTGATTCATAAAGAAAATGTGAATTAACCTAAGCATATACCTTGAGAGTTTTAAACCAAGTGTGCGGTAAGGGAATACTCACTGTGCACTATAATGATGTTTGATATATACTTAGAAAAATATTTTTAGAGTTATTACCACTAGAAACATCTACACCAAAACCATATCCAGTTATAGTATCTAGACAATGATTTTTTATTAGGAATCCCACACTTCTTTCTTCATCATAACTTAAGAAATTACCTTATACATAATATTATCCTAAGGGTTATAACAAATTTTTTCTCATCCAAGTTTCCAAAGGTAACTAAACCTTTATCTTATACAAACTATAGAAACCCATACTTTTCATTCATAAATATCACATCTTTTTGTATGAATATACAATAAATAAGAATACGATCCATGCAAGAATAATATAGGATTAATATCATTAGAAACTTAGATACATGAAAAATTGGTTCAAAATTGAACTTCAGCATCTCTCGCTAAGTTATTCATAACTAGTATCCTTATTATACATATAATACAACATACCTTTCTTCATAACCTTGGTAAAGTAAACATAAGAAAGGGTTAGATCATATTCCCAATAAGGGTAAAGAGGGGATATATTAATGATCACTCAAGAATAACATAATTATAATAGTATGATAAAATGAGATTAACATTTGAAAACCACACCCAGTAAATCATAGATCATAAACTAGAATCATGGAATAAATATTGTCAGTTCATAAGATATGAATAATAAAGAAATCAAATAACACTATCCATGAGAGCATAACATTGGCATGAGGTATATGTTTTTGGCATACATATAATAATAGAAAATAATTTCCATAGTAGTAAAGGCTTGCTTCCAAGAATATCATAGTAGATTGGGTTCACTCCCAATTCCATCATATCATTCAAAGTTCACTCTCAAGACTATCATAGTGTACAAAGGCCGTTAGAGGACTAGGTTCACACCTCAATCTAGTCCTGTTTATTCAACGTGATATCCATATGTATCCCATGAATTAGAGGGATACATAATTTTGGGTACACCTATCACATAATAAAAATCATACATATTTGTTCCATAATATCAATGAATACTCATCATAGAATAAACCATAAAAAGGATACAGGTTTTATAAATATTTCATCAATGCATAACCGGTGGATAATAAATGGGTTTCATAAATATTTCATGAGAGAATAACCTATGGTAATGAAATAGGTTTCAAAAATATCTTGTCATAACACTTACAAACCATCTATATTCAGAATATAGATTATATCATTGGATCATATCCCCATTAAATCATAATTAACATCAAGGGATGTTATCATAAATGAAAATTCATTTAAAAGATCACTGGGGATATTTCTTGAGATAAATATTCTTTTCATTTGGAATCACTTCTTAAAAATATAAATATTAAGGAAAACATTTTCTTTGAATATAAACTTATATATTTTTAAATTATCCTTCAAAACATTGAGCAGTTCTGATAGCGGGAAATTTTGTTCATGTCAAGTATGTTAAAATAAACATTCCTTTCAAATTTTTGGTAAAATGTCAAAAGTGCCTCATTTGGAAAATGACATTATGATTAATTTTAAAACATTTGGAAAAAATTAAATCAGGGGTAAAAATGAATTTAAAAAATTATTTAATAATATTAAAACATTATAGAAAGTTTTTAAAAAAAAATATGGACATGGAAGAAAATGGAATTTCAATTCGGAGTAATAAAATCATTTTTTCTTAAAAACATTTTTTGGTGTCTTGAGTTCTTAAAGAGAGGGAAATGGAAGGATAGAATATAATCTCTAAAAATAACCATAGGATAAGAAACTTAATGTGATTATTGATAGATATGTCATAAAATTTCATAATAATAAACTTGATCATAAATAATCCCGATAAACACTGAGATTGTAACATAAATCACATACCTCAAGTTCCACTTATTTTGAATGCATTGTAACCTCATTTATAATAAATTTAAATTTGTTATAATTATATACAATAATAATTTAAAATATTATAATATTATATATGGTCCTCATATAACATTTAAAAAACCAATTATTAATAATACCTTATTAAAATTGTTGTTTTGTGTGTTAACTATTTCAATTTTCTTGAGAATTTTAATTTGGTTGTTCAAATCCTTGTCGTTTTATCATGGTTAATTCATATAAAAAATATGAATCATGATATAAATATCATATATATTCATTATATATATATATATGGATTCATCTGTAAAGGATATATATAGAAAAATGATTTATGTCATTCATGGAGGCGGTTGGTCGTATGTACGCATGAATACTATTTTCACTTTTTGATGGATATAATGAAATGAAGGTAAATAATAATTCAACTTTATAAGGTAATTTTTTTATTTTTTTATTCATTAAATATATCCTTATTACCATATATTTAAATCAGAAATTAAAAATCAATCACAATGCATCATTGAGGTGGTAGTCCACACGTAAACACGAGCGACGTTATCATTTTCCAAGAGATGGGAAAAAGGTTGAAAATACTTGTTAAATCATAATAATAATAATTAAGTATATTTAATGTAAAAAAGTAATTATTTTATAATGGATACCATGGATTTATAGAATGTATAATAAGAAACAAAATCGAAATTGTTTGGTTAAGAGTTATACCTCTTCATTGAGAAACCTTCTTTGGATTATCCTTTAACACATGAAAGGATGGTATTTTATAAATACCTAAATATTTAGGATGTATTAAAGGAATATATTAAGTTATTAAGGTATGGATTTTCTGAGATATAAGTCTCAAAAAATGTGAGTAATGAAGTGGAGTATTATCCCTTTTATAATTGAAGGGAGGGGCTCTCATGGAATTATATAAAGTATTAAATTAATATAAATTAATTTTCACGAAAAAATATATATCCAAATTGATATTTTTGAATATATTATGAATATTATTATAAATAATATCATATAGTATAATTTTAACAAATTCAGGTGATGTTTTCACTCTTATCGCCTAGTCTAAACCCCCCCCACCCCACCCCACCCCTTGTTAATATTTTTGACAATGATCAAAAAATTAATGTTTTTAACTCATTAAGGGTTGATAATGATACCATAGAAAATCCAAATGACCAATAAATAGATCATGGATGATATTTTAAACCATATACCATTCCCTTGGTTGAATATAGGTTTTCATTAATTTTAAATCATTTAATAAAATATTTTTTATTATAAAATATCATTAAAGTGATTTTTTAACTATTCATTTAATTTAAATTTTAAAATGACTTGAAGCTAAGTAATTAAAAATTAAACCATTAAAAATTATTTAATATTATATATTTATTAAAATAATTCATATAAAACAATAATTCATCCAAATTTCATTACTTTTAATATTTTTTTAAAACATTAATTCTATTTTTCTATTAATTAAATAAATATTGCGTCAGTGTTGCATAAGTATTTAAGGTATTTATTATATAAAAAAATTATAAATAAATTAACATCATAGATTAATTCATATTTTAAATAAACATTTATAACTAAACATATCCCCTTCTATTATTATGTAAAAATGTAAGAGTTATTAAAGTTAAGCGAGTGAAATTTTGTATTCAGTCTTTTCTAAAATTAATATAAAGGAAATGATCAAATAAATATGGAACTAATTGGAAAAAAATAGAGACTTTTATATAAACGGCTGAACTCAACTCATAAAATTCAATAATGGAAATTTTAAGAGATATTTTAAAGACTTAACTAAGTGTTTTAACAAAATTTTACCCATTTTACCCTTAACGAGGTGACAGAAACATACCAAGATTACTATTCATAATGACCAAAAATAAAAGGGACCTATTTACCAAATTTGAATATTGAAAATCCAAATATGGGATCTAATTTTTCAATATGTAATTTCTATGAGTTGCAGAAATTCATTTTAAAATAAGTGCGCAAAATGTGACAAAAACTATTTTTTTAGAGAAATACATTTTAAAGCATAAAAATAGATTTATTCTTATATAATGACTAGAAAAAAACCGATGAACATTAAAAAAATTTATTGAAATTATAATACATAAATTTCATTCAAATCATTCACCTATAGTGATTAATTAAATTCATTACTATAAAAACACATTACATGATTAAAAACAGTTATTTATAAAAACATCTCTTTTACATTAAAATGGTTTTATTTTCATTTATAATTAACTTATAACAAATAAATTAATTTTATACATGTATAAACCTTAAATTTTTTATAATTTTTAGTCCTATTCAGACCAATCAATCCAACAGCTAGGTGGTGATGATCACAAAAAATAATAATATTTCAATAGTATATTGTGGTTTGTTTAAACTCAGGGTTGTGTTTTTTTTAAGTTATATATATATTCCTTAATTTTTATTAGATAAATATCACATCATTATAAATATAAACAACATAATAGTGTTACAAAACCTAGATCCAAAGGTTTAGTGTCTTGGGAAAATTAAGACCACACATAACATTTACATAATAAAACGTAAACATTATTTAATTCCTTCTCTTATAGATTCTTAGTGTCCCTAATGTATTACTTAATATAAGTAATCACCAGAGGATAGAAATCAAATAAAGGGGTGACCTAAAATCCTAGTAAGAGGGTGGACAATGAAATAAATCAATAAAACATGGGTTAAGAATAATCATCATAATCATCATAACATAAGCATGGGATCATCATGATAATCATGAGAGGAAGCATTAGATAAAGGAAAGTAATGTGGAAATTCATAAAAATGAAACGCCATGTATTAGTGGTCAAATACCACACATAGTGGTGAATAAATCTAGCATCATGTTTATGAATAACATGTGTGAATACTCCTAACATCATAATTTTCAAAAAAAATAACATCATGTTCACTCATATTACACATTATCACATGAGATACATCACATTACACAATTAATTGGACCTCTATATAATTTTGGGCAAACCCATCACATCATAACATTTATAAAATCATTCTTTCCACATCAAATGTATATCAATCATAGTCATAAAATACCACATGGAAAACAAATGGGTTTCATTTCATATATCCATGAACAAAATTTGGTAATTCCCAAATTAAAAATGGAAAAAAAAAATTAATAGATTCATCATTTTTGAGTGAAGAATAAACAAATCAAGTGGAGTCAAAATGTTTTTTGGAAAGACGAGTTCTTTTTGGAAAATCATTTTATTTTTTATAAAACAAGGTTAGAAAAATGTATATACCATAAAAGAAAATTTTAGAAAAATGAAATAATATTTGATGAATATTAAATGCACATCTACACTAAAATTTTTCATGAAGTAAGAATAAGACAAAGAAAGGAAATTGGGCTTGACAATCCCCTTACATTTTGTCTGAAAGCTTTCTTCAATTTAATATCATGTATAATCAAATTATATTCATTAATTAATAAACACGGAACCAATTATAAATTTATTTTATTCATTATAATTTTATTAAGTTCATATTTGTCCATTTTGATGAGTCATAGGGTTCAGTTTCATTATTCGGGAGTGTTTGTTTTCTAGGTTTTCAGGATTGACTCACTTGTATACATGTATGGAAGATCATGTAAAATGGGGATAATTATCCAGAACTAAAATTAATTTATATTATTAAACCTTGAAAATTTTAATTGGTCTTGTATATTATTTTTTAAATATATTAGGATGATTAATTAGATAAAAGTTTAATTATAATCATTTAGATTAATTTTGGCGGTTTTCAATCACAATGAACTTTTTTGTTTCATTATTTAATATTATGTATATATGTTAGTTAAAGAACATAAAAAGGTTATAACATAAACTTTACAGTCTTCCTCAACCATTATAATGGTTTTATGACCAAAATTGATAGTGATAAAGTAAAATGAAAACTTTTTGTGCTCAAAGGTGATAAAACAACACCTCACGGACGACATTTTCATTTTTAGAAAAAATGGAAGATGAGAAGAGGTTTTATGATAGATTATTTCATTAACATAATAAAATTATAGTATATATAAGTTAAAGGAATTATAATTACATTTGGATGAGAGGAAGTTATGATGTAAGAAGAAAATAAAATAACTTGAAAAGAAATTAAAAGAAAACGGAGGAGAATTTTACCACTTGAATTTATTCTCCTTGAGAACTTCTTTAGGGAAATTGGATTTGGTCTTTTCTGGAGAAAAAAGTCTTTTAGATGTGGGGGATGGTCTTGGGAAGAGTATTAGGTAGAAATTTTAAATTCTTCAAGTCTTGGAAGGTGTGAGGAGAAGATTTGGTCAAGGGTAGTATTTATATGGGAGGAGAGGGGTTTTTTGATCATTTTATTCATAGGTTTATTATTTTTGGCTGAGGACTAGGAAAGGATTTTATTCCCACGACTAAATACAATAAAGGGAGCATAATTTTTTGATATTATGGTGCTTAAATCATCCATACATCATCTACGACTCAATATTTCTTGTATTTGTTAAATAAGGTAAATTTTCATATTTCACTATTCACTAAGAATTCAACTATTTTACAAAAATCCCAAAAATTTACCCGAATCATTTTTCAATGTTAATAATTAATAATTGAACTTCGTTTTATGAAAATAATTTTCTAGATATGAAGATTTAAATTTGTAATTAAAATCATCATTTACTAGGAAAATGCTGATTTTAAAATTATAACTCATTTTATAACACTTTGAAAAATTAATGACAATATCATAAAATTATATAATAATCATAAGATAAAAAAAATATTAATTTATAAATCTATTTTATGAAAATAAATTTTATTTTAAATAATTATATTAATTATAAAATTGTAAATAAATATTTATGTTTTATAAAAATAACAACATTTAATTAATAATTTTTAAAATATTCATTTACATATATTATGATATAATTAAATCATATTATAATTTATAATATGCCTAATTATTATTTTTAATTTCATATATTAGGTTACTATTATATTGGCCCAATTATTATTCTTAATGGACATGTTACAATTCTAAGGGTCATGTTATTGTTTTATGAGGATGGGTTCTTTAATTTAATTACATATTAATTATTTCATCATTGGGATAAGAAAATGATGTTTTATTAGCATATCTAGATATGTATGTTTTTTATATTATATAATATAATTATAATAAGAGAAAAATTCCATTACAAAAAGTTTAGGTTGTTACATTCTTTCCCCCTTTCGAAATTTCTCCCTCAAAATTTTGTTTTACATAAAAACGAGTGGGTATTTATCCTTCATCACTTCCTTTGTTTCCCATGTTGGCTCTTCGTAATTATTGTTCCATCATAGTACTTTGACCAGGTGAGTAGTCATGTTGTATAGAACTTTATATCTATGGTCCAAGATCTTTACTGGATGCTCCTTATAAGAGAGATAATTTTCCAACTGTACCACCTATGGATTCAGTAAATATGAGGGTTCTAGTATGTACTTTCTCAATAGGGACGCAAGGAATACATATCGTACTTAAGACATGGTTAGTGGAACTGTAATTCAATAGGCCACAGCTCTGACATGATCAATAATCATGAAGGTACGGATGTACCTAGGACTTATCTTTCCCTTCTTTCCAAATCTCATGATCCTTTTTCATGGAAATATTAATAGGAATACCATGTATCCAACCTCAAATTCCAGGTCTTGTAAATGATTGTTAGTATAGCTCATCTATTGAATTTGGGCTTCCTTGATGTGATGCTAATTGGATTTCACTATCTTTATCATTTCTTCAACCATTTCAGGTCCTATCAGCTTACATTCACCAACTCTATCCTAACATGTCAGTGTTCTTCATCTTTTCCCATAAATGGGTTTATATGGATCTATTTGGATGATCGAGTGGAAAATGTCATTGTAAGAGAACTTAGCCAGAGGTAGATGTTGGTCCCATCCTACATTAAAGTCCATAAAATATTATCTCCATGTTTCTTCTAGTGTTTTAATAGTTCACTCTGATTGGCCATTATTTTGAGGATGATAAGTCATAATGAAGTTAAACTCAGTGTTTAGAGAATTTTGGAAACTTTTCCAGAATTTGGATGTGAATCTTGTATATCGATCGGATACAATCGATAGTTGTACACCATGGATCCTTGATACTTCTCTAATGTATATTCATACAATCTGATCTTGTGATAAGTCCTCTTCAATTTCAATAAAGTGAGTAGTAATTTTGAGATGATCCACAAAAACTCATATAGCATTGTTTCCTATGAATTTCTTTGAAATTATGGTGATAAAGTCCATGGCAATGTTTTCCCATTTTCATGTTGGTATGGGTACATACCAAAAACTTTGATGTATATTCACTAAAATCCTTCTTCATATTTTCCAACAAATAGTGCTCTCATATATCTCAATACATATTTGTGCTTCGTTTGTAAATAGAAAAAGTTGATCTATGTGCGTCATTAAAAAGCTCTTTCATTATCAATGGATTGGATACTACACATATTCATGACCCAAATATTACAACTCCTTTATCATAAATTTTTAACTCTGATTATTTTTCCTTTCTGATAGCTTCCACCTTATCTAGAATATCCATATCATTTATTTTATCATCCTTTATTTTCTCCATGAGTTATGGGTAATAAATCATTTGAGAAAGGATTTATGATGTTCCTTATTTAATGATTCTCATATATGTACTTTTAAAATCTAATAATATTGGATCCTTCCCAATTCTCATCATTGATAATATCTTTTGACCCTTTCTACTTAGAGCATCTTCCAGATTATTCTTTTTTTCAGGATGGTAGTGGATTGAGCAGTCGTTAATCCTAAATGATATATAACCATATTTTCTAGCTCATATTAACCTCTTTATGTGTTAATATATATTTAATACTCTTATTATAAGTATATATTTCACACTTCTCCTCATAGAGATAATGCCTATATATTTTCCATGTTAAGGTCATAGATTCTAACTCCATACCATGTGTGGGGTAGTTTATATCATGAATTTTTAACTGCCTTGATAGGTAGGATATCGCTTTATAATTTTGCATCAATACATATCCTAATCCCTTAATTTATGCATCACTATATACCATAAAGAGTTCCCCAATTTTTGGTAGTGTGAGTACTGGTGTAGTGATAAGAATCGTTTTATATCTAACTCATATATCTTTGATATTCATGAGCTCAGTTCCCTTCTATCTTACACTTGAAGCATTTCTCCATCACTTTGAGGAAATTTCCATGAGGCTTTTTCCCACATTTTTGACATGTAAGTGGTTGAGTTTTCTTTCCACCTTCTTCATTAGATCTGTCAGTTTAAAAATCAATCTTTCATTTCTTATCATCGTATCCATGGGACCATTCTCCAATCTATATCTCTACTTTGACAGCACATCGAACAACTTCTTTATAACTCCCAAAGTATTGTATTAATAGAGACATTCCTAGGTGTGGTTTTAAACAAATAATAAATATATCTATTTTTCTATCATTATTGATAAGAAAACTAGAGTTTTACCTTTCAAGCCTTGTGAAATTTTCATTGTAATTCATGACAAACTCGCCTTTATTTTTTCTTCAAATTTATGAATTCTATCCCAATTTTTGTATGAATATTTTGAGGGAAATACTTATTGAGAAATATTTTCTTAAATTCTTTCCATTTTATCTCCTCAATTTCATCCTTATGATTGGTGTACTTAATTAACACTCACCATTGGTTAGCTTCTCCGTATAAATGATAAATATCTAGAGTCACCTTCTCCATCTCAAAATAGTTAAGCATAGAAAATATCTTCTTCATAGAGTTAACCCAAGGTTCCAAGACTAGTGGATAGGAAGATCCACTAAAAAATGGTGGTATTTTCAACATAAAATACTTGATAGATAGTTTCTCCCACTTAAGAGATGGCAAGTGTTCAATATTATTCAAGTTATTGTTCATATCCTGAGATAGATAGGTATGCATCGCCATAAAATTTTGAACTCCACCTCTGAAGGAATTGGGGATGTTGTTTGATAAATCAATACACTGTCTGTCACATGGGTAATTGGCATAGTTTCTCCTGGTTCTGACCATTTCCTAAAATATAAAAGGTTTGAATAGAAACATAAGTCAATAAATCTGGAATAAATAATTTATTCCTTTGTGAAATTAACTCTAAGGTAATATATTTTTGGATTCCTATGTTTAGAATTTTCCTAAAATAAATATTCTTGGATGCCTACATATACTTATTCTCATAATAAGGGTTGTAATTGATGTTGTCTTGTCCAAATTTTAAAATTAACTAAACCATTCTCTAATACCAACTATAGACACCATACATTTTCTGGTATAACTATTAAGTAATTTTAAAGATAAACAACGTAATAGAATTACAAAACCAAGATCCAATGGTTTTGTGTTTTGGGAAAATTAATACCATAAATAACATTTACATAATAAAACATAAACATTATTTAATTCCTTATATTCTATCTTCTTAGTGTCCCTCATGTCCTCCTTAGTATAAGTAATCACCTGAGGATATTCATTAAAGAAAGGGGTGACCTAAAGTACCATTAAGAGGACAGAGAAAGACACGAATCAATATAACATGGGGTGAGAATAATTATCATCATCATAACATAATCATGGTATAATCATCATAATAATGATATAAAGCATTACATAAAGGTATGGAAGGTGGAAATTCCTAAAAATTAAACGTCGTGTATTTGTAGTCAAATACCACACATAGTTGTGAACAAATCTAGCATCATGTCCACGCAAAACATATGTGCATAATCATAACATCATCATTGTGAAAAAATCTAGAAACTAGTTCATTCATATCGAACATTATCTCCCGAGATACATCACATTACCCAATACATTATAGATTTATATAATTATGGGTGCACCCATCACATCATAACATTTATATAATCATGCTTTCCACATAAAATGTCTATCAATCATAGATATAAAATAACCCTTGGAAAAGAAATGGGTTTCATTTCATTTATCCATAAATAAACTTATGGTATTCCTAAATGATAAAGGGAAAAACATATTTTTTATTAGATTCATCATTCTTGATTGAAGAAGAAACAGCTCAAGAGGTGTCAAAATGTGTTTCGGAAAGAAGATTTATTTTTGAAATTATTTTTATTTTTCATAAAACCATAATTTAAATATTAATATTCTATAAAATAAAATCTACGAATAATGAAATTATATTTTAGGAAAATTAAATACTCGTCCACACTGAAATTTGGAATAAAAGAGGAATAACGAAAAGAAATAAAATTGGGTTCGAGAATCCCCTTACATTATGTCTGAGTGATTTATTCACTTTAATATCTAGGATAATAATATAAGATTAATTAATTAATTAATATAAAACCTCTTATACATGTATTTGATTCATTATAATTTTATTAAGTTCTTTTATATCCATTTTGATGAGTTATAGTGTCCAATTTCATCGTATGGGAGTGTTCTTTTTCTTGGTTTTCATGATCGATTCACTCGTATACATGTATCAAAGATCGTGTAAAATTGGGATAATTATCTATAATTGAAATTATGGGTTATTAACGAACTTAAAAAAGTTTAATTGGTATTATATATTATTTTTTCATATATTTGGATGATTCATTAGATAAAATTTTAATGATAATCATTTTTCTTATATTGGCAGTTTTCAATAACAAAGAACTTGTTTGTTTTATTATTTAATATTATGTATATATGTTAGTTCCAAAACATAAAAATGTTATAAAATAAACTTTTGAAATATTTTCCAACCATTATAATGGTTTTATGACCATACTTGAAGGTGGAAAAATAAAATTAAAACTTTCCATCTTCAAAGGTGATAAATCAACACCTCGAAGATGACGTTTTCATTTTTAGAATAAAAGAGAAAGGAGGGGAGGTTTGATGATGGATTATTCTATTAACATAATAAAATTTCAGTATATATAATTTACAAGAGTTATAATTCCACTTGAATTAGGGGAGTTGAGGGTATAATAAGAAAACTAAATAACTAGAAAAGAAATTAAAAGAAAATGAAAGATGATTTTACCTATTAAAATTATTCCCCAGGAGAACCTCCGTAGGGAAACTAGGTTTGGTATTTTGTGGTGAAAAAAAGATCTTATACATGTTTGAGGGGCTTGGGAAGAGTATTGGGAAGAAATTATACAAGCTTCAAGGCTTGGAAGGTGTGAGGAGAATAGGTGGGGAGGGGTAGTATTTATATGGACGGAGAGTGGTGTTTTCTTATTATTTTATTCATTAGTTTATTATTTTTGTCAGGACCCATCCTAGTGAAGCCCATCCCGTGACTCCCCAAACCCACCTCCAATAGGTCAGGGGCAGATAACTAGCATAGATTAGGCATATCACTAACATGGGAGGTATTTCCTAAGTACCTATACACACACACACACACATCTCCAAGCCCACAAATGCTGAAATGTAAAAACCACTAAGGAACAAAATGGATGCATACAACTAAACCAAACCAATAGAGTACAATAAAAAATAATGTGTGTAAAAGTAACTATGTAAATATACAGGCCCACTAAAATAAAGAGTCTGCAAACTACAAAGTTTATCCTATAAACAAAAAAGGTACTGGGACTACTTCTCGACGCTAAAAGAACACCAAGGCCTGTAGGGAAAATCACAAAGCTCAATATGGTCCTAGTCTTCCTTGGACTCTGTCAAAAGGTTACTTGTCTATATAAGACATGACATTTATGGGAAAATCCCAAGGAGAGGTTATTATAAAAATACTGTTTCCGACGCTTTTGTTGGGGTGCGTGCATCTGTCTCATTCGGGGACGAAGGACGTGGCTTTATATTACCCTGAATTCCTACTTTCCAAAGGCGGGCGGCATCCATCGCTTGTTCAGGGACGTTTTCTCCATGATCAAAATGGGATGATGGGATGTCGGTTCTTCCTTCCATGGATTCCTCCTCGGAACTCGTCTCCTAGTTCGGGTCTCCCTCATAGATTTAAGTCATTGTTCATGAATCTCATTCCCGGCTCCATAACTTCTTTAACGTAGGTTAATTACACAACTTCTGTCAGGACATTCCATGGGGTCTTGACATGGTAGAAACCTTTGGTCAGAGTAGATGACAACATCAGGCATGTCAGGGCATCTCTGGGTGTGTGGGTATAAGAGAACCTGTATTCTCCCTCATAAGATGGAATCTCAATAGTGCAGAACTTGAGGCATCCCATGTCAGTCATGGGGCATCTTATGCTGGGGTCATGTCTTTGAGGTTTTCCTCAGCATATCGTGTTTAAAACTGGGTATGCCGCTATTTTAATGTCTTACGGGGATGGTCACACTAAAGGTGTGTCTTCTGAGGTTTTCCTCAGGCATCTCATGTATATCACGAGGTAGTCCGTGAGTTTAACATCTTGCAGAGATGGAATGAAGGTGATCTGAACATCCCATAGAGATGGATCAGATTGGTACATCCTAAGGAGAGAACACCTGGAAGATGGATGGATCATAACGCCCAATGAGGACGGATCTGAGGTGTTGCTCCCCATGGAGGGGAGATGTCACACTGTAATGGCTGATCTGAACACCACTGAGGGCGGATCAAGGAAAGTGCACCCCAGGATGGGGGACACCATGGTTTACCATTGGCTGGGATTGAACCTCAGGGAGGTTTCCTACGTACCCTGTGAAGATGACAGGGATCAAAACTCACATAGTTCAAAGGGGTGATGATTCTAGGCATACAAAAAGGACAATGACCCAGATACATGATGGGGCTTACGTGTGGATAACGGCCCAAGTACTGCTAGGAGCAGCGAGGAGGGTGGAAGACATGATCCCACCGGGATGTGGCGGCCCGGGTAAGAATCGGGATGTATAATGGAGAATTGCATGGAGTGGAGGGGGAATGAAATGGGACCATCGTGAAAGTGTTAGTAGTGATGGACTTGATCCTTGAAGATACTTCCTACATATCCACATTGAAGAGAATAAAAGTTCGCGTAGTTTAGTGGGATGATGGGATACTTGAGGAGGCGGCCCGTGAGAATGGACGCATGGATGGGACCCAGAGGAAGTGGAACCTCCGGGTTGGGGCATGACCTTCCTAAGAAACATAGGCTTGAGGGAGATATCAGGATGATACATGAGTGATGGGCTTGAGCCTAATGGAGGCTTCCTACGTATCCATGTGGTAGGGAATAAAAGTCTGCGTAGTTCATCTGAAGACGGCTTACCGCCGAATGAGGTTGACAATGGATTACCACTGAATGAGGTCACAACGGCTTACCGCTGTATAAGGATGTCAATGGATTACCACTGAATAGGGTCACAACGGCTTACCGCTAGATGAGGTTTCAACGGCTTACCGCCGATTGAGGTCACAACAGCTTACCGTTGGATAAGGATGTCAACATCTTACCGCTGAATAGGGTTGAAATGGCTTACCGTTGGATGAGGTTTCAACGGCTTACCGCTGATTGAGGTCACAACGGCTTACCACTGGAAGGGGCTGTCAGTGGCTTACCGCTGAATAGAGTGACAACAACTTATCACTGATGGTGGACCTGGGGTCCAATGGTTGTTGGGCATGAACCTTGCGGTGGCTTCCTATGTACCATGCCTTGACATGGATCAAAGACCACGTAGTTCAGGATGGTGTGGGTCTTACACTCTAGGATGCCCAATGTGTTGTAGAACCGACGTGAAGGGGGTCTGAGCAACCTACAGGTGGTGGGCTTTAACCTCGTGGAGGCTTCCTACGTACCATGCCTTTACATGGATCAAAGTTACCATAGTTCAGTATGGTGTTGGTGAACCGACTTGAAAGGACCAGGGGTCCAGTTGGGTGGTGGGATTCAACCTCGTGGAGGCTTCCTACGTACCATGCCTTGACATGGATCAAAGTCCTCGTAGTTCGGGAGTACAGTTTAATGTCATGTGGGACAGGGGCATTTGGGGCATACGCTCTGAGGCAGCCCAGGGTATAGGGGCTTGAACCTATTGGAGGCTTCCTACGTACCATGCCTTGACATGGATCAAAGTCTACGTAGCTCAGATGGTGTCGGTGAACTGTCGTGAAGGGACCAGGGGTCCAGGTGGGTGGTGGGATTGAACCTCGTGGAGGCTTCCTATGTACCATTCCTTAACATGGATCAAAGTCCTTGTAGTTTAGGAGTACAGTTTAACATCATGTGGGACGGGGGGATTTGGGGCTTACACTATAAGGAAGCCTAAGGTAGAGGGTCTTGAACCTTGTAGAGGCTTCCTACATACCATGCCTTGACATGGATCAAAGTCCCCGTAGTTCGGGATGGTGTCGGGGAACCGAAGTGAAGGGACCGGGGGTCCAGGTGGGCTTGAACCTCATGGAGTCTTCCTACGTACCATGCCTTGACATGGATCAAAGTCCCCGTAGTTCAGGATGGTGTCAGTGAACCGACGAGAAGGGACCATGGGTCCATGTGGGCTTGAACCTCGTGGAGGCTTCCTAGGTACAATGCCTTGACATGGATCAAAGTCCCCGTAGTTCGGGATGGGTATCAGAATAGCTTACCACTGTATTGTAATGCAGTTTAACTTCATGCAGGATGGGGGTGATGTCATGGTTGATGCTTAATCTAAGCCCACATGAGTCGTGCTCGTTGTGAGAAACAAGAGGCAGCAAAGGCCTGACGACCATGTCGCGAAAGGTGCGTCCGTGGGAAGCAAAGAGGAGTGTGGTTTACGCTCTGAGGTGGCCCAAGGTGCCAGGACTTACTCCAGGATGGAGGCCCGAGTGCCACTATAGAGCAGAAATGGAAGGATGGGGCTTACGCAAGGATGTTTCCTGGTGCCGCTATGGAGTGGCAATGGTGGATGGGGATTACGCAAGGATGCTGCCGGGGTGCCTCTATAGAGCGGCAATGGTGGATGGGGCTTACGTGAGGAAGCTTCCTGGGTGCTGCTATAGAGTGGAAATGGTGGATGGTGCTTACACAAGGAAGCTGCCCATAATGTCTTCCTCATGTCTGGCCATGGAGGCATCCCAACTCACTGGTGGGTTGAGGCCTTCACCTATGTGCTAGCGCCCAAGAAGGACAATGCCAGGGGCATTGGAATTAGTCCAAACAAAGAGAGATGAAAAGTGTGAATCACATGCCCGAAATTTAGAACATTGTGAGGGTGGTGTGGTGATGGAGGATAACTATTGACCATGGCAGAAATGCAGCACCCACATCACGTTAGCCTGAAATGGGGACAGACAAATGAGGGTCGACTGCTGACCGTGTTCGAAACACAAGACCTGTCACAAATATCATCCGAATTCTTCTGGGGTGTTGGCTTAGGATGGTAGGTGAGCCGATGTGGCATGGGACCAGGCTCTTAGGGGGTCCCTTCAGACATGGAAGTGGATGGATATCCAAATCAAGGACACACAAAGCGTGAGGATGAGTGATGGAATATTTGAACGGATTCCAACGCTATTGAAATTATGCCACTGTAATCATGGCATAAGGCATCTTATGCTTGTCACATAAGGCATATTATATTTGGAACAAGAGGCATCCTGTCATTGAATGATAGGGAAATCTATAGTTTATAGTCATGTAGTTAGGACTATTGGCATCTCATGCTTGAAGCATAAGGGATCTCTTGTTTGGAGCACAAGGCATCCTATGTTTGGATCATAGGGTACACTACAGTTTATAGTCATGTAGAGAGGATTGTTGGCATCTCATTCTAGGAGTATAATGAATCTCTTGATTGGGGTAAGAGGCATCCTATGTTAGGCACATAAGGATTACTGCAGTTTAAAGTCATGTAGATAGGGCTATTGGCATCTTATGCTTAGAGCATAAGGCATATCTCGTAGTGGGAAAGAGGAATCTTGTGTTTGGAACATAGGGAGAACTACATTTTATAGTCATGTAGAGAGGACTGTTAGGCAACTCATGCTTCAAGCATAAGGAATCTCTTGTTTGGGGAAAGATGCATCCTATGTTTGGAACATAGGGATGTACTACAGTTTAGAGTCGTGTATATAGGACTACTGACATCTCATGCTTGGAGCATAAGGCATCTCTTGTTTGGGGAAAAAGGCATCCTATGATTGGAACATAGGAAGAACTATAGTTTATAGTCATATAGATAGGACTATTAGTCCTAAGGCACCTAGGAATGGATGGTGTTGGGTCTTACATGAGGGAGGACCTTTTTCATTTAACCTGACATAGGAGCCAAGTGATTGGGTTTGGAGGAGTTACCTGAGGAATGGTTCGACTCAAGGTACTCGGGGAATTGATGATGAGAATCTCAACTCACGACCTAGGAATGAAACCAAGAGGAATATGTCGACTCAAGGGGTTTCATGGTGTGTGTGGAGGAGTATCTCAAATCATGGTATTCCATAGGTGGAAGGTTGGTGCACATAATGGCGCAAGGGAAAATCCCGACATCCCGGACCGAAAAGTTTGCGGTGCGACTCTCCATTTTTCATGGGGGTCAATTTTGATAGCAAAGGGACCAGCCCGGACGGCCAGGACCGCAGCCCAACACTGACCTCGAGCGGGGGTGTGGGGGAGAAACCCCCGTGGTGTGGACCGGTGGGTGCGAAGGTAGGAGCCTCACAAACGATAGGTCTTCGTGAAGTAGCATCACGGAGAAAAGGGGCTCGGGGTGCATGGTGTCTCGCAAAGCATGGACTCACGGAGAATAGACTCACAGAGCATCGACTCACGAAGTATGGGCTCGCGGAGCAGCATCGCCGAGCATGGACTCACGGAACAGCATCATGAAGGAAGCTGCTCGTAGATCATGGGCTCACGGAGTAGCAACACAAAGGAAGCAGCTCGCAGAGCATGGCCTCGCGGAGCTTCTTCGTGAAGGAAAGCGGAGCTCCTCGAACCAGGAGATCTGCTGCCCAAGGGGCGAAGTGGCCATCTAGATAATTGGGGTGAGCTGGGTATTTATAGGAAAGGGGCACCATGAATCAGAGCTCACCCGGTGCGAAGACGGAGCTTGCTCGGCAGTAGACTCGCGAACGTCCAATGTGTTCACGGAGCATACCGCCTTCTTACTTCGCGGCGGGTCTTCGCAGCGCATCACGAATGTCAAACAGGTCCGCGGAGCATCCCTCCTCATTGCTTCGCGGCGGGGCTCAGCGATCGCGGAGGGGGCTTCGTGAATGGGCTTTGTGAACCAGTTTTCCATCCCAACTTCAAATGTCCATAACTTTTAATCTGTAACTCTGTTTTGGCCCTACAACCAACCAAATAGAAGCTTGCGAAACGGAATACGATCTCTGATCGTGTATGGAGGCATGTGGAAATTTTGGGGGTTGAGTTTTCTGGTGCCAACAAATACTCAAAACGATAACCCAAAAACCAAAAAGCAATACACAAAGTAAAGGTAAAATCATATATACATCGTATATGTATACATAACATAATAAAATAGAAAGATATATATATATATATACTCAAAACCTAGACCTCTTTCCTTGAGGTAAGACACAACGACCTGCATACCCACGCCAGGGATTCAGTTCAAAGATTCCACAAAGCACTCTTCTAAGAGAACTCAACACACGAGTGTGATAACTTTGATGATGTGCTTCTAATAAGTACTATTATTTAGGAAGTTCCATGAGAGATAGATAGATGCACTGATATATCAAATGAGATAAAAGATAAAATCATTCTAGGATATCACACTTCTGAGTGGGAAAAATCACGATACACGGATGAGGATCACAACTAGGGTCTTTTGTATACCACAAATCATCTAGAATCATATTCTAAGTAGAGTATTTACATATTGTAGGATTTTTAATGTTGATACTTTACACTACCTAGGGTTAATAATTTATATAGGATCTTACTCTAGGCCTCAAAGAGGGACTCAGGCTCTATCCAGAAAGTCCTACTGATGGGATAATACTCTTGTAGATGAAAATGATACAAGACCTTTAGGGGAATAGGAAAAGGGGCACCAACCCAAAAAATGTCCAAGGTAAAGTGTACAAGGAGATAAAGACATGTAGATAGAAGTACATAGTGTGTATAAGGGTCACACGTAGTGTCCCTTGACTCTGGGTGCAGCCCATGTGCAATAGCCCAAGTCAAAAGAACATTTCATGTAGAAAGAACATAAAAGACGTGTAATAAGGTTCACACACTATGTCCAATTATCCAGGGTCTACTCCATGTACATTGACCATGTGCTCGTACACGGCTTTAACCCATGTCTTCCAACCTGTGTACCAGTACATGGGGTAACTTGTGTAACTGGCCTGGTCTGGTCATGTGGTGGAGTACATGATGTGCACTCCACCCTGTGTCCATGTGTCAACTGACATACACTTTGAGTCCAATGTAAGGACCCTTGTGCTGTGTTACAGGTTTCACATGTCGTTTCATCCATCTCTGTAGCCCAGAACCCTAGTTTCTGTTGTGTTGTCCCCACACGTCATGTTCTTCGGGGTACACTTTGTGTTCTTTAGAAAATTCTAGAACCACTGTTCTTCACTGATGCACTTGGGGTTGTCCTTTGATTCCCTATCCAGCCATTATTATGCCTTGAAATCAAATATCAAGGGTCGTCCTGTCACCTCAAAGCCAATTTGGTAGGTTTTAGACCTTCGATCATCTCTAAAAAACTATTTCTATCATTCGTGTAGAGAATGATCAAAGAAATATTTCTTATGAACCATGACGATTCTTCTTCTTCCATCGTCGTTCCACCCCCACTAGGTTGTCACAATGTTGGATCTCTGATTTTGGATTGTTGCATTGTGAGATGTATGGGAAACGATTTGTTATTCATAACACCGTGAAGAATGCGAAGAATGCACGGGGTCAAAGGGGAGAAGAAATTCATATAAAAAACTGAGGAACAGACCTCCACAGTTATTTGTAATAGCATTGATCTACTCTTATAATAAGGATCAAGAAAAATGAAACAAATATGAATCAATCCCACAAATCCAACCCTCCTATAAGAACAATCAAACCGAGGGTCAACATTTTCATGGGTTGATATACGTTCGTCGTTTAAATCCAAGAACAGGAAAAACACAATTGAAAATAACAACCCCTAACTTGATCATCTATGAATAGTGTATCTAATTCCATTGTAGATGAGATCCTCTGACCTTGCTAGGCAATGATCCACGAGTTGATCATTTTTCATCATTTGTTAATAATTCTCCAAGGGTAGCTCCTCTCCAATGCTCCAGATCATCTAAGGGATATTTTTAGGGTTATGAGAATAACCCTGGGCTCCAAGATATTTGAAACCATAAAACACATTTTTGCATCATTAAAACATTTAAAATAAAATAAATTGTTAATTTATTTTATTTCCTTTAAAATGTCCAAAAATTAACTTTTTAAGCCAACCTGCGTTGGTCGATGCTAGGGCCTTCCTAAGGTAAATTCACAGATTGGAATGAAATTGTACACTATGATTTCTAATTTCTAATCTAAACATACATTTAAAAGTTATTCTATTTTTTAAGTAAAATAGATTGTGCACGCGATTAAAAAGTTTAATTTATTTCAAACAATTATTCAGGGTAATTCGGGCCTCGGAATCACACGTCGTCACAAATTATGGTCTCAAATTAATTCCATATAATATTTAAAAATAATAAACAGAAAATATGGGGCCTTATATTCTCCCCACCTTATGTATTTATATCCCTAAAAATACATAACAATATGATACTCAAAAAGATGTGGGTATTGTGCATGAATATGAGCCTCTCGCTCTCATGTGCTTTCCTGAAGATTCTTGTGCTGCCACAAAACATGCACCAAGGGAATCACTTGCTAGTGAAGGATCCTCTCTGGATAATCCTCAATATCTACTGGGTACTCTACAAATTTTTATCCAACCTCAATATCCAGCTCTCCCCATTCTATAATGTGTGACGAATTGTGCATGTACCTCCTCAGATGCAACACGTGGAAGAAATTATGTAATCGATGCAACTGCAGTGGAAGATCTAGGTGGTACGCCACATCACTAACTTTGTGATTCATCTAAAAAGGGATGATGAACCTCAGAGACAACTTGCCACCCCATCCAAATCTCAGCAACCCTCATCGAGGTGAGATATAAAGGAAGACATGGTCTCCTTCCTCAAACTCCATATGTCTCTGTCATCTATTAGTATTAGACTTCTACCAGAAATATGTAGTCTTCATCCACTCCTTGATGATATGTACCTTATCAGTGGTAGCTTGAACCAACTTCATACACATGAGTGCTGACTCTCCTATGTCAGTCCAGCAAAGCAGTGACCATTAGGGTCGCATATATAAAGCCTCGAACGATTCCATACCGATGGTGGAGTGGTATCTTTTGTTTTATGAAAAATCCACCAATGAAAATTTTTCCTTCAAATTATGAACAAAGTCCAAGATATAGGCCTGAAACATATCCTCTAGGACATGAATGGTTATCTCTGTATGACCATCTATCTAGGGATGAAACATTGTACTCATGTGTAATTGAGTCCCAAACACCTCCTACAATCTCTTTCAAAACTAGGATGTTAAATTTGTATCATGATCTAAGACTGTCATCAAGCAGGCTCCATAAAACTACACTATCTACTGCATGTAGACACTTCTCAAGCTCTTAAGATAACTCTACTTTCTAATATCTAGGATGTGGGCTGACTTGGTGAGTCGTTCAACGATCACCCAGATGGAATCATGTCACCTAGACATTCGTTGAAAACCCATCATGAATTCCATCAATATTTCATCCCACTTCCTCTCTCATACCTCCATATGGGGAGCTAATCCCACTGGAACCAGGTGTTTAGTGTTTACATGTTGGCACGTATGGAATTGATAATTGAACTTTGTTGCTTCCTTATTTATTTCTTTAAACTATAATTGATGTCATTGGTCCTAGTACATCTTCACCATGCAATGGTGTACCGCTAATAGGGATGTATGAAACTCCCTCATAACTTCCTCCTAAAACACTGGTGGTACAACTATACACCCTTTAAAAATAGTGACGTAAAGATTCACATTCTACATCCCCTAGATGTGACTTCCTGACTCGTTGTAAGAGTGGAGGGGTGACAACTCTCGATTGAATGGTAAGTTGTATCATCTATATCCATGAAGGATATTTGTAGTGAGGAAAACTGTTTTGAAGCCTCACTCAGAAGCTATAAACTCAATCTCTAACTAAGAGCTTCAAACATAATGGTCCACTTCTTAGGAGTATAGATGATCTTGAATTCATAATCCTCAAGGAACTTCATCCATTGCCTCTACCTCAGATTCAGATCCTTCTCTGAGAACATGTACATGGGGATCTTGTTGTCAGAATAAACAATAAATTTCTCACCCATCAGTTAGTGTCACCATATCTTCAACGTCAAAACTACTGATACCACCACAAGATCATGGGTTGCATAGTTCTTCTCATGTGACCTCATATAGCATGAACCATAACAAATCACCATCAGTCTCTTCGTCAGAACACAACCAAGCCTGGTCCCTGATGAATGGCATAAACTACATACTCTACACCCTCCTCTGAAAATCTCAAGATCGAATCACTCATCCAACTCTTCCTCAATTGCTGGAAATCCCACCGTAACTTCTCCATCAATAAAAATGGATGCCCCTTGTTGGTCCAATCTATCATCATTGTTGATATCTAGAAGAAATCATGAATGAATCTCCTGTAATATCCTATCAGCGCAAGAAATCTACGCACCTCTGTCACACTCCTAGGTGGACCACATGTTAACACTACTTCCACCTAGGTTAGGTTCATAGCTACACCATCTTCTGAGATGACATATCCCAAAAAGTTGGACCTCCTCAATCAAAAACTGGCACATCGAGAGCTTCCTATAAAGTTGGTTCTCTGAGAGTACAGCCAAGACCATCTGTAGGTGTCTCGTGTGATCCTCCTCTAATTCAGAGTACACGAGGATGTTGTCGTTGAAGACTAATACAAACTAGTCTATGTGTGGCTAGAATATCTGGTTCATGAGTCCCATGAACACTATGGAGTAATTTGTCATGCCAAAGGGCATCCCCAATTACTCATAGTGACAGTAGCGGCATCTGAAAACCATATTTGGCACATCCTCATCTCATACTCGAAGTTAATGATAACCTGATAAATAGTCAACCTTCAAGACCCAATATTCCCCTATCATCTAATCGAAGAGGTCATCAATCCTCGGCAGTGGATACATGTTCTTAACCATTTCCGGGTTAAGGCTTCGGTAATCCACACAAAATCTCAAAATCTCATCTTCCATCTTGGAAAACAAAATCGGGGCCTCCAAGGGTGAAATAATGGGTCTTACGAATCCCTTACTATGAAAATTATTCCATTGCACCCTCATCTCATAAAGCCCTTTGGGATCCATCCAATATACTGTTGAGCATATCGATTTCGTCCTGCATTGTAAGTTGGTGTATATGTCGACCTCCCAGCAGGGAAGTCGTCCTGGAACATCTTCCAGAAAAACATCCACACACTCTACTGCTACTACTAGTAACTAAAAGCTCATAACATTTGATGCTCTGAGGGTAAGGTTATCCAACACACGAGAGATCGGCTTCACCCTCCTATTCATGAGATCATTCTATGTTACCTGAGATTCCTTTTCACCAACAATAGAAAACCTCATCCCATCACTGTGGACACACCACACCCTTCACCTAAATCATTCAATCTGGGCATGGACCAAAGATAATCAATCCATATAGAGAATAATGTCGTAAGGCCTCGAAGCTACCACCAAGAGGTTCCAACTAAGAATATCACCTCTAAGGGTAAGATCACACTATCAGAAAAGATGCATGATCATCAAGTCTCCTATTGAAGTTGTCTCTATGTATAAGGGTCAAGTAAACATCTCTATCATAATTTCAAGGTTTCTAAAAAGACATGTGGTGAGGAAAGAATGATGGGAACTTGGGTATATAAATATGGAATCTAAGGTTTAAAATACATAGAAGGTACCTCATATCATCCCTCAAGTCCTTGGGTTGTATGCCTTGACCGTATATAGCTGCCCATACCCTAGTTTCCCAGCTCCCTAAGCTTGGTGCATACCTCCTAGGGGGTGTTGGTGGAAGTATGTCAAAATTTATGCCACCTCTTTCATCTCTCCCAAATCCTTTTCCATGTCTACTATATGGAAGGTCTACCTAATCCACACGTTGCCTCTGCCTTGGTGGTCAATCCATCGCTTCCCTGTCAGCATCCCAATGTGTTGGACAGTCCCTAGAGAGATGTCATCTGCCTTCAAATGAGTAGAATCGCCCTTCCCAAGGCTGAATAGATCTAGACTAAGATCCCTAGATAGTATATCCTTTATCATGGGTCCTCCTGTGACGTCTCTCACGTTCTAATCATAATGTATGATGTCAGATCCCCACTATGGAGGTCTCTGCACATGTCTGCATGCTGCTGATTGCCACTAGCTGTCTCTACTCAACCAAGAAGCTCTTTACCACCAAAGCTCACTTGATCACCCCATCATAAGTTATAATTCATATAGACATGATGTTAGATTAGATATACCATTGTAAATATTTCTAAAAGATCCAATCTCTGAAGTATTGATCCATGACCATATCCATCGAGTACCTGGGGAGTTTACTAAACCTTGATGAATAGTCAGCCACCATCAAACTTCCCTACTAGAGCTAAAGAAGCCCCTGTATATGCACTACTCTCATCATAAAGAGATATAAATCCTCCCTAAAGAGTCACTAGAACTCCATCCATGAAAGAGTCACCTCGTTGTGAGTCTGCATAGTCAAACTCCACCATCGCCCACCTGAACCCTAAAGAAGACTTGATCCTAGGATTACCATCTGGTCTACTAGAACCCTCACTAGATGGAAGACTCTAGTCACCACATCAATATAGTTATCAACTTCCAGAGGGTTAGGATCACATCGGAACCTAAGGGGTCTCTGTCTTTGAAACTCATGGATCATTCTCATCATGCACTCCTCGTCTACTAGTACTTCAAATACCAAGTGTTGCTCTAATGGTGGTGGAATATCTTATGCACCTCCTGGAGGTAATTCCTGGGGAACTGGTCCCTATATCAAATCCGCATTACTAAGTTGTTCATCCCCTTGATCGAGCTATTGAATCCTCATTTCCATGCATCGCAGAGGTATCCTGTAAAGAAACAAGATGTACCTAGATTAATGAGGATATCTAGATAGATGACTCAAAAAGGAAATTGAAACCACAACCCATTATTACATGATGCATGTACCTTTTTTTGTTTCTCTATAACTATTATTCTCATGTACAGAGTCGGAAAATAGGTTATCAGAGTCCTAGAGTGTGGATATGTCGGATTCTTGCACCAACACTGGAGTCCCTGACCTGAAAGTCGAACTCGAAACACTTAACACTGTTTCCCCAAACAAAAACTCACAGACTCTTGTTCTTTATGGTAGAACTAACTACTTCTAATACCAATCTATCACAACCCATCCCAAGGGGCCCGTTCCATGACTCCTTAATCCCACCCCTAATAGGCTAGAGGCTAGTGACTAGAACCGAGTAGGCATATCACTAAAATGGGAGGCATTTCATAAGTACAAGTACACATGAAAACATATCCAAGACCAACAATGATGAATTGTAAAAAAACACTAAGGAAAAAATGCATGCATACAACTAAACCCAACCAATAGAGTACAAAAAAAGTATAGCGCAGAAAATTAATTGGTCCAGAATATAAGACCACCAAAATAAAGAGTCTTCCAAATACAAGGTCCAACCTGTAAAAAAGAAAGGTATTGGGTCTGCTTCTTGATGCAAAAGGAACACCTCAGCCTGTAGGGAAACTCACAAAATATATGTCTGGTCCTGGTCCACCCTAAAATTCTTCAAAAGGTCGCTCATCTGCACAAGACACACCACGTGCAAGCAAAGCCCGTTTAGGGGTGAGTATAACAATACTTAGTAGAAGACACCAAAAACCACAAAGAAATATATAATGTAAAGGTACTATAATATCTACACTATATATGTCTATAGAACATATAACAAGAGAAAAATATCCAGATATACTTGAAACCCAGACCCGTAGTCTTGAGGTAAGTCACAACGACCCACATAACCACGCTATGAATTCTGTTCAAAGATTCCACAAAGCACTAATTTGGGAGAACTCACTCCATGAGTGTGATATCTTGGATGACGTCCATCCAATAAGTACTGTTCATTAGGATGTTTCATGAGAGAGAGATAGATGCACTGATAGATCTAAAGAGAGAGAAAATACACTCATTTGGGGATAACACTATTCTAAGTGGGAAAAGATCACAATACATGGAAGAGGATCATTATGAGGGCATTTTGTAAAGCACAACTCATCTGGATTCACCTGATATGTAGAGGATCAACATCCTGTAGGGTTGTTTAGGTCGATAGCTGACTCTACCTAGGGTCAAAAATAGATATATGATCTCTCTTCGGGCCTCTCAGAAGGCCTTCGGCTCTATCCAGAAAGTCCTGCTAAAGGGAACATATTCCTGTGGATGGAAACTATACCTGACCTTTAGAGAAATGAGAAAAGGGGAAATAACCAAAACAAACTTGTCAAGGTATAGTGGAAAAAGAGATAAATCCATGTAGAAGGAAGTACATTGCGTGTAGAATGGTCACATGTTGTGTCCCTTGACTTCAGGTACTTCCCATGTGCAATGGCTTGAGTCAAAAGAACATGTTGTGTAGAAAGTGAATACACAGTGTATAATAAGGTTCACACACCATTTTTGATTATCTAGAGTCTTCTCTATGTATGATGGCCATGTGCATGTACATAGTTTCAACACGTGTCTTCCAACTCTTATATCGTTACATGGGGTAACCCATGTAACAGGCTTGGTCTAGTCATTTGGTGGAGTAAATATCATTTACTAAACCCTGTTTCCATGTATTATCTAAGATACATGACGAGTTATACATAAGGACCCAAATGTCATGTGACAGGTGTCACATACCGTTTCATCCTTCTCTATAGCCCAGAACCCTAGTTGCTGCTGAGCTGGCCCCACAAGCCATGTTCTTCTGGATACACGTGGTGTTCTTTGGAAAATTCCAGAATCGCAATTCTTCACTGGAGCGCTTTGATTGGTCCTCATATTCTTGATCTAGCCATTTTTTCTCAAAATTGAAGATTGAGGGTCTTCCTGTCACAGAAAAGCCGATTCGGTAGGTTCCAGACCATTTATTGACTCTAAAAACTGGTTTTGATCATCCATGTGAAGAACATTCAAAGAACGATTTCTTCTTAACTGTGCTGATTCATTTGTCTCCATCATTGTTGACCTCTCCCATTTCGTCACATTGTCAAAATCTCTGATTTGGGATCATTGTGTTTCCATATGGATGCAAAATGATCTATTATTTATAACCCTACAAAGAATGTGAAGAATGTGTGGAGTCAAAGGGGAGAATAAATTCATATAACAAATCAAGGAATGAACCTCTTCTATTGTTCATTACGGTGTTGATCCACTCCCATTATAAGGATCATGAAGAACAAAAAAATATGAATCAATCCCACAAATCAAACCTTCCTACATGAATGATCGAACTACAGGTCAACCTATTCATGGGTTGATCTGCATTCATCTTTTAAATCCAATAATAGGGAAAGCACAATTGAAAATAACAACCCCTACCTTGATCATCGACGAATAGTGGATCTTCTGTTGTCATCGATGAGACCCTCCGACCTAACTGTGAAACAATCCATGAGTTGATTGTTTGTCATCGTTCGTCAAGAACTCTCCAAAGGTGGCTCCTCTCCAAAGCTCTAGAGTATCAAAGGGAGGTTTCTAGGGATATGAGCCTAACATTGGGCTTCTTGTTATTAAAAAGCCTAAAATGCATCATTGTGTCCTTAAAACGTTTAAAATAAAATAAATTGTTAATTTATTTTATTTCCTTTAAAATGACCAAACATTAACTTTTTCAGTCGACCCATGCCGGTTGATGTTAGGCTTTCCCTAAAGTATATCCGCTTCTCTCAAAGAAATGGTGCCCGTGGATCTCGGATTCGAGCACCCATTCAAAATTAATTTCACTTTTTCATGAAAACTACTCATGTTTTCATTTAAAAAGCTTAATCTATTTCAAGTATTTTTTTCGGGAACTCCGGGCCTCAAAATCCCTTGTCGTAGAAAATCTTCGTCTCGAATTAATTCCATATAATATTTAAAAATAATACAAATAAAATCTGGGACATTACAATTTTGGATTAAGAATATGAATATTTTTTACTATCATGACTAAATGCAGTAAGGGGAAAAATATTTTTCGAGATTATGGTTCTTACATCATTCATACAACATCTATGACTCAAAAATTCATGTATTTGTAAAATACCATAAATTAATGTATTTCACTCTTCACCAAAAAATCAACTATTTTAGAAAAATCCTAAAAAAGTAACCTTTAACATTTTTTGGTTTGTGGGATTCAAAAATGAACTCCATTTTATTAAAATAATTTTCTAAATATGATAAATTTAATTTTTAATTAAAATCATCATTTACTCGGAAAATACTGATTTTAAAATTATAACTAATTTTATAACACTTTGAAAAATTAATTAAGTTATCATAAAATTATATTATAGCCACAAGAAAAAAAATATTAATTTATAAATCTATTTTGTGAAAACAAATTTTATTTTAAACAGTTATAATAATTATAATATTATAAATAAACATTTATTTTTTATAAAAAATAACAACACTTAATTAATAATTTTTAAAACATTTATTTACTTATACTATGATATAATTATATCATATTATAATTTATTAGATGCATAAATTTTATTTATACTTTTATAGATAAGGTTACTATTTTATTGGCTAAATTACTATTCCCAATTTTCATGTTACTATTCCAAGGGTCATGTTATTATTCCATCGATATAGGTTCTTTAATTTCTTTAAATATTACTTATTCCACTCTTAATTTATGAGAAATATTTTTTTATTAGTATATACATTCTATGTATGTGTTTTATACTATATAACATAACTATAATAAGGGAAATAATTCCATTAATAAAATTTTGGGGCATTAAAATATAAGAAATAAAATTTATCTAAAAAATATATATCATATCTGTTATTATTTCTATTCTTTAATTATAATAATTTATTATTCAGTTATAGTTCTTTTTTATCATTGAATGTTAACGATTTAGATTGCTTCATGCATGTCTTAAAGTGTTGATGTTTATTACCATTAATTGATACCAAGTAAATAATTCCTTTATAATTAAATATAATATAATATAAGATTTATAATAATTTATAATCCTTTAATTTCATTCCATGACAATTTCAGTCACAATTTGTGAATATATAATGAGTGATGATCTTGTTTTCATTATTTTTTATAAACAAAAGTCGGTAGGTTAATATTTCCTTAAATATAAATATAAACTTCCTAGAATAATAAAACAAAATATTTGATCATTTATGTATAATAATACAATTACTTATGTTTCTATAGAAATTCATTAAAGAAATGTATGGCTTTTTCACGTAGGTGGTTAACCAATCCCAAACAAGAACATGTTATAATCAATGAGTGTGTATGGTTAAAATGGGATTCCATTGGAATAATATCATTATTATAGAATTATAATTTCATTATTTATATTTTTTAATGTGGTGAATCAAATTTAATAGAGTTAGATAATAAATAAATTTCTAGATGAAAACCAAAATACGTTGCTTCGCGGGGGCGGAGGTCAGCACAAAAGCATGGGCCTTGTTCTCATTTTCTAGAGAATGTAAAGAATGTGTGAATTAGCTTATATTTTTAAAATATTAATATTTTTGTAAATAAAATATTTATTCATTAAATTCTCCCTTTAACCATCCATGTAATGTATTTATGAAAAATAGATCACATTACTTATGGATGTGATAATCTCCTTGTAACACAAATGAAAGTTTATCTTTTTGAATGTTTGGGATGAATTTAGAAAATGATTATCCCATAAACATTATAAATATTTATAATACTTATGATACTTATATAATTATTTATACTTGGGTAGACTAGATTCATATGAGTTAGTAGAACAATTAATGGAAAATAAATAAAAAAAGGAGTAATTGAGATCTTTTCCATACACCTCTGAAAAGTTCCTTTTCAAATTGGAATAAAGATTTTAGAGGTGGTATTTTGAGAATTACAAAACCACTAGTTGTTTTATAGGAGTTTCTTGGAGTTTTCTGGGAAGTTTTTTCTCAAATTTAAGAGGATTGGGGTGTGTAGAGAAGTTGGGTGGTGATGGCTCCTTTTACAAGGGAGATGATTTATATTTTCATAATAAGATAAAATAGAAATCCCTTATTCCAGGGTAAAATAGATCCAATAATGTAAAATAATGGATTAGAAGATGGGATAAGTTCAATAAATACTCATCCATACATTTCCAGAGATGTTTTTATGATTTTTTAAGTATTTGACTACATTTTCCACTTTTACCATGTCGGTTTTTATAGTTGTAATTAATTTTTACCAATGTAATTTAATTTTAATGACCAAAAATAAAAATGTTACATAATCTATAATTTTTATGTAATAATTACAAATATGAAATCCATGTTTCCATATAAAATTTATAAAGGTGATGAAAATAATTTTAATATTAGAACACATAATGTGTTAAAACCATTTTTAGGAAAAAAGATGTATTTTTATGCTTAAAATTCATGATGAATATAAAATTAACGATTTTATTGATTTATTTGTAATTAATTGGTTTATTAATAACAAAATAATATTTATGTAACTTTTTAAATAATAAAAAACTAAATTACACCTTGTGGATACTTCTTGGAAATAAATAGACCAAAAATAGTTTTTATTAAATTAAAATATCAAATAAGTTTCAAAATGTTAAACATAGGTTTTCTAAATCCAAAGAAGTATTTTTAAATGAATCATTTTACTCCTTAAAAAAATTCGATCAAAAAATGTTTTATATGTTTTTGTTTCATACTTACTTTATGATAATATCATAAACACTATGGTATAGATAAAAACTATATTTTCCACTATTCACCTAAAAATAAACAATTTCAAAAAAATACCAAAAACTCATGTTAAGATTATATTATAATTATAAATCCAAAAGTGAATTTAACTTTTTCAAATTAAAATTATAAATTTTGAAAATCTAACTTTTAAATAAAAACATTAAAATATAATGAAATTCGTTTTCATAGGAAAATAACTTTTAAAGTGATTACTTTTATTATTATTATTTTTGATCTGTTACTCATTGAATTAGTGTTAATATATCATTCATATCAACAATATATTCCCACCATTTTTAACAAAAATATATTTAGTATCAAATAATTTTCATAAAATACAATTTTTAGAAGAATGTAATTATAAGAACGAAATTATGTTATAAGTTATTTAGCTATACCAATTTAATATTATAATTTCATTAGTATTGAAAATTACATTAGTTTTTTTAAAAATTTAAAAATATGAAATATATAAAATAAAAATGAAATATAAATAATTTATTAAGTTGAAAATTACATGTTTATGTCATCTAAATTTCTGATTACATATCCTTTCAAGATCACTATGTAAGATAAAATCATAAGGTGTGCTCTTGTGGACATCATGGGTGGTAATTCTTCTAGCATGAATCTTATGGAAATTTATAAAATATTAAACTCCTCTAACAAATTATTTTTCTCATACCATAATTTTTGGATTTCTTCTTCGGTTTTGTCGGAATAAAACCCTAGTGAAGTTACCACCTTACCATGCTCGGATAAATGAGTCTTGTGAGGAATACTTCCACTACATGATGTTATTTTTTTAGATTTCATTATGTGGTTACTTATATTTATACCCATTAATTTAAGGGATATGTTATAAAGGATAAATTTAATTATTTTTATTTAATGTATCATAGTATTGTTTTAGTTCAGAGTTATGTGTAGAGTAAGATATTAAGTAAAGTATTTATTTTAATGGGAAATTAACACTAAAATTTCAGGGCATTGCATTCTACCCCTCCCTCTATATAAATTATGTCCTTTAAATTTATCACTCTTTAAATAAATTTGATAAGGGTATATTAAATATATACATGACTCCATATATAATTTCTATAGAGATAATATCCATACAAACATAAGAAATATATATTTTCCATAGAATAAGCTTATCCATAATATTTAATTTTATTCACCCATTTGAGCCAAGATTTTATTATTATTTTGTACCCATAACCACATTATATAATTTTATTTTAATGGGTGTTAATAATCATCATTAAATTAATGTAATATCCTAGATTTATCTGAAATGTGATTTACCTATTGCAAAAAATAATTTTTTCTCTGAGTTGACAAAACCAATAAATTTCCAAAATCACGTTAAATTCATCTAATGGATGGATAAAAATATTTTCACAAGGTAAATTGCCATAAATATAAACTTGGGATGAAATAATCGGCCAACTAAAAGTTTCCAACAAAAATAAAACCATCGTGGTTGTGATTTAAAGCTCATATTAAACATCTTAGATAAACTAAAGTACCTATAATCAAAATTCAATAACAAATCCACAACACTAGAGTGTAGGATTATTATACCTTAATTCTCATGACCCAGTTCAACAATAATCATCACACAGGTTTTTATTTTTTCATTTGGTCAAGGAGGTCATTAATTCTAATTTCCTCAGTTGTATAGGTTTTGGGAATCGATTTTAATAATTCTCAAACTCCTTTAATTTGAAGAATTTAAGTGAGGATGGTGTATTAGATGGTAATTTTATACCTTTCATTGTATTAGTCAATTTATTTATCAATATTTGATAATCAGGAGCTTGATGACCATTCCTTGTACACTTGAAACATTTTCTTATTCCTTTAAGACATTACCTTGGGTGTTTCTTCCCACTATATTACCACATATGAAATTTAATATTTTTCCTTCATCGCCTTTATCACATGAACTTCCACAAGACTCCATTATTATCTTATTTAGTTTGTTTTTAACTCCTAAAATATTATTCTTATTAACCATTATATGTGATAGCTAGTTTATCATAATCAAAATATTTCTCACTCTATCTCTTATCTTGTTAGGATTCTCGTTGGGACAATCTTATCTTTTTTCACGGAACCCTTCATTAACATGGTTCCTTTGACCTTCATCCATTACTAAAATAAAAAGGGGATAACATGAGTAGTGAATAATTAACATCATAAGATAATTATCATAAATAATGTTATGGAAAACTCAACTTTTAAATGTATTACACATCAAAATCATCTTACTATATTTCAGATCAACTTAAATTACTCTCAATTGAATCTAGTTCTTTTAAGTTTTGTTATATTATACTTATTATCCTAATTATCACAAGATACTGAATAATTTAAAATGGGTTTTTAATGGAATTTGATTAACCAAATAATATCCCCCAAGACTGTTAACATAGGTCTATAGTTAGGCCTCTTTATCATGCACTTGGTGATGATAAAGTTAATACCCAACCATACTTTTCAGGTTTATTACTCATAGGTTTATCTATGTTAGAATCTATATCAACTTATTTGTATCCAAGTGGGAAATTATTTTTTATCACACCACACAATCTTTACTTTACCAAAAAAATCCACATTTTATCATATGCTTAGAATTATCCCTAGACTTTTTTATTAAATTTTTTCTCTAATAATTAACAATAATTAAACTAATCATCAAAAATAACTAAAGACTACTCTAATACAAACTGAGGCACCCCATACCCACACTCTCAAGTCTAGTGCTAAAAACACATGCTTTACACAAAATATTTATACCAAGTGATATGAACTAAACTAAATATATCTTTATTTTACATCATTCATATAAGATAAAAATTACATCTCCCAAATAATCACACAACCCCAAGAATGGAAGTTTTAATGTATTTGAAGATCATCTGTATAAGAAACTTATTTTATGATACTTATAAACATTTCTCCATAATTTCACCATACTATATTCCCTTTTATCCTTCTCTGAGGTTATACTATTGGTTTAAAAATATGATTCCATCTCAAAATTTTAACATTGTTTTTTTTCAAAAATAATATTGCAACGTATTCATAGAGAATATTAATATGAGTTTATTTAAAACTAATGTTAAACCTATTCTTGATATACCTTTTATAAGTTTTTCTACTAATAATGATTCTGAATGTTTTCTTATTTAAAATTTGATGTCATTTTTTAGTAAAACAGACATAAACACTTTTTTATTTAAATTTTCCACATTAGTTTTAAAAAAATTCGTGTAAAAATCCTTTAAAAAATATATAAACATGGGTTTTCCCCCCTTCATTCATCATTATTTTTTCAAAATCCCTAATAGTTTTATTGCATGACTCTGGAACCCACTTCATCAGTATCAATATTCCTTGTTTCATATATTTTTTTACATCATTTTTTTCATTTATATTCTCTATTACATCCTCCTGCCTCATCCTTTGCTTCATTCAGCCCACAAATATCTGTTCTATTTATCATGTTTGATTTTTACCATCATCTTATTTAATCTATATTTTGAGTTGAATTATCTCATTTCTTACAATCTTAATTTCATTAATCTTTATTTTGGATCTCTTTGTCATAGATTTTCTACCTAAATCTCTATATTTTTTAAGTAGAGTTTTAATTTTTTTTAGAATATTTATTTAGTATTTTTTAGTGTAAAATTGTATTCATTAATTTATTTGTTTATACAAATATATTTCTCAATTATAAATTATTTCTATTATAATTAGTTTCATAGTATAAATGTCTTTGTGGATATTTATTATTTTATATCATGATATTATTTTTTTAATTGGAATTTATTATATTTATAATTATTTATATCTATAATTGTTTTATTGTAATTTTTTTATTGTTAACCGTAATGATAATTAAATCACCATAGATAGAAATTTTAAGATTGAGTTGGATGTTTTGATATTAAATATGGTTAGATCATTTGATAAACGATATTTAGATAATGAGGAATAGATATTTTAAGATTAATTTAGATGTTCTGATATTAGAGATTGGTAGGTCATTTTAATAACTAAAATCATTTTTTCATCATTACATTGAATTTTAGAAACTCATCTATGGTAGGTGTATCTGCATATTTTCTATTATTTTGTGTAGTTGATTTTTTATTAAATAATTATCAATAAATTTTTATTTTATTGTTTTTATTATATGTTTTTATGTTTTAAATATATCTATTTATATATGTTTTTAAATTTTATATGTTTTAATATATTCACCTTTTATATTTTTATCTTAATAATTTAATAGATCAATATTGGATAAATGTATTTTGTACCATTGATGAATATAAAGATGGAATTGATAATTTCTTGAAATTTTCAAAATGAAATCTTGAAAACAAGGATTTGATTTTTTTCTTCTTGCATGAATTGTTTGAATATAAAAGAGTTTAATTTTTTAGAAATCAAAGACCAACTAATTTTTTGTGGTTTTAGTCATTATTATAAATTTTTTATATTATATAGTGAAATAACAAAAAAAATCAACATCTAATGTGAATGAATATATTCAGCAGGAGATATAGGATCGTATTGAAGAATTAATTCATGATGCAGGTGTTAAAACTACTAAAGGAACACTAGTTGTTGAAAAATTGTATAGAGATAATAAGAATCCATAATTCTCATGTTGCACTAAATTTATAGTGTTATTATTAGTACTAATAATTTTTAACTTGAAAGTAAGATATTCGTGGAGTGATAAAGGTTTCGTTAAAATTCTTGAACTTTTAAAAAGATACTTTGAGATGTAAATGGGATTCCAGAGTCTAATTATGAAATAATGAAAATATTATGCCCAGTGGGGTTGGCATATAAAAAGATACATGATTTCACCAATGATTATGTGTTTTGTATAATGGAATATTAATTTTTATCATAATATCCTAAATGTGGAACATCATAATATAATATAGATGTAAAATTCTAATTTAATTCATTCTCAAGTATAGAAAGCAAACCACCCAAAAAAATTTGTATCTTACAATAATTCCCCACTTTAATCATATATTTATAAACTCAAATAAATCAAAGTGGTTAAGATGGTATCCATATGAGTACATATATGATGGAAACTTACATCACCCTACTGATTTACCATATTGTAAGATATTTGATATATAATTTCTTAATTTTGGAAGCAAATATTGAAATATTATAATGGGAGTATACACATATGGAATGAATCCATATTGGAGCATCAGAAGCCAACGTAGTACATGTCCTATTATATTGGTAGTTTACAACTTTTCCACACATATATGTTTGAAGAAAAAATATATTATGATGACATTGGAGATTCCTAAAACAAAAAATCCATGAAATCATATTTTTGTGTATCTTTCACCATTTATTGATGATTTGAGATTTCTATAGGAAATAGGTGTTATAATTATTGATGAATACAAGAAATAATGTTTTCTTTTGTGTGTTATGCTAATGTTCACTATGAATTACTTTCCTATATATGGAAACATATCTTGGTACAATGTTAAGGGATATAAATATTTACAAATTCTTGAAGAAGTGACTTCATATTATCAATTTTATAATAGAAGAAATATAGTTTACATGAGATATTGAATATTTTTATGATTTGATCATACTTATAGAAGATTTAAAAAAGAATTTGATGGTTTATAAGAATATAATCTCCCCCCATAAACATTTTCAGATGAATTATATTACGAGGAGCTAAAGAATATTTCTTTTACTTTTGGAATGAGATGAAGTTAAAGTCATCAAAAAAATACCATGAAGAAATACTATATCTTATTTGAGCTACCTTATTGGATATTTTTATAGATAAAAAATAAAATTTACCTTATTCATGTTAATAAAAACATTTGTGATAGTTTTATAGGAAATTTTTTATAAATAAAAGGAAACACACAAATGGATTTCAAGAAATATTGAACTAAATATCCATGGGAATACATTTTAATTAAACTAACATTATCAATAGAAATAGAACATATTTACCTCTAACTTATCACACATTAATAATTACTGAGAAGATGAATTCATGTTAAGGTTTTTATGGTAGAAATGTACTCAATGGATATTCTAAAAATGTGAATAATTTGGTATCATTAAAGGATTTGAAATTAATAAGTATGAAATCACATGTTTGTCATGTATTGATGCAACAACTATTATCAGTTTCACTTTGTGGTATATTATTGGAACCTATCAGAAATTTTATCATTAGCCTATATTAATTTTTCAAATACATTTGAGGTGAATTAATTGATCCAAATTTATTATATTTTTTATAGAATGAAGATTCCCTCATACTTTTTTTACTAGAAATTTATTTACCACCAACAATTTTTGATATAATGGTCCATGTAGTGATTAATTTTGTGTGAGAGATAAAAATATATGGTTATTCTTATTTATATTGGATGTATATTTTTAAAATATATATAGAAATTAAGGGATGTGTTAAAAATACTCATCGATAGTAGTCCTTTATTGTTCAAAAATATTTATTAGGAGAGGTCATTAAGTTTTTCACTTATTATTTATATGAATCAGTGCACAATGGTCTCCCTATATCTCAACATTTAAAATTTGATAGAGAAGGTTGAGGTATTTATGTATTAAGGGTAAAGTTATTTTAATGGGATGAAGTGAGGTAGTCACATTTATATATTTTGAAAAATTAATTTTTGGTTCAACCATATATATCATCATATATTGCAGGATTGAAGGTGAGATATTTAAGAAGGAAAAATATATTTGAGGATTGGGAATAAAAAGAGAGTAATTTCATAGTTTAAATAAAAATTCAAAAAGAATTTGTCTCCATCAAAAACATTAAAATAATTAGTAGGGAGATCATCTCTTAATGTGATCATTTGGATTTTATTTTATATTAATGATTACTCATTTCAAACAAAAAATAGGATGATAAGAGTAGTATTAAAAATAGTGTGGCAATGGCCATTACTGATGCATTTCATTTTTTGAGTAAAAACTATAAAAACCCAATTTCTATATCAATGAAATATTTTGGATTTGTTGAGGATATAAGGAAAATTAGTTATACTAAATTTAAATTGAGAGTATTTAAGTGAAATTAGGTTGACAGTAACAGTTATGTGAAACATGATGATTATGGATTTACACTAATTGAGTTGAAAGTATTTAGTTGAAAATAGGAACTATTTATTTTGGATTCATATGTTAATCATATATTTTATGTCGTTGAATCATCAAATGATTAGTGGTACTTATTTTTTCAAGGGAAATAATTTCATTTTTATTAGGAAAATAATTATGATATTATGGATTTATGTGAGTTTTATTCATTAGTTATATGATTTTTTTATGTTAAAAATGAATACAATGTAGAAATAGTCCATTCTATATGAAATGATCATCTTTAATGGATATGGGAAAAACTAAGTTAATATCTTAATTATTCAGGTAAATAATTTTTTGGAAATAATATATAAATTTAAAATCTATATTTTTAAAATTTGGATGTTTAAATCAATATATATTGATCATTTTTTGTGAGTTTTGAGTTAAATTTTAAATTAAATAGTTCCAGTTAAACATTTTTTAATTTATATACCTAACATAATTAGCTTTTGGTCAAATTTACACATATATAAACACTTTTTGGTAATTTTGATATTTAAATTTATAAATATTTATCATTTTATTCATTTTTTAAATAATTGTTATATTTATTAGTTTAAGTTGCATATTTTCTTGGATAGGAATCATGAAATTTTTTTATTAAACATACACATGTATTGACACTATTTGTTTACTTGGATATTTTTTTTATTCATTTTTTAGATATTCATTTTTCTAAGAACATGAACATACAAAGAAAATAATTGAATTCCTATATTTAAATGATAGGAATATAGGAAGAGGAAAATTTATCATGGTTGTGTGTGTTTTTTTACATTAACAAATCTTCAGTAATTAAATTACTTAATGAAATTAAACTTTGAATTTTTCAAAATTATCTGAAGAACTAATAGTGAGGCTCCTGCGACATATTCTTCTTCTTATTATCTAGATGACAAGATTCCTAGATTTTAAAGGCATGCTATTACAAATTTACTAAAACATTAATTTTCTTATGGATATTGGAGGATACATATTAAATTTGATGATTATAACAACCCAATTGTCCCAAATTCAATGCGGTTTAGGAGTTATATTACCATATGGAGCTGTTTTGGGGTTATTATTTTATATCTTTCTTTAAATTCCATGGAAACTATAAATAAAGATCTATTTAGGGTGTATTTAATTGTAAAATATCTCTATTGATATATTTATATCTCAATATTCAAATATTATATATATTATATGACAACTATTTAATATCTTCAATTATAGACAACATTGGACTTTAAGGAAATAAAATAAATTATGAAAAGGTGTATATATTTAGATGTAATTCAATGTTGAGATTTAAAAAATAAATTGGGGAAAAAATATGTTTTTTGAAGTTATAGAATGAAAACTCATGCCCTAAGTGTAGGTTTTTTATGTGGATACTTTGAATAAATTTTTCACCAAATGATGTACTATAGAATTTATGGTATGAAAATTATTGTATATTATAAAAAATTGTATAATACCTAATTACTTATTCACTTATTTTTATGTATAGTAATCTAAGAGATCTCACCAAGATATCTGGTTGAAAAATATATACCACCATACTTTATCATGTGGATGGTATCATTTACTATCCAAGTAAAAGACTACAGAAAGGTTTGATGTATTAAGAGATTAATCTAGTTGTTGCTAATATGAAGTCCAGTTTGGTCCTACACATACCTCCCCTCTCCATGAAAAATTATAAATTGAAATAATGGTAAAAATTAAAATTTTCTTACAAATCAATCCAAATAAGTGGTTGATATAATTTTAATATCATTCATATATCATTTTTATATATAATTTTAAGATGGCCTTATGGAGAAATTAAACTTGGGTAATTTTATCCCTAAGGGTAGGGTGGACATTCTAGCTTCTACTTTAGGAAATCTATAACATCAAGGTCTTGTAAAAGGATATAAGTAGGGTGTCAGTATTAGGAAAGTTTTTGGTTATCAAAGTATGAAATCAAAGGACACATAAATATATTTCTTAAAAGATAAGGTGGAGAAACTATAATTGTTAATGGAAAATAAAATTAAATTCGTTTTACAGTCTATGATTGAAAAAATTATGGGATATTCACAACTTACTTTTCATAACTACGCACATCCTCCCCCTCCTAGTTTAGACATGAACTTATTTAGTGAGTTGTTTGTTCGGGATCCCCATGTACATATTATAGCTTACGTAGTAGTACATATTCTATGATATTATATACATCACAATCCTATGAAGTTGGGTTAGGTAAGAGTAAATATACATGATATTGTTGATCCAAATAATCTAGTTCCATTCTTTATAAAGGAAGTTATCAAATTTATAGATTATGTGGGTAATTTTTTACTCTAATGATCTAGCTTTATACATCACCAGACATATGAGGTATGAGTTATTTTTTAAATATTATTTAATTTTCAATGAAAATTTCTTATATTAATTTATTATATTAAATATATATTGGATTATTTAAATTCAAAAAAATCGTATAAAATAAACAAATGGTTTAGGAACCAAAACCTTCAGATACATCTGAGATTTTTGATGGTCTAAAAATATTATCCGAGATTTCTTCTTTCTTGAAGAATTTTTATGATATTTTTATAACATTTGATATATTTATAAGAGGATATAAATTAATAATATTCAAAAAAAATCATGGATCTTTTTATTTTTTATCATCTCATCATACATATGTTGCATTTCTTTTCCATGTAAGTAAATTTTAATTTTATTTTATCATTCATTAAATAAATATAACTTGATGTGAATTAATTTACTAACTATTTAATTAGGTATTTGTAACACCCCAATAATTTATGACATATTTCTCTGTAAATAAATTTGATTTCTTTGATAGCTTAACTTATAAATAACACAGAGTTTAAACCAACCACAATATACTATTAAAAGATTATTATTTAATGTGATAGTTATCGCGTAACCATTTGATTGTAAATTATGAATTGGATTAATCACATTCTAATATATATATATATATTATTTAATATATATTTATGAATAAATTCTTATAAAGTGATTACTCATTTTTGGGTTTTTATTTTATGCTTTTATAATAAGTCATCTTCAAATATTGTTTTATTGATTTTTTTGTGTATATTATAATTAATTTATAATAATTATGTACACTTTATGTTATAAAAGGATATAATTTTTGAAATTATAATATTAAAATTATATTTTGGTTATTTTTTTTTATTTTTCTAAAAAAGATGACTTTTGGGGGAATAGTGTAAATACCGATTTATAAAGTAAACTGTATTTTATTTTATAGTAAAATTCAAAAAAAATTATTCATATTAGTTTAAAACTTTCATTATTTTTTTTTTTAATAATTCAATTTATACATTTGGGATCAATATTATACATGATCTTGGTATAAAATAATTTTAGACTTAAAAAGGCATTTTTTATAAAACTATTTTTCATCACATTTTACAGGTTTATTTTAAAATGAATATCTTACACTTTTTGAAATTGAATATTTTAAAAATAATTATTTATTTTTATTCATAATAGTTAATATTATCTAATAATGTCAACTTACTTTTTGGTCTTAATGAATAATAAAAATAGTAAAAATGTGTCACCACTATAAAAGGGTAAATCAGGTTAACTTAGGTTAAAACTAAGTGATAAGGCCATGATTTTTCATATTAATTATTAATAGATGAATTTATTTCCAATATTATCAACTTAGTATCTATATTTTTAAGGTTATTGGGCACTTTTCTATGAAAATAACATTATAATATCTTTAACTATTAAAAAAGTCAAGGCATGTCTCCCCCTCCCACTTATAAAAGGACACCCCTCCTCTATTTTCGTTACATCACTATGAAAAACCTCACTAAACCAAACACTAACCAAGTCTACTATACACTTCTATATTAATGAATTATTGGTTCTAATATTGTTAAAAGTTCATTCCAAGGGTCCTTAAGAAGGGGTCTAAAGGAGGTCTATTGAAGAAGTGGTAGTCGTTTTACCAGCTATTTCAAATTTATTTCTTCTTATACTTACTAAAAATATATTATAACCATACTAATTTAATTAATTAGGTAACATAATTATACTTATATGTTATTTAAAATATGGGATAACTGTTTTCAATCTCTTCTATATCCTACATAAAGCAAAAACATCGCTTGTGCGTACATATAGATTTTCACCTCCACGTAAGAGTGAAATTATTTTTTATCACCATTTTACTTGGATGGTTATAAATATTAAACTAATGAATATATATGATATTTATATCATAATTTATTTTCATGGAAATATAATATATAATTTATCTTTTTACTCTTTCACCCGTTAGAAATGACAATGTCACTCATGTGTACGTGTGGACAACCTCCTCCACAAAGTGATGTGATCCATTTTTCATATTTATATGTCATATATTATTAAAAATATTTATATAATAAATATATATAATATTTATTTCATTATTAAAATTATAGATATGATTTAATTATTACCAAGATGCAAGGACTAAAACCAATGAACAAAAACTTACATAAAAAATGAAAGAGTTAACACTCAGAAATGATGATTTCAATAACGAATTATTAATAAAAAGGTTTCTAAATTTTATTATTGTATAATATATGATATTATAAGAATTTTTATGGTTCTATTGTAAAATTATAATAAATTTAAATTTATTATACATTATTTTAAAATCACTTGCAAGGAAATTCAAACTTGAGGTAACAGATTTATTTTATAATATCATTTTTTTAGATTGTTTATGTTCAGGTTTATTTTGGGAAAACTATACGAACCTAATATATTAAATGCATCTATTTTTATATTATTGGGTTATATTTGGAGTTTATATGTTTATTATCTGTTTCTTATCTTTTTGGATTATAAATCATTAAGTTATATGTAAGGGACTTTGTTTTAAAAATCTTGTTCTGGAGATTCCTTTCCAACCATTTTTCTTCTAGGGCCATATTTTCAAATAAATGTTTTAAAGAGCATTTTTAATATTCTCTGAATATATATTAAATTCATTTTTACCCATGTTTTAATTTCCATAAAAAGGTTTAAAATAAATTTTCTTATCTTCTTCCAAATGGGGTATTTTCTTAATGTACACCTCATGAATGAATTGTCTAGTGGTTGTGACTACACTCTATTTTAAAGATTCCTTTCTAAGTTTATATAGTTATTTTCAAATAAAATGTGTCACTAATTATCATGGAAATTTTTATATTTTAAATAATATATTTCAAAATGAAAAGGTTATTTTACTCAAGAAATGTTCTATGGATCTTTTAAAGATATTTTTATCTGTGAAGATACCCATTGATGTTACTATAGATATTATAAAATGATTCATATTTTTTATTTATTTGGATGGTTGAAAATGAATAAATATTTACATTTCATATTCTTTATTCAATATGGAAAATTTTTGACTTATAAGTCATTAAGAGAATGAATTGTATTGATCATTAAAAATATAAGGAATGCATAGGACATGCATGTGATGGGTGAGTCATAATTATAGATAACCACACAATGCATATAAGGGTATCATGATACAAAACAATACACATTCCATATTTAAGGTTATTTTTTTACACAAATCCATTTATTAAAAATGATATCATGGTTTGGGGTCCATGATGGTAAGATTATTGATATATTGGTTGAGAGGCATTGATCTTGAATATCTACAATTATGTGTTTCTTTTATTAAGAATTCATTTTTAATTATCCATGTGTTTTCTTTATTAATAATATAAAAGTATTCTCATTTCAATCAAGTTTTTAATTGAATGACATGTGTTTTAATTATCCACTCTTCCATATTGATTATGCCTTATTTATTCATGATAGATTCCTCTATATATAACCCTTATTGATCATTTAATCTCACCCTTAATTGTTTACTTTCTTCAAATATATATAAGGATATTATGAAATTATCAAAGGATGTAAGAATGTTTATTATACTATGTTTTTATATTTCTAATGTGATATATGGATCATGTATGTATATACATTCCCAAGACTGATAAACTGATAGATCCTTCATGATGTGATCCCTTATATCTTTTATCAATATAATAAGGTAAACATTAGATCTTTATTACTAAATTTGGTTTTCTAAGGTTCATAAAAAAGAAAGTTAGGTAGGAAACTTGGGAACTATATTCTAAATGAAAATAGAAAACATAATAACTTTGATAATCCCTTATTGTATTTGAGAATATTTACCATTATAAGGATTTTTATTTAATGGGTTAATATTCATAATGGTTATGAGCTAACTTGGTGAGTGTCATTTTTTAATAATGGATCCTAATAGAAGAAATTGAATCAATACCTATTGTCAATTTAGTTATTTTCCTCATGAGTAATCAAATATATATGGTGTTGTAATTGATTATATAAATAACATATTAAGGAAGATGATTCAGGTTATGATGAGAAACCTTGCCTATATGGAGTGACCTATTACTCTAAAATGTGATGCACCTTTTCTGGATTTATTTACGTAATAGAAGAATCCTTATTTTAATGAAACTACTAATCCATTGGTATCCGAACAATGAATTAAGTACCTTTAAAATAATTCCTATCTTCGGAAAATAATGAAAGTGAAAAGGTTATTCTAGAAGTATATCATTTTAAAGGGGGTTTTTATTAATAGAGATCATTGATTCAAAACACTAAAGAGGTTGATGAAATAGAAATAATGGAATTAATAATTTGAAAGTAATATTCTTTGAGAAATACATCCCTCAAGAATAGTGAGATAAAATAGAGAGGAAGTTTCTTATACTAAATCATATTTAGTAAAACGGTGTGGAAGAGTATGAGGCTAACTTTACAAGATTATATTAGCATGTTTAGGACTATATATGTAATCTAGAAATCAAAATTGATTTTTAATTTGATGTAATTATATTGATTCTCTAAATGGTACTAGTTTCTCATATTTTTTCATCATATAATGATAAGTTATCATGTTTTATCAAGGAAGAGATAGAATTTTTTAATTTTTATATCTTAAAGGGAAGTCATGAAAAATATAGGTTGGTTGAGAAAAAAGAAAATTAAAAAATTTCAAAGAATAATAAATGGATGATGGGATTTATAACATGTTATAATTTTTGAAAGAAATAACCTGGTAATTTATTAATGGGATTAGGAATTTGTATCAAGTGTTGAGAAAGGGGTAATATGGCTTTAGAATGAATGGAAATGAAAGAAACCACTATTTCTAGTGCATAAGAAATAAAGATATGGGTATTATTAAATTAAATTTTCTAAATGTTAGGGAACTTACCAATGAATAATCCAAGCGGGGAAGGCCAAGCTTATAAAATTACTATATCTGAAGTGGATGTTCCAAATGATAGGGTCAAATATGAAATTATCATCCACTCTAGAAGTGAAAATGTTCTATTTGATTCTAGTTCTACCCGATCTTTTATATCTAAATAATTTTCTAAGGGTATCACATCACCATGACAACAATTAAATGTTTAGTCGGAAGTGGAAACTCTTAATGGTATGATGATCACATCTCAAGTCTATAGATCTTCTCTAAAAAAATTATTGGAATGTTCTTCTTACAAATAATGTTATTGTTCATCCAGTTGAATTTGATGTAATTTGGGGAATATATTTTCTCTCTTAATATAGATTCTATATCGATTATCATGGAAGGGAAGTAATATTCGATATTTTGAATCAACCTATTATCATCAATCAGTGAAAGGATAAACCTGAACTCCTAATAGAAATTACATGAAATATATGGGTTTTAATTCCTATTCATGAGTTATATTTATCTCAAATGGTTATGAATAAACTCAAAATTGAACATTTTTATATTTTTTAGTAATATTATAATGTATTTCCTTAGGATTTTTCTAATCTTCCCCTGAATCGTGAATTTGAGTTTTCATTACAACTCACACCAGGTACTACACTTATTTCAAAGAATCTATATAAAATGGACCCAATTGAGTTTCAATAACTGAAGAAGAAACTCAAGGATAATATAGATAAGGGATTAATTTGGACTAGTGCATCATCACAGGGTTCACCTATTATTTTTATAAATAATGATGATTTAATGCATCATTTCATTGATTATTTGTAATCTAAAAATATCATTATTAAGAACAAGTATCATATAACGTGAATTGATGATCTATTTGATCACTTATGATGTGCCTAATATTTGTCCAAGATTGATCACTGATCTAGATATAATCAAATAAGGGTTCAGAAGGAGGATATACCGAAGACATCTTTCTTTATAAGGTATGTTCATTATGAATTTATATAAATTCCATTTGGACTTACCAATGCTCTAACTATCTTCATGGATTTAATAAACAGTTTATTTATATATTACCTTGACCGGTTTTTGGTAATATTTATAGATGATATTATTGTTTATTAAAATAAAAAGGAATTGAATGAATAATATTTTAGGATTATGTTGAATACCTTGAAAAAGGAAAAGTTATATTCCAAAATTACCAAGTGTGAATTTTGGCAACAAAAAGTCTCATTCTTAGGTTATATAATTTCAATTGAGAGTATATTAGTGGATCATTAAAAGATGGAAGTTTTTGAACAATGGCCCAAAACAAATATAATGAATATGATATATATTTTTCCAGGGTTTTCTAGATACTATTGATGTTTTGTGAGAAATTTAACATGTCAATCAAATCCACTAACCAAGATGATCTAAAAGGGAACCAAGATCTTATAGATAGAGGAATTTAAGGAGGATTTCAAAGAACTAAAGATAAGGTTGGAAATCATGTTTTTTCTTACACTACCATACAGTGGATAAGGGTTTTTGATATATATTTATTCATAGAAGAAGGATTTAGTATTCTTCCTCACACATAATGATATGGTGATAGCTTATGCCTAATAATTCTTGATCAAAATTACCTGACTTGTGATTTGAAGTTGACAGTAGAATTTTTTACATTAAAGATATATATGGATTATCTATATAGTGAAAGGTGTGACATATATACTTATAATAAAAGGTTTAAGAATATATTTACATATAAATAGTTGAATATGCTCCGAAGAATATATTTGGAGTTGATCAAAGATTATGAATAATCAATATATTACCACCCTGGGAAGGAAAATAATGTGGTTGATACTCTAAGTCAGAAATAAAATTCAAGTTTGAAAAAGATAAGTATTGAAAGTGATCCAATATTTATATATTTTCATATTATGTATCTTGAAATCATGAAAAAGGGGGATAGATTTTATCCTTATCAGATGAATGTTAAACTATCTATCCTTGGGAGGGTTAAGAAGGTATAGAAGGAATATGTGGAATTATAGAAGATAATGAGGAATATTCCAAATTTCAACCATGATCATGTAGGAATGATAAGTTTTAAGGACTGATTATTTGTTTCATCAATAACACACTTGAAGAAGGATCTTTTTTATTAACATCATAATTCATCATGCTCTATTAATCCTGGATGTACAAAGATGTATAGAGATCTAAAAAAGTATTTTGGGCTGGATAACATGAAAAGGGATATTTTAGAGTGAGTATCTTGATTCCTGGTGTGTTAGTAAGTTAAGTATAAGTGAAATAATTATAAGGGTATGTTACAAACATTACCCATACCATAATGGAAGCGGGAAAACATTTCCATGGATTTCATCATCAAACTCCTCAAAACATCTAAAGAGAAGAATTTTATTTGGGTTATAGTCAATCTTATTATGAAATAAATTAATTTTATTTATATTAAATAATATTAATATCTTTTTCATCTAACTAATTTATACATTAAGTAAGTTTTGAGATTTCATGGAGTTCCACCATCAATCCTATCTGATTAGGATTTGAGCTTTACCTTGATTTTCTAAAGTAGTATTTAGTAGACTCTGGATATAAAGTTGATTTTCAGTACTAATTATCATAATCAGATTGATTATTTTTATGATAGGACCATTGAAAATATATAATACATGTTGATAGCTTTCTAGGTAGATTTCAAAGGTGTTTGTTATCGACGCCTTCCTTTAGTGTAATTTTATTACAACAATAGTATTTATATGAGTATTCAGATGGATCCTTATGAATACCTCTACAGCAGGAAGTGTGGAACTCCAATGCACTGAGATAAAGATGGAGAAATAAATCTATTGGGACATGATATAGCGGAAAAAATGTTAGAGTAGGTAATATCTATTCAACAAAACATAATGGAAACTCAAAGTTGACAAAAAAAGTTATGATGATAATAACTGATGAGATCTAGAGTTCAAAGTTGGTGACTAGGTAATTCAATGAATATCTACTTAGAAGAAGGTTGTGATATTTGGAAATAATGGATAGTTTATCCCTAGATATAGTGGACCCTTTAAAATTTCTGACCTTATTGGGATGGTATTTTATCACTTGGCCCTTCCACAAAATCTCTCTCAAATTCACGATGTGTTCCATGTATCTCTACTGAGGAAGTACATACCTAGTCCTTCATATGTACTAAACTAAGACATAGTACCACTAAAGAAATTTATAACTTTTGTGGAAAAATTGGTGGAGGTTATGGATCAAACAGAGAAACTTCTATGAAATAAGACCACTTATCTGGTCAAAGTTTTGTGGCAAAAACGTAAATGTGGGGAAGATACATGGGAACCTGAGTATGTAATGAGGCTAAAGTATCCTCAGTTGTTTTCATAAAAGTGAGGTGATTTCATGGGATAGATTATTATAGGGATATTATAATGAAAAACCAAACATTTTATTATATATTTCTCTTTAAATAAATTTTATTTCTTTGATAGCTTTCATTACATGCAACACCAAGTTTAAATGAACCATGATATACTATTAAAATATTATTATTTAATGTAAAAGTTATCACCTAACCATGGGACTATATGTTATGAATAGTATTAACTAAATTATGAAAAATATTTATGAAGATTTTATTTAATAAAAATTAATTTATTAATTATTAGGAAATAAGTATTCAATTTTTAGTAAAGTCATTTTATGCTTCAAAAATATGTTTACTTCATAAATGGTTTTAATTGTATTTTATGCATGGATATTATAATTAATTTCTGACACTTTTAGAAATTTAATTTTATAAAAAATACATCATTTTTTAATCATAATATTAAAATTATCTTATGGTGAATAATGATTAATTTTATGAGAATGTTGATTTTCGGGAGAATAGTGTAAATACATATTTTTAAGGAAATATTTTTTTTCTTTTCTAGTATTTTAAAATAAAATTTTTTATTTATATTGGTTTTAAATTTTAATTAGTTTATTTTTGTTAAAAATAATTTAATTTATACCCTTTTTATCAATATTATACTTTATCAAAGTATAAAATCACTTTTAAACTTAAAAATGTATTATTCAAAAAACCTATTTTCATCGCGTTATATAGGTTTTTTTTAATGAATATCTACCACTTATAGAAATTGAATCTTGTAAAATTTATTACATATTTTTAATCTTCATAATTAATATTATTTAATAATTTCAAATTAATTTATGTACATAATTAATACTAAAAACATAAGAAAAAAATAATTCTATGGTAAAATAGTGAATCGGGTTAACCTCGGTTAAAAAATTATGATAAGGCCACAATTTTTCATCTTGATTATTATTATATGAAGGTATTTATAACCTTATCAACTTATTCTAGATATTAAATTGGTTATGGAATAATTTTTCATGAATATTAAATATTAATATTTTAATCCTTTAAAATATTCAAGGTGTGTCCCTCCCTCCGCTTATAAAAGGACACCCATTCTCACATTTCTTTACACCACTTTGATGAACATAGATCAATCAAACCCTAAAAAATTATCTTATAAACATCCCTATACATGAATTATATGTGATTTTACTCATCAATACCATTCCAAAAGTTCTTATAAACGGACCTAAATGATGTCTGTTGAATAATAGGTAATCATTTTTACTGATTCGGTCAAATTTATTTCTTCTTATACTTTCTATAAATATATTATACTCATTATAAAATAATTAATTATGTAACATAGGTGGTTATAAAGATAGAAATAAATATTTTACTGACTCGTGCGTATGTGAGGCTTACCGTCTTGATATAGCGATGTAAGTCATTTTTCTTCACCATTTAACATGGGTGGTTATAAAGATAGAAATAATTAATATTTAATATATTTATAAATTAATTATGTCTTTTTAAATATAATATATCCTTTAAATTTTTACTATTTCACTCATTAAAAAATGATAATATCCCGCATGTGGATATGTGGATTACCACCTCCACGAAGCGATGTGATACATTTTTTATGTCCACCTTTCATAGGTTATTGTAAATATTCATATTATAAATATATATAAATATATTATATTTATATCATAATTAAAATTCAATATATGACTAAATCATGATAAATATACAATGGTCGAAGCTACTAAACTAAAACTTATATGAAAAGAAAAATAGTTAACACTCAGAAACAACAATTTTAATAAAGAATTATTAATAAACTGGTGTTGGAATGTTATAAGTGGGTCATGTATGATATTATAAGTATTTATATTATTAAATTATATAATAATAATAAAATCCAAATTTATCATTAAAATGTTTAGAATAATTTATGAGGCATGTCAGACATGAGGTATGGAATTTCATTTACAATCTCATTTTATTTCGGTATTTTTTATGTTCAGGTTTCCTTTAAGAAAATTATTTGATCCTAATCTCTTAAACCCCATATATTCTCTTATAATATAGTTATATTGTTAATTTATATGTTTATTTTATATTTATTGTCTTGTTTGATTAGGAATCAATAAGGAAGTTACATATATATTACTTTCATTTAAAAATCTTGTTTTAAATATTTATTTCCAACTATTTTTCTTACATGTCTATATATTCATGAAACAATTTTCAATAATGTTTATGATATTCTAAAAAATTTATTAAATTCATTTTTACCAATGTTTAAATTTCTATAAAAAGGTTTTAAATGAATTTTTTTTGAATAATGTACTTTTTAACAAAAGTGTGAATAGAATATTTGTTTTAACATACACCGTAAGAATATATTTTCCCATTATCATGACTACTCCATGATTTGAAAATTAAATTACAAGTTTCCATGGTTATTTTAAAATAAAAATGTTTCTTAATATTCTAGAAATTTTTAGATTTAAAATAAGTTATTTTGAAATGAAAATGGTATTTTCCTCAAGAAATGTTTCGATTATCTTTTAAAGGTATTTCCCTATATAAAAAACACCCATTTATGTTACTGGTGATTTAATCCAATGATTCTATATTTATTTTTATTTGGATGTTTTATGATGATGAAATATTTATGTTCAATATTCTTGATTCAATGTCGATAATTATTTACTTATAAGGCATTTTGAGAATGAATTGTATTGATTATTTAAAATATGAGGAATGAATGGGTCATTCAAGTAATGTGTGTAATTGGTTATAGAAATTCAATTTATGCATAAAAAAGTCTCAGGATACAAAATAAAAGGCATTCCAAATTATATGAGTATTTTTTACACCTTCCAATTTATTAAGAATGACATCTTGGTTTAGAGGCCATGATGGTAAGATTCATGATATCTTTCTTGAGATTACTTGGTAAGGAATGTCTAGAATCATACATTTCCTTAATAAATAATTAATTTATCATTATCCATGTGTTTACTATATTGGTATTACCCCTTGATTCTCATTTAAATCAAGTTGTCGATTAAATGAAATGTGCATTAATTATCCACTTTTTCAGGCTGATTATGCTATATTAACTCGTGATAGCTTCCATTGTAAATAACCCTTACTGAGCATTTGTGCTCACCCTTTATTTCTTTTCCATTCCCCGTGATATGAAGAAGGATATTATGAGTGATATCATGGATGACAGAATTTTTCTTATGTTATGTTTTTATATTTCCCTATGTAATATGGGAAAAATGTATGTATCCAGTTTTCCAAGACTTATAAACTGACTGATCCTGCCACCACGGGAAAAATGGGTATTTGCGACGGGTTATTTGCGACGGGGGTATTTGCCTGTCGCAAATAAGTAGCCTTTTGCGACGGGATAGCTTTCCCCGTCGCAAAAGGACTGGCGCCCTTTGCGCGCCAAATCGCGGGAAACATATTTGCGACGGGGGAATATTCCCGTCGCAATTAACCGGCGGCGGTAAAAGGTATTTGCGACGGGAATATTCCCCCGTCGCAAATAGTATGTCGGCAGGTGGTTATTTGCGACGGGACCCGTCGCAAATAACTATTTAACCGTTGACCGTAATAAATGTTGGCTAAGGTATTTGCGACGGTACCCGTCGCAAATGGGCCCGTCGCAACTAATCTAACCTATAAATACCCCCATCCGTTTTTTTTTCAAATCATTCTCAAATTCCATCTTCTTCTTCTCTCAAAATTTTATTTCTACAGTTCAGTTTTTCTCAAGTTTAATTTTTTTCTTCGGAGTTGATATTGAAGTTTTGAAGAACGATCAGAGATCAACCTCAGATCAATTTTCAAGGTATTTATATTTATTTTAATTTAATATTTATTTTTAATGTTTTATTAGTTTTAATTATTCTTAATTAGTTGTAATTTAATTATGTTTACATTGTTTTATTACTTAATAATTAGTAATAAATACTAATAATTAGGAATAATAACATTATTTAATTATTAATATATTTTATTATTAATATTAAAATAATATAATTTTTTATATATATACAATTCTCTTTTCATCTGTGTGTTTGCTGTCTTCACATGTATTATTTATATGTGGAGATAGAAAACACACAGATGAAAGGAGAATTGTATATAAATTAGAAAATTATATTATTTTAATATTAATAATAAAATATACTAATAATGTTATTATTCCTAATTATTGGTAATTATTCTTAATTATTGGTAATTGTTCATTTAATTACTCATAATTAAGAACAATTACCAATAATTACCAATAATTAGTAATAATTAGTAATAATTAGTAATAATTAGTAATAATTTGTAATAATTACCAATAATTAGTAATAATTAGTAATAATTAGTAATAATTAGTAATAATTAGTAATAATTACCAATAATTAGTAATAATTACCAATAATTAGTAATACTTACCAATAATTAGTAATACTTACCAATAATTAGTAATAATTACCAATAATTAGTAATAATTATTAATAATTATCAATAATTAGTAATAATTATTAATAATTATTAATAATTATCAATAATTAGTAATAATTATTAATAATTACTAATAATTACCACTAATTAGTAATAATTAAGAATAATTAGGAATAATTACCAATAATTACCAATAATTAGGAATAATTAGTAATGATTAGTAATAATTAGTAATAATTAGGAATAATTAGGAATAATTAGTAATAATTTGGAATAATTAGTAATAATTAGGAATAATTAGGAATAATTAGGAATAATTAGTAATAATTAGTAATAATTAGTAATAATTACCAATAATTAGTAATAATTACCAATAATTAGTAATAATTACCAATAATTAGTAATAATTAGTAATAATTACCGGTAAATAGTAATAATTACTGGTAAATAGTAATAATTAGTAATAATTAGAAATAATTACCGCTAAATAGTAATAATTAGAAATAATTAGTAATAATTACCAATAATTAGTAACAACTACCAATAATTAGTAATAATTACCAATAATTAGTAATAATTACCAATAATTAGTAATAATTACCAATAATTACCAATAATTAGTAATAATTAGTAATAATTAGGAATAATTAGTAATAATTAGGAATAATTAGTAATAATTAGTAATAATTAGTAATAATTAGTAATAATTACCAATAATTAGTAATAATTACCAATAATTAGTAATAATTACCAATAATTAGTAATAATTACCAATAATTAGTAATAATTAGTAATAATTACCGGTAAATAGTAATAATTACCGGTAAATAGTAATAATTAGTAATAATTAGAAATAATTACCGGTAAATAGTAATAATTAGTAATAATTAGTAATAATTAGTAATAATTGCCAATAATTAGTAATAATTACCAATAATTAGTAATAATTACCAATAATTAGTAATAATTACCAATAATTACCAATAATTAGTAATAATTAGTAATAATTAGTAATAATTAGTAATAATTAGTAATAATTAGTAATAATTAGTAAAAATTACCAATAATTAGTAATAATTACCAATAATTAGTAATAATTAACAATAATTAGTAATAATTACCAATAATTAGTAATAATTACCAATAATTAGTAATAATTAAGAATAATTATCAATAATTACCGGTAAATAGTAATAATTAGTAATAATTAGATATTATTACCAATAATTAGTAATAATTACCAATAATTAGTAATAATTACCAATAATTAGTAATAATTACCAATAATTAGTAATAATTATCAATAATTACCAATAATTACCAATAATTAGTAATAATTAGTAATAATTACCAATAATTAGTAATAATTAGTAATAATTAGTAATAATTACCAATAATTAGTAATAATTACCAATAATTAGTAATAATTACCAATAATTAGTAATAATTACCAAAAATTACCAATAATTAGTAATAATTAGTAATAATTATTAATAATTACCAATAATTAGGAATAATTAGTAATAATTACCAATAATTAGTAATAATTACCAATTATTAGTAATAATTACCAATAATTAGTAATAATTAGTAATAATTACCAATAATTAGTAATAATTACCAATAATTAGTAATACTTAACAATAATTAGTAATACTTACCAATAATTCGTAATACTTACCAATAATTAGTAATAATTACCAATAATTACCAATAATTACAAATAATTACCAATAATTAGTAATAATTACCAATAATTAGTAATAATTACCAATAATTACCAATAATTACCAATAATTAGTAATAATTAGTAATAATTAGTAATAATTAGTAATAATTACCAATAATTACCAATAATTACCAATAATTAGTAATAATTAGTAATAATTACCAATAATTAGTAATAATTATCAATAATTACCAATAATTAGTAATAATTACCAATAATTACCAATAATTAGTAATAATTAGTAATAATTACCAATAATTAGTATTAATTAGTATTAATTAGTATTAATTACCAATAATTAGTTATAATTAGTAATAATTAGTAATAATTACCAATTATTAGTAATAATTACCAATAATTAGTAATAATTAGTAATAATTACCAATAATTAGTAATAATTAGTAATAATTACCAATAATTAGTAATAATTACCAATAATTAGTAATAATTAGTAATAATTAGTAATAATTAGTAATAATTAGTAATAATTACCAATAATTAGTAGTAATTACCAATAATTACCAATAATTAGTAATAACTACCAATAATTAGTAATAATTAGTAATAATTACCAATAATTAGTAATAATTACCAATAATTACCAATAATTAGTAATAATTAGTAATAATTACCAATAATTAGTAATAATTAGTAATAATTAGTAATAATTAGTAATAATTAGTAATAATTAATAATAATTACCAATAATTAGTAATAATTAACAATAATTAGTAATACTTAACAATAATTACCAATAATTAGTAATAATTAATAATAATTACCAATAATTAGTAATAATTACCAATAATTAGTAATACTTAACAATTATTAGTAATACTTAACAATAATTAGGAATAATTACCGGTAAATAATAATAATTAGTAATAATTAGTAATAATTAGTAATAATTAGTAATAATTAGTAATAATTTGTAATAATTAGTAATAATTTGTAATAATTAGTAATAATTAGTAATAATTAATAATAATTACCAATAATTAGTAATAATTTCCAATAATTATATTAATTAGAAATAATTAATAATAATTACCAATAATTACAAATAATTAGTAATAATTAGTAATAATTACCAATAATTAGTAATAATTGGTAATAATTAGTAATAATTAGTAATAATTAGTAATAATTACCAATAATTAGTAATAATTACCAATAATTAGTAATAATTACCAATAATTAGTAATAATTATCAATAATTAGTAATAATTATCAATAATTAGTAATAATTACCGATAATTACCAATAATTACTCATAATTACCAATAATTAGTAATAATTACCAATAATTAGTAATAATTATCAATAATTAGTATTAATTAGTAATAATTACCAATAATTAGTAATAATTAGTAATAATTACGAATAATTAGTAATAATTAGTAATAATTAGTAATACTTACCAATAATATTAGTACTATGAAAATAATAAAAAATTTATATAATATTAAAATTATCAATATTTGTAACATGTTTTGCTTTATTCTCAACATATTTAATTCTTAAAGGGTCAATTTTTAGGTCTATCTCAATAAAAAGTTTGCGTCAGTCGTGTATGATCTAAACTCTATAATTATCCTAGCTTGAGTGTTTTTTCTAACAAATTATTCAAAACCAGTAATGCTTTTATATTTTATAGAGAAATATGGCACAACGAGGTCGTCAACAATCATTATTAGGTGACCGCATATGGATAAATCAACATACAAATCCAAACGGTTCTGGTTTAAATCCAGTATATGTAGAGGGTGTGGAGACTTTTTTATCATTTGCAGCATCAAATCCAGAATTTGTTTCAGAAGGCAAAATAAAATGCCCTTGCAGAAAATGTGCATTGAGAACGTTTGACACGTTTGACAAAGTGGGAGAACATCTCTTGCGTTTTGGTTTTCAACCAGATTATGTTTTTTGGTATCAACACCGTGAACGCAGTTCCAGAGCAGGTGATACCAACTTGATTCTGGATCCATCCCGGTTTCAAGATTTAGTACATGATGTTGCAGGTTCATCTGTTCAACATATAGAAACTCCGGCTGATATAGCTTCAAATCCTGAGTTGGCACCATCTGAATTTTATGAGTTGTTGAAGTCTGCTGAGGATGCATTATATCCTGGCTGCAAGATGAGCAAATTAGAAGCAGTTGCAAAATTTATGGCTATCAAATCAGATAACAGAATGTCAAACACCTGTTTTGACCAGATATTTTCTTTGTTTAAAACACTGTTACCCGAAGGAAATGTTTTACCTTCAAATTACTATGAGAGGAAGAGGCTGGTTCGAAATTTGGAACTTACTTGTCAGAAGATTCATGCATGTTCAAATGACTGCATTTTATATTCTGGGGAAAATGAGTCGTTGGATAGTTGTCCCACATGTGGGCAACTGAGATATAAAGAAGGACAATATGGGAAGTCTGGTTTGATTCCTGTAAAACAGTTGAGATATTTTCCGCTTACATCCAGACTCCAGCATTTATTCATGTCTAAGAATACAGCGACAATGATGTCATGGCATAAAGAGAATATTTCAACCGATAAAAGCTTGAATCATCCAGCCGATGGTGATTCATGGAAACATTTTGATAGAGTGCATCCATCCTTTGCTTTAGAAGCTAGAAATGTTCGACTAGGCCTTTCCACTGATGGTTTCTGTCCGTTTGGATCTTATGGTAGTCAATATTCATGTTGGCCTGTTTTTTTAACTCCGTACAATTTACCTCCATGGATGTTGATGAAGGAGCCATATATCTTTTTGACTTTTCTAATTCCAGGACATCTGAAGAAAAATATTGATGTTTATTTGAAACCTTTGATTGATGAATTAAATTTATTTTGGAGTACTGGTGTCAGTACATATGATGTTGCCACGAAACAGAATTTCATACTGAGAGCAGCATTGATGTGGACAATAAGTGACTTCCCGGCTTATGGGATGTTATCTGGATGGAGTACACATGGTCAGAAATCATGTCCTTACTGTATGGGAGAGAACAAAGCATTTATGCTCATTCATGGAAAGAAACCTTGTTATTTTGACTGTCATCGTAGGTTTCTTCCAGCTGATCATCCTTTTCGCAGAAACAGATCTCATTTCAGAAAAGGAACAGTTGAAAGGGAAGGACCTCCAAAAATGCTATCAGGTTCGGAGTTAAAATCAGTTGTATTTTTATTACCTCCCATCACTTTTGGTCCCACAATAAACCAACAGAAAATTTCTGGTTTTGGGAAAGAACACAATTGGATTAAACGTAGCATATTTTGGGATTTGCCATATTGGTCTGATTTGTTGGTCCGACACATGTTAGATGTCATGCATATTGAGAAGAACTGTTTTGATAATTTGTTTCATACAGTTTTGGATACGCCAGGAAAGAGTAAAGACAATGTAAATGCACGTTTAGATCTTGCCCAAATTTGCAGGCGTCCAGAATTGGAACTGTTTGAGAATGTCAGAACAGAAAGGTTACTAAAACAAAAAGCAGCTTATACACTGTCTAAAGAAAATCGTTTATTATTTTGTCAGTGGATTGCAGATTTGAGACTTCCAGATGGTTGTGCTTCCAATTTGGGTAGATGTGTAAAGAATGGTCATATTACTGGATTAAAAATTCATGATTGTCATGTTATAATGGAAAGACTGCTACCCATTGGATTAAGAGGTCTGTTGAATTCTGTGATTTGTGATTCCATAACAGACATGTCTCATTTTTTTTGGGAAATTTGTGCGGCTACAGCAGATTATGATGCTCTAGGAAAACTTGAAAAAGATGTTGTTGTAATTATATGTAAACTGGAAAAAATATTTCCGCCGTCTTTCTTCAACTCAATGGAACATTTGATGTTACATTTTCCATATGAAGCCAAATGTGGAGGTCCAGTACAGTTTCGATGGATGTACCCATTTGAAAGATGCATGCAAAAATTGAAAAGAAAAGTACGTAAAAAAGCATCTGTTGAAGGATCTATTGCAGAAGCTTATTTGCAAGAGGAAATATCTTTTTTCTGCTCCCATTATTTTGAATCTGAGTATCCTTCAAAATACAACCGAATGGGACGGAACGAGAGGAATATTGATGAAATCGACAATCAATTATCTATTTTCAACCAGTTAGAGCTTGGTTTTGGTGGAGTTTATGAACGCTGGCTTTCAGATAATGAACATCATAGAGCTCATACGTATGTTCTGCTCAACTGTGAAGAGATGACATCAGTTGTACTGTAAGTGTTTATATCACTTATTCTATCATTTATGTTGCAGTAAATAACTTTGGTTTTTATAGGTTGTATGATAATCATATCAAGAAACAAATTCCACAAATTACAGCAGTTGCTCTCGAAGAACGTCGACTGAAAAATTTCTCTCAGTGGTTTCAAAAACTGGTAACATAAATTCTTTATCTTTTAGCAACTCATTCAATGTATAGTTTACTATATTGATAATTATTTCACAAATTTTCAGGTGTCTCGACATGCTGATAAAATTGACAAATGGCTGTGTGTATTGAGTAACCCACCTTCAAAACTTGTTAAAACTTATAATGCATATGTGGTGAATGGATTTCGATTCCACACACATGCATATGGGGAATCGAAAAAACAATGAACAGTGGAGTTAGCTTGAGAGGATCTCATCATCAAGAAAATGAAGTTGACTTTTATGGCATACTTGATGAAATCATTGAACTCTGTTATCTTGAACAACATTATATAACCATGTTCAAATGTCGGTGGTTGGATACAGAGAGAGGCGTGCGTGTTCATCCGACTCATGGAATCATCGATATTAAATGTAAAAGTGTTCTCGCAGTAAATGAACCATTCTTATTGGCTCAACAGGCACATCAAGTTTATTACGCAAAGTATTGTGCTACATCAAGAGACTTGACTGATTGGTGGAGTGTAATAAAAATCAAAATTCGAGACAATTAGTTTAGTCAAAGGGAATGTGCTTTCACTGATGTGCAAAGAATTGAAGTTTTTCAAGAGAGTACTCAAAATCAATCTTTTTTACAAAGAGACATGAGTATCGATGACGACACCCCACATTTAAGAGTCGGTGATGACGATGATGTTAATGATGTCACATATGAATTTGAAATGGTAAGAGATGAAGCAACTGTAACTCGAATGGATATCGATGATGTTGAGGAGGAATATGAAGATGACATTGACATATATGAAGATGATCATGAAGATGAACACTGATAGAATTCCATGGTATTTATATACAATCATAATATGTATATATGTATATATAATAGTAATTATGAATTATCTGCTAACAACATTAACATTTTCTATTTCAGATGGACGACACCACATTTCGTGAGTTGGCGGATGCTGACATGACTTTCGATGCGGATGAGTTGCTTCCAGATGACCCTCAGCCTGTAGGCGCTCCAGGGAGTACGCGGAGGGGGCACGGTCTTGCACGATTGATGATTCTTGAACCCGTCCCCGAGCGACGTCCACGTCTTGGGTTTGATCCACGCACACGGAGGTGTGATAACCTGTGTGATAACCTGTTGATTTGACTAAGATTTCATTAATCTATTCACATAATAAATGTTAATTATTTTTACAGTTTTCCGCATATAGCAGTCGGACAGGGCAGTGCTATTTTGCGCAACTATTTCTCTCAGCCGTGGACCACATGGGAGCAGATTCCCATTGATGTGCATCAGGCCATGTTCAGCTATTGGTTGGTACGTACGTAAATAAATAATTTTTATTTTGAAAATTATTTCATTTCTAACTTGATATTTTGATTTATTTGTAGGTTTTATGGTATCCGATCGAGGATACCATGCGTGACGCCATCCACGAGGCATGGGAGGTGGTCATGCGTGATCGCCTTCGTCAGTTTTTGCACAATTTAAGAAAAGCTGCGATGAAGAAAGCAGGAGTGTCAGATTTTGACGAGTCATGTAGAGCACACCGACCAGAGTACATTTCATCCCATGTATGGGATGGATTATGTGCGCACTGGTTGAGTGGTGCCTTTCAGAGGAGATCATCGGTGGGGAGGCAGAATCGGGGGAGACAGGAGGTGACTCATCGAGTTGGGAATCGTTCTTTCAGTACTCATAGACAGCATCTGGTACGTACATTATTTATAAATATTTTATATAACTATAAATATTAACAGTTTATTTTTTATTCTTATAGGCTGTCGAGAACCCCGATATTACGGAGTACGACGTATATCGGAGGATGTATAGTGATCCTGCTACTGGGGAGCTCAGAGGTGATCGTCAGCATCACATCGTGGTTAGTATTATTTGTTTTCAAGTTTAAAAATTAACTGTATATAATATATTCACAATTTTAATTTTAAATTGCAACTACAGGAGTCATATGAGGTCGTAGCGTCACAGGCCCGGCCTGAGAGTCAGGCCGAGTCATCAGATCAGACCACTGGCCGTCAGTTTGATGAGGCGGCATGGATGCAGGTCACCCAGTATGCCTTCGAGAAGGGTCGGGTAGTTGGTATCAGCTCTCGACTGACTCCCGGAGATTATTATGGCAGTGCTGCGATGTCGGCGTCCAGCTCGAGAGGAGCTCGTGCATCTTCTTCTGCTACACAGTATGAGGATCAGTTGCGATCTCAGACTGCACTGATAGAGAGTCTCCGACAGGAGCAGGAGCAAATGCGTCAGCAGCATGAGGAGGAGCGTCGACGCCAGCAGCAGCTATACGAGGAGCAGACGAGTCGGTGGCAGCAGCAGCATCAGGAGAAGATGGAGTACATGCGCCGACTCACTCATGCTTTAGGGATGGAGTTTCCTCCACCACCATCTGCAGATCCCCCCCCTCCTTCAGATTAGAGTTTGTATTTATGTTATAAAATTTGTGAAATCAAAATATGATTTTTTTTCTATTCGTAGTTTCTGTCTCATTATAAAATATTTATTAATATTCTATTATTTTTTATTTTTGAATTATAATTCTATTATTATTATATAAATTAAAATAATTTATTATTTTTATTTTTGAATTATAATTCTATTATTATATTAATTAAAATCCTTTATTAATATTTTATTATTTTTTATTTTTGAATTATAATTGGATTATTATTATATTAATTAAAATAATTTATTAACAATTTATTTTTTTTATTTTTTTTATAGTATTTGCGACGGGATACTATTCCCGTCGCAAATAGTATTATTATTTTTTTATTTTTTTAAAAATAGTTTTTGCGACGGGCCCCGTCGCAAATAGTTTTTTACAAAGATATGGAGTACTAGTTGCGACGGGGATTCTCCCCGTCGTAGAAAAGGGCTTTAGCGATGGGCCCGTCGCAAAAAATTGTTATTGCGACACCGTTTTCAGCAACGGGTCATTTGCGACGGGCCCCCGTCGCAAAAAGCCATTTGCGACGGGATCCCATCGCAAATACCTGTTTTTCTAGTAGTGTGCATAGTGATATCCCTTGTATCTTGTACCAATCTAATAAAGTAAACAATAGCTCTAGGTTACTATATTCGATTTTATATTGTATCTCAACATTATTTTCACTTATAATGAGAGCATGGCCATTTATGGATTTATAGATCTAGAATACATTAACATAGTTGTGATATATCATAATGATGATGCTAGAGTTATATATATATGTGAAATATTGGAAAAATACAAATATTGGTTGTTGGTTTTTTCTATTACTTGGTAGGTAAGATGACTAATATAATAATGAACTAATATTTATCATAATGTTATTAATTTTTAACTTTTTACATTGTAGTATTTATTAAATGTTGGGTCCATTTTACCTATATGAATGCATAGTATATTGGTTTTTATCTTTATTATGTAGAGTTCATAAAGATTTTGTGAAATTGTTAAAAAATTAAGTTTTATTCTTTTTTATACATCTATTAATTGTAAATTCTCTTCATACATACATTTTTTAATTATTATACAAAAATTCTGGTTATCAGAAAATTTTAACGATGTTCACTTATCGATACATAAGACAAATAAATTCAAATATGTGAAAATATATTAAATAAATTTTAAATTAGATAATATTTTCTGTATTATATATATATATATATATATATTTGTGTGTGTGTGTTTTGATTTTTATTTTCAAGTAAATGTTTTATAACCATAGTTTCATCATCAAAAAGGAATTTTGTAATGTGGTTATTATGTTTAAAGGTTCATGTTAGAGAACATCCAAATTGGGATAAAAACTGAATTTAATAAGGTTGGTTCTATAATAAATTTTTGGTTTTATATCAAAATGTTATATTTTTCATCTTACAGAATTCACTGTTATTGTAGGTTTTTAATGATGTTTCATTGTATATGGATGAATACCTTACCCACATTTAAAATTGTCTTTTGAACTATTTTTTAGGTATGGTTGATTTTTATAGAGATTATCTCATTTGTATCACTTTTAATTTAATTTTAAGAAATGAGTATTTTAAAAAAATCATCTTTATGTTGTTCTTTTCTATTTATAGTGCTTGAAAAATGTTCACAGGTTTCTGGGGAATGTATTTTTTTACTTAAATTAGAACTTTCCATGTCAGTTTATACGAAAAATAACATAGAATGTGAAAAACATTAGCTTTAGACATAGGAGTCTATATAAAACTGACGTCGAATGAAGCTTTCTATTTTTTTCTATATAACTAGTGTGGAAAGCTAGCATATTTTTTTAGGATATTTGTATATAATTATTCTAGTAAAACCAATGTAAAAAAATCAAATTAGTTTTTTATGGATTTTTACAATGTTTTTAGATATAAACCGACATAGGAAGTTCACCTATATTCAATTTGTGTAAGATTCAACATCATTTTTCAAAAAACCAACTTTTAAACTATTATTTTTAACACCGTGTTCATTTACAATGATTAAGAACCAATGTTAGGATATTAATTTCTACTACTGTACTCATCTTCATAACCTGGGGAATGGAACCATACAAAATGGGTGATCTAAAATGCTTAGAAAGGAAAAATATCAGCAGCATGTTATCAAGGATTATATCATAATAATATGGTAAACCATGATCAGGGGAGAAATATCGTATTGAAATGAAGAGTTTTCCACAAATCATGATTGAAGGACATGTAATATAAAATAGAAAAACATATACCATGGAATGGTAGTGTGAGGTTCTAAACATGAGCAGTGAAGAATAATCATAGGTATATGGTATAGAAATATTGGATGTCATTGAGACAAATAATAACCAGGAATTATGGTATAAAACATAAGCATGTAGATTCATCATATCATTATCATATCAAATATGTCGTATCATATAAGTTTTGATCATATCCATAAAGGATATCCCTTTGAGTTGTTAGTGTAATTTAAGAAGGCCAGCCCATTATGTTGTGAGCATAATCTAAGAAGGCTAAAAATTTATGTTGTGAATATAATCCAAAAATTATCTCCCTTAATGTTGTGAATTTAATCCAATAAGTCTCATCCCTTATGTTGTGAGTGTAACATCCTCACTTGTTTTTGTTGTACAAGATGTTTATGTTTATAAAATTCATGTTTTCTATAATGTTTCCTCTATGATATGGGAGTGTTAGAGGTCGATTTTATGTGGCTAAGGGTCCAGTTTTAGAATGTGGAATACATGGTGAATGGGTCGGCCTTGAGGTGGTTGTAAAACATCCATCAGCTAATCGGTGGGACCCACAAACTAGTTTGTGGGGTTCTGTTGAGTCTACTGGCTATAGTGTACCCCAGAGGCTATCTGATGGTTCCACCAATAGGTCGTTGAGGCCTATTAGGTATCTAGCATGCATATAATAAGGGTTTAACCAATGCACCCCATATGATTTTAATCACACATGTTTTTTACCCTATTAATTGTAAAATTCCAAACTTGATGTCCATAACACGAATTTCAAACCTCCAATATTTAATTTTTTCACTCCTATTTTTCTTCCTTTGGATCTCCTTCGATGGACTTATTCAGAAACACTTAATAGGTGAGTTTTCTTTAGATCCATGCCTAATCCTTCTTCCTAATTAAGATATGTGCATGGATCTATGTTAGATCTATGAATTCTATAAAGATTCAATGACATTGTATTCCTCTCTTTGTATATTAGTTGTGGATATCGCATGTTGATAATATTTATTGATAGGATCAAGATCTACCAATGAACACAAAAATTTAATGGGTATGTGTTTATGAATAATCTTCCAAAACCTATTATTGGTGGTGGGTTGATGATGGATCCTTAATCCATTGAGGTTTTATTGGAAGACTAGTATATGATTCAACATTTAAATAACAAAACCCCCTTATTGGAGCAATAAATCTCAATAATGGTTTATGTTTTTTGGGTAAGTCATCTAGAATAATAATTATGATATCTTATTCTTCTTTATTATCGTCTTAAATCTATTTTCCATTAAGATATTGATTTGGGATCTATGGTAATTGGATATACCCTAGGACCTCTTATAGAACCAATATGAATTTGCAATCTGTTATTTGATCAACAATAGATCTGTTGAATTGTATTTTCTTCATTAAACATACCACAAAAGTTATTTTTTTGATGTAATCCTTAATGTATGTAATTCTATAACGACATACATGACTTGGAATTATCTTGAGACACTATTCTAAAACTATTTCTTGAAAAACAAAAACTAAAATCGACATCCTTAATGTGTGAAATCATTCTCCATGGGTGGGAAACAAGTTTTTTCTTTGATGCTTTGTTAAACCATGGAGTTATTCATCAACAACCTTGAGTTAGGAAGTTCCTTTTCATTTTAATCCCAATATTCTCTTATGAAATAGATTCCTCTTGAATTAACATGAATTTTTGTTATATATTAATGGTTGTTATTATTTTTTGTGCATTTTTATGCAACCTATATATTATCATTTTCTCTATGAGTATTGATTGAGTATCTTGCTACCATGCTAGATGTTGATCACATGTTGTTGTATGTTTTCTATTATATGTTCATGATGATGTTCTATTCTTGTCATTTTATTATCTACCCTATTATGTATATTACCTGGCCATTGGATGTTTTTCTTGGTATTCATGATAGGGGATCATTATGGTATGATTACCCCTTAGAAGGGGAGTGTCCGTAGTGTATGATGATGACAATGGTAGACCCCTATACAAGATTGGAGCATGACAGCCTTGTGTCCAAAACAGAACTCAATTCCTAGATGATACTAAGGAATGTGCTGAAAGTGATGCCTTATAGATACAGAGTATAATTTCACTAAATTTCTTTTTATATTTCAAGTTTAACACACCAATTTTTTATGAATTATTATTTTTTTAAAAACTAAAATTATTTGATGGCTTGAATTACACACTATACAAAGTTATGCTTGTGACACACAAAACACTAAGATACATGAAACACTAAGTTTAGATTGTGTTACATTCCATACCAAGTTTATATTTCATTACATGAAATATTGAGCTTATTTTAAATTACACACAATATAAAGTACCTTCAATAGCTTGCATTACAAGAAAGACTGGGTTTTTCCAAACTACAACATACCATTAATATTTTTATAAAAATATTATTATAGTTATCCCTTAGTTATTAGAAAAAAGGCAATGAAAATGATTCAAAAAATTATTAAAATATAATTTTAATTATTATAATATAATTATTTTTTTTAACCAATTAGTATAAAATTATTGTAAGAACTATTTGAAAATAAAAAAAATCATCTTCCAAAAAAACTATTTTTCTATGAAAAAACCCGTTTTATCTCATAAAATTAATAAAACTCACTTTTATAGGTTATTTTAATAAAAAGTATATTTTATACATTAAATATAGTATTTAAAATTCATCTTATTTTCTTTCTAGATAATAGATAAGAATAAATCCAATTTTACACATAAAAAGATGTATTTTTCAGAAATATAGTTTTACCGCCTTTTAATGGTGCACTTATTTTAAAAATAATTTTTGACACTTTTAAAAATTATATTTGAAACAATAAGCTTCAATTTATAAATTAGGATTTTAAAATTATTTTAGGGTGAATTTTTGGCATTTTAAGTGAAGTTTTATTTTTTGATTAATATTGAAAAATACAAAATTTTAATTGAAAACTGAATTTTTATAAGATTTATATATATATATATATATATATATATATATGTTATATTTTAAATTGGTTTTAAAGTAAAATTAGTTAAAATATAAAATAATAAATACAATTTAGTTCATTGTAATCAATTTCACTTTGAAATTGTATATAAAACTATTAAAATGTTTGAACATTCTCATTTTAAAAACCTGTTGTTTCGTCCTGTCTGTTGGATTAATTATAAGTTAATTTCTTCCACTTATGTGATTGGAATTTAAAAACATATATTCCATATTTTTAATTATAATAATTTAAAAAATAATAATTTCAAATTAATTTTTGACCAAAATTATCAGAGAAAATAGATAATTATAATGGTTAGGAGAAAAATGAGTTTACCGTGGGTCTAAACTTTAATTTAAGGGGCCAAATGACCTAGAAACATGTACATACTCTATTCAATTCAACTATTTAGACCATATAATATCTTTTATATGGTATGGTTCATTATTGGAGGCATATTATGTAAGGGAGACCTCCCAATAATGTTTACCTTTTGGAATTTGTAAGAATACAACTCCTCCTCCATTATGAAAGAGAATTAATTCTCCCCATTTCTTAACCCCTATAAAGTACTTTGGATCGTACAATAACTTTAAAAATATATTACCAAATTTTATACTATCAACCAATAATCCTCACCTTTAGCATAAATCCTACCAATGAAGTCTTTTGGTGCAAACCAAAGGGGGTTACCCAAAAAAATAGATAATGTTAATCAACATGAATTTTTGTTTTATTTACTTCTCTACCCACTTAAACTCTTATTATACCATAATTATATAATAACCTAAATATCATAAATATAAATATATGTTTTTATGTTAATATTATGAACTGGAACTTCACACACTTCCATCAAATGGGATACGCAATCATCATTCATGTGCGCGGCAGACTACCGCCATGCGAACTGATATCATTTTTTCTTTCATTACCACATTTAAAGGTTGTGAATAATGAGGGATGTATAGTTTTTTGATATATATATGAAATTTATGATGTATTTATTCTTATTTAATTATTATACAACACATACCTCCATACTTTCCATTTTGTGATAATATGATAACGTCGTTCGTGTGTACGGCGGACTACCGCCTTGTGAAGCGATGTGATTCGTTAATGTTTTACATGGAATATATTTTGGATGGTTTTAATACAAATATTTAATATATATGAAATAATAATTATAATAAAATTAATATATATGTGTATATATATATCATATACTTTTCTTTCATTCAATATGACAAGAAAATGGAAACCGCATCCATGCATATGTACGGTCTACCATCTCCATGAACAGTGTATTTCTTTTCCATATTTTATATATTTTTAAAAATAGATATATAATGAATATATATGATATTTTTATAATTTTTTACATTATTATATTGAGTAAATCATGATCAAATAAATGGGACAAAATTAAAAATTCAAAACATACATGAAAAACAAAGTTTGTTATTGCCCGAAGCGTAACTTTAACATTGAATTATTTGTAAATGGGTAATATAAAATCATAATAAATAATATATGGAATTATATATATGAATATGTTTATTTGGTAGATTTATAATAAAATTATTTTTATTATAATGTAGGTTTTAACAAGTACAATGTAAGTCAAGACTTAAGATAAGGGGATTTCTAGTCTGACTTTTATTTCTACGAGACTTATGCCATATTCACCAATAATTTATTTTTTGTGGTGTATAAACTTACCTATGACATTTTATATCATGAATTTAATTTATTTACTCATATTAAAAAATTTTATTAACTCTGTTCTTCCATATATCTCACAAATCAAAAGTTACTCAAGTAGTAATGGATTTTCATCTCACTTTTTACTTCTGTGAGACACATGACATATTCACTGCCTATTTATTTTATCAAGTTTATTTACTACATATGAATTTGTTTTATGATGATTCTACTTAAAATTATTGGCATTTATGTATCTATTTTATGATATCTATTTTATGGGATTTACGGTTCAAAAGTTACCAAATATGTAAGGGATTTTTGTCACAATTTTTCTTCATTAAGACGTATACTTTATTATGCACTTATATTCTTCAATGAGGTTTATAAAGAGCCCCAATGACATGTTATATCATAAATATACATATTTTAATGATATAGTAAGATTTATGTATTGTTATCCTTTTATGTGGATTATGATTCAAATTTACTAAAATGGTAAAAGTTTATTGCTACAATCTCATAATTTATCTGGATGAATTATCATTAATTTTATTATAATATAGTCATTAATTATATCCTTAAGTAATGGTACCATTTCTCCACTCTTTGGTACATAAGATAATTAATAGAGTTTTTTTATAAAAATCTAACCTTTTTCTCTCTTCAGTTGGAAATCTATTTTATTCAAAAAAACTTGTTTTCTTAAAATATTTTGAAAAATATTTTTAAATAAAATTTTAAGCACATTTTCAAGGAAAATTATTTTAAAAGTAATTTATGTTTTAAAAGTGTTTAAAATGGTTTTCAAAGCTTCCTTTAAAAGTTTTCAATTTTATTTTCAAAGAAATAGGTTTTTAAAATGTTTTATGTTTGAAAGAGTTTCTTTCAAAGAATAAAAGTTTTTTTCCTCAAGAAATATTTTAAATGATTTTCAAATATTAAATTATAAGTTTTAAAAGTGGTTTTCAAAGAAAAATATCTTTAAACTTTTTTATGCTTTAAAATTTTATTTTAAAAGAAATTTTATTTTCCATAAGAAATTATCTAAGTGATCTTTCAAAATTCACCCCCATATAAAATGGAATCCTATGATATGGTTTATGTTTTACTAGGTATATAATCCAAGGGAACCATTCTTATTATTTATTTGAATGTTTTATTTTTAAGATAAAAAAGTTGTTTATGAAACTAGTTTTTATTCCACGGGTTATACCATCCTGAAACCCACTTATTTTCATAGGTTATGCTATAATAAAATGATTATGAAACCAATATATTTTCTACAGGGTATGATATTATGAAATTTTATTAATTTCTATTTAACTTCCTGGGTTATGATCTGACTAATGTTTTATGATCTTGCAGCATACATAAATGTGGTTTTAATTATATGGATGGTGGGACCTATATCTCTCTCCAATGCATTGGGTAAAAATTTATATCTCATGATATCAAAATGGGAAACAATTAAATGGCCCTAATTCACATGGGAAAATGGGTGCATCCAGATCCATAAAGAGAAAAGGTTGCATCCTGATTCACAATGGAATATAGGTGCATCCTGGTCCACTATGGTAAATAGGTGTGTCCAGATCCACAATGTTATTGGTCATCATAGTTAACCTTGACACATGGAATAGTTTTATATATATATGATGGTTCCAAATTATTATAACATGAGATTATAGTTCATGATTTATTTATTATGGTTTCTAACCCTTATGGATCATGTTTACTGAAATTATTATTTTTTATGCCATGACTCATGTTTATGATCTATGACAAGTTGGGTATGAACTTTAAAGGTTTTTATTCATTATCACATATGATTTTTCTTATCTTATGCTTTTATATATTCACAAATTTATTTATATTATCTTTACACTTATTGAGAATCTAATCCTGCCATTTCTTATGTTTCCTTCCCCAATTTATCAAGAATTTTTTAGTTAGGATATGCCTATAAGAAGTACTAAATGTTGGTATATTATTGGGAGACATTGAAGATCATTCATAAAATTATAATATTATGCTCCATGTTTCCAAATACACTAAACTATTATGGTTCTCAGGCATGTACTTTATAATTTTCTGAATATTAATCTAAAATGATGTAATATCTATATATTTTAAGCCTGGGTCACTATAGTTAGTATCAAAGTAAAGGTTTATTCAACCTTTAAAAACTATAATGAGAAAACTTTAGAGAGATACCAACGAATATTTCTATGGATGTTTCTAGCAATGCCTCTAAGGATAATTCTAAGGATGATTCAATGTTTAGTAAAATGTCCTAGAATTTTAAAAAAAGATTGAGAGAGTGGTTTCAAAAAAATAACACCTTTGTCTAGATACTACAAGTTGATGTATTAGAGGAAGCAGAAGATTTTTATATTATGGAAAATAATGACACAAATCAAGTTACTATAAAGGAAAAATGGAAAAAATCATTTAACATAATGAACTCCCTAAGATATCATCGATAGTGGAATTTTTTAAGTGTGGAATGTATGATCATTATACGAATAAATGTATTAGGGTAAAATATCATGAAGTAAATAAACAATGTTTTAGGAGTAATGGTTTTGTTACTGAGGAACTACAAATTAAAGGAAAGATATTTTAAGCAATAAGATGACAAAGAATTGATAATTATTTGAGAAGAAGTTATATGATCGAAGTTTTTTTGTATTGGGATTCAAGAATTATGAAATATATAAGGATTGTTGGGTAAAAAAAATTCTTTAAGTATCTAAAATTATAAATTGAATTATTTTGATGGACTAGAAAAGTGATTCAATGGATAGGTTCTATTTTATAGAAAACTTATGATTAAGGGTTGTTAACACTTAATTTATTCCTGATGTTGAGAAAATTGTTTTTATTTTGGATAAATATAGTATTGATTTGAACAAATTAAATTGGATAGTATCAATGTTTTTAGAATTGTTAAAGGATTTTGTTGAAAAAGTAGTTTATGATATCATTGAAGGAGCTTGAAAAATTATTGGATATTTGAAATATATTCAATAATTGGTGGTTTTATTCATGTAATTAAAGAGAATGATTGTTTTTTTAAGGTTTTATGGTAATTCAAGTTATTGCCATATTTGAAAATATTATATGATTAAGGTATTCAAATGTTGGGTATGTGAAAATCAAGAGTTGTTGAGGATATATGAGGGATTAAGGTTATGTTTTTTTTATAAATTTAGTCACCTTCTTTCTCAAATTTTGTATTTTAATCTTTTGAAAGGGTCATAAGGCTATCCATTTATGAAATATTTTATGTTCAACATTGAATGTGGATATAGAGATTAATTTTTTCTTTATACATATGATGATTTATGCATATTGGATAACCTAAAAAAAACTTTTAATGATAAATAAAGATAGACAGAATGAATTATCATTCAACCTATGGATCCTATGATCCATTAGTACTTCAGGGATAAAAAATTCACCTTTATTTCTTGGATTAAGAGATGAAGTGGAAATTGATCAAGGCATAAAAAAGTGTAAGATTATGTATATGAAATGTAATGAAATAAAGTAACTATATCTCCTTGTGAAAATTATTAAACTTTATGAAAAGGATATTGAAGTAAAATTTTGACATTTTAACATCATTTTTTTAGATATCATGACCCTTTCACACCTATTTAATTTATAGTTTTTTGGGTGTTAACTTTATATCGATCACCCACTTATATTTTTTCATTATTCTTTTTCGCTATCTATAATTATTTATTCTTTTCTTCCATGTGCACATATTCACTTTACACCATGGTTCTCCAATGTGGAAGCCTAGTTATGAGTTACTTTGGGTAACCATTATGTTTCCAACCTTCCTTTCTTTGAAGAAGTTTTAGTATTAATTTTTACAATGTCAATTTCTAAGGAAGTAACTTTAAAGTATTAAGCCTTTGATGACCCAGAAGAATTTTGAGGGTGAAATTATTTTTAATGGGGTTAAAATGTAACACCATAATATTTTATGACTTATTTTTATTAAATAAATTAAAATTATTTTATGGATTTCATTATATGCTCCAAAAAGTTAATCTTATAGTAAATGTAACACTGATTTTATCTTTTGGTATATACAACATTGATTTTGGATTTTATCACATTAAATAACAAGTTTTTATTGTGTTACACACAACACTTATTATTAAAATATTATTATGGTTATCACCTAGCTGTTGGAATGGTGGGTATTAAAAGGATTAACTAAATTATAAAAATATGTTTTATTAATGTTTATATGATTAATTCCTTGGTAACCAATTAGTTATAAATGAAAGTAAGAACTATTTGAAAATAAAGAAATTGCTTCTCTTAAAAACTATTTTTCTATGAAAAAACATTATCTCAATAAATTAAAAAAAACAATTTTAATGGATGATTTTAATGAAATATATATATTATATAATCAATTAACTATTTAAAATTCATAATATTTGTTTTCTAGATAATATATAAGAATAAATCCAATTTTATGCATAGAAAATGTATTTTCCTAAAAGGTAGTTTTACCTCCATTTAATAGCGCACGTGTTTTAAAAATAATTTTTGAAACTTTTATAAATTATATTTTTAAAAATAAAATTCATTTTTTAAATTTTATTTTCATTATTATCTTAGGTTGAATTTATTTTATTTTTCTGAGAAGTTTCATTTTTTGATGAATAATGAAAAATACTGAATTTTAATTGAAAAATGATGTTTCATCTAATTTATTTATATAGATAAATTATATTTGAAATTTATTTTAAAGTAAAATTAGTCCAATTATACAAAAATTAATCCAATTTATTTCGTTTTAATCAATTTAATATTGAAATTGTATGTAAAAACATTTCATATTTTTTAACATTTACGCTTTAAACCCCTATTATTTCATCCCAATTGCAGGATTAATTTAAATTAATTTATTCCACTTTAGTGATTAGAATTTATAAAAATAAATTAAATATTTTTAATAATAATTATTTATAATAAGGTCAAATTAATTTTTTACCTAAATGATTAGTGAGACAGTTAAAATTAATTACAGTGATTAAGAGAAAAATGAGTTTACCAAGAGACTAAACTTTAAATTAAGGGCCAAATGACCTAGAAATATGTCCAAAACCTATTTTATGGTCGTATTTATACCATATCATATATTTTATATAATATGGTCTATTATTGGAGTCACATTATTTAAGTTACACCTCCCTATAGATTTTACCTTTTGGTATTTACAAGAATGCTACTCCTCCATTGTAATTGGGAATTCACTCTCCCCATTTCCTCGCCCCTATAAATCCCTTCAAATCATCCAATACACATCAAAATATATTCCCAAATTTCCTCCTATCAACCTATAAGCCTCACTTTGTACATAAATCCAACCAATTATGTCCTTTGATTCAAACGAAAAGGAGTTACCCAAAGAAGATGTCACGTTCATCAACTTCCATTTTTGTTTTGTTTTCTTCTCCACCCCCTTTAATTATTATTATAACATGATTATATAATAACATAAGTCTCATGAATATAATTATGTTTTTTAATATTATGGTTATGACCTGAAACCTCACAAACTTCTATCAAATTAGATACTCAATTATCGTTCGTGTGTACAGTATATTACCTCCTCACGAACTGATATCGTTCGTTCTTCCATTTACACCTTTAAAGGATGGGAATAATGATGTATATATAGTTTATAAAATATATATATGATATTTATGATATCTTTATGGTTTCTTGTTTATTATATAATGTAAAATCTCAAAAATTCTAAACATAGTTTTATTAGAAAAATATTTTATTAAATGGATTAATTTAAAAATAAAAAAACTAATAATATATTTGAGACAATTTTCTTTGAAAATAATAATTGAAATTGAGTTTTAAAATTATAATACTTATTATGTATAGTTTTCAACTTTATTTTAAATTATTATTTTTATTTTTTTTAAAAGAATATTTCAATATGAGTATATACTTTTAATAATAAAATAAGTTTTTATCACAAGGTTGTTTAATAAAATATTTTGAATAACTAAAATTTGAAACTTCTATATATATATATATATATATTTCATAAAAAATTACTACTATTATTATTTTATAAATATAAAATTCTTTTATTAAAACATGATTTTATATATATATATATATATTATCATTATCAATCATATAACATTATTATTAGTATCATTTTCTTATTTAAAAATTATAAATTTATATTATAAAAATTTAATAACATGTGTAGCATAAAAAATTATATTAAGTTTGAAAAAATGGGCAAAATCGGGTCCCGGTTTAGAGGTCTCTTCAGAGTCACACATTCGGGAGGTCTCAAGTAGAGGAGGGTCATCTTCAGGTTAAAGTCGCTGCCAAAGTCGATTTGAGCCAAGGTTGTCTTCTGGGGAGAGATAGTTAAGTCGTACACTGCGAGGTCGAAGCCAAGGGTCACTATCATTGTCATGTCGAGCTGAAGCCATGTGAGGAAGAAGGATGGCCGTTGGAAAGGGTTTTTGAGTCTGAGTGATGTTAACTTACTTTGATCGCAGTTAAGGATCCGAAACAATCTAGATCTAAAGTTCCTGTTTTCTTAAACCAATCTGGGTAGGTGGTTTAAATTTGTAGGTACCACATTTTCAATTGGTAAAACTTGGATGAATTTCGATATATCCTTCAATCATTATCATATACTATAGTCTATTTGTTGTTTAGTGATTTTCTTTTAGATTAGGAATAGTAGTTTTTGTTTTTGATCTACTGTTGTCTCTATGGTGTGAATCTTAAATTGATTTTATCTACTTTATTTTCCATTATTTTCTTGTCAAGCCCATGAAACCCAACTTGCAACAATATAATAAATATTTTCTTAACTCATCTAACTCTGCAAGCATGAGTGTGTGTGTATGTTGTTGATTTTACAGCTATAAAAGCGAGTCAACTATGTGTGTAAATGAAATTGGGGGGAAACAATTTGCAGTCATGTGTGTATGTGTTCGAGGCAACAAAATTTTCAACATTTCTTCACCTTCTAAAATGGAATTCAAGTAAGGGTGTATTAAAATTACTCTTTGTTCTTGATTTTATTTAAATTATGTAAGTGATAAAATTATTTTCATTAGTATATATATATATATATGCATACTGATTTATACATATATAGGTATAAATATTCTTTTAATCTATTTTATGTATCATTCAAAACTAAAAACTTGTAAGGGAAAATTTATTTATTTTTAAACTATTATCTGAAATTTTATTTCTAAAAGTTTGTTATTAAATTTATTTTCAGTTTTTGATTATTGAATTATTATTCTATGTTGGTAAATTTTGCCTTCAAATTTCTGATCTATATATATATATATATATATATATGTTTATATAACCCGCTATTTTGAATTTTGATTTATATAGATATATGTGGAATTTCAAGATGTAATTATCAAACATATAAAGAATTTATACTATCATGTTTTGGTGTAATTGATTACTTTTAAAACCTTCATTCATGAAATTATAATTTTGTTAGAGAAATTTATTATGTATATATATTTATCTAAAATTCTATATTTTAAATATAAGTGACTCCAAAATTTATATTTTTTGAATTTAAATTCATGACATATATATAAATATATATGTATATAATATAAATCCTTTGTTTGTCACGTATAAATATATATATATATAAGTATTAATTTTTAAACTCTACGACTAATTGCTTCAAAGTGATGTATGTGGGTGCAATATATACATACATTATACAAGTTATGCAATGAAATTTCATATATTTATGCATGTACATACTTATATATAAAAATAATCATTTTAATGCAGTGACATGTTTTCAAACTCAAAAACTCTAGTTAAATTATATATATAAATAAAGAAAGATTAAATTTTATCAGAAAATCTGGCACTTGAACATTGTAAATATGAAAGTTTATTGGGGAGTGAACTCATCCTTCGCTAAGTGGGTAGGCCCAAGATATCCTTCAATATTTCAAGTGTACTTAGAATAGTGTTTTGGTTTTAGAAGCTTGCGTATTGTTTTCTGAAAAACACTGGAATATGTTCAGAGAACTTTTGAATAAAAGTATTTACTAAAGTGTTATAGTACTTTTAAAGAATATGTAATTTCAAATAATGTTCTCAATTGGATATTTTCGAAATTATTTTCAAAATAAAAATTTTAAAAGGATTTATTAAATATTTTAAAACCCCTTACTGGGCATATATAATCCTCACTCCTTGTTTTAAACTATTTTTCATAAGACCTGTAGAGTTTTCCAAAGGAATTCACCTCACTTATATAGTTATCTCATGAAGTTTCATTTTTTCATTTGATTTTATTCTTGTACAACTGTGATAAAAATTTAATGTTTGTCTGTTCTCTAAAACCTAGACCGATAAAGGTCCTCAATTGTGAAATGTGTTATGTAGTTTATCAGTTCCATTTTATTAAAAAAATACACAGCATGTTTTTAGCACCATATCTGAACTTATGGTGTTGGGGAGTTACATATAACACATGTCTTCATTCTTTTCATTTTTTTTATAATATGATAACATTGTTCGTGTGTATAGAGAAATACCGCCTTGTGAAACTGTGTGATTCATTCATGATTTACATGAAATATATTAAGGATGGGTTTTGTAGAAAAATGTGATATATATGAAATAATAATTCTAATAAAATAATGATATCCATATGTGTATATATATATATCATTTACTTTTCTTTATTTTGGAAATGATAACAAAATGGAAATAGCATGCATGCATACGTATGACCTGCCGTCTCCCTCAACGATATATGTAATTTCTATATTTTATAGATTGTTATAAATATATATGTATATAATGAATATATTTGATATATATATATATATATATATATCATGGTTTAAATTCTTGTAATGGTTAAATCATTATCAAATTAATATAACCAAAAAAAGTCAAATCTTATATGAAAAACAAACCGGTTATTACCCAAAGCGTAACTTTAACATGGAATTGTTAATAAATGTATAATATAAATTCATAATAAAATTATATACGGTATTATATATATGAATATGGTTATTTTTTATATTTATAAAAAACTATTATTTATTATAAATAAGGTTTTAACATGTACAAAGGAAGTCAAGACTTAATGTAAGTGGATTTCTAGTCTCACTTTTATTTCTGTGAGACCTATTCCATATTCACCAATAATTTATTTTCAGTGGAGTATAAACTAACCATTGACATGTAATATCATGAATTTAATTTATTTAAAGATATTAAAATTTTAAATTTATTCTATTCTTCCATAGATCACACGAATCAAAAGTTACTCAAGCAGTAAGTGATTTCTATCTCACTTTTAACTTCTATGAGACACATGTCATATTCACCACTTATTTATTTTATGTGGTGTATTTACTACCCATGAATTTATTTTATGATGATTCTAATTAAAATTAGTTTTATTTATATATCCATTTTTTATCTCTCTTTCATTGGGTTTACAGTTCAAAAGTTACCAAATCGGAAAAGGATTTTTGTCACAATATTTTTTCTTTGTGATGTATGTAATGATATAAAATTATATTTTTTATTGAGGTGTATATATATCCCCTTAGAAATTTTTATATCATAAATATCCTTCTTTTAATGATATATTAAGATTCATGTAATGTTATACTTTCATGTGTATTATGATTCAATGTTACCAAAATGGTAAAATTTTATTGTTATAATCTCATCATTTGTCGGTATTTTTTATGATTATGATTCCATTGATGAAATATTATAATCTATACATCAATAATTCTCGTGAATTTTATTCTTGTCTAGTTATTAATGGTATATTTAATTAATGGTACCATTTTTCCACTCTTTGGTACTTAATACAATTAATAAAATGTTTTTAAGAAAATCTGACCTTATTTATCTCTTTGTTTGGAAATTTTTTTATTCAAGAAACCATGTTTTCTAAAAAAACATTTAGAAAACATTTTTAATGAAATGTTATGCTCATTTTTAATTAAAATAATTTTAAAAGTGCTTTACATTTTAAAACGTGTTCAAAATGGTTTTTCAAATCTTTATTTATAAGTTTTCAACTAAATTTTCATAGAAAAAGGTTTTCAAAATATTTTATGTTTTAAAGAGAATTTTTTCATATCAGAAAGGATATTTTTCTCAAGAAAAGTTTTAAAATATTTATAAAGCTTAATTTATAGGTTTTTAAAGTGGTTTTCAAAGAAAATTATTTACAAAAAAAACATTATGTTTTAAAAATTGATTTTCAAAGAAAGGTTATTTTCCTTAAGAAATGCACCAAGTGATCTTTCAAAATCATTCTCCATCTAAGATGACATAATTTGATATATTTTATGATTAAATAGGTATATGATCCAAATAAAACATTCATATTCTTTCTTTTAATGGTTTATTCTTGAGATAACATGTTGTTTATGAAACTTGTTTCTCTTCCGCAGGTTATACCATGATGAAACCCACTTTTTTCATGGGTTATGATATAATTAAATGATAGTGAACCTATCTATTTTACACAGGATATAATATTATGAAATGTTTATAATACCATTTTCATTTCATGGGTTATGATCTGATGACTATTTTATGATCTTTTGAAACACATAAATATGGTTTTCATTATAAGACCTGTAAGGCTTGTATCTCCCTCTAATGCATTTATTAAATATTTATATGTCATGAGATAAAAATGGGGAAAAAGATGACAGGCTTGATCCATAAGGGTATTAAGTGTGTCATGATCCACAAGGGGGTATGGGTGTGTCCTTATCCACAATAGGAATTGGGTTCATCCCGATCCACAATGGGAAATGGGTGTTTCCTCATCCAAAATGAGGAACTAGTGCATCTTGATCTATAATGGGAAACAGGCGAGTCCTGATCCAATATAGGAAAACAGTGTGTGATCATCCACAATTTTTATGGTCTTGGTAGTTAATCTTGACACAGGTAATGGTTTTCTATATTTATGATGGTGTCACACCATTATGAAACGAGCTTATGGTTTTTGATTGGTTTGTAATGGTTTCTCACCCTTATAGTTCATGTTTTCAAAAATGATACATTTTTATTTCATGACTCGTGTTTATGACCTATGACAGTTCGATTATAAAATTCAAAATTATTGATTCATTATCACATACCTGCATGCTTATCTTATACTTTCATATGTTCACAGATTTATATCTCTTATGTTTACCCTTACTCAGCATCTGAGATCACCCTTTCTTATCTTTCCTTCCCTAGGTTATGAAGAAATTTTTAGGTAGGATATGCTTATGAGGAGTACTAAATGAGAAGATATTTATGGGAAATATTTAATATCTTTAACCAATTTATACTTTTGTGCTCCAAGCTTCTAAATACAATGAACTATTACAGACCTCAGACATTTACTTTTCTAATGTCCTGAATATTCATCTAAAATAACGTAATATCCATGTATATTAATCCATGGTTGCTATATCAAATGGAATATTTCTAGCCTTGTGGGTAGTTACTGATCATTTTTGATATCTTGATCATCCATTCGTCATGGATCCGAAGTGGGAACAAATGGGGATCGTGGTAGCATGGTTAGTACATGGGTTCTTTGTATGTGATTGTAATGTTTTATTATGCATTTATTATTATCATGGAATAAGCCTATTATACATGTGCACATTTGGTTAAGGATGAATTTTTGGTGTTGTATCAGGTTTACTACTCAAACCATGTATTAGAATTTCAGTGCATATGTAGATTTCATATATAATGATCCAAGAAAGAGCAATGGGCATGTAGCTGACGGTTGATCCATGGAGCATGGAGTTGTTAATGGCATTGGTTTGTACTCTAGAGGATAACGTAGTTTTATTTATTTATTACTTTCACTCTATATACTCTAGTTTGGTTTTCCACACAAGGATATCATTTATTTATTCATTATATGACATGTGTTCCTTTTGATATTATTTTCCTTCATATTTTTTACTTTGAGATAATATTTATATTTTTAAATTATTTTTGTAACTACATAATACTAATGGTAAATTCTCAACATTTATGGTGTTCAAACACTCATTTCTAGTCACAAACCACTTTTATATAGGGAGGCATACATAAGTTTATGTGACACTCTGGCTCGGACCTGTTGGTTCAGGTCAGGACATTAAAAAATGGTATCAGAGAACATTTTTCTTATTTTATTTTTTATTAACCTAATACATGGTATAAAGGATGTAGGCTATATGGGACTTGGGTAGGGTATTTCCCATGTTCCTATATAGTTCATGTGTAATGAACTTCCTAATTATTATTGAGAGAACTTTTGTTACCGTTTTATGTATTTTCAAGTGTGTTCATACATCATGAGTAGGAAAATAGGATCACATGTTATATATATACCATTTTTTGTTGTAGATTAGTTCTTTAATTTAATTACTTGGTTTTTTAATATATTCAAGATAGACCTGTATTCTCTATGGTATGATATATCTATTTATATTATTTTTGTGACATATCTGTGTAGGAATTAATTAGTTTAACATTAGTACGTTGTTAGGATTTTATATATATGATTGTGACTAGCATGTATGGATGGATAACCTTGGTTAGTACTGGGAGGTATATACCTTGGGTTGTGGGTATCCTCCTAGGGGAACCTTTGTGTGATCCCATTAACTAATTAGGTCAGGTCTTAAATGTTTAAAATTTTCCCTTCATGTTACAAAATATGCCACCTCAAAGAAGACTAATGGGACTACCTAGTAACATGGGATGACATTCTACCACTATAGAGGATAACCCTATACCTTTTCTTGGTGTGTAGGATGGTGTAGTAAAGCATCATCCTGTACTTTCTTTGATAGTATAGGTATTTATCCCACCATATTCAGGATCCATCATGTATGTTCCTATCCAGGGAAAAGGTATACCGAGTTCCATGGTTGACTACACCATAAACTTCTAACTCTAGTATCCTATATAATTTTAGGGAACAGGTAGACTACATGATACAGAGGACAGGATAGAAATCATCGAGGTTGTATTTTATCTCATGGAGACACCTAAAAAAAGTAAGGTTAATCTAGCCACATTCATGCTATAAGAACCAACCATGAGGTGGCAGATCATGATTGTATTGGATGGCTGGTATGGGGATATCACTTGGGATACTTTTAAAAAAATATTATTTGGGGAGTTATTCCCTGGTACACCGATGATGGACCGAGTAGAACTATCGGACTCATGACTTGGTTCTGGAAACCATGGGCCATGATTTTATGTTTTGGTGACACTATCTCTTCAGTTAGATGTTTTTTTACATGGACCACAAAACCTTTTATTATATCTTTATATTGTTGGAACCCAAAATCTAGGTAGACACATTGTGTAGAGTAATTGTTGATGTTTTAATTTGAGATTCATTATTCACTTAGTAAAGGTAACATCATTGTAGATTCACTTAGTCATAAGATTCAAGTTACTTAGGATTTTGGTGAATGCCTTCAGAGGAACTATGGAACCTGATGAGCTTGTTAGCTGATAGGAGGATGGATACTTCTAAAGACTTGGGATCAACTTATTGAGATTATTTGGTTTTCACATTTTCATTAGTAGACATGGTAAAGGGCGAATAAAATACTGACCAAAATTTTCTTATGATGCTAGAAAAACTAGCTAGAACTAAGTGGTCATTGAGAGATAATGGTATGATCTTTGTACATGGGAAAATTATAGTCCCTATTTCCATAAGGTTGGAGCAGATCAGGGAATTACATACCTCAAAGTGGGTATTACATCTTAGGGAAACAAATATGTAGCATTGATTTAGGTGTCAATTCTAGTGTCTAGGGTTTAATAAGGACATTGTTATATTTTTTTCCTAATGCCTTACATGTTAGAAGAATCAAACTGAGAACCATTACCCTGGTGGCCTAATCCAGCCACTTTTTATGCCCATGTGGAAGTGATAGGATGTCATGATGGACTTTTTTATGTGGTTACCCAAGATCCAAAAGATTCATTATGTTATCTGGGTGATTATAAATTGGTTAATTAAAGTTTCTCACTTCTTGCTGATCTTCCAGACTCACTTAATAGGTAATACGGGAAAGTAGTATGTTTGTGAGATAGATTGCTTACATGGAGTTACCATGAGAATTGTATCTAATAGTTATTCATATTTCACATAATGATTTTTATAGGGATTATATAAGGCCATAAAGAATTATATAAGATCGAGTGTAGTGTTCAATCCTCATACAGATGGATAGTCAGAGTAGAAAATTCATATATTCAAGGATATGCTCCAAGATTGCATTATAGACTTCAGTAGATCTTGAAATGATAATCTATCCTCGGTTTAGTTCACTTATATTAATATTTACTTCGATTTGATTCATATGGAACCTTATAAGGATCTTTAAATGATAGAGTTTCATTCACCACTTTGTTGGCACAAAACTGATGAGGCAATAGCTGTGGGGCCCAACACGGTATAGGAGACCTTCAAGAGACTATATCTAATTCAGAAGATGTTGATCTTAGATTATAACAGGAATAAGTATTATTCCAACCATAGGAGGATAACTCTATAGTTTTCTATAGGTGATTATCTTTTTCTTTGAATGACTCCTCAGTTAGGCCAACAATGTTTGAAAAAAGTAGAGGAAGCTAGAACCATGCTATATTGGACACTTTGAGATAAATGAGTGGGTAGGGATAGGGGAATACCTTTTGGATTTTCCTTCTTACTACTAAGGTATGTATGACATGATTCATGTGACTCAACTCTGTTGGTACATTCTTGATCCTATTCATGTCATCAATTGTAAGGATATATATCTATAGCTTGATACATCATACATAGAGAACATAGGGCATATTGTAGACTGAAGAAAGAAAGTGTGTTAAGGGAAGACAGTTCCAATAGTCTAGATTCTATGGATTTATGGATTCATCTAAGAGGATAATTGGGATTGAGAGGATAATGTTTGGGATTTTTGGCCTGAGTTGTTTGAGAAGAACCTTTGAAGGTGATTCTCGGAAATAAGAAGTCATTAGGGGGAGAATTGTAGCATCCTCACTTGTGTTTTTCTTTTGTATGATAAATTTATGTTTGTGAAATTATATTTTTCTATAGTGTTTCATATATTATATGGGAGTGTTATACATCGATTTTATGTATTTATGGGTTTGCTTTTTGAAGGTGGAATACTTGACAAAGGTTTCAACCTTGGGGTCCCTGGAAAACAATCACTGGCTAACGAGTGGGTTTCCAATGAGTCTTCTGCATATAGATTACCAACTGTATAGCCTATGGGTTACCATCAGCTAATTGGTGTCCAAGGAATAATTCTAGGCATTCAATTAGGCCCACCATCCAACTAGTGGTTAGTCACTGGACAACCGGGGGTTCCACTAGTATGTCGACGAGGCCAACTGGGTAGCTGATGTGCCTAGTCTGCGGGTACAATTAATTTATCCCAAGATATTTTAATCCCACACATTTTTTAACTCTTTAATTTTATAATTATAAACCTGATATCCATAACATGAATTTTCAACATCCTATCTTTATTTTTATCACTCCCTTTCTTCTCAAATTTTCTTATTTGTTGGAATAATCTAGCAATACTTAGTGAGTTTTCTTTATATGAATGTCAAATATTTCTTCTTCACTGAGATATGTGCCTCGGAATATGTTAGATCTATAAATTCCATAAAAATATAATGATTTTTTCTTCTACAGTTCATATATTAGTGAAATATCTAGCATATTGACAATGTTTTAGAATCAGATAGAGATCAACCAATGACAATGAATGTTCAATGGGTATGTGTTTATGAATCATCTTCCAAAACCACTTCTGGATGGTGGATTAATAAAGGATTCTTATTTCATTGATGTTTCCTTGGTATAATGGTGTAGGATTTGACATTTTAACGACAACACCCCTAGACCAGAGCTTGTACTCTCAATAATGATGGATGTTTTCAGGTCATTCATCTAGAACGATCATGACCCACTTAAATGATAATTACCACATAGGTTTTTCTTTGTTCATTTGATCAAGGAGGTATTTTATTCCTGTTTCCTCAGTGGTATAGGTTTTGGGCATCGATTTTCATAATTGTAAAACTCCTTTAATTTGAAAAATTTAAGTGAGGATGGTGTATTAGATGGTAATTTTATACCTTTTATTGTATTAGTCAGTATATTTATCTATATTTGATAATTATGAGCTTTATGACCATTCCTTATACACCTGAAACATTTTATTATTCCTTTAAGACATTCCCTTGGTTGTTTCTTCCCACTATTTTACCACACATGAAATTAAATTTTTTTCCTTCATCAACTTTATCACCCGAACTTCCATGAGACTCCATTATTATCTTCTTTAGTGTGTTTTTAAGTCCTACAATATTCTTCTTATTAACCATTATATGTGATAGCTAGAATATCATAATCAAAATATTTCTCGATTTATCTCTTATCTTGATAGGATTCTTGTTGGGACAATCTTTACATTGTCCATAGAACCCTTCATTAACATGGTTCCTTTGACCTTCATCCATTAATAAAATCAAAAGGGGTTAATATGAGTAGTGAATAATTAACATCATAAAATAATTATCATAAGAATGTTATTGAAAACTCAACCTTTAAATGTCTTACACTTCAAAATCATCATGTTATATTTTAGTTCAACTTATATTACTCTCAATTGAGTCTAGTTTTCTTTAAGTTTTTTTATCCTATACTTATTATCCTAATTATCCCAAGATAATGAATAATTTAAAATGGTTTTTAGATGTAATTTTATTAACAAAATAACATCCCCCAAGAGTGTCAACCTAGGTCTATAGTTAGGCCTCTTTACCGTGCACTTGGTGATGATCAAGTTAATTCCCAACCATACTTTTCAGGTTTATTACACATAGGTTTATATATGTTAGAGTGTATATCAACTTATTTGTATCCAAATGGGAAATTATTTTTTAGAACACCACACAATCTTTACATTACCAAAGAAAATCTACATTTTATCATATACTTAGAATTATCCCTAGGCTTTTTTATTAAATTTTTCTCCAAATATTAAAATATAACTAAACTAATCATAAAAATAACTAAAGTCTACTCTAATACCAACTGAGGCACCCCATACCCACACTCTCAAGTCTAGTGCTAAAAACACATACATTACACACAATATTTATACCAAGTGAGATGACCTAAACTAAATATATCTTTATTTTACATCATTTATATAAGATAAAAATTACATCTCCCAAATAATCACACAACCCCAAGAATGAAAGTTTTAATGTATTTCAATATCATTTGCATAAGAAACTTATTTTTTGATACTTATAAATATTTCTCCATAATTTCACCATACTATATCCCCTTTTATACATCTCCTATGTTATATACTAGTTTAAAAATATGATTCTGTGTCAAAATTTTAACATTGTTTTTTTCCAAAAATGATGTCGCAATGCATTCATAGAGAATTTTAATGTGTGTTTATTTAAAACTGATATTAAACCTAATCTTGATATACCTTTAATATGGGTTTTTACTAAAAATTATTCTAAATGTTTTCTTAATTAACATTTGATGTCATTTTTTTAGTAAAACCGGCATCAAAAATATTTTATTTAAATTTTCCACTTTAGTTTTAATAAAATAGAAGTAAAAATAAATTAGAAAATGTATACACATGGGTTTTCCCCCATTAATTCGTCATTATTTATTTAAAATCCCTAATATGTGTGATGCATGACTCTCGACCCCACTTCATCAGTCTCAATCTTCCTCATTTGATCAATTTTTTTACATCATTTTTTTCATTTATCTTCTCTATTACATCCTCCTGCCTCATCCTTTGCTTCCTTCATCCCACAAATATTTGTTCTATTTATCATCTTCAATTTTCACCATAATATTATTTAATCTATATTTTGAGTCTAATTATCTCATTTCTTATAATCTGAATTTCATTAATATTTATTTTGGATCGCTTTGTCATATATTTTCTACCTGAATCTCTATATTTTGTAAGTAGAGTTTTAATTTTTTTTAGAATATTTATTTAGTGTTTTTAGTGTAAAATTATATTCATTAGTTTATTTGTTTACAAAAACATATTTCTCAATTATAAATTATTTCTATTTTAATTGGTTTCATAGTATAAATTAATTTGTGGATATTTATTGTTTTTTATCATGATATTATTTTTTAAATTGGAATTTATTATATTTATAATTATTTATATCTATAATTTTTTTATTGTAAATTTTTTATATTTAACCATACTAATAATTAAATAACCATAGATAGATATTTTAATATTGAGTTGGATGTTTTGATATTAGTGATGGTTAAATCATCTTGATAACTGATATTTAGATAATTATGAATAGATATTTTAAGATTAATTTACATGTTCTGATATTAGAGATTGGTAGGTCATTTTAATAACTAGAATAATTTTTTATCATTACATTGAATTTTAGAAACTCGTGTATGGAAGGAGTATCTAAATATTTTCTATTATTTTGTGTAGTTGATTTTTATTAAATAATTATCAATAAAAGTTTAAGTGATTGTTTTTATTATATGTTTTTATGTTTTAAATTTATCTATTTATATATTTTTTAAAATTTTATATGTTTTAATATATTCACCTTTTATATTTTAATCTTAAGAAATTAATAGATCATAATTGGATAAATATATGATGTACCATTGATCAATATAAATATGGAATTGATAATTTCTTGAAATTTTCTAAATGAAATCTTGAAAACAATGATTTGATTTTTTTTACTGCATGAATTGTTTGAATATAAAAAAGATTAATTCCTTAGAAATAAAAGACCAACTAATTTGTTATGGTTTCAGTAATTATTATAGATTTTTAATCTTATATAGTGAAATAACAAAAAAATCAACATCTAATGTGGATTAAGATATTCAGCATGAGACATAGGATCGTAATGAAGATTTATTTCATGATGCAGGTGTTGAAAGTACTAAAAAATACTAGTTTTTGAACAATTTTATGGAGATATTAAGAATACATAATTATTATATTGCACTAAATTTGTAGTGTTATCAGTAGTACTAAGAATTTTTTAACTTGAAAGTAAGATATTGGTGGAGCGATAAAGTTTCATTTAATTTCTTGAACTTTTAAAAAGATACTTCTAAAAGGAAATGGACTTCCAGATTATAATTATGAAATAATGGAGATATTATGCCCAATGAGGTTGGCATATAAATAGATACATGATTTCATCAATGATTATGTGTTTTTTATAATGGAATAATAATTTTTATCATAATATCCTAAATGCGGAACATCATAATATCCTAAATGCGGAACAACATAATATAAGATGGATGTAAAATTCAAATATAATTCATTATCAAGTATAAGAACCAAACCACCCAAAAAAATTTGTATAATCCAATAATTCCTCACTTTAATTATCTATTTATTAATTCAAAAAAATCAAAGTGGTTACTATGGTATCCAGATGAGTACATATATGATAGAAACTTACATCACCCTACTGATTTACCATAGTGGAAGATATTTGATAAATAATTTCTTAATTTTGGAGGAAAATATTGAAATATTATAATGGGAGAATATACATATGGAATGAATCCATATTGGAGCCTTAGAAACCAACATATTACATGTCCTATTATGTTGGTAGTTTACAACTTTTCCACAGATATATGTTTTAAGAAAAAATATATTATGATGAGATTGGGGATTTCTATAACAAAAAATCCATGAAATCATATTCTTGTGTGTCTTTCCCCATTTATTGATGATTTGAGATTTCTATAGGAAATAGGTGTTATAATTTTTTATGCATACAATAAATAATGTTATTTATTACGTGCAATGATAATGTTCACTATGAAATACTTTCTCATATATAGAAACATATCTAGGTATAGTGTTAAGGGATATAATGATTCCTAAATTCTTGAAGAAGTGACTTCATATTATCAATTTTATAATGGAATAAATGTAGTTTACAAGGGACATTGAATATTTTTATGAATGGATCATCCTTATCGAAGATTGAAAAAGGAATTTGATGGTTTTTAAGAATATAATCTCCCCCCATAAACATTTTCAGAGGAATAATTTTATGAGAATCTAAAGAAGATTTCTTTCACTTTTGGAATGATATGAAGTTCAAGTCATCAAAAAAATACCATGAATAAATATTATATTTTATTTGATCGACCTTATTGGATATTTTTAGAGATAAAATATAAAATTGACCTTATTCATGATAATAAAAACATTTGTGATAGTTTAATGGGAACATTTTTATAAATAAAATGAAACTCACAAATGGATAGCAAGAAATATTGAACATAATATCCATGGGAATACATTTGAATTCAACTACCATTATCAATAGAAACAGAACATATTTACCTCTAACTTATCACACATTAAGAATAACTGCGAATATGAATTCATGTTAATGTTTTCATGGTACAAATGTACTCAATGGATATTCTTAAAATGTGAATAATTTTCTATTATTAAAGGATTTGAAATTAATAAGTTTAAAATCACATGGTTGTCATGTATTGATGCAACAATTATTATCAGTTTCACTTTGTGGTAAATTTTTTATACCTATCAGAAATTTTATCATTAACTTATATTACTTTTTCAAATATATTTGAGGAAAATTAATTGATCCAAAATTGTTATATTTTTTCGAGAATAATGATTACCTCATACTTTTTTAACTAGAAATTTATTTCCCACCAAGATTTTTTGATATAATGGTCCATCTAGTGATTCATTTTGTGTGAGAGAGAAGAATATGGGGTTCTTATTTTTTATATTGGATGTATATTTTTAAAATATATATAGAAATTAAGGGATGTGTTAAAAATACTCATTCACAGGAGCGCTTTATTTTTGAAAAATATATATTAGGAGTGGTCATTAAGTTCTTTACTGATTATTTATATGAATTAAAGCACATTGGTCTCCCTGTATCTCAACAATTAAAAGTTGATAGAGAAGCTTGAGGTATTTATGGATTAAGGGTAAAGTTAGTTTCATGGGATTAAGTAATGTTGTCACATTTATATATTTTGAAAAATTCATTTTTGGTTCAACCATATATATCATCATATATTGCTGGATTGAAGGTGAGATATCTAAGAAGGAAAAATATAGTTGAGGATTGGGAATAAAAAGATATTTATTTCATAGTTTTAATAGAAATTCAAAAATAATTTATATACATGAGAAACATTGAAATAATTGGTATGGATATCATATCTTAATGTGATCATGTGGATTTTATAGGATATTAATGATTACACATTTCAAACAAAAAAATAGGATGACAAGAGTAGTATTAAAAATATTGTGGCAATGGCCAATACTAATGCATTTTATTTTTTGAGTGAAAAATATAAAAACCCAATTTCTATATCAATGAAATATTTTGGGGTTGTTGAGGATATAAGGAAAATTAATTATACTAAATTTCAAGTGATGGTATTTAAGTGAAATTAGGTTGAGAGAAACACTGATATGAAACATGATGATTATGGATTTACACTCATTGAGTTGAAAGTATTTAGTTACAAATAGGAACTATTAATTTTGGATACATATGTTAATAGTATATTTTATGTTTTTGACTCATCGAATTATTAGAGGTTCTTCTTTGTTCAAGGGAAAGGAATTAATTTTTATTATGAATATAATTATGATATTATGGATTTATGTGAGTTTTATTCATTAATTATATTATTTTTTGACATTAATAATGAATACATTATAGAAATATTTCATGCTATATAAAATTATCATATTAAAGGGATATGGTAAAAACTAAGTTAATATCTTAATTATTCATGTAAATATTTGTTTTAAAATAATATATAAATTTAAAAACTATATTTTTTAAATTTGGATGTGTAAATCTATATATATTGATCATATTTGTGATTTTTGAGATAAATTTTATATTAAATAGTTTCATTTAAACATTTTTTTAATTTAAATACCTAACATAATTATCTTTTGGTCAAATTTACACATATATAAACACTTTTTGGTAATTTTGATATATAAATTTATAAATATTGATCATTGTATTCATTTTTTAAATAATTTTTATAGTTATTAGTTTAATTTACATATTTTTTTGGTTAGGAATCATGAAATTTGTTTTGTTAAACTTACACATGTATTGACACTATTTGTTTACTTGGATATTTTTTTATTCATTTTTTATATATTAATTTTTCTAATAATATTAAAGTACAAAAAATATCATTACATTCATCTATTAAAATGATAGGAATATAGAAAGAGGAAAATTTATCATGGATGTGTGTGTTTTTTTACATTAATAAATCTTCAGTAATTAAATTAATTAATGAAAGTAAACTTTGAATTTTTTAAAATTATCTAAAGAAATACTAGTGAGCCTCCTATAATAGATTCTTCTTATTATTATCTAGATGACATGATTTCTAGATTTTAAAGACATGGTATTACACATTTAATAAAATATTAACTTTCTTATGGATATTGGAGGATACATATTAAATTTGATGATGATAATAACCCAATTATCCCAAATAAAATGCGGTTTAGGAGTTATATTACAGTATAGAGCTGTTTTGGGGTTATCATTTTATATCTTTATTTAAATTCGATGGAAATTATGATGAAAATCTATTTAGGGTGTATTTAATGGTAAAATATCTCAATTGATTTATTTTCATCTTATTCTTCATATATTATATATATTACATGACTATTATTTAATATCATCAATTATAGATGACATTCGACTTTCAAGAAATAAAATAAATTAAGAAAAGGTGTATATATTTAGATGTAATTCAATGTAGAGATTTAAAAAATAAATTGTTAAAGAAATATGTTTTATGAAGTTATATAATGAAAACTCATACCCTAAGTATGGGTTTTTTTATGTGGATACATTGAATACATTTTTCTCCAAATGATATACTATAGAATTTATGGTATGATAATTCTTGTATATTGTAAAGAAAGTGTATATTACTTGATTACTAATTCACTAATTTTTATGTAATAGTACTCTAAGAGATCTCACCAAGAGATCTAGTTGAAAAATATATACCACCATACTTTATCATGAGGAGGGTATCATTTACTATCCGAGCACAAGATTGTAGAAAAGTTTGATGTATTAAAAGCTTTATCTAGTTATTACTCAGATGAGGTCAAGTTCTATCCTCTATATCCCTCCCCTCTCTATGAAAAATGAAAAAGGGAAAGAATGGGAAAAAATTAAAATTTTATTACGAATCAATCTAAATAAGTGGATGATATAATTGTAAGAAATTAATTTTGATTTTTCTTGAATGTTAGTATTTTTTAAATTAATATCATTAATATATCATTTTTATATATAATTTTAAGATGGCCTTCTGGAGAAAGTAAACTAGGGGAATTTTATCCCTGAGGGTAGGGTGGACATTCTAGATACTACTTTAGGAAATCTAGAACATCTTGGTCTTGTAAAAGGATATAAGGAGGGTGTCAGTATTAGGAAAGTTTTTGGTTTTCAAAGTATGAAATCAAAGGACACTTAAATAGATTTATTAAAAGATGAGGTGGAGAAACAGTAATAGTTGATGGGAAATAAATTTAAATTATTTTTATAGTCTATTCTTGAAAAACTTGTGGGACATTGACAACCTACTTTTCAAAACTACTCACATCCTCCCCCTCCTTGTTTAGACCTAAACTTATTCAGTGAGTTGTGTGTTAGGGATCCCCCGGTTCATATTATAGCTTACGTAGTAGTACATATTCTGTGAGATTATGTACATCACAATCTTATGTAGTTGGGTTAGGTAATAGTAATGGTACATGATATTGTTCATCCAAATAATCTAGTTCCATTGCTTATAAAGGAAGTTATCAAAGTTATAGATTATGGGGGTAATTTTTTACTCTAATGAGCTAGCCTTATACATCACCAGGCATATGAGTTATGTGTTTTTTTTTAAATATTATTTAATTTTCATTGAAAATTTCTTATATTGATTTATTATATTAAATATATATTGAAGTATTTAAAATTAAAAAAAATCATATAAAATAAACAAATGGTTCATGAACCAAAAGCTTCAGATACTTCTGGGATTTATGATGGCCTAAAAATATTATTCGAGATTTCTTCTTTCTTGGAGAATTTTTATGATATTTTTATAAAATTTGATATATTTAAAAGAGTTTATAAATAAATAATATTCAAAAAAAATATCATGTATATTTTTATTTTTTATCATCTCACCATACATATGTTGCATTTCTTTTCCATATAAGTAAATTTTAACATTAGTTTATCTTTAAATAAATAAATATGACTTGGTGTGAATTAATTTAATAATTATTTAATTAGTTATTTTTAACACCCCAATAATTTATGATATATTTCTCTTTAAATAAATTTGATTTCTTTGATACCTTAACATATAAATAACAGAGATTTTAAACGAACCACAATATACTATTAAAAGATTATTATTTAATGTGATAGTTATCGCCTAACCATTATATTGGAAAGTATGAATAGGATTAATCACATTATAATATATATATATATATTATTTAATACAAATTTATGGATAAATTCTTAGGAAGTGATTACTCATTTTTGAGTTTTCATTTTATGCTTTTAAAATAAGTTTTCTTCTAATATTGTTTTATTGATTTTTTTTGTGTATGAGATAATTAATTTCAAATAATTATGTAAACTTTATGTTATATAAAGGATATAATTTTTGAAATTATCATATTAAAATTATCTTATAGTGATTATTTTTTTTATTTTTCTAAAAAAGATGACTTTTTGTGGAATAGGGTAAATACCGATTTATAAAGTAAACTGTTTTTTATTTTATAATAAAATTCAAAGAAAAAAATTTATTCATATTGGTTTTAAATTTTTATTATTTTATTTTATTTATAATTCAATTTATACATTTGGGATCAATATTATACATGATCTTGGTATAAAATACTTTTAGACTTAAAAAGGCATTTTTCATAAAATTATTTTTCATCACATTTTACAGGTTTATTTTAAAATGAATATCTTAAACTTACTGAAATTGAATATTTTAAAAATAATTATAAATTTTTAATCATAATAATTAATATTATCTAATAATTTCAACTTAGTTTTCAGTCTTAATGAACAGTAAAAATAGTAAAAATGTGTCACCACGGTAAAAGGGTAAATCATGTTAACCTAGGTTAAAACTTAGTGATAAGGCCATGATTTTTCATTTTATTATTAATGAAGGAATTTATTTCAAATCATATCACCTTAGGATCTATATTTTTATGTCTATTGGGAACTTTTCTATGAAAATGACTTAATAATATCTTTATCCATAAAAAAACTCTAGGCATGTCTCCCCCCTCCCACTTATAAAAGGACACCCCTCATATATTTTCTTTACATCACTATGAGGCACCTCACTCAACCAAACCCTAAACATGTATGTTTGGATTTTTGACTTGTTTCTGAGGAAACTGAAGAAAATGGGTAGTTTCTGGAAATTTCCAAACTAGACGCCATATACTTTCATGTACACGTCGTGTATATGTTAAGAAAGTATTGGCCTTCCTACTTGGCATGTAGTTTCAGAAACGTCATGTACTATTGACTGTGTGGAGGCCATACATGGTGTGTAGGCCTGTGGGCTGGGTAGAATCGGTTAATCAAGTACACGTTTTTTCCTCCAGGACACGCCATCTAGTCTGGCTGTGTAAGAGAGAAATACATGGTGTGTGGGTAAGTCGGCAAGGAAGAGAAGCAAAAACCAAGTACACGCCATTTACCCCTAGGTACACATCGTGTACTCAGGTCGGCAGGTTCTGGAAAGTAAGTCGGCAGAATTCCAGTCACCATATGAATAGTAAAATGATATACATGGTGTGTAGTCCTAAAGTACATGTCGTGTAATTTTTTTCGTTAAAATAGGTAGTAGCCTCGTTTTTGAGGCATAACTCATATGTTATGCTGGGTTTCATGAACCAAGATAGCTGAAGCTTCATTTCTCTCCTGGTTTTTCATCCGAAGTTGAATTCAATCATAGTTAGATGCTTTAGAACCCCCTCAATAAGGCCTCGATTCCTCTTGATCCGTTTTTTTATTTCTGTTCTAGTATGAGTTATAGAGGTTTGAGAGGTTTTGACTCTTTTGTAGATCTATCGCGTTTTAGACCTAATTGGAGGCTGTTACTGGAGGAGTAGAATCGTACGAGTCTCATGTAGGTGGTGCATACCTCTTTTTGTGTTTTCGTGGTCATTTGGGAGACGCGGCCTACGGTACTTTTTCGGGTATTTTGAGCGGGACCCAGTTTTATCTGATATTTCTTATTATATTGTTTATGGACCCATGGGATGCCTTTGGAAATGCCCTGTTACTAGTTTTTCTTGAGGGGGGCCGGGTGAGAGTTCGTTTCTCATCGGGGCATTTTGGAAGGGGGATTCCAAATTGGTTATAATTGAATTATATTGTTATAAACTATTGATTTTAATTTATTAAGCCTGATATAAATTTTTAGAGGCATTAACGGCCTCAGTGCTGCTGATTATTAACCGTTGGGTTAGTTAGAGGCATTCATGACCACAGTGCTATTGATTGTTAACCTTTGGGTTAGGGAAATTCAACTGCTTATAATGTTTTTCCTGTTAATTTTTTCTGTTTAAATATGTTTATTTATGCAATTGCTGAATTGCATATGTTGGACCCTTTGGGTGGTGTTGGGCATGGACCAGATATTCTTGAGTGATGTTGATCATAGTTTGGGCTTGGCCCGGGTTACTTTGCATGGTTTTAACCATGGGATTGGGCATCATGGACGTCAGCTTCAGGGATTACGACTGTCAGGTTGGGCATGGCCTCGATTACTTGGATAGCGAGGCCATCAGACTTGAGCGGCATGGTCGTAGGGACACGAGGTGTCAGATTTGTGGTGTCTTAGGTAATATTTTTGTGATTACCTATCACCTGGAACTTTTATTAGAAAGAACATAGAGATACTCTGTGATGAGGTGCTACTGAGTGTGTGTTGCATCCACAATACTTGAGCACAGCAACTTCCAGCCGCTACATATTCAGCTTTAGCAGTGGAGAGTGCTACTGAGTGTTGTTTCTTGCAGGACCAAGAAACCAAAGAATCTCCTAAGAAATGACATGTTTCAGATGTACTTTTTCTATCCATTCTACAACCACCAAAGTCAGCATCTGAAAAACTTTTTAAAACAAAATCATTTCCAGAAGAGTAGAAAAGACCTAAATCCACAGTGTCTTTTAAATACAGAAAAATTCTCTTTACGGCTTTTAATTGAGACTCTTTGGATTAGATTGATATCTTGCACATAAGCATACAAAAAACATCAAGTCGGGTCGACTAGCTGTCAAGTATAGAAAACTCCCTATCATACCTCTAAATTTTTTTTGATCTACTGGTTTCCCAGTTTCATCAAGATCAAGAGTATTTGAGGTGCCAATTGGGGTGCTAATACTTTTAGTTTTGTCAAATCCATACTTTTTGAGTAAATCTTTAATATACTTATGTTGAGATATATAAGTTCCTTCTGGTTTTTCAGAAATTTGAAAACCTAGAAAGAATGTTAACTCACCCATCATACTCATTTCAAACTCAGATTTCATTAATTTTGCAAAAGAATCAGTTAAAGATTTCTGAGTTGATCCAAATATGATGTCATCAACATAGATTTGGACAATCAAAACATTTTTGTTTTCCATTTTGATAAAAAGAGTTAGATCTGTTGTACCTTTTGTATAATTGTTTTGTAAAATAAATCCTGTAAGTCTATCATACCATGCTCTAGGGGCTTGTTTAAGACCATATAGAGCCTTGGTAAGTTTAAAAACATGATCAGGATGTTTTGGGTCTTGAAAACTAGGAGGTTGTTCGACAAAAACTTCTTCTTGAACAAAACCATTTAGAAAAGCACATTTGACATCCATTTGAAATAGTTTGAAATTGAAATATGCTGCGAAGGCTAATAGAATACAAATAGATTCAAGTCTAGCTACAGGAGCATATGTTTCTTCAAAGTCTATTCCCTCTTGTTGATTATAGCCTTTAGCAACAAGTCTTGCTTTATTTCTTACAATGATTCCATTTTCATCACACTTGTTTCTTGAAAACCCATTTTACACCAATCACAGTTGTTTCTTTAGGTCTTTCAACTAAAGTCCATACTTGATTCCTTTCAAATTCATTTAGTTCATCTTGCATTGCTTTGATCCAATCATCGTCACCTAAGGCCTCACTTGGACTTTTAGGTTCAAATTGGGAAAGAAAATCAAGATGTTCTATTTCATTTCTTAAGGAATTTCTGGTCCTTACAGGTTGATTTATATCACCAATGATGTTATCACTGGGATGATTCCTAAGAAACAATTGATTTGGGTTTTGTAAAACCTGTTCATCAACATATGGTAGAAAATCTTCTGTGGTAAATGTTTCAGGAATACTTTCTTGAACATTTTCCTTTTCAGAGTGATCTTCTACTAATGGTTGATAAACATTTTTAGAAAACACATCCGAGGATTTAGGATTGGGTTGGTTGAAAACAAAAGGATCAGTTTCATCGAATTTTGCATGTACTGTTTCCTCAACAGTACAAGTGTTTTTATTGAAAACTCTATAAGCTATAGAGGTTGTAGAATAGCCTAGAAAGATTCCTTCATCAGATTTTGGTGCAAATTTGTGTAGATTATCTTTTGTATTCAGAATGAATACTTTGCATCCAAAAACTTTGAAGTATGAAACTTTAGGTTTTCGGCCAGTACATAACTCATAAGGGGTTTTATTAAAAAATGGTCTAGTTAAAACACGATTTATAGTATAACAGGCAGTACTAACAGCTTCAGCCCAAAAGTGCTTAGAAATTGAGTATTCACTCAACATGGTTCGAGTCATTTCCTGAAGAATACGATTTCTTCTTTCAACAACACCATTTTGCTGAGGAGTTCTTGGAGCTGAGAAATTATGATTAATACCTTTCTTACTACAAAAAGTTTCAAAATCTGAGGTTTGAAATTCACCACCATGATCACTATGAATAGTTATCAATGGTAGGTTTTTCTAATTTTTAACTTGGGCTCTAAAAGTTTTGAAATAGGAAAAGGCTTCAGATTTCTTTGTAAGAAAATAGACCCATGTAAATCTAGTAAAGTCATCAACTAGAACAAATACATAGAATTTGCCTCCAATTCTTCCAGATTGTGAAGGACCAAACAGATCCATATGCACAAGCTGTAATGCATTAGAAGTTAAGACTTCATTTATTGATTTAAAGCTAGTTTTATGTTGCTTTCCAAATTGACAAGGATCACAGATTTTTGAAGAATCATATCTAAGATCCGGTAGCCCTTTTACAAGTCCTTTCTTTGAGAGTTTACTTAGGTTTATCAAATTACAGTGTCCTAGTCTCCTATTCCATAGCCACGATTGGTCTTCTATTACACTTAAACACGGTAAGTTTTGGTTCCTAAGGTCTTCTAAGTTAATAGTGTAAACATTCTCTTGCCTATGGGCAGATAGAATGAACTCATCCCTAGAATTGTGAACTAGACACTTATCATTTCTGAAATTCACAAGGTAACCATCATCACATAATTGACTTATGCTGATGAGATTGTGTCTAAGACCTTTAACAAACAAAACATTTGAAATAAGAACTTTTCCAAGAAAAACAATATTACCTATACCAACAATCTTTCCTTGAGCATTATCTCCGAAGGTAACTTTTCCACCTTTTGTTTTGATAACCTTTTCAAAGAAATATTTGTTTCCAGTCATATGTCGAGAACAACCACTATCCATGTACCAAATGTTCTTATTGATACACTTCTCATTTTCCTGAAAAAGAAACAATTAGATTTTCAGAATCCAAACTTGTTTGGATCCAGAAGAGTTAGATAAAAGAATTTTAGGAATCCAAATTTGTTTTGCAAAATGAGCTTTATGAAATCCTAAAGATTGAGTTTTGTTAAGAGAACAATCTCTTCTCCAGTGTCCACCACATTGACACTTAGAACAGAAAATGGTTTTTTGAGGAGCAAAATAGTTATTGCTAAAAACAGGTTTGGAATAAGTATAACCAAGACCAGAACGATTTCTCAAAGGTCTAATTTGAGAATACATCCTATCAAAGTTTTCTTTTCCATGAGTAAAGTTTGACAAACACTTTTTCAAGGATAAAATCTCTGACTTTAGTTTTAAAACCAAATTCTTATTTTCCAAAACATTTGAATTTGAACTAGAGTTGGACTCTAAAATATTTTTCTTCGAAATTACAGTTTCAAGATCCTTAGAAAGTTTATCCTTATCAGATTTAACTTTCTCAAGGGTTTTTAAAATGCTTTCAAAATCAGAAGTTTTCACATCAAGATCTTTAGAAAGATCTGATACTTCTTTAGTCAAAATAGAAATTCTAGAATTTGCTTTTTCAAATCTCTTTTTGAGTTTAGAATTTTCATTTTCAATTAACTTAGAAAATCTAGAGACCTCTTCAAAAGAAGGTAATGTATCATCTTCTGATGATGAAGATTCATCATTTGAAGATTCATAATATCTATTATCAATATAATTTGCATTTAAAGAGACATTTGTAACAGCTTCAGCATTATGTACCTTAGCCATGAGACAATGATCTTCAATTGGTAGTCTGGCTAGAAGTCCAATATTTCTTTGTCCTGATGTCTCATATTCTGAAGAATCATCTGAGGAATCACTACCACTTGCACTCCACATATCATTTGCTTTCAATCCTTTCTTTGCCTTATAAAACCTTTTCTTGTTTCTTTCAGAGTGTTTCTCTTTTCTATCTTTCCTCTTCAGTAAAGGACAATCAGGCCTTATATGTCCTGCTTTCTTGCATTCATAACAAGTTACCTCTGAATCTTTCCTATCTTTCTTTTTGAATCTATATTGAAAATATTTCTTTCCCACAATCTTGTTCATCCTTCGAGCAAGATTGGCTAACTCATTATCAGGAAGATTACAATCACTTGAATCAGATATAACAACTTTCTTGGATTTAGACCTTGTAAGCCTTTCAGGTGTTTTAGCTTTAGATGCAAAAGCTAAACTTCCATTCCCATTCTTCTTCTTGTTGAAATCAGCATCTCTCTTCATTCTTGTCTCATGCTGTAGAAGAGTTCGAAAGAGTTCATCAAGAGTAATCTGGGAAACTTTTCTATTTTCATCAATAGCTGTCCTTTTTGACTCCCATTCATTTGGCATAATATCTATAATCTTATCAACAAGAGCTTCATCATCAAGACCTTTTTCACCCATAGATTTTAAGCTGTTGACAATTGTCATAAACCTTTGTTGCACTTTACATACTGGCTCTCCATGAGGAAAAAAAATCCATGATACTCTGCTCGAAGCATTGCTCTACTTGTTTCTATAACCTTGGATGTACCAAAATGAGTAACTTCTAATTTCTTCCAAATACAGTTGGCTGCTTCACATGAAGATATCTGACTATATATATTCCTGGTCATAGATCATAATAAAGTATTGCGTACCTTGTAATTCAGTTGATATTCTTGCTTCTCTTGGTTGGTGAAAGTACTAACTTCTTTGTCAGAAATTTTGTAACCCCCAGTAAGCATAATAAAATTGTCTACACCAGTATTGATAACGAAAGTCTTCATACAATCTCTCCAATACTCATAATCATTCCCATCAAAGATTGGTGGTCTAGAAGGATTCAGATTATCTATTGATCCAATATTCATTCCTGCCATCTAATACAACAAAAACAACTTTTCCACTCCACACGTTAGTGTAGTAAGTATTCAAGATAGTAATAAGAAATAAATCTAGTAATACAAATTAGTGGAAAACCTCCTCTGATACCAATTGTTGGATCGAATAGTAGATATGTATGTCTATTAGATGGAACAATACAAGAGGGGGGGTGAATTGTAGGTTTAAAAACTTTGAGTTTTAGCAGCAAAGAGATTAGATTAAATGATCTTAAACTAATACAAATACAAACACCCACAATTGTATTGAATATAAAAGTTATGATGTATTGTAATACTAATGTAAAGTAAAACAATAGTATTCAAGGTGAACACAATAATCAGAGTAATACAAAGATGAATGATTCTACCTTAAAGCGTATAGAATCAATCAATACAAAAAGTAATAGAATGATTGTAATTGAAACAATTACAATTGAATATGTAAAGAAGAAAGGAAACAATACAAATCCCTTTCTAATACAAGTAACAGCGGAAATGTAAAAGTAACACAATTTTTTTAACCCAAAGAGAAGGGTTATCCTTTCACCTAGGATAAAAGATCTATCTCACCAACAACTTGGTGATCCCTCGATACGATGATCGGCACGTCTGTCTGCCTATCCCTGGAAGCCCTCAATACGATGATCGGCACGTCTTTCTGCCTATCCCCGGCAGCCCTCGATACGATGATCGGCACGTCTGTCTGCCTATCCCCGGCAGCCCTCGATTTTGTAGGTAATCGGCACCTCTGTCTTTCAATTACTTGAAAGCCCTCGATACAATGATCAGACGCACAAGGAAGATGAGATAAGTCACTGTGTCTCTCTCTAGAATCTTGGTAGTTCACAGAATCTCTTCATTCGTTCTCTTTGTTCATCATCGTTCTCTCAGCTTCAAATGACCTCCTATTTATAGGCCTCGGGTTCCAACGGTCATATTGCCTCCAACGGTCATATTGAAACAGAAAGCACGACATCGTTTTGATTAGTTTGTAACTAACTCAACAACATCGTTTTGTTAGGACAAGAGATATATAGAAAAGAAAAACATGAGTACGATTCATATGTAGTGAGTGTTTTTGACTAAGTACCAAAACAAATAATGAACATCTGAATAGCAGAGTCAGTACGATATGATTGACAGAGTCAGTACGATACGATTGACAGAGTCAGTACGATACGATTGACAGAGTCAGTATGGTACGATTGACAGAGTCAGTACGATACGATATGGTCGGTACGATCAACATTGTACGATACGATAAACATGATAAAAGACAATTTGTAATTTACAAACATATGATAGAATACATTTGTGATTTCCAAAACATGATATAGAAGTCAAAAGAAGACTTTTGACTTAACAGTGATAATACCATGTGAATAAAATCAATTTCCATGCTTGTATGCTCTGAAATATGAATTGGTGAAATTCCTGATAGAGTTTCTTGTTGTTTCAATGTGTATTCCATGCTTTATATTTTTGAAGAATTGCACGTGGCAGGATATTTGGGTCTGGATCTTGTACGAGCAAGCAGGTATTATAGTTGAGGTGATTTTGATCACCAGGATTAGGTGACTCAGTCATCGGTTCGAGGCAACATTATTTGTCAGGACGGGCATCGCCTGAGGTATATTTGATGCTTGGCCCTGATAGGGGTGGGTAAGGAGCCCATGATTCCGGGATGTCGTGGGGCATGGGTTGCGATGGGGAGAATAAGGGTAGTAGTTATGCACTGCCTTTTACTAATTTTTGTATCTGCATTGAATATATATTGTTATATATGTATATAGGATGTCTGACCATTTATGGTGTTCAACAGGTTCCTTTTTGGGCAACTCAGATGGAGCGTCATACAGGAGATGGTACAACGTCACAGGTGCAGGATCAGGTTTAGGATCCGGTGTAGGAAGATCAGGAGCTACAGGTACAGGCTAAGGGATAGGATCAGGTTCAGGATCCAGTTCAGGCAGGACAGCAGCCGGGTTTGGCATCGTTCAGACCATGTCTTGATGAGCAGCTCCGAGCTAGCTTGGTACGTGTCTTGAAAGGGATCGACAGAGGTGCGCAGGGTATAGATCCATCTATGGCATACCTGATGCGGGAGTTCCAGTCGCAGCACCCGCCTTTTTTTCAGGGTGAGGGTGGCCCACAGGCGTCTGATAACTGGATAGAGAGTATGCAGATGATCTTCAAGTAGCTCAAGATGCCTCCAGGGTGGAGGGTCAAGCTGGTGACGTACATGTTGAGAGGACCGGTAAAGCGTTGGTGGGATGTGCAGGTTCAGGCTCGTAGGCATGAGAGACTGGCATGGAAGGACTTCGAGGATAGGTTCTTTGAGCACTTCTACCCAGAGAAACTGAGAGCAAAGAGAGCTTGGGAGTTCTTTAGTCTTCAGATGGGAGAAATGTCCATCATGGACTAAGCAGCTACCATCAAATATTTGTCTCGCTTTACACCTGGTATGGTAAGCAATGACGCAGCTAGGGTGAGGCACTTTGAGGATGGCTTAAGACATGCCATTCGGGTCCAAGTGAATATCATCAGGCTGGGTTCTTTCTCAGAGGTAGTGAACCAGGTGCTCATAGTGGAGGGAAATTAGTGGGATAGGCCCCAGGTCGGTCAGGCGGCATCCTGAGGTGATGGTTCGGACAGCAGGAAGCGAGGACGGGATGAGTTCTAGCAAGGCAGTTAGGCCAAGGACTCGGCTAGACCACCTTGTAGCAGTTCTGCAGTGGTTTGTTTCCAGTGTGGATAGCCAGGGAATTTTCAGACTCAGTGTGATAGGCCTCCAAAGGAGTGTCGGGCATGTGGACAGGTTGGGCACCTTGAGAGGTTTTGCAGGTAGCCTTCTCAGACATCTGGCAGATAGGGACCAGGATAGACAGTGGCATCCGAAGTTGGTTTAGGTTCGGTACCAGGAGAGGGTATCCTAGGTTTAGCTGCACACGAAGGACATGACAGAGACAGTGGGATCTAGCTGAGGGGTTACTGGTCTGTGTCTAGAGCAGCATCGCAGGGAGGTCAGGCATCAGGCAGCCGTACTTCAGGCCAGGTGCACCCTGTGGAGCTACTTGAGGCTGAGCAGGCTGGTGAGCCGACGATGGTTAGAGGTACACCGCGGTGTGGCTGTGATTCCCATGTTTTCTTTTTGGCATGACCTATAGAGGCATGTCGGTTTTGAGTGCATGTGATGCACAGGATCTATGTGGACTGACTAGATGCTAGTCAGTGGGGTTGGCACCATATCGGGTGCGTGATATATGTATGTATGTATGTATGTATGTATGTATGTATGTATGTATGTATGTATGTATGTATGTATGATATGTGTAGCATTAGGGGCATCAAGGATGCAGGTTACTTGAAGGTTCATGAGCATCAGGGCATCGAGGATGCGGGTTACTTGAGGTGTTGTGGGCATCAGGGCATCAAGGATGCAGGTTACTTAAGGTGCCTTGATCATCGGGGCATTGAGGATGCGGGTTACTTGAGGTGCCTTGAGCATCGGGGCATCGAGGATGTAGGTTACTTGAGGTGCTAGGCAGCAGGACCTCATAGAGGCGGACATTGATGCGGTGTGGGATACGTTGGGTGTCGGGAGTGACACAGGAGCACCAATGAGGTGTAGGGGTGACGATGCATCATACAAGGACTATACGTCTGGAAAAAAGGTTAATAAACCTTGTTTTCTTTGATTTTTTTTGTGTTGAGACTGGGTTAGGCGATTCTTAAGGTGGAGAGCCCCCCTTGAGAAATTTAGTCAGGACCTCTGAGACCGGGGAAGTCCGGGTTACGTTGAATGGGGTGTTATGTTTGGTTTCATCTCCGGGTTTCATTTGATAGCTTGGGGTTGAGCTATGTTAAGGTGGGAAGATTTTAAGAACCCAGGTTTTTAGAATGGGTCAAAATCCAGAAACTGTTTGAATTTTTGACTTGTTTCTGAGGAAACTGGAGAAAATGGGTACTTTCTAAAAATTTTCAGACTACACGCCATGTACTTTCATGTACATGTCGTGTATATATTAAGTGAGTACTGGTCTTCCTACATGGCGTGTAGTTTCAGAAACTTTGTGTACTCTTGACCGTGTGGAGGCCATACATGGCGTGTAGGCCTATGGGCCGGGTAGAACCGGTTAATCAAGTACACATCATGTCCTCCTGGACACGTCGTCTAGTCTAGCTATGTAAGAGATAAATACATGGTGTGTGGGTAAGTCGGTGAGGAAGAGAAGTAAAACCAAGTACACTCAGTGTACCTCTAGGTACACATCGTGTACTCATGTCTGCAGGTTCTAGAAAGTAGGTCGGCAGAATTCTAGCCGCCATATGAACAGTTAAATTATATACACCGTGTGTAGTCCTAAAGTACATGTCGTGTACTTTTTTCGTTAAAACGGGTAGTAGATAAACATCTATGAAATAAGACCACTCATCTGGTCAAAGTTTTGTGGAAAAAACGTAAATGTGAGGAAGATATGTGGGAACCTGAGGATGTAATGAAGCTAAAGTATCCTCAGTTGTTTTCATAAAAGTGATGTAATTTCATGGGATAGATTATTATAGGGATATTATAATGAAAACCCTAACATTTTATAATATATTTCCCTTTAAATAAATTTTATTTCTTTGATATATTTTATTACATGCAACACCAAGTTTAAATGAACCATGATATGCTTTTAAAATATTATTATTTAATGTGACCCCGAGACACCGGCGGCCCCGCTTCCCCCGGCCCCCCCGCGACCCCGGTGACTTATACGAACCCTAGGTTTGAAATAAGTTTTTTTGATTCTTTTTTAAACTCAATTTAATTGCCAATGAAGGTTGGGTTCTTGAAGAATCGAGTCATGATAGAGGTATTAGAGTTAATTACTAATGATATTTCGGTTGTTTTATTAAAACTAGGGTAGTAGTGTTAGAGGTATTAGAGTTTAGCCTTGTAGGCTAGATAATCTAGTATATGTTATGATAGTTGATTCATTCCTACGTAAGGACACTAATTATATATTGTCTAACATTAGTACTTATACCATTAATTATAAAATACTATTGGATCAGTGAATGAATTATATAGTGATCTGGATTTGATTTATGTGCTTTTTTCATGTGATAAATGAACTACCACGGGATGGATAGTCTTGGAATTCCAATGCTATATTCTAAATGATTTTCTTTATTCTATTTTGAACCTATTGATATTTTTTTATCCTTTTATATTTGATATTTTATCTTGTAGAAAACTTCTATGTGAATTTATGACCTGAACACGACTAGGTTTACACCTATATAAGTGCCACTCTGGATTCATCATGAAGATGATGAGAAATTCTTCTAGGTAAATGAGTATGAGGGGCCTCTACTTATTTCCAAGTTAGAAATTTATCTCTATGTAGATTCAATTTCCAAGACATAGAGGATAATTTAAGATTATTTTTTTACACATCATCATAATAAATTCATGTACGCTAAAACATTTCCTCATATAGGTGTAGGTTTGTTAAATCACACTACCTACTTTCCTATCGATCTATATTCATTAATTTTACTAGAAGGATATTTATTTTAGTACTCATTATAGGAGAAAGATTTTAAGTGATGCCTTAATGATAAATAAATGTGATATTGAAAAAGTGTTTCAATATTATATTGGAATGTTGTGACTTTTTGGGGATCACATGGAGATGTTTTGAGTTGTGAATATGGTTGTGACTTTTTTTGGGAAATTTTATTGTGAGATAGTTTAACAAGGTTTATTTTGTATTTAATTTTTATTTTTATTTTCTTTCTCTATATGGTATCCAAACTAGATTATTTCTCATTAATATGTATATTCTTGGATGAAAGTAATCCCTTTTATTGAATATGTATCTTTGTGTTTTTCATTATTTTTTGAAATGGATAACCTATTTATTTATAAGGCCTACTTGACTATAATGAATTATGACACTTAGGTATGGATTTCCTTATACTTTTGATACTCGATAATGGATTCCATCAAACATGTGTTACTCAGCATAGAATCCCTTTACTTTGAATAAATTTATTTTATGTGTTGAAGTGAATGGTATTGAATTCATTCTACCTTATTGTAGTGTTTTGGATGAATATAATTCTTCAAAGTTCTAGAATATAATTTTTAGAGAGAATTCCTTCTGGGATCTATTTCCACCTATGTGATTATGATTATCTTATTATGTTGTCCTGGATGATAGTACCAACACCCCACATTTCATCTCCAAATTTCCAAGATGATTCTACTATGAAACTCCAAACACCAAGACCAGACACATCAACTATTCTTCAAATACCCAAGTTTGATCCCCAAACCACATCAGCCGAATCTTGAACTCCATTTCTGATGTGGTCTCCACCATACCACATCAATTTTTATGCAGAAACACTAGTAAGTCCTTCTCTAGATGAATTATACGAAAGGTGCTCAATCCCACCCACTGATGCGCTATCATATCCCGACCAAAATGTCTTAAAACTCAAGGAATAAAAAAAATGTTCAATGCCCACACTGAAGTCTAAATCTGACTCTTAGTTCAACTCCATAGTCAGTTGCTCAATCATCCCATTTAACCATAATTCTCCACTCATGAGCACTAACACATATATGATCCAAATAACCCTCAAGTCACACCACCACTATTTTCTATGTGAATACACCAAGGAGAGGTCTAGGAATTCAATCCACACAAGGTTCGTAGAACCTAAAAACCTAATATCCCAAGTTATTTCATCATGCATTTCCATGAACACCACCACTTATCATGCCTCAAGACTACCATACCTCATGTGGTTCGTGTCACTCCAAATTAACAATGTGTTGAGTTTTGTAATCATCATAAGGTTTTCCCTAAACATTATTTATATTAGATTTATTCGATATTAGAGTTTTATATGAAGACTCTATAGAGAACTTAGGTTGGGGTTATTCTAAATTAACAATGTTATTTGGTTTTCATGGTAAATTAGCTACCACGTTGTTAGCACACTGTTTCTCTTTACCAAAGAAACTTCCCCTATCCCAAGCACTAGAGGGTTCATATCTAACTTAGGGGCTCATCTTTATTGTATTATGTTTCTGTAATCTTATACTACCGTATATATGAAACTCTTTCTCTATTTAGTAGTAGCTATGTGTTTTAATTTTTTTTATTATTGTGTAGGCACATTGTGATATACATGGATAAAAGCTAGATCACATTACCAAGGAACACACCTCAGTATGTTAAGGGATTGAATGAGTTTTTAGATTTTTCAATTTCTAATCGATCCGTTGATGGGAGAATAAAATTTCCATGTCCTAAATGTAAATTTAAAACATGGTTTAAGAGAGATGAAGTTTAAGAACATTTAATACTAAAGCAATTCCCTGGTCAATATTTGTGTTGGATTTGGCATGGATAATCGAATGTTACAGAAAGATTAATCACTGATGTTAATCCACAAAATGATGTCCCAGGTTCATCGACAATGGAAAATTAAATGAAAAACCTCATAAATGATGCATTCGACACTACAAGACACCACTATCAGCATCAAAACATATCAGAACAACCAGAAGAGGGTTCTACAAATTGAAACGTGACAAGTGATGTTTTTGAGACTGTAACACAGGCAGATCAAGATTGTAACATATCATTGGATCCTCCTATTGATTATGTGGAGCCAAATGTAAGAGAAAACTTCATTGAGGAAAATGTGTTTCATGATTTATTTGATGATGGAAATCAAGAGTTGTATAGTGGGTATTTGAAATATTCAAAGCTTTCATTTCTGTTGAAGTTATACCATATCAAATGTCTATATGGAATTACAAATAAAGAAATTTCCATGATATTTTAATTGATTCGTGATGAATTTCCTCAAAAAAATCCCAGAATCTTTTAATGATATGAAAAAAGTTGTTAACAAGCTTGGTCTAAATTATACAAAAATAAATGTGTGTCCCAATGATTGTATGCTTTATTGGGGAGAGGATTCAAGTAGACAGAATCACAAGAAATGTTCTTCTTCTAGATGTCAGGAAAAGGGTGATGTTGGAAGTCTAAATGAACATAATTTCATGGAGAAGAAGAAAAGGAACACACCTGCAATGGTTTTGCGTTAATTTCCTTTGAATCCTCGATTGCAAAGATTATTCATGTCATCGAAAACCGCTGAATACATGAAGTGGAATTCTGTAGATAATAACAATGATGGTTTAATGAGACATCCATGAGATTCCCAATGATGGAAGAAATTTGATTCATTACATATATATTTCTGAGTTGATCCTAGGAATGTTCGGTTGGGATTGGCTGCTGATGGATTCAACCCATTTGGGACTTTGAGTACCAGTTATAGCATTTGGCCAGTTGTTTTGATCCCTTATAATCTGCCTCCGTGGATGTGTATGCAACAAACATCATTAATCCTTTCTATGATTATTCCTGGAAAACAAATTCCTAGAAATGATATTGATGTATACTTGCAGCCTTTGATTGATGAATTGTAAGAGTTATAGAGCAATAGTGTTGAGAAATTTGATGCTTCTTCTCAAACAATGTTCAAAATGCATGCTTCTTTAATGTGGACCATTAGTGACTACCCTAGGATTAGGAATTTATCTAGTTGTAATAATTACACAGGTTTGGATTGTCCCATTTGTAACTTTGATTTTGATCCCAAATGGCTACCTCACAGTAGAAAATGGTGTTTCTTACATCATCAAAGATTTCTCGATGCATCTCATAGATTTCGGCTGAACAGATCAAAATTTAATGGTTCCATTGATAGTAGACCACCTCCAAAGTTTTTAACTGGTTCTAAAATATTGACACAGCTTGAAAATGTTGAAACATAATTTGGGAAGGTTCATCATTTGAATGATAGTGTAAAATGGGTCTGAAGTGCATCATCAAGCGAAATAAGAATGAAACAATTGAAGAAGAAAAATATATTCTTCAAACTTCCATATTGGGAATTTAATTTGTTGCGTCATAATCATGATGTGATGCATATTGAGAAGAATGTCTGTGAAAATTTGATTTTCACATTGCTTAATGAGCATGAAAAGTCGAAGGGTCATCTCAATGCTCATAAAGACTTACAAGCAATGAACATAAAACGCGATCTGTGGTCAGATGAGAATGAAAAGTATCCTCCGGTAATTTTTGCAATGAAAAATAGGGATAAAGATACATTCCTTAGAATTTTAAAGAATGTTAAGCTATCTGATGGGTATTCAAGTAACATCTAGAGGTGTGTTTTCTTGAATAATTATAAGTTGCATGGATATAAAAGTTACAATTCACATATTTTGTTACAATAGTTACTATCATTGGAATTGCGTACATTATTACCTGAAAAATTACTGCTGTTTTACTCCAAGTCTGCACATTTTTCAGACAACTATGTAAGAAATATCTACATCCATTTTAGCTTGACAACCTCCAGGAGAGGTTTTTATTGACCCTTTGTGCAATGTAGATGATCTTTCCACCATCATTTTTTACTGTAATGATGAATTTAACAATGCATTTGGTTGAGGAAGCTAAATTAGGAGGCCCCATTCATTATCGATGGATGTATCCAATTGAGAGGTACTTTATTTATATGTTTTCAGTTAAGTAAACAATTTTTGGTGCTTAATTAAATGCATAATTATTCTTATTTTATATCACAGATATCTTGGGCATTTGAAATCATACGTGAGAAATAAAGCTCAACCATAAGGCTCTATTGTTGAAGGCTATTTGGCTAAGGAGTGTCTTACCTTTTGTTATCGATAATTGTATTATATTGAGACAATATTTAATCGAGTTGGACATGTTGACGACAAATTGACTCAATCTCAAATACATCAGAAATCCAAAATATTTCCTGCAATTGGTCGATCAGTTGGGAGGACCTCAAATGTGACACTGACTGAATTGGAATTATTACAGGCACATAGATAAGTGATGCTGAATAGTGAAATTTCATATCCATTTATTAAAGAGTTGAGGATACAAACAAAGAGATGAATGAGAGGTCGAATATGAAATGAGAAATATATAACGAAATATGTTATTAAAGAGCTTGTATAATGGTTTTCACGATGTGTAAGTTCATCAATATTTCAATAAATACAAATATTAGTTTGACACATACATTTTGTAAATCTAATAAAGTATATTTCTTTTTTCAGATCCTGAATACTGATACTTGATCAGAGTTGTCCGAAGATTTGAAGTTTCTTGCTAGAGGTCCTCTAAAACAAGTTAGAAAGTTCAGCGCTTATAATGTGAATGGATTTAGATTTTGTACAGTCGATCAAGAAGTGGGTTTGAAAACACAGAATAGTGGTATATTTACATTTTCTGAAGTAAAATACTATGGAAAGTTGCATGATATTATTGAATTAAACTACCACAGAAATTTTTCTGTTGTTTTATTCAAATGAAAATGGGTTGATATTATCAGAGGTGTTAAAAGATATTCCTTGCAATTTACTTCTGTGAACTTCTCTCGTTTGATGGATGTTTGTGAATGTGAACTGTATGATCCATATATCTTACCATAGCAATAAAAAATGATATATTATGTGAATGATGTTGTCGATGAAGGGTGGAGTGTAGTTGCTCACGTAATACAAAGAGATTTGTATGATATGGGTGATGAATTGGAAAATATGACATCTGAAATTGAATTTAATCAACAACAGGAAGCAGACTTATTTGTCCATCATGATTGTAACACCCAAGACTTTTATGAGAAATATTTTTTGTTTATGTTATATAAATCATCAAAGGAATCTTTCACTACACACAACACTATCTTGGCTTGCTTTACACGCAATCGCGACCTTCCTCGATAGCTTGCGTCGTACGTAATACCGAGTTTCACTAAACAACGATACGCTATTAAAATATTATTAAAACTAGCCGTTATGAATAATAATACCCACTTTTTGAAAATTTTTAAATTTTATTTTTCAAAATGGACTTCATTTTTGGATTCAGAATATCGAAATTAGCCTAGGGTGAAATTTTGGTATATTTTTGAAAACTTTCAATTTTTGATGATTAGTGAAAACACTGGGTTACTATTTAAAAACCGACTTTTTATTTAAATAATTATTTATTTTAATTAAATTTATTTTACGTCAAAATTGATACATATTACCTATATAAGTTCAATTCAATTCATTGGAGTCATTTTATAGTAATTTTAGATATATAAAAATTTTATTGAACTTTTCACCATCTTTTACCCACCTCCTAGGAGAATTTCCAAATTCACATAAAACTTAATTTTACTGCTTCTGTCAATGGAATTTCAAAAATACGAGAGACACGGTTAATATCAAGGACTAAAATTTGGTTCAATGAGATGAAAATAATTTTTTTTGAAAAGTAACTTTTTACTTTTTTTACCACGGTTAAAAGTAAATAGGGTAATTAAGGGTAAAAATGATATTATTATTACCCTAACACATGTCCTAATTCTATTGGATAAGTTTAATTCGACCAAAAACAATCTTAGAAATAAAATATGACCATTTAGGCCCACCTGGATTAGATTAGGACATTTAATATTAATTTATTTAAAGAAGGGTTAAAATAGTTAAAATCAAAGTTTAATAAGAAAATCATTTTTAATATAGGGTTATACATAAGATAAATTCGACTATAAATATTCATTAGAAATATAAAACGATTTCCTACATAATGTTATTTTATTTGTAATTTTTAGACTTTATATAATTTAATTTATTTATGACACAATGATGATGCAGTAATTATCTTATTAATGAAATATTGACATAATTGATGTTATAAATACAAAAATAAATGTAATTTGAGACTTTTTATGAATTAAAATAATTTTATATGTTAATATGACATGTTAGTATTGATTTAATTAACTTTTTTCGAACTAATCATTCTGTAATGATTTTCACAAAAATAAATTACCAAATAGTGTCAAAATTGACATAAAATAGTTTTTAAAAAAAATATTATATTATTAATTGTTATTTTATTCATAAAAATCTAAGGTTCGTCCAAATGACTTAGATAAGGTTATATATATTAATAATAAACAACTTGGGGTTCGTTTGTCTTGTTATAGTGGGTTTATTAACCTTATAGTGTAATAAAACAAGAAGACATGGTAAAAGTAAAATTATTTAACTTAAAGTTAAATATAAATTATAAGGTTAAAATAGATACATAAACTTGTCTAAATTATATTTTATGAGAGTATTTAGACCCATCACCACCTTATCTTCGAAATAAATAAATTTGGAGCTATTAAAAACTGAATATGACTTTATAATAAAATAATATTTTTAGTTTTTCCAAAGGTTCCCCTCTCCTCCCTTATAAAAGGGAACCTCCTCCCTCTCTTACTCACACCACTTTGAGCCTTCAAGCTCGGCCAACCCCTACCAAATTCTCTTCTCCAATTACCTAGAAACATCCTATAGGTCCTGGTATTCTTCAAAGACCAATTTTAGTGCCCTAAGAGGAGGTCTCAAAGAGGCGCTTCAAAGAAGAGGTAATGTCCGTTACCGATTCTTTCACCTTTATTTCTTCTTCCACTTCTTTTTCTTTAGTTGTTTCATTATGAAATAATAACATCAGTACCACTCATATACTTATATGTTATTATAAGTATGAAACAACCCTATTTCACCATCTGTCCATCCTACGGAAAACGAAATCACCGTGTGTGCGTACGTACGGAATACCGTCTCCACGCCGTGGTGTAATCTATTTTCCACCACCACCTTACTTGGATGCGTATAATGGTGTAAATAATAACTATATATGATTATTGTAAAGTGATATTGATTCTGAAATAGTATACATACACTCCAATACAATTCCACGATCATGGGAATGATATCATCGCTCGTCCGTACGTACGGAATACCGTCTCCACGATGTGATGCGACTCATTCTACATGATTTTCATTACATAATGATTACATAAATGAATAGAGTGAATAAATATGATATATATTAAACTAATACCATTCTGGAAATTATGTATCTATAACCTAAAAAGAAGAATAAGAATTTATTTGACAAAACACGCATAAGAACAAAAAGTAATAAACACCCGAATAACAAGTAGCAATGAAATATTACTAATAAGAAGCTAATAATATGACCATATATGATATTATAACAATGAGTATGATTCTGGAATAACTCAATGACATTATTTAAATTATTATACAAGAGTTTCTGACACTTACAAAGCAAATCGAACCTAAGGTAAGGGAAAATCTCACAATCTCATTTTTATCCGAGATTGTTTATACTTCAGAATTTACCAGGGAATATTTATCATCCACATCCATGTTTCCTCAATATATAATATTATTTACATCCACCTACAACTTTTTAAATCCAATTTTACCCATTTTTGAGTTTTTAGTAAAAGATATGAAAGGAATCTTTTGTCGTTTTTAGTACGACGTACTTTTTTGAATTTTCCGGACAAAGTACGAGAAGAATGTTTTTCTTTAACTTATATGGCATGAACGGATTTTTAGAACATTATTTACATGAAGCTTACATTATAAGTTTTCAAGTTTATTTTTAAGCAACTTCTTTTATTTTAAAATTTTATGACATTTTAAGAAAGGAAAAAAAAATTTAGATAGGATATTTTCCTCAAGAATGGAGTTCAAGCATTTTATCAAAATTATTTTCCATCTAAGATAATATAGGGTTCTGTTTCTATCCCTATTTTTACATTGATTTGATTATGTTATGATGGAATTATTTGTATGATGTCCTTTTACCTTATATGGATTATGTTATGATGGCATGATGTTTAAGAATCCCAATTTTATTACATGGGTTATGCTATGATGTATGATTTATGATTTTGTGGCACACATAAGAATGGTATCATTATGAGATGGGTGGGACCTATATCTCCCTCCAATGCATTGGGTAAAGATTTATATCTCATGAGATAGACATGGCTGGAACGGCAGGTTAAACCGGTTCAGTGAAACAGGACTGAAACGAGGAGTGAACTCGGTTCAGAAATGGACTTTGTCCACTAAGATAGTCTTGGAAATGAGTCTTGACTACTAAGAAATGATTTTATATGATTATGTGTGTATGCCACAAATTTCATGTTTTAAGTTATGATTATTGGTATTACATTTCACTACTATGTTTATCTCATGATTATGAAATTATGATCTCTTTTGCAGGTTAAGATTTCCAAAATATTATGTTCTTATGAATATGATGTGATTGATATTTCTTTTGTTTACCCTTACTGAGCATTTGAGCTCACCCTTTTGTATGTTTTCTTTCCCCAGGTCAGTAAGAAGGTTATTAAGTAGGATATTCCAATAGGGACTCTACATATGATGAAATAAATGGGAGATAATGTAGATGTTTTATGAACTAGTTGTTTATGTTTCCCAGTTTCTAAAGACACTATACCTATACGGTCCTTTCATGGTTTTGTTATATGTTGTAATAAGTGTGATTCAATTTTGAAGTAACAACCATGTATGTAAAGTATGGGTCATTATATTTGGTATCATAGGAAAGGTATAGTCAACTTTGGAAACTAAGATGTGAAAGCCTTAGTAAGAACCCTAAGGATAAGTCTAAACATAGAACACAATCTTAGTGTTTTAAAAATGTCCATGAACAACCTATGATAAGACCTTAAGTGTAAAATTTTATTCTTGATTATGTGTTTTTTTCTATTATAATTAGTGTTTATCACACTATTCATCTTGGTTTTAGTCAATGGCTGGAACCCGAAGGAACCGTGTTAATGCGGAGTGCGACGGGCAATGCAATGATTGTCCCCCTGAGCAACCAAACGTTATGGGAGCTAGAATGAAAAATCTTGTAGCCATGATCACACAAATTTCTCAAGCTATGAATCATGCAGGACTTCCAAATGAGCAAATGAAGGAGCAACATTCTGTTGAATCCTTCATGAGGCAGCATCCACCTTCATTCAGCGGGTCTTCTGATCCATTAGTTGCTAAACAATGGATCAGTACCAGTAAAAAGATATTTTTAGTTCTTCAATGTTCTGAACATGATAAGGTTATCTTATAAGTATATCATTTGTAAGGATATGCTGATCAATGGTGGAATCTTATCAATAATATGAGGCAAAGAGATGAAATTGAGTCCATGGAATGGGACGAGTTCAAGAAATTATTTTTCAATAAGTACTTCCCTCATATTCTTCGAACAAAGATGGAGAAGTATTTTCTTGAACTAAAGCAAAAGGTTGATGAATTTGTTGGTACCTATGAAGCAAATTTTACAAGACATGAAAGGTACACTTCTGGTATTATTATCTAACCTGAGAGTAAGATCGATCGATTCTTTAGTGTCTTAAAACCAAGTCTTCGAAGGGCGTCAGCTATAAGAGACTTCAATAGCTACGAGGAAATCGTTCGATGTGCCCTCAAAGTTGAGTTGGAGATTGGAGTAACCCATCAGTCATATGGGTTTGATAATAAGAGGAAAATGGAATTCAAAGGAAAATCTAAAGAGCCCACTGAAAAAAAGATGAGTTTTCACTTATGCTCAAAGTGTGGAAAGAAACATGGAGGGAGTTGTCTTAAAGGGACAAGTAAATGTTTCAAATGTGTAAAGGAAGGTCATCGGGCATTTGAATGCCGCAATGATGGGAAGAAGATGTCCAGTGATGTGAACAAAGAAAAGGATACACAGAGTGCACCTCCTACACTTCAATGTTACAAGTGAAAGGAAATGGGAAATTATGCCAATCAATTCCCTAATCCAATGGTTGTTGATGATGATCGACGTCAATAAACTCTTAAGGATAAAGACAAAGGAAAGTAACATGCAATTTCTATCAGCAATGTGGAGTACGATAACAAAGTGGTGAAAGGTACACTTACCATCCACTCTAAAGTAGCAAATTTTTTATTTGATTCTGGATCCACCCACTCTTTTATTTCTAAAGAATTTTCTAAGGGTATCACCGTATTACCTCAATAATTAGATGTTGAGTTAGCTGTGACAACCCCTAATGGCACAACAGTCGCATCAAAAGTTTATAATTCTTCTCCGATTGAAGTTTGTGGGAAAGTGCTTCCTGCAAATCTTGTGATCCTTCCTATAGTGGAATTTTATGTGATTCTTGGCATGGATTGGCTTTCTTTATATGGAGCTCATATCAATTTCCAAGAAGGGAAGTCACATTTCATATTCCAGATCAATCTATGATCGTCTATCGATGCAAGGATGAACATAACCTTCCAGTAGAAATTTCTTCCATATTATGGGTCTTGATTCCACTAAATTAGATTTATTTATCTCAAATGGTTGGTGAGAAACTCATGATTAAGAATATGCCCATTGTACGGGAGTTTGACGATGTCTTTCCAGAGGAATTGTCGGGTCTTACACCAAATCGTGAAGTTGAGTTTTCAATAGAACTCGTACCAAGTGCTTTGCCTATTTCAAAGACACCTTATAGAATGGACCCAATTGAGTTGCAGGAATTGAAGAAGAAACTCCAAGAGAATATTGATAAGATATTCATACGCCCTAGTGTGTCACCTTGGGGACCACATGTTCTGTTTGTTAATAAGAAAGATGGATCAATGAGGCTCTGTATTGATTATCGAGAACTTAACAAGATCACTATCAAGAACAAATATCCTCTCCCGCGCATTGATGACTTATTTGACCAACTACATGGAGCTCAATAATTTTCCAAGATTGATCTTTGTTTAGGGTATCATAAATTAAGGGTCAAAAGGGAGGATATACCAAAAAAGGCTTTCCGTACAAGGTATGGACACTATGAATTTATAGTGATGCCATTTTGTCTTACTAATGCCCCTGCTATCTTCATGGATCTGATGAATAGAGTCTTTAGATACTATCTTGGTCAGTTTTTGGTAGTCTTTATAGACGATATTCTTGTCTATTCAAAGAGCAAGGAAGAACATGAAGATCACTTGAGAATTATATTGAAGACCCTGAGAAAGGATAAGATTTATGCCAAATTTACCAGGTGTGAATTTTGGCTTCAAAAAGTTGCATTTTTGGGTCACATAATCTCAAAATAGGGGATATCTGTGGATCCAGCAAAAACTGAGGTTATCGAAAGATGTTCGAGACCAACAACAGTAACCGAGATCTGAAGTTTTCTTGGTTTGGTTGGTTATTATCGACCTTTTGTGAAATATTTTTCACGATTATCTAATCCACTCACCAGGTTGACTCGAAAAGGAGTTAAGTTCATGTGGGCGGAGGAATGTGAAGATAATTTCAAGGAGTTGAAAAGAAGTTTATCCAGTGTACCTATGCTCACACTACCTTTTAGTGGAGAAAGGTTTGTGATCTACAGTGATGCATCCAAGAAGGGGCTGGGGTGTGTTCTTATGCAAAATGATATGGTTATAGCATATGCCTCACGACAGTTGAAAATCCATGAGCAAAATTACCCAACTCTTGATTTGGAGTTAGCTATGGTAATCTTTGCATTAAATATTTGGAGGCATTATCTTTATGGAGAAAGGTGTGATATTTATACTGATCATAAAAGTTTAAAGTATATTTTCACACAAAAGGAGCTGAATATGCGCCAAAGAAGATGGTTGGAGCTGATTAAGGATTATGACCGCTCAATTCATTACCGCCCTGGGAAAGCAAACAAGGTGGCATATGCATTAAGTCGAAAAGACCATGCCAGGTTATCCATGATGTGGATCACAAAAGATCCAATATTTATGGATTTACAAAGGATGGATCTTGGAATTATAATGGAAGGGGGAAAATTGTATCTTTCTCAAATGAATGTTCAACCATCTATACATGTGAAGATTAAAGAGGCACAGAAAGAAGATGTAGAGTTACAAAAGAAGATGAGAAATGTTCCTGAATTCAACCTTGATTGTGATGGGATAATAAAGTTCAGGAATCGGGTTTGTGTTCCTCCCATCCCAGAATTAAAGAAGGAGCTACTGGATGAGGCTCATAGTTCTTCATTCTCTATTAATCCTGGAAGCACGAAGATGTATAGGGACATGAAAGAGTCCTTCTGGTGGGATGGCATGAAAAGAGATGTTGCTGAATATGTCTCTCGATGCTTGGTTTGTCAGCAAGTTAAAGCTGAGAGACAGAAGTCTAAGGGGATGTTACAACCATTACCCATACCCAAATGGAAATGGGAAAACATCACTATGGTCTTTGTCACCAGACTTCCTAAAACATCCAAAGGCAATAATGTTATCTGGGTCATAGTTGATCATCTTACAAAGTCTGCACACTTCATTGCTATTAGAGAAGATTTCTCTCTGGATCAGCTTTCCAGGATATATGTAAAGGAAGTGGTAAGATTTCATGGATTACCACTTTCTAATATATCTGATCGGGATCCGAGGTTTACCTCAAAGTTTTGGTGAAGTCTTCATCATACTCTGGATACAAAGTTGAGTTTCATCACTGATTATCATCCTCAGACAGACGATCAGTCTGAGAGGACAATTCAAACTTTAGAAGATATGTTAAGAGCTTGCTCTATGGATTTCAAAGGTGGTTGGGATCAACACCTTCCTATAGTGGAATTTTCATATAATAATAGCTTTCAATACAGTATTCAGATGGCTCCTTATGAAGCTCTCTATGGAAAGAAATGCAGGACTCCAACTTGCTGGGATGAAGTTGGGGAAAGGAAGCTATTAGGACCTGATCTTGTTGATGAGATGGCAGAAAAGGTCATATCTATTTAACAACACATAAGAACATCTTAGAGTCGACAAAAAAGTTGTGCTGATAACCAAAGAAAAGACCTAGAGTTTGAAGTGGGTGATAAAGTGTTCTTATGAATATCTCCCTAGAAGAGGGTCATGAGTTTTGGAAAGAAGGGAAAGTTGATCCCTAGATATATCGGTCCTTTTGAAATTCTGGATTGTGTTGGGAAGGTAGCTTACCGATTGGCGCTTCCACCGAATCTATCTCAAGTTCACGATGTGTTCCATGTATCTCTCCTGAGAAAGTACATACCTGATCCTTCACATGTACTCAGCACAGAAGTTGTACCGCTAGAGAAAGATCTTTCTTATGAAGAACAGCCGATAGAGATTCTGGATCATAGCGAAAAATTCCTACAGAACAAGACCACTCGCTTGGTGAAAGTTTTATAGAGGAACCACCAATTAGAAGAAGCTACATGTGAGCTTGAGGATATGATGAGGGAGAGGTATCCTCATCTGTTTGTTACAAAGTGACGAATTTCGAGGGCGAAATTCATTTTAAGGGGGGTAGAATGTAACACCCGATATTTTTATGAGAAATATTTTGTTTTTATGTTATATAAATCATCAAAGGAATATTTCACTACACACAACACTATCTTGGCTTGCTTTACATGCAATCGCGACCTTCCTCGATAGCTTGCATCGTACGCAATACCGAGTTTCACTAAACAACGACATGCTATTAAAATATTATTAAAACTAGCTGTTATAAATAGTAATACCCACTTTTTGAAATTTTGTAAATTTTATTTTTCAAAATGGAATTCATTTTTGGATTCGGAATATTGAAATTAGCATCAGGTGAAATTTTGGTATTTTTCTGAAAACTTTTAATTTTTTGATGAATAGTGAAAACACTTAATTACTATTTAAAACCCGACTTTTTATTTAAATAATTATATATTTTAATTAAATTTATTTTAGGTCAAAATTGATACATAATACCTATATAAGTTCAATGAAATTCATTGGAGTCATTTTATAATAATTTTAGATATATAAAAATTTTATTGAACTTTTCACCGTCTTTTACCCACCTCCTAGGAGAATTTCCAAATTCACATAAAATTTAATTTTACCGCTTCGGTGAGTGAAATTTCGAAAATCTGAGAGAAACGATTAATATCGAGGACTAAAATGTGGTTCAATGAGATGAAAATAATTTTTGGTGAATAGTAACTTTTTACTTTTTTTTACCACGGCTAAAAGTAAATATGGAAATTAAGGTTAAAAATGATATTATTATTACCCTAAAACATGTCCTAATTATACTGGATAAGTGTAATTCGACCAAAAACAACCTTAGGAATAAAATATTACCATTTAGGCCCACTTGGATTAGATTAGGACATTTAATATTAATTTATTTAAAGAAGGGTTAAAATAGTTAAAATCAAGGTTTAATAAGTAAATCATTTTAATATAGGGTTATACATAAGATAAATTCGACTATAAATATTCATTAGAAATCTAAAAGGATTTCTACATAATGGTATTTTATTTGTAATTTTTATACTTTAAATAATTTAATTTATTTATGACACAATAATGATGCAGTAATTATCTTATTAATGAAATATTGACATAATTGATGTTATAAATACCCAAATAAATGTAATTTGAAACTTTTTATGAATTAAAATAATTTTCTATGTTAATATGACATGTTAGTATTGATTTAATTAACTTTTTTTGAACTAATCATTCTGTTATGATTTTCACAAAAATTAATTACCAAATAGTGTCAAAATTGACATAAAATAGTTTTTAAAAAAAATATTATATTATTAATTGTTATTTTATTCCTAAAAATATAAGGTTCGGCCAAATGACATATATAAGGTTATATATATTAATAATAAACAACTTGGGGTTCGTTTGGCTTATTATAGTAAGTTTATTAACCTTATAGAGTAAGAAAACAAGAAGACACGGTAAAAGTAAAATTATTTAATTTAAAGTTAAATCTAAATGATAAGGTTAAAATAGATACCTAAACTTGTCTAAATTATATTGGATGAGAGTATTTAGACCCATCCCCACCTTAGATTTGAAATAAATTAATTTGGAGCTATTAAAAACCGAATATGACTTTATAATAAAATAATATGTTTAGTTTTTTCAAAGGTGCCCCTCTCCTCCCTTATAAAAGGGCACCTCCTCCCTCTCTTCCTCACACCACTTTGAGCCTTCATGCTCAGCAAACCCCTACCAAATTATCTTCTAAACTTATCTGGAAACAGCCTAGAGGTCCTGGTCTTCTTCAAAGACCAATTTTAGTGCCCTAAGAGGAGGTCTCAAAGAGGCGCTTCAAAGAAGAGGTAATGTCCATTACTGATTCTTTAAACTTTATTTCTTCTTCCACTTATTATTATTTAATTGTTTCATTATGAAGTAATAATATCAGTAGAACTCATATACTGATATATTATTATAAGTATGAAACAACCCTATTTCACCATCTATCCATCCTACGGAAAACGAAATCACTGTGCGTGCGTGCGTACGGAATACCGTCTCCACACCGTGGTGTAATCTATTTTCCACCACCACCTTACTTGGATGGGTATAATGGTGTAAATAATAACTATATATGATTATTGTAAAGTGATATTGATTCTGAAATAGTATACATACACTCCAATACAATTCCACGATCATGGGAACGATATCATCGCTCTTGCGTACGTAAGGAATACCGTCTCCACGATGTGATGCGACTCGTTCTACATGATTTTAATTGCATAATGATTACATAAATGAATGGAGTGAATAAATATGATATATATTACACTAATACCATTCTGGAAATGAGGTATCTATAACCTAAAAAGAAGAATAAGAATTTATTCGACAAAACACGCATAAGAACAAAAAGTAATAAACACCCGAATAACAAGTAGCAGTGAAATATTACTCATAAGAAGCTAAGAATATGACCATATATGATATCATAACAATGAGTATGATTCTGGAATAAGTCAATGACATTATTTAAATTATTATACAGGAGGTTTGGACACTTACAAAGAAAATCGGACCTAAGGTATGGGAAAATCTCACAATCTCATTTTTATCCGAGATTGTTTATACTTCAGAATTTACTGGGGAATATTTATCATCCACGTCCATGTTTCCTCAATATGAAATATTATTTCCACCCACCTGCAATTTTTTAAATCCAATTTTACCCATTGGTGAGTTTTTACTAAAAGATATGAAAGGAATCTTTTGTCGTTTTTAGTACGAGGTACTTTTTTGACTTTTCTGGCCAAAGTACAAGAAGAATGTTTTTCTTTAACTTATACGGCATGAGCGGATTTTTAGAACATTATTTCCATGAAGCTTACTTTACGAGTTTTCAAGTTTATTTTTAATCAACTTCTTTTAGTTTAAAATTTTATGACATGTTAAGAAAGGAAAAATGTTTTTGAAGTAGAAAGGATATTTTCCTCAAGAATGGAGTTCAATCATTTTATCAAAATTATTTTCCATCTAAGATAATATAGAGTTATGTTTCTATCCCTATTTTTACATTGATTTGATTATGTTATGATGGAATTATTTTAATTATGTCCTTTTACCTTATATGGATTATGTTATGATGGCATGATGTTTAAGAATCCCATTTTTATTACATGGGTTATGCTATGATGTATGATTTTTGATTTTGTGGCACACATAAGAATGGTATCATTATGAGATGGGTGGGACATATATCTTCCTCCAATGCATTGGGTAAATATTTATATCACATGATATAGACATGGATGGAATGGCAGGTTAAACCAGTTCAGTGAAACAGGACTGAAACGAGGAGTGAACTCGGTTCAGAAATGGACCTTTTCCACTAAGATAGTCTTGGCAATGAGTCTTGACTACTAAGAAATGATTTTCTATGATTATGTGTGTATGCCACAAAGTTTCATGTTTTAAGTTATGATTATTGGGATTACATTTCACTACTATGTTTATCCCATGATTATGAAATTATGATCTCTTTTGCAGGTTAAGATTTCCAAAATGTTGTGTTCTTATAAATTTGATGTGATTAATATTTCTTTTGTTTACCCTTACTGAGCATTTGAGCTCACCCTTTTGTATGTTTTCTTTCCCCAGGTCAGGAAAAAGGTTATTAAGTAGGATATGCCAAAAGTAACTCTAGATATGATGAAATAAATGGGAGACAATGTAGATGCTTTATGAACCAGTTGTTTATGTTTCCCAGTTTCTAAAGACACTATACCTATACAGTCCTTTAATGGTTTTGTTATATGTTGTAATAAGTGTACTTCAATTTTGAAGTAACAACCATGTATGTAAAGTATGGGTCATTATAATGATTTTGAAAATATTAGTCTAGCAAGGATGAATGAAGTGGATAAATCAATGGAGCAGGAAACTGACATGATTGAAGGGGAAAATGATTGTATGTACAATTATTTATTTATTCAGCAACTACTTGTTTCATTTCTGCAATCATTCATTATCATTGTTATATATATTTTGTCTGTTATTACTGGGCATCTATTATCATTTTTAATTTTTTTTTCTGCATAATTTTTTTGAAATATATTTTATGAACTTAATTTTATTTGACTAAATTAAAGGAATGCCAAGGAGGAAGCAGTACACTATTTAATCTAGTTTTGCGACAGATGATGATCCATCTGGCTCCCACCCCATGACATCTGAGGCACCAGCTGCCTACACCCCTGCACCATCTCCCCTTGGACTATCTCTCACACCATCTGTGGTTTTCTTATTAGTGGCTGAGTCTTCAAATCCCCCTTTAGGAGCCTCAGCAGTAGGGCAGCAACACACCCCTTCCAGTTCATCATGGGTATACTGAAGTGTCATTGTCATGGGTACAAATTTTAATTAAATAAATTTATTGCATTTTATTTATACTAATTGTTTGCTCATTGAAGATGAAAAAAATGCAACCATGGAGAAAAGCATAAAAAGTTCAGATGTTTGGAATATGACTAGTGAAAAGATAGTCGTGTCATTTGATTCTTATGGGGTCCCTATGGATGACGCTGCGGGGTTACTTGGACAGATTATAGGACAACTGGAAGCGGAGCCCATTTCCCTTCCTATTTCATATGATGATTGGAGACATATGCCTCCCAGCTGGAAAAATGAATTTTTTGATTCTCAAATAAAGGTAACTTTATTACATTATGGTTTAATTTAATGTCATGTTACAAATATGTTCAAAATGAATTTCTGTATGCAAATGTTCTTCCACTTTACAGTTGCTGATGTGATAGCACGGAAGTGGATGTTGAAAAATCTAGGTAAGAAATGGAAAGATTTTAAATGGAGATTGTGGTGTGATGTCAATGATACTTCGTTCAATATGCAACAAATGTATGAGAAGCTACCCAGTGGGGTACCGAAAAAATGGTGGAAAGTTTTTGTTGATAGACATCGTGATGAGAAGCGGATGGTATTGAAATATATATTGTTATATTATCCTCGTTTTACATTTATACATGTATATGAATAGGACATGACATTGAATACATTATTATTAAATTGCATTTTATTTATTTCAAGATCTCTCAAGCCAGAATGCATCAAACCGGGCTAAGCAAGTCGTCCCTCACACTGCGGGCTCAAATAGCTTTTCTATAAGCTGAACGACATTGGTAATATTTTAATTAGTTTAAATATTTATAAGAAAATATTATCTATTTAATATATTTAATTGCTAATTTATCTTTTCTTAATGTAGTCATAGAGTTTAGGGCATGAAGCATCCCGAACTGAACTGTGGTTGGATGTTCACACGAAATCAGATGGAATTTTTTTTAATGAGCCTGCTAAAGAAGTTGGGGTATGAAGTAAATTTTTTATTATAATAACTTATTATCAGTTTTTACTATGTTAATATATATTGATATTTGATTTATAGGTAAAAATTAAAGAACTATGGGATGTCAATCCTGCGCAATCCTACTCAGTCTCCCAGGATGACCCGGTTGCTAAAGTCCTTGGGAAGGAGCATCCTGGTAGAGTGTGTGGGATGGGTTTGGGACCCGTACCATCAGAGGTTTTTAGCAGACCACCGTGGATGGAAGCTGCATCTACTCCTAGATTTAGTCATCCCATACCCAATGATTCTCAAAAAGAGATTTTTTCTCTACGAAACACAGTTCACCAGCAGGGGGATCAAATATCTGCTTTGTAGAAAGGGTTGACTGAAATACGTCAGCATATGAGCAGATATTCCCCCGGTGGTAGTGCATTGACTGGTGGTATGCAGGTAAATCACAAAAAAATCAAAATCATTTAGTTTGCTAACTTTCATTGGTTTTAAGTTTTAATATAAATATGCAACCATATTTAATTTTCAATATAATGTTCTTACAGGTGATAGCAGAAACTGGAGATGAATATGGAGAGGGTGACGATGCATCATTGGACCGTGAGTAGTTTTATTATTTATGTGTTGAAAAAATATGGGAACAGTTGGTTTGTATATGTAACATTTGTGGCACATATTTTCCACCAAACATTTTCATGTCCTAAAATTTCCTTGATTTCTCATGTTTCCTTTTATGCATTTTATTGATTTCTGATGTTTCTTTTTATGTCATGATTTCTCGAGTGTGGTATACAACATTCCATTTAGGACTGTGTTTGAATTGGTAGACGAGATTTTGGATGACTAGGATTTAAACCCATTGTTGATGTGTTTAACAAATTGGGTCATTTCATAGTGGTCAAAGGGATAGTGTTGTGGACACTTTGGTGAGGCCCTTGTAATTTGTCTTACTGGGAGGCCCTTTTGAGTGGTAATTTCCTTATATTGATTGAGATATATACCCCATGAAGGTAACTATAGTTAAAACATTAATGTTGTGGTAATTTGAATCAATTTATTTGATCCTAATCAAGTTGGACATCTCAGATCGACCTTTATTGATTCGTTAATCTACTAGTATTATATAATATTAGATAAATGAGGTATGATAACATCAACCAAATCACCATACATAATGGGTTTTTTCCCTATAGAAATTTAATATTGATTTTCACATGTTATACTATTTTTAATTTGAACTAAGTAATATTATCTTATGTTGAGATGGTTTTACTATTTTTTAGTGGGGAGGGGTAGTGGATTCATCCATGCCTGTTTCATACTCAATAGAATCATGTTTCCCAACATCAATTGGGTTAAAATTGAAGAAATACACTAATGTGCTACCACCGATAGGAAACACATATTTACATTATAAGAGGGATATCATTAATTTGGGTGTGATCCCATAGGATGAATGATACTAGAGATGACAATGAGGAAAAAATGATAAAAAATTCCCCCACCCATGTGGGTTATGTTTTCCATTGTAATTTTATAGTCACAAAGGACACTTAAGATAGATTCTGATGCTTTTAGATATTAGATCATTACAACCATCCCTAGTATATTATCTTCATATTATAATGGGCCTCAAGGGTGTTTAAACTAGTAGGGGTATAAATATACTCTTGAGTGTCAGTGGTTGGATATCCCCAGTGGGATCAAATTTTAGATGCTTGAGTATAGATAATAGGGAAAAACACCCTATATATCTTCTTGAGTACTCAAGGTCACATGTTAATAAAAATAACTATAGTGAACATGATACTCATAATGAAGTTCTAAGGTGATTTCTAATTTATGGTGGACATATTTATCCAAATCAATATGATAAGAGAAGAACGTTTTCTCATGATCTATTGAAAGGATACAAAAAGGATGGATGTGAAATTATGGACCAATGGTTTTTCCATAGAATATTTTTAGTTGGAAAACCTATGGGGAATTATTCTATATAGATTACCATTAGTGTCATATAATGTCAGGATATATCCATTTAAATGGTATTCCTGAAACAAGGTATGAACCATCATGCACTCATTTTACAAGGGTAGGAGACAATGTATGTCAGGGTATGGGGAATATATATTCATAGAAATTAAGTCCTATATATGACATAATAATTGTTTTCATGCCTCACCATTGTGTTCCTTATGGGTACTATCAGATTGTTTTTGGTCTTGAACATAATTGGTGCATTTGGTGATTCAATTTTAATTGAAGGAAGTGATGAAGGTATTGAAAAGGAAACACAATAAATAAAAACATCAATACATCATCAAATGTAAGAGTTTATATTTTATCAATCCAATTCCATGTTAATGGATTCACATTAGGTTATCTATTTTTTGATGAGAACCTCCAATGGGCTTCCATGTATATGAATATTTGGTATGGATGTCCTTTTAGAACTAAATTACAATGAAAGGTGTTCACTAGTGATTAATACTATAGATTCTTCAAAATAGGTATTGGTAAAAGGTGTGAGATTTTGGGATCATCAAATATTCTTTGGGTGGAATCATTTGAATTATTGGATTCCCTTATAGATTTATGATTTTTTAATGAATAATATCAAAATACTAGTGTTTAACGAGTTACCCCTATTCTTATGATCTCTTTGAATTTGGGTAGATATGAAAATATATGATTTTTAGGTTAATCATACATATAATACATGTTTATGATTCATTTGTTTAAGGCCACATAGTTAGGAAATTATTCATTTTTCACCATACAAAGAGGTTTTAGGTGTCTACATTGTTGGGATCAGGCCCATGCGATGAGCATCATATGAATCTCTATAAATAGAATCATAACACACATAGTTTATTAATGATTAGTGGGATACATCATACCATTTATGTTCAATTTAAATAGAAATATTTCAAGAATCTTAACTTTTTGTGAAGGGGAACACTTTGTGAAAGGTACATAGAAAAATATAGTGTTTGAATTTATCATGAGTTTCCATTTTAGTTTCATATTGGTATTCAATGACTAATTTGGAGAAGGTATGGTTGTGGATTACACCTATTAGAGGGCCCATATATTGTTTTTAATGTCATATATGTAGGTATGATGATAATGGATGAATTCTTAAGATGTTGTGGTATACAACTTGAAGGTGGATATGATATTGTGATACTATGAGGGGTATCTAAAATTAAAGACTATATAAAGAATATAATACTAGAGCCTTTAACTATGGTATTTTGTAAAATTCATTCATATTATTCTTATTGCATAAGAATAATATCATGTTTCTTGATGTTGGGATTGAACCTCAGAGGGGAAGATATTGTATCCTAGTTATGAGGAATAAAATAAAATATAATTAAAGGCATGCATTTTAAGGTAATGTGACATGATTCATCGTAGATTAAAATTGTGTTGAAAGGACATGTGTAATGAATTTTAGAGTCATCCTACCAGGTTTAGAAGGTGATTACTATAATTTATCTCAATAATTATTTTAAAATATGATCAAATAGAACATAATGTTTTTTTGTATCATGATTTTTTTTAAGAAATAAGTTATAGAAGATTAGTTGTGTTACATAAGGGTGCACAATAAGGTATTGAGTGAGGATAACACACGAGCTTCTCTAAGAAACTTGGTATAGTAGATGTGTGGGGTGATGGTATATTTGGGGTATTAAATGAAGTAGGAGCCCCACACATGGTAAATCTAACTGTGTTTTACGCTCACTCCCTATATGGGAACACCGACACACATGTAGATCTAATGTTTCATTTTCAAGTGATATATATTATGGGGGATCAATAAGGATCATCTAGATGTATGTTTGGAGAGTAGTCAAATAATAGACCTATGTTTTATAGTTGATTCTATCATATATATATTTTTCAATTTATTCTATACTGATTTCCTATGGTGATGTTTCTTGTTGTATGTTGGTATGTACAATATGGTTCATTCTTATATAGCATGTCAATGTTTACTTTTTTTCAATTTATTCTATACTAATTTCCTAGGTTGATGTTTTTTGTTGTCTGTTGGTATTTACAATATGGTATTTCTAGTTTGATTTTTTTTCAGGGCAGTGGTGCAGCGGAAGAAAAAAAAATCTGGTCAGCTTTTAGCGGCGGTTTTAACCGCGGTGAAATGTACATTGGTGGCGGTTTAAACCACTGCTACATAGTAAAATCGTAGCTTCCTCATTCAGTAGAGGTTCTAGTGTCTTCAGCAGCAGTTTTACGGCCGCTGGATTTGAGTTTATTCGCGATGGTAATAACCGCCGCGAATAAACTGATATCAAGGGCTCATAAAAAACCGCCACTAAACTATGTAAAACCGCCATGAAATGAAGAAGCTATGACAATTTCCTTAAACCACCACGAAATAGAAATAACTGCTGATAATATATTGGTGACACCGTATTAGAAGGCGGTTTATAGAAACTGCCGCCAAACCATGTAGCGGCGGTTTAAACCGCCGCGACACGCAAAAGTAACCGCCGCTAAATGGAGTTTCTCTTGTAGTGAATACCCATATAAATATCTTCTCAAATTTCCTCCTATAAACCTATAATACCCACTTTTAACATAAATCCAACCAATTAGGTCCTTTTATTCAAACCAAAATGAGTTACCCGAAGAAGAGGTCGCGTTCATCTTCATCCATTTTTGTTTTGTTTTCTTATCCACCCCTTCAATTATTATTATAACCTGATTATATAATAACCTAAGTCTCATAAATATAATTATATTTTTTAATATTATTGGTATGACCTAAAACCCCGAAAACTTCCATCAAATTGGATACTCAATTATCGTTCATCTGTAAAGTATACTATCACCTCACAAACTGATACCATTTTTTATTCCATTTCCAACTTTAAAGGTTTGGAATAATGATGGATATATAGTTTATAAAAGATATTTATGATATTTATGATGTCTTTATGGTTTCTTATTTATTATATAATGTAAAATACCAAAAATTCTAAACATAGTTTTATTAGAAAAATATTTTATTAAATAAATTAATTTAAAATTAAAAAAACTAATAATTTTTTTGAGAAAATTTTCATTGAAAATAATAATTTAAATTAAGTTTTTTAATTATAATACTTATTATTTATCATTTTCAATTTTATTTTAAATTATTATTTTTATTTTTATTAAAAGAGTATTTTATTATAGGTATATACTTTTAATAATAAAAATAGTTTTTATCATAAGGTTGTTTAATAAAATATTTTGAATAACTAAATTTCTAAACTTCTATATATATATATATATTATACAAAAAATGACTACTACTATTATTTTATAAATATAAAATTATTTTATTAAAACCTGCTTTTATAAATTTATATATATATATTGTCATTATCAATCATATGACATTATTATTGGTATCATTTTCTTATTTCAATATTATATATTTATATTATAAAAATTGAATAACATGTGTAGCTTAAAAATGAAATTGAGTAAAAAGAGGTGGCAAAATCAGCTCCTGATTTAGGGGTCTGTTCGGAGTCTCACATTAGGGATGTCTCAAGTAGAGGAGGGTCATTTTTGGGTTGATGTCGTGGACAAAGTCGACTTGAGCCAAGGGTGTCTTCTAGGGATAGAAAGCTAATCCGTGAGTTTCGAGGTCGAAGTCGAGGTTCACTATCATTGTAACGCCGAGCTGAAGCTATGTGAGGAAGGAGGATGGCTGCCGACAAGGGTTTTCGAGTCTAAGTGACGTCTACTTTCTTCTGTCGCAGTTAAGAATCCAAAAAAATCCATATCTAAAGTTTCAGTTTTCTTAAACCTATCAAGTTAGGGGTTTTTAAATTTCTAGGTACCCTATTTTCAATCGGTAAAACTTGGATGAATTTCGATTTATCCTTCAATCATAATCGCATACTATAGTCTGTTTCTTGTTTTGTGATTTTCTTTTAGATTAGGAATAGTAGTTTTTGTTTTTGATCTACTGTTTTCTCTATGGTGTGGATCTTAAATTGATTTTATCTACTTTCTTGTATGTTTTGCACTTTCCAAGCCCATGAAACCCAACTTGCAATAATATAATTAATATTTTCTTAACTCAGCTTACACTACAAGCATGAGTGTGTGTGTGTGTGTGAATATTGTTGATTTTATAGCTATAAAAGTGAGTCAACTGAGTGTGTAAATGTAGTTGGGAGAAAACAATTTGCAGTCATGTGTGCGTGTGTTCATGGTAACAGAATTTTCAACATTTCTTCACCTTCTAAAATACAATTCATGTAAGGGTGTATTAAAATTAATCTCAATTCTTGATTTTATTTAAATTATGTAAGTGATAAAATTATTTTCATTATATATATATACATACTGATTTATACATATATATGTATAAATATTCCTTTTATATATTTTATGTATCTTTCATTACTAAAAACATGTAAGGGAAAAATTATATATTTTTAAACTATTATCTAAAGTTTTATTTCTAAAAGTCTGTTATTAAATTTATTTTCAGTTTTTGATTATTTAATTATTATTATCTATGGCTAAATTTTGCATTCAAATTTCCAATCTATATATATACTTGTATATAACCCACTATTTTGAATTATGATTTATATAGATATATGTGGAATTTCAAGATGTAATTATCAAACATGTAAGGAATTTACAATATCATGTTTTGGTGTAAGTGATTACTTTTAAAACCCTCATTCATGAATTTATAATTTTGTTAGAGGAATTTATTATGTATATATATTTATCTAAAATTCTATATTTTATACATAAGTGACTTTGAAATATATATTTTTTGAATTTAAATTCATGACATATATATAAACATATATGTATGTAATATAAAGCTGTTGTTTGTCATACTTAAATAAATATATATATAAGTATTAATTTTCAAACTCTACGACTAATTACTTCAAAGTGATGTATGTGGGGGTAATATATACATATATTATACATGTTATGAAATATATATATATATATATATACATAAATGAACTTTGAAAATGGGTGTACTGTATATATGTATATAACGATGAAATGTTTAATTGATAAGTTTATTATTTTATTTTCATGTTTATAAAAAATGTGCATAGCATGTCATCATGTTATATTGAAAATAAGGATGCCACTTTAGAATATAGTAATGTCCATGTTATTATGCACAATGAAATACCTCGCATTCATAATAATGGTTTCAAATTAAATTTTAAGGTTTAATTACAAGATTATTAAGAAAATTTATTTATTCAATATTTGGAATATTTTATTTCGTATATGATATTATGACCAAAACATAAATGTTTATAATCAATTATTTATATGTATATCAAATGTATTATTAGAAAGAAAGTTTGAATGCATGGACAGTTTTTGAAAAGGATTATGGAAAGAGTTTTGGTTGTAACCAAACTCACAAGTGTTATGCAATGAAATTTCATATATTTATGCATGTATATACTTATATATATAAATAATCACTTTAATGCAGTGACATGTTTTAAAAATCAAAAACTCTAGTGAAGTTATATAAATAAATAAATCAAGCTTAAAATGTTTTTAGAAAATCTGGCACTTGAACATTGTAAATATGAAAGTTTATTGGGGAGTGAACTTATCCTTCGCTAAGTGGGTATGCCCAAGATAGCCTCCAATATTTGAAGTGTTCTTAGAATAGTGTTTTGGTTTTAGAAGCTTGTATATTGTTTTCAAAAAAACACTGGAATATCTTTACAGTAATTTTGAATGTACGTATTTACTAAAGTGTTATAGTATTTTCAAATAATATGTAATTTCAAAAAATGTTCTCAATTGGATATTTTCAAAATTATTTTTAAAATAATATTTTTAAAAGGATTTATTAAATATTCTAAAACCCCTTACTGGGCATATATAATGATCACCCCTTATTTTAAACTATTTTTTTGTACGACTTGTAGAGTTTTCCAAAGGAATTCACATCACCTGTAGAGTTAGAACATGATGTTTCATTTTTTTCATTTTATTTTATTCTTGTACAACTCTGATGAAAATTTAATGTTTGTTTATTCTCTAAAACCTAGAATGATAAAGGTCCTCAATTATGTAATGTGTTGTGTAGTTTTTCAGTTCCATTTTATAAAAAAAAATACACAGCATGTTTTTAGCAACATATCTGAACTTATGGGGTTGGGGTGTTATATATAACACATGTTCTCATGCTTTTAATTTTTTTTATAATACTATAACATTGTTCTTGTGTATGGCGAACTACCACATTGTGAAACAATGTGATTCATTCATGATTTACATGAAATATATTAAGAATATGTTTCATAGAAAAATGGGATATATATGAAATAATAATTCTACAAAATTGATGATATCCATATTTGTATATATATATCATTTACTTTTCTTTATTGGAATATGATAAGAAAATGGAAACAGCGTGCATGCATATGTACGGTCTACTGTCTCCCTGAACAGTGTGTGTCATTTCCATATTTTATAGATTGTTATAAATATATATATATATATATATAATGAATATATTTGATATATATATATATCATGGTTTAAATTCTGGTAGTGATTAAATCATTATCAAATTAAGAGGACCAAAAATAACAAGACAAATCTTATACGAAAAACAAACCGGTTATAACCCAAAGCGTAACTTTAACATGGAATTGTTAATAAATGGATAATATAAAGTCATAATAAAATTATATATGGTATTATATCTATGAATATGGTTATTTTATATATTTATAAAAAACTTTTATTTATTATAAATGAGGTTTTAACATGTATGAAGGAAGTCAAGACTTAAGGTAAGTGGATTTCTAGTCTCACTTTTATTTCTGTGAGACTTATGCCACATTCACCAATCATTTATTTTCAGTGGTGTATAAAATGACCTAGGACGTATTATATCATAAATTTAATTTATTTAATGATATTAAAAGTTTAAATTTATTCTATTCTTCCATAGATATCATGAATCAAAAGTTACTCAAGTAGTAAGGTATTTCCATCTCACTTTTTACTTCTTTGAGACACATGTTATATTCACCACGTATTTCTTTTATGTGGTGTATGTACTAACCATGAATTTATTTTATGATGCTTCTAATTAAAATTATTGGTATCTATATATCCATTTTTTATCTCTCTTTCATTGGGTTTACAGTTCAAAAGTTACCAAATCATCAAAGGATTTTTGTCACAATATTCTTTCTTTGTGATGTATGTTATGATATACAATTATATTTTTTAATGAGGTGTATATATAGACCATTATAAATTTTATATCATAAATATATTTCTTTTAATGATATATTAAACTTCATGTAATGTTATCCTTTCATGTGTATTGTGATTCAAAGTTACCAAAATGGTAAAAGTTTATTGCTATAATCTCATTATTTATCGGTATTTTTTATGATTATGATTCCATTGATGAAATATTATGATCCATAGGTCAATAATTCTCATGAATTTTATTCTTATCTAGTTATTAATTTTATATTTAAGTAATGGTACCATTTTTTACTCTTTGGTACTTAAGATAACTAATAAAATTCCTTTAAGAAAATCCAACCTTATTTATCTCTTCGGTTGGAAATTTGTTTTATTCAAAAAACCAAGTTTTCTAAAAATATTTTAAAAAAAACATTTTAAATGAAATTTTATTATCATTTTAAATTAAAATTATTTTAAAATTTCTTTACATTTTAGAAAGTGTTCAAAATGGTTTTTCAAATATTTATTTATAAGTTTCAAATTTCATTTTCATAGAAAAATGTTTTCAAAATGTTTTAGGTTTTAAAGAGCATTTTTTCAAATCAGAAATGATATTTTTCTCAAGAAATGTTTTAAAATATTTTTAAATCTTAATTTATAGGTTTTAAAATTGGTTTTCAAAGAAAATTATTTTAAAAAAAAAATATGTTTTAAAAAATGATTTTCAACGAAAGGTTATTTTCCTTAAGAAATGATCCAAGTGATCTTTCAAAATCATTATCCATCTAAGATGACATACTTTGTTATAGTTTATACTTTAATTGGGATATGATCCAAATAAAACATCTGTATTATTTCTTTTAATGGTTTATTCTTGAGATAACATGTTGTTTATGAAACTTTTTTCTCTTCCACAAGTTATACCATGATGAAACCCACTTCTTTTCATGGGTTATACTATAATGAAATGATAGTGAAACCTGTCTATTTTCCATAGAATATGATATTATGAAATTTTTATAATACCCATTTTATTTCATGGGTTATGATATGATGAATTTTTTATGATCTTGTTGAATATATAAATATGGTTTTCATTATATGATAGGTAGGGCTTATATCTTCCTCTAATGCATTCAGTAAAGATTTATATGTCATGAGATAAAAATGGGAATAAAGTTGATGGGCTTGATCCATAAGGGGAATAAGTGTTTCATGGTCCACAAGGGGTAATGGTTGTGTCCTAATCCACAATAGAAAATGGGTTCATACCGATCCACAATGTTAAATGGGTGTGTCCTGATCCATAATAGAAAATAGGTGCATCCTGATCTATAATGGGAAATAGGTGAGCCCTGATCCACTATGGGAAACCAGTGTGTCATCGTCCACAATTTTTTTGGTCTTGGTAGTTAATATTGACACATGGAATGGTTTTCTACATTTATGATGTTGTCACACCTTTATGTAATGATCTCATGGTTTGTGATTGGTTTGTGATGGTTTCTCACCCTTATAGATCATGTTTTCTAAAATGATAAATTTGTTTTTCATAACTCATGTTTATGACCTATGATAGGTTTATTATAAACTTTGAAAGTTTTGATTCATTATCACATACCCTCATTCTTATCTAATGCTTTCAAATGTTTACAAATTTATAACTATTATGTTTACCCTTATTGAGCATCTGAGATCACTCTTTATTATGTTTCCTTCTCGTGGTTATGAAGAAATTTTTAGGTAGGATATACTTATGAGGAGTACTAAATGAGAATATATTTATGGGAAACATTTAATATTTTTAAACAATTTAGAATATCGTGCTCCAAGCTTCCAAATACAATGAACTATTATCGACCTCGGACATGTACTTTTGTAATGTGCTGAATATTTATCTAAAATGATGTAATATAAATGTATATTAATCCTAGGTAGCTATATCAAACGACATGTTTCTATCCTTGTGGATAGTTACTGATCATTCCAGATATCTTGATCATCCTTTTGGCTTGGATCCAAAGTACGTACAAATGGGGATCGTGGTAGCATGGTTAGTACTTGGGTTCTTTGTATGTGATTGGGATGTTTTATTATGCATTTATTATTATCATGGAATTTTCCTATTATACATCTTCACATTTGGTTAAGAATGAATTAGTGGTGTTCTACCGGGTTTATTACTCAATCCATGTACGATAATTTTATTGCATATGTAGATTTCATGTATAACGATCCAAGAAAGAGAAAGGGGCATGTAGCCGATGGTTGAGCCAAGGGGCATGGAGTTGTGAATGTCATAGGTATGTACTCTAGAGGATAACGTAGTATTATTTATTTATTACTTTCACTCTATATACTCTGGTTTGGTTTTCCACAAAAGGATATCATTTATTTATTCATTATATGACATGTGTTCTTTTTGACATTATTTTCCTCTGCATTTTTTACTTTGAGTTAATATTTATATTTTTAAATTGTCTTCAAAAGTACATAATACTAATGGTAAATTCTCAACACCAATGGTGTTCAAACCCTCACTTCTATTCATAAACCTATTGTATATAGGGAGGCACACATAAGGTCATGTGACACTCTGGCTTGAATCCGTTTGTTTAGGTCAGAACATTACAAAATGGTACCAGAGAACATTTTTCTTAGTTTATATTTGGATTAACCTGATACATGGTATAAAGGAGGTAGGATATATGGGACTTGGCAAGGGTATTTCCCATGTTCCTGGATAGTTCATGTGTAATGACCCTCCTAGTTACTATTAAAGGGATTTTTATGATAGTTTTATATATTTTCAAGTGTGTTCATACATCCTTAGTAAGAAAATAGGATCACATGTTATATATATACCATTTGTTTTGTTGTAGATTAGTTATTTAATTTAATTCCTTGAATTTTTTTATCTATTTGATATAGGCTTGTATTCTATGTTGTATGATATATTTATTTATCTTATTTTTGTGAAAAATCTGTGTAGTAATTAATTAGTTTAACATTAGTACGTTTTTAGGATTTTATATATATGATTGTGACAAGCATGGAGGGATGTATAACCTTGGTTAGTACTGGGAGGTATATACCTTGGGTTGTGGGTATCCTCCTAGGGGAACTTTTGTGTGATCCCATTAACTAATTAGGTTATGTCTTAAATGTTTAAAAGTTTCCCTTCATGTTAGAAAATATTCCACCTCGAAGAAGACTAATAGGACTACCTAGTAAAATGGGATGGTATTCTACCACTATAGAGGATAACACTATATCGTTTCTTGGTGTGTAGGATGGTGTAGTAAAGCATGCTCCCGCACGTTCTTTGATAGTGCACATATTTTTCCACCATAGTCACGATCCATCATGTATGTTCCTATCCAATGAAACGGTATACCGAGGTCCATGGTTGACTACCCCATAAACTTCTAACTCTGGTATCCTCTATAATTTTAGGGAACTAGTATACTACATGATACAGAGGATTGGATAGACATCATCGAGTTTATATTTGATCTCATGGAGATACCTGACAATAGGAAGGTGAAGCTAGTTACATTCATGCTATAAGAACCAAGCATGACGTGGTGGATCATGATTGTATAGGATGGATGGTATGGGGATATCACTTGGGATACTTTTAAAAAAATATTATTTTGGGAGTTATTCCCTAGTACACTGATGATGGACCGAGTATAATAGTTCATAGAGAAAGAGTAGGGGTTTATAATGGTGTTTTCATGCTCCGCTTGTTTTACTCGCCTGCTTTTCCTTGCTCCTATCTTGGATAGAAGTGAGGATTAGAAGGATAGAATGTTCAAGATCATACTTTTTCCTAATATCAAATGTCAGGTCCAGATTTTTGACCTATAAATATACCCAAGGTTTTTTTCAAGTCCTTAACTATCGAGAAGGTCCAAGAGGAAGATCGATCTGTTGGTTTTCTTCAATCCTTTAGTAATTTTGTGAGTGAACCTACCATGGTTGGGGTGATAATATCCTCTAGTATAAGGAATAATAATAATGAGGAAATATAGTAGAGTAGTGGTATGTAGGTGGAGAAGAGTACATATTCTTCATCCCCCTTGGGAGGATCCCCATAGTGATTTAACTATGCGAAAGTTAGACATTATCACAAGTTCTATATAGTAACCTTGAACACATATCATAAATGTGTAATGATCAGGAATCTCCATATATTTTTATCCAAGTCTTCAAGAGTGAGTCTCCGTAGGGTTGGAGGATAGGTGTGATCTACAACATAATGATTCAGTCGGGGTCCTCAATAGTAACGTCAGATTATGATGATGACTCATACTGTTTATGCATCTTAAGTATGAGGTGATTGAGATGAGGAAAGTCATGTTTATAATTTGGATCAGACTTCTGCTAATGGGGTGAGGGATCATATAATATTTGAGATATGGTTTTGATCACCTCTTCTTTATCTACTGTTGTGTTTGATAATAGTGATTTTTATTCCTTCATATATGCACAAGTTGTTATCAAAATTAACTTACTGGTAAAGTGATCCATTGAGTTAGTTTCCCTTGATACATTATTGGGTATGAAATTGGACTATCTTCAGTGATTCTCAGGGTGTGCTATAGTCATTTTGATTTATAGAAATCCATGGGACTTCATGATTTTTGAGATGATGAGCTTCAATGTGATTCTCAACATGTATTGGATGACCAGATTATGAGATCACATTGATTGTTATAGGATGAATGCATTGTTTACTATGAAAATGGTGATAATTACATGATGAATAGAGAGTAGTAACTGGGATAAAGAAGATTGGTATAGAATTTAGTCATCTTAGAACAATCATGGTGCAGATTTTAGGCTTGAGTTTATTAAAAGGATTAGTTATAGAACCCTCAACTTTTCTTTCAGTTGTGGACCCATATAAAGATTCATTTCCAATTTAATTAATAATAATTTACATTGATAGAGGAGTTGAATTTGATATGAATCCCAGGATAAGTGAACAAGCCATTTTGATACACCCTTATCAAATAGCACTGACTGAATTGAAGGAGATCAATGTATAACTCAAGGACTTGAAAGTAAGGCCTTTGTTAGGATGAATACTTCACTTTGGGGTGAACCTATCTTATTCTCTAAGAAGGTGGATGATATTCTTGGACTTGTATTACATTACCATAATATGAACTAGGTGATGGTGAATCATAGATATCCATATGGAAGGATTAACGATCTCTTTGATCAGTTACAGGGATCCTGGTGGTTTTCCAAGATTGATCTTTGATCGAGCTATCACCAGTTGTAGATTAGAGAGTAATACATCTTGAATATGGTGTTTTTGAGTAAGTGTGATATATATGAGTACTTGGTGATGATTTTTGGATTGATGAATGTACTGGAATTTTTCATGGGTCTCATGTACATGATCTTCCACCTATATCTAGACTCGTTCGTTATGCTGTTCATTGATGAAATCAGCATCTACTTTCCAACCCTAGAGCAGAATTCTAGACATATCGAGATAGTATTTGGTATACTTCATACACATCATCTTTATGCCAAGTATTAAAAGTGTAGATTTAGGATTCATGAGGTGATATTCTTAGGGCATGTGGTGTATGAGATGGGTATATTTATGGACAAAGAGAAATTAGAGGTAGTGATGTCTCGGACACATCCCTAGAATGTGTTCTAGATCATGATATTTTTTGGTTTAGCAAGATATTACTTATGTTTTATCCATGAATTATCTCATTTATCAACACCCATGATTGTGATGATTATTAAGGGAGTGAAGTTCTAGTGGTTAGACTAGTGTGATATACCATTTCTTGAGGTGAAGAGGAGGTTGAATGCATCTTTAGTGTTGATTATTTCCAAACCATGGATTGTTTATACTATGTAATGTGATGGATTGGGTATTGGTTAGGGGGTGGTATTGATGTAGAAGGGTTATGTGGTGGTTTATGGGTCATTTCATCTATGACCCCATGAGTAGAACTATCCGACTCGTGACTTGGTATAGGAAACCATGGTCCATGATTTGATGTTTTGGTGACACTATCTCTTCAGTTAGAGGTTTTTTTTACATGGACCACAAAACCCTTTATTATATATTTAAAATGTTGGAACCCAAACTAGAGGTAGAGGCATTTTGTAGATTAATTTTATATGTTTTAATTTTAGATGGATTATTCACTTAGTAAATGTAACATCATTATAGATGCTCGTAGTCATAAGATTCATGTTACTTAGGATTTTAGTGAATGCCTTCAGAGGAACTATGGAACCTGATGAGCTTGTTAACTGATTGGAGGATGGATGCTTCTAAGGACTTGAAATAAATTTATTGTAATCCATTGGTGTTCACATATTCATTAGTAGACCTAGTAAAGGCCTGATAGGATACTAATCAAAATTTTCCTATGATTTAAGAACAACTAGCTATAACTGAGTGGTCATTGAGAGACAATGATATGATCTTTGTACATGGGAAAATTATTGTCCCTATTTCCATAAGGTAGGAGCTGGTTGGGGAATTACATACCTCTAAATGGGTACTAAATATTAGGGAAACAAATATTTACCATCTATTTAGGTGTCAATTCTAGTGTCTATGGTTGAATATGGACATTTCTGTATTTTTTTCCCAATGCCTTACATGTCAGAAGACTCAAGCTAAGAACCATAATCCTGGTGGCCTAATCCAACCACTTTTTATGCCCATGTGGAAGTGATAGGATATCATGATGGACTTTATATGGGGTTACCCAAGATCCAAAGGAGTTATTATGTTCTCTAGGTGATTATTGATTGGTTAATTAAAGTTTTTCACTTCTTACTAATCTACCAGACTCACTTAGTAGGTAAGACAGGAAAGTTGTATATTTGTGAGAAAGATTACTTACATGGAGTTACCATTATAATTGTATCTAACAGATATTCATGGTTCACATAATGGTTCTTATAGGTGTTATATAAGTTCTTAGAGACATATCTAAGATTGAGTGTAGTGTTCCATCCTCATACAGATGGATAGTAAGCATAGAAAATTTATATATTTGAGGATATTCTCCAAGAATTCATTATAGACTTCAGTAGATCTTGAAATGATCATATATCCTTGGTTGAGTTCACTTATAATAATCTTTACTAGGATTTTATTCATATGGAACCTTATGAGGATCTTTAAATTATTTAATTTCATTCACCACTTTTTGGGCACAAAACTGATGAGGCAACAGCTATAAGGCCCAACATGGTATAGGAGACCTTCAAGAGAGTGTATCTAATTCAGAATATGTTGATCATAGCTCATAATAGGAATAAGTATTATTCCAACCATATGAGGATAAATCTATAGTTTTCTATAGGTGATTAATTTTTTCAATGAGTGACTCCTCAGTTAGGCCAACAATGTTTGAGAAAGTAGAGGAAGCTATAACCATGCTATGTTGGACACTTTGAGATCAATGAGTGGGTTGGGATAGTGGAATACCTTTTGGATTTTCCTTATTACTACTAAGGTATGTATGAAATGTTTCATGTGACTCATCTCTTGTGGTACATTCCTAATCCTATTCATGTCATCGATTGTAAGGATATATATCTATAGATTGGAACATCATACATAGAGCACCTACGGAATATTGTAGACCGAAGAAAGAAAGTGTGTTAAGGGAAGACATGACCAATAGTCTATATTATATGGATTTATGGATGGATCCAAGAGGATAATTCGGAGTGAGGGGATAATTTCTGGGCTTTGTGGCCTGAATTGCTTGAGAAGAACCTTTAGAGGTGATTCTCGGAAATAATAAATCATTGGGGGGAGAATTGTAACATCTTCACCTGTGTTTTTTTTATATCAGACATTTACATTTGTGAAATTCTATTTTTCAATAGTGTTCCATATTTTATATGGGAGTGTTAGACATAAATTTTAGGTATCTAAGGGTTTGGTTTTTAAATGTGGAAGACTTGAGTAAGGTTTCAACATTGGGGTCGCTAGAAAACAACCACTAGCCAGTGAGTGGGGTTCCAGTGAGTCTTCTGGATATAGATTACCAACTAGATAGCCTATCGGTTACCATCATCTAACTGGTGTCCAAGGCATAATTATGGGCATTCTATTAGGCCCATCATCAAACTAGTGGTCAGTCACTGGACAACCGGGGGTTCCACCAACACGTCGGTGAGCCCAATGGGTAGCCGATGTGCCTAGTCTGAGGGTACAATTAATTCACCCCATGATATTTTAATCCCACACATTTTTTAAATCCTTTATTTTATAATTATAAACCTGATATCCATAACATTAATTTTAAACATCCTATCTTTTTTTTATCACTCCCATTCTTCTCCAAATTTTTTCTTTGTTGGAATAATTCAGTAATACTTAGTGAGTTTTCCTTATATGCATGTCAAATATTTCTTCTTCACAGAGATATGTGCATGGGTATATGTTAAATCTATAAATTCCATAAAAACATAATGATTTTTTCTACTATTGTTCAAATATTAGTGTAATATCTAGCATATTGACAATGTTTCTGGATCAGATGGAGATCTACCAATGACAATGAAAGTTCAATGGGTATGTTTTTATGAATCATCTTCCAAAACCACTTCTGGATGGTGGATTGATAATGGAATCTTAATCCATTGATGTTTCCTTGGTATAATGGTGGAGGATTTTACATTTTAACGACAACACCCCTAGACCATAGCTAGTACTCTCAATAATAATGGATGTTTTCAAGTAATTCATCTAGAACGATCATCATGAGATCTTTTTCTTTGACATTCCCATCTTGAATATCTTTTTTGTTTATAGATTGATGATGGATTGATGATCATTAGCTATAAATAAGGTCCTCTTCTATAATCAATATGAATTCATGTTATTTTCTTTAATCGATAATAGATCCAGTGAATTGGAATTCCTTCCTTCAACATACCTCAAAATTGATTTTGTTGGTAGTCTCTTAATGGTATGTGATTCTAGAACAACCTTCTTGACTTTTAATTCCCTTGAGACTCCATTATAAACCCATTTATTTATGAACTAAAACTAAAAAATACATCCTTGACGTGTGACCTCATTCTTCATGGGTTTTTGATGTTTTTGGTCTTTGATCCTTTAATGAACCTTAGTGTACTTCAACAATAAGCATGAGGTGGAAATTTCCTTATCATTTGAGTCCTTTTATTATCTTTTTCCTTGATTCCTATTATATTGGAATCAATTTCTATCATTTAATGATGATGATATTTTTTTGGTGTTCTCATTATCATGATACCCATATATTATCCTTGTTTACAAGAGTATTGTAAGATTGTCTTGTTACAATGATTGATGTTGATCACTTGTTATTATATATTTGCTACAATATGATCATGATGGTGTGTTTTTCTTATCTTATTATGCTCTTCACTATTATGTGTATTACTATGACATTGAAGGTTCTTCTTGGTATTCATTATAGGTGACCATTGGGGTATGATTAACCCTTAGAGGAGGATTTTTTATGATGTGTGATGATGACGATGGTAGACCACTACGTATGGTAGGATCATGATAGCCTTGTGTCCCAAATAGAACTTGATGTCATGAGGATATCAAGGAATGTACCATAACATGATGATTTATAGATATTGAGTATTATACCTCTAGATTCCTTAAGGATATAGAGTGACATGTCGTTAGACTTGTGTCTAGTTCTTAATCATTACGGACATCTTGACCATCCTTCCAGTATGGGGCCAAAGAAGGTACAATTGGGGGTCACGGTATCCTAGTTATCCCGCAAGTGATCATAATGTGATTGTTATGTTTTCTTGGTAATTTATATTCATCAGGGAATACACTAATTATTCATGTTTATATTTGGTTAAGGATGCGTTGGTGGTGTCCTACTAGGTTTATTACTCAAACACAATACAAAAATTTGGATGCATGTGCAGAATTCATGTATAGGGATCTTGAAAATGTAAAGGGTCTCAAGGAAGATAGTTGATCCAAGGATCAGGGATATGGGAGTTATATTGGAACATACTCCAGAGGTTACCATGGATTTTTAAATTTTTTACTTTTAATTATATATAATACAGCTTGGATTTCCACACAAGTATCTTATTTATTTATTTATTATATGACATGTGTGCATTTCGATATTATTTTCTTCCACATTATTTACTTTGAGTTATTATTTTAATTTTAATTTTATTTGCACATGGAGATGATACTAAGGTTATATTCTCCATATTGAAAACATTCAAACCCTCACTTCTAGTTGGAAGCCTCTTGTGTGTTGGAAGGCATGCATGAGGTCATGTGACACTCTATCTTGGACTCGATGGTTTGGTTCAAGGCATTACAGTGATAAAATCCAAGTATGTCTACATTTCATTATCTTATGAGATATAAAACCTAAACCAATGAATTGGATGGTTTTAATGGAGTTGTACCATCTTAAAGATTTAACGGAACCATACCATATCATAATGAAAAACATACCTATCTTTTACACAATATCATAAAACATTTATCATTTCATCAAAGCTTAATTAACCTATGGGAATGAAATGGGTTTTAGGGAAAGTTCCTTAAAACGCCATCATCCTAAACCTTTCAGAGACAGAAGATGGTAAGTATATTAATAACAAGTCCCAAGTGTAACTTAAGAAATGTCAAATTATGTTTACATATATGAAATCACCCATTTAATATTATTGGATAAATCACCTTGGAAAACAATAAGAAATAACACTTTTTCAAAATTTGTAAAAATGCCTAAAACATTACTTCAAAATGAAATACCTTATCTTCATAAATAAATTTAAAAATGACCCCTTTAAAAACAAAAAAGGGGTTTTGAAAAAAATATATAATAAATATCATTTCAAAATCATTCTTTGATAATACAAAAAAAAATAACTAAAGACTTATTCTACTAAAACACAATCATTTAAAATATCTTTTAAAATCAATAATTACTTTTAAAAAATTAAACCTTTACTTTTGAAAAATATAACAATATTTCCATTTATTTTTGAAATATAAAGAACTAAAATCATTTGAAAAAACATTTTAAAACATGGAATGGGTGATTAATTATATAATAATATTCATAACAATTAAATAAACCATAAAAAAATTAGAAAAAAAATTACCATAATCGTAAAAATGATGTTATGGGTCACATTCAAAAGTAATTTTCAAAAAAGGCGAAGCGAAAACTTTTAAAAAATATTGATTTTAAAAATAATCTTTAATAATAGAAACTTTAAATACATAAAGGATTTTCAGTGGAAATTGTTAGGGGAAGATAAAACATATGATCATAAAGGGAAGACCATTTTTTAATATCTTAAAATACCATTATTGGAAACCAACATCATAAAAAAGTTAATAAAAATTCCTTTCTAAAAGAAAAAAAATAGAAATATATATTTCACAAACGAAAATATATAATTAGGTTTCCAAATATAAGGTATAATATTTATGGTATGATAAAATATGGACATAGAAGAGTAGCCATCATTAAAGAGGATGGGAATTATTGTAAACAAAGATATACATTTTGAGAAAGAAATTAATGGAGATAAATGATTTTAATAACAAATTTAACTTTCTCTTAATATATAATACATTGTAGTATCATTATATAGTATAATAATACTATCTTTTAAAATAATTTTCAAAGGGAAATAATTATGACTCAAGAAAATAAGTTGAGTCAAGAAAGACCCTTATAACTTAATAAACATTTTAAGAGAAACCCCTTAAAAGAGAGAGGTTTAAATTGAACTTAAATTACCTTAAATAAAATATTATTCATGATATTATATATCCAATATGAATTATGAAAAACACTTAGATTACATTTGGTTCATAAAATAAATCATGTATCAAAGAAAAGAAATTGAGGTGAAACACCATTACCTTTACTCTCAACTTCCATGAAAGCGCTTTAATCTCATGTATAATAAAATAAACATATTTATAAAATATTTAATAACCTTATTAATATCTATTAAGATTACTAATATTTAATTATAATCACTTATTATACATTTATTAATTATTTACAGTTTATGTTTATCATCCCATGTTAGCAATTTTGATTGTTTCAAGTATGCTTAATATTGTCAATGTGGATTCCCATTAATTAATACCAATATAATCATTACTAGATTATCCAAGGTACATAAATATATTATTTATGATTATTTATAAATATTTAATTTCATTCTATGATAATCTTACTTATGATTTATAAAGACATAATTAGTAGCTACCTTGTTTTCTGTAATTTTTTATGAACAAAAGTTGGTAAGTTAAAAATGCATTAAATATAAATATAACCTTTAAAAAATCATAAACAAAATATTATTTTCTAATTTATTTCTAAAAATACCAATATTTAATTTTCTATAGTCATCCATGATATAAATTAATAGCAATATTCGCATAGGTGGTTAAACCGACTCAAATAAGAACATATTATAATCAATGGGTGAGTGTGGTTAAGAAATTGATTCCTTTAGCAATATATAAATATTATATAAGTATAGTGGAATTTTTTAGATTTTATTAATGTGTTGAATCATATTTTTTAAAAAAAATTATAATGAATAATATTCTATATTAAAAACTAAGTATATTGATTCATTGAGGCAGTAGTCTATACGTACACATGGGTGTCATTCATTATTTCTATAGAATGTAAAGAACATGGGAATTAGTTTATATTTTCATAATCACAATAATGATTTAAATATCATATAAATTCATTAAATACCCCCCTTTGACCCATTTATGTAAGGTAGTTATGCAAAATGAATCACATCGCTTATGGAGGAGGTAGTCTACACGTAAAACAAGTGAAATTTTCATTTTCCAAATTGTTTGGGGGAAGGTATAAAATTGTTATAATGGTTAAAGTATGATTTAAATAGGGGGATTAATTTTCTTCCAAAGATTAATATAATGAATTCTAAGGGAAAATTCAAAATTTTATGAATTAAATTTATGAAATTATGAGTATTGATATCGAATAATGTAATGTGTAAATTAAAATAGAGAGAAAACATAGATTCATAAAGGAGTTTAGGAATAGCTTGATGTTAGACCATACATCTCATATCCTTGGGTTAAGAGGTTTTTATTATTTTCTTGGTTTTAATGGAGATAAAGAAACCAATTCCTTCCTTTATTTTTAACAAAAGTATCAAGAAACCAATCCACCCTTACTTTTTGATGGAAGTGGCATAAAACAAATCCTCCATTTATTTTTAATAGTAGTAAAAAGAAACCAATTATAGAAGCTAGGATGAGACAAGAAATATTTTCGTGGTGAAAATCCAATAAAAATCCTTTATCATATCTCTAAAAGGATAGAATAATAATAGAGAGAGATTTAAATACAAAGGTATATGGTGAGATCCTTTCACTACTACAGATAGTGATTTTATCAGTGTTAGAAAAAAAATTTAATAGAGCTATAAAATCTCTATTAATATCAGTGAAGATAAAGGGGGGTTCCCCTTTAACATTTCTAAAAAAGAACTGATAAAGGGGGGGGGGGTCCCCTTTAACATTGCTAAAAAAGTGCTGATAAAGGGTGTACTTTATCCAGGCTAAAAAAAGTGCTGATAAAGCCCCACCCCCACCCCCAGCCCCCCCCCCCCCAACCCCCCTTATCTGTGATATTTTAGCGTGGATAAAGGACACTTTTTATCAGTGCTATTTTTAGTGCTGATAAAGGGTGCCTTTATCAACACTCTAAAAATAGCTAATAAAGGGTGACTTTATCAGTGCTCGAAGTAGTGTTGATAATGGGGGCCTTTGTCAGTGCTTGAAATATCACTGATAAAGGCCTAGCTACCTGTGATGTGTTGTTTATATAAAAACACACCCACCAAAAACACCTTCACATATAAACCACACACCCACTAGTAGCACCTTCACAACACACACACACCACCTATAAAAAACAACACCTGTACAGTGCACACAAGAACAAAGCGACTCACACAAAAGCACACATAGTAACAAAGCAGCACACACAAGGGTCTGTAAAACAATTCCATATAGATTTCAAACAATTTTTATATAATTACATTTACAATTATCCAAAAAATAGTTTAAAACATCAATGTTTCATCCTTTGACATATGTTATCCCCTCTCAAAAATTTCCACCCATGGTATTAGTTGATGAACAAATCATCCCAAATTAAGAAAATAGTTCCACCTATATATGAAAACAAATATTATGTTACTAACACTATAAAGAAATAAATTAAACAATAATATGAAAAAACACATTAATAATAAGATAATTTTTAATAAAAAAGACATATTTTGAGTTATACAGGTCACAATGTGCATCGTATTGAAGTGGGATTGATTCCTACACATCAAAAATTAGTTATTTATCATTTTCCTAAAATATCAAAACCATCCAAATGGGGTTTATTGGTTTTCAGTATGTCCCTTGTCTTTTTACTAAAATTAATATCAAATTTAAATGACATATTTGGATTTATATCAGTGGAATTGTTTGTCAGATTGAGGTGTGGTTGATTAATACACATCATAAATGACTCATGTATCATTGTTAAAATGTATCAAAATAATATGAATGGTTTTTCTCGGTTCTCAGTATGACAGTTGTGTTTTTTCACTAAAATATCATTTCAAACCAGAAACACCCATTTTGAGTCATAGTTGTCGCACCGGGCATCGGTTTGAGGTGATAATTCTTCATACATGTCACAAAGGACTTGAGAATCTATAGCCTTAATTATAAAGACAAATCGGAGTGAATTGTTTTAGTTTTCAGTGAGTGAAACGTTTTGAGATAAAATGTAAATTTTAAACTGATAACATACACTTTTAGTCATACTAGTCACACCGTGCGTCGGATTGAGATGAAGTTGACTCCTACACATGAAAAATGACTCATGGATCATTTTCTTAATGTATCAAACCAATCTGAATTCATTTTCTCAGTTTTCTGTATATCACTTATTTTTTTTTACTTAAATTGATGTCAATTTTAAATAAAAACAAATTTGGATTTATACCGGTCACATCATTCATCAGATTGAGCTATGGTTGATTCCTACACATCAAAAATGACTCATAGATTGTTTTTCTATGGTATCAAAACAATCCAAATGTGTCCCCTCAGTTTTTAGTATGTTAGTTGTGTTTTTTTACTAAAATATCATTTCAAACTGGAAATACACTTTTTGAGTCATATCGGTCACGTCATGCGTTGATTTGATGTGATACTACTTCATACACACCATAAAGGACTTAATAATCATGATCTTAAATTAAGAATACAATCGGAAAGTGTTGCTTTGTTTTTAGTGAGTGACACATTTTGAGCTAAAATGTAAATTTTAAACTAATAACATACACATTTAGTCATACCGGCCACACCATGCATCATGTTGAGGTTAAGTTGATTCCTAAATGTCACAAATGAACCATGTATCATTTTACTAAAGTATTGAAACTATGTTAATGTGTTTTCTTGGTTTTTAGTATATCATTTGTTCTTTTTACTTAAATTAATGTCAATTTTAAATAAAAATACGCATTTGGATTTATACCATTCACATCATGCATTTTATTAAGGTGGGATTGATTTATATAGATCCAAAATAAATGATGGATCGTTTTAACAAATTATAAAAATAATTTGAATGCATTTTCTCAGTTTTCAGTATGCTAGTTGTGTTTTTTTACTAAAATTAATGTCAATTTTAAATAAAAATAGTCACTTTGAATCATATTGGTCACACCATGTGTCATATTGAGGTTTGGTTGATTCGTACATGTCAAAAATAACTTATAGATCTTTTTCCTAAACTATCAAAATAATCAAAATGTGTTTTCTCAATTTTTAGTATGCCAGTTGTGTTTTTTTACAAAAATATCATTTCAAACTACAAACACCCATTTTGAGTTATACCGATTGAATCATACATTGGTTGACATTGTATTGCTTTATACACATCACAAAGAACTTATGAATCATTTTCCTTAATTATGAAGACAATTGGAGTGAGTTTTCTTGGTTTTCAATGAGGGACATGTTTTGAGATAAAATGTCAATTTTAAACTAATAATGGACACTTTTAGTCATATCAGTCACACTGTTTTTTGTATTGAGGTGTGGTTAATTATTACACATCACAAATGATTGATAGATCATTTTTCTAGAGTATCAAAACAATCTGAATACATTTTATTAGTTTGCAGTATATCACTTGTTCCTTTTGGTAAATTTATTTTTAATTTATTATAAAAATACACATTTAAACTCATAATGGTCACACCATGTGTTAGATTTAGGTACGGATGATTCCAACATGTCACAAATGACTTACGGATCATTTTCCTAAAGTATAAAAAAATTAATGTGTTTACTCAGTTTTTAGTATGGAGCTTGTTCCTTTTACTAAAAAAACACGAAATTTTAAATAAAAATAGACACTTTGAGTCATACATGTCACATCTTCATGTTATTTCTGTATATCCATCCATCAGGTATGTTTCCCAATATTTTCTAAACAAATATATCTCATCTTGTGAATAAAAGTCTTTTCGAAAATCATGTTGGTGCTGAAAAAATATAAATACACAATGGATTAACAAATATTTAAAATTAAATTGTAATTATCTTCAAAAATACATCGACAAGGATACTAGTTTGATCATGGAATACAATCTCTTTCATAAATTTAAAAACATAATAACCACAGTCTTTATCGTTTTCTTGTTTTGGACACTACAGAAACATTGAAAAAAATAAGTAATTTTTTATATGTGTTTGGATAGTGAAATATTATTATATATACCATGTTTTTTATCAAGTCATATTACTTGTGATGTTTCTTATTCTTTTCCCCTTTCCTCATTCCATGATATAGACGATATTCACGTACCATCCTATCATAACAGAATCCTCATTAAAAGATAATATAAATTATATAACTAGATGTTTAGTACTAAAATGTTGGGTGTAGTGTATTAAAAATTGACAAACACCATCATTTGTGGTCGGTTTGTTGGATATCCATGAATTGAATCCAAGAAATAAATCTTTTGAGTATCCAAATTAAGCACAATGTGCATCCAATGCTGCCTAAAAACATAAAAAGGAATAAGTAATGAAAGAAATTAAAATATATTTGATAAGATTAAATTGTATAGTTTTACCCCTACATCATTGATATTAAGAAGAGTCTATCATCCATAATTTTTCTATTAACTGATTTGAGCAAGCTTTCCACTATTTTAACCTCTTTCTTGGATCCTATATCTTTTTGTTCTATAGAGGTAACGTGAGGACTAACGAGTCCAAATTTTTGTTCCTAGGTAAATTCCTTCAATTTTTTTCATATATACACCTAAAAAATATGAAATCTATTTAATCATAATTATCATAGTATATCAGATTTTGGAAAATCAAATCATGAAAACATACCCCATGTATACATTTATAACTGAGCCAACTAGCCAATCATGTTCTAGGATTTCACTTAAATTTTCAACACAAATTAAATATGGATCTTCCCTGCTGTCTATATTTTCATCAAAAAGAATTGTGTGAACCCCACCTTCTCTTAAATTTGTATTCACATGAGCCTACAATGATAAAAAAAAAATTGGGTATAGAATGGGCAGTTTTAAGGTGCTTTCGGTTGATCGTTTTGATTAGTTGGTTGATCCTTGAGATGGTTTTGAGTCTTTCTTTCTTTTCACCATCTTCCATGTTTCCCTCTGTAATAACGTTCATTGGTTCAAAACTTTTTTCATTAAATGTTAGAGTTTTATCTTGAAAAATAAATTTGAAATGAATACCTCCTTGTCAACATGTTCTTTTACAATCTTTAACGGTGTGCGATGAATTTTCCAAGATATTTTTCGACCTTATGAATATCTTCATCATAAATTGTAATGGGTAGCTCGGCACTTGGATCATGGGCTACTTTAATAAACACTTTTACATGACCTATTGGAAGTTTTATGTTGTGTAGTATGGTTTTCTAGATATTGAATATTGTATCCCTCGCAACAAGGTGATTGGTGGGTGTTGATAGATATAAATCATATTCATTTTAAGCATGTACAATATCAGTAAAGGAAAGGTATTAGTGTCTATCTGATTCAAAATTCATGAAAAAAATTATTTAATCATTGATTACCTCAGCTAATATAGTTTTATTAGGGAAATGGTTCATCTTAAAGCTAGTGGGGGTGGGGCGTGATCTTCACGTGCCGGTTGTTCTTGAGTTGTTTCTTCTATCCCCCCCCTACCATCATATTTTTCATGAACACTATCTAAAATTGAATATGTTCTTTAAGGATAGATATTATCTATCTCATCATTTTTATTTATTCACTATGATCCTCCTCTTGTTTTTTTTCTCAAAAAATGTTTGGGGTGTCACCCCAAAACCCACACCTGTGACACGTCCATACTTTTTTGTCTGCTTCAAAGCCACTGAAAGTATGTCTGCATCCGGTTTGGGTGTTGCGGATTCATATGACTATGTTAGATAGAAAATATAATAAAATAAGTAATAATTGTTATATAATATCGATTTAAATCAAAACAAATATTTATTATGACATACTTATACATGTTTCCCACAATTTTTGTGTGTTTTCATCTTTTAGTATCCCATATTTATTTACACACACCTCCTTCCATAGCACATGGTGTGGGATGGATGTGGCTTTTGATTTGGATTCATCAATCTACATATAAATATAGAAACATAGTTATGGTATTATTTTATGTCACATAAAAGTATACGGTAGATTTAACATATGTACCAATTTTTTTCAAGTGAAATGTACACCATTCTTTCTTTACGGTAGGGGTACGCTAGTTTTTCTGCTTGTTCCTTATTTTCAGCACTCAGTTGTTGTTTCATAAATAAAAAAGTATCAATAAAAGTAATAAAAACACATATAATCAAACAACATATTACCAAACACAATGTACCTAAAAATAATGCTCTACACGTAAGCTATTAAACGCATCCCACACTCCTTGGGTTATCAAGTGTGCATAAATAGGAGGTGGGTGTGGGTTTATTTTCCCTTCAGTATCTTTAAGATAACATTTCATTAAAATTGTGTAAAAGCCTCTATGAATCCTTCCATCAAACCTTGGTATAGAGTCCTTGTGTGATTCATCCACTATAAAGGCACTCTATAAGGGATGATGAAGAGTAATTCAATGTTTAATTATTTTATTTTTTAGTAAATTAAAGAAATGATATCATAATGTTACCAAAATATATCCCCACATCAGTGTCTTAAGCCCGATGACAACATAGTGCCATGACTGTACATCAATCGGTACACATTTCCGAGTGACGATTCAAATGTAACTACTAAACATGGTCTTGTTGGGGTTAACATGTTGGCCCTACTTATTCCATATGACCTCATATTTGATGCCTTTTGATTTTTCCTTAAGGGTTTTTTCTAACACCATCAAACTACGATGCCCCTATTTTTTCTGTGCTACCAGTGTTTTATTTCCTACCATATCCTTGGTTTCAATATCATAAATAAGTTCCTATGGAGTGTTAGAATCAGCATGTTCAGATGGTGGTTGTACCTATGCACTGGGAGAAATAGTAGCAATAGGTTGAGAAAATTGTTGGTCCTCTGCACTGTGAGTAGTAGTAGGTTGAGAGATCTATTGTGCCTCAAGATTGGGAGAATCATCATGTACAAAAATCATTATCATCATAAGTGGTTTAAAATTTAATTTATATTACATAAAATCTACAACGAATCCATAATAACATAAGGTAACACAATGTATATTAAAAATATATATAACCTGGTTATTGAACTCTTTTTTTAAAGGATGAAAAGATTTTACCCCTCTATCAACTATCCAAATATCTTCATTGTGTTATCCTATGACATACAAAATGTTGTTTACATTGGGACCACTAAAAATGATTACAAAATCCCAATAAATGGCTCACCCTCCGTTGAATTTTCATCTGACCCTTCAGTTGTTTTGGTCGATAACAAAACAATTGACCAGTTTCAGTTTTCAGGATATGGAACATAAAATACTTGTACTTCCTATGATGCCATTATAAACGGTTCATCTTTGTACCCTTCCTTACTGAAATCAACTTTCACGAATCCTAACTCATCTATTTTAAAACCACTCCTATTATCAACCCTCTTGCATTGAAAAATGGGTACTTGGAAGTTTTTATAATCCAACTCCTATATTTGTTTGATGATGTCAAAGTATGACATATTCATATAAATTGGATTTATATCCTTTTCACCAGAAAAATGCATCGCTTTAGCCATAATTGTAACTACACTATTCTTTTTGGTACTATCTTCATCATGTTCATTAGTATATAATTTATAACCATTAACAACATAAGCATTATAAGATAATACATACACACTTGTTCCTCTATCTAGACATCTAATTTGTTCTAAAATTAAGTCCATATATTCATCTGAATCCTTAAATATATGTTCTTGAAGCCATCCTATAAACTATAGATTATGTGTATTTGATATCCATTTTTCCCCTTTTGATGGATTCAAATCCCTAATAATTTTTTTGTGGGTTTTGATATATGGGTCAACCTCGAAACTGTTATGAAAAACATAAAGGCTGGCCTGCTTCTGATATATAATATTGATTCTAACAACCTCTCTTCCAAAAATTCATTCACGTGCAAGCCATCCAGTGTGATGGGATTTTGGTAGACCAGTGCTTTATACACCGGACAGGTATTCAATATATAATTCAATGGCTTCCTCAATAATATATCACTCCACAATACAACCCTCTATCTGACTTTGATGCCCTTTGAAAATATTCATATATCATTCAATTGGGTAAATCTATCTATAGTATATAACACCACATAGTCGAATCACTCTCACCAAGTGAACCATCAAATGAAAAATCATATCAAAGAATGTCGGTGAAAAGAAAATTTCAAATTCACATAATATGAAGAAATTTATCTTTTCATACTCATTAAATTAGTCGTGTCTATAACTTTTATGCATATAGATTTGAAGAAAAAATAGAGCTTCATCAACGTATAATGGATATTCTTGGGAAAAATGAAATGTAAATCTATATGAATTAGATCTTGCATCAAAACGTGGCAGTAATGTGATTTAAGACCCTTTAAATTTAAATCGGTCATTGACACAATGTTATTGATATACAATGAATACCCATTTGGAACCTTTAAGTAATTCAATAAGTTGAAAACTAATATCTCTCTTATTTGTAAAGAGTGTAAGCAGACGGAGGAAGAAAAGTTCATTTGTCACCCTTCACAGTTTCCAACTCTTCTCGTATTCCTATGTCAATCATTTCCAACCAGCCTTAATTCCATCCTTTTTTTTTGCATTTAGAAACATGTCGATGAAACTTTCAAATACATTTTTTTAACATGCATAACATTAATAAATTCTCTAATGTATAGACAATTATAATATGGTAATTCAAAAAAAACGATCTCTTCTTTAAACTTGTTTTCCTAAGCTTTTTCAAAAATGGTTTACCAAAATCAGTTTCCACATATTTTACTTTATAAAAAAGTTGATCACCTATTAGTGGAGAAATTTTTGTACGTTATTATGAACTTCCATTGAAGGATGTCATACAATGTAGGTACTTATGTCATTGGGTTCGAAATCTGTGATGTCCTAGAAACATAGTTTTCAATGAATGTTTCAACCTAATTGACTGTATACCTTTTTCGCAGATGGAACATCTATGAATTCCTTTAATTCTATATCCTAAAAAATTTCCATATGAAGAAATGTCATTTATCATCCCGTAAAACATGGCTCTCAATGTGAAATATTCATTTATATAAACATCATACAACGTAACACCTGAATCCCACAATAATTTAAAATCCTTGATCAATGGATCCAAATAAACATCAATATCATTACCCAGTTGTTTTGGTCCTGATATAATCAAAGATAGCATGATGTGTTTTTGTTTCATGAAAAACCATAGCGGCAAGTTATAATTTACCAACATAACTGGCCATGTACTGTGAATACTACTTTAAAAACCAAAAGGATTCACTCCATCTGTAGATAACACAAGATGAATGTTTCTCAGCTCATTTCCAAAAATTAGGATACTCCTGATCGATTCTATTCCACTTAGGAGATTCTATTGGGTGACATATTTTCCCATATTTATTTCATCTATTTGCGTGCAATGTCAATTTCATTGCAGTCTCCTCGCTTCCATATAGGTGGATAAACCTTGTAATGATTGGAAGGTACCATACAATTTTTATAGAACCGGATTAATATTTTTTATATTGAGAAGCACCATAATTTGGGCATTATTTAAGTGATTTATGGTCCTTTATAAACAGTATACAATCATTCAGGCAGCCACGTATTTGTTTAGAGATCATACCCATCAAACGTAGCATTTGTCTGGCATTATATGTTCGGCTCGGGATCTCATTATCTTTTGGGATCATTTCATTCAATATAGAAAGTAATTCTATAAAACTAGAGTCACTTCATCCATTTATTTCTTTCAAATTATATAGCTTCAATATGGCTGAAAATGCTGTATATTTAGTGCAACTACCATACAAAGTCATCTTCTCACAACTCTTTAATTTCTCAAACAATTTTAGGCAATCACAAAGTTCATCTTCAACTATCATTTTATTTTCCTCGATATTATCTTCATCATCATTCACATCTATAATCACATCCTCGATGTGGTCTTTATTTCCCACACTTGTAATCATATTATATGATCCATAAAATTCACTATTATCCGTGCCACTAGCTACATTAACTTTTTACCTGTGTTTATTCAAACATTTATAACTTTGATCTATTACGTGATAGATCAAGTGTTCTTCTAACTCCTCTAGACTGAATTATCTTGAATAACAACAGCGTAAACACATAAAAAGGATTTGAAAAGATTCATATACATGATATTTTGAGAACTTGATGAACACTTTCACCCTATATTCATACTCTCTTATCAAATGATTGGAATATATCCATTATTTATTCATATCCATCCTATTTCATTTAGTGATATTAGTATTTAAAAAAATAAATACACAAAATATTGATATAATTTAATGGTTTTCCTAATTCTTTAAAAATAAAAACTTAAAATATTATGAAAAAACTACATCTCAAATGTCCTTTGAAAACTATTTAAAAAATCACACTTGAAATCATTTTTAGAAAACCAACCATTTACACAAATTACTCTTTAAAATAACACTCCCTTCTTAAAATAAATCAATCAGTTCCAAAAACTCTTTCACTAAACCACAATTTCTTTTTTAACATTCAAGGAAGCTTCATGACCCAAAAATCTTAATCATTTAAAATTTGTGAAAAACTTATAAGAAACATTTCAAAACACTTGAACAATTTTAAAAAGTCACTTAGTAATTTTCACAAACACTTGAATCAGCTTCATGACCCAACAATATTAATCATTCCTTTCACACAAATAATTTCCCTATGTCACTCATCACTAGAAGAAGAAACTTGTTCTTGTTTCACAATAATTTAAGAGAATCATCAACATCCTAGAACTTAAAAATTTCAATCAACCACTCATCCCAATATTCCTTGAACCAACCAATGACATTTCCTCTGCCTTCTCCATATGATGAACATAGAGGAAACCAAGGAGAAAAGAAGATAAACTTGTCGTGGATCACCATGGATTGATCTTTGGATTACAATAGATAAATCAAAAAAATATGGGATGAAGGGTCTCCAAATATGAAACAAATATAACCAAAGGATTGGGGAAATTAAAAAAATAATGAAGGATTTATATTTTATTTTGAGTTAATACTTGAGCTTGAATTTAAAGGTATTATAGTGTGATAATTCAAGGTCATGTCATGAAGAAGCTATCTCCAGCATATTTATGAGATCCACATTGTGATATCCTATATCTCTCCTCATTTAAATATAAATCAATATTATAATATTATATGAACCAAGAGGGGTTATATATAAATATATGGCTCTCACTAGGATCATATAATGTGGAACTATATATAGGAATATCATTCCATAATAAAATTGGTTTACGGCCAGAATGGTTTCTCATTTTATAACCTCTAACAACATTTAATTCATTGCTCATGGTAGGAAAAGTTTCATCAAAGGATTCAATATGATTATGGAATCCTACAAAAACTAGAGAAGATAAATAATAAATCAAGGGTAAATAATTGTTTACACATAAAAAAAATTACCAAGAAAGTGTTATATAACCATACAAGATATGCTTGGAAGTCAATGGTGAAACCTACCAAAATAGTATATCGTGAATCCCATTTCAAATGAAAAAAATTAAGGGTGGTTTTATTTGAATGAGTCATTATTTATATCAATGGGAACATTTCCAACTATAATATCTACTTTCTATCATTCGAGGGAAGGATAAAACTGTTGAATATCTTACTTACATCAGTTCTAGTGAAAATCCTCCCAGTAATCTAGGAACCTAAGGGAACTATGAATGATATTGAAAAATATCATAAAGGAATTCATCTAGGATTCTAACTGGGGGGATTCCACTATGATTTGTTGAATATAATGATGAATGTGGTAAAGGAAGGGGTATTAATTTAAGTAGTGTTTTTTAAGACATAAATAGAATGCATTTATGGCTAGAATTGGACAATATAAAAGATAACTCTTTATATATAAGATTTATAAAGAATATATATAGAGATTAATGGAGGGTCTAGGTTGGTCAAACCAAGATGATGTCTAGCCTTTCACATATCATGATCGATAAGATGAATTTTTTGAAGGTGAAGGTGTATTGTGTGATGGGTCGAGATGATATTTGTTACTATAATCATAAATAGGCTGGTGATGACCTCTAATTATTATGTTTCCAAGTTAATAATATCTCATTTGTAGAATCCATCATGTATCCCAGATTCATAAACACAACACTTAGGTAATAGGATAATATCCTTCACTAGAACATCAACAAAGTGGATGCGCATGACTACTATTTTTTTCAGTCATTACCCAAATGCTTTAATCGGAAGGATTACTAATTTATGATTCATTATAACCATGAGTCTGATGAGTGGATGTGAAAGATATGATGAAAATATATACATAATAAGAATAAATTCTTATATTGGTGGTTGAGGAACATGGTGATACCAAATAGATGAGAATATTTAGAAGAAGGGTATTTTTCAGGCATTACATTGTATGTGTTCTTACTTCCCTGAATATCAATCATCTTGGAATATCCACATTAAGGGATAATGGGAGAGTACCATACTGGTAAGTTTTGTGTAGCATGGTACTAAGATAAAAATATGCAACAAGGTTTTTTCTATCATGTGTTGGGTTCTTTGGGAGGAAAGGAACAATGTGAGAAATTGAAGGCCTATCTCTCAAACACAAATTCAGGTTTTCTAGAAATCAATTATGGTGAACCATAGTGTTTTCACCCAAACAAGGGTGTCATCATCTTCATTTAAGAGGATGATATTGAGGATTGAATATGACCCTTAGAAAGGAGGTAAGCCTAACCAAGGGTGATGGGTTAGATATAGGATACCTAGTATAGGTCTAAAACTAAATGTAGAAGGATATTTTATGCTTTTAATGATGGTGGTATTTGTGTAGGATGATAGGGTCTAGGTGATCTTTTTATTCTAATCTTACAATGGATAAGGAATATCTATTAGGCCATAGAAAATATATATTCCTCAATATGTTGCTCCATATAAATTTAAATACAAATCATTTCATTCGTATTTATTCATTACGATTCCCCAGTGTGATTTTCTTTAGTATGGTTCCAAAGTATGATTTCTTAATATGATAATATAACTCTATCAGGATACGATTGAGACAATTCTAAACTAATTTTATTATGAGTCTGGAAATCCCAATACTATTCCCATCTGAATACGATTACCAACAGAATATGATTCCCAGCAGAATACAATTCCCAGCAAAATAGAATTCCCAATATAATATGATTGGAAGATACTTTTCTCACAATCTGATTCTCAATATGATTTTCATCACTTATTCACCCCCTTTCTTTCTTCAATCTTTTATCACAAGTTTCTTATACAACTTATGGCTTGGGTGAATTAAAAAACAAAAAAACATCATCATATTTACATCGGGGTTAGGAAGACTCCGATTAGGCTTACATTATGATCAACACTTTCATTCCAAACTCAATAATATTTCCAATAGATTTCATCAGAAATCCCAATATGATAAATCATATTCAATGACTCACACCAATGGGATAATCTCGATTCATCAATACGGTTTCTTGATTCATGAATATGATTTCCTAGACCTAGAAACCATAAACTTATCCTTTTCTCAACTCCAAAAATATATTAACTATTGAAAATGAATACAACCAAAACACACCTAGGATCCAACAATACTAGTTGTGCATTACACATTTGTGCTAACAAACATAGAATCATAGAGAAGAGGGAGTTAATGAAGTGTGAAATAGATCTTTGTGTCGGTAGGGGTGAAAATTTTGTTTCCCTAGAATTCAAAACTTATAATGTAAGTATACTTGGTAGATTAGTCATATAATAAAATAATTTATTATTATTTACCCTCTATAAATAGGAATTTTATTCTTTTATCTTTTTTGGACAAGATGAGATTATTATTCATTATCCTGAACAAGACTTGTTCTATATATAAGAATGAAAATGTTTTATAGTGTTGGGAATATAATGAAGGGATTATATATTCTAGATAAAGATAATAATAATCATAAAATTCAAAATAATAAGAATAGGGTTTATTCTAATTCCATCAACATTTATCATTATTGTTGGACATTAAAATGAGAAACACATTCAAAGACTCTATAGAGATGGATTGTTGGTGCTTTAATATTTTTCGGTAGTTGATGAAAGCTCACTTCGAGAATGACACTTCTGAAGTAGGGGTTTGGGTTAACCACCTAGGTATTCCCCTTCCTTTCTAAAACATCTCATTTATTTATGGTATATGTGAGGTGGTCAGGTCTTTCCTCTATAAGGATTTATGAACTCTCCATCTTCAAGAAACTGTGATGGCCTAGCTGTGTGTGGAAATGGATCTCACTCATCCACTTCTATTGTTCATTCTCCTCCAGTTAGGTGATTCCATTTCATGAAGGAAAACTTTGGTGTACACCACTCCATAATGGTTTCAATCGAGTCATAATCTACAGGGCCACTCCTTTGCAGACTGTAGGAATATTCTCTTTGGTTTCCTAGATCTTTTTCCTGTGGTCTCTCTGGATACCTACTTGCCTCCTCCCTTAGTGAATACTAATTTTTCTTTGGGGAATCTTGAGCCTTCCTCCATCATCATGAATGACTCCAATATTTCTCTTCCTCCCCCTCTTCTCATGGATCTCATTCCCCTACCAGTAATTGATTTTAAATTATAGGTAGCCTTAGAGGAGAGTCCCATCTCCATAGTCAAGGGGGTCCTTGTTTTGACTTGGTTCTTTACATGACATGATTGGTACCACACCTCTCTCTTAGTTCCCTGAAGATGCTCTCAGTAGATCCAGATAATGCATTTCATCCTGGAAAGTTGGTCTCCCTTCTCTCTTCTCCCGACCCATATCTTTATCCTAGAGACCCCTATCTAACTAGTCTCTAACCCCTCCATATATCCAAAAGATACAATGAAATATTGCATGCTTTAGATGGCATAGGTTTGGAGGATTATAGCTTCGCTACACACTATGGTGGTGTTCACACTAGAGATCATGTTAAATGTGATCAAGTTTCTTCTTCTATCCAGACTAGGTGATCTTTGATGCTGAGGGTCAAATTTAGACATCCTCATCCTCAATGATCTCCCTCATCATTTGGAATGAACGAGACTTAGGATCTTAGGTTAAGTTGGATTTCCTATCTACTTAATTTTATCATTATAATTCTTGCCTAGTGGCATCTTGAACTAAAGAAGCATCATTTCAAGATTTCTTACATCACTCGTAATTTGGTGAAACAGTGGTTCTCTGTGAGAATGTATCAATTCCTAGAAAGTGAAGCATTTTGATCCATATCTAGGGAGATCATATTGATTACTAGTAAGTGTGGGGGTGTAATCTCATACTAGGGAGAGTAGATCAATGTCTATCAAGTACATGTCCTACGTCCTGCCTAAGTAACTGGGGTTCTCATGATAAATGAAATTGAGGAGATCAAAATCAATCATTAAGTCAATCACATAAAATCTGAATGACATAAAAAACTATTCACCTCACCTATAAACACCCTTCACTAAAACAACCCCTGTTTACCCATGTATAACACATTACAAAAGAAAATCAACCCACTTTATATAACCATCAAAATCCAAATATAATATAGTGAAAATGTTCCCAAATCAAGAATATGTGAAGGCCTCTATGTGATGGGCTCTATGTGATATTCAGTGGTGTATTCAAACATGAATTATGTGAACCTGTTGTATGAGAATCTCATATATTATAAAAAAAATTTGAATCTACCCTTAAAAACATGGGTCTCATGCGTTGAAATCATAAAAAAAAATCCAAAATCAATCCATTTCCATCAAAAAAAAAATAATCCATTAAGTAATTTATCACAAGGGGTAAACCAAATGCTCAATTCAAAAAAACATTTGAAATTTATAAAACAACCCCATTTTAAAATCATTTTAAAATCAAAACCTCACTCTAAAACAATTTCCATATCAAAACATTATTTTATTTCATTAAAAATAAAACTATATTATAATACAACACACACCATTTGAAACATTTCAAAAATACTCATGTTAATTTAACAAAATCATAATACATAAAACATTCCATTTCAAACATGGAAAAATGAAATTTAAAAGAAAACCCATTTATTCCAAGATCAAAACACAATAAAATAGTTTAAATCATCACATGGACATCAAATATATTTATAATTTCAGAAAAAATGAATTTTGAAAGAATGGTAACAATTTTAAAAACAAAATGAAACAATTGCATTGAAAATTTTACTTGGAAGAAGAATAAACCAAGCTAAAACATGCCGCCTTCAATGGAGACCAACTAAATAAGAAATAAGACCTCCATTATAAGCCCTAAAGTTCCAAAACTATAGGATTAAAATATCCTAAATGATCCCATCATACATGAGGGATCAAAACTGAACCAAAACCCAAATGATATATGTAATATATTTATTTTTGTGCAAATAAAGAATCAAGTTACAATGCACACCTGTGGAGGGCATCGCAATGATAAGATTCAGTGACAGAGGCGGAGGAGGAGGGTTCACAGTGGCGATAGAGGAGGAGGTGGAGTCGGTAGTCGAGGAGGACGAGGATGCAGCAGACGCGGTGGAGGAGAGCTTCGCGACGGCGGTGGAGGAGGAGGAGGCAGTCGAGGAGGAGGAGGAGGAGGTGGCAGGGTAAGGCTTCTGCGAGAGCTTGAGTGGTGTGAAGGAAGATGACACTATTATGGTTCATTTATAAAACTGACGGAAGCATTTATCAGCACTAGCTAAAAAACGCTGATAAAGGTATGTTTTATCAGTGCTAAATTAGAAAGCACTGATAAAACATACTTTTATCAGTACTAAAAAAGCATTGATAAAACTATAATGATAATAAATTATTTATATTTTTATATCTACTTATAAAATTACAAGTATAATAAATAAATATATATTTATTTATAATAATAACTACAAATATATATATATACCTTTATATTTGTATATTTATTTATAATTATACAATTATGATAAATATATTTATTATATTTTTAATTACATATATTTTTAATATTTATTATAAATATATATCTGTATTTATTTATAACTATAAATATAAATATTTTTATTTATTTATTAATATTTGTATATATTCATAAATATATTTATTTATTTATTTATAACATTATATATGAAAATAATTAATATATTTTTTATAAATTAATAATTATTTATTTATATTTATAACTAAAAATATATTTATTTATTTATTTATATTTATAACTAATAAATAAATATATATTTATTTATATTTATAACTAATAAATAAATATTTATTTATTTTTAATTAAAAATTATAATAAAAAAATTTATTTATAGTTGTAATTAAAAATATATATTTATTTATTTTTATTTATTTATTTTTTAAAATAATTAAAAAAAATTATAATAATTATATTTATAATTTTATAAATATATATAATTAATATATTTTTTGTAATTTTTAAATTATTTAAATATATCTACATTTATTTAGATTATATTTATAACTAATTTTTTTATTTAAAATATTTTTATATAAATATATATAACTAATATATTTATTATAATTTTTAAATTATTTAAATATATCGATAAATTTTTTTAGGAATTAGAATTATAACTATTTGTATTTATTTATAAATATTTTTATGTATTTATAAATGTATTTATTTAATTATATAGTTATAACTTTATTAGAAGTATAATAAATATATTTATTATAATTTTATAATAAATATATTTATTTATAGTTATAATTTACTATAAATAAATATATTTATAAATATTTGTATATAATTATAAATATTTATATATATATATAATTATAATATATGTTTTTATTGTAATTTTATTATTATTTAAATATATATATATAGTTATAATTATAATTACAAATACATATTTTTAAAGTATTTATATATAATTAAAATTTAGAAATAATACATATATTAAATATATTTATTATTTAAATATATTTAATGTAATTTATAAGTATTTTTTAGAACATAATATTCATATGGGTCACATGAATTACTCATATCCATACATAATAAAAAAACGAGTCATCACATATATGGACAACATGAATAATAATAAGTGTAATGTATAAATGAAAATTCATTATGACACATAACATATATACACGCATAATCAATACATTTATTGACCAAAATCATATGAAACACATATACATTTAATAATTATAATTATAAATATATATATTTAAAAAGTATTTAGATATATTAATTATAAATAAAATAAATATATTAAATATTTTAAATATAAAAAATATAATAAATCTAATGAATCTAATAATTCTAATAAATCTAATAAATCTAATAAATCTAATAAATCTATAATAAATCTATAATAAATCTAATAAATATAATAAATATATATATTATTTAATGAAATGTATTATAATCTTATAATTATTTAAATATATATATAATTATAATCTTAGAAATACTTTTTTTAAAACATTATATATATATATATATGAATCATTAAAAACATATATTAATTATAAAAATTCATTTTTTATTTAATGTATACAAATAAACCTTATTTTTGAATATAAATGTAATAATTTTATATAAATTAATAATATTATTAAAAACTTTTACCAGTGCTAAAAATAGCACGGATAAATGACCCCTTTATCAGCACTTTATTCTTAGCGTTGATAAAATGAGGTGCTTCCCTTGCCCTGTTTTGTGGTACTGAATTTAGGGATTGATAACAGAAATTGGCTCTTGAGAGGATTTTAAGATTGCTAGAGATCCATCATTGAAGCATTCCAATACCACTGATGAGAGAAATGTTAATTGAGTTAATCTTCCAAGGTAAGAAGATATCTATTTATAGGCTAAAATTGAGCAAGTAACCTTATATAATTCATTGAGATCATCAAGCAACATCAACGGGAAATTAAGAGTGGTGGGGCACATGGAAATGAAGAATCTTGACTAGCTTGATTGGCCCTAGTAGCTAGTAGGATGGTCCCATTGGCTAGACAGTGAGCCTGTTGGGGTTGTACTGGCACTATCTACTTCTACCAGCTGGTCAATTCCCGCCACCTGGTGGACTTGTTGATCTTGGGGATCTATTTTCCTCATCACTGGATAATCGTTAGCTCTACACCAGCTAGTTAGTTCGACATAAAACACTTCATCTTGAACTAAAGACTCCTCCAATTCCTTAAATGGTCTTATACAGGTCTTATAACTTCATTCCTACTTCTTAAAAAATGAATTAAGACCATTCCAAGCCTTTAAAAAGATCACCATTATGCCTTTTAATAACTCCATCAAGTCAATTAGTGACATCACATAAAGATCAAAATAAAAGACTGAAATTCACTCAAATGAAAACATTAAGATACACAAGAGAGTGTATGTGATCATGAAATCACTTTGAGAGAGATATGGATATAAATATATCCTTGTTTTTATGATTATAAACACTTAATATAAAAAGATATACTAAGAGTAAATCAAGAGTGAATTATGTATTAAATGTAATTTAAGATATTAAAGTTCAAGATATTCAGTATGCTCAAGAGATAAACATAACACAAGATATTCAAAAATATCTCCCTTTTAAAAATAAAAAACATTTATCCCCAATAATCAAAAAAAATCACCCCCTTTTTTATTATTAAAAATAAAACAAGGATAGGAAAAAATATATTTTTTTATCAAGAAGGTAATTGAACATGGGGTAAAACAATAGTGACATGCAGTACTTTCTCCCCCTTAATGATTATCATAGACTCAAGAACCAAGATAAGACAATAAGGCATATAAATCATGGATAATTCATAAGGTTTAAAGAATTAAAACACATTATATTAATTAATGATAAAACATAAATTATCTCAAATTATATGGATACTCAAAGAAACCTTTCAAATATAATTTCAAAAAATAAAAAGAAAACAATAAGAGTTGTTCTCAATACTATAAAATTATTTAACACTTTTTGAAAATGAAATTTTAAAATAGAAGAAATATAAATTTCAAAAGGATGAGAAAAATTAATTTGAAAATATATAATTAAAAATAAAAAATAAGAAGAGAAATATTGATTTTGAAAACAAGTTCAAGAGAAATAATGATATAAAAACATGAAATAGAATTTTAAAAATGTATAAAAAGATAAACTATCCTCTTTTAAGAATAATAAAGTATATATGTGATATAGAGAGAGTATAGAAATATTTAAATGAATTTCAATAGGGAAAGTAATAATTTAAAATATCCAAAAACCTATTTCCCATGAGATAAACTTCTTGGAAAGCTATAAGAGGGGATCCCCCTCAAATTATTCAAATAAACTCTATGGTTCTTCCCTTATGATAACGAACCACTTCATATTTTGATGATAATTTAAACATTTAGTGGTCATATTTTATAAATATTAAGAATTTATAGTGGAACATGCCTATAAAAACTCAAAATCACGTGCTTTTTGGTACCCTTTTGGATTTCAGTCGACCCATATTAGCTAATAAATAATGTGATTCTGAAATAATCTTTGGTCCACTAAAATTTCTTTACAAAGATTTAGGAACCCAAACTTTCTTAGTATTATATTTTCTATGAGTTAAAAAATATGAAAGATGAATATGTTTAGGTCATCCATATCTATAATTTTTATAATCGTTCTCATAAATTAAATGCTCAGATTTTCAAAGATAACTCCAAAATTTATTTTGAAAAATCCATTTTACAAAAGAAGTATCTTTAGAAAAAAAACATATTATTTGAAAAACTAAAACCATGATGATTTTTATATGAGTTTAAGAACCTAAAATTTTATCAATATATTGATCTCCATGGTTAAATTTAGTGAGATTATTTTTAAGCTCTTGGATTTGAGATTCCAAATTCTCCACATTTAGTTGTTCTTATAATTTAAAAACCAAAATATCTTTTTATTTGGAAAGAATATCCTTTTCATTGAGAACTTGTTCATATTTATTTTTAAGAACTTTTAATTTATAAATAAGTTCATTATAAAAATTATCATATTCATTTTTTTGTTATAAGATAAATAAGAGTACGTATGAGAGGAAGAAGAGTAATGAGAAGAAGAGTGAGAAATAAGAGAACAAACATCATCAACTTCCTTGAGATATTCCACGAGGATTTTATAACTTGAGTCACTTGAGGTGGTTGAGTCCATGTAGGAATCACTTACACTCTAGGTTGAGACATTAAGATCATTTTAACCTTTCTTTTTTTCTTTCGACATATTTTTGTAAATGGGATATTGTAGACAAATATGTATCTTCTAATTGCATCAAAACACATCATATTTGGTGCATTAATTTGGTTTTTTATTTTCAAATTATGATCTGTTTTCATATTTTTGTTCAACTTTTTCAATAACTTGGTCAATAATTCAATAACAAGTTCATTATTGAGTGAATATTCATTTTTAATAGCATTGGAAGAAATTATTCTTTTAGATTCTTTGGATTCCATTGAATATTTTGCTTCTTTTTCATTTTTATGCTTCATGGTGATTTTTTATGTCGTGAGAGATCTAATAAGATCTTTAGTGACCATTTTCTTCACATAATTTTCTTTATGTATAGTCATGACCTTGGGTTCTTAATTTATTGTAAGTATATATAGAATCTTCTATAATAATATTTCTATAAACAAATAATCACCATGAGAATTTAGACTATTGTATATATCTGTAAACCGTGTAAACATACTAGTAATGTATTTAGTTGTATGCATAGAAAATCATTCAAAATATTTCATATACATAACTAATCTAGTATCTTTAACGTCGTTGGTTTTTTATGGGTGAATTTGAGGAATTTCTATATTTCATGGTAAGTTTTAGAAATAGATATATGATTAAATTCATTTTTTTCAAATATGAAATGAGGAACATTTATGGATTTTACATTAAGCTCAAAATATTTAATATATTTAACATTCTATGTATCTTATAGTTCTTTAGTAGGAGTATATTCATGTATAACCATTTTTTAGACAAGGAAACTTATTCCATTAAGAAAAGTTGACATTCGATTTTTTCAATAGGAATAATCGGTTCCATCAAAAATAGAAGCATGATAATAAGGATTAGATGTCATTATAAAAATATTTAACTTGGAAATCTGTTGGTTGGATTAGGAAACTAAATAAGGAGTGAATTGAGTTCCTATATAAAATACTGTTAAAAATTATATTTGAAGATCTTATAATTTAAAAACAAATCAGTCCAGTTAATCAAAGTAGTGAATTTATAATAGTATCCCTGTAAAAAAAATTCTCATAAGATTGATTATTTCTCAATTATATAAATATGAAATATTGATATAATTTTGAAACTAATCTACAAAATAAAAATAGTTAGAAACACTATCCAAGACTAACTATCAAAGTAAAACTTAGTTTTCTGAAATATGTGTTAAAATGGAGAAAAAATAAATTGAAAAACATAGAGGATTAAACAAGTGGTTCATTCTCAAGACGAGACCTAATCCACTCCACTTAGTCATCACCTGCCACCAACAAAAATATATATAAAGCTATGATCTACACCTAGGATCGGGGTTTACACAATAGTACACAAGACTATCCAGGTCACAAGACCTCGACCACAGTTATACATGGGAAATATAATATCCAAGTTACACAAGACCTCTTACATAGTTATATGTGGGTGAAACAAGGTGTAAAAAGATATTTTTGTGAGGATATCTTGTATCCTCCAGTTCAGTGTAAGAGACAGTGTGTGTTTAATAGACAGATGCACACACTACTTGAAAATTTAATAAAACAGTACACAATAGAGAAGAATATAATAATAAGGTTTTAGAAATGCTTTTAGTGTCATTATATGCAACTATGAACTTCTAGGATGTAGCATATTTGATGTTCGGGTCCTCTTCAAAAAGCAGACTCAGAAATAGAGTGTTATGGGTTCTGTGATCTAGTTTCCAGTTTAGTGAGTTGTTATTCTTCTCTTCTTTTTGTTATTGCTCTAAGGATGTTCAAAGTTTTGATCCACAGCAATACAGCTAACATAAAATTATTGTTCTTTGTGTATTTTTCTTTGTGTTCTTTCATGCATGTGTGTTCTTCTCTAACATCTATTTCAGTCACTTTTTTCAGCTCATGTGCCACCTTTTATTTAATCTTTGGTGCTTGTGTTATGGCTGAAAAGGATCACGAACTCTTCACCTCGTACCTCATACTTTCAGGTTTCAGGTCTACAAAAATAATTAATTATGTTACTATCATTAAATGACACAAATATGACTGTTATAATCAACTTTTAAATTTAATTTAAGAAGACAGAAAAATTTTTAACGAATGGTGTCACAGTTGGTGGTGAGACAGAAGTGGTGCCACAGTCATAGTGAGTTATACTTCATGAGTTCTGAAACTGATATAAGGGTTTCAGTGTCTAGTCCTTTGCAATTTATAAAACCGGTAGGACGATTATAGTGTTTGGTCCTTTTTCAAAATTCTGAACGGTGTCTTGTTACAGTGTCATAGAACTAGTGTTACTGGATTTGTGAGAATTCTGGAATGGTTGGCAATGCAATTGTAATAAGCCTATTTTTTTCCAATACCTTCCTTTATGAAAATCCGATGTTCTGGTGTTCCATGGGCTCTCGATGCCTCATTTCAAGAGATTTCCAAAATTCAAGTTTTTACATCGGCATGTCAGTGCATCAGTGAGTCAAGGGGCATTAGCATCAGTGAGTCAAGGGGCATCAGTATCGGTGAGTCAAGGGGAATTGTCATCTGTGAGTCAAGAGGCGTCAGCATCGGTGAGTCAAGGGCCATCAGAATTGGTAATTCAAGGGAATCAGTGTCGATTAGTTGAGTAATTGGTAGGTCGAGTCGTCGGTAGGTCGAGTCGTCGGTAGGTCGCGTCGGTAGCTCACCTGTCGGTGGCTCAACGTCAGTGACTCACCCATCGATGACTCATTTCCATATTTTCCAGTTTTTCCAGTTTCTCTCCTGTTACATGTTTTTCTCAGTTTAAATTTAATCCATCAAATCACAGATTTCCACCGCTCTATCTCCTCCGTTTCTCAGAGGAATTATTAAATCTCAAATATTTTCAATGTGTAAAACCACCTAGCCGCGTAGTCTAACCATGATCTGACTTTTAAGTACTTCAAAATAGTCTCCCTGATTTTAGGATCTGGACTCTTATTAAGACGATATCCTCTCTTCCTCTATACTTTTATTTTGTTTTCTTTTGGTGCATCTAGAGACTTCCTCTCGAGACGAGTTTTGTGCCTGTGCTGGAGCCCGTCCCACTCAGCCTTGGAGTTCTTCTTGGAAGTCACGTCATCCCCTGTTCTTAGTGCAAGATGGAACTTTGATCGTTGATCATCCAAGTAGGGATTTTATTTTTCTTCTCTTAAATTTTTAATCATTTGGGGTGGGTATATTAATGGTTCCTTGTAAGTAGTGGATGGATACTCTTCTTGAAATGAGAATTAAATTGGGATTTAATATGATCGAAAGATAACTCGCATAAGTAAAATAATGGGCAGGGTTTGTCTTGATGTCTGATTTCCTGTTTTATTTTTTATCTTTGATTATTTTTATGAATTGTTGTGGATGTATTCCTTATGAAAATCATGACTGTTGGTGGCCTTTTATTATACACTGGTGATACTCTATCCTTCTTGCGATGGCTTAAAAAACGGAAGAAACATGAAATCTAATCAATCACACACACTCGGTTAAATAAAAATGATGCCCCAAGATCAAACCTATTCAATGATCACCCCGATTACATTAAATTGGAAAGTAAAGAACCCTTTTTAGTCAAATTTTAATATTTTTGGTTTCATGATTGTGGAAGGGATGAACTTATAGGCAGCTGAACTGCCTTTATGTTGTGTTGTGGTCACGGAGCAGTGTCGATCAGTGGGATTTCGATGTGGATAAAAACTTTTTATGCAGTGGGACTGTGTTGGGGATTTGTTTGGGCAGTGGGGCTACAGGGATGGTTGTGATAGAAGGAATGGGTTGTAACACCCCTAGATTTTATGAAAAATATTCTTTTAATTTCATTAATGTCTTGTGTTGTATTTTACACCAAGATTACCTTGCGCTATACGCAACACCGTATTAGCTTGCAGTATACGAAACACTATTCTTGGATCGTGTTACACACAATTTTGATAATAGTTATTCTACGCAACATTGAGTATATATATATATATATTCAATGTATAAATGAAATATGGTTGGATTCTGTTATACGAAACAATGAAGGATTCTTTCACAACACGCAACCCTGACTTGGCTTGCATTACACGCAATCGCGACCTTCCTCGATAGCGTGTGTTGTACGCAATACCGGGTTTTAATAAACAATGTTATATTATTATAATATTGTCATGAACTAGCCGTTATGAATAGTATTAACTAAATTTTGAATTTTATAACATTATTATTCATCTTACACATTTCTAGAACATGGTATAAGAACAAAATAAATTTTTCGGGTAAAATAAGTATTTTTCAAAAAATGCAGTTTTGCCGCCATTTGATGGCGCACCCACTTTAAATCTAGTTTTTGACATGTTTATAAGTTCATTTTGACAAAATAAAATTCTTCTTTGGAATCAAGAAATAAAAATTTACTTTGGATAAATTTTTCATATTATTCTGGTAACTTTCACATTTTAATGAATAGTAAAAACACGCTATATTTTAATTAAAAACAACTTTTTTCATCGTAATATCTTATGTGGTTAAATTATAATATTGAATGGTTTTAAAGTATAAATAGAATATATTTGTACCATTTAATATAATGTATGTCATTAGCATTGATTTTACCTTGAATTCGTAGGTTAAATCAATTCAATCTTTTGTAATGTTTTAAACAAAAACCCGTTTTTATTCGACAACGGGATTAATTTTAATTTAATTTCTGCAACTTCTGTGTATTGAATTTTAAATAATGGATTCCATATTTGGAATCAGTGGGTCCAAATTATGTTAATAGGCTACTTTTTATTTTTGGGAATTATGAATAGTAACTATGGTAAATTTTATTTACCATAGTTAAAGGTAAATCGGGTAATTAAGGGTAAATATAATATTTTAAAATTACCCTAACAAATGTCAAAATCCTATTGGATGACTAAAAATCGACCCATATCACCTAAGGGTCGGATTAGATTCATTTAATTAAATTTTTTCAATGAAAATAATTTAATTATTATTAAAACCAAAGAATGTGACAACATGTCACTTTCTTAAATCTTATAAGTATAATAATTTTACTCTAGTGATAAACTTCATGAAACTTCGAACATGAATAGTCTCCTAAAATCTAATACAATTATATACATCATAGGAATTTATTTAGAATTTTTAGGGATTAAATAATTATCATTTATTATGACACAAAGATGATGCAGTAATTGTCTTATTAATGAAATATTGACATAATTGATGTTATAAATGCCCAAATAAATGTAATTTGAGACTTTTTATGACTTACACTAATTTTATAGGTTAATATGACATGTTATTGTTGATTTAAGTAACTTTGTTCGAACTTATCATTCTGTTATGAATTTCATAAAAATCATGTACCAAATAGTGTCAAAATTGACATAAAATGGTTTTTAAAACAAATATTATATTATTAATTATTATTTTATTCCTAAAAAACTGAGGTTCGGCCAAATGACTTAGATAAGATTATATATATTAATAATAAACAACTTGGGGTTCTTTTGTCTTGATATAGTAAGTTTATTAACCATATAGTGTAAGAAAACAAAAAGACACTGTAAAAGTTAAATTATTTAACTTAGAGTTAAATCTAATTGATAAGGTTAAAATAATAACCTAAACTTGTCTAAATCATATTGTATGAGATTATTTCGACCCATCCCCACGTTAGCCTCGAAATAAATCAATTTAGAGCTATTTAAAACCGAACTTGACTTTATAATAAAATAATATTTTTAGTTATTCCAAAGGTGCCCCTCTCCTCCCTTATAAAAGGGCACCTCCTCCCTCTCTTCCTCACACAACTTTGAGCCTTCAATCTCGGCCAATCCCTGCCAAATTCTCTTCTCCACTTCCCTAGAAACATCCTAGAGGTTCTGGTCTTCCTCAAAGACCAATTTTAGTGCCCTAAGAGGAGGTCTCAAAGAGGCGCTTCAAAGAAGAGGTAATTTCCGTTACCGATTCTTTCACCTTTATTTCTTCTTCCACTTCTTCTTCTTAGGTTGTTTCATTATGAATTAATAACATAAGTATCACTCATATACTGATATGTTATTATAAGTATGAAACAATCCTATTTCACCATCTATCCATCCTACGGAAAACGAAATCACCGCGCGTGCGTACATACGGAATACCGTCTCCACGCCGTGGTGAAATCTATTTTCCACCAACACCTTACATGGATGGGTATAATGGTGTAAAGAATAACTATACATAGTTATTATAACATCATACTTATTCTGATATATTGTATCATCCACTCCAATTCAATTCAATAATCATGAAAATGATATCATCGCTCGTGCGTACGTACGGACTACCGTCTCCACGACGCGATGAGATTCATTCTCCACTTTAACCATTCATGAATGATTATAAAGTACATATAATAAGTAATCATGAAATATATGACATAATAATGATACTGTATTTATGTGTATATATATGTATTTCATCTACTTAATTCCATTCAACTCAATAAGGAAACAAAAACAGCGTTCATGCGTACGTACGACCTACCGTCTCCATGAACGGTGTATTTCTTTCCATTTACTGATTTTTTAAATATATGTATATTATGAATATATATTATATATAAATCATGTTTTATATTCTTGAATTAAGTAATCATGATCTAAGTAATCATATGAATAATTACAAGTCAAAACATGGACGACAAATGAAACGATTTTACCCAAAACGCTTCTTTAACATGGAATTTACAAAAGAACGGGTAATATAAAGTCATAAGTGAACCATATATGATATAATAACAATGAATATGATTCTTTAATAATTCAATGACATTATTTAAATCATTATACAGGAGTTTCGGACACTTACGAATCAAATCGGACCTAAGGTAAGGGAAAATATCACAATGTCATTTTTATCCGAGATTGTTTATACTTTGGCATTTACTGGGGTGTATTTTATTATCCAAATCCATGTTTCCTAAATATGTAATATTATTTCCATCCACCTACAATTTTTTAAAACCAATTTTACCCTTCGGTGAGTTTTTAGTAAAGGATATGAAAGGAATCTTTTGTCGTTTTTCGTACGAGGTACTTTTTGACTTTTCCGACAAAAGTACGAAGAATGTTTTTTAACTTATACGGCATGAATGGATTTTTAAAAAAAAATTTCCAAGAAGCTTCCATTACAAGTTTTCAAGTTTATTTTTAATCAACTTCTTTTAGTTTAGAATTTTATGACATGTTAAGAAAGGAAAAGTGTTTTTGAAGTAGAAAGGATATTTTCCTCAAGAATGGAGTTCAAGTGTTTTATCAAAATTATTTTCCATCTAAGATAATATTGGGTTCTGTTTCTATCCCTATTATTACATTGATTTGATTATGTTGTGATGGAAATATTTTTATGAATTCCTTTATCTTATATGAATTGTTTTATGATGTCATGATGTTTAAGATTCCCATTTGTATTACATGGGTTATGCAATGATGTATTATTTATGATTTTGTGGCACACATAAGAATGGTATCATTATGAGATGGGTGGGACCTATATCTCCCTCCAATGCATTGGGTAAAGATTTTATATCTCATGAGATAGACATGGCTGGAACGGTAGGTTATACCGGTTCAGTGAAACAAGACTGAAACGAGGGTGACTCGGTTCAGAAAGGGACTTTATCCACTAAGATAGTCTTGGCAATGAGTCTTGACTAACAAGAAATGATTCTCTATGATTATGTGTGTATGCCACAAAGTTTCATGTTTTACGTTATGATTATTGTGATTACATTTTACTGTCATGATTTATCCCATGTTATGAAATTATGCTCTCTTTTGCAGGATAAGATTTTCAAAATGTTATGTTCTTATGATGTGATTGATATTTAATTTGTTTACCCTTACTGAGCATTTGAGCTCACCCTTTTATGTTTTATTTTCCCCAGGATATAAAGAAAGGTTTTAGGTATAAAAAAAAGGAAGATCTTTATGGGAGATGTTGAAGATCTTTCAACAGTATTAGAAGATTATATTCTGAGTTTCCAATGACACTAAACTATTACGATCCTTGTGTGTGTGTTTTTGTTATGTACTAAGTATTCCGCAAATGTAATGTAATTTCAATGTACGTCAAGCTTCGGGTCTCTACAGTTGGTATCAGAGGAAAGGTTTAGTCAACCTTTGGAAACTAGGATGCGAAAACGTTAGTGAGATCCCTAGAGATATTTCTAAGGTATGTCTAAGTCTAGGGATGTCCCTAAGGTTAAGTATACGTATAGGTTATAGTACTATAATTACGCTAACGATCGTAGAATTTAACCTAAGATGTTAGATATTAAGGGTACTCCCCCTTTATTATGTTGTTTTCCCTAGCATGATTTTTGTCTCTCACACTATTCTTTTTGGGTTTTAGACGATGGCTGGAACCTGAAGGAACCGTGTTGATCAATGCAATGGACAATGCAATGATTGCCCTCCTGAACAAACAAATGTTATGGGAGATGGAGTGAAAAATCTTATTTATATACTTACACAAGCTATGAATCATTCTGGACTTCCAAATGAGCAGATAAGGGAACAATATTCTATTGAGTCCTTCATGAGGAAACGTCCACCTTCTTTCAGTGGGTCTTCCGATCCACTTGTTGCTGAACAATGGATCAGTACCAATGAAAAGATATTTTCAGTTCTTCAATGTTCTGAGCATGATAAAGTCATCTTAGCAGTATATCGTTTGGAAGGTGAAGCTGATCAATGGTGGAATCTTATCAAAAATAAGAGGCCAAGAGATGAAATTAAGTCCATGGAATGGGACGAGTTCAAGAACTTGTTTTTCAGTAAGTACTTCCCTCATATTCTTCGAACAAAGATGGAAAAGGAGTTTCTTGAGCTGAAGCAGAAGGATGATGAATCTGTTGGTATATACAAAGCGAATTTTACAAGACTTGCAAGGTATGCATCTGGCATTATCATCCAACCTGAAAGTAAAGTTGATCGATTTTTCAGTGGCTTAAAACCAAGTCTTCGAAGGGCATTAACTATTAGAGACTTCAGTAGCTATGAAGAAATTGTGCATTGTGCTATCAAGGTAGAAATGGAAGTTGGTGTTACATATCCATCTCATGGTTTTGACAAGAAACAAAAGATGGAGTTCAAGGAGAAATCTCAGAATAATGGTGAAAAGAAGATGAATGTTTCCTTATGCACAAAGTGTGGAAAGAAGCATGGTGGAGATTGTCTTAAAGGGACTAGAAAATGTTTTAAGTGTGGAAAAGAAGGTCATCGAGCAGTTGAGTGTCGAAGTAATGGAAAAAGGGTTTCTAAAGATGTGAATAAAGCAAACACTACAGAGAACGCACCACCAACACTTCAATGCTTCAAGTGCAAGGAAATGGGGCATTATGCTAATAAATGCCCTAATCCAATGGTTAGTGATAATCGACATGAGCAACCGCTTAAGGCAAAGGAAAAAAGGGAAGTCACATGCGATCACTATTGGCGATGTTGAATATGACAACGATGTGGTGGAATGATTAAGTGTTTATGTAATGGGATTCCAAAATAATGTTGTATCATGGAGTATTGGAATATTTATGTATTGGTCTAATGTGTTATTCAAAGTGATTGAGATATTTTTGGAAATAAGATGATATGTGCATAATGAAGGGAAAACGAGAAAATGAAATGATATAAGGACTAAGTGATATCATGGTTTGAGTATATAGAATTTTTAGGATTTTGGTATGTGGAAAGTGTTAACTTTTAACTGCATTCATGTTTTCACTAAGGTTCAATGGGTATTCATTCTTCAAGAGAATACATGATTAAGGTATTCACATGTTTGTAATTTGACCAACAAGATATATCTTATGATATATGGGGGATAAATGATGGCATTCACGTGATTGTTCTGTGACATTTCAAGTAATCATTTTCTTTATACTATGAGCTTGGACCGAAGTATTTTAGATAAGCCTAAAGATTAGAATGGATTATGTTGGACATAAGTTAGGATAAAACGTTTTTCGATATTATTGATGGGATGTTATAGTAATATAGCTTTAGAAAAAGGACAACCTGCAGGACGGGCGACAGCCCATCGCGTCGGACAAGGCTGTGGGAATCGAACCCACAACCGAAGTGCGACTGGCCTTTATCGCCTACCACTGGCCTACAGGAAGTCCCTGTTTAGTAGAAACTAGTTTTATTATATTAAGCAGTATGATATATGAAGTATAAGTCCATTTTAGGAACCATATATGATTAATCTCACTATAGAATGACTTATGTATATTTAATAACTTTTTCTAACCTTTTGTTTGAGACAGATGGAATGAACCATCATTCTATCACATGATCTGCTAACACTTCACGAATAACAAATTCAACTTCATTTATTTAAGAGATGAAGTGGAAATTGTTCAAGGCACGAACAACAGTGAGATTGTACCAAAATAAAGTAAGTATTTTTTCTAATTCAAATTCTTCAACTTTAAGGAAACGATCTTAAAAACCAAAAATGTTGTCCTAGTGCTCTTATATCTGATTAATCAGATGGTACCTTAGATCGTCACAAATTTATGGATTTGTGATTGTTGGATTTTCCATAGCCATGTTCTCTACCACTCTCCATCAGAACATGATGGTTATATTTTTCTTCCATATCCATATTTTCACCTATGTGGAAACCCAGTGATTAGTTTATTTGGGTAACCGTTACGTTTCATACTTTTGTTTTTAAAGATTGCTTTTGGTATTCCTTTTTACGATGTGGGTTTCTATTAAAGAAACTTTCGAGTAGTAAACCATTTATAACCCCGACGAATTTCGAGGGCGAAATTCATTTTAAGGGGGTAGAATGTAACACCCCTAGATTTTATGAAAAATATTCTTTTAATTTCATTAATGTCTTGTGTTGTATTCTACACCAATATTACCTTGCGCTATACGCAACACCGTATTAGCTTGCAGTATACGCAACACTATTCTTGGATCGTGTTACACACAATTTTGATAATAGTTATTCTACGCAACATTGAGTATATATATATATATATATATTCAATGTATAAATGAAATATGGTTGGATTCTGTTATACGAAACAACGAAGGATTCTTTCACAACACGCAACCCTGACTTGGCTTGCATTACACGCAATCGCGACCTTCCTCGATAGCGTGTGTTGTACGCAATACCGGGTTTTAATAAACAATGTTATATTATTATAATATTGTCATGAACTAGACTTTATGAATATTATTAACTAAATTTTGAATTTTATAACATTATTATTCATCTTACACATTTCTAGAACATGGTATAAGAACAAAATAAATTTTTCGGGTAAAATAAGTATTTTTCAAAAAATGCAGTTTTGCCGCCTTTTGATGGTGCACCCACTTTAAATCTAGTTTTTGACATGTTTATAAGTTCAATTTGACAAAATAAAATTCTTCTTTGGAATCAAGAAATAAAAATTTACTTTGGATAAATTTTTCATATTATTCTGGTAACTTTCACATTTTAATGAATAGTAAAAACATGCTATATTTTAATTAAAAACAACTTTTTTCATCGTAATATCTTATGTGGTTAAATTATAATATTGAATGGTTTTAAAGTATAAATAGAATATATTTCTACCATTTAATATAATGTATGTCATTATCATTGATTTTACCTTGAATTCGTAGGTTAAATCAATTCAATCTTTTGCAATATTTTAAACAAAAACCCGTTTTTATTCGACAACGGGATTAATTTTAATTAAATTTCTGCAACTTCTGTGTATTGAATTTTAAAAAATGGATTCCATATTTGGAATAATTGGGTCCAAATTATGTTAATAGGCTACTTTTTATTTTTGAGAATTATGAATAGTAACTATGGAAAATTTTATTTACCATAGTTAAAGATAAATCGGGTAATTAAGGGTAAATATAATATTTTAAACTTACCATAACAAATGTCAAAATCCTATTGGATGACTAAAAATCGACCCATATCACCTAAGGGTCAGATTAGATTCATTTAATTAAATTTTGTCAATGAAAATAATTTAATTATTATTAAAACCAAAGAATGTGACAACATGTCACTTTCTTAAATCTTATAAGTATAATAATTTTAATCTAGTGATAAACTTCATGAAACTCTAAACATGAATAGTATCCTGAAATCTAATACAATTATCTACATCATAGGAATTTATTTATAATTTTTAGGGATTAAATAATTATCATTTATTATGACACAAAGATGATGCAGTAATTGTCTTATTAATGAAATATTGACATAATTGATGTTATAAATGCCCAAATAAATGTAATTTGAGACTTTTTATGACTTACGCTAATTTTATAGATTAATATGACATGTTATTGTTGATTTAAGTAACTTTTTTCGAACTTATAATTCTGTTATAAATTTCATAAAAATCATGTACCAAATAGTGTCAAAATTGACATAAAATGGTTTTTAAAACAAATATTATATTATTAATTATTATTTTATTCTTAAAAATCTAAGTTTCGGCCAAATGACTTAGATAAGATTATATGTATTAATAATAAACAACTTGGGGTTTTTTTGTCTTGATATAGTAAGTTTATTAACCATATAGTGTAAGAAAACAAAAAGACGCGGTAAAAGTTAAATTATTTAACTTAGAGTTAAATCTAATTGATAAGGTTAAAATAATAACCTAAACTTGTCTAAATCCTATTGGATGAGAGTATTTCGACCCATCCCCACCTTAGCCTCGAAATAAATCAATTTGGAGCTATTTAAAACCGAACTTGACTTTATAATAAAATAATATTTTTAGTTATTCCAAAGGTGCCCCTCTCCTCCCTTATAAAAAGGCACATCCTCCCTCTCTTCCTCACACAACTTTGAGCCTTCAATCTCGGACAATCCCTGCCAAATTCTCTTCTCCACTTCCCTAGCAACATCCTAGAGGTTCTGGTCTTCCTCAAAGACCAATTTTAGTTCCCTAAGAGGAGGTCTCAAAGAGGCGCTTCAAAGAAGAGGTGATTTCCGTTACCGATTCTTTCACCTTTATTTATTCTTCCACTTCTTCTTCTTAGGTTGTTTCATTATGAATTAATAACATCAGTATCACTCATATACTGATATTTTATTATAAGTATGAAACAATCCTATTTCACTATCTATCCATCCTACGGAAAACGAAATCACCGCGCGTGCGTACGTACGGAATACCGTCTCCACGCCGTGGTGAAATCTATTTTCCACCAACACCTTACATGGATGGGTATAATGGTGTAAATAATAACTATACATAGTTATTATAACATCATACTGATTCTTATATATTGTATCATCCACTCCAATTCAATTCAATAATCATGAAAACGATATCATCGCTCGTGCGTACGTACGGACTACCGTCTCCACGACGCGATGAGATTCATTCTCCACTTTAACCATTCATGAATGATTATAAAGTACATATAATAAGTAATCATGAAATATATGACATAATAATGATACTGGATTTATGTGTATATATATGTATTTCATCTACTTAATTCCATTCAACACAATAAGGAAACGAAAACAGCGTTCATGCATACGTACGGCCTACCGTCTCCATGAATGGTGTATTTCTTTCCATTTACTGATTTTTTATATATATGTATATTATGAATATATATTATATATAAATCATGTTTTATATTCTGGAATCAATTAATCATGATCTAAGTAATCATATGAATAATTACAAGTCAAAACATGGACGACAAATGAAACGATTTTACCCAAAACGCTTCTTTAACACGGAATTTACAAAAGAACGGGTAATATAAAGTCATAAGTGAACCATATATGATATAATAACAATGAATATGATTCTGTAATAATTCAATGACATTATTTAAATCATTATACAGGAGGTTCGGACACTTACAAAGCAAATCGGACCTAAGGTAAGGGAAAATATCACAATCTCATTTTTATCCGAGATTGTTTATACTTTGGCATTTACTGGGGTGTATTTTATCATCCAAATCCATGTTTCCTCAATATGTAATATTATTTCCATCCACCTACAATTTTTTAAATCCAATTTTACCCTTCGGTGAGTTTTTAGTAAAGGATTTGAAAGGAATCTTTTGTCGTTTTTCGTACGAGGTACTTTTTGACTTTTCCGACAAAAGTACGAAGAATGTTTTTTAACTTATACGGCATGAATGGATTTTTAAGACATTATTTCCAAGAAGCTTCCTTTACAAGTTTTAAAGTTTATTTTTAATCAAATTCTTTTAGTTTAGAATTTTATTACATGTTAAGAAAGGAAAAGTTTTTTTGAAGTAGAAAGGATATTTTCCTCAAGAATGGAGTTCAAGTGTTTTATCAAAATTATTTTCCATCTAAGATAATATAGGGTTCTGTTTCTATCCCTATTGTTACATTGATTTGATTATGTTGTGATGGAAATATTTTTATGAATTCCTTTATCTTATTTGAATTGTTTTATGATGTCATGATGTTTAAGATTCCCATTTGTATTACATGGGTTATGCAATGATGTATGATTTATGATTTTTGGCACACATAAGAATGGTATAATTATGAGATGGGTGGGACCTATATCTCCCTCCAATGCATTGGGTAAAGATTTTATATCTCATGAGATAGACATGGCTGGAACGGTAGGTTATACCGGTTCAGTGAAACAGGACTGAAACGAGGGTGACTCGGTTCAGAAAGGGACTTTGTCCACTAAGATAGTCTTGGAAATGAGTCTTGAATAACAAGAAATGATTCTCTATGATTATGTGTGTATGCCACAAAGTTTCATGTTTTAAGTTATGATTATTGTGATTACATTTCACTGCCATGATTTATCCCATGTTATGAAATTATGCTCTCTTTTGCAGGATAAGATTTTCAAAATGTTATGTTCTTATGATGTGATTGATATTTCTTTTGTTTACCCTTACTGAGCATTTGAGCTCAACCTTTTATGTTTTCTTTTCCCCAGGATATAAATAAAGGTTTTAGGTATAAAAAAAGGAAGATCTTTACGGGAGATGTTGAAGATCTTTCAACAGGATTAGAAGATTATATTCCGAGTTTCCAAAGACACTAAACTATTACGATCCTTGTGTGTGTGTTTTTGTTATGTACTAAGTATTCCGCAAATGTAATGTAATGTCAATGTACGTCAAGCTTCGGGTCTCTACATGGGTGGATTTAATTTGAATAATTACAGTAGATAGTAGTTTAATGGGGGTGTGTAGTGGGACTGCAAGTCTAGGTTTGTGTTGTTTTTGTTTTTGTTGTGTAGTGGGACTGCAGTTTGGTTTTATTGGTTACATGGCATGGTTACATTTGTTAGTTTCCTGGTAGTGTTGGGATAATTTAAGTGAATCCCCTTAAATAAATAAATATAAATTGAACAAAAAGGGGTTTGGGTTTATGATTGGTTGTGGTTGTTGCATGGTTGTGCATGTAGGAGTGGCAGCAAAAGTTGTTATTGTGTGGTCTTGTTTTCTGTTTGTGTGAAACTCGTAGGTTGGGGCAGAGTGTTTGATTACCTATATATATATATATATATTGTATTTCCTTGTGTTTTTGACATGCACCCCACCCTCATTGATCACTATGTGTCGACACCTCCATTTCATGGGGGAGGTTGTCTCTCCCAACATCTCAGTGGGAGTTTGGATGACTGGTTCCTGATTTTCTTCCTCACACCCTCTTCTAGATCTTATTTCTCAAGTGTATTCAGCCAGGCTGTAATGTCTTGAGTCTTACCATGGTCCAAGATTCTTTGCGCAAGGTTTTGTTTTGGATGAGGGGCCTAGGTGTTTGCAGGATGGGTTTGTTTTCCCAAGTATCTTCGGGATGAGGACCAGATGTCTTCAGGCATGGTGTGTGGTTGTTGAGGCCCATGTGTCTTTGGATGTGGAGGTGGTTGTTGTGGACTAGGTGTTTTCGGGCGTAGTTGTGTGCGGTTTGAGGACCAGGTGTGTGTGGGTGGGTTGTGGCAATGGAACTGCATGTGGGAAGAGTGGAAATGTCAATACGTCATATCATTTGGAATGAGTAGTTAACTAGTGGGAAAGCGGTGTGCGGGGTCCCCAAATATCGATGTGCTTATACTGTTACATTACTTGGCTTGCGTTACTTGGGTGAGTGTGACTTGGTGAGGTTGGGCAGGTTAGTATTCCCTAGTAGGTGCTCTTGGTTCTATTGTTTTCTCACAGGGTCATTAGTATGTTCCCTAACTTGTGCAAGAGTAGCTTTAGTTTCCCTACACAGTATACATGTATGATCACCCTACGTATGTAAAACTTTTTTCAAGTTTCTATGAGTAATTTGAGGACCGTGTCAGACCATAATATCTTGGTTTTTGGGATATTTATTGTTTCTATTTAGTTTGTTTTCTTCTATACATTACTTGTGAGTTTTGTCTTACTTCTATTGGTTTTACTTTTGAACATGCCTGTGGGAATGGATTCTTGGCTTTAATTTTAGCTTTACTCTTTAGTGTTCTTGGTATTTACCATCTTATATCCTAATCTTGTTCCACAAAAATGGTAATGCCTTCCATATATGTGAGATTCTATACCCTTGGTTCTACTAACCAATCTAGGTCCTACTGAAGGAGGGACTCGAGGGTCATTATCTCTCCTTCACCTTGAGGAAGGAAGGGCAGGGTAACTTGTTGTCCCCTCCCTCATCTTGGAGAAGACGGGTTGTGACAGAATGGTATCAGAGATTCATGGTTGAGAGATAGGATGGTGTTCGACAGTTGGAACAGTGAGGATTTCATGGGATAGTAGGGAAACAGTGTTAGGAAATCTTGGTGCATGAAATGGGCCAGTGAAGACTGGCTAAGACACGAGATTTAAGGGCCCCTGTGATCCAATGAAAGGACTCTAGACCTATTGAATGACCAGGTGAGGCTACATTTACTGTAGGGTAGAGACCTTAGGAAAGGTACATGCATCATAATGACTTTTGTTCTTGCATGTATTGGGTATTTTTGGAATTTAAAATAAAAATGAAGTCCAAACAAAATTTAAAAATAAATTTCCACACTACTCGGGATCAGGAGTTTCTTATTTTATTTTTCATCTATGGCACTCAGATGTCTTCCATGAGTGGTATAGGTAGTCGAGGCATAGTAGGTTGATCCGGTTCATTAGTGGAGGGTGGATCTAGAGGAGGAGGAGGACCAGTGGAAGAAGACGCTTTGTGTCTTCCAGCAGAAAACTCTGGAAAAGTACGAGGGCATCGTCTCAGATATAGAGACCGAGAGCTGGATTGAGGATATGGTAATCACTTTCAGCTTGATATGGGCTCCAAAAGAGTTCTGGGTTCCTCTAGTTGTGATTTAGATGCGAGGAGTGGTGCATCAGTGGTGGACACTTTACCTTGGGGAGAAGAAGGAAACTGAGGTTTTGTGGAATGACTTTGAAAAGGAGTTTTGGGTGGAATTCCTTTCTTCCATGATGAAGGCCGGAAAGAGGAAGGAGCTGCTCTCCCTCCATCAAGGACATACGTCAGTGAGGAAACTGGGGATCAATTTCAAGGATTTCCTTCATTTTTCTCCAAACCTCTTTCTGGATGAGGAGTCGCAGGCAAGACGCTTGTAGGAGGAACTCTGACCTTCTCTTTAGTATGTTGTTACTCCCTTCACTCTTCCAACGTACTTCAAGATTTAAAAGAAGGCTAAATTAGTAGAGAGTATGCACACTCTAGGAGGAGTTCTATGAGAAGGGATCCAACCGAGTTCATCAAAGGGAAAATTTGTCAGCAGCAGGCCTCCAGGATCCGGACCTTCTAGGTTTCGGCCAGTGGGGAGTATGCCTCAGCAGTTCCAGTTTCAACCTCCTATTCCTCACCCTTTCTCCATGAGCCTAGGATTGAGGTGATTTATCTGTATCATTCATGGGTATCTTTGGAATCAGTTCCCAATCCAAGTGTAGTACAATGGGGGTGGGCAGGTTCAGTGTCCACCTCAGCAGCAATAGTTTCCAGCCAGGCCTTTCCAGTAGTAGGGGCAGCGAGCTCCTGCTCCACTGAGGGTGGACGGTGCTAGAGGAGGTTGACCTCAAAGCGCTCCTCAAGAACCTCGAAAAGGTCATGGTTGGGGATTCGTCCGATAGCTAAGGGGCAGAGGAGTTGGGCATGGGCAGTTGTACGCCGTAGAGGTAGCAGTTCCAGCGGGGTGAGAAGTTGTTCAAGGTATGACCATTCTGTTTAGTACTCTTGTCTATGACTTGTTTGATTAAGGGGATTTTCACTCCTTTGTTGCACCCATTTTATCCCATTCCTGGGGTCTATACATAGAGAGACTTTTCATGCCCCTGGTGTTGAGTACGCCAGTTGGAGGTTGACCAGCCAGTTTGATGTTTTCTGAGGATGTAAACTGATGTTGGGGCCGCATCAGTCTAATGGGGATCTTCTTCTGCTACAAATGTATCCATACAATGTCATCCTAGGAATCGAATGGCAGTTTTTCATGCACGTTTTTATTGACTACTTCCTGATAAGGTTCATGTTCTCATATATGAGTGGTCATTATGTAGCTTTCATTGGTGAGAAAAGTTTCCAGGAGGGCATCTGGCGTGTGAAGCCTTTTCTTTCCTTGTTCGTTGAGTTTTCAGTGGAATCAGTAGACTTAGAAATGGTGTAAGTTCTGGTTATTTTTAGTGATTTCCTGGACTTTCCCTGAATAGGTTGTGACTCTAACCCTCGACGTAATGTTGAGTTCCTGATAGTCTTACAACCCAGTGCCTGTCCGATTTCAATGGTACCCTATCGGATGGTGCCTTCTGAGTTGCAGGAGTTACTAATTTAGGTTGATGACCTAATGAAGAAGGGTTTTATCTGACCAAGTGAGTCGCCATGAGGTGTACCAGTCTTGTTCTGAAAGAAGGAAGATGGTGGTCTAAATCTGTGCATAGACTACCAGAGACTGAATCAGGTAACTGTCAAGAATTATTTCCCCCTCCCAGGGATCGATGACCTTTTTGATCAGTTGAATGGAATAGGTGGGTTTTCTATGATCTACCTACAATTTGGATATCACAAGTTGAGGTTAAAGGAGGGTGACATCCTTAAGACTACTTTCAGGTGTAGGTATGGGAACTTTGTGTTCGTGGTCATGTTGTTTAGGGTTACAAATGCACTGGTTGTGTTCATGGGACTCATGAACTCTATTTTCTGTGATTATCTAGACCGATTTGTGGTCATGTTCATTGAAGACATCCTGATCTACTCAAGATCAAAGGAGGATCACTCTGAGAATATAAGGACAGTTTTGGAGGTCCTCTGACACCACCAACTCTATGGGAAGTTGTCTAAGTGCATGTTCTGGACACAAGAGGTACACTTCCTTGGACATGTGGTGTCCCAGTAGGGAATAGTGGTAGAGCCGTCGAAGGTCAAAGTGGTTGTTTCTTGGGAATCACCAAAGAAAGTGTCAAAGGTCCATAGTTTCTTGGGTCTAGAAGGTTACTACTAGAGGTTTGTACCCAACTTATCTCAAGTTTTGACTCCATTGACCAATTTAGCCATAAAGGACCAGGATTTCGTATGGAGTGAGTAATGCCAGGAAGATTTCACTTATCTGAAAGGGAAGTTGTTTAGTGCCCCAGAGCTGAGGTTTCCAGAGGAAGGGGTAAAGTTTGAAGTGTTTAGTGATTCTTTCGGTCTAGGCTTGGGGTGTATGCTGATGCAACAGCGGGGAGTGATATCTTATGGATCTAGGCAGTTACATTCTCACGAATGTAACTATGCCACCCATGAACTGGAACTTGTAGTGGTGGTTTTTGTGCTGAATCTATGGTGGAATTACCTCATCGGTGAATTCTTCTTGGTATTCCCAAATCACCAGATCTTGAGGTATGTCTTCTACCCAGCAAGACCTAAACTTGTGGCAGCGGAGGTGGATGGAGTTTCTTTAGGAATATGACTTAAAAATATCCTACACCTTAGGAAAAGGGAATGTGGCGGCTGATGCCTTGAGCAAGAAGTCATAGAAGGATGTAATTATGGAGTTTTCATATGCTTGGAAGGCAATAGAGGAGTTGGCTACTTTACATCTAGGCTTGAGAGTGGAGAAAAGTAGAGGTTGTTTGTTTCAGATGATAGTGCAATATTCCTAGGTACAGCAGGTGGAGTAGTCTTAGTGGGGAGACTCATAGGTTAAAGTGATGTGTGATCGCGTTATCCAGGGTGATGCTTTAGAGGTATGGTCAGAGGATAGTTAGAATCGGATGTTATTCTATAAGAATTTGTTTTTCTGGGCGGTGATGTGTGAGGGAATTCTTGGTGAGTTCTATAACTCACCCATAGAAGTAAATCTAGGAGTCTTAGAGATGTATCGGGGCTTGAGGGGTTAGTTTTGGTGGTCATGAGTGAAGTGGGTAGTGGAGGAGTTTGTGGAAAGGTTCCTAGTGTGTCAGAAGATAAAGGATGAAAATTGTGTTCTCAGCAGTCTGTTGCATCTTTTAGATGTTCTTGAGTGAAAGTGGGATGAGTTTTTGATGGATTTCATCACAGGACTACCCAGGGCTAAGGGAGGTTGTGATTCCATCTAGGTAGTGGTGGATCGATTGACGAAATCAGCTCACTTCTTGTCAATTAAGGAGTCGAGTGCAATGGATTCCATAGCATAGAGTTACATGGGTGAAGTGGTACGGCTACATGGAGTTCCAAGACCCATTATTTCGGATTAGGATACATTCTTTACTTCACGAGTATGAAAGGGATTATAGTGTGATTTTGGAACCCATCTATGCCTTAGCACTGCTTTTCACCCTCATATGGATGGGCATAAAGAGAGGGACATCCAGACATTGGAGGATATGTTGCGAGCATGTGTTCTAGACTTTGGAGGATTATGGGTAAGAAACCTTTCCCTGGTGGAGTTTTCTTTCAATAATAGCTATCACTTTACCATTGTAATGGTGTCGTTCGAAACCTTGTACAGAATACCATATCGTTTTCCTATGTGCTGGACAAAGGTTGGGGAGGAAGGTGTTCTTGGCTTAAAGGTGGTGAAGAGCACGACAGAGAAGGTTCATCTTGTGCGTGAGAGGATGAAGGAAGCTCAGGACCGGTAGAATACGTATGTTGATCATAGGATGAGACCCTTGGAGTTTGAGGTTGGGGGCCACATGTTCTTAAAGGTCTCCCCTCAGTGTGGACAGTGGAGATTTGGCAGAGGTAGTAAGAATTATCCTAGGTTCATCAGACCCTTTGAGGTGTTTGGATGAGTCAGTGAGGTGTCATATCAGCTGTTGTTGCCACTGTAGTTGAAAAGGATCCATAATTTCTTTCATGTCTATCAACTTTGTCGGTATCTACATGATAACTCCCATGTCCTCGACTAGGGAGAGTTAGATATCGAGGATGATGCGATGTTTGTGGAACAACCAGTGATAATTGAGGATCGTAAAGAGAAGGTGATTAGGGGATGGTCCATTCCCTTGGTTCGTGTCCTATGGAGGCATCATGGCCTCGCAGAGAGTACCTAGGAATGGGAAACACAGATGTGTGCTTAGTACCCAGAGCTATTTGGAGTTTTGATCTTGTGTTTTCTTTGTTCCATTATTATAATAAAACATTTTACCCTCCTTGTTTTATGATAATTTGTTTTCCAATTCTCTATTTTTGTGTGAAAATTCATGACTATGCGGAGAGGAGGACCTGATCCCTAATCAATATGCATTAATATTTGTGCAATTAAACCCATGCGGGTGAGTCAGTGCCACCCAAGGCTGATAATATCTTGACATGGAGGAAGGAACTCCCTAATCCATGTGTCTAGACAGTGTGACTTTTGGTGTTTTTGTGGTTTCTCAATGTTTATATAGTTTTTTAGGAGATAGATGAGAGAGGTTTTTATGGATATTGAGGTCTCCCCTCCATTTTTCAACACATGGTGGTTTAATCCTAGAAGTTATCTTAAGGGAAGGTTGTTCGGACCTCTTTTATTCCAAGTTAGTTTTAAATTATTGAGGATGATAATAGTTTGAGAGGTATCTGATGTAATAACCCTGTTTTTTTCCAATCCCTTCTATTGTGAAAATCCAGTATTGAGGTGTTTGAGGGTCTCTCAGTGTCTTATTTCAAGAGTTTTCCAAAATTCCAATTTTTCTATCAGATTTTCAATGTGTCGGTGAGTCAAGGGGTGTCAGTATTAGTGAGTCAATGGATGTCAGCATCTATGAGTAAAGAGGCATCAGAATCAGTGAGTCAAGGGGCATCATCATCGGTGAGTCAAGGGGTGCCGGCATCAGTGAGTTAAGGGGTTTTGGCATCGGTGAGTCGAGGGCTTCGGTGTCAGTAGGTCAGGAAATTGGTGTCAGTATGTCAAGGTGTCGGTAGTTCAAGGAATCAGTAGGTCACATCAGTAGCTCACCATTCAGTGACTCACCCATCAGTGACTCATTTCCACCTTTTCCAGCTTTTCCCAATTTTTTCAATTTCACCCCAGTTAAGTGTTTTTCTCTGTTTAAAGTTAATCTATCAACTCACAGTCGTTCATTGGTCTATCTCTACCATTTCTGAGGGAATTATTAAATCTCAATTAATTCCAACATGTGAAACCACCCAGCCATGTGGTCCAACCACGTTCCAACTTTTAAGTACTTCGAAATAGTCCCCCTAATTTTAGGATCTCGCCTCTTCTAAAGTCTATATCCTATCTTCCTTCTTCCTTTCCTTTAATTTTCTTTTGGTGTGCCTAGATACTTCCTCCCAAGATGATTCATGTGCCCATGATAGATCCCTTCCCGCTCAGCCTTGTAGTTCTTCCTCCAAGCCGCGCCATCCCTTGTTCTTGGTGTAAGAAGGAACTTTGATCATTGATCATCCAAGTAGGGATTTTCTTTTTCTTCTCTTCAATTGTGCATCATGTGGGGTGGGTATATTAATGGTTCCTTATAAGGAATGTCTGGATACTCATATTGAAATGATAATTAAACTGGGACTTAATATAATCAAAAGATAACTCGCATAAGTAAAATAATGGGTAGGGTGTGGCTTGATGTTTGATCACCTATTTTATTTGTTATATTTGATTATTTTTATGGATTGTTATGTTTGTAATCCTTATAAAAATCCTAACTATTGGGGGTCTTTTCTTACACACCAGTGATAATCTATCCTTCTTGTGATAACTGAAAAAATGGCAGTAACATGAAATCTAATTAATCACGTACACTCACTTAAATAAAAAGGATGTCCCGGGATCAAACCTGTTTTGTGATCACCCCTATTACATTAAAGTGGAAATTAAAGAAACATTTTTGGATAAATTTGAATACATTTTGTTTGATGATTGTGAAATGGATAAACTTTTATGCAGCTGAACTGCCATTATGTTATGTTATGCTCACGGAGCGACGTCAAGGAGTGGAACTGCGGTGTGGTTACAGACTTGTTATGCAGTGGGATTGCATTGGGGATTTGTTTGGGTAGCGGGGATGTAGGGATGGTTGTGAGAGAAGGTATGGGTGAATTTAATTTTAAAAATGACAGTAGATAGTAGTTGAACGGGGGTGTGTAGTGGGACTACAAGTCTAGTTTTGTGTTGTTGTTTTGTGTTGTTGTGCAGTGGGACTGCAGTTTGGTTTTGTTGGTTGCTGGGAATGGTTATGGTTGTTAGTTTCCTAGTAGTTTTGGGATAATTTAAGTGAATTCCCTTAAATAAATAATATAAATTTAACAAAAAGGGGGTTGTTTTTATGCATTGAAGTGGTTGTTGTATGGTTGTGCATGTAGGAGTAGCAGCAAAAGTGGTGCCAGTGTGGGCTTGTTGTCTGTTTGTGTGAAACCCATAGGTTGGGGATGAGTGTTTGATTACCTATATATATATATATATATATATTATAGTTACTTGTGTTTTCGACACACACCCTTCCCCTATTGAGCACTATGTGGTGACACCTCCATTTCATGGGGGAGGGTGTCTTTCCCAACATCTCGGTGGGAGGATGGATGGCTGGTTACTAATTTTCTTCCTCACACCCTCTTTTGAATCTTTTCGGTCAGGTGTATCTAGGAAATCTATAATGGATTGAGGCTTACCATAGTCTAAGATTCTTCGAATAAGGGTTTGTTTTGGATGAGGGGCTTATGTGTTTGTGGGATGGGTTTGTTTTCCCATTTGTCTTTAGGATGAGGCTCAGGTGTCTTCGGGTGTGGTGGGTGGTTGTTGAGTCCTATGTGTCTTCAGGTGTTGCGGTGGCTTTTGTGGACTAGGTGTCTACCGGAAAGGTTTTGTGTGGTTTGATACACAGGTGTGTATGGGCAGGTTGTGGTAGTGGGACTGTGTTTGGGAAGAGTGACAGCGTCAAGACGTCAGATCGTTTGGAATGAGCAGGTAACCAGTGGGAAATTGGTGGGAAATTGGTGTGTGGGGTACCCAAATATCGATGTTCTTTTACTAATACTTTACTTGGATTGTGTTACTTGGGTGAGTGTACCTTGGAAAGGTTGGTCTAGTTAGTATTCCTTGGTAGGTGCTTGAGGTTCTACTATTTTATCATAGGGGTATCAGTATGTTCCCTCACTTGTGCAGGAGTAGCTTTAGTTTCCCTACTGAGTATACTTGTATGCTCACCCTACATATGTAAAACTATTTTCATGTTTCTAGGAGAACTTTGAGAACCATGTCGGACCTTACTAGCTCAGGCGCCAGGATAGTTACTGTTTTTTTTTAGTTTCTTTTCTTTGGTACATTACTTGGGATTTTTGTCTTACTTGTACTAATTTTACTTTTGAACATGCATGTGGGAATGGATTCTTGGCATTACTTTTACCTTTAGTCTTTGTTTTTTCTGGGATTTACCATCTTATCACCTGATCTTGTTCCAAAAAAAGGGTAATTCCTCCCATCTATGTGAGATTCTATACCCTTGGTTCTAGTCACCACTCTGGGGCCTACAGAAGGAGGGACTCGGGGGTCATTATCTCTCCTTCACCTTGAGGAAGGAAGCGCAGGGAACCTTGTCGTCCCCTCCCTCATCTTGCAGAAGATGGGTCGTGATAGCAATGGTGTCATGTCCTTTGTGAGAAATGGTGTCATAGGTAACGGTTTCATGGAAATTGTGTCTCAGACTATGCTGATTTCCAGACTAAACGGTGAGACTATTTGGGCATAGAAATGGTGTCTCATACTTAGTCAAATATATGTCATCTTTCTTAAGAAGTAATACTCACAAAATGAATTAAGGTTAATCATAAGCATAATTTAACATAATAGAACATGATTAATCATAATTTATAATATCTAAACATTATTTACAAGATTTATATGATTTGTGAGCATTAGAAAAGAGGATTTTAACTATCTACCCTTTTTTAATGATAAAAAATCATATCATTTACAAGCCATACATTTTAGAAAGTAATAAATATATTTCTTATCATATCATGGTATTAGAGTATATACATGACAAATATCATAAATTCCAACTCTTATCCCCCTTTTGGGATTATCAAAAAGGGAATAAGAGAACAAACAATAAATGAAGCCCATAAGTGAATAAAAGTTATCATAACACATTTCATTGAATAAAATGACAGAGTATAGTTACAATCGAAAAAGGAGAATACATCACAACCCTATCAAAAATAATCCTTCACTTCTCTTTAGATTCTGCAACCTTCACTTCATTCTTGTTAGATACAACGGGATTAAAAGCAAGAGGTACAGAAGTAGGGGTGGTAGAAGTATTAGTAAGTGAAGGTAATGTAACTCCTTCAATGATAGAAGGGGAAAGGGTTAGTTTGGTGGAAGACCGAGGAAAAGGATGTTCAACAATAATAGGTTTATTCTAGATCAAATCCTGAGAGACATACATTGTAGCAGGGGAAAATGAAGTGGAGGAAGAAGGATAGGGTGAAGGAGGTAGACCAGTCCTCAAAGGAGCCACTACAAGAGCCACAGTGGTTCAGATCTGAACATGAAGATAAGGATTCAATATATTGATAAAATCTATGTCGATTTCACAACCATACTGTATGGCCTTTTTAAAGTCATCTTTATTTTCCATGAATTTCTCCAGAGCAAGTGTGAAGTCCTTTAGCTTCTAAACGTGATCTTTGAAAGCTTGAATTATAGAAGGTAGCTTTAAATTCTCCACAAGATACTTGAAATGGTTAGTCAACTCATGCTTGGAATATATCCTCTTGAAGTCGTAATCAACTTTATTAGATATTTCTTCTTGAGCATCAGTGGAAATTTTTGAGTGAACTATTACCAGATCAAGCACATGGTTACTATTATTAACACTTTTATCAAGACGTTCCTTATCAAAACCTTCAATCAATGACTGGAAATTTTCTATAATTATAGATCTAACCATTTCATTGTCTAAGGGTTGAGATTTTTGGCCAAAAACAGATGGATAATAAACAGTTGATGTGAGAACTTTAAGCTAATTTAGAACAGTTTTTAAACATCCTTTTTACTCGGTGGTCAGATTATTGATTCCCAAGACAAGCGCACACATCTCGTTTTCTGTTTTGGTGTTGTTCTCAACCACATTTTCATACACAGTAACCAATTTATGTTGAATCAGAGATACAACCTTCTATGAGATCTTATCATAATCATCCTCACTGAGATAAACGATAGGGTCTTGAACAACTTGCAACTCTTTCTTCGTTTCCTCAACCATAGATTCTAAAGATTTCACCTCATCACTCAAGTGTCTGTTTTAAATTCAGACTTCCTAAATATCATGAAGCATCTTGGGTTGGATCTACCATATGATTTTTTCAAAAATCAATGTAGCATCTCTTTCACTGAGATTGGTTAGAAGATCAGGTTGAGCATTCATTAGCTTCTCAGAACCAGACAAAAAATTGTCTCCAAACTCTTTCAAATCATCACAACTTACATTAATAGGAGTTTTCTGAGTAGGTTCATAAGTAGGAATAGAGAAATTTTCTATATCCTTAGCATATATTACATCCTTATAAGTGATTGGTTTGAGCAGAAACACAGTTTAAAAATACAATCCCTAAACTAAGGTTCATTGAGAATTATCAACATCAAAATAACTATGAAATCTATACTAGGTATCTACATAACATGAATCCATAGGGTTTGGAACTTCAATCCTTTCCAAGCTTGGGTTTTTCTCCCCCTCAAAAATACATATCTTGGAGGATTAAGAGACTCAATCTCTTGACCAGTTTCCACAAACTTGGCTCTATCAGATTCATCCACTTCTCTAGCTAATTGAAAAGATTGCTCCATTATTTTCTCAACAGATAAAATCACTTCTATTTTTTCAGATGATTCCTCTATCTGTTTCTCAGTGGCAGTATGATATTCCATGTAAGCGTTTTCTTCTTCAACATCTTTACTCTTATTAGTAGATTCTCTTTCTTTTCTAGAATCTTCAACACCTTTAGAGAGATAATATTATCTAGAGGGAACATCCTAAGGTTTCCCATGATATTCAAGAGTGGGTTCTCCAATACTTTAAGGAATATCTGGATTACTATCTTCTTCCTATGAATCTATTTCTGCTTTAGATCTAGGAACATCAGCTTCCATTTCTTCATCTGAATATTCCACAAGCTCATATTACTCTAAAATAGGGTCATCGACATTCTTAGTTCTTGAAGGTTTCTCAGCGGTATTAAAATCCTCATAAAATCAATCATTATCTTGAACCCATGATCTCTTCCATGGATTCAAACTGATCTTCATTCGTCTGCATGTATCCTTAGATATACAAAATTCATAATCTTAAAACACTTATTTATTATTACCAACCACACCTTTGCCTAGTATCATTGTAGAGATAAACCTTGAGTAGAAAATAGAAGTTGACTTTGATGTTGTCTTGATCATTTCACATATGTAAATGATAATATACTTACACAAATTAATCTTGTCATAATTATTCAAAATATATATCAAAAATAAATCATGATACTTGAGAGTGGAAAAGTCACCTTTCCTTGGAAATATTGGGTTTTGAATAAAATTAAACAACAACCTATTCTCTCCATTCAGTTTAGTAGCAATAGGCCTTCTTTTCTTTTTATTTCTAGTCAAACTACCTAGAGCATCTTCTAGGATAAATATGTCACATGGAGGAGGAGGACCACTTTCATAGTACTCAAAAATTTCTTCATGTGGTATTCCTAAGTAGTCCGCCCACAATATTGAAGAAAAGGTACATATTTTCCTATTCACCCAACTTCTAACCACAAAATCATCTTTAGAGTTGATATAAATCTGAACATACTAATAAAATTTGAAAACTAACTTCAGATAGATATGACTTTTCTCTTTCGTAAACCACTCTAACCATCCATATTCTTCCAAAACTTTCAGAACAAGTGACTTACTAGACAAGAATCACTTCACACATATTTCTTTCTCTGGAATGATTGTACGATTTTTAAGAACTAGGATTAGTGGTTTCTTGGGCATGGTAACCCGAGCCTTTTTTTTTGTTTCTTTAAAGACCAGGGCTTTATAGGAGATGATGAATATGGAAACTTCATCTTGGGAATTAAACATGATCTTGAGTAGTTTGAGAGAAAAGATATTTCCTTTATTAGTAGAGAGTATGAGTGAAGAGAGAATTGAAGAGATTGGTTTTTATCATTTATGGAGTTCAAACATCGAAAAACACAAAAACATGGTATAAAAGAATTAAAATAATCAATACAGTTATACAAGAAAAATATTTTAAAAAAATTCTAAGTCATAATAGTGATACTGGAACAATAAGTCACGGTGTCAACATTGTGGTGTGACTCTAAACAGTGCGACCATAATTAGTGAGATAGTAAACATGATACATCAAACCTGAGATAGAAAAAATGATACAGTAAATGTGATACAGTAATAGTGAGATAGTAATTGTGAGATAGTAATTGTTAGACAGTAAACTGGTCACTCAAGGATGATCATTCCTAACTCATGTACGATGTAACTCATCCTTTCATAATTTAAAGTCTTATTGAAAATGTTAGCAAGATGATGTTTAATACCAATGAATTCAAAAGTAATATCACCCTTTTGATTATGATCTCTCAAAAAGTGATGTATTACATCAACATGTTTTGTTCTTGAATGAGAAATAGGATTCTTAGAGATGTTAATGGTGCTTGTGTTATCCCAATTTATAGGGACATGTCTAAATTGATATCCATAATCTAGAAAAGTGTGTTTCATCCACAAAATCTAAGCACAAAAACTAACAACAGCTATGTATTTAGCTTCCGCAGTATATAATGCAACATAATTTTTCTTTTTTACTACACCATGATACTATTTTTTTCTAAAAAAGTGACATGTTCCAAAGGTTATTTTTCTATCTAACATACAACCACCAAAATCAACATTTGAATAGCTAACTAAGTCCAATTATTATCCTCTAGGATAGAACAATCTTATGTTTTTAGTATGTTTAAGGTATTTGAAAATCATTTTAACATCTAGAAGATTTGACTCTTTAGGATTTTCTTGAAAACGAGCACACATACACACACTAAACATAATATCAAGCCTACTAGTAGTTAAGTAGAGTAAACTCCAAATCATCCCTCTGTAAGTGGTTTGATCAACAGATTTACCATTTTCATCAAGATCCAATTTACATGTGGTACTCATAGGAGTATCACTGCTTTTATTACTATCCTAACCAAAAAAAATTTATAAGATATTAAGTGTATTTACTTTGATTCAAAATAATACCTTCCTTATTTTGAAATATTTGAAATTCAAGAAATAATTTTAGTTTACCCATAAAAGTCATTTCAAATTTATTTTGCATCATCTTTGAAAAATCAACACATAAAAAAAATTTAGAAGATCAAAAAATAATATCAACAACATAGATTTGAAAAACTAAAACTTCTTTATAAATTCTTTTTATAAAGATATTAGGATCAAATATACCTTTTGTAAAAACTTTAGAAATAATAAAATTACTTATTCTATCATACCAAGCTCTTGGATCTTGTTTTAAATTATATAAAACTTTTGTTAATTTAAAAGCATGATTTTGAAAATTAGGGTTTGTAAAAATATGGGTTATTTAATAAAAACCTCCTCAACTATATACCCATTTAGGAATGCACTCTAAACATCCATTCGATATAGTTTGAAATTTAGATGTGCTACATATGAAAGTAAGATTCTAATGGCTTCAAGTCTAGAAACTTGTGCAAAAGTTTCCTCATAATCTATTCGTTCTTGTTAATTATAACCTTGTGCAACTAATCTAGCTTTATTTCTTACAATATTACCAACTCTATCTACTTTATTCCTAAACACCCATTTAGTGCCTATGGTCAATATGTCTTTAAGTTTATCAACTATTTTCTAGAATTTATTTCTTTCAAACCGATTTAACTCTTCTTTCATATCCATCACCCAAAATTCATCATTTATTTCCTCATTGATGTTCTTAGGTTTAACCTATGACAAAAATGCTTGATGTTCAACCTGATTTCTTAGAGAATCTCTAGTCTGAGTTCCTTTATCAAAATCTCCAAAAACAGCATCTAAAGTATAATTCTTAAGGGTTATAATAGATCTAGAAAGAGAAGAGGTAGTAATTTCTATATCTTCAAGGTTTTGGTTCATTGTGACTGGATTCTAGAGAATTTTTAGAATTGGATGATTTAATAGGTTTCTTGACAGCAGGGTCAAAATATTTTTCATTTATGTCCAGATTTGACATATCATCCTCAAGATTTTTTGGAGAGGTCTTGGGTTCATGTGGATCAATTTTATCAAATTTGACATATATAGATTCTTCCACACATTTAGTTCTTTTTTTAAAGACTCTATAGGCTTTACTAGAGTTTGAGTAAACTAGGAAAACTCCTTCATTGCTTTTGGATGAAAATTTTTCAATCTTTTCCTTAGTATTGAGAATATAAACTTTGCAACCAAAAAATTTTAAGTAATTAACTTTGGGTTTCCTATTGTTCCACATATCATAGGGATTTTTCTTAAGAATTTGTCTGATTAAGACTCTATTAATAATATAGCAAGATGTATTGATATCTTCATCCAAAAAGTAGATAATTAGGTCATATTCATTAAGAATTGTTGTTTTTATTTCTTAAAAGTTTATATTTCTTCTTTCAACAACACCATTTTTTGAGGTGTCCTAGGGTCAGATAAGTTATTACTATAGCCATTTTGTGAGCAAAAAAAATCAAACTCTTGGTTTTCAAACTCAGATCCATGGTCACTTCTTAAGGATTTAATTTTAATACAGCTTAGGATTTCTATTATTTTGTAATACTTGGTGAAATGAGAACAAGATTAACTTTTGTGAGCTAAGAAAAAGGTCCATGTATATCTATAATAGTCATCTACAAGAACACAGACATAGTGCTTCTCATTAAGGCTCAAAACTCAAGATGGTCCAAAAGTGACATGTCCACTGTCAATCTTTATCATATTCTTGAAGCATGATTAATATCCTGTCATGTGTCTTGAAAATTCACTATCCAAATACCATAAACTTCTACAGGATCTCTTAAAATAGTTTTCCTATAAAATAATTAATCAAGAGATGATTTTGGTACACATATTTGTTTGGGTATAGTAACATTAGTAATAAGAGCTTTGGGAACCCATACTTTCTTCAAGGGTTTCCTATACATACTTTGTAAAGTATTGGAAAAGTAATCTTCATTTGGTCCTGAAAAACTAGAATCAGTGAATGACTTCCCATATCTATAACTATCATATTTTTTAGTTCTGGATATGAAAATACATTTCCATATTTTGTTATAAAATGAGTTTTAGCTATGTTCCTCTATCCAAGTCGGTATCTTATACCAGTAGTGTACTTAGGATCTCCTTATTTACCAAAAATCTATGTTAGACTATTCTTTCCATTGGTAAATTTTTTTAAGTCCTTTTTCAATTTCTCATTAGATAATTTAAGTTCATTGTTATCTCTTAGAAATTGAGTTTTCTTTTCATTTTCTATAGTAATATCATATTTAACAACAGAAGTAAGAGCATGATGTTTCTTTAAATCTTCATATTTATCTAGTAATTCATTGCATGTATCTTCATGAATTTGGAAATATTCAAACATTTCTTTACTAGTCATATTTTCATAATCACTTTCATCTACAGAATAATAAGAATTTTGTATAGGAGACTCAAGAGTTACCTCGGGTGTGTTTTTCATGAACCACATATTGGATTTGTCGGCCTTTTCATCATGTAAAGATTCTGAGTTACTTAATCTATCCTCAAAATCACTCCATTTTGATTTTATTTCCCTTTTATACTTTCTATATTTGTCCTCATAATTCTTTTTATACTTAATCTTGGGATAGTCAGCTTTTATATATCCCTTTCTCTTACATTCATAATAGACTATCTCACTACAGTTGTCACATTTCTTCTAATCCATTTTTCAATTAAATTTATTATCATATTTTCCTTTGTATCTAGGCTTCCTGAAGAATTTTTTCATTCTATAAATCTTATTAAATATTTTTCCTAATTGATCCATTTCCAGATCACTGTCGGATAGTGAATATTCATTAATTGTACAATCAGAAGTAGTCTATATCCTTTCCATTCCTTTATTTTTGGAAGTTGTGGTTTTGAAATCCACTGACTTTCTCTTTAGTTCATCCTTCTCTTCCTTATTGACATTTAACTCTTCCTCATACATCATTATCATACCTATCAGCTCCCTTAAGGGAAACTTGCTGATGTCACGTGATTCTCTAATTGATACTAAGGTTCATCTCCACCTTTTAGGTAGATATTTGAGTAGTTTCATGGTTTGTTCTTTGGAAACCATTGGCTTTCCAATAGAGATCATTGTATTGGCTATATCATTAAACCAGATATACATATCAGAAATGGGTTCATGAGGATTAATATTAAATTTATCATACTTAATAGAGTAGGTATTAAGCCTAATTTCTTTAACATTATTATTTCATTCATGTGAGAGAGATAAAGTGTCCCAAATTTTAAAAGAAGATTTACAAGTATAAATTATATTAAATTATTCATCCCCTAAAGCACAAAACAAGGCATTCATAGCTTTATAGTTATTATAGTAAGTAGTTTTTATGGAATCACTCCATGTAGTTCTTTTAGTGTCTTGTATTTCATATTTATCTTCTATTACAATCCAAATATCAAAGCCCAAGATTTATAAGTGCATTTTCATTTTAATTTTCCACTGAGTATAATTAATTCCATTAAATTAGGGAGGTCTGTTGGTAACAGTACCTTCCTATATATTATCCATAATAAAGAGTAAAGGCTATATTTTAAAGAGATATAAATTTAAAACTAACAAAAAATTAGAGATATTTAAAATATAACTAAATCAAAATTGAAAATATTTGAAAAAGCTTTGAAACCTTTGAAAATAGTAGTTTAAAAAAACCTTTGATACCAAATGTTGGTCAGAGTGGGAAACTCAAGAAGGGGTGAATTAAGTTCCTATAAAAATTTCTATTAAAAACTTTATTTTAAGATCCCCTAATTTAAAAACAAAACATTACAGTTAATCAAAGTAGTGAATTTATAATAGTCTGACTATTCAAATAGTTTCTTAGAAGATTGATTATTTCTCAATTATAAAAATATTAAATATTGATATAACTTCTAGAACTAGTCTACTAAATAAAAATAGTTATAAACACTATCCAAGACTAACAATAAAATTGGAACAGAGTTTTCTGAAATATGAGTTAAAATAGAGAAAAACTAAATTTAAATACATAGTGAATTAAACAAGTGGTTTTGTCTCAAGATGAGACCTAATCCAATCTACTTGATGATCACTTTACCCCAAGAAAAATATATATAAAGCTATGATGAACACCCTGGATCAGGTTTTACTCAACAATACATAAGACTATCCAGGTCACAAGACCTCAACCATAGTTATACATGAGAAATATAATAGCCAGGTCACACAGGGCCTCTTCTATAGTTATATATGGGTGAAACAAGGTGTAAAAAGATATTTTTGTGAGGATATCTTGTATCCTCTAGTTTAGTGTAGAAGACAAAGTGTGTTTAATAGACAGATGCACACACTACTCACAAGATTAATAAAACAATACACAATGGAGCAGAATAAAATAAGAATTGATTAGAAATTCTCTAAGCATTGTTATATGAAGCTCTGTACTTCTAGGATATAGTATATTTGATGTTCAAGTCCTCTTCTAAAAGCAAACTCAAAAACAGAGTGTCGTGAGTTCTGTGTTCTGATTTCCAGTTCAACAAGTTTCTATTCTTCTCTTATTTTTGTTTTTGCTGCAAGGATATTTGAATTTTTTATCCATAGTAATATAGATAGCATAAAATTATTGTTCTTCGTGTATTCTTCTATGTGTTTTTACATGCATGCATGTTCTTCTCTAATGTCTCTTTCAGTCACTTTTTTCGGCTCCTGCACCACCTTGTTTTTAATCTTGGGTGCTTGTGTTATGGTCGACAAGGATCATGATCTATTCACCTCATACCTCATATTATCAGGTTTTAGGTATAAAAAAATCATTAATTATGTTGGTGTTATTAATTGACTCAAATATGACCATTAGAATCAACTTTTAAATGTAATTGAAGAAGATAGAAAAATTGTTAGGGAAAGGCTTCACAGTTGGTGATGAGATAGAAGCGATTCCATAGTCACTGTGAGTTTTCCTTCACGATCTTGGAACTGGTAGCATGGTTACGATGTCTGGCCCTTTTCAATTTCTAGAACCGATAGCACCGTTACGGTGTCTGGTCCTTTTTCAAAATTCTAAACCGTGTCTTATTATGGTGTCACAAAATTAGTGTTACTGACTTTGTGAGAATTATAGAATGGTTGGAAATGCAATGGTGTCAGGTCCTTTGTGAGATACAGTGTCATAGGTAACAGTTTCATGGAAATGGTTTCATGTACTTCGCCAATTTCCAGACTAAGCGGTGAGACCATTTAGGCACAGAAACGTTGTCTCATACTTAGTCAAATATCTATGATCTGTCTTAAGAAGTAATACTCAAAGAATGGATTAAGGTTATGCAAGAGCATAATAAAACATAATAGAACATGAGTAATCATAATTCATAATATTTAAACATGATTTACATTAGTTACAAGATTTACATGATTTACATGATTTACATGATTTGTGAGCATTAAAACAAGATGATTCCAACAAAATCGATTAAGATATTGAAAATTAAAACTAATTTTGAAAACAAGTTTTTTTTTGAAAAATGAAAATATATCCTTTGATACCAAATATTGGAAAGAGTAGAATGGAAAGAGGGAGTGAATTAACTTTTAAAAATTAGAACAATAAATGAAAATGGAAAATTCAAAAAAATGATTTTAATATGATGAAGTTATAAATAGATAAATTTGATATGTATTATAAATTTAATATCAATTTTAATTAATAAAATAAGCACATTAGAAAATAAATTAATCAAAGTTCTAAAATTATGTGTATCAAGATCAGATAATGCATTGAATAAATTGAAATATAGGGAAAACACAGTTTTATGAATGAGTTTATAAATAATTTAGTATGAGCCCCTATATCTCCTTCCCTTGGTTTGAGAGGTTTGTCTTATTCCCTTGATTTTAACAAAGATTAAGAATATAATTCCTCCCTTTCTTTTTGATATAAGTAGAAATAAACTAATCCTCCATTAATTTTTTATGGAAGTAAAAATATATTAATCCTCCCTTAATTTATTATGGAAGTAGCAAGAAACCAATTATAAAAGGTAGAATGAGAAGAGAAGGATTTTACTGGTGCAAATCTATTACCAATTTCCTTTCGTATCTCTAAAAGGATAGAAAAATAAGAGAGAGGGAGAGATATATAGAAAGGTATGTGGTGATATACTTTAGTTATTTAGGATGTAAATTGGCTCTTGATGGAATTTTGATATTGTTAGAGATCAATCATTAAAGCATTCCAATTCCACTAATGTGAGGAATTTTAATTGAGTTAATATTCCAAGGCACCAAGGTCTATATTTATAGGTTGTAGTGGAGAAATAAACCTTACATAATTCAATAAGATCATTAAGAATCATAAAAGGATAATTAAGATTGCAAGGCAAATGGAAATGAAGAATATTAAAAAGCCAGATAGGTTCCACTGGCTAGTCGGATGATCCCATCTGCTGGATGGTGAGATTTTTGGGGGTTCTCTAGAACTATCTGCATCCACTGACCATTCAGTTCCCCCCATAGACTATCTATTAGACACCTAGAGCTTTGGAAATCTATTTTACTCACCACTGGGTGGCTGGTATCACTACATCGGCTTGCTAGTGCTTCCTGCAACACTTCATCTTCAACTAGAACCTCCTCCACTTCATTCAATGGTCTTTTACTGATCTTTAAAATTCAATCTATCTTCTTAAATATTGAATTAACAATGGTCTAACACTTTAAAAATATAATCAATAATCCTCTGAATAAATTCATTAAAACTATCAATGAAATCACTTAAAAATATAAGGTGAGATTAAAATTCATTTAAATGAAAACCTTATATACACAAGAGAGTGTTTGTGAACATGAAAACATTATGAGAGAGAGAGAGAGGTAAAATAGTTATCCCATAAACATAATAACATTTCAGTATAATTATGATACTGATTTAATTATGTCATAATAGATATACTATATTTAGAGGTAGAATAATAAAGAAAGAAAAAGAAATAAAAAAAGATTAATTGAAAAGTTTACTTTACTCCATGGAAGAGTTCCTTTACGAATTGGATTAAGGATTTGAGAGGTGATATTTTAAGAATACCATAACCTATAGTAGTTTTATAGGGGTTTTTGGGTAGTTATTTGGGTAGTGTTTGGTCAAAACTAATTGGTTTAGGGTGTGAGGATGAGTGGGGTGGTTATGGATCTTAATATTAGGGAGTGGAGTGGAATTTTTATAATAATAAAAAAATATCAAGTCACTATTAAGGGTTCAAATGGATCCAATAATGGATAATAATGGATTGGTGTAAGGGGTAAGGTTGATCAAGCCCCAACCATACATTTTCACACCTATTTTTATGTAATTTATTGTTATATTTTTCACTTTTATAATTTTGGTTTTTACTATGGTTATTAATTTTTACCTAATTAATTTACTTTTAATTACTAAAAATAAAATGGACCTTATTAAATAATTTATACCTAATTATTAAAATTATAAAATCTATTTTTTCAAAATAAATTTCCTAAGGGTGAAAAGATTAATTTTAATATTAGTTCACATAACGTGTAAAAACTATTTTTAGAAAAAGTTTATTTTTATGCTTAAAATTTAAGATTAAGATAAAATTATAAATTTTGTTGATTTATATGAAATTAATTAGTTTATTATTAACCAAAAAATTGTTATGTGGGTATAAAAATAATCCAAAAGAAAATTAAAACTTGTAGATACTTGGTTAAAATAAAGAGACCAAAAAAATATTAAAGTAATATATTACTTAAGTTTCAAAATGTTAATTATGGTTGTTCTAAATTCAAACTAGTATTTTTAAATGAATAGTTTTATTCCTTAAATAAATTTCTGGTCAGTAAAATTTTTTTAGAAGTTTTTATGTCATAATTAATTTTTGAAAATATCACAAACACTTCAGTATCGATGAAAATTGTATTTTTCATTATTCACCTAAAAATAAAATATTTCAGAAAAATATAAAAAATTAATCCTAAGATGATATTTTTATTATGAATTCAAAAATGAAGTTAATTTTTTCAAATTAAAATTATAAAATTTTAAATTTTAAATTTTAAATAAAATCATAAAAATACAATAAAAAATATTTCCATCGAAAAAATAACTTTTTAAAGTACTTAATTTTATTATTCTTATTTCCAATCGATTAATAATTAAATTTGTGTTAATAAATTATCCATATAAACAATATATTTTAAAATTATTTAACAATAATATATTTAGAATCAAATTAAACAAATAAAAGTAATTTTTAGAAGAATACATTTTTAAGCATAAAATGATCTTGTTTTTTATTTAGATACACTAATTGAATAATATCAGTTCATTAGTATTAAAAATGAAAATTATTTCTCTTTAAATTTAAAAATATGAAATATATAAAATACATATGATATATAAAAAATTTATTACATTGATAATTACATGTTTATATCATCTTAATCTCTATTTATATATCCTATAAAGATCACCACATAAGACCTAAGCATAAGATAATCCCTTGTGGCTATCATTGGTGGTGATTCCAATAGTATGGATCTCATGAAAATATTCACAAGATTGATCTTCTATCACAAAGGATTTTTCTCATACCATAATTGTTGGAGTTCAACTTGGGCTTGGTCTAGGGAAGACCCTAGTGATGCTACATCCTTCTTAATCTCGGATAAATGAGACTTGTAAGGAATAATTTCACTACTTGATGTCATTTTTTAGATTTAATTATGTTTTTACTTCTATTTAGACACATTAATTTAACAGTTATGTCAGAATGGTCAGATTTAATAATTTTAATTTAATGTATCACAATTTCTTTTTCTTTTGGTGTTGCGTATAAAGAAAGCTCTAGAATATAGTATTTATTTTAAAGGCAAATTAAAACTAAAATCTTAGGTGCTTACAATAATAAATCTTGAAGTGTGGGTTATGATATCTTGGATTGGTGGTCATGGTTTGATCAAATGGTTTCACATAATTATGGTATTTCATCATACTGATTTTGACTTATTTAGTTGAGGTTGGTTATTATTCTTTTACTAGTTTAGATATATCATCCATATTGACAAACACATGAGAACACATTATTCTCACAAAAGAGTTTTAACACAAAATTTGAGGATATCATATTAAGGATTGTGTGTACATCTCCTACATTCATGAACATTTGGATCAATTCAAATTCATGAATGTAATAATGTGTTTTTGGAATTGCAGGTGTGATGAGACATCGATCTTCAATGTCATAATTCTCAAGTTTGGATAGCTTGGTTAGAATCCACTACTATAGATTTAGGTATATTTTGTATTGCCATTTATTAGCACTAAAAAAAGCATTGATAAATGGGGTGTCTTTATTAGCACTAGCTAAAAGCACTAATAAAGATTGTCTTCATTAGCGCTAAAAACAATGATAAAAACACATCTTTATCAATGATTTTTTTTAGCACTAAAAAAGGATGGACTTTATGAGTGTTCTGTTAACACTCATAAAAGGTATTTCAAAAAAATTATATATCATTACAATTCATTTATTCATATATAAATATAAATATATTGATATCAATATAATATATTTTATTAAATATGATTTATATAAGACCAAATAAGTATATACAATTAATATTTCAGATATTTAGTGAATAATGGCTTGTAAAATAATTAAAAATTAATATTAATTAATAATTATTAATTATTTTGAGTAATGTTAATTTGATAAAAAATTTATGGCATAAAAATTAAATAAATTAATAAATGATATTAGATAAGTTGAAAACATGACTTGAACTTCAAATGGTCATAACTTTTGATTCGAGTGCCGGTTTGGGCTCTACCACATATCAAATTGAATTTTGTGAAAATATCTACAACATAATGATCAGGGGGCCATGACAAACATTTTTTCAAGGTCAAAAAGTCTTGAAAGGTCTATAAAATGAGTTTTTTTTCTAGTTACATTAATTTTTTAACATTTGATGGATTTTTAGCCTCGTTTGAGGGGGCCTGCTAGTCTTTTTTAAGTGGAAAATAAATTTATTCTCAAGTATTACACTCATATGGATATTATAGTTTTGAAATTTTATTATTTTTCATATTTAACGTTTTTTATAATTAAATATATACATATTTTTATATTTTTACAAATAATAAAACAATTTTACAAATTAATATTTAAACCTATTTACATAGAGATGTATTTTTAAATACATAAACCATATGAAAATAAATATTTATTATTCATTTTATTTAAAATTAAAAATTATCCATTTTATTTATATTATAGAATATCATTAATATATATACCTATACAAGTAAAGTTTATATATAAATATGTGTGTGTCAATAAAAAATTATATATTTTTTTTATATTCAAATATATGTAAATAAATGCATATATGTAAATATTTGTGCATATACGTGTGAAATATAAATGTTTACGTGCATGTGTAAGTATGTAAGTGTATGTGTGTGTCAATATTGTGTAAATACATAATATATAAATGTGCTTTTATAAATATATCATTATCATTCAATAAAATATATAAATATATTTAAAATTAATATTTATAAATACATTATAAAAAATTTATATCTAAATATACAATTATAAGTAAAAATGTATAAATATATATATGTGAATATATAGACATATAAATGTAAATGTAAATATATATAAAATTTATATCTAAATATAAAATATATAGACATATTTAGAAAATTTATTTAAAAAAATTGTATAAATCATATGGAAATAATTATTATCTATTTTATTTAAAACAATATCTTTTTTTGCATTATAAAAATGTACAAATATATATATACTTATACAAATGTATATATAATGTTTATATATACATATTTCTGTGTATTAATAAATGGATATATGTTTATATTTATATTCTAATATATATATACATAAACGAATATTAATACGTAATATATTTAAATAAATATAAGTATATATATATACACATAGACATATGTATAAGTACACACACACACAAACATATATATTATAAATGTATTTAAAATTAAATTATATAAATATATTTATATATATCGATAAAAATGATGAATTTAAATATATAGAAATAAATATAAATATCTTAAAATATATAATAAAATAAGAAAAGTCACTGGTAAAGAGGTTTTCTTTGCACATTTAGATCTCAGGATTGAGTCTAGATGCTCATGGGTGTGAAGGTAGTGTGGTAGTGGTCGAGCACAGAAAAAGGGGGGTCATGAGTGCTGATGAAAGGTGTTGTTTGCTGGCATCGCCCATGAGTGGGAGCATGAGTCATTCGAGTGCACTTGCAAAAGGTGAGGTCAAACACTGAAAAATGGAGGGTGGGGCATGAGCGTGTAAAAAATGAAAATATTTTTATATTATTTTCAGTTTTATCAAAAGAACTAATAAAGTCCCTCACTACTATAGAAATTTCCTTTATCCGTCCTAAAAAAGGTATTTTTTGGTGATAAAAATTGTTAACATGCTAAGCATCTTTAAATGAGAACTGTCTTTATTAGTGCTAACAAAAGAATTGATCAAGTCACACTTTATCAGTGCTTCATTTATAGTGTTGATAAAGGTTATAGTAGCTCCTAAAAATTTGTAACATTATAGTAGTCCAATAACAGAAAACTATATTGGAAAACATAAACAAATTTGAATATAAATAGACAAAAAAACATATTGGAATAAAAATATTATATTTCACCATCATTTCAATTAAAAAATTACATTGAAAAAAAATTACATTGATGCTCTATTTACAATTAATCCAAAAAATTACAACCCTAAATACAAAAACAAAACTCTTTTAGTTGGATTTTTCCAATGATCAACCTTTGTAATAAAGATTATCCATATAATAAAACCAAAGTATGTTTTAGAAATAGTACATAAAAAATAAAATAAAAAATTATTTTAAAGTTATATATTCCACATATGATAAATTATATTTTTAATTACTGAATAATTTAATAATATTATCAGTTATACTATTAATCATATTACTAATGATTATATTGTTACTTTTATATTAATTGTACTATTAATTATTAATTATATTATGAATTATTAATTACATTGTTAATTAATAATCTTTATAAATTATATTTATAATTTCTGAATAAATTAATGATGTAATCAATTATCAGTTATCTTAATTAATTAAATAGTTAATAATTATATCATTAAACTAAAATATCACTTTTATAAAGAAAACATGCACTTTGAGTCATACCGGTAACATCGTATGTCAGATTGGCGTATGATCGATTCCAACATAATAAAAATGAATTAAGGATCATTTTTACAAAGTATCAAGATAATATGAGATCTTTTTCTTGGTTTTAACAATGTTAAATTTGTTTTAAACTAAAATGACACTTAATGTGAAAACGTGCACTTTTATTCAAACCAAGCATATCTTGTGTCGAATTGATGTTTGGTCCATTCATACATGTCAAAAAAAATATTGATTGTTTTACTAGAGTTAAAAAATAATATTATCCCATTATCTTGGTTTTGACAATGTGATGTGCTTTTAACATTAAAATGACACTTTATTATTAAAAACACACACCTTGAGTCATACCAACCACATCGTGTATCGGATTGACATTTGGTTTATTCCTACATGTTAATAGTAAATTATGAATCGTTTTAATAGTGTTTCAAGACAATACAAGCTCTTTTACTTGGTTCTGGATATGTGGTGCATGTTTTAGAGTCAAATGACACTTTTAATGTAAAAACATGCACTTTGAGTCATATGATCCACATCATGTGTCGGGTTGATGTGAGGTAAATTCCTACACATCACACAAGAATTATGGATCATTTTCTAAAATTTTTAAAGCAAGGTGATATCTTTTTCTCATTTTTTACAATGTGACATGTTTTTTAAACTAAAATGACACTTTTATATTGAAAACACACACTTTGAGTCATACCAGACACATCATGTATTGAGTTGACATGTGGTCAATTACTACATGTAACAGATGAGTTATGGATCATTTTTCTAAATTTTTAAAACAATATAATATCATTTTCTTGGTTTTGACATTATGACAAACATTTTAAACTAAAATGACATTTATATTGAAAACAAGAGCTTTATGCCAAAATGGTCACATCTTATGTATCTTATTGATGTGTGGTCAATTCCTACACACCAAAAGTGATTTATGTATTTTTTTCAAATTTTTGAAAAAAATATGATCTTGTTTTCTTGGTTTTCATAATGTGATGTGTGTTTTTAACTAAATTACCTTGTAAAGATCAATCAACCTCTCATCATTTTTAACTTCCAACCCTGATTCAACTCCTTCAGGGTTAATTCCTCATTTCTATTTTGATCAATGGGTTAAGATATGGGTGAGGTATCACTATTAGTATTTATAGTATCTTTAATTTCCAAGTCTTCAGTTGAATAAAAAATTAAAGGAATCCATCTAGTTTCTCCAACTTATAGGTGGAAGTTATTGTAATAGGGCCCATACTATTTTTACAAACTCGTTGGAAGACAACATGATGAAAAATGAAAATTTTTAGGATTGGATTATGGAAGTACCTTCCCCATATAAGGTTCACTAATTTCAAATTTCATGCATAAAATAGGATAATTATAACATTGAGACTACTTCTATATTGGGTAAGGTTTCTTCATTTCTAAGTCTTCTTATTTTTCAACCTATGGTTCTTGGATGTAAGGGAACACCAATTTTTATAAATAAGAAACCCAAAATCTTATAATTGTAAGTATGACTTACAAGATTATAAAATAATTTACTCTTTAACCTTAAGATTTAAGGTATTCAGAAATCCTAACTAAAGATATCCATATTTTTAGTACCTACTGTAAAATATTTGTCTTTCCTTACCAATAAATCCCTCAATCCGATGTATTTGTATCATTTTTTCCATTAAAAACCCTGGACTACCTCAATCTGATGGATCGGTATTAGCTATGTTTTTCTTGACCAAGAAATACCTTGATATGATGGTCATTTTATGAACTGTCTTCCTAGCCACAGAAGCCCTCGATATAATGATCGGTGTTAGATCTATCTTTCTAGACTGAAAATCCCTCGATTCAATGGATCAAATTCACCTTTGTCTTCCAATACCTAAAATATCGTGATCATTACCATGATTGGACATGTGATTATAAAGGAAAATTTTTCTAAGGAATATAAAATCCTTATAAGTATTCCTTAAAACCTCAACTCTCTAAAGAATTACAAAGGCTATGAATGGGGTTTTCACACTGAGAAATTTTTAGAAGACTTTAGTTGAGATTGAATTATCTCCCAACTCATCAAATGAACTTCTATTTAGAGTCAATATCCCAATAGTCATATATTTGAGTTAGTTTCAATGGCCTCATATAGGTTTCACTTTGACAGCTCAAAATGATCTGGATCTTGAGCTTGACAACTAAGAATGAGGTTCACTTCATTTGTCCAATTGTGTTTAGTTTAGCACCATTGTAATTCTATTTTGTATTCTGTCTGTTGGATATAATTCTAATCACTCTTATTATAATATTTTTATATTTTTATGAACTTATTGATTGTTAATTTGATAAACTGGATAAGGTTCAGTCTGATGTATTGATACCAATGTCAGTATGATAGTCATAACTTTTGTCAGTATGATAAAAAAGACATAAGTCTAACAACTATTAAAAACAAAGGTCAATATGATTAATAGAAATCACCTTCAGTCTAATGGATTAGATTGAATAATAAAAGTTTATATTTTTTATACATTATCTCTATTTATATGTTCATTATAAAATATTTTTTTCTACAAAAAACATACTGAAACACTTGGAAATATAAAATTAGTAAATAGAGTTTTACGAAAGTGTTTGTCATTTCCAAAACTAAGGAAAGGAAAAGTAGAAATTAAAACTTTTGACTCAACAATATCCCTCTTTTTATAAAGCATAAAACACAATACTTAAATGAAAATAATAACTTTGAGAAATTTAAACTCGTTTATTCTTTTAGATATTTAAAGGTATACTTTATATCTTAACTCCCCCTAAGTTTATGACTTATTTGTGATCCAATGAAAATTATAGATAGATACTTCAGATTCACCCTTTTAAGATAATAACTCCACCTTAAAAAACACTTTTAAAACTTCTCAAAGACTTCTAAAAAACTTATACCATTTTAGAATTCTTAACCCCTTAAACATATCTCCTTAAAAAATTATCCCCCTTTGTGATTTTCAAAAAGAATAGGAAAAGTATATAATCACCAGAAATATTAGAAAATTAATAACATACGAAACAGTTATATTTGAATTAACTAATCATCCAATAAATAAAATAAATAACATACATCCAAAATTAATTGGAAGACATTCATACATTAATTATTTGGATGCAAAATTCATTCATATTCAATATTCATTCAAAAAAATTCAAAATATTACATTAATATTTCAAATTAAAAAAATGATTATTTCTACATTAAAGTTTCTTTAATGGCCTTCATCTTATTAAAATCTTCATGACCCTTCTCAGCTTTTATGATGGATGAATGAAGCTTCAAACTATTGTCTTCCATCACTTCTTGTGTAACACCCGAGACTTTTATGAAAAATATTTTGTTTTTATGTTATATAAATCATCAAAAGAATCTTTCACTACACACAACACTAGCTTGGATTGCTTTACACGCAACTGCGGCCTTCCTTGATAGCTTATGTCGTACACAATACCGAGTTTCACTAAACAACGATATGCTATTAAAATATTATTAAAACTAGTTGTTATGAATAGTAATAACCACTTTTTAAAATTTTGTAAATTTTATTTTTCAAAATGGACTTCATTTATGGATTCGGAATATCGAAATTAGCTTAGGGTGAAATTTTGGTACTTTTCGGATAACTTTCATATTCTGATGAATAGTGAAAATTATTAAATTTTAATTAAAAACAACATTTTTAATCGAAATAATTAATAGTGATAAATTATTAATTTGAGTGGTTTTAAAGTATATTTAGAATATATTTTTACAATTTAATACAATGTTGTTCATTGGATGTAATTTCACATTTAAACCAGACATAAACAAGTGTCAATCTTTTGATAGTTATTATCTCTTAAAAACACGTTATTTGTCTTGACGACGGGAATTAATTTTTAAATTAGTTAATGTAACTGATATGTTTTGAATTTGGTAAAATAAACATCATTTTTGAATTCATAATATCAAATATAGCTTAGGCCTAATTTTTGGTATTTTTCTGGAAACTTTCATTTTTTGATGAATAGTGAAACCACTAAGTGGTAGTTAAAAAACTGAATTTTTTCATAAAACTTAATTTTACCGCTTCTGTGAGTGGAATTTCGAAAATCCGAGAGACACGGTTTATATCAATGACTAAAATGTGGTTCAATGAGATGAAAATAATTTTTGGTGAATAGTAACTTTTTACTTTTTTTTACCACGGTTAAAAGTAAATAGGGTAGTTAAGGGTAAAAATGATATTATTATTACCCTAACACATGTCCTAATTCTATTGGATAAGTGTAATTCGACCAAAAACAACCTTAGGAATAAAATATGACCATTTAGGCCCACTTGGATTAGATTAGGACATTTATTATCAATTTATTTAAAGAATGGTAAAAATAGTTAAAATCAAAGTTTAATAACTAAAGCATTTTTAATATAGGGTTATACATAAGATAAATTAGACTATAAATATTCATTATAAATCTAAAAAGATTTCCTAAAATGGGATTTTATTTTTAATTTTTAGACATAAAATAATTTATTTTATTTATGATATAATGATGATGCAGTAATTATCTTATTAATGAAATATTGACATAATTAATGTTATAAATACCCAAATAAATGTAATTTGAGACTTTTTATGAATTACAATAATTTTATATGTTAATATGAAATGTTAGTATTGATTTAATTAAATTTTTTTGAACTAATCATTCTGTTATGATTTTCACAAAAATCAATTACCAAATAGTGTCAAAATTGACATAAAATAGTTTTTAAAACAAATACTATATTATTAATTGTTATTTTATTCCTAAAAATCTAAGTATCGGCCAAATGACCTAGATAAGGTTATATATATTAATAATAAACAACTTGGGGTTCGTTTGGCTTGATATAGTAAGTTTATTAACCTTATAGTGTAAGAAAACAAGAAGACACGGTAAAAGTTAAATTATCTAACTTAAAGTTAAATCTAAATGATAAGGTTAAAATTGATACCTAAACTTGTCTAAATTCTATTGGATGAGAGGATTTCTACCCATCCCCACCTTATCTTCGAAATATATCAATTTGGAGCTATTAAAAACCGAATTTGACTTTATAATAAAATAATATTTTTTGTTATTCCAAAGGTGCCCCTCTCCTCCCTTATAAAAGGGCACCTCCTCCCTCTCTTACTCACACCACTTTGAGCCTTCAAGCTCGGCCAACCCCTACCAATATCTCCTCTCCACTTCCCTAGAAACATCCTAGAGGTCCTGGTCTTCTTCAAAGACCAATTTTAGTGCCCTAAGAGGAGGTCTCAAAGAGGCGCTTCAAAGAAGAGGTAATGCCCGTTACCTATTCATTCATCTTTATTTCTTCTTCCACTTCTTCTTCTTTAGTTGTTTCATTATGAAGTAATAACATCAGTATCACTCATATACTGATATGTTATTATAAGTATGAAACAACCCTATTTCACCATCTATCCATCCTACGGAAAACGAAATCACCACGCGTGCGTACGTACGGAATACCGTCTCCATGCCGTGGTGTAATCTATTTTCCACCACCACCTTACTTGGATGGGTATAATGGTGTAAATAATAACTATATATGATTATTTTAAAGTGATATTGATTCTTAAATAGTATACATACACTCCAATACAATTCCACGATCATGGGAACGATATCATCGCTCGTGCGTACGTACGGAATACCGTCTCCACGATGTGATGCGACTCGTTATACATGATCTTCATTGCATAATGATTATATAAATTAATTGAGTGAATTAATATGATATATATTACACTAATACCATTCTGGAAATGAGGTATCTATAACCTAAAAAGAAAAATAAGATTTTATTTGACAAAACGCGCATAAGAACAAAAAGTAATAAACACCCGAATAACAAGTAGTAATGAAATATTACTAATAAGAAGCTAAGAATATGACCATATATGATATCATAAATAATTATGATTCTGGAATAATTCAATAACATTATTTAAATCATTATACAGGAGGTTTGGACACTTATGAAGCAAATCGGACCTAAGGTAAGGGAAAGTATCACAATCTCATTTTATCCGAGATTGTTTATACTTTGGTATTTACTGGGGTGTATTTTATCATCCACATCCATGTTTCCTCAATATGTAATATTTTTTACATCCACCTACAATTATTTAAATCCAATTTTACCATTCGGTTAGTTTTTAGTAAAATATATAAAAGGAATCTTTTGTCGTTTTTCGTACGAGGTACTTTTTGACTTTTCCGACAAAAGTACGGGAAAAATGTTTTTTTTAACTTATACGGAATGAATAGATGTTTTAAACATTATTTCCAAGAATATTACTTGACAAGTTTTCAAGTTTATTTTTAATCAACTTCTTTTAGTTTAAAATTGTATGACATGTTAAGAAAGGAAAATGTTTTTGAGGTAGAAAGGATATTTTCCTCAAGAATGGAGTTCAAGTGTTTTATCAAAATTATTTTCCATATAAGATAATATAGGGTTCTGTATCTATACCTATTATTACATTGATTTGATTATGTTGTGATGGAATTTTTTTTATGAATTCCTTTATCTTATATGAATTGTTTTATGATGTCATGTTGTTTAAGAATTCCATTTTTATTACATGGGTTATGCAATGATGTATGATTTTTGATTTTGTGGCACACATATGAATGGTATAATTATGAGATGGGTGGGACCTATATCTCCCTCCAATTCATTGGGTAAAGATTTTATATCTCATGAGATAGACATGGCTGGAATGGCAGGTTAAACCGGTTTAGTAAAACAGGACTGAAATGAGGAGTGAACTCGGTTCAGAAATGGACTTTGTCCACTAAGATAGTCTTGGAAATGAGTCTTGACTAATAAGAAATGATTATCTATGATTATGTGTGTATTCCAAAAAGTTTTATGTTTTAAGTTATGATTATTGGGATTTCATTTCACTACTATGATTTATCTCGTGTTATGAAATTATGCTCTCTTTTGCAGGTTAAGATTTCCAAAATGTTATGTTCTTATGAATATGATGTGATTGATATTTCTTTTTTTTTTACCCTTACTGAGCATTTGAACTCACCATTTTGTATGTTTTCTTTCCCCAGGTCAGGAAGAATGTTATTAAGTAAGATATACCAAAAGGGACTATAGATATGATGAAATAAATGGGAGACAGTGTAGACGCTTTATGAACCAGTTGTTTATGTTTCCCAGTTTCTAAAGACACTATACATATACGGTCCTTTCATGGTTTTGTTATATGTTGTAATAATTATGCTTAAATTTTTAAGTAATAACAATGTATGTAAAGTATGGGTCGTTATAGTTGGTATCAGAGGAAAGGTATAGTCAACCTTTGGAAACTAGGATGTGAAAGCCTTAGTAAGAACCCTAAGGATAATTCTAAGCATAGAACACAATCTTAGTGTTTTAGAAATGACCATGAATAACCTAGGATAATACCTTAAGTGTAAAATTTTATTCTTGATTATGTGGTTTTCCTATTATAATTTGTGTTGCTCACACTATTCTTCTTGGTTTTACTCAATGGCTGGAACCCGAAGGAACCGTGTTAATGCGGAATGCGACGGGAAATGCAATGATTGTCCCCCTGAGCAACCAAACATTATGGGAGCTGGAATGAAAAATCTTGTAGCCATGCTCACACAACTTTCTCAAGCTATGAATCATGCAAGACTTCCAAACGAGCAAAGGAAGGAGCAACATTCTGTTGAATCCTTCATGAGGCAGCGCCCACCTTCTTTCAGCGGGTCTACTGATCCATTAGTTGCTGAACAATGGATTAGTACTACTGAAAAGATATTTTCAGTTCTTTAATGTTCTGAACATGATAAAGTCATCCTAGTAGTGTATCATTTGGAAGGAGATGCTGATCAATGGTGGAATCTTATTAAGAATACGAGGCAAAGGGATGAAATTGAGTCCATGGAATGGGAGAAGTTCATGAACTTTTTTTTCAATAAGTACTTCCCTCGTATTTTCCAAGATTGATCTTCGTTCAGGGTATCATCAATTAAGGGTCAAAAGGGAGGATATACCAAAGACATATTTCCATACAAGGTATGGACACTATGAATTTATAGTGATGCCATTTGGTCTTACTAATGCCCCCGATATCTTCATGGATCTGATGAATAGAGTCTTTAGAGACTATCTTGATCAATTTGTGGTAGTCTTTATAGATGATATTCTTGTCGATTCAAAGAGCAATGAAGAACATGAAGATCACTTGATAATTATATTGAAGACCCTGATAAAGTAGAATCTTTATTCCAAATTTACCAAGTGTGAATTTTGGCTTCAAAAAGTTTCATTTTTGGGTCACATAATCTCAAAAGAGGGGATATATGTGGATCCAGCAAAAACAGAGGTTATCAAAAGATGGTTGAGACCAACAACAGTAACTGAGATCCAAAGTTTTCTTGGTTTGGCTAGATATTATCGACGTTTTGTGAAAGATTTTTCATGATTATCTAATCCACTCACCAGGTTGACTCGAAAAAAAGTTAAGTTTGTTTGGACGGAGGAATGTGAAGAGAATTTCAAGGAGTTGAAAAGAAGGTTATCCAGTACACCTATGCTCACACTGCCTTGTAGTGGAGAAACGTTTGTGATCTACAGTGATGCATCCAAGAAGGGGCTGGGGTGTGTTCTTATGAAAAATGATATGGTGATAGCTTATGCCTCACGACAGTTGAAAATCCATGAGAAAAATTACCCAACACATGATTTGGAGTTAGCTGTGGTAATATTTGCATTAAGGATTTGGAGGCATTATCTTTATGGAGAAAGGTGTGACATTTATACTGATCATAAAAGTTTAAAGTATAATTTCACACAAAAGGAGCTGAATATGCGCCAAAGAAGATGTTTGGAACTGATTAAGGATTATGACTGCTCAATTCATTACCACCCTGGGAAAGCAAACAAGGTGGCAGATGCATTAAGTCGACAAAACCATGCTAGCTTATCCATGATGAGGATCACAAAAGATCCAATATTTATGGATTTACAAAGGATGGATCTTGGAATTTTAATGGAAGGGGGGAAATCGTATCTTTCTCAAATGAATGTTCAACCATCTATACATGTGAAGATTAAAGAGGCACAGAAAGAAGATGTAGAGTTACAAAAGAAGTTGAGAAATATTCCTGAATTCAACCTTGATTGTGATGGGATAATAAAGTTCAGGAATCGGGTTTCTGTTCCTCCCATCCCAGAATTAAAGAAGGAGCTGTTGGATGAGGCTCATAGTTCTTCATTCTCTATTCATCCTAGAAGCACGAAGATGTATAGGGACCTGAAAGAGTACTTCTAGTGGGATGGCATGAAAAGTGATGTTGCTGAATATGTCTCTTGATGCTTGGTTTGTCAGCAAGTTAAAGCTGAGAGACAAAAGTCTAAGGGGATGTTACAACCATTACCCATACCCGAATGGAAATGGGAAAACATCACTATTGACTTTGTCACAGGACTTCCTAAAATATCCAAAGGCAATAATGCTATCTGGGTCATAGTTGATCGTCTTACAAAGTCTGCACACTTCATTGCTATTAGAGAGGATTTCTCTCTGGATCAGCTTGCTAGGGTATATGTAAAGGAAGTGGTAAGATTGCATGGAGTACCACTTTCTATTATATCTGATCAGGATCCGAGATTTACCTCGAAGTTCTGGAGAAGTCTTCAGCATACTCTGGATACAGAGTTGAGTTTCAGTGATGCTTATCATCCTCAGACAGACGGTCAGTCTGAGAGAACAATTCAAACTCTAGAAGATATGTTGAGAGCTTGCTCTATGGATTTCAAAGGTGGTTGGGATCAACACCTACCTTTGGTGGAATTTTCTTATAATAATAGCTTTAACTCCAGTATTCAGATGGCTCCTTGTGAAGCTCTCTATGGAAAGAAATGCAGGACTCCAACTTGCTGGGATGAAGTTGGGGAAAGAAAGCTATTAGGACCTGATCTTGTTGATGAGATGGAAGAAAAGGTACGATCTATTAAACAACACATAAGAGAATCTCAGAGTCGACAAAAACGTTATGCCGACAACCGAAGAAAAGACCTAGAGTTTGAAGTGGGTGATAAATTGTTCTTACGAATATCTCCCTGGAAGAGGGTCATGAGATTTGGAAAGAAGGGGAAGTTGAGCCCTAGATATATCAGTCCTTTCGAAATACTGGATCATGTTGGAAAGGTAGCTTACCGATTGACGCTTCCACCAAATCTCTCTCAATTTCACGATGTGTTCCATGTATCTCTCCTAAGAAAGTACATACCTGATCCTTCACATGTACTCAGCTCAGAAGTTGTACCGTTGGAGCAAGATCTTTCTTATGAAGAACAGCCGATAGAGATTCTAGATCGTAGTGAAAAAGTCCTATGGAACAAGACCACTCACTTGGTGAAAGTTTTATGGAGGAACCACCAATTAGAAGAAGCTACATAGGAGCTTCAGGATATTATGAGGTAGAGGTATCCTCATCTTTTTGTTACAAAGTGACGAATTTCGAGGGCGAAATTCATTTTAAGGGGGGTAGAATGTAATACCCGAGACTTTTATGAGAAATATTTTGTTTTTATGTTATATAAATCATCAAAGGAATATTTCACTACACACAACACTAGTTTGGCTTTCTTTACATGCAACCGCGGCCTTCCTCGATATCTTGCATCGTACACAATACCGAGTTTCACTAAACAACGATATGTTATTAAAATATTATTAAAACTAGCCGTTTTGAATAGTAATAACCACTTTTTGAAATTTTTTAAATTTTATTTTTCAAAATGGACTTCATTTTTAGATTTGGAATATCGAAATTAGCTTAGGGTGAAATTTTGGTACTTTTCGGATAACTTTCATATTCTGATGAATAGTGAAAATTATTAAATTTTAATTAAAAACAACTTTTTTAATCGAAATAATTAATAGTGATAAATTATTAATTTGAGTGGTTTTAAAGTATATTTAGAATATATTTTTACAATTTAATACAATTTTTTTCATTGGATTTAATTTCACATTTAAAGCAGACATAAACAAGTGTCAATCTTTTGATAGTTATTATCTCTTAAAAACACGCTATTTGTCTTGACGACGGGAATTAATTTTTAAATTAGTTAATGTAACTGATATGTTTTGAATTTGGTAAAATAAAAATCATTTTTGAATTCATAATATCAAATATAGCTTAGGCCTAATTTTTGGTATTTTTCTGGAAACTTTCATTTTTTGATGAATAGTGAAACCACTAAGTGGTAGTTAAAAAACTGAATTTTTTCATAAAACTTAATTTTACCGCTTCTGTGAGTGGAATTTCGAAAATCTGAGAGACACGGTTAATATCTTGGACTAAAATGTGGTTCAATGAGATGAAAATAATTTTTGGTGAATAGTAACTTTTTACTTTTTTTACCACGGTTAAAAGTAAATAGGGTAGTTAAGGGTAAAAATGATACTATTATTACCCTAACACATGTCCTAATTCTATTGGATAAGTGTAATTCGGCCAAAAACAAGCTTAGGAATAAAATATGACCATTTAGGCCCACTTGGATTAGATTAGGACATTTATTATCAATTTATTTAAAGAAGGGTTAAAATAGTTAAAATCAAAGTTTAATAACTAAAGCATTTTTAATATAGGGTTATACATAAGATAAATTCGACTATAAATATTCATTATAAAGCTAATAAGATTTAATACAATTGTATTTTATTTGTAATTTTTAGACTTAAAATAATTTAATTTATTTATGATACAATGATGATGCAGTAATTATCTTATTAATGAAATATTGACATAATTGATGTTATAAATACCCAAATAAATGTAATTTGAGACTTTTTATGAATTCCAATAATTTTATATGTTAATATGACATGTTAGTATTGATTTAATTAAATTTTTTAGAACTAATCATTCTGTTATGATTTTCACAAAAATCAATTACCAAATAGTGTCAAAATTGACATAAAATGGTTTTTAAAACAAATACTTTATTATTAATTGTTATTTTATTCCTAAAAATCTAAGGTTTGAAAACATGACTTAGATAAGGTTATATATATTAATAATAAACAACTTGGGGTTCGTTTGGCTTGATATAGTAAGTTTATTAACCTTATAGTGTAAGAAAACAAGAAGACACGGTAAAAGTTAAATTATCTAAATTAAAGTTAAATCTAAATGATAAGGTTAAAATTGATACCTAAACTTGTCTAAATTCTATTGGATGAGAGTATTTCGACCCATCCCCACCTTATCTTAGAAATATATAAATTTGGAGCTATTAAAAACTGAATTTGACTTTATAATAAAATAATATTCTTAGTTATTCCAAAGGTGCCCCTCTCCTCCCTTATAAAAGGGCACCTCCTCCCTCTCTTCCTCACACCACTTTGAGCCTTCAAGCTCGGCCAAACCCTACCAATATATCCTCTCCACTTCCCTAGAAACATACTAGAGGTCCTGGTCTTCTTCAAAGACCAATTTTAGTGCCCTAAGAGGAGGTCTCAAAGAGGCGCTTCAAAGAAGAGGTAATGCCCGTTACCTATTCTTTCATCTTTATTTCTTCTTCCACTTCTTCTTCTTTAGTTGTTTAATTTTGAAGTAATAACATCAGTATCACTCATATACTTATATGTTATTATAAGTATGAAACAACCCTATTTCACCATCTATCCATCCTACGAAAAACAAAATCACCACGCGTGTGTACGTACGGAATACCGTCTCCACGTCGTGGTGTAATCTATTTTCCACCACCACCTTACTCGGATGGGTATAATGGTGTAAATAATAACTATATATGATTATTTTAAATTTATATTGATTCTGAAATAGTATACATACACTTCAATACAATTCCACGATCATGGGAACGATATCATAGCTCGTGCGTACGTACGGAATACCGTCTCCACGGTGTGATGCGACTCGTTATACATGATCTTCATTGCATAATGATTATATAAATAAATTGAGTGAATGAATATGATATATATTACACTAATACCATTCTGTAAATGACATATCTATAACCTAAAAAGAAAAATAAGAACTTATTCGACAAAACGCGCATAAGAACATAAAGTAATAAACACCCGAATAACAAGTAGTAATGAAATATTACTAATAAGAAGCTAAGAATATGACCATATATGATATCATAAATAAGTATTATTCTGGAATAATTCAATAACATTATTTAAATCATTATACAGGAGGTTCAGACACTTACGAAACAAATTGGACCTATGGTAAGGGAAAATATCACAATCTCATTTTATCTAAGATTGTTTATACTTTGGTATTTACTGGGGTGTATTTTATCATCCACATCCATGTTTCCTTAATATGTAATATTGTTTACATCCACCTACAATTTTTTAAATCCAATTTTACCATTCGGTGAGTTTTTAGTAAAAGATATAAAAGGAATCTTTTGTCGTTTTTCGTACGAGGTACTTTTTGACCTTTCTGACAAAAGTACGGGAAGAATGTTTTTTTTAAATTCTACGGCATGAATAGATTTTTAAAACATTATTTCCAAGAATCTTAATTTACAAGTTTTAAAGTTTATTTTTAATCAACTTCTTTTAGTTTAAAATTGTATGACATGTCAAGAAAGGAAAATGTTTTTGAGGTAGAAAGGATATTTTCCTCAAGAATGGAGTTCAAGTGTTTTATCAAAATTATTTTCCATCTAAGATAATATAGGGTTTTGTTTCTATCCCTATTATTACATTGATTTGATTATGTTGTGATGGAATTATTTTTATGAATTTCTTTATCTTATATGAATTTGTTTATGATGTCATGTTGTTTAAGAATTCCATTTTTATTACATGGGTTATGCAATGATGTATGATTTATGATTTTGTGGCACACATATGAATGGTATCATTATGAGATGGGTGGGACCTATATCTCCCTCCAATGCATTGGGTAAAGATTTTATATCTCATGAGATATACATGGATGGAACGGTAGGTTAAACCGGTTCAGTGAAACAGGACTGAAGCGAGGAGTGAACTCGGTTCAGAAATGGACTTTGTCCACTAAGATAGTCTTGGCAATGAGTCTTGACTAATAAAAAATAATTATCTATGATTATGTGTGTATGCCACAAAGTTTCATGTTTTAAGTTATGATTATTGGGATTTCATTTCACTACTATGATTTATCCCATGTTATGAAATTATGCTCTCTTTTGCAGGTTAAGATTTCCAAAATGTTATGTTCTTATGAATATGATGTGATTGATATTTCTTTTGTTTACCCTTACTGAGCATTTGAGCTCACCATTTTGTATGTTTTCTTTCCCCAAGTCAGGAAGAATGTTATTAAGTAAGATATTCCAAAAGGGACTATAGATATGATGAAATAAATGGGAGACAGTGTAGAGGCTTTATAAACCAGTTGTTTATGTTTCCCAGTTTCTAAAGATACTATACCTATACGATCCTTTCATGGTTTTGTTATATGTTGTAATAAGTATGATTCAATTTTGAAGTAATAACAATGTATGTAAAGTATGGGTCGTTATTGCTTACTTCCGAACATCTCATTTTATCCATTAAACTTCCCCACAGATATTTTTATTTTCCTTATTCACAAGGAATAATTCATATTCATACATTTGGAGTCTGCTGTCTCCTAACTTCAAGTTATTAAATTTTTCTTTGAGAGCATTTACTTCCTCATTACAATCCTCATTCATGTATCTAAACTATTCAAAAAACATAACATATTCTGAAACATCTATTGATAACTTTTCAAAGGATTCATCCATTTCTAGATAAATTTTCTTTACTTCTATGAATTGATCATCATGATCCATGAGATCATTTTTAACTTTTTTTTATCATTTTACCATATGATTATAAAATCTCTTTTATTCCTTGGTTTTTTCTTTTAAATATTTAAATTCATCTTCAATATGAACAACCGATTCTATCAAAAATTTCTATGATTCTGGTTTTTCATTTAGGATGTTCTGAATTAGTTTACATATTTCCTCTATGTTTGGAAGATATGTTATAGAATCACTTAACCAATTCAAGGTTTGGAAAATGTAATCAAAACCTTTCTAGGCTATTATTACTTTAGAGTCTAATAATTCAGATAAAGGATTAAGAGCAATTGGTCTGGAGGATCCAACATCGGTCTTCTTTTTTAATTTTTCATATTCTCCTTTTTGTGAAAAATTCCTTCTTATAATAATTTTATTATATCCAATTATTTATCTGACTCAACCTTGTCAAATACTTTCATATGGGATTAGTGATCTTCTTCATCTTCTTTTGAAGATGGCTTGTCTTCCTATTTAGATGATTATTTTTATTCCACTAAATTTTCTAATCATAGATCCTTATATGATTGAGAATGTAAAGCTGTTGAAGATGATGATGACTCTGATGTTTTCTTTTCCTTTGTCTCTTGATCTATCTTTGTTTCTTATTCATCAATATCTTCCTCTTATTCCTTCTCTTCTTCTTCTTCTTCTTCTCTTCACTCTTTTTTTTATTCTTCTTATTTTTCCAATTCTTTTTTTAACTTCCTTGAAATTTTTAGAACACCTTTTCCAACCTTTTTAGGTACCAATTATTTTTCTTTCTAAACTAACTTTTGAACTTTTACTAGAACTAATTATGTAACTTCTTCAACTATATCTCTTCCATTTCCCTTATTAGCAACTGTTGGGACAACTGTATGAATTTAGGATGTTTCAATAAACTTCAATATAGCATTAGGGATTATTGGATTCTTTGAAGCATTTTATATATCCTTCATTAAAATGTTTACTACTTAGGTTATGAAAACCTCTTTTTTATTTCTTTATTTTTTCTTCTTCCTTCATTTCATTGGACATACATATTTTCAAGGCTAAGTATTATAAATACCAAACTTGGGGTCTTTGTGTTTATTTTTATCCATATATTCCATGAGTTTATGGAGCTCATCATCTATTATTTTAATTAGTTTTTTTTCTTATTGTGAGTTGAGGACTTGTTTTTCTCTTTTATTTGAAAACTTCATTTTCTTTTATAGGTCCTACATTGGATTCTATTATATCTACTTTATCAAAAAAAAAATTCAACTTTATATCAAAAACTAATTTCATTCTTGACATCATATCTTCATTGATAAGGGAGATCATTTCCCTCATAGGGTAAGTTTCATTCTTGAGTTTAGAAAATTTCATCCAATTTACTAAAAACTTATTAATAAAGTATGGAAACATTAAAATCTTCAACTTCATCGAGACCTTCCTAATTAATTCCATCATAATGAAAACAAACTTTACCATGTTAATTTTCATCATGTTCATCAAATAATCCAAAATAAATATATCTAATACTTTTAGGGTATCCATTTCACCATTTCTTGATATGATATATCCTTACATCCAATATATAACAACCCTTGCACCTGATAAAAGATGAGAAACTTTCCTTACTTTCTATTAAGATGTGAACAAATAATATTTATCCCTCGACTTAACAAAATTTCCAAGTTTTTAAGTAAATTTATGAGATAGGATATAATCTTCACCCACAAAAAGTACACCAAATAATTTTGTGACTTATTGCTAAGAAATTTTATACTTTTCATAAAACAGTGTAATATCCACTTCTTCCTTATCATCTTCTGATAGAAACTCAACTGTATCATAAAATTATATTAAAATTTTGGGGTAATATAAATGAAAATCCTTATCTGGTTTTTCAACACAAACTTTACCCCATTATTGAAAAGTGATGATCTTTTTAATAATTTAATCATACTTTTCATACCTAATTCCCTCGACTAGTATTTATCTAAAAACTTCTCTCTGTTTAAAATATTATGTTGTGTATATTATACTGAGGTTTGTACTGGCGATCATAAAAATGCCAAAACATCAAACTGATAACTTAAAGGTGTAGTGAGATTCGGTGAAAAAAACAATTAATTTGATGTGGTACATGGAATGTACCACCCTTATATAGGTATGAGAGGTGATAGTTCAAATTCCATGAATTTCAATGGTTGAGATTAAAATCTCTTATCTGATTTGGTAGCAGATATTTAATTGAAGAATGTTTAAAATATAAATTTAAACTCCCAATGTTTTTAAGAAAACTTTTGTCAGAATGAGAATAATTCTGATTAGAAAAATTATATTTGTAATGAAATAAGTTTCATACAACTAAAAGAATAATTATAACACTATTTATAAAATAAAGTAATGAATAGTTAAAAAACAAAAATAAGAATACCTTTCAGAGTATAAATATTTCATCAGTATGAGTAAATTGTTCTTATAGGTTTTTTTAATAAAAACTGATTATTATTATGATTATAATAGAAATATTTTTTTGAAGTTTCATAATAATTTTTAAGTTCAAAAATTCTATAATAAATTTTTATTTTGGAAAATTTTTGAATCTAAAGAATCTTTTATAAAAAAATTTGGATCTAGAGAGTTTTATAAGAAAAACTAACTTCAAAAAATTGTATAAAAAATATATGTTTGAAAAAATAAATGTCAAAACAAAAACTTTTTAGAAAAAAAATTATGAAACAGAAGTATTTCGAAAAATAAAAAAATTAGAAAACTAAAAGTTTTATCAAAAAAAAGATTTATAAAACCATAACATATGTACTCCCCCTATGAAAAGTAGTTCATTAATGTGATAATATTATTAAACAATAAGTATATATAAATAACAACTTAACAATGATCATTCCTAGCTTCTGTTTAATATATTCAAGTATATTATAACTAAGGGGTTCTATAAAAATATCAGTAAGTTGTCCTTACATTATGATGAATTATAAAATTATATCTCCTTTTAGTGTGTGAAACCGAAGGAAGTGGATTCTTATATCTATGTTCTTAGAATGTGAGTGATGTGATGGGTTTTTACTTAAAGCAATGTCACTTAAATGTCTAAGAAACTATACATTATGAGTCTAATGGGGAGAACTATTGGGACTTGAAAAAATAGTGGGCGACTTAAAAAAATTAAAATTATTATGTCTCACATAATTTATATTCAAGTAAATTTATAATCATAAATTTTAATTATTATAGAGGAATAATGTAAAATGAAACCACAAAACCATAGCGATCATTTCTTAACTCAGGGTATGTCATTACAAATATAAATTTTTGGATATGGTATAATCATTTATGTGATTCATTATTATCATAAAGTTTTTATTATGTATTAGAATCCCCTATTCCTATTATGCCCCCCAACAAGTGAAAAAAGGTAAAAGTGATGTGTACTAGAGTTATTTAGAGGATGCTAACTATGTCTGTTGTATTATATTTTTTAACTATTTTCAAATAGTTGATTGTACAACATAAGAACATGGTTTCTTACACCGTAATATCTCATCTAATTTTTCTTGAGAAAGAAAAGGAAATGATTGTAATAAATGAGATTATCAATGCACTATATCAGAGTAAATAGGAAGAAGGGAATCTAGCTATTAATCATGGTTTCAAAATGATAGGTTATATTGATCAGTTAGATAAATTGGTCATCCATTTAAATAAGAAATAATTGATTAATATTATTTTATTATCCTTTTGAAAAAGGATATCCTTATTCATAAAAGTTCGGACAAATGAAATGGATAAGTCACTCGTGAATATTTTGACTATAATTCACCAAGTAGAAAAGGATTGGATGAAACGCTTTTCTTAACAACTTACAGTGAAAAGTTTTAAAGAAAGGGCTGAAGATCCCATAGTTAATATAAATCCAAAAGATCTTTTATAGCGTCATTCAGAAAGAAAGAAGATTCATAGGAAGAAGAATGAAAAGGAGGATATATTCTTCTTATTTGGAAAGAATGGACACTAGAAAATAAATTGAAGTGGATAGAATAAGTAAAAAAGTTTCATCCACTTTAGTTATAGTCATCAATTTTCTATTCACCACTTTTTTGTTAAAATAAAATATACTTATAATATATATGTATTTAAATATAGGAAATAAGCAAGAATAGAAAGTTTGTGGAGTGAACTCAAAAGGATCTAAAAAAGGATATTACTATATCAACCAAGGGGAGATTACTACTTCTAATTTCCAAAATGAATTGATTCAAGTTTGTAATAATTATTATTGAAACATTCATCTCAGTTTCTAGCTAGAAAAATTGATATATTATTTCATATTTGGAATAAATGTTGTTATGGTACTTCAATAATAAATTAATGGTTCTTTAACTCTTGAATTATAGATATCTATCATAATAAAAGATAAATATAAAATATAAGACTCTTACCTAACTACGGAAAGATAATTATTTGTTAAATAAAACTAAAATTCGTTCAATTTTTTATACACATAAAAGTGTTTTAGTCTCAATTGAGCTAAGATACTAGATATAAAAAAATTACTTATCATGTTTTAGATAAACAAGCCTTTATAAATAAAGGTATTCCACAAAACTTTTAATATTTAGTTCAATATAGCCATGTGAACTATTCTAAAGTTTAAGGTAACCTCATATACTTCCTGAGATTCCGTTAATAAATTTTTTATAAAAACTTAGTGAAGTAAATGAGTGTACTTGGTAGAGATTGAGGAATCTTCAAGATGGATTGTTGAAGAACATAATATCCAAAATATTCATTGATCATATATATAGAGTAAATGTATACCCAAACTCACAATTCCTTATTTGCATCAATATCGTGATGGTAGTAAAAGGAAGATCAATTTTGAGTCTTATATATATTAAAAAACTTCCATATTTTTTTCCAAGACATGTTTCGAAAATAGAAGTGAAACAACTAACCATATTCCAACTATATTTCATAATGGATATTATATTAGTTGTGATATGATAAGAATCTATTAGGATACTAACATATGTTTTTTTAAACTTTTTGTTAAAACATGTATTTAACTACAATTAAACATAAAACACTAATATGAATCTGAGTGCATAATCCTATATCCACTAAGGATATTAACATCTAGTCAAGATCGACTATATTTATATAAAATAATAATGTCTCTTTAAAGATAGTGGTAAAAGACTTAACTTTGATTGGTTAAGGGTCTTGATATACATGGGTTGGAAAATAAATGATGGACTCCACCAGAATAGTGGGAGGATTATTTATAGTTACACATGCTGCATAGGAATTCATAACCAAATTGATGGTTCATGTTTATTGTGGTGGGTGATACATATGTTATTCTTTCAGGATACAAATTCCTATAAATAAATGGTAAATAGTAACATGATAAGTTTGAAAAGTACATATAAATTCAACTACTGGAGAGCATGTATCAGTATTTTAGGACTCTATATCTTTAATGCCTCAAATAATTGGTACAGTAGGTGATTATTCAAGATAAACTAAACATTTATGGTACCATAAGTTGATAATAAAGCATGATTGATTATTCAAAGGTTTGATCAATAACAAAACCTATAAAACAATCCTCGTGGATAAAATAATTTAGAATTCTACTTATCAAATCGTACATCTATGATCATAATATTGAGATATTAACATTTAAGGTCACCTCATTTAGACTTCTCCTTATGAAATATATCTATATGAAGTTGTAAGAACCCAGACCTTTTTTTCAGGTATGTTTTTCCTTTTTCTGGAGTTTTTGAGAAAAGAGGAGTTTTTGGAAATTTTTGAAGTACACGCCATGTACCTCATTGTCGTGTGAGGTTGTCTGCTGCTCGTGTTTGGGCCACACACATGGTCGTGTGGGGTGATGTGGAGTCCGCTTAAAGTGGAGTATGGAAAAGGCTAGTACATGTCGTGTACTTTATTTTTTTCATTAAATGGATCGGGCTTGTGTCTGATCGCCAGAAGCGTCTTCTTCTATGTCTCGTTTGACCGAGAGAATCTGTACGGCACCGGAACTTCTTCGAGCCCCCGAACCTCTGTCTGTTCTCCAAATCGACCATCATCAATTGTGTTGTAACCACAGTGGTAAGATCTTCCATCTTCTAGAGCATCTTTTTTCAATTCCTCCTATTTTTCAAGTTATCATGGGTTGAAGGTTTTATTATTTTTCATAGATATACGACATTCTAAGGAGATTCAAGCCTTGTGGTTCAATTATATTGATCTCCTAACCCCAAGTTAGGTGGTTTGTTCCTTTTCGTTCAAAGTCTTTGAGTATTATGTGCAAATTCCACCAATACCTTTGAACAGGGTATTGTGTGTTTACTGTTTTACCCCTATTGTTTTCCTACCTGATTGTATGCTTGTGTAGATGTAATTTGGTTATGTATAATGATAATTGCTATGCTTGGATGTTTTTTCCATGCTTATCTGTTTACTACCTTTTGGTCTTGTTCAGCCTATTGGTCGTTTACCTGTTTTCCATACCTTGCGACCGTAGGATGGAGTGTTCTTCCCTGACATGCCTGTTATGTTGTAGACTGGTTAGCCAAGTAGTTCTGTAGGTTTACTTTGGCCTTATTGAATTATTATGCACTGACTGGAATGAGGCTGTGAGAACCTGGTGCCGTAGACTATAAGGGGATAAACAGAGTGAGCTTCCTCAGAGAGTCTTTGGACATTATAGACTATAAGGGGATAGACTGAGTGAGATTCCTCAGAGAGTCTTTAGACATTATAGACTACAGGGGGATAGACCGAGTGATCTTCTTAAGAGAGTCTCGAGCTTTATAGACTATAAATAGATAGAACGAGTGATCTTCCTCAGAGAGCCTTTATTTTACTTGAATTTTGTTAAACCACTCCAGGCTATAGGAGGAATTGACCGATTGAGCTTCCTCAGAGAGTCTATAAATGACCTGAGGCTATAAGAGGAATTGACCGAGTGAGATTCCTTAGAGAGTCTCTAGACCTTGGGGATATAAGGGGAATTGACCATGTGATCTTCCTCAGAGATTCCCTAACTACCTTAGACTATAAGAAGAATTGACTAAGTGAAATTCCTCAGAGAGTCTTATAATTTCGTATGACCAAACCAGAGGGGTTTGGCTGAGTGTACTGACCAGAGGGTTGTTGGTACTTCTTAGGTAGGACTAGAGGGGATGGACGTGAGTACTTCTTAGAGGGTTACCTGTTTGTGGTTAGCTATTTTCTTAACTGTTGCTTGTTTGATCTATGGATCATTTACTGCTGAGTACTTTCTTGTTTACTGTTTACTGTTTACTGTTTACTATACTTTTACCTGCCATATACTCACTGACTGTGAGGCACAGATCTTCGGGTGGTTACCTACTGGGATTTAGTCTCACACCTTGTTTGGGCCATGCTTTTGGGCCCAAATAGATTATTTTGCTACAGGTATAGACAAGGTAAAGTGCTCTTCGACTTCAGGTACTTGATTGCATTGGAGCTGGAGAGCATGGGATCAATCCGAGGCTTGTGATGCTGAGGATCTATTTATTTTTCATTTTTTATACTTTGGTTTAGCACTGCTTGTATTTCCAACATTGTGACTTGTTTGGATGCTTTCCTAGACATATGTATCACACATCATTTCATATATATATATGTGATCCAGTTGTTATTATCTATTATTCCGCTGATTACTGTTGTTGGATATTTATTGCTTTCGTTATTGTATGTGTTGTTTACTTCCATTGTGTACTCTATCAATGAGAGCATAGTTTCCCCACTATCACACCCAAGGCCCTTGTTGTTAGTCGGTAGCCTCTGGCGTTTGGGTAAATATGCTTGAGTCCATGTCACCAACCGGGTACGAGGCGCCTCTGGGTGGCTTTCGGAGCCGAGGTGTTACAAAGTGGTATCAGAGTAATTCTTTTCTCTTGACTTACTGTTTGGAGCCTATAGTCAGGGATAGGACGGAATAGGTACTTGGTAATAAGTTGTGCTTGGGAGTAGCTAACCCGTGTACAGGGAAAATCCAATCTACCTCGTTTATTTCAATTTCTTCAGGTTTTGCAATTTTTATAGTTGATATGATTTCAACTTGATTGACTTGCATGATTTATGCTATTATTGTTGATATTATTGGGGTTCTATTTCTGTCGCAACCTTATTAGATGAGGGGATGTCATATCATGTATCATATAGGCACTTGCTAGAAATCACATGTCATGCATTTTTTCATGCCATCTAGGATGCATTAGTGATTTCATGTTGTTGTGATAGATGATGTGTAAAATATGCATGCTTTTGTGATAGATGCTTGATAGAATACCTGCTTTTAATAGGAATTTCTATATGTATGGTCTTGTTTGGATGAACACCAAATTTTGATTCTTGAGGTGTTATGGACCCATGTGAAATGGAACTTGGTGGATCATTGACTTGTCTCCCTTGTATATGATATGTATGAGATGTCAAGCATTGATTCGTGGGGAGTATGAGCCCTCACGGATTGGAATTTGGAACCTTCATGCTTGTTTTCTGTGTTTTCTGGGCTCTGGAGCAGTTTTGAGGCTACTTCCCAGAAAAACCCAGAATACACGGCGTGTACTTTATGAATACACATCGTGTAGTTTTTAACCATGTCACTAACTGTGTGGGTAGGGACACGGGGTTATGAAAAGAAAACCTTTCAGGAACACGCCGTGTACCGTACGTACATGCCGTGTTATAGTGATTTTGTGTCTACCCGTGTGACTAACGACAGGGATTGATGAAACATTGACTTTACATGCCATGTCCTTTTTTTCACATGTCGTGTCGTGTAACCTAAGTACCTGGTTGTGTCACAAACAACACGGGTCAGCGAAATCCTTCAAGTACACACCGTGTGCACATGGAGCACGCCATGTAGAGTGAACCGTGTAGCTGACCGTGTAACTCCCAACACGGGTCGTTGAAACTTGTCTAGTACACACTGTGTCCTTCGTGAACACGCCATGTAGTCTAGGATTAAGAGGACCGTGTGGGTTATCCGTGTAAGGAGACTCATGTAGGGGAATGAAGTTCAAGTACACGCTGTTTGTGGGTACAACACGTCGTGTGGTTGGGTAGTTACATGACCAGTTGTGGCAGAAGTACACGCCCATGTGAATGGCTTAAAATAACACACCGTGTAGTGTTTATACATGCCGTGTAATCATATTTTGTAAAACTTGAATGTTTCTTTCTCCTGTTCCCTTTTTGTAATCTTATGTTTTCTGTTCTTGATGATCCTGATCTAAGGTGTGCGTTTGACCTTTCAGAGTTATGCCACCAATATTTCCTCCAGTTGTACGTCAGCATCCAGATGGTGATAAGACACTGGATATGGCTGATCAGGGACCTCCTGCAGATCTTCCTGTTGTTCCAGCCTTGGCACCAGCAGTTATACCAGTTTTGGGCACCAATGCATAGTTTAGGGAAGGTTTTATAAGGATGATGCAGACCTTCTAGGAAGCGTCACCTCCTGCCCCGTCGATGGCAGAGTTGATGCGTGTTTTCCAGCAACAGCATCCTCCTAATTTTTCTAGGGATGGAGGACCCCAGGCTGCAGAGTCATGGCTAGAGGCCATGATAACAATTTTCGATCATCTGGAGATACCTCTAGAGAAGAGGGTGAAGCTCGCTACCTATATGCTCTAAGACTACGCCAAGAGGTGGTGGGAGGTGATCTCACAGTCAGGACACCAGTAGAGTATGACATGGGATGAGTTTCGGTGCATCTTCTATGATTACATATACCCAAAGACCTTGAGGGCCGATAAAGCCTGGGAGTTTATGAATCTGGAGTAGGGTACTGTTTCTGTTATGGAGTACTCATCTTGCTTTTCTGAGCTGCAGCGTTTCACGCCTATTCCAGGAGGTGATGAGTTGTTCCTTTCACAAAAGTTAGAGGATGGTCTGAGGCACGAAATCCAATCGTAGGTGAACATCTTCAGGTTGACTTTTATATCCTCTATCGTCAACCAGGCACTTATCACTAAGCGCAATATGAGGGATTTGGGAGCAGTGATCCAGGGCGGTTCAACATCTACAGTTAGTGTTTCTCCGACTGATACCAGGGATTCTACTCGAGGAGATCAGGGTAGGAGGAATGTATCTTCAGGCAGCCAGATAGTATGCTACCAATGCAGGAGGAGCAGGTATACTAGGCCTCAGTGCCATAGAGACCCGATGGAGTGTCGATCTTGCGGCAAGATGGGTCATCTTTAGTGTTTCTGTCAGATCTTCTCACCTACAGCTGGTGGTAGGTGTTCTTCTATGACCCCGCGTTTAGGAGATGCATCTCCAGTTTCTCACCAGTCTGGGAACTGGAGTTGTTCCGGCCGTTCGGGTCGAGGTGGAGGTCACGGCCATAGTGTTCAGTCACCAGGCTACCAGCGACAGCATAGTGGATCAGCTCAAAGTGGTCAGGCAGGGTCACAGAGCCGTGGAGTATACCAGACTTTTGTAGTGGAGAAGACCCATCCAGAGCAGGATCCCAACCCCTCTACAGTTCGAGGTACAATCTTAGTAGCCTCAGCTTTATCTTTATCTCTTTTTGATACAGGGGGCTTCCCATATCTTTATATCTATCGCTGTTATGAAGAGTCTTGGTCTCTGCATCTTTTCTTCTGCCTACATCTTGACACTAGACACACCGTTTCAGACTAGGACAACTAGTGTACGTCAGTGCAAGGAGTTCCCTCTTGAGGTTGGTGGGTGTCACTTCCTTTGGGATCTCTATGTCCTAGAGATGACAGGATATGATGTCATTCTCAGAATGGACTGGCTAGTTCCCTTCCAGAAAGTCATCGACTGTTATCGCCGTAGAGTGAGTATCATATCACTAGATGGTGGATTCCTTCTTCATAGAGGCGAATGGGATGTCCAGGCGAGTAGAGCGAGTCCAGAGCATCATGGGTTGGGAGGAGTTACAGCCCAGATCGCTAGTCTTTATCTGTATGATCAGGGGACTTCAAAGTTAGACTTTCCTCCAGTGGTGGATCGTTTTAGGTACGTCTTTCCAGAAAACTTTTTAGGTTTTCCTCTAGAGCGTGAGGTGGAATTTTCTATTGATCTTGTTCCAGGGGCGGCATTGGGGTCCATTCCTACTTATAGGATGGATACACCTGAGTTTCAAGAGCTCAATAAAAGTTGGAGGAGTTACAGGCGAAGGGTTTCATCTCACCCAGTAATTCTCCTTGGGATTTGCCTATCCTGTTTGCGAAGAAGGCAGACGGTACCCTCAAGCTTTGTGTGGACTATCAGAAGTTGAACCAGTTAACGGTAAAGAACTGATATCCCTTGCTGAGGATCGATGATCTATTTGATCAGCATCGAGGAGCCTGGGTGTTCTCGAATATTGATTTGAGATTTGGTTATCATCAGTTGCACGTTAGGTCATCTGATATACCTCTTACAGCTTTCTGTAGCAGGTATAGTCTATACGAGTCTATGGTTATGTCATTCGATCTCACAAACACACCTATAGTTTTCATGGCACTAATGAACCGATTGTTCCATCCATACTTGGATTCCTTCAGGGTTGTTTTCATGTATGATATCTTGGTGTACTCTCACACTCAACACGACCATGATACCCATCTTGAGATCATTTTGAGTACACTAAGGGAGCATCAGTTGTATGCTAAGATCTCAAAATTCCACTTTCAGATGGACCAAATTCACTTCTTGGGTCATGTTATCTCAGAGACAGGAGTGTCAGTAGACCCAAAGAAAGTGAGAGCAGTAGTTTCCTGGGAGAATCTGAAGAACGTCTTTGAGGTGTGGAGTTTTCTAGGCCTGTATGGATACTATAGACATCTCATACAGAACTTTTCACGCCTAGCAGTACCACTGACAGGCCTGACCAAGAGAGGGGTGAAGTTCTTATGGTCATATTCTTGTGAGTCAGCCTTTCAGGAGCTGAAGGGGAGGTTGACTTCATCACTGATACTAGTCTATCCAGAGCCTTCCAAGATCTATACTATTTATTGTGATGCTTCAGGTATCGAGCTGGGAGCCGTGCTTATGCAGGGAGATGGAGTCATTGCTTACGGGTCTCGGTTGTTAAGGCCACATGAGAGAAATTACCTGACGCACGATCTGGAGTTGGCAGCTATTGTTCATGCTTTATGCTATTGTAGAAATTATCTTCTGTGAGAGCACTTTGTGGTGTTTACTGACCACAAGAGTCTCAAGTACATCTTCACTCAGCATGATATGAATTTGAGATAGTGAAGGTGGGTTGAGTACCTTTAGTCTTTTTACTTTAAGCTTGCCCACACGCCTGTGAAAGGCAATGCTATGGCTGATGCGCTGAGCAAGAGGACTCGGATATAGGTAGTTCAGGAGGCCAGCAGTGAGTGGCATCTTATGGCTCTGTTCTCTGAGATGCATTTGGAGGTGCACGATAGACAGGGGTAGACTTTTCTATCTTCTGTAGCTGTTACCTCTAACCTTCTTGATCGAGTACGAATGATGCAGCTAACATATTCTGAAGGCCTAGTCCTATGGGAAAGCGTGTCATGAGAGGACCATATTCCTGGGTGGACCATAGGCAAGGATGATATCCTACAATTCCAGGGACGCGTATGGGTGCCAGCAGACATATGCGAGGAGCTGATGCGGGACTTTTATTCCCCAGTTTGGGCAGTTCATCCTGGCGTCACCAAGATGTACAGTGATCTATACCATCAGTATTGGTGGCCAGGTATGAAGAGGGACGTTTCTGGTTTCATCATGAGGTGTTCCACTTGTCAGCAGGTGAAGGCGGAGCATCATCAACCAGTGGGGATTTTACAGTAGTTACCCATTTAAGAGTAGAAGTGTAACGACGTCGCGATGGATTTCGTGACCGATTTGCCGAGGTTTCCTCGAGGGAATGACGTAGTTTGGGTTGTCATTGATAGACTCACAAAGGTTTCTCACTTCTTGCCGATCAAGGAGACCTTTAGTGTTGATGAGCTGGGGTGGTTGTACATCCGAGATATTGTACGTCTTCATGAAGTTCCACACTCCATTATTTCAGATAGGGATTCACATTTTACTTCTCAGGTCTAGCAGGGGATTCAAAAGGCTTTGGGTACATAGGTACTTTTGAGTACAGCATACCATCCCCAGACAGATGGTCAGTCTGAGCGTACAATTCATGTGCTTGAGGATATGCTCCAAGCATGCATCCTGGATGTTATAGGTTCTTTGGAGAAACATATACCTCTTATAGAGTTCGCCTATAATAATAGTTTTCAGGCGACTATTCAGATGGAAACTTATGAGGCTTTATACGGTAGACAATTCTGATCACCTTTATGTTGGCTGGAGGTAGGAGAGGCAGATTTGTTGGGACCTCATCTTGTTTAGGAGACCTTAGAGTAGATAGAGTTGATTCGGAAGAGGATGGCTATGACACAGTCTCGTCAGAAGTCTTATTATGATCAGTGGAAGCGACCTCTGGAGTTCGAGGTCAGGGATCAGGTTTTCCTACGTGTCGCACCGAGGTTGGGACACAAGAGGATTCGGAGATAGGGTAATCTTTCACTGAGGTACGTCAGACCATCTGAGGTGTTGGAGAGGGTTCGGCTGGTTTTCAATCGGTTTCAGTTACCTCATAGGTACCGAGCTATGCATGACGTCTTCCATGTTTCTCAGCTTTGACGTTACTTTTTATACCCGTCTCATGTCTTTCAACTTGAGGAGGTTGATCTCGAGCGGATGCATTATTTGAGGAGCATCCTATTCGGATTGTCAATCATAGTACTAAGGTTCTATGTGGTCGGTCTGTTCCTCTGGTATGGGTTCTATGGCAGCATGGGCGAGTATAGGATTAGACTTGGGAGAGGTAGGCCGATGTATGATCGTAGTGGCCGGAGCTGTTCGGGGTTTCATCTTCTACGCCTCGCTAGGAAAATTAGGGGATGAATTTCTTTAAGGGGGGAAGTTTGTTAGAACATGGAACTTCTTTTCAGGAATGTTTTTACTTTTTTGGAGTTTTTGAGAAAAGAGGAGTTTCTGGAAATTTTTGAAGTACATGTCGTGTAATTTATGAGTACACACCGTGTACTTCGTTGTCGTGTGAGGTCGTGTGTTGGCCGTGTCCGGGCCACACACACGATCATGTGCGGTGATGTGGAGGCCGCTTAAAGTGGAGTATGGAAAAGGCTAGTACATGTTGTGTACTCCAAAATTACACACCGTGTACTTTCTTTTTTTTCATTAAACAAACCGAGCTCGCGTCTAATTTCTAGAATCGTCTTCTTCTAGGTCTTGTTCTGTCACGACCCATCCTCGGGGCTCGTGTCGTGACTACCCCAAAACCGCCTTCCATAGGCCAGGGGCTGGCGACTAGCACCAAAGGTGTAATTCCTGTTAATAGGGAAGGCATTGCCTTTATTAAGTAACAAACTCCGTAGAGTACGCAAACTGAAGTAAACACTAAGTAAGAAGAAAAACAAATGTGCTGAAAGTACAAGGGGCCCGAAATACAAGCCCAAAAGAAAGGTACAGCTACAACTGAAATTAAAGTACAACTCAAAGGACAACAGCTGAAAGGTGACAAGCCACTCCTGGATCATCCTCCTGATTCCTACCTGAAGGGTAGGTACAGATCTCCTCCTCAGCACTCCATGTCCGTCCATCTCCTCCAGGTACCGACTCGTCATGATATCCACCTCTGGGCACCGACTTGACGTGATATCCACCTCTAGGTACCGAATCGTCGTGAGATCCTCCTCCGGGTACCTTCCAGCTCTACAAGCCTCAACCACGATCAGTGACGTCCGTCGTCTGTAACCAACACAACGTAGTGCGGGCGAAGCCCGTGCAGGGCTGAGTATACGATACTCAGTAGGGACCTCGAGACCCCTGAAGCTCTCCCTGAATCCACAAAGGATAAACCACAAAGAAAAGATACAATCACAAAGTATCATCCAACACTACTTAGGTATATGCCCATACATATACCTAAGTGATCAATCCAGTTCAGCTCCAACTCACGTGCTCTAGTACAATCCAGTCCACTCAGGAAAGTATAACTTAATCCATAGAGGAAAGCACGACCCAATCCACACAGGATATCAAGTCAATCACATCGAAGATAATAATTGAAATTCAAGACTCAGATCACAAAGGTATCCATTTACGAAGAGGGTGGAGATGATTAGATGTAGCCTCTGAATCATCTCCTCTGCTGAACCCACGTAGGATCCAAGATTAGTAATCGTCGCTGTCGAACCCACGGAGGATCCAAGTGTCGTAGTCATCGTCGTCGAACCCACGGAGGATCCCAGTACCGTAGTCCTCCTCGTCGAACCCACAGAGGATCCCAGTACGGTAGTCGTCCTCGTCGAACCCACGGAGGATCCCAGTATGATAGTCGTCCTCGTCGAAACCCACGGAGGATCCCAGTACGGTAGTCATCCTCGTCGAACCCACGGAGGATCCCAGTACGGTAGTCCTCCTCGTCAAACCCATGGAGGATCACAGTACGGTAGTCATCCTCGTCGAACCCATGGAGAATCCCAGTACGGAAGTCATCTTCGTCGCAGCCAGCTCTAGGGTTCCCGCACACAGCAAGCTCGATTCCGGGAGGGTCCGCTTCACGAGCCAAGGGGTTCGATACATCAACTGACATAAAGTTCGGAGTTGACGTATCCCAAAGTTCTGCCTCGACAAAAGGAACTCAACGCGACAGACAGCGCGTCAATCGGACGCCCGGTCTGAGAGTTATTGGCATTTTCGTCCCAGGGGCCCGGTTGGTTTATAAGTCAAAACCAACCCGACTGTACTCCAAATGCATCCAAATCTCGAGCGGAGTAAGCCAAAAGAATAGTCTCACTAAGATAAATCCAACAAAGTCAACGACACGTCATTCGGACGTCCGGAGCTCAAGTTATAAGCATTTCCGCTCCGAGGGCCCGGTTGGTTTCGTGTTCGAACCAACCCGGCTGTACCCAAAATTCTTTGAAACCTTGAGTGTAATATACCGAAACGACCGTCTCGATCCAAGTATCACTACGCAACTGACGGTGTATCAATAAGAGGTCCATAGCCCATGTTATTGGCGTCTGAACGGATCTTTCCGAAAACAGGGGGTTTGGCTCCGGTCCGACCTGGCCTGATACCCCTAAGTCGACCCGAACCGGGTCGACCCGACCCGGGTCCGGCCCGGTTGGGCGCGGCTCGTCCCAGTGCGGGGTCCGGCTCGGCGCGGGTGGCCCGCCCCGGCGCGGGCGGCCCAGTCCCGTGCGGGCGCTCGCTCGCCGAGTGGACGCGGAAGGGGGGGCACTGCCCCCCTTGCTGGACAAACGGTCGGCCATTTATTTCCGGCCTTAACCAAACCCGCGGGACCCGCGGGGTCCCACCTCCAGCTGGCTCCAGCGGCCGGCTCATCTGGCCGCTTCCTCGAACCTCCGCGGCCATAGGCCGCGGCTCCTTGCCATCCGGCGCGGCGCGACGGCGCCACGCCCCTCCTCCGCGGCCCGCCCCGGCCACGGCTCCTGGCCGTCCGGCGCGGCGCGGCGGTGCCGCGCCCCTCTGTCGCGGCCCGACTCCGGCCGCAGCCTCTTTCGGACTCAATGGCGCCACGCGACGGTGCTACGCTCCTTCACCGCGGCCCGCACCGGTCGTGGTTCCATCGTTTCTGCGCGGTGTGACGGCACCGCGTCGCCTCCATTCTAAACCATAACGAAGAATAACAACAAAGAGGGAGGAGGGTCGGCCGTGTTTGTGCGGTCTGGCCTCCTCCTGTTAATTTGATAACAAGTGGATATTTAATTAATGATGAACGCCAGAAATAACCACGAACGTAAAATCAAACCACTACCTCGAAGAAGTTCGCGGAAGCTAGCGTTGTGGAAAACGGCGTCGCGGGATGAAGCTTCGTATATGTCGATGGAGAACGTCTGAGGAGGAAGTGTTGTCTCCCTTTCTTTGACTTGGAGAGAAGATGGAACGGCATACCTCCAAGAAGGGAACGTCCTCACACACCGGTTGCGGAGAGAAGAAGAGATGGCTCGTCGATCTCTCCTTGCTGTTACGGCGTTCTTCATCGAAGTCTCGGCGTTCTTTGTGTTCTTCAAACTTAGAGTATTCTCTCCCAAAGTTCTCTCACAACAAAACCAATCCCAAATAAAATAAGGTTCATCCTTATTTTATTAACCCATGCCATGAATTCCAAAAATTCAAAATTCAAACTCTTAATTTAATTAATTGGATAGCTTTAATCAAATAATTTAATGTGAGAGTTGACCTGCATTAAGGAGGGGAAGAGGTTGAGTTACAAATTAAAAGATAGGGGGGGTTTAATGGGGTGTTAGGGAAATTGAAGGAGGTGGGGGATCGTGTGGGCCCCACCCCAACTTCCTCACAAGTTTCTTTCCTATAACACTTAAACCATCAGTGGTGTAATAAAAATATAATTATAAAACAACAATATTTTTATTCTTTTCATTTTTAACAACTCCTCCAGAGCAAACTCACCTTCAGAAAAGGTGTTCCTAATAAATTACAGGCGCTTCGGTTTCATCGGTGCCCTAAGATTTCGATTCCGAGCACCGGTTCAAAAGTTAGGAAAACCCACTCGTTCGTTCACTGAACGTACCGGAGCTAAACTTCGGAAAATGATTTCGGGCACACCGGGCCTCGGAATCAGGTGCCGTAAGAAACTGCATACTTGTAAAATCCCAAAGAAATTAAGAAACAAAATTTCCTTGAAATTTACAGATCTTTACATTACTCTCAACTCAGTGATTACATCCCCGTAAAGATACATCACAAACTAGGGGAAAAAATGAGGGTACTGAGCACGCATCTGATCCTCCCGCTCCCAAGTGCTCTCCTGGAGGTTCCCATACTGCCACCTGATGTGCACTAGAGTAATCGACCGCCCACGTAGGACCCACTCCTGTCGATCCTCGATCTCCACTGGGACCTTCGCAAAAGTCGCCCCGTCATCAATTTCTAGCTCCCCATGGTCGATGATATGCGTCGGGTCGTGCACGTATCTTCTCAGTTGAGATACGTGGAAGACGTCGTGCACCCAGTGCAACTGAGGTGGTAGAGCCAGGTGATAAGCCACCTCGCCTATCCTGTTGAGAACCTAGAATGGTTCGATGAAGCACGGAGATAACTTGTCACCCTGGCCAAATCTCCATAATCTACTTCGAGGTGAAACCCGTAAGAAAACGTGGTTGCCATCCTCGAACTCTAGTGTTCTCCGCCTCCTGTCAGCATAAGACTTCTGTCAGCTCTGAGCTGTCCTCATCCACTCCTGGATGACCTGGACCTTCTCTGTCGTGGCCTAGACCATCTCTGGTCCTAGAAGAGCTGCTAAGATTTCTTCTTTGCCGAAAAGAGAAATTCGGTCTCATCCTCTGGATGAACCACGTTCCTTGCCTAATACAGTCAATCCCGACATGGATGATACTAATCCATACCAAGGATGACGTCGTAAGGCCTCAACACTACTACCAAGAGATCTAACCGTTACTCTCACCTCCAAGGGTTGAGTCACACTGTCGGCATCAGTGTGTGGTCCCTGGGTCTCCTCCAATAGGTATCTCAAAAGTGAGGGTCAAGTCAACAGTTTTAAACTGGAACCTCTTAGTATCAACTACATAAAAAGGACAGGGAACAAAACGTCACAAGAACAAGTGTCTTTTATTACTGCAGCTCAAGGTACAAAGTCACAAAACATCAAAAAGGCTAGATACAACATGAACAAAAGTCCCCATGTATGGAGCTGGTCTCACTCCTTTCCATCTGCTCCTGGAGCTCCATGGTCGTAAGCCTCAATTTCCTAAAGCTGAGCTCACCCTTGTCCACCCATTCCCTGCGGTCGGGGTGGTCTTCCTAGTGGTGGTGGTGGTGGTAGGGCCTCAAAGCGTCGCCCACCACCCGCTGTTCGGTCAGCTCCTCTGCCTCGTCCGCCTGCTCCCTGCGGACCACCATGGTTGAACCTCTACCTGGGAGGTCCCTCTACCGCCTTCTGCTCATCTGCAGGACGGGTCGGGCAGTCTCGAGCCATGTGACCATGCCCACCGCATGCATAGGACTGTATGCTCCTCATGTGGTTGGCTCTCCTTCGTGTGCCCCATATAAACGAATCTGAATCCTGAGATTACTCATCTGATGGCCTGTCCCTCTTGGATCTCTTCGTCAATTATCTACTGTCAGCTACAGAAGACTCCGCTACGGGTCGTCCTGTGGAGGGTATCGCCGCTGGTGACTGCTCGGCGAGAAAACCCTCCACTATAAGGGCTCTCTCCAACACCCCCGCCTATGTCGAGATGTTGAGGGAGATCATCGAATCCCTGATCTCATGCCTCAGTCCCTGCTCTAAGGTCCGAGCTCTGAAGAACGGGTCTCGTATAATATCTGTGGAGTAGTGTGAGAGATCAGTAAACCTTGCTGAGTACTGGGCCACAGTCATGCTGCCCTGCCGCAGTTGTAGTAACTCCTGAATGTGAACCGCATGGAGGGTGGCTAGAACGAACTCTGAGCGGAAGAGGCTCTCAAAGTCTGTCCAAAGGAGAGATGCCTCATCGTGCACCTGGAGCATCAGGCTCCACCATCTACCTACTGTCGCGTGCAGGAGACTCGCCGCAAGGATCACCATGAGGTCAGCTGGTGTCCCTACCAACCTGAAAACTCCCACAACAGCCTTCAGTCAATCCTCGGCTGCCTGAGGGTCCGTCTCCCCGTGGAACCTGGGCGGTCTCTAACGCTGAAACTCATGCAGTGCACTAAGGCGACGTGCACTCTTAGCGGCTGGGGTTGGTGGCATCAGTGGCTTGGAGGGTAGAGGTACCGCCGGTGCCTCCACTATAATAGGGCCCTGCACCGAGGCCTCATCGCTCGGTGGGCTTCCATCTTGCACAACGCTCGGAACCCTAACTGGCTGTCATTGTGGGGCCATCCTGAAAAAAACAGGTGTGCCACGGTCAATACAGTATACCTGGTGATCTTACATAATTAATCACAAAGAAAATTTTGAAACACACATGCAATCAATGTTTTCATGCACTGAGTTGGAAATCAGAAGTCAGGGTCCTTGTGTATGGATACGTCAGCCGCCACACCAACACTGGTCTCCCTGGACTAATAACTACACTCAATACCCTTAACACTATTTCTTCACATAGTAGAAAGATCAGAGTCCTGAGTTCTATGGTAGATCCGAACTCCTCTGATACCAATTTGTCACGACTCGTCCTTAGGGTCCGTGCCGTGACCACCCCAAACCCGCCTTCCATAGGCCAGGGGCTGGCGACTAGCACCAAAGGTTTAATTCCTATTAATAGGGAAGGCATTGACTTTATTAAATAACAAACTCCATAGAGTACGCAAACTGAAGTAAACACTAATTAAGCAGTAAAACAAACGTGCTAAAACTACAAGGGTCCAGAAATACAAGCCCAAAAGAAAGGTACAGCTACAACTGAAAGTAAAGTACAACTCAAAGGACAACAGCTGAAAGGTGAAAAGCCACTCTTGGATCATCCTCCAACTTCCTACCTGAAGGGTAGGTACAGATCTTCTCCTCAGAACTCCACGTCCGTCCGTCTCCTCTGGGTACTGACTCGTTGTGATATCCACCTCTGGGCACCGAATCGATGTGATATCCACCTCCGGGCACCGACTCGTCGTGAGATACTCCTCCGAGTACCATCTAACTCTACAAGCCTCAACCATGATCAGTGATGTCCGTCATCTGCAACCAACACAACATAGTGCAGGCGAAGCCCGTGCAAGGGTGATTATACGATACTCAGTAGGGACCCCGAGACCCCCGAAGGTCTCCCTGAGTCCACAAAGGATAAACCACAAAGAAATGATACAATCACGAAGTATCATCCAACACTACTTAGGTATATTCCCATACATATACCTAATTCATCAATCCAGTTCAGCTCCAACTCACAAGCTCTAGTCCAGTCCAATCCAATCAGGAAAGTATAACTTAATCCACATAGGAAAGTACGACCCAATCCACACAGGAAAGCATAATCCAATCCACACAGGATATTAGGTAAATCACATCGAAGATAATGATTAAAAGTCAAGACTCAGCACACACAGGTATCCATTTACAAATAGGGGTGGAGATGATTAGATGTAGCCTCTGAATCATCTCCTCTGTCGAACCCACGTAGGATCCAAGTTTAGTAATCGTCGCTGCCGAACCCACGGAGGATCCAAGTATAGTATTCATCGTTGTCGAACCCACAGAGGATCCCAGTACAGTAGTCATCCTCGTCGAACCCACGGAGGATCCCATTATGGTAGTCTTCCTCGTCGAACCCATGGAGGATCCCAGTACGGTAGTCGTCCTTGTCGAAACCCAAGGAGGATCCCAGTACAGTAGTCGTCCTCGTCAAACCCACGAAGGATCCCAGTATGGTAGTCATCCTCATTGAACCCACGGAGGATACCATTACGGTAGTCCTCCTCGTCGAACCCACGGAGGATCCCAGTACGGAAGTCATCTTCGTCGCAGTCAGCTCTAGGGTTCCCGCACACAGCATGCTCGATTCCGGGAGGGTCCGCTCCACGAGCCAAGGGGGTCGATACATCAACTGACATGAAGTCCGTATTTGATGTATCCCAAAGTTCCATCTCATCAAAAGGAACTCAACACGACAGACGGCGCGTCAATCGGACACCCGGTCTGAGAGTTATTGGCTTTTTCGTCCCAGGGGCCAGGTAGGTTTTTAAGTCAAAACCAACCCGATCACACTCCAAATGTGTCCAAACCTCGAGCAGAGTAATCCAAAAGAACTATCTCCCTATGAGAAATCCAACAAAGTTGACGGCACGTCAGTCGGACGTCCGGAGCTCAAGTTATAAGTGTTTCCGCTCTGAGGGCCCTGTTGGTTTCGTGTTCGAACCAACCCGGTCGTACAGAAAGTTCTCTAAAACCTTGAGTGTAATATATCGAAATGACCGTCTTGATCCAAGGATCTCTACTCAACTAACTGTGCATCGATTAGAGGTCTGTAGCCCATGTTATGGACGTTTGAACGGATCTGTCCGAAAACAGGGGGTTCGGGCCCAGTCCGACCTGGCCCGATACCCCTGGGTTGGCCTGAACCAGGTCGACCCGACCCGGGTCCGGGTCCGGCCCGGTTGGGCGCGGCCCATCCCAGCGCGGGGTCCGGCCCGGTACGGGCAGCCCGGCCCGGCACGGGCTGTCCGGTCCCGTGCGGGCGCTCGCTCGCCGAGCGGATGCAGAAGGGGGGGGGGGGCGCTGCCCCCCTTGCTGGACAAATGGGCAGCCTTAACCAAACCTGCGGGACCCACGGGGTCCCGCCTCTAGCTGGATCCAGCGGCTGGCTGAGCCATCCGCTTCCCCGAACCGCCGCGGCCATAGGTCGTGGCTTCTTTCCATCCGGCGCCGTACAACGGCGCCGCGCCCCTCCACCGCGACCCGCCCCGGATGCAGCTCCTGGCCGTCCGGCGTGGCGCGACGGCGCCGCGCCCCTCCGCCACGGCCCGCCCCGGCCACGGCCCTCCTTGATGCTCCAGCACGGTGCGACGGCGCCATGCCCCTCCACCGTGGCCCGACTCTGGTTGCGGCCTCTTTCGGTCTCAACGGCGCCGTGCTCCTTCACCGCGGCCCGCACCGGCCGCGGTTCCTTCGTTTCCGCGCGGTGCGACAGCACCACGTCCCCTCCGTTCCAAACCATAATGAAGAATAACAACAAAGGAAAAGGAGGGTTGACCGTGTTTGTGAGGTCCGGCCTCCTCCCATTAATTTGATAACAAGCGGCTATTTAATTAACGATGAATGCCAGAAATAACCACGAACGTAAAATCGAACCCCTACCTCGAAGAAGTTCGCGGAAGCTAGCGTCTCAGAAAACGGCATCGCGAGATAAAGCTCCGTATACGTCGATGGAGAACGTCCGTGGAGGAAGCAGCGTCTCCCTTTATTTGACGTGGAGAGAAGATGGAAGGGCGTATGTCCAAGAAGAGAACGTCGTCACACACCGGCTGCATAGAGAAGAAGAGACGACTCGTCGATCTCTCCTTGCTGTGATGGCGTTCTTCATCGAAGTTTTGGCATTCTTCGCGTTCTTAAAACTTAGAGTATTCTCTCCCAAAGTTTTCTCACAAAAAAACCAACCCCAAATAAAATAAGGTTCATCCTTATTTTATTAACCCATGCCATGAATTCCAAAAATTCAAAATTCAAGCTCTTAATTAAATTAATTGAATAGCTTTAATCAAACAATTTAATGTGAGATTTGACCAACATTAAGGAGGGGAAGAGGTTGAGTTACAAATTAAAATCTAGAGGGGGGTTTAATGGGGTTTTAGGGAAATTGAAGGAGGTGGGGGCTCATGTGGGCCCCACCCCAACTTCCTCACAAGTTTCTTTCCCATAACACTTAAACCATCAGTGGTGTAATAAAAATATAATTGTAAAACAACTATATTTTTATTCTTCACATTTTTAAAAACTCCTCCCGACCAAACACACCTTTGGAAAAGGTGTTCCTAAGCAATTACTGGCGCTGCGGTTTCATCGGTGCCCTCGGATTTCGATTCCGAGCACCGGTTCAAAAGTTAGGAAAACCCGCTTGTTCGTTCACTGAACGTACCCAAGCTAAACTTTGGAAAATGATTCCGGGCACACCGGGCCTCGGAATCAGGTGTCCTCAGAAACTGCGTACTCGTAAAATCCCAAATAAATTAAGAAAAAAAATTCCTTGAAATTTACGGGTCTTTACACATTCGACCGAGAGAAGTCGTACGGCACCGGAACTTCTCCAAGCCCTCGAACCTCCGTCTGTTATCCGAATCGACCGTCGTCGATTGTGTTGGAACCATATCGGTAATCTCTTCCTTTTTTCTAGAGCATCGTTTTCCAATTCCTCCTATTTTTCAAGTTATCATGGGTTGAATTTTTTATGCGTTTTCATAGATCTACGACATTCTAAGGAGATTCAAGCCTCATGGTTCAAGTGTATTGATCTATTAACCCCAAGGTAGGTGTTTTGTGCCTTTCTGTTCAAATTATTTGTGTATTTTGTGAAAATTCCACCAATACCCTTGAACGGGGTATTGCGTGTTTACTGTTTTACCCCTGTAGTTTTCTTGCCTTTCTTGTATGCTTGTGTAGAGGTAATTTGGTTATGTATAAGGATAATTTCTATGCTTTTATTTTTTTCCCATGATTATCTATTTACGACCTTTTGGTCTTGTTCAGCCTATTGGCCGTTTACCGGTTTTCCATACCTTGCGACCATAGGATGGAGTGTTGTTCCCTGACATGATTGTTATGTTGTAGACTGGTTAGCCAAGTAGTTCTGTAGGTTTAATTTGGACTTATTGCATTATTATGCACTGACTGGCACAGGGCCGTGAGAACCTGGTGCCATAGAGTATAATAGGATAGACCGAGTGAGCTTCCTCAGAGAATCTTTAGACATTATAGACTATAAGGGGATAGATCAAGTGAGCTTCCTCAGATAGTCTTTAGACATTATATACTATAGGGTGATAGACCAAGTGAGCTTCCTCATAGAGTCTTGAGATTTATAGACTTTAATGGGATATACCGAGTGAGCTTCCTCAGAGAGTCTTTATTTTACTTGAATTTAGTTAAACCACTCGAGGCTATTGGAGGAATTGACCGAGAGAGCTTCCTCAGAGAGTATGTGAATGACCTGAGGCTATAAGAGGAATTGACTGAGTGAGCTTCCGTATAGAGTCTCTAGGACTTGGGGATATAAGGGGAATTGACCGTATGATCTTCCTTAGAGAGTCCCTTGCTAACTTATACTATAATGGGAATTGACTGAGTGAGCTTCCTCAGAGAGTCTTATAATTTCCTATGACCAAACCAGAGGGGTTAGGCTAAGTGTGTTTCCCAGAGGGTTGTTGGTACTTCTTAGGTAGGACCAGAGGGGATGGTCGTGAGTACTTCCTAGAGGGTTACCTCTTTGTGGTTAGTTGTTTGCTTCACTATTGCTTGTTTGATCCATGGATCATTTACTGCTGAGTATTTTCCTGTTTATTATTTACTATTTACTATTTACTGTACTTTTACCTACCATATACTCACTGACTATGAGGAATAGATCTTCGGGTGGTAGCCTACTAGGATTTAGTCTCACACCCTATTTGGGCCATGCTTTTGGGCCCAAACAGATTATATTGATGCAAGTATATACAAGTGAAAGCGTCATTCTACTTCAGGTACTTGATTGCATTAGAGCTGGAGAGTATGGGACCAAGCTGAGGCTTGTGATGCTGAGGAGCTGTTTATTTTTCATTTTTTGTACTTTGGTTTAGCACTGCATGTATTTACAGCATTGTGACTTGTTTGGATACTTTCCAAGACATATGTATCATTCATCATTTCATATATATATATATGTTCTCCAGTTGTTATTATCTAGTCTTCTATTGATTACTGTTGTTGGATATTTACTACTTCAATTATTGTACGTGATGTTTAATTCCACTGTGTACTCTGCCAATGAGGGAATAGTTTCCCCACTATCACATGCAAGGCCCTCACTGCTAGTCCGCAACCTATGGCATTTGGGGAAATATGCTTGAGGCCATGTGACCAACCGGGTACGGGGTGCCTCTAGGTGGCTTCCGGAACCAGGGCATTACAGACGTGACAAAAAGGATACCCTAGTATATGTCTATAAGGAATAACTAGAAATATTCATTGATATAAATAAATTATAATGAGATAAGTAGATTACATAGATTCATTTATGAATAAATCTTACATAGTGATCATAGAATATTTTTTCGGAAACAAATTAGTAACATGTGTCTCTGACTGGTTCATGGGAGTTCTATAAGTTTTAAATTTAGATATGTTGATAAAAAAGGGGAAAATGTTATGTTTTACCAATTTGTTAAGACTAAGGAATGAAGTTTCTCCAAGTATGAATTAAAGTATCAACTATGTTCTAGGGAACAATATCTAAAAAATTAATCAATGGTTTTGTTAAATCTAGTCATAGTACATATATGAACAATGCTTTCAAAACACCATTATAATAAATATAAATTTATTATAAATATTTTAAAAAATAATATTACCATATATAATACCATATATGGTTTTATTATGACATCATATTACCTTCTTGTTAACCATCATATGTTAAGGATTCACTTTGGGTAATATTCGCTTTATTCTTCACATGTGTCTTAATTTGTTATATCTTTGGTCCTTATACTTATATCATGATTTCAAAAATATAAACCATGATATAAATATCATTTATATATATTATTTTTATAATATAATAATCTATGAAATATATACGTATGAAATGGAATACATCATTCATGGACACGGTAGGTCGTACGTATGCATGAATGTTATTTCCGTTTAATTATCATGTTAAAAGAAAGAAAAGTGAAATACATGTATGTATATATGTGTATATATATATATCATTATTAAATTATATTATGATATCATATATATCATATATATTCACTAAAACCATCCTTAATACAATTTATGTAGTGTATGAATGAATCATATCGCTTTGAGGGGGCGGTAGTCCACACATTCTCAAACGAAATTATTGTATTAACACAAAAATGGAAAGTAAAAAAGTTATGTGTTCTAAAAGGGAATAAAAAATAATAAATAAATAATAAATATATTATATTATATATATAAATAGATTTTGAATCATAATTCTCACCATGAGAGGCGGTAAGGAATAAAATGAACAATCATCGTTTTGTGAGGCGGTGGTTCGTCGTACACATAAACAGTATGTTTGTTAACCATTAGATGGAGGTGTGTGTAATTTTAGGTTTAATCTCCTCATAATAAAAAAATAATATTATATTTATTATAATGGTGTTGTTATAAAATAATGTAATAAAGATATTTGAGTGGGTGGATAAGGAAAATAAAAGAAAGGAGCCTGAGAGAAGGTGTTACCTTTTAATCGAGTAACTCCTTTTGGTTTATTCCAAAAAACTTCCTTGGAAGGCTTTATGAAAAAAGTGAGGATTAAAGGAGGAATTTAGGTATGTTGGGAAGTATATTTGGTAGATATTCTCTAACCTATGACTTTTTAGAGGTGTGAAGAAGAGGGAGAGGTGGTGGCCTTTTATAGCGAAGGAAAAGGACTCACTTGGATTTTTTGAAAACAAGTTGGGTGTACACATGTTCTTACCTAAAAAAAGTCATACCAAACCAACATAAATAAATAATTTCTTGTTTATAGATGAAATATCTCTAAAAATGGATTTTGTACAAGGGGATAGGTCATTAGGGTCCTTGACATTATGGTTTAGTCCCTAATTAAGCTTAATTTGACCTTAATCATTGTGATTAATTTTAATCACTTTTACTAATATTTTTTGTCAAAAATAAAGTTGATATTATAATAATATAAATATTATACTGATTAAAATAGTGTATTTATGTTTTTATAAATTCAAATCATAGAAGAGTCAAAATTAAGATTAATGTTAATCCCGTAGACGGGATGAAATTACAGATTTTTTAGGTAGAAAGAAGTTCAAAAGTTTATTAAGTTTTTATATTCAATTTCAAAGTGAAATTGATTATAATGACCTAAATTTCATTAATATATGTATAAGTGATATAATGTGACCTTAAAACAAATTTAAAATATAATTAAACATTAATAATTATTTAAATGAAAAGGCAGTTTTTAACTAAAAAAACAATATTTTTCACTATTCGTCAAAAAATGAAGTTTCTCAAAAAAATCCCAAAAATTTTCCCGAAGATAATTTAGGAATTATAAATTCAAAAATTAATTTTATTTTATCAAATTAAATTTATATATGTGTCTAAAATTAATTTTATTTTTTTCATAGAAGGGCATGAATTATAGTTTATAGTATTTTTAAACATATAAGGACTTTACCAAAAAAATATATCTTTCATTATCATGTGATTTATTTATATAAAACCATTATAAAAAAATATTTTAAAAGTAGTTATTAATATTCATATTTCTAATTTTAACAACTATGTTATAATTATATCATTTAAAAATACATATAATAAAATGATGCTTTGTAGAAACTCAGTGTTGCATGTAACGTACGCCAAGTCGGTGTTGCGGGCAGTGCAAGCCAAGTTGGTATCGTGTATAGAAAGAGCCAAGTTGGTATTACGTGTAATTAAATCCAAGTTGGTGATGTGTGAAAGGAATGTTTGACTTGGTGTTTTAATATATATATATATATATCCATATATATATATAAAGAACTATTTTCAGTCACATGAAATGAAAAATATCAAAAAGATAAATTAATTTGAAAAAAATAATTCAAAAATTCTCAGGTTGTTACAGAAAGTATCATTATTGGGTCATGTTATTTCCAAAAAATGAATTTATTTTAACCCTTATAATATAAAGTCAATTAAGGAGTGGCACAGGCCAGTATCTATAGTGAAGATCTATAGTTTCCTTAGTCTAGCTGGGTATTACCGAAGATTTGTGAGGAACTTATCATTATTTTCAAACCCATTAAACAATCTGAATCAGAAGGGGATAAAGTTTTTATAGACCATTGAATATGAATACTACTTCAAAGAGTTGAAAAAGAGTCTTATAATTTTGCTAGACCTCACACTACCCATGAGTGGTTAACTCTTTTTGGTATACAGCGACACATCAAAGTAGGGTTTAGGTTGTGTACTGATACAAAATGATAAATAAGTAGCCTATACCACAACTCATCTAAACTTTCCTGAGAAAAACTATCCCATGCATGATTTGGAGTTGGCAGTTGTGATCTTCGCATTGAAAATTTGGCGGCATTATCTCTATAGGGAGAAGTGTGAGATATGTATTAATCATAAGAACCAAAAATATATATTCGTGTAGAAGGATATTAGTATGTGTCAATAAATCTGGTTATAGATCATCAAGGATTATCACTGCTCAGTCAAGTATCATCCTGGTAAATCAAATAATGTTTCAGATGCTCTAAGTAGAAAGGATCTTGTAACTTTATCAATGATGAGAATTGATAAGAATAAAATCTTCTTATACTTGAAAAGGATATATATGGGAATCATAAATGAAGTTACATTATCATTACTTTCACAAATGATTTCTCAACAATCCTTTTAAAGAAGATAAAGTATGCTCAAAGAAATTATGAGGAAATTTAGAAGAAGGTGGAAGCTATCAGAAAAAAGAAACACTCAGAGTTCAGAATTGTTGAGAAATGAGTTGTGAGATTTGGGTCTTGACTATGTGTACAATTAGATTCTAAGATAAAGAGGGATATTTGGAATTATTCACAAATCTCAACCTTATCCATTCTCCCATAGCGCACAAAGATGTATCAAGTTCTCTTAAAGAACTATTGGTGGGACAATATGAATGAGTAGATCATTGAATATATATAAAATTTTATAGTATGTCTCCAAGTTAAGGCTAAATGGAAAAAGTATAATGGGATGATTCTACCATTACCCATACCTACCTAGAAATGGGAAAACATCACTCTACTTTTTCACTAGACTTCCAAAGACATCCAGAGAAAATAATGATATATGGGTCATTATCTTACAAAGACTATCACTTTATTATCATTCAAGAGGAATTCTCACTTGACCAAATTTCATGGATATGCATCAGATAAGTGGTGAGGTTTCATGGAGTACCATTATTGATTATATCTGATTGTCATATGATATTTACCTCCAAGTTCTAGAAAATTGTCCAACATGCTCTAAATACTGAGTTGAACTTCAGTATGACTTATAACCCCCAAAATAATGGCCAATATTAGTTGACTGTTCATACAATAGAAGAAATGTTGAGAGCATGCTCAATGGACTTCAAAAGAAGATGGGATTAGCATCTTATAATGGTTGAGTTATCTTAAAAAATAGTTCCACTCAAGCATCTAAATGGCTCCATATGAATCCCTTTATGGGAAAAGATATAGAACACCTGAATATTGGGATGAATTTGTTTAATGTAAGATATTGGGACCTTAAATGGTCAATGAAATGGAAAAAAAGGTGAAGACCATCCAAAATCATATTCTCATTTCCCAAAGTTGACAGAATATATATATATAGATAATCATTAATAGGAATTATAGTTTGAGGTTAATGATAAGGTATTCCTCTATATATCTCCATGGAAGAAGGTCATGAGATTTGGTAATAAAGGAAAGCTAAGTCCCAGGTACATCGTCCCCTTTAAGATTCTTGATTGACCTAGAGTTGTGGCCTATTGACTAGTACTTCCACCATCCATGTATCAAGTAAATGATGTATTCCATGTATCCCTCTAGAGGAAGTAAATAATAGATCCCTCAGAAGTAATTAATTCAAAGGTGGTATAACTAGAAAATTATCTCTATTATGAGGAGCATTTGGTGAAGATGTTGGACCGTAGAGATAAATTTATACATATAAAAACTAGTCACTTGGTCAAATTAATAATGAGGAACCATAAATATGAAGAGGGAACATGGGAACCAGAGGAAGAGATGAAGGAGAAGTACCCTCAACTGTTGTCACCTTAGTGTGAAAAAATGAAATTTAGAGGGAAAATCTCATAAGGGGGAAGAATGTAACGACCTAGAATTTTATCAATGGAATTTCCTTTCTTATAATTATATAGTAGTAGAAACATCACATAGAGAAACCAAAAAAAAATTATTTTCATAAATTAATAATGATACATTATTTAGAAACTAAACCAATAATAATGCCAAATATTATAGAGGGATAATAAATAAAAAATAAGATAATAAGAATAGGATAATTTGGATCTGGTCGATCCACCAGAATGACCCCACTCATGAACAATGTTGTTGAAATAAGGCATAATGTTAATAATAAAATATTAATTTTGAAGAATAAAGTATATATAACCTTTATAGAAAATTTAATTGCATTAATAATGAATGGAATAATAGGTATTTATAGAAATTAGGGAACCAATATGACTATTGGAATAGTAATTTCACATTGGAATAGTAATCTGACCGTTAAGAATAGTAATTTGACCGATATAATATTAACCTCACCTATGGAAATGAAAAATAATCTTTAGGTTTCTTAAAAAATTAAAATATGATATATTTATATCATGGTACAAGTAAATAAATGTTTTTGAAATGATAAATTAAGTGTTGGTATTTTTGTAAAATGTAAATGTTTTATTTGCAATTTTCCAATTAATATAATAATTAAAAAGAAATTTTATTTTCATAAAATATATTCATAAATTAATATTATGTTGTTTTATAATTATAATATAATATTATTTTTCATTCCTTAATTTTTCACAGGGTCAAAAAATCGATTATAATATTAAAAATGGTATTTTTTTAATAAATGATGATTTTATTTAAAAATTAAATTTATCATATTTAGAAAAGTATTTTCATAAAATGGATTCCATCTTTGAAATATACACATCAAAAAATGGTTAGGCTGATTTTTCGGTTTTCATAAATAGTTGAATTTTATGTGAATAGTGAAATAGGGTAATTTACGGTATTTAACATTATAAACCAAATACATGAATTTTTGAGTCATGAATGATGTAAAAACTCATTTTTCAAAACTATCCTCAACCATTTACTATATTTATTCATAATAATAAACACTACTAATAGTCTTGATCCAAAATAATAAACTAATGGATATAATAATTAAAAACACCCCTCTCCTCCCCCTATAAATATCACCCCTCACAACCCCTTATCCTCACACCTTATAATCCTTGAAAAATGTCACTATTATTATAAATACCCTTACCAAGTCTCCTAACTATGTCCTATTGTTTCTTTTTTCACCAAAAGACTAGTTACAAGATTCTTAAGGAGGTTCCCAAGGAGACGATATTCAAGAGGTAAAATCCTTCATCTTTCTCTTTTAAATTTTTCTTTCTTCTACCTCATCTTCAACCCCCTGTACAAAGTGAAATGATAACTCCAGTATCATAAATTTACAATAATTTTGTTTTTATAATGTAATATCCATCATCATATCCCTTCTCTCCTCCTTTTATTTTAAAAATGAAAACAACATTTGTGATATGTCGGCTCACCACTTTCGTAGACGATGAGTTTTCATTTCCCATTACCACTTTCATGGTAGGTTTAAATTCACATATAATTATTAAAAATGACATATATATATATATATATTATATGTTTTCATGTTCTATAATTAATATATGGTCACAATATTATATAAAATGAAACTAGTTCGTGATGGCCATAAAAACCACCAAATTCAACTAAACATTTATCATTAAAATTTTATCAAATGAATAATCCTTGTACCATAAAAAATGATATATGGGACCATTTAAACTTTTTGAATTATGTTAATATCATATAATTTCACTTCTGGGGTACTATTCCCATTTGACAGCAACATTTATAAATATACACAAGTTAACCAACTATATAACCATGAAACGAACACTCCCAAAATAATGAAATTAAACTTTATAACTCATAGAAATTGATATAAATGAACTTAATAGAATTATATTAAATCAAATATTTATCGATGATTTTATAAATTAAATTATTAATTAATCTAATTTGATAATCCATGATTAAGATCAAGTGAACTTTTTTCCTTTGGGTTACACTTTCTCTCTCTTTAACAAATTTATTTCTTTATTATTATTATATACATTTCCAAAATTATGTTTATATGTTACAAAATTGTTTATATAACTCAATTCATCTTTATTTGATGGGTAAATACATTTTTTAAATTGTTATCTTCTCAATTCCTCTCGATAAGAAAGCCCAGTTGAAGGGAACTTCTCTGTTTCTTACCCATTTTCAAGTATTCTCCATAAAATGTTTTAAGCCACCAATATTTTTATAAAATCTATCATTTTATAATGAAAAAATATTTTAGTTAATTTTTGGTTTTATACAAACAACTATGCATTTTTCATCTTTAAAGTATCTTTAATATTTTCCCTTAAACCGCAATAAAGTGGCTCATTTCTAAAGTTTCCTAAACACTCTTTTTCATGTAATCAATTCAGTTGGACATCATTATTCTTAATATATTATTATTTTTAATTTATTATTTCTTAGAAAAAATTTAATCCCTTCTTTAATGGATACCATTTTGATACACCCTTTGGTTATGACTTCTAACATGATTACAAAACCCAATTCTTTCCATGGGTAACCATTATGATTATTCTTTATGTTTGATTGTTTTGTGTGGAACACATATACATATACATGTTATGATGGGTTTACCCAGATAGTGCTCCAATCCATTGGGAAATGTTTTATCTCATGAGATGGAATGTATGGGGTTAGGGAGTAATCCTAATCTATTATGGGAATTTGTACACCATGTGATTAGTCTTTGGAGTAATCCTTGAATCATGTTTATGTCATGTTTTTTGTTTCTAAAACATTCATATATTGATATGATCATATGATTCCATGTTTTTTATGTCATGACTCCATATGTTTATTCATGTGATGTTACTTTTATGTTATCATGTTATTTCCTCTAACTCGTTTTCTATGCTTTGTTCCCATGTTTATTCCCTTACTGGGCTTTTTAGCTCATCCCTTTTATCTATATATTCCCCAGGATATCCTATGTAGTTTAGGAGCTCAAAGGAAGTTAGGAGATCATTTTAGAGATTAATAAAAGATGTTTTGTTCTAGTTTCACATTTTATAATTAATACATAGTCTTGAAAAGACACTAAACTTTTCGATCCTTGGTTTATATTTTATGGATAATCATGCTCAAAATCATGTATTAATATGTGTAAAAGGATAGGGTCTCTATACAATAAGTTACGGAAGGACTTTTCCCTTCCATATTTATGGAAGTTGATATCTCGAAGTTTTTATTGAAATATAATAATCACATTAAATTTAATGGGCATTGTGTAACAACAAGTTTATTTCAAATAGTCAAATAAAGACATATCGAGTATAAAGGTTGATGAAATAGCTATGCAAACAGCTTGATAAGATATTGTGAAAAAGGAATTATATTACAATACAAGCGCTTATGTGTGGTTTTCAAAATTGTGACATTAACTTATTTCTGTTGGATTTCTTAACCCATTTCTAGATAGTAATCTTGGATGTTAAGAAAGCCTCCCTAATGCCAATGAGAAATAAGCCTATAGGGTTACACACTAAGTGTATCTCTTAATCTAAATTAAATTCTATCAGAATTAAATAATAAGAATAAATATTATTCTCAAGACTGAGGAAAAATTTTATTCAGGATTTATCGATCGCAAGTATTATTCATAAGGTAATAAATAATTATTTATTCAATAATAAATAATTATTTAATCATTAGTAAACAATTATTTAATCATTAATAAATAATTTATTTAATTACATTAATATTTAATAACATATTATTCTCTAGACTATAAATAAAATATTTATTTTATTTATTTAATATTTAATAAATGTTTATTTGAAAAACTATGAATAGAATATTTATTTTACTAATAAATATTTAAATAACTATTTTTTTCAGGTATTCTATAAATGTTGAGGAAAATGAGCAGACCAATATTGTGTTTGGTGATAAATATTAACATTCAATTCGGTAAAAAAATATTGATCATTGCACCGGTTTGTGCTTACTATAAAATTATTATTATTATTATTATTATTATTATTACATTTTATGGGGTCAGATAAGGTTTAATATATTAATTAAGGGTCATTGTAACATCCCAGAATTCTATCAATGGAAATTAACTTCTTTTAATTATTCCATATAGTATAAATCACATAAAATCACATAGATAACACAATACAAACTTTATAAATAAAGAATGAATTAAAGAAGATGTATTTTTAGAAGTTAAGGAACTTATACCAATGGAATAGTAACTTGACCATTGGAATAGTAATATGACCCTTATGAATAGTAAACTAGCCAATATAATAGTAAACTGACAAATGAAAGTATAAGAAAAAATTAGGTGTCTTATAAATGAAAATATTACATGATTATACCATAGTATAAGTAAATAAATGTTTTGGAAATAATAAATTCAGTTTTGCTATTTTTGTGAAACATAAATATTTATTTATAATTTTATAATTAATATAATTATTTGAAAGAAAATTTGTTTTCATAAAATATATTCATAAATTAATATTTTCTTGTCTTATTATTATAACATAATTTTATGAGACCTTAATTAAGTTTTCTAAGTGTTATAAAATCATTTATAATTTTAAAATCACTATTTTACAAATAAATGATGGTTTTAATTAAAAATTAAATTTATCATATTTTAAAAATTATTTTCATAAAATGGAGGTAATTTTTTAATTATAAAGGTTGAAAATTGGTTAGGGTGAATTTTTGGGATTTTTCTAAAATACTTGAATTTTTTTAAATAGTAAAATATGATAATTTATGATAAAAACAAAATACATGAATTATTGAGCCATAGATGATGTATAGATGATGTAATCCCATAATATCAAACTATCATTCATTATTTTAATATATTTAGTGATATATATCAAACTATTTATAGTCTTGAGGTAAGATTATAAACTAATGAATAAAATAATAAGAAAACACATCTCTCCTCCCCTATAAATACAACCTCTCACCACCCCTTCTCCTCACACCTTTAAAGATTATATAATTGTCCAAATTCTGCCCAATATTCTTCCCAAGTCTCTCCCCAATGTTTAAGATCCCTTGCTATCAACCAAATACTGAATCCCTTTCCCACAGATGGTTCTCAAGGAGGAGAAATTCAAAAGGTAAAACCCTCTTTCTTTTTCTTTTAATTTCTTTTCAATTTCTTTCCTTTTCTTATTATCTCCTAACCTCCCCTTATTAAAGTGGAATTAAAACTCTATTATCTTATATGTATTGTAATTTTATCATGTTAATGGAATAATTCATCATCATTTCTCTTTCCATCTCCTTTTGAACTAAAAATGAAAATATCATCTGTTATGTGTTAATTTATTGCATTCAAGGATGATGAAGTTTTCAATTTCCATTAACTCCTTAAAGACTAGTCATAAAAAACGTTTATGGTTAAAAAATATTATAATATATGTATTAAATCCTATTTAATGTTCTATAACCATTTTATACACCTAATATTAATTAATAAAACAAAACCAGTTTGTGATGATTGAAAAACTGCCAAAATAATCTAAACCATTATCACTAACATCTTATATAGTGATTCATACTCTCCAAAAATAACCAAATGAATTATATAAACATTTAATATTTTAAATTTTCATTAATAAAATATAAATTCAAGTCTAGAAAACTATTATCATTTTACATGATTTTCCATACATGTATACAATTAAACCGATCATGAAACCCAAGAATCCCAACACTTCCGAACGATGAAATTCAATCTCATAAACAATAAAAAGTCCATAAATGAACTTAATAAAACTATAATAAATTAAATAAATTTATAAAAGGTTCTGAGTTAATTAATTAAAGGATTTAATCTGATTATTCATGACATTAAGATCAAGTGCAGAACTGTTTCGGACATAAGGTAAGGGATTCTTTCTGAACCTACATTTTTCCCTCAGGGTACGTTTTCTCTCTCTTTACCCCAATATAAATCTTCTTTAATTATATATAATTCTTATATATTATATTTATATGTTCCAAAATCATGTATCTAGAACATTTTATCCTTATTTTATGGAGAAATGCCTATTTCAAAAAGGTTCCCTTCCCAATTCATTTCTATAAGCAAGCCCGATTAAAGAGAGCTTTTTGATTTCTTACCCATTTTAATATGCACTCCATAATCTATCTTAATCCACCATTATTTTTCTAAAATTAATCATTTCATCATGAAAAACTATCTTGGTTCATTTTTAGTTTTATGATAACAAATATGTCTTTTCCGCATTAAAATCTCTTTAATAATTTCCTTAAACTGCACTAAAATGTTTCATTTCTAATGTCTCTTAAACACTCTTTTTACATGTTTTCACTTCAGTTTAATATCACTTATCATTATCTATAACAATTTTACCTTATTAATTTACATTTATAATTTAAATCTATTATTTCATAGACACCATTATGATATTCCCTTTTTTTATGTCTTATGACATGATTATAATACCTATTTCTTTCCATGGGCAACCCTTATGTTTATGTTTGATTCTTCTTATGGAACACATATGCATGAACATGTTATTATGGGTGCTCCCAAATAGTGTTCCAATTCATTGGTTAATGTTTAGTCTCATGAAATTTCAGGTTGGTATAGGGAGTGAACTTGATTCCTTTTTGGGACTTTGTCCGCCTTGTGATATAGTCTTGGCAGTTATCCTTGAATTATATTTATTTTATGCTATATGTTGTTTCCAAGTTTATATGTTTCCATTATTATATATTCCCATGTTATAAATTTTATTATTCCTTGTGTTTATTCATGTTCCATGCCTTTTATTTCATCATTATATGCCTTATAACCCATGTGATATGTTTTATTCCAATGTTTATTCCCTTATTTGGATTTTTATCCCATCTCTTTTATTATTATATTACCCAAGTTATCATATGCAGATGAAATAAATCAATATAATTTAGGAGATCATTATAGAGATTAAATAATATATGTTCTTATTTTGGTTTTATGTTTTCAAATTGTGTACCTAATCTTCCAAAGACACTATACTTTACGATCCTTGGTTGTATTTGATGGTTAATTATGCTTAAAATCACGTAATGATATGTGTAAAAGGATAGGGTTTCAATGGTTTATATTATAGAAAGGTCTGATTATTTTTGGTGATTAGGACTATAGAGATTTAGTAAGAACCCTAGGGATAATTCTATCACCATGGATAAACTAAATCGAAACTTAGGGTATCACAAGTTAGGATATACTTTTCATTTACAAGTTTATCCTTATATGTTCAATGTTTTATTTTTATATGCTTATTAGATAATTATTTAATCCCCCTAATTTTACTTTCTTTTTCTTAGTTAATGTCTAGAAATAGAAGAACTCATGTCAATAATCAATGTGATATGTAATGTGATTATTTCCCTAATGATATGCCAAATATGATGAGAATGGGTGCTCAAAACTTCATGAAAGTACTTTCTCAATTGGATCAAGTTATGAATAATAAGTTGAATTATGTGGAACTCCCTCCTTCTCCTAAGAAATAGCAAGTTGTGGTCGAATTTTTCATGTGAAAAAGGTATACCATGTTTAGTGGATCTTCCAATCACATCCTCTCATAATAATGGATTAACTTCATTAAGAAGATATTTTAGGTCCTATAGTGCTCAGAAGAAGAGAAAGTTGTGAAGGTGGTCTATCATTTTGATGGGGAACCTAATCATTGGTGAAAATGATTAAGAACAAAAATTCTAAATAGGAAATTGATTCCATGGAATGGGAGGATTTCAAGAAAATATTTTTTAATAAATATTTTGCCTGAACTGTCAGTCTTAAGATGGAAAGGGTTTTCCTTTGATTGAAGCAAAAGGAAGATGATTCTATTGTATAATATGAGGAAAACTTCTTAAGGCTTGCACGATATTCCTCCATCATTATCATGAACTCTAAAAACCAGGTGTATCGCTTCCTTATCAGACTAATTCTAAGTCTATGAAAATAATTGGTGATTTAAGAATTTGATAGTTATGAGAAGATTGTTTGTTGTGCCCTTAAGGTTGAAACGGATATGAGAGGGTCTCAGTGGTCTCATGGTACCAGCAATAGAAAGAGTAAAATGGAGTTTAATATGGCAGGATCAAAAGATAAAATCCATGATAGAAAAAAGACCCAACATCCCACATGTCAAAAGTGTGGGAGGAAGCATTCTGGAAAGTGATTAAAGGGAACCAATAGATTCTTCGAATGTTAAAAAGAGGGGAGTATGGATAATAACTAGTTAAGGGTTATGAATAATCTCACTAATGTGGAGGAATAAATGAAGGTTCAAATCAACACTCATCATGTAGTGCTGTGTTTCAACTACAAGGAACATGATCATTATTCAAAACATTTTCCTAATCCAAGGGTTGTTAGAATCAATCAATAACAACAACCTCTAAGCCAACAAGGAAGGGAATATTATATCAATACTATTGAGGTGGAGCCAAAAAATGATGTGGTGATAGGTATGTTGGTTATTCATTTAAGAATAGATAATATACTATTTGATTCTGGTTCTATCTATTCTTTCACATCTTTCAAGTTTAGTAGAACTATTCAAACCCCACCTCAAAATATGGAGGTTGAGATATCTGTGAGAATAGAAAATGGGTAAATTATTGCATCAAATGTATATAAATCCTCCCCAGTTAATGTTTGTGTACTGAACCTCCCATAAAATCTTGTCTTACTTTCTTTTGGGGAGTTTGATTCTATATTGGTCATGGATTGGCTATCTTTATAAAAATCCAACAACAATTGTTGGTAAATGGAGATCACTCTTCACATCCTGAGGCATCCTCCAATTATATACAAATTTAAGGAGGAATATGAATCTCATTTAGAATAATCATATCAATTGTGGATATTATTACCTTATAAGAAAGCGTATCTATCTAAAATGATTGATACAAAGGATATAATCATTCTTAACAACATGCCCATTGTGAGGGACTACACTGATGTATTCCCTGAGGAATTGTTTAGTCTTCCTACTAATCGAGAGGTTGATTTCTAAATTGAACTTATTCCTATATCTTTATCTATATCAAATAAACCTTATAGAATGACCATTGTTGAGCTAGAATAATTAAAGAAGCGGTTATAAGAAAGTATGGATAAGGGTTTTATATGCCCAAGTGCGGCAACATGGGGTGCGTCGATCCTCTTCATCAAAAAGAAGGATGGATAAATGTGTCTCCACCTTGATTATCATAAGATTAATAAAATCATGATAAATAATAATTATCCCCTACCACATATAGATAAATTGTTTGATCAACTATGTGGGGCCATGTATTTCTCGGAGGTGGACCTTCAGTCTGGATATCACCAAATAAAGGTGAGGAAGGAAGATATTCCCAAGACTACCTTTTGAATGAGGTATGGACACTATGAGTTCATACTGATTCCCTTTGGACTTACTAATTCTCCATAAATTTTCATATATTTAATGAATAGAGTCTTTATATATTACCTCGACAAATTTATGGTAGTCTTTATTGATGATATTCTGATATACTCCAAGAGCAAGGAGGAACATGAGGAGCATTTGAATACTGTGCTAAAGACTTTTTGAATGGATAAACTATATGAAAATTATAGTAAATGTGGGTTATAGATGGAGGAAGTATCATTCTTGGGAAATTTTATCACCAGTAAAAGAATATCTATGGACCCTTCCAAGACAAAGGAAATCGAAGAGTGGCCTGGACCAACATCTATAATGGAGATATGTAGTTTCCTTAGTCTAGTTGGGTATTACTGATGATTTGTGAAGAACTACTCATTATTTTCAAACCTAATAACTAATATTACTCGTAAGGGAGTGAAGTTTTTCTGGACTAGTGAATGTGAAGACTACTTCAAAGAGTCGAAAAAGAGGCTTATCATTTCACCAGTGCTCACACTACCGATAATTGGGGAACTCTTTTTGGTGTACAGTGATGCTTAAAAGAAGTTATTATGTTTTTTAATGATGAAAAATGATAAAGTGATATCCTATGCCTCAAGGAAGTTGAAAAATCATGTTAAAAACTATCCCATTCATGTTCTAGAGTTGGCAGTTGTGATCTTTGCATTGAAAATATGGTGGCATTATCTTTATGGGAAGAAGTTTGAGATATATACTAATCATAAGATCTTAAAATATATATTCACATGGAAGGAGCTTAATATACATTAGTGAATATGGTTAGATCTCATAAAGGGTTATGACTACTCAATTCACTACCATCTTGGTATAGAAAATAAGGTGGTGGATGCTCTAAATAGATAGATCATGTAACATTATCAATGATGAGAATTAAGAAAGATCCAATATTTTTATATTTGAAAAGGATGTAAATGGGAATCATTAAGGAAGGAATATCATAAATTCTTTATCAAATGATTTCTCAACCATACCTCATGATGAAAATAAATGGTGCTCAAAGAAATGATGTGGAAACTCAGAAAAAGATAGAAGCTATCAAAAATGGGAAATCCTTAGAGTTTCAAATGGATGAGAAAGGAGTTGTGAGATTTGGGTTATGGATATATGTATCATCCAATATGGAGGTAAATAAAGAGATTCTAGATAACAAACATAGCTCAACCTTTTCTATTCAACCAGGGAGCACAAAGATGTATCGAGATCTCCAAGAGAACTATTTGTGGGAAAATATGAAGAAGGAGATCGTTGAATATACATAGAAGTGTTTTGTATGTGAGCAAGTGGAGGATTAAAGGAAAAATTATAGGAGGATGATGCAAGCATTACCCATACCAAAATGGGAATGGGAAAACAACACCATGGACATTGTCACCAGACTTCCAAAGACATCCATAGGAAACAATGCTATAAGGTTTGTTGTGGATCCACTCACAAAGACAGGTCACTTTATCACAATTCGAGAGGAATTATCACTGGAGAAACTTTAATGGATATACATAAAGAAAGTGGTAAGGCTAAATGGAGTACCTCTATCTTTTATATCTGATCAATATCTGAGATTCACATTGAAGTTCTGGAAAAGCCTCCAACATGATCTAAACATGGAGTTGAGCTTCAGTATGGCTTATCATCCTCAAACTGATGTCCAGTCTAAATGGACTATTCAGACACTAGAATACATGTTGAGAGAGTGTTTTATGGACTTCAATAGAGGATGGGACCAACATCTACCTCTGGATGAATTCTCTTATAATAATATTTTCCAATCAAGCATCCAAAAGGATCCACATGAATCTCTTTATGGGAAAATATGAAGAACACCAACATGTTGGGATGAACCCGGTGAACATAAGCTACTTGGACTTGAAATGGTTGAGGAAATGGTGGAGAAGGTGAAAACCATTCATCATCATATCAAGTCATCCCAAAGTTGACAAAATAGCTATATAGACAATTTTTTATGATACATTGAGTTAAAGGTTAGAAACATGGTATCTCTCAATATATCTCCATGTAATAGGATCCTGAGATTTGGGAAGAAAGGAAAGCTAAGTCTCAGGTACATCATCCCCTTTGAGATTCCTGATTGTGTTGGAGCTATAGTCTATCAAATATAACTTCCACTAACCATGTCTCAAGTACATGATGTATTCCATGTGTCCCTCTTGAGTAAGTACATATTGGATACCTCACATGTACTGAATTCATAGGTGGTATAGTTTGAGAATGATCTCTCTTGCGAGGAGTATCTAGTGAAAATCTTGGATCATAGAGATAAATTTCTATGCAACAAGACTACTCACTTGGTCAAAGTAATACGGTAGAACCATATGTATGAAGAGGAAACATGCGAACTAGAGGAAGCGAATAAGGAGAAGTACCCTCACATGTTTTCACTATAGTATATAAAATGAAATTTCAAGGGTAAAATTTCATATGGGGGGAAGAATGTAACAACCCAGAATTCTATCAATAGAAATTACCTTCTTATAATTATGTCATATAGTATAAATCACATAAAATCACATATATAACAAAATAAAAACATTATAAGTGAATAATGGATGAAATAAGAGGTATTTCTAGTTTTTAAGGAACCTATACTAATGGAATAGTAACTTGACCTTTGGAATAGTACTATGACCCTTATGAATAGTAAATAGACCAATAAAATAGTTAAATAACCAATGAAAGTATAAGAAAAATTTAGGCATATTTTAAATGAAAATATGACATAATTATACCATAGTATAAGTAAATAAATGTTTTGGAAATTATAAAATAATTTTGGTATTTTTTGTGAAATGTAAATGTTTATTTACAATTTTATAATTAATATAATGATTTAAAAGAAATTTTATTTCCATAAAAAAGATTTATAAATTAATATTTTGTTGCCTTATTATTATAATATAATTTTATGAGACCTTAATTATTTTTTATAATTTTTATAAAATTAATTATAATTTTAAAATCTATATTTTCCAAGTAAATGATGGTTTTAATTTAAAATTAAATTTATCATATTTATAGAATTATTTTCATAAAATATAGTTATTTTATTAATTCTACATGTCGGGAAATGGTTATGGTGAATTTTTGGGATTTTTATAAAATACTTGAATTTTTGTGAATAGTAAAATACGATAATTTACTATAAAAGCTAAATACATGAATTATTGAGTCATAGATGATGTATGGATGATATAATCCCATAATATCGAACTATAATCAATTATTTTAATATATTTATTGATAATTCTCAAACTATTCACAATCTTGAGGAAAAATAATAAACTAACGAATAAAATAATGAGAAAAAAACACTCTCCTCCCCTATAAATACCACCCCCACCACCCCTTCTACTAACACATTTAAAGATTTGATACTTGTCAAAATTATACCCAATATTCTTCCCAAGTATCTCCCCCACTTCCAAGATCCATTGATCTAAAAAAAATACCAAACCCCTTTCCCTATGAAGGTTCTCAAGGAGAAAAAATTCAAGAGGCAATACCCTCTTTCTTTTTCTTTTAATTTCTTTCCAATTTATTTTTCTTTTCTTATTATTTCCTCTTATCCCATTATAAAAGTGGCATGAAAACTATATTATCTTATATATACTATAATTCTATCATTTTAATGGAATAATTCATTATCATTTCTCTTCCCCTCTCCTTTTGTACTAAAAATGAAAACATCATCTGTGATGTATTAATTTATCACATTCCAGGATGATGAAGCTTTAAATTTCAATTAACTCCTTCAATACTACTCATAAAACCATTTTTATGGTTAAACCAGATTTAAATATATGTATCATATCCTATTTAATGTTCTGGAACCAATTTATATTCATAATATTAATTAATAAATAAAAACTAGTTTGTGATTATTGAAAAACAGCCAAAATAATCTGAACGATTATCACTAACGTCTTATCTAATGATTAAACCTCACCCAAAATTACCAAATGACTTATATAACCATTTAATATTATTTATGTTCATTAATAACATATAAATTCAATTCTGTACATTCATTCTCATTTTACATGATTTTTCGTACATATATACAAGTAAACCGATCATGAAAACCAAAGAAACCAATGATCCCGAACAATGAAATTGAATCTCATAACCCATAAAAAAATACATAAAGTAACTTAATAAAATTATAATAAATAAAATAAATATATAAAAAGGTTCTGAATTAATTAATTAATGCATTTAATCTGATTATCTAGGACACTAAGATCAAGTATAGAACTGTTTTGGACATAAGGTAAGGGATTCTTTTCAAACCTCCATTTTTCCTCCAGGTTACGCTTTCACTCCATTTACCCCAATATAACTCTTATTTAATTTTGCATAATTATTATAAATTATGTGTATATGTTCCAAAATCATGTATCCATAAAATTTTATCCTTATTTAATGGGGAAATACATGTTTTAAAAAGGTTTCATTCTCAATTATTTTCGATAAGAAAGCCTGATTAAAGGGAACTTCCCGATTTCTTACCCATTTTTAAGTGCACTCCATAATCTATTTTAAGCCACCATTTATTTTTAAATCACTAATTTCATAATTAAAAAATATCTTGGTTCATTTCTAGTTTTATGAAAACAAATATGCATTTTCCCGCTTTGAATGCTCTTTAATATTTTCCTTAAACTACACTAAAATGTTTCATTTCTAATGTCTCTTAAACACTATTTTTACATGTTTTCACTTAATTTTAACATAAATTATGATGATATATGCCTATTTTACATTATTAATTTACATTTATTATTTAAATCCATTCTTTCATGGACACCATTATGATATTCCCTTTTGTTATGCCTTATGACATGATTATGATACCCATTTCTTTCTATGGGTAACCATTATGTTTATATTTGATTCTTCATGTGGAAAAAATATGCATGATAATGTTATTATGGGTGCACCTAGATAGCACTACAATAAATTGTCTAATGTTTAGTCTCGTGAGTCATCATGTTGGGATTGGGAATGAATCTGATTCCTTTATGAGACTTTGTCCACCATGTGATATAGTCTTGGAAGTTAGTCTTGAATCATGTTTATGTCATGTCATATGTTGTTGCCACATTTTTATGTTGTCGTGATTATATGTTTCCATGTTATACATGTTATTATTCCTTATTTTTATTCATGTTCCATGCCTTTTCTGTCATCATTTTATGCTATCTAACCCATGTGTTATTTTTTATTCTTATGCTTATTCCCTTACTGGGATTTTTAGCTCATCCCTTTGTGCATATATTCCCCAAGTTATCCTATGAATATGTAATATCTCGATGGAAGTTAGGAGATCATTATAGATATTAAATAAAAGATTTTTTAAATTTGGTTTCATGCTTTCAAATTATGTACCTAATCTTCCAAATATGCTATACTTTATGATCCTTGGTTGTATTTGATAGTTAATTATGCTTAAAATCATGTAATGATATGAGTTAAAGAATAGGGTTTATAAAGTCATTATGAGATTAAATAATATTTTTAACCCTAACCCTATCTTTATAAATAGATGATTATAGATATTGTGTAGATTTTGATTGAGATTTATTGAAATTTAAAAAAATTGTGCATAATGAAATCTAAGGCTCTCTCCCAATAGTGAATAATTTATAGAGATTATCCTCCCTCATCCATCCTCTCAAGAATGAGAGTTCAATAAATATTCTTCAATCCCAAATTAATTTTCACTACGAACTAGAAAAACACTAAAAGACAATCGATCTTCTACACTAGCACCCAATAATCCATCAATATTTTTTAAATATAAAAGAAACTCATGTGGATCTTCACTTGTAACACCCCAAGTTTTTTAAAATAAATTAAAATTAATGAAACTTTGTTTTAATTAGATAGTTATAACTATCCTTTAAACATAATTTTTCCACTTCTATGATTTGAATTTCAAAAAACAGTCATCTACGGTTGTAATCAGTAAGTTATTTGGAGTCTGAAAGAACCAACTTGTTTTTTTTTGTTGAATTGTAACATACCATTATTAATATTAATATAAATAGTAATATGACCCTTATGAATAGTAAATCATATTATTATTTTATTTTCTTAAGTTTATAAGATAATGAAATGTTGATAGATCTTTCAAGGTGTTAAAAAATGAGTTACAGATTTAAAATTGTTATTTTTGAATAAATTATAATTTCATTTAAAAATTAAAATTAATAATATTTAGAAAATTATTTTCAAAAAATGGATTTAATTTTTGAATTATGCACATTTAGAAATGGTTAAGGTTAATTTTTGGTATTTTTATGAAATTATTGAATTTTTTATAAATAGTCAAATATGATAAATTACGATAAATGCTAAATACTTGTTTTATTTCATCATAAGTGATACAAGGCTGATGCAAGCCCACTTGGTTCAAAATCAAATAAAATTATTACTATTTGGTGTCACATGAATCAAGAATATTCAATGTCTTGAGAAAAAATATCATAATAATGATTAAAATAATGTAAAATCTCTCATCTCCTCCTCTATAAATACCACCCTCATTCCCCACTTTCTCACACACCTATCAAGACCTGATAACTATCTAAGTTCCCCCAAATCCCCTCCTCAAGGCTCTTACCCATGTCCAGGACCTTAGATTCTTACCAAAAGTCCAAAACCAAAGGCCTTAAATAGGATCTCAAGGAGAAGAGATCAAGAGGTAATAATCCTCTTCCTTTTTCATGTGTTTTCTTTTCAATCCCTTTATTTTATTATACTCTCTTATCCTCCACTTATCCAGGAGGTATGAAATCTATATAATATTATATAATTTTTATGTTATCATGTTCATGTAAAATATTCATCATATTTCTCTTTCTCTTCTCCCTCTTATTCTAAAAATAAAAACACCACCCATGATGTGCCGATTTACCAAAATTATGGACGATGTGTTTCCAATTTTCATTACTTACTTTAAAACAAATCATAAAACCATTTTAATTGTTGAATCAGAATTTAAATTATATGTTGTAAACTATTTTATGTTATGTAATGAACTTATATGCATGACATTAAATTATATAATGAAACAAGTTTGTGATTATCGAGGAACTACCAAAAATGATCTAAAAACATCATTAATGTATTATCTAATGATCCATCATCATATATGATAACAAAATGAATTATGGTATCAATATATATTCTAGAAACATATGAATATCATTTCATTCCACTTCTGGAATTTCATTTTCATACAATAAGGAAATTAAATACAAACCGGCCATGGAAATCATGTAAATAACGCATCCAAAAAAATAGAAGGAACAAAATACTAATAATTAAAGGGTGAAATAATGTTATGAAATGATAATATAAGGTGTTATAAACATGAATATATTTCTGTAAGATATTAATAACACTATTTTAAGCATTATACATGTAACGTCCAGGTTCTGACTGCCGCCCAGGGGCGCCCCGTACCCGGTTGGTCACATAGCCTCAAGCGCATTTTCACGAACGCCAGAGGCTGCCGACTAGCAGCGAGGGCCTCTGGTATGATATTGGAAAAACTATTCCCTCATTGGCAGAGTAACGTAGTGGAAATAAATATATATACAATAGCAATAGAATTAATAATACCACACAACAGTAAACAACGTAAGACTATAAGTAAAAACAACTGAGCACATATATATATGATGCATGATACATATGTCTAGGGAAGTAGCCAAACAAATCACAATGTTGGAATACAGTACTAAACCAAGTACAGAGAAAAATCAAGTAAATAGCTCCACAGCATCACAAGACTCATCTTGGTCCCATCCTCTCCAGCTCCAATCAGTTAAGTCCCTGAAGTAGAAGGGCGCTTGCCCTTATCTATACCTAAAGCAACATAATCTGTTTGGGCCCAAAAGCATGACCCAAATAGGGTCTGAGACTAAATCCCGCTAGGAAATCACCCAAAGATATTTGAATAACAGTCAGTGAATATATATGGCAGTCAATAAGTAAAAAGAAGCAGTAAACAAGGAATTACTCAGTAACAACGTTCCTACAGTTTTATTTACAACCATTTACTTTTAATTATTTAAACAACTAAAAGCACAAACAAGTAACCCTATGGGTAGTTATCATAGCCTAAACCTTCTGGTTCAAAATACAAGATAAGATATAACAAAGACTCTCTGAGGAAGCACTCACCATCAATTCCCCCTATAGTCATGTTTGATTTAAAGACTCTCAAAGGAAGCACTCGTCGTCAATTCCCCCTATAGTCCTTTAGCGGTAAACTACAGACACTTTAAGGAAGCACTCAACGTCAATTCCTCCTGTGTTCTTGTAACATAACTATAGACACTCTGAGGGATCACTCAATATCAATCCCCCCTATGGTCTCGCAGCGTGATAATTATAACAGACACTCTTGGAAATCCCTCAATGTCAATTTCCCCTATGGTCTCACTACACCAGGTTCCCGCAGCCTCGTGTAAAGAAATCGTACACAAACGATAATCAGCAGCCAAAGTAAACCTCTAGAACTACTTGGCTAAACAATCTACATCATATCATATCATGTCAGAAATAATCACTCTATCCTATAATACTAGGCATAAGAAAAACAAATAAGCCTAACAAGAACATTAGACCAAACGGTAAAAACAAGAAAACATGGGAAAACATCCATGGCATATCAAAGTTAACCCTATTCACAAACAATTAACCTCTATCCAAACAAACAAGGCATAGCAGGGCTAAAACCGTAAACACGCAATACCCTGAACGAGGGTATTGTACACTTTTGCACATATAACTCAAATACTAACTATAAAAAGGCACAAATCACCTACCTCAATGTTGTGGGATTGTTATATGTGAACCTCAAGCCTTGAATCTCCCAATAACACCGTATATCTATAAAAATTCTAAAAATTCTCAACCAAGGATATATATTGAAATAGCATGAATCAAGAAACAAAGCTCTAGAAGAAGGAAGAGCTTACCGTGACAATCCTAACGCAATCAACGGTGGTCGAATCGAAGAATACATGCTCAATCGGGGGCTCGGGGAAAGATTCTTGGCTTACAGAAGCTCTCAATCGAAGAAAGTAAAGAAAAAGACGCTTCTTCCAATTAGACGCGACCCCGGTCCATTTAATGAAAAAAAAGAAAGTACATGGTGTGCACTTTATAAGTACACAGCATGAACTTTCCCTTACCAACCCTCGCATTAGGCGGTCTCCAGGTCACCATACACGGCCGTGTACCCGGCCGTTACACAGTCAGAACACGGCTACCCGTGGTAACCGAGTACACGACATGTATTTAAGAAATTTCCAAAAACTCCTCTTTTTCCTCAAAAACAATCAGAAAAGAAAAACATACTTGAGAAGAAGATTCAGGTTCTTACAAACTCCCCCCCATAAAGAAATTTTCCCCCACATTTCCCTAACAAGGTGGTATAGAAGAAGAAACCTCGAACAACTCTAGCCACTATGATCGTACATCGAACTCCCTCTCCCAAGTCTCATCTTGTACTCACCCGTGCTGCCATAGCACTCGTACCAGAGGAAAGGACTGGCCATGAAGAACCTTCACATTGTGATCAAAAATCCGGATAGGATGCTACTCGAACAAGGATTCCACCTCTAACTCAACATCCTCGGGTTGAAAAACATGAGATAGGTTTGATAAGTGACATCAAAGCTAAGAAATGTGGAAGACGTCATGCATATCCCAGTACCTCTGAGGTAACTACAACCGGTAGGCAACTGGCCCAACTCTCTCCAAAACCTCAAACGGCCCGACGTACCTCGGCAAAAGCTTACCCTATCTCCTAATCTTTGACCTCAAACTCCAGAGGTCATCTTCGTCGATCAGCATAAGACTTCTTCTGTGACTGTGCAGTATTCATCCACTTTTAAATCAACTCTATATACTTTGTGGTCTCCTAGACAAGATGAGGTCCCAACATAACTACCTCTCATGCCTCCTATCAACATAAAGGTGATCGGCATGGCCTACCATAAAAAGCCTCATAATGTTCCATCTGAATAGTTGATTGAAAACTATTATTATAGGTAAACTCCACAAGATGTATGTGCTTCTCCCAAGAACCTCTAAAATCTAGGATGCATGCTCGAAGAATGTCCTCAAGCACCTGAATCGAACGCTCGTACTGGCCATCTATCTGGGGATGGTAAGTTTTACTCAAAATTACTTATGTACCCAAATCCTTCTGTAGCCCCTTCCATACCTAAGAAGTAAAACAGGCATCCTTGTCTAAAACAATGGAGTGTGGTACTCTATAAAAACGTACAATCTCTCAGATGTACAGTCTTCCCAACTCATCAACATAGAAGGTATCCTTGATTGGAAAGAAGTGAGAAACCTTTGTCTGTCTTTCAATGACAACCCAAACTGCATCATTCCCTCAAGGAGACCTTGGAAAACCTATCACGAAATCCACCGCGACATCATTCCACTTCCACTCGGGAATGGGTAACTACTGCAAAATCCATGTTGGTCGTTGATGCTCTGCCTTCACCTGCTGATAGGTGGAACACCTCATGACGAAACCAGAAAAATACATCTTCATACCTGGACACCAATACTGATGGTGCAGATCACAATACATCTTGATGACACTAGGATGAACTACCCAAACTAAGGAATGAAAGTCCCGCATCAACTCCTCGCGTATGTCTGCTGACACCCATATGTTCCCATGAAAATGCAATATCTCATCCTCACCTATATTCCATCCAAGAATAGTGTCCTCTCCTGACACACTCTCCTGTAGGACTAGGCCTTCAGAATATGATAGTTACCTCATTCGCACTTGGTCAAGCAGGTTAGAGGTAATGGATACATAAGAAAGAAAAGTCTACCCCTGTCTATCGTGCTCCTCCAAATGCATCTTAGAGAACAGAGCCATAAGTTTCCACTCACTACTGGCCTCCTGAACTACCTGTATCTAAGTCCTCCTGCTTAGCGCATCAGCCACTACGTTGCCTTTCCCAGACATATAGGCAATCTCAAAGTCAAAGGACTGAAGGTATTCAACCCACCTTCGAAATCTCAAATTCAGATCATGCTGAGTGAAGATATACTTGAAACTCTTGTGGTCAGTGAAAACCAAAAAATGATCTCCTAGAAGATAATGTCTCCAATAGTGTAAAGCATGAACAACCGTATCCAACTAGAGATTGTGTGTTGGGTAGTTCCTCTCATGTGGCCTCAACTGCCGAGACCCGTACACAACAACTCCTTCCTCATGCATAAGCACAGCTCCCAGACCGATACTTGATGCATCAGAGTATACAGTATAGATCTTGCTCGGCTTTGGAAATACTAGTATTAGTGCTAAAGTCAACCTCCCTTTCAACTCCTGAAAGGATGAATCACAAGAATCTGACCACAAGTACTTCACACCCTTCTTAATTAGACCCGTCAGTGGTGCTGCTAAGCGTGAAAAGTTCTGTATAAAACGTATGTAGTATCCATCCATCCCTAAAAAACTCCATACCTCAAAGACGTTCTTCGGCTTCTCCAAAGAAACTACTGCTCTCACTTTCTCTGGGTCTACTGATACTCCTGTCACTAAGATAACATGACCCAAGAAATTAATCTAGTCCATCCAAAAGTGGAATTTTGAGAGCTTAGAATATAACTGATGCTCTCTCAGTGTACTCAAAATGATGTCAATATGGGTGGCATGGTCATGTATAATGTGATAGTACACCAAGATATCATCCATGAAGACTACCATGAAATAATCCAAGTATGGATGAAACACTCAGTTCATCAGTGCCATGAAGACTACAGGTGCGTTCGTGAGACCGAACGTCATAACCACATACTCATATAGACCATACCTTCTCCAGAAGAATGTAAGAGGTATATCTGATGGCCTAACATGCAACTGATGGTAACTGGATCTCAATTAAATCTTTGAGAACACCTAGGCTCCTTAAATATTATCAAAGAGATCATCAATCCTTGGCAAGGGATATCGGTTCTTGATCGTCAACTGGTTAAAATTCTGATAATCCACGCAAAGTCTGAGGGTATTGTGCACCTTCTTTGCAAATAGGATAGGCAAACCCCAAGGAGAAGCACTGGGTCAGATGAAACTCTTTGCCTACAACTCCTCCAACTACTTCTTGAGCTCCTGTAACTCTGGTGTAGCCATCCGATAAGGAGGAATGGACACCGGTGCCGCTCCTGGAACAAGCTCAATAAAAAAGTCCACCTCTTTCTCTAGAGGAAAACCTGAAAATTCCAATGGGAAGAAATCCCTGAAACAATCCACCACTGATGGAAAGTCCAACTGTGAAGTCCCCTGGTCATCTAGATATATACTAGAAATCTAGGCTGTAACTCCTCCCAACCCATGATGCTCGGGTCCCACTCTGCTCGCCTGGACATCCCATTCACCCTTATAAAGAAAGGATCTACCCTCTAGTGATGTGAAACTTACCCTATGACGATAGTAGTTGACAACAACCTAGAAGGGAACTAACCATTCCATTCTGAGAATGACGGCATAGCCTATCATTTCTAAGACATAGTGGTCCCATAAGAAGTGACACCCACAAATCTCAAGAGGTAACTCCTTGCACTGACGTACACTAGTCGTTCTATTCCCCAACAGAGTTTTTAGAGTCAATATGTCAGTAGAAGAAAAGATATAGAGCTCAAGGCTCTCCACAAAAGAAACAAATATAAAGTTATGGGAAGCCCCTGTATCGAAAAGAGCATAAGCTAAAACTGGGGCAACTAGAATCATACCTCAAACTGTAGAGGGTCCGAGATCCTGTTCCTGTTGGGTCTGCTCCACTACAAAAGTTTGGCCTCTACCACAGCCCTCTGGCCATACCTGACCACTTTGAGCTGATTCACCATGTTGTCGCTAAAAGCCTGGCGACTGGCTACCACGGCCACGACCTCCACCACAGCCTAAACGGTTAGAAGAACTCCAGTTCCCAGACTGATGAGAAACTGTTGGGCTGCTCCTGAACAAGGAGTCATCAACGAACCTATGTCACCAACTTCTGGTGATAAGATCTAACAGAAGAGCTGAAGATGGACCATCTTGCCGCAAGATCAGTGCTCAAATGGGTCTCTCAGGCAATGTGGCCTTCTATGCCTGACCTTCCCACACTGGTAGCATACCACCTGGCTACCTGAAGGTGCATCCCACCTACTCGAATCTCCACGTGAAGACTCTATGCGACGCTTCCTACTATCAGCTGGAAAGATGCCAACTCCGGATGTTGAACCGCCCTAGCCCCCAGCTCTATAATCTCCCAGGTTACGTTCTGTGATCAGCACTTGGTTCACTATAGAAGTGATGGAATTCAACCTGAAGATGTTCACCTGAGCCCAAATGTCATGCCTGAGACCATCCTCAAACTTTCTGGCTAGGAACAACTCATCTACCCCTAAAAAGGGTGTAAAGAACTGCAGCTCTGTAAATCGAGAAGAATACTCCATAACAGAGAGAGTAACCTACTCCAAACACATGAACTTTCGGGCTCTATTAGCCCTCAAGGTCTCCAGGTAGAAGTAATTGTAGAAGGTATGCTAAAACTCATCCCAGGACATAACCTGCTGGTGTCCCACCTGTGAGATCACATCCCCCCATATCTTGTAGAAATCCTGAAGCATATATGTAGCGAGCTTGACCCTCCTCTCCAGAGGTGTCTCTAGATGCTCGAAGATCGTCAGCATGGCTTCTAGCCATGAATCTGCAGCCTGGTGTCCTCCATCCCCTGAGAAAGTGGGAGGATGCTACTACTGAAAGACCCGCATCAATTCTTCCGTAGACTGGTAGGAGGTGGTGCTCCCTAGAAGGTCTACATCATCCTCATAAAGCCCTATATAAACTTTTCATATGCACCTATGTTCGGAATGATGGCTAGTGCCAAGACTGGCACAACTGGAGGATCTTCTGGTAGTCCATGATTAACCATGTCCGGTGTCTGATCATTGCCTTGCAACTGGCATACAACCGGAGGACGTATCGGTGGCATGACTCTGCAAGGTTAAGCACACACCTTAGATCAATATTATCAAGGAATGAAAACTAGAATTGTAAGAAGAGAACATGGGAAAGAAAGAATTCAAGTTTTCCAAAACATGGATACACGGCGTGTATAATGCCTACACAGCGTGTTCCCTTAAGCCTTCACATGGGCGTATACTCCTGCCAACCTAGGCCATGTAACACTCCAAACACACGGAATTTTGTCCTAACACATGGCGTATACCTGAATTCTCTTCCCCTGCCCAAGTTTTCTTACACGGCCAAGCCACACGGTTCTCCTAGAACAAGACTACACAGAGTGTTAGTTCCAGACACGGCGTGTACTATACAAACTTCAACGACCCGTGTTATTGGCCACACGGCCGGTTACACAGCACACTCTACACGGAATGTTCCATATGGACACGGCATGTACATATTAGTTTTTAACTACCCATATTGTTAGTTACATGGGTGAACACATGGCTGATTATGCACGGTGTGTTTATTCCAGACACGGCGTGTACAAGAAGGATTTCACCAACCCGTGTTTCTCATTACACGGCTGGATTAAAGGGTTACACTACACAGTGTGTTCAAGCTTTACATAGCATGTATAACTTAAATTTTATCCATCTGTGTCATTAATCACATAGGTGGACACATGGTCCACACAACATGGCAAGTACATCCAGTACACAGTGTGTCCCACCAAAGAATTCTCAACCTTGTGTCTCTGCCCACATAGTCAGTGACACGGTTAGAGACTACACATCATGTACATATAGTACACGGCATGTACTTAAGAAAAACAGTTCCTTCCTGAATATAAGGACCCATGGCATGTATTCATAAGTGCACGCCATGTATTCTGGGTTTTTCCAGACAGTAAGCCTTAGAAACTACTTTGGAACCCATAAAAACTCTAAAACAAACATTAAAGTGCCAAATTCCGATCCGTGAGGGTCCATACTCCCCGTGAATCAAAGCTTGGCATCTCATACATGTCACAAACAAGGATAATAGTGCAATGATCCCCCAAATTCCGATCTATGAGGGCCCATAACACCTCAAGAACCAAAGTTTGGTTTTCATTCAAATAAAAACATACACAAACCAATACCCTGCTGAGAATTAGGTATTCTATCATGGTATCTATCACAACAGCATGCATATATAACACAACCACTATCACAACAGAATGAAATCACTAATGCACCCTAAATGGCATGGCAAGAATGCATGAAATGTGATTTCTATTAGGTGCTTATATGATGCATGAGATGGCATACCCTCATCTTATCGGGTTGAAATAGAAATAGAACCTTAATAACATCAATGATAACAGCACAAAACATGTGAATCACCCAATGGTGAAATCAAATCAACTGTAAAATTTTAAAACAAGAAAAAATTGCAATAAATGAGGTAGATTTTGGTCTTTCCCTATACACGGATTAGCTACTCCTGGGTACAGCTTATTACCAAGTACCTATTCCGTCATATCCCTAGATATAGGCTCCAAACAGTAAGTCAAGAAGAAAATAATTCCTCTGATACCACTTTGTAATGTCCTGGTTCTGGGTGCCACCTAGGGGCGCCCCATACCCAGTTAGTCATAATGCCTCAAGTGCATTTCCCCAAACGCCAAAGGCTACCGACTAGCAGGGAGGGCCTTGGGTGTGATATTGGGGAAACTATGCCCTCATTGGCAGAGTAACGTGGTGGAAATAAATAGATATACAATAGAGGAATCAGTAATAATACCACACAATAGTAAGCAGTGGAAGACTAAAAGTAAAAACAACTGAGCACATATATATATGATGCATGATACATATGTATAGGAAAGCATCCAAACAAATCATAATAATGAAATACAGTACTAAACTAAGTACAAAGAAAAATCAAGTAAACATCTTCACAGCATCACAAGTCTCAGCTTGGTCCCATGCTCTCTAGCTCCAATCAGTCAAGTCCCTGAAGTAGAAGGGAGTTTACTCTAATCTATACCTGCAACAATATAATCTATTTGGTACCAAAATCATAACCCAAAACTACTAGAAAAATATCCTATAGTAACGGACCTATAGCCGCGATTTAGTTGGTCCGTGGCTATAGGTTAAGATATAGTCACAATTATTAGAAAACTGTGGTTTTAGAATAGATAAATCCACGGTAAAAAAGATATCGTGGAAGTAGTGATTCCTCCCTCGTCGTGACTCATCTCCACTCATCTCCCTTGTCACGACACATCTCCCACCTGTAATTCCCTCCCTCGTCGTGACTCATCTCATCTCCCACCCACAATTCCCTCCCTCATTGCGACTCATATCCCACCCTCGAAACCCTCCTCCCTCGTCACCAACTGATCGATTCTCCCTAGGTTGATCCTTGCTGAATTCTCCATTCGGCTCCTCCATCCCTTGTGTGATACCTCCCATCCCCTTCATCGTGCGTCCCTCTCCTCCACTACCTTCGTCTGGAATTCCTCCTCAGATCGGTGTGTCGGCCGAACCGACACCTTCCGCGAGCGGGATTAATGCGAGTCAATACCTACACTTTATGTGAAGATTGTTTCGGTTACTCCTTCATGAAAGTTGCTTTCCGAAGCAATTCATACTATCTCCAGTGATTTTTTGTCCATACCTCTGCAGTCAATGGTGATTTTCAATGTTCTTCCCCCTACTACGAATGTTTCAATTTCTAAAAATACATTTATTTCAAATTCATAATTGTGTTCATGTTTTCTAGTATAGGTATTTATTTTCCAATGTTACTCACACTGTTATTCAATTCCTAGGGTTTGAATGGGTAAGTATTATGAATTAAACCTTATTGTATTTTTTTTAGACATAGGTCAGTAATTCCATTACTGTGTTGTATATACATATTGAGTAGAAAAACATTATTGCATTTTTTGTTTAGATTGGTTATTGATCATATTACTATATTTATATACTGAGTGTATTTTTTTCCAATAACGACCACTTATGTTGGTGAATTCCCCTATTTTCTAGTATTACTGATCACAAATATCAATACCTTTTTGTTGTAGTATCTCATCATAACAAATATGTCTATGATACATTATAATTTCAGACCCATGATAGTGATTCATTATTCATTAATTAATCAATGTGAAATGTACTCACTGATTCTGATTATCATGGGTCCAAATTTTTCTCTCATGAAAATGATCTATAGTTCATTTTATTTGCTTATTGTGAATGGTATTTATGGGAACATTAATTTAAGTCCCAATAAACATATAATTTCATGCTCATTGTCTTCTAAATTTCTTGGTCTCTTGATGCTAAAGGATGCAAGGAGTTGGCCTTTAATTACACCATTACCATCATATGGAAGAGGGAGAGAGATTACCAGAGAGAGGTTCATGAGCTTTATCTATGAAAGAAAAGTTAAGGACGTGATAATTACTGGTGAGTACAGACAGAATCCCTAAAATTTCAATTTCCTTAAGATCAAATAATGTTAGGAAAGCATTTTATTCTCATCTTTGATCAGTATTTGAACAAGATATCTTCACTACACAATAAATAAATAAATCCAACCCAATGTATGATTCTTTGGGGTTGGGTTTAGGGTAAATAAATATATTCAAGTATCACTTAACCTTGCCCTTGAATTTTAGTCAACTTTTTGGTGGGTATCATCATCATCCCTTCTATATGGTGTGTTATTCATGAAGAAGGGTACATCTTGTACGCTTAGTTAAGGCTACGTGATAGAGTGATTACAACACATCACTTATGATAAGTAGTTTAAAAAAATAAGTGGTGTTTGTTTTATTTCTCAAACTGTTAATCACAAGCAATAAGTGTTGTAAAAAGTTTCATATTTATTCTCAAACAGAGCCTTAAATAAGCGACGCAAAAATATTTTTCAGTAAGTAATCTGGAAATACTTATATAGAAGCATGTATCATAGGTGATAAGTGCTGGAAGTGCTTTTCAATAAGTTTTACCAAACTCAATTTAAATGGGATTTCATATATTTGATTTTAACACATGATGATGCATGAAAAATGTGTTCTTTCCATATCTTTCATCTCCCACATCTCCTCCCATATTTAGGTTAATTACCTTTTTGAGTTTTAGGTGAGAATGGGACAGTTGATGGGCAGGGATATGATGTTTGGTGGAACATATGGAGGCAAAGAACATTGCAATTCACTGAACCTCATCTTATTGAATTCATGCATTATCAGGACATTATCATTTAGTATGTGACATTTCGGAAAGAAATGATGAAAATCATCCTGGGGATTCATATAGATCAAGAAAATTGAGGTAATATGAAGATCAAATAAAAAAATTTGATCATCCATAGGAATAAAGTTTTTCCATATCATCCATATTAAAATAAGTTTTGATGACAAGATTAAGTTCTTTATAAACTTGTTAAGCTAACTAGGTGAAAGTAATTTTTCCAAATATAACTCCAAAGAATTTAGCAATTTGATTCCTCCTGGAAACATCCAAGTCCTTGATACAATAAAGCTTAGATTTCCTCCAACTAATGGCTTGTCTTGAGACAGATTCATAATGCTCGAACATCCCCTTGATGAAAGAAAGTGACCTATCATCATATTCACAAAAAATGATAATTTCATCAACATAAAACAATTGGGTGGGTGCTCTTATCTTTATAGTGGCCCTAACTGGTGATAAATCCCCATAATATGTAGCTTTTAAGAGGCATTTTATATGTTAATCCCTGATAATTCCAAATAAAAAAGTTGAGGGAGGATCCCCCTATCTCAACCATTGGGTATAACTGAAGTATCTTTTGGAAGACCCACTAATAATAAAATAGAGTCTTGATCTATAGATAAGGTCTTGAATAAGCTTAATAAATCTTGTTGAGAATCCAAAACTATCAAGTACTTAAAAATTGAAATCCTAGCTAAGAGTGTAAAAAGCTTTAGAGATGTCAATATTTAAATAAATATTTCTAGTCTTGGATATCCTCTATAATATATTCACACATTCAGAGTTAGTATGTAAATAATCCTTCACTTACATGTATAAGCACCAAGTGATTTAGAGAAACAATGGAACTTACAATATCCCCCAAACTTATAATAGTCACCTAACTAATGAGATTATGAAGATTATTTTTCACAGCGATAGGCTTATAGTCTCCAACATCAAGGGAATGTTTAACCTTTGGAATTATGGTTATTAGTTGAGATTTATTACCTAAAGGAAGAAATTCTAGTCTAAAAAATTCTTGAATAACCTGTACAAGTTCCAAATGAGTCACATCCCAAAATTGAATTAAGAAATGATTAGAGAATCTAGCCAGTTCAACTGCACTATCCTAATTATGAGATAAAAGTACCTATTTAATTTCATTCTTAGCAGGTAAGGCATAAAGAAAGGAATTCATACTCAATACTTGCAATATTAAATAGAGGTTCAAAGTGACTGAACAATGCATTGGATATACTCCCATAATTATTAAGAGTCTCTCTATTCACCTTAATGATGGTGAACTTTTTTATATTCCTTATTTTCTTATTCATGATGTGCAAAACTCAAGTGTTTCTATCACCCTATTTGAACCATATTAAATGAATATACTTCATAAGAATCATCTTATGTGTAAGAATGAGCTCGTTAATCTCAAATTTCAGTAGAAATTCCTTATATGAGGGGGTATCAAGGTTAGAATAATTGTTTTGACATTTCAAAATATCATCCACAAACTACTTGATTTCCTCATTCAATTTGGTGAATTTATCCCTGGTCCATCCTTTGAGAGAATATTTAGTAGCTTTAAGCTTTAACATGAGCCTTTGGAAAGCATTTCCTTCAAATATACTCATCCATTTCTATTGTACAATTTCACTGAATTCCTTAAAATAGAGCCAAGCATTATTGAATTTAAAAGGGATACCATGTATTATTTCATTAGTGGATAAACACAATAGAAGTGGGTGGTGATCTGAGTAAACATTGTGAAGAGATATACAGGATAAGATAGAATCCATATCAAGTCCATTAAGGGAAATAAAGTCCTTATCAATCCTACTAGACTACCTTCTATCAACAGTGTATCTGGTCCAGGTGAACTCAGCTCCTTAAGAAGAAATTTCATAAAAGATTCCATGATCAATTAATCTCTGAAAGTATATGGCTACGACATGAAAAAAATTATATACCTTTATTTCATCAAGACTAAGAATTGAATTAAATTCCCCTAACAGTAACCAATTATAATATGGAGGCACTACTATAGAGACTACTTTTGGGAAGACTGTTATTGCTACTTTTCTATCAGATTGATTGTTCATTGTTGTCACCCCCTTTTTTAAAATTATATATTATGTCTCTGGATCCCATGCATTATTTATTTTTTCACCATTGGTGCTGAAACTTTTTTGGTACTGATTTGGTTTTATGCATACAGCATTAGCGGCAATCCATGCTATCATTTTTAGAAATTTTTTCTTAAGATGATCAAATTCATTGGAGTCTAACAATATAGAACTTTATTATTTTTTGGTTTCTATAAATTCTAAAATATCTAGCCTGTATTATCCCCTTATCCTTTTTTCTAGGTAAGTTGCTTTGATCATTAGTACATTCTGAGAAAGTTCTATAGAACTTCTTGTTTTGTTTTTCAAATTTTTCTCATGTGGATCCCTCTTTGGTTCTTCCAATTTTGGCATCTGGCTTCCATATGGCTCTTGAGTCGATTAGTAATACTTATTCCATATTCAGTTATTGAATAGTTAAATGAGTTTTTCATGTTATTTTAAAACCATATGTTTGAAATCGTAGCCATGTATCTTATCACAGATTACAACCACTCACTAGTTGAAAACTCATGTAACATCAGTGGCCTTTTCTGGGAGATCACATTTCTTTTCTTCCTTGTCTAATTCTTATGCAAAGTTAGATGATTCTGCTGTTGTTGATGCATACATTGATCTATTGACAATTTCATTATCCAATGCCTTTCTTGGTATGGATGCCAATGATCCTCCTAAAACATTTTCAACCATGAAATTTATTGGTTCCATATTTTCCAATGTAAGAACTAGCTTTCACAAAAAAAATGATATATGTGCTTTTACATGGAGAAGAAAACTTTTGTTTCATTTGAGCATTATTGCAGATAGCTACCCTAGAAGATGACAATGATGGTTCATCATTCATGCCAATGATCCAATTTTCTGAATGGCTAGATGAGTTCTCATGTCAATTATTTTCTTTACTTCTACACTTGGAACCAAATAGTGTTATGTAAGTGTTTATGCCTCTTTTTTCCATCCCTTTCTTCAATCATTCATATATTATTATAATATTTAGTTATGAATTGTCTAGTTATTAAGTAGTTTATGGTATTGCAGAAGTGAAGGGCTACACTCGTCATCAGTTTTAGGAACGTTCCTGATTGAGGATGGTCCCTATTATTTGTTCATGCTGCAAATCTTGCTTGAGAAGCTCTCTCAAAGTCTCTATAGTCAAGTATGTCCTGTAATTGCCGGTTGTTCAATGCAGTAGCTTCAATAATCCATTTTTCTTCATTTTTTAAGATGATTTAATCTTTGGAAAATCTATATAATTACCTAAATCATGTACAATGTGTCCTTTTTTCTATCTACTATAATTTATAGTTTTCACACCATATTAAACATGATAATAGAGGCAGTTTTCCACCTTATTGAATCTATGTTGTTGACTGTTAGTTTCTCTATTAAAGGATCACCTATTACTGGATTTGGTGGAAGAATAATTTCCAATGCTTCTGTCTTGATGAACAGGATGGGTTTTTGTTTTCTAGTGGTTTTTAAGCTCGAGGTGGAGTGGAGTGGATTGGTTTTTCTATGGTATTAGGCAAGGGTAAGGGGTCATGTCCGGGTGGGGGGGTCCTTTCTGGGTGGGGGGATCTATCCGGGGGGCTCTATCTGGGGGGGCTATCGGGGGGGCTATACAGGGGGGTTGTGTAATGGGGGGTATGTCTAGGGGGAGTGGAGGGGGGGCTTTTCATGGGGGAAGGGGTGCAACAGGGGGGTTTTGTCCGAGTGGGGGGTCCTGTTTGGGTGTGGGGGGGGATCTGTCCGGGGGGTCCTATCCAGGTGGGGGGATCTTTAGTGTTTTGAGATTCCCTGTTTTCTCAAATGTTATGACATTAAAGGATTAGATTTGAGATAATTAGGACTTCTTTGTGTCCCTGATACTTTTAGTAATTAGGAATGTATGGATTATTCCTTCTTTTCTTTCTCTCAAACACACTTGAGTACTTAGATATTTGAGTTAACTTGTCACATTATGTTACCATTTTGGTTTTAAGGAATCCTATTGAATATATTTATACTCAACCATGCACAGGAATTATGCCCACATGTGTTGTGATTGAGTAGAAGATTCATGGGTTTGGAGATGGCTTGGATAGACATAGAGTTGAGGTGGCTTGTTCATATCAAATGCTCGGGTATTCTAGGAGATTCATTATGGATCATGGAGATTTGTGATAGTAGTGGTCAACAATATAGATAAAGATTGATCCAATAGTATGTGAAATGTGGAGGATCTTCTTAGTACTTCATGTTCTGTAGAATTTTCATATATATGCCTTGTTTTCCTTGTATTTATCTCACGGGATATATATTTGTTTCTATTGTCTCTTGCATATATTATATACCGTTCAGTTGATTATATATATTCTACTGGTATTTTGGATTTATCTTCTCTTCAGTTGATTATATATATTCTACTGTTATTTTGGATTTATCTTCTATCCGAGGGGTGTAAGGGTGTAACACCCCAAGCTTCCACGATATGCTTCTCTTTCAATAATGCAATAGCTTGCATTGTATGCAAGTTTGAGATTCTAACACACAGCGATCAATCAAAATAGTCGTTATGAATAGTAATACCCACTTTTTGAAATTATATAAATTTTATATTTCAAAATGGACTTCATTATTGGATTCGGAATATCAAAACTAGCCGATGTTGAATTTTTGGTATTTTTCTAAGAACTTCCAATTTCCGATGAATAGTGAAAAATACTTAAAAACAACTTTTTTAATCAAAATAATTTATAGTGACAAATTATACGATTGAGTGGTTTTAAAGTATAAGTAGAATATATTTTAACCGTTTTATCCAATGCTGGTCATTATAATTAATTTCACTTTGAAATCGGACATAAACAATTGTCAATCTTTTGATATATACTGTTTCTTAAAAACACGCTATTTGTTGTGACAACGAGAATTAATTATTAAATTAATTAATTCAACTTATATGTTTTGAATTTTTTAAAATAGACATAATTTTTTAATTATGAATATCAAATATAGCTTAGGGTTATTTTTTGGTATTTTTTTGAAAAACATCAATTTTTGATGAATAGTGAAACCACTAAGTGGTAGTTAAAAAACTATTTTTTCGTTTAAATGAAACTTTACCACTTCTGTGAATTGAATTTCAAAAATCCGACATACATGGTTGTCATTAGTAAGTAAAATGTGGTTCAATGGGATGAAAATAATTTTTGGTGAATAGTAACTTTTAAGTTTTATTAATCGCGATTAAAGGTAATTAGTGTAATTTAAGGTAAATATAATGTTATAATAATATGAAATTACCTTTAAATTTGTCCTACCCTTATTGGATGAGTCATGTCCGACCAATAAAAATCATGGGACAATTTTTTGGACCCCATGAGCCACTTGTGTAAGATAATGACATTAATACCTTTTATTTAAAGTAAAAATAAAAATGTCACAAACATATAGTGTTTTACTAAAACAATTCTTAGAAGGGGTTACACAAGTCATCTTTTTGAGTATAAATATTCATTGGAAATCTAAAACGAGTTCCTAAATCATGGTAAATTTTCTATAATTTTTAGGAATTAAATAAATAAATATATTTATCACACCATGATGATGCAGCGATTACCTCATTAATGAACGATTTGAATAAAATGAAAAGATAAGGTAAAATCTAAGAATTACACTTGTCTAAAGCCTATTGGATGGGTTTATTTCTAACCCTTATCACCTTATCCTTGAAATATATCATTGTGGGGCCTTTAAAATCTGAAAAGCATTTCATAATAATGTAACATTTCATGACTTTCCAAGAGTGCCCCTCCTCTCCTCTTATAAAAGGCCCCCACCACTACCACATTATTCACACCTTCAAAGCCATTTGGATTGGCCAACCTCTACCCAAATACTCTCTAAACTTCCCTCTATTACTCCAAGAAGCCTCTCTTTGGTCAGAAGTCTTCCCAAGGAATCCTTTGGCTCAAATCAAAAAGAGTTACCCGATTTTAAGGTAATGTCTTCTCTTATGTTCCTTTGTTTTATTTTGCTTCTAAAACCCCTTAAACTATTTTTATTACTTTATTTTGTAACAACACCAGTATATTAAATATACTAGGATGTTTTTATTAGAAGTATTTGATTTAAAATTATATACACCTTTGTCTAATGGTTAAAGAACATACGGTTTTTGTGGGTAGCGAATTACTGCCTCACGAAACGATGATTGTTCAATCTACTTTTAACACCTTTCATGGTGGAAATTAAGATGTCACTTTATTTATATATGATATATATTATTTTTATGTTTTCCTTATACTTCTGTATTTTTCATTTATGGCATACCTTTATGATTTCCATTATGGGTAAACGCGATAATTTCATTTTAGGAAGTGCAGACTATCGCCCCCTCAAAGTGATTTGAATCGTTAATGCCATATGTGGGACGTATAAAGGATGGATTAAATTATATTATATATGATATTATACTGGAATTATAATATACCTTTATATCATTATGATTTCATTCCAGTAAATATGAAATAGAAATGAAATTAGCGTTCATGCGTACGTACGGCTTACCGTCTTCATGAACGGTGCATTTCATTTCTTACCTCTAAATGTTATATAATATTATAAATGAATGTATATACTGGATATATATGATATATATGATATCTACATCATGAATATAATTCTAGATATAATGGATATTTTACCACATGAACAACTTGTAATTATAAGAAGTTTATTTTTGAATCAAGTACCAAAGATCGACAAAATGACTGTTATTAACTTAAATAATTACATAATGTTCATAACATGGTAATAAGTGATATAAAAGGAATAATTAAATTGAAAAAGGTTCTTAATCAAGTAGAAATTAACTCTAGTTTATTATTCAGGTGGTTAAAGAACGATCGAGTCAAGTCGGACATGAGGTAAGGGATTTCGTCTCAATCTCCTTTCATTGAGGCGTATTTTGTTTTATACACAACTTTATTTTATACGGTGTATAAACCCCTTTGACCTTTACATTTATTCAAAAGGAATCTTTTTTATACGAATCATTTTACTAAACAACAAAAAGGAATGTTTTTTTTTGTCGTACGTATGCGGCGACAACGACTTCTCCGCCGTCGTGACCATTATTTGAGTTTCGACTTCCTCTACAAGCCATAACTTTTTTTTAAATGAAAAATAAATACCAAGTTTTACTTTTATTTTATTTTGGTATTGAAAATGGTTTTGATAATGTTTTTATTATATCAATGTGTTGTATTGATATCTTGTGATTGAAATGTGGAAATGTTATGTTTCCTTTATGCATGTTTTATGTGATACGATTATGTTATAGCTTATGATATGTTTAAACCTTTTCATATAAGGAATTCATTGGACTTAATAAGTGACGGATGGAGTCCTCTATAGCTCCTCGATGCATCGGTAGGTCTCATGAGACAAACTAGTGGCTTGGCACGAGGCCTTTATAAAATCTTATTTGTAGTCTTGGCACGAGGCCTTGCCTACGTGGTTATGATAGTCTGGCATTATGCATTCCATCATTATGAAAGTGGTTATTGATATTGCATGTGATTATTCGACTAGTAGAATATCCATGTGAATAAGTAAATGGAATTATTTCATTTTATTTTTTCCATATTATGCTTAAGTTAAAGTTTAAAAGGCTTTTGTTTTAGTTATACATTGCCTTAACTGTTTATGTTTATTTATGAAAGTTTCCGCTGTATTGTTATCCTTACTGAGCATCTGAGCTCACCCCTTTCTATGTTTTATTTTCCCAGGATGTGAATAAATATTTTATGACTGGCCTACAGGGATAGTCTGAAGGGGATAGGAGTGTGGACTATGGAGACTATGTTATTGTGATTTTTAACTTTATTATGTAATGTAACATTTATGAATGTATCTAGTGTTTCCAAGGCTACTAAACTAATTGGTCTTTCGAGACTTGATCTTTTGTGATCATGCCAATGTTATGTAATAATGCACAGACTCTGGGTAACTGGGGTTGGGGTGTTATAGTTGGTATTAGAGGAAGTTTAATACTAACCTTGGAAGCTAGATTTAGAAAAACTATGATTAGGGCACATAGACCTAAGATAGACTTTGAGGATTAGTATAGAATAACTTCCTATAATTTTGGTAAAGTATAGATTTTGTGTATTTTCCGAGCAATACATCCTTGTCTGGATACGAGCAGGTAGAGGCGGCTCTAACACAGATGTACCTAGGGGTAATACCTGAAAACACCGCTTTGAGCTAGACTCGAACGGGAACTAGTGCACGACAGCGGGTCATGCTGCACTCTTGGTTACGACACTCCCGGGGGATATGCTTAGGATAATTCACAATTTATTTAGAAACCATTATGAAGGGTTTATGAGTATATAATTCCTCAAAGAAAACATTTTTTTATGGATTATATCCATAAATAGTTCAATTTATGTTAAGTGTTTTACAAGTATGGAATTATGTATTTCGATTCATAAACTAATCTAGTTTATGACATTGTTTAGAAATGGCGCCTAGTGGAAGGAATGGAAACTGTATCAATACACGCACTCCATGTAGGGATTTCCCTCCTGCTCAAGATAATTATAATGGAGTTGGTGATACAACTGGTGCTGATCATCTTATCACCATACTGGGACAACTCACTCAGGTTATGAATAATAACCTTACTTGTATGGAGCACCTTGATCTGCAACGTTGAGGATCAATGTTAGACCGCTTCATGAGGAAACAACCACAAACATTCAATGGGAGTGTGAATCCCTTAGTAGCTGAGCAATGGATAAATTCTCTAGAGAAAATATTTCAGGCTTTGGGGAGTAGTGAAAGGGAAAAGGTTATCATGGCAGTTTACCACCTCACTGGAGATGCTGATCAATGGTGGTCATTGATTCAAAACACAAAGGAAGATGATGAAGTATCAAATATGGAATGGAGGGAGTTCAAAGATATTTTCTTAGAAAAATACTATCCTCATGACCATCGAGAAGATATGGAAAGGCAATTTCTGAGTCTGAGACAAAAGGAGGATGAGAATATCGCAAAGTATGAGGCCAACTTTACAAGGTTAGCGAGACATGCTGCAGATTATATACGTAACTCAAGAAGTAATATTTATTGTTTCTTTGATGGGTTAAAACCATTTCTTCGTCAAGATTTAGTATCACAATCCTTCTCATCGTACGAAGATATTGTCTCGTGTGCTATCAAGACAGAAAAGGAATTCTCTAAGTCTTATGACAACAAAGTAAAGCAAGAGAAGAAGAGAATGGTGGAACAAGAGACAGATAAAGGGAAAAAGGGAAAGAAGGATTTTCCATTATGTGATACTTATGGGAATAATCACCCCGGTACTTGCCTAAAGGGAATGGGAGTTTGTTACAAATGTGGAGAAAAAGGTCACCAGGCTCGTGATTGTAAGGGAAAGAAAGAGGCTATCAATGTTGAATGCTACAATTATAGAGAAATGGGTCATTATGCAAATGAACGCCCTAAGCGCCACGGAAACTTACCTCAGAAAAGGCCAAGGGAGCAAGGCCAAGCTTATTTTGTTACTACAGATGAAGTTGAAAAATTATTGTATTTGTGTTTTTGGACTCAAGAACTATATTATGGTTATAAGAATAATGTGATATATATAAGGATTGTACTACAGTACTTTTTGTTTTCATTAAGGTTTTAATATGATAAAGGTAATCATATTTTTAGTATGTGACAATAATAGAAACTTTACTTTGTTTAGGGAATCTGATGTTACAATTGATTTTGGAATTTAGAGACCTTTTAGAGAAAGTCCGGATAGAGGTATTTTGGATAACTATAAAGGTTGGAATGGATTAAGTTTAACTTTGGATAGTATTTTTTAAGGTTAAAAAATTTCTGAATATTATTTTTGGAATATTATAATACTATAGTTTTAGGAAAAGGACAACCTACAGGTCGGGGGATAACCCGTCGCGTCGGACAAAGCAGTAGGAATTGAACCCACAACCATAGTACGACAGGCCTTTATTACCTACCACTAGCCTACAGGAAGTCCCTGGTTATTACAAAATATTTTCCCTAATCTAAATGGTATGTGTTAATATTTGGAACCTTGTATGATTAGGATAAATATAATATTTTTGAATTCTATTACCTTTTGGAGTGAAAGATATGTTTGTGGTAAAAATTTATTGAAGAATGAAAGTCTACATGACAAGTAAGTATATTTCCTTACGTTCTTAGTAAATCTCCAAAATTAATTCCTCAACTTTATAAAAGGTAATTTAAAACAAAGACATTATCGGTTAACTTTTCCTACTGGGGAATCAAAGACCGTTTAACCAATCACAAGTTTGTGATTTTCTTGTAGTTAACTTTCACCTAATCCTGTTTTCTACAACTCTCTATCATAACTTGATGGTTTTTTTCTCCTCTATATCCATGTTTTCATAGAATCCTAGTATGGGCTATCTCGGGTGACCTTTGTACTTCTCTTTCTTTCTTTTAAAGTTGTATTTTTATTAACCCTATTTCCAATATGGGTTTTCCACAAAGGTATTTTCTACTTTGAACCTTTTATTTTAGAAGAAAAATTTCAAATTGTGAGGACCAATTTATTGAAGGAGGGGAGAATGTAACACCCCAAGCTTCCACGATACGCTTCTCTTTCAATAATGCAATAGCTTGCATTGTATGCAAATTCGAGATTCTAACACACCGCGACCAATCAAAATAGTCGTTATGAATAGTAATACCCACTTTTTGAAATTATATAAATTTTATATTTCAAAATAGACTTCATTTTTTGATTTGGAATATCAAAATTAGCCTATGTTGAATTTTTGGTATTTTTCTAAGAACTTCCAATTTTCGATGAATAGTGAAAAATACTTAAAAACAACTTTTTTAATCAATATAATTTATAGTGATAAATTATACTATTGAGTGGTTTTAAAGTATAATTATAATATATTTTAACCGTTTTATCCAATGGTGGTCATTATAATTAATTTCACTTTGAAATTGGATATAAACAATTGTTAATCGTTTAATAAATATTGTTTCTTAAAAACACGCTATTTGTTGTGACAGCGGGAATTAATTATTAAATTAATTAATTCAACATATATGTTTTTAATTTTGTAAAATAGACATAATTTTTGAATTAGGAATATCAAATATAGCGTAGGGTTAATTTTTGGTATTTTTTTGAAAAACTTCAATTTTTGATGAATAGTGAAACCACTAAGTGGTAGTTAAAAAACTAATTTTTCATTTGAATGAAACTTTACCACTTCTGTGAATTGAATTTCAAAAATCCGATATACATGGTTTTCATTAGTAAGTAAAATGTGGTTTAATGGGATGAAAATAATTTTTGGTGAATAGTAACTTTTAAGTTTTATTAATCGCGATTAAAGGTAATTAGTGTAATTTAAGGTAAATATAATGATATAATAATATGAAATTACCTTTACACTTGTCCTACCCTTATTTGATGATTTATGGCCAACCAAGACAAACCATGGGATGATTTTTGGGACCCCATGGAGCCACTTGTGTAAGATAATGACATTAATACCTTTTATTTAAAGTAAAAATAAAAATGTCACAAACATGTATTGTTTTACTAAAACAATTTTTAGAATGGGTTATACAAGACATATTTTTTTACTATAAATATTAATTGTAAAGATAAAAATATTTCCTACATCATGGGAATTTTTTTATAATTTTAGGAATTAAATAAATAAATTTATTTATCACACCATGATGATGCAGTAATTACCTCATTAATGAACGATTTAAATAAAATGAAAAGACGGTAAAATCTAAGACTTAAACTTGTCTAAAGACTATTGGATGGGTGTATTTCGAACCCTTATCACCTTATCCTATAAATATATCATTGTGGGACCTTTAAAATTCGAAAAGCATTTCATAATAATGTAACATTTCATGACTTTCCAAGAGTTCCCCTCCTCTCCTCTTATAAAAGGCCCCCACCACTACCACCTTATTCACACCTTCAAAGCCATTTGGATCGGCCAACCTCTGCCCAAATACTCTCTAAACTTCCCTCTATTACTCCTAGAAGCCTCACTTTGGGCAGAAGTCTTCCCAAGGAATCCTTTGGCTCGAATCAAAAAGAGTTACCCGATTTTAAGGTAATGTCTTCTCTTATGTTCTTTTGTTTTATTTTGCTTATCCAACCCCTTAAACTCTTTTTATTCCTTTATTTTTTAACAACACCAATATCTTAAATATACTAGGATGTTTTTATAAGAATTATTTGATTTATACTTACACACACCTTCGTCTAATGGTTAAAGAACATATTGTTTCTATGGGTGGCGAATTACTGCCTCACGGAACGATGATTGTTCAATCTACTTTTAACACATTTCATGGTGGACATTAAGATGTCACTATATTTATATATGATATATATTATTTTTGTTTTTTCCTTATGCTTCTGTATTTTTCATTTATGGCATACCTTTATGATTTCCATTATGTGTAAACGCGATAATTTCATTTTAGGAAGTGCGGACTACCACCCCCTCAAAGTGATTTGAATAGTTAATGTCATATGTGGGATGTATAAAGGATGGAGTAAATGATATTATATATGATATTATACTGGAATTATAATATACCTTTATATCATTATGATTTCATTCCATTAAATACAAAATAGAAATGAAAGTAGCGTTCATGCGTACGTACGGCTTACCGTCTCCATGAACGGTGCATTTCATTTCTTCCCTATAAATGTTATATAATATTATAAATAAATGTATATATTGGATATATATGATATATATGATATCTACATCATCAATATAATTCTGGATATAATGGATATTTTACCACATGAACAACTTGTAATTATAAGAAGTTTATTTTTGACTCAAGTACCAAAGATCGACAAAACGACCATTATTAATTTAAATAATTACATAATGTTCATAACATGGTAATAAGTGATATAAAAAGAATAATGAAATTTAAAAAGGTTCTTAATCAATTAGAAATTAACTCTAGTTTATTATTCATGAGGTTAAAGAACGATTGAGTCAAGTCGGACACGAGGTAAGGGACTTTGTCTCAATCTCCTTTCATTGAGGCATATTTTGTTTTATACACAACTTTCTTTTATACGGTGTAAAAACCCCTTTGACATTTACATTTATTCAAAAGGAATATTTTTTATACGAAGCGTTTTATTAAACGACAAAAAGGAATGTTTTTTTTTGTCGTACGTATGCGGCAGCAACGACTTCTCCACCGCCGTGACCATTATTTGAGTTTCGGCTTCCTCTACAAGCCATAACGTTTTTTAAATGAAAAATAAATACCAAGTTTTACTTTTCTTTTATTTTGGTATTGAAAATGGTTTTGATAACATTTTTATTATATCAATGTGTTGTATTGATATCTTGTGATTGAAATGTGGAAATGTTATGTTTCCTTTATGCATGTTTTATGTGATACGATTATGTTATGGCTTATGATATGTTTAAACCTTTTCATATAAGGAATTCATTGGACTTAATAAGTGATGGGTGGAGCCCGTTATAGTTCCTCGATGCATCGGTAGGTCTCATGAGACAAACTAGTGTCTTGGCACGAGGCCTTGACAAAATCTTATTTGTAGTCTTGGCACGAGGCCTTGGCTATGTGGTTATGATAGTCTGGCATTATGCATTCCATCATTATGAAAGTGGTTATTGATATTTCATGTGATTATTCGACTATTAGAATATCCATGTGAAAAATAAATGGAATTATTTCATTTTATTTTTGCCATATTATGCTGAAGTTCAAGTTTAAAAGGCTTTTGTTTTAGTTATACATTGCCTTAAATGTTTATGTTTATTTATGAAAGTTTTTGTTGTATTGTTATCCTTACTGAGCATCTGAGCTCACCCCTTTCTATGTTTTATTTTCCCAAGATGTGAAGAAATATTTTATGACTGACCTACAGGGATAGTCTGAAGGGGATAGGAGTGTGGACTATGGAGACTATGTTATTGTGATTTTACACTTTATTATGTAATGTAAAATTTATGAATGTATCTAGTGTTTCCAAGGATACTAAACTAATCGGTCTTTCGAGACTTGATCTTTTTTGATCATGCCAATGTTACGTAATAATTCACCGACTCTGGGTAACTGGGGTCGGGGTGTTACAAATGGGGTGGGGCAAGGGGGGAAGTGTGGGGAGGGAAAACTGGAAGGGGGAGGGTGCAGGAGGGCAGGGGGGTGCAGGGGGGCAGGGGGGGTCTGCAGGGCAGTGGGGAGGGGGGCAAGGCGGGGTCTGCAGGGGTGAAAGGGGGTATGTCCCGTGGTGCAAGGGGGTGGGGTAGTGGGGGTAGGAAAAACTTGAAGGGGGAAAACTTGCAGGGGGGGAGGGTGCAGAAGGGAAGGGGGAGGGTTCAGGAGGGTGTGGAGGAGGGGAAAATGGCAGGGGGGTGGAAAACTGGTAGGGGTGTAGGAGGGCGGGGGAAACTTGCAGGGGGGAGGGTACAGGAGGTCGGGGGGTCTGCAGGGCAGTGGGGAAGAGGGCAGTGGGGAGGGTGCAGGAGGGCAGTGGGGAGGAGGGCAGGGGGGACGGTGTAGGAGGGAAGGGGGGAGGAAAAACTCGCAGGGGGAGGGTGCAAGTGGGTAGGGGGTGTCTGCAGGGCAATGGGGAGGAGGGCGGGGGGAGGGTGCAGGGGGGCTGTAGGGTATAGGGGAGGGCTGCAAGAGGCCAGTGGGGTCTGCAGGGCAGTGGGGAGGGGTGCAATGGGGAGGGTTCAAGAGGTTAGGGGGAGGGAAAACTGGCAGGGGGTGCAGGAGGGTAGGGGGAGGGTGTAGGAGGGCAGGGTGGGGGTGTCTGCAGGGCAGGGGGGAGGAGGGTAGGGGGGAGGGTGCAGGGGGGTTCTTTAGGGAATAGGGGGGTGCAGGAGGGCAGGGGGATCTGAAGGGCAGTGGGGAGGGTGCAGGAGGGTAGGGGGGTCTGCAGGGCAGTGGGGAGGGGTGCAAGGGGGGAGGGTGCAGGAGGGCAGGGGGTCTGCAGGGCAGGGGGTAGGGGAGGGTGTAGGAGGGTGGGGGGGAGGGAAAACTGGTAGGGGGAGGGTGCAGGAGGGAATGGGGGTGTCTGCAAGGCAGTGGGGAGGAGGGCAGGGGGTGCAAGGGGGGAGGGTGCAGGAGGGTAGGGGGGTCTGCAGGGGTGGAAGGGGGGTCTGTCCAGGGTGCAAGGGGGGTCTGTCCAGAGGTGCAATAGGGGTATGCAGGGTTGCAAGGGGGTCTGTCCAGGGGTGCAAGGGGGGTTTATCCAGTGGTGCAAGTGGTGTCTGTCCAGGGTGCAAGGGGGGTCTGTGCAGTGGTGCAAGGGGGTCTGTCCAGGGGTGTAAGTGGGGTCTGTCCATAGTGCAAGGGGGTCTGTCTAGGGTGACAGGGGGTCTGTATATGGTGCAAGGGTGGGGTTTGTCCAGGGTGCAAGGGGGTCTATCCAGGGGTGCAAGGGGGTCTGTCTAGGGGTGAAAGGGGGTCTGTCCAAGGGTGAAAGGGGGTCTGTAGGGGTGTAAGGGGGTCTGTCCAGGGGTGCAGGGGGGTGTGCAGGGGGGGTCTGTCCAGGGTGCAAGGGAGGTCTGTCCAGGGGTGGGGTGGGGCTAGTTTTTTTATGAAATGGGAAGGGCTATAGCCACGGTTTCAAACCGTGGTTAAACACCTATAGCCACGGTTCATTGAACTGTGGCTATAACCTATAGCCATAGTTTTTGGACTTATAGCCATGGTTCCAAACCATGGATATAGCCTAAATTTCTAGTAGTGAAAATAGGGAGTGAGACTAAATCCCAGAATAAAATCACCCAAATATTTGTGCCTAATAGTCAGTGAATATATATGGAAGGAAATAAGTAAAAAAGAAGAATTAAACAAGGAAGTAATCAGAAACAACGTTCCTACAGTTTCATTTGCAACCATTTACTTTTAGGTATTTAAACAACCAAAACCAAAAACAAGAAACCCTCTAGGTAGTTCTCACAGCCCAACCCCTCTGGTTTACAATACAACAGAAGATATATCAAAGACTCTTTGAGGAATAACTCACTGTCAATTCCCCCTATAGTCTTATGTGATTTAAAGACTCTCTGAGGAAGCACTCATCATCAATTCCAACTATAGTCTTTAAGTGGTAAAATACAGACACTCTGAGGAAGCACTCAACATCAATTCCTCCTATGGTCTTGTAATGTAACTATAGACACTCTGAGGGAGCACTCAATGTCAATCCCCCTATGGTGTTGTAGTGTGATAATTATAACAGAAACTCTGGGAAATACCTCAACTTCAATTTCCCCTATGGTCTCACTACACCAGGTTCCCACAGCCCCATGTAAATCATTCATGCACAAATGATAATTAGAAGCCAAAGTAAACCTCTAGAACTACTTGGCTAAACAATATACAGCATAACATAGCATGTCAGAAATAATCAATCCATCCTATAATACTGGACATGGGAAAAACAAAGCAGCCTAAAAGGAACATTAGACCAAATGGTCAAAATAAGTAAACATGGGAAAAACATCCATGGCATATCAAAGTTAACCCTATTCACAAAAAATTAACCTATATCCAAAAAAACAAGGCATAACAGGCAAGGAACATGTCTAAAACCATAAACACACAATACCCAAAATGAGGGTATTGGGAACTTTTGCACATATAACTCAAATACTAACTACGGAAAGGCACAAACCACCTACCTCGGTGTTGTAGGATCATTATATGTGAACCTCAAGCCTTGAATCTCCTAAGAACACTGTAGATCTACAAAAATAATAAAAACATTCAACCAAGGATATCTTGTGAAAGAGGAGGAATTAGGAAATGAAGCTCTAGAAGAATGAAGATCTTACTGTGGTGATCCCAATGCAATAGACAGTGGTCAAATCAAAGAACAACTGCTCGATCAGGGGCATGGGGAAATATCATCATCATACAGATACTCTCGGTCAAATAAGGAGAAGAAGAAGACGTTTCTTCCAATTAGACGCAACCCTGGTCCGTTTAATGAAAAAAAAAGTACATGGGGTGTACTTTATAAGTACACGGTGTGTACTTGCCCTTACCAACCCCTGAATTCGGCGGTCTCTAGGTCACCACACATGGCCGTGTGCACGGCCATTACACGGCCAACACATGGCTACCCGTGGTAATCGAGTACACGGCGTGTACTTAATAAATTTCCAGAAACTCTTATTTTCCTCAAAAAAAACCAGAAAAGAAAAAATACCTGAGAAGAAGATCCGGGTTCTTATAATATAGGAGGTTTAAATGAGTTTTAAGTAATAAAAACCTGAGTTAAGGGAATTCTTAACCCAATTTCCATTCTTTGGGTTAACCTTCTACTTCATTATTTATGTTTTGTTAAAATAGTTTGTGTGATGAATTTTGTTTATATTATGTTTAATTGTGTGTATTTACGGTGTATATACATATTACATTCACTCTATTAAGTCTCAATTCAATTATATGATATTTTCAAGGAGATTTTATTTTAAAATACTCTTTTAAAATTCTGTTTTAAAAAATTCAAAAGTAATGTTTTTTTTCATTTTTTCATGTTGTGTGATTATGTTCTGGTTCTTGGGAATTGTTTATGATGAAGGGTGGGACATATATCTCCCTCCAATGCATTGTTTATGTGTAAGTTGGAGGTTGTTCATATGGTTACTCCAAGTGTAATTGTGATGTTTACATAATAAGGTAGTCGTGAGGGTTACATTGTAAGGTAGCCATGAGGGTTACAAATTATAAGGTATTTGAGAGGGTTATAAGATTATGTAATTAATGACCTGAGATACCGTTATGGTTCTATTTATATTTTATATGTTTTTTTGAAATCTCATGTAAATCTCAATTTTCACAAAGTAAGTTTATATGGGTGACAAGTATGTATTTTTTTAAATGATTTCATACGTTACAAGTATTTATGGACTAATGTTTTCTTTCCTTATTTTTATATCCCTTACTGATATTTTTGTGATCATCCCAAGTTTTTAAATGATTTTTATAGGTTATAAGTATTTCTAAGACAAATAAAGAAGCCAAGTTAAATATTATGATGATTTTTTAAAGAAAACATGTTTTATTTAAAAAGTTTTATATTTTTGAAGAGATGGATATTGTTTTTGTGGTATCTAATCTATATGAATATGGAATGTTATGTATGTATTATATCCCAATTCTCTAAAAATATAAACTTGAAAATATCCTCAATATGAAAGGAAGTGATTTCTTGACTAAAATTCAAGATTATATAATATAATAAGGTCGGGTCCATATAGTTGGTATCAAAGGATGGTTTAGATAAATTTATGGGTTAGGGTAATGTTAATAGAATACCATAAATCATTTTTAATCTATGGTTAATTTGAAATGATATAGCATTTAAATATTACTATGTTTCTTTGACTAAGATATCACAACTAGAAAATGGATCTATTGCCACGGTTTTGTGGTCTATGGCCACGGTTTGCAAAATCGTGGCTATAGGCCAATTTTTTCAAAGCCCTATAGCCACGGTTTTCCAAAACTGTGGCTATAGAGTTCCCGCGCTTCCATGGGAACAAAAATTCACACCAAAAATTTGGAAGGAAGCCCTACCTCCATGGTTTTGAGTCTATTCCCATGGTTTTTATTATATATATATATATATATATATATATATATCATAATATATATATACCTGAATTGTGGTGCAGTGTAGTGGTAAGTGCGCTGGAATTAAAAGTGGAGGTGCAGGGATCGAAACTTGCTGGGGAAATTTTGGATTTAGGTTATTTCCACGGTTTTATGAGGCTATTACCACGGTTAAAATAGTGGAAATTTCCACCTATAGCCACGGTTAAAACCGTGGATATAGGTCAACCACCATGGTGTCAAATTTGGTGGGCTATTGCCACGGTTTTCAAACCCATGGAAATATGTAGCTATTTCCACAGTTAAAACCATAGCAATAGGATGGGACCTAATACCATGGTCATAGTGGCCATAGTTGGCCAAAACTGTGGCTGTAGACTAGGGCCACAGTTGTCCAAAACCGTGGACATAGATTAGAGCCACAGTTTTAGGGCCTATTGCCACGGTTTTGAACTATGGAAATAGCCCTTTTTTCAGTTTTGTATGTTTGTTCATAATGGTTTTTTGTAGAAGAAATAGGGAAGCTAAATAAGAGAGGCACTGAAAAAATGATATCCTTCTGAATCTGCAGCCTAGAATGGTAGGGATTGGAACTGAGAAGTTTGTGATAGTAACGGATCGGCTAAAGTAGGAAATAGATGGTGGTGACATCTATGCAAGAGAACAACTAGAGGTACCACAATGGAACATGACGATAGTGGAACATTTTATGAGACAACACCCTCCTTTGAATGGATCTTCTAACCCAGTAGCAACTGAAGGATGGATTAAGGCCCTTGAAAAGATATTCAATGTTATGGGTTGTTTAGATAATAAAAAGTTAAGTCTTTCCATTTATTATTTTGAAGTTGAACTGATAAGTAGTGGCCAATGTTCAAAAATATCGGGTATAGAGAGGAGATTGATGTCTTAGAGTGGGATGAATTTAAAAAGTCTTTTCCTTGAAAATATTTTCCTAAGGTGGTGAAACTTAGGATGGATAATCAATTCCTTGAATTGAAGAAAAATGGGGAAGATTAAATGGATGTGTATGAGTAAAACTTCACCCGACTGGTGAGGTATTCTCCAAATCTTATTCTGGATCTTGATAGTAAAATAAACCGCTTTTACTTAGGATTAAATCCAAGGTATCTAAGGGTATTGGCCTCCTTTTAATTCAAAAGTTATAAGAAACTATTATGATGTGCTGAGAGTGTAGAGATGGATTTTTCTAATGATCATGTGCACTTTGATAATAAGGAGAAGAATAGGTCCATATGGAAAGAAATGGGTACGAATCAATCAAAGAAATATGATGGTAAGAAATTCCAGTTTCCAGTTTGTGAAAAGTGTGGTAAAAAGTACTGGGGGGATGCCTTACCAAAATTGGGAAGTGTTTTAAATGTGGTAAGTTTGGACATATGGCTCGAGAGTGTAAGGAAAATGATACTAATACTAATACTGATAAGAAAGCTTTAAATTGTTTTAAATGTGGAGAGATGGGTCATTATGAAAATGTCTACCCAAACAGAGATCTGAATGATGCAAAGAAGCTAGACTATAAGCAGAAATGTGTAGTGAGATCATTTATGACTACGTCAGTAGACGTCGGGCCATCCAATGAAGTTGTATCCAGTACCTTGTTTGTTTACTCATATTTTTCTAAAGTTTTGTTTGATACGAAATCTACAAATTCCTTTATTTCTGATGAATGTTTTGGTAAATTGGAAATATAACCTCAATAAATGAGACTAGAACTTATTGTTAAAATATCATGGGGAAATATTATAGCAAAGAGGAATTATAAGAATCTTTCTATTGTGGTCTGTGGAAAGAATTTAACTAAAAACCTTGTTGTTTTTTTCTTAGTAGAGTTTGATGTCATTTTAGGAATGGATTTGCTTTCTGTTTATCATGCTAAGATTGACTATAGAGCTAAAGAAGTTTTTTTTCAGAATGAGATTCAATTTGTATACAAGAATGAACCCATACAATTGATGACATATCAGAAAGCTGAGAAACTGTTGAAAGATGTAAATGAAAGTTATCTTGCTCATATTGTTGAAAATAAGGGAACTATTTAGATTAATGATGTGCCAGTGGTAAATGAATACCTTGAGGTTTTTCCTGATGAGTTACCCGGTTCATACCTGATCGGAAATCCGAACTCACAATTGACTTAGTTCTTGATGTTAATCCAAATTCAAAACCCCCATATCGAATGGCTCAAATGGAACGTATTGAATTGAAAAAATGAGCTCTGGAGGGATTAATACATTTCTAAGATTGACTTGAGATCTGGATACAATCAGCTGAAGGTGAAGGAGGATGACATCCCAAAAAAATCTTTTCATACTAGATATAGTCATTATGAATTTTTTATTATTCCATTTGGGTTAACTAATTCACCTGTTGTATTCAAGGATCTTATGAATAGAATATTTCATGAGTTATTGGATATGTTTTTGGTTGTGTTTATTGATGAAATTATGGTATTTTCTAAGTGTAAAGAGGAGCATGAAAAATATATAAGGGTTGTTTTAAAACCCTTAAAGTAAAATAAACTGTATGGAAAATTCAACAAGTGTGATTTTTGGTTGCAAAAGATTTATTTTCTTAGGACTATTGTAAATAAGGATGGAATAATAGTTGATCCTTCCAAAAAAAATTGGTTAATGACTATCTAAGACCTACAAATGTTACAGAGATTCGTAGTTTTATTGGATTAGCAGGTTATTACCAACAGTTTTTTAAAAACATTGCCCAGTTATCTATCATGTAAACTAAGTTAATGTGAAAAAGAGTTAAATTTATTTGGATAGAATAATATAATGTTTTTTTTAAGAACTGAAGAAGAGATTGGTGAATGCTTCAGTTTTGGCCTTGTCTTCCCAAAATGGTGAGTTTTTCATATACAGTGATGCTTCATTGAAGGGGCTTGGTTGTGTTCTGATGTAGAATGATCAGGTAATTTCTTATGATTCAAGACAACTAAAACCTCATGAGTTAAATTATCCCACACATGATTTGGAATTGTAATCTATGGTTTTAGCTTTGAAAATTTGGAGGCATCATTTATATAGAGCCAAATTTTAAATATATACTGACCATGAAAGTTTTATGTATATATTCACTTAGAAGGAATTAAACATGAATCAGAGAATATGGATTGAACTGATAAAGGATTATGATTGCATAATCAATTACTATCTGGGAAAAGCAAACAATGTGGTGGATTCCTTGAGTTGAAAACATCATGCATCACTAACCATGTTACATTTAGAATAAGATCCCTTGATTAATTATTTGATGAATTTTAGATTAGAAGTTGTTGGTGTAGGAAATACCTCTATTTTGTTATAGGTTTTAGTGCAGTCATCATTATAAAACAGAATTAAGAAAGCATAGAAGGAAGACCATGAGATATAGAAAAAGGTAGAATTGGTTAAAATGGGTAAGTTTTCAGAATTTAACCTTGATAAAGATTGTTTTTTAAGATTTGGTAAAAGGTATTATGTGCCTTATGATTCCTAGTTGAAGAAATATTTGTTGTGTGGATCTCATAGTTCTCCATTTTCAGTTCATCCTGGTAGTACTAAGATGTACAGAGACCTTTGGGAGTATTATTGGTGGGATTGAATGAAAATATATATGGAAGATTTTACTATGAAATGTTTGACATGTCGATAGGTTAAAGCAGAGTGGCAGTTACTAAAGGGGGTGCTTCAGCCACTACTAGTGCCAGAGTGGAAATGGGAGATTATATTCATGGACTTCGTGGTGGGACTACCTAAGACTTCTCGAGGTAGCAATGCGATTTGGGTTATTGTTGATCGGCTGAAAAAATCTACATATTTTCTTTCTATTTGAGATACAATGTCTTTGGATCATATTTCTTGACTATACCATAAAGAGATTGTCAGGTTACAGGGAGTTCCTCTTTACAATGTCTTTGACCGGGATCCCAGTTTCACTTCTAAATTTTGGAAGGGCCTTCAGAAGTTGTTGGTAATAGAATTAAATTTCAATATAGCTTTTCATCCTCAATCAGATGGTCAGTTAGAATGACTGATTCAGACTTTGGAGGATATGCTTCAATCTTGTTAAATGGACTACCATGGAAGTTGGGATCAGTATCTTTCTTTAGTTGAGTTTTCTTATAATAATAGTTTTCATTCTAGTATACAGACGGCACCTTTTTATGCATTGTATGGTAAGCGGTTTAGAACTCCAAATTTTTGGGATGAAGTCGGGGAAAAGAAGTTTATGGGACCAGAATTAGTAGATAAAGTGGCTGAGAAAGTGAAGATAATCCAGCAACACATATGGACAGCTCAAAGAAGGCATAAAATTTATGCATCCAACAGAAGGAAATGCTTTTATTTTGAGGTAGGTGATCATGTTTTTCTTAGAATCTCATCATGGAAAAGTTTTATGCATTTTGGTAAGAAAGGAAAGCTAATTCCACGGTTCATTAGACCTTATGAAATCCTGGATAAAGTTGGACCAGTCACCTACTGAGTACCTTTGCCTCCAATTTTATCTCAGGTACACAATGTTTTTAATGTTTTGATGTTGAGAAATTATGTGCTAGATTCATCTCATGGTTTGAGCCCAGATGTAGTTCAGCTGGAATAGAACCATTCTTATGAAGAGAAACCAGTTCAGATTCTTGATCAAAGGGAACAAGTATTGTGGAATAAGTTAATCTACTAGGTAAAGGTTTTTTGGAGAAACCACATGGTTGAAGAAGCAACATGGGAGTCTGAAAATGTTATGAGGGAAAGTTACCCTCACTTGTTTAATAAGTAGATAAAATTACGAGAATGTAATTTCTGGAAGGAAGGGATAATGTAACACCCCAAGTTTTTAAAAATAAATTGAAATTCATGAAACTTCATTTTAAGTAGATAGTTATAACTTTCCTTTAAACATAATTTTTCTTCTTCTATGATTTGAATTTCAAAAAATGTTCATCTACGGTTGTGATTAGTAAGATATTTAGAGTTTGATAGAACCAACTTATTTTTTTGGTGAATAGTAATATACCCTTATGAATAGTAATATGACCCTTATGGATAGTAAATCATATTATTATTTTATTTTCTTAATTTTATAAGATAATGAGATGTTGATTAATTTTTCAAGGTGTTAAAAAATGAGTTATAGATTTAAAATTGTTTTTTTTTAATAAATTATGATTTCATTTAATAATTAAATTAATAATATTTATAAAATTATTTTCAAAAAATGGAGTTCATTTTTGAATCCTACACATCGAAAAATGGTTAGGGTGAATTTTTGGTATTTTTTTGAAATTCTTGAATTTTTTATGAATAGTAAAATATGACAAATTATGATAAATGATAAATATTTGTTTTACTGCATCATAGGTGATGAAAGTATGATGTAATACCACTTGGTTCAAAGTCTCATGAAATTATTACTATTTTGGGTCACATGAATCAAGAATATTCATACTCTTGTGCTAAAATATTATAATAATGATTAAAATAATGTAAAATCCCTCCTCTCCTCCACTATAAATACCAACCTCATTCCCCTCTTTCTCACACTCCTCTCAATCCTTGAGCATTATCTAAGTTCTCTCAAATACCTTCCTCAGGGATCTTCCTCACATCTAAGAATTATTGGTATCACCAAAATTCCAAAACCAAAGACCTTAAGGAGGATCTCAAGGAGAAGAGATCAAGAGGTAAGAATCTTCTTCCTTTTTCATGTGTTTTCTTTTCAATTCCTTTATTTTCTTATACTCTCTTCTCCTACCCTTATCCAGGAGGTATGAAATCTCCAGAATATTATATATTCTATATTTTATAAATTTCATGTAAAATATTCATCATCTTTCTTCCTCTCTTCTCCCTCTTATTCTAAAAATAAAAACACTGCCCGTGATGTGCCGATTTACCAAAATCGTGGATGATGTGTTTCCAATTTCTATTAATTCCTTAAAATATGATCATAAAACACTTTCAGTGGTTGAATAATAATTTAAAGTATATTTTTTAACCTATTTTATGTTCTGGAATTAACTTCTATACATGAAATTAAATTATATAATGAAACAAGTTCATGATTATCGAGGAACCGTCAAAATGATCTAAACAAACATCATAAATGTTTTATCTAATGATCCATCATCATATATGATAACAAAAATGACTTATGGTATTATTATATATTCTGGAAACATATGAATACCATTTCATTCTACTTCTGTAATTTCATTTCCATGCGACAAGGAAATTAAATACAAACCGGTCGTGGAAATCATGTAAAGAACGCACCCAAAACAATAGAAGGAACAAAATACTAATAATTAAAGGGTGAAATGATGTTATGAAATTATAATATAAGGTGTTATAAACATGAAAATGTTTCTTTAAGATATTAATAACACTCTTTTAACCATTATACATTATGTTTAAAAGAGTTTTAAGTAAGAAAAATCCGGGGTAAGGGAATTCTTAACCCAATTTCCATTCTTTGGGTTAACCTTCTACTTCATTATTTATGTTGTATTAAAATTGTTTGTGTGATTAATTTTGATTATATTATGTTTAAATATGTTTATTTACAGTGTATATACATATTCCATTTATTCTATTAAGTCTCACTTCAATTATATGATATATTCAAGGGGCTTTTCTTTTAAATACTCTTTTAAAATTCTATTTTACAAAATTCAAAATCAATGTTTTTGTGCATTTTTTTCATGTTGTATGATTATGTTATGGTTCTTGGGAATTGTTTATGATGAACGGTGGGACCTATATCACCATCTATTTCGTTGGGTATGTGTAAGTTGTAGGTTGTTTTTATGGTTACTCCAAGTGTAACTGCAATGGTTACACAATATGGTAGTCATGAGGGTTACATTGTAAGGTAGCCATGAGGGTTAGAAATTATAAGGTAGCTGAGAGGGTTACAAGATTATGTAAGTAATTCCCCAAGATAAATTTATTGTTATATTTATGTTCTATATGTTTTTTTGAAATATCATGGAAATCTCAATTTTCACAAAGTAAGCTTATATGGGTAATAAGTATGACTTTTTTTGAAAATGATTTCATATGTTACAAGTATTCATGGACTAATGTTTTCATTACTTATTTTTATATCCCTTACTGAGGTTTTTATGCTCATCCCAAGTTTTTAAAATATTTTCATAGGTTATAAGGATGTGTAAGACAAATAAGGAATTTGAGTTAAATGTTATGAATATTTGTCAAAGAAAACATGTTTTATTTAAAAAGTTTTATATTTTGGAAGATATGGGTACTATTTTTGTGGTATCAGCTCTATATGAATATGGAATGTTATGTATGCATTATATCCCAATTCTATAAAACCATAAACTTTAAAATATCCTAAATATGAAAGGAATTGAGTTCTTAACTAAAATTAAAGATTATGTAATGTAATAAGGTCAGGTTCTTATATCACTATAGGTATTTTACACTTGAATCCTAGACATGAAACAACGATAAAACAAAAATAGTTTTGGAAGATCAACAACACTATTTATGAAAATCCTAAGACCGAGGTATTACTTCTTCCTATCTGTTTAAATTAATTTTAAATTTAATGTGAAAATATATATTTTTGGTTCCAGTATATTTCATTTTTAATATTATTTAGAAAAAATTGGTTGGTCATGAAGTTCGCATCTTGTACAATATAAAAATGATCCATCGAATCTGAAATTTACTAAGTTAGTATAATCCCCAATAATTACTTCCACTACACCCAAAACCATCAAGTGGAATCAAAGAGATGTTATGTTAAAATTTAAAATTATTTTTTTTTATTTTTGATCATTATGTAGTTAAAATTTAAAATTCATTTCAATGTTTAATTCATCCTTTATCCATTGTTAAAATATCTTCTTCCTCTTCTTCATTTGTCACTCATATTACCAAGAATGGTTAAAAATTAATAAATATCACATCTGAAGAACCCATCTAGAGGTTCTAATAATTCATGGTGGATAATATAAGACTACATAGCATGTACTCCTTTGTTACATGTCATGTATACTTTTTCATTGCATGGGATGTCTGTGTGGATTTTGGGTCATTGTGTAATTAGTACACACTAAGTACAATAAATACACCATGTGTTGACTAGCTATGGGGAACACAACTTTTCTAGCTAACACACTCTATAGATTGACTATATTCTATATAGTCTACATGTTTTCAAGGAGGAAAACATAGGGTCAAATCACATCATGTAATTAATACGCCATGTGTATTTAATAAACAATTTACACACACTGGAAGCTTTGTAACTTGATGTACAGATCATGTATTCCTTCTACATGTCATGTACTTCATAAATGTTCATGAAAAGTAAATGTTGATTCCCTAGATGTGTACTACAGATATCCGTTGAACAGAAGTGCACATCATGTGGATGGCTTGCACACATTGTGTACTTTACCTATTTATGTGAAAATATTAAATTTAATTGTCTACTCCATTAAACCTCATTGACATGAGTTTCATGGGTCATTAAGTTGATAGTACACATTGGTAATTAGTTTTAATATTATATTAAATACTTAATTAATTTCACAAAATATTCAAAACTATGAATCATGTATAGTTATTGCATACTAAAGACTTAATGCATTAAATTGTGAAGGCTATGTAATTTTCATATGTTTCAAGTGAAATTAAATTGGCTATGTACTCCATGAAATTATGACATATTTCATGTACACAATATGTCATATGAGTAAATTTTTTACAATTAAAATCATACTGGATAGTTCGGACAGGTAATCATTGAGTAGCTTCTAAGTACAAATTTTTGTACTACTTTATTGAGTTTTAAATAAAATTAAATTATTTAATTTATTTAAAATAGAAGAAGATGTAAATTTATTAAAAAATGGATGAAATAAGATAAAATGTTTTAATTGATTAATAATAATATTAATCGGATTGTTTTCTTTATGTTTTATCTTATTAAAGAATTAATATAATGAATACTAGCTGGTTGTTTTAAAATAATAATCATTGCATATGTATGGTCAATCATGATCTTGACAAGACCAATGTATGTATTGGTTTTTTTATTTAATTTTACTTCATGGTTTTATAACTAATTATTATTAAATCAAATATGATGGCTAGTGAGTCATCCCTCCCTCTTTTATTATATAAGACCTATGTGTCCAAGGTTATTTTATGTAATCCCCCTTAACCAACCCTTTGGTTTCCCTCAACTAAGTTATAAAAAATATGTTATAAAAGGAGTTTATGAAGGTATATGGAGTCACTTCAATATGGATTCATGGTAGAGGCGGTTCAAGTTGGGACTAAGATGAAACCAACAAGGGAGATACATAGGTGTGTGGGTGGGATGCTGAAACTCATTCCAAGACCTGCACAATGAGTTTATCCCTCCAGTCATAGGTTGATTTATTATCCTCTCAATAAATCAACCATTAGATAAATCTCATGATCATGTCATCTATTTAATTATTTTATTTCTATGTTATGCATGATTTATTTTATGGATGAAAAACCAAGATCACATAAATAAATGAACTAATATGAAAATATGGAATTAAAATAAATGATTTATGCATAAATGTTTAACCAAAACATGGTTAATACCTAACATAAAATTAAATTTATACTAACAAGCCATGTTAAAGATAAAATAAGAAAATTTATGCATAATAAATAAAATCCTTTAACTTAATATTAAGTCAGACTAAGAATTCTGTCACTTGATTATGAATTAAAACAATATAACTAAGTGTTTGAAAAATCCATGTTGGCACTCTTACTTTTATTGTGGAGTTATTAGGAAATTTTTGGATTGATTTAACCAATTTACATCAAGAGAATTAATCCAAGATAGATTTAATGTAACTTAGAGGCAAGTGTTGAGGAAATCCAAGTCAAGATTTCTAGATTGGGGGTCCAATCAACATATCAAGGTGTAGTAAGCCCACAATTGGAAAATAATTACCTACCTAAATACCTTTGAGTAATTGACCGAGCCCTCACTTGGGTTATGAGAAGGGGAGTATGGATCTTTTCCACTAGAATGTCTGAGAAACTAAACATTTAGAGTCTAATGGAGAGGGATGTTAGGACTTGATAAAATAGTGGGAGTCTTAATAAAATTAAAATTATTATGTCTCACATAATTAGTAATCAAGTAAAGTTCTAATCAACTATTTTAATTATTATAGAGGAAGAATGGAAAACAAAACCATGAAACCACTGTAATAATTTCTTAACACAGGGTATATCCTTTCAAATACAAATTTCCAAATATGGTATAATCATTTATGTGATTCATTGTTATTAGAAAATTTTTACTATGTATTGGAATCCCTTATTCCTATTATGACACCCCAAAAATTGAGAAAAGGTAAAATGGATATCTACTAGAGATATTTAAAGGATGCTTTCTATGTATATCATATTATATTATCAACTATGTCTCCAGAGTTGATTATATAACATAAGGGCATGGTTTCATACACCATAATATCTCGTCTTATTTTTCTTAAGAAAGAGAAGGAAAGGCTTGAAATAAATAAGATTTTCAATGCACTATATTAGTGTAAATAGGAATAAGGGAATCTATCTACTGATCATGGTTTCAAAATGATAGGGTATATTGATCAATTAGAAAAGGTGGGCTTCTATTTGAATATTAAATTATCTATTAATCATATTTTATTATCCTTGACACCAAGGTTATCCTTATTCATCCAAGTTTAGATAAAGGAAATGAATAAGTCTCTCAAGAATCTTTTGGATATAATTCACCAAGTAGAAAAGTATTGGTTGAAACACATTTCTCCACCTATTATGGTGAAAAATTTGAAAACAAGGCTGAAGATCCCATGTATAATATAAATTCAATAGATCCTTTATAGCATCCTTCAGAAGGAAAAAAGATCCAGAGGAATAAGAATGGACAGGATGCTATTTTATTATTATATGGAAAGAATAGACCCTATAAAAAATTGAAATGAATTGAAGAAGAATAAAATTTTCATCCACTTTAAGTGTAGTCATCAAGTTTATATTCACCACTTGTGTATTAAAATAAAATATTCTTACAATATACATGTATTTAAATATAGAAAATAAGCAAGAATAGAAATGTTATGGATTGAACTCAAAAGGAGTTAAAAAGGTAGATTCCAATGTCATCCAAGTGGGTATCACTACTTCTAATTGCCAAAATGTATTGATTCAATATTTTAGTAAGTGTTATTGAAACATTTATCTTATTGTACAACTATAAACAATGAGATATTATTTCACATTTGTAATAAAAAAATTTATCGTACTTCAATACTAAACTAATTGTTCATTAACTCTTGAATCATAGATATCCATCACAATGGATGATTAATATAATATAAAACTTTTGCCTAAATATGGAAAGATAATTCCTTTTCAAATAAAACTGAAACTAAATAACTTTTTTATACTTATAAAAGTGTTTTAGTCTCAATTGAGCTAAGATACTAGATATAAAAACAAATTAATTATCATGTTTTAGATCAATAAATATTCATAAATAAAGGTACACCACAAATATTTTAAGAGTTATTTCAACATGTCTTCTAAAGTTGAAGGTAACTTCATATAATTCATGAGATTCCTTTAAGGAATTTTTTATAAATACTCAGTGATGTTAATTAGTGCACTTGGTAAATATTTAGTAATCTCCAAGATGGATTTTCATAGAAAATATTATCCAAAATATTCATTGATTATACATGTGTAGTAAATGTATTCCCAAACTCACAATTCCTTATATGCATCAATATCATGATGGTAGAAAAAGGAAGATCAATGATGTGTCTTATATATATTGAAAATCTTACATAGTTCTTTCCAAGACATATTTTTCAAATATAAGTGAAACAACTAACCATATGCCAACTATATTGTCTAATGGATATTATATTAATTGTGATATGATAAAATTTTGTTAGGATAATTCCATAAGGTTTTTTGAAAACTATTTGTAAAAATGTGGCTTTAACTACAAATAAAGATAAAACACTAAGATGTATCTAAGTTAATAATCCTATATTCACTAAGGATATTAATGTCTAGTCAAGACTGAATATATTTCCATAAAATAAGATTATATTTTTAAATATAGTGGGATAAGACTTAACTTTGATGGCTTAAGGATATGGATGCACATGGGTTGGCATAGAAATTATGGACTCCACTAACATAGTGGGAGGAGTGGTTCTAGAGACTCATACTGTATGGTAATTCATAAAAAATAGGTGGTTTATGTTCACTATTGTGGGTGATACATATATTATTATTTAAGAATAAATATTACTATATATTAATAGTAAATGGAAATGTTCTAAGGTTAAAAAGTATATATAAATTCAATTAATGGACAGAATGTATCAAGATTTGAGGACTATGTATCATACTTCTATGACCATCATATTGAGATATTAATAATCTAGGCCATCTCATTTGGAGGTGTTCTTATGGAATTTGTCTATATTATGTGACCAAAAAGAGACCTTATGGTATATGTCTATAAGTAATAACTAGAAAGAGTCACTGACATCAATAAATTCTAATGAGATATGAATATTACATAAATTCATTTATAAATAAATCCTACATAGTGATCGTAGAATATTTTTTTTGAAAAAATTAGTAGCGTGTGTCTCTAATTGGTTAGTGGGAGTTCTATAAGTTTTCAATATAGATATGTTGATAAAAAATGGAAAACAATTGTTGTGTCATACCAATTTATTAAGACTAATGAACTAAATCTCTCCAAGTATGACTAAAATTAGCAATTGTGTTCTAGCGAAAAAAGATCTATAAAATAGATCAATGGGTTTTATAAATCTAGTCATAGTACATATATAAAAAAAATTAAAAATACAAGTTGAAATAATTCAAGACTAAATTATTGTTGTGATATAATCCTTCCAGTAGAACATGAATTTCCATAGGAAAAAAATATTGAGATAAAAATAATTTCACAAGATTAGGTGCTATGAAATTATCTCATATTCCATGATATGTACTGACATTTTATATTATTAATGCGTAATAGGTTCATATAAAAAAGATACAATATAACTTCATCAACTTGTAGTTAGAACTCTATGAATGTACTTGGAAAAGTATAACTAGATGAGTTCCTGGTGCCTTGAGAAGTGAAAATACTAGTGATTAAGGGAATTGAACACTTTTCTTCACTTAGTTTAATTTGATCTAGTAACACAAGTAAGGCTAAGGTAATATGTGAGAAAAAACTTATTTCATCCAGTAGTTTCCATATCTACAGTGTGTGGGTTTGTTGCGACTTTTGATGCATCTTAATTATTAGTTAGAAACATCCTATTTTGATTTTGGGTTATACCAAAAGGAATTGTTGTATCATTATTATTATAAGATTTTATTATGGGCTTAGTCGGGATGCCAAGATTTTTACATGGGAACAAGAGGTGGATACTCAGTTACATCACTACTTGAGGGGTTTTCTCAAGGTATTAATGTTACAGTGAGAATATTCATCACATAGACATTTGGATTTACCATCCCTAGTCATTAAAACATGGTAGTCCCTTCAGCTATATCCATACTCAACAGAATCATGTTTAACATGTGATAACTAACTAGTCATTAGTAGTTGTCTCTAGTGTAAGTGGGAGTCTATTGGATTTGGTGCCCTGGAACCAAATACTTTTTACTTTAGATTACATATATATTCAAAGAAGTTAATATTAATTTAAATACCTTATCACATAATGATTGTTCTTATGTATAACATTAATGTGATAATGTCCTAGAGTGTTTTTTGTATTGAAAAGGGTATAGAAATTGCTCACGATGATGATAAAATTGAAATTTTGTGCTGGTATTTTTAAATCTAGTTCTACATTCACATAACATTATATGATGGGGCACATGGTAGGTTGACTATCAGGTGTGGGTACTCATATGCAGATGACACTTATTCAAATGGATTTCACACTTGGTATTCACCAAGATGGGATATTATGAGAATAGACCCACTAGTAGTAATTCCACATGTTTATGTGTCATTGGATATTCCTATCTATGAGCATGTGTAATGGTCCTTGGAATTTAATATTATTATTATTTCATGTCATGACTCATGTACTTAGATTTACTGACCAAAACGGTGATGTCGTATGTTCGTGGGAAGTATGGTACATTGGGTGCATCATGAATGACATGTTATTAATGAATAAGTTGAGGAAGGATTTTTCCCTTCCCTATTTATAGAAGTTGATATCTCTTACCTTTGATAGTAATGGAATATTAATATTAAATTCCATGGTCATGGTGTAATGATGAGTTTATTTCAGATAGTCAAAGAAATATGTGTCAAGCATATAATTTGATGACATGGGTGTGCAACCTACTTAATGAGATATTGTGACAAAGGGATTATATTACACAATAATCACTCGTGTATGGTTGTTAACATTGTGACATTAACTTAATTCTCTTGGGTACCTTGACCCATTACTAGGTGGTGATTTTGGAATTTAGGAAATCCTGCCTAATGCTAATAAGCAAGAAGCCTAAAGGGTCACACAGTAAGTGTTTCCATTGATTTTAATTAAATTATATTTGAATTTAATTATTGGAATAAATATTATGCTCAAAACTGATGAATAATTTTATTCAAGATGTATAGATTACAAATATTATTCATATAGTGATAAATAATTATTTATTCATTAATAAATAATTTATTTAATTATGTGAACATTTAATAAATATTTATTCATCAGATTGTAAATAAAATTTTTATTTTATTTATTAAATATTTATTTGTCTGACTGTGAATAGAATACTAATTTTATAGATAAATATTTAAATATTTATTTATTTGGGTATTTGATAAATTCTTAGGAGAACGGAGCAGACCAATATTTTTCCCAGTAATAAATATTAATTTGTAATCCAACAAAATAATATTTATTATTGCACCTATTTGCACACACTATGAAAATAATATTAGTGCTCTCTCTAAAGACCGAAGAACACTCTAGAGATTATCCTACCTCCACCATCCTCTCAAGAATGAGAGTGCAAGGATGATTCTTCAAGCCTAATGGAATTGTCACAATGATCCAGATGAACACTGTAAGATGATTAATCTACCGCACCAGCACCTGACAATCCATCAACATTGTTCGAAGATAAAAGGATCATGTAGATCACCGCTATATGGATTTTTCACTTGGATCTTATGAGGGAAACAACAGTAAACCAAAAAGTGATTCAGATGGTCAACAATATCATCAAATAAAGATCATAGGAAAGAGGTATTATTTATTCTGATCTATTTAAATTAATTATAAATTTAATATGAAAAATCTCATATTGGCTTTAGTGTATTTCATTGTCAATATTCTTTGGAAAGAAATTGTTGGTCATAATGTTCACGTCTTTTACAATATGTGAATGATCCATCGAATTTGACATTTGCTGAGTCAAGATCGATTCCAATAAGCACTTATGTTATTCCCAGAACCATAATATTGGCACAAAAATGATTACCTAAATTTTTTAATAAATTTTTTTATATATTTATACTACATAATCAAATTTTTAACATGTTTTAATTAGTTATAATTAAATAACTTAGACTTGATCTTGGGACCTTTTATGAATTGGTTTATTATTATTTGATAAACCAACCAAAACCTAAGGGGCTCTAGGAGACACTATTATATAAGACTTTAGAAACCACCAGTCTCCCTTCAGCCATGGTGTAAAAAACTAGCATCGAACAACAATTCCTCTTATCGAACGCCCTTTCATTACAATGTTACTCAAATGAAAGTGAGGGGATCTAGGGGTTTGGGATACATAAAATTTTCATGAAGACATGTAGATCCTTACATAATTAGGTATAGGTGTGAGATGAATGTCATCAATGAGGAAAATAAAATGAAATTATTACAAATTATATAACTGCTTACAAAAAAAATATGATATGCAAGTTCAATCGTACATTGGTCGGTCATATCAAGATCAGTCATCACACAATACTCTTAACAAGTTTTTTTGGTATACTTATTATGTTCTACATATTGAAACTTTGACTATAAATATATATAATAAATAAAAAATATTTATTTATTTATTTTTTTATATTCATACATTTATGAAGATTTTTCACTTTTATAGGTGGAAAACTATAGAAAATCCCTAATCGATACAAATAACTCCATCATTAAAGTATATTTATGAATACATGATTGCTTAGAAAAAATATTTAATAAAATGTTACATATATTTATACTACTTCCACTTCAGTGGTGGTGCAGTGGTGAAGGAGAGTGGCACAACCATGTCGTTCTTTGGGAGGTTCAGGGTTCGAATCCTAGGAGTCCACTTTTGGGGCGAGCCTCTCCCCCGAGATCGACCCACCTTTTCGGGTCACCCGGTCTCATCTGGGTGGGAAAAATGAGGTGTGGTCTAATTGCTGACGGATCACTATGATGGACCATCATTGTTGGGTCGTCACCCTCTGGGACGCTCTGCCATCTCTACTGGCAACGGATCCTTCCCCGGCTGGGGCGCTACCTCAAGGGAGTGAATTCTTCATTGGGGAGAGGGGTTTCCATGTGTGGAGGGTTTTAAAAGGCCACACAGGGGAATTCCCTTTTAAGGAAAGAACATATATTTATACTATATCATCAAATGTTTAGCATGTGTTAATTAGTTGTGATTAAATAACTATGACTTGATGTTGAGACATTTTATATGGATTTGTTTATCATTATTTGATAAACCAACCAAAACTTGGGGGGATTTTGGAGCCTCTAATATCTCATATTTCAGAAACCATTAGTTTCCTTTAAATCATGGTGTAAAAATTCAGCATCGAACAACAATTCCACTTGTCGAATGCTCTTCTATTACAATGTTACTCAAATGCAAGTGAGGGGGTCTAGGGGTTTGGGATACATAAAATTTTTATGCAAACATGTGGGTCCTTACATACTTAGAGAGATGGATTATACACATGTCATTAATGAGGAAAATAAAATTCAATTATTATAAATTATATAACCACATAAAAACACAACATGAAATTTCAATCATACATTGGTTAGTCATCTTAAAATTAATCATTATACAATACTTTTAACATGTTTTTTTGGGATACTTATTATCTTCTATATATTATAACTTTACCAATAACTATATTGGATAAATAATAAATATTTATACATATATATATATTACATGTTTTTAAATATCAATATGTATACATATTAATATTTTTATTTAATGATGTTTTTAAATATGCCTAATATTATTTTTCAAATATTATATTCAAATAATATAACATAAATTATTTTAGTAATGATATGAATTTTTTAATTTAATTTAAGATATATATGTTTGAATGTAATGATTATTACTAATATGTTTTTCAGATATACATGGAAGTGGCTTTGGATTATAAATCATCGATCTGTATATAAACAAAGGAACATACATTGTTTTATATCACATAAAACATTTATTATAGATTTAAAATACATACCATTTTCTTCTCAAGTGAAGTATACCTCATCCTTACTTTTTTTTAGGGGTAAATTGGTTTTGATGTACACTGTTTATTTTCAACACTCCTTTATTGTTTCATAAATTAAAAATTTCCAATCAAATTGGATATAATAAATCATTTCAAATAAAATATTATCAATTAAAATTCACCTGAAATGACTCCTAATCACAACAACTAATGAAATATTTCTAGGTTTCATAATTTATAATGTGTGCATTCAAATCTGGTAGGTGACGGTTTACTTTTCACTCAGCATCTATGATATGATTTTTTTTTTGGAAGTGTTTGAAGGGCTCTATGAGCTTTTCTAATTATCATTAACAAAAAAAATTATAATAGTCATCTAAAATAAATAAAATCTACAATATATAATGAAAATAAAATCAATGTTTCATTATATAATTTTTTGAAATAATATCATAACATTACCCTAATATCTTCCCAAATTATTATCTTCAATATAGTCATGACATTGTTCTGCATAGTGATATAAATTGGAATATGAAGTCGAGTTGTGACCTCAATTTAACTAATGAACACTGAATTTTTTGGTTCGATAGGTTACCCATGTCGATTTCATCCATTATCAAATTTTATATATTTGCTTCTTACCTTAATTAAATTAGTTAACACAGTGATGTTATGCCACTCTTGTTTTTTCATCCATATGTTGTTTATATCCTAACAATTCCTTAGTTTCAACATTGATAGTGTGTTTTTCCTTGGTATTGATAACATCAGCATGTGAAGAAGTTTTTATCTGCATGAGTGGTTAAAAATTTAATTTAGATTTTGTAAAATATAGTAGAGAACACATAATATTATTATTAAAATCATAGTATATTAAAAATCACTTTAACCTTTTCATTAAATTTTTATTTTTTATTTAAATTTCGAAGGGATTTGGATCCTCTATCGAGTATCCAAATCTCATCCATGTGGTCCCCTCTAATGTACAAGACACTTTCTACACTATGACTACCATGAAATTATTGTGATCTCCAAATGAGAGGGTAATCCATAATTGAATTTTCATCTAAACCTATTTTTTTATTTTCTAACAAAAAAATTAACCAATTAATGTTTGTTGTATTTGGGATATAAAATAATTTCACTTCTTGTGATTCTATTATAAATGGTTTTTTCTTATATCATTCCACACTAAAATTCACCTTCATGAATTTCAATTCATTGGCTTTAACTTAACTTCTATTTTCAACCCATTTGTAATGGAAAATAATCACTTGAAATGTTTTATAATCCAATAAATGAATGAGGCATGCCATATTTATGATAAATTTTAATATTCAGGTAAAATTTTAGTTTATAACAAAATCCTCTCTGTGTAATAATCAAATAACATGGATAGGGTCTTGTTTTCAGTTAATTTGAGAGGTGGGATCCTAATTGGATCATTAATGTTATTTAACAATTGATTTTCAACTAAATATATATGTATATTAAGGAGGAATAGTTACTAATTATGTTTCATTAATCCATTAGAGGTGAGATAGAAAAATTTAATGAATCCTACAATAAGAGTAAAAGTTTGAGATTACATCCAAGGGTGATAAGATGAGGTGGTGGGGATGCTCAAGTATAGTTAGTGAGTGCACTTCATACTTCTGGGCATTAACTACTCCATATGTTTGTGGGAAGTAGGGTACGTTTGGTGCATTGTGAATGACATGTTATTAAGGAATAATTAGAGGAAGGATTTGTCCCTTCCATATTTATGGAAGTTGATATCACAACCCTTTGATTAAAATATAATAATCACATTAAATTTAATAGGCATGGTGTAACAACAAATTTATTTTAGATAATCAAAGAAAAACATATCGATTATATAGGTTGATGACACGGGAGGGAAACCTTCTTGATGAGATATTGTGAAAAGGGGATTATATTACATAACGAGCGCTTGTGTGTGTTTTCTAATGTTTCGATGTTAACTTCTTTCTCTTGGTTGTATTGAACCATTGTTAGATAGTAATCGTGGATGTTAAGAAATCCTATCTAATTATAATAAGAAATAAACCTAGAGGGTTGCACACTAAGTGTTTCTTCAAATCTCAATTAAATTCTATTTGAATTAAATTATTTAAATAAATATTATTCTCAAGACCAGAGAATAATTTTATTTGGGATTTATCAATCACATTCATAAGGTAATAAATAATTATTTATTCATTAATATATAATTTATTTAATTATGTGAATATTTAATAAATATTTATTCTCCATACTGTAAATAAAATATTTATTTTTTTATGGAATATTTTATAAATATTTATTTGATAGACTTTGAATAGAATATTTATTTTACTAATAAATATTTAAATAAAAATTTATTTGGTTATTACATTTCACGGGGTCATATAAGGTTTAATATATTATTTTAAGGGTTGTCGTGAAATTAAATAATACTTTTATCTTTAACCCTATCTCTATAAATAGACGATTATGGCTATTGTGTAGATTTTGATCGAGGTTGATCAAAATTGAGAAACATTGTTCATAATAAAATCTAAAGCTTTCTCTCAATGGCGAAGAATGATCTAGTGATTCTCCTCCCTCCTCCATCCTATCAAGAATGATAGTGTAAGGATGATTCTTTAAACCCAAAGGAATTGTCATGGTGAACCAGATGAACACTAAAAGATGATCAATCTACCGCAATAGCACCTAAAAATTCATCAGTGTTGTTTGGAGATCAAAGTATCTCATTTGGATCTTTTCTAGAGGGATTTTATACTTGGATCATACCCAAGAAATAGCGGTAAACCAAAAAGGGTTTCAGAATATCAACAACATCATCGATGAAAGGTCCCATGATTGAGGTATTCTATCTTCTTATCTATTTAAATTAATTATGAATTTAACATGAAAAGATCTATTATTGGTACCAGCTTATTTCATTGTTAATATTATTTGGAAATAATTTGTTGGTTGTGAAGTTTACATCATATAAAATATACAAATAATCCATCAAATCCTACATTTACTAAGTCGAGATCATCCCCAATAAGTGCTTCTACCGCACCCAGAACCATCAAGTGGTATCAAAAGGATGTTATGTTAAAATTTAAAATTATTTATTTTATTTTTGATCATTATGTAGTTAAAAGTTAAAATTCATTTAAATTATTAATTAATTCTTGATTAGTTGTTGAAACCACTTATTTATATTCTTTATTTATCAATCATATTACCAAGACCAATTAATAATAAAAAAAGATCACATCTGAAGAATCCATCTGGAGTTTCTCATAATTCTGGCTTGATAATACAAGACTACATGGTGTGTACTTCTTTGTTACATGTCATGTATCCTTATTCATTACAAAGGACGCCCATGTGGATTCTGGGTCATCATGTAATTATTACACACTACATGCAATAAATTCTCCATGCGTTGACCAGCCAGGGTGGCACATGGATTTTCCAAAGAACACATTGTGTATATTGACTACATTCTATATAGTCTACATGTTTACAAGGAGGAAAAAATAGGGTTAAACTATATCGTGTAATTAATACACCGTGTGTAATTAATACACATTGTTCATAGACTGGAAACTGTGTAACTTAAAGTATATGTCGTGTATTCCTTCTACATATCGTGTACTTCATAAATGTCCATGAGAAGTACACACCGAACCCCTAGGTGTGTACTGTAGATATTCAGTAAAGATAAGTAAACATCATGTGGTTGGCTTGCACACCATGTACTTTACCTATTTATGAAAAAATATTAAATTTAATTATTTACTTCATTAAACCTCATTGACCTGAGTTCCGTGGGTCATTGATTTGATAGTACACACTGGTCATTAGGTTTTATATTATATTAAATTCTAAGTTAATTTCTTGTAATATTTGAAACTATGAATCATGAATAGTTATTGTATACTAAATACTCAACACATTAAATGATGAAAGTTATGTAATTTTCAAATATTTCATGTGGAATTAAATTGGTTTTTCACTCCCTGAAATTATGACACATGTTATTTACAAGATATTTCATACGAGTGCATTTTTTACAATTAAAACCATAGTGAATAGTTCAGATGATTAATCATTGAGTTTATTTAAAGTACAAAGTTTTGTACTACTTTATTGAGTTTTAATTAAAATTAAATTATTTATTTTGTTTTAAAATCACAGCGGATGGAAAATTGGATGAAATAAAAAAACTGATTTGACTGATTAATAATATAATTAATCGGATTAATTTTTTCATGTTTTATCTTATTAAAGAATGAATATAAATGAATACTAGCTGGTTGTTTTAAATTCATAATCATTGCGTGTGTATGTCCAATCATGAGCTTGACCAGACTTAGTATGTGTTGGATTTATTTTATTTTATTTTATTTCATGGTTTTATAATTAACAACTATTAAATTAAATATGATGGCTAGAAATTCATCCCTCCATCATTATTATATATGACCAATGTGTCCAATATTATTTTATGTAATTCCCCTTAACCAATCCTTTGGTTTCCCTCACTTGTATGTGAGTTATACAACATATGTAATAAAAAGAGCTTTTAAAGTTACATGGAGTTGGTTTAAGACAGAGTCGTGGTAGAAGCGGTTCAAGATGGGACTGAGACAAAACCAATAAGGGAGATACATAGGTGTGTGGGTGGGATGCTGCAACTCATGCCAAGATTGACTATAAGGACCCGGCCTTAAACATTACATAATATTAAATTAAATGAATAATTCACATTGAGGATATTTTCAGGTTTAGAGTTTTAGAGAATTAGCACATAACTATTACATCTCAAAAGATTACAAGGTAGATATATCTACACAGTTTCCATTTTTTTACAAAACATGAACTCTTGAAAAAAAGAGTCATGTCTAGTTCCATGTTTTAGACAGCATGACTTTTCCTTGATCTCATCCTTGACCCTGTTCATCTTTAAGTCCTGTGAAAACATTTCAAAACATGGGATGAGCATAAAAATCTCAGTAAGGGTTATAAAACAAATAATGAAAACATTTTTTCATAAATACATAAAAAACATGAAATCATTTACTTACCTCATGAAATCATAAGATTTATGAAAGACACATAGAAATCATTAATCATAAAGGTAACTTGTAGCATCCATATCATACTTACATTGTAGCTATCACAGCTACATAGGGAGTTACTTTGGAATACCCATCACAGTATATTCCCTAAATCTCTTAGGAGAAACATTCACGTTTACCTCCATCATGTTACCCAATGCATTGGAGAGCTATATCAGGCTCACCCGCCCTAGGTTTATCACAGAACCACCTGTATACATAAATAATTCCCAGGAACCATAACATGATCATAACACATAACATAAGCATAAAAGAAAGATAACATGTCCACATTGCAATAATAAAATATCATTTCAAGATATTGAAATAATAAATCCATTCCAAAAATTATTTTAAATACCAAAATATGTAAAAATATATATGGTATTTATTTTTCCTGTTAAAAACATTTCGGCTTGTTAAGGCAGTCAAAGATCAAATAATACTTGCGGCGGCGGAAAGGTCGTTGTCACCGCTTACGTAAAAAAAACATTCCTTTTTGTCATTTAGTAAAACGCTTCATATAAAAATATTCCCTTTGAATAAAATGAAAAGTCAAAGGGGTTTATACACCGTAAAAAATAAAGTCGTGTATAAAACTAAAAATGCCTCAATGAAAGGAGATTGAGAAGAAGTCCCTTACCTCGTGTCCGACTTGACTCGATCGTTCTTTAATCTCCTGAATAATAAACTAAAGTTAATTTCTACTTTCTTAAGAAAATTTTTAAATTTTATTATTCCTTTTATATCACTTATTACCATGTTATAAACATTGTGCAATCATTTAAGTTAATAATGTTCATTTTGTCGATATTTGGTACTTGATTAAAAAATGAACACCTTATATTTACAAGTTGTCCATGTGGTCAAAGGTTCATTATATCCAGAATGATATTCATGATTTGGATATCATATATATCATATATATCCAGTATATACATGTTTTTAGAATAGTACATAACATTTAGAGGTAAGAAATGAAATGCACCGTTCATGGAGATGGTAAGTCATACGTACGCATGAACGCTACTTTCATTTCTATTTATTATTTTAATGGAAATAAAACATAATTATACATAGGTATATTATAATTACAGTATAATATCATACATAATATCATTAACTCCATCCTTTATACATCCCACATAAGGCATTAACAAATCAAATCACTTTGAGGGGGCGGTAGTCCGTACTTCCTCAAATGAGATTATCGTATTTACCCACTATGGAAACCATAAAGGCGTGCTATAAATGGGAAGTACATGAGCATAAGGAAATAATAAACGTAATATATATCATATATAAGTATAGTTCCATCATAATGGTCACCATGAGAGGTGGTAAGATGTAATTGAACAATCATCGTTTCGTGAGGCCTTAGTTTGCCATCCACAGAAACATTATGTTCTTCATCCATTAGATTCAGGTGTGTGTAAGTGTAGTTTGAATCCTTATCATAAAAATATCCTAGTATATTGAGGATACTGGTGTTATTACAAAAGAAATTAATAAAAAGAGTTTAGGGGTTGGAGAAGTAAAATAAAAATAACAATTTAAGAGAAACCGTTACCTTTAATTTGGGTAACTTCCTTTGGTTTGAACCAAAGGACTTCTTGAAGTGCATTCTGCCTAAGGTAAGGCTTCTAGGAGTAGGAGAGGGATGTTGGGAGATTAATTGGGTAGAGTTTGGACGATCCAAAAGGCTTGAGAGGTGTGTGGAATTGGTTATAATTGGTCTCCTTTTATAAGGGAGAGGAGGGGCTCTTTAGGAAAGTGTGAAAATATTATTTTATAATATAATGATATTCGGTTTCTAATGGTCCAAAAATCATTAAGGTCGAAGATAAGATGACTCATATTCTAAATAATATCATCCAATCCGAATTGGACATGTTTTGGATAATATTTTAATCATTATAATCTTATTTATTTAAATCATTTATGAATTAGGTAAATACTGCATCATTATTGTTTCATGAATAATTTAATTTATTCGATGTCTAAAAATTATAAAAAAAAATACTATCATGTAGGAAATATTTTTAGATTTCCAATGAATATTTATAGAAAAAAAGATAATTTATATAACACCATAAAAAAATTTATTTACTAAAAGATATTTGTTTTTGTCATTTTGGACATTACATTAAATTAATTAATCTAAATTGTCATTATCACTCCCAAGTGGCTCAATGGGGTCCCAAAATTGACCCCTAGATTCCCATGGTCGTTAATGACTCAACCAATAAGGTTTGGACAAGTGTTAAGGTAATTTTGAATTATTATAATATCCTTTTTAACCTTGAATTACCCTATTTACCTTTAACCGTGGTAAATAAAAGTCAAAAGTTACTATTCACCAAAAATTATTTTCATCTTAATGAACCACATTTTACTTCTTGATAACAACCATGTATGTCGGATTTTTGAAATTAAATTCACAGAAGTGGTAAATTTTCATTTAGATGAAGAAGTCAGTTTTTTTAACTACCACTAAGTGGTTTCACTATTCATCAAAAATTGAAGTTTTTCAGAAAAATACCAAAAATTCAGCCTAAGCTATATTTGATATTCAGAATTCAAAAATGATGTCTGTTTTTTTAAATTCAAAACATAGAAGTGTCATTAATTAAAATTAATTCTCGTTATCAAAACAAAGAGCGTGTTTTTAAGAAACAATAACTATCAAAAGATTGATACTTGTTTATGTCCAATTTCAAAGTGAAATTAATTCCAATGACCAATATTGGATTAAATGGTAAAGATATATTTTAATTTCAATTTAAAACCAACTAAGAAGATAATCTAACCATATAAATAAATTATATTAAAAGGCAATTTTGAATTAAAATGCAATATTTTTCACTATTCATTAAAAAATGAACTTTATCAGAAAAATGCCAAAAAATTACCCAAAGTAAAATTTGATGCCCCCATTATAAAGGAGGATTTTATTTGGTCAATTAGAATGTATTAAAGTGACCAAAACTATATTTTAAGAGGGTTCACCATTAAAAGGCGATAAATCGGCCTTTTAATGTAAATTATGCTTAAAATTAGATTCATTCACATTTTAAGCCTATAATTTTTTATTGGATAATGTAAATACATTTAACAAACATGTATAACCATATTGTAGTTAGTTTCATTCATTCCCTCCAATACAACGGCTAGGAGTTAACTACCGTTTAAAATAATAATATTATATTATTAGTGTGCAACGTAAGATTCCAAAGAAACTCGTTATTATATATCGAGTACGCTATCGAACATAGAAACCCCTTTAAAGTAAAATGAATATTTAATTCACAAATATTAATAAATATGAAATATGTATTATTCTTCATTTACCTGGCATGTTACATCCTTCCCCCCTTTTGGAAATTGCGTCCTCACAATTTTTATTCACTTATCAAAATAAGTAGGGTATTTATCACTCATAGCATTTTCAGATTCCCACGTTGCCTCTTCAACCATATGGTTTTTCCAAAAAACCTTTACCTGGTGAATCACCTTATTCCGCAACACTTGCTCTCTACAGTCAAGAATCTGAACTGGTTGTTCTTCATAAGAGAGATTCTCTTCCAACTGAACTACCTCTGGGCTCAAAACATTGGATGGATCTGGCATATACTTTCTCAACATCAAAACATGAAAAAAAAATTGTGTACCTGGGATAAACTTGGAGGTAAAGACACTCTATACGCAACTGATCCAACTTTCTCTAGAATTTCATAAGGTCCAATGAACCTCGGACTCAACTTTCCCTTCTTACCAAAATGCATCACACTTTTCCATGGAGAAAATTTGAGAAGGAAATGATCACCTACCTCAAAGGAAAGATCCTTCCTCCAGTTATCTGCATAACTTTTCTATCTACTCTGAGCTGTTCTCATGTGCTTCTGAATCAACTAAACTTTCTCTGCCATCTCTTCTACCAATTATGGTCCCGTCAGCTTCCTTTCACCTACTTCATCCGAGAATGCTGGAGTTTGAAAATTCTTTCCATATAATGCCTCAAATGGAGCCATCTGTATACTGGAATGACAGTTGTTATTATAAGAAAATTCAACCAAAAAAATATGTTGGTCCCAACTTCCCTGGTAATCCATCGAGCAAGAACATAACATATCCTCCAAGGTCTGAATTGTTCGTTCTGACTGCCCATCTGATTGAGGATGAAAAGTTGTACTAAAATTTAATTCAGTACCCAATGACTTCTGAAGGCCTTTCCAAAAGTTATAAGTGAACCTGGGATCACTATCAGACACAATGGAGAGGGGAACTCCATGCAACCTGACTATATCTTTAACATACAACTGAGCAAGTTGATCTAGAGACAAAGTATCTCTAATAGGAAGGAAATGAGAAGATTTAGTCAATCGGTCAACTATAACCCAGATTGCATTATTACCTCGAGATGTCTTTGGTAATCCCACAACAAAGTCCATGGATATATTTTCCCATTTCCACTCTGGCACCGATAAAGGCTAAAGAATTCCTTTCAGTAACTATCACTCTGCTTTAACCTGCTGACAAGTCAAACACTTCACAGTAAAATCAGCAATATCTCTTTTCATTCCATCCCACCAGTAATACTCTCGAAGATCTCTGTACATCTTATTACTGCCAGGATTAACTGAAAACAGAGAACTATGAGCTTCATATAACAACTCATTCTTCAACTGTGAATCACAAGGAACACATAATATCTTTCCAAATCTCAAAACACAATCATTATCAACGTTAAAATCAGGAAACTTACCCTTCTGAACCAACACAACCTTTTTCTACAACTCACTGTCGTCCTTCTGCGCTTGCTTAATTCTGTCTGATAGAGATGATTTCACTGACACCTGAAACAAAACAGAAGAATTTCCTACAACAAAAACTTCTATTCCAAAGTTTATCAAATCAAAAACCAAAGGATCTTGTTTCAAACGTAACATGGTTAATGAAGCATTACTTTTTCGACTCAAAGCATCAGCCACTTTATTTTCTTTCCCCGGATGATAAAGGATCGTGCAATCATAATCCTTGATTAATTCCAACCATCTCCTCTGCCTCATGTTCAATTCTTTCTGAGTGAATATATACTTCAAACTTTTGTGATTAGTATATATTTCATACTTCACTCCATACAAATGATGCCTCCAAATTTTTAAAGCAAAAACAACAGCAGCTAATTCCAAATCATGTGTAGGGTAATTTAACTCATGTGGTTTCAACTGACGTGAAGCATAAGCAATTACCTGATCATTTTGCATTAGGACACAACCCAGTCCTTTCAACGAAGCATCACTGTAGATAACAAACTCACCATTTCTTGAAGGCAGTGCCAAAACTGGAGCATTCTCTAATCTTTTTTTCAATTCATGAAAACAATCATCACATTCTTTTGTCCAGATGAACTTAACACCTTTTCGAGTTAACTTAGTCATTGGACTGGATAACCATGCAAAAATTTCAACAAACCTCCAGTAATAACCTTCCAAACCAATAAAACTACGAATCTTAGTTATATTTGTGGGTCTTGGTCGTTCTTCAATAAATTTTGTTTTAATAGGATCAACGGTTATTCCATTTTTTGAAACAATGTGACCAAGGAAAGAAATTTGTTGTAACCAAAACTAACACTTGCTGAATTTCCCAAATAGTTTATTTTCTTTTAAGGTTTTAAAGAAAACCCTTAAATGACTTTCATATTCCTCCTTACTTTTGGAATAAACCAAAATATCATCAATAAACACAACCACAAACTTATCCAAGAACTCACGGAAAATTCTATTCATAAGATCCACGAATACAGCAGGTGCATTGGTTAACCTAAAAGGCATAACTACAAATTCATAATGGCCATATCTAGTATGAAACATGGTCTTTGGAACATTTGCTTCCTTTACTTTCAACTGATGGTACCCCGACCTCAAGTCAATCTTTGAAAAATACTGAGCTCCCTTGAGCTGATCAAACAAATCATCGATATGAGGTAAAGGATACTTATTCTTAACAGTGATGTTATTCAATGCTCTATAATCAATGAAAAGTCTCATTGAACCATATTTATTTTTAACAAACAAGACAGGATCACCCCATGGTGATGTGCAAGGTTGAATGAAACATTTATCTAATAACTCCTGTAATTGCTTCTTTAACTCTAAAAGTTCAATTTGAGCCATTCGATAAGGGGGTTTTGAAATTGGCTTAGCATCAGGAACTAAGTCAACAGTAAATTCAACTTCCCGGTCAGGTATAATACCAGGCAACTCATCAGTAAAAACATCAAGGTACTCATTTACCACTGGCACATCATTAATATGAACATTTCCTTTGTTTTCAAAAATATGTGCAAGGTAACATTCATTTCCATCTTTTACTAGTTTCTCAACTTCCTGATATGTTATCAACAGCAAGGGTTCATTTTTGTATACAAAATAAAAATCATTCTAAAAAGAAACCTCTTTATCTCTGCAGTCAATCTTAGCATGATAAACAGAAAGCCAATATATTCCCAATATAACATCAAACTCTACTAGAGGCAAAACAATAAGGTTTGCAGGTAGATTCTTTCCGTACACAAGGACAGGAATGTTCTTATGTTTTCTTTTTATCTCAACATTTCCTCCAGGTGTTTTTACCGTAAGTTTAATATTCATATCATGAGATGGAATTCCCAATTTACTAGAAAACTTCTCAGAAATGAAAGAGTGTGTAGACCCTGAATCAAACAACACATTGGCATAATCTGAACAAACAAAAAGTGTACCGGACACAACTTCATTTGATGGCCCAACATCTGCTGAAGTAGTTGCAAAGGATTTCACCACCCCTTTATGCTTGAAGTCTGGAAGCTTTCCTTCGGTTGAGTTCTTTGTTGGACACTCATTTTCATAATGACCCATTTCATTGCACTTAAAACATTTTACTGACTGTAAATCAGATTTTGTCTTACCATTACCCTGATCTTTTTCAGTGCAATTACGAGCCTTATGTCCCATTTTACCACATCGGTATCACTTACCAGAATTCAAAAGACATTCCCCAACATGACTTTTACCACAATTTTCACAATCTGTAAACTTAAGTTTCTTACTATCAGACTTTTTTGAAGAGTTCTTCCCTTTCGCCTGCCACCTCGACCTCTTATTCTGTTGTTTTTCAAAGAATACCTGATCATCAGAAAACTCCATTTCCACCTTATCCGCACAATGAACAAGTTTTTCATAACTTTTGAACTCACGAGAAGCTAAAGCCCTTTGATACTTTGGCCTTAATCCTGAGTAAAAATTGTTGATTCTACTATCAATATCTCGTATGAAATTTGGAGCATACCTTGCCAGTCGAGTGAATTTTTCTTCATAAGCAGCCACTGAGTCATCCTCCTGCCTCAATTCCAGGAATTGTTTTTCCATCCTAAGATGAACCACCTTAGGAAAATATTTCTCAAGAAACATACCTTTGAATTCATCCCAATCAAGAGCATAAATCTCCTTACTATCCCTGATATTTTTCACCATCGACCACCACTGATCAGCTTCACCTTCAAAACAGTAACCAGTAAGACTAACCTTTTGATGTTCTGAACAACCCATGACATCAAAAATCTTCTCCAGTGCTTTAATCCACCCTTCAGCTAGCACAGGGTCATATAATATTCTGAATGATGGGGGATGTTGCCTCATGAAATCCTCCACTACTGACATGTTCCTCTATGGTTGATCTGGCTGATCTAATGCATAGATACCACCACCATTTATATCCTGAGTCAATTGTTCCATCATTGTAACAAACTGTTCAGTTCCGATTCCGACCATCCCAGGTTACTGATTTGGAAGGTTGTCTTCCTCTGGATGTCGTCCCAACACAGCTGCCATGTTTCCTCTACGGAAAACCATTCTGAACACAAAAATATCTTAGGCGAAGCAACATGGTAATCTGGAAATGCTATATGATGTCAATATTAACATAAATTACTTTATGGATATTACTTTAACAATACCCTAACACCTAAAGTTATCTAAACCGACCTCTGATACCAACTATAAGGACCTGGCCTTAAACATTACATAATATTGAATTAAATGAATAATTCATATTGAGGATCTTTTTAGGTTTAGAGTTTTAGAGAATTAGGACATAGCTATTACATCTTAAAAGATTACAAGGTAGACATATCTACACACTTTACATTTTTTTTTACAAAACATGAACTCTTGAAAAAAAGAGTCATGTCTAGTTCCATGTTTTAGACAGCATGACTTTTCCTTGATCTCATCCTTAACCCTATTCATCTTTAAGTCTTGTGAAAACATTTCAAAACTTGGGATGAGCATAAAAAGATCAGTAAGGGTTATAAAACAAAGAATGAAAACATTTTTTCATAAATACATAAAAAACATGAAATCATTTACTTACCTCATGAAATCATGATATTTATGAAAGACACATAGAAATCATTAATCATAAAGGTAACTTTTGGCATCCATATCATACTTACATTGTAGCTATCACAGCTACATAGGGAGTTACGTTGGAATGCCCATCACAGTATATTCCCTAAATCTCTTAGGAGAAACATTCACGTTTACCTCCTTCATGTTACCCAATGCATTGGAGAGCTATCTCGGGCTCACCCGCCCTAGGTTTATCACGGAACCACCAGTATACATAAATAATTCCCAAGAACCATAACATGATCATAACACATAACATAATCATAAAGGAAAGATAAAATTTCCACATTGCAATAATAAAATATAATTTCAAGATATTGAAATTATAAATCCATTCTCAAAATTATTTTCAATACCAAAACACGTAAAAAGAGTATATGGTATTTATTTTTCCTGTTAAAAACATTCCGAATTGTTAAGGAAGCCAAAGATCAAATAATACTCATGGCGGCGGAAAGGTAGTTGTCACCACTTACGTAAAAAAACATTGTTTTTTGTTGTTTTATAAAATGCTTCGTATAAAAAGATTCTCTTTGAATAAAATGAAAAGTCAAAGGGGTTTATAAACCATATAAAATAAAGTCGTGTATAAAACTAAAAATGACTCAATGAAAGGAGATTGAGACGAAGTCCCTTACCTCGTGTCCGACTTGACTCGATCATTCTTTAATCTCCTGAATAATAAACTAAGTTAATTTATACTTGCTTAAGAACCTTTTTCAAGTTTATTATTCATTTTATATCACTTATTACCATGTTATAAACATTATGCAATCATTTAAGTTAATAACGTTCATTTTGTCGATATTTGGTACTTGAGTAAAAAATGAAAACCTTATATTTACAAGTTGTCCATGTGGTCAAAGGTTCATTATATCCAGAATGATATTCATGATTTTGAGATCATATATATCATATATATCCAGTATATACATGTTTTTATAATAGTGCATAACATTTAGAGGTAAGAAATGAAATGCACCGTTCATGGAGATGGTAAGCCGTACGTACGCATGAACGCTACTTTCATTTCTATTTATTATTTTAATGGAAATAAAACATAATTATACATAGTTATATTATAATTCCAGTATAATATCATACATAATATCGTTAACTCCATCCTTTATACATCCCACATAAGGCATTAACAAATCAAATCACTTTGAGGGGGCGGTAGTCCGCACTTCCTCAAATGAGATTATCGTATTTACCCACTATGGAAACCATAAAGGCGTGCTAAACATAAGAATAAGGAAATCATAAACATAATATATATCATATATAAGTACATTTCCATCATAATGGCCACCATGAGAGGCGGTAAGATGTAATTGAACAATCATCGTTTTGTGAGGCCTTAGTTTGTCATCCACAGAAACATTATGTTCTTCATCCATTAGATGAAGGTGTGTGTAAGTGTAGTTTGAATCCTTATCATAACAATATCCTAGTATATTTAGGATACTGGTGTTATTACAAAAGAAATGAATAAAAAGAATTTAGGGGTTGGAGAAGTAAAATAAAAGAAAACAATTTAAGAGAAACCATTACCTTTAATTTGGGTAACTTCCTTTGGTTTGAACCAAAGGACTTCTTGAAGTGCATTATGCCTAAGTTAAGGCTTCTAGGAGTAGGAGAGGGATGTTGGGAGATTAATTGGGTAGATTTTGGATGAGCCACAAGGCTTGAGAGGTGTGAGTAATTGGTTAGAATTGGTCTCCTTTTATAAGGGAGAGGAGGGGCTCTTTAGGAAAGTGTGAAAATATTATTTTATAATATAATGATATTCAGTTTCTAATGGTCCAAAAATCATTAAGGTCGAAGATAAGATGACTAATATTCAAAATAAAATCATCCAATCAGAATTGGACATGTTTTGGATAATATTTTAATCATTATAATCTTATTTATTTAAATCATTTATTAATGAGTTAAATACTGCATCATTATTGTTTCATGAATAATTTAATTTATTCGATGTCTAAAAATTATAAAAAAAAATAATATCATGTAGGAAATCTTTTTATATTTCCAATGAATATTTATATACAAAAATATAATTTATATAACACCATAAAAAAATTTATTTACTAAAAGATATTTGTTTTTGTCATTTTGGCCTTTACATTAAATTAATTAATCTAAATTGTCATTATCACTCCCAAGTGGCTCAATGGGGTCCCAAAATTGACCCAAATATGCTAATGGTCGTTAATGACTCAACCAATAAGGTTTTTACAAGTTTTAAGGTAATTTTGAATTATTATAATATCCTTTTTAACCTTGAATTACTCTATTTACCTTTAACCGCGGTAAATAAAAGTCAAAAGTTACTATTCACCAAAATTTATTTTCATCTTAATGAACCACATTTTACTTCTTTATAACAACCGTGTATGTAGGATTTTTGAAATTCAATTCACAGAAGTGGTAAAATTTCATTTAGATGAAAAAGACAGTTTTTTTAACTACCACTAAGTGGTTTCACTATTCATCAAAAATTGAATTTTTTCAAAAAAATACCAAAAATTCAGCCTAAGCTATATTTGATATTCCGAATTCAAAAATGATGTCTATTTTTCCAAATTAAAAACATATAAGTGGAATTAATTAAAATTAATTCCCGTTATCAAAACAAATAGCACTTTTTTAAGAAACAATAATTATCAAAAGATTGATACTTGTTTATGTCCAATTTCAAAGTGAAATTAATTACAATGACCAACATTGGATTAAATGGTAAAAATATATTTTAATTTCACTTTAAAACCAACTAAAAATATAATCTAACCATATAAATAAATTATATTAAAAGGCACTTTTGAATTAAAATGCAATATTTTTCACTATTCATTAAAAAATGAACTTTATCATAAAAATACCAAAAAATTACCCAAAGTAAAATTTGATGTACCAATTCTAAAAAAGGATTTTATTTGTTCAATTATAATGTATTAAAGTGAAAAAAACTATATTTAAAGATGGTTCACCATTAAAAGGCGATAAATCGGCCTTTTAATGTAAATTATGCTTAAAATTAGATTCATTCACATTTTAAGCCTCTAACTTTTTATTGGATAATGTAAATACATTTAACAAACATGTATAATAATATTTTAGTTAGTTTCATTAATTACCACCAATACAACACCTAGGAGTTAACTACCATTTAAAATAATAATATTATATTATTAGTGTGCAACGTAAGATTCCAAAGAAACTCGTTGTTACATATTGGGTACGCTATCGAACATAGAAACCCCTTTAAAGTAAAATTAATATTTAATTCACAAATATTAATAAATATGAAATATGTCTTATTCTTCATTTACCTGGGATGTTACACCGACACAAGGAGTTTATCCCTCAAGTCATAGGTTAATTTATTATCCTCTCAATAAATAAACCATTAGATAAAGCTCATGATCATGTAATGTCATTTATTTATTTTATTTTTATCTTATGCATGATTTGTTTTAGGGATTCAAGATCACAATCAAATAAATAAATGTACAAATATGAAAAGATGGAATTAAAATAAATGGGTTATGTATAAATTTTTAAGCAGAACATGGTTAATCTCTAATGTAAAATTCACTTTAATTAACAAGCAATGTTAAAGATAAAATAAGAAAAATTATGCATAATAAATAAAATCCTTCAACTTAATATTAAGTCAGACTAAGCCCTCCATTGCTTGATTATGGATGAAAACAATATAACTAAGTGTTTGACCAACCCATTTTGGCACTCTTAATTTTATTGTAGAGTTATTATGAAATTTTTTGGTTGACTTAACCAATTTACATCAATAAAAGTAACCCAATCTAGATTAGATGTAAATTGGAGGAAAAGTGTTGAGGAAATTCAAGTCAGGATTTCTAGATTGGGGGTCCACTCAACATATCAAAGAGTTTCTATCCCACAATTGGAAAAGAATTACCTACCTAAATACCTTCAAATAATTGATTGAGCCCTCACTTAGGTTATGAGAAGGGGTGTATGGATCTTTTCCAATATAATGTCTGAGAAACTAGACATTTTGAGTCCAATGGTTAGGGTTGTTAGGACTTGATAAAATAGTGGGAGTCTTAATAAAATTAAAATTATTATGTATCACATAATTTGTAATAAAGTAAAGTTCTAATCATATATTTTAATTATTATAGAGGAAGAATGGAAAACAAAACCACGAAACCACTGTGATCATTTCTTAACTCAGGGTATGTCCTTAAAAATACAAATTTCTGGATATGGTATAATATTTTATGTGATGCATTATTATCATAAAATTTGTATTATGTATTGGAACCCCTTATTCCTGTTATGGATCCCAAACAAGTGAGAAAGTGTGAAAGGGATATCTACTGAAGATATATTGAAGGTGATTCCTATATCTGTTGTATTATATTATAAACTATGTTTGAAGAGTTTATTATATAACATAAGTTCATGGTTTTATACACCATAATATCTCATCTTATTTTTCTTGAGAAAGAGAAGGAAAGGCTTAAAATAAATAAGATTGTAAATGCACCATATTAGTGTAAACAGGAAGAAGGGAATCTAGTTATTGATTGTGGTTTCAAAATGATAGGGTATATTGATCAGTTAGATAAATTGGGCTTCTATTTGAATAAGAAATTATCTATTAATATTATTTTATTATCCTTTCTACCAAGATTATCCTTATTTTCCCAAGTTTGGATAAATGAAATAGATAAGTCACTTAGGAGTATTTTTACTATACTTCACCATGTAGATAAGGATTAGTTGAAACAAATTTCTCCACCCCTTATAGTGAAAAGTTTGAAAGGAAAGGCTAAAGATCCCATGGATAATATAAATCCAAAAGATCCTTTATATCATCCTTTAGAAAGACAAAATATTTATAGGAATAAGAATGAACAGGAGACTATTTTCTTCTTATATGGGAATAATGGACACTAGAAAAGAAATTGAACTGTATTGAAGAAGAAAAAAAGTTTCATCCGCTTCAGGTATAGTCATAAAGTTTCTATTCACCACTTATGTATTAAATTAAAATGTGCTTACAATATACATTTATTTAAATATAAGAAATAATAAAAAATATAAATGTTATGGAGTGAACTCCAAAGGAGCTAATAAGGGATATTCATATATCATCCAAGGGGAGATCACTACTTCTCATTGCCAAAATGTATTGATTCAAGTTTGTAATAAGTTTTATTGAAACATTTATCTCAGCATCCATCTAGAAACAACAATATATTATTTCACATTAAGAATAAATGTTGTTATGTTACTTCAACACTAAACTAATGGTTTATTAACTCTTAAATCATAAATATCCATTTTAATGAATGATGAATATAAAATATAATACTCTTACCCAACTATGTAAAGTTAATTCTTTTTCAAATAAAACTGAAAGTAGTTTGCTTTTTTATACCCTTAAAAGTTTTTTAGTCTCAATTGAGCTATGATACAGGATATAAAAACAAATTAATTTTCATGTTTTAGATAAAGAAACCTTTATAAATAAAGGTATGAAAAAAATATTTTAAGAGTTAGTTCAACATGGACATGTAAACTATTCTAAATTTGAAGGTAACTTCATGTACTTTATGATATTCCTTTAAGAAATTTTTTAAAAATACTGAGTGAAGTAAATGAGTGCACTTGGTAAAGATTGAGAAATATCCGAGATGGATTTACAGATAACATCTTATCCAAAATATTCATTGATAATACATTTGTATTAAAGGTATTACCAAACTCAAAATTGCTTATATGCATTAATATCATTATGGTAGTAAAAGGAATATCAATGGTGAGTCTTATATATATTGAAAATATTCCATAGTTTTTTCCAATACATTTGTTTGAAATAGAAGTGAAATAACTAACCATATGCCCACTATATTTTATAATGGGTATTATATCAATTTTGATATGATAATAATCTATTAGGATAATATCATAAGTTTTTTTTGAAAACTATTTGTTCAAATATGGATTTAACTACAAATGAAGATAAAACACTAAGATGCATATGAGTTAATAATACTATATCCACTAAGGATATTCACTCCAAGTCAAGAATGAATATATTTCCATAAAAGAATACCATCTATTTAAAGATAGTCAGATAAGACTTAACTTTGATGGGTTAAGGCTCTGGATGCACATGGGTTGGAATAGAAATGTTGTACTCCACTAGCATAGTGGGAGGAGTAGTTCTAAAGACACATACTACATAGGAATTCATAACCAAATAGGCGGTTCATGTACATTGTGGTGGGTGATACATATATTATTATTTTAGAATAAATAATGCTATAAAGAAAAGGTAAATGGAAACTTTTTACGGTTGACAAGTATGTATAAATTCAATTAATAGACAACATGTATCAAGATCTGAGGACTCTGTATCTTGAATGTTTCAAATACTTGATACTGCTGGTGAGTATTCAAAAGAAACTAAACATTTATGGTACAAGATGGTGATAATAAAGAAATATTGTTTATTTAAAGGTTTAGTATATGGAAAAAACTATACACCAATCATCAGGACTAAAATCTTTTTGAATTATACTTGTCGAATCATACTTATATTATCATCATATTAAGATATTAACAGTCAATACCACCTCATTTGGAGGTGTCCTTATGGAAGGTGTCTATATGATGTGGCCAAAAAGATACCCTGTGGTATATGTCTATAAGGCGTAACTGGAAAGAGTCCTTGATTTCAATAAATGCTAATGAGATATGCATATTACATAAATTCATTTATAAATAAATCTTACATAGTGATCATAGAAATATATTTTGGGAAAGAAATGAGTAACATGAGTCTCTAACTTGTTAGTGGGAGTTCTATAAGTTTTCAAGATAGATATGTTGATAACAAATGGAAAACAAAGGTTGTGTCTTATCAGTTTGTTAAGACTAAGGAATGAAATTTCTCCAAGTATAACTTAAAGTAACAATTGTATTTGAGGGAACAAGATCTAAAGAATGGATCAATGGGTTTGATAAGTCTATTCATAGTACATATATGAACAATGTTTTGAAAAATACAATTTGAAACAATTCAAGATTGAATTTTTGTTGGCATATAATCCTTCCAGTAGAACATTTATTGGAATAGAGAGAGATTATTGAGATTAAAATAATTTAACAATCTTAAGTCCTAAGAATTTATCTCACATGCCATGATAAGTACTGATTTTTTATATTACTGATGTATAATATGTGGATATCAAACAGATCTGACATAACTTCATCAACTTACAGTTAAAACTATCTGAAAGTACTTGGAAAAGTATAACTGGATAAGTTCCTGGTGTCTGGATAAGTGATAATACTAGTGATCAAGATAATTTAACACTTTTCTTTACTTAGTTTAATTTGATCTAGTGTCACAGATAAGGATAGGGTAATGTGTAATAAAACTTATTTTGTTCAGTGGTTTCCATATTTATAGTATGTAAGTTTTTTATGGCTTATGATACGGTTTAAGAAGTAATTTTGAAGCATCCTTTTTTGATTTTGGGTTATTCAAAAATAAATAGTTTTATCATTATTTTGATAAGCTTTGACTATGGTCTTGGTTAGGATGATAATATTTTTATATGGGAAAAAGAGGTGTATACTCAGTTATATCACTACTTTAGGGATTTTTTCAAGGTAGTAATGTTGAGGTGAGAAGATTCTCCGCATAGAGATGTGGATTTACCATCCCTGAACATGAAAATGTGGTAGTACCTTTAGCTGTATCCATACTCAGAAGAATCAAGTTTAACATGTGATAACTAATCAGTCATTAGTAATTGGATCTAGTGTAACTGGGAGTCTTTTGGAGTTGGTGACCTAAAACCAACTACATTATACTTTAGATTATATATATATTCAAAAAAGATAATATTAATTTAAATAAATTTTCACATATTGATTTTTCTTATGTATAACATTAATGTGATAATGTCCTAGAGTATTTTTCATGTTGAAAAGGGCATAGAAATTGTTTGCTATAATGAAAACCTTGAAATGCCATGCTGATATTTTTAAATATAATTCTATGTTCGGATGATATTCTATGATGGGGCACATAGTATGATAACTATAAGGTGTGAATACTCATAAGCATATGACACTTCTTCTCATGAGTTCACACTTAGTAATATCCAAGATGGGAGATTATGAGTATAGCCCCACCAGTAGGAATTCCACATGTTTATGTGTCATTGGATATTTCTATTTGTGAGCATGTGTAATGGTCCTTAGAATTTAATATTATTATTATTGAATGTCATGACTCACGTACTTAGATTTACTAACCAAAATTGTGATCTCATATGTTTGTGGGAAGTGTGGTACATTGGGTGCATCATAAAAGACATGTTATTATTGACTAAGTTGAGGAAGAATTTTTCCCTTCCATATTTATGGAAGTTGATAGCTAATCCCTTTGATAGAAATATAATTGTCACATTAAATTTCATGGTCATAGTGTAATGATGAGTTTATTTTTTATATCCAATGAAGGATGTATCAATAATATAGGTTGATGACACAGGTGTGCAACCTACTTGATGAGATATTGTGACAAAGAGATTATATTACACAATGAGAACTCATGTGTAGTTCTTGACATTGCGGCATTAACTTCTTTCTCTTGGATACCTTAACCCATTTTTAGGCAGTGATTTTGGACTTTAGGATAGCCCGCCTAGTGCTAATAAGTAAGAAGACTAGAGGGTCACACACTAAGTGTATCCATTGATCTCAATTAAATTCTATTTGAATTTAATTATTGGAATAAATATTATTCTCAAAACTAATGAATAATTTTATTCAAAATTTATGGATCACAAATATTATTCATAAGGTAATAAATAGTTATTTATTCATTAATAAATAATTTATTTATTTATTTATTTGAATATTTAATAAATATTTGTTCATTAGATTATTAATAAAATATTTATTTTATTTATTTAATATTTAATAAACATTTATTCATCATATTGTGAATATAATGCTTATTTTACAGATAAATATTTAAATAAATATTTATTCGGGTACTCGATAAATGCTAAGGAGGACGAGCAAATCAAGATTGTGTCCGATAATAAATATTAATTTGCAAGCCGAAAAAATAATATTAATTGTTGCATCTATTTGCACACGCTATGAAAATAATAGTAATATTATTATTACATGCCATGAGGTCAGATAAGGTTTAATATATTATTTAAGGGTTTTTGTGCAATTAAATAATACTAACTTTATCTCTATAAATAGATGATTGTGTCTATTGTGTATATTTTGATTGAGATTGATCAAAATAGATAATTATTGTGCACAATGAAATCTAGAGCTCTGTCAAGACTGAAGAACACTCTAGAGATTCTCCTCCCTAAATCATCCTCTCAATAACAAGAGTGAAATGATGATTCTTCAATCCTGAAGGAATTGTCACAATAATCCAAACGAACACCGTAAGACGATTGATCTGACACGCTAGCACGTGAAAATCCATCAGCATGGTTCAAAGATCAAATGAGCTCATGTGGATCACCACAATAGGGATTCTACACTTGGATCTGAAAACCACAATAATAGTAAATTGAAAAGTTTTTCATATGATCAACAACATAATCGAAGAAAGATCTCAGGACTGATGTATTCTTTCTTCCGATCTATTTAAATTAATTATAAATTTAATTTGAAAAATATCATATTGGTTTTAGTGTATTTAATTGTTAATATTCATTGGAAAAAATTTATTAGTCATGATGTTCACGTCTTGTACAATATGATAATGATCCATCAAATCTAACATTTTTTTAGTCCGGATCAACCCCAATAAGTTATTATTCTATGCTAGAAACCATCATATTTGTGAACACATGATGACCTAAATTTTTTTTGATAAAATGTTTTATATATTTATACTACATAATCAAATGTTTAACATGTTTTAATTAGTTATAATTAAATAACTGAGACTTGATCTTGAGACCTTTTTATGGTTTGGTTTATCATTATTTGATAAAATAACCAAAATCTAGGGGGACTCACAGAGACACTATTATATAAGATTTCAGCAACCACCAGTCTCCCTTCAGTCATGGTGTAAAAAACCAACATCATACAATATTGTCTCTTGTCGAACATTCTTTTATTATAATGTTACTCACATGCAACTGAGGGGCTCTAGGGGTTTGGGATAAATAAAATTTTTACATGGACACACATATCCTTACATACTTAGGGATATTGATGTAATGTAGGTCATCGATGAGGAAAAGAAAATGAAATTATTGCAAATTATATAACTGTATACAAAAAAATACGATATGCAATTTCAATCATACATTGGTCGGTCATCTCAATATCAGTCATCACACAATACTCTTAACATGTTTTTTTGGGATACTTATTATGTTCTACATATTGAAAATTTACCTATAACTATATATAATAAATAATATATATATATATATACATCTATTTATATTCATGCATTTATGAAGATTTTTCACTCTTATTGGTGGAAAACTATAGTTATAACCCTGATTTATATAAATAACCCCATCATTAAAGAATATTGATGTCACGACCCACCCTCGGGTCCGTTCCGTGACTACCCCAAACCCGCCTTCCATAGGCCAGGGGCTGGTGACTAACACCAAGGCGTAATTCCCGGTAAAAAGGGAAGGCATTGCCTTTGTAAAGTAAACAAACACCACAGAGAAAGCAAGCGGAAAGTAAACACTAAGCAAAAGCAGAGTACAACTGGAAGTGCGGAAAAGTAAATGGGCCAGTATACAAACCCAAACTGAAAGTAAAGTACAACTCAAAAGGGAAAACAGCAACTGTAAGTAAAAGCCGCTACACCGAGCTGTCCACTGAAGATCCCACCTGAAGGGTGGGTACAGATAGCTCCACTGCTCCACGGGTCCCGCCGTTCACTCCGAACACGTCCCGCCCAGTGGTCCACCTCCAGGTACCGTCCTGCTCTGCAAGCCTCAGCCAAGATCAACGTTGTCCGTCGTCTGCAACCAACACAACGTAGTGCGGTCATAGCCCGTGCAGGGGTGAGTATAAGATACTCAGTAGGGACCCCGAGACCCCTGTAGGTCTCCCGAAAGCCACAAAGGATAAACCACAAAGAAAAAATACAAACACGAAGTAACAACCGACAATGCTTAGGTATATGACCATACATATACCTAAGTCATCGATTTCAAATATGCTCCAACCTCCGAGCCCAAGTACAACTCAGTCCACACAGAAAAGAAAACGTATTCCACACAGGAAAGAAAAACGTAATCCACACAGGATAGCACAACACAATCCACACAGGAAAGCAATTAGGATTCAGCTCACACCAGGATTTTCATTATCAAAACCGTAACTGCTGAAGAGCCCCATCTCTGAAGTGTACAGTGGTCCTGTCACGACTCCGAGGTACTGCTCACTAACCTAAGACTGCTGAAGTACTCCTCCTGTCGAGTACCGCGGGTCTGCTGCCAACTACCGGGCGCTCCGTCCGCTGAGGGTCTGCTGCCAAATACCGGGCGCTCACCCAAATAGCCTACAGAGGTACTCCTCCAGTCGAGTACCGCGGGTTTGCTGCCAACTACCAGGCGCTCCGTCCGCCGTGGGTCTGCCTCCAAATACCGGGCGCTCCGTCCACTGGGCTAGTCGACTCACTCCAAGTCGAGTCGGTCGAGCAGTCTTCAGGTCTCAGCCGGCTACACGGTCTCCGTACTCCGTATGCTCGTCTCCAGAAACGCGGGTCTACCGCTACAACCAAGCGCACTACCTCTATCGAGTAAAATAGAAGGTTCAGCTCACACAGGTATACTTCTTCGGATGATGGTGAAGATGATCATTGATCCATCTAAGTCGTCGGACCCACGAAGGATCGATAGGTACTAACCCCCGCAAAGACCCACACAGGATCATAGCACTGTTCCACGTAGGATCGTTGAGTGCTGTAGTCGTCGTCGTCGAATCCACATAGGATCTCTGTACTGTCGTCGTCGCAGTCACAGTAGCTGTAGCAGTAGTAGTCACAGTCGCAGTCGCAGCCAACACTAGGGTTCCCGCACACAGCAAGCTCGTTCGGAGGGTCCGCTCCACGAGCCGAGAGGCTGATACATCAACTGTCACAAAGTCCAGAGTTGATGTATCCAAAAGTTCTGTATCGTCAACAGGAACTCAACACAACAGACGGCGCGTCGATCGGACGCCCGGTCTGAGAGTTATTGGCATTTTCGTCTCCGGGGCCCGGTAGGTTTTTAAGGCAAAACCAACCCGACCGTACTCCACCTGCGTCCAAACCTTGGGCGGAGTATGCCAAAAGATTCTTATCACTAAGAGGAATACAACAAAGCTGACGGCATGTCAATCGGACGTCCGTAGCTCAAGATATGAGCGTTTCCGCTCCAAAGGTCCGGTTGGTTTCGTGTACGAACCAACCCGGCCAAACTCAAAGTAATCCGAAACCTTGAGTGCGATATACCGAAACGACCGTCTCGATCCAAGTATCGCATCTCCGCTGACGGTTCGTCAATCGGACGTCCAGTCTGAAAGATATCAGCCTTTCCGTCTCACACCCACCCTGGGAAACTTCCCAGGAGGTCACCCATCCTGATGACTACTCTAAGCCGAGCACGCTTAACTACGGAGTTTAACCACGTAGGCTCCCGAAAAAGAAGGTGCGCCTTGAGTATAGTATACCGAAACGAGCGTCTCGATCCAAGGTTCGCATTGCCGCAGACGGTTCGTCGATCGGAGGTCCATGGCTCAAGTTATGGCCAAAAGACCGAAGTCGTCTCGAAAACGGGGGGTCCGGGTCCGGGCCGACCCGGCCCGACCCCCCCTGGGTCGGCCCGAACCGGGTCCGACCCGGCCCGGCCGGCGGCGGACCGGCGCGGCGGCGCGGACCGGCACGGCGGCGCGGTCCGGCGCGGCGGCGCGGTCCGGCGCGGCGGCGCGGCCTGGCGCCGCTAGGGTCACGCGCGGGGGGCTAAGCCCCCGCTTCCAGCAAGGCGGCGCGGCTTAAGAGCCGCGCCTTTTTGGAGACCGGCCCCCCCTCGTGGGGGCCTGCTTTGAAGGCAACCGGGGGGCCGCCTGCCCCCCTCAAGGAAACTGCCCCCCTCTCTTAAATGAGGGGGGTTTTGAGCTGGCCGGGGGAATTAAATTCCCCCGGCCTTTGACCTTCCGGCCGGCCACCTGGCCGGCCGGTTTTTCTCCAACCGGACCGGAAAATCCGGTCCCCTTTCTGACTTCCGACGCCGGCGGCCCGGCGTGCCGCCGGTCTTCCCGTCTCGCCGCGGCCCGGAACCGACCGCGGTGTTCGTCGTCCGGCGCGGTGCGACGGCACCGCGCCCCTTCGCCGCGCCATCCATTCCCCTCGACGCGGCGCGACGGCGTCGCGTTCTTGGTGATTCTTCCACGGCGCGGCGCGACGGCGCCGCGCAATATAATCGGGCGAATAACCGCGTGGTGCGACGGCACCTCACCACCTTGTTTCATCCGCAATATAAAACATCAAGAACGAAGGAGGGGGTTCGGCCGTGTTCATGCGGTCCGGCCCCCTCACGTTAAACAATAACACATATTTAAAAACCTCACGTTAGTCACGCTAGAACCACGAACAAGGATAAATAAATAAACAATTAACAACCACCCCTACCTTGGGTATAAGGTTCGAAGATTTGTCAACGTCCCGCGGAAGACAACGTCGCGGAGGTCTGGCGTCGCGGTAGTCGTTCGTCAAATCCGTTGACGAAGAGATACGCCCGAAGAGATACGTCGTTGGCGAAACTTCATATGCCGATGAAGGAAGTCCGAGGAGGAAGCGGCATTCCCTTTCGTTGACACGGAAGACGATGAATAGAGGAGCGACGTTCTTCGTCGGAGCTTGAGCGTTCTTCGTCAAGCTTGAGCGTTCTTCGTCAAAGTTTGAAGAAGAAAGAAAAGCTCTCAAATCCTCACAAGATGGCTAAAGAGTTCTAACCCAACAAAATAAGATAAGAGCTTATTTTATTCACAAACTTAACAAAAGAATTTCAAAGGTTTGAAATTCAAAAAGGATAACTCCAAAATTAAATAACAATTGTCATGTCATTTAAAGAGGGGTTAAGGGAGTTTGAGAGAAGATGAAAAGTTTAGGGTTCGTGTGGGCCCCACCACACTTAATCCTCTCAAGGGAGGTTAAGTGGGTGTGGGTCCCACCCCTAACTTCCTTTGAGAGAAGTTAACCAACAAGTTTAAATAAAAATTTGTAATCCAAAATTTTTATTTAACTTATTCTAAACTCCCAAAAACTAACTCTCAACCCGAAATAAACGCAACCTCGAAAAAGGTCTCCTTAAGCGAATATCGGCGCTGCGAGTTCATCGGTGCCCTCGGATTTCAATTCCGAGCACCGGATCAAAAGTTAGAAATTCCCGCTCGTTCGTTCACTGAACGTACCCGAGCCAAACTTCGGAAATTGATTCCGGGCACACCGGGCCTCGGAATCAGGTGCCGTCAGAAACCGCGCTCTTGTAAAATTCCAAAGAAAATTAAGAAAAAATTTCCCTTGAATTTTACGGGTCTTTACATTACTCTCACCTCAGGGCTTTACGTCCCCATAAAGATACAACAAAAACTAGGAGAACAAATGAGGGTACTGAGCACGCATCTGAGCCTCCCGCTCCCATGTGCTCTCCTGGAGGTTTCTGTGCTGCCATCTGATGCGCACAAGAGGAATCGATCGCCCACGCAGGACCCGCTCCTGTCGATCCTCTATCTCCACCGGAACCACTGTAAAAGTCGCCCCATCGTCAACGTCAAGCTCCCCATGGTCAATGATGTGCGTCGGGTCGTGCACGTATCTCCTCAACTGAGATACGTAGAAGACGTCGTGCACCCGGTGCTACTGAGGTGGCAGAGCCAGGCGATAAGCCACCTCGCCAACCCTGCTGAGGACCTGAAAGGGTCCGATGAAGCGCGGAGATAACTTGCCGCCTCGGCCAAATCTCCGAATACCACGTCGAGGTGAGACTCGCAAGAAGACGTGGTCGCCATCCTCGAACTCCAGTGGCCTCCGCCTCCTGTCAGCATAAGGCTTCTGCCGGCTCTGAGCTGTACTCATCCGCTCCTGGATGACCTGGACCTTCTCTGTCGTGGCCTGGACCATCACAGGTCCCACAAGTGCTGCAAGATTTCTTCTTTGCCGACAAGAGAAATCTGGTCTCATCCCCTGGATGAACCACATTCTTTGCCTAATACAGTCAATCCTAACATGGATGATACTAATCCATACCAAGGATGATGTCGTAAGGCCTCGACGCTACTACCAAGAGATCCAACCGTTACTCTCGCCTCCAAGAGTTGAGTCACACTGTCGGCATCAGTGTGTGGTAACTGGGTCTCCTACAGTAGATGTCTCACAAGTGAGGGTCAAGTCAACAGTCAAACTGGAACCTCTTAGTAACAACACAAAAGAGGACAGGAATGAAAACATCACAAGGTATGCGTCTTTTATTATTACAGCTCATAATACAAAGACGCTACACAATAGCAACAAGGAACTAGAATTACAAAGGACGTATCCACTAGTTCTGCTCCTGTCCATCTGCTCCCAGAGCTCCATGATCGAAGGCCTCGGCTGCCTGAAGCTGAGCTCTCGCTTGTTCACCTACTCCCTGTGGTCGGGGCGGACCTCCTGGTGGTGGTGGTGGCAGAGCCTCAAAGCGTCGCCCACCACCTGCTGCTCGGCCACCTCCTCTGCCTCGTCCGCCTCCTCCCTGCGGATCGCCACGGTCGAACCTCTGCCTCTGCCTGGGAGGTTATTCACTTAACTGCTGATCATCAGCATGGCGGGTCGGACAGTCACGAGCCATGTGACCAATCCCGCCACAGGAGTAACACTGCCCACTCTCGGCATGCCTGGCTCTGACTCCACCCCGGATCCCTCGCACAACTGAGCCTGAGTCGTGCAGTCGGCCACCGGTAGGTCTGGTATGCCTGGAACCATGAGTCATCCGTCGGCTACCTGCTGCCGAAGACTCCGCTATCTGCCACCCTACGGTAGGTCTCGCTGTGGACTCAGCCAGGAAGCTCTCGATCAAAAGAGCCCGCTCCAGTACTCCTGTCTGAGTCGGTATGCTGAGGGAGATCAGTGATGCCCTGATCTCGTGTCTCAAACCCTGCTCAAAGTTCCGGGCCCGGAAGAATGGGTCCCGTACCATGTCGGTCGAGTAGCGCGAGAGATCAGTAAATCTCGCCGAGTACTGAGCGACCGTCATGCTGCCCTGCCGCAGCTGAAGAAGCTCCTGGATACGCACCGCACGAAGGGTGGCTGGGACGAACTCTGAGCGGAAGAGGCTCTCAAAGTCCGTCCAAAGTAGAGATGCCTCATCGTGCACCTGGAGCATCAAGCTCCACCATCGTCCTACTACTGCGTGTAGTAGGCTCGCAGCGAGGATCACCATGAGGTCTGCTGGTGTCCTCACTAGCCTAAACACACGTACCACTACCTCCAGCCAGTCCTCGGCTGCCTGGGGATCCGTCTCCCCGCGAAACCTGGGTGGTCGTTGGCGCTGAAACTCATGCAGTGCGCTGAGGCGACGTGCATCGTTAGCGGCTGGCGCTGGAAGCATCGGGGGCTCGGCGGGTAGTGCTACCACCGGTGCCACTGCTGACAAAGGGCCCTGCACCGAGGCCTCGTCGCTCGGTGGGCTGTCATCACACTCGACTCTCGGAACCCTAGCTGGCTGCCGTCGTGGGGCCATCCTGAATAGGAAACAGGTGTGCCACGGTCAAACAGTATACCTGGTGAGCTGATATAAATAAATCACAAAAAAACTTTAAAACACACACGCAATCGATGTTTTCGTGCATTAAGTCGGAAATCAGAAGTCAAGGTCCTGGTGTACGGATACGTCGGTCGCCGCACCAACACTGGACTCCCTGGACTGATAACCACACTCAATACGCTAAACATTATTGCTTCACATAGAAAAGATCAGAGTTCGCGGTAGAACCGAACTCCTCTGATACCAATTTCTCACGACCCGCCCTCGGGTCCGTGCCGTGACTACCCCAAGCCCGCCTTCCATAGGTCAGGGGCTGGTGACTAGCACCAAGGTGTAATTCCCGGTAAAAAGGGAAGGCATTGCCTTTGTAAAGTAAACAAACACCACAGAGAAAGCAAGCGGAAAGTAAACACTAAGCAAAAGCAGAGTACAACTGGAAGTGCGGAAAAGTAAATGGGCCAGTATACAAACCCAAACTGAAAGTAAAGTACAACTCGAAAGGGAAAACAGCAACTGTAAGTAAAAGCCGCTACACCGAGCTGTCCACTGGAGATCCCACCTGAAGGGTGGGTACAGATAGCTCCACTGCTCCACGGGTCCCGCCGTCCGCTCCGAACACGTCCCGCCCAGTGGTCCACCTCCAGGTACCGTCCTGCTCTGCAAGCCTCAGCCAAGATCAACGCTGTCCGTCGTCTGCAACCAACACAACGTAGTGCGGGCATAGCCCGTGCAGGGGTGAGTATAAGATACTCAGTAGGGACCCCGAGACCCCTGTAGGTCTCCCGAAATCCACAAAGGATAAACCACAAAGAAAAAATACAAACACGAAGTAACAACAGACAATGCTTAGGTATATGCCCATACATATACCTAAGTCATCGATTTCAAATACGCTCCAACCTCCGAGCCCAAGTACAACTCAGTCCTCACAGGAAAGAAAACGTATTCCACACAGGAAAGAAAAACGTAATCCACACAGGATAGCACAACACAATCCACACAAGAAAGCAATTAGGATTCAGCTCACACCAGGATTTTCATTATCAAAACCGTAACTGCTGAAGAGCCCCATCTCTGAAGTGTACAGTGGTCCTGTCACGACTCCGAGGTACTGCTCACTAACCTAAGACTGCTGAAGTACTCCTCCTGTCGAGTACCGCGGGTCTGCTGCCAACTACCGGGCGCTCCGTCCGCTGAGGGTCTGCTGCCAATTACCGGGCGCTCACCCAAATAGCCTACAGAGGTACTCCTCCAGTCGAGTACCGCGGGTTTGCTGCCAACTACCAGGCGCTCCGTCCGCCGTGGGTCTGCCGCCAAATACCGGGCGCTCCGTCCACTAGGCTAGTCGACTCACTCCAAGTCGAGTCGGTCGAGCAGTCTTCAGGTCTCAGCCGGCTACACGGTCTCCGTACTCCGTATGCTCGTCTCCAGAAACGCGGGTCTGCCGCTACAACCAAGCGCACTACCTCTATCGAGTAAAATAGAAGGTTCAGCTCACACAGGTATACTTCTTCGGATGACGGTGAAGATGATCATTGATCCATCTAAGTCGTCGGACCCACGAAGGATCGATAGGTACTAACCCCCGCAAAGACCCACACAGGATCATAGCACTGTTCCACGTAGGATCGCTGAGTGCTGTAGTCTTCGTCGTCGAATCCACACAGGATCTCTGTACTGTCGTCGTCGCAGTCACAGTAGCTGTAGCAGTAGTAGTCACAGTCGCAGTCGCAGCCAACACTAGGGTTCCCGCACACAGCAAGCTCGTTCGGAGGGTCCGCTCCACGAGCCGAGAGGCTGATACATCAACTGTCACAAAGTCCAGAGTTGATGTATCCAAAAGTTCTGTATCGTCAACAGGAACTCAACGCAACAGACGGCGCGTCGATCGGACGCCCGGTCTGAGAGTTATTGGCATTTTCATCTCCGGGGCCCGGTTGGTTTTTAAGGCAAAACCAACCCAACCGTACTCCACCTGCGTCCAAACCTCGGGCAGAGTATGCCAAAAGATCCGTATCACTAAGAGGAATACAACAAAGCTGACGGCACGTCAATCGGACGTCCGTAGCTCAAGATATGAGCGTTTCCGCTCCGAAGGTCTGGTTGGTTTCGTGTACGAACCAACCCGGCCAAACTCAAAGTAATCCGAAACCTTGAGTGCGATATACCGAAACGACCGTCTCGATCCAAGGATCGCATCTCCGCTGACGGTTCGTCAATCGGACGTCCAGTCTGAAAGATATCAGCCTTTCCGTCTCAGACCCACCCTGGGAAAGTTCTCAGGAGGTCACCCATCCTGATCACTACTCTAAGCCGAGCACGCTTAACTACGGAGTTTAACCACGTAGGCTCCCGAAAAAGAAGGTGCGCCTTGAGTATAGTATACCGAAACGAGCGTCTCGATCCAAGGATCGCGTTGCCGCAGACGGTTCGTCGATCGGAGGTCCATGGCTCAAGTTATGGCCAAAAGACCGAAGCCGTCTCGAAAACGGGGGGGTCCGGGTCCGGGCCGACCCGGCCCGACCCCCCCTGGGTCGGCCCGAACCGGGTCCGACCCGGCCCGGCCGGCGGCGGACCGGCGCGGCGGCGCGGACCGGCGCGGCGGCGCGGTCCGGCGCGGCGGCGCGGCCCGGCCGGCGGCGGCGCGGCCTGGCGCCGCTAGGGTCACGCGCGGGGGGCTAAGCCCCCGCTTCCAGCAAGGCGGCGCGGCTTAAGAGCCGCGCCTTTTTGGAGACCGCCCCCCCCCCCCCCCCTCGTGGGGGCCTGCTTTGAAGGCAACCGGGGGGCCGCCTGCCCCCCTCAAGGAAACCGCCCCCCTCTCTTAAATGAGGGGGGGTTTTGAGCTGGTCGGGGGAATTAAATTCCCCCGGCCTTTGACCTTCCGGCCGGCCACCTGGCTGGTCGGTTTTTCTCCAACCGAACCAGAAAATCCGGTCCCCTTTCCTGCTTCCGACGCCGGCGGCCCGGCGTGCCGCCGGTCTTCCCGTCTCGCCGCGGCCCGGAACCGACCGCGGTGTTCGTCGTCCGGCGCGGTGCGACGGCACCGCGCCCCTTCGCCGCGCCTTCCATTCCCCTCGACGCGGCGCGACGGCGTCGCGTTCTTGATGATTCTTCCACGGCGCGGCGCGACGGCGCCGCGCAATATAATCGGGCGAATAACCGCGTGGTGCGACGGCACCTCACCACCTTGTTTCATCCGCAATATAAAACATCAAGAACGAAGGAGGGGGTTCGGCCGTGTTCATGCGGTCCGGCCCCCTCACGTTAAACAATAACACATATTTAAAAACCTCACGTTAGTCACGCTAGAACCACGAACAAGGATAAATAAATAAACAATTAACAACCACCCCTACCTTGGGTATAAGGTTCAAAGATTTGTCAACGTCCCGCGGAAGACAACGTCGCGGAGGTCTGGCGTCGCGGTAGTCGTTCGTCAAATCCATTGACGAAGAGATACGCCCGAAGAGATACGTCGTTGGCGAAACTTCATATGTCGATGAAGGAAGTCCGAGGAGGAAGCGGCGTTCCCTTTCGTTGACACGGAAGACGAAGAAGAGAGGAGCGACGTTCTTCGTCGGAGCTTGAGCGTTCTTCGTCAAGCTTGAGCGTTCTTCGTCAAAGTTTGAAGAAGAAAGAAAAGCTCTCAAATCCTCACAAGATGGCTAAAGAGTTCTAACCCAACAAAATAAGATAAGAGCTTATTTTATTCACAAACTTAACAAAAGAATTTCAAAGGTTTGAAATTCAAAAAGGATAACTCCAAAATTAAATAACAATTGTCATGTCATTTAAAGAGGGGTTAAGGGAGTTTGAGAGAAGATGAAAAGTTTAGGGTTCGTGTGGGCCCCACCACACTTAATCCTCTCAAGGGAGGTTTAGTGGGTGTGGGTCCCACCCCTAACTTCCTTTGAGAGAAGTTGACCAACAAGTTTAAATAAAAATTTGTAATCCAAAATTTTTATTTAACTTATTCTAAACTCCCAAAAACTAACTCTCAACCCGAAATAAACGCAACCTCGGAAAAGGTCTCCTTAAGCGAATATCGGCGCTGCGAGTTCATCGGTGCCCTCGGATTTCAATTCCGAGCACCGGATCAAAAGTTAGAAATTCCCGCTCGTTCGTTCACTGAACGTACCCGAGCCAAACTTCGGAAATTGATTCCGGGCACACCGGGCCTTGGAATCAGGTGCCGTCAGAAACCGCGCTCTTGTAAAATTCCAAAGAAAATTAAGAAAAAATTTCCCTTGAATTTTACGGGTCTTTACAATTGATGCAAACATGATTACTTAGAAATAAAATTTTATAAAACATTACATATATTTATACAACATTATCAATTTTTTAGCATGTTTTAATTAGTTATGATTAAATAACCTTGGATTGATATTGAGACTTTTTATATGGATTGGTTTATCATTATTTGATAAACCAACCAAAACATGGGGGGATTTTGGAGCCTCTACTATCTTATATTCTAGCAACCATTGGTTTCCTTTCAGTCATGGTGTAAAAAGTCAGCATCCAACAACAAATCCTCTTGTCAAACGCACTTTTATTACAATGTTACTCAGATGCAAGTGAGGGGGTCTAGGGATTTGGGATACATAACATTTGTATGCAGATGCGCGGGTCCTTACATACTTAGAGAGATGGATGATACACAGGTCATCAATGAGGGAAAAAAATGAAATTATTACAAATTATATAACCATATAAAACATAAAACATGAAATTTTAACCATGCATTGATTATTCATATCAAAATCAATCATTATACAATACTCTTAACATATCACGAACCAACCCAGGTCGACCCCGAACCAGTCACCCAATCCAATTTGTGGCATGGCTGGAATGGGGTTCCTGATCCCCATGGGCTGACAACTAGTGTCAAGCATCAACAGAGTAAAAAAAGGGAACTATTTCTCCCAATAATAAATAAATAAATAAATAAATGAATAGTAGAAAGATAACCAAAACAACCCAATATTTGTATATCAATGTACAAACTGAACATCTTTTATACAAAACTGAAAACACAACAATGCTATAAAACATAACACAAACTAAAACCTAACAACACAACATATTTGTGTGACCCTGAGGGTCACTCTCCAATACCAAGACCAACCATCACCCAAGGTGATCAAGACCAATCCAAGACCTTCAGCAAAAGCTAAAAACAAGAAGAAACTATAGGGGTGAGTATTAAAACTCGGTAGGTTTGACTGAATAATCTATTACCAATACACTTCCTTTAAAACAAAAGAACTATTAACTTCAAGTTTGAAATACAATATATATAAAAAATAATCATTTTCACACTTTTCATTTTAAAACTAAAACACGGTCCATTTCCCTTTTTACCACTTGAAAACTACATTCCTTTCCAAGAAGGCATCAAAGTCATTTTTTTGAAGGATGATAACATTTCATTTAAAATGAAGGGAAAGATTGTAAGGCATTTCCAAAACCTTTTTCCATAAACACTTGAAAATGTTTTTAATATTTTTGGAATAAAGCTACGCTACTCAAGAAGTAAGAACTAAAATCACAACCAAGGGAAATGGAAAAGTATTACACATGAATATCTAACCAATAATGCGTCACAAATATATTCCTCAAGTAAGTAAGTTCCAATAAACATAGGAGGAACCTAGGAGCTCGTGAATAATTCAGAACATACTAACACATGTTGACTCTTCCTGGAAAGAATGCCTCACTCGATGACGTCAAAACGCCCTAACATGATCAGCCACACCCCACATGGCACAAACTGAGGGACCAAATCCCATAGTAATAATAACAAAATATCCTTCTTCTTTGGGACACTAGCTAGTGTGTAATCTAACTAGTTCAATAATCATTCTCAAAAAAAATTAGTAGCTAAGCCAAGTTCTCCATGTCAAGATGTATAGAAGAGGGTGAGTCAACCGATGCCAACTGATCATCCAATCACATACATATATATAATAACTAACACAATAGAAATCACTCGGATCACCCTAAGGACTAATTTCTTTTCATAGAACAAATAGATCTCAAAGGAGTTCATACTGAGGATCTCTTATTATAATAATGGATCACAAGGATTCCATAGTGAGTACATCCCATACATTAAACATAAAAAGGAAATAGGATAACCCAATGGAGGTTTTCATAATAAACATTATCACCATTTTTATAAAAGTTCCAAATGGGTCTCAAGAACATTTCACATAACCATTACCTTTTAAAGAACCAAATACATTTCCTCAAAAAGGTACAAAACACTATTTTCTAATACACAACCATTTAGAAAACAATTCCATCAAAGTACTCACATTTCATTTTTATGCCAAAACCATTCTTATCAAAATGCCAAATGGGCCACTAACTGTCAAAACATTCCAAACCACATTTGAAAGCCAAATACACATTTATTTTAATCTGAACACACTTTGAAAACTCATTTAAGGAACCCAATTAATCATTTAACATGAAAAAAATTCATTTGCAATGTCAAACCATGATTTTTATATCACATACCACTCATAAAAGCCAACTGAGCATTCTATCAAACACTTGGTGTGCACAATATAACCAAAACAATATTATTTATCACAAAATAAGGTAGAAATAACCATTTTTCACACCCAAAAAGTATTCCAAGGATCACATATCAATATTTAATATTCAATGATGGTGTGAAAAGCATGAAATCAACAATTCTCCAATTAAAAAGGCAAGTTCAAGGAAAATATACCTCAAACACACAGTGCTTTAACAACGCACACCCGGAAACACACCATGAGGGTTCCAAAAACCAAGATCTATGAATAGAGCCCTAAACGCACAAAACCCCCAACATAAATGAAGGGAAAACATGAACCCTATGTGTACATGACCATGGGAGAAGAAGAATATGAGAGAAAATGAAAGTATAAGGAAGAGTGAAATATAAGTAAAGGCTTGAAATAAATAATATTTTCAATGTACTATATCAATGTAAACAAGAAAAATGGAATCTAGTTATTGATCATGGTTTCAAAATGATAGGGTATATTTATTAGCTAGAGAAATTGATCTTATTTGAATAAGAAATTATCTATTAATATTATTTTATTATCCTTTTCACCAAGCTTATCATTATTCATCTAGGTTTAGATAAATGAAATGGATAAGTCACTTAGCAATATTTTTACTATACTTCACCATGTAGATAAGGATTGGTTGAAACACATTTCTCCACCCCTTATGGTGAAAATTTTGAAATAAAAGGCTAAAGATCCCATGGATAATATAAATACAAAAGATCCTTTATATCGGCCTTCTTAAAGACAAAATATTTAGAGGAAGAAGAGTGAACGGGAGGTTATTTTCTTCTTATATAGAAAGAATGGACACTGAAAAAGAAATTGAATTATATTGAAGAATAAAAAAAATGAATCTTCTTCAAGTATGGTCATCAAGTTTCTATTCACCACTTATGTATTAAAATAAAATATGCTTACAATATACATGTATTTAAATATAGGAAATAAGAAAAAATAGAAATGTTGTAGAGTGAACTCTAAAAGAGAAAAAAAAGGGAGATTCATATGTAAACCAAGGTGAGATTACTACTTGTAATTTCCAAAATGTATTGATTTAAGTTTGTAATAAGTGTTATTGGAACATTTATCTCAATGTCCATCTGGAAACAATGAGATGTTATTTCAAATTTTTAATAAATGTTTCCATGGTACTTCAATACTAAACTAATGGTTCATTAACTCTTAAATCATAAATATCCATTATAATTAAGGATTAATATAAAATATAACACTCTTACCCAACTGTGGAATGATAATTATTTTTCAAATAAAACTGAAAGTAGTTTACTTTTTTATACTTATAAAAAAATTAGTCTCAATTGAACTATGATGCAGGATATATAAACAAATTACTTATCATGTTTTAGATAAAGAAACAATTATAAATAAAGGTATGACACAAATACTTTAAGAGTTAGTTAAACATATCCATGTGAACTATTCTAAATTTTAAGGCAACTTCATATACTTCATGATATTCCTTTAAGAAATTTTTTATAAATATTCAGTGAAGTAAATGAGTGCACTTGGTAAAGATTGAGGAATCTCTGATATGGATTATTGGAGAACATCTTATCCAAGATATTCATTGATCATACATGTGTAGTAAAGGTGTTCTCAAACTCAAAATTCCTTATATATATCAATATCATGATGGTATTAAAAGGAAGATCAATGGTGAGTCTTATATATATTGAAAATCTTCTATAGTTTTTTCCAAGACAAGTTTTTAAAATATAAGTGAAATAACTAACCACATGATAACTATATTTTCTAATGGATATTATATCAATTGTGATATGATAAGAATATGTTAGGATACTATCATAAGTTTTTTTTGAAATTTGTTTGTTCAAAGTTGTCTTTAACTACAAATAAAGATAAAACACTAAGATGCACCTGAGTTAATAATTCTATATCCACTAAGTATATTAAAGTCTAGTCAAGACTGACTATATTTCTATAAAATAAGACTATATTTTTAAAGATAGTGGGATAAGACTTAACTTTGATGGGTTAAGGATCTGGATGCAAATGGGTTGGCATAGAAATATTGGAATCCACTAGCATAGTGGGAGGAGTAGTTATAGAGACACATACTACATAGGAATTCATAAACAAATAAGTGTTTCATGTACATTGTGGTGGGTGATACATATATTATTATTTTATAATAAATATTCCTACAAATAAGTAAATGGAAACCTATTAAGGTTGACAAGTATGTATAAATTCAAGTAATGGATGACATGTATCAAGATCTGAGGACTCTGTATCGTAAATGTTTCAAATACTTGATATTTATGGTGAGTATTCATGACAAACTAAACATTTATGGTACAATATGGTGATAATAAAGCATGATTGGTTATTAAAAGGTTTAGTCTATGACAAGAATTATACACCAATCATCATGACTAAAATCATTTTGAATTCTACTTGTCAAAGCATACTTCTATAATCATCATATTAACCTATTAACAGTCAAGGACACCTCATTTGGAGGTGTCCTTATAGAAGGTGTCTATACGATGTGGCCAAAAAGATACTCTGTGGTATATTTCTATAAGGAATAAATAGAAAGAGTCGTTGATGTCAATAAATGCTAATGAGATGTGCAGATTACATAAATTCATTTATGAATAAATCTTACATAGTAATCATAGAATATTTTTTTGGAAACAAATGAGTAACATGTGTCTCTAACTAGTTAGTGGAAATTTTATAAGTTTTCAAGATAGATATATTGATAATAAATGGAAAACAAATGTTGTGTCTTATTGGTTTGTTAAGACTAAGGAATGAAATTTCTCTAAGTATGAATTAAAGTAACAACTGTGTTCAAGGGAACAAGATCAACAAAATAGATCAATGGGTTTGATAAATCTATGAACAATGTTTTGAAAAATACAATTTGAAGCAATTCAAGACCGAATTATTATTGGCATACAATCCTTCCATTAGAACATGAATTGGCATAGAAAGAGATTATTAAAGTTAAAATAATTTCACAAGATTAAGTCATGAGAATTTATCTCACATGCCATGATATGTACTGATGTTTTATATTACTTATGCATAATAGGTGGAAATCAAACATATTTGACATAACTTCATCAAGTTGCAGTTAAAACTATTTAAAAGTACTCGAAAAAGTATGACTGGATGAGTTTATGGTGTTTGGATAAGTGACAATACTAGTGATCAAGGGAATTGAACATTTTTCTTCACTTATTTTAATTTGATCTTGTGTCATAGATAAGGCTAAGGTGATGTGTAAGAAAAACTTATCTCATTCAGTGGTTTCCATATCTATAGTATGTGAGTTTGTTGCGGCTTCTGATGCAGCTTAAGAAGCAATTTAGAAACAACCTTTTCTGATTTTGGGTTATAGCAAAAGAAATAGTTTTATCATTATTTTGATATTCTTTGACTATGGGCTTAGTCAGGATGCTAATATTTCTACATGGGAACAAGAGGTGGATACTCAGTTATATCACTACTTGAGTGATTTTCTCAAGGTAGACATGTGGGATTAGTAATGTTGCAGTGAGCATATTCACCACATAGACATGTGGATTTACTATACCTAGTCATGAAAATGTAGTGGTCCCTTCAGTTATATCCATACTCAGCAGAAGCAAGTTTAACATGTGAGAACTAACCAGTCGTTAGCATTTGGCTTTAGTGTATGTGGGAGTCTATTGGAGTTGGTTCCCTAGAACCAACTACATTGTACTTTAGATTAAATATATATTAAAAGAAGTTAATATTAATTTAAATACCTTTCCACATATTTATTTTTATTATGTATAGCATTAATGTGATAATTTCCTAGAGTATTTGTCATATTGAAAAGGGCATAGAAATTGCTCGCTATAATGAAAACCTTGAAATTCCATGCTGGTATTTTAAAATATAATTATATGTTCATATAACATTCTATGATGGGGCACATAGTATGTTTGCTATCATGTGTGAGTACTCATAAGCATATGACACTTCTTCTCATGGAGTTCACACTCGGTAATCTTCAAAATGGGAGATTATGAGAACAGACCCACCAGTAGGAATTCCACGTGTTTATGTGTCATTGGATATTTCTATCTGTGAGCATGTGTAATGGTCCTTAGACTTTAAGATTATTATTATTGCATTTCATGACTCATGAAATTAGATTTACTGACCAAAACAGTGATGTCATGTGTTCATGGTAAGTGTGGTGCATTGGGTGCATCACGAAAGGCATGTTATTAATGAATAAGTTAAGGAAGGATTTTTCCTTTCTATATTTATGGAAGTTGAGATCTCAGCCCTTTGATAGAAATAGGATCTTCACATTAAATTCCATGGTCATAGTGTAATGATGGGTTTATTTTTGATAGTCAAAGAAGGATGTGTCAAGCATACGGGTTGATGACACGGGTCTGCAGCCTACTTGATTAAATATTGTGACAAAAATATTATATTACACAATGAGTGTTCATGTGAAGTTCTTGACCTTGTGACATCAAATTATTTCTCTTAGGTACCTTGACCCATTTGTAGGAAGTGATTTTGGACTTTTGGCTAGCATGCCTAAAACCAATAAGCAAGAATCTTAGAGGGTCACACACTAAGTGTTTCCATTGACCTCAATTAAATTTTATTTGAATTTAATTATTGGAATAAATACTATTCTCAAGACTAATGAATAATTTTATTCCAAATTTATGGATCACAAATATTATTCGTAAGGTAATAAATAGTTATTTATTCATTAATAAATAATTTATTTATTTACATGAATATTTAATAAATATTTATTCTTTAGATTGTTAATAAAATATTTATTTTATTTATTTAATATTTAATAAATATTTATTTGTCAGGTTGTGCATTGAATGCTTATTTTATAGATAAATATTTAAATAAATATTTATTCAAGTATTCAATAAATGCTGAGGAGGATGAGTGGACCAAGATCGTGTCTGATAAAAAATATTAATTTTCAAGCTGACAAAATAATATTTATCATTTCACTGGTTTGCACACGCTATAAAAATAATAGCAATATTATTATTACATGGAATGAGGTCAAATAAGGTTTAATATATTATTTAAGGTTTGGTGTGCAATTAAATAATACTAACTCTATCAATATAAATAGAAAATTGTGTATATTATGTATATTTTGATTGAGATTGATCGAAATGAAGAATCATTATGCACAACAAAATCTAGAGCTCTCTCTAAAGAATGAAGAACGCTCTAGAGATTCTCTTCCCTCCACCATCCTCTCAAGAACGAGAATGCAAGGATGATTCTTCAAGCCTCAATGAATTTTCACAAAAATCCTAACATACACCGTAAGATGATTAATCTGTCACGCTAGTACCTAAAAATCCATCAGTGTTATTCGAATATTAAAGGAGCACGTGTGGATCACCACTAGAGGAATTTTATACTTAGATCTGATGAGCACAACAACAGTAAACTGAAAAGGTCTTCATACAATCAACAACATCATCAAAGAAAGATCTCAAGACTGATGTATTCTTTCTTCTAATATATTTAAATTAATTATAAATTTAATGTGAAAAATCTCATATTGGTTTCGGCATATTTCAATGTTAATATCCTTTGGAAAAATTTGTTGGTCATGACATTCACATCTTGTACAATATGTGAATGATCCATCAAATCTGACATTTTTTTAGTCAGGATCGACCCCAAAACCTGCTTATGTTGTGCTCAAAACCATCATATTAGTGCACACATGATGACCTATTTTTTAATAAAATGTTTTATATATTTATACTACATCATTAAATGTATAACATGTTTTAATTAGTCATAATTAAATAACTAAGACTTGATCTTGAGACCTTTTTATGGATTGGTTTATCATTATTTGATAAACCAACCAAAACCTAGTGGGGGTTCCAGGAGACACTATTATATAAGACTTTAGCAACCACCAGTCTCCCTTCAGTCATGGTGTAAAAAACCATCACCGTACAATAATGTCTCATGTCGAACGTCTTTTTATTACAATGTTACTCACATGAAACTAAGGGGATCTATGGGTTTGGGATACATAAAATTTTTACACTGACACACATATCCTTACATACTTAGGGAGAGGTATGTAATGCAGATCGTCAATGAGGAAAAGAAAATATAATTATTACAAATTATATAACTGCATACAAAAAAATACGATATGAAATTTCAATCATACATTGGTCGGTCATCTCAATATCAATCATCACACAATACTCTTAACATGTTTTTTGGGATACTTATTATGTTCTACATATTCCAACTTTACCTATAACTATATATAATAAATAATATATATATATATACATCTATTTATATTCATACATTTATGAAGATTTTTCACTCTTGCAGGTGGAAAACTATAGTTATAACCTTGATTGATATAAATAACCCCATCATTAAACTATATTGATGCATACATGATTACCTAGAAATAAAATTTTATAAAATGTTACATATATTTATACAACATCATCAAATGTTTTTCATGTTTTAATTAGTTATGATTAAATAATTGTGACTTGATATTGAGACTTTTTATATGGATTGGTTTATCATTATTTGATAAACTAACCAAAACTTGGGGGTGCTTTTGGCACCTCTACTATCTTTTATTTCTGCAACTATCGGTTTTCTTTCAGTCATTGTGTAAAAATTCAGCATCAAACAATAACACCTCTTGTTAAATGATCTTTTGTTACAATGTTACTCATATGCAAGTGAGGGGGTCTAGGGGTTTGGGATGCATAACATTTGTACGCAGAAACGCGGGTCCTTACATACTTAGAGAGATGGATGATACACAGTTCATCAACGAGGAAAAGAAAATGCAATTATTAAAAATTATATAACCACATAAAAAATACAACATGTAATTTTAATCATACATTGACTAGTCATCTCAAAATCAATCATTATATAATACTCTTAACATGTCGTGAACCAACCTGATTCGAACCCAAACCAGTCACCTGAGCCGATCCATGACATGGACCAAATGACGTTCTCGATCCCCACGGGCTAACAACTAGTGTTGGGAATCAACAGAGTAAACAAAGGGAATGATTTCTCCCAATAATAAATAAATAAATAAATAACAGAAAGATAACCAAAGCATCCCAATATCTATATATCAATATCCAAACTAGACATATTTTATGAAAAACTAAAAATACAACAATGTTATACAACATAATCCAAACTAAAACCTAAAAATAAAACATCTCTTTTGTGACCCCGAGGGTCACTCTCCAACACCAAGCCCAACTGTTTCCCTCTAGAATTGGGGATGACCTCGTCGATTTAAGGTTCAAACATTCCAAGCGGTTTCTAATGGGTTTGTTCGTAGAACCAGAAACATCCAATGATTCCATATCCATTTGAACCTACTTTCCAAAGGTAGGGGCTCATTAGTTGTGGACTGATGAGGCGTAGGAATTTGCATTGGTCGAGAGGATGGGAGGTCGAACTCATCACACCTTTTTGAGGGGAATTATTGTCTACTCTGGGACTCTCTTTATAGATTTAAGTTATGTTCGTGAATCCTTATTACATTACCAAGTATAAAATGAGCTTTCTTTAGATCTGACAATCAATGATTGATATGTAGGAAATTTAGAGAATCTTTTATATGTATTCGAGGTTCTTCATCGATAGATAATCATCTTTATTGGTTAGAGATTCTTAGTCAATGGTATCCTGTGATACATAAAAGTCTCTTGGTCATTATGATGACCATACTGGTTTTAAAACCACTCAGTGGGGCACTTGAAGTTTATTGTCATTCAGAAGTACATTGATTATTTCAGAGTTGGGATCGTACCCGCTGATGGGCTACCTACGTATCCTTTGTTTAGGAAAAGGAATCAGAACCCACGTAGTTCGAGTAAGGGAATATGATATTTATGATTAATGGCTCAAAGAAATAAGTCATTATTACTTTTACGCTCTAAGCTCGCGTGAGTCATGCTCGATGTGAGAAACAAGAGGTATTGATAAAACCAGACAATTGTGCCATGAAATATGCAATCATAAGAAATGATGTGGGGATTATGTATGTATGACTGCCCAAATAGATGAAGATTAGGATTTACTTTAGGGAAGAAACCTTGGAACAGGGTCCATAAAGGTATATGTACTTTATGGAGATTTGGATACTCTAATTTGGGGATTACTCCTAAAAAGGAGACCCAAATTAGGAGGGGAATTATGATTGGGTTTTACTCCTGAGAAGGAGACCCAGATCAAAAGTAAATTAGGACTGGTTAAGGGACTTAGGGCTTACTCCTAAAGAGGATGCCCATATTTGAGACTGGGGCTTATTCCTGAAAAGGAGGCCCAGGTTAATGAGGACTTGGGGCTTACTCGTAAGGAGGATGCCCAGGTTAAGAGAATTATGGTTGGGGCTTACTCCTAAAGAGGATGCCCATATTTGGGAATTTTAAGATTGGGGCTTATTCCTGAAAAGGAGGCCCAGATTAGGGGACTTGGGGCTTACTCCTAAGGAGGATGCCCAAATTTGAGAATTATGACTGGGGCTTATTCCTAAAAAGGAGGCTCAGGTTAAGGGTTTCTCTCATCTTAAAGGATGAGGTTGAATGAAATGAAATCTCAATCTTTAGTGACATAGAGATGTGTAAATCACTAGGTTTTGAGAGATATTACACAGAATTCCTTTCAGATAAGGAAGTCAATCAAGAAAACATGCCATAAATGGCTTTGAAGAATGTCTTTAAGACTGAATCTTGAATAGGATAGGTGGAATGATATAAGGGAGATGAAATGGGCAAGAAAGGCACCCAAAAAGGTAGGGGCGCGCAAGTCCTGGCAGGCGCGCAGGTACTGCGTGGGCGCGCAAGTCCTGGTCGCGCAGGTATACCTGCGCAGCACATGGGTACTTGCGCGGTTGTAAACCAGCATGGTAATACTTGAGAAATCCTTGACCAATGCCTTTAGAATTATCCCTAGAGGCTTTCCAGAAGATGGCGCGCAAGTTATGGTGAAGAAGTAGGGCGGCGCGCAAGTGTGTCAATTTCCCTTAAGGGTAAAACACTTAGGCGCGCAAGTGTTAGTGAATTCTAACACTTAGACCTTACTCCTCTTGTTTATACCTTCCATTCTAGGTAAAGAATTACCTTAGAAGTGTTCGGAAGACCTGAAGAAGAGACTTGGGTGTTCAGAGCTCTATATCCGAATTTTGGAAAAATTCCTCTCGAAATGGGGGGCCCACAGGGTCTATTTATAGGCTGGAGAAGACTCTGGGCAGTTATCACTTAGGGCGCGAAAGTCACTTACGCGACCATTAGGCGTCGCGCAAGTGGACTTGCGTGACCGTGATGGAACTTGCGTGGTGCATGTGCTTTTGAAGCCTTGTTCATGCCTTCGTCGATTTTTGATGTTTTCTTCAAAGGCTGAATCAATTTGTGCTAAGTCATTGCCCTTTATATTCCTTTGGAATCTGTGATGAAAATGAGCATCAACACCAACCATCACCCATAGAGATCAAGACCAAGCTGAGACTTATAGTACAAGCTAAAAACAAGAAGAAACTATAGGCATTAGTATTAAAACTCAATAGGTGTGCCCGAACAATCTATTTCCAATGCACTTCCTTTAAAATAAAAGAAACATCAACTTCAAGTTTGAAATACAATATATAAAAAAAAGCATTTCCACACTTTTCACTTTAAAACTAAAACATGGTTCATTTCCCTTTTTACCACTTGTAAACTACATTCCTTTCCAAGAAGGCACCAAAGTCATTTTTTTGAAGGATGATAACATCTTATTTAAAATGGAGGGAAAGAGTGTAAGGCATTTCGAAAAACCTTTTTCCGTAAACACTTGAAAACATTTTTAAAATTTTGTCATAAAGCTACACTACTCAAGAAGTAAGAACTACAATCACACCCAAGGGAAATAGAAAAGTATTACACATGAATATCTAACCAATAATGCATCACAAACATACACCACATGTAACTAAGTATCAATGGATATGGGAGGAACCTAGGAGCTCGTGAATAATCCAGAACATACTAATACATGTTGAATCGTCCCAGAAAGCATGCCTCAGTCGATGAATTCAAAGCGCCCTAACACGATCGGCCACACCCCACATTGTACAGACCAAGGGGGCCAATCCCATAGCAATAATAATAAAATATCTCCCTATTATGGGTCATTAGTTAGTGCGCAATCTAACTAGTAGAGCAATCATTCTCAGAAAATTCAATAGCTATGTCAGGTTCTCCATGCCAACATGTATAGAAGAGGGTGGACCAACCAATGTTAACTGAGCATCCAATCACATATACATAATAACTAATACAACAGGCATCACTCGGATCACACCAAAGACTAATCTCTTGTCATAGAACTGATAGATCTCAAAGGAGTTTGTACCGAGGATCTCCCATTATCATAATGGATCATAAAGATTTCACGGTGAGGACATCTCATCCATTAAACATAAACAAGGCAAGAGGATCATCCAATGGAGGTTTTCATAATAAACATTTTCACTATTTTCATAAAAGTACCAACTGGGCCTCAAACACATTTCACATAACAATCACCTTTTAAAGAACCAAATACATTTCCTCAAAAAGGTACAAAACACCCTTTTCCAATTCACATCCATTTAGAAAAAAATTCCATCAAAGTACTCACATTTCATTTTTAAGCCAAAACCATTCTTATCAAATTGTCAAATGATCCGCTAACCGTCAACACATTCCAAACCACATTTGAAAGCCAAATACACATTTATTTTTAATCTGAAACCACTTTGAAAACCCATTTAAAGAACCCAGTTAATCATTTCACATGCCAAAAATTCATTTACAATTCCAAACCATACTTTTTATATCACGTATCACTCATAAAAGCCAATCGGGCATTCTCTCAAACACTTGGTGTGCACAATATAACCAAAATAATATTATTTATCAAAAAACAAGGAAGTAATAACTATTTTGCACACCCAAAAATTATTCCAAGGATCACATATCAATATTTAATATTCAAGGATGGTGTGAAAATCATAAAATCAACGATTCTTCAATTAAAAAAGGCAAATGCAAGGAGAAATTACCTCAAACACATGGCGCTTCAACAACACACACCTGGAAACACACCACGAGGGTTCCAAGAACTAATATCTATGAAGATGAATCGTAAACACACAAAACCCCCAACATAAATGAAGGGAAAACATGAACCCTAGGTCCACATGACCGTGGGAGAAGAAGAACATGAGAGAAAATGAAAATAGAAGAAAGAGGGAGTTGAAGAGAGGATATTTCCTTGAGAGATTTGCCCCAAAACATGAAGAAAACCCTAAGGGGGAAGCACCCCTAGGGCCGCATGAACCAGAGAGGGGTAGTGGGGTGGAATGGGGTATAAAATCCCAAGGGGTAGTTTAGAAATTTCACAAATTTTATGTTCTAGACAACTCACACGGTTTACCAAACTGTGTGGCAGCTATTGCCCAAGAGGGGTCGATCGCACAATCAACTCACACAGTTTGACTTACTGTGCGTCGACCGTGTGGTAGCTTCTGTCCAATTTCCAACATTTGTCACACGGTTTCCTGTGTTAGGTCAAACAGTTTTCCAAACCGTGTGCCAGTCGTGCACAGGCTATTGTCAAGCCTAAAATCTCAACCTTTCTCCAAGAACTCATGAACGAACTGAGGAATAACCATGAGGTCAAAATTGAGCAAAGAAACAGTTCAAAATTTAACCCCCCGTCACACCCGGAACTTGAGAGAAAATCTGAGATCCTGATGCGTCGCCGGAAGCTCAAAACGAGTAAGTGAAGAGGAGAAGCGTAATGTAGCCGAATTAACCAAGGCTTAAAGGCAATGCCACCAGCCAAGGTCTCTCCATGCTTAAAGACAAAGTCACCACCACTGGAGTTGCACCACCAATTCCGGGCAAAGGGAAGAGGTTAAAGCAATAGGAAAGCACAACAACCTTCCAAAATCCGTCACATTCAATCATCACCATTACAAAAGGGTGAAAATAAAATATAAAGACAAAATAAAGAAAGGAAAATGACCCAATTCGAGTTACAAGACATGGGGAACCCAAAAGGCACATAAAAAGCACAAAATAACACTTTCTCATGCCATTTAATGACCCCACTAGCCAAAGTAGCAGGATTCCCTCTTAATGATGCTTTTCTCCACCTTCTCTCTCCTCATTAATGTGCAGCTACAAATTTCCACCATTTTCCATGTGGATAAATGATTTTAGGGCCCAAATAAGTGTGTTGTGGACCACCATGGTGTTGGATGTCAAGAAGTGCGGGCTGGTCCAATTCGAATAACAATTGGGCTTAAAAATTTTTATCAAGTCCAAAATTATTCTCCTAGGGCTGAATCTGATCCATATCATTCCCCCCTGGTTAGAGAGGATTTGCCCTCAAATCCATGACATCATCTTCTTCAATGTAAGGAGATAAGTCCCCAATGTTGAACGTTGCAGAAACGCCGCCAAAATCATCTGGTAAATCAATTTTGTAGGCATCGTTTCCCACTCATTCAAGCACTTTGAATGGACCTTCAGCTCGTGGTGCCAGCTTGTTCTTCCTTTTGGATGGAAATCTCTCCTTGCGAAGGTGAATCCACACTTTATCTCCAGGTTGGAAAATAGCCTGCTTATGATGCTTGTTTGCTCGCCTCTTGTATGCTTCATTAGACTTCTCTATTTGAGAACGAATAGATTCATGGAGCTTCTTCATCTGCTTTGTCTTCTCCTCCGCATCAATATTCACCTGAAAATCAAGAGGCAAAGAGCACAATTCTACAGGAGTGATTGGATTGATGCCATAAACCACTTCGAATGGAGAATGTCAAGTGGTAGCACTGGGAGATCTATTGTATGCAAATTCATCTTGTGCAAGTTGCAAATCCCAATCTCTCATGCTCTTGTTCACCAATGTTCTCAGAATAGTGCCCAATGTTCGATTGGTAACCTCTATTTGCCCATCCGTTTGAGGGTGATGGGATGTGCTTAAAAGAAGTTTCGTACCGAATTTCCCCTATAATGTCCTCCAAAAATGGCTGAGAAATTTTGTCTCTATCCGAAATGATGCTGCGAGGAATTCCATGAAGGCGAACAATTTCTTTGAAAAACAATTCGGCCACTTTCACCGCATCTTCAGTCTTATGACAAGGTATGAAATGATCCATTTTAGAAAATCTATCAACAACAACCATTATTGAATCTTTACCTCGCTGATTCTTTGGTAAAGCCATAATAAAATCCATGCTGAGATCTTCCCATGGATGCTCCGGAATAGGTAACGGAGTGTATAAACCAGTCTTGAAATGACTCTTTGCTCTTTGACATGTTCCGCATCTCGAAAGAATATCTTGGACATCTGATTGCATCTTCGGCCAGTAGAAATGCTCTTTTAGTATCTCCATGGTTTTATGGATGCCAAAATGACCAGCAAGTCCCCCTTCATGTGCTTCCCGAATGAGCAAGTCCCTGTAATTACCCTTTGGAACACACAACTTGTTTCTCTTAAAGAGAAACCCATCATGTACAGAATAATCCTCCACAAATCCATCTTGACATTGGATTAAAATAGAATTAAACTCTATATCATGCTAGTAATCTTATCTCATAAGCTGAAATCCAAGAATTCGAGCATCTAGAATGGGAAGTATTGCATACCTTCGAGATAAAGCATCTGCCACCAAATTATCTTGCCCCTTCTTGTATTTTGACACAAATGAGAATGATTGTGATAATTCCACCCACTTTGCATGCCTCGAACTCATCTTGTGTTGACCATTGATGAACCTCAATGTCTGATGATCAGAATGAAGAACAAACTGCTTCGGTCTCAAATAATGAGACCAGTGATCTAGGGCTCTTATAACCGCATAAAAATCCTTATCATAGGTGATGTAATTCCTCCTTGAATCATTTAGTTTCTCACTGAAATATGCAATAGGGCGCTTGCTTTGGATGAGAACAGCGCCTATCCCAACTCCACTTGCATCACATTCCACTTCAAAGACTTGATCAAAATCAAGCAACGCCAAAACTGGTGCTTCACACAACTTTTTCTTAATGATTTCAAATGATTCATTTGCTGCCTTTGACCACTCAAATTTCCCCCTTTTCAAGAATTCAGTGATAGGTGCCATGATAGTGCTGAAATTGGAAACAAAGCGACGATAAAAAGATGTCAAACCGTGGAAACTTCTTACTTCGGTAATGGATTCTGGTTGTGGCCAGGACTTGATTGCTTCCACTTTTGATTCATCCACCATGATGCCTTCTTTGGTTACCACATATCCCAAAAACACCACTTCTGTTGAAAATAACTCGCATTTTTTCAAGCTTCCCATATAGCTTTTGTTTCCGTAGAACGTCAAATACCCGCCGAAGATGATCCACATGGCTCTCCACATCCTTGCTGTAAATCAAAATTTCATCCAAATAAACAACCACAAATTTACCAATAAATGGTTTCAGAACTTCATTCATGAGTCGCATGAATGTGCTAGGAGCATTTGAGAGGCCGAATGGCATGACCAGCCACTCAAACAATCCGCCTTTAGTTTTGAAGGCCGTTTTCCACTCATCCTCTTCCTTCATTCGAATCTGGTGGTATCCACTACGAAGATCAACCTTCGAAAAGATTGATGAACCATGTAATTCATCAAGCATATCATTGAGTCGTGGGATGGGATACCTGTATTTGATGGTAATATTATTGATAGCTCTACTATCAATGCACATGCGATGCGTACCATCTTTCTTCAGCACCAATAATGCTGGAACAGAACACGGGCTCATGCTTGGCCTTATAAAGCCCCGATCCATCAACTCGTCTACTTGCTTCTGCAATTCCCTTGATTCTCCAGGATTACACCGATATGCTGGTTTATTTGGCAATTGTGCACCCGGTACAAGATCAATCTGGTGTTCAATGCCTCTAAATGGCAATAATCCTACTAGAAGATCATTAGGAAAAACATCATGATATTCCCCAATTAAGGAATGAGCTAACGGATGTTGATGACTCTTCTCCTCATGACATGACTTTTCCATCATCAATAAAGCAAAAACTGGCTTTTGCTTATTTATGGCTTTCTCCACTTGAGCTTTGTTGATAAAGAGACTACCTTTGGGCACTTTCGGAACAGATTTTTCTTGAAGAGTTTGGGACGGCTTCAAAAGAGCAAGTGTGATATTCTTTTCCCCAGATCGAAAAGAATATGTGTTCTTCCTCCCATCATATTTCACTTCCCTATCAAACTGTCAAGGCCTACCCAACAACAAGTGACAAGCATCCGTAGGAATAACATCACACAATACTTCATCAGCATAGTTCTTACCAATGGAGAATGAAATCAGAACCTGTTTGTGGACTTGGAGTGTGCTCACATTATTCAACCATTGCAATTTATACGAGCGAGGATGATTCTGAGTTGGAAGCTTCAATTTCTCCACTAGTGTTGTTGAAGCCACATTTGTACAGGTCCCACTATCAATAATCACCATGCATACCCGCTGATTAATGGTGCAGCGAGTTTGGAACAAGTTTTCTCTTTGATCTTCTTCCGGGCAGATTTGAGCTTGCAAAACTCTTCGTAGCACCAGCATGTTTCCCACATCAGCTTCTTCCACAACATGTTCCTCATTTTCAGATTCTTCACCATCATGTTCATCCTCTTTGATTGTCTCTTCAATCTCTTCAATCTCCTTAATAGTAATAATCCGATTGTTAGGGCAATTGGCCTGAAAATGACCATACCCATGACATTTGAAACACTTTCGATTCCCAAGTTCAAAGGAGTTGGACTTCCCTTTTGTTTGTTCCATAGCCTTCTCTTTCCCTTTATCCAGCATCTTGTTCCTTCCAAATTCCTTCTCACCAACACCAGATTTATTAGAAGAAATACCCTTATAAAAAGTTGTACCTCTATTGTAGTTTTTGAGCGTCGGTGCCTTTGAGGTCCGCTTTTGCTTTTCCACCTTGATCGCCAGCTTGCAAACATCATCAAGTGAGCAGAATGGTTGCAACTCCACTGAATGTGCAATTTCATCATTTAATCCACCCAAAAACCTTGCAATTGTTTGTTCTTTATATTCTGGAACATCACTTCGCATCAATAAACGATCAAATTCCCGAATGTACTCTTCAACAGATTTATCTCCTTGTCGCGGGCTATGCATTCGGAAATAAAGATCTTGCTTATAATTCTCAGGCAGAAATCGTCTCCTCAAAAGCTTTTTCAACTTCTCCCATGAGCGTATCTTGCCTTTATCATCACGTTCCCGCTCTTTCTTCAGATTTTCCCACCAAAGTGATGCATAATCTTTAAATTTCAGAATGACTACCTTGCACTTCTTCTCGTCATAACAATTCTTAAATTTGAAGAACCGTTCGATTTCCCGCATCCAATCCAGAAAATTATCCGGATTCATACTCCCATAAAAATCTGGAATGTCAATCTTCAACCCTCTTTCAATGTCTTCATCATCTCTTCTTCTTTGCATATCTACCTCTGAATCACTGGAATCATCAGCATTTGCACGATCTTCATAAAATGAGATTGATGTTTTTGGTGCCCGACATAGATACGTGAACCTCATTTATGTTTTTTGACGAATGAGGTAAGTGTGAATGAGATTCACCCCCCTCTACTCATTTTTCAAAATATGTAAAACCCTATGGTATTTTTTTAATAAAATAAAATCTCTTATAAAAAAACAAAAACAAAAACTATTTCAGGGGTGCCCCGGTGAGGTGGCCGGGGCGCTCAATTACGGCCGGTGAGTGCACTTCACATCTCTTGGCTTGCACTCCTCCATTTACCCCAAATGATCCTCCCCCGCATTAATCAATTAGGTTTTTGTTTGAAAAATAACATGTTTACCATTTTTTTATTTGAATAACAACATGTTTACCATTTTTCCAGCTCACACGTTCTCAATGATTACGTTTACTGCTTTGCCTTTAGTTTTGCACATCATTCTCTCGTGCTCCCCCTCTCCAACCCACTTATTATTGCCGTCGCCCCCACTCTTTCCTCCCTCTGGGTTTCAGCATATCCCCTTGGCGCTGGATAAATATTTTTCTCGCCGCCCGGAAGGGGCCGAGAAGATGGCGGAGAAACTGACCATGAAGCGGCAAGACAGCGTCCTGTCGTCGTCTTCCCTCCGGCAGACGGCACCGGAAAACCGCCGGACACCGGCCGCCAGCGTCGGCTGCATGTCCGGCATTTTCAAGTTCGTCTCCAAGTACCAGACACGCCGCCGCAAGTTCCTCGTCACCGTCGGTACGTTTGAAAATCGACTTCCCGTCAATCTTTACAAACATAATGTGTATCCGCCATGCAGGAAGGAAGAAGGAGGTGGAAGAGGTGAAATCGTCTCCGGTGGAAGATAAACCGGGCGCCGATACGCACCCGGATGCGCCGCCGCCGGCTTCGTCGTCATCGGTGCAGTCAACGCCGCGGGACTCTCCCCCGGACAGTAGTCGGAGGACGACGAAGCCTGCGGTGGTTGCCCGGCTGATGGGGCTGGAAGGGTTTCCGGCTCCCGTATCATCACCGCCGCCGCCGGAAAGCGTGGCGGAGAAGCGCCAGAGGCTGCTGGGGACATTGGAGAGATGCGACGAAAATCTGAGGGCGCTGAAGAAGATCATCGAATCCTTGAGGACGGTGGCGCCGCGGCACGGATCAGAGGTGAAGTGCAACTTTATTGAAGATGAAAATGAGTCGAAGGCGCGGAGCAGTGTCGGAATGGGGGGAGAAGGGAATGGCGAGCAGCCGAGCCCGGTCTCGGTTCTCGACGAGCTGACTCGCTCGCCGCCCCGCTCCTGGGCCGCACGGCAAGGCATAATCGGTTAGCCACCTTTCTCTCTCTCCCTCTCACGCGGCCGAGCAGACAACAAAAGAAAAGAAAGATGATAAAGCACGTACCCGGAAGCTTTTCATTTTCCTTTACATGTTCAACCCTCTGTATTACAGCACATTCCCAAGTCCCCCCTCGGTCCCCGGGCCGCTGTGATCATCACTCCTTCCCTTCTTTTTGAATGACCCCCACCCAGAAATAAAGAAGAAAAATGATTAAAGTAATACGTTGAATCATGTTGTTGATTCCTGAGATACAGAGGTGCTTTTTGTGTTGGGTTTGGTGCAGGGAGAGCGACCATACGGCCGCAGGCGAGGAGGACGAGGGAAGAGAAGCACGATACAAGGTTGCAGGGCGGTGGTTGGCGGGCGAGGGAGGCGACGTGGGAAGGCAGGGCGGCACCGCCGGCGTCGGCGCAGTGCTGTCAATGGGGGAGAGGGGCGGTGGAGGAGAGCGTGGAGGAGGTGTGGAGGGAGATGAGGTGGGGGGAGGTGAGGGAGGTCGGCAGGGCGGGGCTGGCTCTGCACGAGGGCATCTGCAGGGACTTGATTGAAGAGTTTCTGAGAGATATGGGGTCTCACCGTCATTTACGGGTTTCCTCGTCCTTGCCCCTTGAAGCCTGCAAGAGAAGGCTGAATTTCTAACGTCCCGACTTTTTCTTTTTTGCTTTTTTCTTTTAATCTTCGTTTGACCACAAAAATGATTTTTTTTTTTATTTGAAATCGTTTGTTTCAACCGTGTTTTAGAGAAAATGGCATGAATGGTTCCAATTAAATATTTGAAACTTGACATATTCATTGGCTTAATTTAACATAATGATAGTCTAAAGCTTTCCAAGGACTAGGGTTCAATTTGACCCCTCTAGCCGGTCTCTTATACATCTCATATTCCTCATCCTTCTAGGTTATAGGTTTTCATGTTCCAACATGCAAACAAAATTGGTTTACATGTTAAAAGGTGGGTCTATTATTACACACTACAATAATGGTTTTCGTGTTCCCTCTTTTCATCGTCCAATGATATCACATTATGGGCTCTCTATTACTACAAAATTGGCTTTTAAAAACGCTACAAAAAGACTATCAATGATGTTGATCTAAGCGCCATTATCAACAGTAAAAAAACACCAATAAAATGGGTCTTTTATCCGTGTTAAAAAAAACACTGATAAAAATGGTCCTTTATCAATGCTTGTTTAGCGCTAATAAAGAGTGTCATTTATGATCACTTCTTTTAACACTGATAAAAGTAATACTGCTACAATGTAATGTTAAAATTACAAGACACTACACCATCAAATACACTAGTATATGGAAAATTCACAATTTAATTGAAATAAAAATTACATCACAAATACAAGAAAAAATCACTATATTATAGACATTTCAAACATAGTTTTGTATAATTACATTAGCAAGAATTATCACAAACATTCAAAAATATCAATAGTTTCATTGTCTTTGGCACCCGACCCTCTCTCAAAAAAGCTTAATCATGGTATCAGTTGCCGGACAAATCGTCCCAACTCGACCAAAAGAATACACTTGCAAAAGAAAACAATTCTTATGTTAGTAAAAGTACAAATAAATAAATTAAATATATAAATATGAAGCGATACATTAGTAAAATGTCAATTTTAAATAAAAGGACACAATTGAAGTCATACTAGTCACACCATGTGTCACATTAACATGTGTATGATTCTTACACATCACAAATGGCTTAAAGATCGTTGTCCTAAGGTATCAAGACAATTCGAATGTGTTTTCTCAATTTTAAGTGTCTCATGTCCTTTTTACTAAAATGTCAATTTAAATTGAATATATACACTTTGAGTCATACTGGTCATATCGTGTGTCAGTTTGACGTAAGACTGATTCTTACACGTCATAAATAGCTTATAAATTGTTGTACTGAATTATCAAGACAATCTGACCGTGTTTGCTCGCTTTTCAGTGAGTGACACACATTTTGAACTAAATTATCAATTACAAACTAATAACTAACACTTTGAGTCATACAGGGGCACATCGTGTATCAGATTGAGATATGGTTGATTCCTACACGTCACAAATGACTTATAAATCGTTATCATAAAGTATAAAAATAATGTGAATGCATTTTCTTGGGTTTGAGTATGTGGCAAGTGTTTTGAACTACGATTTCAATTTTTAATAAAAAGACACACTTGAAGTCATGTTGGTCACACCATGCGTCAAATTGACGTGCAACTGAATTCTATATGTCACAAATGACTTAAGGATCATTGTCTTAAAGTATCAAGAAATTATGAGTACGTTTTCTCAATTTTGAGTATGTCACGTCTTTTTTACTAAAATGTCAATTTAAACTTAAAACACACACTTTGAGTCATATCAACCACATCGTGTGTCAGTTTGATATAAGACTAATTTCTACATGACATAAATGACTTATGAATCATTGTACTAAAGTATCAAGACAATTCAAGCATATTTTCTTAGTTTTCATTGAGTGACACATGTTTTGAACTAAATTGTCAATTTAAACTTATAACGAACACTTTGAGTCATACCAAGTACACCGTGTATTGGATTGAGGTGCGGGTGATTCTTACACATCATAAATGACTTTTAGATTGTTGTCCTAATGTATCAAAATAATCCTAATACATTTGATTGGTTTTGAATATGCGACGCATGTTTTGAACTAAATTGTCAATTTTAAATAAAAAGACAAATTTGGAGTCATACCGATCACACTGTGCATCAGATTGATGTGATACTGATTCATACACGTCACAAATGACTTAAGGATCATTTTCATAAAGTATCAAGACAATATGAATGCGTTTTCTCAATTTTGAGTATGTCACATGTCTTTTTTACTAAAATATCAATTAAAACTGAAAAAACGCACTTTGAGTTATACTAGTCACATTGTGTGTTGATTTTACACAAGAATGATTCCAACACATCAAAAATGACTTATGAATCATTGTCCTAAAGTATCAAGACAATCTTAGCATGTTTTCTCAGTTTTTAGTGAGTGACACATGTTTTGAACTAAATTGTCAATTTTAAATTGATAACAAGCACTTTGAGTCATATCGAGAACACCATGTATCAGATTGGGGGTGCGAATAATTCACACATGTCAAAAATGACTTATGGATCATTTTTTAAAATTATCAAAACAACATGAATGTGTTTGCTCAGTTTTGAGTATGTGATATGTGTTTTGAACTAAAATGTCGATTTTAAATAAAAAGACAAACTTGAAGTCATATTGGTCACACCGTGAGTCAGATTGATATGCGAATAATTCCTATATATCACAAATGACTTATGGATCATTTTTCTAAAGTATTAAAACAATCAAAATGCGTTTTATTGGTTTTGAGCATGTCACATGTCTTTTTTTACTAAAATGTTAATTTAAACTGAAAGCACACACTTTGAGTCACACCGGTCACATTGTGTGTCAGTTTGACGTGAGACTGATACCTACACATAAAAAATGACTTATGAATTTTGTCCTAACATATCAAGAAAATCTGAGCATGTTTGATCAGTCTTCAAGGATGCTAGTTTGATGATGGAATACAATATCTATCATAAATTTTCAAACATAATAATCATAATCTTTACCATTAGTTTGTTTCAGGCACTGTAGAAACATTGAAAAAAATAAGTAATTTGTTTTGATAGCGGAATGTTATCATATATACCCTAATACTTATCCATTTGTAGAAGTTGATATGATTTTTATGTTCATGGAATGTCCTCATTCCATTATTTTGATGATATTTAAACACTGCCCTATCATAATATAATTTTCATTAAAACATAACATAAAATGTATAACTTAAAGTTTATTTGTAAAATGTTGCATGTAGTGTATTACAAATTGAAAAACATCATCAAGTGTGGTCGGTTTTCTGGGTATCCATGCATTTATTCCAAAAAATAAATCTTTGGAGTATCCAAATTGATTGTAATGAGTAACCAATTCTACCTAAAAAGAGGAATAAGTAATGAAATGAATGAAATTATATTTGATATGATTAAATTATAGAGTTTTACCCCTTCATCGTGGGTATTAAGAAGAGTATGTCGTCTGAAATTTTGGTTTCAAACATTGTGTCCAGTTTGTCCGTTATTACTTCATTTTTCTTTGTTTCCAATGAGAATAGTTGTGTAGAAGTGATTTGAGTACTAATGAGTCCAAATTTCTATTCATATGGTTTCCCTTTAAATAGTATTGATTTATACGCTTGAAAAAATATGAGTTGTATTTAGTCATAATTAACATAGTAAATCAGTTATTGGACAAAAAAATCATGAAAACACACCTCATGTATACACTTACAACTGAGACTCCTAACCATTCATGCTTGATGATTTCATTTACATTCTCAAGACCAATATAGTTTTTATTGTCCTCTATGTACATCTATTCTTCAAAATCAATTATGGTCATATTACCACTTGTTAACATTGTATCTACATGAACCTTTAATGTTAGTAAATACAAAATTTGAATGAGCAGGGTTAATGTATTTTATGAAGATCTTTTCAATTGGCTGGTTGATCATTTAGATCGTTTTGATTTGACTTTCCATTTCACCCCATTCCCTTTGTTCTTAAATAATAACATTCACTGGTTCAAGATTTTTTTTCATTAACTATTAAAGGTTTTTCATAAAAAATTAATTGTAAATGAACACCTTATTATCAACATGTATTTTTACAAGATCTAATGGCCATGAAATGAAAGTTCCAATAGCTTGCTCGATTGTATGAATATTTTCATCATCAAGTGGAATAGGTAGATCAACACTTGACATGTGAGATACATGAATCCCCACACATGACCTATTGGAAGTTATTTGTTGTGTATAATATCTCCTTGGATATGGTACATGGTACCCCTAAAAAAAGGCGATGGTTCGGTGTTGATAGATATAAATCAAAATCCTTTCCACCTTGTAGAATATTAGTACAGGAAAGGTATCAGTGTCTGCCTGATTCAAATTTCATAGAAAAAATTATAAAAAATTTTATTACCTCTTATAAGATAGCTCTTTTAGGAGAATGTCTCACCTCAAAGCTGGTGGGGGTGGGGGTGGGGGATCTTCACATTGTGCTTATTCTTGTGTTGTTTCTTCTCTTTGATTACTTCCCATAACATTTTCTAACAACTCTATCTTCCAATTAAGTTCTTCTTCTAGAGAAGATAATCATTCCTACGACTCTTTTATTTTCTTATCTTTATCCCCCTATTCATTTCTTTTCTCAAAATATGTTCAAGATGACACCCCAAAACCCGCACCTTTGACATGATCATATTGTTCTGACCACTTCAAGGCCACTGATAGTAGTTGTTCATCGGGTACAGCTGATGATGATTCTTATGTCTAAGTCTGATAAAAAATATAAGAAAATAAGTAATCATTATTATGTAATACAGATTTAAATAAAAACAAGTTTTTATTATGCCATACTCTGGTTGGGGTGGTGCCTGAGTGGTAAACCCCATCAGGCTGCATCTAAAAGTCCCAGGTTCAAAGCCAGGATGGGGAGATTTCTTGAGTATTGTAGCAACACTATATCGGTGGCAGAATCGTAGTAGTGGCAGATACTATAGCAAGTACTACAGTGGTGGAAATACTGTAGCAAGTACTGTGGCAGTCGGGGTACTGTGATAGTACTATTCATCATAGGGGCCTTTGAGCTAAAAAATGGACTTTCAGGCCTAGAATTTAGGGATTTCGAGCCCTAAGGACTTCAGTCCATATTCATAGGCTACTTTTCCTTGGGTCTATAGGCTATTTAATGAGTATCCCTCTATCTAGATAGAAATAGGTCTTCATCTTCATAATAAAAAGAGGCTTCAACCCAAAAATTTGAAAAGAATTATTATGTAATACTTACACATGCTTCCCACACGTGTGTTTTCATATATCAGTATCCTCTATTTATTTACACATGCCACCTTTAATAGAACATGATATTGGATGGAAGTGTTTTTGGATTTATATTTATCAATATACATATAAACAAAAGAACATAATTATGTTACTGTTTCATGTCACATAAAAGTATTATGGTAGATTTAAAATATGCACTATTTTTTCAAGTGAAGTGTACCCCATCCATGCTTTACATTAGGGGTAGGTTGGTTTTGCTGATCATTGCTTAGTTTCGACATTTAGTTTCTATTTCATTAATTAACAATTCTTAATCAAATTGATTAATACATGTATTTTCAAGCAATGTATTACCGATCATAATGTACTTGAAAATATGCCTCCTCATAACGACTAATAAACGCATACCACACTTTTTTTGGTTTATCAGGTGTGCATACATCTATGGTGGGTGCAGTTTTATTTTCCCTTCAGTGTCTTCGAGATGATACTTCATAAGAATTTTCTGAAATCATCTGTGAGCCTTCATTTGGGAGTCATCTACTATAAATGTACTTTGTAAGGGATAATGAAGGGTAAATCAATTTTTCATTATTTTTTTAGTAAAATAAAGAAATTATATCATAATGTTACCCAAATCTCTTCCAAAATTAGTGTATTAAGTGTGTTCACAACATTGTGCCATGAATCTACATCAATCTTCATGAACATGCAAGTGGTGAGCTCAATGTAACTACTGAACTTAACCTTGTTGGGGTTAGCAGGCTGGTCGCGTGCATTCCATCCATCCTCGAATTTGATGCCTTTGTTTATTGCCTTAATAATTTTTTCTAACACCATAATTCTAAGATGATTATTTTAGTTTTGAGACACAGTTTAATCACCATCTACCATTTTCTCAGCTTCAACATCATCATTATGTTGTTCCTATTGATTGGTAGCATCAGCATGTACAGATGGTTGTCTTTCCTATTTATTGGGAGCACTAACATGTTGAGAAACTTGTTGTTCCTTAGGATTGGGAGCATCGACATGTGCATAATTCATTATCTACATAAGTGGTTGAACATTTAATTTAGATTATTTAAATTCAGTAGTGAACATATAATAATATAAGGCAACACAATGTATATTATAAAAAAATATAACCTGATTATTGAAATCTATTTTTTAAAGGTTGAAAGGATTTGACCCCTATACCGAGTATCAAAATCTCTTCATTATGGTCTCTTATGACATAAAAGACCCCATATATATTGGGACTAATATAAAATGATTACGACGTCCTAATGAAAGGGTCATCATCAGTTGAATTGACATTTGACCCTTCAGTGGTTTTGTTCAATAATAGAAGAATTGACCACTTTCGGTTTTTAGGATCTGGAACATAAAATACTTGTACTACCTGTGATGGCATTATAAATGGTCCATCTTTGTACCCTTCCTTAACAAAATTCACTTTCATGAATTCCAATTGATCTATTTTAACCACACTCCTATTATCAACCCAATTGAATTGAAAAACCAGCACTTGGAATGTGGTATAATCCAAAACCCATATTTGTTTGATGATTCCAAAGTATGAAATATTCACATAAAATGAATTTCTATCCTTGGTACCTGATTAAAGCATCACTTCATCCATAAGTGTAACTCCACTATTTTGTACGGTACTATGTTCATCATGTCCATTTGTATAGAATGTATAGTTATTAATTACATAACCATTATAGGATAATACATGCACACTTGTTCCTCTGGCTAGCCATTGAAGTTGTTTTAAAATTGAATCCATATTTTCAGTTGAATCCATAAAAATATGGACTCTAAACCATCCTATATATTATTGATTATGTATATTTTATATGTCACGACCCATCTCCCAAGGCTCATGTCGTGATTACCCCAAGCCCGCCTTCCATAGGCCAGAGGCTGACAACTAGCACCAGAAAGACATATCCCTAAAATTGGGAAGAAATTGCCTTTATAACCTGTAACCTCACACAACCAATCACACAATAAGTTATGAGCTCAAAGTAAACTATATAGTAAACATAGTGAGTACAGTAAGTAAAGGGTCCAGAATACAAGCCCAACTGGAAAGTACAAGGAAAACTGAAAAGTACAAGTAAAACTGAGTACATCTCATGTGAACACCCGCCAAGGAATCCTACATGAAGGGTAGGTACAACTCTCGAATGATCATCTTTGCGGTATGCCTCGTCTATGGTCCACCTCTGAGCTACCTCTAATCCTGGTACCCTCATCCTCTGTCAGCATTGTCCGTCATCTGCACCAAACACAACAAGGTGCGGGCGTAGCCCGTGCATGGGTGAGTATAACGATACTCATTAGGGACCCTGAGACCCTCGAAGGTCTCACAAAAAACACAGAGCATAAACCTCAAAACATGAAAACAACTGACAACCCTACTTAGGTATATGCCCATACATATAACTAAGTTGTCGAGTAACCCATCTCAATCATGAGGAAACACAAGGTCCAACTCAAAAGCCCAAAGCCCAGCTGTTCCACGAAGGAAAGAATATCACAAAGATAAATATTCGGCTCACACTAGGTATACAACTCTGAGAAACATAATAATGAACCAGACCCACATAGGATCGCTATGGAAGCTGATATCCAGCCACGATATTCTCTAGGGATAGTAATAAGTAACATTCCGAACACCTCGCCTATTGGAGAACTCATCCTCTATCGAGTAAAGTGGGTCTGCCGCATCACACAGAGACACTTCCCACTAACTTTGGACTACTGAGGTACTCCTTCTGTCGAGTACCATGGGTCTACCGTGTCACACAGAGGTGCTCCCCATCGTGGGTCTGCCGCGTCACACAAAGGCGCTCTCCCTCATGGCCTGTTGAGGTACTCCCCCTGTCGAGTACCGTGGGTCTGTCGCGTAACACAAAGGCACTCCCCACCATGAGACTATCGCATCACACAAAGGCGCTCCCCACTGGGCCATTCGAGTCCCTCCGAGTCGAAACGATCAGCAGTCGTCAAGTCTTAGCCAATCGCAGGGTTCCGTACATATCGCGCTTGGGAGAACCACTATCCAAGCCATAGGTCATACCTCAAACACCAAAAAGTTCCATGAAAAAGTAACCCAAAGTCCTGTTACGTCAAAAGGGACCCAACACAATAGACGATGCATCAATCGGACGCTCGGTCTGTAAGTTATTAGCGTTTCCGCTCCGAGAGCTCGGTTGGATTCGGGGTCCGATACAATCCGGTCGTACTCCAACCTTATCCAAAACTCAAGTGGATTATATCAAAAGGACCGTCTCGATCCAAAGATTTTAGCACCGTAGATGGTTTGTCAAACGGATGCCCGGTTCTCAAGTTATAGCCAAAAAGGCGAAACTGGGTTCAGATGGGCCCGGGTCCGGTCCGACCCCGGCCGGGCCGACCCGGTCCGACCTGCCCGGTTCGAGTCCACCCAAACTGGGCCGAGTCCAACCCAAATGGCCTAGACCTTGGTAGGCCCAGACCGCTGGGCCGTAGTCCGGCTCGACCCGCGAAGGGGCAGCCCAGCTCAGCCCGCTGGCGCGGCGCGACCCGCTGCGGTGCGGTCCACCCGAGCTGGGATCGAAGGGGGAGCGCCCCCTTTTGGTTTTCCCAAACTTTCCATCAGACTGTTCAGCTGGGTGCCACGTGAGACCCGCCAGAGGGGTCCCGCCAGGTCTGGTGCGGCTGGCCGGAAGGCCGACCAGTCATCCTCCCAGCGGCGCGGTCGTGCACCGCTACTCCACCACGGCCGGTCGGAAGGTCGGTTGCCCTTAGGCCTCCGTCATGGCCAAGAAGCCACGACCCCCTGCTCCACTAGTGGAGTGGACGCGTGCCATCGCTTCGCCACATGGCCGGCCGGTTGTCGGTCGTTATCCTGCCCCGCTGCGGCCGACGGGTCGCAGCCTCCTCTTCAACAGGCGGTGCAGATGCGCACCGCCCTTCCTTCCTCACGGCCGGCCAGGTGCCGGCTGTCACCTTCTTCCACGAACCACTGCTGCTTCATTCCAAGACCGAAAAATTATACGATCACATATTCACGATCATTGTTTCGAGGTCTTCACGTCCATATATCGTGCTAAGTAAAACTCCGTATTTCCAGCACCAATAAAAATTAAGGGGTTGAAGAACGCATGAAGAACGCGTGAAGAAATAAAAGGAAGAGAAGCAAGTTTAATGTATGGGACGATGACCATGTTCATTTGACCATCATCATTGTGAATTTAGGAAATGAAGATTCAATAGAATAAATTCAAATATAAATAAAACCCCTACATCAAGAACGATGGTGAGTGCTTGTTTGTGGAAGCGGGTCAGTGTTCACCGTCCCCCGCAACTAGCCTCCAACGACGTCACTCATTCGTCGATCAATGGTTCGGGGTTTCGGTGTCGCTCGTCACCTCCCACTAGTACCGGCCCCATCCTCCAAGGGTTTGGCGTCACTACACTTTGTCAGCACTTCGTTGCTTAGCGAAGCAGTGCCGACACCTCTCCCCAAGCTCCATATAAATAGGAAGGGGGGGGGGGGTGTGCAACGTTCATGGGATTAATGGAGACCAATTAATTAGGAACCTTCCTAATTCCCCAACGTTGTAGTTACTTATAATTGAAAGGTCAATCCATTTATTGTCTTGACACGTTGTTGGCCCCACGTTGCCGCTTGTCCGTTGGAGGAAAGGAATGAAAATAAAATAACAAATTTATTTTATTTAAATCTTTTTAAAAGTCCCAAAACTTAACCATTTATCAAGACCTACTGTGGACAAAGTGAAGTATACCTTAAGAAAATCCCGGCCCTGCGGATTAAATGGCGTCCTCAGATTTTTAATCCGAGCACCAGTTCAAAAGTTAGAAAACACCACTCACGCGTTTACTGAACGTACCCAAAAAAAAGTTTGAAAAATTATTAACAGTCACCCTCGACCCGCACCGGTCGAGGTTAGGCTGTGACTAAGTGAAAAGCGCCCCAACGAACCCAACGATACTCTCATATTTCCAATCCAAATTACCATTTAAATGTTATATATTTTACAATAAAATAATTGTCACTATTATTTTATTCACGGCCAAAAACTAACTTTCACTGGTGGCCTGCACTGGCCAATGTTAGTATCTGCCTAAAGAAATCATACCCTCATGAGTTCAGTGGTGGTCTCAGATTTTTAATCTGAGTTTCTGTTTGTGAGTTATAAGAATTTGAAAAATAAAATTACTTTATTTAATTATTTTATTTATGATTATGTCATTTTCGGGTTTTCTCACAGGAGGCCCGTGCTGACTAAACTTAAGTCGCGCCTAGGGTATACCCTCCATCCTGAGCGCAATGACGCCCTCAGATTTCTGATCTGAGTAACTTTTTAAGAGTTATTCCACTTTTTTAGGAAAACTACTTATGCCTGCTAATTAAATCTTAACAAAACTTCGACGGATCATTCCGGGCACTCTGGGCCTCAGAATCGCGCGCCGTCAAATTTCCCGGCCTTGAAATTATTCCATATAATTAAAAAAATTATACGGAAATTCCAGGACATTACATTCTCCCCAACTTAGGGATTTACATCCCCGAAAGCCACAATATAGAATAAGGAAACAAATGGGGGGTACTGAACATGAAACTGAGCCTCTCACTCTCAAGTGCTCTCCTGAAGGTTCCCGTGCTGCCAGTGAATGCGCACCAGAGGAATCGACCATCCACGAAGGACCCGCTCTTGTCGATCCTAAAACTCCACCGGTAACTCTGTAAAAGTCACCCCATCATCAAATTCTAGCTCGCCATGGTCGATAATGTGCGATGGATCATCACACATCTCCTCAACTGCGACACATGGAAAACATTATGCACTCGGTGCATCTGTGGGGAAAGATATATATGGTATTCCACCTCGCCCACTCTACTGATAATTTAGAAAGGTCTGAAGAACCTCGGAGATAACTTTCCTCCCCATCCAAATCTCTGCAAACCTCGTCGATGTGAGACCCATAGGAAGACATGGTCTCCCTCCTCCTGTCGGCATAAGACTTTTGCCGGCTCTAAGAAATTTTCACTTGCTAACAAGTGAGGAATCATGATACAAACTCTTTCACTGTTTCCTTCATCCCTGGAAATCAGTACTGACGCCAGAGGTCCTGTTACATCTTCGCCACTCCAGGATGTACCATTAAAGGGGATGTATGGATCTCCCTCAACACCTCCTCCTGAAGCGTCACTAGTACCATGGTGCATCCTCTGAAAAAGATGAAGTGCTACCCACATTTAGAAAATTTCATTAGGAGATCGTCCTGAGGATATCTGAGCACGTTGGGCCTCTCAGTCAACATCTCAAGCTGTGCCTCCCAAATTCGCTGAAGAATTGGGGGAGTGACAGTCAAAGACTGGAGGTAAGCTGCTTCATCTCTATCCACGAAGGATATCTACAGTGCGACTAGCTGCTCTGATGCCTCACTCAGTAGTTGCTGACCAAACCTCCTGTTGAGTGTGTCTACTATCACATTCCCCTTCCAAGGAGTAAAGACTATCTCAAGGCCATAGTCCTGGATGAAATCTGGCCATTGTCGCTATCTCATCTTTTGAAAGCTCTGCTGAAACTTCTCCGTCCACAGGAAATGCTCTCCCTTCTTTGTCAAAACTGATAAGGGTGCTGCTACCCTGGAGAAGTTGGGTACAAATCTCTGGTAGTACCTAGCCAAAGTAGACATCCCTCTCCCTCCGAGGAGGTAATCTTGGAAACATCTTTTGAAAAGATGTCCCTATACTCTTTCACTCATGTTTTTAACTGAAAACTCAAAACTCCTGCTTCCATGAGGGTAAGTCTGGGTGAATCAAGAGTGATCGTATGCACCCTCCTATGCATGAGTTTATCCTATGATACCTGGATTTCCTTTTTCACTAACCAAGGAAAACCTCATTCCCACATTGTAGATAAACCACAACCTTTTTGCCTAATACAGTCAATCTGAGCATGAGGTGTGGATGTCCAGTCATACCCAAACTAACGTCGTAAGGCCTCGACGCTGTCACCAAGAGGTTCCAACCGAAACTCTCACCTCAAGTCTCAGATCACACAATCGGTGTAAGTGTGATTATCGAGTCTCCTCCCAAAGGTATCTCCAGATGCGAGGGTCAATTCAACGACTTAACCGGAAACTCTAGGTCTTGAACAAGATTCACGGAAAGAAGTAATGATCGGTACCTATGTCTATTAATACGGCAACAAGTGGTAGACACAGACCATACCTCAAATCATTCTTGGAGCCCTTGGGTCACACTCCTTTACCGCATGAAGCTACTCCCTTCCCTTGTCCTCCAGCTCCCAGAGCCTGGTGGGGACCACATTGGTGTAGTGGTTGTAACATGTCAAAATGTATACCACCTCATGCCACTCTCCTATCTCCACTTACACATCTGCTACCCTGCAGATTCATCTGTCCCTAACACTTCCTCTCCCTAAAACATTTTACATGCCCAAGTCTCTGAGATTGGTGCCATTTTCCTATTTTTCCACCACTAACATTAACTGGCTATATCCACTCCGCCAAAGAACATTCAACCACAAAGGTTCTCTCTAGCACCCTAACATAAGTAGGAATGCATTGAGGAATAGTGCTGGCTTGGATATCCCTAAACACACCTCGCTCGGAGTTATGAGCCCCAAAGCACTAACCGTACTGTATTCATCAAGTACCTGGGATAGTCAGTACACCTCGATGAATACTCAGCTACCGACATGTCGTCTTGATGAAGCTATAAAAGCTCTAGGGAACACTCATCCCTTAACTCTTTATGGAAAGATACCCCCTTCTCTGAGGAAGTTTCTCAAGCTTTTCCATAGAAAAAAGTCACCACTTCACAAGATTAGGGTAACATAAACCCTGTCATCGTCCTGCCGAGCCACATAGAAGGCTCTCTACTAGGGCCGCCATCTGATCGAATGGTGCCCTGGCTAGATAGAAACTCGTCCACCTCCTCCAGTCAGTCCTTAGCCACCCGTGAGTCAGGATTGCATCAAAAAACAAGGGGTATCTGATGCTGAAACACGTGTAATGAACTAATCCTATATGTGTCCTCTACCGGTACCTCTAGTTGTAACTGTTGACCAACAAGCAGTGATATAGCTGGCACACTACCCAAAGGTACCATCTCAGGCAACGATCCACATACCGAAGCCTCGTCACTAAGCAGACCATACTCATGGTTACTCACTGGAAATGAATAGAATCTAAGATCACCATCTACTCTACTAGTGTCTCAACTAGGTGGAAAACTCTAGCCACTTCCTCCAGCCAACCCTCAGCTGCCTGGGAATCCGACTCGCCTTGAAAACTTAGAGGCCTCTGTCACTAAAACTCATGCAACATGCTCAATCGGTGTGAATCATTCACTAGTGCGGCTGGTGGATACTGCTGCCCAACGGGTGGTGGTGCTACTGGTACACCACCCGAAGGTGCCAACACAGTAAGAGGGCCCTGCACTAGAGCCTCATCGCTTGGTGGGCCATCATCGTGTACTATCTCGAGAAACCTGGGTGGCTGTCTTTGTGGCGGCATCTTGATAAGGAACAAGTGCACCACAGTCATTAAGTTATACCTGGTGAGCTAACTCCAAAGAATTAAAAATAAAAACTTTTCAAAAACACACGCAAACAGTGTTTTTGTGCGTTTAGTTAGAAATCATAATTCAGGGTCCTAGTGTATGGATACGTCGGCTACTGCACCTACATTGGACTCCCCGAACTGAAAACCACACCCATAACACTTAACACTATTGCTTCATAGAAAATATCAGAGTCCTAGTTCTTCGGTAGAACCAAACTCCTCTGATACCAATTTGTCATGACCCGTCCCCCGGGGGCTGTGCCGTGACTACCCCAAGCCCACCTTCCATAGGCCATAGGCTGACGACTCGCACCGGAAAGGCATATCCCTAAAATCGGGAAGGTATTGCCTTTATAACCTGTAACCTCACACAACCAAGCACACAACAAGATACAAACTAAAAGTAAACTATATAGTAAACAGAGTGAGTACAGTAAGTAAAAGGGCCGGAATACAAGCCCAACTGGAAAGTACAAGGAAAACTGAAAAGTACAAGTAAAACTGAGTACATATCCTGTAAGCACCCGCCAAGGACTTCTACTTGAAGGGTAGGTACAACTCTCGAATGGTCATCTCTATAGTACACCTCATCTATGGTCCACCTCTGAGCTACCTCCAGTCCTGGTACCCTTGTCCTCTGTCAGCACTGTCCGTCGTCTGCACCAAACACAATAAGGTGAGGGCGTAGCCCATGAAGGGGTGAGTATAATGATACCCAGTAGGGACCCCGAGACCCTCGAAGGTCTCACAAAAACCACAAAGGATAAACCTCAAAACATGAAAATAACTGACAACCCTACTTAGGTATAAGTCTATACATTTACCTAATTTGCCGAGTAACCCATCTCAATCACGAGGAAACACAAGGTCCAACTCAAAAGCCCAAATCCCAAATGTTCCATGAAGGAAAGAATATAAAAAAGATAAAGAATCGGATCACACCAGGTATACAAATATGAGAAACATAATTATAAAGCTAACCCACATAGGATTACTATGGAAGTTGATAGCCAACCACGAGATTCTCTAGGGATAGTAACAAGTAACATTCCAAACACCTCGCCTACTGAATAACTCCTCCTCTATCGAGTACAGTGGGCCTGCCGCGTCACACAGAGGTGATTCACACTAACTTTGGACTGATGAGGTACTCCTCCTATCTAGTACTGTGGGTCTTCCACGTCACACAGAGGCGCTCCCCACCATGGGTCTGCCGCGTCACATAGAGGCGCTCCCCCTCACGGCCTACTGAGGTGCTCCTCCTGTCGAGTACCGTGGGTCTGCCGCATCACACAAAGGCGCTCACAACCATGGGTCTGCCGAATCACACAGAGGCGCTCCCCACTGGGCTAGTTGAGTCACTCTGAGTCAAAACAGTCAGCAGTCATCAAGTCTCAGCCAACCGCAGGGTTCCGTACGTATCGCCCTTGGGAGAACCGCTCCCCAATCCATAGGTCATACCTTAACTACCACGAAGTTCCACGAAAAAGTAACCCAAAGGTCCGTCACTTCAAAAGGGACCCAACGTAACAGACGATGCATCAATCGAACGTCCGGTCTGTAAGTTATTAGCGTTTTCGCTTCAAGGGCCCGGTTGGATTCGGGGTCTGATCCAACCCGTCCGTACTCCAACATTATCCAAAACTCAATTGGAGTATATCAAAGGGACCATCTCGATCCAAAGATTCAAGCGCCACATACGGTTCATCAAACGGACACCTGGTTTCAAGTTACAGCCAAAAAGGTGAAACTGGGTTCGGATGGGCTCGGGTCCGGTCTGACCCCGGTCGGGCCAACCCGGCTCGACCCGACCCGGTTCGAGTCAACCCGACCTGGGTGGCCCGACCCATCCCACTGGCGTGTCCCGCTGTGTGCGTCCCGTTGCAGCGTGGCCCACTGTGCGCGGCCCGTTGCGGCGCGAACCACTGCAGTGTGGCCCGCTGGGCGTGCGGTCTGCCCGACCTGGGGTCGAAGGGGGAGCGCCCCCCTTCCGGTTTTCCTGAACGGTCCATCGGACCGTTCAACTGGGTGGCATGCAGGACCCACCAGATGGGTCCTGCCTGGTCTGGTGCAGTCAGCCAGAATACCGGCTGGTCATCCTCCCAACGGCATGGTCACGCGCCGCTGCTCCACCACAGCTGGCCGGAAGGCCGACCACCCTTCAGCCTCCACCGTGGCCCCCTACTCCACCTGCGGTGTGGACACGCACTGCCGGTCCGCCATGTGGCCAGATGGTTGCCAGCCGCCATCCTGCCCTGCCGTGGCTGACGGGCCGCAACCTCCTCTTCAACCGGCGGCGCAGACGCGCGCCGTCCTTCCTTCATCGCGGCTGGCCGGGTGCTGGCCGTCTCCTTCTTCCACGAGCCACTGCGGCTTCGTTCCATGCACGAAAAATTATACGATCGCATATTCATGATCCTTGTGTCGAGGGCTTCACTTCCATATATAGTTCTCAACAAAACTCCGTATTTCCAATGCCAATAAAAATTAGGGGTTGAAGAACGCATGAAGAACACATGAAGAAATAAAAGGAAGAGAAACAAGGTTAATGTGTGGGACGATGGCTAGGTTCATCTGGCCATTGTCATCGTGAATTTAGGACATGGAGATTCAATATAATAAATTCAAACATAAATTAAACCCCTACCTCAAGAACGATGGTGAGTGTGCGTTTGTGGAAGCGGGTCGATGTTCGTCGTCCCCCGCAACTAGCCTCCAACGATGTCACTCATTCATAGATCTCCGGTTCGGGGTTTCAGTGTCGCTCGTCACCTCCTGCTGGTACCGGCTGTGTCCTCCAAGGGTTTAGCATCACTGCACTTTGTCAGCACTTCATTTCTTGACGAAACAGTGCCGACACCTCTCCCCAAGCTCCATATAAATAGGAAGGGGGAGGGGGGGGGGGGGGTGCAACGTTCGTGGGATTAATGGAGGCCCATTAATTAGAAACCTTCCCCATTCTCCAACAGTGCAGTTACCTAGAATTGAAAGGTCAATCCATTTATTGGCATGAAACGTCACTGGCCTCACGTTGCCGCTTGTCCGTTGGAGGAAAGGAATGAAAATAAAATAACAAATTTATTTTATTTAATTCTTATAAAAATTAACTTATCATTTTCTCCAGACCTACTGTGATCAATGTGAAGTCTCCCTTAAGTGAATCCCGGCCCTGCAGATTCAACGGTGTCCTCAGATTTTTAATCCGAGCACCGATTCAAAAGTTAGAAAATGCTGCTCACGCGTTTACTGAACGTACCTGAAAAAATGTTCGGAAAATTATTAACAGTCACCCTCGACCCACGCCGGTCAAGGTTAGGCTTTTCCTAAGTGAAACACACCCCAACAAACTCAATGGTACACTCAGATTTTCAATATGAGTTACCGTTTAAAAGTTATTGATTTTACAATAAAATAATTGTCACTTTATTATTTTATTTACGACGAAAAACTAACTTTCACTGGTGGCCCGTGCCAACCAATGTTAGTATCTGCCTAAAGAAATCATAACCTCATAAGTTCAGTGGTGGTATTAGATTTTTAATCCGAGTTACCGTTTGTGAGTTATAAGAATTTGAAAATTAAAATAACTTTTTTTAATTATTTTATTTATGGTTATTCCATTTTCAAGTTTTCTCACAGGAGGCCCATGCTGACTAAAATTAAGTCGCGCCTAGGGTATACTCGCCATCCTGAGCGCAACGGTGCCCTCAGATTTTCTTATCCAAGTAACCTTTTAAGAGTTATTCCACTTTTTTAGGAAAATTGCTTATGCGCGCTAATTAAAGCTTAACAAAACTTTGACGGATCATTCTGGGCACTCCGGGCCTCAGAATCACACGCCGTCAGATTTCACGGTCTCAAAATTATTCCATATAATTAAAAAAAAATTATACAGAAATTCCGGGACATTACATTATATCTAGATTTCAGCCCTTGATGGATTCAAATGCCTAAGAATTACTTTGTGGGTTTCAACATATGGAACAACCTCTAAACTATTATTCAAAACATAAAGGTGGTCTTACTCTCACTCTACAATAGTAATTTTGAAAAAATATATTCCAAAAACTCCTTTAATCATAAGTTGCTCAGTGTGACAGGATTCTGGTAGAACAATGCTTTCCACATCGACAATTAGTCAATATAGAATTCAATAGCTTCCTAAATAACATATCGCTCCATAATATAACCTTTTGACTGAATTCTAATTTTGACATGTCCTTTCAAAATATTCATATACCATTCAATGGGGAACATTCATCTATAATATATAGGACCACATGGTTGAATCTTTCTTACCAAGTGAACTATCATATTAAATAATGCTGGTGGGAAGAATATCTCCAATTCACATAACATGACAACAATTTCATTTTTCATAGTTGAAAATTTCTTTAGGTCAATAACTTTTTTGCATATAGATTTGAAAAAGAAACAGATCTTGGTTAATGTATGACAAAAAATCTTGTGAAAAATTCAATGTAAAGCTATATGCATTAGATCTTGTATCAAAACATGACAGTCATGTGATTTTAGACCCTTTAAATTTAAATCAGTCATTGAAATGATATTATTAATATTTGATGAATACCCATATGGAACCTTTAGATCATTAAATAAGTTAAGAAACCGATAAATCTCTTACCTGGAATGAGTGTAAGCATACAGAGGAAGAAAAATTCGTTTTTCACTCTTTGTTGGTGCCAACTCTTCCCATATTTCCATGTCAATCATGCCCAAACTAGAATTAATTCAATCCTTTGTTTTTAGGTGAATTTAGTAACGAGAAAATGGAACTATCATATACATTTGTTTGAATATACATAACATCAAGCAATTTTTTGATGTATAAACAATTCTAGTATGGTAATAAAAAAAACTGATCTCATTTTCCAGCCAGTTTTTGTAAGGTTTTTCGAAAAAGGTTTACCAAATGAAGTTTTCATATCTTTTACTTTCTCAAAAATCTGATCACTTATTATTGGAGATGGTGATGTACATATTTCTAAACTCTCATCAAATGATGTCATCCAAGATCAATACTTATGTCACTGGGGTAGAAATATACGATGTCCTAGAAACACAGTCTTTAATGAATGTTTCAACCTAAGAGACTATGTACCTTGTTCACAAATGGGACACCCTTGAGTTCCTTTAATGCTACATCCTGAAAATTTTATATAATAATGACATTCATTAATCATCCCATACAACATAAATCTCAATGTGAAATCTTCATTTTTGTAACCATTATACAATGTAACACCTGAATCCCACAATAATTTCAAATCTTCAATCAATAAATCCAAATAAACATCAATACCATCACCTGGTTGTTTTGGTCCTAATATAAGAAGAGATAACATAATGTATTTTTGTTTCATGTATAACCCCTATGATAAGTTATACTTTACTAACATAACCAACCATGTACTATAAGTACTGTTTTGAAAACCAAAAGGATTCATTCACTCCACATGTATATAGATCAAGATGAAGGTTTCTCAACTCATTTTAAAATTTAGGATAATCATGATTAATTTACTTCCACTGAGGCGAGTCTGTTAGGTGATGAAGTTTCCCATCTTTATTTCTTGTATTTATGTGCCATGTCAATTTTCTTGCAGTCTCCTCACGTCCATATAGGTTCCTATACCATGTAATGATTGGAAATTACCATACAAATTTCCTAGGATCCACTTCATATTTATTGTATCAAGAAGCACCACACTTTGATAGTTTTTAAGTTATTTTTGGTCCTTGTGAAATAGTATATAGTCATTTGGACAGACATGTATTCTTTCAGAGTTCATACCCATTGAACATAATTTTTTTTAGCATCATATGTTCAGAAAGAAATCTTATTATCTTCCGGGAGCATATCATTCAAGAGAGAAAATAGTTTAGTAAAACCGGTATCAATCCATATGTTTCTAGCTTTTAAATTATAAAGTTTTAGTAGAGATAACAATGCTATATATTTATTAAAACCAACATACAATAGAGTATTTTCAAAACTCTTTAACTTCTCAAACAATTTTGGACAAAAATGAAGTTTATCTTCAACTGTAATTGTCATTTCCTCAATATGATCTTCATAATTTTTCACACCTATAATCACATACTTGATACAGTCTTCATCATTTTACACACTTTTAATCATATCAGATTATCCATAAAACACAGTCTTATCCTAGTCACTAGCTACATTCAGTTTTTCCCATGTTTAGTCCAACATTTACAACTTCAATCTATTCCATGATAGAACAAGTGTTCTTACAACTCCTCTGAACTAATTAGTCTTAAAAACAACAATGTAAACATAGACAAATGATTTGAGAAGGGTCATATGCATGATATTTTTCAAACTTGATGAACTCTTTCACCCCATACTCATACTCTTTTATGATTGGTATCCATCCATTTTTTGATTCATATCCATCCTATTTGATTTGGTAATATTAATATTTAACAAAATAAATAAGTACACATAAAGTTTGATCTTGGAACCCATAAAAGTACATTCTTATAGAATCATTTAAGATTTATGAAGTCATTATTCTAAGATAATAAGAGTCAAATGATGGGTGTTCAGATTTTTTTGTATTGGTGTAGGAGTCGAGCATCATAATTATCATTATGTTGGATTTATTTTGTTAGTTATGTTGGCGTTGGAGTAATGAAATATCTTATGTCAACATATTCGTACTTAGTTTTTGGTAATGTAAGATGTGTTGGATCGTGATGTAATATAAACTTATGATGGCATGTAAGAAATTGACACCACCCATGTTCTGGTTATATCATAACGTCAAGTTCTTTTGTAAATGATAATTCATTATGCATCTATAATCTATGTGTACAACCTATGTGTTCATTCCATATCACATGTGTAAAATATATAAAAAATTAGTATCTATAAAAAAATATAAAAAAAATAATTTTAAAAAATATTAAACAATATTAAAAAAATAAAAAAACTTATTAATTCTATAACAAGATAAAATTATTAAGAATAAGATTAAAACAAAAAAATAAAGAATATAAATAAAGATTATGTGTATAAGTATAAAAAATATCATGAAATAATTTTTATCAAGTGCTATAAATATAAAAAATTGGAGAAAATCATAAAAAATAAATTAAACTCATTTCGTAATTCTAATAAAAATTACAAAAAAATTAGGTGATATTAAAATGATTGGGGTTCTTTTACCCTGTAATGGAAGCAAATGTGATTTTTTTGATTTAAATCCATGGGAGTTAAAGGGATATTTGGAAATTGGAGTTGATTAACATCTATGCAGCACAATAACTCTTCCTACTTATCATTTGCAGTCACCACATTACATGATAAGTGGGTAGAGTTTTTATGGTGCACAACTAGGAGCTCCATGCAATCAGATTGAGAAATAATGATGAATGAGTGAAAATTAACATGAAAACAAGAGAGGAGGTAAACAAATAATGGATCGAGGAATGGGAGATTGGGTGGAGAATCAGCTATGAACATTACAAATTATATATATATATGATCATCGTAATAGAATTATACTAATAAATAAATTCTTATAGAAATAATTTTTATAAAACAATAATAAAAAAAACAATCATAAAATCATGTTTCATATGTAAATATATAAGAAATAAAAATATGTAAATTATAAGAGAAATATGTTAATGCAGAATAAGTAAGGGTAGCGATTGATAGATTATCCTTATAAAAATAAATAAACAATAAATTTAACATGTAGATATCATATTCATATGAGAGGAGTTATATCACACAAGAATATAAAATTAACACAAATAGAATGAAGTTGGGACTTTCATGTATGGTTTCTTACAATATATGTAATGTAGAATGTTGTTTATGAGTTAGGAAAATAATATTACAATATGAGTTTAGTGTTTTATTGGGTGTTCCTAGTAAAATACCTCTTCTTTATAGGATGTGTAATAATTATCTTACTATTTGAATTGTAACCTAGCACTGAGAGTAGTAAAATACCTATTAAAAATTAAAATAATAAAAATTTTATAATTTTTTTTTAAAATTGAATCTTCTATGATTATAAATTTTAATAATGTATCTTTTGACATAATTGCCTAAACATTAAATTTTATTATATAATTTAAATATCAAAACTAAAAAATTGAGAAATTTATTTCATTAAAATGGATCATATTTTTAGAATAAGGACATTGAAATTACCTTTTAGTGGCTTTTTTGTATTATTTTAATGAATTGGATTATTGGTGAATAATTAAAAAGTACAATTTTCATTTTTACCCTATATTTTATGTGATCCTAATGACGTGAAACTAACTCAATAATTTAATATACATTATTAATAACTTAAAAAAATCATTCATTAATATATTTTATTTAAAAATATTAATCTTTTTTAAACCTGTCAGTCAATTTTCAAATCCTAAGATATATTTTATATTAATAAAATATATTTTTTAATCTTTACTATGAATAAAATATTTGAATGATACCATTAAATTTTGACTCCCATTAAATGTAAAATGAAAATATATTATTTTTAATCAAACTCAATTAAAATTCATAAAAATAAACACTATTCATTTTCTTGATCTTTGGTAATAAGTTAGTTAATATTTTAAACAATGATACCTTTCACCCTTTTATATTTAAACAACACTCCTCTACCTCTTTTACTTTCAAACCTTGACCCAACATGCAAGAACAATATTTTTCTATTAGGCATGAATCCTTTTTAATTCAATCTAATTCCTTGTTTTGCACCTATCATGGATTCCCTTTGAGGTTATGAAGGTTTCAACGGTGTCTGGGGGTTGTTCGAAGCCTGAAACCCTAGATGGTGGAAAAATTCACTGGGCCGTTCGGTTAGAAGGAACTATACAACCCAATCCACATGATTTGACTAACCGTGCAAAAACCATGCAAACCCCTTTTCTAAGAATTACAAAGCAACCCACATGGGCGTCCACCCTAGGATGCATGGTTTCCTCAAACCGTGTGGCCTCTTAAATCCTACTATCCATCCCTCATACGATTACTCAAACCATGTGGACTGGTTCACATAGTTTCTTCTAACCATGCAACCCAATGCATTTTTCCACTGTCCAAGGTTTTAGTCTCCAAACAATCCCTAGAAACCCAAAAAACCTTTCTAACCTCAAAAGATATCCATGATAGGTCAAAAACAATTATTAGAATGAATTTAAAAGGATCCATACCTAATAGAAAAACCAAGTTATTATTGTCTTCCCCCTTAAAGGAACTCGTCCCTGAGTTCACCTTTCAAGGGAAAAAAATGCTGTTTGAGAACAACTTCATCCACTGAGCAGGTATGTCGTCCTCCCGCTCCCAAGTCTCATCCTGTACCTGGCCATGCTACCATAAAAACCATAATAAAGGGACATACCAACATCAGAGAGCCTTTGTTCTCCATTCTACAATGTGTATAGGATACTCCTCAAATGAATCATCAATATCCAACTCAACCTCATCAGGATCAAAAGAAAGAGATGGGTCAACATGATTATGGAGAAGTTATGAAACGTGGAAGACTTCATACATGGAATGATTCCTCTAAGGTAATAAAAACCTATAGGCTATCGGGCTAGATCTATCTAGAATCTCAAACAACTCTACATAATGAGGCAACAACTTCCCTTTCCTCTATATCCGTCTATGCCCAAGTCTGGGTGATACCTGTAAGAAAACACAATCCCCAACCTAAAACTCCATAGGTTATCGATGGTGATCAACATAAGATTTTTTTCTAGACTAAAAAGTAGGCATATGCTTTCTAATCATCAAAACTTACTCTAAAGTCTCCTACATGAGATGAGTACCTAGTATCACCACCTCTCCTACCTCTAACCAATACTAGGGTGAACAGAATGACCTACCATACAAGGCATTGTAAGGATCCATTGAATCGTCACCTGAAAGCTATTATTATAGGTGAAATAAAAAAGAGGGATATAATTCTCCTAATAATTGATGAAATCAAGGGCACATGTCTAGATCATGTCCTCTAAAATCAGTATCATCCATTCCAACTAGCCATCGGTCTGAGGGTGAAAATATGTGCTCAGAAGTATTTGTGTACCCATAGCTTTATGTAATCCCTTCCATAACCTTGATGTGAAATGATCATCTATATCAAAAAGGATAGTACAAGGGATCCCATGCAGCCATATGATCTCATGGATATACAGTCTTCCCATATCATCAACTAAAAATGTTTCCCAGATAAGAGGGAAGTGTGTTACTTTCGTCAATCGATCCACAACTACCCAAATTGCATCACTCCTTGAGGATACCTCGATAATATGATGACAAAATCCATCACAACATATTCCCATTTCAATTTTGGGATTGGTAATGGATGTAACAAGCCAGTAGGTCATTGGTTCTTCTCCTTCACCTACTGATAGGTGGAACACCTAGTTATAAAACCTATTATCTGATGTTTCATCCCATACCACCAATACTGGCATTGCATATCTTGATACATTCTGGAGATTCCTGGATGAACTACCCACTGAGAAGTGTGGGAATATCACATTAGTTTCTCTCTCATATTTTAAGGATCCCATACATGTCCATGTATATTTATGGTGTTGTCTCCATCAACCAACCAATCTGGAGCCATGACCTCACCAGAAATACTCTCATGGAGAACCAAGCCTTCAGGATATGAAATATACCTTCTCTTTACCCTATCAAGAAGGTAAGATGTAAATTTTAAGGATGCATGATAAGACTTATCATGAATCTCATGAAACTCCAGATGCAGATCAAAAAATAGGGCAATCAATTTCTATTCATCACAGGCTTCCTGTATGGCTTGTGCCAGAGTTTTCCATCTCAGTGCATCTGCTACCGCATTACCCTTTCTAGGCGTGTAGACAAGCTTTAAGTCAAAATACTGAAGCTATTCAACCCATATTTTCTATCTAAGATTTAAGTCACACTATATAAAGATATATTTAAGGATCTTATGGTCTATATACACCACAAATCTCTCACTCATCAGATAGTGTCTCCAGCAATATAATACATTGACAACTGCTACTAGCTCGAGGTTTTTCATTGAGTAATTATGCTCATAAGGTCTCAACTGGCAAGACTCGTACACAACAAATCTATCCTAATGCATCATCACTACACCCAATATGATGCTTGAATTATCACATAACACTATATATAATTTTCCAGACTCTGGAAGGATTGAAATAGGTGCTGAGGTAAGCCTCCCTTTTAGATCTTGAAAGGATTTCTCACACGATTCTGACCAGAGGTACTCGACACCCTTATTTGTAAGACCGGTAATAGGTGAAATAAGGTGTGAGAAGTTATGTATGAAATTCCTGTAATATCCATCCATACCTAAGAAACTCATTATATTAAACACGTTCTTGGGATGCTCCCAGGAAACTACAACACTCACCTTCTCTAGGTCAACAAATAATCCTGATTCCAAGACAATATGACCTTAGAAGTGAAATTTGTTGATCTAGAAGTGGAACTTAACAAGATTTTCATATAGATGATTCTGTCTCAGTGTATTCAAAATGATCTCAAGGTGTTTATCATGGTTTCTCTGAGTATGATAATACAATAAGAATTCATCCAAAAAGACCATGAAAAAGGAATCCAGATAGGGGTGGAAAAACTTATTCATCAAATCCATGAAAACAGTAGGTACGTTCGTGATACCGAATGACATAACAAGGTAATCGTACAGACCATAATTGCTACAAAAAAGTTATATGAGGTATGAATGAAGTCCTGACTCTCACCCAATGATATCCCACTATCAGGTCGATCTTTGAGAATTCCCTGTCTCCTTGGAACTGGTCAAATATATCATCTATTTGAGGTAGTGGATATCAGTTCTTAGCTATAATCCAGTTCAACCATTGGTAATCCATGCATAAACGAAGGTTAACATCTGTATTATTAGTGAAAATCATGGGTGAACCCTAATAAGAAGTATTGGGTCTCATAAAACCTTTAGACTTCAGATCCTCCAACTATCTCTTGAGCTCTTGGAGCTCAGTAAGTTCCATCATGTATGGAGGAATGTACATTGGAGTTGCTCTTGGAATGTGTTTGTGTTGGAACCAAGGCTGTTCTTTGCTGGAAATGGAGTATGGTTTGTGTTTGTTTTCAATCCTCACATAGAATATCAAGGAGTTTTCAAGAATAGATATCTTACAGTTCAAGATGAGAATAGTATTGAAGGTGGCGTTGTTTCCTAGTGTTTGTCAAATTTTTGAGTCCAAAATTTGGAGAATAGAGAAAAGTGTTTTTAGAAAAGGATTTTGCGTGTAAGATTTAAAGTGGTTTAGAAACTTGTGTGAAAGTCTTGTTTCAGGATCTTCACATAACAATATGAAAAAGGAAAAAAGTTCACTAAAGATTTAAATATGCGTGAAAGATGAGGTTGCACAGAAGAGACTTATATACCCAATGCGACGTCAAAAGGGGTTTTGTGTGCTCAGAGAGAATCTTACATGCAACAATGAAGATGGATCAGAATATTATTCTCAGAGTCATCAAGGCCTATAAATAAGTGGCTACCCCCACTCAATATTTAGAACTTTTTCAATAAAGATCTGGTTCCTCTGCCGCACAAAATAATTACACATGGAAGAGTTATAGAAAGTAAATCTTGCGCACAAAAGCGTTCCTTTAGTCTTGAAAGACCAAGTGAAACTTATGGTGTAGTTTCATGAAAGATAAGGGTTGACAAAAAATAAGGGTTGCACAAAATTCATCTTACATGACAATCCCAAATATTGCGCACAAGAGGAGGTGTTGTGCACAAGTTCTAGTGTGTGCTTCTAGAAAGTGTTGGACATCCGATTTTCTTGATCAGTGCTTTTAAGTGCATCAATTCAGGAATTCGATGCAAGTAGAGTCTCATGCTAGAAAAAGACAAAAAATTTAATTAAAATCTATTGAAAAGAACATCAAGTAGATAAAATGAGTAAGACTTCACCCAAGGTAGTGAGCAAGGGGGAGTTGAAAGAAGTGTTCCGAGGGATGCAGTGTGCTATCCCTAAAATCTTATAAATGAAGTGTGCCTGGAAAAAAGTAACTGTGTATGAACTCTTGTATTCTAAAACTATTGAAGATTAGTGGATTTTTATATGACTGAAAATCTATCAGATTATTCTCTTTAGACTAGCCCTTAGTGGTCAACCAAGTAAAATTGTCATGTTATCCGTTTGCATGTGATTGTTTGTTTACTGCATATCCTCATCAGACAAGTTTAAACGGTTCCTACCAATGTGGGAACAAGATATGTCACTTTAAGAAGAAAAATTTGACTCCCTGATTCACCCCTCCACTCTCAGGGTGTTCCAGGGTCCTTCAGCTCGATCGTAAACTCTACCTCTCTCTCAGGAGGTAAGCTAGAAAAATCATCGGGAAATACATCCCTAAAATGATCTAATATGGGAGGAAAGTATGTCAGATTTATTCCTTGATCCTCCATTAAGTGACTATAAATCTAGGAGGTCACTCTACCTAGACCATTATGCTTTGTTACAGCTCTACTAGCCTAGAAATTCTACTCACCCTTGTGGATATAGAGACTTCCCTCTAGTGATATCAACGTCACCCTATGACGATAGTAATCCATGTAGGAATGATAGGGAAACAACTAGTAGATCTAAATAATGAAATATAATCCCTTATTATTAAGGAAAAAGAGGTCCCATAATAAGGGATAAATGCCTACCTCAAGGGAGAAGTCCCTACATTTGTGTATTCCCTCTAACCACACTCCCAAATCTGTGTCTAGGGTCATCACACCCCAAAGTACTGAATTTATAGCCCGATACTTTCCATAGTCGATAAATATATAAAGGAATGTGATATACCTATATCAAATAAAGAATATATAATAGTATAGGATACTAAAATAGTACCTCATATAGTAGATGTTACTAAACTATGATCCCTAGGTATTGGTTTTAATGTATACAACTGACCTGATCAATAAACCTATACTACAACCAGACTACCCTGAGAAGGTCTGCTTTACTGACGCTGATAATCAAAAGTCTGGATACCATGACCATGACCTCATCCTCAACCTATCCTACTAGTGCTACTCCAACTCCCCTCTTGACGTGACATAAAATATCTTTCCCCATAAGGCGAAGATGGTGTGGATCCTCTTCCACTGGAAGCAGATGGAAAGGTATATCATAATCTCTAAAGATGTCCCATATAGCTTCAAGCATGACATTACATCGGGTCTCTAACACTAAGTATTCAGATTCCAATTCTATCCACACTGATGGAATATAATGGAGCTTCCTATGCAGATACTCTAGCCTCCACTTCTCTGGCGAGGAACCTCAAGGGGATTTTTCTTGCTACCAAAAGAACTACTGCCCTGCCTCAACACTGAACCTTTGTGCCTGGTACTATAAAATTATCTCAAATTTCACTCAATTATAAGAGCCTAATTAATGATCTTAGAAAAGGTAGATAGGTAAAAATCATTCAGTTATGAGTGGATGGAATACTTGAGAGCCCATCCTCAAAACGCATCGCTCATGATAACTCATCACTAGCTATAAGCAGTGAAAAGAATCGCAACTCAGTAAACCATGATGAATAGTTCATGAAGGATATAACACTATGAATGGAATACATTAGACATAGAAAACCCTCTCAAATATGAACATCAGTGCCCAGTTTGAGTATAACAGGTGATGCCTTAAGTGGCACTCCTGGAGGTTAGACTGGCGGCTCAAGGACTACAATCTCTAGAGTATGGTCATCTCCACCATCCTAGTACATGACACGAGGACATCATGGTTAAATTTCTCTATAAATTCCATGAACATACCTTAGAACAATATTTGAGAATAGATAGAAGCACTAGAAGAATCATAACATAATAAGAAGGTCTCACAACCCAAGGTATACTACCCCAAATACCTGCTTAAAAGGATAGGGCATTTATAAGTGTTCACATCTAATTTATAGGGGTTGTATTAGGTGAAGGTTAAAATGTACCTTACCTCTTAATTTACTAGAAACCAATTCATTTTATAAGTAAATATTTACATTTAAGGATTATATTTTATTATACACATATATCAAGGTTCAATTAAATGGATCACCATTCCTTGTGAATAAGGGCACATACACCTTATTACTGAAAGAAACACCCATTTAATTTCTAGTCAACCCCATCTACATTTTGTCTCAGAATATAGTAGGTAATATATGATGACTCGACTTGATAAATTACCCATTTCCGATCCACAAGGGCCCATACACCTCATGAATTAAAACTGATAGTCACTCAATTGTATCTAAAGAGCAGCTCATGTAACTAGAGGTACATAGATGACATGGGTAGAAACCATCTATTTAAGATTCCACCATCAAACAATATAGGAAAACAATATTTAGATTGATTTTGACACTTTAAATATCCAATAACCTTACCTTTTAGAAGATAATAACAACATAGGAATATATAACAACCATAACTCACTCAACAATCATAGGAAATAAAAGAAATGAAAGTAGTGAAATTCACCTATATGGAATGACATATGCATGGAATTTGAATTATAGGTGCCTATAATGATGTATGTAACAATTCCCCTTATCATATCAGGAAAAGTTAAATATCAATAAATCATATAAAAATACCACACTCATGTGCATCACCCAACAATGAAAGGATATCAACACTAATAATAAAAAATAATAACAACATTCATCATTTCAGGAAATACGATATTTACCCCAAACACGGGTTAACTAAACCCAAGCATGAATTATAACCAAGTTCCAATGAATTAATAATCTCTTGTATATTGTCTCAAAATAGTAAGGAAAAAATAAACCTATGATATCACTTTGTGACATCCCAACCCAAGTGTCACTCAAAGGTGCCTGGTGCCGGTGGGCCACATGTCCTCAAGCATACCTCCTCATATGACAGAGGTTGTCGACTAGTAGCAAGGGAGTAGGGTGTGTCTATGGGGAGACTATTCCCTTATGTCAGAGTGAAGTACAATGGATATAATAGAATAAAATAGATAGATAATAACAGTAGAAGCATGATATCAATAAGAAAAAGACATGTATAAGCATCAAAAAACAATAATCAACTCATAACCTAGAAACCAAATCATATACAAAATGATTATAATATACATCATGTCTCTATAAATATAGAAAACAAGTATACATGGAATTAGGAAATACATGCTATATAAAATAATAAAAAAGAAGCCAAAAACTATCCAGCATCCTAAGCACTGTCCTGATCATCTGCTACCAAGCTCTATCCTAAAGAAAGAAATCAATATTAGGTGTCCAAAGTAGGAAACTTCCCCTTATCAACACCTGCATACATATAATATTCTTAGGTACCACCATAGACCTAGATAGGGAGTGAGATAAATCTCAGTAGTCCACCACCAATGAAATCTATATAATATAGCCTGTGAATATAAACTGAAACAGTCACTACTGGAAAGGGGAGTTTTCCCAACACTTGTATACCAATGGTTCAAAGGAACCGTTGGTATATGTTGTATTTCCCAACGGTTTATATAAACTGTTGGTAAAGACCTTGAAGAACTTACTTTTCCCAACGGTTTTATTAAACCATTGGGAAAAGTGGGGGGGAAAAATAGTTTTCCCAACAGTTTTATGAAACCGTTGGGAAAACTTGGGTTTTCATTAGTTTTCCCAACGATTTTATAAAACTGTTGGGAAATATTGGTTTTTCCCAACGGTTTTTAAGAACCGTTGGAAAAAAAAATCCCCAAATACCAAAATGCAGGCAGTGGCCTCCCCACGATTCCAGAAGCCTTCCGCCCGTCTGTTGGAGCGATTCCTTGGCAGAAGGACTTCCCAATCCCCACATCTTCCATCGGATCAGCACCTACCAGGTTAGACTCCTTCTATATTTTATCATGGATATAGTTCTACCTCTTATAAATCATATCCTTCTATTCTCGATTTCTTTATTCCCAATTTTTAGGGTTTTTGTAAAATTTTATGATTGTTCCACAAATTGTGTACTCAAATCCATATATCCATGTATGTCCAATTAATGTTTTCATTACACATTTACATCTATAAGGGCACGGTGTCTCTTTATTGTGTTCTAATTTTGAAGATTCATAGTTTTTTTAATCTGCTTCAAATATTATAGCTTCATGTATAGGAACTAATAAGAAATTGTTTGTAATATTTATTGATATTATTTCATGAAAACCACTCCTTTCATTAAGATCATGCTAAACATGAAGATCTTGTTCATCTTAATTTTTGTACACTATGTGTATTACATAACAAGTATGTATCATGTTTCTATCAAAATCTATATATATATATAAAATGACACACTATTCACTTATCCTTTTCATAATAGAACATATGGAGTATCTTCTTGAAATTTTCCAAATAGTATGTGGTCCCTAATTAGTAATTCTTCCTTCTTCATGAAACTAATTCACAGAATGTCAAATTCACAATATTAGTGAATATTAGTTTTTCTAATATAACCATTAATCATTCTGCCTTTGACATCGTACATGTGTTATTCAATCACCTTTTTAAAACACAATGACTATTTTCACTGATTTGGGGTTCCTCAAAATGCTTGGGAAAATCAGAAAAATGCATGTATTGAATCGTGTTTCTCATATGGTTTCATAGATACAAGTTCATCTTGAAAATCATGACTGTGTGGTTCAAATATCATGAGGACCATGAGATTATTATTCTTCACACAAATGAAGTTTTTTTCTACAACTATGTGTTTTTGTTTTCACTTTTGATTTGGCCGAAAGGGGAGTTTTGTGGTCATTAATCATGGTTGTGGGTGGTCATTTATGATGTAAGATAGTATGACTTCATTTTACTTGATATATCCAATATTATTATTGATTTATGTTCAATTTGATTATCTTTAACTAGTGATGTTATTTAATAAGTTGTTATTAATGGTTGTAATAACGACGATATGGTATAAGGGTTCATATGGTGTGTATAAGGGTTCACGTGGTGTGTATAACAGTTGACATGGTATTAGTGAACTCAATTCATTAATTTAAGCCCTCATTCTCACTATCATGTAAGAAATTGAGTGATGTCAACTCATCCTCACATGATTTCTTACCTTAGATAGTGTCCAACATATGGAATACGAGCTTTTGAATTCACCAGTTAACCAGGATCATATATTCCATTTCCCCCAAGATGACTGTACTAATATAACTTTAGGGTCAACTAAATATGGTTCTCATTGTACGTTGTATATTATGTGTCCTTCTTGGCCAATACTCACTTTTATGAGGGTGGGGTGATTTTCACTACATCGACTAGAAACTTCTTCCTTTATCGTTTACTTAAATGTATTTTCTATTAAAGTTCAATCCTATTAAATTGTTTATGACAAAATGACTTATATAAATTCTTTTTACAGAATGGACAGAAGTTGGATGTATGAAACTGATCGGATCTCAAGCAATTTTCAAAAAAATTTGGAGAGCTTTATAGATTTTTCATTTCACAATGCTTCAGATAGTGGTCGCATACACTGCCCATGTTCCAATTATGTTGGTAGACCTTGGTTGAGCCGTGAATAAGTCAACTACCACATAACCAAAAATGGTTTTCAAGCAAACTAATTTGTGTGGTATCACAATGGGGAGAAAATGAAATCTCAAATTGGTGATGATCGAAATGAAAGGACTGGAATGGAGAATTTGTTAGATGATCGATTTCCGTTTATTTGTCATCATGAAAAAGAAAGGATTTCGACTCAAGAAGACTTCTATATGAGGACAACTGATGCATCTAGTGAAAATGATGATATTGATAGGGTGAAAAAATTGAATGATGCTGCCACGACTCCAGTATATCGACAATGCGATAAAATGAAAAAGCTGGAATTTTTAATCCGATTGTTTCATGGGAAAACTATGTATGGAATTTCTAATACAACAATCGATTACATTCTTACCCTCTTGAAGGATTTACTTCCAGATGATGCATATATTACCTCAAACCACTATATGGCATGGAAGTTAGTTGAGGAACTTGGATTTTCAAGAAACAAAATTCATGCTTGCCCGAAAGATTGCAGTTTATTTTGGGAGGAAACTGCTGAATGAAATGATTGTATAAAATGTGTCACATCCCACTGGAAGTCAAAATCTGATGGAACACCATCCCGCGTTCCACATAAAGTAATTTGTCACTTTCCATTGATCCCCAGACTTCAGAATCTTTTTATGTCTGATGACATATCAATAAAAATGAGATGGAATGATACCGAGAGAAAGAAGACTAATGATGAGTTGGTTCATCCTGCAGATGGATTTGCATGGAAGAGATTTGATGCTGGACATCCTGATTTTGCAGCTGACGTGCGTAATGTGAGGCTTGGTCTTTCATGCGACGGTTTTAATCCGTTTGGGAAGATTCTTACTTCACACAGCACATGGCCAGTTTTTATACACATTTATAATCTTCCCCCATGGTTGTGTATGAAAAAACCTTTCACTTTCATGAGTATACTCATATCTGGTCCTTCTGATCCCGACATTGATATTGATGTATACATGAAATATTTAATAAAAGATTTGAAACTTCTTTGGGATGTGGGTGTGCGCACTTATGATGCATGTTCGAAAGACATATTTCAGATGCATGCTATGCTTATGTGGACGATCAATGATTTTCCAGCTTATGGAATGATGTCTGGATGGAGCACGAAGGGAAAACTGTCATGTCCAGTTTGTATGAAGAATACACGATCCAGAAGACTGAAACATCGCTGTAGTTTCAGTTTTATGGGACATCGATGATTCTTGCCGAAGGATCATCCATATAGAATGAATCGTCGAAGATTTGATAATACCATAGAGACCGATGATCCACCTCAGTGTATGTCTGGAACTGACGTGCTTAATGAATTGAAAGATTTCAATTTTTTGTTCGGGAAGGGTCAAATGAAATCTAGAAAGAGAAAGAATGTTTCCATTGAAACCTGTTACAATTGGAGGAAGAAGAGTATCTTTTTTGATTTACCTTATTGGTCAACCAATTTTTTACGTCATTTCTTATACGTAATTCATATTGAAAAGAATATATGCGAAATGTTGCTTTCAGTTCTTCTAAATGTCAAGGGTAAGACAAAAGATGATTTACGATTTCGGCGTGACTTGGTGGATTGGGGCATCAGACCAGAATTGCATCCTGTGCGTATCAGTGAAAATAAATGGAAACTTCCCTATGCTTCTTATGCGATGACACCTACGAAAAAAAACAATTTATGGAAGTATTAGAGACTATTAGAGTTCCTGATGGCTATTCAAGCAACATATCTAAATGGGTCAACAGAAGAGAGTTGAAGCTAAAATCTTTGAAGACTCATGATTATCACGTTCTACTGCATGAGTTGATTCCAATAGAAATCCGTCATCTTTTGTCCAATAATATAAGGGTGGATGTTATTTGGTTGTTCCATTTTTTTAGAGATCTTTGTGCTAAGAAGTTGTCCAAGTATTTCTTGCAAAAAATGTTGACAGATGCCCCATTAATTTTGTGTGAGTTGGAGAAAATATTTCCTCCATCATTTTTCACATGCATGCTGCATATGAATGTCCATATTCCCACTGAAATAATTCTTAGAGGACCTATTTCTTTTCGTTGGATGTATCTAACTGAAAGAAATATGCTCACATTAAAGTCTTATGTCCGAAACAGAAATCATCCCGAAGGTTCTATCGTGAACGGTTACTTGGATCAAGAATGTATGGATTTCTGCTCGATGTATTTGTCTGATCTTACTACAAGATTGAACAGACCAATGAGAAATGAAGAAGAACAGTATGAGAAAATTGAACCTAGTTTTCCATCACTTACTCAAATAAGAGGAATTCTTGGATCATATACATTGAAGACATTAAGCCATGAAGAGCGGGAGATGACACATCGCACAGTTTTGTTCAACTCTGATTTGTTCGATGACTATATCAGGTAACTAAATTGATTATGTATATCTTACATATATATCTATTAAACTATTAATATTTTTTATCTACAGGGAAAATAAAACAATGATAAATAGGAAGCATCGTTCTTTATCTTTGAGAAGGAGAGAGACTTTTCATAGCAAAGAGTTTTCTGCTTGGTTAAAATTGAAGGTATAAAAAAATTAATGTTTAAAATAATTATATCAATATTTAATTAAGTTTAATAGTCATTTATATTGTAGGTATTGAGTTTGTCTGCTGACTCTGTCTCTGAGGAAATAAGAGCTTTGGCTTTTGGTTCTAATACCGTGGTTCGTGACTGTAAATCAATTGTTATCAATGGGTACAAATTTATTGTCACTGAATGAGAAAAGAACATGAGAACACAACATGATGGTGTTATGGTTACTGCCACAACAGATTTTTATGCCAGTGCATCAGATAGTATACCATGATTTGAAAATGTAGGTTATTATGGAGTTGTTGAGAAAATAATAATATTGGATTATTACTCTCATGGACGAGTCACAATGATGAAATTCCATTGGTTTGATTCGATGACAAGACATGGCACATTTATTGATGATTGTGGATTTCGAGTAATTAATATGACTCACACTCTTGCTACCGAAGAACCATATGTGTTGGAATCAATGGATAAACAAGTTTTTTATGTCAAAGACCAACTTCGACCTGAATTTGGTGTCATAGTTGAAGTAATTCCAAGACATATTTTTGATGATGGTGATGATGGAATTGACACTGTCCCTAGTTCCATTGGAAGCAATCCATTTATTTCTTTTGATGACTCAAATATCTCAATTGTCAGAGTTGATTGTGAACCTGAAGTTGTGGTTGAAAATATATAGAATCATTCATCCATGTTCTCAATTATTTTGGTTTACCTCGAGTTGGGTTGTTAAGGTTGGTAATATTCAAATTGATTTAGTATTGATCACAAATATATTTTAGCTGACTTGACCGTTATGTGAATTTTCAATGTTTATTGGTTGCAGTTTTATTTGAATTGCATTTTCTAATTTGGAATTGAACTGTATTCAAACATAGTCAAACAATATTTCTAACTTGGTGAACATTATAACTTGTATGATTTATTAAATCCATTCAAGCTCTTCTAAAACAATTGATAGCTTAATTGACCATTATGTGAATTTTCAATGTTTATTGGTTGTATTTTTATTTGAATTGCATTTTCTAATTTGGAATTGAACAGTATTCAAACATAGTCAAACAATATTTCTAACTTGGTGAACATTATAACTTGTATGATTTATTAAATCCATTCAAGCTCTTCTAAAACAATTGATAGCTAAATTACCAATGAATCCCCCTATTCCCTCATATATTTAGTTTTTTTGGGTTACACACTAGTTTTCTTTTTCTAATTAATTACATATTTGTTTTCAAAATGCAGGAAATGAAGCCAATTGAAGAGAGACGAAGGAAAAAAATGATAGAGAACAATCGTCGAATGACGGATTTGGGAATTCCATCATTAGTGCCTGTAGTGAGTACTTTATTTCAAATTGATATATTTAAAGAATATATAATGTCATGTGATTAATTTTTTTGTAAACATTTTTGTTGGATCCACCTATACGTCGATAGTTATTCGATGAGGAGCCTAGTACTGGTCCTAGTACTCAAGCCGGTGGTACGAGGAGGGTTCGTACCAGAGGTGGACGAGCAGCTGCGCGTACCCGACTAGACCCTGCCCCTCCCAGTGACATGTCATCCTTCCCACATTCTGATCCCGGTGTGTTGTTAGAGACACACATGATATTTAGGCCTCTTATGTTTTCACTACCTTCTGCATCTTATGGCCCATCATTTTCACATCCCATGATGATTCCCACTCCTCAGTCAGCATCTGGTCAGACAACTGTCCCATCTTCTTTTCCTTCTACTTCTCTCTCTCCAAGCTTCTATATTCCATCGTCTTCGACTCCTATTCCACCACAGGGTGTTCCATCAGTTTCTGTGGATCCAACGACACTTAGCGATCAGACCGGAACAGGTATATTTATAGAACCCTAACAAATTTTTATAGAAATATTTATTTCACTACTGGAAAATGTACCTATCCCCACGGTTTTCCACAAAACCGTGGGGATAGACCCCCCCTATACCCACGGTTTTGGGAAACCGTGGGTATAGGTGACTTTTCAGGACCTATACCCACGGTTTGCCAAAACCGTGGGTATAGGGGGCTCTATCCCCACGGTTTTGGAAAACCGTGGGGATAGGTCCTGAAAAGTCACCTATACCCACGGTTTCCCAAAACCGTGGGTATAGGGGCGGTATATCCCCACGGTTTTGGGGAAAACCGTGGGGATAGGTCTGGGATAAAATACCTATACCCACGGTTTGCCAAAACCGTGGGTATAGGTCAATTTTGTGTGCGCGGGAATTTTTTTTTTCCGTGGGAAGGAATTTTTTTTTGGCGGGAACCCTATACCCACGGTTCTTCCCTCTATACCCATGGTTTTTATAACTATATTTAACTAAATATATATATATATATATACATATATGTGAAGTTAGGGTAGTGGTTAGACGCGCTGTTTACAGCGAAGAGGTTGCGGGATCGAAACTCGGCGCCTGCATTTTTTTAGGACCTATACCCACGGTTTTGAAACCGTGGGTATAGGTCGTTGACACCGTGGAAATTGTCTATGTTTCGGTGACACGGTGGCAGGACACCTATACCCACGGTTTTCCAAAACCGTGGGTATAGGCTGGGGACCTATACCGACGGCGTTCCAGCCCACGGTTCCCAAAACCGTGGGTATAGGCTATACCCACGGTTTTGGGGGCTATACCCACGGTTTGGAACCGTGGGTATAGGCCGTTTTTCCAGTAGTGTTTTCATTATAACATGTTTTGATAAAATATTTGTTTTTCTTTCATGACAGATACATCTACTGACAGGAGGCGTGGGCAGGGGCGTACACGCATGTGTTCGGTGTGGAACCGCCGCACACAGGTTATGGTGGATTATAATGAAGACAACCAAGTTGTTGAGAAAACAGGGCAGCAATGACAGAGTTTTTTGGTGACGCTTGCCAAATACTCTGACATCATTCCCGTCAGCCCGCTATCGTGGAGACATTTGCCACATGAGGTCAAGGATAGAGCTTGGGCAGAGATATGGGTAAAAAATTTGTTCTATTTAATGCCATGCATTATTTTTGTATTTATATGAATTAATATTTTGATTTCAGCTTCGATTTAATTTTCCCGATGGTGAGGGTGCACGATCGGAACGTCTAAAGGATTTAGGCGAGCTTTGGAGAGCCTACAAGCATGATTTGTATATTGGCTGGGTTTCTAGAGTTGGCACTGAGTTAGAGGCGGTACCGGTGGTGGATGATTGTCCTAAAGAGCAGTATCATCAGATGATTACTCAATGGACGAGTACCCAGTTTAAGTTATTAATAACATTTGAGATATTTAAATAATAACTTTCATGTTTTTAATTAATACTATCTGTTGCATTTTCTAATTTTATTTAGGAATCATCTGGAAAAAATAAAAAGAACATTGATGCAAAAAATACCTCCACACACTGGGACGCACTACGATGCCTGATCATGAGAGGAAGTAGGTATGACAATTGTTTATAAGTTTTCTTTACGACTTACACTTTCTTTTTTTTTCTTCAATTATTTAATAGTCAGATAAAGTTTTAATATAACTTTTGTTTTCAATGTCATTGTAGAGGCAAATACAAAATATTGAAGGATGTGTGCCTCGAGAAAAACTGTTTTGCTCGAGTAGACGGACAAAGGATGGAAGTGCCGTCAACGAAGCTACTCAGCAGTAGATTGTAAGTTTTAATCTGTTGAATTTATTTTTTAATATATATTTTTTAACTTAATGATATATTAATATTTGTAACAGGATGCTTTAGAGGCCCTCGATGCCAAAGAACTAGAAAATTTTGGGCCAACAAATCACTTAGATCAGGTGTTGGGAGAGGAGCATTCTAGAAGCATATGCTGTCGACCTAGGATAGCCCCGATGAGGTATTTACCCTCCTCAGGTATGAGCTGTAGTGCCACCGAGCTGCAGAAATTTAGGGCACATGCAGAACAGGCTGAGAAAAGAGCCACAGAGACGGCAGAACAGTCTGCTAGGGAAAACAATGCATTTATGAAATTTATTGAAGTTCTACGTCCTACACTTCCAGTAGAGGCCAGCCCAACTTTTGATGAGTATATGTCGTCGATACATTCTATTTACGGTGCAGCAGGTGGTAGTTCTACTGGTGGTCAGGACAATGTCTAGCTTGACGATGATGATGGTGAGGAGTCTGATGCAGAAGAGGAGGGAGAGGAGGAGGGCGAGGTGGGTGGCGAGGTCAAGGAGGAGGGAGAGTATGAGGAGGAGGGAGAGGGCGTGGACGATGACGGAGACGAGGATGAGGGTGATGATGATGATGGTGATGATGGTGATGGTGATGTGCGACAAGTTGATCCATTATATTTTTGACTTATATTACTGAGATTTGATATTTAATCTATTCTATTTGTTGGTTTTATCTAGACTCATAGTATATTATTGGAGTTGAGTTATTTTTATATATTATCTATTTTTATGAATGTTGTTGTCTTTTATTGGTTGTGTGTTTGGGAACCCCCCTCCTTCCTGGACCCTGGACAACCCCCCACCCTCCTCCTTGGACCCCGGACAGCCCCGCCGGATAGCCCCCCAGACAGCCCCCTGGACAGCCCCCCCACTCTCCTCCCTGGACCCCGGACAACCCCCTAGACAGCCCCCAGACAGCCCCCCAGACAGCCCCCCACCCTCTTCCTTGGACCCCAGAAAACCCCTCCGAACAGCCCCAGACAGCCCCCAGACAGCCCCCCGAACAGCCCCCCGAACAGCCCCCCACCCTCCTCCCTGGACCCCAGACAACCCCCCGAACAGCCCCCCGGACAGCCCTCCAGACAGCCCCCCAGACAGCCCCCCCACCCTCCTCCTTGGACCCCGGACAACCCCCCGAACACCCCCCGGAAAACCCCCCGCACAGCCCCCCACCCTCCTCCCTGGACCCCAGACAGCCCCCGAACAGCCCCCCGGACAGCCCCCAGGACAGCCCCCCGCACAGTCCCCCGCACAGCCCCCCGCACAGCCCCTCCACCCTCCTCCCTAGACCCCAGACATCCCCCCAGACAGCCCCCCGGACAGCCCCCCAGACAGCCCCCCGAACAGCCCCCCCACCCTCTTCCTTGGACCCCGAACAACCCCTCGCACAGAAGATTCTCATAAAATGGGCAACATTTTAAGTACATACGTAAAACTAACCAAACTCATTTGGTTTCCATTTAAACTTTATGATAACGATCCATGGGTCATATGTGACATGTACGAATCAACCCCGCCTCAATCCGAGGCGCGGTGTGGCCGTCACCACTCAAAGTGTCTGTCTTTTGTTTAAAAGGATATCATTTGAAGTGAAAAACATCAACTGGCATACGGAAAACCGACCAAACACATTCGGATTGTGTCGATACATTAGCACAATGATCCATGGGTCATATGTGACGTGCACGAGTCAACCCCACCTCAATCCGAGGCGCGGTGTGGCCGCCACCACTCAAAGTGTCTGTCTTTTGTTTCAAAAGGACATCATTTGATGTGAAAAACATCGACTGGCATACGGAAAACCAACCAAATTCCATCTTATTGTGTCAATACTTTATCACAATGATCCATGGGTCATATGTGATGTGTACGAGTCAACCCCACCTTAATCTGAGGCACGGTGTGTCCGGAATCACTCTAAGTGGCTCTCTTTTTCTTAAAATGGACAACAATTTAAGTACATACGGAAAACTGACCAAACACATTCGGTTTCCATTGAAACTTTAGGAGAACGATCCATGTGTCATATATGATGTGTAAGAGTCAACTCCGCCTCAATCCGAGGTGCAGTGTTGCCGGAACCACTCAAAGTGTCTGCCTTTTGTTTCAGAAGTACGTCATTTTAATTGAAAAACATCAACTGACATACGGAAAACCGACCAAACGCATTCAGATTGTATCGATACATTAGAAAAACGATCCATGGGTCATATGTGACGTGTACGAGTCAACCCTGCCTCAATCCGAGGCACGATGTGGCCACCACCACTCAAAGTGTCTGCCTTTTGTTTCAAAAGGACGTCATTTTAATTGAAAAACATCAACTGGCATACGGAAAACCGACCAAACGCATTTGTATTGTGTCGATACATTAGCACAAAGATACATGGGTCATATGTGATGTGTACGAGTCAACCCTGCCTCAATCTGAGGCGCTGTGTGACCGCCACCACTCAAAGTGTCTGTCTTTTGTTTCAAAAGGACATCATTTGAAATGAAAAACATCAACTGGCATACAGAAAAGTGACCAAATGCATTCGGATTGTGTTGATAATTTAGAACAATGATCCATGGGTCATATGTGACGTGTACGAGTCAACCTCGCCTTAATATGAGGCATGGTGTGGCCGGAATCACTCTAAGTGGCTCTCTTTTGCTTAAAATGGACAACAATTTAAGTACATACGGAAAACTGACCAAACGCATTCGGTTTCCATTGAAACTTTAGGAGAACAATCCATGGGTCATATATGACGTGTATGAGTCAAAGCCGCCTCAATCCAAGGTGTGGTGTGGTCGACACCACTCAAAGTGTCTGCCTTTTGTTTCAAAAGTACGTCATTTTAATTGAAAAACATCAACAGGCATACGGAAAACTGACCAAACGCATTTGTATTGTGTCGATACATTAGAAAAACGATCCATGGGTCATATGTGACGTGTACGAGTCAACCCCGCCTTAATCCAAGGCGCGGTGTGGCCGCCACCACTCAAAGTGTCTGCCTTTTGTTTCAAAAGGACGTCATTTTAATTGAAAAACATCAACTGGCATACGAAAAACTGACCAAACACATTTTTATTGTGTCGATACATTAGAACAATGATCCATGGGTCATATGTGACGTGTACGAGTCAACCCCGCCTCAATCCGAGGCGTGGTGTGGCCGCCACCATTCAAAGTGTCTGTCTTTTGTTTCAAAAGGACATCATTTGAAATGAAAAACATCAACTGGCATACGGAAAAGTGAACAAACGCATTCGGATTGTGTCGATACTTTAGCACAATGATCCATGGGTCATATGTGACGTGTAAGAGTCAACCTCGCATTAATCTGAGGCACGATGTGTCCAGAATCACTATAAGTGGCTCTCTTTTTCTTAAAATGGACAACAATTTAAGTACATACAGAAAACCGACCAAACGCATTCGGTTTCCATTGAAACATTAGGAGAATGATCCATGGGTCATATGTGACGTGTACGAGTCAACCCCACCTCAATCCGAGGTGCGGTGTGGCCACCACCACTCAAAGTGTCTGTATTTTGTTTCAAAAGGACATCATTTGAAATGAAAAAAATCAACTGGCATACGGAAAAGCGACTAAACAAATTCAGATTGTGTCGATACTTTAGAACAACGTTCCATGGGTCATATGTGATGTGTAAAAGTCAACCCCGCCTTAATCTGAGGCACAATGTGGCCGAAATCACTCTAAGTGGCTCTCTTTTGCTTAAAATGGACAACAATTTAAGTACATACGGAAAACCGACCAAACACATTCGGTTTCCATTGAAACTTTAGGAGAATGATCCACGGGTCATATGTGACGTGTAGGAGTCAATGATGCCTCAATCCGAGGCGTGGTGTTGCTGGAACCACTCAAAGTTTCTACCTTTTGTTTCAAAAGTACGTCATTTTATTTGAAAAACATCAACTGGCATACGGAAAACTGACCAAACGCATTCAGATTGTGTCGATACATTAGAAAAACGATCCATGGGTCATATGTGACGTGTAAGAGTCAACCTCTCCTCAATCCGAGGCATGGTGTGGCTACTACCAATCAAAGTGTCTGCCTTTTGTTTCAAAAGGACGCCATTTTAATTGAAAAACATCAACTGGCATACGGAAAACTGACCAAACACATTCTTATTGTGTCTATACATTAGCACAACGATCCATGGGTCATATTTGACGTGTACGAGTCAACCCCGCCTCAATCTGAGGCGCGGTGTGGCTGCCACCACTCAAAGTGTCTGTCTTTTGTTTCAAAAGGACATCATTTAAAATGAAAAACATCAACTGGCATATGTAAAAGTGACCAAACGCATTCGTATTGTGTCGATACTTTAGCACAACGATCCATGGGTCATATGTGACGTGTACGAGTCAACCTCACCTTAATCTGAGGCACGGTGTGGCCGGAATCACTCTAAGTGGCTCTCTTTTGCTTAAAATGGACAACAATTTAAGTACATACGGAAAACTGACCAAATGCATTCGGTTTCCATTGAAACTTTATGAGAACGATCCATGGGTCATATGTGATGTGTACGAGTCAACGCTTCCTCAATCCGAGGCGCGGTGTGGCCGGTAGCACTCCAGTTGTATGTATTATGTTTGAAATGGACATTATTTCTGGTAAAAATATATGGTATACAAAAAACCGATCAAATTATGAATTGACTTCCGGATTCCACATATAATTGTCATCTAAATTTTAAATTGAATTCTAAATGAATTATGTATGTTTATAATTACATTATGAATTCTAATTTAATTATGGATGTGTATAGTTCCACCATTATATGTTAAATGTGTATGAATTTGTTCTCTATATGTAAGTGTTAGTTGGTTATTGCAGGTACAATAATTGTATATGTATGTGTTAGTTTATTGCAGGTACAATAATTGGATTTAAAATGAGAGTGAACCCACAAAATGAGACCTGGTGGGCAAATTGGAGAGCTGGTTGCAAATTGGGGAGATAGGCTATGCCAACGGTTCAAAACCGTTGGAATATAATGTCTATGTTTTGTTTTACTAACGGTTCATAAAACCATTGGTAAAACACCTTTCCCAACGGTTCTAAACCGTTGGGAAAGATGAGATGTTGGTTTTTTCGCAACGGTTTTGAAAACCATTGGGAAAAACAATGTAATTTTCAGCACTTTGTCCCAACGGTTGTAAACCGTTGGGAAAAATCTTTCCCAACGGTTTTCCAGAACCATTGGGATAGGGTAATTTTTCTCCACCCTATCCCAACGGTTCACTATAAACCATTGGGAAAAGTTTTTCCCAACAACTTACTTCCCTACGGTTTGCAGAACCGTTGGTATAACATATACCAACGGTTCTCCAGCCTTTCCCAACGGTTTAGAACCGTTGGGAAATCCTGTATTTCCAATAGTGAGTGTGTAGGTATATATATGAAAGTAAAGACAATACAACAATGTAAATACCCCAATATCTTCTTCAGCCTCAACTGGTGTATGAAAACATATAATTTAATTAACTATGTTCCAATTTTTAATAAGATTCAACCATACTATATATAATGATGATAATGTGAGAGGATACAAGGTGTAACCAAGGAATCCTTAAATGATGATAATGATGATAGAGGATCCAAGGTAACAACCGAGGCATCCTATAATGATGATAATAATAAAATAGGATCCAAGTTAATAACCAAGGAATCCTTTAATGATTATAATAATAAATATGATCTAAGGTAATAACCAAGGCATCCTTGACATCAAGGGTCAATCCAACTCAGTAATATCATGCAGCCTGGCTATAAAGGGTTTGAGAGTAATCCAAGGGGAGTCGCCCAAGGAAATACACTGTAATATGATTCTAACCAAGTCCAAGGATCTTATAAGAGGTAAGTATGGGCTAAGCATGACTAGGACCAATGAGGTGTATCAATAGCACCAGGTGTCCGAAGACATCAAGATGGATCTAAGGAGTGAATCCGAGGAATTCTAGTCTCTATAGAAGGATAATGAATCCAACAATGTCATGTCAGGCATACACTAATAGAAAAACACCATGTTATAAGGTGGGTATCTCCCTTGGAAACTATCTTGTTGAATCAGGATGGCATCCTTTGATTGCTTAAGGCATTCCCTTAGGAATCCAAGGCTGGATCAAGTCTACACATTACTATAAAGATAAAGATGTTCATATGAAATAGGAACCTTATACTTAATTCATTATTTAATTTAGACCATGTAATACTCATTCCTTTTTATAAGTCATTTGGTTCATTAAATCACCTTTCATTAGTGTGACAAGTTATAACAAGGAAATCCAACCATTTAGCACTTTCAGTTCATATTCAATTACTAGGTCAATTCCTTTACCTTTCATTATCATGAAAAGGTGGGCTAAGGACATGAATCCAATTACCATTTAATTAAAATAAACTAGGCCAAGTGATATATATAAATATACTTTCCATTTAACAATTTAAGATTCATTAATTAATTGGAACACTTACCTTAGAAGGGTAAAGTGATACTAAATATACTAGCCATTAACAATTGATAATTCACTTAGTTTAAGAGGGAATACCACTAGCAGGGTCAAGCCACACACCCAAACGATGTCATAGATAAACCCACATGAGTTTAGCTATGGGGTAAGCACCCCTGTAATACTACACTATTTATTTGTTTTATTTTCTCCCTTGTAGTGCGCATGACCTAGGGAGAACCCTAATCCAATTTGGGTGTTTATTTTGGTTTTCGCTTGGTTCCTAAGGTTTGTGAGGCCCATTCTTGTGGAATTTATCAAAGTCGATGACTTGTGTATTATTGATGCATGTTCCGTTCAAACCATTTTAAAAAATTTAAAAAAACTAAGATGTTCGAGGGGGATAAATGATCACAAGTGACCACATACCTTATATTTTGAAGGTTTCAATTGATCCAAAATGATCAAGGGAGAGGAGCAATAGATATCGAGTTTTTTGAGAGGTTGAACAACATGAGCGAGAAGAACTCGGTTATGGTTCTATTTAAAAGACTAGGAAGAGTTTTATCAACACTTTCAAAAAATCACTGATAAAAGCAGTTTTATCAGTTCTAAAACAATAAGTGCTGATAAAATCAATCATTATTAGCTCTAAAAAAGTTCTGATAAAACAAATCATTATTATTGATAAAATTATTGCGATGATAATGATTGTTTTATCAGTTCTTTTTTAACGCCGACAAAAATAATTCATTATCAGTGCTAACAAAGCGCTGATAAATACCTAATTTAAAATTATAATTGATATAATTAAAAAATTTAAATGTATATAATTATAATTATAAATATAAATATATATATTATTTATAATTATATATTTATTAGGTGCTTAGGAGTACAATTACAATTAAACACACAAACTCACACACAGGCTGGAAAGGCAGACCATAGCCCCCCAAGGGGATAACCCACCCATCAAGCCTTTTTTATTCAACACATGGATCATAGGTCCAGTGGGTATGAATCCCATTAAATGGTCTATAGGACTAGTGGGCATGAAATCCCATTACATGGCTCATAGGACCTTAGTTTTGACCCAAAGGCCCATCAGGGAATAATGCTTCTACAGTACCCGGGTTGCTACAGTACTCACTATAGTGCTGCCACCACTATAGTTCCTACTACAGTGCCCACCACTGTTACAGTGATGTCATTGCTACATTTCCACTACTGCTACAATGCTTCTACATTGCTGCTACAGTACCTATACTCCATGGGGTTTGAACCCCAACCTCGATGTAGTGTTACAAGGTGCTTACCTCTAAGACAAACCCCCAACATCGATGTAGTATTATGGGGTGCTTATTATTTAAATATATTTTTTATAATTTTACAATTATTTAAATATATATTTATTTACTTACAATTATAATTATAAATAAATATATTTATAAATATTTTTATATAGTTATAAATATAAATATATATAATTATATGTATATATATAAATGTATAAATATATATAATTATAAATAAAATATTATCAGTTGAGGTGGTTCCTGAGTGGTAAACCCCGTAAGCCTACATCCAATAGACCCATGTTCAAAACTAGGCATTGGTGATTTTCTGAGTTACTATACCAGCACTGTAGCAATGGTGATACTGTAGTGGCGGTAGGTACTGTAGCATGTACTGTAGTGGTGACGGTATTGCTGCCGCCTGGGTACTATAGCAAAACTATTCACCTGAGGGACATTTGTGGCAAAAATGGGCCTTTGGGTCAAGAATTAGGGCTTTAAGCCCCAGGTCATTTGGGCCATGTTCATGGGCCACTTGACCTTGTGCCTACGAGCTATGTAATGGGTCTACCTCTACTCAAATAGAAAGAAGTCTTTGCTTTCATATTAAAAATAGGATTCGACCACAAATTTTAAAAAATAAATTAAAATAAAATAAATATATTTATTATTTAAATACATTTATTATAATTTTATAATTATTTAAATAAATATATTTTAAAATATCTATATATAATTATAATTATATTTATATAATTAAATAAATAAATAAATATATATATTAATATATATAATTATAAATATAATAAATATATTTACAATAATTTTATATTTATTTAAATAAATAAATATATTTATAATTATTTAAATAAATAAATATATTTATAATTATTTAAATAAATAAATATATTTATAATTATAATTATATAAAAATATATATAAAAACATTTTTAATAATTATAAATATATTTATATAATTTTATATAATTATATATTTATACACTAGGTGCTTGGGGGTACAATTACAACTAAACACACACACACCACACACGCATAGGCCGAAAAGGCAAGTCATAGCCCCCCCAAGGGATAACCTACCCATGAAGCCCTTTTATTACATATATATAGGTCCATAGAACCTTTCTAGTACATGGCCCATAGGCCCAACATTGGATGGCCCAAAGGCCCCTTCAATTGATGGCCCAAAGGCCCCTACTTGCATCAACACATACATGAGTTTGCACCCCTTGCTTGCATCACCACCTACCCATGTCATGCCTACATCACCACCCCCTTGATGGACCAAAGGCCTAGTAGAACGAAGGCCATAATTTGTGGTCCAAAAGCCCATTCGGGATAAATAGTATTATTGTTATAATATCCCTCTATAATACCTGCAACATTACCCATGCTGTTACATGCTACAGTGCTGCTATAGTACTGTTATAGTACCACTAGAGATTCACTCCCACATGGGTTTGAACCCGGGTTCAAGTCCGAGTGGGAGAGAATTTCCACTAGCAGGCGATGACATAGACATGACGCAAGCAGATAGTGATGCTGGCATGACGCAGACATGCGGTGACACATGCATGCGGCTGGCTAATAGTAACGTAGGCATGATGCAGGCATAACGCCGCACTAGGCCTTCAGGTTAGTTTGTGGGCCTTTGGGCCATGTAATGGGATTCATGCCCATTAGGCCTTCGGGATATGTATTGAATAAATATAGCTTGATGGGTGGGCTATCCCTTGGGGGGGGGGCTATGGTCTACCTATCCGGCCTGTGTGTGTGAAGTGTGTGTGTTTAATATAATTTTACCCCCAAACACCTAATATATATATATATATTAATATATAAATATATATAATTATAAATATAATAAATATATTTATTATAATATAATAATTATATATATATATATATATTTAATTTTATAAATACTTTTTTTAAAACATTATATATATTTATAATATTATAATTAACAATTTAAATTATAAAATTATTAAAAAATTCATTTAAATAGATTAGTTATATAAATTTCAAACATATTTTAAATGTTAAAACTTAATAAACAAAAACGAATAAATATTATTCATATAAGTTACAATCATATTGAGAATATTAAATGTATAATAAATAAATATATGTATAAATAAATATTACAAAATGATTAAATTCCAAAAAATATTAAAATAAATAAATATTAAAAAATAATAAATAATATTAAAAAAGAATAAATATAATTTAATAGAAAAAACTATTTTAAAAAATGAATTCATATAAAATTAACTACATGAAATGTAAACATGTACAGAAATGAAGGAAATATTAAACATTGCATTTAAATAACTTAATTATATAAAATTTAAACAATTTAAAAATATTAAAACTTAATAAATAAAATTGAATAAAATCTAATCATATAAATTAAAAACATATTAAAAATAATACTTAGTAAAAAAATAAATATGTATAAAAAATGAATAAATTTCAAAATTATTATATCCAAAATAAAAAATATACATCAAATGTGAAATGAGTACTTGTCATATATACACATATACACATGTTATAAATATATGTACATCCCACATACATGTGTACATATACACACACATACATACATCTATATACATACAACATCTATATATACACATACACAAACCACACACACAACATAATGCATACACATATATACCCATAGATATTGATAAATATATAAGTTCAAATATCACATATTAACAATACATCATTTATATTTATATAATTGTTTCAATTATTAATATATATATATATATATATTAATATATCATATTTATATTAATTAGATACATGCATTTTTTAATTAATTCATATAAATAAAAATTAATTTTTGAATATAAAATTGATAATATATATATATATATTAATAATATTTTTATTAAAAGTTTTTATTAGTGCTAAAAAATAAACTGATAAATATGCACATTTATCATTTATTTTAGTTAGCATTGATAAAGGTTACCATTTTATCAGTGCTTTATATTTAGCACTAATAAAAGCTAGTGCTACATAGAGCACGATCTGTGGCAGTGCTAGGGATTCCTTGTTTGTTCATTTTCCATGGTTGCTAATGATTCTTATCTTATGATTTTAGTGTTGAATCTTTTCTCTTGGGTAAGTTATGTTGATCTCTTCCCAAAACTGTCCTTTTAAAGGTTAAGGGAGGAGGAATGGAAGTGGTTTTAAGCTTTTGTCTCTTTCAGATGACTTTTTGTTTGTTGAGTCATGGGGTTTTCCTATTTAGAAAATTTTATCATATTTCATTTTTTGGTTTGTGTCTAGTTGTTTGCTCTCTTTTCACCCTTTTTGTGAGTTTTAATTTTATTTGTTTTGATGCTGTATTCTTTCTAAAATTTTTTATTTAGCCATTTGGGATTTTTTTTGTTTAGTTTCGGGGATGAAGATATATAAGCAAGCTTATACTCATATTCATAATCTAGGGAAGAGAAACATAAGAATATGGTGAAATCAAATGCTCAGTAAGGAAAAACTTATTATCATGTCATATAGGGTTAGATCTTAAGAATATGAGAAAACATGAGAAGACGATAAATAACTTATGAAAAAGAACATGGAACAATAAAATTTCTCCATAAGTCATGATAAAAAGAACATGTATTCTCAAGTGAATAAACATATACCATGAAAAAAGAGCACAAAGGCATAAAATAATAAACATGATCCAAGGTTCATAATCATAGTTATATGGTATGGAAATGTTACTTGATCTTGAGTCATATCATAACAAGGAACATTTTCACAAACATAAGCACAAGGTATCATCACATTGTGAGAATATTCAAGAGGGCTCACCCTTTATGTTGTGAGTGTATCCAAGAAGTTTCACCCTTTATGTTGTGAGTGTATCGAAGAAGGCTCACTCTTTATTTTTTGAGAATATCCAAGAAGCCCCACCCTTTATGTTGTGAGTATATCCAAGAAGGATAAACCTTTATGGTGTGAAAAATCTAAGTATGTCCATGCTTCATTATCTCATAAGACATAAAACCTTAACTGATGAATTGGAGGGAGATATAGTACCCCATCAGTCATCATCTATACGTACGTGTTCCATAAGATATCAATTATTTCAACATACCATGAAAAATTATGGGAATAAAATGGGTTTCATATACTTTTAAAATGGAATCACATGAAGAAATCATTCACAATTCCATCAATAATAATAACAGGATAAACCCATGGAAAATAAATAAGTATCCAAAGATATTTAGTAAATTTTTAAGTAAATATACTTCAATAAAGATAACAAATCATATTATATTTACACCATATAGATAAAGGGTATATGGTTAAGTCAATAATTTCCACAATGAATCGATGTATGGAATATATGTGAACACCCTTTAATCAAAGGAATGAAAAACGGAGTATTCTCAAAGGAAAGAAATTAGAATAAAAGTTATGAATATTCATAGTAGATGATTAATTAAGACAAAGGTAGAGATTAATAATATCTTTAATAGAATTAAAAATTACATAATCCCTCTAGATAAAGAATTTGGATGGAAATATTTGAAGAATATCCTTGAGAAATTATAATATATGTCAACAAACAACGATTTAGATGAAAAACACATTTTAGGATATTTAAAAAAATCACTTTGGAAATAAGAAATATCCCTGATATTTTGAAAATATTTTAAAATAAACATTTTATAAAACTAGTAGAAAAATAATTTCTTTTAGAAAAAATTAAAACTTCAAGAGAAAGTTTCATATAAAACTAAAAAGGTGGTGGAAAGATATGTTTATATGAAAATAATAAAATAGATTCTTTTTTCGAAAACAAACCATACAAAAAACATTAAATTGATTTTCTTTTAAAAAAATTGTAAATAAAATCAAGGTAGTTGGAAATTTTATTTTTCAATTTTAAAAACAAATATAGTGATATCCACAAAATGTAGAGTTGAAGATAAAATATGAGTGAAAAATAATTTCCTTTTATTGTATTAAAAATACATTTGTTTAAAACCACATTGCTTAAAAAGATTATAGAACATAAAATTTAAAACAATATAAATCTCTCCAAATATAACCAAAGGGGAATAAAATTATTATGATGTTGGAAGAAAGACTATACAAATTCCCTATATGGGTTATCACATTTAAGTGATCTCTATTTTAAAATGAGTTTGGGAAAAGTAACCTTATAGCTTGAGTAACATTTAAATAAAAACCCTTGAAGGAGAAGAAGGTTGAAACTACACTTAAAATACCATGAAAAAAATAAAATTCATGATATAATATAACAAATAGGTAGTATATTCATGATATAAAAGTAAATTTGTGCATAACAAGAAGTATGTATCAAGAAATAAGAATTGAGACCAAGAAACCCCTTTTAAGTAACATAATCTTTTAAGTAATAATATTTTGATAATAATTTTATAATTATGAATTGTATAAAAAATGATGAAATACAATACAAAGTATTCATTAGGTATAATAATTAAAAATTTAAACAATAGAGTTCCATAACAATGTTTGTAACTCAATGGAAGAAAATTGAGTTACATAAACCCTTACAACTTTGGTATCTATTGAAACAAATGAAATTTAAATAATTAAAATGATATGGATCTTAAAACCTCATGAATTTAATGAATATGTTAAAACAAATTTATTAGGAAGCAATCAGAACATATTATGGATATCATGGTTCTTGATAAGAAATATGTCTCAAGAAGTTAAATTTGAGACAAAGAACCCCTTACCTTGGTCCTGATTCACTCCACACATTTGATTAACTTCACAAAGAATCAAATTAAGTTTATTATATAACTTATTCATATATATTTAATTTAATAAGGACCATTTATTATCACATTCTATTTATTTATTATATAGTTTTTTCTTATGTTGGTTATTTAAAGTGATTCACTTAATTTCTACAGAACTCTTTGGGTATGTTGACAATGGTTAAAGGTGTTGTATAATAACTTCATAATATCTATAATTTTAGGGGAAATTTTTATTTATTATTCCATTATAATAAAATTTATACAGTTATATATGTTTTTATAAATTGAACTCATATCAGGAAAGGTACTCCGATATGTTCATTTTTGGTGGTTAAGTTTACTATGATAGTTTATTATTAATATCACTTATAGAAAGTATAATATTATCTTTATATAATATTAATAGTGTCCTAAACATAATTTATTTTACCTTAAATAAAATTTTAAAGTCATCCATGTTATTCAGTGATAGAAAACAAAGCATGTTGCTTTGTGAAGGCGGGAGTCCACACGTACACATGACCAACATTCTTTTGTTTTTCCTAGTAAATGAAAAAGAAAAAAAATAAGCTTAGTTAAATAAATATAATAATAATTAATTATACTAATTATACTGATTTTATTATATTACCAGAGTAAGGATAGGTTTATAAGTTAAATATTAAGAAGAAAAGGATAAGGATTAAATAACACTCACTTTGGGACCTTGAACTTTGTCTTGAAACTATATAAAAATGAAAGGATTAGTCTATATTATGGTAACCATGGGATTTAGGTCATTAAAGGGACTTATATTAGAGGAAAATTGGATAAGGGTTCAAGGAAATTTCACATGAGATATTTAACTTTTCGAAGGTGGAAGTGATCCCTTTTTATAAGTGAATATAAGACACTTTTATGAACACCCATTATTTTTCAATAATGGAATGACACTATTCAAAGGTCAATGATTCATTTTTTTTTGAAATAATAGAGTTTTGAGTGATATTGGTTTGATAAATCCTCAAACATGAATTATCACACATGTTTTAAACATGTTTTGAGTCATTTACCATTGCATTTTACACTTTACCATTTTGTTTTTTTTACCTTAGTAACTAGTTTTTAACTAAGTAATTTATGTTTTACTAAAAAATATAAGTTAAAAAATACTAAATTTTTTTGGTGATTTTAAACTAAATTTATCCTCTATTTAATTTAATTAAATTTATAGAAATTATAAAATCAATTTTTAAATTTAAACAATAATATAAAAAAACCGTTTTGTAAAAAAATGATGTTTTAACCATTAGGTGTTCTAAATATTATAGAACATTAATTACCAATTAAATGAGTGATAATATATTTATATACATTTAAAAACATCATATTAGATTATTTATATAAAATATTCAATTTTATTTCATTACATAAAAATTACACAACATTAACAAAATAATTCTTTGAAAATAACCCTTTCACCATTATTATGGTTATTTACTTTAATCCTAGTAATCATGATTTTATAGCTAAAAATGAAACAGAACTTATTAAATAATATTAAAATTTTGATCTAAAATATGAAATCTATTTTATTGTGTTTAATTTACACATGTGATGAAAACTGATGTTTAATATAAGCGAATAAAAACAATTTTTAGAGTAAAATATCAATTAAGTTTCCAAAACATTAAACATGGGTTTTATAAATTCATCATAGTATTTTTAAATGATTTATTATAATTTATAAATATATAAATTAATTTTAAAATTATTTCAAAAACTTTTAATTCATTATTATATTATGATAGTTCTATAAAAGTGATGATATTAGAAAAATCGATTTTTTCACTATTCACCTAAAAATCAATTATATTAGACATACATAAAAAATTCATCATAAAATAATATTTAAATGACTAATAAAAATATTAAATTAATTTTTTAAATTCAAATTCTAAAATTTATAAATTTATCTTTTAAATTAAAATACTGTATATAAAGAAAAATTGCTTTTATTGAAAAATACCCTTTTAAAACTTTAAGTGTTCTTAATAAAATTTCTTATGAATTTCTAATTGATTACAATATTTTTATTTACAAGAGGATTTATTATTCATAAATTTTCTGAGTATTATTCATTTAATATGTTTTGGATCATTTTAGTTTGGTATTGTGTGTAAAACAAGCTATCAAACATAGTATTAATTCAGAGAAAAATATATATTCTAAAATTTTAAGGTGTTATAGTTAGGACTAATGTACCATAGAAGGTGGATAAGGACAATGTATTTCCTTCATGGAGTGATATTTAAATGGATGTGGATGAAAATAGAAGTAATTTTGTTTCATTATTGAATTCTTCTTGTGAGCATGTAATTTTGAAAAATGTATGATAACACATATTAAATCAAATCGAGAAGCTATCAAGGACAGGTTCTACCCATGTCTTCACTCAATTACTACCCACTAAGTTTTACCATTTGATGTGAATCCATAAAAAACTAGTGAATTAATGAAACATATGTCCATTTTTTTAGGGATTCTTAGATTGGAAATGCGTTCCTCTTAGGAAAGGTTATTTTAATATCTTGTTCACTTTGGATGTTCTGAAGCAAAGAGCATGGGGTTAAAAATCCAATTCCTTGAAACTAGGTATGATCACGTTTCAAAAATGGGACTTTCACTTTAATCCATTCACTAAAAGAAACACCTGTGTCCAGACATGTATTATAATTAAGAGGCTCAATTGGATATTTTAGAAGTTGAAAATTTTGTTTGATATTGCATCTATTGTGGGTATTCCTATCAAAATGGATAAATCTGTTAAGGTATATAGATTTTAATATTATGCTAGAATTCTAGTAGTGGTAGATCTGAGCTTCGCTTTAATTATCATGTTTTTTCTCAACTCCATAGGATGATTTTATTCTATAGGTCTAATATGAGAAATTCCCTCTATTTTGTGTTGGTTTCCAAGTTATTGGACATTCAAAGGATAGTTTTTATAGGTAAAAGGTGTGTTATTATTTATCCCTAAAGGGGAATGACCATAAGAGCTTTAAAAAGCTTCATAAATTGAAGATCTAGGATGGTTCAGGCCCCTATAAAACTGATGTGAATGTCCCAAGACATGGAATATAGAGAAAAGGGGACGAGGATGGATATAATGAGGTAGTTAATGTTTGTAAATTATAGGATAATGAGGTTGGGAATTCTGGTAATGATATCAATTTATATTTTTGATGTCAATATGGAGTCTTTTATTGTTAGTAATGCAATCCAATGGCTCAGAACTCAAGGAGGTCTGGGTCAGGAGGCAGGGAAACATGGGGTTGGGTATGCTATTAATGTAGGTACTACAACTAAACCTATAAATGCTCACTAATTTTTTTTGGCTTTATTCAGTGCTATAAAAAGTACTGATAAAGGGGGGCCTTTGCAGTGTTGATAAAGACCCCACTTTATTAGTGCTTTTTTTTTTCTAGTGCTGATAAAGTCCCCCCTTTATCAATGTTTTTTTGCTAACACTGATAACGGGTATATTTCATAAAAAATTATATGTCATTAAAAATAATATATTAATAAATAAATATATTTATATTGATATAAATATAATATATTTTATTAAATATGATTTAGATAAGGCTAAATACACATTTACACTTAATATATAAGATATTTAGTGAAAAATAGATTATAAAATAATTTAAAAAATAATATTAATTAATAATTTTATAATTATTATTGAATAATAGTCATTTAATAACAATTGGATGATATAAAAATTGAATAAACTAATGAATTATCTAAGATAAGTTAAAAACATGACTTGAACTTTAAACAACCATAAATTTTGATCTGGGTGTCTATTTGAGTTCTAATACATATCAAATCGAACCCCCTGAAGAGATATATACTATTTTGACTATGGGGACCCTGATCACTATTTTTCAAGATTAAAAAGTCCCACAAGTCCTGCTAAACTGAGTTTTTAGTTTGGATACCCTCATTTTTTAATATTCAATGAGATTTCAACTTCGTTTAAGAGGGCCTTTTTTCCCTTTTTAGTGAAGAATGAATTTATTCATTGGGATTACATTTAGATAGATATTATGATATTATTTATTTTCATTTTTAATATCATAGTTTTATTTATAATTAAATATTTTCATATTTTATTATATTTAATTATAATAAATCAATTGTATAAATACATATTTAAACATATTTACATAAAAATGTATTTTTATATATATAAACCAAATGGATATAAATATTTATTATTCATTTTATTTAAAATAAAAAACTATCCATTTTATTGACATTATATAAATACATTAATACGTATATATATACCTATACAAGTAATGGTTTTATATAAACATGTGTATCAATAAAAAATATATTTATATGTATATTCTAATATATATAAATAATTACATATATATGTAAATATTTGTACGTGTATGTGAGAAATATAAACGTATACTTGTGTGTGTAAATATGTGCATATGTGTGTGTGTATCAGTATTATGTAAATACATCATATATAAATGTACTTTTATAAATAAATCATTAAAATTGTCATTAAACATTGTATATAAACATATTTACAATAAATATTTATAAATAAATTATAGAAAATTTATATGAAAATATAAAATTATATGTGAATATGTTTAAATATATATTTGTAAATATATAGACATATAAATATATATAATGTATACAATCTACATCTAGCCATATTTTAAAAATGTATTTTATATCTAGTAACATTTTAAAAATGTATTTATATATAAATATACAACATATTGACATATTTTAAAAATGTATTTAAAACAATATATAACACTTTTTTTACATTATAAAAATATATGAATATATATATTATACAAATGTATATATAATGTATATATATACATATTTGTGTGTGTATATATATAAATAAATGGTCATATCATAAAATATACAATAAAATAAGCACAATATAGTGGTAAAGGCATTTATATCACAAAAGGAGGTCCAAGGACCAAATCTAAGTGCGTGTAGGTGTGAATAACAGGATGGGAAATGTAAAATTGTTGATAGAGTAATTCTGAGCACTGAAAAAGGGTGTTTGTGGATGCATGTGCATGGGTTACAAGGGGTGGGGTAGAGGGTTGGGGAAAAGTTCTTTTAAGGGGGGTGGGGAGTGCTGACAAAGGGGGTGGGTGAAGCATGATTTTTTATAAATTTTATCAGCATAAAAAAGGTACTAATAAAGTCCCCCTTTATCAGTTATTTTTTTAGCACTAATAAAAGAGGCATTTTAACATCCCTTAGATTAATAACACACTTTTAGTGCTATTAATGCCAATTTTTAGTGTTGTTAAAAGTACAACCTGTTGTAGTGGCTAGGGATATTGAGGTTGATAATTATGGTAACTTAGTTAGTCTTAAGATGAGAGATAAGGTATAAGTGCATTCAAGGTTTAGGTATGAACTTTTATATGGAGTGAAGTTTGGTCATGGTGGCATAACTATAGTTGATGCTGGGATATATAGGTGGAAATAAATAGGGTTTGTTTGATTATAGTTTGATATATCTCAATAAGGATGATACGTTGCTTGATCAGGTTGTATTGGGTACTTCTATGTCTCTAGTGTAGGGTCTAGTCATTTATGTTTAACCCATTTATGTGTATTAATTTGAGGTTACTTTAGAGGGATTTAAAGTTGGTAAAGATGGATAAACCTGTGTTGTCTATCATCAAGTCATTAAGGCTAAAGGGAGAATAAATATAAAGGGGAAATAAAATCTATATCCTGAGGTCACCGACAGTAGTGGACCCTACTCATTCAAGGATTCTTTAGATAAAGACAAGAAAAAGATGGTTGACATTGAAGGATTCACTTTAGTACCATAATAAAGGATACCATGCAAGGACTACTCCAATCTCCTAAGGAATGTGTCTACCAGATCATCTATGAAAGCTTCAAAATATAAGATTAATCTGGAGAAGGATAAGGATAATATTGAGTTTTGGAGTATTATTCAACAAATAAATATTTTTACTGAAATATAGTTGATGATTATGATTATGGAAATTATTTGTTTCATTATGACAACTGATTTCATCTCTATCCTTCCTTTTGGTTGTGGGGAGGTCCCTCCATCTGACCCTTTCCATGCTCTCTTTTTTCCTTGTACTTTTTTATATTTTTAATAAATGTGTGAAGTCTTTTTGGACTCTTGATCATATCAAACCTAAATTTAATAATTTTCTCTCTATTAAGATCTTTTTTAAACTATTATTCATAATACGATGATTCTATATTCCTATTTTTTTCATATATAAAAGTAATATTTTTTTGAAACACATAATTTTTACTATGTTAACCTCTAATGTGGAGATTGTGTCTACAGTGAAAGGATGACTCATGTTCACCTTACAAAAATCACTATAACTAGAACTTGATTATAATTGGTTTTGAGAAGAATCAATGCATCTCATGGATCATTATTTTCATAATGATTTGACTTATTTTCATTTCAATTTAACATATTAATATAATTATAAATATAGTTGTAATTTCCCTAACATAGAATTCATTTGTACGGCTAGAGTAGGATCACTACATGACCTTAGGCATGACTTCTTATATTCCATAAGATGTTGACAAATAATAAGGGACTAATAATATAATTTGGAGAAATTACACCTTTTGTATCATGTAAAATAATAACAAATAAATAATAACCAATTATAATATAAGTGACACCATCAAAGTATAATATGGATTTATAGTAGAATACATGCTATGATATAATAAAAATCACCATGTAATAACATAATAGACCCGTAGTTCCATACAGTCATACAATAGAAACATGATTTCCTTATAGACTAATCATAATTAATACATGTAACAAATAAATAAAGCAGAGGATACACTGCTACTAAGACATTAACATTACCTTGGTCTTGTATCTTATCCCCACTGTGCTACACTATCTCCTCCACCTATACTAGACCTTTTAACCTAACCTGTTTTTCAAATGTAAATCATGCATGCCCATTGAGATTTATATCCAGGGTGTGAGTACATAAATTGGTTTTCCATTATCAATAATGTCCCTAACATAATCCATTATATATACAAGTGTATGTATGATATGGTATATAATAGACTCAAAAAATAGGAATGCAAACATCGAACAATAATAATTCATTTATATCTTATTGCTAAAAAGTAATTAAACAACTATTTATGATTTAATGTATACAAGTAAGAAAACATATACCTTTGGGGTTGGTTTTCCACATGTTAAAAAAACTACCAATAAAAAAAAATCATAACCGCTTCAATCCATACTCATAATCTTATCAGTTGAAACCCATAAAATAATTGAGTGCTTGAGGAACCCCTATATAACGAAAGGAAAAAAAGTTACATAAACAAGACTCAAGGAACCTCTATTCCCTTCCCATTCTAATTTAGGTATCTTAGCACTCATACCATTATTCTATATAAATAAATATGAATATATGTGTACAGATTTTCTATACACATCAACCCACTATCCTATCATCAAGGGAATCAAGAGATGATAAATAAATATATAACATGATCCACATGCTATTTCACCCTTTCGAGAATATTATCCCTGTATATATGTGTTTATGTGAAATAGAAGTAACTGTAAATAATATATGTATAATAATAATAATTATAACCAATATAAATATCAATATAATCTCAAAGGAACCATAATCATGGGATTTCTTTACATGCATAAACATTTTCTAAAAAAATAGTGTATTATGCACCCCCCATTTTAAAAATCAGCACAAATCATGTATAATAATAATAAGAATAACACACACACACACATACGGAAAGAAAACAAAAAATAACATTCTCAACTATAGAAAACATATCATTAAAGAAAATAATCAATTCCATGGATAATGTGTTGGGATTGGTTCCATTTAACTAATTTTCTTTATATTATTTTGATTACTAGAACACATGTATTTAGTTTGAAATATATATGTTTTATTCATATTAAATATTTTTTACTCTTTTACATAGATTATATAATAAATTATTTTGAATATTTATTTCATTTATTGGTTATAGTAGTTACCAATATAATGATAATCCATTTATTCCATGATAATAATCTTAATGTTATGTCCCATGGTCTAGATACATTAGTTTGAAAGGATACTTGTGATTTTTTACTATCAGGTGTTGAGGGACCATAATCATTGGGACTTCTTCTCATGAAATTTTCACATGGCGATCTCTAATATATATGAACATGAGGACAAACACACCAATCAGAATTCCACCTACTATATTTTCATGACCCGTCCCAGTGGGGCTCATGCTGTGACTCCCCAAGCTTACCTCGAATAGGCCAGGGACTCTTGACTAGCACCAAGTAGGTATATCACTAACATGGGAGGCATTGCCTAAATACTTGTACACACACACATCTCCAAGATCACAAATGCTGAAATGTAAAAACCAATAAGGAACAAAATGCATGCATACAACTAAAACCAACCAACAGAGTGCGATGGAAAGTAAAGTACTAAAAGTAAACTAGGACAGAATACAAGCCCACAAAAAAAAGAGCTTGCAAACTACAAAGTCAAACCTGTAAGAACAAAGAGGTACTAAGACTGCTTCTTGTAGTCGTAGGAGCACCTCATCCTGAAGGGAACTCAAAAAGCTCGGTTCGGCCCTGGTCCGCCCTAGACTCCATCAAAAGGGTGCTTGTCTGCATAAGAAATGACACTTGTGGGCAAAACCCGTGAAGGGGTGAGTATAATAATACTCAGTAGAGGACCCCAAAAATCAAAAAACAATACACAAAGTAAAGTTACAATAAGCTCTACATAGTATATGTCTACTGAACATATAATAAGGGAAACAAAAACCAAATATACTCAAAACCCATACCCGTAGTCTAGATACAAGTCACACAACCGCATATCTCTGTTAGGGATTCAGTTCGAAGATTATGCAAAGCACTCATCTGGGAGAACTCACTCCATGAGTATGATAGCTCTGATGCCATCCGTCTGAGAAGTACTGTTCATTGGGAAAATACATGAGAGGTAGATACACTCATTCTGGGAGAACACACTCATGAGTGGGGAAAGATCATGATACATAGATGAGGATCACTGCCAGGGCCTTGGTGGATACCGTGACTCATCTAGATTCACCTGCTAAGTAGAGTATCGACATCTTGTAGGATTAGTCAAGTTGATACCTGAATTTACCTAGGGTTAAGAATGGATAGAGGATCTCGCTCTGGGCCTCTCAGAGGGATGCCTAACTCTATCTTGGAAAGTCCTGCTGAAGGGATCATACCCTTATGGAAGGAAATTATTCCTGACCTTCTGGGGAATGAGAAAAGGGGCACTAAACCAAACAAAACATGTCCAAGATACAGTGGAAAAGAGGTTCAATCCATGTTCTAGGATATACACGACATGTAGAAAGGTTACACGTCATGTCTCTCGACTCTGGGTACTACCCGTGTAGAACGAACCGAGTCATAAGAACATGCCATGTAGAAACGTAAGTACATGATGTGTAGTATGGAACACATGCCGTGTCTGAGTAACCGGGGTTCCCTTCGTGTACATGGCCGTGTGCCCGTTCATGGTTGCAACTCGTGTGTGCTATCCTGTGTAATTGGTACACATGGTAACCCGTGTAATCAGTCTGGTCTAGCCGTGTAGTGGAGTATATGGATATGTACTCTACCCTGTGTCCGTGTCTCCCCTGGATACACGCTGAGTCCCAGGTAGCCACCTCTGTCACGCCGTTTAGGGTCTACACGTCTTGTTACGAAGTTGGGTAGTCTATCCCATGTCCGTGTACCTCCCAGAATACACGCTGAACTTCAGGGATGGTCCCACACGCTGTGTGATAGGGATCACACGCCATGTGACACCTTTTTGTCACCTGAAACCCTAGCTGCCACCACTGGTACCACACAATGTGTTCTTCGGGATACACGCCGTGTGTTCTAGAAAAATCCAGAAACATGAACCTACTCTGCCACACCTCAGTGATGCTTCGATCCTCGATCCGATGATTCGTTTGCCCTGAAACTCAAAATCCAAGGTCACACCTCCATGTTATCGATGCTCCGGGAGGTTTCAGGGGTCTGATTAGCCCTGAAAACTCGATTCAATCATCCACGTGAAGAACAATCAAAGAATTATTTCTTCCGAACCATGTTGAATTTTCTACCTCCATCACCGTTTCACCTCCATTAAGTCTTTATGATGTTAGATATACAATTTGGGGTTGTTTCATTGTGAAATGGACATGCAATGATCCATTGTTCATAACCCAGTGAAGAATGCGAAGAACGCAGGGTTAAGAGGAGGAAGAAAATAAATAAACAAAAGAGGAACACACCTTCACCATCATTCATCATGGAGTCAATTATCTCCCATTAATAGGATTAACAAGATAATAAAAAAGGCAATTCAAGAATTATCATAAAATCAAATCCTGAATTAAAACCCCAAAAGAAAGGGAAATTAACACCCTCCCGCAAGAACGCACGATCCGCGGGTCAACCTGTTTGTGGGTTGATCCGCATTCATTATTTAATCCAATAATGGGGAAAATAAGAGTCTAAATAACAACCCCTTCCTCGATTCAGTTGAATAATGACTGCCACATCACGTTTGTTGGCGAGGTTCATCGAATCGGAGATGTGTCGATCGATCACATCGTCGTTGTCAGCCAACAGATTCTCCTCCAAAGGAAATCCTCAATTCGTAGGGTTATGTGGATAACCCTACGAACTTTCCATAAGTAAATATTAATAGGGGAATATTAGGTTTCTGTGCAAAAAGGAAACATTTAAATTAAAATAAATTATTAATTTATTTTATTTCCATTAAAACGTCCAAAAACCAACTCTTGTAGAAGATCCACACTGGTCGATGTTAGGACTCACCTAAGGTAAAGTCACTGCTATGAATGCAACAATGCCCTCATATTTCTGACCCATACACCTATTTAAAAGTTATTCCACTTTTATAGGAAAACTGCTCATGCACACTATTTAAAATTTTGATTTATTTCAAACATTTATTTCGGGCACTATGGGCCTCAAAATCGTATTCCGTTGAAAGGTCTGGTCTCTAAATAATTCCATATAACATTTAAAATTAATACACAGAAAATCCAAGACATTAAATTCTCCACACCTTGGGGCTTTACATCCCTGAAAATCCAAAAAAGGGCTACTAAAAAAGATGTGGATTCTGGGCACTGATCTGAGCCTTCCTCTCCCACGCGCTCTACTGAAGATTCCCATGATTCCACTGGACACACACCAAGGGAATCAATCACCCACGAAGGATCCTATCCTGCTGATCCTTGATCTCTACTGGGTACTCAACAATGGTCTCTCTATCCTTGATGTACAGCTTTCCCTAGTCGATGACGTACAATGGGTCATGCACGTACCTCTTCAGCTGTGACACGTGGAAGACATCATGTACCCAGTGTAACTATAGCTGTAGGGATAGGTGGTATGACACCTCACCAACTCTGCGCAGTATTTGGAAAGGTTCAATGAACCTCGGAGATAGCTTGTCGCCCCGACCAAATCTCCATAACCCTCATCGAGGTGAGACCTAAAGGAAGACGTGGTCTCCCTCCTTGAACTCCATAGGTCTCCATCATTTATCATCATAAGACTTCTACTGAATTTGTGCAGTATTCATCCACTCCTGGATAATCTGCACCTTCTCGATGGTAGCTTGCACCAACTCTGGACCCATGAGTGCTAAATCTCTGGGGTTGGCCCAACAAAGCGGTGAACGACTGGGTCTCCCATATAAATCCTCGAATGGTGCTTTACCAATGGTGGAGTGGTAGCTTTTATTATACGCAAACTCCACCAATGGTAGGTGGTCCTCCCAACTGTGACCAAAGTCCAAGATATAGGCCCACAACATATCCTCCAGAACCTGAATGGTCCTCTCTGTCTGACCATCGGTCTGGGGATGGAACACCATGATCAAGCCTATATGAGTCCCAAAAGACTTCTGAAATCCCTTCCACAACCAGGATGTGAAGCGGGTGTCTTGATCCAAGACTATTTCCAAAGGTATTCCATGAAGCCGAACTACTTCCTGTACATAGATACATCCCAAGCACTCTATAGAACTCTGCTCCCTATTAGCTAGGAAGTTGGCTGACTTGGTGATTCGATCAATGATCACCTAGATGGAATCATGACCCTTGGAAATCCATGGTAAGAATATCATGAACTATATCAATATTCCATCCCAATTCCACTCTAGAACTTCCTGGGGGTGAGCTAATCCCACTGGAACCTAGTGCTCAGCCTTCACTTGTTGGCATGTAAGGCATCGAGAAATGAACTCTGATACTGCATTCTTCATGCATGACCACCAGAACTGTCATTGGAGATCCTGGTACATCTTTTCCACTCCAGGATGTACTTCCAAGGGGGATGTATGAAACTCTCTTAGGACCTCCTCCCGAAATGCGACTGGTACAATAGTACATCCTCTGAAAAAAACTACTTGCTCCCCACCTTGAAAATATCCATTAGGAGCATGTCCTGTGGATATCTGAGCACATAAAACCTCACAGTTGATATCCCCAAGCTGTGCCTCCCTAACTTGCTGTAAGAGTGGAGGGGTGACAACCATCGACTAAAGGTAAGATGCATCCTCTCTGTCCATGAAGGATAACTATAATGAGTCTAACTGTTCCGTTGCCTCACTCAACAGCCGTGATCTTGATCTTCTACAAAGAGAATCTACCATCTTTCCCCCTTCCCAGGAGTATAGATAACCTCGAAATCATAGTCTTATAGGAACTCTAGAAAATGCATCTATCTCATATTCTAATCCTTCTGTGATAAGATGTACTTGAGGCTCTTGCGGTCAGAGTAGATGATAAACTGATCACCTGTAAGGTAGTGTCACTACATATTCAACGCGAAGACTATCGCTTCTAACTCGAGATCATGGGTCGCATAGTTCTGCTCATGTGGCCTAAGATGATGTGAACCATAATAAATCACTCTCTGTCTCTACATCAGGACATAGACAAGCCCAATTCCTGATGCATCGCAGAAAACTACATACTCGACACCCTCCTATGGCAATCTCAAAATTGAGGTGCTTTTCAAACTCTGTCTCAACTGCTCGAAATCCTACTGGAACTTCTCTGTCCACATGAAGGGTTGCCCCTTCCTGGTCAAGGCCATCATTGGTGATGATATTCGGGAGAAATCCTGAATGAATCTCTGGTAATATCCTACCAACCCAAGGAAGCTCTGCACCTCCGTCACACTCCGAGGTGACTCCCATGCTAACACTACCTCCACCTTGGATGGGTCCACAACTACTCCATCAGTTGATATGAAATTTCCGAGAAAGTGGACCTCATATATCCAGAACTGACACTTTGAGAGCTTCCCATAAAGTTGGTGCTCTCAGAGTACGTCTAGAACCATCTGTAGGTGTCTCACGTGCTCCTCCGCTGACACCGAGTACACAAGGATGTCATCGATAAAGACCACTATGAACCGGTCTAATTATGACTAAAAGATCCAGTTCATAAGTCCCACGAACACTGCAGGGGCATTTTTCAAACCAAAAGGCATCACCAAGTACTCATAGCGACTATAGCGGTATCTGAAAGCCGTCTTCGGTATATCCTCATTCCGTACTCGTAACTGGTGGTAACCTAATCGAAGGTCAACATTAGAGAACCACTGTTACCCTATTAGATGATTAAAGAGGTTGTTGATCCTTGGAAGTGGATACTTTTTCTTTATTGTTACCAGATCTAGGCACCGGTAATCTATGCACATCCTTAAACTCCTGTCTGCCTTTTTGAAAAAAAACTGGGGCCACCCAGGGTGAAACACTTGGTCTTATGAAACCCTTGCTCTACAAATCCTCCAATTTCACCCTCTGCTCGTGAAGCTCTTTGGGAGCCATCCGATATGCTGGTGAGAAAATTGGTGTCGTCCCGGGGTGTAAGTCGATGCATAATTCGATCTCCTGGAGGGGAGGTAATCCTAGAACATCTTTGGGAAAGACGTCCTCGTACTCTGCCACTATTGATGGGAAGTGGAAGCTCACAAAATCTACTACTCTGAGGGTAGGTCTAGCCAACCAATGAGTGATCGACTATACCCTCCTATGCATGAGCCCATTATGTGCTACCTGGGTCTCCTTTTCTCCAATAAAGAAAAACCTCATCCCATCATTGCAGACACACCACACTCTTCTCCTAAAGCAGTCAATCTGGGCATGGACCAAAGATAACTAATCCATATTAAGAATGATGTCGTAATACCTGGACACTACCACCAAGAGGTTCCAACAAAAACTCTCGCTACCAAGGGTAAGTTCACACTGTCTGAAAAGGTGTGTGATCATCAAGTCTCCTCCCATAGGTGTCTCCAAGCGTAAGGGTTGAGTCAACGACTCTACAAGAATCTCAAGGTTTCACATAAGACATGTGGTGAGGAAGGAATAACTGATACCTATGTCTATAAGTATGGAATCTAAGGTAGAGAAGCACATATCATACCTCAGATCATCCCTGGAGTCCCTGGGTCGTACGCCTCGACTGCATGCAGCTGTCCCCGCCCCTATCCTCTTGCCTCCTGAGCCTGGTGCGGACCTCCTCGGGGTGGTGGTGGGAGTATATTGAAGCGTCTTCCACCACCTGAACCTCTACCTACTACTCTTCCATGTTCGCCGCCAAGCGGGTCTGTCTGCTCCACTCTCTGCCTCTATCTCGGTGGTCCATCCAACACCTCCCTGTGAGCATCTCGATGGGTCAGACAGTCTCTAGAGAGATGTCTCCTACCATCACCTGAGTAGCATCTCCTCTCCCTAGGCTGATTGGATCTAGCCTGAGAGCCCTGGAATTCCAAACCCCTATCTTGGGTCCTCTTGTGACATCTCCCACGTCCTGATCCCTGTGCCTGACGTCGGCTCCCTACTGATGAGGTCTTTGCACCGGTCTGCCTACTACTGGCTACTGTCAGTTGTCTCTACTCTGCCAAGAATCTCTCAATCACCAAGGCTCGCTCGAGTATAACAACATAAGTATAAATGAATAGAGGCATGAAACTAGCTCGTATGTCCCATTATAAACCTCGCTCAAAGGTTCGATCTTTGAAGTAATGATCCCTGACCATATCCATCGAGTACCTGTCGAGGTTGGTAAACCTCAATGAATAGTCATCCACCATCAAACTGCCCTAATGAAGATGAAGAAGCTCCTAGATACGCACTTCTCTCAGCATAATTGAAGAGAACTCCTCCCAAAAGAGTCGCTCAAACTCCGTCTACGAAAGAGTCTCCTTGTCATGAGTTTTTGTGGTCAGACTCCACCATCGTCCCACCGAACCCTAAAGAAGGCTCACTCCTAAGATCACCATCTGGTCCATTGGTGTCCTCACTAGATGGAAAACTTTGGTCACCGCCTCATACCAGTCCTCAACCGCCTGAGGGTCGGGCTTGCCTCAGAACATGAGGGGTATTCTATCTTTGGAACTCATGAAGCGTGCTCAACCTGCACCCCTTGTCGGTCAGTACTGCAAGTACCATGGGCTAATCCATTGGTGGTATAGCAGGTGCACCACCTAGAGGTAACGCCTGGTGAACTGGTCCCTGTATCGAAGCCTTGTCACTGAGGAGGTCATCCTCGTGATCGTGCTGATGAATCCTAGTTGGTATGCGTCGTAGAGGCATCCTGTAAGGAATCAAGATGTACCATGGTCAACAAGTATATCTGGATAGCTGACACAAAGAACATGGAAAAAATAAAACCCATTCCTATATGATGAATTTACCCTTCTTTTATTTTCATGCAACTAGTGATTTCATGTACCGAGTCGAAAACCAGGTTATCAGAGTCTTGGTGTATGGATACGTCAGCCGCCCGTACCAACACTGGAGTCCATGGCCTGAAATCCAAGTTCAAAACAATTAACACCATTTCCCCCAAACCAATATCATATACTCTTGGTCCTAAGGTAGAATCGACCACCATTGATATCACTCTGTCACAACCCTTCCCAGTGGGGCCCATGTCGCGACTCCCCAAGCCCACCTCCAATAGGCCAGGGGCTGGTGACTAGCACCGAGTATGCATATCACTAACATGGGAGGTGTTTCCTAAGTACCTACACACACACACACACACACATCTCCAATCCCACAAATGCTGAAATGTAAAAACCACTAAGGAACAAAATTTATGCATACAACTAAACCCAACCAACATAGTACAACAAAAAGTAAAGTACTGAAAGTAAAATGGGCCAGAATACAAGTTCACCAAAAACAAGAGTTTGCAAACTATAAAGTCTAACCTGTAAGCACAAAGAGGTACTGAGACTGCTGATCATAGTCATAGGATCACCTCATCACGAAGGGAACTCATAAATCTCAGTCCGACCCAGGTCCTCCCTAGAATCTGTCAAAAGGGCGCTCATCTGCACAAGACATGACACGTGCGGGAAAAGCTCGTGCAGGGGTGAGTATAATAGTACTCAGTAGAGGACCCCGAAAACCACAAAGCAATACAAAAATTAAAGGTATAGTCATCTCTACACAGTATATGTATACTGAACATATAACAAGAGAAACAAAAACCAGATATACTCAAAACACAGACCCGTAGTCTAGAGATAAGTCACACAACAACATATCCCCGCTAGGGATTCATTTCGAAGATTCCATGAAGTACTCACCTGGGAGAACTTACTCCAAGAGTCTGATAGCTCTAATTTCATCCATCTAAGAAGTAATGTTTGTTGGGAAAATCCATGAGAGGTAGATACACTCATTCCGGGAGAACACACTCTTGAGTGGGAAAATATCACGATACACAGATGAGGATCATTGCCAGGGCCTTGGCGGATACCGTGACTCATCCAGATTCACTGGTGAAGTAGAGGATCGAATTCTTGTAGGATTAGTCATGTCGATACCTGAATCTACCTAGGGTCAAGAATGGATAGAGGATCTTGCTCTAGGCCCCTCAGAGGGATACCTGACTCTATCTCGGAAAGTCCTGCTGAAGGGATCATACTTATGTGGAAGGAAATGATACCTGACCTTCAGGAGAATGAGAAAAGGGGTACTAACCCAAACAAAAAATGTCCAATATACGATGGAAAAGAGGTTTAAGACATGTTATAGCATATACATGGCATGTAGAAATTTTACACGCTGTGTCTCTTGACTCTAGGTTCTACCCATGCAGAATGGCCCGAGTCATAAGAACATGCTGTGTAGAAAAGTAAGTACACAACATGTAGTACTAACCACACGCTGTGTCTGAGTAACCGGGGTTCCCTTTGTGTACGTGGTTGTGTGCCCATACATGGTTACAACCCATGTGTGCTATCCCATGTAATCAGTACATGGGGTAACCTACGCAATTATCCTAGTATGGTTGTGTGGTGGAGTACACGACCGTGTACTACACCTCATGTCCGTGTATCCCCTGGATACACACCGAGTCCCATATAGCCACCTTTGTCACACCGCATAGGGTATACACACCGTGTTGTGAAGATGCGTAGTCCATCTCGTGTTCGTGTACCTCCCAGAATACACGCTGATCTTTGGGGAAGGTCCCACACACCGTGTGACAAGGGTCACATGCTGTGTGATACCTATCTATCACCTGAAACCCTAGCCACTGCCGCCAGTACCACACGACGTGTTCTTCGGGATACATGCCGTGTGTTATGGAAAAATCTAGAAACACAAAACTGCTCCACCACACCTTGGTGATGCTCCTATCCTTGATCTGATGATCTGTTTTCCCCTAAACTCAAAATCCAAGGTCTCCCTGCCATGCTATTGATGCTCTGGGAGGCTTTGAGGGTCCGATTGGCCCTGAAAACTCGATTCGATCATCCACGTGAAGAATGGTCAAAGAATGATTTCTTCCGAACCGTGTTGATTCGTCTACCTCCATCACCATCACACCTCTATTGAGTCGTCACGATTTCAGATCTCCAATTTGGGGTCGTTGCATTGTGAAATGGATGTGAAATGATCCATTTTTCATAACCCCACGAAGAATGCGAAGAACGCGGGGTTAAAAGGAGGAAGAAAATCAATAAAAAAAGAGGAACGCACCTTCACTGTCATTTTTCACGAAATCAATTCTCTCCCATTAATAATATTAACAGGAAAATCAAAAAGAAAATTCAAGAATTATCATAAAATCAAATCCTGAATTAAAACCCCAAAAGAAATGGAAATTAACACCCTCCCACAAGAACACATGATATGTGGGTCAACCTGTTTGTGGGTTGATCCACGTTCATCATTTAATCCAAGAATGAGGAAAGGAAGAGTCAAAATAACAACCCCTACCTCGATTCTGTTGAATAATGACTGCCGTGTCGCGTTCGTTGGTGAGGTTTGTCGAATTCGAGATGTGTCGATCGATCGCATCGTTGTCATCTGCCAGCGGTTTATCCTCCAAATCTCCGAAGGAAATCCTTAATTCACAGGGTTATGTAGCTAACCCTGAGAACTTTATATAAGTAGGTATTAATAGGAGAGGATTAGGTTACTTCGCAAAAAGGAAACATTTAAAATAAAATAAATTATTAATTTATTTTATTTCCATTAAAACGTCCAAAAACCAAATTTTGCAGCTAACCCGTGCTGATTGATGTTAGGCCCTACCTATGGTAAAGTCGCTACTCTGAATGCAATGATTCCCTTAGATTTCTAACCCAGGAACCCATTTAAATGTTATTCAACTTTTATAGGAAAACCTATCATGCGTGGTGTTTAAAATTTTAATTTATTTCAAACATTTATTCAGGGAACTCCAGGCCTCAGAATCACACACCTTATAAAGCTATGGTCTCGAAATAATTCCATATAATATTTAAAAATAATACATGGAAAATTCGAGACATTACATATGTTTCATTGGAAATTTTAATATGAGAGTGTGTGGAATGGTCCTTAGAATAATGATCATTATTAATTTATATCATTAATCATATAATTAGATGCATAATGAAAACCTGAAATCATATAATTTTGGTGATATATCTGGCATAAGGTGCATTATGAGTGGTATGAAAATAATTTAATGATTAAGAAAAACTTTATCCCTTCCAGGTTATGAATGAAGATATCTATGACCATTTGACTAAGATGAAAGGGCCTAATTTAACTCCATGACCATTAAGATCATAGGAAAGTACATACTACTAAATCAAATAAATATAGATCTAGTATTAAGGGATGATGATACATGTATGCACCCTTATTTTTGAGATATTAGATGACAAAGAGATTATATTACATAGTCTACTTTTCTAAGATGATTTTTTTGTTATGAATTTTCTCTTTCTCCATGGGATCCATAATGTGTTTCTAAATGCCACCCTTGCTATGACACCCCACCTATTCTAAGGTATTAATATGATTTATTTTTGGTCAAACTAGGTGTATTTTTCCTATTATGGATATGATAAGGGTTATAGAAGGGTTGGGTTTGAAATCTAAGGAAACGAGTTAGGCAAAAAAAATCTAAAAAAGTAGTATATTTTCCAAAAAATTTGAGTGGAGTCCACTAAAATTACGATGGCCTAGGGTAGGGAGTAAGGATTCATCCCACCCCATCAAAGTTCTAGTGGGGTCCACCTGGATAGGGGGAAGGGGCACTACCCACCCCACTAGAGTTCCTATGGGTGGGGGGGGGGATGAAACCTCAATTTTAAAGAGGGATAGATTAGTCATTTTCCTCCTACTTTTATAACACTCATCTATCTCTCTCTTCTCACTTACATAGTAACATGAACCTCTGGTAGTTCTTGAGTGAATTTTCTTCCTATTTTTTAATTGTCTACCATTTCTAGTTTCATTTATTATAATTGATATCTTGAGGTAAGGCTAATTCCATGTAATCCTTATTTCTTGGTTTCTTATTATACTATTGCATATTCTATTTGAAATCCATAAATTATGGAAAGTTATTAGGTTTTCCAATTTCCATTGGATGAGTTTTATTCATTAAATTATTTTTGATGAGAAGGATTCTAATAAGTCTTGGTAGGTGGTATCTAATCTTTCCCATTAGATTATATGAATTTTCAAGAGTGTTGTGTTGTTTAAAACCTACTAGGAATGTGTAAATGATATTATATGAAAATAAATGTAATTTATTAGTATTTAATAAATGAAATGACAGTGGTAGGTTCCATAGGAGGTCTTTCATGTGTTTTGATTGACACTGTGGTCACCAATGTCCATGTTCATCACTAAAGTATTGGGGAACTAGGGAATGAAAACTTTTCAGGGGTTCCCCTGGTTGTGTTATAATATAGTGGACGTTATTATAATCCATATATTAACTCTTTAGGATAATAATAACTATAAAGTGGATCTAGTAAGAGGGAGGCCTTAAATAAGATTAGTAAGTAGGAAAAAAGTGTTGTGCATGAGTAGATAACCTAATGTAAAATGTGTAACAAATTTGGATGGAATGAAAACCCATATCGATCATTTTGGTGTATATTTATTTTCATGTAATTTCATATTATCTTTTTTTTATTATTAAAGGTGTTTTTTAGTATATGGTTATTGAATTTTGGTTTGTTATATGATTATGAGACTTGTTATGGTTTTGATGTAATACTAACTCAATGTGTTGTTTGACATGTGGTTGGTTGTAATGACAACTTTGGTTTTATGGGTTGATATGTTATTAGGTGTAATGCTAACCCAGGGCGTGGCTTGATATGTGGTTACATGTAATTCTAACTCAGGGATATGTTTGTGATATAGTTGTGTGTAATGAAAAACTGAGAATATTTATGGTATGTAGTTAGGTGTAATGCAGACCTGAGGATTGTTTGTGATATGGTTGGGTGTAATTACAACCATTGGGATTGTTTGTGATATGGGTTGGATGTAATACCAACTAGGGTTATATGGTTAGGTAGTATTGGTGTACTTCCAACCACAACTATGTTAGTTATTGAAGTTAGGCCTATTAACAAACATTCTTGGGGTGAAGATGTGTTATGAGTGGACATTATGCCAACCCTTTTTATCATTATGTGACAAGTTTAAACTCAACACCAGAAATGGATAAAGTAGGTATGGTCAATCTTGGGTGTCATGTTAGAGCTCGAGGATATGATAAATATTTATTATTGATGTTATTATTTTCATCATGTCACTTTAGCATGAACATATATATATTATGGATTTTTTAAGGACACCCTGGTGGTGGCCTACTAAGTTCTACTCACACCTTACATGAGCATATCAGTGTTCATTTAGTTCTCATGGTTTGTGACACATTTAAGTTAAAGGTCCCTATTTTGGATGAGTGATGTAGAGTAACATGGTCAGTGTTGGGAGTTGAAACTAGGAAGAGACTTGAGTCTAGTTTTGGGGTCTCCTTTAGTATTTTTCTTATTTTTGGATGGCGTTGTATACAATTATACCATGGGTGATCTTGTTTATTTATGCATGACTCTTGTGTTATCACAGTATCTTATTTTGGTATAGTATGTGTATGTTTTTTATTTTTGGTTGGAACTTTGTTATAATGTCCATATCCTACCATTATAATGTGATGATTGTTTTTTATTACTACTTATTATGTCACTTATATTTATATATATCAGTGGGTATAGATTCTCCGTGAACACCTATAAATCATTATTGTGAGTTAGTATCTATGGGTGTATAGGGAGGTGCGCTTGAGGTATGTGGAACAACGGTTTAGCCATGATTGGGTTGGATCTAGTTGAGGTTATAATAAAGTTTTATTATAGACTTGTTTTTATTTGATTCACTCTTAAGGAATGGTAGATGGTGATAGGATGCTGTTGGAGAGTGGTATGGACATTATGTCATGTATTTTCTAAGCCACATATAGGGAAAGTCTAATTTACTAGGTACAAGATTGTTGTACTTGGTTTTTGTGTTCTATAATTTATGATTTTTAATAATTATGATGTTTTGTTTATGGTTTATTGTTTTACTCTTGGCCTAGGTTGACAATAGGTTGTGTTTATGCACCATATCTAGTGTGTATTATTCACATGATATTTGTATGCTTGTGTGTGATTTACCTCCTTGGTTATGATATAAGGTTCGCTTATTTAATGTGTCAATAACTCAGAGAGAGTATTATTTGGGTTGTTAAGTCTTAGATAGAAAATAAAATCATTTTAGGATTCTATGTCTGATTTGAATAGGTATTTTTAGATGAAACAACCACTCCTCTTCATGGGTGAGGGTGGATGATAAGATAATGAGTTCTGCATAGAGTCCATACATGTGATTTTTTATCAGTTTGAGACACCCCCTAAGAGATAGGTGAAGCTAAAGGAATACATTTTATGAGGATCATTTAAGAACTGGTGGGATGTATTGGTACAATTGGACAAATATTTGGGGTTGTCCTAAAAGTTTTTTAGTTATAGTTTTATGAGAATTTTTTTTATCAAGATATTGAGGGAATATTGGGGCCATGAGTTTATGGATCATACTTTGAGGGAGATTCCATTCATGGATTATAAAGTTAATTTCACAAAGATTCTTCATTTTTCTATGATATTAGTGGGCGATGAGGCCACCAGGTCGAAATACTTTGAGGATGGTTTAAGATAATTGGTTTGAGACTAGGTGATCATTTTCCACTTGATAAACTTTTTTGAGGTTATGAATTAGAACTTCATAGATGAGAAAAACTTGATTGAGGGTAGGGGATGTAAATATTTTTCTTCTTTTATGATGACTGATAGTAGGTCTGCAGGTAGTAGGAATCACTTGTTTTATGGTTCTCACCAAGAAAAAAATGGGCAAGGTAGCCAGAGTGTAGGTTTATCTCTCCCACCTTAGGGAAGAGCTTCAGTCTAATATAACCAATTTGGTAGGCCTATTCATCTAAGATCTCGGTGAAAAAAAAAATCCTATGGAGTTTTAGCTATATGGGAAGAAGGGGGACCTATAATTATTTTTTAGGAGTGCTTTATAGTAATTTGGTGGTAAAGGTTCTAGGTAGACACATAACTCTAGAGTAGGTTTGAGGTTATATAGTAGAGTGGTAGTTGGGGTACCTCCCATTGTTTAGAATGTAGAGTAAGAAACAATTCCCATGGTTTGGGGTTGTAGTATCATTAGGGTGATACCCCTCTATAAATTTAACCTACATGGGCCTAGGGTTAGGGCTCATACTAGTTACATTCTATAAAACTAACTCCTATTGATCATGGAATTAGGCCATTAATAGTTCAAGGTATGATTTTTATGGAATCCTCCCAACTGATGATTTTTATACAAGTTCATCATATTTATTCATATTTACTTAGTATACTGATGATTTGGGGTTGGTGATATAGTATATGCATGAGTTTATGTCCATTGATACACCCTTAAGGGTGAAATTTGAGGGTATTTGAAGGTTTCTAGAGTGTGTTATCATAATAATTGGTTGTACGATTCTCTAGGGATTTTAGAGATTCATAGATTAAATGTGATCCTCATAATGGATTGGTAGAATCGATATTAAGAACACATTTATTACTATTATTGACATGTATCATTTATGCTTGTCAAAAATAACCATTATACCCTCACTGGAGAGGGGGGTTTTCAGGATAGCCATTTGAGACCCGATCATCAATAATTAGGGATGATATCAGAACATTTTTCTAGTGTTTTTTGGGAGATTAGGAGACATGATAGCTGGTGTTTTCTTTTGTTATTGACTAGTTTTAGGATGTCTTTACTAAGGTATTCTTGGGATTTCCACCCAAGAGGGATGTTGAGTTTATAATCATATGGATTCTAGGAATGAAGCCAATATACATTCCTTCATATAATATGGATCCTATAGAGTTTAGATAGATAAAGGTATAATTATAGGACCATGATAAAAATATATTTATCTAGATGAGAATACCCCCTTGCAGTGATTTTGTTTTATTCACCAAGAAGGGAAATGTTTTGTTATGTTAATGTGTGGACTACCAAAGATTAAACCAACTTATAGTCAAGAACTAATAGCATATTCCTTTTATAGATAACATACTTGATTAGTTGAGGTAATCCAAGTGGTTCTCCATGATTGAATTGAGATAAAGATATTTTCAGGTGTGGGTGAGGCCATTATACATTCCATGAATAATTTTTAAGAGCACGTATGGCTTGTTTGAGTATCTCTTGACATCGTTTAATTTTATAAATACATCAGCAGTGTTTATGTACATGATAAATAGGGTCTTTCATCCATATATTTATTCATTTTTGTTCATGTTTTTCAATGATATTCTGATATAATTCAAAAATGGTAAGAAATTTATTGATATTTAGATATAATCTTGAGCACACTAAGAGAGAATTGGTTTTATACTAATCTATTGAAGTGTTAGTTCTTGATAAGGGATGTTTTCTTCTTGGGGATGTGATATATGATGTGGGTATGTCATTAGTCCCTAAGAAGGCTGAGGTTGTGATATCTTGGGAGCGACCTAATTACTGTTGTGAGATTTCGAGCATCCTAGGCTTGGCAGACTACTATAGAAGATTTAGTTAGGTCTTCTCTTGATTAGTAGTTCCAATAATAACCTTGATCAAGAAAGTGTTGAAGTTTTAGTGAAGTATGATCCTTATGAGAGATCCTTACATGAGTTGAAGTGTAGGATGAATTCTATGACAATATTTACCTTACTTAAGAAAAGTAAGGATTATACCCTGTATTTTATAACATCATGGACTGGTCTTGGAGACATTTTGATACAATATTAGTGAGTAGTGTTTTTTAGGTCTAGGAAGTTGAGGCAGCATGAGAAGAATTATCTGAATCATGACTTGTAGCTAGCCATGTTGGTGGACACACTGAGATATTAACATTACTACCTACTGGGTGATATGTTCATGGTGTTTGTTGATTATAAAACCCTAAAGTATATCTTTTATCAATGTGACCTAAACCTTCATCAATATAGGTAGATTGAATACCTCCATTCATTTAACTTTGAGATGGAATATACACCAAGGAAGGTAAATGTCTTAGATGATGTGTAGATAAGTAAGACTCAAACATATGTGGTGAATGAGGATAAGAGAGAGTGGTATATTATAAGATTCTTCATTGAGATGTATCACAATGTGTAGTAGTTTTAGTACAGGGATACCCATACAAAATTTCTCATTACCTCTTCACTTCTTGAGAGGGTAATGGAGAGTTAGCTATCCAATTCAGATTATTAGGTTACAAGGGTTAGTAAATATGGTGTGGATCCACCACCAAATTAGTCATAGGATAATGATGATATCATTATACCTCCTCCTCCTCCTTTTATTACACTCATTTGACTCCCTATCCCCCCTTGAAAAACCACACAAACCTATTATGACTATTGAGTCTTTTTTTCTTTCAATTCTATGATTGTAAATCATTTTCTGTGTCACTTCTTGTGATTGATAGTTTTTGGTAAGACCAATTCCATGGAACCCATATTTCTTGGTTTTTTCCAATGCTATCACGTCTTCCATTTCGAATACCTAAATTGGTGAAAACTATTAGTTTTTTTGGTTTCTCTTGAATAAAGTTTATTCTTTCAAAAATTCTTGGCTAGAGGGATTCTATTAAGTTGATTTAGTTAGCCCATAAGCTTTCCCATTAGATTATATGGATTTTCATAACCATTGTTAAGTCTGAGTCCTATTGGGCTTATTTGAACGCTATGGTATGAAGCTAAATGAGGTTTTATAGTTTCTAGTAAATTAAATGATAATGGTAAGGGACATAAGAGGTCCGTGTGTTGTTCTTGACATCATGGTCACTGATGACCATGTTTTTGACTAATTTATTTTGGAAATTAGGAATAAGAACCCATTTGGGGTGTCCTTGGATGGGTTATAACATAGTGTACCTTAATAGGTTTCCTATATTAACTCTTGAGGTTGAAAATCACTATAAAGTGGGGCTAACATGAATGAGATTAGTAAGTGGGGGGAAAGGGTTATGCATGAGTAGACTACCTAATGTGAAATGTGTAAATGGAATTACAACCCATGTTGATCCTTGTGAGGCATATTTGTTTATTTGTCATGTCTTATTATCCGTATTTTATTGTAAGAGGTTTTTTTTATGATATGTTTTTTTTTATTTTTTGTTCATTATATGATTATGGACTTGGTATTGGTTTGGTGTAATACAAACCAGACTCTAGTTTAGGATATGGTTTGGTGTAATTCCAACCAAGGTTATGATTTGATTTATGGTTGAGTGTAATTCTAACTTAAGGTGTGGTTTAATATGAGGTTGGGTGTAATTAAAACTTGGGGGGTAATGGTTTGATATTTAGTTGGGTGTAATGCCAACCATAATTTATTCTTTGATATATGGTTTGGTTTAATTCCAACCCGGGGTGTTGTTTGATTTGTGTTGAGTGTAATGATAACTTGGGGATATGTTTGTCATATAGTTGGGTGTAATTTCAACCAAATAATATTTTTTGTATGAATTTGGGTGTAATTACAACCAAGATATTGGTTGTGATATGGTTGGGTATAATTCCCACCATAAGTATTATTTGTTATATGGGTTGGGAGTACTACCAACTAGGGTTTTGTGGTGAGGTAGGTTGGTTGTATTTATAATTGAGGTTATCTAAGTTATTAAGGTTATGTGTATTTATAATTTTCCTTGGTGTGATGATTTGTTATGGGAAGATGTAATGAAAGCCCTTGGTATATTTATGTGACATGTTCAAAATCAAAACTAGAACTAGATGAAGAAGGTGCTGGGACCACTTTGTGTATAAAGATTGTATTTTTTGTCAACATTTGTCAATATCAGTCAAAGTGAAGAAGGAATCCAAAGTTAATAGAGATCAGTTGAAGTGAGGATGCATGGTGAATTGGTATGAAATCATATCATTGAATTCCATACTTTGGCAATTCTCTATGAAGTAAATTCAGACGATTGTTGAGCTGATCCTAAGTTAAAAGCACGTGTATCAACGGTGATACATTGTCTACAATAATGAAGAATGGCTATTTAAACCAGATGATGATTTGCTGATATGTATTTCACAAATATCATAATTTAGGAGAACTTGTGATGCAAGACTCATGAAGTAAAGGGGGAGAAATGATAATACTAGTCATATACATTTTTGATTGGAAGGAATGATGCAACTGGAAGATAGGTAAGTTTCAGTACTTTCCACTGTAATTATGACAATCTAAATATGGTATATCAAAGGATATATATCACGATTGTGGAGTTCATGATGAAAGCTGAAGAATGGTTATGGGAAGCAGTGAAGAGAGAAATGACAAAGGAATGAACAATCTAGAGGTGGCACAAAAGAACTGTTTAAGGTGGCGTCATTTTCCAGTGTTTTCCAGGGCTTGAAAATCGGGAGATGAAGAAATGTGTTTTTGGAAATTGATGTTTCATGCAAGATTGAATATGGTTTAGATTTTTGCGTGCAGGGCATGATTCAAGGTCAAAACATCGAAAAATAGCAAAGGCATGAAGTGTGTGGAAATTTAGGTGAAGTGCATGAACAATGAAGGCTGTGCGAAATATCAGAGGGATGCACGAAAAAAAATAAAGTTATGCACGAAATATTAGCAGGATGAGTGAAAAATAAAGCTGTGTGATAAATATCAGCAGGATGCGCAAAAAATAAAGTTATGCACGAAATATGAGTGGGATGCATGAAAAATAAAGCTGTATGATAAATATCAGCGAGATGCAAAAAATATAAAGCTATGTGTGAAATATGAGCTGGATGCATGAAAAATGAAGCGGTGCAAGAAATATCAATGGGGTACGCAAAATAGAGGAATAAAGTTTTTCGCGCAAGATGTGTTTTGAGATCAGAAGCTTGAAAATTGGAAAAGGCATGAGGTGCGTGAAATATTAGAGCATTGCGTAAAATATGAAGTTGCGGGAAAGATTTTTTACGTGCATGAAGAGGGTTTTATGCACAGATTATTGTTTTATGCACAAGGTCAAAAATACCTATAAATATGAGGTGAACCCATCTCATTTGTTGAGGCTTGACACTTAGACAAATACCGAGCTTTGATGTGCAGAAAAAATTGAAGTATTGAGTAGCCCACGAAAAGAGGAAGTGGTGCACGAAAAAGCAAGTGCTGAAAAAAAAGCCAGTGCTGCGTGAAAAAGAGAGTGCTGCACAAAAAAGTGAAGTGCTGCGTGAAAAGCCAGTGCTGCGCGAAAAGCCAGTACTGTGTGAAAAAGAAGTGCTGCATGGAAAGCCAGTGCTGCGCGACAAAGAAGAGTTGTGTGAAAAGCCTTTTTTTGCGCCAAAAGGTGTTTTTATGCACAAGGTTTGAATTTTACATGAAATTAACCTAAAAGGGTGCTTGGAAAATTTGAGGGTACCACTGGCCTTTAATAAGTGTTATGAACTCTTGAAGTGTCTTGCAAAGCAGTAGAACCACACCCTCTGTGCAAATAATAAAGCACAAACAAGCGTCTGGTTTTCTCAATCCCTCACGGTGTTTTGTGTAGGAGATCCCGTGAGTACACAACCGATGAATACTCACCTATGTAGTGCTTCACGAAGATAGATCCAAGAATCATCCCTGGTTCTGTGAAGAAGAATTACACATCCTATATGTGAAGAAGAATACCCGTGGAGCTCTCTTCTTGCACGAAGGTGAACACTCTCTGGTTGCATTATTTATATATACTGTTTGCAGGGGTGTTGTTGCTTGTGTGACGAGGAGATAGATGTGAAACTAAACTCATATCTGCACAAAGGAAGAAGGAAATATACTGATACACTCATATGTTGGTATTGAGAATTGAAGAAAGATATTAAGACACTATAGTATTATTTCTTATTATACTGTGTCAAAGAGAAAGAATAGAAGAAAAATAAGAACAGAGTATGCCCAACTGAAGGTTGACAATTATTCAGGGTAGTTTAATTCAGACGATGATATGTGAGCTGATCCTTAGTGTTTGAATAATCACATTGGTGTATGTGATTCTAGATAAAGAAATAATAAGGTTAGTGTAGTTGGTGGTTGCACTAAGAAGAATAAAGAATAAGTCTAGTGCAGTTGATGTTTCACTAGAAAATAAGAGAGGGAAAGAAGGAAGAATTGCTTGCCTACTGCTTTGCAAGTAATCAAGTAAAGAGCACTAAATAAGACCAAGAGAATAACCTACCTTTTGAAGAAGGAAGAATATTGTCTTCTTAGGCAGTATAAAGAACTAGCTAGAGGCTGCAAGTTGGACTAGGATATCACCAGTCTAGGGAATAGGATTGTTTCCCACCCCCTTTAAAGTGTAGGGACTCACATTGGCTAGAGGATTGTTTTCCTGGACACTCCACTATAATAGCTTATCACATCATAATAAAGAATCCATGCACTGGTCATATCCATGCATGGTAAGGACGTAGCTACTCTTATTGAATGGTGAAACTTGTAAAAATATCACGTGCATATTTTTACTGCTTTCTATTATTTCATGTGACAGGGAAAAGAGAATAAGATAATCAAAGGTCAAGAGGTACATGGATAAAAGTTTGAATTGGTTTAAAAAGTCCCCAACACTAATTCACCCCCCTCTCAGTGTTAGGTATATCCCAAACTGGTCCTCTCAGAAGGTATGTTCAATTTGATGTCATGTTGGATCCTGAGGACACACTAAGTATTTATTATTGATTTTATTACTACCATCATGTCACTTCCATAAGAAATTATATATTTTGAGTTTGGTTAGGGAAACTATTGGGGGTAGCTTAATAAGTTATACTCACACCATATGTAGGCATATTAGTGCATATTTAGTTTCATGGTATGTAACATAGGTAAGGGAAAGGGCCACACTTTGGATGGGTGGTGTGGAGTAGCATGGATGGTTCTGTGAGGTGGGATTAGGTTGAGACTCAGGTCCAATTTTTGTGGTCTCTATCAATCTTTTTCTTATTTTTGGACCATATTGTATATGATAAACCCATGATTGATCGTGTTTTTTTCCATAAAACCTGATAGAAATAATATTTGTAATATTTTTCATATCTATTTAAATTATTTAAACCCCACCAATTTTTCATTTTACGTAAAATTATAACATTTTTGTAATTTTGAAGAGTTTTGAGATAAATTGTGAAAATTCCCTAATTCTGGAATTTTAACTATTTTCAATAGATTCTATATTTTGGGGTGAAGCTAAAAGACACTTTGTACCATGATCTTCGCTCATGGCACGACACTAGATTTTTGAGCATGAACCAGAGATGGAAAATGGAGTGGAACTATTACATGATGTGTAACACAATTACATTCCATGACTTCATCAGAAGGAGAATCACCGTCTGAACAAGACGTGACTCCATTACACACTGTGAAACATCATTAAAAATCATGTAACTACATTACACGACATAAAATTTTTTGATATGTATTTTTAGAGAAGATTATGCCAAGATTCATGATGACTGTTGATTGAGAAATTACACATCATGTAACCTAGTTACACATCATGACGATGGAGGGATGCAAAAATATAAATGTGATATGGTGAGGGTATTGATGGATTTTTCCTATAAATACACCCCTCATACGCCCTTTCATGGGAGTCAGGGACCAGATTGGGGAAGCTCAGAAAAAATCCACGCTTTAGGATTTTTTTATTTCTTTTTCTTTTATTTTTGTTTTATTTTCCCATGTAATACATTCATATTTTTATTAAAGTGTTTTCTTTTCTTATTCCATCCTTATTTATCTTCTAACTCTAATTATATTTCTCTCTTCAATATTTCTATTGTGATCTATATTAACTTTGCAATGGAAAGTGAATAACCTAAGGCTTGGCCCTGAGGGAGGTTTCACAACATTCTTTATTATTGTTCTTCAATTCAATATGTTTTAGATCTATTTATGGTGGATGTGAGAATATTGTACGGGTGTGGTAGTTTTCCACCATGTCACTATTTCAAAATCCATTCATTTCCTTTGATTAATTCCTTTTACCTCCCTTATTTTGGGAAAACACTTCATACAGTAGAGTTGGGGTTGCCTTAAAGGATGAAACAACATATGATGGAGCTGAGTCTTTTAGGAATATAATTATTGGTTAAGGTGTTATCCAATTTGACTGTTGAAGGAGGTGTGGTTTGGTATGCCGAAGGCATGAAAAAATCACACACTCAATAAATCAATGGAATGCAATTCATTAATGAGGTTCACTAAATGAATTATCAAATTTAGTTTAAATAACAAATAAATAATGAATAAACCCATGTTATCCAGCCCTAGGATTAAGACCTTTATTCCCTAATTTCATTTTTTATATGCATTTAGATTTAGATTCTAAATTGAATTATTTTAATTTCATGTTTTCCAAAAACCTCAAAAACCATCATTTTCAATAAATAATATATATATATATAAAATAATTAGATTAGGTGAATTAGAAATTAGTGAATGAACCGACTGTGATGCTTCTCAAGTGAGACGACCCTGGACAGCCTCTGTGCTATATTAAGAAAATTAAATTTCTTTTTTCCATGCTCTGCAATAGGAGTGTATTAGTGGAATTAAAATAGCTCATTTTTTAGAGATCATGTGCATGTTATTCCTTTACAGTTGATGCTTATTTTTAATATCCATATTCCTCCTTTATATTGTGATGATTATTTCTTATTACTATTTAAGATATTACTTATGATTATTTATACCAAACTATATAGTCTCTATATTATCACCTATATACCCTTGATTCTATTTGGTAGCATTAAGCATACAGGGTGGTGTGCCTGAGGTATATGAAACTTCATTTTGGATAAAATTGTTATGGATCAGGTTGGGGATGTTAAAAAGTGGTATCAAATCCTTGTTTGAATTTATCTTACTATTTGGGAATTATAGATGGAGTTAGTATTTTATCTAATATTGGGATGAACTTTATGGTTGGGATTAGCCAACCCATGTACAGGGAATGCTAATTTTTTCTAAAAAGTGTGTTTTTTGATTATTGTCTTTTAATAAATATGATGTGTGGTTTATGATTTATTATTTTACTCTTGTATTATGGTTTTAAGATGTGTTTGTTCATGAATAACATCTATAATGTAGGATTCACATGTCATTTGTGTACTTGTATGTGATTGATCACTTTGGTTATAATATAGGTTTTTGTTATTTATAGTGTCAACAATAACATTTATATATATTTTTTCTATTATAACTTGATAATATCATGCTACTTAATTGATCTTGGGATTTTGATTATGTTATTATTATGTTATTATCAATTACATGGATCCTATATGTTTTTTTGACCCTGAGAGTGGTTATAGAAGACTATAGTGAGTGCCTAAGTTTTAGAGTCCCTTATAATGCAGGGTGTGTGTATAGAGTAATATGATTATATGAATATTAATGCTTATATTAAATTATTATATATATAACTATGATAGAAACTAATTTTTAGCATTATGGTTGGATTTTTTATGACATGCTATAACGGAGAATTCCAGCAGAGCACCGGGAGGGTGGGAACTAGCATTCCCCACTAATAATTGAGTTGTAACCCCATGTTATTCTAGTATAGACTATGAATGATCCAATCATAAAGAGTATTATTTGAGTTTTTTTTGGACTGTATATAAATTGTATCTTAGAGTTGGGCCTTCTACATTTTTTTTGAACATGGAGTTTGAGATACAACATCCACCCCTCTTTAGGGGTGAGGGTGTCCTAAAGCTGCTGGAATCTAGGTATAGGATATGTAGGTGGTATTTGATTAGCCTGAGACACCCCTTAAGAGGAGGTTTAATTTGGTTACATACATGTTATGCAGATCATATAATAATTGGTGGGATGTATTAATATAGGTTTACCAATATGTGGGGTTATCCTACAATTACTTTCAAGTATGTTTTTATGGGAATTTCTTTCCTAAGGAATTTAGGGTATATATGGACTTAGAGATTATGAATATCACTTTTCAGGAGATTCTATTCATGAATTATGCAACATGTTTCATGGAGATTATTCATTTTTCTCTTATGTTGGTTGGTGATGAGGCCACCAGGGTTAGACACTTTAAGGATGGGTTTGGATACTCGGTTCGAGTTTAGGTGATTATTCTCCACTTGATTCCATTTTAAAAGGTTCTAAATCAAAACTTCATAGGTGAGAGGATATTGGTCAAGGAAATTTCTTCTAAGTTTATATATTCTTTGATGGGGGATGGTAGTGGATCTTTGGAAAACTAGAAACACATGTTTAATGATTCTCTCTGTGGTGGTGATAGTCAGGGTAGCTAGAGTGTAGGCTTATCTATTCTACCTAAGGGAAGTGCTTCTGTAAAATATTAATAGTGTGATATTACTGGTCATATGAAATATCAGTTCTACTGATAATGTATAGTGTCTGTTAGAAGGTTTGATTAAGAACCTATAATGATTTTGTAGGAGTACTCTATAATTAGCTGGTGGTGGAGGATCCAAGTAAACATAAGGCTCTAGAGAAGGTCCAAGGATGCCATTGTAGAGTGGTAGATAGGACTTCTCCCACTGTTTGGGACAAATAAAAGTGAATTTTTCTAGGGTCTAGGGAAGTGATTCTAGTAGGGTGATACCCCTCAAGGAAGTTAGGATATATGTACGTTGGGTCAGGGATCAGGCCGGTTGTATGCCATCAAGCCAACTCATTATGATAATGGTATTGAACCATCGATGGTTCGGGGTAAAATTCCTATGGAATCCATTATAGATTATATTTTTTGAAACATGTTTATCACATTCATTCACATCAACCTAGTTCACTATGGATTTGGGGTTGGTGATAGAGTATATATATGGGGTGATGTCCATCGATACACCCTTGGGGGAGTGATCTGATGGTATTCAATGGTGTCTAGAGTATGTTATTGTAATTAGTGGTTATTAATTATCTATGGATTATTTATTTTATATATGTGTATATTTTATGTAATATATAGGATGGATTGGTTGAATTGTTATTGAGAACACATAAACTAATCAACAAGTATATTTTAATTTTGTTGAGGGTGACTATTATACCCTCATAAGAGACTGGGATTTGTAAGAATATTGTTCAAAACCAGACCTTTGACAACTAGATATAATATTATCCCATTTATCAATATTTTTTTGGGAGATAAGAAAACATGTGAACCTATTTTTATTTCTATTGTTGATCAGTTCTAGGACATCTTTCCTAAGTACTTATCAAGATTACCACTCAAGAGGGAGGTTTAGTTCACGATTGAGCTAATTCTAGCTATAAATCCCATATCCATTCCTTCAAATAGGATGGACTCTATATATCATAGATATATGAAGGTTTGAGTAGAGGAAATTGATGTAAAGGGATTCATCAACTCGATTATATCCCATTGGGGTGGTCATATTTTATTCTCTAAGAAGGGTGATGTTTCATTATATTTATGTGTTGACTACTAGAGATTGAACTAAGTGACGACCAAGAACTAGTATCCTCTTCCTCATATTTATGAGCTATTTGATAGGATAAAGGGATCCAAGTGTTTCTCCTAGATTGAAATGAGATTAGGATATCACCAGTTATAGGTGAGTCCATTAGACATTCCTTATATAACTTTTAAGGGTATGTATGTACTATATGAATATCTCTTGATATATTTTGGTTTAAAAAATATGTCAACAGAGTTTTTGACCTTGATGAATAGGGTTCCCCATCCATACCTATATTCATTTGAGGTCATTTTTTCCAATGATATTCTAGTATACACCTAGATATGGTAAGACAATGCTTGATATTTGGAGATTTTCTTGAACACACTGAGAGAGAACCAACTTTATGAAAAGCTCTCAAAGTTTTAGTTCTAGATCAGGGAGGTTTACTTCATAGGTAACATGATATTTGAGGTGGTTATATCAATGGATCCTAAAATAGTTGAGGATGTGTTTTATTGGGTGGTACCCAATAACATTTTTTATACCCATAGATTATTTGGTTTGGTAGAATACTTTAATAAATTAATTAAGGATTTCATACAATTATAAATTCAAATGAAGAATCTGACTAAGAGTGGGTGAAAGTTTGAGTGTTTTGACCCTTGTAAGAGATCCTATTAAGAATTAAAAAGTTGGTTAAATTATATACTGATAATAAAATTACTTGATTTAGGTAAGGAGTATACCATTTGTTGTGATGCATCATAGTTTGGTCTTAGATCTTTTCTAATGCTATACATGTCAGTATCCTCTTATGGAACTAGGAAGTTAAGGCCACACGAGTGGAATTATTTAACTAATGACCTAGAGCTAGTAGTGGTGGTGTATATGTTTAATGTTTACATTGATATTTATTAGGCTATATATTTTTGGTGTATACTGATCATAAAATCCAAAAGTATATATTTTATCAGCATGGCCTACATTTTTGGTAGTTGTGGGGAATCATGTACCTCTATTCATTCAAACTCAAGATGGAATAAACCTTTGGGAAGAAGAATGACTTGGATGAAGTGGTGATTAGGAAGACTCAATAATATTTATTGTTTTATGATAAGAGTGAGTATAAGTTTATGAGTCTCTTCATTGAGATGTATCTCGATGTACAAGAGTATCGAGGAAGGGATGACTTTATAGATGTATCAATTACCTCTTCCCTACTAAAGTGGGTGAAGGGAAGTCATATATTTAGGTTAAATTACTATGTTATGAGGGATAATATATATGGTATGGATATTCCACCAACTTTGTTCCTAGATAATGATAGGATAATTTACATGTGAGGTAAGGTTGTAGTTCCTACAATCATACATGAGGATTTGATGCAGGGTTCACATGCCTTGATATGGGTTATTCACTTTGGTTTAGCCAAGATGTATTAGGACATCTGCATACAGTATTGGTGCACTAAGAGGAAGAAAAAAACTGTTTGGCTCATCTTATGAAGTTTCATATATCAGGAAGTGAAGGTCAAACATCAATGGCCCATAGGAATATTTATGATTCTATCCATTTTTGAGTGGAAGTGTGGTGGTGTGATGAGGGATTTTATGATGGGTTTGTAGAGGATACTCTAAGGTAGTAATGAAATATGGATAATTAATAATTGTTTGATTAAGGTCATACATTTACTTTCAATTAATTAGACATATTCAATAATTTTTTTTGGAAAGTTTCATATTCAGAAGATAAATTTCTTCATGGTGTACCCATGAGTATTGTGTCTAATTTGGAGGCCTGATTTTCATCTTAATTTTGAAAAGGATTATAGAAGGTGTTGGATACTTAGGTTCATTTGAGTATGTCATACCATTCTCATACTAATGGGTAGTCTGAGCATGATATCCAGGTATCATAGGACATAATTTGATCATGTGTTCTTGATTTTAGTGGTTCATGGAAGGGTCACTTAGCACTTGTGAAGTTTTCTTATAATAATATTCACCAGGTGTTGATTCACATGATAAAATTTTAGGCCTTATATAGAAGGTCATATTGATCACTTCCATGTTGGATAGAGGCATGAGTGTCATATATTATTAATCCAAGTCCTATTTGAGAGACATTATAGCATATTATATTTTTAAAAAAGTGGATAGAAACCACCCAATGTAGGTAACAATCATATAAAGACCAGAACTACTACCCTTTATAATTTTATAGGGGTTACTGAATATTCATGAGAGTGTCTCCATATTTTAGACACCACTATATAAAAAGGTAGGGGAAATTGTCACTTAGGAAAATGGGGTCATTTGTGGCTTTTATAACGATCAGTACCATGACATACCGATTAGTGGTTCCTTAAATATTCTATATGATGCATGATATATTCCATGCACCCCAAATTCTGAGATATCACCCCAATATTTTTCATGTGATTAATGCCGGTAGCATTGATCTAGTGGTTTGGAGTTAAAATAATAATACATGGAAAAATGATACCTCTGGTAAATGTTTACTAGAAGCATGAAAAAAATAAAAGATGAGACTTGGGACCGGGAGGTTAATATATGAACACAATGGCTAGAGTTTTGTTTCCAGCGATTCTTGGTGATGAATCTCAGGTATGATATATTATATGGTGGGGTGGTTGTACTAACTTAGATATTATGAGGTATAAATATGATTCAATTTTGGTCACACAAAGTGTAATTTTACATATTGTGGATAAAATAAGTATTTAAGAGGCCCGTGATTGAAATGTTAGGAAACAAGTAGGGTAAAAAAAACTGTAAATGCTATGGATTTTCAACCGCAATCCTAATAGAGGCCATTGTATTTTTAGTGGTTTGGGGTAGGTAATGTGGCTTCTACCCACCCCACTGATGAAACATAAATTTTAAATAGGGGAAGGTTACTCATTTTTCCACCTCCTCATCTACTTTTTATTACACCTACTTGACTCCCTATACTCACTCGAACCACCACACATACCTCCTAAGGTTCTTGAGTGATTTTTCTTTATCTTCTCCAATTTTCAATCATTTCAAGTGATGTTTCATTCTTTTGATAGATTTATTCATGGATAATTCAATGTGCCATTTATTTATTGGTTTTGTTTCATTTTTATTTCATATTTAATATCAAATTCATAAATTTGAGGATTTTTTAGTTTTCCCAATTTCTATTGGGAAGGTATGATTCTTTAATTGATCTTTGATTAACAAGACTCTAATAAGTTGAGGTAGAGGATCTATAATATTTTATTTTATATTATATGGATCTTCATGAGTGTTTTGATGTGTGCGACCTACTAAGATAATGTTAATGCTATGATATGAAATGAAATGAGTTTTCTTAGTATCTAATAAATGAAATGATATTGGTAAGTTTCATTAGAGGTATTTTTAAAGTTGTAAATGACACCATGTTCTTTGATGGAAATGTTTTGAGATAAATTATTGTGGAAATGGTGAATGGGGATCCATTACGGGTGTCACCCATTATGTTATAACCTAGTGTAATTTAATAGGTTCCCTAGATTAACTCTTGAAGTTGGGAAACACTATAAAGTTGTAGCATCATGAGGGTATCATTGAATGAGATTATTAAGGGGGAAAATAGTTATGCATGAGTAGATAACCAAATGAAAAATTTAAAACAGATTTGGATGGAATTACAACCCATGTTGATTCTTGTGAGGTATATTTACTTATGTACCATGTATTATTATCATTTTTTATTGTAAGTGGTGATTTTTATGATATGTCCATTGATGTTTGGCTTGTTATATTATTATTAGACTTGGTATGAGTTGGGTATATTACTAATTGGGTTTATATCTTGATATGTTTTTGGTTGTATTTATATTTTTTTATGGGGTTTAATATGAGGTTGGGTGTAATTCCAACCTAGGATGTGGTTTGATATGAGGTTGGGTGTAATTACAACCAAGGGATATGTCTAGGATATGATTGGGTGTAATTCCAATCTAAGAATATGTATGGTATGTGGTTGGGGTTAATTCAAACCCAGAGATTCATTGTGATACAATTGGGTGTAATTATAACCATGGGGATTGTTTGTGATATGGGTTGAGTGTACTGAAAACTAGGATTATGATTTGAGGCAGGTTAGGTATACCACCAACCAAGGTTCTATGAGTTTTTAAAGTTGGGTGTATTTGAAAATATTCCAAGGGTGATGATGTATTTTGGGTGGATGTATTGATGAACCTTGGTATCTTTATGTGACATCTTCATACTAGACATCGATACTAGATGAAGTATTCCTGATCAATCCCATGTGTTATGCATGATCTTGAGGATATTTCATTTATTTAATATTTATGTTATTATTTTCACCATGTCACTTAAACATGCATTTATATATTCTAGATTTGGTTTGGGACACCATTGGTAGTGTTCTACTAAGGCGTAATCCCACCCTATATGAGCATACTAGTGTGCTTGTAGATTTCATGATTTGTGAAATAAGTAAGATAAGGAGCCCTATTTTGAAGGAGTGATATAGAGTATCATGGTAGCTACTGAGTGGTGGGATTGGGAAGAGACTCGAGTCCTATTTTATGGTTTCCTTAAGTCTTTTTATTATTTTTGGACAGTGTTGTATATGATATTTCCATGGTAAATCTTGTTTATTTCAGTATGACTCATGTGGCATCACAAAAGCTCTTTTTGATATTAGATGTGTATGTTATTACTTTATGGTTGGAACTTAGTTGTAATGTCCATATCCTGCCTTTATATTGTGATAAATATTTCTTAACACCGATTCCATTGTTACTTATGATTATTTATACTCAAGGGTATAGTCTCCCCAAGATCACATATAGACCCTTGATTCTAGTTGGAAACCTTTGGAATTTGGGGAGGAACACCTGAGGTGTGTGGTGACCTCATTATACCATGGTTAGTGTAGATTGGGCCAGGGACATTACCCACAATTTTTAAGTTAGACTCACCAAAACTTATAAAGGGACCTAGAGGGTTACATAAAATGCGTATCTAGAATCTCATTAAATTTCATCAAATTTAATCCATTAGAGTAGAATCATTCTCAGTTTTTAGATCAATGTCTATTCAAGTTATGCTAACTATAATTAAACAAAAAGTTATTCTTGTTTGAGAATTTAGAGAGTTGTATTTTTACTTCTCATAATAATATTCACAAGTTTTTTTAATTAATAAATAAGTGAATATTTAATTAATGGATATATCTTAGACTGATATAGTGGTCAATTTATTTTTTAATTATTTAATTAAATACATTATTTGATGGGATTTATTTAATTACATCACTTAAATAATAATTTATTTAATAATTGTTAAATAATTAAATATTAATTGACATTGGAATTGTTTATTTACAAGTTAAATAATAATAATAATAATTATTTAATGATAAATTAAATATTTAAAAATGACATGGGGTTATATTTAAAAAAAGGCAAAAGGGGATGTACTATTTTGTAGTTTCTTAATTCTCATACCCTAAATACATTATTTCATTTTCAAGGATCAATTTGGTTTGGATAGCACAACCCTTATTTAGTTCTTGAAAAAAATTGGGAGCTCTCTCCCCCAAATCCTCACTAGACTTAGAGATTATCAAAAAAATTATTTTTTGACCAATAATAGGAAAATTGAGTAATCTCAGTTATTTGTGATAGAACACGATAGATTGGGACCAACATCTCAAGATTCATAGAGCATGCGTAAATATCACTAATGGGATTCAAGTTTGAATCCTTGAGAAATAACAACAACAATATCAAAAGAGAATCAAATCACACAAAAATTATATAACTTAATTGTTTTATTTTTAATAACTAATAAAAAATTGATGTACTGATGTTATTTTTCAAATCCAGGCATCTATATTTAGCATCCAACGTACCTGTTGTCACTACACCTAAATCATAAAACTTATATCATAACAATCACATTAAATTTTTCATTAATATTTTAGATACAATCCATTGAGAATATATTTACCTCCTTCTTTTTATATATATGATGGTCCTCACAACACATTGATCTAGTTATAATTCACCACTAACAGAAAAATCAGATCTGATGATTAATGAAACACTTAGATCCATATCTATTTTACTCTTATTGAAAAAATAGATATAGAAAATACTATATTAAATGGCTAGATTTTCTACTAGATAAAGGTTTTATAGAAATCCAGATATGATTTTTCAATAATAGGAAAATCATAACCCAAAAAATCAAACCCAGTGGTTCTTTTATCTTTTATGTCCCTTAATATGTTTTTTGTGCTCATCTCAAGTTTTTAAAATGTTTTTCTTAGGGTCTTAAAGATCAGTAAGAGAAAAAAAGAAATTTAAGATTAATGTTGTGAATATTTTTCGTATATAAATTCATGTTTTATTAAAAAAATTTGTATTATAACAAAATAGATACTATTTTAGTAGTCCCACTTTGTATGCTTATGGGTTTTCATGTATTATTTAAGACCTAATTCTCTAAAACTCTAAATTGAAAAGATATTTGAAAATGTAATAATGTGAATTATATTTGAATTTACTATTTTATTAAATGTTTAAAGGCTAGGAACTTATATCAAGATGTTGCTATATGTCATCCAGATGCTGATATATCCCATGTGGGAGGCTAGATGGTGGCTTAAAAGACTCATCAATGAGCATGTATAATGAAATAGAGTTAAAAATGGATAAATTAATGCAGAAGTAAAAAATAAAATAAGCAAGAAAGTAGTAGAGTCAAAATTGTATTCCATCCATTGATATGATAAATGATAAATTAGGTAATATAAAAAAAATGAGAATAAAAAAATAGACACCCAAAAAACAGAGTACAATAGTGGAGGGGTACAAGGGAAGAACTAAACTGTATTGTTGGAGTCACCACTAGCTGTATTAAAAGTCCCCTCCCAAACAGTGGGTTCCTGAATCTACCCCGCTCGATCTATGTCATTTATAGAAGTGGAAGTAGGGTCATTTATTTCTATAGTGGGTGCCGTGATTCCAGAAACCAGATTAGTCAGGATGGGTGTCGGGAGGTGATGATCCACAAAGGGGTTGAACGTATGGTAACTAGATCAATCAGAGGCACCTTAGATATAGAAGGAAGAGTGGAGACCTTGCCCTATCGAGCCTACTTCACTATAAACTTCTATTGGGAGGTAGGGTCTATGATCCCTAGGGTAAGGTCAATAGGGGTGGTATGTGGGGTGGAAATAGAGGTAGAAGTAGGGTATGTAGAGGGTGGTGGGTGGGAAGATATAGAGGCTAGTGGTGGAGAGGGGATGGAGAAATGGTATGGTTAGGTGAATGGGATGCGTAAGTAGTGGAAAATCGATCTATGGTTCTCCAAAAGTCACTATAGAAACAACCATATGTCTGATGGTACAAGTGGGGTAGGTGAAGTTGGGATAGGAGGTGGTGGATTGGTAGTAGGTGGTGAAGCTGGAGCAGCATAGGAAGAAGGGGAATAGGTGGAAGCAAGGGATAAGGCCGAGTTAGTAAGGGAAGGGGTCTCATGAGTGGGGAAAGGGATGGGGAAGGTTGAAATGGAGCCTCAGTATCATCCTCAGCATACTTGGGGGTAACTGGTATCTCCCCTCGAACTTTCTCTAAATACCCATCATGTAGAGAATGATTAAATCAATGGAATCCATTTTCCCAAGGGAAGTGATAGTTTTAGTGGCATCAAAGGTGACAAGATGATGTGAAATATGGGTGATGAAGATTACACCCATTAGATTACCATGATCCCTCCATACATGGGTCTCTTAAAATATTTCAAACTGGAAGGTCATGTTAATGGTTGGGCCACCCATGGTAGAGGCTAGTATAATAATATCAATATTTTTGATGCTCCCATGAGCATCACCTCTGGCTAACTAGGCATGATCAAGAGCCTAATGTAGAATTCGTAAGGTGGAATCCTGTAGCTGGGTTCTATTCATCATATGTGGATCATGAAATCTCTGTGGATCTAGGGTGATCAAAGCCCAAATCCTCACTTTCTCTGTATTTGCTAGCTCATCCACAAGGTGGAGTTGGAATGTAAAGAGAAAAAGTCAGTTGTGTAGATACCGATCCCAATGCAAAAATATCCTAGAATGAGCTCCCAAGGCCAAACTCCTATACATAAGGTTATATGCATGACAGACAACTCAAAAGTGGTTAGGAACTTGAGGAATATCTCTCAAAACATCTCATTGCATACCTAACTGATTGCGGGGAAGTGCATTCATATGATCAAATCAAGGACCTCCTCGTACACCTAGAACATATCAAGTATAGACAAGTCTACAGTTTTGTTGTTCCTCATAAGATTATCCTATAAATGGACCAACTGAACGTGATGATTAAGGGATAAAAAAAGGAGGAATAGGTGTAGGTTTGGGTGTTGGGAAGCACCCTGTGACCCGCTAGAAGAAGACTATAATTCCTCATAAGATAAGAGGTTGTAAGAGTATTATGTAGAGGTTGAATATGATATATTCATAGGTGGTGATGTGGGAGAAGTTATGGTAACTTGGGTGGATGTGGATCAACATGCTCAGGAACACGTTTGAAGGGTAAATAATGGGTGTTCTTGGTTCTGGACATGGTAGATGGGATGAAATGACCAAGGGAGGCAGTGATTATAGGGAAAAGGGCTTGGTGGAGTAAGGAAGGAGAAGTAGTAGTGATCATTGATATGGGGGAAGGCCAAAGAATGATGGGGAGAATAGTGTAGGAGAGTGGAGGATAAGGGTTTCGGGGTTGTGAACTCAGGTTTCACGGCTTTTAAAAGCCTCTTTGAGATTTTTACATCATGTATTTGTTACACAATGTGTAAATCTTGGGTTTTGTTAATTTTTGGGGCTTGAAATTTTCATGTCGTCTATCGGGTACATGATGTATATTTGTAGTTTTTTTCCTCTTTTTCTCTAAGGTCATTTTCCCTATGATTCATGTATAGTGAATAATTCCTAAAATCTAATCTACCCTATCTAACCTATCTTGGGTTTCATCCGAGTTATTGCTTCATTTAACATTGAGATCTAGGCATGATTTGATTCAAATGAGGTATCCCTCGTCCGAGGTTCAATGTAATTTCCATATTTGTGCTCACTATACTCATCTTTAGCATGATAAAGGGAAAGGGTATATATGTCATCCTCACTATCCATATAATCATCCTTCTCATCAGTAAGAAATATGTCTCAATAATCAAATTACTTGATGCTTTTCTTAGAGGATTTCACTAAATTGAATACAAATTGTTTTTCGCTAACTCTAAATACCAAATTTCCTTTATTTTCATTAATCAACGCCTTCCCAATGGTGAGAAATGGTCTCCCTAAAATTACGGGGATGCATTCTTCTTCCTCCATATCCAGAATAAGGAAATCTGTGGGAAAGATGAACTTACCAACCTTCACTAAGATATCCTCAATAAGTCATAAAGGATAATTGACTAAGCAGTTATCTAGTTGAAGTGAAACTCTCATTTGTTTCAATTATTTGAGCACTATATTTTTGAAGAAAATCATAGGCATTAGATTGATACTTACACTAATATCATAGAAGACTCTTTCAAAATTTCATGTACCTATTTTGTTGGGAATTAAGAAACTTTCAGGGTATCACATATTTGGTGGATGCTAACATTGAACAATTATGGAGAATTATTCATTTAATGAGATGACTCATAGTTCTTCCATTTTCCTCTTAATAGAAAGAAATTATTTCATAAAATTGGTATAAGTAGGCATTTGAGAAATTTCCTCTACAAAGGGGATATTGATGTGAATGTCTTTAAACATATCTAGAAACTTTTTATATTTCCCCTCAATCTTATCTAATGTAATTATTTCTAGAAAGGGTAGAGGGTATTTTTATGGTGGTGATGCCACATAAAAATCATGATTTTTAGGATACTCTTGTATAGAATATTTTTTAGTTGGTTATACTTATTGATTTTTCTCTCGATCATCTATATTTGTGATATCATCACTATCCTTGATGATGATTGTTGCACATTTCATAGGTTCTTCAATCTTATTTTCTTTAACTAATCATGGATACTAAAAGTCTAGCATTCTTCCACTCCTGAGACTCATAGCCTTTTTCTCCTCTCTTAGAAGTATCTCATCATTACAAGGAAATATTCATAGTAATTGATCTGAAAAAGTCTTAGAGATTTTTCCCACTTGGTGCTCATGTTTGAGCAGGGAATTACTTTGGTTTTCCATTTTAGTTTTTTGGGTAGTCATCCTATTATCTTGTTTCTACATGAAGGTGGTGGGGAGGTTTTCAATATTGGATTATGGAGGTGGGTCATGTTGTTACTGTCTTAGTGGATCTTGTTGATATTACTATTTTTGAGCAGGTGGAAATAACTGATCTCTAGGGGAAAAAGGTTGTTGCTAAAATTATTGCTGTGACCGAGGAGCTAGATTCTATAGTGTGTACCCAGGTGGTCCCTGATTCCTTGGTGGTTATTAACCACTACTTTGTTAAAAGTAATCCTAATTTACTTATTGTAGCTATTACTCTGGTCTCTGCTGATAATAATGTTGATGGTATTGTTAAGGTTATTGAATATATTGATTTTTTATTGTAATTTACATAATTACAATATTGGATTTGAGGCTCCTATATTCCTACCTTGTATTAATGATATGGGTGTGGACCTCTACACATTTCACAAGGTTGGGCTTCCATAACTAGGTAAGGAGATGGTAATAGTGGATCAGGTAGATGAAAACTTTCAATATTCTCTATAAGAGCTTCAACTTGGGTTTCTAGGTAGGTATTCTATTCCATTTTTTGGATTCTACACTAGAGAAGTCGTCCATAACTCTACCATAGATTGGCATTGTGAGTGATATCTTTTAATAGTTCTCTTCTGACATCGAAACTCTTGAGCATGAGCCCACCATCAGCGATGGTGTCTACTATAATATGGGTATCCGGTTGGGGTCCCTGATAAAAGGTTTGTAGTTGTAGCCACAAATCATGTTTTTGATGTGGGAACTTATGAGTTAGCTCCCAAAAGCAATCCCAGGCTTCCCAAATTGACTCTCCATTCACCTTGTTGAAGTTATGGATTTCGTTCCTAAGATTTCAAGTTATTATTGGTGGGATGTATTTATCTAATAATTTAATTTATAAATAATCCCAAGTCATGATAGAATTAGTATCTTGGATTTTGATCCAATCCTTGGATCTGTTGCGCTAGGATAAGGAAAGATACAAAGTCTAATGGCATTCGATGATACAAATTTATTCTAAAAGGTGTTAAAGAGATCTAAGAAATTGGAAATGAGATCATGGGGATATTTTCAATGAAGTCCACTAAATTTTCTCATGTTCTAGATCATGAGGATGATTCCATGTTTAATTTTGAAATAATTCACCTAAATAGGAGGGAACACAATGCTGGGTGTAACATCACTAATGGAAAATAATCCGTAGTCCGTGATGGTGCGCTCCTGCAGTGCTGGTCACTCTCCCTGTGTTCAGGTGGCACATATTGGAGGTTTTGGGGATGTGGTGGTGAAATATTGTTTCCTTCTTCCATAGTTAATAATCAGTACGAAGAAGAATATCTCTTGATTTTGGGATTCAAATAAATAGGTTCTTGAGTGTCAAGGTTCCTTGAATTAGTCAAAGACCCCTAATTCATGAACTAGGATAAATAAGAGAGCGGACATAGATTCTAGTCCATGATAAAAAATTGTAAAAATAATGGGGGAAAAGGAAAAGGGAGTGAGTGAGGAAATATTAGGTTCATACTGAAGGTCACTATTCCTAAGCACAATAATACCCAACAATAACACCAAAATTTGACCATCCTGCATGACATCATTGATTACTCACAAGAATTTATCAGATTAGAATTTATATTTCTCAAACTAAACTTTTATAATAAGGCATAGAAAAGTGGTAATGAGAGGTTGAACCCACATGGATAGTTGTAAAAAGGAAACATAACAATAAGAACCTTATGGTAGGAGTCCTCATGATCTCTCTTAGGCTTGGGTTTACTAAATAAATGTAGCTTGGGTTTTAATTCATATGAAAAGAAGGGTTCGGGGTTAATTTTAGGTCTTAGGCTAAAATATAATCCTAAATCTATCTTGGAATAAACCTATGACTTAGATTTCAAAGTGGTTAAAAGATTACCAATTAGTTTTGGTCCAACCAGTTGGAACCACCTAAGTTTCAACTATTCTTTGGTCCAAATATAACTAACAACCTAGGTGCAGTAAGCATTCCCTAAATGAAGAAATTATCACAAGCTATTAGTATTAACTTTATTAACTCCAACTAGGATAGGGTCCTTAGATTATACCTCTCATGACCAGGGAAGTGTAAAAAAATGAGACAAGTAATTGTTTTTAACCTAATTACTAGACACAGGGTTACTAAGTTTTGATTTAGAGATTTATTACGGTTAAGAACACCCCTACATTCAACCCCTAACCCTAATAGGATATGCCATTCTTGATTGTATTAAACAAAATAACGGAAATAGGAAGCAAGCTCGAAATAACAATTAAAAAAATCAAATTAATGTAAACCACAAGTGAAACCATATAAAATCAATCAAATACTAACTTAGATGAAGGAAAAATAAAGACAAAAGTAATTATTGACATTGAATGACAACTGGAATTGGATTCAGATGTTCAGAATAACAAAACACAAAAAACTATTCTTGTAATGGTAAGTAGTAACAACAGAATGATTAAAACAGTAAAAGAAAGCAATTGAAATAAATTTGGAAGAAAATAGAGGAGAAATTGAAAATAAATGTAAATATATCAGTGTTTTCCCAAAAGTATTTTTGTGTTAGAGTGGTGATCACATATTTATAAGGTCAATAGGTTGATGAAGTTTAACTTCACATCGTGTAATTTATTTAAGAAACTTCTTCTCCAACATTTACATGATGTGTAACTACGATTAACATTGTGTACTTTATATCTAAAAAATTATCTAGATATCTTATATCTCATAATATTCAATACCTGTATATTTGGTGGGAAAATATTTTGAACTTTTCATATCATGTAATGATCTCACAACTAATACTTTTATTGGGATTCAGATTTCAAATATCTCATGATGTGTAAATTTTTCACGTCATGTAATGGATTCATGTCATGTATTAGTTTCACAGTTTTAATCTAGTTCACATAGATGCTTTGATCGAGGAATATACACCATGAACTCCTTTCATGACTTGTAAAGTCTATTTTTCCATTTTTCCACAACTTCTCCTTTGATTTAGTAATTCCTAATTCCTGAAAAAACCAAACAAAAACCCTGAATTATCGAATAAAATAGGATTAAACCTTAAAAAAATGTATCCAAAAAATATATATAACATCATATTATCACCAATAATATAAAAATTCTTAGAATTATATCCATAAGGATTGATAACATCATAAATATGTCCTTTACATGATCTATCTCTTCACTATTTTCCAAAACCTTCATCACCCTACTACTGTTGGTGATAAATATTAGAAGTAAACTTATACAGAGGTTTCATATAAATAAACCTTCTAGTTCTATGCTTATTTCTATGGAATATCATACATTAAAGATACCAATGACTATAACCTATATAGGAAAATTAATATAGCTATTTATAGAGTTTTAAAAACTACTATTACTAGAGAAATGAGAAGATATAATCTAATACTATGACCTAATTAGCTAGAACTTTGAATATATAGATAACTATGAAGCCCCATACATAGATATTCCCTTTGGAATGTTTTTATGAACTCCATATCAAGATGAATCGGTCCATGTTATAATCTTATCAATTACCTCTTCCTTCAAACACATGTTGATATATGTTTGCAACATAAATGGGGTGACTTGACATTGGATTACTAGATGTGATGCCTCCTTAAAATGATTCACTCTAAACTTCTTATTAGGATGAAGGTAAGAAGTATAATAAATAATATACTTGAACTAAATTCTAAACTCCTATACACTAGATCTCCATTTCCAAGGAGAAATAATCTCCTGTCACAACACCACCTTTAATTCCAAATAAAGGAACTCAGTTTGAGACTAATCATTGAATTTATCCCATGATACCTATGATTCTTAATGATTTCCAAGAAATATTTTCCACTACTAATGAAAATATCCATGAAAAATTATAACTACAAAGGAAATTAAGTTCTCATTCCTAGAATAGATCAAACTAAAAACAATCCACAACTCCTCCAACCACCACTCTGTATCTTAATTGAAAATAGATTCCTCATACTTCAGTAATATGTAATACTAGAACTCATTCTATATATTTCTGCAAGAATTATCTTCATCAAATATAACCCCATGATGATTCAGTGGAGTTTTCCATCACACTTTAATTGCATAATACTAATAATAAAACTGACCAAGATCTATCTTTACATGACTAAAATGAATCCTAATTTTGATAACATGGAATTTTATTATGATCACTTAAAATAAATTTCTTTTAATTTCCTAAGAACTTTACCAATTCAAACACAAGAAAAATAAAGTATAATTCATGTTCCATATATTGGTCTTTATTTCATAAACATCATATCACTTGGTATGTTATATATTATTAAGTTACATATGTCAGATTATTAGGGGATTTAATCATATGTTTCCTTGATAGTATCCCTTTTATTACATCACCTACTAAGTTTAATCAATGCTGTTGTTATACCAAAAATATATAATCCTCAACAATTCCTACCTCCAAAATCCACTCTAAATCTCAAACAAAGCTTTGATACAAATCTATCACCACCCTACCCTATACGAACCCCTTTTAGACTGGTAGTCGAGGCAATTTTGACACCCTAAATCCTACCTTAAATAGGGAATGAGTTAGTAACTAGCATATATGTTTAAAAAAAATATATGGGAGGTATTACTAGTATAATCCAAATAACATAATATAAATACACTAATAAGCTTCATATAATATTAATAAATCCAATAACCCATAATACATGTAATGTAATACATAATCCAAAATATCTAAAATCTATACCAGAAGACAAATCATATAATAGTAACTCTATAAACTCCATCCAACTCTATTCTATGAGATAAATCTATTCATACCGATCACCAACATCCTGAAAAGACCAGTTACTATTTGTGTCACCACTAAGGGTGGGGGGAATTAGTGCACAATAAATTTTTTGTTTTATTATTTTAAAACAACTTTCTCCTCCTATTATATAGAAGTTACTTTGATAAAAACAAAAAGCAAGAAAACCCATAGGAATATAATAATTAACAAGGTTCACTACTCAATAAGAGTATATAGTCCTCAACATGATCTGAAAAAAATCCAAGATAAAAAATATACTATAAAAAAATCATTTATGATTTACAAAAAGTAGGGTATATCCATTACTTGTATTTCTCTATAGTACTTTGAAAATTCATATTTTCTTATAGTTGATTATATAATAAAATAAAATTTAAAGCAACAGAATGAACCTTCATAAATAGGCCTCATCATTTCATCACTTTACTGCTTGAATTCTTCACATTTTCTCTTCTAAAAGTTATATATTCTTCTTCTTTTTCAATTTCTTGCACAAAAGTAAAAAAGAAACACTTTAACTTCGTTTTGTTTCTCTATTATTTTTCCTCATAATGCACACTATTTTTATATGAAAAAACTATAAATTATATATCATGAAACATTAGTCACCTATTCTCTTTCATCCTTTTTTAAAATATTTATGAAACTACAAAAATACTTCCAAATTCAAATATCTAGAAAATGAGGATCTAGTATTCACAAAATTTTTTTATAAAAAAACCACATCTATAACTATTTGTAACTACATTTAAAAATATAGAAATATTATATCCTCTTAATTATCTTTTAAAAATGCATTTATTCTATATTAAATCCTCATATATTTTTGAATACATGTATTATATAGCAATGGGATCATGAAAACTTCAATATTGGTATTCCTTTCCTAAATATCATCAAAATAAAACCTCATTATTTTCATGATAAGTAAATAATTTACATATGTAATTTACATGCATATTTTCATGCATATAGATAGACATATCATTATTTATTCATGGTTCAAGGATTACTATGATATGTGAAATTCAAAACTAACTTGGTTAATTCAGATCCATAGAAAAAAACTATATCAAAACCATTCACTTATATGGTCCATTTACATAAACAATCAATTTTCCGACACGACCTATTCACCTTTGTGCGTAACCAATTTTCCTCTCTGAACAATTCACATGCTTAGCTCATTTAGGTATATAGATTCACCTATGAAACCAATCATGTATCCAATTATTATTCTATAAACATTTATATATAAAAAAATTAATTCAACTACATATAATCTACTATATAGCAAAACCTATATGTGGAAATTCCCTTATGTGGAGCACGTATTCAGATTTACATATATTTTTATACTCTTCTTCAACTAGTTTTCAAACTTCATCTTCTCCAATATATAACCTATTTATTTCTTAAAAAATTTAACCAAAATCTCCTTTGAAAGAATCATGACAGACATTGTCATAATATTTAACCATTAGTATATCAACTTACTTTTCATCGCCATATTTATCTTCCCATGTTCCTTATCCAATTTACAATCCACCATCTGTATGAAAATATCACTATATCCTCCTATAATGTGACTCATGGCCTCTCATTATTCACTCATATAAGGTTAGTGATATCTTCATATAATAACAAACTGATTTATGTGTTGAAAATAAAAGAAAACACCCTAAAAAATTCCACTTCTTATTCACCTACTTCTTCACCTATTTAACAACAATTAGAAACCTCTTGGTCTTGATAATACCCCCTTTGGGGTTTTTTAACCATGGAACATAAATCATTGATTTTATAAAACTCAAGCAATGAATCGTATTATAAAAATTAGAATCCTAAGTATGAAATCTCAGTGAAGTAAACAAGAATAATTGAATAATAAAACCATATTTCTCATAAACCAGTGAACAAAAATCATTCCAAACACCTTTTATCATCACTTCATCAATACTGAAACTAACTTTAACCTGTAAGAAATATTTCCTGCACTAACTTCAACAAACTGTTAAACACATCACATATGCTAACATCCTAGATTACCCCTTTTAAAAAATCTCTCCAAATATATGATCTTCCTAAATAGGTAAAACACGTACTAATGGATAGATTTATGTTGGTTTGTTTTTCACCCATTGACAATAATATCCAAATACAAGAAGAGAGAGGGGATAAAAGTAATATACCTTATCCTTGAAGAGGGTGAGGTTGATCCCCCATTATCAATATTAATTTCTCAAATGTGTCATTCAGTAGTGGTTTGATGAAAATATTGGTCAATGTTTCCTCCATTGAAACATCCAAATATTTTCTGATATATTTATCCTTTAATAAATTTAATTTATTTGATATCTTTCTTGACACATAACCCTGAGTCCAAATAAATGGTGATATAATATACCATTATAACCTAGACATTAAATTGGTGGTATGAATATGAATAAAAATTATGAAAACATATTTAGAAAAGTTTTATATAATTCAAATGTATTTATTAATTCATAGTAAAAAAGAACTCAATATTCATTAAAGTCATTTTATACTTCAAAAATATGGTTTCTTCAAAATTGATTTTTATTATATTTTGTGAAGAGATATTATAATTAATTTATGAAATATTTATAAATTGTATTTTATCGAAATTATATCATTTTTAAATTAGTGTATCAAAATTATCTTCAGGTGAATTTTTTGGATTTTTTTGAAAAGAATAATTTTCAGTGAATAGTGAAAAAATACAGATTTTATAGAAATATATATTTTCCATAAAAGTATTTATAGAGTCCCATTTTATTTTGAATTTATTTTAAAATTTTATCAGTTTATTTTTATTAAAAATAATCCAATTAGTTTCATTAAATTTAACATTGTGTTTAATTTTTGTATAAAAACTTTTTTATATTTAAAAATGCATTTTTTTTAGAAAACTATTTTTCAGCACATTTTGCAGGTTTGTTTTTAAATTAATTTTTACCACTTATAAGAATTGAATTTTATAAAATAGAATAAATATTTGAAATTATCATTTATAATTTTTTTAATGACCGCACTTTCATTTTTGGTCACTATGAATAACAACTTTTGCAAAAATTCAATTACCATGGTAAGAGTCAAAACATATTAAAAGGGTTAAAACTGAAATTATTAGGGTTAAAATGAACTAAAAATTGTATAAATACTATTTTATGGTCATATTTAGAACCTAACTCACCTAATATTTAAATATGATTCATTTTTGTGCTATTTAGATTTAGTATGATATTAATATATTTTAATCTTTTGAAAAATTCCAAGCGTGTACTCTCTCTTCCATATAAAAGGACACCACTTATTCTCTCTTAATCACACTTCATTAGCCTTATATATCAACTAATACATGTTTAAATACATTACTAACATCCACGGTTTGATTAAAATTCCAACTTTATAAGGCTTAAGGGGTAAGCCAAAGGAGGTTGTCCAAATAAGAGGTATAGCTCTTAGCCGAGTGTGTTCATTATATTTTATCTTATAACTCCTTAAATTATATTATAAAAAATATGATATAAAAAAACTAGTATCCAACATATATTGATATTTTATTATGTCAATTACATAACCTTTATTAATCCTTTTCTCCATCAAAAGAGAAATGAAAGTTTCGCTTGTGCGTACGTGTGTACTACTGCCTCCAAATAGCTATATGATTTATTTTCCATCCCCATATTTCATGATTTTTTATTATAATGGATTTAGTGACCATATATTATATTTATGACATAATTATTTTTATATAATTATAATATATTATCTACCTTCTAACCTTCCCATCTTTTGTGAAATGATAACATCACTCATGCATACATGTGGACTACCACCTCCATGAAGTAATGTGATTTTTTTTCATTTATACCTTAAATGGATAGAAATAAGGGCATATTTAATTAATATATATGATATAATAATCAATCTATAATGGTTAATTATTATTTACCTTTCTTTCATTTTATCCATAAATAAGTGGAAACATCACTTGTGTGTATGTACAGATTACTATCTCCTTGAAGTGATGATATTCATTTTTCAACACCAATTTATATGAATAGTAATATTTTTTTATAATGATGAAATATTAAACTTATGAAATGATTAAAATTTTGGAGGTTATGGAACCATAATCAAATTATAAGGACAAAAACTACAAAATTGAAACATGTATGAAAAACGAAATTGTTATCACCTAGAACAATGATTTATTAAATGATTATTTATAAACAGGTGATAAGATGTTATAAGTAAATCATATGTGGTATGATATGTATGAATATGGTTTTGGAATAGATTTATAATAAATATATATTTATTATAAAGGGGTTTGAATATATTTATTTCTGGATGAGACTTGAGGTTAAGGGTTCATGTTACAATCTCATTTATCCTATGAATTATCTATGCTAAATTTCCATTGAGGAAAATTTTATAGATATTATACTTTAAACCCCATTAATTTTATTCTACTCTTTATTGCTTGATTTTTTATGTATTAGTACCATTTTTCTCTCTTTAGTAGTTAAAATTATTTAGAAAATATTTTTCAAGAAAAGTCAACCATATTTCCTCTTTGGTCGACATACTTTTTCTTCTATGTCCATGCTATTCAAAACTATCTTATACAAGTTTTTAACTATACATGATTTTTTAAAAAGGTCATTTTTATTATAGTTTAATTTAATTAAAATGTTTAAAAATGGATATTTTTAATGAATTTTTTTCTAAACAAGTTTTTTAGTTTTTTTTTCAAAAGTGTGAAAAGAATGTTCTCTTTTAATGTATAAAGTATGAATGGATTTTCCTATCTTCATGAATTTTAATTTATTTGAATCTTCCCTTACATATTTCCATGGACATTTTCAAGTAAAATTATTTTCTAAATATTCTATTAATTTTTAGTTAAATGTTTTTCAAAATAAAAAGATATTTTTCCCATGTTTTCAAATGATGGATTTAATGTTATTTTAAAGGTATTTTTCATCTATGTAAACATAATTTAAGGATTTTTATGCTTAATTGGTGATATAATCTTATGATACCATTCAATCTATTTCTAGGTATGTCTTATGATGATTATTTAATAATGATTCTATGAAACCCGTTTCCTTCACATGGGTTAATTAAGTTATGATGAAACCTTTATAAAACCTATTTCGTTTCCATGGGTTTTGTTATGATAGAATAATGAAATTTTTATGAAACTTGTTTCCTTTCCATGGGTTATGATTTGATGATATGATCAATGTTTTATGATCCTCTTGACTAAATATGTATGGTTTTCATTATGTAATGGGTGGGACTAGAATTATATAACCCTCAAATTTATTTAGAAAATATGGATAACTCATGAGATAACTATATTATATGTGAACCTGATTTTATGTTAAAAATATTATACATGGACCTAATTTCATTCACATAAGTCTATGCATGGACCTGGTTTCGTGTCCATAAGTTTATATGAGGATATGATTTCATTTATTTAACTTAATGGGTGAACCATTTACTATTTATACATAATAATAATGTTATAAGCATATGTTTTTTTTCCACATTATTAAGTTTATTATATTCTATCTTGGAGCATTATTGATTATTGATGATTCTAAACAATTTTTACTTTTGAATTTTGTTATGAAAATGACTTATTCCATAACTCTAATAAAATATATTTAATTTATTGGATATGAATTCCTTATGTTAGATTATGTTATAATACCATTATGCTCATGTATGATCATTGATTGATATCTCATATGTTTACCCTGGCTAATAATCTGACCTCATCATTTCTTATGTTTTCCTTACCTAGGATTTTATGGATGGTTCGATGTATGATATGTATATAAGGGTATTAATATGAAGGATTTTGTGGGATATATTGAATATCCTTTATGAAATAATATGTTTATGAATCTAATCTCAAAAAACACAAAATATTTATTGTTATAGGGCATCTATAATTATCTCATGTATTTAATATTCACTAAAATAATGCAATATTTAAATATTTCATGCTCGGGTTTCCACATATGCAGGAAAAATCTCTAGATTTAATTTGTTTCTTCAACAAGCTCCTTGATAAAGTGATATTTAATATTAATGTTCTTTGACCTTGAATTTTTAAATGTATTATTTATGGTATTGATATCACTTTTATTATCAGATCCCAAGATAAGTGATAGATTCACATCAACCAAAAATTATTCTAACTATATCTTCATACACATTAATTAAATTTAATCTTGAGTGGAAGCTACACACTCATCTTCTGCAGGGTTGAGATTTACTAAACCTTTCTTCTTTTTATGCCAACTCACACATATTTTCCCTAGAAAAAAAGATCCACTAGATGCATGTATTCTGTTATCGACAAAACCTATCTAGATTTTATATGTATATCCAAATTGTTTCAAGGTTCCCTCTCTTTCGTAATTTATCCCATAATATTTAGTTCCATTAATGTATATGATAATTCTTTTTCTAGTTAGAAAATGGGACATTTTGGGTGTACTTTGAAATCTGGAACACAGAGTAACAATATAAACCCGATTGGATCTAGAGGTTCTAAAATATAGAAGGATTCCAATAAAATTCCTAAATTATTTAGGATTAACATCATTTCCAACATCATCCTCAAACTATTTTTTCCCACTGATATGGGTGTGGAAATAGTTTTTGAATATTTATTTCCATTTTTTAAAATAATTCTATGGAATATTTTTCTTGTGATAAGAAAATATGATCCTTATTTTGAGAGAATTTCAATCCAATAAAGTACCTCATTTCTACCATCATAGACATTTTAGACAATATATTCATCTCTTTGAAAATACTTTCATTGTATTCTTTATCATTCCTATAAAATATGATATCATAAATATAAATAACCATAATGATATAAACCTATTGATTTTTTTATATAGAGGTTGATGTCAACTCTTCCCTTCATGAAGTAAAGATTATTTAAACATAAATATAGCTTAGAATACCATGATCATGGGGATTTCTTCAGCCTATATAATTTATTATTCAATTTAAAAACATAGTTCTCTTTTTTTTCTAAAAATAATTCACTTGGCTGGTCAATATATGCTTCTTCTTCCAAATATCTATGAAGACAAATAGAGTTGAAATCCATTTGTAATTTCTTATATATCCTTTGAAAAATCATAAAAAGTATGAATATGATGGTTTAAAATCATGAAATGGGTATAAATTTCTCATCAAAATAAATTTCTTAAACCCTTGAGTATCCCTTACAAAAGAATCTTTCATTTTTTCTTACCACCTCACATGTTTCATTCTACTTGTTTTGAAAAACTCACTTCGTTCTAATAAAATTTTTATCTTCATGTTTGGGTACCAGTTACCGTGTCTCATTTTTCTCAATCTGATCAAATTACTTATTCATGTAACTAATCCAATATTGATTCTCTAATTATTATTCAACATATCTTGGATCAACATATGAAAATAAATAGGTATGTGCTATCCTTAGTGTTCTTATAGTTTGAACCTATTTTAATTGATCTCTAATGATATTTTTGGATATCTACTTTCTTCCATAACCTTGGTTGTGATGAATACAAATTTCCCCCATAATATGAACTAGAAGGATCAATACCTTCATCTTGTACTACTTTTATATTATCATTTTTTCCAGAAACTTTTTTGTGTTTTTTAATAGAGACAATTTAATATTGACTTCCTATTATATCTGTAGAAAACTATGGAACCTTTATTTATTAATATTCTAGTAATTTAAAATTATATTAATAAAAATAATTCAATTTACTTCATTTTAGAATCTATATCCTCTACCATTTGGAGGGTATCTATGGAAAATACTGTCAACACCTCTTTGATCAAACATCCCAATATTTTCACATTTGATTTTGATAACATAGGGGATATAAAATACCCTTAAGTAATGTAAAATGAGGAGATTATTATAAAAAAATTCATATAGAGAGAAATATAAAATTATTATATGTAAACAATAATTTTTAATGTAGAATTCTCCACCAATATATTATCTCTAAAATAACTAAGAAGTATCATGTTCAATCAATATGGTCCTATCCATCTCAACCAAGATTATATTATTTCTTTAAAAAAACATTTTTATGGTGTGTATAGTTTACTAAGATCATGATTAATACCATGCTTCTAAAGATAACATTCAAGCATTCCATTTGTGTATTAAACATAATTATCTGTTCAGTTATTCTTTATAGAGAAGCCAAATTCCTTTTCAACACTTTTCCTAAAACTTTTTAACATCATGCGAGCCACGAATTTATGTTTCAAAAACATAATACATGTATTAAAAGTGAATTCAATAATAAAGTAAATAAAATACTTATATTTTTTATTACTTTCATTTTCATGCGCCAACATACATTAGAATTAATAAGATCCAAGGGATGAGATGTACATGTCTCAACCTTCTTATATGAAAAATTTAAAAATTTCCCTTTTTGGAATATGGAACAACACCAATATCTCTTTCTTATCATACCAGGGAGATTATGAACACCACCTATATGTAATAACTATTCATGTTTCTCTAGAACAAATTTCCAAGCCTTCTATAACATAATTTATTTTCTTCAATCATACTCAGATAACATGAATTCTATGAATATTCAACTTAGAATAGCTTCCCCTTGGTTCACTGTCCTCTTATCACAACTACCCCATATTCAAGAATTCTCAAAATAAAACCATCTGTTATATATATAATCTCATTTAATTCATAAAAAATATTTGAAATACCCAAAATATTTTGTTTTAGTCTATAAAAAATAAGACACTTCTAGATTTCAATGTTTCCTTTCCATTAATACTAGACCCAATGCCATTGATTCAGAGAGACTCAACATTTCAAAAAAAAAAATAATTTTTTACTTATTTATAGTCTTTCACATTATTTAATAGATTAAAATCTACAACCATGTGAAAAAAAGACCCATTGTACAAGATCTAAGGCCATTTTCCTTTTGTAGCCTTGAGTATAGTGTCAACTACAAGAGTCTTATCTTTGATCTTTTCTTTATTTTGATGGTTTTGAATTTTTTCATAAAAACTTTATTGACCTAGTAGAATCAGATGAAAAACTTTTTCAATATTTATAGTCTAATAAGACCTCAACCATATAATTTTAATAAGCTATAATCTGCTCTCAATTTTAAAATTAGGTTTTTTAGATTATATTTTAGTCTTTCTTTTTTAAGTGGGATGACTCCTCCCCAAACTCTACCTCCAATACCTGTTAAATACATTTTAATATTTATTATTAAATGATAACATTTTTTATGTATTCCTAAAGCTTCCATAGCACAAGAACTATACATATAAATAATATTTTCCTTTGTAACCTACATGCTTTCTAGAACTATGTGTCTGTATTCCAACATATTTGTAACCATAAATCATGATGCATTTTTGTGAACCAAAATTTTAGTATACTATTTAAATATTATTATTCATATTATAATTATTATTTTCCTTAATAAATTCTTTATATGTAGCATTTTTTGATTCAAATTTTAATTTATAGGGAATTCTATAATTTTGGAATTTGCTTATTTCCACTACATAGATGGTCATCTTGACACACTTATTTTTATGATATACTTTCACAACATATTAAACCTTGATATTAACCTTTGATAATGATATTTTTTGATCTTTACAAGATTTAAAATCTGTATAAATTTCACCAAATTTTGGATTTGAATTTTGGAAGTTAGATATTTCTTGTTCAGCTTCAACTATTTTTTGATTGTTAACAGGTTGAAATTTTTTTTAACTTCTTATTCTCTTTCTCTAGGATTGCAATTTTCAAGAGAAAAATTTTCAAATATATTTTTATCATTAATTTCATATGAGTTTACAATTATTCTTATTTAGAGTAAAAAACTTAATCACTAGTATAACTCTCATCATTCAACTTTTCAATAAGAAACTAATCAACACCTTCATCACTAGAATTCTCAACATTTACTTCTTCTTTATTATCAAAATCTTCATCACATTTTGACAAAAAGTTTCTCTTTTTAAATATTTATAAATTATTATTCATTAATTTTTAATAGAAATTTTATTTGTATAATTTATTATTTTGGTGGTCTTCTTATCCTTCCATATTCTTTATTATTATCTTTATCTTCCTTCAGTCTTGGAAATTTTTTTATAGAATGTTCAATGAATTTATAGTTAATGAAATTCAGGTGTAACATTAATTTATAAATGCCAATTAATCATTTCACATTTCTTAAAAATAAATACATAAATTCATTAAGCTTGTTACTCACATAACCATATAAATTAGAGTCACTAACTACTTTTTCAATAACAAATTTCTTTGAATTTTCTTACTTAGTTTCTTTGAAAGAGATTTAATGATCATACTTTCCCTTTATTTTGATATTATTATCCTTTTCACGATCATATAAAATTATTATACTAAGGAAATAATATAGAGAGATTATTTCAAACTCTCAATCTTTCAATGGTGAAATGTTAGAATTAAATATGTCAGTAATAATTCTCAATATATTTTCAACAACTGTTGAGTCTTCCAATTTTTCTCCAAGGCTTATTAAGCTGGTAACAATATCAATAACCCTTTTTAATAACTCATGAATAGATTCGTTATACCACATTTTTAAATATTCATATTTTAATATCTAAATTTGTAACTTAGCTTTCTTTATTTTCATGTTACCTTCATAAATATTATTTAACTTATTATAGATACCTTTATACATTCCAATGCCTTTAACCCAAAGGAATTAACTTTATAAGAGAGAGGAAAAGATAAAATTTCCAACTCATACATCATTCTCAAGATTCCTCTTGACTGTATCTATTAAGAGATAACCCTCAGAAGGAGGAGTGAAACTATATACAGTATCTTATAGAACTTCATATCCAGTGGATAATAGATAGGCAAACATTATTTTCTTATAGATATAATAGTTATTCCCATCAAATATAGGAACCCCCTTACTGTCAAATGAGTTATGAATATCCATGACAGTCTTATTATTCTTCAAACATTAAAATAGTCTAGTGTTAATGAAGATTACTTCATCTAATACCAATTGAATAGACCAGTCAATATTTGTGTGTCCATTGAGAGGGAGGGTGAATTAGTGTTAAATGATTTTTATGATGTCTTTTTTTAAAACAATGTTCAACACCTTTTTGAGAGATGTGACTTTTTTGAACACAATAAACAAGAACACCCATAGGAACATTGGAATTTATAAGGTTTACTATGAAATTAGATTATCTAGTCCATGGAATGATCTTGAAACAATATGAGATCAAAAATTCAACTTGAAAACAATCCTGTATAGTTTTAAAAAATTAGGGTATATCTATCACTTGCATTTCAATATAATCCTTTGGTAGTTCATGAACTCTTAACATAGATAATATGATAAAAAATACTTACCAACCATAGAATGAACCTTAACCAAGAGGATTCAACACATCAATACTATGTTGCTTTAATTATTCACATATTCCATTTTGCAAGTTATATTTTATTCTTCTTCAATTTAATGCACAAAAGTGATAATGAACCTCTACCTCATCTTTTTCCCTATCCATTATTCTTCCTCAAAACACACAATATTTTAATTTTGAACAACTATAAATCATATATCATGCATCTTCGATTACCTTTTCTCTTTATTATTTTTTCAAATATTTATAAAAAAATGTAAATAATTTCAAATTCAAATCTACAGAAAACCCAGATCTATTCTTCACAAAAACTATGATAAGAAAATTCTTTCATAACAATTTTTAACTACATATAAACATGTAGAAATATCATGGAATATTAATTATAATTTAAAACTTCATTTATTCTATATTAAATCCTCTTGTATGTATCAATACATTAATTATATAGTGAAAAGATCATGCTAACTTCAATCAAGGAATTATTCCCCATAAATACCATCATAACCGAAACTCCTTATTTACATGATAAATTCATAATTAATGTATGCAGTTGACATGCATATATATATATACATGTAGTCAAATGTTTCTTACTTTATTCTTGGTGAAAGGATTACCATCATATGTGAACTTTGTGGACAACTCATCCTATTCACATCCATAATAAAAACCTATAAATGAACTATTTATATATATGGTCCATTCATATACATAATCAATTCACCTATGCAGCTAATTTTCCTATGTCTTTAACAAAATTTATACTATTACCAATTCATATATGTAGGTCATTTGGGTATGTAGATTTACATTCATAACCAAGAAGGTATCCAATCCTACTTTGGTAATTATTACAATATGAAATAATACATTATGATATGTAGAATATCCTACATAGGAAAACCCATATATTGAAATTCACTTATGTGGAGCACATATTCCAATTCTAACATGTGGTTATGCTCTTCTTCAATTATAATTAAGACTTTATCTTATCCACTATACATCCTTATTATCTCTTAAAATATTTAATAAAAATCCCTTTTCCAGGAATCATGATAGTTATTGTCATTATATTTAATCATTATTGGATCACCATACTTTTTATTGATAAATTTATTCTACCTTGTTCTTTGTTCAATCTATATGAAACCTTTAATATGAAAATCTTGGTAGATACTCCCATCATGCGATTAAAAATCACTCATTATTTACTCATGGAAGGTCAATGATATCTTAATTTTATAACTAATTGATTTATGTGTTGAGAAAAAACACAACTCCCCTAAAAATTCTATATTATGTTCAACTATTCACTAATATAACAATAATTCGACACCTCTTGGTTCAACACATTATCCTAAAAACTTATAAAAATTAGATATACGTAGGGGTTAATGTAAAAGTATACTTAGTAGGATACTCCATAAAACCTCTCTTTAAAATAAATGCAACATCCTATTACTATTTTCAAGTACTCCTTGACCCTTTTTTTGATCATGCTTTGGTTGGGTCTCATTCAGGGGTGCTTTGGGTAAAAATTTAGAAATTTTTAGAAGTTTCTGGGCTGTGCATTATTGGCGCATGGTTTGCCCAAACAATGCGTCCACCCAGGGGAACTGTGAAAAATAAATAGTGAGGGTTTTAATGGATGGTAAAAAGTTTTAAAAACCATTTTAACATATATTAGAAACCAGTCACCCCATTAGAGGGGTGCACAGTTTGAAAAACCTTGTAGCCCAACCTAACTGACCATGTGAACTATGTTATTTAATTATGAAAAATGTTTTTAAAATGTCTGAACCCCCATACAATCACCCAATCGATCCTAACTCATTATATCTCCATTTTCTATGTTGATAGGGCTCTCAAGGACCTATTTTGGATCATCCAAAACATTTATAATGTGGATTAAATCTTGGAAAACATCATTCGTCTCTTCTATGATAAGAGTTCTTATCCCATTCGTTTTGTACCAATCTCACTATATATCCTCCTTAGGGTATGTTATATCATATAGTTGTGGATGGATCTAAACTCCATTGTTTTGGATATTAAATTTATGTTTTATTTCTTGATCTCTATTGATGACATTCTTTGTTTTTTTTCCGTTGCTGGCATTATGATACACGATCTCCGTGTTAAGGTAGGTTGTTTCATATAAGTTAGGACAATTAAATTAAACTTGAATTTCTTGATTGTTTGAAATTAATTTAAATTAAATTGTTAAAACCAATTCAATGTGAATTGGGTATTTTTAATTGATTCAACATGAGATTTTAGGGAAACACCCAATTTCCATGAAATTTGAAATTTGGGTTATAATTTGAAATTTATGGAGTTTGTATAATTGATTTGTGAAATTGATTTTAAGAAAATTGGATTAAAATGATTTGATAAGAACCTATGTTTTTTTTATCTTGAAAAAGGCATGAAAAGATTAAAAACCCGTGTTTTGGTTTTTAAAGAGAAATTGGCATATTGAATTGGAAATGGGGTGATTGTATTTTAAATAGTTTTAAAATAATTTACCGATTTTTGATTAATTGTTGAGAACTTGTAAGCCTCTATAATTAGTGAGTTATTTGGGACAAACAAGCTAGTATGGTAATTCCATAACAATGGATTAATTCTTTACAACAGTAAAAAAAATAAAGTGCGGTGGATCATATCCCCAATGGGATGTTGATGAGTAATCTTTGACTAGTGTTTGAGGGACATATGTACACGTATTATAATGATCACCGATATGAGTGTGTGTGTCACAAAACGTCCCTGGTAAACCCTGAATTGGCCCAATAGATAGGAATGAATCCCAAGGTCTAATGGTCTCCTATCATATGCCAAAACCCACGGTGTCCCCATGCATGATCCCCTATTGGGCAACGCATCCCAAGGTCTAGTGGTCTTCGATCATAATCATATGTTTAGTTATTGTTATTGAATCAATCCATCTAGGGGGAAACTGGGACTCAACTTTTTCGATCTGCCTAGAATACTAGTCCTAGTATACCCACCTAGGTACCCATGTTTCCCATGTGCTCTATTTCAAATGGTGATGATTTTTTAACATGTTAACATATATGAACATATCATTTCCTTTACCCAAAAACTCATCCAACTTCTCACAACCAATTTTCCCCCTTAAGAACATCCCACTTTTTAATCTACACAATAATGCACAAGCCTCTCCAATAGGCAAGTATCACAAATCAAACATTTAACATACACATCATATTTCTAAAATAAGGGGGCATGCCTCAAGAGGGGTTTCCACTTCCACAAATCATTCTCGAAATGCAAAACATGCCTCATCACTTTACAAGGAATATTTTTATTTTTGAAAACACAATTGTCCAACACTTTTATGTTACAAAAATAAATAAAAAACAATTGAATGACCAAGGAACCAAACATTTAAAAGCAAGTTTGAAACCATGCTTAACTCAAAGCAACCCATTTAAAAAGTTTAAGTGAATTCATAGAAACCAAGTAAAGATCCACTATACCAAAACCAAAACCAATAATATATATATATATATATATATATTTATATCATATTAATTTCATATAAAAATGGAAGACACATTTTAAAAATTCCACGAAATCATAGATTTTAAATTTAAAGGATTGATTATTGGGATACTACCTCAAACATGATTCTTTATGACGATGACCACTCAAATTCCCTTTCCTCTTTCATGTATATACACGTTAACTTATATGTAAGGAAACCTAGACCCTATATACATATTTTCATGTCCAAATATGTAAAATGGGATCCTTACATATATGCTTAGAGGTGCATATACCCTTTTACCTCACACACGTATGCATTTTTCATATATATACATAAGCAAACATAATCCTAATATATATATTCATAATCCCATGTGTGAATATATATATATATATATATATATATATATATATATATAGTGGGATGACTTACATATATATATTCCTTCCTATGCATACCCATGAAAGTCTCTTTTAATAGCGACAACCCGAATCCATTGCAGCGAGGTCCAATGCACTCTAGAAAAATACTGAGAACTCAAAAACCACTAACCCCTAAATTAAAATTGAATCGAAGAAAAGGAACCAAAAACCCTTACCATAAATCAAATCAAATATCACTGTCATCAATGACCATGGAAATAACCAGCCTTAATGAGACAAAATAACCCTAAACACCAAAAACCAACGTGGGGAAAACCAAAAAATTGATTTAGGATTTTCCGAAGGTGTGAAAAACACATGGAAGAGAGGAAAACCACAAAATAGAGGGAGAATAAGGGAGAGGAGACTTATCGAAGAGGACCGAACACCGAATTAGGAGGAGAAATGGTTGTCGAAAAGAAGGGAGGTTTCACGACAGAACCCTCCTGATCGGCTGGTTCAAGTGAGAGAGGAGGGGGGGGGGCACTACACATGGGAAGTAAGGGGAACTCATTTGGTTTTTTAAAAACCTAAACTTAATAATAATAATAATAATAATAATAATAATAATATTACTATTATTAAAACAATTTAATTTAATTTAATTTAATTTTTCTTATTTTATTTTTATTTAATTTTTTTGAACACTGGGTAGGCCAAATGGTCTACGAGACTCTGCACTAACTATTCACACTCAACTGAAGGGATAAGATCCTCACACAAGCTGGCTGCATAGTTTGAGCAACCGTGATCTGACTGTGCAACTCAGCTATGTCATTTGATAGATCCATTTATCATTCTTGTTGCATAGTTACATATAACCATGAACAAGCTATTTTCCACCCAAAAAGGTTGTATAGTCACTACTAGGCCTCACACGATTTGAGATAAACCATGCACCAACCGTGCACAGGGTGAAAAACCACCCGAAGACTATTAAACTCAAAACTTTTCAACAGGAATTTGACCTAAACCTTGACCAAAAGATAAAATATCAAGAAAAGGATAAAAATAAAGAGAAACCATGGTTGGGGTGTGAGAATTCTCCCCACCACAAACACTTTCTTCCCCCATAAAGTCACTAATCCAAATAAGGAATCAAACTCAGGATCAAAACTAAACAAGTCCAATGAAACAACAAACTCAGTGTAACCTTTCACTCTACCAGTCACACATGACAACCTCTAATAGAAACCAAAATGAGAAGAACCATGAGGAAAAGATGAGGGTTATCCCACTACAAGAACCCGACTAAAACCACAACACCCACAAGGGAAACTCAATATAAATTAACTTTGAACTCTTCACACAGAACAGCCAACCCAACCAATGGGAACTCCCAACCTAAACTACAAACTTCTTCTACATGGGGAAACACAAATAAATAGCTCAAACCAAATGGAGAACTAAACCAAAATTCTTTTATTTTTCCACATGACATGAGTGTATCCAAATGATCAAAAACTAAAACCAAAACCAGTCCACAAAGGAAAACCACTTAAGGACAACCGATAAGAGATTCACATCCAAAATGGCACAACCATTGGAATTACAAGAAAATGAGACCACTGATCCTTCTTATAACTAAATATAACCTTAAAAAAAAGACCACAACAAGTATATAAGGCCTCTATTCCCTCTATAATAAAACAAAACCTTCAAAAAGAAGAAGCTACAACATATAATCTTAAACCGTCCCCATTCCATCACTAGATAAAAAAGCTGTACCAAGGTCCCCCACACCCATTGATTACTAGCTACATGAAAAGATTCACTATAAGACCTATGTCTAGAGCCTTGATGTCTTTAAGCATCTGCTTCCCTGTAGCTAGGAGCTGATGATCTTGAAATGAAACTTCCTCTTTCAGTAGTGTGACTTACAGAACCCCTTTATATGACCCAATTGACCACTCTGAACGAAAAATATTTTCATAAGACACTATGAATGAGAAATTTTTATGTTTTTTACCCAAAGAATGTGGGATAAAAACCAAGAATACCCGAGTATACTCCAAGGTCAGGATAGAAACTATCTCCACCAATCAATTCAGAGTTTGGGTAGAGTCATCAATGGGAATAATCAGAAAAAAAATTATTCAAAATTTCCTCAAAAACCCTAACTACCTCAGATTTGACAAGTTTAAAACACTAAACAATGACCAAAACTAATTTCCAAAACTGAACTTCACCTAATCATGGAAGAAGGCATCCCAAATTCCAACTATCCCCTTCTTACCAAGAATTTTATGGGGAATAATAAAAAAATAAGAAGCACAATTCCAAATCAAAATGCATCATAAACCAAAATTTTACACTTCAATAACAAACCAAAACCTAAAATCAAATCACAATTCCAACCTCATTTTTAGCATGTAAAAACCAAGAGATCACAGAAGAGTATTCTAAACATGAAAAGAAAACACAAAAAAACTGCTCATTCACTTTTCAAAACATTGAAATCCACTTTTTTGAAAACCATTTTCCAAAAAACAAAACAAATTAAATCTCTACCATTGGTGTTACATATAGTCTCACATATATACATCCTTTTACTAGACTGAGAACCCATCCACACATAACACCAGTTATCCACTTTCCACATGAAAACATCCATATATGTGTCCATTTATAGAAGTTAGTAGGGTCAATTAAAAATATTTCTCATTTCCAAAATAGATCATTCAACCCAAATCCCAAATTCTACACTAATTTTAAGTTTACCCTTTATCATTAAAGCAAAACATTTCCAAATTCCCAAGAAGTTTTCATTTCACATTACAAAGAGTGTTTCCAAAATCCAAAAATAATTTCCAAAACACCTTCAATTTTCCCTTTGAAACCACAACTTCTGTTGAAAGAAAACCATTTCCAAAAGTCATTTTCATCTAAGAAACCATTTTACCACTCCAAAGACCATTTTTTTAAGAACCAATTTGGAAAAGGTAAGTCAAATATGTGATTTTAAATACTCACCTATGGTATCCAATGAATTGTCACATTTGTGTTCATTCTCACTCCCTCTTATATCATCCACACATACATACCAACATGCACTTTCCATACACTCACACACATATGTTAACATCCATAAGGAATAAAAAGGGTAACACATACCATTTTTCCATTAAAACCAAGAATTTTAAATTTAATTCTTATTTCACATTTTATAAAACCTTTTGAAATTAAAATCATTCTCTACTTATTCTTTTAAAACCCATTTTTTCATTTTGAAAAACATTTTTCAATTTCATTTTATTTTTGAAATCCACTCAAACCAACTAAAATCAAACTAAGCATCACCAATACCAAAATAATTGAAAAAGGGAACTAGTGGTCATGCATACCCCAACCACATGGTTTAGCAGACTATGTATTGAGCATGAACCAACCACTAGAAGCATATTGAACTATGCATGTGAGCTCCACATGGTTTTATACGCCATATAAACTCACAATGTAACACCAAATAACTTACACTGTCATCCCCCAACATAAACATGATCATCAAACTAAAAAATGCTAATAAACTATTATAATATAAAAAATAATGATTTGAAAACCAACTACCCTTGGTAACTCAGGTATCATCATGAGTGGTGGTGATCAGGAACCAAACCCTGACCTACCTTATAAGACCTGAAAATCATATCTATGATCTACCTGACATCCCAAATAACAAGGGCCTACTCTGTTACCATTTCTTCATGAACTAGCCTGGGTCAACCCTAAACCAGTCACCTTCACCGGCCTACGACAAGGTTTGAGAGGCATTCTCGATCCTCCCAAGTTGGAAACTATTGTCGGGTCTCAATAATACACAGTTGGGAATGATTTATCCCATGAAAATATATAAATAAACAAATATAGAATAAATAATAAAACTAAAATCTAGCAGCCGAAATAAAAATAAAATTACACACATACCTTCATGTGACCTGTTGGGTCACCTCCAACTATAGTATCACACTTTATCCATGAGTGACCTAGAGCCGGAAGAATCCCCAAAAGCTATAAAAAAAATAAACATCTAGGTGTGAGTATTAAAACTTAGTAGTAATGCCTGAATAAACTATTACCTATGCCCTTACTTTAAAATAAAAACCATTCCAACCTCATTTGAAAATAAAACTATATAAAAATAGGATATTACCTTTCTTCTAAAAATAAATAACATGCTAAAATTTCTCAAAATTAATTTACCCATTTTTATTTTTGAAAACCCCTTATAAAGAATAGTACACTTCCAATAATCCCTTTGTAAGAAATAACATGCAATGGTGGAAACATTTTAGTAAGAAAGCATAACATTAGGTGCTACCAAACACGAGTAAGTAAAACATTCTTTTAATTATTTTCAAAATAAATTGAAAACCAATCACAAAACATTTAACAAATAAATACTATGGAAAACAAGGATAAATGATAGAAAGAACCTTAGGAAAACCATAAGAAGCTAGGTTAGAGGGGACCTAGAATCCTCACACCTTGGTGAGATGGTATAGAAACCATAACCCACAACATCTTCGTGCATGAGACACTAGAGAGGAAAAAATACCAAGGTCTAGTGGTCTCCTATCATAATCACATAATTAGTTAGTGTTGTTGCATCAATCTAGATAGGGGAAACCAGGCCTCAACTCTACCGATCCGCCTAGCGTACTAGTCTTAGTCTTCCATCCTAGGTACTTAGGTTTTCCATGTGCTCAATTTAAAATGACAGTGAGTTTTTATTAAGATAAAATATATGAACATATCACTTCCTTTACCCAAAAACCATCAAACATTTCACCATTAATCTCCCTCCTTAAGCACATACCCCTTTTTAAGCCACACAACAATCCACAAGACTCTCCACCAGGAATATATCACAAATCACACATTTATCATAAACATTATATTTATAAAACAAGTGGGAATTCCTCAAGAGGGGTTTTCCACTTCCACAAAACATTCTATAAATATCAAATGAAGCTCATTACTTTACAAGGAATATTTTAATTTTTGAAAAAAATTTGTCCAACACTTTTAAGTGATAAGACTAACTAAAAATTCAACTCAACAACCAAGGCCCCACAAATTTAAAATCAAGTTTGAAATGATTATTAACTCAAATAAACCCACTTATGAATGCCTATAAAATAAGTTAATATCTACTTTAAAAGAACCAAAATCAATCATATATATATATATGTATATCATATTCATTTCATACAAAAATGGAAAAAACATTTTAAAAATTCCAATAAATCATATACTTCAAATTTAAAGGAATGGGAATAGGTATCCTACCTAAAACATGCCACATTTTTATGAAGACACTACTAGAAATTATTTTTTTCCCAACAGTTGTATACCAACGGTTCTTTTGAACTGTTGGTATCAGTGATCTTTACCAACGGTTTGCATTAACCGTTGGTATTGATCTATAAACATTGATTTTTACCAATAGTTTGATGAAACCATTCAGAAAGATAGGAAGAAAATTAGTTTTCCCAACGGTTTCATCAAACCATTGGGAAAGATGGGGAAAACTCTATCTTTCACAACGATTTTTACAAACCGTTGGGAAAGATTTCCCCCAAATACAGACCAGCCGAACCCCCACCCAGCCTGATTGTAGACCGATTGCAAACAGAGCTCCTGAATTCTTCTCATGTGCAACACTCTTTCACCTCAAGATCCATCTTCAATTAAACAAAATCTTATTTCACACTTCAAATTAGTAAGTGTTACCTTAGTTTTAGCATTATTTCTCTATTTTTTTTGGTGTTTGATGTTTTTATTTAGGCTAAATTAGGGTTTCTGTCTACGGAACCCTTGGATTTGTTTTATGTTTTTTGTTCTACACTTCAAACATGGTAAAGGGTTTGTTTAGTGGGGTGACATGGTACGTGGAATTTATTTTAGTTGAAAATTGGATTTTGATTTGGATGAATTTATGTTTCAATTTGAGGTGGGGGAGGGTGTGCAGATGGGGTGGGGGAGGATGTTGAGGGCTATCCAAGTGGGGTGGGGGTGGGGCTGTCTAGTTAGGGTGGGGAGGGGGCTGGGTTGTCCAAATGGGGTGGGGGTAGCGCTATTTGGGGTGGGGGAGGGGATGTCTAGGTAGGGTGGGGGAGGGGGCTGTCTAGGTAGGGTGGGGGAGGGGGATGGGTTGTCCAAATGGGGTGGGGGTAGGGCTGTTTTGGGTGGGGGAGGGGCTGTTCAGGTAGGGTGGGGGAGGGGGCTGTCTAGGTAGGGTGGGGGAGGGGGCTGGGTTGTCCAAATGGGGTGGGGGTAGGGCTGTTTGGGGTGGGGGAGGGGCTGTCTAGGTAGGGTGGGGGAGGGGGCTGTCTAGGTAGGGTGGGGGAGGGGGCTGGGTTTTCCAAATGGGGTAGAAGTAGGGCTGTTTGGGGTGGGGGAGGGTGTGCAGGTTGGGTGGGGGAGGGTGTCCAGGTAGGGTTGTCCAAGTGGGGTGGGGAGGGTGTATAGGTGGGGTGGGGGAGGGGCTGTCTAGGTAGGGTGGGGGGATGGGTTGTCCAGGTGGGGTGACGGTAGGGCTTTCCAGGTGGGGTGGGGGGGGGGGTGGCTGGGTTTTCCAAGTGGGTTGTGGGGGGTAGGGGTGTCCAGGTATGGTGGGGGGGGGGGGCTGGGTTTTCCAAGTGGGGTGGGGGTAGGGCTGTCCACGTGGGGTGGGGGGGGGGGTGCTGGGTTTTCCAAGTGGGGTGGGGGTAGTGCTGTCCAAGTGGGGTGAGTGGGGTGGGGGTAGGGCTGTCCAAGTTGGGTGAAAACCCTGAATTCAATATTTTAATTGGATATTTGGTTTGTTTTATTAGGGATTAGGTGTATGAGGCATTCCCATTCCTATTATGGGTGGTTTTAATCAAAAGTTATGATGTTGGAACCATTTATGATGTTGTTGTCTCTATTTAATCTCATTTCCCCTAACTTAACATTAAATTCTATATCACATTTGGTTTCTGTTTTTTTAATTTCCAGTTAAGTTATTTGTGGTCGATGATTGTCTCATGTTAATTGTTTTCAATGGTTTTGTGTGGAAATTGGACATTTAATGTGACTTTTCAAAATGGGGGTGCCTTGAGAATACTTCAAATATTTGTTAAAAATGATCAAAGGGATTTTATTATTTAAAATGGATTATGAAAGATATTTTCTATTAAAGTTCAATCCTATTGAATTATTTATGACAAAATGACTTATATAAATTCTTTTTACAGAATGGACATAATTTGGATGTATGAAACCGATCGGATCTCAAGTAATTTTCAAAAAAAATTGGAGATCTTTATAGATTTTTCATTTCAAAATGCTTCAGATAGTGGTCGCATACACTGCCCATGTTCCAATTGTGTTGGCAGACCTTGGTTGAGCTGTGAAGAAGTCAGATACCACATAACCAAAAATGGGTTCCAAGCAAATTACTTTGTGTGGTATCACAATGGGGAGAAAATGAAATCTCAAATTGGTGATGATTGAAATGAAAGGACTAGAATGAAGAATTTGTTAGATGATCGGTTTCCATTTATTTGTCATCATGAAAAAGAAAGGATTTCGACTCAAGAAGACTTCGATATGAGGACAACTGTTGTATCTAGTGAAAATGATGATATTGATAGGGTGAAAAAATTGAATGATGCTGCCTCGACTCCAGTATATCGACAATGCGATAAAATGAAAAAGCTGGATTTTTTAATCGGATTGTTTCATGGGAAAACTATGTATGGGATTTCTAATAGAGAAATCGATTACATTCTTACCGTCTCGAAGGATTTACTTCCAAATGATGCAGATATTCCCTCAAACCACTATATGGAATGGAATTTAGTTGAGGAAATTGGATTTTCAAGAAAAAAAATTCATGCTTGCCTGAAAGATTGTAGTTTATTTTGGGAGGAAACCGCTGAACGAAATGATTGTATAAAATTTGGCACATCCCGCTGGAAGTCAAAATCTGATGGAACACCATCCCGCATTCCACAGAAAGTAATGTGGAACTTTCCATTGATCCCCAGACTCTAGAATCTTTTTATGTCTGATGACATATCAATAAAAATGAGATGGCATGATAACGAGAGAAAGAAGACTAATGATGAGTTGGTTCATCCTGCAGATGGATTTTCATGGAATAGATTTGATGTTCGACATCCTGATTTTGTAGCTAACGTGCGTAATGTGAGGCTGGGTCATTCATGTGATGGTTTTAATCCGTTTGGGCAGATTCTTACTTCACACAACACATGGCCAATTTTTATACACATTTATAATCTTCCCCCATGGTTGTGTATGAAAAAACCTTTCACTTTCATGAGTATACTCATATCTGGTCCTTCTGATCTCAACATTGATATTTATGTATACATGCAACCTTTAATAACAGAGTTGAAACTTCTTTGGGATGTGGGTGTGTGCACATACGATTCATGTTAGAAAGACATATTTCAGATGCGTGCTGTGCTTATATGGATGATCAATGATTTTCCGGCTTATGCAATGATGTATGGATGGAGCACGAAGGGAAAATTGTCATGTCCAGTTTGTATGAAGAATACACAATCCAGAAGACTGACACATCAATATAGATTCAGTTTTATGGGACATCGACGATTCTTGCCAAAGGATCATCCATATAGAATGAATCGTTGAAGATTTGATGATACCATAGAGACCGATGATCCACCTTAGTGTATGTCTAGAACTGACGTGTTAATGAATTGAAAGATTTCAGTTTTTCATTCGGGAAGGGTCAAATGAAATCTGGAAAGAGAAAGAATGTTTCCACTGAAATCTGTTACAATTGGAGGAAGAGGAGTATATTTTTTGATTTGCCTTATTGGTCAACCAATTTTTTTACGTAATTTCTTAGACGTAATGCATATTGAAAATAATATATGCGAAATGTTGCTTTCAGTTCTTCTAAATGTCAAGGGGAAGACAAAAGACGATTTACGATCTTGGTGTGACTTGGTGGATTGGGGCATCAGACCTGAATTACATCCTGTGCGTATCAGTGAAAATAAATGGCAACTTCCATGTGCTTCTTATGTGATGACACCTACGGAAAAAAACAATTTCTAGAAGTATTAGAAACTATTAGAGTTCCTGATGGCTATTCAAGCAACATATCTAAATGGGTCAACAGAAGAGAGTTGAAGCTAAAATATTTGAAGACTCATGATTATCATGTTCTACTGCATGAGTTGATTCCAATAGAAATCCTTCATATTTTGTCCAATAATGTAAGGGTGGTTGTTATTCGGTTGTGCCATTTGTTTAGAGATCTTTGTGCTAAGAAGTTGTCCAAGTATTTCTTGCAAAAAATGTTAACAGATGCCCCATTAATTTTGTGTGAGTTGGAGAACATATTTGCTCCATCATTTTTCACATGCATGCTGCAAATGACTGTCCATATTCCCACTGAAATCTTCTCAGAGGACCTGTTTCTTTTTGTTGGATGTATCCAACTAAAAGAAATATGTTCACATTAATGTCTTATGTCCGAAACAGAAATCATCCTGAAGGTTCTATCGTGAACGGTTACTTGTCTCAAGAATGTATGGATTTATGCTCAATGTATTTGTTTGATCTTACTACAAGATTGAACAGACCAATGAGAAATGAATAAGAATAGTATGAGAAAATTGAACCCAGTTTTCCATCACTTCCTCAAACAGGAGGAATTCCTGGATCATATACATTGAAGACATTAATCCATGAAGAGCAGGAGATGGCACATTGCACAGTTTTGTTCATATGTGATTTGTTCGATGACTATATCAAGTAACTAAATTTATTATGTATATCTTACATATATATCTGTTAAACTATTCATATTTTTTTATCTACAGGGAACATAAAACAATGATAAATAGGAATCATCGTTCTTTATCTTTGAGAAGGAGAGAGACTTTTCATAGCAAAGAGTTTTCTGCTTGGTTAAAATTGAATGTATAAAAAAATTAATGTTTAAAATAATTATATCAATATTTAATTAAGTTTAATAGTCATTTATATTGTAGGTATTGAGTTTGTCTGCTGAATCTGTCTCTGAGGAAATAAGAGCTTTGGCTTTTGGTCCTAATACCGTGGCTCGTGACTGTAAATCAATTGTTATCAATGGGTACAAATTTATTGTCATTGAACGAGAAAATAACATGAGAACACAACATGATGGTGTTATGGTTACTGCCACAACAGATTGTTATTCCAGTACATCATATAGTAGACCGGGATTTGAAAATGTGGGTTATTATGGAGTTGTTGAGAAAATAATAATATTGGATTATTACTATCATGGACGATTCACAGTGATGAAATGACATCGGTTTGATTCGATGACGATACATGGCACATTTATTGATGATTGTGGATTTTGAGTAATTAATATGTCTCACACTCTTTCTACCGAAGAACCATATGTGTTGGCATCAATGGCTTGACAAGTTTTTTATGTCAAAGAACAAATTCGACTTGAATTTGGTGTCATAGTTGAATTAATTCCAAGACATATTTTTGATGATGGTGATGATGGAATTGACACTGTCCCTAGTGCCATTGGAACCAATCCATTTATTTCTTTTGATGAATCCAATAGCTCAATTGTCAGAGTTGATTGTGAACCTAAAGTTGTGGTTGAAAATATATAGAATCATTCATCCATGTTCTCAATTATTTTTTCTTACCTCGATTTGGGTTGTTAAGGTTGGTAATATTCAAATTGATTTAGTATTGATCAAAAATATGTTTTAGCTGACTTGACCGTTATGTGAATTTTCAATGTTTATTGGTTGCAGTTTTATTTGAATTGAATTTTCTAATTTGGAATTGAACTGTATTCAAACATAGTCAAACAATATTTTTAACTTGGTGAACATTACAACTTGTATGATTTATTAAATCCATTCAAGATATTTTAAAACAATTGATAGCTGACTTGACCGTTATGTGAAATTTCAATGTTTATTGGTTGCAGTTTTATTTGAATTTCATTTTTTAATTAGGAATTGAACTATATTCAAACACAGTAAAACAATATTTCTAACTTGGTGAACATTAAAACTTGTATGATTTATTAAATCCATTCAAGCTCTTCTAAAACAATTAATAGCTAAATTACCAATTAATCCCCCTATTACCTCATATATTTAGCTTTTTAGGTTACAAATTAGTTTCCTTTTTCTAATTAATTACATATTTGTTTTCAAAAGCAGGAAATGAAGCCAATTGAAGAGAGACGATGGAAAAAAATGATGGAGAACAATCATCGAATAACAGAGTTGGGAATTCCATCATTAGTGCCTGTAGTGAGTACTTTATTTCAAATTGATATATTTAAAGAATATATAATGTCATGTGATTAATTTTTTTGTAAACATTTTTGTAGGATCCACCTATACATTGACAGTTATTCGACGAGGAGCTTAGTACTGGTCCGAGTACTCAGGCCGGTGGTACGAGGAGGGTTCATACCAGAGGTGGACGAGCAGATGCGCATACCCGACTAGACCCTGCCCCTCCCACTGACATGCCATACTTCCCACATTCTGATCCTAGTGTGTTGTTAAGGAAACATGGGATATTTATGCCTCCCATTTTTTCGCTTCCTTCTGCATCTTCTGGCCCATCATTTTCACATCCCATGATGATTCCCACTCCCCAGTCAACATCTGGTTAGACAGCTGTGCCACATTCTTTTCCTTATACTTATGTCTCCCCGAGCTTCTATATTCCATCATCTTCGACTGCTGTTCCACCACATGGTGTTTCATCAGTTTCTGTGGATCCAGTGGCGCTCCGCGATCAGACCGGCACAGGTATATTTATAGAACCCTAACAAATTTTTATAGAAATATTTATTTTCATTATAATATGTTTTGATAACATATTTGTTTTTATTTCATGACAGATACATCTACTAACAGGAGGCGTGGGCGAGGGCATATAAGCATGCGTTCGGTGTGGAACCGCCACACATAGGTTATGGTGGATTATAATGAAGAAAACCAAATGGTTGAGAAAACAGGGCAGCAATGTCAGAGTTTTTTGGTGACGCTTTCCAAATACTCCGACAGCATTCCCGTCAGCTTGCTATCATGGAGAAATTTTCCACATGAGGTCCAGGATAGAGCTTGGGCAGAGATATGGGTAAAAAAATCTGTTCTATTTAATGCCATGAATTATTTTTGTATTTATATGAATTAATATTTTGATGTCATCTTCCATTTAATTTTCCTGATGGTGAGGGTTCATGACCGGAACATCTAAAGGATTTAGGCGAGCTTTGGAGAGTCTACAAGCATGAGTTGTATATTGGATGAGTTTTTAGAGTTGTCACTGCGTTAGAGGCGGTACCAGTGGTGGATGATTGTCCTATAGAGCAGTATCGTCAGATGATTACTCATTGGACGAGTACCCAGTTTAAGGTTTTAAAAACATTTGAGGTATTTAATTAATAACTTTAATGTTTTTCATTAATACTATATGTTGCATTTTCGAATTTTATTTAGGAATCATCTGGAAAAAATAAAAAGAACATTGATGCAAACAAATACCTCCACACACTAGGTCTCACTACGATGCCTGATCATGAGAGGAAGCAGGTATGACAATTGTTTATAAGTTTTATTTATGACTTACACTTTCTTTTGTTTCCTAAATTATTTAATAGTATGCTAAAGTTTTCATATAACTTTAGTTTTCAATGTCATTGTAGAGGAAAATACAAAATATTGAAGGACGTGTGCCTCGAGCAAAACTGTTTTGCTAGAGTAGACGGAAAAATGATGGAAGTGCCGCCAACGAAGCGACTCAGCAGAAGATTGTAAGTTTTAATCTGTTGAATTTATATTTTAATATCTTTTTTGTAACTTAATGATATATTTATATTTGTAACAGACTACTTTAGAGGCCCTCGATGACCAAGAACCGGACAATTTTGGGCCGACATATCACTTACATCAGGTGTTGGGAGAGGAGCATTCTGGCAGAGTACACTGCCGACCTAGGATAGCCCTGAAGAGGTATTGTCCCTCCTTAGGTATGAGCTGTAGTGCCACCGAGCTACAGCAAGTTAGGGAATAGGTAGAACAAGATGAAAAAAGGGCCACAGAGACGGCAGAACAGTCTGCTAGGGAAAACAGTGCGTTTATGAAATTTATTGAAGTTCTACATCCAACACTTCCAGCAGAGGCCAACCCAGCTTTTGATGAATATATGTCGTCAATAAATTCTTTATATGGTGCACCATGTGGTAGTTCTAGTGGTGGTCAGGACGATGTCCAGCTTGGCGATGATGATGGCGAGGAGTCTGATGCGGAAGAGGAGGGAGAGGAGGAGGGCGAGGCAGGTGATGAGGGCGAGGAGGAGGTAGAGGGTGAGGAGGAGGGAACTGAGGAGGGCGAGGACGATGATGGGGGCAAGGACGAAGGTGATGATGATGGTGATGATGGTGATGGTGATGTGGGACAAATTGATCCATTACATTTTTGACTAATATTACTGATATTTGATATTTAATCTATTCTAGTTGTTGGTTTTATCTAGACTCATAGTATAGTATTGGAGTTGAGTTATTTTTATATATTATCAGTTTTTATGGATGTTTTTGTCTTTTAGTGGTTGTGTGTTTGGGAACCACCCTCCTTCCTGGACCCTGTACAACCCCCCACCATCCTCCTTGGACCCCAGACACCCCCCCGGACAGCCCCCGGACAACCCCCCCAATAGCCCCCCGGACAGCCCCCCACCCTCCTCCCTAGACCCCGGACAGCCCCCCGGATAGCCCCCCAGATATCCCCCTATACAGCCCCCCCACCCTCTTCCTTGGACCCCAGACAACCCCCCGAACAGCCCCCGTACAGTCCCCCGAACAGCCCCCCGGACAGCCCCCCCACCCTCCTCCCTGGACCCCGGACAACCCCCCGAACAGCCCCCACAGACAGCCCACCGGAAAACCCCCCCACCCTCTTCCTTGGACCCCGGACAACCCCCTGAACACCCCCCAGACAGCACCCAGACAGCCCCCCAAACACCCCCCCGCAAGCCCCCTGCACAGCCCCCGACCCTCCTCCTTGGTCCCCGGACAGCCCCCCGAACACCCACCAGACAGCCCCCCGGACAGCCCCGCCGGACCCCCCCACCCTCCTTGATTTCATTTAATACTATAAAATCTATAATATATATTTTATTTATTTTCATCATGATAATCAATGTAAATCACATTTACACATCTAATCAATATCATAGATTCTTGGTATGTTATAAAAGAGATGTATTCATTGGGCATGAAATTGTTAGCTCTGAAATGTTTCATAGCATGATAAACTAAAATCTAATCCATACTAAGAATGATATAAAAATATTTTATATAAATGTCCACATGATTTTAAGTAAATTCCATTCCACTAATAGACACATGGGGATTCTCATAAAATGGACAACATTTTAAGCACATACGGAAAACCAACCAAACGCATTCGGTTTCCGTTGAAACTTTAGGAGAATGATCCATGAGTCATATGTGACGTGTACGACTCAACCCCACCTCAATCTGAGACGCGGTGTGGCCGGAAACACTCAAAGTGTCTCTCTTCTGTTTCAAAAGGACGTCATTTTAATTGAAAAACATCAACTGGCATACGGAAAACTGACCAAATGAATTCGGTTTCTGTTGAAACTTTAGGAGAACGATTCATGGGTCATATGTGACATGTACGAGTCAACCCCGCCTGAATCTGAGATGCATTGTGTCCGGCACCACTCAAAGTGTCTGTCTTTTGTTTCAAAAGGACGTCTTTTTAAGTGAAAAACATCAATTGGAATACAAAAAACTGACCAAATGCATTCGGATTGTGTTGATACTTTAGCACAATGATCCATGGGTCATATGTGACATGTACGAGTCAACCCTGCCTTAATCTGAGGTACGGTGTGGCCAGAATCACTCTAAGTGGCTCTCTTTTGATTAAAATGGACAACATTTTAAGCACATACAGAAAACTGACCAAACACATTCGTTTTCCATTGAAACTTTAAGAGAATGATCCATGGGTTGTATGTGATGTGCATGACTCAACCCCGCCTCAATCTAAGATGCGGTGTGGCCGACACCACTCAAAGTGTCTGTCTTCTATTTCAAAAGGACACCATTTTAATTGAAAAACATCAACTGGCATACGGAAAACTAACCAAACGCATTCAGTTTCTATTGAAACTTTAGTAGAACAATTAATGGGTCATATGTGACGTGTAAGTGTCAACCCCGCCTCAATCTGAGATGCGCTGTGGCCAGAACCACTCAAAGTGTCTGTCTTTTGTTTCAAAAGGACGTCATTTTAAGTGAAAAACATCAACTGGAATACAAAAAACCAAACAAATGCATTCGGATTGTGTCGATACTTTAGAACAACGGTCCATGGGTCATATGCGACATGTATGAGTCAACCCCTCCTTAATCTGAGGCACGGTGTGGCCAGAATCACTCTAAGTGTCTCTCTTTTGTTTAAAATGGACAACATTTTAAGTACATACAGAAAACCCACCAAACGCATTCGGTTTCCATTGAAACTTTAGGAGAATGATTCATGGGTCATATGTGATGTGTACGAGTCAACCCCGCCTCAATATGAGACATGGTGTGGCCGGAACTACTCAAAGTGTCTGTCTTTTGTTTCAAAAGGACGTTATTTTAATTGAAAAACATCAACTAGCATACAGAAAACTGACCAAATGCATTCGGATTGTGTCGATACTTTTTTAAAATGATCCATGGGTCATATGTGATGTGTACGAGTCAACCCCGCCTCAATCTGAAGCGCGGTGTGGTCGCCACCACTCAAAGTTTCTGCCTTTTGTTTCAAAAGGACATCATTTTAAGTGAAAAACATCAAATGGCATACGGAAAACTGACCAAACACTTTCAGATTGTGTCTATACTTTAGAAAAATGATCCATGGGTCATATGTGACGTGTACGAGGCAACCCCGCCTTAATCTGAGGCACGGTGTGGCCGTAATCACTCTAAGAGCCTCTCTTTTGTTTAAAATGGACAACATTTTAAGTACATACGGAAAACCGACCAAACGCATTCGGTTTCCTTTGAAACTTTGGGAGAAGGATTCATGGGTCATATGTGACGTGTAAGAATCAACCCTGCTTCAATCTGAGATGTGGTGTGGCCAGAACCACTCAAAGTGTCTATCTTTTGTTTCAAAAGGACGTCATTTTAATTGAAAAACATCAACTGGCATATGGAAAACTGACCACAAGCATTCGGATTGTGTCGATACTTTAGTACAATGTTCCATGGGTCATATGTGACGTGTACGAGTCAACCCCTCCTCAAGCCGAGGTGCGGTGTGGCCGCCACCACTCAAAGTGTCTGTCTTTTGTTTCAAAAGGACGCCATTTTAAGTGAAAAACATCAACTGACATACGGAAAACTGACCAAACGCATTCAGATTGTGTCGATACATTAGAAAGAAGATCCATGGGTCATATGTGACGTGTAAGAGTCAACCCTGCCTTAATCTCAGGCATGGTGTGGCCGGAATCACTCTAAGTAGCTCTCTTTTGTTTAAAATGGACAACATTTTAAGTACATATGGAAAACCAACCAAACGCATTCGGTTTCCATTGAAACTTTAGGAGAACGATTCATGGGTCATATGTGACGTGTAAGAATCAACCCCACCTCAAATTGAGATGCGGTGTGGCCGACACCACTCAAAGTGTCTGTCTTTTGTTTCAAAAGGACGTCATTTTAATTGAAAAACATCAACTGGCATACGAAAAACCGACCAAACACATTCAGATTGTGTCGATAATTTATCACAACGATCCATGGGTCATATGTGACATGTACAAGTCAACCCCGACTCAATCCAAGGTGCGGTGTGGCCAAAACCATTCACAATGTCTCTCTTTTGTTTAAAATTGACAAGATTATAAGTGAAAAGAACAACTGACATACGCAAAATCGACCAAATGTATTTGAAATGTGTTTATGATTTAGGAAAACAATCCATGGGTCATATGTGACGTGTATGAGTCAACCCCGCCTTAATCTGAGGCACGATGTGGTCGAAATCACTCTAAGTGGCTCTCTTTTGTTTAAAATGGATTATATTTTAAGTAAATATGAAAAACTGACCAAACGCATTCGGTTTCCATTGAAACTTTAGGAGAACGATCCATGGGTCATATGTGACCTGTACGAGCTAACCCGAGCTCAATATGAGTCACGGTGTGGCCATGATCAGTCTAAGAGTCTCTCTTTTGTTTAAAATGGATACCATTTTAAGTACATAAGGAAAACCGACTCAAAGTTTCTGTCTTTTGTTTCAAAAGGACGTCATTTTAATTGAAAAACATCAACTGGCAGACGAAAAACCGAGAAAACACTTTCAGAATATGTTGATACTTTAGGAAAACTATCGATGGGTCATTTGTGATGTGTACGAGTTAAACTTTCCTCAATCCGAGGCACGATGTGGCGGGATCACTCCTTGTGTATGTATTTTTTTTAAAATGGACAGGATTATAAGTGAAAAGAACAACTGACATACGGAAAACTGACCAAATGCATTTTAAATGTGTTTATTCTTTAGGAAAATGATCCATGGGTCATATGTGACGTGTACGAGTCAAACCCACCTTAATCTGAGGCACGGTGTGGCCAGAATCACTCTAAGTGGCTCTCTTTTGTTTAAAATGGACAACATTTTAAGTACATACGGAAAATCGACCAAACGAATTCTGATTGTGTTGATACTTTATAACAATGATCCATGGGTCATATGTGATGTGTACAAGTCAACCCCGGCTCAATCCGAGGCACGGTGTGGATGAAACCATTTGTAGTGTCTCTCTTTTGTTTAAAATGGACAAGATTATAAGTGAAAAGATAAACTGGCATACGAAAAACTGACCAAACGCATTCAAAATGTGTTGATGCTATAGGAAAAAGATCCATGGGTCATATATAATGTGTACGGGTTAACCCCGCCTCAATCCGAGGTGCGGTGTGGCCGACACCATTCACAATGTCTCTCTTTTGTTTAAAATGGACAGGATTATAAGTGAAAAGAACAACTGACATATGAAAAACTGACCAAACACATTCCAATTGTGTTGATTCTTTAGGTCAATGATCCATGGGTCATATATGACGTGTACAAGTCAAATAGGGCTCAATTCAAGGCACAGTGTGGTCGTGATCACTATAAGTGTCTCCCTTTTGTTTAAAATGGACAACATTTTAAGTACATACGGAAAAAAGACAAAACACATTCGGTTTCTGTTGAAACTTTAGGAGAACGATACATGGGTCATATGTGACATGTACGAGTCAACCCCAACTCAATCCGAGGTGTGGTGTGGCCTCCACCACTCAAGGTGCCTGTCTTTTGTTTCAAAAGGACGTTATTTAAAGTGAAAAACATCAACTGGCATATGGAAAACTGACCAAACGCATTCGGATTGTGTCGATACTTTAGAACAACGATCCATGGGTAATATGTGACATGTATGAGTCAACACTACCTCAATCCGAGGCATGGTGTGGTCGACCCCACTCTAACTGTGTCTCTTTTGTTTAAAATGGACAGGATTATAAGTGAAAAGAACAACTGGCATATAGAAAACCGACCAAACGCATTCAGAATCTGTTGATAATTTATCACAACGATTAATGGGTCATATGTGACCTGTATGAGCCAACCTGGGCTCAATCCGAGTAGCGGTGTGGCCGGGATCAGTCTAAGTGTGTCTCTTTTGTTTAAAATGGACAACATTTTAAGTACATATAGAAAACGAACCAAACACATTCAGTTTCCATTGAAATTTTTTGAGAATGATCCATGGGTCATATGTGATGTGTAAGAATCAACCCAGCCTCAATATGAGACGTGGTGTGGCCGAAAACACTCAAAGTGTCTGTCTTTTGTTTGAAAAGAACATCATTTTAAGTGAAAAACATCAACTGACATATGGAAAACCAAGAAAACGCTTTCAGAATATGTTGATACTTTAGGACAATGATCGATGAGTCATTTGTGACATGTATGAGTTAACCTCGCCTCAATACGAGGCATGGTGTGGCCGGTATCTCCCCAGGTGTATGTATTTTCTTTAAAATGGACATCATTTCAGGTAAAAATATATGGTATAAAAAAATAATCAAATAATGAATTGAATTCCAGATTCCACATATAATTTTCATCTAAATTTTAAATTGAATTCTGAATGAATTATGTAGGTTTATAATTAAGTTATTAATTCTAATTTAATTATGGATGTGTATAGTTCCAGGATGCATTATATGTTAAATGTGTATGAATTTGTTTTCTATATGTATGTGTAAGTTGGTTATTGCAGGTAAAATAATTGTATATGTATGTGTTAGTTTATTCTAGGTATAATAATTGGATTGAAAATAGGAGGAAATGCACAAAATGAGGCCAGCTGTCCAAATTGCAGAGCTGCTGCAGGCTTCTGTGCAATTTGCACAACATAGGCTATGCCAACGGTTTCAAACCATTGGCATAGCATCTCTGATGCTTTTTTTACCAACGGTTCAATGAAACGTTGGTAAAAAACCTTTCCCAACGGTTTCTAAACCGTTGGGAAAGAGTAGAATCCTTGGGATTTCCCAACGGTTCAAGTCAAACTGTTGGGAAAAACTATCCCAACAGTTTGGAACAATCGTTGGGATAGGTTAGGTTTTCCCCACCCTATACCAACGGTTCATAGTAAACTATTGGGAAAATCTTTCCCAACGGCTTACTTCCCTACGGTTTGCATAACCGTTGGTATAACAAATACCAATGGTTCTGCATCCTTTCCCAATAGTTCAGAACCATTTGGAAAGACTGTATTTCCAGTAGTGCGACCACTAAAATTCCATTTTAGCTTGTAATCATATGAGAGTTCACATATATGTAAGGAAACCTAGCCCCTATATACAAATTTTCATGACAAAATATGTAAAAGGGGATCCTTACATATATTCTTACACATGAATATACCTCTTTACCTCACACACATATGCATTTTTTATATATATACATAAGAAAAGATATCCCCAATATATATATATATATTCATACTTTCATGTGTGAATATATATAACGAGGGAACATATGTATATATATTCCTAACTATGAAGACCCATGAAAGTCTATTTTGACAACAATAACCCGAAACCACCGCAACAAGGTCCAACGCACTTGAGAAAAATATAGGGAACTCAAAAACCCTAAAACCATTAAATTAAAATTGTACTGAAGTAAAGGAATCAAAAACCCTTATCTTAAATCGAAGTGAAACCCACCTTCTTCAACATCTGAGGAAATAACTGGCCTCAACAAGACCAAAAAACCCTAAACGTCAAGAAGCAAAAAGGGAAAAACCCAAAAATCTATTTAGGGTTTGGGAAAGGTGTTCATATCACATGAGAGAGAGGAAAAATACAAAATAGAAGGAGAAGAAGAGAGAGGATACTAACTAGAGAGGACTACACATTGAATTGGGAGGAGAAACATTCACTGGAGGGAAGGGAGGTAGCGTACTAGAGCCCTCTCAGTTGGTTTGGTTGTGTGAGAGAGGAAGTAGGGGGTTTACCTCACAGGGGATGTCAGGGGAACCCCTTTGGGTTTTTAAAAAAAAAACGTAATAATAATAATAATATTCATAATAATAATAATAATAATATTATTATTATTACTATTAATATATTTTTTAATTTAATATTAATTTTTTTTTGAACACTGGGCAAGCCAAATGGTTTGGGTGCACGGTCTGCGAGACTGTGCACCAACCATGCACACCCTAATCGAGGGACATGACCCTCTCATGGGCTGACCGCATGGTTTGAGAGACCATTTACCAACTGTGAAACTCAAATCTTTCATTTGACGTATCCATTTTCTTGCTTGTCACACGGTTTCCTCTAACCATGCACAAGATATTCTCCACCAAAAAATAGGGCATAAAATCACTACTAGACCTTGCACAGTTTGATCCAAACCATGTGCCAAATGTTCATAGATCCAAAAACCAACCAAAGAATCCAAAACTTAAAAAATTTCATCAGGAAATCAATGTAAAACTATACCAAAAGATACAATATTAGAAAAAGGATAAAAATAAGGAGAAACCATGTTTAGGGTATGATAGTGTGATGATATCATAACTTGGAACTATCGTACCTCTTGGAAGATGACCATGTTGCTTGTTTGTGGATTATTGTGATATATATATTCCATTGTTTATAAAACTAATTTACACATGCCTTGTGATTTATATAATTTTTTATATAAAATGATTATTAAGATATGTTTTTAAATGTTTCTATCAATTGAAATGAATTTCATGTTTTGTTTTAAATATGAAATAGTACTTCCATGCCTATTTTTTTGAAATTAAAATAATTTAATGATTTTTTATTATTGAAATATTATTATGGAAGACTTGGTGAGACCCTACTAGGATTTTATTTCACACCCTACCTTTTCCTTCGGGCATTTGTAGATTTACTTCTTCTAGGTTCGAGAAAGAGGAAAGCACCACTAGGAGGTGGTGGTTGTTGATCTTTTGAACTTGGAGTGCTATTACCATTTAAGCTTGGGTGGTTTATCTTGTCCTTTTGGTATATTGATGATGTACTATTTGGTTTTGTTTTAGACCTTTTGGGTTTTGTTTTAGACCTGTTTGGTTTCTGGTATAATCTCTTTTGGGAGTTATCTTTGATCATACTAACATGTTTCTATTTCTTCAACTATTTAAGTGAAAAAACCATTCCCTCTTTATCTTTCATGGTGCTAGGTGCTTGTCACTAACTCATGGGGATCAAGAATTAACTTCAGGATATGTCAGTGCTAAATCATATATCTGGGTACTAGGGTATCTAGTCCAATTCATGAAAAAGTGGCATCAAAGGTGCAGGTTAAGCATCTTGCCTTGATGTTAATATGTAGTTGAGTTATCTTGTTAGGAATTATGAGGTATTTGAGAGTGATTTCCTATCCATATCTCATATCAATGAGCCTTTAGTCACCATGTTTAGTTTGTGGAAGAATTTTTGATGATTAATTCTAGTCCTCTCCATGCTTTTATTTGGTTAGTTGAAATCCAAATATTTTTTATCTATTTGATGGGAGTAATTTCCCAGTTTCTCTTATTTGAGTGTCGATATGTGTATTATTTATAATGTCTTAAATGTTGTCTTATGATGTTTTATAGCATCATTCCTAATATAATATGTGTGAATAGGATCCTATGGAAATCTATTGATGAACCACAATAATAAAATCCTCCCATACACTAGAATATAGTTGAGGTTATTGTGCATACTGTCCAAGCTCTGGGATAGTCACCTACACCCATTATTATTCAGTATCCATCTATGAAACCTTAGAAGGGTGAATTCAAGATTCTTTCTTAGGAATTGCTTTTACAGAATCCACTGAAATTCTAAGGCTCAAACGATCCTCAAGAGGATGAGGATTGGTTAAGCATGATTTATCATTTATTTGAGTTCTTGGAGACACTTGAGTCTATCAAGTTGAAATGTGCAACCTTCAAGATGGAGGGTCCTAATAGGAGATGGTGGGAACTGATGGTGATAGAAGAGAAGTATGATTTATTATAGTGGAAGTAATTTAGATTTATTTTCACTAACAAAATCTATCTAGAGTTGATGGTGATGTCTAAGGCTATTAAGTTTTTCAAACTTGAGGAGGCTGACATGACTGTGATAGAATATGGAAATTGATTTAGTGATCTTGTTCAGTTTTCAACCGATATTATATTGAATAATAAGATGAAGAATCAATGGTTCAAGATGGGAATTAGATATCATATTCATTATCAGTTTTTCTTACTAAATCTCTCTTACTATACTAACATGTTGGATAGAGTGTTGATGGTTGACCTTAATCTAGATGGTAAGTCAGGCTTGAAGAGAGTTCCTTTTTATTCTATTTATAGTTTGGTGAGTTCCCTCAAGGGAAATAGGAAGTGTGATGAGTCTCATGGTGTTTCTTGATAGTAGGGTTCTTAAAGACCTCATGAAGTGAATGGAAGAGGCCCTTTGATTTGATACAATTTTGGAAAGCCTGGGAACTTGAATATGGTTTTCAATGAGGCACACAAGATATGTGGTTCTTGTGGATGATAAGGTCACTTGAATAAGTTATTTAATGTCTATTTTTCTCCACATAGTGGAATAAGATCATTAGCACAAAAAAATTACTGCGTTGCAATCAGATAATTCACTAACTAATGGGTTCCATCCAAAAGAATCCTGAACAAATCTTCTTCACAGAGTAGAAGAGTCTCTAGAAGAAGTAGATATGGGTCCCGTGATTGTAAGAGGTACCATCACTATTGATTAATCTTTAGTGTTTTCTTTATTTGATATTGGTGTATCTCATTTGTTTATTTCAAAACATATTTCCAATCTACGAAATCTTTATACAAAGCTTTTATCATATGTGATGGATATTACTAGACCCCTCAGAATGAGGATAGACTAGGGTCTTCCTTACCCTACTTGTGTGTTCAATTTAGCATAGATTGATCTTGCTTGGGATTTTATGGTTCTCAACATGAAACCTCATCATGTCATATTTGAGATGGATTGACTCATTAATAATTAATCGAGAATTGATTGTTATCTTTGACGAGTCTTCTTTACTACACCCGATGGGGTGTGCCATATATTTAAAGGAGAATAGGACCCGAGGTCAAGTAGAGATGTACCTTATTATCTAGAGTTGGGGAAAGTAATATCTCTATTAGCTTTTGACCTAGAGTGAGAATCTTTGAGCGATGATCTCCCAGCAGTTTTTTCTGAGTTTCACAATGTATTTCTTTCTGACTTCTCTTGGTTTTAACCATTAAGAGTGGTGGAGTTCTCTATCGACTTATTGCTGGGTACCCACCAATATCTATACCATATTACCACATATCACCAGCTAAAATGAAAGAGTTGAATACTCAATTGGATGATCTTTTGGAGAAAGGATCTATACACTTGAGTGTTTCACCTTGGGTGGAACCTGATCTCTTTACTAAGAAAGCTGATGGGAAACTTCACCTTTGTTTTGATTATTAGAAACTCAATTGAGTCATGATAAAAAACAAGTATATGTCAGAATATATATATGATCTATTTGACCAGTTGAAAGGGGTTAAGTGGTTTTTAAAGGTTGATCTTTGATTTGGTTATCACCAGTTGAGAATAAAAGAATCTGACATTTAGAAAACTGCCTTCTAGTGTAGGTATGGACATTATGAGTACCTTGTCTTGCTATTTGGTGTAACCAATTCTCCTACAGTCTTCATGGATTTAATAAACGAGATTTACCATGAGCATATTGATACTTTTATGGTAGTATTTTTGGATGACATCCTTATTTACTCTTCAATGAGGATCATGTGCATCATCTAAGAGTAGTTCTAGAGTTTTTTTAAAAATTAGTAACTTTTTGCTAAGATATGAATACATGATTTCTGGATTTAGGAAGTAAAGTTCTTGGTACCCATGGTTTTAGAAAATGATATATTAGTTGATTTTGATATGGTGAAAACTGTTATGACATGGGAGAAACTATGAAATGTTTTTGATATTCAAATCTTCTTGGATTTAGATGGTTATTATAACCAGTTTATAAAGGATTTATCAATGTTGGCTTCTCTAATGACTATAATAACTCAGAAGGGAGTGAAGTTTTTTTGGGATGATAAATGTTAGAGTTATTTTGTTGAAATGAAATGTATTTTGACCACTATGCTGGTGTTGACCCTTCCAGAGGCCAAGCAGGGCTATGTAGTCTTTTTTAATGCATCAGGTTTGGGTTTGGACTGAATTCTTATGCACGGTGATCACATCATTGCCTATGGATCTCGACACCTTTTTCTACATAAGAAGAATTACCTAACCTATGACCATGGACTAACAACCATGATGCATGCACTTAATATAAAAACCACAGCCTTTTACACATATTAATAAATGATTTTATGCATAATTAACCATCAAATAAAAATGAAGGATCATAAATTCTAGTGTCTTTGGAAGATTAGGTACAAAAAACTGAGAACACAAAACTAGAATAAAACATGTTTATATTAATCATCCATAAAGAGATAATATCTTACTTTGAGATCATACATCTTCATGGGATAACCTAGGGAATATATAGATAAAAGAGATGAGAAAAATTCATAGTAAGGGAATAAACATATAAATAAAGCATAAAACATGGGTTAGAAGGCATAACATGATGACATAAAAATGAATGGAACATAAATAAACATATGGAATCATAACATATAGAATGTGGTATCTTGTAAACATGGAAAGATAGTAATGTGGAAGTAACATATAACATGACATAAACAAGATTCAAGGATAACTTCCAAGACTATATCACATGGTGGACAAAGTCCCATAAAGGAATCTAGTTTACTCCCTTCCCCAACATGATGTCTTATGAGACTAAACATTACCCAAATGAATTAGAGTGATATTTGGGTGCACCCATTATAACATGTTCATGTATACATATTCCATATGAATAATCAAATATAAGGAATAAACATAAGGGTTTCCCATGGAAAGAAATGGGTGTTATAACAATGTCACAAAGAATAACCAAAGGGAATATCATAATGGTGTCCATAAAAGAATGGATTTAAATAATACATGGAAATTAATAAGGTAAAATAGGCATAAATCATGATAATTTTTTTCCAAATGAATTGAAAACATGTAAAAAGAGTGTTTAAGAATCTTTAGAAATGAGCCACTTTAGTGCGGTTTAAGTGGAAATATAAGAGTTTTTAAAGAGGAAAAGGTGTAATTGTTTACATAAAACCATAAATGATCTAAGATAGTATTTCATAGTGAAATGAGTGATTTTATAAAAATAATTATGGATTAAAACATATTATAGAGTGTTCTTGAAAATGGGGATGAAATTGGGAAGTTACCTTTAACCGGCCTTGCTTATCGGAAGAAATTGAATGCAGAACCTTATAAAAAAATGTATTTACCCATCAAAGAAAGAAGAATTGAGATAGGTAAAAAATTTTGTAACATAAAAATATATTTTTGGAAGTGTTCATAAGAAGAATTAAGAATTAAATTTGGGTAAGGATACAGAAAGCACAACCTGAAGGAAAAATGAGGGTTTAGATAGAATCCCATACCTTATGTTAGAATGTGTTATGAACTGGTACGTAATGTCCTAGATAATAAAATTAATTACATTAATTAATTAATTAATAAACTCTTGTTATTATATTTTTATTAAGTTCATTTATGGCTTTTTTAATGAGTTATGAGATTCAGTTTCATCATTTTGGGAGAGTTTGTTTCATGATTTTATGACTATTTATTTTGAGTTTAATTATGGGAGTTCTTTTCAAATAGAGGAAAAAATACAGAAGTGGAATGATATGACATTAATATACTTCCTAATATTAAATGGTCCCATATTTTTTTTTCCAGATATGATAATGATCCATTAGATAAAACATTAATGAAAAATGATTAGTTTATTTTAATGGTTTTATCATAACTATTATTGTATTATTATTTAATATCATGTATATATAATAGTTATAGAAAATAAAACAAGTTATAATAAAAATTTTAAAATATGTTTTAACCATTATAATGGTTTTATGACCAGCCTTGATTGTGGTAATAGAAAATAAAAAATTGTCATCTATGGAGGTGGTGAATCGACACATCACGTACGATGTTTTCATTATTAATATTAAATGAGAAGAGAATAGATTTTTTGAAGGATATCCTATTAAAATAATACAAATAAAGTATATGTATGATACTAGATTTATCATGTTAATTTGGATAGGATATGTGAGAGAAGGATAAGAAAAGAAAATAAATTAAAAGAGAAAGAGGGAGGGTTTTACCTCTTGAGTGTTGTCTCCTTGAGAACCTTTTTAGGGAAGTTAGAAATGATCATTTAGCGACACAAGAAAGAAAAAAACGTGGGGAAAAGGTTTGTGAGAGTAATTGTGAAGAATATAATCAATAAAAAAGGCTTAGAAGGTATGAGGAGAAGAGATAGTGATGGGTGGTATTTATAGGGGAGGAGAGGGGTGTTTTTTGATTATTTTATTCATTAGTTTATTATTTTTGATCAAGAGTATTAATAGTTATGATTCCGATGATTAAATATAGTAAATATATATGTATAGTTCTAGATAATTGTGCTTATATTAGGCATACATAAACAATCACTCAAAAATTCATGTATATAACTTATTTTTTAAATTATCGTATTTCACTATTCACAAACAAATTCAACCATTTTAGAAATATACCTAAAATTAAACCTAAACATTTTTTGATGTGACGAATTAAAAAATAGACTCCATTTCCAAAAAAATAATTTTCTAGATAATATAAATTTTATTTTTAATTAAAATCACCATTTACTCAAAAAATACCGATTTTAATATTATAACCGATTTTATGACACATTGAAAAATTAATTAAGGTATGATAAAATTATCTTATAATAAAAAAAAATTAATTTATTAATATATTTTATGAAAATAAAATTTCTTTTAAATCATTTTATTAATTATAAAATTGTAAATAAACATTTACATTTCATAAAAATAGAAATACTTAATTTATCATTTTTAAAATATTTATTTACTTATTCCATGATATAAATGTATTATATTTTCATTTATAAGATACTTAAATTTTATTTATATTTTCATAGGTGAGTTTACTATTCTATTGGTAAGTTTACTATTCCTAATGGTCATATTACTATTCCAAAGATCAAGTTATTATTCCGTCGGTAAAGATTCCTTAATTTATAGAAATACCACTTATTTCATTATTAATTTTTAAAAATAATGTTTTTATTAGGTTTTTTATGTGATGTATGTGTTTTATACTGTATAACATAATTATAAATATGGAAATTTCATTGATAGAATTCTGGGTCATCACATTCTTCACCCCTGACAAAATTTCTCCCTTGAAATTTAATTTTACATACTATAGTGAAAACAAGTGAGAGTACTTATCATTCATCACTTCCTCCAGTTCCCATTTTTTCTTTTCATTCTTATGGTTCTGCCATTGTACTTTTACCAAATGTATAGTCCCTTTGCATAGAAATTTATCTCTATTGTCCAAGATCTTCCCTGACTTCTCTTCCTAAGAGAGGTTGTTCTCTTGTTGTACCACCTCCAAATTTAGTACATGTGAGGGATCTAGTATATAATTACTCAAGAGGGATAAATGGAATACATCATTTAGTTGAAACATGATATGTGGAAGTTCTAGTTGATAGGACACAACTCTGACACGATCAAGAATCTTAAAGGGGTCGATGTACCTGAGACTCATCTTTCCTTTCTTCCCAAATCTCATGATCCTATTCTATAGAGATTTGAAGAGGAATACCATGTCTCTAAATTCTAACTCTAGGTATCATTGATGATTATCTACATAGATCTTTTGTCAACTTCAGGCAGCCTTGATGTACTGCTGGATGGTTCTCACATTTTCAACCATTTCTTCAATTATTTCAGGTCCTATCATCTTACTTTCACAAACTTAATCCCAATATGCCAGTGTTCTGAAACTTTTCTCATAAATGGCGTTATATGTATCCATTTGGATTCTAGAGTAGAAAGAATTATTGTAAGAGAACTTGACCAGTGGTAGATGTTGGTCCCATCCTCCCTTGAAGTCTATAGAACATGCTCTCAACATGTATTCTAATGTCTAAATAGTCCGCTCAGATTGACCATTAGTTTGAGGTTGATAAGACATACTAAAATTCAAATCAGTGTTTAGATCATGTTGGATACTTTTTGAAAACATGGAGGTAAATATTGGATCACTATTATGTACAATCAATAGTGGTACTCCATGTAGTCTCAACACTTCTTTATTGTATATTCGTGCATGTTGATAAATTAAGAAGTCCTCTAAAATTGTGATAAAGTGAGTTTTATTTTCAAGATGATCCAAAATGAACCATATAGCATAATTTCCACTAGATGTCTTTGGAAGTATATTGAAAAATTCCATGTTGATGTTTTCCCATTTTTATGTTGGTATGGGTAATGATTGCATTATTCCCTTAAAATTTTTCCTTTTAGACTTCACTTACTGACATACCAGGAACTTTTATGTATATTCAATGATATTCTTATTCATATTGTTCCTCCAATAATGGTCTTATAGATCTAAATACATCTTTGTGGTCCCTAGGTGAATAGAGAATGTTGATCTATGTCCATCATTTATAATATCTTTATTTACCCCTGGATTGAATGGTACACATTATTGTGACCCAAATCTAACAACTCCTTCCTCATCAATTTTGAAGTCTAAGGATTTCCCCTTTTTATAGCTCCCACATTTTTTTGAATTTCCTCATCATTTTATTGAGCATTATTTTTATAGGAATGGTCCACATATATTTCTTTACTGGTGATATCATTCACCAAGGATGAATCTTCATCCCTCTAGAACTCATATTTATTGTAATTTTCATATAGTTTCTCCCTTTTAAAAGTCTTTAGAATAGTATTCAAATGATCTTCATGCCCCTTATTTCTTTTGGAGTATATAAGAATATCATATATAAATGCTTACAATTTTTTTCAATGTAATTTATAAATACTCTATTCTTTAAGTCCATGAAAATTTCTAGATCATTAGTGAGTCCAAAGGTAATCACTATGAATTCATAATGTCTATAATTCATTCAAAAGGTAGTCTTGGAAATATATTCATTCTTCAATTGGTGATATCCTGACCGAAGGTCCACCTTAGAGACATACATTCCCCCATGTAGTTGATTAGACAAGTCATATATACATAGAAGTGAATACCAGTTCTTTATCATGATTTTTTGAGCTCATGATAATCAATTCATAGATTGATTGATCTATCCTTATTCTTGATGAATAGTACTGGAGTACCCCATGGTGAAGCACTCAGGTTTATAAAACCATTTTATAGATTCTCTTGTAACTAATTCTTTAGTTCATACAACTCAATGGTGGCTATTATGTAAGAAAAATTTGATATAGTTAGAGATATTAGAGTCAGTTCAATTTAGAACTCAACCTCTCTGTTATGAGGAAGACCAAAAAATTATTCAGGGAACACATAAGTGTAGTCCCTCATAATGGGAATGTATTCAAGCATGATTGTATCCTTTGTCTCAATCATTTGAGCTAGACATTCTTTCTCAAAAGGCAATATTATCCATAATTTAGATGATGATTTTTAAGGATAATCATCCTCATCCTTACACTTATATAGAATTGTGGGATGCGTTTGGAAGTAAAGAGTGATATCCTTTTCTTGATAGTTGATGTTGTCTTTGTATAAAGATAGCCAATCCATGACCAATATGGAAACAAACTCCACCAAAGGAAGTATATCAATATATTTTGAGAGGTTTAGTCCACAAACATTAATCGGGGATGATTTATATAATTTGGATGCAATAATTTCCACATTCACTATTCTGATAGATAACCAAACCTCTATATTTTGAGGTGGTGTTTGAATTGTCCTACTAAACTTGAAAGATATAAAAGAATGCATGAAACTAGAATCAAATAGTACATTTTCTATTCTTTCATGAATAACCAGTGTACCTATCACCATATCATTGTTAGGCTCCACCTTAACAGTAGTGATAGAATATTCCCTCCCTTAATTCCTTGGAGGTTGTTGTTGATTTACTTTAATAAACCTTGGATTAGGGATTTAGATCACATAATTCCCATATTCCTTGGAGTTGAAACATTTCACTACAGGTTGGGTGTTGATCTAAACCTTCCATTATTATTCTATATTTTTGGGATTCTTCATATCCCTTTAACAATTATTATCTTGAAGCCCCTCTATTCCACATTTCGAGTATATCCTGGTTTCCCTCAGGTAGTTTTCAAGATGCTTCCTCCCACACTTTTGACATATGAGATTTTGGGCTTTATTTCCATCATAGGATTTATCTGTTGACCCTCCCATATTAGAATCCATTTTTTACTTTTTATCTTTGGTTCCATGAGAATAGTGAGAGTATCCTATCTCTATCTAAACCTTAAGGGAACAATGGAAAATTTCCTCATAGTTGTCGATGTCTCTAATTTCCAACACTTTTCATATACTCTTATTTAGTCCACTAAATAAGTGATCCACCTTGATTTTAGTGTTCATGACAAAGACATAGGTTTATCTTGCAATCCTTATGATGTTTTCCTCATATTCCTTGATAGAATCATCTTTATTTTGCTTCAATATGAGGAACTCCCTTTCTGTATTAAGATAGAATGTTTGTGGAAAATATTTATTGAAAAATATTTTCCTAAAATATTCCAATTCAATGGAATCAATTTCCTCCTTAGACTTTGTGTTTTTGATCAGGGTCCACCACTAATAAGCTTCCCCATCAAAACGATAGACTGCCAGTATGAATTTCTCTTCTTATAAGAATTGAAGGACAAATAATATATTCTCAATGGAGTAAATACATTGTTTTTTGATGATGGGATCATACGATCCACTAAATATATAGGGCCTTTATCGCATAAAGGATTCAACCACAACATTGTATTTCTTGGGAGAAGGAAGGAAATCAACATTATTCAAGTTATTATTCATAACTTGATCCATTTGAGCAAGTACTATCATAAATTTTTAATTGCACATTCCCATAAGATTTTCTATTTCATTAAGAAAATCATCACATTCCCTATCACATTAATTATTAGAATGTGTTCTTCTATTTCCCACCATTAATTAAGAAAAAGAAAAATATAATTAGGTGTATGGGGGGGTTGAATACTTAGATAATAATCATATAAAAAGTAAACATTGAAGTATTAATTTGTAAATGAAAAATATATCCTAGCTTATGATTCCCTAAGTTTCAATCTAGGTTATCCCTGGTGGTAGAATTATCCCTAGGGTTCTTACTATAATTATATAGTCTTAATCTCCATAAATAGCTTGACCTTGCTAAGATACCAACTATAGAAGACCTATCCATTTACACATATTATTACATGATTTTAAGTTTAATTAACCATCAAATACAAACCAAGTATCATAAAGCCTTGTGTCTTTGTAAGATTAGGTACATAAAACTGAAAACATGGAACAAGAATAAAAAAATTTATATTAATCACCCATGAAGAGATCCTAAATTCATTTTAACTCTTACAAATTCATAGGATAACCTGGTGAATACATATACAAAATGTATGAGCTAAAAATACCAGTAGGAGAATAAACATAGAAATAAATTATAACACATGGGTTAGAAAGAATAACACGATGACATAAAAAGGCATGGAACATGAATAAACATATAGAATAATAACATATAGAATATGGTATCATGTAAACATGGAAAAATAGGAATGTGGCAACAATATATAACATGACATAAACAAGAGTCAAGGCTAACTACCAAGACTATATCACATGGTGGTCAAAGTCCCATAAAGGAATCAGGTATACTCTTTGTCCCAATATGACATCTCATCAAACTAAAAGTTACCCAGATAATTGGAGTAATATCTAGGAACACCCATAATTACATGTTCATGCATATGTGATCCATATGAAGAATCAAATATAAGTAATATATATAATGGTTACCCATGTAATGAAATGGGTATCATAACCATGTCACAAAGCATAACCAAAGGGAATATCATAATGGTGTCCATGAGAGAATGGATTTAAATTATTCATGGAAATAAGAAAAAATAGTCATATATCATGATAAATTATGTCCAAATTAATTGAAATAATGTAAAAATAGTGTTTAAAAATATTTAGAAATGAGCTGCTTTAGTGCGGTTAAATGGAAAATATAAGAGTCTTTAAAGTGGAAAATGTGTAATTATTTTTATAAAACCATAAATGAACAAATACAGTTTCTCATGATGAAATGAGTGATTTTATAAAAATAATGGTGTCTTAAAATTGATTATGGAGTGTACTTGAAAATGGGTATGAAATTGGGAAGTTCCCTTTAATCAGGATTTCTTATCTAAAGGAATTAAAAAAGGGAACTTATAAAACATGTCTTTACCCATAAAATAAAGAATAATTGATCAAGTTATATATTTTCTGAACATAAAAACATAATTTTTTATGATTTAATAATTATTATTAAGAATTTAATTTAGGTAAAGAAAGAGAAAGCATATCCTGGAGGAAAAATGGGTGTTCAAAGAGAATCCCTTACCTTATATCCCAAAGTGTTATGCACTTGTACTTAATGTTCTCAATAATAAAATTAAATTAAATAATTAATTAATTAATAACCTATTATACATGTATTTTATTTATTATAATTTTATTAAGTTCATTTCTGTCCTTTTTGATGAGTTATAAAATTCAATTTCGTCATTCTGAGAGTGTTTATTTCCTGATTTTATGATCGGTTTCCTTGAGTTTAATTATAGGAGTTATTTTCAAATGGAGGAAAAATTCCAGAAGAGGAATTATATGGTATTAATATAATTATATAATATTTAATGTTTCCATATATAATTTTTTTTTCATATATGAGAATGATTCATTAGATAAAATGTTATTGAAAAATGATTAGTTTATTTTGACAATTTTTCTATCATCAAAAATAGTTTTGTTTTTTATTTAATATTATGTATATATAATAGCTACCGAACATAAAAAAATTTATAATATACATTTCAAATTTTTTTTAAACCATTATAATTTTTTATGACCATCCTTGAAGGTGGTAATAGAAAACAAAAAATTGTTATCCACGAAGGTGGTAAATCCACATATCACAGACGATGTTTTCATTTTTAAGATAAAAAGAGAAGAGAATGGATTTGATGAAGGATACAACATTAAAATAATAACATTATAGTATTTTTATGATTTTGGATTTATCATGTTACTTTGGAAATGGTAGGTGAGGTAAGGATAAGAAAAAGAAAAAAATTAAAAGAGAAAGAGGGAAGGTTTTACCACTTGAGTGCTGTCTCCTTAAGAACCTTCTTAAAGCACATGGAAATGGTACTTTGGTGAGACCAGAAAGACCATAACATAGGTAAAAGGTTTATAAGTGTAATTTTTTAGAGTATAAGAAAGATATAAGTCTTATAAGGTGTGAGGATAAGAGAGGGTGAGGGGTGGTATTTATAGGGGAGATAAGATGTGTTTTTTTGATTATTTTATTCATTAGTTTATTATTTTGACTCAAGACTATTAGTGGTGATTATTTACATGAATAAATATAGTAAATAGATAAATAAAGTTCTAGATAATGGTTCTTAAATTATAAATACATAAAAAATGACTCAAACATTCATGTATTTAGCTTATTTCGCAAATTATTTTATTTCACTATTCACCAAAAATTCAATTATTTTAGGAAAAACCCAAAAATTCACCCTAAACACTTTTTATGTGTATAATTAAAAAATTCACTCCATTTTATGAAAATAATTTTTAAATAAGATAATTTTTTAATTTAAATAATCATTTACTAAAAAAATACCAATTTTAATATTATAACCAATTTTATAACACATTGAAAAATTAATTAAGGTCTCATAAAATTATATTATAATCCTAGTACAACAGAATATTAATTTATGAATCTATTTTATGAAAATAAAATTTATTTTAAATTATTATATTAATTATAAAAATTTAAATAAACATTTACGTTTCAAAAAAATACCAATTCTTAATTTATCATTTTTAAAACATTTATTTATTTATTACATGATATAGATATATTATATTTTCATTCATAAGATACATAGATTTTATTTATACTTTCATAGGTGAGTTTACTATTGTATTATCCAGTTTACTTTTCCTAATGATCATATTACTATTCCAATGGTCAAGTTACTATTCCATCGGTAAAGGTTTCTTAATTTATAGAAATACCAAATATTTCATTCTTTATTTATTAAAATAGTGTTTTATAAGGTTCTCTATGTGATGTATGTGGTTTATAATCTATAACATAATTATAAAAAGGGAAATTTCCTTGATAAAATTCTGGATCGTTTCACTTAAGAGTTGGAAGCACATTTACCATGTATTCCAACCACAAGATCTTGAGTTATATATTATCTCAAAAATATTTAAATCTACGATAGATTCATTGGGTGGAGCACCTAAAATATTTTGATTTTGATATTTTATATACCCCTGGTAAAGGGAATGCCATCATAGATGATTTGAGTAGGAAACTTCCGACCTAGGCTGTGAAAGAATCTTCAAAAGAGTATAACTTTGTGCCAGTTTTTTCATAGTTGCATATAGGAGTCTGGGAAACAAGGGTTAATGTTTTTTTATATAATATTCAATTGAACTCCACTCTTCTCAATAGGATTCTCTAGGAACAATAATTTGATGATGAATTCCATAGAATTAGAGACTCTCTTTTTGGTGGGGAGACCATTGTTGAGTAGTCATTCTCCCCAAAGGGTATTCTATGTTTTCAAAATCATATTTTTGTATAATTAATAGTGATGAAAGTTATTATGGGTGATTTCCATAATTTCGAATGTTCTATGCACCCAGTAACCATGAAGATGTTCCATGACATGTAGTAATGATTCTAGTGACCAAATAACTGATGGGGAATTGCTGATTTTGTCTCTCATTCTTATACTTACCAATAGGTCAAGGCTAATAAAAAGAGACATTTGGGTTTTATTCAGAAATTTTTAATTCAAATTTGGAAGTGGGATGATATTCTATTGAATTTTTTCTTGGGTTTGGACATACCTAGAGAAAGAAGAATGCGATATGGGTTGTGATCGATAGGATGACCAAATTGGATCATTTATACCCATTCATGATACAACTAAAGTTGCGGATCTAGGAAATATCTATATGAAAAATACTTTTTAGTTTCATGAAGTTTCGTATGATATAGTCTCTGATAGGGATACCCGTTTTACTTATCTCTTTTGGAGAAGCCTTCAAGAGGAACTGGGATATCAAGTTCATTTGAGTACGACATACCATCCACAGATAGATGGGAATAAAAAGAGAGCTATAAAAATTCTTAAGGATATGATTCATGACTGTATCATTGATTTTGGTGGATCTTGGGATATTCATTTGGGGATGGTTGAGTTTTCTTATAACAATAGTTACCATTTCATAATCAGAATGGATCATTTAGATGCCTTGTATAGTCGACCTTTAAATTTTCATTTTGCTAGTAATAAATCAGTGAATGTTCCTTGGTTGGACTAAGCCTAGATCAAGATACTACAACAAAGATTCAGTTGATTCATTATAGGATATTGAAAACACAGAGCTAGTATAGGTCTTATGTTGTTCGTAGCCATAGACCATTGTAATTTTCTGTCGGTTATCAGGTGTTTTTAAAAGTTTCACCTTGTTTGGGTCATGTATAGATTGGGAAGAAAGGGAATCTTGATCCTTATTTTATGGGACCTTTCTAGGTTGTTGAGAAGTTGGGTAAAGTGTCTTATCATTTAAAACCTTCACCACAATTGACATCGATACATAACATGTTCCATGTGTCGTAGCTATAGAAATATCTTTATGATCCATCTCATGTTCTGATCTAGAGTGATATTGAGGTTGATCCTTATTTATCTACAACTGATCATCTAGTCAATATAGTTGTTTCTAAAATCAAGGTACTTAGTGGGTGGAAAATACCTTTGGTTCAAGTTCTATGGAATCACAGTTCTGATACTCATGAGATGTGGGAGAGAGAGGCACTGATGAGATAGCAGTGGCCATATCTTTTTGAAATGGATACTTCTTTATAGGATGTTTGGGGATAGAGAGTTTCTATGGTATGGAGGTTTTAAAATCATATTATGGTTTTTAGGTACTCCTCAACCATCATTTTGATCATGCTTTGGTTGGGTCTCATTTAGGGGTGCTTCAGGTTGAAATTTGGAAATTTTTGGAAATTTCTAGGCTCTGCACGGTTGGTGCATGGTATTCCTAAACCATTCTCCCACCCCGGGAAAACCATGAAAAACCAAATAGTGAGGATTTTTAGCACTGAAACACAGTTTGGAAAACTTTGCAGCCACCTAGTATAAACCATGTACACCATTAGAGTGGAACTTGGTTAGGGCACGTGATTTAACAAACCATGAAGATGTTGTTTTTAATTCTGATTTTTTTTAAATTCCCAAACCCCCATATAATCTCCCGCTCGACCCTAAATCACCATATCTATATGTATTAGGTTGATAGGGCTCTCAAGGAACCATTATGGATCCTCTAAACACTTTCCAAGTCAAATATAATCTTGGTGAATGTTGTTCGATTCCTCTCCGATAAGATTTATTGTCCCATTCCTTTTCTCCTGCTCTCTCTATATCTCCTCCTTAGGGTTGTTAGATCACTTAGTTGGGGATGGATCTAAATTCCTTTTTTGGTTATTTAATCTTGGTTTTATTTCTTGATCTACTTACTGACATTATTTGTTGGTTTTTACCGTTGTAGGTGTTGCGATATGTGATCCTTTATTAAGGTAGGTTGTTACGTATAAGTTTGTCCAATTAAATTGGCCTTGAATTTATTTATTATTTTAAATTACTTTAAATTTAATTGTGAAAAACCAATTCAATTTGAATTGGGTATTTTAAATTTATTTGGCATAAGATTTTTGGGAAACCCCAATTTACATGAAATTCGAAATTTGGGTTGTAATTTGATATTGATGGAATTGTTTAATTGATTTGTGAAATTGTTTTTTAGAAAAATGGTTTAAAATGATTTGATAATAAACTATGTTTGGTTTTACCTTGAAAAAGGCATAAAATGATTATAAACCCATGTTTTTAAAGATAATTTGTCATATTGAATTGGAAATGGGGTGATTGTATTTTAAATAGTTTTAAAATAATTTTCCCATTGTTGATTGATTATTGAGCACATGAAAGAGTAGGTAGTTAGTGTTTTATTTTGGAAAAAAATTCTAGGATGTTAATTCCCTAGAAATGGATTGTCTCTTTAAAAAAATAATAAAAACATAGTGCGGTGGATCTTATTACCAATGGGATGTTGATGAGTCCTCTTTGGACAATGTTTGAGGGATGTGTGTGCACATTTTACCGTGACCACCAATATGAGTGTGTGAGGATCTCATAACTTGGAACTACCATACATATTGGAAGTTGACCATGTTTCTTGTTTGTGGATTATTGTGATATATATATATATTTTATTGTTTGTAAAACTTAATGAAACATTCCATATGATTTGTATATACATTTTTATATAAATTTTTTATTAAGACATTATTTTAAATGTTTCCATCAATTAAAATAAATGACATGTTTTTTTTAAATATATAACTCTAATGACATGATTATTATTTTTTAAATTAAAAACATGTAACAATTTATTCTTGTTGGTATCTTATTATGGATCACTTGGTGAGACCCTACTGAGATTTTAGCTCATACCCCACTTTAGCCTTCAAACATTTGTAGATTTCCATCTTATTGGTTTGAGAAAGGGGAAAGAACATAGGGAGGTGGTGGTTGTTGATATTTTGGACTTGGTGTGCTGTGTCCATTGGGGATTAGGATATTTATCTTATCCTTCATGTACTTTGATGATATACAACTGTGTTTTATTTTATAACTGTATGGTTTCTTATACAATCTCCTTCGAGATTTTTCTTTGAGAATTATGATATGTTTCTATTTATTTTTCTTTTTATGTAGAGAAACAATTCCCTCTTTATCTTGTATAGTTCCAAGTTCCAGTCACTAACCCATGCTGATTAGGAATTCCCTTCAGGCTATGTCAGTGTCGAATTGGGTGTCCGATTGCTCGGGTATCCTGACCGATTCGTGATAATAAAAGATAATCATACTAATGCCTCTAGGAATAAATAACAAAGGAAAATCATTACCTTTATTTGGTCAACTAATTTCCCAACCTCACAAAATATCACTTATGTAAATCTATATACAATTATAGTAATATAATATTCATAAAAATATATTGAATATATGACAAACCTTGAAATTGTTACACATTTTTTCATGATTTATTATATAAAGGTAAACACAATACAAACTATATGATCAATAAGATTTGTGTCTTTGGATAATTAGGTACATCACATAACAACTTACAATAGTGAATGCATCACCATTATTGAAAACTTCTCTAATATGATCATAATATTCTATCATACTTTAAACTGCATGGGATAAACTAAGGATATACATAATAAAGGGGTGAGATATCAATCCAAATAAGGGAATAATAATTCCATAAAATGAAGAAATTATTACATTTTGGACAATAGGAAATTAAATAGGATATAAAAGAGGTGAAAATCATAAACATGAACAAATAGGCATGATATAACATGATAACATAATGGAAATGTGGGAAAGTGGAAACAATTTTAAACAAGACATCATGAGAACAAGTCAATGTTAAACACCAAGAAAACATAACATAATGTTCTTATGATAAACTCCGACACACCATACATGTAATATCATGAGAATAAAATATTACCCAATTCATTGGAGTGCTATCTGGGCTCACCCATCATGATCATATCATGTACATGTATAAGTTTTTCACATAGATCATATACATAAGATTATATTTCATGAAATTTAGTCCCTTGATAATGGATTGTGGATTGAATATATGTAATCACACTATCAAATAAGTATATGCACGTAAAGTTGAACACCCTTGATAGGAAATTGGCATAGGTATTCACTACACAATTGTTTGGCATTGAAAATCGTAGTGAAATCTCAATAGCATAATGGAGGTACATAAATGTTCATGGGGGGGATTAATGAGAGTGAAAGGGGTATATAATAATTTATAAATCTTAAGGGTAGTAATTGGGATATGGAATAACATATCTTAACTTGAGTAATTGGAGATAAAAGGCATAATATAATGAAGATTCTTGAATAAATAAGAAAGGGATAAGATCCCTTACCGTGAGGGGGTGATTCTAAAAGGTTGAGAGGAGATTCTTTAGAGATTGGTGGAACCTTGTGAGGACTCTAGAAGGTGTATAGAAGATTAAATATGTGATAAAATGTCTTTTAGTGAAGAGTAATGGGATATTGGGTGGGTTTTTATAGGAAAAGATATAGGATTTATTTTTCATTTCCCAAACTAAGGTTTTGGATGCTATATAATAAAGTAATAAAAACCAAAAAAATTCCCATGGTTTTCCCATAATGTATAAAAAATATGAGAGGTTTTAATTATTTTATAAGTCCATGGGTTGAAATTATAAAAATATTACCCTTGTTGAGGTGGAAGTGAGTCATGTTCTTAAATAATTGATTTTAAAACCTTAAAATATAATATAGGTTTTGGAGGATTCATAAAGGCTTTATAAAATTAATCAAATAACCTAAAAAACATGTTCATTTAAAGAGTAAACATATATTTGGTCATGTATACCTTTTATGTCATTTATTACATCAGTTTTGGGTCATTATTATGTCACACTATATATTGATACTATATTTAATTTTTACCTAAAAATTTGACTGTCTCAGAAATTTATGAAAAATTCACTACGGGATAATTTCAATGTGATGATTCCAAAAATAATATTTATTTTATAAGAATATTTTTAAAAATATATTTATTTTTAATTTTAAAATAGAATCGATATTTATTGAGAAATGTTGGGTTTTTTTGACAATAATAGTTTTTAAACTATTATAAAAATTACATTTGAAATCATAAAAATTATATTATCATTTAAATTTAACAATCAACATTTAATAATAACATTTTATTATAATATTATTTATTTCAAAAATACATTAATTCATCAAAATAAATGTCTTAATTGAAATTTCATATTACCCATAAATACAATTTGTGTTTTATCATATCAAAATCAAAATCATTTCTAAAGTAACAATAATAAGAAGAAAATATATTCATTATTATATTAAAAATACATATTCATATTATTATAATCATGATACATAGCCCTTTATTACACCATAAAATTCACTAAGGGTGAGGTACATGACAGTGATATTTTCATGGGGTGGTCCGACGTACATGGTTTGGGATGTGATCTCAATAAGATTGAACTTCTCCTATAAATGATTTCCCTCATGATTTTTTTGTTGGATTTTGGCTTGGGATTGTTCAATGGAAAATATCAATGATTTTATCTCCCTAAAAATCTCAATGAAATGAGCTTCATAGGGTATGATCCTACTGGTTGAGGCCGTAACTTCCTTTTTCTATGTCGATTGGATTTGTTAAAACTATATATCTATACTAATAATATGATCACTGCAAAATGGATAAATTATCAATGATTATGATTCTTAATAGTCTTTTAAATCTGATAGGATATAATAAAACTAAATAAGTGCATGAAATTTCTATACATAATAATACATTTAATTAAATCACAAATTGAAATTTATTTATAAATGGTCGGATCATTCCAACATTCCCCCCTTCAAAAATTTCACCCACGAAATTTTCATTTCACACACTAAAATAGATGAGGGTAATTTTTTCATCACCACCTCCAATTACCATGTCACTTCTTTAAACTTGTAGTTCCTACATAACACTTTGACCAATTTCATTATCTTACTTTTCATATATTTTTCTCTATGATCTAATATCTTCATCGGTTTCTCCTCATATGATATATCATTATCCAATGATAACACCTTCAGATTCAGAACATGTGAGGGTTCTTATATTTACTTACTTAGTAGGGATACATGGAGCACATCATGTACTTGAGATAGGTTAGGTGGGAGTTCTAGTTGATAGACCACCACTATGATGCGATCAAGGATCTAAAATGGACTGATTTATCTTGGACTAATCTTTCTCTTATTCCCAAATATCATGAATTTCTTCCATAGAGATTTGTATAAGAATACCTTATCTCTAAAATCAAACTATATGTCTCATCGATGATTGTTATTATATCTCTTCTATCAACTCTGCGAAGCTTTGATGTGCTTCTCAATGGTCTTGAACTTTTCTACCATTTCATCAACCATTTCCAAACCTAGCAGTTTGTGTTCCTCAACTTCATCCTAGAATAAAGTTGTTCTATAGATCTTCCCATAAAGGTCTTCATAGGGGTCCATTTGGATGTTTGAGTGGTAAATATTAATGTATGAGAACTCGACTAGAGGGAGATATTAATCCCATCCTCCTTTGAATTCAATTGAGTATTCTCTCAACATATCCTTGAGTGTATAGATAGTCCACTCCGATTGGACATTATTTTTTGGGGTATATTCCATGATGAAGTTCAACTCAGTATTTAGAGCATGTTGGAGACTCTTCTAGAACTTAGAGGTAATACTTGGACCAATATCAGATACAATCAATAGTGGTGTTCCATGCAGTATCACCACTTCTATGATGTATATCCATTCAAGTTGATCAAATGAGATGTCCTATCAAATTTCAATTAAGTGCGAAGACTTTGTAAAATGATCCACTACAACCTATATAACATTATTTCCTCTATATTTCTTTTTAAATACCAGTGATAAAGTCCATGGTTATGTTTTCCCATTTACATGTAGTTATGGGTAATGGTTGCATCATCCCCTTGGATTTTTTCATTTTAGATGTCACTTACTAAAATACAAGACACCATGATATAAATTCTATGATCTCCTTCTTTATATTGTTCCACCAATAATGATATCAAATATCTCGATATGTCTTTATGCTCTTCAAATGGATGGAGAAGGTTGAGATATGCGCATCATCCAATAACTCCTTATTTAACTCTAGATTTTATGGCCCATATAGTTTTGACCGAAATCTTATAACTCCTTTTTTCATTAATTTTGAACTCTAAGGATTTCACTTTTCTTATAGTTTCCACATTTTTCTGAATTCCCACATCATCTATTTGAGAATATTTTAACTTATCTAAAATGTATGGATGAGAAATCATTTGTGAAATTATTGATTATGTTCCTTTCTTTATGATTCCCATGTCCATCCATTTCAAGTCTAAGATGACCAGATCCTTCTCAATTCTCATTAATGATAAAATTTCTAGATCCTTTATGCTTTAATCATATGAAAATTTATTTTATTTATTAGGATGGTGGTGGATTGAGTATGATTAGTCCTTAATTAGCTATAACCATCTTTTCTGGTGGATATTTAGATATTTCTATGTGAATATATACTTGAGGATCTTATGATCTTTATATATTTAACACTTATCCTCAAAGAGAGAATTTCTCCAGTTTTTCAATGTGAAGATCACTACATATAACTATAGATCATGCATTGGGTAATTATATTCATGAAATTTAAATTACCTTGAGGCATAGTCTATCACTTTTTCATTCTATATTAACACATAACCCAAACCCTTCTTTGAAGAATCACTGTATACCATTGAAAGTTCCCCATATGTGGGTAGTAGAAGTATATGAGTAGTGATAAGACTCTTTTTTAAATCCTTGAATATCTCTTCACAATCATTATTAAAAGAAGACTCCCTTTCAAGTTATCATGGTTAGAGGGTTTTAAAATTATGAATAATTTCTCATAAATCGATAATAATACCCTGATAACCTAAAGAAGCTACAGATTTCTATCACAAATTTTGTTCTTATCCATCCTTAAATTACTTCTATCTTTGAAGTGTCAATATATATATCTCATTTCTTGTGATAATATTCCCAATAATGAGACTTCCTTAAACCAGAACTCACATTTGTTGTACTTTTCATAAGTCATATCCTTTAGTAACATCTTTATCACAATTCTCAGATGCTCCTCATACTCCACCTTTATTCTGGATTATATTATAATATCTTCTATAAAATACCATAGTTTTTCAAGGTAATATATAAATATATATTCATCAAGTCCATAAAGATTTTTGGATCATTAGTGAGTCCAAATAACATCACTATGAACTTATTGTTCCCATTCCTTATCTCGAAAATAGTCTTGGAGATATTATCCTTCTTTAACCTTACATGATAATACCCCGATTGAAGATCCACCTTAAAGAAGTATTTGGATCCACATAGCTGATCTAAAAAGTCATCAATCCATGGTAGAGGATACTTTTTGTTTTTAATGATCTTTTTTAGCTCATGATAATCAATGCAAAGGCACATTGACCCATCCTTCATCTTGAATAAGATGACTAATGCAACCTAAGGTGAAGCACTTGGGTGTATGGACCCTTTATCTAGACTCCATTTTATATGGATTCTTGGATGATGGAAACATTCCAAGTATAATATCGATTGAAAATTCAACCTCTCAGCTAGGAGGAAGACTAGAAAATTCTTTGGGAAACACATTAGCATATTCCCTCAAAATGGGAATGTCTTCAAGGATGATATTTTCCTTAGACTTGATCATTTGATCTAGATAAATTTTCTTGTAGGAAAATAATATCCAATCTTGAGATGTTGGGGCTAAATAAGATCCATCATCCTCCTTGAACTTGTAAAGAATCGGGGGACGATTCACGATATGGAGAGTGATTTCCTTCTCATGGAAATTTATGTTTTATCTATAAAAATAAATCCAATCCATACCCATAATTGCATCAAATTCCACTAAATGGAGTATGATATGGTTTTCTGGGAAGTTTATCCCACAAATTTTGACATGGGAGGAGTTATATACTTGGGATAAAATAATTTACCCATTTTTCATTTTCATAGATAGCTCTACTTCCATGTTTTATGGTAGTGTTTGTATAGTTCTATTAAACTTTCATGATATGAAGGAATGCATAGAAATAGAATAAAAAAGTAAATTCTCTATTCTTGAATGAATAAATTGTGTACCTATCATCACTTAATTGTCATGATCCACCTGAATGGTTTTGATGGGAAATTCTCACCCTTATTTCCTTGGTGTTTGTTGGAATTGATTGTATATGACAACCCTTGGCTTAGGGTAGTGGTTCATATAGTGTCCTTGTTCCTTTATGTTGAGACATTAGACTATAGGATTAGGGTGGGATGGATTATTCCTTTCTTGCATTACTTTAGTGGGTTTCTACCATCGACAATCGCTAGCTATGTGCCCCTCCTTTCTACACCTCAATCATTTCCTCACCCCCTTAAGCAATTTTCGAGGTTCTTCTTTAAAATTTTTTGACAAGTGGTATGTTGAATTTTTTTAGCACTATTATATTTATCTATTGCATGGCCAGAATTAAACTCCACTTTCTGCTTCTTATGCCCATGAGACCCTTGGGATTCACTGATATGTATTTCAACTTTGTGGGCACACCGAAAAATGTCCTCATAGGTATCGAAGCCTTGAATCACCAGGGATTTTTGTAGACTCTATTTTATCCTACAAAATAAGTGGTAAAGTTTTTGTTTTGGGGTAATGACTAATAATGATGTGTATCATGAAACTCTTGTAAAGTTTTCTTCATACTCCATAATATATTCGTTATCTTTTTTCTTGAGGGCAAGGAAATTGTTTCCATTTTATGTTAGGGAGTGTGAGGAAAATATTTCTCAAAAAACATTTTCTAGAATTCCTTCCACACCATCACTTAGATATCTTCCTTATGATTCATATTCTTGATCAATGTACACCATTGATCAACTTATCCCTCCATACGATAATAAACCAGTATGACCTTATCTTGCTCGAAAAATTGAAGGATGTATAAGATCTTCTTAATGGCGTTGATCCATTATTCCATGATTAATGGATCAAACGATCTATTGAAATTTAGAGGCCTTTATCACATAATGGTATCAATTGAAACTTGATATTTATTAGGGGGATTTGGGAGTTCCACCTGATCTGGTTTTCTATTAATAACTTGAGTGAATTGAGAGAGTATCATCCCAAAGTTCACAATTCATGCTCGCATCAGGAAGGAAATCTTGTTTGGGCAGTCATTATATTTCCCTTTACATTGGTTGTTTACTCATTTCCTATTATCTTTGGCCATTATCTAAAATATAGGTTAAATTATGGATAAGTACTTTTAAAAAATTAAATACATATAAGGTAATTCAATTAAATGGATAATTTATAAATCACATGTATTTCCTTAACGTATGAATTTCTAGGATTCAATCTATGTTATCCATGTTATATTTTATAAAATAGACACTTATGATCATATTTGTTCCCTTAATAATGGTTCATAATGAGCTTGTGAATTTACCAAATCATATCCCCCAGGAGTGTCAAAACAGGTGTGCAACAAGGCCTGTTTTTGTGCACCGGTTCCTGATCGAGTCTTTATCAATGCGGTGTTTTTGTGTTTTACCCCTAAGTAAATTTTTTCCATATCCACATCCACTTATAGTATCCAAACATAGATGTATTTTATTGGAAAATACTTAATCTACACTTTAGCAAAATTTTGGGATTTATTCTTATGTTTAGTGTTTCCCTAAATCTTTCTCTAATATTTTCTAATCCTATTCCCAAAAATAACTCATTTTTTCTTTGATACCAACTATGACAACCCTTTTCATTATTACAGATCAATTATTGATTAATATTATAAAGGTATGAACAATAAAACCCATAATATCTACAATTAAAGTGTATTTTGGTAATTATTTACATTATATAACAACTTAAAACAAGGGGTACATCGCCATTATTGAAAAAATATTTAACATGCTCAAAATATTCTATCATACTTAAAATGACATTGGATAACCTGGGGACATACATTAGAAAGGGAAGATATATAAAGTCTAGTAAGAGAATAAACATGTAATAACATGAGAAAAGTATTACATGTTAGACAATAGGAAATTAAATGGGACATAAAAAAGGTGAGAATCGTAAACAAGAACAAAGAGGCATGATATAACATGATAATGTAAATGCAACATTGGAAAGTGGAAAAAAATTTAAACATGAAATAATAAGCATAATTCAAGTTTAAAAACCAATAAAACATAACATAATTTTATTAGGATAACCTCATGTATACCATAAATGCTATCTCATGAGACTAAAACATTACCCAATGCATTGTAGGTCTATTTGGGTGCACCATTCATAATCATATCATGTACACACATAAGTGTGCCACATAGTTCATATAAATAAGAATATATTTCATAAAATTTTATCCCATGATAACGGATTTTGGATTACATACATGTAAGTAACCAATAATAGAATCATAATTTCATAAATGTGAACACCTTGGTAGGAAATGGGTACGAATATTCACTACACAATAGTTTGGCACGAAAAATTGTATTGAAATTTCGATATCATAACGGGGGAATATAAATATTCATAGTTGGGATTAATGAGAGAAAAATAGGTCTCTCATAATTTATAAATCATAAGTGAAGTAAGATGGATATGTATGAACATATATCAACATTAGTAATTTGAGATAAAATACATAAGTTAACGAAGATTCTTGAATAAAGAGGAGGAGAGGATCCATTACCTTGAGAGGGTGATTCCAAAAGCTTGGGAGGATCCTATTGAGATCTTATAGGAACATTTGGAGGACTATAGATATGGGAAGTAAGATTAAGTATATGTTACATGATTTTTTAGTGAATAGTAATGAGATCTCGGGTGGGTTTATATAGGAAAAGAGAGGGGAGTGCTTTATTATTTCCCAAACTTTGGTTTTGGACTCTATATGATAGAGTAATAAAAACCACAAAACTTACCATGTTTTTTGACTACAGTTTCTTCCAAATAAGAGTTTTTTTCATTATTTTATAATCCCAAGGTCCTAACTTATTAAAATATTACACTTGGTGATGTAAAAGTGAGTCATGTTCATAAATAAATGATTTTAAAACATTAAAATATAATATATGTTTTGGAGGATTCATAAAGGCTTTATAAAATTAATAAAATAACATAGAAAACACATTAATTTAAAGGGAAAACATATATTTGGTCGTGGGTACATTTTATGCCATTTATTATATCAATTTTGGGTCATTATGATGTCATAATATACACCATATATTTATACATTATTTAATTTTTACCTGAATATTTGACTATCTCAAAAAATTATAAAAAATTCACCATTGGATAATTTAAATGAGATGATTCAAATAATATTTTATCAAAATAATATTCTAAATATATGAAATTTAACATTTAAAATAGAATCAACATTTATTAAAAAAATGCTGGGTTTTTCAACAATAACAATTTCCGCACCATTATAGAAATTACATTTGACATCATAAAAATTATATTATAATTTATATTTAATAATTATAATTTAATAAAAATATTTTATTTAAATATTATTTATTTAAAAAATCCATTAATTCATCAAAATAAATGTCTTAATTTAAATTGCATATTACCCAAAAATACATTTTTTGTTTTATCTTATCAAAATAAAAATTATTAATAAAATAAAAACAATAAGAAGAAAATATTTTAATTATTCTATAAAATATACATATTCATATTATTAGGGTCTTGATACATATCCATTTATCACACTAGAAAACTCCCTAAGGGTAAGGTGCATGATGGTGAGATTCTCATGGGGTGGTTTGGCATACATGGTTTGGGCTGTGATCTCGATGAGCTTGAAATTCTGTCATAAACGGCTTCTCTCATGCTTTAGATATTGGATATATGATTAGGATTGGTCAAGGGAAAATCCCAGTGATTATATCCCCCTTGGATGTTCTGATAAATGGTATTCATAGGGTATGACCCCACTTATCGAGACCATCACTTCCTTTATCTATGTCAATTGGATTTTTCAAAACCCTATATTTAAAGTAATTATAAGACCACTATTCAATGGATATATTTTCAATGGTTATTATTCTTAATGGTATTTTAAATCTAATAGGATATAATAAAACCAAATATGTTAATGTGTTTTCTATAAATAATAGGATATTTAATTAAATCAAAAATGGAAATTTATTTATAAATGTTCAGGTAGTTATAGAAAGACACCTCGTATCATCTTACCAACTAAACTAGTCGCCATTACTCCCAAAAAATATACACCTTGAAACTCCCATACCCTCAATATCCCCATAACCATATAACCACATAACCGTATCACATAAAAACCTTAACCATATAACCACAACCATAAACCACATCTCCATATATCCATATCTATATGTCATCAATGTAACACATATTAGTAGAGTATGTAATCATAAAGGAAGTTTACTTCATGCCCTCCTCCTTCCATGTATGCCCCAAATATGAATCCATATCTTTAGATACCAAATCCTTAAGATATTACATCCTATACTATGTTTATAAGAGAAAGGGACTAAGGGGGATTGGTCAACCATATGTATCACCTATATCTTAGATGCTGGGGAAAATATCTAGAACCCAAAACCTTATATGATAATCAACCAAGTTACCCTACTCAAGTGGTGTTATGTAATAAGAAACATAAATTAAAATGGATATATATATATATAAATTAACACACATATGAAACCTGTGGTAAAATACCCCATAAAAGACTCTATAATTATAAATACCGCAACCACACATCAACATACTTACCACTTTTATCCCTAAAATGATCTAACTACACCAAAACTCCACAAAACCACAACAATATTATTTACATAAAAAGAATATTCATCCAATTTCATATATCATATTTATTTTTAAATTAATAAATTCCTTGAAACTATTTTAAGAACTTCCCCATCCCATACTCTTCCTAGTCTGGCAGTGATGACTAGAGTGACCCTTGAAACCCACCTCTTATAGACCATGGGTTAGATATTATCACCGATGGTATAGAACACACACATATGGAGATAATTACTATTAAATTACTAGGAAATGATAAACAATCCACTAATCAATCCCATAATAATAAATCAATTGATCAAAATAAAATAAATGTCATAAAATGAAATAAAAAAATGAAAATATATCACAGAAATACCAACTTAAGCATCCATTAACACCAATAAATAATAAACAACCTCTAAGAGCTAGTAACTCCCATCTCGATCACCAAATTCCTCCTAAAAACTTGATATATATATATGTATGTATATATATACAATAATATATGTATACTTAGCAGTATCCTTCCTAAAACCTAATTTGCAATGTTGAAGAATCATACTAAATACCTAGTGAATAAATAGAGAAATCAACTCATTCACTAAATTAGGTAACCTATATTTCCATATCACTAAGAATCACTCACCAAGTCATGCAAAAAAAATAGGCAACATATCATCAAAACCATATATAGAGGAATAATACCCCACTTTCAATTTCCCACTAAAAAAATAACTCTAAACCCTAATGTCTTATGTTTGGGTTCTCCCATTATCTCTATAATTCATCCATGGAAACATATCACAGACACATCACCACCAAATTCCCATAAAAACATAGTAAGACTAGGATACACAACAACCCATGTAAATAAATGCTTTTCCTTAAGCCATCACATCCCTTGTGGAAGTATGAATAAATTAATCATAAGCTATTACATCATGGATACCTGTATACAATATATACCTAAACCACCAAAGACCTAATATTCATGTATGTCATAACTATGAGCCACTATGGCCTTTACAAGTACATATCATAAAATTTTAAGTTACCATAGCCCGAGTATTCCTATATATTCTCTATGCATGGAAAAGAGATTGGGTTTGGGGGAGTAGACAACTATTATCATCCTAGATGGCCTAGATGTTTGGAAATACCTAAAACCCAATGCCAAATATGTGGGTCATCTTTCCCTTCTAACTTGGCTGGTGGATCATAAGAAATAACTAAACATAATAAATATATTGAACACATAGATTCAATTGGAAACTAACCTATATAAGACTTGATATATAGTTAACATCCATTAAGACAATCTGACTACCATTACTGAATTACAAGGTGAAAAATAATCATCAATCATTTAATTTTAATGAATTATCTGTCACATAATAATATTCCATCACAAATTCTGAATTAATATATACATCAATCATTTAAAATCAAGGTAATTTTAGTTCATTATAAATTTTAGTCTCCATATCCACAATCCTTTAATCATTTACCCAATCCATAGTTTCTACTTATAAGTATATCAATATTCCATTATATTCATCATTAATCAACTTCAAGAATTTAACCACATTCCATTAACTAAGTATCATAAGATTTTAAGAAGCATTACCCATTAACTAATTAATTAACAACTTCCATGATTTCATGCACTGAAACAAAACTATACCTACTTTAAGGAAAGATATAACTAAAATGAAATAAGAAAAGAAAATAAAGAAAAAAATAAAGTAGGGATATAAACTTGACCCAACCATTTCGACATTAATTCCAACACCTTTACACACCATCCATAATATCTCGCCATCAACCACATCAAGACACACCCACAACAATAACAATCAATTTTACCCTATCCATATCACCAACAATGCAATATTTTCATATAAAACCCCATTAATAGTTTTATATACAAAAATATATAAATTCTAGAATATAATATTTTGAGTAGTGTTAAATATCAAAGAGAAAATAATATATTTCCAATTATTATATAAAAGATAATAACATTCAAGATATAAAAATAATCAGCCACTAATATTTATTTATCAAATCCATATCTTTCATTACCATATTGATTATTTAATTACAATAAGAGTAGGTTTTAGGAAACACATAATCCAAACAATTTGATATAATATTATCAATAATAAAATTAGTAACATGAATAAAGAAATGATCAAACATTTTAACAATGTCCAAGGATGAATAAAAATTAAAATGAATGATTTCTTTACTAGTACCCATGAATTTCTATCTTTAAGTAACTTAATAGATTTAGGAAAGGTATTAAAATTCAAATTCACAAAAATATATTGATAGAATTAGAGAAAATATTAAAATAAAAAAATAAATGTCATGCAATCATGAAATAATAGGTCTCAATAATATGAACATATTTATAATTACATGTGGAATAATACCTCCATACATCTCATTTTTATTATTACTTGATAATTATATTATTTAGTCATATACCATCTATTTACCCATTATAAAATTGAATCAAGATAATCCCACAATTACACATAAATAAAAAAGGGAAATTCTAAATCTCATACATCAAAAAATTACTGTGTAGGAGTAGGATGGGGGGAGGGAGGGAGGGAGGGAGGTAGAGAGGGAGGGAGGGAGAGAGAGATGTTTTCAAGGCCTGGAACTTATGAGGGGGATCACCTAAATCCAAGAGACAAGATTATTCCAAGGAAACTCATAGGTGTCCAAAATTATTTGAAGTACCCATAGTTTTATTGAAGGTGTTGTATTTTTTGTCAACATAAAAATATATTTTGGTGCTTCTATTTAAAATATATAAAGTATTTGATGAATTTATTTTTGAAAGAACATTTTTAAAATATTTTTTTGATGATTTTTTGAAAGGCTTGGATATGAAGTCAAATGTTGTTTAAATATTCCTCAATGCTTCTAAAAATCATGGATATGTTACTGATTCCAACTGAGCTTGTTTAAAGGTTGAAGTTATATAATGTTCAGGTTATGAAGTCTTTACAAATTTCTAGTTACAAAGTTGGTGTTACAGTTGTACAAAGTTAAAGTGATTAAGTGGTGAAGTTATAAAAAATGACCATATAGAGATGTTTGATGTTTTCAAAATGATTCCATTGGATAAAAAATCATCAGATAGACTTTATAACTACAATAAAAGAATAGTTTTTTATTCTAATAGATAGAGAAATATTAAAAGGTGTACTAGATAGAAAAATTCATTTCTATCTTATAAACTCTATAAATATCACCTAATAAAATAATGTCAAATACCACTATTTAGAGACATTTAAAAAGTCCATTGAATATAATTATACAAATTCCACTGGATGGAAATTTAATAAGTTGTATCAGATAGAGAATTCTGATGGTTACCAAACAAAAATTTATAATTTTTTACAAGATGAAGGTTTATTAAAATAATAAGAAAAACATTTAAATTTTTTTTGGTTGTAGAAATGAAAATCCCCTTGAATGAACAATTAAAATTTCCATAAAATGAAAGAAATATTTAAATATTACTAGATAATTTTTTTATGTTTATTGGATGGAGGAAACTTGTGTACAACACTATATTAAGAGCAATTGGATAAAGGTGTTCTTAAAAATATCACCATATGAAGAAAAATAAATATTACTGAATGGAGTTGGATTCAGGTTTATACACTCTAAAAATTGTGAAGATGCAGAGCTAGACATTCTCAACATTCAAGAAATAAAAGTTCTTGATTCTCATTGATATATGAGTTAGGATTGAAATTTTTATTGATGAAAAGTATTGAGGAAAATAATTTGATTTATTTTTACTCCAAAAAAATAGAGGGCTTGAAGGAAGTTAAATAAAAATTGAGTTAAACAAGAAGTTCAAAATTGGATCCCATGATTAATCCTTAATTTGTAGAGTAAGTATATCAATCAAAAGGGTTTTATGATAATTGATATTTATTTATGCTAAATTTAGGGAAAAATTATTTGATTTTTTTTGTGAGATTTCAATATGTGATGATAACCAAAAATTCACTTGGTTGAAGAATAGGAGTACCAGACATAGTATATTGGACAGAGGAGCACTGGAAAAAAGTACTAGATAGATACACACTGTATATAAGTATCATATGAACACATATTTGACTAAGGTCGACCATTAGAGGTGTAATATAATTGTAACACCCCGAGATTTTATGAAAAATGTTCCTTTTAATTTCATCGATGTCCTGTGTTGTATGCTACACCAAAAGGAGCTTGAACTACATGTGTCCCTGACTTGGCTTGCATTATACGCAATCACGACCTTCCACGATAGCGTATGCTGTACGCAATACCGAGTTTCACTAAACAACGATATGTTATATAAACTAGCCTTTATGAATAGTAATACCCACTTTTTGAAATTTTATTCTTCAAAATGGACTTCATTTTTGGATTTGGAATATCGAAATTAGCTTAGGGTTGAATTTTGGTATTTTTCTGAAAACTTTCAATTTTTAATGAATAGTGAAAACACTGGGTTACTATTTAAAAACTGAATTTTTATATAAATAATTATTTATTTTATTTAAATTTATTTTAGGTCAAAATTGATACATAATACCAATATAATTTCAATGTATTTCATTAGAGTCATTTTATAATAATTTTAGACATATAAAAATTTTATTGAACCTTTCACCGTCTTTTACCCACCTCCTAGGAGAGTTTGAAAATTTACATAAAACTTAATTTTACCACTTCTGTGAGTGGAATTTCGAAAATAAGAGAGACACAGTTAATATCAAGGAGTAAAATGCGGTTAAATAAGATAAAAATAATTTTCGGTGAATAGTAAATTTTTACTTTTATTTACCACGGTTAAAAGTAAATAGGGTAATTAAGGGTAAAATTGATATTTTTATTACCCTAACACATGTACTAATTATATTGGATAAGTTTAGTTTGACCAAAAACAACCTTAGGGATAAAATATTACCATTTAGGTCCATTTGGATTAGATTAGGACATTTATTATTATTTTATATAAATAAAAATTAAAATAGTTAAAATCAAAGTTTAATAACTAAAACATTTTTAATATAGGGTTATACATAAGATAAATTCGACTATAAATATTCATTAGAAATATAAAATGATTTAATACATAATTGTATTTTATTTATAATTTCTATACATTAAATAATGTACTTTATTTATGACACAATGATGATGCAGTAATTACCTTATTAATGAAATATTAAGTTAATTGATGTTATAAATACCCAAATAAATGTAATTTTAGACTTTTTATGAATTAAACTAATTTTATAGGTTAATATGGCATGTTAATATTTATTTAATTAACTTTATTAAAACTAATCATGCTATTATGAATTTCAAAAAAATCAAGTACCAAATAGTGTCAAAATCGACATAAAATAGTTTTTAAAACAAATATTATATTATTAATTGTTATTTTATTCCTAAAAAAATAATGTTCAGACTAATGACATATATAAGGATATATATATTAATAATGAACCACTTGGTATTCGTTTGGCTTGTTATAGTAAGTTTATTAACCATATAGTGTAAGAAAACATTAAGACACAGTAAAAGTTAAATTATTTAACTTAGAGTTAAATATTAATGATAAGGATAAAATAGTAAAATAAACTTGTCTAAAACCTATTGGTTGAGAGGATTTTGACCCAAACCCACCTTATCTTCTAAATAAATCAATTTGGAGCTATTAATAACCTAATATGACTTTATTATAAAATAATATTTTAAGTTTTCCTAAGGTGACCCTCTCCTCCCTTATAAAAAGGGAACCCATTCCTTCTTCTCTTCACACCCTTTTGAGCCTTTAAGTTCGGCCAAACCCTGCCAATTAATCATATAAACCTCTCTAGTTATATCATAGTGGTTCTGGTATTCTAAAAAGACCAACTCTAGTGCCCTAAGAAGAAGTTTAAAGGAGGTGTGTCGAGGAAGAGGTAATCTCTTCTACCGATTCTTTCAAGTTTTCTTTCTTCTTCAACTTATTCTTATTTAGTTGTTTCATTATAAATTAATAACATCAGTATCAATAATATACTGATATGGTATTATAAATATGAAACAACCCCATTTAACCTTCTATCCATCCTACAGAAAACGAAATCACCGCCCGTGCGTACGTACGGAATACCGTCTCCACGCCGTGGTGTAATCAGTTTTTCCACCACCACCTTACTTGAATGGGTATAATGGTGTAAAGAATATCTATATATGGTTATTATAACATAATACTGATTCGGAGGTATTATATCATCCACTCCAATTCCATTCAATAATTATGGTAACGATATCATCGCTCGTGCGTATGTACGGATTACCGTCTCCACGACGCGATGAGATTCATTCTCCATGTTAACCATTCGAAAATGATTATAAAGTATATATAATGAATAATAATGAAATATATGAAATAATTAAGCTAATTAATTTATATATATATATATATATGTCATCTACATACTTCCATTCAAGTCAATAAGGAAAGGAAAACAACATTCATCCGTACATACGACCTACTGTCTCCATAAACGGTGTATTTCATTTCATTCATCTATCTATTATATATATATATACTGAATATATATGATATATAAATCATTATTTACATTACTTAAGTAATTAAATCATGATATAAGTAATAATAATATCAAGAACAACAAGTCCAAACAAGTACGATAAATAAAATGATTTTACCCAAAATGCTGCTTTAACATGGAATTTACAAAAGAACGGGTAATATAAAGTCATAAGTGAAACATATATGATATAATAACAATGAATATGATTCTGTAATAAGTAAATTAAATTATTTAAATCATTATCCATGAGGTTCGGATATGTATGAAGCATATCAGACCTAAGGTAAGGGATAATTTTGCAATCTCATTTTTATCCGAGATTGCTTATTCGTAAGTATTCACTGGGGTTATATTTTTCATCTATGTGCATAAAAATGTTTTCATAAAGTGTTTAATATTATTACATGTATTTTTAAAGTTATTTTCACCCATATTGAATTTTACTTTGTGTTATGGATGGAATCTTTCTTTTGTTTACCATACGTGTTACTTTTTGACTTTTCCGTTAAAAGTATGAGGAGAATGTTTTCTTAAAATTATATGGCATGAACGGATTTTTAACGCATTATTTTCATGAAGATTAATCTATAATATTTCATGATTATTTTCAACAAAATATTTTTATTTTAAAATTGCATGGAATTTTGTGAAAATAAAATGATTTTGAATAAGAAAGGATATTTTCCTCAAGAATTCATTTCAAGTGTTTTATCAAAATCATTTTCCATCTAAGATGACATTATTTCATATGTTTATGTTTAAAGTATAATGTCTCTATGATTTACATGGTTTCAATTTTATTATGATGAAAGTATATCCATTTGTTTTATATGGATTATGTTATGATGGGATGATGTTTATGAAACCCATTTTATTCTTTGGGTTATGATGAATGATTTATGTTTATGTTGTGGCACAAGTAAGAATGTTTTCATTATGAGATAGGTGAGACCTATATCTCCCTCCAATGCATTATATGAAGATTTATATCTCATGAGATAGACATGAATGGAATGGAAAGTTAATCTGGTTCAGTGATACCGGACTGGAACGAGGAGTGAACTCGATTCAGAAAGGGACTTTGTCCACTAAGATGGTCTTGGCAGCAATTCCTTGGCTACTATGGAAATCATGACATGTTCTTAATGGTTTCCAAAATTACATGTTTTATTCCCATGTTATTTTCTCAAGGTTAATGTTTCTTTATGTTCTATTCCTTACTTACTGCCATGTTTTATGTCATTTCTCATGATTTCGATGTTTAAACAATATGTTAATGTTTTTATGTTCAAATGTATATGGTTTGTTTTATTTTCTCCAAGATTACCCTTACTGAGCATTTTAGCTCACCCTTTATATGTTTTCTTTTCCCCAAGATATAAAGAAAGGTTTTAGGTAAGAAAACAAAAGGGGAAGATCTTTATGGGAGATTTTGAAGATCTTTCACCATGATTAGAAGATTATGTTCCGAGTTTCCAAAGAGACTAAACTATTATGGTCCTTCGGTGTTTGTTTTGGTTATGTATTAAGTATTCCCAAAAAGTAATGTCATGTCCATATATGTCAAGCTTTGGGTCTCTACAGTTGGTATCAGAGGTTCGGTTTAGTCAACCTTTGGAAACTAGGATGCGAGAACTTTAGTGAGATCCCTAGAGATATTTTTCAGGTATGTCTAGGGATGTCCCGAAGGTTAAGTATAAGTGTAGGTTATAGTCCTAGAATTACGGTAATGATATTATAATTAAACCTAAGATGTTAGATATTGAAGTTACTCCCCCTTGATTATGATTTTGGCCTCTCACACTATTCTTTTTGGGATTTAGAAAATGGCTGGAAATAGGAAGATTCACGATAATGGAGGATATGATGGACAATGGAATGATATTCTTCATGAGCAACCAAATGAAATTGGATCTGGAAGTCCACATATCGTTATTATGCCTAATCATCAATCTCATAATATGATCAATACTCTCAACTTTGGTAAGTTTCCCGACTCAGATAATAAGAGAAAGATGGAGTTTCATGATGACCATAGAGGAAAGAAAGTTCAATTTCCCTCATGTAAATCATGTGGGAAGAGGCATCCGAGAGAATGTTTCAAAGGAACTGGAAGATGCTTTGGGTGTGGAAAAGGAGGACACAAAGCTAGTAATTGTAAAGTAAAAGGTTCAGTTAACACCATGGACAAGGATAACGGTATTTCTAAGAAATCAACAACAGTTAAGTGTTTTAAATGTGGAATGTACAGGCATTTTGGAAACCAATGCCCTAAGGGAAAATCTCATAAAGAGAATAAACATGGTCATATGGGTAGTATTTATGTGGATGATTATTAAGAGACTACAAATGATATATGAGATGGAAGAAATGATGAAGCTCAGTCAGTAGTTTAAGAGGGTAGTGTAATCAAGAATAATGTATGGTATTATGGAATAAAGAAAAATCTAAGGATTGTTACACTGTTTTCTTTGATAGAGTTTTTAAAGTATATGTTGAATGGTACAGGTAACCATGAAATTTTATTCAGATATTTTTGTAAATCACCTAATATGCGCATAAAGAAGGGTTAAGGCGATAATGAAATGTTTAATAGTATTAATGAGCTGATGAATAATATAAGGAAAAAGTGATATCATGGTTTGAGTATATAGAATTTTTGGGATTTTGGTATATAGAAAAAGTTACCTTGTGACAGCATTCATGTTTTCACTATGGTTCAAGTGAATACATGATTAAGGTATTCACATTTTTGGAATGTGACCAACAAGATATATCGTATGATATATGGGGGATAAATGATTGTATTCACATGCTCAGTAGATGAAATTTCTAGTAATTTTTTTCTTTATACTATGAGCTTGGACAAAAGTATTTTGGATAAGCCTAAAGATTGGAATGAATTAAGTTAGACATAATATAGTATTATTTAAGGCTAGAACTTTTTTCCATTTTATTTTAGGAATGTTATTATATTGTAGTTTTAGGAAATGAACAACCTGCAGGACGGGCGACAACCCATCGTGTCAAACAAGGTTGTGGGAATCAAACCCACAACCGAAGTGCAACAGACCTTTATTTCCTACCACTGGCCTAAAAGAAGTCCCTGGTTAGTAGAAACTAGTTTTATTAAGCAATATGATAGAAGAAGTATAAGTCCATTTTTTGGAATCATACACGATTAACCTCACCATAGATGTAGTTATGCATATTTGATAACTTTTTCTAACCTTTTGTTTGAGACATATAGAATGACCCATCATTCTATCACATGATTTGCTAACACTTCACGAATGAAAAATTCAACTTCATTTCTTTAAGAGATGAAGTGGAAATTGTTCAAGGCACGAACAACGGTGAAATTATACCGAAATAAAGTAATAATTTCTTCTAATTAAAATTATTCAACTTTAGGAAAATCATCTGGAAAACCAAAAATGTTGTCCTAGTGCCCTTATATCGGATGAATCAGATAGTACCTTAGATCATCACAAATTTATGGCTTTGTGATTGTTGGATTTTTCATAGCCATGTTCTATACTACTCTCCATTAGAATTTGATGGTTAGATTTCTCTTCCATATCCATATTTTCACCTATGCTCTCCTATGTGGAAACCTAGGGATTAGTTAATTTGGGTAACCGTTATGTTTCATACATTAGTTTTTAAAGATAAGTTTTGGTATTCATTTTTACGATGTGGTTTTCTATAAAAACTTTCGAGTAGTAAACCATTTATAACCCCTACGGATTTCGAGGGCGAAATTCATTTTAAGGGGGGTAGAATGTAACACCCCGAGATTTTATGAAAAATGTTATTTTTAATTTCATCGATGTCCTGTGTTGTATGATACACCAAAAGGAGCTTTCACTACACATGTCCCTCACTTGGCTTGCATTACAGGCAATCAAGACCTTCCACGATAGCGTATGTTGTACGCAATACCGAGTTTCACTAAACAATAATATGTTATATAAAATAGACGTTATGAATAGTAATACCCACTTTTTGAAATTTTATTTTTCAAAATGGACTTCATTTTTGGATTTGGAATATCGAAATTAGCCTAGGGTGAAATCTTGGTATTTTTTTAAAACTTTCAATTTTTGATGAATAGTGAAAACACCGGGTTACTATTTAAAAACCGACTTTTTATATAAATAATTATTTATTTTATTTAAATTTATTTTAGGTCAAAATTGATACATAATGCCTATATAAGTTCAATCTAATTAATTCGAGTCATTTTATAATAATTTTAGACATATAAAAAGTTTATTGAACCTTTCACCGTCTTTTACCCACCTCCTAGGAGAGTTTGAAAATTTACATAAAACTTAATTTTACCGCTTCTATGAGTGGAATTTTGAAAATCTGAGAGACACTGTTAATATCAAGGAGTAAAATGTGGTTCAATAAGATAAACATAATTTTTGGTGAATAATAACTTTTTACTTTTATTTACCACGGTTAAAAGTAAATAGGGTAATTATGGGTAAAAATGATATTATTGTTACCCTAAAACATGAACTAATTCTATTGGATAAGTGTAGTTCGACCAATAACAACCTTAGGGATAAAATATTACCATTTAGGTCCATTTGGATTATATTAGGACATTTATTATTATTTTATTTAAAGAAAAATTAAAATAGTTAAAATCAATGTTTAATAACTAAAACATTTTTAATATAGGGTTATACATTAGATAAATTCAACTATAAATATTAATTAGAAATCTAAAAATATTTCCTAAATAATGGTATTTTATTTATAATTTTTAGACATTAAATAATATAATTTATTTATGACACAATGATGATGTAGTAATTACCTTATTAATGAAATATTAACATAATTGATGTTATAAATACCCAAATAAATGTAATTTTAGACTTTTTATGAATTCCAATAATTTTCTATGTTAATATGACATGTTACTATTGATTTAATTAACTTTGTAAGAACTAATCATGCTGTTATGATTTTCACAAAAATCAAGTACCAAATAGTGTCAAAATTAACATAAAATAGTTTTTAAAACAAATATTATATTATTAATTGTTATTTTATTCCTATAAATATAAGGTTCGGAAAAATGACATAGATAAGTATATATATATTAATAATGAACTACTTGGGGTTCTTTTGTATTGTTATAGTAAGTTTATTAACCATATAGTGTAAGAAAATATAAAGACATGGTAAAAGTTAAATTATTTAACTTAGAGTTAAATCTAAATGATAAGGATAAAATAGTAACATAAACTTATCTAAAACCTATTGGTTGAGCGGATTTCGACCCATACCCACCTTAGCTTCTAAATATATCAATTTTGAGCTATTAATAACGGAATATGACTTTATTATAAAATAATATTTTAAGTTTTCCTAAGGTGCCCCTCTCCTTCCTTATAAAAAGGGCACCACTTCCCTCTTATCTTCACACCATTTTGAGCCTTGATTCTCGGCCAACCCCTGCCAATTACTCTTCTAAACCTTTCTTGTTATATCATAGAGGTTCTGGTATTCTCAAAAGACCAACTCTAGTTCCCTAAGAAGAAGTTTAAAGGAGGTGTGTTGAGGAAGAGGTAATCTCTTCTACCGATTCTTTCAAGTTTTCTTTTTTCTTCAACTTATTCTTATTTAGTTGTTTCATTATAAAGTAATAACATAAGTATCACTAATACAATGATATGTTATTATAAATATGAAACAAACCCATTTCACCTTCTATCCATCCTACGGAAAACGAAGTCACCGCGTGTGCGTACGTACAGAATACCGTCTCCACGCGGTGGTGTAATCAGTTTTTCCACCACCACCTTACTTGGATGTGTATGATGGTGTAAAGAATAACTACATATGGTTATTATAACATCATAATTATTCTGAGGTATTATATCATCCACTCCAATTCCATTCAATAATTATGGGAACGATATAATCGCTCGTGCATATGTACGAATTACCGTCTCCACGACGCGATGAGATTCATTCTCCATGTTAACCATTCCAGAATGATTATAAAGTATATATAATGAATAATAATGAAATATATGGAATAATGAATCTAATTAATTTATGTATATATATATATATATTCCATCTACATACTTCCATTCAAGACAATAAGGAAAGGAAAACAACGTTCATGCGTACGTACGACCTACCGTCTCCATGAACGATGTATTTCATTTCATTCATATATCTTTTATATATATATATATACTGAATATATATGATATATAAATCATTATTTACATTCTTTAAGTAATTAAATTATAATATAAGTAATAATAATATGAAGAACAACAAGTCCAAACAAGTACGATAAATAAAATGATTTTACCCAAAACGCTGCTTTAACATGAAATTTACAAAATAACGGGTAATATAAAGTCATAAGTGAACCATATATGATATAATAACAATGAATATTATTATTTAATAAGTAAATGACATTATTTAAATCATTATACCGGTGGTTCGGATACGTACGAAGCATATCAGACCTAAGGTAAGGGATAATTTTGCAATCTCATTTTTATCCGAGATTTCTTATTCGTAAGTATTTACTAGGGTTATATTTTTCATCAATGTCCATAAAAATGTTTTCATAAAGTATTTAATATTATTCCATGTATGTTTAAAGTTATTTTTACCCATCATGAATTTTACTTTGTGTAATGGAAGGAATCTTGCTTTTGTTTACCATACGTGGTACTTTTTGAATTTTCTGTTAAAAGTACGAGGAGAATGTTTTCTTTAACTTATATGGCATGAACAGATTTTTAACGCATTATTTTCATGAAGCTTAATCTTCAATATTTCATGACAATTTTCAAAAAATCCTTTTCTTTAAAAATTGCATGGAATTTTGTGAAAATAAAATGATTTTGAATAATAAAGAATATTTTCCTCAAGAATTAATTTCAAGTGTTTTATCAAAATCATTTTCCATCTAAGATGACATTATTTCATATGTTTATGTTTGAAGTATAATGTCTATATGATTTACATGGTTTCACTTTTATTATGATGAAATGATATCCATTTTTTTTATATGGATTATGTTATGATGGGATGATGTTTATGAAACCCATTTTATTCTTTGGGTTATGATGAATGATTTATGTTTATATTGTGGCACAAGTAAGAATGATTTTATTATGAGATGGGTGGGACCTATATCTACCCCCAATTAATTGGGTAAAGATTTATATCTCATGAGATAGACATGAATGTAAAGTCAAGTTAATCTGGTTCAGTGATACAGGTCTGGAACAAGGAGTGAACTCGATTCAGAAAGGGACTTTGTCCACTAAGATAGTCTTGACAGCAATGGCTTGGATACTATGGAAATCATAACATGTGCTTAATGGTTTCCACAATTACATTTTTTATTCCCATGTTATTTTATCATGGTTAATGTTTCTTTATGATCTATTCCTTATGTACTGCCATGTTTTATGTCATTGCTCAAGATTTTGATGTTTAAACATTATGTTCATGTTTTTATGTTCAAATGTATATGGTTTGTTTTATTTTCTCCATTATTACCCTTACTGAGCATTTTAGCTCACCCTTTATATGTTTTATTTTCCCCAGGATATAAAGAAAGGTTTTCTGTAAGAAAACAAAAGGGGAAGATCTTTATGGGAGATATTGAAGATCTATTAGCATGATTAGAAGATTATGTTCCGAGTTTCCGAAGACACTAAACTATTACGGTCCTTCAGTGTTTGTTTTTGTTATGTATTAAGTATTCCTCAAAAGTAATGTAATGTCCATGTTTGTAAATCTTTGGGTATCTACAATAATTATTGGAATAAAATAGAGATGAACCAGATAAAGTGAATTATGATATTATTTTAAAATTTTATATTGCATTGAACATGAGGAATAAGAAACACTTTATAACCGGTGAAAAAAAAATTTCATAGTTTAAGGGTGATTCCTTCCCAACATCATTTGGGTTAAGGATGATTCGTTCCCAACCCACATTTGTATCTATGAAGGATATTAGTGGAAGATCTATGTATCAGGTGAGTTCAAATATAGTAAGGATTAAGTCTCTACATTGGGACCAAACCTTGTAAAATATATGGGCCTCAATTTTATTTCCTTTTATTTTTATTATATACGGGTGAGTCCAGGCTATGAAATTGAGTGGTTTAAAAAACCCTAAAAAGTTATATATTTTTATTTCCAAGTGAATAAAATTGTAAAAATATTACCACTGATTCAACCCCCTCTTCTCAATGGTGATACATTCCGAGAAACTTGAATTAGTATCAGAGTGAGGTTACCTTTTTTATCTTATTGTTAAATAATAGGGAATTTAAATTCATTTAACAATAGAGGTTCACCTACTTTAAATGGTAATAACTTTTATAGTTGGAATAATATAAGGATACCCTATATTTTTTCACTTATCTTAGAATTAGTGTATGTAACAACCATTGGATTTTCACCTATATAGAAAGACAAACTAATAAATTTTTCTAAAAATACAAATCTAGAAGTAAATAGTAAGGCTAAAAATTATATTTGTATGTCTCTTTTTGAAAGAGTTTTTAAAAAGTTAATGATACTTTAAATTAATAAGGGGATTTGGGATAAACTTGAAATAATTTTTAAAGGTGATGTCAAATTTATGGAATTAAAGCTTAAAAACTAGAGAAGTAAATTTTAAGATCATAAAATAGTATAGGAAGAGAACATTGATGAATATTTCACAATGGTAAATGAAATAGTTAGTAACATCATATATTTTTATGAAACTTTATTTGATTTTTCTATTGTAAAAAAATTAATGATTAATTTTTCTGATATATTTGATCCCAAAATATCAGATATTGAGGATAAAGAAACTATTTCTCTTGATTAGATTCAAAAAATTATAATTAACTATGAAACATGTAAAAATTAGTCTTCAAGAAGAATGTGAAAGATAAAATTTATTGTTAAGTAATAAAATAAGCTCAAGATTTCATAAGAAGAATAATGCTCTAACATATCAGAACATAAATATACAGATAATGAAGTATATTATTGAGTAATGGATTTTAACTCAAATAAAATTGTTAAAGGTAAAGGAAAGTACAAGGAAAAACTTACTCTTAAATGTTTTAAGTGTGGATAAATTTACCAATTTTCCTCATACATTCTAAGAAATAAGATGGGTGTGTTCAAAAAATATGAATGAATAAATAATCATTAGAAAAATAAGCAGGGTAAAAACTCCAGGGATATAAAAAGAAGATATTCTGTAAGAAGGATGAACATGATTTTTAAATAAGATTATAATTACTCAAATGAAAGTAATTCATCAGATGAATATATTATAGAAAAAATTACTAACATCATGGATCATTTTGAGAAACATGAGGAAAATTGTAATAGTAAAGAAAAAGAAGTTGGTGAACATATATATAATATTTTTTGTGATCAACAATTAAATAATTTACCTATAAAAACTCTAAACTTTAAAGGTAATAAATACTTCTTGGTAAGAAATATGGAATGTATGATTCCTTTAAAAGAGAATAAAAATTTATTAAGGAAATTAAATATCTCAAATTTAAAGTTATAGAAAATGAAAACAATCTAGAAAAAAAAGTATGTGAATATTTATATAAAGGAAGAATAGTTGGGAAAACTCAATTAAGATGTCTCAAATAAGAAAAATACTTAAAAAATATGAATAAATATTTTTTTAAATCATAGAATGTTGAACAACAATATTTCAAAATCTTTAGAGAAGCTAACTATTGAAAAATGGTTTGAACTCAACATGAAAATATAGAATTTTATAAGATTATTTCAACTTACCATGAAGTTTAAATGATAAAGGATAATAAGACATGGATTAAAAAGGATAGTGATAAATCTCATTCCTTTAAAATTATACAAAAATCAGACAATCACTCCAAGATAACTAATATTACACAGAAAAGGAAGAAGGATGTTACAAAATTTGAGGAACCTAAATGAAAATACAATAACAAACATTATTATTACCATATAAGGTGAAGATTTAGTGGTTATTGTTGATGTTTTGTAGCATTTGGTTATAAAGGTTATAAATTTTTGTACAACATGTCACTTCCTTAGATAAGGCATAAGTCAAGGGGTAAAATACAAGAAGAATGAGAAATTATGAAGATATAGTTACAAGTGATGGAAATTAAAGAAAAATGTTAAGAATAAAATTAAAGAAAGTAAATAGTTTGATATATAGAACATGTATGAGTATCATGATGAGGTATGTGGAAGGTGTGATCAATATGATCATCATTTTAAAGAATGTATGACTACTCTACTTGGAAAAGTTTGAATCATCAAGAAAGAAAGGGAACTTTTTAAAAGGAATATTGAAGAAAAAACATTACTAACTGAGGTTGATTTAAAAATATATAAAAAGGGATAATCCTTGGATTATTGATAGTTTATTCTCTTATTATTTGAAAGGAGATATAGATATCCTAAAAAAAATTAATAACATGATGGGGGTGTGGTTAAATTTGGTAATGACAATTCTCTCAAAATCAAAGGGGTTGGCACAACTAAAATCGAATCAAGAAAATTGATGCCCAAAGATGTCCTATTTATTGACTATCTTAAACAAAATTTACTAAGATTTATACAAATTTGAAATGATTTTAATGAAGGTATCTTCCAAATATATTCTTGAATTATAAAATGATCAAAATATGGAAAGATTATTACCAAGGGAGATAAAAGTAGTTGTAAATTTTTCCAATTTAGAGATCTTAGTAACTCTTTTTATTTGATTACTAAAATGAAAATTAATTTTGGCACATGATACTTGGCCATCTTTGTCAAATAAATATAAGTAAAATATTTATGAATAAAGACATGGGATATGTTCCTAATATTAATAAGGAAATATATATTATTTGTTAAAGATGTTAAAAGGGAATAATGGTAAAAAAAATTCACCATGATCTAGAGATTCAGTCTAATAAACCTCTTGAACTTGTCCACTCTGATATCTATCAAAAAATTAGACATCGGTCCACCAAATGTGATCTATATTTCATAATCTTAATTAATTACTTTACATAAGTGACTCAAATAATTCCTTTGAAACATATATTTGAGGATGTGGGAATGTTCAAAATATTACCAAAGGTGGTTGATATGGAACAAAGTGTATATATTATAAAATTTAGAATAAACAATGGAAATGAGTTTAAATGTTACTTATTTTTAATAATATATATCAAGGAATGGGATTAAAAATCAATACAGTGCTCCTTATACTCCACAAAAAAAATGGAGTAGTAGAGTGGAAGAATCGAAGTCTAGTTGAAATGGGTGAGCTATGAATTCTAAGTATAAAATACTAAAATAATTATGGAGATAAGTGATTTGTATAAATGTAAAAATTGAAAATAAATGTTTAAAAAGACTATAATTTTAAGAAACTATCTATAAAATATAATACAAAAAGAGTCCATATGTTAAATAATTCAAGGTATTTGGAAGTCCCTTCCTCATAAAGATAAAAAAAAAGTTTAGGGAAGGTTGATGAAAGAGATGGGGAATCTTTTCCTAGGGTATGAATCCAATGAAAGAATCTAGAAGTGATGGAGTAAAAAATCAGAAAAAACTATAGAATCATCTACTGGTAAATTTATTGAAAATAATTTTAATGAAATAGATGAAGGAAATGGTTTTACTAAAGTTATAACGAAATGAATCTTATAATCTTCTTAAAAAAATGATGATTATAATTAAATAAATTAATAAGAGTTAGAAAAAACACATTATGAAGTTTATAGTGATGTGGAAGAAACTAAGGGAAATAAAAACTCTAAATTCTAGAAGATACAAAAATAGGTTGAACCAACCAAAATTATCAGAATAAGTAAAGCTTGAGTTCAAATTAGAAGGAAAATAAGGATGAATAATCAAACAAAAATCATATCTCAAATTTTACAACAATCACTACCAGAGGCTATTGAGCATAAATAATGGGAGGAAGCTATGAAGAAAGAGTCAGGTTAGGATGAAAATTATGATACCAAGGAACTTTCTTTAAGACCATAAAATAAAAATTTCATAGTTACTAAATGGGTGTTCCCAAGAAAAGTAAATGAAAATGGATCGGTTTTAAGAAATAAATCTAGGTTAATCTACAAATGGTATGGACTAGTTTAAAGTGTTGATTTTTTAAAAACATTCACCCCTTTTTAAACACTCAAAACTATAGGATTGTTCTTAGAAATTAATAATCATAGAGGATTAAAAGTGTATCAGATGGATGTTATGTAAATGATATTAAATGGGGAAGTTGAAGATGAAGTTTATATTAAAAAACCAAATGAGATTACCCTTATCAAGAATGAAAGAAAAATTTGTAGGATGAATAAATCCCTGTATGGGTTGAAGTAGGTTCCTCGAGCTTGGTATTCAAAAAATGATTTTTTTTTCAAAACATTAAACTTTTAAAGTGGAAAAGTTGAAAACAGTATTTACACAATACAAAAAGGTATCATAACATTAATTGTTATTATTTATGTTGATGAAATAATATTTACAGGTGATAAATATCATATGTGTAAATATTTACTAGAATAGATGAAGTGGTTCTTTGAGATATCTATTGTTGGGGAAATTAATTTCTTTTTTTGGGATATAAATCATTAAATTTTAAAGTTATTTATTTATTTTATAATAAAAGTTTATCATATAATTATTAATAAATTTTGGAATAGAATATTCATAGGAAGTTTATATATCCATATCTATTTGTACGAAGATGAGTGATAATGAAACTCTAAAAAGGTTCAATCAGAAGAAATTTTATTAATTGATCAGAAGTTTTCTATATATTAAAACATATTAAATAGATATTGTTTATGCAATAACATTATATGCCCAGTATCAAAGTTACCCTAAAGAATATCACATGACAACTTTCAAGAAATTTTTTAGGTATATCAAAGGAACTTTGAATTATGACTGGATGTGTAATAAAAGTAATAAGTTGAACTTATTGGTGTCTACAGATGTTGATTATTCTAGTGATTCTGAATATTTAAAATAAACATTTGGAGGAACATTTTTCTTGTGAGAAATTTATTTTTGTTAGTATAGTAAGAAACAATGCTCTATTACATTGAGAAAAACTGAGCGAAAATATGTTTTTGCTACTCATGCATTTACTCAAATGATATATGTGAAAGTGAAGCTTGAATATTTGGGGGAGAATGTTTAGAAACGATTATATATTGTTCATGATTATAAAAGTGTAATTGATATTTCTAAAAATCTTTTTTAACATTCTATATCCAATAACAATGATATTAAGTATCATTGTAGTAAGAAAAAAGTTTCTAGTGAACATATAAAGTTTGAGTATATTTCAAAAATGATAAAATTGCTAATATTTCTACCAAATATATACCAGGGGAAATGTTTGAGGAATTAAGGATGAAATTACATGTTCATATTCCACTTATGACTTAAGAAAGTTCTTGAGTTTATCCCTTGTTTCATGGGATTTTGTTTTCAAAGGGGGTGAAGAACTAAAATTCTATACTTTATATTTTATGAATATAAAGATGTTATTATCATAGAAAGTGGGAGTAAAGGGTCAGGAAACTATAATTCTAGAATGTGAGATGATTAAGGTAAATGTTGGTTCTCTTTTTTGAAGATAAAGGGGAATTAAAGTGGAGACCAAGAAACCTTGTGAGGAGAACACACTACCTTACCTAGTCCACCCTTCAGCCATACAACTTGCCTCTCCTAGTACCCTCTGGTCACTAGGCTTTCCTTGACTATGTCTCCTCTGGTAACCCAACCTAGATCTCCTAACTCACCTATTCTCACTTCCACCCTCACTCAAATTTCTCCACCTGACCTTGTATTTTTACCTATAAATTGACTCCCTCAAACACCAAAAGTAGATTATTTTACCACTTTTGTAAGAGAGAGAAATACTCCATGAGACACTTCTCTTAGACCTCCAAAACCTCTCATAGGTAGCTTATTGATTCTAGGAATTAATAAAATCAACTTAAGTTAGAAGTGGTAATCCAAATTCATCTCCTTAATGGGCAACTACCTGGGTTACTTCACCTATGAAACCAACCTTCTAGGGTCCCTCAACTGGGTGACCAATCAACTGAAGTAATTCTCTTGGTTGACCATCTTTCTAGGGAAACCAAACTTAGCATCCATAACCCCATATCTTCCAATATAAGTGACTAGATGTTTGGGGTATCTCACCTTTGCGATCATCCACCTTGGGCTGCCCACTTATGTAACATGATTCTTGAGGCAAACCACCTTAGTGGACATCTTCCCAGGGCTACCCACATAAGTGATCAATTAATTTAGGAATCCCACCTTATTGTCCATACTCCCAGGGCTTCCCACCTAAGAGACCAACTGCTTGGGGCATCCCATCTTAGAGGAAATCCACCAAGGGATTCTTCTTTATTAACAATTCCATCCCCATTTACCCAGGTTTCCCATTTGAGGATAATGAGATTAAGTCCACCCCTATGACCACCATAATTATGTGGTCGTGGTGTGGTACACTCTAGTGTGCCCCTCATTTGATTATGCATTCCCATGGTAAATGATTTACCCCAATTAACCTCCATAATAGACGAGTTCCTTAGGATTTTTACAATTGTGAATCCCCTTGGAAATGAGGACTCCAAAACCAGGGGCAGTTTTTGCATCCCGAACTAGGAGCCACTTAACTGGTTCTCTGGACCAGAGTTCCAATAAGCCTTAGGTTTTTCTCATCTTACACAAAAGGCTTCCAAGTAGTAGTGATGTTTTTTGGGTGATAGCGGGGATACTAAACCCTCTTATGATAATAATAATATTTGTGAACATAAAAAACAAAACTATGGAAGACAATTTCCAAACTCAGTGGAATCATATAAGAAAAAATGAAAACAAAAAGATAAAAAGAAAACTAGATACACATGTTATATAATACCCACATGTCTTGATAGTCCTAAAAAATAGACATGCAAGATCAGTTGCGGAAGATCATATAAGTACATATGAAAAATCCCAAAAATATATTAAGATCTATGAAAAAGAACCCCCTAGTCCTTCTACCTTCTATACATGGTGCAAACTTTATCAGTAAGGACTAAGACAAAAGTTTGATCCCTTACTTTATCTTAAATCCATAAAGTCTGCATGCATCCTTAGAGGACCATGTAGGGTGAGAGTATGAACTCATTAGGCCACCACTAATGTGTTCCTATCTTACATCCATATTTATATCAGTGTATACATAATTTAATTAAATAAAAACTACCCACAAATTACTTAATACTAATTTCTTATTCTTAATATCTATAAGGATGAATTTATATTCCTCATCCATCACTAGAATGGAACGATGTATCTATAATCTATCATACTGGAAGAAACCTAAATTACCCTACCATTTTCCTACCATATGACACCATGTGGAATCCATTTACCTATAAAAAAATGTCAAATAAACCTATTCTCCCATTGAAACATCCATACATGTTTCACAACACCCCTATACATCAATTTAATAAATCAGCATCGACTCAATAGCCCAATGTCCCATGGAATAGTGAAGTCTGTCTTTCCTTAGTCTCGAACCATCAACCTCAACATCACAGAGAGCCTCAACCCCCATCCAATGGTCTCACAACATCAACTATATATTTTTATGATTACGAAATCCTCTATAATTGATGTTCATCACCATCTAACAATCCACAAATTCTTTAGAGGACTTCACCCACATCGAGTGGCCACCACTACCTCACTGAGTCCTTATCCTATGTGTACATGAATCCAACAATGCTATAGGACAATAACTATGAGAAAAAATAACCAAACACCCTAAGACACACCATTTCTAGAAACTATATTTCTACAAGAAAACCCCATTTCCCAACCGTGACATGGTTCATCACCATCCGCCTCAACCTGATGTACCTTGTCACCTCAATCCTGGTGATCAACATCATCTCAAGTATCTCAGGCCAAGCCCAACATGATCCCATGGAACTCACATATCCATATCACATCATTATATAAATTAAATAACCAAAACACCCTACCCAATAAATTTTGAAATTAATTACACACAAACCATTAAATTCTGGTTTTAATATATTTTAAGAGACATGAAATTTTCCATCGGCATCTTCCAATAATAATAAAAAAATAAAGGCATAAAAAAGGATTACACACAGACCACCCCACTCATGCATATTTAAATATTAATTTCATAACACATGTATAAATAAGGATAAATCTAGGAACCACCTACCTTATACTCATAAGTAATCACTCAATGAAGACTGGCCTCTGACTCGATTTGAAATGATAGAAAATTAAGAATCAAAAAAATTACATTTAAATTGGGAAAGTGAGCTTGGATGGAAATAGAATTCCAAATAGCGAGAGAAAAGAATAAAGTAATAAATAGAACTAGTATACTTACATATATCTATATAATGCAATCCAAAAAGCTTGAATCCGAGCTCAAATAGAGAAATTAGGAAAAATCCTAAAGGAGATACAATGAGAGCTCTACAGCCCACTATGCATGAAAATGGGTGAAAATGGAGGTAGAAATTATAAATGAAGCATGAGAATTTTTGTCATATCATCCCATTAAATGAGCTTCATGGTTTTTCCACATGTTTTTGGAATACCATGCATTAATTGTACGATATTTATTTCTAAATAGATTCCTAACTTTCATGGTTACAATGCATGGTTAGAGAAACTACGTGCCTAATTGTGTGGATCTCACTACCCCTCTACACTAAACCACATGGTTTAATTCGACACTTGAAAAGTTTTATCTAACTATGCCCAATTTTAAATCGTCCACACACTTTGGGATACACAATTATTACTAACTGTGTTCTAACCATGTGCCTATTGTTGGGTCTCCAAGATTTTAGTTTTCAAAGATCGATGCTTCTGAAACCGAACCGAACCCCCGATACACTTAAAGGGATTAAACCCTAACAAAAAAATCACATTAAAACCCAATTCAATTTTCATTTTTTTGGAATCTCAAAATCAATGTTTTCCTACTCATCAATTAAAAATTCAAATTCCCTTGTAATTTTAACCCACTCTAAAAATATGAGATATTACAACATCCCCAACTTATGATCACTCTTACTCAAACTATATTATCACATAATGATATGATACCAAAAATTCTAATTCCATAAAAATTACACTAGACTACCGTGATTATTAAATCTAAACAATTCATCTTATGGTGCTCCCCACCTTAGGAATTACCTGCCCAGTCACTTTCGAACCCAATACAAAATTCCAATGGTTCCTCCAACCACCCCCTATACAGCAACATCCCCACATGATATACCATTATTCCTATACCTAAAAAGATTATTAAATTATTCCTACATCACATATGAATAGCATACGGTCCTACATAACAAATAATACCCAAAATTTACAACATTATATATATTTATATGTAATGCCTAAAAAATATCATGATTCCTATTAATATTCTACAAACCATGAACCATTCTTGATGCCCACATATTAACCATATCCTAGTTAATTTTACTACCAAACATGAATCTCATGCATCAATTTTAGTCATATGAAAAAAGACATGTCCATGATCACAATGCACTTATAACCATCATCGACTCCCCAACCTACTCTAACCCTTCCAGATCGACTGTATGCACCTGTCCTAAAGCACAACTACTCTAATCCTTTCCTACCTATGGAGATGTACCTACTACCAACTAATGACCCCATTTATGAGTCTCTCTCTCCATACCACAGCTTCCACATGTAGTAGTATCCCAACTAATTACTCCTGGAACCACTCCTAGTCCTACCACATAACCCTAAGTCTGAATTGGTCCCTAAATCTAATCTATCCAATACGTCTTTCAATAGAATATATCCAGATTCAAATTTTGTACATATTCCTGGAAATCCTTTGGTGATTGTTCCAATGAAGTCTGAACGTGACCTAGCTTCCCACACTAGAAGCACATCATTGATGACCCTTTCCTCTATGGTCTGCCCAAATCTTTGACCTGATTGACCTATTGAGGCTCCTCATAGAAGTACCTTTGTATACAAAATTCACAACTTCTTAGCTCAAATAAATCAATCACCCAACTTGAATAGGTCCTATTTGTCAGATTCCCCTTAGATATTAATGTCTGATTTACTTCCACAAAGAATGATGTCAATTTGAAGATATTTACCTATATTATGATGGCATGCTGAAACCATCATTGAATCACCTCACCATGAAAATTTCATTTCTTATCATATAAGGTTAAAAAATAAACAGGTCCATGAACCTCCCAACATAATCCATAATGGATGTATCCCCTTGATGCATGTTCATGAACTCACATACTCTATCCTCTATCAAAGTATACATGAAGAATTTCTAAAAAAACCTAGACTCAAAATCCTTCCAAATTATCCCATCATGACTACCTTCATATACATGCATATACCACCAGTTATTTTTTGGTCCCCCGATCACATAAACAGCTAACTTTTCCCTCCACCCTGGGGGTATCTCGATCTAATTGAATATGGTCTGTATAATATTGATCTAGTTTTTGGTGACTGTGGTCCACCCTCACCCAAAATAAAGGTGGTTTCCATCACTAAAACTCATGAATAAAATACACCATGGATGGATCAACTCCCCGAGCACCCCTATCAATACTATATAACACCCATACCAAGATTGCCTTAAGTTTCTCATCTACCCATGGCCCAACATCTGCCATATACTATGGATACCTCACCTACCTTAAATATTCTAACCACATCTCATACTCATATTAACCCTTATGGGAATACTCTCATGCATGGTTAAGAGAAACCACATCTCTATTTTCCTAATGCTCTACCAGAGCCTATCAGGGTGGCATCACACTGAAGACTAAAATCCAAAGCCAATAACAAAAATAATTGTCTATATATCACAAATACGGAAATATGTATTAGGTACCAAATTTCTCCACCCATACACTTCCCTAACACACACATATCACATATAATCTAGCCTTGTGTCCCCTTACCTACCCATACCTGAGTTAGGGATTAAATACCGAGCATTCCAAAAATCACTAGCCTTGGGTGGCTTAGTATAATGACACCAAGAAGCTATGCAAGAAAAGAAATATTTACCTTGTTGTTGACACATTAAAAAATCACCCCATTCATTAATGCTAGTGTACCCTTATCAGAGTCAGGCCCATATACACCATATAAACATATGATCACATTTTAACCTCATTAGGAACCATATACCCCAGCTGGATAAGTTGAATTCTTCTAAGTAGATATATAATAAAACATTGTTTAGCTTTTTGTTAACACTTTAAATAGCTCAACCCCATTTCTCATATTATAGGTTCCAAGTGATAATCACAATCAAATAAAAATTTCATGTGGACCTAAGTGGATATCACGATGCATGAATGGTTCTACCATTCCATACCAATCCAAGGGTCATAACCTCATAAAATAACAACATCACATCCATGTGTTACACTCGAGGCAAAAATTATTAAACGGTAAAATTGAAAAACAAGAACACCCATTTTTCATTCCCATCAACTTGATCTATCCCCCATGCATGGGGATGCGGGAATTCAAACGTGATCTCCTTACCAATTTCTAACTAGATTATAGTCTCTAATCAACCATTTCCCAAATATCATTCCATCTTTAAAACCAAACTTTAATACTACTTAGAAACTATCCAAATTCTATTACTACTTTTATAAAACCTTTATGCTCTGATACCACATGTATCACCCTAAATGAGGAACAAATTAATCGGTGCTCCAAGCTGGAGAGCCACCAAGACTTAGGCACACCCCCATACGCCAAAGGCTTTTGACTAGTAGAGAGGGTCTATATGGTGTTAGTGGGGAGACTTTACCCTATGGTGATAATAATAATGACAATCAACATAAAAAAACACTGAAAAAGAAAATGACCAAACTTAGTGGAATATTATAATAAACAATGGTAATAGAAAGTTAAAAACAAACCAACTATACATGTTAGATAATACCCACATGTCATAATAGTGATACAAAAGAGAGATGAAATATCTCCCATGGATGATCATTTATATATAAATGAAAAATCCAAAAAAAATATCCAATTTAGTGAAAAGACCCCCTAGACACTCTACTATCCATCCTATGCACTCATAGTGCATCCCTTCTCATTAAGGTCCATCCAAAAAGTTTGATTCCTTATCTGATCTCAAAGATATAAAGTCTATATGTGTCCAGAGGGGATAATATAGGGTGTGAGTACGAACTTAGTAGGCCACCACCAATGTGTTCATATATAACATCCATATTTATATCAACTTTACTTGAGATCAACAATCATAAGGAAGCATTTACCCACTTCAACCATTATCAGAGTTGAATGATGTATCCACTATCTATCATATCAGAATATCCCTTGGTTCCCCATCCATTTCCATACCACATGAAACCACATTCCAAACATTTCCATAATTTTTTTTTCAAGTGAACCTAGAATCCTATCAACATGTACATAAGCATATCACAAGTTCCTTGGACTTCCTTTTAAATATCACCACTGGCTCAGTATCCCGACATCCTAAGGGATATACAAATCCATCCTTCTATAGTCTTATACCATCATACTCAACATAATATAGAGCCTCATCCTCCATTTGATGGACTCACACAATTAACCATGGATTTATAAGGTGTGAAATGACTATATAATTGATGGTTATCACTATCCCCTGAGATGTAAATTCAAGGGAGTCCTCCACCCACATATAGTGGTCAATACTAGATCAATGAGACCTTATCCTATGTGCACACACCCAAAATGGAATTATCGACCAAAAAATGTGATAGAAAATCTACAAACATCCTATGACACACCATCTAGAAAAACTCAGTTTCCACATGCGAACCCTGTTGCCCAACTATGACATGGGTTATCACCACTAGCCTTAACCTGACGAACCGTATCACCTCAATCCTGGTGATCAAAATCACCTTAAGTATCTTGGGCCAAGTTCAACGCATTCCCATGGAATTCACATATCCATAGTACATCATTATATGAATTAAATAAGTATAAAACCTTTCCCAAATAATTAGGAAACCCATTCCACAAAAACCATGTCATTTTAGGTTTCATATCTTTTAATAGAAAGGGAATTTCCCCTTAACATATTCCAATAATTATATATAAATAATGGCATAAAAATGATTCACATCTGGACCACCCAAATCACGCATATTTAAATATTTATTTCATAGAATATATATAAATGAGGAGAAATCTAGGAACCAACTACCTTATACTCATAGGAATTCACTCAATGAAGACCAACCTCTGATTCCAGCTAAAATGAGAGAAAAAAAAGAATCTGAAAAACATCCTAAAAATTGGGAAAATGATCGCATATGGAAATAAAATTTCAAACAATTTGATAAAAGAATAAATTAATTAATATGAATTTTATCCTGACCTCTATTTATCCAATGAAACTTATTAATCTTGAATCAGATCTCAAACTATGAAAGTAGGCCAAATCCTAGAGGAGATCCAAGGAGAGATCCATGGCCTGATCTGTGTGAAAATGTTGGAAAAAATGGAGGAATAAATCATAAAGGAATTATGAACATTTTGGTCATTTATACCATTAAATGAGTAGCATGGTTTGGCTGCACAGTTTTGCTAACTATGCGCCAATTGTGCGATGCCTCTGTCTAAAGAGACCCACCTCACATGGTAACAACACACAGTTTGACAAAACATGTGCCTAACTGTATGGGTCTCCCTCCTCTTCAAGAAACCACATAGCCATGTTACCCCCTCACATGGTTTTATCTAATTTTTCTCTTGTTAAAATGGGTAACACACTTTGGGATTCATGGTTAGCACTAACCATTCTCCCAGTGTTGTGTCTCCAATATTTTGGTTATCAAAGTTTGATGCTTCCAAAACTAAACCAAAACTATGATACACTTACAATACTTGAAACCCTATCCAAAAATAACATAAAAACCTTATCCAAATATTATAATTATGTTTTTAAGTTCAAAATAAAAATTTTCCCATCCACCAACTAAAAACTAAAATTCCCTTAAAATTTTAACCTCCTCTAAAACCCAGGATGTTACAGTAGTGGTGGGAATCCTCTAAATTCATGCAGTGGCATTGAACCTCTATATGTTAACTGAAATGTGAAGTGAATTATGAAGTATTTATGAATTCTATTTTCAAATAAACAGATGTGTAATCCCTAATATAGTGTTTATAAACACAAAGAAAGATGAGAATGGTCATCCCTCTTGGAGTAATCCCCTAGTTTTTCTTCCTATATACCCCGCCAAAGCTCTGCCCTCATCTATCAGTGGATGAGACATAGATTATTCTAGGAATATCTCTTTTTGATAATCCTTATAATTTATTTCTAGAAGCCATAACCATCATGCCTTAAATGTCCCTTCCCTTATCCATCAATGGATGGGGAGGGATGTTCAGTCACAAGCTTCCAGTTTAGGTGTTAGTACCATTTGAAACTAATTATGTAGTGTAACTAATATATTAGTGTTAAGTTTACACCAAGAATGAATAATATGATATTGGGGACTCCAATTGATCATATCACCAAAAAATAAAAATTATTTCTTCGGGCCTCCTCCTTAGGTGAAATCCCCAACCGAACCAATCTTTGTGGGATTTAATTCTCATCCCTGAGGTTCAAAACCAACATATTCAACCCATCACCATCCTTACTGGTCCATATTCCAAATTATATTGTTCCCACACCTAGAGGGATACATTCCTTATGGGTCCTTTCAACTATAAAGGTCCACTAATCTCAACTAATGTGAGTTCCTAAGTGCCATTGAAAAAATACCCCAATGAACACCTACCTTTGGAAAGTAGGTCCATAGTCTATTATGGATGTGGGAGTTGTTGAGTATTTTCAGTTCCATGAATAAACCACATTGGAAATCAATCGACGAATTAATTTAATTCATGACATATGAATAATCACATCTCACCCTTTGAGTGTAAAATAAAAAATAGTGACCCCAACGTGAACCTTTCAATACCCAAAATAACCTAATTTACCCCAAAATATTCATTTTTTTATTATGTATTTTTACAAAACAAAAATAATCCCAACATGAATACTTTAATGAAATTAGTCAGGCATGAGTTTGTTTACTTATAAAACTACTTTTACAGGTTTCCTTGTTTGTGTTTATTATTTCTCAACAACACATATAAAAAAATCTATTCAATCCAAATGGAATTTTCTCAATCATTAAATACGTATGAATTAGAAATTTCATAATATGGGTCCTCATAAAACCAGAGGACACTGGGATTCAACAAGATCCTTCAATGATAGGTGAAAAAATACACTAATTAGGGAGTAACAACTGAATTATACTATCTTAATGTTATAGTTTTAATGTGAATACCTATAGTATATGAATCCTCGCCAACTATCCAACCAATGATGAGTGGGGGTGAGGAAGTGAAAAAAACCCATTTCTATTTCAAACTATTTTATGAGCCTCACCATAGAATTCAGAACAAGTACCTCCCTTACCTTAGGGAGGTGGACCAAGATGTCGATAATGGCCTCACCATAGCCCCAGAGTCACCTAGAATGGATCCTTTTAGCAATAGACACCACCAATATTGTGAAAAATAAATACCTCATACCATTGAGGATGTCACCATATTGTTCTTGGCTCAAGTCACCCAGACTCACGCACCCATGACAACCTTTCAAGGGAGGTGAACCATCAACAACTAGGAGCAGGACCACTTTCCCCTTCCTATCAAATAATCATTCCAATACACTTTAGTGGAAACCTATGAGCATACAAACATTCTTGTCCACACCCAAAAATCCTTCCATCAAAATCTAGAATAACCCAAAGAAGTTTTTTGACCCATCATGACAACAAATAAGGGGAGGTACACATTACCTTCCCTGCACACAAATCACATTAGTTTAATATCGTAAGAACCATAGGACATGAGTAGACACACATTACAGATCCAACCATGGAATGGTGACACATTCCCATTCCAGTTACATAAATCTATTGGCACATATTGGTGATAATAGAGGGGAAATCATAAATACCTGCCCACATTATATAAAGAATTCAATATATCATAGTAGCTATGGAAGTCAGGGGGCACACACAAATTCTTGATCCAACCACCAGAGTAGATCATAAACATTCTTTAAGGGCTACTCAAGAGTAGAAACACATTCCTACTCCCATTTAAGAGGGTTTTCAGCACACACCCATGATAAATGGAAAATAGGAACCAGAAGACATTCCTGTTCCCACTAGAGATCATCAGCCCATTCCAATGGCAACTTTAGGATTGCTCACATTCCTTCCAGAACAATGGACACTTGTCAGTATATCCTAAATACATCATGGAAGTATCCTAAATAGTATCTTATATAGAAAGTCAACATTCACAACACACAAATAAAACCACCCTATATAGAACATCTAAGAAGAAGTCTCTCTTAGGGAAATCTGAATTATATAAGTAGGACAATGTCCCTGATCTACTTAATATTGGTGTTATTAATTCCCATGAATATTTATCAATGGTGTACCATTATAATTATTAATAGTTTCCAAATCAAGGAAGTAGTAATTGTTTTTTGTGAAGGTTCTCCCTGCAATATTGCTACAAGTAGCTTTTGAGGTCCTTCCCAGAGCATTTACCATGAAGTCCTCCTTCATGGTCATACTAAGATTGATCATGAGAACTCTTCTCATGATGAGTATAATAAAATACCTCCTTATGTTTGAAATATTAATTATAAATAAGGTTATTACATTTCTATTTTATACCCTAAAGGTCATCCCCAGGGTATATGCTATAGGACTCCTCCCGACGGTTTGGTGTTGAGCCATGATGGTAGTCCTTTGCACGGTGCTATTTTCTACAAAGGTACCCCCCAAAATAATATTTCATTTTTACAATATTCCCCCCTCGTGTACAATTAAGTATAAAAAATCCATTATGTAGTAAGGCATGTGAGAAGTTGTGGCCATCCACGCTTGATATTTTGTATTTGAAAAGTGACATTCTTTCTGAATCAAGTAAATGAACAATTTTATCTGATAAAATTACGGAATCTATCACACAAGATAAATAGAACACATTGATAATGAGGAAATAATTGGCCAAATATAATTTAACGATCATATTTGGGCCTCCGGCCACTCCATTGTATGATATTCTAAATTTTTTGAAAGATGAATGCATATAATATTCTTATAAATATTTGGTTGAATATTCACCATTTTAAAATGAAATTATTTCTTTACGAAGGATATTCTAATCATATTAAAGAAATAGAATAATTTCATCTATAGATTGAATTGGCTACCCTTTCAGTCTTAAGATGTCCAAAAATGGGAAATCAATGTGAGGGTCTTCAAAGTGAATCTATTAATGTTATAAGTATCCCATTTCTATTTATCATTGATTCTCCATCTGATGTATATATCATAGGTTGGAGAGAACATGTGGTAATTCACTTTACTTCACTCCTTAATCAGGAAATACCACCAAAAGTGACATCATGAAATGCCATATCTCAAGGAAAGCTCTCAAGATTATGGTCTAAAAAATATAGTTGCTATTAACAAGGGTTATTTTCCTTGAAAAAATATAAGATGCATCATATTATATTATATAAATCCATCAGATGGCTCTTACATCAAGAATATGAGGTGATTGAACAATATTCTCATTTGAGGAAATCCAAACCTCAAATGACTACATTATTTATAATAGAAAGTAGCTAACATTTAGAGAATGTATTAAATATATTTAATTCTAGGATAAATATCCATAAGATAAATATTCTAACATATACAACAATAGCAACAAAAATCCCAGAGCATCCCCAGCCCGTAGGGATAGAGGAATTTTTACCATAGATTCCCCTTTAATGTCATTGAATATGGTCCAAGATATTATAGCAATGGATCAAGTGTTTCCCCATACCATAGGAATGTGGATATTGTTACCTTAATCTATTTCCCCCTAATAGATCATTATTTTATAGTTTAGGAGGTACATCACAAAATGAGTCTCCACAGTTCGTCTTTTCTTGTGACCTATATTTCTCCTGGTGAACACATACAATGAGAATTTTTGGAGAATATATCTAAATTACCCTAAAAACTAGATTTGGAAGAATCCTATATATAAAATATTAAGAATTATAGAGGTCTTATGGAAAAAAACCCCGTCAATATGGAAGCTTCTTATGAAGATCATGAATTTTTTCTCAATGGTTAATCCAAGGGAGACCAAGCCTTATATATTTTTTGATGGTGGAATGAGGCCAAAAATTAACTATTAATTTATAAATTTTATCAGAAATGGTCCTATAAATGTTATGGAAGACAAATGTAGTGTTGGAGAATAAGAGGAGGATGTTTCTAAGTGAAACATGATCTATACTGAAATGATTGAAGTAGGTATGCACACTATAAATCAAAGGAAAACCAAAAAAATTTGGGTTCCCCCTAAAATGTTAAGATACTAACTCTTTGGAAGAATTTAAATAAAGTAAAAGGAAAATGGGTGGCTATGTACCACACATTACCTGAAGAATTTGAACCTCCAACAATTAAGGAAATATTTACTCAATATGAGCCTGAAATAACAGATTTTAAGAGACTCAATGCTGAGTTTCTTAGAGGAAATATCCCTATTGAGTATGTTCTTTAGATAGAGACTCAACTTACTCTTTCTATATATCTACCTCAATGTAAAGAGGCTATCATATCAATAATGTTATATTCAGGTTATCCAATTAGTTTGGGATCCATGCAACTAATTTTCTAGGATCTAATTATGGAAGGATGTTAGAAGTTCCCCCCATTAGGACAGTAGCTTGGAACATTCAAAGAAAAAAAAATATGCCATCCCATATTGGCTCTAAAATATAGATACATGTAGGCCCACCAAATCAAACTCCACCCATCACCACCCTTATTCTAGTTCCTTCCTGACCAGCTAGTCTATCATATCTCATTGACACCATTGATTTGTCAATATCTCACCTGGAGGATATGGGATAAGAACGTGAACTGATTCAAATGGAGATAAATACTTACCCCAAACGAGTAAGAGAAACTCTTCCCCCATATTTTATTTGGAATATTAAATTCCCAATTTTCAATAGAACAAGAGATCCAAAACAACACCTGACACATTTCATGTCTCAATGCAGTTCCATGATTGGGACATTTGAGAATAAATAAGCATCCAAACTCTTATGCTTCATACAAAAACTATAGGGGACAACTTTTTTTGGTATACTAGTTTACTATCTAGGTCTATTATAAGATGATAAGTCCTATACTAAAAATTTCTTTATCAGTTCATCTCTATGCTGTAAAAAACAACTATCCTAAAACTATCAAATTGAAAAAAACATGATAATGATAAAATACCATATTTCATTTCTATGTGGAAGGGTTTGACATAATCATTGAATTTATAGCTCTCTTAGGAGAAATTTTTTTGTCTCTATACAGAGAATCACCTTGATGATTTTAAGACACCACTCATCCCAGTCAAATATCCAGGTGGGTTTTGTGAACTTACTACCATTGCACAAATATTGAAAGACTCTATTTGGTAATGGAAAACTATTTCTTATACAACATTGAAAGACCAAGGGAGAAGAACTTGAAAAGTGGAAATTAATATTTTTATACTCAATCCAACCCCAATATTGACTCCTTTGTTAAATCCTGTGTAGTATCATGAGACACCCTCTACTGAGTAAAAAAATAGTAATATCCCTATTAGGATGGGATAAAGGAGTAGAAAAATAATCCATATGAGTAATGGAAGAATAAATTATATTCTTTTTTATATTAAAAGTTCCTTTGATACTTTATTGCATCCATAGAGAATAAATTTCTAAGAATTTTGGTTCCTATAAGGCCTAATCAGGTTGGAATCAGAGATTGCCAAAACTATTTTACATTTCACTATACATTGGGGAACACCATCCAAGAGTGATTTATTGTTAAGAACATCCTCCAAAATATTATTACTTCTAGATTGGTGAAATTGGGAAATCCACCAGTACAAGTGGCCTGGGTTTCTAATTCCATTATAGATAGAGAGAGTTAATGGAAAGAAGTTAAAATTAAAGGGTCATAGAAGTTTAACAACTGAAAGTCCATAAATATTATCAATTAAACTCATTCTATTCTCTGAGAATAGTTAAAATAGCTAGTTATACCTCTAATCTCTTTTGACATGGTGTGACTAATATTGTCTACACTATAGTCTTATAAAATCCAATATTTTAAATGATAGAACAATAAAAAATAAAGGGTTAAGTATAAGAAAATATACATGTTCAAATGCCTAATCCAATGTTGATACTATTGGATTTAATATATTCAGTAATAAAACAATGAGAACCATCCCACTAAATGGTATAATGAATGCTATCCCACAAAATTGTACAATGGATGCCATCCCACCAAATATTACAATGGTCACTGCTTCACCAAATGAAATCATTATCGGATGAAGAATTATCCTTTAGTTATGTTAATTCTATTCATATAATGGACCCATTATCCAATAATTATTATGATTATGAAACTGAGTTCCCTGTACCTAATTGGGAAGGTAGTGGAATTGGCATCACTAGTCGAATGAATAGAGGAAGATGTAGTCGTGACTGATCCCAGTATCCTAGCCACATCTCTGATGAAGCCATATGCATGGATGAAATATACAGGAAATTACTTTAATATACTCAACATGACCATGTAGACACTTCAAAACATATCAAGATTCTTCTAAACCTATTTTTTTTGTAAAAATTATTAACATGTGCACAAGGTTTGATTAGTCCAGACAAGTGGTAAGACTGGTCTGGTCCAATACCTCAGTGACAAGAGTGACTTACACTCCTATTAAAATGCCTAATGTGTCTACCTCAGACATGTCAACCTCTAAAGAATATTCTAAGAAGAAATACCACATTAGGATGTGAAAAAGTTTAACTAAAAAATATGATATCTGGAAGAAATTTTCCATGGTTCTAACTAATATTTCAATCTTGTATGCTCTGAGTTTGTCAAAATATAGTATTGAAGAATTTATAGAATCCTTCTTAATCCCTCAAGAGTTTTAAGTTGAGGTTACTTCTGCTGAAGTATATCATGTAGAGAAATATTCTGGGAAGTGTCTTGCAATTATCTCTTTCAAAAAGTAGGAAAAATAATTTTTTATGTAGGGTCACATCATACCATTGTATATATTTGTAAGACTGGGTGATATTGAAATCCGATGATCTTTCATTAATAATATTTTAGGAAGAAACCTCACTACGATCTAGATGATATGTTGGTTGGGATATAATGAGGCCTATAAGTCCCATTTAACTATAATACTTTAGGTTTATAATTAGAGTAGTTAAAAATATCTTGGTTAAATCAATATCATATCCCAATTTGGATACCATATCCTCAACTATGAATTCTTAGCTGTACAATGAGATATAACTTTCAATGTCTTACTAGAGAGGCATTGGTTTCATCAACATGTGGTATTCACCTAATCATACCATCAATGTATCAAATAATTTATGAATGGACAAATTGGTACATTTAATGTTGATAAGGTTCTATTTAAAACTTGTGAGTCTCAATACAAAGATGCAAGGTTCTATCAGAGGGAAGGAAAACAATCTATGATTGATGATGTCACCTAGGTTACTGCTCTAATCAATTTGAAAATGAACCAAGATAATCCATTAAAGTATATTTTCAATGAATATGTGTTGTTCATCAATCAAATCAAAGACATGAGTTCATATTTGGGGTTGTATTCATCAGATCTCATGAAATTAGTTACATGAGCTAAACCTAATGACATAGAGAAAATGTCTAATCTCTATAACAATGGTAACAACTGAAGTTAAAATTCCCTCTTTTTTACTCAGGGTCTCAAAATATTCCTATGCAATCTGACGAATCAGAGAAGACACTCATAAAGACAATAGAGAGTGAGAATAACCTTACTTCAAATTCTGAATAATGAGATATTGACAATTCTTATAGATCTAAATATTTCTTTTCACTGTACATTATTCCCCAGATTGGTGTAGAGTAATAAGAATAATAGGATCGTAGATAATTGTTTCTATCAATCGAGGGAGGTGTGTCTACTACTATTTATGAGATCTGAAAAATAAATTTAGGCACTTAGTGTATGTTTCAGGCACAAGATAAGCATCCTTTGAACGTATGACCAACTTCTATTTTAGTCTTAAATTATGTGTAATTGTTTCTTTACATGATCTTGATACCATGTGAAATGAAAATATTATATTAAATAGACTATATTTAAATTATTGAACTGTAGGGATCTAATCTTCACATGCAATTCATAATTAATTTATGTGTTGATATAGAATTACCTCAACTTTAAATTATGATTTTTTGATGATATAATGGAATGAAATTCTTCACACCATCATTTCACTATATGATTCAATATAGAATCTATCTAGAAGTTATCTATACATGCCCCAAAATCTCTGATCAACACCATAAAACCGTTAGGTGCTAGCATTTCTGATCCTAATTGCTTGTGTTATCCATGGTTGACCGCATCTGTTATCTTCATGAAGAATAAATAACCCTTGGCATTCTCTAAAAATATTGAGAGAAAAGGAGAGGAGAGTGGTGTCTAGGTCCTGATCCAATCTCACCTTATCCATTATGCACACCAAGTGAATAAATAAAGTTATATAACTAGATATTTATTATATCTAGTATAGGGTTAGAAAATCACACAAAATCCCTAAAACATATTTCATATTCTTAAATGACCCCATGTACATTAATAATAATGTTAATATTATTAATTACTTGGAATGGAAAAGACTTTAAGAATATAAATAAATATCATTTATGTTATTGATACCATTGAACTCGGTTTTCTTTCTCTCATTGACATTTATTGATCCTCAACTAATGGCTACTTAATTAAATTAAAGTCATTTCATTATTCTATGATAGTATAATAAATATTATATTTGAAAAATATGCAAACTATAATTTTTTATTATCATTTAAATTAGTTTATTCCTATGAATAACTTAGTATTAAATTATGGTGATCAACCTAACCCAAAAAATGTTATTTATTTTAACTTGTTAAATTTATTACTTGAATTTAACTGATATTACAGATACAATTAGTCTGTAACCCTCTACGCCTCTTTCTTAGTAGAATCAGGAATAATCACCAAAAGTATAGGGTTAGTGTCTATCAATAAACCAAGGCATCCATAGACAAAGAAGTTAATGTCCAACCTCCTATAAATGTTTACCGTGTAATATAATCCTTTAATCGTGATATCTCTAATTTTGAAGGCTGTATTCTAGTATCATCAACCTATAAAATTGACGTATCTTTATTTAAATTTCTAGGATTGAAATCTTCCACCAAACACCATGGAAATGGATTTATGTAGGTACCTTTATTACATAAAAGGGCCTAATATTTCAACTCCCATTATATAAAACAAGGGATAAATCCTTTATTGCATTATCTATTAATGCTATATCATTCTTGATGTAACCAATTAATCCTAATTCAATAAAAACATATGTAAACATGGTTTTATTCAATACATCAATGCACACAATTCATTACATCCATTAATGATAATCTTAAACTCTAAGGATCAATACACACATCCGTTGATTGGAACATCCAATGATACATGGAAATGTTGATTTCCTATTGACGAGCCTGTTCTCATAATCTACTGTCTTGGATATTAAAAAAGATGAACTCCATGAGGTGTATTAATGTCTTATGAGTCTCTTACCTATAATATCATGTATTGTTAGTTTCCCATTAGACAACATCATCCTACCATATAACAAGATTCCAGAATAATGTTGTGTCACCTCTAGGTTCTCATCATAACATGGAACTTCTATGACCTATTAGCATGACATATATTCTAAGGATTTTTTTTCATAAAAATATAACATATAATAATAATAAATATATGATAATAAAGCTTATTTAATTAATAAATAGAATGTAATCAAGTACTAAAAAAGTCGTTTCTTGGGAACCAACTCCAACACTTAGGAATATCCGCTACACACATTGATCAGCATGACCATGTTTTTTGAAGAAATATAAATATATAATTATTTTATAAAGAATCACTAAGATGAGTTAACTTATAATTACATATAAATTCTAGGCCTTGATCCCAATATAGACATCCACCACTTGGGATTACTAAAGGATCACCATAGTAACAAGTGGATAGCTAGAAGAAGGCACCCAAATCACACAACTATGGTTGAAGCTAAAGTTGATAATATTATCAAATCATAATTCATTTAATAATTCCAATACCCAAAATGGTTTTCCAAAATTATGTCATTAAAAAATAATAAAGGGAAAATTAGTGTTTTTATTGAATTTAGAGATCTAAATCAAGATTATCTAAAAGTTGATTTCTTAGTTCCAATTACAGAATTTCTAATTGACACAACTTCCATCTATTAATACCTATCCTTTATGAATGAATATTTAGGATTAGAAAATATCATATGGATCTTAAGGATGAAGAAACCACTACTTTAAAATCTCCCTAAGAAATATACTACTATTAAGTCATTCCATTTTGTTTTAAAAACACTGGAACCACTTATCAATGTTCCATGCACCATATTTTTAGACCCTTCACATGTAATACCTTTGAATGTTATATTAATGATTTGGTGGTCAAATACCAGTATCTCTCTAACCATATTACCATTTTTGAGTTTGTTTACAATAATATATGAGAACTAAACTTAGAGATAAACCCCTTAAAATGAACTCTTTGGGTCACCCCATGAAATTCCATCGACTTTATAATATATCATCATGATATTGTAGTCAATACTGAGAAAAAAAAGGCTATACTTGACATGACTCCTCATCCAATCCTCAAATAGGTGAGAGGTATTTATGGACATCTCACCTACATTTGATGCTTTATAGAGAACCTTTTAGTAAAATGTTTACCCTTTAAGAGACTAATTTATAAGGTAGTTACATATTGATGGACTAATAACTATTAATAAACTTTTGAAATTATTAAGAAATACCCTCTGAATCCACTAGAGTAAATTCCCCCTGATGAAGGATAATCACTCATTTTATATGTGAAATATTTAGAGTAATCATTGGGTACTATTATTGCACAGAATAATTACATAAGGAATGAGAATAGTCTCTATTATCTTAGTAAAACTATGCTCAGTATTGAGAATCGATGTTTAGATATTGATTTTTTTCCATGAAATAATCTTTGAAATTCAAAATAAAAGATACTGCCTATATTAGAACTAGGTTCACCTGGTATATTGTAATGACCCGCTAAAATTTATCCTCAATTGTCCTATGTTGACTGGATATTTTGCACAGTGGGTGGTCATTTTCTAGTAGTTTGACTTTCAGTTTATACTGCATATGGAAATAAAGGGACAAACATTAAAAATTTTTCTCACAGAACATCCTTCTTTTTGAAAAACAACCTTTGGATACCAAATTACCCAATTAATATATGTTATCTACACTGAAATTCCCCCAAACATGAAATATGTACTTTGATGGTGCTTTTAGAAGTCCAATAGGGAAAATAATGGAATAACCCAAAATCAAAATAGATGGTTTGGATGTAATCCTTATATCCCTATCCAAGATGGTTCTACTTTATTCATTCTTATCGTCAGAGGGTTTTACTAACAATGAGGCAGAATTCTAGGCCCACATTGTAGGTTTGGAATTAACACTACAAATACCAGTAGTTCACCTAAAATTCAAAGGAAACTCAGAGTTGGTGATCAAATATATCAAAAGTGACTATTACATTAAAAAGGACGAGCTCATTCCCCTACTTGACTATATACAAGTATTGATGGTGGAGTTACCCTCAATATAAAAACTGAATCACATTTCACATTCATAGAATGCTAAGGTATATGCATTAGCTGATGTGGCTATAGGCTTAGAAGATTTGGACTAGGATGAGACATTCATTAGAACTGTGAATCACAGAATGGTGTCATTGTTCATTGGAAAGAGTATGAAGAAGATAAAAAAGGTCAATTCCATCCTAGAACAAGATGATTTTTCAAATGGATGGATGTCTCCCATAACGTACAACCTAGAAAGTAGGATTCTTGCATCATACAGAGTAAGAAAAGGGTAAATATGATGACGTTCAGTTTAGTTTCTTGTTTTTGATGGTCCAAACTATAAAAAAAGTTCTTTATAAATGATTATTTGATGGAAACCTCCTTAGATATATTGAAGGAGGAGAAACTATCACTCACATACATGAGGTATATCCAAGTGCATGTGGTGATCATCAGTTAGGGATCAAACATTACCATCAAATCAGGAGGCTGAGGTGTTTCTAACCTTTAATAATACAAAATTTTATTGATTTTAACAAGAAATTTCATGCCTATCAGATACATAAAAACTTTATCCATCAGTCCTTGGAGTTTTTGCATTCTACCAAATATTCATGGCCATTTTCCTTTTCGGGAATATATGTAACGGATCTTTATCCCCAATAAAAACTAAGCAATTAAAGAACATCCTTACTTCCACTATCTTCTTCTCTAAGTGGTCCATTTCTATATACCTCAAGGAAGTTGGGACTAAGTATATTATCATTTATTAGGATTTAAATTATTATCTGATTTAGTGTCCCTCATACAATACCAAAGAATAATGGAACCAATTTCATGTTTTCCAAACTTAGAGGGATGAATCTATAATAAGAAATTCAGTCTCACCACTCATCCTATAACCCTATAGAGGAAAATGGGTAGAAATAATATTTCAAAAAAAAACTCTATCAAATATACTCCATAATATGGTGTATAAAGATAATAAATATTGTACTGAATTTTTTTACATGTTTCGTTAGACTATTTTACCATAAATTACATGAATATATAAGAAATGTCATACTCTCTTATCTATTAGACAGAAGTAGTTTTACCTATCAAGGTCCAACTACATTCACTCCTCATTTCCATTTTAAGGTCTAACCACCTTCACTCCTCATTTCAATTTGTGACCATTTTTCTGTAGAAAAGAAATATATGGTGTGATGGGATGAGTTAAAATGTCTGGATGAGAAAATTTTATATACAGTGCACCATTTAATGGTTTACCAAAATCATTTAGCACGAGCCTTCAATAAGAAAGTTGAACTTCATTCATTCCTCCAAGTAGAATTGGTATTGGTTCTTTGAAATGATATGATACTTAAGAAGAAACCTCCAAAACTAGAACTAGAATGAAATAAAAATTTCTTCATTTATAAGGTCTACACCAATGGTACATATTCCATGATCACCATGTACGTATATCACATCACACGTCCCACCAAATCCAGAATCCTCAAATGATACTTTGTGTGAAAAAACTTTTCTTGGTCACATGATGTTAAACTGTACAGTGTTATGGTTTGAGCATCATGACCTGAAAGTGTGTCCAAAACCTTGATCAAATCTATGTGACCTTTAACTTCTTCAACCATTAATCCCCAACTTATGATGATAAAATACATATTTAACATCCTTAGAAAATGATGTTAAACTTCATGGACAACATTCTAGTCATATGGAATTAAAATGTATGAAATATTAGTTTGGGATTCATGAATTTAAAATACCTAGAATAAGGCCTAGAAGTAAGATATTAAATTTGATAGCACCAAAATCCTAGTTTCACAATGTAACACTATATTTCACTATATCTATCACAAAATAACTAATTAATTAGTGAATGCTATAGAAAATCCCTGTTTGTAGTCTTAATATAATCATGGTAATCTTCCAAATACCACTTGTTTCTCACACTAAGAATAACTCATGTTAGTTTAGAGGGTTGATATGATTATTCCAATTTGAATGATTAATCTACACTGAGAAACAATTGGTCAATTTTGTATGACATTAAAATTCTTATATTGTCCACCCTTGTATGAACTGACCTTTCCTTTAATATGATGCAAATATATAGAAGGAATCTTCTTATAATTATATATATCTTGATTCTCATTCCTATGATATACATAGTGACAATGAGATCACGAATCATAGGCTCAACCTCATATTCAAAAAGAAAATTCCATTCTCACTTTACATGTGACAGTTATATGAGGAAAATTACTTATATAGAACTATATGTTTCTTGATTCTCATTCCTACAAGATATTTAATGACGCCTAGGTCCTTTATCCTTGGCCCTACCACAAACCAAAATTTATAATACCCTCACCTTGTCACGAAAATTATGTTGGTTATTTCTTACTTAGTATAAATACAAGTTACTGTGATTCACATATAGATTAAACCCATATGAATCCAAACATCAAAGTCCCGAAGACAAGACCATAAACTACATAACACCTGGATCTCTATCACATGACCTTAAACTATGAGGTGAAAGTCCATATGACATGAATGTAAACTTCTTAGGGATTCCCGTCACCTTTTGGCCTCATTATCCCTATATAATAGCCCAATATATATAGAAGTGTTTAGCGCATGGTCAGTTCACACCTTAGAACATCAATGACCCCCATTACTTTCATATGATCCAGATCTATGAAAGGAATTTACCATGAAATACGTGTGGCTTCATTATTGTTTTAAAAATATACGTAGTTACTCTGGGATCGCTTATTCTAGGACCGACTGCAAAAATAAAAAAATCTACCCCTCTATTATATATGAGCTAGATCTATGAAAGATATTACATCATAAGTTCTCATATCTATAAACCCATTATAGAAACAAAATTCCCCTTCCCTATATATGAGTTGGACCTACATAGCAAATCTCTTAATAAGAACTATGTATGGATTGATTCTCACCTCGATGAGATATATAGCGATGCTTGAATCCCATATTCTAGGCCCATCCATAGAGTCATAAAATGATATCCCCTTATGTTCATGCCAGACCAACATAGGGTACTTCTTATTTAGAATTATGTGTGTCTTGATTCTCATTATGATGAGATATATAGTTATGTATGAATCCCTTATTCTAAGCCTGTATGAAGAGTAAAAAATGCTCCCCCCTTGTATATGATCCATAACTACATAAGGGATTTATTCATAAGAACTACATTTGACTTGATTCTTGCTTCAGTGAGATATATAGTGACACTTGTATCCCAACTACAAGTGAACAAAAAAAATCCCATTTTTTTTGGAATTTGATCTATATATAGGTAGGGAAACCCTAATGAGATCTATGTGGATTTTATTCTCTTAATCTTGATAAGATTTCAATCACCCAATCATGGAGATCTTGGGTCTAAATTCTTCCATCATTCTTTCTAAACATCTTCTTTTCTGAGGTTCTTAAGGATCGTTGAACCACTGGGGGGGGGGGTGAATTAGTGTTTGTATTTTTATAAATCTTCAACTTTATGAAATTTAACCCCAAGAACTTGTTAGAGTTATCTTCTTTACAATTTTTTATAAGAAACTCTCAAGCATGAAAATTTTGGATAGTAAACAAGGCACACATGATTTACAAGGTTCGGCCTTAGTGTGAGAACCTACATCCTTTCCAAGGCCACTATTACAGGTCCATAGAAATTCACCTATTAGAAAGAATTGAATACTATTTTTTGAACCAACTCCCATTGGTATCCTTTTTTTACCGATAGGTATGATTATACTAACTCCCATTAGTTTATAATTTTTTCATACAAAACTTGATCCCCCACAAAAATGTAACTTTTTGAATTTTTCTCTAGGAAAGCTCATTTGGAAAGTCCATCTAATTCATCTATCCAAATTCTCTATCCAATTTTCCTCAATATAATAATCTATATTTGATGCACATTTCCTAAAACCACACTTGATAAGAAATTATGTTTTTTCCAATTTAAAAAAACTTAGTGCCTTAGAAAATTTCTTCAGAAAAATACTGTCCATTGTACTATGTTTGTTAATATGAACTAAACTCTATCCCGTTCTTCTGATTAAAACTTTATGTTCAAAAATCTTATTCAGGACAAAACTTAACTTTGTTTGAAAAATCCTACTAACACTAATTATATAGAACTTTAAATTTTCACGTGCATGAATAGTATTAAGTATGATGTAATTTTTCACTCCTATTTGTAGGTTCTCTAGAAATAGTAAAGGTGGGAAACCAATTAAATTTTCCTACCCACTGAAATTTATAAATATGAATTTCACACTCCTTTTAATTTTACGGGGACACTTATCAACTCTTCTAGAACATTCATTAATCTTCTTGAATTCTCTTACATTACAAAATTTATCTGAATTTCATTAAAATTTATGTCTAAAAAGCTCATAAATCTTTGTAACATCAACTTTATACAACTTTAAAATTCAAATTTATAACTTTTTATAGACTTCTAAATCATAACTTCATGAAAATTCAACTTTTTAACTATTTTGAAACATAAACATTGTAACTTCATGAAAGTTCAACTTTTTAACTCTATACAAACTTTTAATTTGTAATTTATTGAAATATAATGTTTTTAACTCTATATAAACTTCAACTAAACAACTTTGTGAAAATTAAAATTTGTAACTCTATACAAACTCTGACTTTGTAATTTCATAAAACTTTTAATTTTGAACTATGTACAAACTTCAAATTTATTATTTCGTAAAACTCTAAATTTTTAACTTTGTACAAACTTTAAATTTATTATTTCGTAAAACTCTAAATTTTTAACTTTGTACAAACTACAGATTTGAAATTTCACAAAACTTCAAATTTATAAATCTGTAAAAACATTAACTTTGCAACTTCACGAAACTTAAACTTCTTACGTCTAGAAAAATTATCCATTTGATCATACTATTCGTCTTGTAATGCCCCGACCCTAGTTACCCAGAGTCGGTGCATTATTACATAACATTGGCATGATCACAAGAAAGATCAAATCTCGAAAGACCGATTGGTTTAGTATCCTTGGAAACACTAGATATATTCATAAGTCTTACATTACATCATAAAATGAAAAACTACTACAACAACATATTGTCTCCATAAACCACACTCATATCCCCACATAATATCCCTTAAGGTCATTCATAATTTACTTCTTCACTTCCTGGTAAAAATAAAACATAGAAAAGGGGTGAGCTCAAATGCCCAGTAAGGATAACAATATACCGGAAACTTTCATAAATAAGAATAAACATTTAAGGCTATGTATAACTAAAACAAAAGCCTTTTAAACTTTAACTTCAACATAGTATGACAAAATTAAAATTAAATAATGCCATTTACTTGTTCACATTGATATTCTACTAATCAAATAATCACATGCAATATCAATAACCACTTTCATAATGTTGGAATGCATAATGCCAGACTATCATAACCACATAGCCAAGGCCTCGTGCCAAGACTACAAATAAGATTTTGCCAAGGCCTTGTGCCAAGACACTAGTTTGTCTCATGAGACCTACCGATGCATCGAGGAGCTATAGCGGGCTCTACCCGTCACATATTAAGTCCAATGCATTCCCATATGAAAAGGTTTAAACATAACATAAACATTCGTATTAAAACTAGCATACGAAATGTCAATAATTTCACCATAAACTATGAGTGGTATAAAAATATCACATCCACAGGCAAACATATCACAAAACCTTCAATACAATATAGAAGTTTTGTATCATAATAAATCAACTTCAAATAAGCGTAAAATCCATCAAAGGATGTTGACATAGATGAAATCAAAACACTTTTTGGAGAAATATCTCTTTATATTTTTGAAAGAATTTAAGAGCCATATAAAATAAAACATTTTCTTGAAAATATTCTTATAATCTTGTAAGGAAAGCTTTGAAGATTTTATAATGGCAGAAAATAACCGCACTCACCGTATAAGTTAAAAAAAAATTCTTACCTTAATTCTGTCGAAAAGGTTAAAAATGACCTTGTTTTGAAAACGACGGAAAGATTCCTCTTATAAAAAGTAAAACAATGGTATAAATGACTTTAACCCATATTCTTGTAAATAATAAAAATGTTTTGAAATACATTTTGAATAAACATGGATGTGGATGATAAAGAGATCCCAGTAGATTATTATGTATAAACAACCTCGGATAATGAAGAGATTGTGAAATAACCCTTACCTTGCACTTTTCCTTGGTTGGGGTAGGTTAACCTCCTGTATAATGGTGAAATAATTGTTATTAAATTATACAATAATCATATATATTAATATGATAACATATATGATCTTTTAATATTGATTTGATAATAATATCTTAGTATTATCGTTGTTTCGGGTGTTAACTTACTTGTTTTCTTTTATATGTTTTGTTATGTAAGCCATGTTTGTAATGGATAGGTTGTATATTATTCATATCCAGAATGATATCAAGTCCTTAAACATCATTTTTAAATCATCAAATGATAATTATACTTGAATGGATACGATGGAGAATGAATCTTATCGCGTTCGTGGAGACGGTAGTCCGTACGTACGCACGAGCGGAAATATCATTCTTTTGATAATAAAATAATATATAAATGGATGGTATATCATATATACAGAATCATTAACATGTTATATTTATTATTTACATGAGTTACACATCATTATTATACCCATCCAAATAATAATATATCGAATAACAATTACACCACGACGTGGAGACGGTAAGCCGTACGTACGCACATATGGTGACATGTTATTCAAAGGGTGGATAGAATACTGAATATGGTTGTACCATATTTATAATAACATCACAGTATATGTGAGATACTGGAGTTATTATTTTAGAATGGTAAGAACAAAGAAAGAAGAAGTGGAAGAAGAAAGGAACTTGGAAAAGGGTGGTGAAATCATTACCTCTTCTTCGGGTTCTTCCTTTTGATTTGATCAAAAGGGCTCCTTAGGTTGGCTTTCTGATCAAACTAGGGCCTCTAGGTTGTAGTGAGGGAAGTTGGGAGATTATATGGGCAGAGTTTGGCTGAACCAAAAGGCTTTGAAGGTGTGAAGAAAAGAGAAGGAGGAGTGCCCTTTTATAAGAGGGGTGAGGGGCACCTTTGGAAAAGCTAGAGATATTAGTTTATAATAAATTAATAATCGGTTTCCAATGGCTCAAAAGTTGACTATTCAAAGGTTAAGGTGGGTATGGGTCGAAAACAACTCAACCAATATAATTTAGACAGGTTTGGGTACTTATATTAACCTTATCTTTAAGTATTAACTCTAAGTTAATTAGTTTCACTTTTACAATGTCTCTTTGTATTTTTATATAATATGGTTAATAAACTTACTATATACATCCAAGAGACCCCTAACTGGTCCATTAATGATGAACCTATCATGATATAAGTCTCTTGGAAGAACCTTAGTTTTTTAGGAATTTAATATCAATTAATAATATAATATTTGTTTTAAGAACTCTTTTATGTCAATTTTGACACTATTCAATAGTTGATTTTTGTGAAACTCATAACAGATTGATTACTTCGAAAAAAGTCAATTAAATCAATCATAATATATCATATTATCCTATAAAATTAGTTTAATTCATTAAAAGTTCATATTATATTTATTTGGGTATTTATAATATCAATTATTTTAATTTTTCACTATTATAGTAATTAATTCATCATCATTGTGTCATAAATAAATTAAATTATTTAATGTCTAAAAATTATAAATAAAATATCATTATGTAGGAAATCTTTTTATATTTCTAATTAATATTTATAATCTAAAATCCAACATATATAACCTTATGTAAAAATTGTTTTTCTAAAAGATATATGCTTGTGTCATTTTTGTATTCATTTTAACTTAATTAAAATAAAGTGTCCCTATCACCTACAAGTGGCACCATGGGGTCCCCAAATCAACCCAAAGATGCCTATGGTCGAACATGTATCAACCAATAAGGCTAGGACACGTTTTATGGTAATTTAGTATTATTATAATATTATTTTTTAACCCTTATTTACCAGATTTACCCTTAACTATGGTAAATAAAATATTTACCACAGTAATTATTCAAAATGTCTAAAAATAAAAGTTACCTATTTACACAATTTGGACATCCTGATTCGAAATATGGAATCCATTTTTCTAAATTCAAAACACAGAAGTGGTAGAAATTAATTTAAAATTAATTCCCGCTGTCAAAACAAAAAGCATGTTTTTAAGAGATAATGACTATCAAAAGATTGACACTTGTTTATGTTCGGTTTAACTGTAAAATTATGTCCAATGACCAAAATTATATTAAATGGTAAAAATATATTCTAAATATACTTTAAAACCACTCAAATTCATAATTTATCACTATTAATTATTTTGATTAAAAAAATTGTTTTTAATTAAAATTTAGTAATTTTCACTATTCATCAAAATATGAAAGTTATCCGAAAAGTACCAAAATTTCACCTTAGGCTAAATTCGATATTCCGAATCCAGAAATGAAGTCCATTTTAAAATATATAATATATATAATTTCGAAAAGTAGGTATTACTATTCATAACGACTAGTTTGATTGGTTATGGTGTGTTAGAACTTGGTGTTGCGTACAACACACGCTATCACATTATTCAAAGAGAAGCGTACCGTAGAAGCTTGGGGTGTGACATTATCCCCTCCTTCAAATAATTTTGTCCTCGAAATTTCTAGAATACTACCACATGAAAAGACACGGGTGGTTCTTCATCATAAGTTCCTCGGGTTCCCACGTTGCCTCTTCCATCTTATGGTTTCTCCACAAAACTTTTACCAGACGCGTCGTCCGGTTTCTCAGTACTTGTTCTCTTGTATCAAGAATCCTAACAAGCTCTTCACAATAAGACAGATCGGGTTCTAGTTCTAATTCCTCATAGGTGAGTACATGCGTTGGGTCAGGCATGTATTTTCTCAACATAGATACATGGAACACATCGTGAACTTTGGAGAGACTTGGCGGCATAGCCAATCGGTAAGCGACAACCCCAATTCGTTCTAGAATTTTGAAAGGTACGATGTACCTGTGACTCAATTTACCTTTCTTACCAAAACGTATGACTCCCTTCCATGGAGATTCCTTTAGGAAAACATGATCACTGACTTGAAATTCCAAATCCTTCCTTCGATTATCGGCATAGCTCTTCTGCCTACTTTGAGCTGCTTTGATGTGATTTTGGATTACCTTCACCTTTTCCACTGTTTCCTCCACCAGTTCTGGGCCTACAAGTTTTCTTTCACCAACGTCATCCCAACAGGTTGGTGTACGACATCTCTTTCTGTATAATGCTTCATATGGTGCCATCTGAATACTCGAATGGAAGCTATTGTTATAGGAAAATTCTACCAGTGGTAAATATTGATCCCACATACCCTGAAAGTCAAGTGAGCTAGATCTCAACATGTCTTCTAAGGTCTGAATAGTCCGTTCTGATTTTCCATCTGTCTGAGGGTGGTAAGCAGTACTCAAATGAAGTTCAGTATCCTGGGATTTCTGAAGACTTTTCCAAAATCTTGAAGTAAAACGGGGATCACGATCAGAAACAATCGATAGGGGTACTCCATGAAGTCTCACAACTTCATTAATATATAGTCTTGCTAGACGTTCCAGAGGTAGATCTTCTATTATAGCAAGAAAATGTGCTGACTTGGTAAGACGATCAACAATAACCCATATTGCATCGTTCCTTCTAGGAGTCTTTGGTATCCCCATGACAAAGTCCATCGTAATATTGTCCCATTTCCACTCCGGTATGGGAAGAGGTTGCATGACTCCTCCAGGATGTTGCCTTCCAGCTTTCACTTGTTGACAAACCATACATCTTGACACAAAATCAGAAATCTCCCTCTTCATGTTGTCCCACCAAAAATGTTCCTTCAAATATCTATACATTTTCATGCTCCCAGGGTGTATAGAGAAATTTGAACTATGAGCATCATCCAACAATTCCCTTTTTAGATCAGGTAAATCAGGAACACAAAGTCTCTTCCCAAATTTCAAAATTCCATCTTCATACACAAAGTCTCTCAATCTCCCATGATTCACAGCTTTAATCTTCTTTTGAAATTCTTCATCATCGGTCTGAGAACTCTTAATCCTTTCTAGTAAAGATGGTTTGGCAACCATTTGAAAAAGCATTGATGTTTCAACTTCCCTGGTTATTCCCATGTCCATCTTCACTAGATCCATGAAAATTGGATCCCTTTCAATTCTCATATTGTTCAAAACTCCATGGTCTTTTCTACTCAAAGAATCTGCCACCTCGTTTGCTTTCCCTGGGTGGTAGTGTATCGTGCAATCATAATCCTTGAGTAATTCAAGCCATCTCCTTTGCCTCATGTTGAGTTCTTTTTGTGAGAAAATATACTTCAAACTCTTGTGATCAGTATAAATCTCACATTTTTCACCATAGAGGTAGTGCCTCCATATCTTCAAAGCAAAGATCATAGCTGCTAACTCGAGATCATGAGTAGGATAGTTTTGTTCATGAATTTTCAACTGTCGTGATGCATAGGCAATAACTCTATCATTCTGCATAAGGACACAACCAAGTCCTTTCTTTGATGCATCACTATAAATAACGAACCCATCATTCCCCGATGGTAGAGTCAATATAGGAGCATTGACTAATCTTCTCTTCAGTTCTTCAAAACATTCTTCACACTCTTTTTTCCAAACAAATTTAACCCCTTTACGTGTGAGCTTCGTTAATGGGTTAGCCAATCGGGAAAAATTCTGGACGAAACGTCGATAATAACCTGCCAAACCAATAAAACTACGTACCTCAGTTATACTCATAGGTGTTGGCCATTCTTGGATTGCCTTGGTCTTAGAAGGATCAATAGAGATTCCATCTTTAGAGACAATATGGCCAAGAAAAGAAATCTCCTGAATCCAGAATTCACACTTGCTAAACTTCCCATATAATTCATGCCTCCTCAGAGTCTTCAAGATAATGCGCAAGTGATTTTCATGATCTTCGTAGGTTTTGGATTATACCAAGATATCATCAATAAATACCACCACAAATTCATAGAGATACTCCTTGAAAACTCTATTCATCAGATCCATGAATACAGAGGGTGCATTAGTCAATCTAAATGGCATTACGGTAAACTCGTAATGCCCGTACCTGGTTCGAAATACTGTCTTCGGAATGTCTTCCTTCTTCACACACAACTGATGGTATCCAGATCGAAGGTCAATCTTTGAAAAGTATTGAGCTCCATGTAGTTGGTCAAATAAATCATCAATACGAGGTAGGGGATACTTGTTCTTTATTGTTATAGCATTGATCTCTCTGTAGTCGATACATAACCTCATAGATCCATCTTTCTTTTCAACAAAAAGAACAGGGGATCCCCATAGAGAAACACTAGGGCGAATAAATCCCTTATTACTCAATTCCTCTAGTTGTTTCTTTAGTTCAACTAATTCTACAGTGGACATTCTATAAGGGGTCTTCGATATAGGCCTTGATCCAGGAATCAAATCAATGGAAAACTCAACTTCTCGTTCTGGAGGATGTCCAGGTAAATCTTCCATAAATACATCTACAAATTCTTTCACAACAGGTACATCCTCTATTTGAACATTCCTTTCCTCACCGGCAGTTATTTAATTCTCTTCCTCCCCAATAATTGAATTTAGTGGAGCTATTGAGGGTGGATCTAAATAAGAATTAGGTGGTGACGATTCTGCTCTAAAGATAAGGTGTTCCTTATCATTATCATCAAGAATCGTAACCTCTTTCTTTTTACAATAAATCTTCGCATCATAGTCCGATAGCCAGTCCATACCGAGGATTATATCAAACTCAATCATAGGTATGATGATGAGATCAACAGATAACAAACATTTATGTGCTCTAATGGGGACTGATTCACAAAACTTTGTTGCAATGATACTTCCCTTAGGAGTTTTAACTGACAACTCCCTTATTAAATCAAATTAGAAATATCTAATTTTCTTAGCAAACTGGGAAGATATGAAACAATACAATGATCCAGAGTCAGATAATGCATTTTCTAAACTTGAGGAAACCATTAAATTACCTTCCACCACGTCTTTCGGAGCTTCTAAATCAGTAGTAGTGATAACATAAGCTTGGCCTTGATCCCTTGGCCTTTTCTGAGGTAAGTTCTCCTGACTCTTAGGACATGCATTTGCATAATGCCCCATCTCCCTGCAATTGTAGCACTGAACGTTGGTAGCTTCCTTCTTCCCCTTGCAATCACGAGCTTGGTGGCCTTTTTCACCACACTTGTAACCGACTCCCATTCCCTTGAAGCAAGTACCAAGATGTTTCTTCCCGCATTTACCACAAGATGGATATTCAACCTTTCCCTTCTTCCCCTTATTTCCATTCCCAGATTGATCAGCAGGTCTCTTCTTCTCTTGCTTTGCTTTAAAGTCATAAGACTTAGAGAATTCCTTTTCGGTCTTAATAGCACATGAGACAATGTCTTCGTACGATGAAAAGGATTGTGAGACTAATGCTCGATGGAGAAATGGTTTTAACCCATCAAAGAAACGATCAATATTACTTCTTGGGTTACGTATATAATCTCCCGCATACCTTTCTAACCTTGTAAAGTTAGCCTCATACTTTGTGAGATTCTCATCCTCCTTTTGTCTCAGACTCAGAAATTGCCTTTCCATATCTGCTCGATGGTCGCAAGGAAAGTATTTTTCTAAAAATAGATCTTTGAACTCCCTCCATTCCATATTTGATACTTCATCATCTTCCTTCATGTTTTGAATCAATGACTACCATTGATCAGCATCTCCAGTGAGGCGGTAAACTGCCATGATAACTTTTTCCCTTTCACTGCTCCCCAAAACCTGAAATATTTTCTCTAGGGAAAATATCCATTGCTCAGCTACTAAGGGATTTGTACTCCCATTGAACATTGGTGGTTGTTGCCTCATGAATCGATCTAACATTGATCCTCCACGCTGTGGATCAGGGTGCTCCATACGGGTAAGGTTATTATTCATAACCTGAGTGAGTTGTCCCAGTATGGTGATTAGCTGATCGACACCAGTTGCATCACCAGCTCCACTATAATTATCTTGAGCAGGAGGGCAAGCCCTACATGGAGTGCGTGCATTGATACAGTTTCCATTTCTTCCACTAGGCGCCATTTCTAAACAATGGCATTAACTAGATCAGTTTATGAATCAAAATACATAATCCCATACTTATAAAACACTTAACATAAATTGAACTATTTATGGATATAATCCATAATCATAAAAATGTTTTCTTTGAGGAAGTATATGCTCATAAACCCTTCATAATGATTTGTAATGAAAATGAGAGTTATCCTAAGCATATCCCCCGGGAGTGTCGTAACCAAGAGTGCAGCAAGGCCCGTTGTCGTGCACCAGTTCCCGTTCGAGTCTAGATCAAAGCGGTGTTTTCGGGTTTTACCCCTAGGTACATCTGTGCCAGAGCCGCCTCTACCTGCTCGTATCTAGATAGAGATGTATTGCTCGGAAAACTAACAAAATCTCTACAATACCAAAATTCTAGGAAGTTCTTCTATACTAATCCTCAAAGTTCATCTTAGGTCTACGTGCTCTAATCAGATTTTATCTAAATCTAGCTTCCATGGTTTGTACTAAACTTCCTCTGATACCAACTGTAACGCCCCGACCCTAGTTACCCAGAGTCGGTGCATTATTACATAACATTGGCATGATAACAAGAAAGATCAAATCTCGAAAGACCGATTGGTTTAGTAGCCTTGGAAACACTAGATATATTCATAAGTCTTACATTACATCATAAAAAGAAAAACTACTACAAAAACATATTTTATCCATAAACCACACTCATATCCCCACATAATATCCCTGCAGGTCATTCATAATTTACTTCTTCACTTCCTGGGAAAAATAAAACATAGAAAAGGGGTGAGCTCAAATGCCCAGTAAGGATAACAATATAGCAGAAACTTTCATAAATAAGAATAAACATTTAAGGCTATGTATAACTAAAACAAAAGCCTTTTAAACTTGAACTTCAAAATAGTATGACAAAAGTAAAATGAAATAATTCCATTTACTTGTTCACATGGATATTCTACTAATCGAATAATCACATGCAATATCAATAACCACTTTCATAATGTTGGAATGCATAATCCCAGACTATCATAACCACATAGCCAAGGCCTCGTGCCAAGACTACAAATAAGATTTTGCCAAGGTATTGTGCCAAGACACTAGTTTCTCTCATGATACCTACCGATGCATCGAGGAGCTATAGCGGGCTCCACCCGTCACATATTAAGTCCAATGCATTCCCATATGAAAAGGTTTAAACATAACATAAACATTCGTATTAAAACTAGCATAGGAAATGTCAATAATTTCACCATAAACTATGAATGGTATAAAAATAGCACATCCACAGTCAAACATATTACAAAACCTTCAATACAATATAGAAGTTTTGTATCATAATAAATCAACATCAAATAAGCGTAAAATCCATCAAAGGATGTTGACATAGATGAAATCAAAACACTTTTTTGGAGAAATATCTCTTTCTATTTTTTAAAGCATTTAAGAGCCATATAAAATAAAAAATTTTCTTGAAAATATTCTTATAATCTTTTAAGGAAAGCTTTGAAGATTTTATAATGGCAGAAAATAACCGCACTCACCGTATAAGTTAAAAAAAACATTCTTACCTTAATTCTGTCGAAAAGGATAAAAAGGACCTTGTTTTGAAAACGACGGAAAGATTCCTCTTATTAAAAGTCAAACAAGGGTATAAATGACTTTAACCCATATTCTTGTAAATAATAAAAATGATTTGAAATACATTTTTAAGAAACATGGATGTGGATGATAAAGAGATCCCAGTAGATTATTACGTATAAACAACCTCGGATAATGAAGAGATTGTGAAATAACCCTTACCTTGCACTTTTCCTTGGTTGGGGTAGGTTAACCTCCTGTATAATGGTGAAATAATTATTATTAAATTATACAATAATCATATATATTAATTTGATATCATATATTATCTTTTAATATTGATTTGATAATAATATCTTAGTATTATCGTTGTTTCGGGTGTTAACTTACTTACTTTCTTTTATATGTTTTGTTACGTAAGCCATGTTTGTAATGGATAGGTTGTATATTATTCATATCCAGAATGATATCAAGTCCTTAAACATCATTTTTAAATCATCAAATGATAATTATACTTGAATGGATACGATGGAGAATGAATCTTATCGCGTTCGTGGAGACGGTAGTCCGTACGTACGCACGAGTGACAATATCATTCTTTTGATATTAAAATAATATATAAATGGATGGTATATCATATATACAGAATCATTAACATGTTATATTTATTATTTACATGAGTTACACATCATTATTATACCCATCCAAATAATAATATATTGAATAACAATTACACCACGACATGGAGACGGTAAGCCGTACGTACGCACGTATGGTGACATGTTATTCAAAGGGTGGATAGAATACTGAATATGGTTGTACCATATTTATAATAAAATCACAGTATATGTGATATACTGGAGTTATTATTTTAGAATGGTAAGAACAAAGAAAGAAGAAGTGGAAGAAGAAAGGAACTTGGAAAAGGGTGGTGAAATCATTACCTCTTCTTCGGGTTCTTCCTTTTGATTTGATCAAAAGGGCTCCTTAGGTTGGCTTTATGATCAAACTAGGGACTATAGGTTGTAGTGAGGGAAGTTGGGAGAGTATATGGGTAGAGTTTGGCCGAACCAAAAGGCTTTGAAGGTGTGAAGAAAAGAGAAGGAGGATTTCCCTTTTATAAGAGGGGTGAGGGGCACCTTTGGAAAAGCTAGAGATATTAGTTTATAATAAATTCATAATCGGTTTCCAATGGCTTCAAAGTTGACTATTCAAAGTTTAAGGTGGGGATGGGTCGAAAACAACTCAACCAATAGAATTTAGACAGGTTTGGGTACTTATATTAACCTTATCTTTAATTATTAACTCTATGTTAATTAGTTTCACTTTTACAATGTCTCTTTGTATTTTTATATAATATGGTTAATAAACTTACTATATACATCCAAGAGACCCCCAAGTGGTCCATTAATGATGAACCTATCATGATATAAGTCTCTTTGCCGAACCTTAGATTTTTAGGAATTTAATATCAATTAATAATATAATATTTGTTTTAAGAACTCTTTTATGTCAATTTTGACACTATTCAATAGTTGATTTTTGTGAAACTCATAAAAGATTGATTACTTCGAAAAAAGTCAATTAAATCAATCATAATATATCATATTATCCTATAAAATTAGTTTAATTTATTAAAAGTTTCATATTATATTTATTTGGGTATTTATAATATCAATTATTTTAATTTTTCACTATTATAGTAATTAATTCATCATCATTGTGTCATAAATAAATAAACTTATTTAATGTCTAAAAATTATAAATAAAATATCATTATGTAGGAAATCTTTTTATATTTCTAATGAATATTTATAATCTAAAATCCAACATATATAATCCTATGTAAAAATTGTTTTTCTAAAAGATATATGCTTGTGTCATTTTTGTATTCATTTTAACTTAATTAAAATAAAGTGTCCCTGTCACCTACAAGTGGCACCATGGGGTCCCTAAATCGACCCAAAGATGCCTATGGTCGAACATGTATCAACCAATAAGTCTAGGACACGTTTTAGGGTAATTTAGTATTATTATAATATTATTTTTTAACCCTTATTTACCGGATTTACCCTTAACCATGGTAAATAAAATATTTACCACAGTAATTATTCAAAATGTCTAAAAATAAAAGTTACCTATTTACAAAATTTGGACATCCTGATTCCAAATATGGAATCCATTTTTCTAAATTCAAAACACAGAAGTGGCAGAAATTAATTTAAAATTAATTCCCGCTGTCAAAACAAAAAGCGTGTTTTTAAGAGATAATAACTATCAAAAGATTGACACTTGTTTATGTTCGGTTTAAATGTAAAATTATGTCCAATGACCAACATTATATTAAATGGTAAAAATATATTCTAAATATACTTTAAAACCACTCAAATTCATAATTTATCACTATTAATTATTTTGATTAAAAAAGTTTTTTTTAATTAAAATTTAGTAATTTTCACTATTCATCAAAATATGAAAGTTATCCGAAAAGTACCAAAATTTTACCTTAGGATAAATTCGATATTCCGAATCCAGAAATGAATTCCATTTTAAAATATAAAATATATATAATTTCGAAAAGTAGGTATTACTATTCATAATGGCTAGTTTGATTGGTTATGGTGTGTTAGAACTCGGTGTTGCGTACAACACACGCTATCACATTATTCAAAGAGAAGCGTACCGTCGAAGCTTGGGGTGTTACACATCTACTAGAAAAATTTTCATTTGATTACAAAATCCCATCCGATTAGAAAATTTCATCTAATTACAAAAGTCTGTTTGATCTGTACTTTTTAAAACTTGAAATGGTAGTCATTATTATAAATTATTATTTAAATTTTTAGAAAATGTCTATATAATTCACTGTTCATTTGATGATGAAGTAAAAACATTCTAACAAAATGGTTTTTCAGAAAATTGATCATTGGAAACCCCATAAATTTTCACTTATCTTATCTTTTAAAAACTCCAGCTTGTATCATGAATTTATCACGATTCTTTAGGAACTTTAAAAAATAGAATAACATATTCAAAAATTTTAAGAAAGTATCTTAAAAAATTAAACTTTATAACTTCTTGAATCTCTTTCTTTCTTTATCTCAACAACTTTATTAATTCCCAAAATTTCTAACTTTCTTTATATAAGAAAATTTATTGACTTCTAGACTTTATAAATTTCTTTATTTCATAATATTTCTTATGTTCCATAATATATAACTTTATTTATCTGAAAAACTTTCTTATATTAAAAAATTTATAACGTTATTCTAGTCAACAAATTTGTTAACTCTCAAATGTTATAACTTTATTCAAGTTTGTGACTTTCTTAACATTCAGACATTCTAACTATCTTTATCTTAATAACTTTCTTAACATTCATAATTTCCAACTTTCTTCATCTCAACAACATTCTTAACTTCAATACATTATAAATTTACTAAATTTATTTATTTTTATAACATTCTAACTTTATAAATCTCTAGATCCTTATGAATTTCTAAATTTTATAAATTTCTTAATCTATAGAACTTTCTAAATTTAGACACATTTAAAATTTTCTTCTTCCCTAGAAATTTTTTAAAAAAGTTTGTTGAATTATAGAAACTCTTCTTTTCCCATTATAAAAACATTCTTTAACAAAATATAGTTTCAAACAAGTGGAAAATGTTTTTAGAAAACCATCATAAAGGATCTTCAATATCCCTATTTGGATTTGTGGAAAAGATTCCTTAATTTTTTTAACACTCATCATTTTCACCACTAAGTCTTTTTTAGAACACATTTTTATAACTATATTTTTCAAATTTTACCAAAAAACAACTATTCTTATAAGAGAGTGTCCTAAAACAAAACTACTATATAAATTAATGTTTTTGAAGGAATTCTATCCCTCAATGAAATTTTTTTTTTGGCCATGCTTAGATAAAATCCCCCTCACTTTGATCTTTTCTATTTTTTAAATATCAATTTTTCCACTCTCCCTTTTTTTATATCCCCCATTTTATGATAACCATAAATTCAGATTCATTATAGAAAGAAATGTAAAAAATTATTACAAATTTGTTCCTTTCTCCCCCCTTTTCAAATAATTCAAATCATAGTGGGAACTTCCTTAAGATGATTTAGTTAGTCTTTTGTGGTGGCTGGACATGATGTTGCAACCTCAAATATTGAAATCTATCACTTGGAAAAGAATTTGTGAAAATATTAGAAATTTGATATTTTATAGAAATATACTCCACTATTAGATGTCCACTAGAAAATTTATCCTTAATGAAATGATAATTAATAACAATGTGATTAAATCTTGAATATTGTATAGGATTTTTGGAAAATCAACAACTCTTTAATCATCACAAAGAATCTTTAATTGTATTGAAATATCCACTTTTAGATCTCATAGGTGCATTTTCATCTAAATAAATTGTGTAAAATCATTTGTGGAGAAAACATATTATTATTCTACTATGCTCGTAGTCATAGAACCCTATTTCTTATTATTATGGATCAGACAATATTTTCCCATGAAAAATGATCATCCTAAAGTTGATTTTCTATCATTTCAATATATATCCTAATTAAAATCTTTATAACCAAGGCATTTAATATCATAAATTATTTTATAATACAACCCATAGGAATATGTTCCACTTACATATATCATAATTATTTTTTCTACCAATATGTGAGATTCTTTTAGATCACTTTGATATATGGCAAACAAAATAACAACAAATACGATGTCTGGCCTTGAAGATATATGATATATCAAGATTACAATAAATTTACTAAAATCATACTGATTCACACTTTTCATGGCTTCATCTTTACTCATCTTCATTCTAACTAAAATTTTAGTAGAAATTTATTTAGAATCAACTATGCCAAACTTTTTTAACAAGTCTTTGGCTTAAATTTATTATGATAGAAAGATGTATATTTCCTTTTGTTGAACTTGTAAACCCATAAATATGGGAAATTATATAGAAATTAAAATTTCAAAGTTCCTATTTATTTTCTCAAAAAATTATTCATATGTTTTTTCCCTATCTCCTACCAAAATTATATCATTAACATAAAAAATGATAATGGGAGTACCTGTGATCACTTATTTCACATATAAGTTGCTATCAAAATTTCCATTTAAAAAGTTCCACTTAATCAAGAAATTATGAAGTTTCTAATATCAAACCCTTGGTTCTTTCATCAACCCATATGATTATTTATTTATCTTACAAACATTTGTTTCATCATTTTTAATTTTTTTAAAATGATGTGTATACATATATATGAATATTATAATTGATTCTAATATTGTAATAGGGGAAAAAGTTTCTTCAAAATCCACATCTTCTACCTCTGAATAGCCTTTACAAACAAGGTGAGATTTGTTTCTCAAAATTTCTCCATATTCATTCAGCTTGATTATGCACACCCATTTTATTCCAATAATGTTATGTCGTTATAGACATGGAAGAATTTTCTATATTTAGTTTTTCTCAATTTTATATTACACTTCATTCATTGATTATACCCATTGTTTTTTTTCAATAACTTTTGAAACTAATTCTCATTCAACGAGTGATATAAGTGACGTTTAATTTTATAATTTGATCTTTATTCTATTCTAAACTATAGTTTCAAATTTACAATAATGTTATAACATTCCACATATTTATGAATGGTATAAAATTTCATAGTTTTTATTCAAGATTTACTTTCCTCACTACATAACTTCTATAAATCTTCATTTATCTCTTTGGCTTTCCCCATCAATTTCATTTGAATTTTTACTTTTTCTTCCTCAACATTTTCAATAACATTTGTTATAGAAGTTGGATTTTTAATAAATTTATCATAATAGGAATTTTTTTGTAATGATTTTTCCAACATTTTTAACTTCTTCAGTTGGGTGACTATCACATGAAAATTTCTTCCAAATACTTTTCATCTCATTTTCCAAGATACAGATTTTTGATCTTTAGTAAAAAGGGACATCCAAAAACCTTAAAATATTTCACTAAAGTTTTTTTTGTTATAACTCATTTAATAAAGATTCATTTTGGATTAAATTGTTAGAAAACATCATTTTTTCACACTTATAGTAATACTAATAGCTTATCATCAGTAAAATTTTGAAATATTGTATTTTGATAACATTCTTCTTCGTATTTCCACCAAACATATATTTTTTACTTTCTACTACACCATTTTGTTATAGGGTGCACAGAACACTATATTTATGTCTGATTCTATGCTTATTTAGATATGATTAAAAATCATTGAATGTTAATTATTTTCAATTATCTATTCTCAAACTAATTATATACACCCCAATTTCTCTCTTAACATCACTTTTGATGAATATTAACATTTCTACAATTTATTATTTTTGATTCATAAAAATAATGTTGTTAATCCAATTGAAATAATCAATAAAAGTGATAAAGTAAAAATATATATTTTTAAATTGATGTCTCATCAGTCTACAAATATCTGAGTGAATAAGTTCAAGAGTTCTAGTAGATTGAATCTAAACTTTTTTATTTATTTTACCAACTATATTCCAATTATGTCATGTCATAAATATATCATATTTCTTTATCTTTAATGTTGTAAAGTTCCTAAAAACGTCTAATTTAGAAAACTTTTTCAAATTTTTTTGGCCAAAATTACCGAGCCTATAATGTTAAAATTTATTTTCATCTTCAAAACTCAAATTACAGGAGTTATAATGTTCTCCTATCAAAAATAGATTTCTGATTGTTCTTTATCATCTGATAACAACTTTACCATATTCCATAATTTTGATGATACATGAATCATTTCTGAATATAAAAACTTTTCCATCATCACAAATTTGGATCACACTAAGGTGGTTATGTTTGATCCCATCAACAATTTGAACTTCCTCAAATTTTAGTTTTTCTATTTCAATCTTAGCTGTTTCAATTCCTTTTATTTTTAAGGATCCATCATTCCTAAAGGTAAATTATCCCCCATTATGATTTTCAAAACCATTCAATATTTTTACGTCACCCATTACATGTGAAGAAAAAACACTATCAATAATCCACATTTTTTTTTCATTTTTCTTTCATTTAGTGTTGTCTCATAAAAAATTACTATTTCAAAAAAATTTAATCTTTCCTACCTACTTATATTTTCAATCATAAAAAGTTTTTACTAGGAGAGTTTTTAAAAATTATTCAAAAAAGTGACATAGTTGGTCACATATTCCCCAAACTTACTCCAAGCAGGTATACTGGGTTTTCTTTGTAACTTTTATAACATCTTGAGATTTTGTTTTTCAAACTTACTGTGGCTTAGGAAAGTTACTCACTTTTATTTCACTATTTCTACCCCTTTGTTCCTGCCTATTTTAGAGTAAATAAATGTTGTTCCAATTGTTTTAATATTTATTCCCATAAATTCCAAAAAACTAATAGAAACCATACAACTTAATTTTTTTTATAAAAATGATATTTTCTTGTAATAAGATTATTGAGGTTCAAAATAATGTTAATCTTCAGTTTCCTCTGGGCCTCTGAAAACTTTCTTCTTGGGGGAATTTTCAATTTATTTTGATGCGATATATTTTTCACAACCTTTATCAATCCAATATTTCCCATCATTTTTTGTAACACCTGCGCTCTTTGTAAAATTAGATGAAATTTTACTTTTGGTAGGCTGATATTTCACCTCATTCTTGGAGTGAGAGTTTTTTTACAGCTTGATATTATTATGTTTTTACCACTAAATCATTATTTAAAATTTTAATCATTTCTATTATGGTTGTTTCAACCTCAATATTTTCAAATATGTTTTATAAACTTCATCTTCCTTAGATAAAAGTTTCTTACTGAGATCTTCCAACATCTTTACTAGTTTTGAATCTTTGAGTTTGAGGTTTAAAACCTTCTGAATATACTCATCTTCTTTTTTAAGAAAATATCTTCTTTATTTACAATATATTCCAATTTATTTCTTTACTATTTTGATTTCATTCTTGAGTTTTGTGTTTTTATCTATACATTCTACAAGTTCTGATTTGAGTTTGTATTCTCTGTAAGATTCTTCTTCTCCTACTTCAATGGTTAATGAATATTCTTTTTTCTTTGTATTTGAAAAAGGTTATGAAATTTTAGGAACTTTAATCTTATGAATAATTATTATAATTTAATTCATATTTAACATTATTAATAAAAATTATTCTTCTATTTATAATTAATTTTTTATTACCACCAGTGTAATTCTTATCAACCTTAGCAGTTTTTTCATTCTTCTTCCATCAATGTTTTTCTTTAGAATGATCTCAAAATTGACTAAATTTATTCTTGAGGAAATTTATATAAAAATTTCCAATACCAAAAAACTCAAAATATTTGAATGTATGTTTCCATCCATACCTTCCGTTGTCCCTTAGATAGTTCATAGCGACAAGATAAATGATATTTTCATTCATTTTTTCATCTTCTTTGTCTTTTGATTCACTAATATCAACATTCAATGAATCTAGTATTTTTAACTTTCTCATAGATTCAAAAGAAATTTCTTCCTTGATTTTATTTTTGAATGTTAGATATTTTTTCATTTCATATACAATAGGAAATTTATGCAGTTCATTAAGAGAATAATCATCTTTAAATTATAAAGTTGAGATTTTAGAATGAATCTTATTAAGAAGGTTTATTATAGGTTTTGTTACAATTTTAGAATATTACAAGACATATTAGAAACCTATAATGTTCCATAAAACTTAATTAACTTGGGTGAAATACTCATGAACATTTTCTTCATCTCTCATTCTGATATCCTTGAACTTGCTTTGCCATATTTGTAACTTTTTCTAATTCACCATGGAGTTTCCTTCAAAGATACTTTCAAGGGTTCCCAAAATATCCTTTAATGTTTTGATACCCATCACCTTCATGAAACCATTTTTGGACATATACAGAAGAATAGAATTTCTAGATTTTCTATCAACTTTAATATTTCACTTATTGGAAAAATTCCTAGGAGTATCTTTCTTAATGGGTGGAAACGCAATTGTAGTAGTATTGAAAAATTCTAGGACAAGTGAGAGAAGATAGGGAATCATTATATTTTTCTAACCATGATATTTTTTTCTATAAATGATAGAAATACTGATGATGTTAAAAGAATTGAGATTTCTTATAATGAGGATTTAATAAGGGAACCTTCCCTATGAAACTAATTGAAGTTACTATTGATCATTGAACCATTGAGAAGGGTGGATGAATCAATGGTATTTTATTTAAAAATTTCCAAATTTATGAAATTTAACCCTTGAAACTTGTTAGAGTTATATTTCTTATCATTTTTTATAAGGAACTTCCAAGAGTGAAAATGTAGTAAATGACACATGGAACACAAGATTAATAGGGTATGGACTTATTTTGAGGGCATAAATACTTTCCATTGACACTTCCATCGGTATATGGAAAATAACTATTAAAAATAAGTGAATAAAATTTTTTAGGCAAACTCCTATTAGTTTTCTTCTATATCCTAATAAGTATGATTATACAGGCTCCGTTCAGTTTACAAATTTTTCTTACAAAATTCAAGCTAGAACAAAAATGAAACATTTTTAATTCTACTATAGGGAAGATTGTTTGAAAATTCTATTCGATTTTTCAACCTGATTTCTCTATCTAGCATGCCTCTATCAAATATTCCCCATCCAATGCACCTTTTCTAAAATATCACTTGATACTAACTTCAGTTATTTTTGATTTAAAAAACTATCAACACTACACAAACATTATATACATAAAATCTATCCATTTCACTATGTATGGTAATCTAAGATAACCTCTGTCTGATTCTTATGATCAAAACATTATGTTTGAAACTATTCTTAAGCACAAAAATCAACTTTTTTTAGAAACTCACTCTGAAAAAAATTCTACCGAACTTTAATTTTTCACATGCGTAAATTGTGTCAAGTAAGATGTACCTTTTCACTCCTATTTATAGGTTCTTTGAAAATATCAATGGCGGGAAACCAATTTCATTTTCCCGCAAACTGAAATTCAAAAATACCAATTTCATACTCATTTTAATTTTTATGGGATGCTTATTAACTCTTCTATAATATTTAGTAATCTTATTAAATTATCCACCATTTTCAAATTTCTTCAATTTTCCTTAAATTTGATGTTTAATATACTAACCAATCTTTTTAACATCGAATTTATACAACTGTAAACTTAAAAATCATGTTTTTAACTCTGTACAAACTTCAACTTTGCAACTTCTTGAAACTTTAACTTTGTAACTCTATACAAACATCAACTTTTAAATTTCATGCAACTTAAAATTAGTAACTATATAAAAAATTAAACTTTTTATATTTTTAAAATTTCAACTTTGTAACTCTATTTAAACTTAAAATTCGTAATATTATTAAACTTCAACTTTGTAACTCTTTACAAACTTCAACTTTGTAACTTTGTGAAAATTCAACTTTGTATCTATGTACAAACTTAAACTTAGTAATTTCATGAAAATTAAACCTTTTAACTATGTAAAAACTTTAACTTTTTATATTTGAAAAAAAATCCCCATGTAATTGTATTGTACATACACTAGACATATGTTCACCTGATTATAAATTTGTTTCTTATTACAAAAGTCTCTCTAATTAGATATGTTCTAACATTTAAAAAATTCCATACAATATACAATTTGAAAAACTTGAAATGAAAAAATTTATTATAACTCACTCTTTATAATGTTTTTCTAAAAAAATTCTTTTTGATTAACTATTCATCTAATGATGAAGTACAAACTTTTTAACAAAAAATTCTTTCAAAAACATGAACTTTTGAAACTCCAAAAATTTTCAATTCTCTTTTCTTCTACAAACTAAACTCATATCATGAATTTTTTATGATGTTTTAGGAACTTGAAAACATCATAACATCATCTGAATTTGTGAGAATGTTTCTTACCAAAGTAAAAATTTTAACCTCTTGAATTTATTTCTTTCTTCATCTCACTAACTTATTTACTCCTAGAATTTCTTAATTTCATCATCTCAAAAACTTTCTTAACTTCGAGAATTTTTAACTTTATTTATATCAAAAACATTATTATCTTTAAGACTTTCTAACTTTCTTCATCTTAAAAAATTTCTTATCTTCCATAATGTTAATATTTCTTCATCACATTAAATTTCTTATCTCTCAGACTCTCTATTTATCTGATAAAATCTCTTAACTCCCAAACTTTATAAATTTCTTCATCTCAAAAAATTTCACAACTAATATAATTTTTAACTTTATTCATATAAATACTTTTATTAACTTCTAACATTCAAACTTTTTTTCTTTATTCATTTTTATAACTTCTTTGAATTTCTACATATCCAAAACTTTATGAGTTTTTAACTATTATAACTTTATTTTTTGAATAACCTTATAACTTTATACACATGCATAACTTTATTCTTCTCCTGAAAATTCAAAAAAAAGTTTTTAAACTTCTAGAAACTGTTCTTTGCTTGTTTAAAAAAACATTATTTAATAAAAGTTAGTTTTCAACAAATAAAAAACTTTTTTAGAAAAACATTATAAAGGGCCTTCAATTTCATAAAACAAACATAATTCCTTGAGAAACTTTGACTGTCACAAACCTTCTTTGGACATCAATGACAAGAGAATATGACACCAAATCAAACCTCTATTTTGATTGTACATACTATTCCCTCAACATGGATTTGTATACATTCCCATGACCTGGCCTATCATTTAGAGGCATATTCATCCTAAGGAGAAACCCACTTATATCTATTTTAATTGAAACAATCTCAAGTTCCTTCACCTATAAAACATGGTCTGTGATTATTATTTTCATACCTATACAATACCATCTTTCTATATCTGAGTGCCTCAAGCTATGATTGACAGTTTCACTGCTTAAGTTTTATAAGGTGTTGGATAATTCTTGGCCTCTAAGCCTTAATTCAGGTTCCATCCCATTTTTCCAAGCACTATGACCTAAAAATATGGGAAAACATTTGTGTTTCTAGTTAAAAATAATATTTTTTTTACCTTGAACATATGCTTCATACATAGTGATATTGTTACTATGATGTTAAAATATTTTTCTGAATATTCATGTTCTCTATAAACCCACTTCATATCTCTGATGTCCAATTTCACACCAGCCAGTCCTTGAGTCAATCAGTCCTCTTTATTTTCTATTTCCTAGAAAAAATGTTAACATGGATGGACTAAGTGTGGTAATGAACAACCTACCCAAACTAGTCTCCATTGACTAAGCTTGGAATTAGTTTTCCACCATTACTAATGGTTATTCTAGTCCCTCCTCTCTCCACCTGAGCACCATATGATAATTATGAACTGAGAGTGGAATTGATTATCCTACTCCCTCCCATCTCCACTAACTAAGCATGAAATTAATTTTCTACCATTAATAATTTTTATTATACTCCTACCAGTCTCAATTTATAAGAAAATTATAAATTCATTGATTATGATCTATAAAATCAATAATCCAACAATTTAAATAGATTTAGCATCCTCATTATTACACACTTGTGTATTGTAATCATTTTTAGGGGTGACCTTTAAAATGAAATAACCATTGGTTAAAGATATGTGACTTTAAAACATATCTATACTGATATGAATTTCATAACCTTAAACTACCTAATGAAATTGAAATAAAACTTACCAAAATAATAATATGTAAAGGGTGTTTTGGATAAAAGTCATGTCTCTACTCGCTAGATGCACACTTCATGTGGTCCAAGAAAAAAATTAAGCACTAGAAATTGAAAGGAAACAAAATTTTATAGGTCAAAATCCCACAAAGGGAGGCCTTAAAAAAATCCATGCCTTTCCCAAAAATACTTTTCTCTATTATGATTATGAAAAATTGGGGAAATAAAAAAGAAAAGACACAAAGATTTTTGGTCCCACCATCAACCCCAAAAATAGTCAAGCTATGCTCGTTAGGCCCCCTTAACTAGGGAAAAAATAGTACATCCTTTCATTAATAACTTATTAGTTTAGGTAATATCAAAAAATATTTCAAATGGAGACACATGTGTCAGTTAAGGGAGGTTTACAGGCTCCCAGGGCTACATTATATGTAGAGGTAGTGCCGTTAGGAAATAGAACCATAGAAAGAGTGGGGTCATAAGAGACATAACCACAAGGACTTGGCCATGAAGTTATGACTCATATGAAAAGGGAGGTTGATCCTTTAGGAAATAAGGTTTAGGAGTAAGTTATATGGAATGAGGAGTTGATCAAGTCAAGACCAAATTGGGAATTTTTGACTATTATTCTTGTAAATCACTTAAAATATTTGGAGAATGAATTACCAAATTTGGTAAATGAATCCGATCAGGTAGAGAACTCCAATAAAGAGCATGGTATACTATAGGAAGAGTCCAGTGATGGGTATTATTTTAAATTTTCAAGAGATAGTGTAGAATAATTTCAAGGTAGAGGGACACACAGTCCGAGGAGGAGGAAGGGTCAGAATGGTTGCTAGGATTCAGGGAGTTGTATTCTACTCAAAAGAAAAGAAATCAAAAATTATAAAGAACTATTCCTATTTACCCCAAGCAATGAAGACAAGATATTAAAAAATATATAAATCCACGATGATGGATTGTGATACCAAAGTTTTTAGAATGAATGTTTCTATTTCTAGTGACTCTAAGGATCCTGAACAATAAGAAGGTTCATTAGAGGCTGTTAATTAAGAGCAAGAAGGCTAAAAGGTAGAAAATATTTTCTCTAGTTTGGTTATCACTGACTGGATTAAGGTTGAATGAAAAGGGTCCACTTCACTTAAGGGTGTCCTGACTATAAAACAGTGGGAGATAGGTGCAGAGGGTGCATTAAATGAGAAAACACTATAGTTTCTTATCCATTTGAAGGAAGAAATGGCAGAGGAGGTTTGTTTGATTAATGCCAAACCAGAGAAGGCTGATTGAATGATAGAAAGTTTGATTCTTTTGGATAATAATAATGACAAAAGTGCATGGATTAATAAGCCTGATCTTATACTAATAAGAGGATTCAATGAATAGAATACCAATAAAGAGGACTACATCCAAACTTGGGACAAGTTTTCCAATCACTTTGAAGAACTTATAAAGAATAATCCAAATATACAGATAACCACTCACTCCTAGAAATTATTTTGGGAAAATGGTTCCAATAGGTTGAAGTTAATTTTCAACGATTTTCTGGTTTCTTATAGTGTTTTTTCTGGTAGAAACTATGTTGTTTCTCATTTTTTCCTTAAATATTTTTTTGATTATAAAAAATCTAATTAAAAAAAAAATTCAAAGGTGTGATATGAGATCATCTATCCAAATCGAAAGACTAAAATGTTACAGTGATGAAATATTATACCTATACACATCCATAAGCTATGTAACACTGAAAGAGTTTAAAATAACACTATTCTTGATAGTTTATTCAACAAGAAACATTGAGTTCAAACAAACGAGGATATAATATTAAAATATTATTATTTAAACATCACTGATATAACCTAGAAATTTAAAAGGTAGGCATGAATAATATAACATTATTTATGAAATATAAATAAAGGTCCTACTCAATATAAATTTATTTAAAAATTATTAATAAATAATAACTCAATTTTAATAAAGATATTTTATTCTAGAAAAAAAAAATTTTCCTTCAAAAAATATTTGTATTAATTTCAAGAGAAATTATTATAATTAATTTTTATAAATTTTGGAAATTTTATTTAATAAAATTAACACCATTGTTGAAATAATAATACAAATATTAACTTACAATAAAATATTGTGATTTTTCTTAAAATATTTATTTTTTTGTGAGTAGTAAAAATTCCGTTTTTTTTGGCAAAACTGTCATTTATTTTTAATAAATTCAGTAATTTAAAAGTCTCATTATTATTTTAAATGGATTAAAAATTATAATACTATTATTTAGATTTATTTAATCCAATTATTTTAATTTAATTCATTTTTATGATGGATTTTAGTATAAATTTATTCTTAGGCTTAAAAACACATTTTTAAAGACTACATTAAAGTGCATAAAATTTATCCATCCTAATTTATTAAAATAAACCCTAATGAGGGATGATTTAAATGAAATATATATATTATATATACATCTTTTTAATTTTATCTAATATAATGATTATTTCCATTCATACAGTTAATATTCGATAGTCTGTTCCTGGATTTTTTTTTTGAAAAATCCACTTTTCATCACACTTGTGTGTTTTATTTTAAATTTAATTCAATCAATTATTGGAATTGAATTTTATAAAATGGATTCTATATTTTTATTATGTTTAATTTATATTATATAAAAATATGAACTTAATTTTTTGGTCCAAATGAATATTAAAAATAATAATAAAATGTTACTATGGTGAAAAACTAAAATGGTAAAAGTGAGTAACCTTAGAGGTAAATGGAATAACATGTTTAATACATGTTTATTTTTAAATTTTGGGGGTTTTTATCTTCCATATTACCCCTAAAATCCATTACTTATCAATTTTGGAGGCACTTGTCTTGATAGTGACTTTCCATCATTGAATAATTTTTGGGTATTTAAAAAAATGCCACTCATCCTCAATTATAAAAGTGAACCATATACCCTCACTTCTTAAAAACTATAAAGATATTTGGTTCAAAAAAACTCTAAAAAAATATATATCAAAAATACCTATCCACATTATAGAGTTTCCATTCTTCCTAAAAGACTAACTTTATTGTTATTAATAAGAGATCCAAAGGTCTCTCTTCTCAGAGAAGGTAATGGCCTTCCCCGCGCTCCATTTTTACTTCTTTTTTCCTCCATAAATTATGTCTATAAAATTAAAATATAATAAGAAAATATAACATATACTGATATTTTATTATGTTTATATCATAATATTTTTCCATCTTCTTATCCATCAAAATGGAATCAAAACCATCATTTGTGTGTATGGCGGTCTACCACCTTGCGAACTGATGTAATTAGTTTTCTATCATCACATATCATGGATATTTATGATAATGGATATAATATTTATATATAATATTCATGAAAAATTAATCATTCTCTAAAATTAACATATCATATACCTTCTTACCTTACCATCCATTGAATATTGATAACATCGTTCATGTGCATGGAGGACTACTGCCTCATGAAGCGATTCAATTCGATTTTTATTACCACATCACATGGATCGTATATGTAAGTGTATTTAAAGAAATAATAAGATATTTATAATGTAGTGATAATTTTGTAAGTATAAAATAACATTTAACTTATTTTCATTAGGATTGTTGAAAAATGTAAATGTTACTTATTTATACATACGACCTACCGATGATTGTAGTGCAGTTCATTTTTCATAACCAAATTTTCATGGTTGGTTTTAAAAGTATAAATGATGTAAAAAAATTATAATTATTTCATTATTATTGTTCTGGATATGATGGATCAAATACCCATTTGACCATGATCAATACACCAACGCCATTGTTAAATTATGAACTGAGTATCCTCCATACACCCAATGTGGACATAACTGAATAAGTAAATAAATATGTCATTAAAATAAAATAATTAAATGGTTTAAGTATAACGGATTAAACTTATTAATGTTTATTTGAAAAATAAATTGATATAGGTTTATTATACATGGGATAAAATACATACATTCTGAATTATGGACTCGAGGTAATGGATTTATCTTCTCACTTTTACTTCTGTGAGGCATATGTAATATTCAACAATTATTTATTTTTTGTGGTTTATATAATGAGAATTTGAATTTAATATCACGAATATATTTATATTCTTGTTATTTAAAGTTTTATTTGATGTTACTTCTATCATAGGGGCTATGATTCAAAAGTCACCAAAGTAGTTAGGGTTTATTTCACAATCTCATCATTATTTAGGATTGATTATGTTTAATTATACCTTAGAGAAATTATTTGATATTTCAATCTTCAACCAAATATATTTTATTAGAATCTAGTTATTCATGAAATTTTATTATAAAATTATCATTTTCCTTTCTTTGATATTTAAAATTATTTAGATTTTTTTAAGAAAATATTACTTTATTTCTCTCTATGATTGAGAATCCTTTTTCTTTCATATCCATTTTTTCTCAAAATATTTTCAAGAATGTATTTAACATACTCCAAATGATTTATAAAAATCATTTTTACCCATGTTTGACATTTTACAAAAACTTTTTGAAAGGAATCTTCTTTTCATTTTTTGAATAAGGAACTTTTTAGGCTTTTTATAAATAGTGTGAAAGGGATGATTTTTAACTTATACATCATGTATATAATTATCCACCACTAAAACCACTAAATTATTTGAATATTTATTTATAACTTTCCATGGTTATTTTTAAGGAAATTTTTTCTATAATGTTTTAATTTTTTTAGATTTTTAGGAAGTGATTTCAAATTTAAAAGGTTATTTTCCTCAAGAAACATTATATGTAATATTTTAAAGATATTTTCATTAATAAATACAACCATTTTTGTTATGTATTTCTTATAAATTTTGTATACATGTATTCCTAATATATAAATTTCTTATTTTCTCTTAATTTTATGGGGTAATGAATTCATTATGTTCATCTATAAAATTTATTCATTTTGAAATTTCCTTTTATTATGATATGAGGTATGATTATGAAACCCATTTTCCTTCCATAGATAGTTCATATATTTGTTATTTAAGATTTATTTCCATATTGTGACATAAACAATCACGAACATGTTATGATATGTGCACACATATAACACTCCAATTCATTGGTAATAATTTAGTCTCATGACACATCATGTATTGGATTAGTGAGTAAAACTAATCCATTATGGGACCTTTTCTACTATGTGATATTTTCTAAGAAGTTATCCTTGACTCTTGTTTATGTCACGTTATATGTTTCTTCCATATTTCCTATGTTACCATGATCTTGTAAAACCATTTTATTTATGTTATTCTTCCATGTAATTACTCACAAGCCTTATTTTTATGATTCCATGTTATACCTTTGACTCACATGTTATATTTAATTTTCATGTTTATTTCCATTACTAGGATTTTTATCTCACCCCTTTTGTCTATGTTTTCCCTAGGTTATCTAATGCAGTTTTAGAATCTCATATGGACTTAAGAGATCATTATAGAAAATAAAATAAGGATTTCATGATTTAGTTTCCTTTGGATGTATTATAAACCTAGGCTTACAAAGACACTAGACCTCCTGATATTTAGTGCTGTACTTGTTGGATATTTATGACAAAAAATCATGTAATAATATGTGTAAAAGGATTTGTTACTACAGTTTCTATCAAAGAAATAGTTTATTCATCCTTTGGAAACTATTATGAGAAAAATTTAGTGATAACCCTAGGTATAATTCTATGAATTATTCTATGTATAGTAAAATATCATATAATATTGGTGATGGATATATAGTGAGTGGTTTCTAATAAATTAAATCCATGTCTAGATACTATAAGTGGATGAGACTCTGTCACCATTGTACTTAGGGGTAAAAAATCGAAAAAGGTAACATTTAATTAGAACCGATATTCACTTGGTGTATGAAAAATATCTTTGGTACACACATAGTTTGAAACACTTGGTGGGATCTATTTTAAGAATTCACAAAATATTTAAAAACCATTACAAAAGACTTGAAGAAATTGTTAGGCTAGAAAACCTCGTAGGAAAAGTTACCATGGATAACATAGATTGAAACTTAGATACTCATAATTATGGATATACTTATAATTTATAAGTTATTCCTTATAGGTTCATAAGTTTAGCTTTTGTATGTTAATGCATTCTCAACTACTTTCTTTTATTTTTTTAATTGATAATAGACAATAGGATAAATCATGCTAATAACTAATGTGATGGGAAATGTAATGATTTCTTGAATGAGATGACTAACCTAATAAAAATGTAATTTAGACATCTATTGATTCTTACAAATAAGATATATTTAATTATGATTAAAAAGTGGAACACAATTTAATTTACAAACACAAAAAAGAAGAGGATGATGAAGTCTCATGAAAGTTCAAGTGTTAAAGATGATAAAAAAAGTAGATTCAATTTACTGCATGTAAAAAATATTGGAATAGGTACAATAAAACATGCAATAAAAGAAACTTTAATATGATTTATGTGTGGAAAATGAGGGTACACATAAGATAATTTTATAAGAAAAATAATGACTCTTGTTAACAAGATGCATAAAACTAAAGTTCAACCTAAGGAACCACTAACAATTCAATTTCATATATGTATGTAATATGGTAATTATATGAGTCAATTCCCTAATAAAATAATTAATTCCTAAGGGCCTATGTTATGAAAATCATTTAAGTGTAATAATTGAAGTGTTAATGTTTTGGAACTCAAGAATCATGTTATTGAGGTGTTTTTATTAATGGAATCATAAAACTTATAAGGATCATTATACAATAATTTTTGTTTATGTATTCACAAGAATATGTTTAATGGTACCAATAAACAAGGAAGTATATTTATTGGTAATGTTAGTTTTTATGAAAAAATACATGATTTAGGAAAGGATAATCTTTGATATGTTCTTGATGTCGATGTAATTATAGTTAATTAAGATTAGTTTATTTAGTGGTAAAAAACAAACTCTATAGAATAATATAGTGGTTAAAAACTTATTTTATGATTCATGTTATTTTGAGTATTTTCATAATATTTTTTGGAATAGTATAAGAATTATATTAATATAGTTTTAGAAAAATTACAATCCGTATAGCAGGTGAAAAATCATCATATCTGGAAAATAAACGGGGCTTAAACCCACAACTAAAGGGTGATATGGGTGAATTCCTACCATTATACTATATGATGTACTGGTTAGTATGAAATAGTTTTAACTTAAACTATTTCATGGATAAAAATTAATTTGATTTTAGAAAATATATTATAGGATTAAATCTTATTGAATTTTTAGGATTTTGAGGTGATTAATGATATTTTGTGAAATTTTTCATTGGTTTGAGGTATATATAAACCTTATGTATAACATGATATTTAACAAGAAATATTATTTGGGAAGAACACAATTAAATCATTTAATGTTGAGATTATTGGGATGTAATGTTATTAAATTATGGAATGATTTAAGTTTAACTTTGGGTTTTGAGATTCATATGAAGGTGTATTCATTTTTGTAATTATCTTAAATCGTAATAAACATTTATGGTTTTGTATAATATATAAATACAAAAGTAATATCTTCATATTATTTTTTGGAATCATGCGATCCGTTAGAAATTAATTTTAGTGCTTTAGGTATAAAAAAATTCATATTAATTACTCATAATTTGGAGAAACAGATGAGACTCTAGTGAAAAATAATTAAAGGATGAAATTATACTTTTCAAGTTTATATATTTTCTTATGTACTTAGTCTATATTTAAAATGATCCCTTAATTGTAGGAAAATAATGTGGAAATGAAAATGTTATTTATTTTTGATATATAGATGGTCTATTAGCTCTTTAAAAAAAGTGTATAACATTATATCCAAAATTTAAATTACTTTAAAATATATTTATTTCACTTTCCACCAATTTTCCAATATGTGTAAATAGAGTTATGTGATGACCTGAATGTTTCCCTTTACTTCTTTTTAAGAGGAAGTTTTATTAACCCCTTTTTAGGATTTAGGTTTTCCAAAAAAGAATTTTCAAATGTCAAACCCTTGATTACAGTGCACAATCTCAAATTTAGAGGAAATAATTTATTTAAAGGGGAAGAATATAACACCTTGAGATTTTAAAATAACACTATGCTCGACAGCATATTCAACACACAACATTGAGTTTAAACAAGTCACTATATAATATTAAAATATTATAATTTAAAAGTGGATGATATAACATATCTATTAAATTTTAGAGTATGAATAATATTAATTACTTTAAGAAACATATATAAATTTTCTAATAAATATAAATATATTTTTTAATTCTTAAAAATAATCACTCAAATTTATTAAATATATTTTATTCTAAAAAAATATTTTTCCCTCAAAAGGATTTTTATTTCTTTTTTCTGAGAAATTATTAAAACTATTTTTTGAAAATTTTAGAAATTTCATTTAGTAAAATAAAAATAATTTATTAAATCATCATATAAATATTAACTTAGGTTCATTTTTTTGATTTTTCAGTGAATAGTAAAAAATATAGATGTTTTGATAAAACTGTCAGTTCTTTCTATTAAATTAAGTAATTTAAGTGTTGCATTATTCTTTCTAATTTAGTTAAAAATTAAAATAATTATTATTTAGTTATATTTAAACCAATTAGTTACAATTTATATATTATTTTAGAATAAGTTTATTCTTAAGCTTAAAAACACATATTTCTAGAAACCGTTTTAATGTGTATAATATTTCTCAATTTTATTTAATTAAAATTACCCATAAATAAGAATTATTTTAATTAATTCATATATTATATATCTATATTTTTGAATTTGAATTCATATAATGGTTATTTATATTCATACAATTAATATAACATTATCTTTTCCTTGAAAAAATTCATTTTTTCGAAAGCTGCATTTCACAGCTCCTGTGGGTTTTATTTTAAATTAAAATATTTTTCTTATGTGAATTTAATTTTAAAAATGGTTTCCATATTTTGAATCAAAATAATTTATATTATATAATAAGTTTAACTTAATTTTTTAGTCAAAATTAATAGTAAAAACTAAAAAAACTAGTTTCCAAGTTGAATACCAAAATGGTAAAAGTGCATAACCTTAGAGGTAAATGAAATAAAATGTTTAAAACATGTTTTTTATAAATGGTGTAGGTCTAGATCGTCTATATCCCCCATTCACTTCATTATTTTTTAATTCTTGATACATTTATCTTGGGAGTGACAACCCATTATTGAATAGTTTTGTGTTTTTACAAAAATACCACTTCTCCCCAATTATAAAAGGGAACCTCCTAACATCACTTATTAACTCATATGAAGCCATTTTTATTGACTAAAACTTGAAACAATAACTCTACATAATCCATATATACATTATAGTTCTTATTTTATTCTTAAAATACTAACTTTAGGGTCCTTAAAAAGAGATCCAAAGGAGGTTCTTCTAAGCGAAGTCAATCATCTTCACCGTGCTCCTTTTTTTTACTTCTTCTTTTTCATCCTTAAATTAAATATTTAAAATTAAAATATAATAAAACAATTATTTTATATATAATTATATTTTATTATGTTGACTTTATAATATTTATCCATCACCTCTTCCATCAAATGGGAAACAAAACCATCGTTCATGTGTATGGTGGACTACTACCTCACAAATTGATGTAATTCATTTTCCATCATCACCTCTCACAAAAATTCATGATTATGGATTCAATATTTATATATTATATTAATAAAATATTATTAATTTTTTAAAATTAATATATTACATACCATCTTACCTTACCATCCATGGAAAAATGATAACATTATTCATGTGCACTGAGAACTACCACCTCCTAAAGTAATGTGATTTGTTTTTAATTAATGCATCAAATGAATGTTATATTTAAGGGAATTTAAAGAAATAATATTATATTTATTGTATTTAATATTTAAATATAAAATAACTCTTACCTTATTTCCATCATGATCATTGATAAATGGAAACGTTACTCATGCATACGTATGACCCACCATCTCCCTGACTATAAAGTAGTTCATTATTCATAACCATATTTAATGGATGGTTTTAAAAGTATAAATGATGTATAAAAATGATAATTATGTTATGATTATTATTCTAGATATTATGGATAAATAACCTCTTTAACTACGTTCAAAACACAAATGTTGTTTTGATATTATGAATTGAGCTTCCTCAAAACTCCCAACATGAACATAAATAAATAAGTAATTAAATATATATTTAAAATAAAGTAATTAAATGATTTAATTATAATTTATTAAACCTTTTAAAGTTTATTAAGAAAAAAATTAATTGATATAATTTTATTTTAGTGGAGTTAAAATATATACATGACAAATTTTGGACTTGAGGTAAAGGATTTCTGGTCTATATTTTACTTCCATGATACATATGCCATATTCACAAATTATTTATTTAGTGTAGTGTTTATACTACCTATTTAAATGTTATATCATGAATATTTTTATCTTAATGGTATTTAATGTTTCATTTTTTGTTACTTATTTCACGAGGATTATGATTCAAAAGTCATAAAAGTGGCAAGGTTTTATTTCATAATCTCATCATTATTTGGGATTGATTATGTTTAAGTATCCCTTGGAGGAATTGTTTGATATTTATATCTTAAAACCAATATATTTATTCATGGACTTTTCAAGTAATAGTACAATTTTCCTTTTTTTGTTACATAAAATTATTGAGAAAATGTTTATAAGAAAAGATGGATTTCTTTCTCTTTTCAGAAATAATTTTTCTTCCACATCTATGTTTTTTGAAAATATTTTTAATAATCTTTTAAAATTTTCAAAATTATTTATTAAAGTAATTTTTACCAATGTCTTATTTTTTTAAAAAATTATTTTAAATTAATCTTCTTGTTGTTTTCTAAACAAGAAATTTTAAACCTTTTTTCAAACAACTTGAAAAGAATGTTTTTTAACTTATACAACATGTGCGGAATTACCCACCATCATGAATAATAAATTATTTAAAGATTCCTTTATATGTTTTTATGGTTATTTTTAAAGAAAATATTTTCTATTATATTTTAAAATTGTTATATTTTTAATAAGTGATTTCGGAGTGAAAAGTGTATTTTCCTCAATAAATAATTCATGTAATCTTTTAAATAAATTTTTATCAATTAAAAAAACCATTTAAGATATAGATAGGTTATAAATTATGTATATATGTCTCTCACATATATAATTAACTTTTTATCCATTAATTTTATGAGGTAATACTTTCCTTATGTTCATCCCTCAAAGGAATTCATTATGAAATTTACTTTTAATGTGATATGGGTTAGGATTTTGCATCGAATTTTCTTTCCATGTGTAATTATTAAGTTTATTCTTTAACACTAGTTTCTATTTTTTTCACACACAATAATGAACATTATTTGATGGGTAGTCCTCAATAGTACTTCAAGAAATTGGGTAAATCTTTAGTCTCATGAGATATCACATATGGGATTAGGGAGTAAACCTAATCTATTTTGGTACTTATTTGACCATGTGATATTTGTTGGATCGAATAGTCGATATAAAAGTCTATTAGATGGAACAATACAAGAGGGGGGGTGAATTGTAGGTTTAAAAACCTTTGAGATTTAGTAACAAAGAGATTAGTTTAAATGAACTTAAACTAATACAAATACAAATACCCTCAATTGTATTGAATGTAAAAGGTATGATGTATTGTAATACTAATGTTATGTAAAACAATTGTATTCAAGATGAACACAATAATCAGAGTAATACAGATGAATGATTCTACCTTAAAGCGTATAGAACCAATCAATACAATATGTAATGGAATGATTGTAATTGAAACAATTACAATTGAATATGTAAAGAAGAAAGGAAACAATACAAATCCCTTTCTAATACAACAGCGGAAATGTAAAAGTAATACAATTCTTTTAACCCAAAGAGAAGGGTTATCCTTTCACCTAGGATAAAAGGTCTGTCTCACCAACACCTTGGTGGGCCCTCGATATGATGATCGGCACGTCTGTCTGCCTATCCCCGGCAGCCCTCGATACGATAATCGGCACGTCTGTCTGCCTATCCCCGGCAGCCCTCGATACGATGATCGGCACGTCTGTCTGCCTATCCCCGGCAGCCCTGAATTTTGCAGGTAATCGGCACCTCTGTCTTTCAATTACTTGAAAGCCCTCGATACGATGATCGGACGCACAAGGCTGATGAGAGAAGTCACAGTGTCTCTCTCTAGAATATTCGTAGTTCACAGAGTCTCTTTCGTTCTCTTCGTTCATCAGTGTCTTCTCAGCTTCAAATGACCTCCTATTTATAGGCCTCGGGTTCCAACGGTCATATTGCCTCCAACGGTCATATTGAAACAGAAAGCACGACATCGTTTTGATTAGTATATAACTAACTCAACGACATCGTTTTGTTAGGATAAGAGATATATAGAAATGTAAAACATGAGTACGATTTATATGCAGAGAGAGTTTTTGACAAAGTACCAAAAAAAATAATGATCATCTGAAATAGCAAAGTCAGTACGATACGATTGACAGAGTCAGTACGATACGTTTGACAGAGTCAGTATGATACGTTTGACAGAGTCAGTACGATACGTTTTGGTCGGTACGATCAACATCGTACGATACGATAAACATGATAAAAGACAATTTGTTATTTACAAACATATGATAGAATACTTTTGAGATTTCCAAAACATGGCATAGAATATATTTGTGATTTCCAAAACATGATGTAAAAGCCAAAAGAATACTTTTGACTTAACAATCTCCCCCTTTTTGGAAAGCACAAATACACAAAGTAAATGAAACAAGAAATACTTATCTCCCCTTGAGTTATTGAAAACTCTTCTGAATAAGAAATTGAATACAACTAACTCCCCCTTAGGTATTGACTTTCCTAAGGATTGTATTCATAGATTTTCCTTAAGAGCATTGTAATGCATTCTCCCCCTTTGTAAAACAATCTTTGCTTTGTAAATATTCTCCCCCTTTGTGATTTACAAAAAGAAAGGAGTAATCTCGAATTGTCTGGAAGAGTTAGTGAAGTAATACAAGACAATGGATAAAAGAGAGAATTATAAGAGTTATTACAAAACAAACAAGTTCCAAAAGAAACAAATACAACAATCATTTGTTTTCTCTTTCCTTCTCTTTCTTTATAAGCTCATGAAGCACAGCTTTCATCTTCTTGATCTCCTTCTTGTCTTCAGAAATTGATTCACCCTGAGTTTTGAGAAGGTCCTGTTGATCCGCAAAAATCTGATCTTGATTTCTGATGGTCTCCTCCTGTACTCTGATTACTTCTTCAAGAGTATCAATTCTGTTTTGCAGAGTCTTGTTATCCTTGGACAACTCAGAATTTTGATTCTTCAGTAAAACCATTTCATCTTTGAAAGATGAAACCTTCGAGAATTCAGATTGGAAAGCATTCATCCTATCTTTCAAGTCTTTTACTGAAGGAACGTCGGCTCTTTGAGAAGATAAAAGGTTCAGCCTTTCAACCGTTTCTTTATCAAGCTTGTTGAAAGCAATTGCTAGCTCATTTGATAACCTCCTTATATCTTCAATAGCTATTTCATGATCATTGATTGAGCTCTCTGTTTTGTATGACCACTTGGTCATCTTATTGCAAGCTTTCTTATGAGCAACTGAGCTTTCAGAAAGAACTTTCAGATCGGCTTCTACAGACAAAACTTTCTTCCTCAATTCTTTTACAGAGCCAAACTTTTTCCTCTGATTTTCAGTAATAAAATCAATCTTCCCTTACAGCCTCGGGAAATAAGGAATGGTTTTCTCCACCCTTCTCAAAACATGAACAATGTAATCACTCTTCTTGAGAGAGATTGTATGCTCTGAATCAGTATCTTCATCGTACGATGCTAGTTCATACGATCTGCTTGAATCAACAACTGGCTGTTTCCCTTTCGCTTTTTCTTTTTGTTTTCTTTCATCTTCCACTTTGTCACTAATGACAACTACTTTATCAGATTGAGAAGATTGAGCATCTTGCTTTTCTCGAGATGACATCCTGTCCGGAGATCTTTCCTGATCGGTATGAGGAGTTTGTTGAACACCTTCGCTCAGCTTTTGAAGCGATTCTTCTCTACTTTTCTTTGAACTTTGAAGAAATTCTAACAGAAAATCTCCTTCTTCTACTTCCACTTCTTCTATCACTTGTTTTCCTTTTTCTTTCTCAGGCAGACTCTGTACGATGGGCTCTTGATGCACTTCCACAGTTAGTTGAGCACTAGCATTTTCAACTGCTTTCAAGACTTTAGAGATATCAAAGTCCTGAGCCTTTCTTTTCAAAAGAGTCTTCTTTTTCTTTTCAGCTTGAAGGGTTTCTTCTACCCTTATTCTTTCTGCAAATGCCTCAGCAGGATCAAGACCAAACTTCGGATCGCCTTCCTTTCTTTGTTCCTTGTCCTTTCTCCATTTGGCTACAACTTCCTTACTGTACCTTGGCTTCTTCTTTGGTTTTGAACTAGTTTGAGGATCAGACTTTCGAGTAACACCAGTGGATTGATTGTCCTTGGCTGGCATAGGTGCCGATTGATTTTGAGCCAATTCAGCTTCTACATCTCTGACAAAAAGTTTTGAATTTGAATCAAAACAAACATTCAGCTTTTTCATCGTACTCTTATTAATGAAAGACGGCCACAAATCCATAGGTTTTCCTTTCAAAGGAATGTTACAAAACTTCATACTCTCAAGAATGAATTTCGTAAGGATGGCTGGATACATTATTATCTGAGATTTAATCCCTCCTTTCTTGACATTCTTGATGGTTTCAAAAATATATCCCATGAGATTTACTTTCCTCATATTCACAAGATAATCGAGCATAAAGACATCAGAAACTTTAAGGGTTTCTCTATCCCCTTTTCTTGGGACAAGAAAACCTTTCATCCATAAAGTGACAAACCGATTGTCCGGTGAAAGATGATAAACTTTCCTCTTTCCCTCATTAACAACAAACAAAGTTTTTTCAGCACTTTCTCTATTAAACGTACCAACTTCCTCTGGTAGTTTGTGAGATGGACAGAATGCATCGTCTTCTATAGAAACATTCAGAAAATGTGCCGCTTGTTTCACAGACATAGATAACTTTCTATCGTACACAGCAAAGTTAATAGTCATATCTTTGTCGAAAGAAACAGTTTTGTAAAACTGACAAACTTCATCAAAAAGAACTGGATCTTGAATATCAGGCTTTTCCACACAGAGATGTTCCCATCCTTGAAACAAAATAATCCTCTTGATTGTAGAATCGTATGTATCGAAAAATTCTCGTGATACTAACCTTTCTATGTGAAAGTCTTTCTCTGTAAAAGTCTTTGAAGACATTTCGGCAGGAGTATTAGCAGAAGATTGAGACATAAAGGTTCTGCCGATGAGAAGATCGTACGATAGTTTATAGCTGGTGGAGCAGAGCTTCGCCTCAAAACCTGAAACTTCAATGTGGGTTTGGGGAGGGGAGGGGGGGTATTTATAGGCGATAAAGAGATGACCGTTGATATTCTACGGTCAAGATTAGATAATACCAGATCAATGGTTAGGATTAAAGCCAAATTTTTTTTTTAAAAAATGAAAAAGATACCTGTCGGGTAACATAAGGTGATTGTTGGTTTTGGTAAGTATCAAAGAAACAATCGTAAGGAAAAAAATATGATGCCGATGGAAAACAAAGTCATTACTATGTTCGGACCGTACGATGGAAAATAGTTGTTACCATTAACTGACAGTACGATGGAAAACAATCTCAATACTATCATCGGTCGATACAAAAATTATTGAATGGTACGATGGAAAAGAATTTCAATACCATCATCGGTCGATTCAAAAATTATTGAATGATACGATGGAAAAGAATTTCAATACCATCATCGGTCGATTCAAAAACTATTGAATGGTACGATGGAAAAGAATTTCAATACCATCATCGGTCGATTCAAAAACTATTGAATGGTACGATGGAAAAGAATTTCAATACCATCATCGGACGATACAAAATTTTTGAACGATACGATGGAAAAGAATTTCAATACGATAAACAGAAAAAATTGAAATGGTCAATACGATAAACAGGAAACTAAAAAAATGTCAAAATGATAAACAGAAAAAGAAACATATAAAATAGAGTAAATATTTAAAGATCAGAAACATAAAGACATAAAGAAATGTCCTCCCCCTTTCTACGAGGAGTTTCTTACTATTAGGAGAGATGTAAAACAGGAAGTAGATATGAATGATTATTTTATTGTAATCATTCCTAGCTTCTGTTTTATAAATTCAAATCTATCGGAAGGTAAAGGTTTTGTAAAAATATCAGCAAGTTGTTCTTGCGTTCCGATGAATTGTAAAACAATATCTCCTTTTTGTGTGTGATCTCTAAGAAAGTGATGCCTAACATCTATGTGTTTTGCACGAGAGTGATGTGCTGGGTTTTTACTAAGAGCTATGGCACTTGTATTATCACAAAGAATTTGAGTTTTGGAGAAACTCAAACCATAGTCAGTGAGTGTGTGCTGCATCCACAATACTTGAGCACAGCAACTTCCAGCTGCTACATATTCAGCTTCAGCAGTGGAGAATGCTACTGAGTGTTGTTTCTTGCAGGACCAAGAAACCAAAGAGTCTCCTAAGAAATGACATGTTCCAGATGTACTTTTTCTATCCATTCTACAACCACCAAATTCAGCATCTGAAAAACTTTTTAAAACAAAATCATTTCCAAAAGAGTAAAAAGTCCTAAATCCATAGTGTCTTTTAAATACCGAAAGATTCTCTTTACGGCTTTTAAGTGAGACTCTTTTGGATTAGATTGATATCTTGAACATAAGCATACAGAAAACATCAAGTCGGGTCAACTAGCTGTCAAGTATAGCAAACTCCCTATCATACCTCTAAAAATTGTTTGATCTACTGGTTTCCCAGTTTCATCAAGATCAAGAGTATTTGAGGTACCAATTGGGGTGCTAATACTTTTAGTTTTGTCAAATCCATACTTTTTGAGTAAGTCTTTAATATACTTATGTTGAGATATATAAGTTCCTTCTGGTTTTTGAGATATTTGAAAACCTAGAAAGAATGTTAACTCACCCATCATACTCATTTCAAACTCAGATTTCATTAAATTTGCAAAAGAATCGGTTAAAGATTTCTGAGTTGATCCAAATATGATGTCATCAACATAGATTTGGACAACCAAAACATTTTTGTTTTCCATTTTGATAAAGAGAGTTGGATCAGCTGTACCTTTTCTATAATTGTTTTGTAAAAGAAATCCTGTAAGTCTATCATACCATGCTCTAGGGGCTTGTTTAAGACCATATAGAGCCTTGGTAAGTTTAAAAACATGATCAGGATGTTTTGGGTCTTGAAAACCAGGAGGTTCGACAAAAACTTCTTCTTGAACAAAACCATTTAAAAAAGCACATTTGACATCCATTTGAAATAGTTTGAAATTGAAATATGCTGCGAAGGCTAATAGAATACGGATAGATTCTAGTCTAGCTACAGGAGCATATGTTTCTTCATAGTCTATTCCCTCTTGTTGATTATAGAATTTAGCAACAAGTCTTGCTTTATTTCTTACAATGATTCCATTTTCATCACACTTGTTTCTGAAAACCCATTTTACACCAATTACAGTTGTTTCTTTAGGTCTTTCAACTAAAGTCCAGACTTGATTCCTTTCAAATTCATTTAGTTCATCCTGCATTGCTTTGATCCAATCATCATCACCTAAGGCCTCACTTGGACTTTTAGGTTCAAATTGGGAAAGAAAAGAAAGATGTTCTATTTCATTTCTTAAGGAATTTCTGGTCCTTACAGGTTGATTTATATCACCAATGATGTTATCACTGGGATGATTCCTAAGAAACAATTGATTTGGGTTTTGTAAAACTTGTTCATCAACATATGGTAGAAAATCTTCTGTGGTAAATGTTTCAGGAACACTTTCTTGAACATTTTCCTTATCAGAATGTTCTTCTAATATAGGTTGATAAACATTTTTGGAAAACACATCCGAGGATGTAGGATTGGGTTGGTTGAAAACAAAAGGATTAGTTTCATCAAATTTTACATGTACTGTTTCTTCGACAGTACAAGTGTTTTTATTGAAAACTCTATAAGCCTTAGAGGTTGTGGAATAGCCTAGAAAGATTCCTTCATCAGATTTTGGTGCAAATTTGTGTAAATTATCTTTTGTATTTAAAATGAATACTTTGCATCCAAAAACTTTGAAGTAAGAAACTTTAGGTTTTCGGCCAGTCCATAACTCGTAAGGAGTTTTATAAAGAAATGGTCTAGTTAAAACACGATTTATAGTATAACAGGCAGTACTTACAGCTTCAGCCCAAAAGTGCTTAGCAATTGAGTATTCACTCAACATGGTTCGAGTCATTTCCTGAAGAATGCGATTTCTTCTTTCAACAACACCATTTTGCTGAGGAGTTCTTGGAGCTGAGAAATTGTGAGTAATACCTTTCTTACTACAAAAAGTTTCAAAATCTGAGTTTTGAAATTCACCACCATGATCACTATGAATAGTTATCAATGGTAGGTTTTTCTCATTTTTAACTTGGGCTCTAAAAGTTTTGAAATAGGAAAAGGCTTCAGATTTCTTTGTGAGAAAGTAGACCCATGTAAATCTAGTAAAGTCATCAACTAAAACAAATACATAGTATTTTCCTCCAATGCTTCCAGATTGTGAAGGACCAAACAGATCCATATGCAAAAGCTGTAATGCATTAGAAGTTGAAACTTCATTAATTGGTTTAAAGCTAGTTTTATGTTGCTTGCCAAATTGACAAGGATCACAGACTTTTGAAGAATCATATATAAGATCCGGTAGCCCTTTTACAAGACCTTTCTTTGAGAGTTTTCTTAGGTTTCTCAAATTACAGTGTCCTAATCTCCTATGCCATAGCCACGATTGGTCTTCTATTACACTTAAACAAGGTAAGTTTTGGTTCCTAAGGTCTTCTAAGTTAATAGTGTAAACATTCTCTTGCCTATGGGCAGATAGAATGAATTCATCCTTGGAATTGTGAACTAGACACTTATCATTTCTAAAATTCACAAGGTAACCTTCATCACATAATTGACTTATGCTGATGAGATTGTGCCTAAGACCTTTTACAAATAAAACATTTGAAATAAGAACTTTTCCAAGAAAAACGATATTACCTATACCAACAATCTTTCCTTGAGCATTATCTCCGAAGGTAACTTTTCCACCTTTCGTTTTGATAACCTTTTCAAAGAAATCTTTGTTTCCAGTCATATGTCGAGAACAACCACTATCCATGTACCAAATGTTCTTATTGATACACTTCTCGTTTCCCTGAAAAAGAAACAATTAGATTTTTGGAATCCAAACTTGTTTGGATCCAGAAGGATTAGATAAAAGAATTTTAGGAATCCACATTTGTTTTGCAAAATGAGCTTTATGAAATCCTAAGGATTGAGTTTTGTTAAGAGAACAATCTCTTCTCCAATGTCCACCACATTGACACTTGGAACAGAAAATGGTTTTTTGAGGAACAAAATAGTTATTACTAAAAACAGGTTTGGAATAAGTATAACCAAGACCAGAACGATTTCTCAAAGGTCTTATTTGAGAATACATCCTATCAAAGTTTTCTTTTCCATGAGTAAAGTTTGACAAGCACTTTTTCAAGGATAAAATCTCTGACTTTAGTTTTAAAACCAAATTCTTGTTTTCTAAAACATTTGAATTAGAACTAGAGTTAGACTCTAAAATGTTTTTCTTTGAAATAGCAGTTTCAAGATCCTTTGAAAGTTTATCCTTTTCAGATTTGACTTTCTCAAGGGTTTTCAAAATACTTTCAAAATCAGAAGTTTTCTCATCAAGATCTTTAGAAAGATCTGATACTTCTTTAGTCAAAATAGAAATTCTAGAATTTGCTTTTTCAAATCACTTTTTGAGTTTAGAATTTTCATTTTCAAGTAACTTAGCAAATCTAGAGACTTCTTCAAAAGAAGGTAAAGTATCATCTTCTGATGATGAGGGTTTATCATTTGAAGATTCATAATATCTATTATCATCATAATTTGCATTTAAAGAGACATTTGTAACAGCTTCAGCATTATGTACCTTAGCCATGAGACAATGATCTTCGATTGGTAGTCTGGCTAGAAGTCCAATATTCCTTTGTCCTGACGTCTCATATTCTGAAGAATCATCTGAGGAATCACTACCACTTGCACTCCATGTATCATTTGCTTTCAAGACTTTCTTCGTCTTATAAAACCTTTTCTTGTTTCTGTCAGAGTGTTTCTCTTTTCTATCTTTCCTCTTCAGTAAAGGACAATCAGGCCTTATATGTCCTGCTTTCTTGCATTCATAACAAGTTACCTCTGAATCTTTCCTATCTTTCCTGTCTTTCTTTTTGAATCTATATTGAAAATCTTTCTTTCCCACAATCTTGTTCATCCTTCGAGCAAGATTAGCTAACTCATTGTCTGAAAGATTACAATCACTTGAATCAGAAATAACAACTTTCTTGGATTTAGACCTTGTAACCCTTTCAGGTATTTTAGCTTTAGATGCAAAAGCTACACTTCCATTCCCATTTTTCTTCTTATTGAAATCAGCATCTCTTTTCATTCTTGTCTCGTGCTGTAGAAGAGTTCCAAAGAGTTCATCAAGAGTAATCTGGGAAAATTTTCTATTTTCATCAATAGCTATTCTTTTTGACTCCCATTCATTTGGCATAATATCTATAATCTTATCAACAAGAGCTTCATCATCAAGACCTTTTTCTCCCATAGATTGTAAGCTGTTGACAATTGTCATAAACCTTTGTTGCACTTTACATACTGGCTCTCTATAAGGAAAAACAAACCCATGATATTCTGCTCGAAGCATTGCTCTCCTTATTTCTATAACCTTGGATGTACCAAAATGAGTGACTTCTAATTTCTTCCAGATACAGTTGGCTGCTTCACATGAAGATATCTGACTATATATATTCCTGGTCATAGAGCATAATAAAGTATTGCGTACCTTGTAATTCAGTTGATATTCTTGCTTCTCTTGATTGGTGAAAGTACTAACTTCTTTGTCAGGAATTTTGTAACCCCCAGTAAGCATAATAAAATTGTCTACACCAGTATTGATGATGAAAGTCTTCATACGATCTATCCAATACTCATAATCATTACCATCAAAGATCGGTGGTCTAGAAGGATTCAGATTATCTATTGATCCGATATTCATTCCTGCCATCTAATAAAAACAACTTTTCCACTCCACACGTTAGTGTAGTAAGTATTCAAGAAAGTAATAAGAAATAAAGCTAGTAATACAAGTCAGTGGAAAACCTCCTTTGATACCAATTGTTGGATCGAATAGTCGATATAAAAGTCTATTAGATGGAACAATACAAGAGGGGGGGTGAATTGTAGGTTTAAAAACCTTTGAGATTTAGTAACAAAGAGATTAGTTTAAATGAACTTAAACTAATACAAATACAAACACCCTCAATTGTATTGAATGTAAAAGGTATGATGTATTGTAATACTAATGTTATGTAAAACAATTGTATTCAAGATGAACACAATAATCAGAGTAATACAGATGAATGATTCTACCTTAAAGCGTATAGAACCAATCAATACAATATGTAATGGAATGATTGTAATTGAAACAATTACAATTGAATATGTAAAGAAGAAAGGAAACAATACAAATCCCTTTCTAATACAACAACGGAAATGTAAAAGTAATACAATTCTTTTAACCCAAAGAGAAGGGTTATCCTTTCACCTAGGATAAAAGGTCTGTCTCACCAACACCTTGGTGAGCCCTCGATATGATGATCGGCACGTCTGTCTGCCTATCCCCGGCAGCCCTCGTTACGATAATCGGCACGTCTGTCTGCCTATCCCCGGCAGCCCTCGATACGATGATCGGCACGTCTGTCTGCCTATCCCCGGCAGCCCTCGATTTTGCAGGTAATCGGCACCTCTGTCTTTCAATTACTTGAAAGCCCTCGATACGATGATCGGACGCACAAGGCTGATGAGAGAAGTCACAGTGTCTCTCTCTAGAATCTTCGTAGTTCACAGAGTCTCTTTCGTTCTCTTCGTTCATCAGTGTCTTCTCAGCTTCAAATGACCTCCTATTTATAGGCCTCGGGTTCCAACGGTCATATTGCCTCCAACGGTCATATTGAAACAGAAAGCACGACATCGTTTTGATTAGTATATAACTAACTCAATGACATCGTTTTGTTAGGATAAGATATATATAGAAATGTAAAACATGAGTACGATTTATATGCAGAGAGAGTTTTTGAAAAAGTACCAAAACAAATAATGATCATCTAAAATAGCAAAGTCAGTACGATACGATTGACAGAGTCAGTACGATACGTTTGACAGAGTCAGTATGATACGTTTGACAGAGTCAGTACGATACATTTTGGTCAGTACGATCAACATCGTACGATACGATAAACATGATAAAAGACAATTTGTTATTTACAAACATATGATAGAATACTTTTGAGATTTCCAAAACATGGCATAGAATATATTTGTGATTTCCAAAACATGATGTAAAAGCCAAAAGAATACTTTTGACTTAACAATATTGTCTAGGCCATTTGAATTGACACTTTTCTATAACATGATATATGTTTTTTCCACATTTCCTATGTTACCATGATATTATGATACCGTGTTCTTTATGTTATGCTTCTATATGATTACTCATGAGCCCCCACTTTTATGATACCAAGTTGTACCTTTGACTCACACATTATTTTTCATTGTCATGCTTATTTTATTACTGGTATTTTTAGATCACCCCCTTTTTCTATGTTATCCCAAGGTAATTACTTACTGTTTTAGAATCTCTAATGGACTTAAGAAGATCATTATGGAAAATAAAATGAGGGTTTCATGTATTAGTTTCCTTTATATGTATTATGAACCTAGTCTACATATATGGCTCACCTAACCCTACTAGTGTGCCTTGCAATGACCTATTAGCATGACCCACTCAGACTAGCCTACACAGCTCACCCCAAGATCATCATCGAGAAGAATATGAAATATAAAATTTTTATGCTAGGTAAAAGGGTGACCTTATAATCCAACACACTTTGTTTCACTCATATCCCATTCTGAGTGGGTAATGTATTAGAAATACCTTATGAAGACAAAGGGGAAAGGAAGTGGAGACTAAGAAAACTTGAGAGGAGAATCCATTACTTTTCCAATGGCCCCCTCTACATTCCCAATCTTCGTCACCCAATCCCCTCTTGAAGTTAGGCTTTCCTCACATAGGTCTCCTTCAATGTATTAGACTATGTTATCTAAATCCACTATGCACACCACCTCCCTCCCTTGGAATACTCAACAAAACCTCATATTTTTTTCTATAAATAGACCACCTAGGAAATAAAATTCACTATGAGGAAGATATTTAGTCTACTCAACATATAAAATTTATCAAATCCTCTATATGTGGAAAAATAAGACACCAGTTCATCAAAATCAAAATGTATTTTATAACATTAATTTATTAATTTACATAGACAACATAAATAATGTTTATGAAACTAAAATTTGTGGCTGTTTAAATGTTTAAAATTTTCTAAAATGTGGTTTAGAAGGAACAAGTTGTATATATCAAAACATTTACAACAACCAATAGAAAGGATTTTTCATGAAACTCATTTTAATTCTATCTATAAAGGAATGATATTATACATCAATATAGTGAACCTTATACTCAAAAATAAAATATAATATCATATAAAAACAACTGAAGTCTAGTTGAAATAGGTTGAGCTATGATTTCTTATTATAAACTGTCAAAATAATTCTTGATACGATCAATTTATATGACTGCAAATATTCAAAATAGATGTTTACTAAGACCGTAAGTAGAATAAAATCTCTATGAAATGTGTCAAAAAAATATTGATTAAATTAAAAATTTCAAGGAATTTAGAATTCCCTTATTGATAAAGAAAAAAAATACAAACATAGGTAAATTTGATGAAAGATATTAAGAAGGAATTTTCTTGAGGTGTGTAACTAATGTAAAAAGCTACCAGTACTATAATAAAAAATCACAAAAAAATGTGGAATCATGTAATGTTATGGTTATTGAAAATAAGTTTAAATAGTTAGATGAAGGAAATGGTTGTTTTAAAGTTTTAATAGAAGGAGTATTACAACCTTCCAAATGAACTATAGTGTAGAAAGAAATAAGTTTACATGAGTTATAGTAAACACATTTTGTTTTTTATAGCGATGAGGAAGAAACTAAGGGAAAAAACACTAAATTCTGGATGATACATAAATAGGTTATGATAATAAAAATTATCAAAATAAGTGAATCTTTAGTTTAGACTAACAAGAAACTAATAATTTAAAATCAAACAATACTCATCTCTTAAATTTAACTACGATAATTATTAGAAGCTATTGAACATAAAACGTGGTTGGATGATTTGAATGAATGGTTGGATTAGATTGAAAAGAATGATACCTAAAAACTTGTTATGAGACCAGAAGATAAAATTGTTATAGGTACTAGATGGGTGTTCCAAAATGGATTGGTTTTAAGAAATAAACCCAAGATCATCTATAAAGGGTATGAACAGGTTGAGGTTATTGATTTTAATGAAACATTATCCCCTATTATAAGGCTTGAAACTATTGTAATGTTCTTATAAATTGCATATCATAAAATATACAAAGTCTATCGAATGAATGTTAAGTTAGCATTATTAAATGGGTAAGTTGAAAAAGAATCTTATATTAACCAACCAAATGGGTTTATTCTTAACAAAAATGGAAGAAATGTTTTTAAAATTAATAAATCCTTATATGGATTGAAATAGGATCCTCATTCTTTGTATCTAAAACTTGAAAATTTCCTCCAAACATTAAAATTTTTTAGAGGAAAAGTTGAAATCAATATTTATATAAAGGAAAAAAAGAATTATAACATTAATTATTATTTTTATGTTAATAAAATAATATTTTATGGTGATAACGATCATAGTGTAAAGAGTTATTTGAATTGATAAAGAGGTGTTTTGAGTTGTCTATGATTTTGGAAATTATTTTATTTCTTGGGATATAAATCATGAAAACTAAATTTCATATATTTATTTCACAAGAAAAGTATAATATAGAATTATTGAAGGTGTTTAGAATGACATATTCAAAGGATATTTCTACACCTATCTCTATTTGTATGAAGATGAGAAACCATGAAGCTATCCAAAGTATGAATCAAAAAAACTTTCGTAATTTGACCAGAAGTTTACTATATCTTACATAATCTCAAATAGATATTGTTTATTATATAACATTATGTAATAGGTATCAAAGTGATTATAAAGAATCACACATGAAAACTGCCAAGATAATTTTGTGGTTTTTCAAAGAAACTTTGAAATATGGATTGATGTATAAGAAATGTAAAAAGTTGAACTTACTAGGGTTTATGGATATTGATTGGGATGGTGATACTGATGATCAAAAGAAACATTCAAAGGAACATTTTTATTTGAAAAAAGTTTTATTTTGTGGAATATTAAGACACAAATCTCATTTACATTGAGTACAAATAAATTTAATTATATTACTTATACCCATGCATTTACTCAAATGATGCTGGTGAAAGTGAAACTTGAATATTTGAAGTTTAATGTTGAGAGAAAAAAATATTGTTTGTGATAATCAGAGTGAAATTGATATTAGAAAAAAACCCATTCAACTTTCTAAATCCAAGAACATTGATATTAAATATCATTTTTTCAAGGAAAAATATTTCCAGTGGATATTTAAAACTTTCTTATATTTCAAAAAAAGATAAAATTGATGATATTTTCACCAAATACATGCAAACGGAAAGTTTTGAGGAATTTAGGATGAAACCAAATGTTTATCCTCAAATTATGAATTAATAAAGTTCTTGAGTTTCCCCCATGTTTCTTTAGATTCAATTTTTGAAGGGGGAGAAGATGTACAAATCTATACTTGATTTGTTATGAATCTGAAGCTGGTGTTTTCATAGAAGGGGGGAGTAAAGGTCAAGAAGTTACATTTAGAGAAGATGAGATGATTAAGGTGGATATTGGAACTTATTTTTAAGGACAAAGGGTAATATATGTAGAGACTGAGAAACCTTGGGAGGAGTACCCACTGCCTCACATAGGGCCCCCATTGACTACATAGCCTTGCTACAATTTCCTTTACTGGGTCTTTTTTTCCACTTATTATGCATCTCACTACTCAACTATATGAACTAACACCCTCTCCTGGCCAGATCATCCCAGTCTCTAGTTTTTTTTATAATAAATAGACCCCATTTTCCACTACATGGGGATGATTTTCAAACTTTTTTAAGAGAGATAAAGCCTCCCCGAGAAGCTTCAACCAGACCTCCAAAACCTCTCCTTGGAAGCCTATTGAAATCTAGGACTTAAGAATATTAACTTATATCATAACTGGTAATCCAAATGTGTCACATATTTGAAAAATCAATTAGGGTCCTTTATCTGGGTGACCAAACACGTGGGGCCCTTCAATCGGGTGACCAACTGCCCGAGGTCCCTCACTTGGATGGCCAAATACTTGAGGTCCGTTACTTGGGTGACCATCCACTTAGGGTATCCCACCTCAGTGTCCATTCAATTAGGGATGCCCACCTAAGTGACAAGTTTCTTGGGATAACACTCTTTAGTGGAAATATGCTTATGGATTCCCACCTAAGTGACTAACCACTAGGGGTAGCCCGCCTTAGTGGCCATCTGCCTAGGGATTCCCTACTAAGAAACTAGCCACTTGGGGCATCCCACCTTGGTGGTCATTATCCCAGGGTTGTCCACATAAGTGACCAACTTCTTGGGGAATCCCACCTTATTGGACATATTCCATGGCCTACCCACCAATCTGACTATCCTCTTTGGGTATCCCACCTTAGTGGCCATCAAGATAGATCTGTCCACCTAAGTGACCAACCACTTGGGGAATCCCACCTTATTAGCCATCTACCTGGTGTTAATTATTCCTTAATAATACCACCATTAACATAGGTATCCCATTTGAGATTGGTATCATTAAGTCCTATACTATTTCCACTATAGTTATGTGGTCAGGGGTATGGGACAACCGACATTCACCTCTTTCGATTGTTCATTCCATTATTAAAGAATGTACCCCAATTGATCTTTCTAATAGATGGTATCTTTAGGATGTTTATAATTTTGTATCCACTTGGAAACTTAGACTCCAATCCTAGTGGTAGTGTTTGGAATCTACCCAGTTTTTGAAATGACATGCACCCTACCTGTGATACCTGAAATGTGAAGAAAATCAGGAAACATTTGTGTCTTTTTTTCAAATCAATAGATGCATAATACCTAATTTGAGGTTTACAAATACATAGTAAGATGAGACTAGGAATCCCTCATAGAGGAATCATCTAGTCATTCTTCCTAGAAAATCCTATATAGGTCCACCATCATTCATCAGTAGATGATGAGAAGATTATTATGGGTATCCCTTCTGAATTATACCCCTATCCTTTATTATAGGATGAAATACCTCTCCCACCTTCTATATCCCATCCATAATCCATCAAAATGCATGGAAGGAAGTTTAATCATGGGATTCTAGTTTAGGTGTAATCCCCATTTGAAACTAATTATAAATTGTAACCAATATGTTAGAGTTCTTTATTTCTCTCACCGAGCATGAATCCCATGGGCTTAGGGAATCAAGTTGATCATATCACTATCATAATAAAAAACTTACATATTTTGACCTCTTCCTTTATTGTAAGCCCCAACCAAATTGAACTACATTTGTAATGCCCCGACCCTAGTTGCCTGGAGCTGGTGTATTATTTATAACATTGGCATAATTACAAGAAAGTCATATCCTAAAGGAACAAATTAGTTCATTAGTGTTGAAAAACCATATACATACATAAGCTCAATATTATAACATGAAATGAAGTACAATATATAAATTTATTTGAAAACATCCACAACACCTATGTTACCCTTGTAGTTAATTCATAATTTACTTCTTCACATCCTTGGAAAATAAAACATAAGAAAGGGGTGAGCTCAGATGCTTATTAATGGTAAAAAATACATTAGAAGATATCATAAAAATAAACATTATATATGGTGAATCACTAAAAACACATGCCTTTAAAAATGAAATTAAATATAATATGGCTAGAGTAAGGGATGAATAAATAATTCCATAATAAAGAATAATAGTGGGTATTATACTAGTCGAATAATATCATGGACTATCAATGACGTTTTTATAATGAGGTAAATTCATAATTATAGACATTCTAAAATATACCATCAAGGATTCGACCAATACATTTGAAAATGATTAAGACCTCGCCAAAACCATATCTAAAATTAGGAAAGACCTCGTCCAAGTCCATATCTATTTTGTCTCAAGAAGCCTACAGATGCATCAGAAGAATATAGTGGGACCCACCTATCACATACTAAGTCCAATTAATTCCTCATAAGAATTTCGATAGACTTAAAAAATATATACATTCATATTAAAAATAACATATGAAATGTAAATAACTTTTTCCAAACATAAACACTAACCATTCACGGTAATATGGAGAATGGTTTCAAGATAGCACATCCATAGTCAAACTAATAATAAACCATTAAATAAAATATGGTATATGATATCATAAAATATTATTCCCAATTATACATAAGATTCAACAAGTGTGTTGAAATAGATAAAATTACTTTTATAAAATCATTGAGTAATTCTTGAGATAAATACACTTTTACATTGAGAAGAAGTGTTATTTTTGAAAAAAATATTTGTATAAAACCAAAACAAAAATAATACAGTTTTTCATAATAAATTGAGTTATTTTATAAAAATAATTTTGAATAAAAACATATTATAGAGATTACTAGAACATAGATAAGAATTTGAGAAGTTCCCTTGAAACGTGACTGTATTTCGTGAAGAATTTTTGAAAGATACTTTTAAAGCATTTAACTCCCCATAAAATAAAAAAAGGATTATAGTTGGTACACATATATAGAACATTGAAAAAGAATTTATTATTATTGGATAAGAATAAATAATAATTTCATTTTGGTATATATGGGATAAGAGTAACCCAAATGAAAATGAAGGTTCGGGAAGAAAATCCTTACCTTATGTCCGAATGTATTCTGCACTTGACCTTAATTTACTGAATAATAAAATTAAATAAATTAATTGACTAATTAATAACATTATATACATATATTTTATCCATTAATGTTTTATTAAGTTCATTTATGTCCTTATTGATAAGTGATAAGATTGAATTATATAGTTCTAAAGTGTTCGTTTCCTTGATTTCATGATCGGTTCGCTTGATTATAAGAGTATAGAAGTTAATGTAAAATGGGAATTGAAGTACATAAATGAATTTATATGTTATTAATGATCATATAAAAGGTTTAATTATCATATAATCCATTTTTAAATTTTTGGTGAGGATTAATCATTAGATTAAAATTTAATAATAATCGCTTGGATTATTTTGAGTGGTTTTGCTCGTAATGAGGTTGTTTTGATTTATTATTTCACATCATGTGTATATGATGATTAAAAAATATTAAATAAGTTAACATACTTATATTATTATTTGGTTAAATGATAAAAATGGTTTCATTACCATCCATAAATATGGTAATAGAAATTTAAAACCCATCATCTTTGAATGCGATAAATTATCACATCCGGGATGGTGTTTTCATTTTTTATTTAAAAGGAGGGGAAAAGAGATATAATGATTAATTATTAAATTTTAATAAAATTATTCAAGTATATGTAAGGTAATGTAATTATAATAACTTTTTAATTATGTGATTTTAGGATAGAAAAATAAAATAAATGAACTTGAAAGAAAAAGAGAAGTTGAGAAATCCCTCACGAAAATTTGGCAGCCAAACGACGTCACTTAAAAATTAATAGAAGATGTTGATGAGAGAAAAAAGGTTCTATAATAATTTTTACATAATATGGATAGTAAATGGGGATATGGAATGACATATCCCAACATAATGCATTATAAATTTAAAATAAATAACATAAAAGGAGTGCTTGAAAAATAGAAGGGTGGTAGATTCCCTTACCTTGTAGAGTAACTCCTAAAAATTGATGGTTGGGACCTTGGGGACTTGAGGACACATTGGGAGGACCCATAGTGAGGTAAAACTACCAGTGATTTGGAGAGGATATATTTATAAAAAATTTAATGGAATAAATGGATGGGTATTTATAGCTAAAGTGAGGGAATTTTTTATTAATTTCTGAGGACACCTCAGTAATGGTATATGAAAAACCATGGGATTAACCATGGTAATTCCCATGGTATTGGCCACTTGGGACAAATAATATCTTATTATAATTTAAAAAAGTATACCTTCATTTTATATTAATTATTACATCATTATGATTCCATTAAACAAACTAAAAACTCAGAACTATATTTTTACTATTCACGAAAAACTAAAGTTTTTTATAAAATTATCATAAATTCATTGTAACCTAATATTGAAATTTTGAATTCAAAAATTAAATTTATTATATCATAATAATTATATAAAAATTATAATTTTAACTTTTATTTATGAAAATAATTATTTATTAAAAATAATAGCGGGCATAAAATGCATAGTAAAATTTTTGACACTTAAAAAAAATAAAAATTGTTTTATCATTTTTAATTAAAGAAGTGTGTTTTGATAATAATATTTATTTATAATAATCATTAATAAAACCATAGTTTAATATAATAATTTAAATCTCTATGAAATTTACATGTTTTACCTGAAATATCTTTTTATCAAATTCATCATATTTTTAGGAAAAACTAAACTTAAAATAGAAATGATGGAACAACCATTTTATTTATACTTTATTAGGTGAGGTTACTATCCCATTGGTCATATTACTTTTGATAAGGGTAACATTATTATTTCAAAGGTTCAAGTTACCATTCACCAAAAAATTAAGTTGACCCTATCAGACCTGAAATATTTTACTGATCACAACCGTGTATGTCCGTTTTTAGAAATTCAAAACACAAAAGTGGAAAATTTATTTTTAACAGCTAGGTTATAACTATCTCCTTTGAGTAAAAATTTGTTTGTTTCACAGAGACTCAGTATTTCATACATTCTATATTAAATTTATTTGTAAATCCTTGGGGTTTTAAATTCCCCCCCTTACAAAAATATCGTCTTCAAAACTACCAGAATGTTACATTATAAAAAGATTTGGGTTGTTCTTCATCATAAGATCCTCAGGATCCGACATCGCCTCTTCAATTTTATGTTTTTTAAAAATAAAATTTACCAGCTGAGTCATCCGATTCCTCAACACCTGTTTTTAGTGTCCTGAATCTAAATAGGATCTTTATAGTTAGATAAGTCAGGGTCCAATTCTATTCCTTCAGAAGTGAGGATATGTGTTGGGTCTGACATGTACTTTCTCAACAATAAGACATGGAATAAATTGTGTATCATAGAAATGCTAGGTGGAATTTCTAAATGGTAAGCCATATCTCTAATCCTCTATAGAATTTAAAAAGGGCCAATGTATATGGGGCACAATTTCCCTTTCTTTCCAAATTTTATAACACCCTCCAATGGAGACACTTTGAAGAATAGGTGATCTCCCTCTTGAAATTCAAAATCCTTCCTTCGATTATCTGCATAATTTTTTTTCCTACTTTGAGCTGCTTTGATATGGATTTGAATAGTCTTTACCTTTGCTATTGTTTACTCCATAATCTCTGGGCCCACAAGCTTCCTTTCACCAATTTCATCCCAACATGTTGGTGTACAACATCTCTTTCTGTACAATGCTTCATATGGTGCCATTTGTATATTGGAATGGAAATTATTATTGTAAGAAAACTCAACCAGGGGTAAATAACGATCCTAAATACCTCGAAAGTCAATCAAGAATGATCTCAACATTCCTTCTGAAGTTTGGATCATCCTTTCTGACTGCCCGCCAATTTGGGGGGTCTTAAGTACTCAAAAAAAGCTTAGTGTCTAAATATTTTTAATGTATTTTCCAGAATTTTGATGTATATCGATGATCACAATCAGACACTATTGAAAGAGGTGCTCCATAAAGTCTTACAACTTAATTTATATAGAGTTGTTCAAGGCACTCTAATGGAAAATCCTCCCTTATAACAGGGAAATGTGAAGATTTCATATGTCGATCTATAATTACCCATATTGCATCATCCTTTTTGGGAGTTTTCTATCATCCAGTGAAAAAATCCAAGGTGATGTCATCCCATTTCCATGTAGGTATAATATAGGTTGCATGACTCCTCTAGGATGTTGTTTTTAATCCTTCACCTATTGAAATACTAAATATTTTGATACATAATCAGAAATTTCCCTCTTCATTTTATCCCACCATAAATGTTCCTTAAAATATCTATACATATTAGTGATACCAGGATGTATAGAAAAATTTTAACAATGGTCATCATCCAATAAATTTGTTATTAGCTTGGGTATAGCGTGAACACAATGCCTCTTCCCAAACCTCATAATTCTATAATCATATATAAATTCTTCCAAATTCCCATCATTCATAGCATTAATTTTCTTTTGAAGATTCTCATCATCCAGCCGAGAACTTCTAATAATTTCAAATAAATATGGTTGGGTAACCAATTGAAAAAGTAATGATGTTTCACTTTCTTTGATTATTCCCAAATCTATCCTCAACAGATCCATGTACATAAGGTCCTTGAACATTATCATTTTGTTTAGAACTCCATGATACTTCCTACTCAATGCATCAACTACCTTATTTTCCATTCTTGGGTGGTAGTGTATGGAACAATCATAATCATTGAGCAGCTCGAGCCATAGCCTATGCCTCATATTGAGTTTTTCTTGTGATAATATATATTTCAGGCTCTTGTTATCAGTATATATCTCACATATTTCACCATAGAGATAATGTATTCATATCTTTAGAGAAAATATTACAACTGCTAACTCAAAATCATGAGTTGGATAGTTTTGTTCATCAATTTTTATCTTCCTTGATTCATAGGAAATAACTCTATCATTTTTAATTAGGACACAACCAATTTCTTTCTTCTTAGCATCACTATAGGTCACAAATCCACAATTCCTTGATGGTAGAGTCATGATATTAGAATTTACTAATACCCTATTTAATTATTCAATACATTCTTCACATTATTTTGTCCATACGAATATAACCCCTGTACAAGTAATATTGGTTAATGAGTTGGCTAATCAAGTGAAGTTCTAAACAAAATGCCGATAATAACATGATAAACCAATAAAACTACATATCTTGGTTTTGTGACTTGGAGTAGGAAATTATTGAACTAACTTTTCTTTTGTAGGATCTACTAAGATTCCATCCTTAGATACAATATGGCCAAGAAAAGAAACCATTTGAATCTAGAATTCTCACTTTCTAGACTTCCCATATAACTCATTTCTTTTAAGAGTCTTTAGAATAATGCACAAGTTATTCACCTGATATTTATATCTTTTAGAGTATACCAAGATATCATCAATAAATACAACAAAAAAGTCATCAAGATTTTATTTTAAAACTCTACTCATTAGATCCATGCAAAATAGAGGGTGCATTAGTCAGTCCAAAAGGTATTACTGTAAACTCAGAATGCCCATACTTGGTTCAAAATGCTGTCTTTAGAATATATTCCTTCCTCACATGAAACTGATGACATCCATATTGAAGGTCAATCTTTGAGAAATATTGGGCTCTATGAAGTTGATCAAATAAATAATCAATGCAAGGTAAGGGATACTTGTTATCTATTGTAATATCATTGACCTCCCTATAGTCAATGCACAACCTCATATATCCATATTTCTTCTTAACAAAAAGAACTAGGGATCCCCATGGATAAACACTGGGGAGAATAAATCCTTTATCCCTAAATTCCTCTAGTTGTTTCTTTAGTTATACAAATTATACAATTCCCATTCTATAATGAGTCTTTAATATATTCCTTTAACCAAGAAAAAATAGAGAACTTAACTTCCTACTTTGGTGGGTGTCTAGGTAAATCCTCTGAAAAAACCTCAATATATTATTGCACAATAGGTACCTTCTTAATTGGAATATTTCTTTCCACACCCACTGATATTTCATTCTCATCTTCACCAAGAATTTAATTAAGTAGAGATACTGAGGGTGGATCTAGAAAAGACTCAGATGATGACATTTATTCCCTAAAGAAAAGGGATTCTACATCGTTCTCAAAAATTGTAACTTCATTATTATTTTAATAGATTTTTGCATCATAATTTGAAAGTGAATCCATACTGAGGATTATATCAATGTCAATCATGGGTATGTTGATAATTTTAGAAACTAAGGCATGCTTATGTGTCATAAGGAGGATTTATCAACATATCTTTGTTGCAATGATACTACCCTTAGGAGTTTTGAATGAAAAATATTTTATTAAATAAAATTGGAAATATCTAATTTTCTTGGAAAATAGGGAAGATATAAAAGAATATGAGGATCTAGAATAAAATAAATAATTGTCTATGTTTGAGGAAATTATTAAAGTACTTTCCGCCACATCATTAGGAATTTCATTTTCAATTGTTGTGATCACATAAGCTTAGCCTTGCTCCCTTGGAATTTTCTGAGTCCCATTTCGTTGATGATTTGTAAAATCATTAGCATAGTGCCCCATATCCCTACAATTATAACATTTAACATTGATAGATTCTTTATCTCACTTAAAGTCACCATCATGATGGACTTTCTGTCTGCACTTGTAGCACATGCCTTTTCCATTTAATCAGGCACTAGGGTGTTACCTTCAACACGTATCGCAAGTTAGTTAATTCCACTTTTTATTATTATTTATATCCATTCTATCCTCTTCCACCATATTCTTCTATTTTTTCCATTAAATTCATAAGACTTAGAGAATTCATTCTCTATCTTGAAGGAACATGAGACAATGTCTTCTTATGATGAGAAATTTTTAGAGACTAGTTCCCTTCAGATGAATGATTTTAAACCACTAAAGTATCAATAAATCTTACTCATTATATTACGTATATAGTATACAACATATCTTGATAACCTTTTAAATTTTAATTCATACTTTGAAACATTTTCATCTTATTTTTGTCTGAGACTCAAGAATTTCCTCTCTATATCCGCCCATTGTTCATGAAGAAAATATTTTTCTAGGAAAATTTCATTAAAATCTATCCAATATATTTCTTATATTTCCCCCTCCTCCTTTGTGTTTTGAATTAATGATCACCACTAATCCACGTTTCCCGATTGATGATAAACTACCATGACAACGTTATCTCTTTTGTTACATCCCAATGTGTGAAATATCTTCCCTAAAGAACTTATCCACTACTCTACTATGAATAGGTTTGTAGTCCCATTGAATGATGGAGGTTGTTGATGTATAAAGTGGTCTACCATTGATCCTCAATGTTGTGGATCAGTATTCTAAATATAGGTAAGGTGATTGTTCATAACCTCAGTTAGTTTTCCTAGTATAGTTATAAGTTGCATAACACCAGTTATAGCTCCGATACCAATATCATTAAATTGCATAGGATAAAAATACCTACATATGATACAATCATTGATATAGTTTCCATTCCTTCCACTAGGTTCAATTTCTAAGTAATGGCATACACTGTATTAGGTTATGAAACATAATGTATAGTCTCAAATTGAAAAATACTTAACAAAATTTAAATCCTATACATAGATAACCTCACAATAATACACATTATTTATTTTAGGAAAAATTTACTTTTAAATCCTTCATAATGGCTTGTAAAGAAAGTGTGAATTATCCTAAGAATATCCCCTGGGAGTATTAAACTAGGTGTGAAATAAGGCCCTTTTTAATATACCAGGTTATCCTGGGTTATGCCTGAAACACCTTGTCAGAGTTGATACTCTAAGGTACATCTGTGCCAGAACTACACCCACTTATAGTGTCTTGATATGGATATATTTGATAAGAAGATCCACATAATCTATTACTTACCAAAATTCTAGGATGTTCTTATATACTTATACTCGAAGTCTATCTTAGGGTTTTGTTCCCTAATCAACTTTTTCAAAATCTAGTTTCAAAGTTTTCTACTAAAATTCCTTTGATACCAACTGTAACGCCCCAACCCTAATTGCCTGAAGTAGGTGCATTATATATAACATTGGAATAATTACAATAAATTCATATCTTGAAGGAATGAATTATTTTAGTAGTTTTTGAAAACTAGACACATAAATAAGTTCAAAATTACAACTTTAAATGAAATACAATATAAAAATTCCTTTGAAAACATCCATAAATCCTTGGTTACCCCTGAAGGTCATTCATAATTTACTTCTTTACATCCTGTGAAAATAATATGTTAGAAAGGGGTGAGCTCAGATGTTTAGTAAGGGTAAGAAATAGAGTATAATATATCAGAAACATAAACATTAGACTTGGTGAATAGCTTAAAATAAAAGCCTTTAAAAATGAACTTGTACATAATATGGCAGAAATAAGGGATAAATTAATAATGCCATAATAAAGCATAATCGTGAGTATTCTAATTTTTGAATAACCTCATGGACTATCAATTAATTTTTTCATAAGGAGGGAAATTCATAATATCGGACATTCTAAAATATACCTTCAAGTACTCAGCCGAAACATCTTAAAGTGATTAAGGCCTCCGCCAAAAACATATTTGAAAATGGGCGTGGCCTCAACCAAGTCCATATCTATTTGGTCTCATGAGACCTACCGATACATCGATTGGAAATAGTGGCCCCCACCTATCAATTACTAAGTCCAATTAATTCCTCCTAATAATGGGGATGAACTTATACAATATATTCATTCATATTGAAACTAACATATGAAATGTAAATAACTTTTCCCAAACATAAAAACTGACCATTTTGAGTAATATGGTGAATGGTTTCAAGATAGCACATCAATAGTCAAACTAATAATAAAAAATTAAATAAAATATGGTAGATGATATCATAAAATATTATTCCAAATTATACATAAGATTCAACAAGAATTTTTAAATAGATAAAATTAATCTTATAAAATTATCGAGTAATTCTTGAGATAAATAATCTTTTACTTTGAAATGAATTATTTTGAGAAAAATATTTGTATAAAACCAAAAGTGAAATAATATATTTTTATAATAATAAAATGAGTGATTTTAGAAAAATAATGTTTTCTAAAAAAATATTATATAGTGTATTGGAACATAAATAGGAATTCGAGAAGTTACCCTGAAATGAGCTTTTATTTCTAGAAGAATTTTTAAAAGATCCTTTAAAAGCATGTAACTACCTATAAAATAAAGAAGAATTATGGTTGGTACAAATATATATAATGTTAAAAAAGAATTTATTAGGAGTCCATAAGAGTAAATAAGAATTTCATTGAGTTAATTAGATGATAAGAGTAACCTGAATGAAAATGGAGGTTCAGGTAGAAAATCCTTACGTGATGTCCGAATGTATTCTTTAATTTACCTTAATGTCCTGGATAATCATATTAAATAAATTAATTAACTAATTAATAAAATTATAAATATATATTTGATTCATTAATGTTTTATTCAGTTCATTTGTGTCCCTATTAATAAGTTATAAGATTGAAATCTGTCGTTCTAGAGTGTTCATTTCCTTGATTTCATGATCAGTTCGCTCGATTATAAGAGCTTTGAAGATCATTTAAGATGGGAATTGAAGTAAATAATTAATTTTATATGTTAATAATTATTTTATAGAATGTTATATGATAATTTAATTCATTTTTATATTTTTGATGAGGATGAATCATTAGATAAAACTTTAATGAAAATCGCTTGGATTATTTTGAGCAGTATTGCTCCCAATGAGCTTATTTTGATTTATTACTTCACATAATGTGTGTATGATGATTCCAAAAAATTAAATAATATAAAATAAATATATTATGATATGGTTTAACCATAAAAATGGTTTCATGACCAGCCATGAATATGGTAATAAAAATTGAAAACCCTTCGTCCTTGAATGGGTTAAATTAAAACATTGTGGATGGTGTTTTTATTATTTATATACAAGGATGGGAAATGAGAGATGATTATGAATTATTCCATTATCATAACAAAATTACATAATATTTAAGGTACTATAGTTTTAATACATTTTTTATGTGGGGGAGTTTAAGATAGAAAAATAAAATAATGGAACTTGAAAGAAAAATAGAGGTTTAGAAATCCCTTATGAAAATTCAGTAGTCTAACGACATCACTTAAAAATTCATAAAATATGTTGATGAGAGAAAAATGGTTCTTTAATATTTTTTATAGTAAGGGTGGATATAGAATTACATATCCCAATATAATCTAATAGAAATTAAAAAGTAATAAGATAAATGGAGTGCTTGAAAAAGAGAAGGGTGGTAGATTCCCTTACCTTGTGAGGTAACTCCTAAAACATGAATTTTGGGACCTTGGGGAATTGAGGAAGCCTTGAGAGGACTCATAGGGAGGTAAAACTACCATAAATTCAAGTATGATTAATTTATAATGATTTAATGGAATAAATGGGTGGGTATTTATAGCTAAAGTGAGGGAATTTTTTATTAATTTCCAAGGACACCTCTGCAATCATATATGAAAAACCATGGACTTTCCCATGGTATTTTCCCATGTTATTGGATAATTAAGACACATAATATCATATATTAATGTAAAAAATTTGACCTGATTTTTATATTAATTATTACATCATTATGATTCCATTAAACATAACAAAAACTCAAAACTATATTTTTACTATTCCCCAAAACTAAAGTATTTTATAAAATTCTCATAAATTCAGTGTAACCTAATATCGACATTATGAATTAAAAAATGAAATTTAATTTATCATAATAATTTTATAAATATGAAAAATATAACTTTTATCCATGAAAATGTTTATTTATTAAAAATAATAGTCGACATAAAATGCATAGGAAAATGCATAGTAAAATTTTCAACACTTAAAAAAATAAAAAATATTTTATAATCTATAATTAAAGAAGAGTGTTTTGATAAGAATATTTCATTATAATAAAAATTAATAAAACTTTAGTTTAATACAATAATTTAAATCTCTTTGAAATGTACAATGTTTACCTGAAAATCAATTTATCAAATTCATCATATTTTTAAGAAAAACTAAATTCATAACAAAACTGATGGAACACCAATTTTATTTATACTTTCTTAGGTGATGTTACTATTACATTGTTCATATTACCATTTATATGGATAACATTATTATTCCAAAGGGTCAAGTTACTATATACCAAAAAATTAAGTTGATGCTATCATACCCCAAATATCTTACTAATCACAACTGTGTATATCTGTTTTTTGAAATTTAAAACACAAAAGTTGAAAAATTATGTTTAACTTTTAGGTTATAACTATATCCTATAAATAAAAAAGTGTTTGTTTCACATAGACTCTGTGTTTAATTCATTCTATATTAAATTTATTTGTAAATCCTTAGGGTGTTATAATGTGATCTTTGATTCTTATCCCGGAGGGATACATAGGATGTCTCCCTAAGATTCAAACCGATAATATTCAACTAATCACCATTGTTATCAGTATATATTCCAAATGATATCTTTACCCCACCCATAGGGCCACATTCTTTCTAGGTCCTTTCAAATATAAAGTGTTCCTCATGCTTAAGCCTTGCAACAATATTTTATAGGCGCCTTTTTGATAGTTTTCTTGACCTCATGATGTTAAATTGCACGGTATGGTCCTTGTCACATGTCCTTAAATGGCATGATGTGCCCTATTAAAGTGGAAATAGAATATGTAGGTCCCCATTCCATTCATGAAGATACTTATTAAGACCCATTAAGGGCCCAATCCCAACATCAAAATAATTATTATCTCCATAGATGGAGATAAATTCTAGATCACTCAAATGTATGACTTTAAACCATAGTTACGTAAAGTTAAGCATAAAAAATCAAAAAAAAAAGATGGAGAACCTCTGATATATACATATGATACCATCAATTGAGAACCTCTCGTACATATTAGTGGTTCCATTTATGGGGAACCAATGATACATCAATATAGTTCCATTGATAAAGTACCTCTGATACATACATATTTTCACATCTGTATATGTAAATAACTAATTTATAATACGAAGTGACCAATCCCATACTAGGATTTGGGAAGGATTTCTGAATATGAGTAAAATATACAAGAGTCCAAGAGTTACTACTATAAAAAAGGGCATTAATAGTGCTAAAAACAGGATTTAACAGCACTAAAAAAGCGTTGTAAAGCTCAGCGCTGATGGGGGGGGGGTAACGTTTATCAATTCTAAACACGCACTAATAAACGTAGAATTTACCAGCACTAAAAGATAACTGATAAAACAACCCTTTATCAGCACTAAAAGAGCGCTGATAAATGAGTGTTTTATCAGCGCTAAAAGAGCGCTGATAAAAGCACTATTTATCAGTGCTAAAAAAGCACAGATAAATTCCCTCTCTGCTGCTATGAAAAAATCTACAGCAGCACACCCGAACACCTACAAAAAAAATCAGCATCTTAATAAGCTAATTAAAGCAAGCATACACATACAAAATTAACACATAAATCATAAGCTAATTAGACCAAGTATACCCATACAACAAGTATACCCGTATACCATTAACACATAATTCATAATTTAATTAAGTACATAAAAAATCCAATTCAGAATTTAGGGGGTTGGGGGCTGTTCAAGGATTTGGGGTGGCTGTCTAAGGGGGGTTAGGGGGTGTCCGGGGGTTTTTTTCAGGGGGTGGGATAGTGTCCAAGGTGTCAAGCGGTCTTTACAGGGGTGGGGGTGTCCAGAGGGGTGGGGGTTTCAAGGGGGTGGATTGGTGTCCAGGGGGGTGGGAGGCAGTCCAGGGGGTGGATTGGTGTCCCGGGGGGGGGGGGGGGGGCTTTCTAGGGGGGTGGGATGGTGTCCAAGGTGTTAGGGGGGGTTTACAGGGGGTGAGGGGTGTCCAGAGGGGTGGGGGGTGTCCAGGGGGTGGATTGGTGTCCAAGGGGGGTGGTCCAGGGGGGATTGGTATTCGGGTGGGGGGGGGGGGCTTTCCAGGGGGTGGGCTGGTGTCCAAGGTGCCGGGGGGGGGGCTTTATAGGGGTGGGGGTGTCCAGAGGGGTGGGGGGTGTCCATGGGGTGGATTGGTGTCTAGGGGGTGGGGGGCAGTCCAGGGGGTTTGTGGGATTGACTTTTACACTTCACCGACCCATGGACCATTCTTATAAAATATCAAGGCAATTCAAATGCGTTTGGTTGGATTTTCATAGGTCAATTGTTGTTTTCAATTAAATTTGTGTCCATTTTAAACAAAAGAGAGACAATTTGAGTGAAAGCGGCCACACCGTGCCTCAGATTGAGGCGGGGTTGACTCTTACACGTCCCCAAGGACCCTTGAATCATTCTTATAATAGATCAATTAAATCCAAATACGTTTGGTTAGATTTTCATAGGTCGGTTGTTGTTTTCAATTAAAATTGTGTCCATTTTAAACAAAAGAGAGACCCTTTGAGTGCTAGCGGCCACACCGTTCCTCATATTGAGGTAGAGATGAATTTTACATGTCACAAAGGACCTTTGGATCATTTTACTAAAGGATCAACACAATATAAATGCGTTTGGTCAGATTTCCGTAGGTCAGTTATTGTTTTCAATTAAAATCGTGTCCATTTTAAACAAAAAAGAGACCCTTTGAGTGGTACCGGCCACACAGTGCCTCAAATTGTGTTATGGTTGACTCGTACACATCACCAAGGACCCTTGTATCATTCTCATAAAAGATCAAGGCAATCCGAATGCATTTGGTCCGATTTTCGTTGGTTAGTTTTTGTTTTCAATTAAAATTGTGTCCATTTTAAATAAAAGAGATACCCTTTGAGTGATAGAGGTCACACCGTGCCTCATATTGAGGTAGGGTTGACACATACACATCAAAAAGGACCCGTGGATCGTTCTCCTAAAGGATTAAAACAATCCGAATGCATTTGGTCAGATTTCCATAGGCCAGTTGTTGTTTTCATTTAAAGTCGTGTCCATTTTAAACAAAAGAGAGACCCTTTGAGTGGTACCGGCCACAATGTGCCTCTAATTGAGGCGGGGATGACTCTTACACGTCACCAAGGACCCTTGTATCATTATTATAAAATATCAAGGCAATCCGAATGCATTTGGTCGGATTTTTGTAGGTCAGTTGTTGTTTTGAATTAAAATTGTGTCCATTTTAAACAAAAGAGAGACCCTTTGAGTGATAGCGGTCACACCATGCCTCAGATTGAGGTTGGGTTGAATCCTACACGTCAAAAAGGACCCATGGATTGTTCTTATAAATAATCAACATAATCCGAATGCGTTTGGTCATATTTTCGTAGGTCAGTTGTTGTTTTCAATTAAAATCGTTCCCATTTTAAACAAAAAAGAGACCCTTTGAGTGGTACTGGCCACACTGTGCCTCATATTGATGCGGGGTTGACTCGTACACATCACCAAGGACCCTTGGATCGTTCTAATAAAATATCAATGCAATCAGAATGCGTTTGGTCAGATTTTTGTAGGGTAGTTTTTGTTTTCAATTAAAATTGTGTCCATTTTAAACAAAGGAGAGACCCTTTGAGTGATAGCGGTCACACCGTGCCTCAGATTGAGGCGGGGTTGACTCATACACGTCAAAAATGACTCTTTGATCATCCTCCTAATGTATCAACACAATAATAATGCGTTTGTTCAGATTTCTGTAGGTCAGTTGTTGTTTTCACTTAAAATCGTGCCCATTTTAATCAAAAGAGAGACCCTTTGAGTGGTACCGGCCACAATGTTCCTTGGATTGAGGCGGGGTTGACTCTTACATGTCATAAAGTACCCTTGGATCATTCTTATAAAAGATAAAGGCAATCCGAATGCGTTTGGTCAGATTTTCTTAGGTCAGTTGTTGTTTTCAATTAAAATTGTGTCCATTTTAAACAAAAGAGAGACCCTTTGAGTGATAGTGGTCACACCATTCCTCGGATTGAGGAGGGTTTGACTCTTACACATCAAAAAGTACCCTTGTATCTTTCTTATAAAGTATCAACACAATATGGATGCGTTTGGTTGGATTTCCATAGGTCAGTTGTTGTTTTCAATTAAAATCGTGTCCATTTTAAACAAAAAAGAGACCCTTTGAGTGGTACCGGCCACAAAGTGACTTGGATTGAGGCAGGGTTGACTCGTAAATGTCACCAAGGACCCTTGGATCGTTCTCATAAAAGATCAAGGAAATAAGAATGCGTTTGGTTGTATTTCCATAGGTTGGTTGTTGTTTTCAATTAAAATTGTGTCCATTTTAAATAAAAGAGAGACCCTTTGAGTGATAGAGGTCACAATATGACACTGATTGAGGCGGTGTTGACTCATACACATCAAAAAGGACCCTTGGATCATTTTCCTAAAGGATCAACACAATCCGAATGCGTTTGGTCAGATTTCCGTAGGTCAGTTGTCGTTTTCACTTAAAATCGTGTCCATTTTAAACAAAAGAGAGACCCGTTGAGTGGTACCAGCCACACCGTGCCTCAGATTAAGGCGGGGTTGACTCTTACATGTCACAAAGGACCCTTGGATCATTCTGATAAAAGATCAAGGCAATCATAATGCGTTTGGTCAAATTTTCGTAGGTCAGTTGTTGTTTTCAATTAAAATTGTGTCCATTTTAGAAAAAAGAGAGACACTTTGAGTGATAGTGGTCACATTGTGCCTCGGATTGAGAAGAGTTTGAATCTCACACAGCACAAAGGACCCTTGGATCGTTATTATAAAATATCAAGGCAATTCGAATGTGTTTGGTCATATTTCCGTAGGCGAGTTGTTGTTTTCAATTAAAATCGTGTCCATTTTATACAAAAGAGAGACCATTTGAGTGGTATCAGCCACACCGTGCCTCAGATTGAGGCGGATTTGACTCTTACATGTCACCAAGGACCCTTGGATTGTTCTTATAAAAGATCAAGGATATCCGAATTTGTTTGGTCAGATTTTTGTAGGTCAGTTGTTTTCAATTAAAATTGTGTGCATTTTAAACAAAAGAGAGACCCTTTGAGTGATAGCGGTCACAACGTGCCTCAGATTGAGGCAAGGTTGACTCATACACGTCACGAAGGACCTGTGGATAGTTCTCATAAAGTATCTACACAATCCGAATGCGTTTGGTCAGATATCCATAGGTCAGTTGTTGTTTTCACTTAAAATCGTGTCCATTTTAAACACAAGAGAGACCCTTTGAGTGGTACCGGTCATAATGTGCCTCGGATTGAGGCGGGGTTAACTCATACATGTCAGAAAGGACCCTTTGATCATTATTATAAAAGATCAAGGCAATCCTAATGCATTTGGTCAGATTTTTGTAGGTTAGTTGTTGTTTTCAATTAAAATTGTGTCCATTTTAAACAAAAGAGAGACCATTTGAGTGATAGTGGTCACACCGTGCCTCAAATTGAGGCAGGGTTGACTCTTACACATCTAAAATGACCCTTTTATCATTCTCCTAAAGTATCAACACAATACAAATGTGTTTGGTTGGATTTCCTTATGTGAGTTATTGTTTTCACTTAAAATCGTGTCCATTTTAAACAAAAGAGAGACCCTTTGAGTGGTAACGGCCACACCGTGCCTCAGATTGAGGCGGGGTTGACTCTTACATGTCACCAAGGACCCATGGATCATTATAATAATGGATAAACACAATGTGAATGCGTTTGGTCAGATTTTCTTAGGTTAGTTGTTGTTTTCAATTAAAATTAGGTCCATTTTAAACAAAAGAGAGACCCTTTGAGTGGTATTGGCCACACCGTGCCTCAGATTGAGGCGAGGATGACTCGTACACATCAAAAGGACCCTTTTATTGTTATACTAAAGGATCAACACAATCTGAATGTGTTTGGTTGGATTTCCGTACGTCAGTTGTTGTTTTCACTTAAAATCGTGTTCATTTTAAACAAAAGAGAGATCCTTTGAGTGGTACCGGCCACATCATGTTTCAGATTGAGGAAGAGATGAATTGTACACATCACCAAGGACCCTTGGATATTTATCCTAATGGATCAAGGCAATCCTAATTCTTTTGGTCATATTTCCTTAGTTCAGTTGTTGTTTTAACTTTAAATCGTGTCCATTTTAAACAAAAGAGAGACCCTTTGAGTGGTACCGGCCACACCGTGCCTCATATTGAGGCGGGTATGACTTGTAAACATTACCAAGGATCCTTGTATCGTTCTCATAAAATATCAAGGCAATCCGAATGCGTTTTCTCAGATTTTCATAGGTCAGTTGTTGTTTTCAATTAAAATTGTGTCCATTTTAAACAAAAGAGAGACCCTTTGAGTGGTACCGGCCACACTGTGCCTCGGATTGAGGCAGGGATGACTCGTACACGTCCCCAAGGATCGTTTTATCATTATCCTAAAGGATAAACACAATACAAATGCGTTTGGTCGGATTTCCATAGGTTAGTTGTTGTTTTCACTTAAAATCGTGTCCATTTTATACAAACGAGAGACCCTTTGAGTGGTATCGGCCACACCTTGCCTCAGATTGAGACAGGGATGACTCGTAAACATCACCTAGGACCCTTGGTTCGTTCTTATAAAAGATCAAGGCAATAAAAATGCGTTTGGTCAGATTTTCATAGGTCAGTTGTTGTTTTGAATTAAAATTGTGTCCATTTTAAACAAAAGAGAGACCCTTTGAGTGGTACCGGTTACACCGTGCCTCCGATTGAGGTGAGGATGACTCGTACATGTCTCAAAGGACCCGTGGATCATTCTACTAAAGGATAAACACAATCTGAATGCGTTTGGTCAGATTTCCTTATGTCAGTTGTTGTTTTCACTTAAAATCATGTCCATTTTAAACAAAACAGAGACCCTTTGAGTGGTACTGGCCACACCATGCCTCTAATTGAGGTGGTGATGACTCGTACATGTCACCAAGGACCCATGTATTATTCTCCTAAAGGATAAACCCAATCCTAATGCGTTTGGTTGGATTTCCATACGCCAGTTGTTGTTTTCACTTGAAATCGTGTCCATTTTAAACAAAATAGAGACCCTTTGAGTGGTTCAACATTCTTGCATGTTGCTGGTTCATATCAAATTTTAAAATGGGAAAATAACTCATTGGAGAAAGGATGTTTTATTTAATAACAATTAAAATTTTCTTACGAACAATTACATACAACAATGTTTCATCTTTTGATCCCCTTAACCCCTCTCAAGAATGACCACCAATTATACATGTCCCCAAGTCATATCTTCATTGTATTTGTGTATAATTTTCCATCAGGTATGCGTCCAACTCATTTATGAACACATCAATATCGTCTTGTGAGTATGAGGCGTTTTGGCAGTCAAAGTAGTACTGAAAAATATAAAAATAAAGAATTAATAAATAACTTAAACAAACTAGTAGTTGTTTTAGAAAATACGTCTTTAGGGATGCTAGTTTGTTGATGAAAAATGATCTCTTTCATAAATTTACAAACATAATAACCGCAATCATTATCGTTTTTTTGTTTTGGACACTGCAAAAAAATTTATCATTATGAGAATAAGTAACTTGTGTTGAGATGTGTTTGGATAGTGAGATTTTATTATATATACCCTAATATTTGTCTTGACGTAGTACTTGCTCGCCTCCTTATGCTTAGCCCCCATACTCATTCCATTTTTTAGATGATAATGATACACCAACCTATCATAACATAATCCTCAGTAAAAGATAATATAAATTATCTTACATGATGTTTAGACCTAAAACGTAAGATATAGTGTCTTACAGATTCCCAAACTCCATCATGTGTGGTCGGTTTGACGGATATCCTTGCTTTGAATCTAAGAAAAAAATATTTGGAGTATCCATGTTCACCATAATTAGTAACAAATGTTGCCTAAAAACACAAAAAGGAATAATTAATAAAAGAATTGAAAATATAATTGATATGATTTAATCGTAGAGTATTACCCCTATATGGTTGGTATTAGGAAAAGTCTGTCATCTGTAATCTTGCTTTCAAATGTTTTGAGCCAGCCGTTCACTATTTCATCCCTTTTTTATGGCTCTATTTTTGTTAGGTGTGTTGATGTGATATGAGGACTACCGAGTCTAAATCTTGGTTCATGGGAAAATTCCTTCAACTATTTTTCATAAATGTGTCTGTCAACAATATAAAATTCATTTTGTCATAATTTGAACATTATATCAGCTTTTAGAAAATTAATTCATGGAAACATGCCTCATATATACATTTACAATAGTGACACCTAGCCAACCGTTTTCAAGGATCTCATTTACATTTTCAGTAGCAACGAAATCTTGACTTTCCTCTCCGTATGTATTCTCTTCGAAAACCACTATATGACTATTACCATATTTTATATTTGTATCCACATGAGTCTTAAATGCTAGTAAATGTGGATAGAGAACATGTGGTGTTATTGTGATTTCAGTAGCTCCTTGGGATCGGTTGGTCGGTCCTTTAGATGGTTTTGAGCTGATGTTTGTCACCCCCTTCCCTTTCTCCGTCTATAACAATAATCATTGGTTCAGACTCTTTTTTTATTAATTGTAAAGGGTTTAGCTTGAAAAAAAGGAAATAAATACCTCTTTGTCCGCATTTACTCTTACAAGTTGTGACGGTCATGCAATGAATGCCCTAATAGCCTTCTTGACCGTATGAATATCATCTTCATTAAGTGGAATAGGTAGCTATATATTTGGATCATGAGCTACAGTAATCGTCACTTTCAGATGATCTTTCAGAAGTGGTCTATTATGCAGTGTGGAATCTGGGATATTGAACACTGTAGCCCTCGCTATAAGGTGATAGGTGGGTGTTGATAGATATAAATCACAATCATTATCACCCTGTAGAAGATCAGTACATAAAAATTATCAGTGATTATCTGATTCACATTTCATGGGAACAATTATTAGAATATTGATTACCACAGCTAAGATAGTTCTTTGAGGTGAATGGATCACCTCAAAGCTGGTGGGGGGTGGGGTGGGATGTTCACGCGCTGGTTATGCCTGATTTGTGTCTTCCCTTTGCTTCCCACCCATAAAAGTTTCTAGAAACTCTCCCTACCATTGCAATCGTTCTTCTATGGTTGCTATTTTTTCGCACATTTGTTCTAATTTTTCATCTGTATCATCCATTTTTTTATTCTTCTCAAAATATACTCAGGGTGTCACCCCAAACCCTGCACCTCTGACACGACTGTATTTTTCTGGCTGCTTCAAAGCCGTCGATAATAGGTCTATATCTGCTACAAGAGTAGCTGATTCCTATGACTGTCGAATATAGGAAAATAACTAATTATTTTTTTGTAATAGCAATTTTAAACAAATATTTTTATCGTCGTGTCATACTTACACATATTTCCCACACTTTCTATGTGTTCTCATCTAGTAACTTCCCTTCTTTGTTCACACATACCTTCTTCCATAGCACATGATGTGGGATGGAAGTGCATTTGGTTTTAGACTCATCAATCTACATATAAACATAGAAAGATAATTATGATGTTGTTTATTAGAACCTTACAATATTACCATAAATTTAAAATACGTACCATTTTCTTTTCTAATGAAGCGTACCCCATCCTTACTTTACGATAGGGGTATATTGGTTTTGATGCACGTTATTTATTTTCAGTACAGAGTTTCTATTTCATAAATGAAATATTGACAATAAAATTGATGAATACAGGTATCCTCAAACAATGTATTATCACCCACAATGTACCTGAAACTTCTCATCCCCACGACAGCCAATAAATGCATCCCATGCTTCTTGGGATATCAGGTGAGCGTAGACAATGGGTGGGTGCGGGTTTATTTTACCTTTAGAATATTTCAGGTGACATCTTGTTAAAATAGTGAGAAAACCTTGATGAATCTTTCCTGAAATCCTTAGTACATAATCCTTGTGTTAATCATCTACTATAAATGTACTTTGTAAGATATTGAGAAGAGTAAGACATTATTTCATTATTTTATTTGCTAGTAAATTAAAGAAATAAATTTATAATGTTATCGTAATTTCTTCCCAGATCACAGCCTTCAGCCCAGACATAACATGGTGCCATGAATCTATGTCAATAGGCATGCATTGTCGAGTGACAACTCCAATGCAGTTGCTAAACATAGCCTTGTTGGGATTCACATGTTGTCATCGTGCATTCCATCCAACTTCAAATTTGATGCCTTTGCTTTTCGCCTTAAGAATTTTGGATAACACCGTCAAACTACAACGCACCTGTGTTTTCTGCGACATCGGTCCTTTATTCCCAACCATTTCATCGATATCAACATCATTTATATGTTCATATGGAATGGTATCAACGACATGTGATGATGGTTGTTGGACTTCAACACTAGGAGTAGTAGGAGCCGCAACAGCAGGAGCAGCAGCAGTCGCAGTAGGAGCAGCAAGAGCCACAACAAGAGGAGCAGCAGGAGAAACAGGAGCCGCAGCAGGAGCAGCAGCAGCAGCATGAGTTGCAGGAGCAACAGGAGCAGCAGCACCCGCAATAGCAGCATCTTGAGAGACTTGTTCAGCCTCAAGCTTAGGAGCACCAGAATGTGTAGAAGTCAGTATCTGCAAAGGTGGTTGAACAGTTAATTCAGATTAAATAAATTCAGTAATGATACGATAATAACATGAGATAACAAGATCTATATTAAAAACAAAATATAACATGTTTATTGAACTATCTTTTTTTTTTCAAAGGTTTAAGGGATTTGAAACCCTTATCGATTATCCAAATTCCTTTATTGTGGTCTCGTCTAACATACAAAATATCATCTGCAATGGGACCGCTCTGAAAATATTGCAACGTACCACTAAAAGGATCATCCTCAACTAAATTTTCATCAGAACCTTCAGTAGTTTTGGATGATAACAGAAGAATCAACCACTTTCGGTTTGCAGGATCTGGAACATAAAAAACTTGTACCGCTTGTGATGCCATTATAAAATATTCGTCTTTGTACTCTTCTTTACTAAAATAAACTTTCACAAATCCCCATTCATCTATTTTAACACCACTGTTGTTATGAATCCATTTGCATTGAAAAATAGGCAATTGGAATGTCATATAATCTAACTTCCATATTAGTTTTATAATTCTAAAGTATGACATATTTGCATAAATTTGATTTCTGTCTTTTCTACCAGAAACATGCATCGCTTCAGCCACTAGTGTAACTCCACTATTTTTCATGGTACTATCTTCTTCATGTTAATATATATAGAATGTAAAGCCATTAATTATATAACCACTGTAAGATAATATATACAAACTTGGTCCAGCGGCTAGCCATCGAAGTTGTTCTGAAATAGAATTCGTATTTTCATCCAACTGCTTAAAAATATGGTCCTGAAACCATCCTATAAACTGGTGATTATGTGTATCTGATAACCATTTTTTATCCCTTGATGGATTCAACTGCCTAAGAATTTCTTTGTGAGTTTCAATATATGGAGCAACCTCTCAACTATTATGCAAAACATAAATATGGGCCTACTCCCAATATGTAATACTGACTGTCACCACTTCTCTTCTAGAAATTCCCTCACCCTCAATGCATCCAGTGTGATAAGATTTTAGGAGACCAATGCTTTCCACATCATATTGGTATTGAGTAAAAAATTCAATGTATTCCTCAAAAATATATCACTCCACTATACAACACTCTATCTGACTTCGATTTTGGACATACCCTTTCAAAATCTTCATATACCGTTCAACAGGATACATCCATCTATAGTGCATAAGACCACAAAGTCGAATCTCTCTCACCAGGTGAATCATCAAATGAACCATCATATCAAAGAATGTTGGCAGGAAGAACATTTCTAATTCACATAATATGATGACAATTTCTTTCTCCATAGCTGGCAATTTACCCGGGTCTAAAACTTTGCTACATATAGCTTTGAAAAAGAAACAAAGTTTGGTTAACATGTGACGAACATTCTTGGGAAAAACGAAACGTAAAGCTATAGGAATTAGATCTTGCATCAAAACATGGCAATCATGTGATTTCAAACATTTTAAATTCACATCATTCATTGACACAATGTTCTTGATATTTGATGAGTACCCCTCTAGAACCTTTACATCATTGAATAAGTTTCAAAACTGATATCTCTCCTACCTAGAAAGAGTATAAGCAGGTGGAGGAATAAACATTCAATTTTCACCCTTAACGGGTGCCAACTCTTCTCATATTTCCATGTCAACCTTGTCCAACCTTGCATTAATTCCATCTTTTGTTTTGCCAGGGGCATTTAGCAATGTTACGATAACACTGTCACATACATTTTTTTTCCACATGCATCACATCAAGAGAATGTATGAGGTACAAACAATTCCAGTATGGTAATTCAAAAAAAAAAACAGATCTCTTTTTCCAACTGATTTTCGTAAGTTTTTTTGAAGATGGTTTACCAAAAACAGTGTTTAGATCTTTTACTTTCTCAAATAGCTGATCAAATGTTAGTGGAGACGGTGTTGCACATTTTTCTGAACTTCTATTGAATGATGTCATCCAAGATCAGTACTTATGTCGACGAGGTAGAAATCTATAATGTCCTAGAAACACATATTTCGATGAATGTTTCAACCTAATTGATTATGTATCTTCTTCACACACAAAACACCCTTGAGTTCCTTTAATGATATTGCTTGACAAATTTTCATAAGCAGGGAAATCATTTATTGTCCCATACAACATTGCTCTCAATGTGAAGTATTCACTTTTATAAGCATCATACAACATTAAACCTGAATACCAAAATAACTTCAAATCCTCGATCAAAGGAGCCAGATAAACATCAATATCGTTACTTGGTTGTTTTGGTCCTGATATAATCATAGATAACATGATGAATTTTCACTTCATGCATAACCAAGGTGGCAAGTTATAATTTACCAACATAACAGGCCATGTACTATGAGTGCTGGTTTGAAATTCAAAAGGATTCACTCCATTTGTTGATAATGTAAGACGAATGTTTCTCAGCTCTTTTACAAATTCAGGATACTCATGATAAATTTTCTTCCATTGAGGAGAGTCAGCCAGATGACGTAATTTCCCATATTTATTTCCTTTATCTGCATGCCACGACAATTGTCTTGCAGGTTCTTCACTTCCATACAGATGCCTAAACCTTGGAATGATTGGAAAGTACCATACAAATTTTGTAGGATTGGATTTATCTTTCTTGTATCGAGAAGCACCATACTTTGGGAATTTTGTAAGTGATTTTTTCTCCTTATGAAACAATATACAGTCTTTCGGGCAGGCATGTATTCTTTCAAAAATCATACCCATCGAGCGTATAATTTGTCTAGATTCATATGTCCGGATTGGGAGCTCATTATCTTCCAGGAGCATGTCATTCAAGAGAGATAGTAGTTCTGTAAAACTGACATCACTCAATCCATTGCCTGCTTTCAATTTATAAAACTTCAGTATAGCTGACAATGTTGTATACTTAGTGCAAGTAGCATACAATGATGTATTTGTACAACTCTTTAACTTCTAAAATAATTTTGGGAAATCACAGAGTTCATCTTCAATTCTCTTTGTCATTTCCTCAATACGATCTTCATCATCATTGACATCTCTAATCACATCCTCTATATGGTCTTCTTCATTATCCATATTTGTATTCATATCTGATGATCCATAACACGCAGTTTTATCCCAGCCAGTAGCTACATTCGCCTTTTCTCCATGTTTATTGGAGCATTTATAACTCCGTTCTATTTCGTGACATATCAAATGATATTCTAACTCCTTTGGAGTAATTAGTATAGAATAAAAACAATGTAAACATGAACAAAGGATTTGAGAAGGATCCTTTGAGTGATCCTTTGAAAACTTGATGAACTCTTTCACTCCGTTCTCGTACTTTATTATTAAACGATTAGCATCCATCAAATATTTATTAATCTTCATCCTATTTGAATCTCAAATATTAGTATTTATGGTTCAAGTACACAAAAAAAGACTTCCAAATACAGTAGAAGAGAACCACTTCCTTATAAAAATAGAAATTAATGGATCCTAACAATTAGTATTTATTCATGTTCATTAAATATAATTACATTAGATTCATTATAGTTTCCTCAAATCACCCCAGACCAAACACAAGAATAATCAAGAACGATACATCTACCACTCCGAGGTATCTGCCCTACATTCAATATCATCATGCCTAAATACCCATATATCCACACATACACATGTCACAAACACATAAAAAACCATATCCACATCAGAACCAAAGTACCAACATGGATTTCAATCAGGTTACTCGACTCAAGGGGTGGTGTGTAAGAAATAATAAGAAAATATAATAACTATATAGTCACAAATAAATCTCAAACTGGGGTTAATAATCCAATAAACCAAAGGTATCATTCCATCTATCAAAATACTCTGAAGGAGCCCATATGCGACAGTAGTCCCATGTGGTGAAGGTTCCTAAGGAGGAAGGGGAGAACACGCACCTATCGGGGTTCGAGGTTAGGTCACTGAGGTTGAAGGTGGCCCGATACTCCTACAAGGGTTCATTCCATATTTCACAAACCATGTCCTGGTACCCTAGGATGTTAACCCACTGCTGGTGGAAGTGAAATAATTCATGGTGATCATGCCAAGAAGAAATGGAAACCAAAAGGGGGGAGTGAATAAAAATACCTCAAGCAAGATGAAAAAACATGGTATTTGAGAATATGTTAGTGGCTTTCATGTTGGCTAGACACCTATACAATAGACTCCACAAGCGGTGATGGCCCCTGCAGTTGTTACACCAGGTGAAATTGTCACCTGAGAAGCTGAGATCAATGAGGCCCTTTCCCAGCCATGAACTGAACAAACTCCATGATGGCCTTCCTCTGGAATGGGCTTCTACCTTTCCTTTCCTTTGGGTTGGAAATGACATTAAAGTCACCCCCAACAAACAATAGATGGTGGTCGGGTTCAAAGGTATTTTGTTTAGAAGGACAATCAATCCCCCTCAATTTTTTAAAATACCAATACCATAAACCATTTAAAAACAGTTCATTTTAATTTATTTTGGAAATCATTCCCAAAAAAATTCAATAAACAAACACATGCAAAACCATTTTGAATTTTATTTAAATAATCAACTTATCTTTCTTTTAAACCATGATTTTCATTTATAATATCAAATCCACCAATGGTAGAAGGAAACCTAATTTATTTCAATGAAAAAGGTTAATTCACAACAAGATACCATCCATTCCATATATTATTTTCATTAATAGGGTTATTTTGTGCTTCAAAATGATCAAAACATGTCTAACCAACTTCAAATGGATAAAATATGAATTCATGAAACACATGAATCCCAAAAAGAAGTATAGTATAGAAACACACACCTGGAATATTTGGGATCAAAACAAAATGAATATGAATGAGTCTACTCAAATGAAGAACATTGAATCAAATAAAAGGGATCTCAATAAAAGGTAAAAGAGATTATACTCAAATTTGGAGATGTATTATTTCAAGAAAATAAATAAATACCAAAAGTGTAACACCCTGAGATTTTATGAGATATATTATTTTTAATTTCTTTGATGTATTCTATTATACACTAAGCCAAGATTATCTTGTACTATACGCAACACCGTATTTGCTTGCAGTATACGCAACACTATTCTTGGCTCGTGTTACACACAATTTCAAGTTTGTTTTGTGGAAATTATTCTATGCAACATTAAGTATAGATTTTGTTTAATGTATAAATGATATAAATTTTGATTACATTATACGCAACACCAAACAGAGCTTTCACTACACGCAACCCTGACTTGGATTTCATTACACGCAATCAAGACCTTCTTCGATAGCGTGTGTAGTATGCAATACCAAGTTTCACTAAACGAGATATTATTTTAATATTATTATAAACTAGCCGTTATGAATAGTAATACCCATTTTTTGATATTTTATAAATTTTATCTTTCAAAATGGACTTCATTTTTGGATTTGGAATATCAAAATTATCCTAGGGTAAAATTCTCGTATTTTTCTCAAAACTTTCAATTTTTGATGAATAGTGAAAACACTGGGTTACTATTTAAAAACCGACTTTTTATTTAAATAATTATTTTTTTTATTTAAATTTATTTTAGGTAAAAATTGATCTATAATACCTATATAAGTTAAATTTAATTCATTTGAGTCATTTTATAATAATATTATATATATAAAAATTTTATTGAACTTTTCACCGTCTTTTACCCACCTCCTAGGAGAATTTCAAAATTTACATAAAACTTAATTTTACCGCTTCTGTGAGTAGAATTTTAAAAATCCGAGAGACATAGTTAATATCAAGGAATAAAATATGGTTCAATAAGATAAAAATAATTTTTGGTGAATAGTAACTTTTTACTTTTATTTACCACGGTTAAAAGTAAATAGGGTAATTAAGGGTAAAATTGATATTATTATTACCCTAAAACATGTCCTAATTCTATTGGATAAGTGTAATTCGACCAAAAACAACCTTAGGAATGAAATAGTACCCTTTAGGTCCACTTGGATTAGATTTGGACACTTATTATTATTTTATTTAAAGAAGAGTTAAAATAGTGAAAATCAAAGTTTAGTAACTAAAACATTTTTAACATATTATTATACATAATATAAATTCAACTATAAATATTAATTAGAAAATTAAAAATATTTCCTACATAATGGTCTTTTATTTATAATTTTTAGACATTAAATAATTTAATTTATTTATTACACAATGATGATGCAGTAATTACCTTATTAATGAAATATTAATATAATTGATGTTATAAATACCCAAATAAATCTAATTTGAGACTTTTTATGAATTAAACTAATTTTATAGGTTAATATGACATGTTAGTATTGATTAAATTAACCTTGTTCGAACTAATAATGTTTTTATGATTTTCACAAAAATCAATTACCATATAGTGTCAAAATTGACATAAAATATTTTTTTTAAAACAAATATTATATTATTAATTGTTATTATATTCCTAAAAATCTAGAGTTAGTCCAAATGACTTATATAAGGTTATATATATTAATAATGAACCACTAGGGGTTATTTTAGCTTGTTATAGTAAATTTATTAACCATATAGTGTAAGAAAACAAGAAGACACGGTAAAAGTTAAATTATTTAACTTAGTGTTAAATCTAAATGATATGATTACAATAGTAACCTAAACTTTTCTAAAACCTATTGGTTGAGAGGATTTAGACCCATACCCACATTATCTTAGAAATAAATCAATTTTGAGCTTTTATAAACTGAATATGACTTTATTATAAAATAATATTTTAATTTTTTCCAAAGGTGCCCCTATTGTCCCTTATAAAAAGGGAACCCCTTCCCTCTTCTCTTCACACCCTTTTGAGCATTTAATCTCGGCCAAACCCTGCCAATTAATCTTATCAAACTCTATAGTTATATCACATAGGTTATGGTCTTCTCAAAAGACCAAATCTGGTGCCCTAAGAAGAAGTTTAAAGGAGGTGCGTCGAGGAAGAGGTAATCTCTTCTACCAACTCTTTCAAGTTTCTTTCTTCTTCCACTTCCTCTTATTTAGTTGTTTCATTATAAAGTAATAACATAAGTATTAATTATATAATGATATGTTATTATAAATATTAAAAAACCCTATTTCATCTTCTATCCATCCTACGGAAAACGAAATCACCACGCGTGCGTACGTACGAAATACCATCTCCACACCGTGGTGTAATCAGTTTTTCCACCACCACCTTACTTGGATGGGTATAATGGTGTAAAGAATAAATATATATTATTATTATAACATAATAATTATTCTAAGATATTATATAATCCACTACAATTCCATTTAACAAATATGGGAACGATATCATCGCTCGTTCGTACGTACGAATTACCGTCTCCACGGCGCGATGAGATTCATTTTCCATGTTAACAATTAAAGAATGATTATAAAGTTTATATAATAAGTAATAATGAAATATATGAAATAATAATGCTACTGGATTTATGTATGTATATATATATATATATGACATCTACTTACTTTCATTCAAGTCAACAAGGAAAGGAAAACAACGTTCATGCGTACGTACGACCTACCATCTCCATGAATAGTGTATTTCATTTCATTTATCTATATATTATCTATATATATATATACTGAATATATATGTTATATAATTCTTGATTTACATCCAGGATGTAATTAAATCATGATAATTATATCAAGAACAACAAGTTCAAACACGTACGATAAATAAAATGATTTTACCCAAAACACTGCTTTAACATGGAATTTACAAAAGAATGGGTAATATAAAGTCATAAGTGAACCATATATGATATCATAACAATAAATATGATTCTTTAATAAGTCAATGACATTATTTAAATCATTATACATGAGGTTCAGATACTTATGAGGCATATCAGACCTATGTTAAGGGATAATTATTCCAATCTCATTGTTATCCGAGATTGTTTATTCGTAAGTATTTACTGAGGTTATGTTTATCATCCATGTACATATGTTCTCAAAATGTTTTCATAAAATGTTTACTTTTCTTCCATGGATGTTTAAATTCCTTTTTACCCTTTTTTTACTTTTACCACATCGTATGGAAGGAATATTTATTTTGTTTACCATACGAGGTATTTTTTGACTTTTCTGTTAAAAGTACGAGGATAATGTTTTTTTAACTTATACAGTGTGAATTGATTTTTACAGTTTCATAATGACTTATTTAAATGAACCTTAATATACAAAATTTCATGATTATTTCCAACAAAATCCTTTTCTTTTAAAATTTCACAGCATTTTGAGAAAAGAAAATGATTTTGAAGAAGAAAGGATATTTTCCTCAATAATTCATTTCAAGTGTTTTATCAAAACCATTTTCTGTATAAGATGAAATTATTTCATATGTGTATGTTTTAGGTATAATGTGTCTATGATTTACATGGTTTCACTTTTCTTATGATGAAATGATATCCATTTGTTTTATATGGATCATGTTAGGATGAGATGATGTTTATGAAACCCATTTTGTTTCTTTGGGTTATGATGAATGATTTATATTTATATTGTGGAACAAGTAAGAATTATTTCATTATGAGATGGGTGAGACCTATATCTCCCTCCAATGCATTGGATAAAGATTTCTATCTCATGAGATAGACATGGCTGGAACAGTAAGTTAATCCGGTTCAGTGATACCGGACTGGAATGAGGAGTGAACTCGATTCAGAAAGGTACTTGTCCACTAAGATGGTCTTGGTAGCAATGCCTTGGCTACTATAGAAATCATAACACGTTCTTAATGGTTTCCATAATTACATGTTTTATTCCCATGCTATTTTATCATGATTTATGTTTCATTATGATCTATTCCTTATGTACTTCCATGTTTTATGTCATTGCTCAAGATTTTGATGTTTAAACATTATGTTCATGTTTTTAAGTTCAAATGTATATGGTTTTTTTTATTTTCTCCATGCTTACCCTTAATGAAAATTTGAGCTCACCCTTCATATGTTTTCTTTTCCCCAGGATTTAAATAACGGTTTTAGGTAAGAAAACAAAATGGTAAGAACTTTATGGTAGATGTTGAAGATCTTTCACCACGATTAGAAGATTATATTCTAAGTTTCCAAAGACACTAAACTATTACGGTCCTTGTGTGTCTGTTTTTGTTATGTATTATATATTCCAAAAAAGTAATGTAATGTCTATTTACTTCAAGCTTTGGGTCTCTACAAAAATAGGATCACCATTTCTAATGAAACTTCAATCCACCAAGTGACGAGGATAAAAGAGCCAAACTATCCAAAGGGGCTCCCAAGGCTTGAGTGGGTTGAGTTAAACTTGAGGGAGAAGATAAGATAAATAAATGGGAGGTATCAGGGTGAAATTAACCTACTACCTCGATGATTTCTCATATACAATAACACCACTAGCTAGATAGTGGCCCTCACCAGCTAGACAGTGGTTATAATATAAATGTTATAACCATAGTTTATCCCACTGGCTAGTCACTACAAACCTACCAGCTAGCTGATGGCTATAGATTTTTTTTGTATCCATTGTGAATCCTATTTCCTAGCCAATTTCCCTCACCGGCCATTCGGTGGACCACATGAAGCTTTTCAACCTACATGTTCACATCCACACCTTCTATGATAGTTTGGGACATCCTATGACCCCTCAAGAAACCCAAAAAAACTCAAAGAGCATTGCTTTGATGAAAGAGATACCGAGATGTTACAATTCTCCCCATCATTCCAATTTTTATCCGAATAAATATTCTAGTACGAAGGATAGAAAATGATGAGACAAAAATAAATTCCACACAATAATTATTGTGTGGAAAATTCACAAAATATAGGAAGATTCACCGAATAGAGGACCACTACAAAAAAATTAAAATGAATAGATAACCAATATTTCCAAGAACCCTTAAGGTATATCCTCCAAGAACATCATACATCTCCAAATGACACATCTACATCACTAAGAAGATAGAAAATCCCAATAATGTTTAGAGACCTAGCATAGGTCACCCAACCATTTAAATTTTTACTAAAATATTGGGACATAAGAAGGAAATATACTAAGAACACATCCCTTCACCCAAATAAGAGACTACAACCACTAACCATGAAGAACCACTAAGTGCATAATTCAAAACCAAAGGAATGGTACACCCAAAACATACCAATGAATCCAAATGAAATAACACAATCCATATCCATCAATGATTCAACCAAAAAAAATAATGTAAAAAACTAAAAAGGATTTATTCCTTGATCAAGTACTCGATGGAAACCTTGAATTCCCACTATAGAGTGTCACCCATCAATGGTCTCATTGAAGTAGACACCAACTCCTCCAAGTGCCTGGTCCATCAAGAGACTTCATAATCCTAGTCATTTGAGTACACACAAAAATCCTATCTATGTCTAACCATAAATAATAATATAAAATTGTTTTTGCACAAAGATGGCAACTAATCTCTTAAAATATAGACCACCCAACACATCGAGATTGAGCTCTAACCATGAAGTTGTGAATCAGAGGACAATAAGGAATAATAACCACCTAAATGGTCTTGAACACCCACCCAAAGAAGACAACCATGGAAGGAAACATAAGGGATTTTAAATGGAAATAACCTAAAACATCCATAGGTTTCATGAAAAGGATGAATCATGTAGCCTACAACCATCACATTCTTAAATATCCATTAAATATATCAAGCCAAATCAACATATGGTTATGTGTGATGGGAGAGGAGAACAATATTAAAAAAATATTTGGAAAAATTTCCTTAAAGGGAGGTCCGGAAAACCGAAGCTCGAGGGCGTTGTGGGCAGTGGAGGTCTGGGAATCCGAAGCTCAAGGGCAGTGGAAGTCCGGCAACGCAAACTCAGTAGGCGGAGGGGGTCCAGCAACAAGAAGCGTGGGCGGTGGAGGTCTGACAATGCGAACTCAGTGGGCGACAGAGGGGAGTCGCAGGGTTCCAGTACCGCGAGAGCTTTAGGTCGTGATAAAACAGGGGCACTGTGCGACCAAATTTATAAAAAAAGGACTAAAGTTTTATCAGAGCTAAAAAAGGGCTGATAAAGACTACCTTTATCAGTGTTAACATTTTAGTGCCGATAAAGGTATCTTTTATCAGCACTTTTTTAGCACTGATAATGGTACTCTTTATCAGTGCTACAAAAGCGCTGATAAATCCTCCCTGTATCAGCGATAAAGTTTTAGCGCTGATACATGGATTCTTTATCAGTGATTTTCTAGCACTGATAAAGTTTCATTTTATTAGCACTTTTTTAGAGCTGATAAATGTTACCCTGTATCAACACTAAAATTTTAACACTGATAAAGTGATTCTTTATTAGTGCTTTTCTAGCGTTGATAGAGGGCCTCTTTATCAGCACTAGAAAAGCGCTGATAAAGAAACTCCGTATCAGCACTAAAATTTTAGCGCTGATACATGGTAACCTTTATCAGTGGTTTTGCTTCACGCTAATATAAGGGGGCGCTTCCCTTGACCATTTTTGTAGTAGTGAGTATGAAATAATTCACCCCAAAGGGTACAATTATCCCATCCTCTCATCCACTAGACATATGTGAGTTACTAAGTATCATTAAAAAAATTACCCTACTAATGCCTAAATTTATAATGTAGGTCCATAGCCTCTTATAGATGTGGGAGTAATTGGGTGTTTCTAGTTCCCTGAATAAAACTGGTCAGAAACCACATGAACAATGAGTGTAAATCCTAACATAAAAACGAATGCATTTTACCCTTTGGGTGTCAAATATGGGAGTATATCAATATCATAGCCACAAAATTTCTTTTCAAAAAGGGATAAAATCCACTTAAAGACATTTACTTATCTGGAAGTGTGGTGTTATAACATTTATCTTTGAAAGGAATATGTTTTTTTGGTGAGTTTGAAAAATATTTTTTTAATGTTGACAATAAATCCAAAGTGGGAGATTGAAGAACCCAAAGTCTTGTTGAATGTGATGTACTTATTGTTAATATAAAAAACTTATTTTTGAGATTCCATTGAAAATATACAAATTATTTGGGACCATAATTTTTATGGGACGAAATTTGATAGAAGTTTTCATGAAGAAATTTGGTCGGATTTTTTTTGAAAATAAAGGTTTGGTGGAAGTGGTTTTCTTTTTTTTGTCTTAGAAAAAATCATATAACTTCGTAATGTTTTCATACAAATGAAATCTGACAAATATGGAATCTGATATAGAGAATCAAATAAATGTTTTCCATCCTAATTTTATTGAATTAACTTCTTGTATCTAATAATTCTGGTTTATTTTTTATTTTGAATGTTTTTTCATAAAAATTTTCCAAAGTTGGAATCAAAATGAATGTTTGATAGAATAATCTAATGATGTTTTGTTATTATAAAAGTTTCAAACATCACGAGTTATGGAATATTTCATGATCCAATAATTTAGCATAAAGGGGAGACATTTTTTCAAGGGTACACAATTCACATTTTGATGTTCTATGCAATTCACTTGAAAAAAAATCAATTAGAGTTTTTTCTAAGTTGATTTTGTAATGTGATGTTTAATAAGTTTGGAAGATATTGATATACGAAGTTGGTAATGAATATTTGTGAAGTAAATTGGAAATAGGAAAGTTACTGAAGTAAAATTTAGGATGTTAAGGAATGGAAAAATATGAAGTATTTAGATGAATTCCAAAATACAAATGTTTTGTATAATATGTTTTGGAAAAACATTTATGAAGTTATAAAGTTTTTATTGTTACAAAAAAATCATAAGAACCTTGTGTTTGAGATTTATGAATTTTTTTTGAAGATATAAATTTTTTTGAAGTTTAGAATTATCTTGAGGAAAGGGATCAAATGATATCCAATCAGAAAAAGTTTTTAGATAAAATTTCACTGGATGAACCTTCAATATAACATCCGTCAATTTTTTTAGGAAGTTATGAAAAAGAAGTTTCCAAAAGATGAACGGGTGATTTTTTTGTAAATATCATTAGATATTTGAATGTTTATGAAGACAAATGGAAGGGGTTTATGATGAAATTTAATGGATGGTGGTGCAATAGATAGAAGAAAAGGCTTGAAGTTTTACCAGATAAACTTGTTATAAAATTTTCTAAATGAAGTTTTGTTAAGGAAGAATCAAGTGTAAATTATCCAGATTGAATATTTTTAAAAGTTCTCTTACTAGAAAAACATTCAGTGGTTTAATATTATTTATAGTTTTTTTTTCTTTATGAAGATATCTAATGATATCAAAAGTGATGATGTTGAGATTTTCTTTTAATGTTCTAAATATAATGGAAGAGAATCTCGATTGTCACATATTTTTCAGGAAATTTAAATAACTTTGAAGTTACTGAAGTTTCTCATATTCACTTATTAATGTTCTAATTTTTTTGAGAAGGTTTTAGTGTTTTGTTTCAATGGGAGTTTTGAATTTTGTGTTTTCATTGAGCAGGAAACGAAATTGGGTTTTCCTTCCTGTGCTCCCTCAAATGTTTCTATATAAAGGGTGATTGTAAAATGTATGGTTATTGTTTACTTCTTTTAAATTAAAAAGTGAAAGTGTTTAAGAATTGGTTTGGGGCATTGATTTTAGATGAACTTATGAAATCTATTTTTGAGAAAGAAGTTTCCAACCAAGGAATCTCTTGGTTGATGTTGAAGAAGAATTTGATATCAATTATAGGTTTTGTGATTGATGAACTGATAGAGTTTTTAGTCAATAGAAAAAAACTCTATCAGGTGGAATAAAATTTACAATGTGTTTTAAGAATTTTTTTTATAATTTTAGAAGAAACTAAGAGGAATTTTAATAAGATCATATCAAATAGAAAAAAAGAAAGAGAATTTTTATGAACTATGAACGAATAGAGGAAGATCTTTCCTACTACTAGGCAAGAAATTTTAAAATCTTTTTCAAGAATTAAAAAAGTGAATAAGTACAAGAAGCACAATATCAAATTTATGAACCTATTTTTGCAGGTTTCAAACGTTTTTTAAAAAATATTTGTTACATATTTTGTTCTAAGAAGTACATGCACTGATATATTAATCATAGTGAAATGAAAGTGTAAGTATATTACCTTCTTTCTATAACAACAAAAAGGATTTTTTTGTGGATTGTGTGGTATTTTATTTTTTCCAAGAAATTCCATAGACTAACTACTCTTGTTGAGTAGTTAAACTTGTAAATTATTATATTCCATTGGTTGTACTTGTGAGTTTGTTTTTAGAAATTTATAACACTTTAATAGGGGGGAACAAGTTATTTTATTATAAATAAAACATAAAAGAAAAATATATCATAGATTCACCCCCTACCAATATCAGTGATCATATAGATCCTATTTGATACATTCCATTGGTATCAGAGAAAATTTTTCCTTCATTGGATATTTTATAAAGTTTAAAGAAAATAAAAGTTTCCACAAATGTTTATAATTCTATTAATAGTAACGAGATTCTAGTTTTTAATGGAAATAACAATCATAATTTGAAAGATATAATATTACCATATTTATGTCTCTTGGTTATCAAGTTCTTGAAGATGGAATAAATGGGTTTTCAACAAGTATTGAAAATTATTTAATTTCAGATGCTGATAAGAAAAATTTAGAGAAATATGGGTGATTCAGATATTATATACGATCCTCACTCTCTAAAAGCGAGTTTCTTAGAGTTAAATGAGTAGAACTGATAAATTATTTTGGGATGATTTAATATAATCAATAAAGGAAATATGAATGTTAAGAAAGAAAAGTTACAAATCTAGAGGTTGAAGTCTGAAGATCTTAGAATGGTTGAATTTGAATCCGTTGGAGACTTATTTACTAGAGAGAATGACATTATAAGCACCATAATATGTCTTGGCGAGAATTTATAAGATTCAAACATAGTTGAAAATATCTTATTAATTCATCTTGATAAGTTTGATGAAAAAGTTTCATCATTGGAAGATAGAGATCCTAAAAATAGATCTTTTGATGATCTACACAACACTCTTATCACATACGAAATGAGAATAGAGGAAGTTATAAAGAGTAAAGAAAAGGATGAATGAGATTTTTGAAAGATTCCAAGAAAGAAAAATCTAATAAATTTCTCAATGTATAATAATTTATAGACTTTTACCCTAGAGATGAGGTTAGTAATTTTTTTTATTAATTTATTTCTTTCTTTTATAAACATGTAAAAAGGGGCATATAATAGTAAAAAGGTAAGTTAAACCTAAAATTATTTATCTGTAGAGCCATTTATAACATTTCTACAAATTTACCTTAAAGAAATAAAGATGAAGAATGATATTGAGATCATTGAAAATAAAGATTTTTATTAACAAAAATGAATAAAAATAAAAATCCTTTTCCAAGGGAAAAGATAAAAATTTCCCGAAATCCAAAAGGAGAGGCATTTTGTCAACATTTGTTAAAGATGAAAATTGTGAAGAATAATATGAAAAAATAAGTGAAAAATCCATTGAAAATACTTTTATTGTAAAATTGAATAATGAAATTTTCACCTATGATTAAAGTAGAATTTTTGAATAAGAATTGACTTAGATGGAATTTCTGATGAAAAGAGAGTTGAATTAATGTCTTAAAAGGATTATAAGTAATGAAATAGATAATAACAAGTTGAATAAAGAGATACTCACTTTATCTAAACAAGAATATTTTATTGAAGAATGATCCAAGTATAAAAAGAATAAGGATAATATGAAAAGGTTGTTTGATGAGAAGAATAACCATAACATTGATCTTGAAGGAAATTTAAAAGTGAATTAGGAAGAGTTAAAAATTATTCAATAAAAACTTTTTAAAGATGAGAAAGGTGATAAAATTTTCCAAAACTCAGTTACTAAAGTTAGTGAAATTTTTTAGAAGAGTAACCCTAAAAAGGATCAACAAAAGTTATCTTCAAAAGTTTATAATAAAAATGAATATTATTATAAAGGAAATAAAGTTATGAAAAAGATGTATTAAGATAAAAAAAGAAGAGTTAAAAAATATGAAGTTTCTAAGGTTACAAAATCTGAATCACAATTTTCTACTATTATTGATTCTGTTAAGGCCAAGAAGAAAATATAAATAAGTAACAAAAAACTTGGTGTGCAATGAAATACCAAAGTGGAAGGTTAGAAAAGTTAATGAAAATAAGAAATAAAACTCTGAACAATATGCAAGATAAAGAGGGAGATATTCTTTCTATGGTTACCACTGTAATTATGGGAAATTTAGACATAGAACATATATGTGTTGGCTTGACCACAAACATTACAAAGAAACTAAAATAAGTTAGAGGTAATATTAAGGGGGAGTAAACTCACTAAAAATAGATATACATAGAATGTTTTTATAGTGATTGAAAATAGATTCCATATTTTAGGAAACTATTTTTGAAAGATGTGATCAACCTGTACACATTGTAGAAGGATGTATTTATATGAAATGAGGAAAAAAAGTTTATATAAAAATCTCAATATCTATATGATAAGTAAAGAAAAGGAAAATAAAAATCCTTAGTTATTAAAACTACTCCAAATCTACAAAAGGAGAATGACTCTGGATTTTTGATAGTGGGTTCTCTTCACATATGATTTGATATTTAAAGCTATTAATGAATGTGAATGATTTTATAGATGGTATAATGAATTTTTAAAATGATAGGTCACTTAGAATCAAATGTGTTGTATATACCATTATTGGGGATAAAAAGTAAAAATCCAAAAGAGCCTTGTTTTTTTGATGGGATAAAACAAAATTCGTTACATGTTTCCCAACATTGGGAAAAAGTTAATAATGTTGTTTTCATAAATGTTGGTTTTGTTATAAAGACTGTTAAATATTGTAAAATTTTAATGAAATTACACTAAACCATGGGAAATGTGTTTCAAATTTTTTATGAATAATGTTCATACAATTTTAGCATGGTGTTATAAAATTAAATATGGAAAAAGAGGCTGGGGAACATTTATTAGATGAATATGATCAAGTTTACAAAGCGATATAGTATCTGTGATATTAGTGATATGAAAAGAAAAAGAGATTGGTGTTTTTCCAATTTCTAGAAAGGGGTTATTACAAACTCAGTTCACAGGAAAGTTTATATAAATTCAACTCGTCCCTTGGAGCCGATTCTCTTTAATATATATAGGAAAATGAGTGAACAATCCATATATAGAGATAAGTAATTTATTTAATTTATTGATTATTTTAATCAAATTATATGTAATATGTTTTAAAAAATAAGAGTCTTTGAAAATGTTTAAGAGTTTTAGAAGAAGAGAAAAAAAAGAATGTGGATATTCTATGAAGAAGTTATGAATTGATAATGGTGGTGAATATAAAAATGAATAGTTTAGATATTATACAAAAAAAATGTCATAATTCATTAGTTTAGTGCACCATACATACCACAAAAAATGGTGTTGCTAAAATATTTATTAGAAATTTTGTAGAGATGGTGCGAACACTATGGATCGAACACGACACTTCTCATTATTTTTGGAGATAGGCTATTGTTACAAAAGTCTATATTTAGTTCTATTGACTGAATTGTCATATAAATTATTATGAAATGTTTTAGAATAAAACTCCATGTTTTAAGAACCTGATGGTGTTTGATATTCATTTAATTATAAAAGTTAAGGGTGTAAATCTTGGGAATTTTGATCAGAGAGGCATAGAAGTAATATTTCTTTGATACAATCCTAATGGTAAAGTATATAGTTGTTTTAATAAAAAATTAAAGATATTTTATTATCAATATATAAAATTTCTCAAAAAATATTATTTGAGAGTTATATAAAAATATATAGATGTGAAATATGGGCAAGATGAGGTGGTTGAAGTTGAGATACATGAAATAATTCTTAAGGATAATAAAAATATTGATGTTACAGAAGATGATGTTTTATACTTAGATATCTCATGTGATGAGGAGAAAGTTCATACATATTATCCTAGGTTGAGAAAATAGGTGTATCTTCATAACATCATTTAAGATAAATAAAAATAGGTTCAAACCATAAGGGATTGAAAGTGTAATTTACATTATTTTTTATATTCATAGATCAAGCCAAAATATGTTGATGATGCTTGGAAGCATTAATAGTGGATTTATTCTATGAATGAATAGTTTCATCAGATTGAGAATAATGATACTTTGGAAGTTTTATAGTGAACCATAATTTTACAGACATTATTATATTATTTTTAACATAAAAATCTATTAATTATAACCCAAATATCATGAGGCCTAGTGTATTCGGAAGATTGGGTTATGAATACATCAAAGTAGTGATAAAATAAAACTTATTTGTATTATTCACCATATCGAGATCCTAAATCCTTTCAAGATCCTAAAAATACATGGGATAACCAGAGTAATACATAGAAAAAATGGGAGACCTAAGAATCTTAGTAAAGGTATAAACATGAAAATTGATCATAACATGTTAGTCAAAGGTATAACATGATATCATGAAAGAGAAGGATCAATGGTAAACACATAGGGGATTAACATAAAGAGCATGATATCATAATATCATGACATCATAGGAAATTTGGAAGCAATATATAACATGAAATAATCATGAGTCAATGATAACTGCCTAGATAGTATTATATGGTGGAAAAAGTCCCATAATGGATTAGGTTCACTCCCTAAAAACATACATGATATCTAATGAGACTAAAAATATTACCCAAATTGTTGGAGCACTATACATGTACACCCATCATAACATTTTTATGATTTTTTTTCCATAAAAGGAAATTAACCATAAGGTATAAAATTAAGAATAACACATGGAAAGATATGGGCTGAATAATCTTTTATCATATCATAATCAAAGGGAATTTCATAGTGAAGGAATTTGAGAGATGAACATAAGGAATGTGTGACCTAGTAAAATTAATGGATAATAATCTGGGTATATATATGTTAGAGACATATATACAAAATTTAGAAGAAATCCATAACATCGAATGTTTTCATCATTGATGAAAATGCATTTAAAAGGCCACATGGAATACTTCATGAGAAAATACACTTTTTTACTTTTAAATCACTACATCAAAATCAAAATATTTACAAAATATTATAAAAAACATTTTATTTAAAAAGGACCATGGAAAATTATAAATCAAGCTATAAGTAGTTTAGTGGTCATAATAGTAGGTAATTCTGTACATTTCATATAAGTTAAAATAAATATTCCTTCCAAACTATTGTAAAAAGGATAAAAGTGCATCATTCAAAAAATGACAAGAAGATTGTTTTCAAAATATTTTTAAAAAAATAAAAAATGGGTAAAAATTTATTAAATAAATATTTTTGGTAATTTTTAAAATACTATTGAAAATATATCTAGGAATCATTGATATGAAATGAATTGGATTTTTGACTGAAGAGAGAAATTAATTCAGCTAGTCTAAAAACATTTTATTAATAATTTTAAGTTCCAAAGAGAGGAAAATGGTATAATCACTTGAAAATTTCATAAATAACTAGTTGAGAATAAAATTAATGGTTTTTGTTATATATTTATTTATTAATTTCATACAAAAAAAAATTCAAGAATAGAAAAATCTTAATTAAAATGGGATTGAAACATAAACACTTACCACTTTTGTACCTTTTGAATCACTACTCCCACGGTTGAAGTAAATGAATTGTAACTTAAAATATAATAAAGTATGAAGGATCCATGATATAATATGTAAATTGGTATTAAATGCACAATTTAAAATAAATTAGTTTCATAAAATAACACATGTGTCAAAGAAGGATTTTTTGAGATGTAACACTTATCTCTAGATGTAACCCTTATCATGTGGCGGTAGTCCGCCATACAAACACAAAATGTTATAATTCTTCAATGAATGGTTATCCAAGAATGCATATGATATATTAATTTTAAATAATGATTAAAATTTCATGAATATAATATATAAACCTTAAATCCATCATTATGAACAATTGTGAGGGAATATGATGTTAAACGAATTACTTCGGTTCACGGGGCTGTGGTTCATCGTACAAACGAATGATGATTTCATTTACCATTTCATGGAAGAAGAAATTGTTTAATATTATATCATAAAAATAATAAAATCTAAGTTTTTAGGAGATAATGGTGTTATTATATTGAAATTGTTAAGACATAATTGATGGTGAAAAAAGATTAAGTAACAATAAGGAGCTCAGTGAAGACGATTACCTTCGCTTAGAAGATCCTACTTTGGATATCTTATTAAAAACCCTAAGGTTGGACTTTTGGGAATAATATAAGGTATATAATGTGTATAGGTGTTTTGGGTAATTATATTTATATTGTTTTGTTGAGATAATTGGAATTAGAGGAGTGAATATGTGTGGGGAAGGGGTGTCCTTTTATAATTGAGTAGGTGTGAAATTTTTTCAAATTCCCTAAACTATTAAATTATTATAAGTCACTATCTAGAAAAGTGACTAGAAAATTGGTAAATAATGGAGTGGAGGGGTGATATGGTTGATAAAAACCTCTATAATTTTAAAAAATCATGTTTTAAACATGTTATTCTTTTTATATCTAAGGTTACTTACCTTTACCATTTTAGTTTTTCACCATGAAAACTAGTCTTTTACTATTCTTACTATTCATTATGACCAAAATTAAGTTGAAATTATTACATAATATTAATTATTATAATTAAATATAATCAAAATAAATTATCAAATTCAAAAAAAGTAGTGTAAGAGTTCAATTTAAAATTAAACCCACAAAACATGTTAATTTGTTTTTCAAGAAATATATTTTTCAAGAAATAGATGATATTATATTAATTTTATTACATGTAAAATAGATTATATGAATTTAAATTCATATAAATATATGTAAATTATATGAATTTAATTTTAATAATTCCTTAATATGTGTTATTTTAATTAATTAAAATGGTTGAAATTTATACATTTAAAAATAGTATACAGAAAACCACATTTTTAAGAATAAAAATAAACTTATACTAAAATAATGAAAATTTATAATTCAAATGAGATTAACTAGATTATTATAAATAAAATGTTTCATATTTCACTTTAATAAAAAATCCAAAATATAATCTAACTTTTTAAATTACTTTATTTAATGAAAATAAATGACCATATTTGAAAAATATGTAATTTTTTACTATTCACTAACTAATCAAACATGTTAAAAAATCACAAAAATTTAACCCTAAGATAATTTTGACATGATTTTTTAAAAATTTATAATCATTTTTTTATATAAAATTTATAAAATTTCCATAAATTAATTATAATATTTTATAACAAAAAGCATTAAAAATCATTTTTGAAGGAAACATATTTTTTTAGAATAATATGTCTTTATTAATAGCTGAGTGCTTATTCATTAAGAATTTATCAATCAAAATATATCTTATAGGAACTTTAAATATATTATATAAAGTATTAAATAATATTCACACCTACCAATTTAATATCTACGATATAGTGGTCATGTTTAAATAATAATATTTCAAAGTTCATTTAGGCCTGGTGTTGTATGTTTTATATGATATAAAACACAGTCTACTTTAAAAAAAATCTTGTGGTGTTACATTACACCCCCTAAAAATAAATATTTACCTCATAATTTGATCTTGAACTTAGTAATCAAGGGTTTTACATTTGAAAATTCCTTTATTGAAAATTGAAATCATAAAAAGGGTTAATAATTCTTCCTCTTAAAAAGAGGGGAAAGGAAATATGAAGGTCCTTACATAACTATGTTTCCACACATGAGAATATTAGTGGGAAGTGAAAACATGGATATGGAAAGAGTATTCTTTTTGGAGATAATGTTATACATTTTTTAGAGATAAGAGACAATCTATTTATTGAAAATGAATAACATTTTTGTTTCAAGATCCTTTTCCTAAAGTTGATGGACACTTTTACCATATAGAATTGGAATATAAGGAAATATAATTAATTAGAAAGTATGATTTCATCCTTTAATAAATTTTTACCATAATCTCATCTATTTCTCTTAACGATGAGTATTTAGGATATGTTTTTCATGCACGAGGCACTAAATTTAACTTCATGAAAATAACATGATTCTACTAAATAATATAAATACATTCCATTTGTCTTTAAAAATTAAAATAATCTAGAAATGGTTATCACAAGGTAATATAATTCCAAAAATTAATACACCTTCATATTAATCTTCAAATCCAAAGATCAATATAAATCATTCAATAACCCTACGTCTAAAATATCCTAGATAATAAAAAAATTTATCATGTTCTTCCAAAATTATAATTCATGCTAAACCACATTTTATACCTAAGGGTTATATATACCTCAAACCATTAAAACATTTCCCAAAATATCATCAATCACCTCACAAAACCAAAAAATAAAAAAAAATTGTTGCTAAAAATATGTTTCCCAGAATAAACATAATATTTATTCATCAAATTTGTTTAAGTAAAAACAATGTCATATTTACCATTACATTATGTAGGCCAGTGGTAGGCACTATACCCTTATTACCATTCAATTGTGGGTTCTATCCCCATGGCCTTACTGGATACAATGAGTTGTCACCCGACACGTTGGTTTACTTCTTCTAAAACTATATTAATATAATTTATATAATGTTTCTAGAAATACTATTAATCATCAAGTAATTTTTTAACATCTAAATTATTCTATAAATCTTTATTTTTTTAACCAAAATCAAATATTCTTAGTTGACTATAATTACCTTAATATCAAGAACATATAAAATATTATATTTTCCTAAATCATGTTTTTAAATAAAATATCACATTACCATTAAATCACCATTCTTGGTCATTAGTACAATTTAATATATTCTTACTCATCCTTAAATAAAATTGACTACAAAACAGTCCTTAGAAGTTTCATGATTCTTATGCCTGAATTTCCTGAAGGCCTTATTTTTTATTGATTTTTGATAACCCCTTTTTCAAGGGATGAGGGGGAACCCTTACAAGGCCTGTAGGGTTAGAGATTACATTTCTCATTGGCTTGGAGACATTACAGGAACCGTAGGTCTTAAGGAAATCATACAGACTATGACTACTTGAAACCTTCCCTCCCCAACATCTGCATCATGATCATCTCTCAACCTTTTCATGGCTGTTTGTCTAGCTGTACTGTGCAGAGATTCACAAGCCTAGTACTGATGGAAATTCCATACCCTCTCATTCTTCCAAATCCGTTAGCATTCTCTGGTGAATGCACCCCGCTCTTGAATCCTCATCCAGAGCTGGTTTCTTGTAGAATTTGTCTGTGCATCTACATATCAGGTGGTCCTAAAGGCCTTGAAGTGGTCCAAAGGCCTTGTGGTGGCCTAAAGTCATTGAATTATCCTTAGGTTTAACTTTATTTTCCTACATCTTTCTAACCAAAAACTTCTTTTTCTTTGAAAATTAGTTACATTATTCCCTCCTTTTCCATACATAAATATTATTATAGTTTCTTTTAGTCCTTTTCCATGGTTCCTGTTCCCATATTTTTGACATGTTAGAAACTGAATATTATTTTTATTAACATATTTAACACTTTAAATCTCCATGAGACCCATTCCTTCTATTCTTTGATTTTTTTTGAAATTCAACTATATTAAAGTTGAAAATCCTAATTTTATATAGGTCATTTGGAATGATCATAAGATTTATAACTATAATTCCCATTAATGTTGGATTCTCATTTGGTAAATCATTAAATTTAATATAATTATGGTTATTGGCATTATTTCTCCTATTTCTTTTCATTAAGTAAAAAAACAAAAGAAACCAGATGATCATGCATTAACATACAAAAGGGTAAATTTATTAACATAGAAAGAATGGCTTATAAATTTGAAGTATTTATTGAATTATGAATATCTAGGATTCAATTTATTCTATTCATTTTAATGTTTCCTATTTCATTTTATAACCTAATATTTTTTTCATGTCTATCATAATAGTTCATAAAGAGTTTTATTAATTTCCAAAGCATATATCTTAGGAGTGTCAAACTTGGTGTGCGACAAGGAATGTTGTCGTGCACCAGGTTATGATCGAGTCTATATAAATGAACCCTATTTGGAGTAATTACACTAGGTAAAACTATGCCAGTGAAACATCCAATTGTAGTATCCATATATAGATGTAAATGATTAGAATCTACTAAATCTGTACTTCACCAAAATTCCTGGATATTGTTTATAATTATTCCTATCCATATAATTATCCCAAGTTTACTCACAAAATTATTCTATTATTAATCCCCCAAAATAACTAGACATTGAACTGATACCAACTATATCAACCCATTAATTTACACATATTTTTACATGTTTTTTAAAGTAATCATTTATTAATTATGAATCAAATATCGTGATGCCTAGTGTACTTTTTAGACTAGGTTAATAATAAATAAAAGTGAGGATAAAATAAAACTAATTTATTTTATTCCCCACAATGAGCTCTTAAATCCTTTATATCTCTCAAAAATGTATGAGATTACTTAGGTAATATATAAAAAAGGGTTGATCTAAAAAACCCAATAAGGGAATAAACATGATAAGAAACATTACATGTGATTTAAAGGTATAATATAATATCATAAAAGGGAAGTATCAAGGGTAATCACATTAGAGAATAACATAAATATCATGGTATTATGAGATCAAAGAATCATAGGAAATGTGGTATCTACATATAACATGACATACAAATGGTGTATGGATAATTTCACATACAATATCACAAGATAGAAAAAGTAACATAATGGATTAGGTTTACTACCTAATCCCAAACATGACGTCTAATGATACTAAAAACAATATAAAATGCATTTGATAACTATTTGGACACACCAATCATAACATGTTCATGATTATGTGTTCTATAAAAGGAAACCAATCATAAGGTATAAACATAATAATTACCCATAGAAAGAAATTATTTTCACAATCTTGTACCATATCATAATCAAAGAAAAAATCATAATAAAGGCATTTGTCTGATGAAAATAAGGAAAGTATGAACAAAATAAAATAGTGGAGAATAACATCGAAATATATTTTAGATACATATATACATAATTTTTAATCAATCCATAACATCAAAGGTTTTCATCATTGATGAAAATGTATTTAAAAAATTACATGGAATAATTTATGAGAAAAAAAACTTTTCACTTTGAAATCAATTCTCCAAAATATAAATATTTCAAAAATATTATTGAAAAATTTTTCAATAAAAATAAACATGGAAAATTATAAATGAAGCATAAAAAAGTTGTGTGGTCATGGAAATGGGTAATTTTAAACATCATGTATAAGTTCAAAGAAGCATTCAATTCACAATGTTTTAAAAAGGTTAAAATGCGCGTAATTCAGAAAATGAAAAGAACATATCATTCAATTTTATTTGTAAAAAAATTAAACATGGGTAAAAATATATTTAACAAATCTTTTTAGTAATGATAAAAAAATTATTGAAAATATTTTTAGAAAACATCTATATGGAACAAAAAGGATTTTTTTACTGAAGAGAGAAGTGAAGTATGATTTTCTTAAAAATATATTCTCAATGATTTTAAGTACCAAAGAGGGGAAAATGGTACCAATAATTGAAAATTTAATGAAAAATTTAAGGAGAATAAAATTAAATGGTTTTATTAGACAGTGATCGAATAATTTCCAATAATGGAAATTCAATCTTAAAAACTCATGATTAAAAGGAGATTTAAACATAAACCCCTACCACTTTTCTAACTTTTGAATCATAAATCCAATTAATGAAGTAAATTAATTTTAACTTAAAATAACCTGAATTTTTATGTATTTATAATATAATATGTAAAGGGTAATTATATACAAAAATTTAAAATAAATTAGATTAAAAAAAATATGTTTCACAAATAAGGATGTTTTGCGATAAAACCCTTATCTCGAGTCCAGAATTTGTCGTATATGTTTTTTATATCATGTATAATGAAAATATATAAATTATTTGTTTTATTAATTAGAATTTATAGGTTTAGTCCTTTATAGTTAAACATTTTACTTCCTTTAATAAAATGATATATTTAATTACTTAAAAAGTTATATCCTCATCAGCTGTTTTGAGGATGCTCAATTCTTAATTTTAAAACAACATCTGTTAATTTATTGTGGTAAAAGGTTCATTATTCCATAATATTATGAATAATAATAATGAAATAATTATCAATTTTACAAATAAATTAAAATTTGAAAATAAACCTGAATTATGGTTATGAAAAATGAATTACGTTACAATCATGGAGATGTTAAGCTATACACATGCATGTGTAAGGTTTCCATTTTTCAATAATCATGAAGGAAATAAGGTAGGAATTATTTTATCTTTAAAGAATTATAATAATATAATAAATATAATATTTTTTTTAAATATACTTATACATACCATCCATGTGATGTGGGGATAAAAAATATGAATCACATCGCTTCACATTGAAGTAATTCAACGTAAACCCGAACTGTATTATCAATTTTCAATGGATGGTAATGTAAGATGGTATATGATACGCTAATTTTATATAATGATTAATATTTAATTATTAGAATATATAAACATTAAATCCATCATAATGAATAACTGTGAGAGTATATGATGAAAAACAAATTACATCGGCTTGCGAGACGGAGGTCCACCATACATACGAACGATGATTTCATTTCCCATTTAATGGAAGGGGATATGGATGAATATTATGACATAAAAAAAATAATATATTAGTATATAGGATATAATTTTGTTATTATATTGTAATTTATAAAAAATAATTGAAGGTGGAAAATGATTAATTAAAAAGAAGGATCTTAGTGAAGACGATTACCATCTCTTCGAAGAACCTCCTTTGGATCTCTTATTAAGGACGCTTTTAGTATTGTTTGAAGAAAAGAAGATTTAGAATGTGTATATGGGGATTGGGGAGATATTGTTTCAGGTTCTGGACAATGAAAATGAATTTATTGGTGTAAACAAATAATAGGAGTGGGTACCCTTTTATAATTGAGGAGGAGTGGCATTTTTTTAAATAACCAAAACTATTCAATAATGGGAAGGCACTCTAAAGAAAAATGACTCCAAAATTGGTTAATAATGTATTTTTGGGGGTTATATATTCAATAAAAACTTTAGAAATTTAATAATAAATATTTTTTAACATTTTATTCTATTTACCTCTAAGGTAACTCACTTTTACCATTTTAGTTTTTTCACCAAAGTAACTAGTTTTTTTACTATTTTTACTATTCATTATGACCTAAATTAAGTTGAAATTAATTCATAAAATTAGTTATTTGGATTCCAAATATAGAATAAAATTTATAAAATTAAAAAAAAATATGTGGAATAATTAAATTTAAAATTAAACCCGTAAAATGTGTTAAAAAATGGGTTTTCAAGAAATGAATTTTTTCAAGTAGTAGATGATCTTATATTAAATTTATGACTAGAAACATTCATTATATGAATTTAATTTCATATAAACAGATGTATAATATATGAATTTAATTTAAATATTTCTTTAATAGGGGTTATTTTAATTAATTAAAATGGATAAACTTTATGTATTTATAAACAGTTTTCTAAAAACCACATTTTGAAGTATAAAAATAAAATTATACCAAACTCATGAAAAATGATTATTTAAATGAAATTAACTTGATTATTATAAATAAAATTTTACATTTTCTACTTTAATACCAAATATAAAATTTAATATAACTTTTAAATTTATTTATTGAATGAAAATAAATGAAATTATTTGAAAAATTAGTAATTTTTATCATTCCCTAAAAAATCAGACATATCAAAAAAATCATAAAATTTCACCGTAAGATTGTTTTGATATTATAATTTCAATTTTTTTTTTAATTTTATAAACTTATATTTATAAAAATTCCATAGATTAATTATAATATTTTATCACAAAAATCAATAAAATTCATTTTTTATGGAAACTTATTTTTTAGAGGATAAAATGTATTTTTTAAATGTTGGATGCTTATTTATTAAGAATTTATCAAAAAAATTATTTTTAGTAGGACCATTATATATATTTTATAAAAGTACTTAATACTTTTTATACCAACCAATTTAATGGCTAGTATATAATGGTTATGTTTAAATAATAATATTTAACTGTTCATTTAGGCTCAGTGTTGCGTGTTGTATTCGCTATCGAATATGGGTTCCTTTTAAAAAAAATTTGAGTATTACAACTCATATGCAAGAAAAAATAAATTATTTTATTTATAAATAGTTTTTGTTTTGAAATAAGTTAAAATAAATATTGTTAAGTGATAAAAAATAAAGAATATCTCATTTATAAAGGTTACTCACAAATTCAAGGATTTTATTTTGATGAGACTTTTGATCCAGTTTAAGGATTAGAAATTTTTAGAATCATTCTTTTTATTACTGCACAACAAGGTTATAAAATTTTCAGATTAAAGTAAAGTAAGATTTTCTTAATGGAGATCTCGATGAAGAAGTTTATATTGAAAAATGATGTTGATTTTTGATTGGTAAAGTTGAAAATTATGTTTGTGTTAGTTGAAGAAACACTTTTTTTGTGTTGAATAAATATTTGAGAGCTTGGTTTTGAAAATTATATACTTTCTTAATGAAGTTAAACTCTAATAAAGTGATATTTATAGTAACCTGTACATAAAAGAAAATCAAGAGACTTCCCCCATAGTTATGATTTATATGGATTCTATTATATTTTATAAGAACGATGAAGAAACTTGTGAAATGTTTATAGAGAATATGAATAATTTATTTGAAATTTCCATGTTAAGATAAATGAAATAATTTACTGTCTTAAAAATACCACAAAATAAGAAGTATATTTTTCTATCTCAAGATAATTATTCTAATTAAATTCTAAGGAAGTTCTTTATAGAAGAGTCAAATCCAGTTTCCATACTAATTTTAGCGGTATCCAAGTTTTATATTGATGTTGAAGGAAAAGAGGTGGATCCTATAGAGTATAAGAAGTTGGTTAATGATTTTCTTTATCTAACAACTTCGAGAGTAGACGTTATATATTCTATTACTTTATTTTCCTGGTATTAATGTTATCCAAAAGAATCACATATCATGGAAGGAAAAAATAATTCTCAGATATATAAATGGCATAATTGATTTTGGTATAAAATATGAAATCTCAGGAATAATTGATTGGTTTTGTTAAATAGATATTGATTGGGAAGGAAGTGTTGATTATAAATTTTCTATATCTAGTAGAGTAATATTTTTGGGTTAAAGTTGTGTATGTTTTTATAAAAAATATGAAAAATTATATAAATCTCAAAACATATGAAGATAGGTATATTTTTAGAACTCAAGATACAAAAAAACTTATATGGAAGAATACTCTGTTAGAAGATTTGTTAGTAGAAGTAAAGTTTCCACCTCTATTGGGATTTAATAATCAAATTTATATAAAAATAATTAGAAGTATTGTCATGACCCGACCCTACCCGGGCTCGAGCCGCAACTACCCCAAGCCCGCCTCCATAGGCCAGGGGCTGGTGACCAGTGCCGAAGGCACAACAACTCGGGGAGGCCTTTGCCTAAGTACCTGTACACACGCATGCAGCAACCACAATGAAAAAGTGCAGAGTAAAAGAGAAGACAAGCAGAGTAAAGAGAAAGGGAAACTTCTACATATATATATACCCCAAAGTGCATCGACCTCTACAAGTACAAAGAAAGCTAAAGGTACATTGAAAGGTAAAGGGGAAAAACACGCGCCCAACCAAAAAGTGCCACAACCCGGCAATTGGTAAACAAAAGAAACTGCTGACGGGTCTCCCACCTGGAACCTGGCCACGACCACCCCACGCGGTCCAAGCTCCCAAGTTTCTACGCTCCACTGAAGTCATGCTCCACCTATCCGTCGTCTGCAAGGGCACACCAAGTGCGGGCAAAGCCCAAGAAGGGGTGAGTATAAAAATACTCAGTAGGATACCCCGAAGGCTCGAGGGAGAAAAAAAGGAGGTACCGAAGGGTGAGCAGTAAAGTGAACAGAAAAGTAAAGGAGTACAACAGAGAGTACAGTAAAGAGTCCAGCTCAACCCAACAAGAGGAAAGAAGGTAGACTCATCCAGACACAAGGAGCTGGAAACGGTGAGAAGATGAACTTCTCGTCGAGTCTTCGCTACCTATAGTAGGAGAGTAGACTCGTCCAACCATGAGAAGATAGACATGGAAAGCACGTGGCATACCCCGCACGTCTTCGCCTCTCCTGGAAGGAGAGTAGCCAAACCCAAGAGGTGGGTGCCAGAAACAAGGTATATACATATGTATGATCTTTCAAGAATCCCGAAAAAACTCGTAAGGGGATCTCCGTCCCATAGCTCAGCCCAAGAAAGAGTATCCAACAGTCCCAGAAGTAACACCATCGATGCCCATCATCCCGCATGTCTGCCCCGAACCGCAAGCCAAGGGGCTCAATCACCACACCTCGACACTATCCGCTTTGGGTGACACTGACTTGCCCGCACGGTTTTAGGTCGCTTCACAAGGACGCGTCTCGGTGGGGGAAAGTGCTCCCCGTACTTGAGAGTTCTGGGGGAACGTCAACCACAACTCGTCACTGCCCCGCAGTCGAGAAATATGCTCAAAGTCGACAGGCGACCCCCTGCCTAGCCCCGCTGGAGGATCCCTGGAAGTCAACGGATTCCCAATATGGGGACACCCGGTAAGTCGACGAGTGCCTCACTGCCCAGTCCCGTAACAGGGTAGTCCACTGGAGGGCGACCCGGCTAAAGTCGGCGATGAGACCACTGCCCAGCCCAGCTGGAGGTAAGCCCGACATCGGGGACCACTGCCCAGCCCAGCTGGATGGTACTGCTCGGTAAACACCACTGTACTGGCCATCCCTACTGGATGGTAACCCACTGGCGAGCCCCGCTCAAAACAACCTCAGCTCTACTGGAACAACCTCAGCCCTGCTGGAACAACCTCAGCCCTGCTGGAAACAACCTCAGCCCTGCTGGAACAACCTCAACCCTGCTAGAACAACCTCAGCCCTGCTGGAACAACCTCAGCCTTGCTGGAACAACCTCATCCCTGCAGGAACAACCTCAGCCCTTATGGAACAACCTCAGCCCAGCTGGATCAACCTCCTGGGTAGAGGATCGGTGCCCGTGTAAAGTGTTGGTCACACCGAAACCACAAGCTCTACCAGGGAACATGCAACAATGAGAGAAACTCCCCAGGCCTCATAAGGAAATCCCACTCCAATCCGCGGAGTCACTGTCGAAGCGGACCGAGACATCTCATCCCAGAAAGAGGGGAAAAACACCCACGCTGCACGGACACCCGTAGTCGTAGACGGTGTCACAGTCCGGTGAAGGGGCACAGTACTGAAACCCCTCACAGCCAAAGAAGCAGAGGAACCAAACCATCTCTAGCGGCCAAACCATCGAGAACAAGACCAGGGGGAGACCGCTCAACCCTACTGGTCAGACAAAAGAGCACCAGGCCTGGGGAAAACTCCACCCTGCTGGTCAAACAAACGAGCGCAGAGGGACCCTCTACGTCGCGAGAGGTCAAGTACGCAAAGTAGATCACGGCACGCACGTGGGTCCCACACGACGTGTGGCCCCAAGTCAACCCCAACTATGCGCACAAACATCCTTAGGTACAAAAAACCACACGTACCTTCAAGCGTTCTCGTATACTCCCAGAGTATACCTCATTCCAGCCCAAAGGCTATCGTGCACACGACACCTAGCGTCAACGCCAAGGTGTGACGTAACAACTCCACCTCAAAGGCCCAGGCACGGCCAACCACAACTTGTGAACCATTTATATCACTCTCCCAAGAGTGCACGATCACACGCCAAGGATCCGCTACAAACAAGGTAGGGCGGACCACCACTAGAGCACCTTCCAAGCTCCATATTTAACGAGATCGCACAAGAGGATCCGTACAACCAAACAGATTACACCGTCGTAATCCTTGCGAAAAAACACGCGAGATCGACTACTTACTCGCCTCAAACAGATATCCGATGGAAAAGTCACCAACACCGCCTCACGCCCGAACGACGTCCCGTGATCCTGAGCCTCGGCCCCGAAAACAGTCGGGCGCATCGCACCATTGCGATCCCCTCAGGATAAAACATCAAAAGCACTCTTTACTTGAGTGCAACAGATATCCAGAGAGAAAGGTGCATCCCGGCGCACCGCACACGAGCGGTGCCACGTGGGACCCGTATCCCGGTCCCGAAACTCAACGAACGGATCGCACCGTTGCAATCCTCTCGAAAAAGTACATGAAATGGACTATTCAGTTGTCCAAAACGGTCGCCCGATGATAAAGCTGGAAATCACCGTCAACTCCCGAAACGGCCCTCGCGGGGCCCACACCATCATGTGGAATTATAGCGGGCAGACTATGCCAATGTGATGCCCTCGGAAAAACACCCAACATCAACTGCTCGCACGCCCCGAACGGACGTCCGAGGAAAAAGTCGCTACTAGCTACACGCAGCTCAAAAGACGGGCCGCGGGGCCCGCGCCTCATCTTCGGCCTCAATGCCTGAAACCACCCTGGAAACCTCCGCATCGATTCCAGGGTCCCAACGCCACTGACAACGCTCAAAACGGACGTCGGACGCGTCCGTGCCGTCCAAAACAAGAATCTCAGGGATTACGCTCGTCCACTTAAGGACACGTCGCGCCTCTGCGACCCCTCGTTTCGGGAATTAAAAATTCCCAAAACCATCTCAAAAAGACCTTCTCTGCACCAGGTCCGCGTCTCCACAGACTGGGCGCAAAACGGACGCCCGCAGCCGGCGCCTTCAACCTCTGCGACCCCGCGTTGCGCGGGTCTCTGCCCAGCCGCGGGGTCGCACAGCCCGACCCCGGCCCTCCTCTCACCGGCTCCCGCAGCCGGCGCCTTCAACCAGCACCGAAGGCCGTCGCCGCCTCTCGGAAGCACCGCCGCCACCTCCGAAGCCCCGTCTGACCGCCTCCGCCCTGCTCCGCACCGCGCCGCCCTACGTGCCGCCTCCTCCGCCGAGCCGCGCCGCCGCTCGAACTCGCCGGAACCCGAAAAACCGCAAAGTTCGGCGGATCATTGCGGATGCCACAGAGCTCGGAGTTTGAATCCGAAAGATGCGTTGGATAGGGAATTTACTCTACTACTCATTCATGGGATTCGTTCAAAAATCCGACAGAGTTTCAATAAAATTAATCGAGTTCGAAGTAGGTGCGGTGAATGAAAACTGAAACGACAAATCCTACCTCGCGGGGCTTCGCCCGAAGCTTCGCGTCGATCCACCGGCACCACCGCACCTTTCCGGAGTCACCACACCAGAGCTCGCATCGCCGGAGCTGGAGGAGGAGAGGGAGAGGTGGGGCTTCCAGGGGGGAGGGAAAGAGAAGAGGGAGGGGTGTGTTAAGCGTTTAAATAGAAAATGCTTAACCACCCGCCCGTCGGCCCGAACCCGAACCCTCAGCAAGGTCAGGGTTAAGCCACCCCTGGGGTAAACACGATGCTCCAAGCACAACGGTGGTCTCAGAATTTTAATCCGAGACCCCTTTCAGAAGTTACTAAACTTAGCGCCCGAGTTCGCCAAATTACGAAAACGCCCCTGGGGCCATTTTTCACAAACGGCCCGCGCCCGCGAAACTTATACCCCTCCTAGGGTAAACAGCACATTACGAACACAACGGTTCCCTCGGTTTCCCAATCCGAGCCACCGTTTAATAGATACCTACGTTTCAACATTAAACGAATTAATTTAATTAATTAATTAATCCGTTTAACGTTCTAGAAGCGGGCGAGGGGTCCAAACGTCCCGCGCCGACAAGTTTTATGCCGTTCCTAGGGTAAACACCCCATTTCGGACCCATCCGTACACTTGGATCTCTGATCCGGAACTCTGTTTAGGAGTTATCTTATTTATTTGGCGTTTCCAGTGTGAACGCACTGAAAAAAATTAATTCCGACCACTCCGGGGCTCGGAATCGCACACCGTCTGAAGGAGCTGCTCTGGAATATCATCAAGAATATTCCAAATTCTTTCTCAGCAAAAACTGGGTTCTTTCAAGTATAGAGAAAAATTATCGATCAAATAAAAATAATTTGAAATACCACTTTATACAAGAGCATGAGAAGGAGAATGAAAAAAACTAGAATATCTTCCTATAAGGGAAAAAGTTTATGATATATTCATTAATTCATCACCGAAAGATTTTTTTTATACCAAGGGTGAACATTATTGTACAACATCACCCTCTTCAGGTACAAAGTATGTGAATCTATCCCCTTCCTAATAATTTCTATTGATAGTGTTTTCCCGAGGAAAAAATGTTTGTAACATAAATCCATCCATTGTTATATAATTATCCTTTTAAGGAGTTCATGTAATTTGGATGAGTTCTTATAAGGGGTAAGATGTGATTTATGTATGTGTGAACTATTTTAATAGTTTTTTAAAGTTGATGGTGGATATTTTTTCCTTATAGGGGAAAGTATTTTTTTACGTAGGTTTTGGGTTTGTGGAAGTTTATAAGGAGAAGATTCTTATGTCACTATCTGTGGGTAGCTTGTTTTTTCTATTTAATGATTATTTTTTACTATGTCATGTTTTCTAACATAGGATTATAATTTTTGGATAATTAATCAAAAGCTTGTGGTAAATAGTTTTATTGATTTATATTTTTTGTTGAAAACAAAATCCAAAGGATGAGATTGTTGGGAAAAAGTTTGGTGAAGGATTTTTTGAGGTTGCTATAAGTTTTTATGAAGAATTTTGGTTTCCATGTTTTTTAAAAGGAAGGTTATCTAGAAAAGGTTATATTTTTTCATCTTAAAAAAAATCACATAAGTTTTTAATATTTTCTTATAAATGAAATCATATAGAGATGTAATATGATAGAGAGGATTTGATGAAGGTTTCCAAACAAAACTAAATTAGTTAACTTCCCGTATCTAAGAATTTCAGATGAAGTTTTATGGTGAAAGGTTGAATCTTCTATAGTTTCCAAAGTCCCAATGAAACAGAATGTTCAGTAAAAAATTATGACAATGATTTTATATTATGATTGTTTTATAAATAAAGAGATATTAATGATCTCATGATCCATGAATTTAGTATATTGGGGAAAAATTTGGTCGTGTGTACAAAATTTATCATTTTCAAGTTATGTGGAATTCACTCAGTAAACAATATCAAATATTTTTTCAGATAAAAATAATTTATAGTGTAATTTTTAAGAAGCATGGAAGATATGGATATATAATGTTTGTGATACACATTTGTGAAGTATATTAGAAAAATTAATGTTTTGGATGTATAAAGTATGATGCTAAGGAATGGAAATTAATGTCGTCTTCAGATGAAGTCCAATGGACAAAAATGTTTTACAAAATTTGTTAGAAAAACATTTAAGAGGTTGTAGAGTTGTTTTTATTACAAAAAAAATCCAAAAAACACGGTGTTAAATGTTTATGAAGTTTTTTGAATAGGATAAAGTTATTAAAGATCAAAATGATGCTGAGGAAAGGGATTATATGGAGTCCAATCAGACAAAGTATTTAGAAAAAAGTTCATTGGATGTAATTTTTATATAATGTACATCAGAAAAATTTGTATGAAGATATGATGTTGAATTTTTTACTAGATAAATTATTGAAAATTTTATATAAATATCAACATATAGAGGATGGTTCACAAAGACAACTAAAAGAGGGTTATGATGGAATTCATCAGACAGAGGCACATTAGATAAAAGAAACAGAATGAAGGTACAATAGAAAAACTTTTTATATAAAGTTTCAAATGATTTTTTAAGTAAGAATCAGATAGATATTATCTAGATTAAATATTTATTACAATGTTTTCTTACAGGATAAAATTTCAGTGGTTTAATAATTTTTTTTATTTTTTGAAGTTCTTTATGATGATTTTGTAAAGATATTAAAAGTGATGATGATGATCTCATCTTTTAATGTTCAAAATATCATAAAGTAAAGATGTGATTATTGTTGTTTTTTAAGTAAATTTGAAGATGTGTTAATTCTATGAAGTTTTTCATATTCACTAAACAACTTTCTAGAATTATTGAGAATGTTTCAATTTTCTGTATGAGTAAGAGTTTTGAATTTTTAGTTTTCCTAAAGTGGGAAACTAAAGTTGGTTTTCTTTCCTATTCTCCCTCAAATGTTTCTATATTAATCGAGTAAGTGAAAAGTATGATTGTTTTTACTATTCATGGATGAAGAAATTGGAATTACTAAATAATTGGTTTCAAATAGAGATTGTGGAAAAACATTTTAATGCCTATTTTGAGTATGAAGTTTACAAATAAAGAATATCTAGGTTGAGGTTGAAGAAAATTTTGATATTGATCAGAGGTTTTGTGATGAGTTAAGGAACAATGTTTTCAGTCATTGAAAAACCTTTTTTATTATGTGGAACTGGACATAGAATATGGTGTAAAAAATATGTTTTGATTATCATAAGGCACCATATAAAATTTTTAGATGATATTATTGGATAAACTTATCAGAAGAACAAATTAGGGAGAGAGTTTTTATGAATAGTTAATGAAGATAGAATAATATTGATTTATACTAGGAATGAAATTAAAGAAGAAATTTTTTCAAGAAGTGAAAAATTAAAGAAGTACAAGAATCACAATGAAAAAATTCTATGCTTATTGGTGAAGGTTTAAAAAATTTGTTAGAAAAATCATTCTTATATATTTTATTCTAGGAAGAACATAAAATTTTGTATTGATCATAGTGAAATGAAAGTGTAAGGATATTCTCTTCTTACTTTAACCACAAAAAAGGTTTTTTTTTTCTAGTGGAAATTTTGGTATTGGATTATTTTCAAACCATGCCAAGGACTATCTACTCTTATTGAGTAGTGAACCTTATAAATTCTTAGATTCCTCTAGCGGTATTGTGAGTTTTTATCCAGTAAATTTATAAATCTTTAATATGTGGTGAAGTTTTTTTTATAATAAATAAAACATAAAATAAAAATAGATCATAATTTTAACACCTACCTATCTCAGTGATCCCATAAAACCTACTTCGGCCTTTCACATTTCTATAAAAACATTTCCAAAAGAAATTTTCTCGAAGAAAGTTTCTAGAAATAATCAAATATAAAGTTAGATAATGATTAATTTTTCCTTAAAACGTCCCAACATAATGATGATATTCCTAATTCCAGATGAGTTTTTCAATGGTTGATGTTTCATGAAGTTTAAGTTATAAATTATATATAAACTCCTTGTTACAAAGTTGGATTTTCAACTGTGAAACATTTAATCTATGAAGTGGTGAAGTTACATATAATTATTAGAAAAAGATGTATGAAGGTTACTATAATGAGTCCATCTGAAAAAAATTATCAGATACTGAAATTGTAACTCGAGAAGAAGAATATTTTTTAAGTCTACTAGAAAGAAAATAAAGGAACTTGTAAGGAAAAAAATAATTTCTATGAGAAAAATTATTTACAGCTCATCAGATAAAAGAAATTCGAATTACCATATTCAAAGACATTTAAAAATTCCATCAGTTATACTTTTAAAAATTCCACTAGATGGAATTTTAAACATTTATAATAGGTGGTGATTTATGGTGGTTACCAGATGATAATTTACAATGTCGTATTGGATGAAGGGTTGTTAGGGTGACCAGATGATTTTTTTTGAATTCATAAAATGGAGAAATAAAAACTTCATAAAACAGAGAATGAAAAACATCATCATATTGAGGATATCTATAAATATCATTGGATGAATTTTTTTTAAGTCTAGTAGATGGTGTAAAATTGAGCACAACACCAAACAAAGAGTTATTTGATGGTGGAGTTCTTACAAAGATCATCAAATTGAGAAGAATCAAGTTTACCAGATGGAGTTAACTTCATATTTATACACTCTAAACATTATAATGACAAGGATATGCATTTTCATTGACTCTACATTAATGAAATAAAAGTTTTTTATTCTCTATGTGACTTGAGTAATGTTTGAAATGTTATTTGTGTTTAGTTTTGAGGAAATTCATTTGATGTTTGTTGAATTCAGACTAACATAAGGGTTTTAAGGTTTTAACAAAATTTAGTTGAGGTGTAATTTTGAAATTATATCCCATGCCTCCACGTTAGTCTTTAGATTAAGTATTACTATATAAAGGGGTGCAAGATCACTAAGATTTTCTTCTGCTAAAATAGGTGAAAAATTGATGAAGTTTTATAAAGATATTTTAGTGTGTGATTATAATATAATAGCCTTGAACATTACATAATATTAAATTTAATTCAAGAATTTTTACTTTCTTTCACTTTGAGGATATTTTCAAGCTTAGATTACTAGATAATTAAAAATAAATCATAAATAAAAAACCAGAAAATAAAAAGTGGACACCGCTGATTAGCATCCATTTTCCCCATAATATAAAACATTTAAAAATAAAACATTATTTATTTCATGGAAAATATTTACAAAATTCAAACTGAATTTTTCCATCCCCTTAACTATCCTTAAGTCCCATTAAAACCATTTAAAAACATGGTATGAGCACAAAAAGCTCAATAATTGATACAAAAAAGGGAAGCTCATTAGTTATATGAAAACATGAAAACACTTGTAACGTTTACCTTTATCTGCAAATTTATTTTAGAATTTTAAATAGAATATTTTCATATGAAAACACACTCACCATTTTTGTCAAAGAAAATAATTAAATCCCATAGAACGAAATTAAAAACTATTCCGGTGACTTAGAGTATCATAGGCATAAACACGATACATTAGACTGATATCTTCATACACCCATAATTTAAGGTGTAACGGTTTTATCTAACTCTATCTGGTCCACCCCATGTTAAGTTGTAGTGGTCATACCCAATGCTATAAAGGCGACCCCATGTTTAGCTATAATGAGATTACCCAACACTATCTGGGTGCACACATTTCTCATAAATAATTATCAAGTACCATATAATGAATAAAAAAAATTTAGGCTTGAAATTTTTCATTATAATGAATTTAAAAAATTCCTTTAACCCATATTTAAATAACTTTTAGATATCAAAAAACCATTTCCATTTTAAAAACCCATTTTCAATACCACAATATCCTTTTTTGTTTAAGAAACTTTTTCAATACCAAAAAAATAAAAAATAAAAAATAAAAAATAAAAAAGGTTTTATTTAAATAAAACATGAAATATTTCAAAGTAATATTGAAATAAAATAATGTTCATGGTGGCAGAAAACTAATTATTTTCTTTTAATTAAGAATAGAATATTTATTTTGTTGTTTGTCAAAACATTCCATATAATACACATAAAAATATTCCTTTTGAAAACCATTTAAATAAAGTTAAAAGATACATTAAATATAATTTATAAATATTTTATTTCCATAAACCCATTTTAACAAAATATACACATGTAAAAAAAAATATTTGTAAGGATAAATTTAAAAGAAACCTTTTTTAAAGAAATTGTCCCTTATCACATTGGAAATATTTGAATCATAAGACCCCTAAAATATAAAATTTTAAAAAACATTAAATACATTTAGGATAGAGAAATTAATGATATAACATATCAAAGGGTCTATATAGAGACCTCATAAAAGAGTATAGGTATATAATATCAAAATATACCTCAATGAAAGGAGATTGAGATGGAGTCCTTTACCTTGATTCTAACTTGTCATGTGTGTCTTTATCATCTTGAATAATAAAATTATGTTAATTATTTACTATATTTATTAATATTTTCAATTTTATTATTAACTTTATTTAAATTATTAACAGGTTGTGTAGAATAACTTAATCAATTATGGTTAAGTTGGATGTGTTGACAATGTTTGGTTTACTTGTCAAAAATGACTTTGGTAGGTCGAATATGGTCAAATAGTTCATTATTTAAATATATCTAGAATAATAATAATGTCATGATTATAATATTTTTACATAAATTATCATTTTAAAATAAGTCATGAAATATCTTTATGAAAAATGAAACAACATTACAATCATGGAGACGATAGGCCGTACGTACGCATGAGTAATATTTCCATTTTTAAATGATCATTATAGAAAGAACATAAGTAAAATTTATCCTTAAATAATTATAATTATATCATAAATAAAATATAATTTATTTATATATACTTATATATACATATCATTCAATAGATGTGGTGATGAAACAATAAGAACCACATAGCTTCAAGGAGGTGGTATTCCACACTTCCATGAACGATGTTATCACTTTTTCAGTGTGTGATATTGTAAACTGAAAATGATATATTAAATTTATGAAAAGATAATTATTTAATTAATATAATAATTATTTCATGTATATCAACATATTTACCCTTGTTACCCTCTGTGTAACATGTTATTGAAAAATGCTTCACATCGCTTCGTGAGGCAGTAGTCCGCCGTACATATGAGTGATGTTATCAAATCCTCTATGATATGAAATGAAATGGGGTGTATATGATATAGTGAGTAAAAAGGTATAATTAGTTTATAGAAATAAAAAATATCTAATATAAATATTATTTCCATGAGTATTCTCAACCATGAGATGTGATAATAGAAAAATGAATTACATCATTTCGTGAGGTTATAGTTCGCCGTACACATGAATGATGATTTAAGTACCCATTTGATGGAAGTGTGTGTTTATAAATCATAAAAATATAATAAAAACATGTTATTATATTAATTATAGTGAGTTTATTTTATAATCATTTTATAATTAAAATCAAAGTTGGTGGAGAAAGAAACAAAACAAAAATGAACATTACCTCTTCTTCGGGTAACTCCTTTTAGTTTGAAACGAAGGAATTATTTGGTACATAAGGATTATATAATGATAAAAGGTAAGTTCATAAGTGATTTGGGAAGTTATTTAATGATCCCAAATTCTTGATAGGTTTGAAGAGAGGAGGAGACAAGTGGGAATTTTATAAGTTGAGTGAGTGGAAAACATGTAAATTTTTGAAAAGAGAGAATTGCACCCACATTTTTTCATTGTCAAGTGGATCCAAAAATGTATTAAACTCGATAATATAAGTTATTCCATGAATTGTTTTGAAATGTTTTTAGGTAATTTCCCTGTTATGTTTAAAGTATAATTACTTAGTAATTCTAATTTTTACCATAATTGTTGTGATTAATTTTAATTTTTTTCACTAATCACTTTCGTAAAAAATTAAGATGGGAATATAATAAATTAAAACTTATTATTATTCCAAATCTGGAATATATTTTTCCAATTTCAACTCACAAAAGTGTAAAAATTAATTTTAATACTAGTCCTGCAGTTGCTGCGAGACAACTAGTTTTTAAGAAGAGTATATTTCTTAGAAAAAGATGATTCTATATTAACTATATAGCTAATAATAATAATTGCATGAAGTTAAATTAATATTTACTAATATACAATATATATATTTAATTTAAAAAATTACCCGTTTGGTATTATTTTAGTTAATTAAAAAGGTGAAACCTGATGAATTTTAAAATAGTTTTTAGAAAAAGTCATATTTAGACCCAAAAACAAACTTATAAGAAAAAAAATTTAATTTTGATTAAAAATTAATTAATTGCATTAAATATAAATAAATAATAGTCAGTTTACATTAAATAATATTAAAAATATACTGTTACACTTAAATTAATTAATTTATTAAATAAAATACTTTTTTTTACAAAAAATTAGTATTTCTCAATATTTACTAAAAAATAAATATTTTCCAAAAAATAAAAAAATATCACCCAAAGTAAATTTTAATATAATTATTTCAAAAATAATATTCATTTTATCAAATTATAATTCTAAAATTTATCAATTAATCTTTTAAATAAAACATTATAAGAATAGTATTTAATTAAAAGAATTCTCTATTTGATTAAAAATTTATTAATATTTTAATAACTAATATAACTATTTAATTCATATTAATAAATATGAGAATGATTTATTCTATAATTAATTAGGTTATTAAATATTTCCCCCATTTTATAAATTTCATCCTCATAATTTTATTCACTTATTAAATAAGTGGGGATATCTTTCTATCATAGTATTTTTGAGTTCCCATGTTTCCTTTTCAACAATATGGTTTTTACATAAAACCTTAGCCTAGTGAATCAACTTATTCCACAAAAATTTATCTCAATAATCATGAACTTGAACTAGATATTCCTCATAAGAATTATTTTCTTCCAAATGAACTACTTGATTGATCAAAAGATGATACGAATCCAACACATATTTCCTTAACATTGAAACATGGAATATTTAATATACCAGAGATAAACTTAGAGGTATATACATTCGATAGGAAAAAGGTCAAACCTTCTCTTGGATTTCATATGGTTCAATGAACTATAAACTCATCTTCCCCTTATTCCAAAAACACATCACACTTTTCCATGGATAAACTTTAGAAAGACATGATCCCTTATATGTAAAGAAAGATCTTCTCCTTGATTATCTACATAATTTTGGTCCTTCTCTGAGATGTTTTCATGTGTCACCGAATCAACTAAAATTTATCTTCAATTTCCTCTATGAAATCTAGTCCTATTAACTTAATTTCATTTAAATAATCCTAAAATGATGATATCTGACACCTATTTAAATATAATTCCTCAAATGATGCCATATATAAAATGGAATGAAAAAGTTAAAGCACTGGAAAATGTTAAAGCAGCCACTTCGGTAACACTCATTATTATTTAACCTACTCAAAAGTTAGACACTTCATAGTGTTGTTATCAATATCTATTTTAATTCCATCCCACCAGTAATACTCCCAAATGTTTTTGTACATCTTAGTGTTTCCCAAATGAATGGAAAACATAGAATTTTGAGCTTTAGTCCACAAATTTTCTTCAACTTGGAATCACAAGGCACACATAATATTTTTACAAACAATAAAACACTATCTTCATCAATATTAAAATCATCCAACCTACCCTTCTTAATGGATTATACCTTTTCCTATAAATATTTTTCCTCCTTTTAAGATTGTTTAATTCCTAATAACATAGAAATATATGCTAAATCCTGAAAGAATATAGAGGGTTTCTTTGAATCCAAAAATTTTAAGAGAAAATCCATTAAATAATTAACCAGAGGTTCACTTTCCAAATGTTACATGGTCAATGTAGCATTACTTTTATTACTAAAATAATCAATTACTTTGACTTTTTTCTAGGATGATAATGAGTTGTGCAATCATAATCCTTGATTAGTTCTATCCATATTCTATATCTAATGTTAAATTATTTATGAGTGAATTTTTGATTCAAACCTCTTTGATCAGTTTTTTTTTAAAAATTTACTCCATTCAAATGACGACTCCAAATTTTAAAATAAAAAACTACAAAAACTAATTACAAATTATGAAAGTGGTAATTTAACTAGTGAGGTTTCTACTGTTGTGAAGCATAATCAATTACTAGGTCATTCTAAATTAGGGGAAAACAATGCTATTTCAATGAAGAATCATTATAGATGACAAATACACCATTTATAGAAGGTAGGGAAAAAATTGTATCATTTACCAATATCCTTTTCAATTTATGAAAACAATAACCACGATATTTTATCCAGATGAACTTAAATATTTTTTTGAGTCAACTTAGTTAGTGGTCAATAAAACTGGGAAATTTTTTCAATAAACCACTAGTTATAACCCACTAATATAATAAAAATACAAATCTATTTTATATTTGTGGGTCTGGGTCATTCTTTAAAAAATTTTGTTTTAACAAGGTCAATATTTATTCCATCTTTAGAAACAATATCACCGAAAAATAGAATTGGTTGAAAAGAAAATGTGAAATTTATAAATTTCCCATAAATTTTATTTTCATTTAAGGTTTAAAAAAACATATGTGTATTTCACGAACTTCTTTAATTTTAGTATATACAAAAATTTCATCAATAAAAATTGCCACAAAAAATATCCAAAAACTCATGAAAAATTATATTCATTAGGACCATTAAATATATCAGTTGGATTAGATAACCCAAAATTCATAACTAAAAACTTAATATAACCATATCTACTATGAAACACAATATTTAGAATATTTTATTCCTTTACTTCCAACTGATGGTACCCCAAACTCAGGCCAAACTTCAAAAAATATTATGCTCCCTGGAACAGATCAAAAAAATTATTAACATGAGGAAGAGGATACTTGGTCTTGATAATGATGATATTCAAGGATCTATTATCAATATAAAGTCCAACTGAACCATATTTATTTTTAAAAAACAAGACAAGATCATCCCATGGTGAAGTTCTTGGTCGGATGAAACCTTTATCTAATAACTCCTGTAATTTCTTTTTAAATTATAAAAGTTACACTTTAGCCATTTGTTAAGGGGGTTTAGAAAACGGATTAACATTAGGTACTAATTCAATGGTATACTAAACCTCTCAATAAAAAAAACTAGGTAAATCATATAAAAAAACATCCACGTATTCATTTGCTACTAAAACATCACTAATTTGAATAGTTTCTTTATTTTGAACAAAATTATCTAGGTAACTTTCACCGCTATCTCTAATCTATTTCATAGATTCTTGGTAAGTTATAAAACCCATGAAATCATGGAACACAACATTTTTATCACTAAAATATATCTTATAATGATTAAGTGAAATCCAATATGTACCAATAATGATATAACACTCTACTATGGATAGTATAACAATATTTTTAGGAAAGACCATCCCATTGATAACAATAGGAAGATTCTTATAAATCTTGGTTTCTTTAATACTTTTATATATATATTTCACCAAAAGTACTATCTTAATTTCATGATGTGATATTCCTAATTTACTTGAAAATTTATCATAAATGAAATAATATGAAGCTCCAGAGTCAAACATGGTGTTGGAATAATTCAAATACACCAATAACATACCTATCACAACTTCATTTGACCTCCCAACATCAACTATAGTGGTTGAAAATTTCCTCATTACACCCTTATATTTATGATCATGAATATTTACATCATATGTAACTAAGTTTGGACACACATTAGCATAATGAACCAAATCATTTCAACTAAAATTCAACACCATTATATGGTTATTGGTTACCCCATTCTTTGGTTGATCAAGGATCTTTTATTTATAGTCATGATTCTTGTCACTAAACTTACCACACTAGAAACACTTCCCAGATTATGTCATTTTTTTTGAAATGTCATTTGACACACTTGGAACATTTTGGGGGCTTACATCTAGAATTATTATTTGGTTATTTCTGTATTTATTTCCACATTGATACTTTCTTACTATTGTCATCTCGATCGACATACATGTCAGCAAACTCCGTCTGAACTATCTCAGTGCAACAAACCCCTTTATTGTAAATTTTAAATTATTGCACAACCAATTCTCTTTGTAAATTTGGTTTCAACACTGATAAAACCTATTAATCTTTCTATCAACGTTTTCAATAAAATCCAACACATACCTAGCCAATCTTGTGAAGTTTTTTTCATACGGATCTACAAAATATCCATCTTTCTACCTCAATTATAGAAACTATTTTCCATTTATATTTGAACAACATTAAGGAAATATTTGTCAAGGAAATTATACTTTTATATTTACCATTCCATGGAATCAATATCATATTCCTCTATCATATTCTTAACCAAGGACCAACATCAATCTCCTTCACATTCAAAACAATAAATAGAAAGGGTTACCTTTTCATGTTCTAAACATGCCTTGATCTCAAATATCATTTCCTAAGCATTGATCCATCCTTTAGCTACCATAGGGTTAGATGATACAATGAATGATTGGAGATGTTTACATACAAAAATCTCTATAATAGACATGTTCCTTCATGGTATATTGAGGTTCTCTCTAGTATAGATAATACCCTCATTCACTTCTTGTGTCAATTGATCCATCAATGTGAAAAATTATTGTGTTTTAATTCCAACAATCTCGGGATTCTTATTTGGAAGGATATTCTCCACTAAGTTTCCTCTTCCTGAAACTTTCCTATTTCCTCTATAGAAAACCATTATGAAGGAAAATTGTTCGGTCAAAGTAGCAAGTTAATCTTCAAATTCTATAACATTTTTACTTGACCATAATTTAATATCTTTCAAGGGAATACTATTATCATTATCTTAATATCTAAAGTTATCTAAACTAACCTCTGATACCAACTATAAGAACCAATTCTTGAAATTTATATAATCTTGAGATTAATTCAATAATTTTACCTTGTTTCGATTTAAAGATCTTTTCAGGTTTAAATATTTATAGAATTAGTACTTAACTTATACATAACAAAACCATAAAATATAAATTGGATACTTCTAATCAGTATTCATTTTTAACATAATATAAAACTCTTAAAAATAAAGCACTATTTATTTCACGTTAAATATTTATGACATTCATCTTTAATTATTCTATTCCATTACCCATCATTAAGACATGTGAAAAATATATAAAAATATGGGATGAACACAAAAAGATACGTAAGGGATACACAGAGAAGGAAAACCGTTAGTCCTATAAAAACAAGAAAGATCATATGAAATTTACCTTTATCTTAAAAGTTATTTGAGCATATTAAATAAAACATTTTTATATGAAAAACAAACATACCATTTTTCTCAAAGAAAATAATTAAAACCCATAAAAAGAAATGAATAACACTTTTTATGACTTAGAGAATCTTATACATAAAACCCTTTCAAAACAATTTGAATGATAATAACTATATTAATGAATTTAACTATTATCATTGCCTAATGTCTTCAAGTTATATCTGGGCGTACCAATCATTTAAGCTATAACGGACTTACCCAATACATTCTGGGCCACACAATGCAAAGATATAACTTTAATAATCACCACTATCTCAGTGCACCCATTTATTATGTATAATGATCAAGTACCATTTAATGAATAATTTTTTTAGGCTTTCAAGTTTTAATCATAAATCTTTTAAAAACTCTTTTAAACTCATAAAAAAATCACTTTAGGATATCAAAATACACTTTAATTTTTAAGAACCCATTTTTAATACCATAATACCATTCTGTTTTGAAAAGAAATTCAATAAAAAAATTCCCCAAAAAATAATAATAGTTTTATTTAAATAAAACATGAAATATTTTAGAGGAATATTGGAATTAAAAAATGTTAATGGCGGTGGAAAATTCATTGTTGTTGTGTACGTTAAGAATAGAACATTCATTTGTTTTATTTTGTCAAAATATTTTACAAAAAACAATTAAAAATATTCATTTTGAAAAACTCTGAAATAAAGTAAAAATATACATAAAATATAATTTATAAATATTTTATTTCAGTAAAATCATTTTAAAAAAACATAAACATGGAAAAGGAAGAGTTTTATGGAAAATATTAAAAGAGATATTTTTAAAAGAAAAAGTCGCTTATCACTTTTGAAATATTTGAATCATAAGACCCATGAAAGATAAAATTTAAAAAATCTTAAATACCATTAAGATACCAAAATTCATGATATAACATGTTAAATGGTTTGTATATACACCTCATAATATAATATAGTTTTATAACATCAAAATATGCCTGAATGAAAAGAGATTAAGACGAAGTCCCTTACCTTGAATTTGAGATGTGACGATAATATTTATCTTAATAAATAATAATCATATGTTAATTATTTATTTGTTTGATAATTTTTTTAATTTTATTATTACTTTTATTTTACTTATTAATAAGTTATATGAAATTACTTAATTAATTAAGTTTAAGTCCGATGTTTTGACCATATTCAATTTATGTGTCAAAAACCACTTTAGTATTTCAATTATGATTAAAGGGGTAATTATTATAACATATCCAAAACATAATCATGAAATAATTATCATATTTATACATGAATTACACTTTGAAAATTTATCCTGAAAATGGTTATGAAAAATAAATCAATGTTACGATCATGGAGACTGTAGGTTGTACGTACACAGGAGTAACATTCCCATTTTTCAATGATCATTATGAAAAAAAGGTATGTAAAACTTATCTTTTATAAATCATAATTATATCATAAATAACATATTTTTTTAATTATATAGATTTATATATATCATTTTTGGTACGTGGTTATGAAAATATAAGATTCACATTGATTCAAGGAGGCGTTAGTCCACAAGTCCACAAACAACATTACAACTTTTTCAGTGTGTGAAATGGTAGAAATAAAATGATATATTATATTAATAGAAATATAATTATTTAATTAATATCATCATTATTTCAGGTATATTATTTTTTTACCCTTATTACCCTCCATGTAACACATTATTGAAAAACGATTCACACCGCTTCGCGAGGCGGTAGTCCACCGTACACATGAGCGGTGTTATCGTATCCCCTACAGTATGAAATGTAAACAGGGTGTATATTATTTAATGAATAAATATTTATAATAAGGTTGTAAATATCATAAATATAGTACATAAATATTATGGCCATCATTATTTCCTACCATGATTGGTGGTAATGAAAACAAACGACATCATTTCATGAGGCGGTAGTTCGACATAAACATGAATGATGCTTTTATAACCCATTTGATGGAAGTGTGTGTGTTTAAAGTTTTTAGAATTAACATAAAAAAATATAAGTATATTTACAATACTTAGGTTATTATATAATCAATTTATAATAAAATTTAAGGTTATGGATAAAAAATAAAACAAAAATGAACGCGGATTAATGTTACCTCTTCTTCAGGTAACTCTTTTTGGTTTTCACCAAAGGACTTCCATGGTTAAATTTTTGGCCATAGTAATGATTATAGTATGATATTAAGAATTTTAGAAGTGATTTGGCCTATTATTATTTGATAAAAAGGTCTTTTGAGGTGTTAAGATAGTAGGACAGGTGGGGCCTTTTATAAGTGGAGTGAGTGTAAAACTTCTAAATTTTTCCTAGAGGGAATTCAAATCAGGGTTTTCCATGTCAAGTGGCTCCAATAATGCAAAAAAATTGCTCATAGAAGATATAAGATCTAAATATGTCTAGAAAATATGTTTTTTACAAAATTTATAGGAAAAGTTTCCCCTTATGATTACATTTAGTCACTTGGTAATTCTCATTTTTACCTTAATCACTGTGATTAATTTTAATTGTTTTCACTAATTAATTTGGTAAATTAATTTGAAATTTTTAGAATTTATAAATTATTCTGATTATAAATATAGAATAATTTTTTTCAAGTTCAATTCACATACGTGGAAAAATTAATTTTAATATTAATCCCAGTGTTTCTATGAGAGAGCGGGTTTTGAAGAATAATATTTTTTTAGAGATCTATATTAACTTTATGACTAATAACAATCATTGTTTGAAAATAAATTAATTTTTTATGGTATATATTATATAAATTTAATTTAAAACATTTCCCATTATTTATTATTTTAATTAATTAATAATGTGAATCATTATGCATTTTATTACAGTTTTTAGAATAACTTATCTTTAACCAAAAAAAACTTATATTAAAAACCAAATATAATGTCAATTAAAAAGTAATTGAGTAGATTGAATATAAAGAAAATAATACACAGGCTATTATAAATCATATTCAAAACATAATTTGACTATTAAAATACTTAATTTATTAAAATAAAATACCTTTTTACAAAAAATCAGTATTTTTACTATTCAATAAAAAATCAATATTTTACAAAAATTATCAAAATTTCCCCAAAGTAAATTTTTATATGATGAATTAAAAACTGCATTTATTTTTAAAAAATTAAAATTATAAAATTTAGAAATTATTCTTTCAAATAAAACCTTATAAGAATAGTGTTTAATTAAAATAATTTCCCTTTTGATTAAAAATTACTTATCATTTTTATAACTAATATAACTATTTAATTAATATTAATAAAAATGAAAATGATTTTTTCTATCATTATCTGGTGGTTTTTATGTGATTAAAAATAATGATTAATATTTTTGTAGAATAGGAGAACTAGATGTATTGTATGAAATGGAAGAGCATCAAATAGAAGTATTGGGTAGATAGACACCTAATAGATGTATTAGACAGATGCATACCAGATTGAGGCCCACCAAAAAGAGGTGGAATTGTCTGAGTGGTACCATATAGATAATAATTTGATATATTTCATTGTGATACATTTTCAAGGTTTTATATTATATTGGTTATGAGGAGGAATAAATCCATTATAACTGGTGATAACTAACCTTCTTGGGTTAATGGAGTTTCCTTTCCACCATTATTTGGTTTAAAGGTGATTCCTTCCCAACCAACTTATGTATCTGTGATGGATCTTAGTTGAAAATCTTTTTATTGAGTGATTTTAAACACAATAAGTATTTGGTACACACATTGGTTCCAAACCATTTAAAAATTGTCATCCTTTATTTTATTTATTTTTATTATCATTATATATGAGTGAGGTTGAACTATAAAGATGAGAAGATAGAAAAACTATAAAAAGTTTCCTAGGTTTATTTCCAGGTGAAGGAAATTGTAAAAATATTAACCTCGAGTCCACCCCCATTATCAGTGGTGCTATATTTCTGGTCACTTCGTTATCTCTAGTAGTCTAAGGTCTAGGGGAAATGAGGTAGGTTGAACATGTTAAGGGGCAATAAAAATATAAAAATTTATATATGTGAATCAATCACCTTTCTCCTAAGAATTTCTCATTTTTAAAACTTATATTTTTCTCTCTAAATTAGATAAAATCAAGGGAAATCCATGATATAATAATTATTATCGAGACATGACTTCTAAATACCCAAAATTCTTGAAGAGGATTTGAAATAGTGAAGGGAATCTTTTTAAATAATTTATTTCTAATTTACTATGGTTTTTGAATGATAAAAGCCTTATAAATCATAAACTATGATTCTTTTCAAAATGAAATATTATAGGAAGTTCTTATAGTTAAGGTTTTATAGAATTTATAAAATTCTATATGATGACTTGGAAATTGGAAAAAGTAAAGGGTTGCATTATGATATGTAAGGTACATCTCCACATGATTTATGCTATTTAGAAGATAGTGTTAATGAAATTTAAATGAGTTATCTAGATGTTATTGAGATTCTAATAGTAAAAAATTATATGATGCATTAATGTTCCAATAATGTATGTTGAGAATACTTAAGCAATGGAAGTTAGGTGAGTTTAGAATATAAATAATAAAAAATATAATGAATCCAAAAGTAAAAGTGCTTGTAAAATAAAGAATCTAGAAGATAAGTCATTAGTAAGGTAAATCTTCTCAAAAGAAAAAATTTTAGAAGATAAATCATCCGAAAGATAAATAATTTTAAAGATAATATATTTATAAAATAAAGACTTGGTCTAAAAATTGGTACAATATGATACATATGGGTCACCTTCACGAAAAAAGTAATACATATGGGTAATTTACTTTACTTGTAGAGAGAAAATCCATATAAAAGGGTCATGGGTTATGTAATGGTTGGTCTGGACTTAGTAAAAATATATAGGGTAACCATTCAAACTTCTTTCCTCACCACAAGATCACATCCAAATATCCTTAGACTCCCTCAACATCTAGGAAATAATAAAATGAGGGGTTGTGATTTTTTTCCCTAGAATCAGATACATATAAAATGATTCTAATCCTAAAAATTAGAACCAGAACCATTAAAGAAAAAGGAAAAAAGAAAAATCATTAAGAAAATACCCTATGATATGCCTCTCAAATAGGTATATCTCTTTAATAAAATCACAAACAACACATCCTAAAGGAAAGACATAAAATTTAAATATATCAATAATTATATCATTATTCAATGCAAGGCCATACATATCATCCCAGCAAGATTAACCATAAATAAGAATAGAATATTGAGCATTAATTTACAACTAAAATTACCAAGTAAATTCTTTTAAGACTCCATCACACCATATGATATAAAATAAATAAATAGAATGCCCCAAAAATAACCTCTCATAATGGTCCTGAATTTCAGTAGGTCCTCCTTTAAATGGCACATCATATTTAAAAACCAAATCACCCCATTCAATGACATAAGAGTTATCATGAGGATATCAATGAAGTCAAAATAAATAGAAAACATTATGGATTGGATACAATTATGGAGGGAAGTTCTAATTAATGTATAAATTCACTAACACACACCCAATACCTTAAAAGGTAGAACAAATTAGGGAGAAAGCTGACCCCATGACTGAAACTCCACTACTCATTATGAGAAGATACCTTAAGAATAACATAATATACAATCTCAAACTTCATATGCCTTTTCCTATGATAAACATATAACTTCTAATGTTCTTAATATACCATCATCCATTTATGAATCACCTAAAAATTATCTATCAGGTTTTTCATCAATTTATATATGACAATAGCTAACTGTTTAACCCCGATCCAATATAATTAAGATATGAATGGTCAGTTAAAAAATTATTTGAAATGATCCATACCAATGGTAGAGTGACATTTGTTATTTTAATAAAAATCAAATAAGGGTAGGTTATTCACCCACAAAAATCCAAGAACTAAAATGCCTGCAAATAGTATGCCTTCCAATATTTGGAATTCCATTTCATTTTACCATCCTCATAGAGATGAATTGTTTTTTAGGCATATATAACAGCCAAAATCATGCTGGATGCTTCTATATGATCTAGAGGTAAAATATTTTACATGATCAGAAATAATATTTCTTAGGTCCCCATGGAAAATCACAATACCCTCCAAATACCACCTTGATAAAACACCCATTGTGCTTAACTACACAATCATTAAGAATTTATCTGACATTGAAATAAAAAATCTGTGATTGATGTATTCATCCTCGACCTATATAACTGACTCCATAAGAAATAATATATCTTATCCACACCAGGATGTATTTCTATGGGAGTGTTTTGGAACTTTTGAAGAATCACCTCATGCATCTCCAAGGGAATAAGAAATATTATCTTGAATTTTACTCAAGGTGTAACATACTTAGACCATCCCTTAGGAGCATCATCATGAAAACTAAAATCCCTCTAAACTTCCACATCATAATCTCCCAACTAATATTCTTCCTCTTGTTCCACCAAGGATGATTATACTTTTATATCTTATAGGAATCATCTTCCCTTAATTTATAATTTATAATGGTTAATCACTAAAAGATCCTCTATAAATATATATGTTTCCCCAAACTCATGAACAATATCAGTATATGAATTATAGCTTCGCATGTTAGAAACAATATTCCTTATCCTGGGTGTATATTAAATCTCAAAGTCAAAATCATATAATAATTCTATCAACCACAATTCTTTCAGGTTCAAATAATCCTAATAGAAGACATATCTCTAAAATTTATGATATGTAAAGACAATAAAATTTTCATCGATGAGTTAGTTTCACCCCAACTTCATGAAAAACATGACTATAGTAAGTTTTAGTTCATGGATAACATAGTTATATTTAAGTGATCCCGACTGTTAATACCCAAAAGAGATGACTTATCTTAGCTAAATTAGAACTTAAACCAAGCTGAGGTTAAAAGAGTCATAAAAAATCTCAAACATAATATCTTCCTATAGAAAATTAAGAAAATGATCACTAACCAACTTCTCTTTAAAATATTAAAAATCATCCCGACATTGGTCAAACTATAAAAAATTATGATCTTTTCAGGTCATGGATGTCATAGGATTTCAATCTATGAAAAGTTATTCATAGACCTCATATAATTACCTATCATACTAGGTAAATTATAAACCTCTATAACATTATTTGGGAAAAACTAAGAAACAACCACCTCAATATTCAAAGAAACCATAAAATATTACCTACTAAGATATAACATGCCTTAAGAAATATACCAAATGGGGGAAAACATAAAATTAGAATACTTTACAAACTTTTAATGGAAATAGAGAACCTAAAAAATGGAAAAAATATATTCTATGTATGATTTTTATTAGACCCATAATATATTATTATGTCTTTAATAAACACCACCACAAAATAATCAAGAAAATCACAAAACATGGAGTTTATTATTCCCACGAACATGGTTGGAAAGTTTATCACACTGAAGGTAATTACCTTGAAATCATAGTTCCCATAATGAAACATGATTCTATTCTTCAATAATTCTTCATACTTTACCGATATTTGATGACAATCTAACCAAATATTGACTCTCAATAACAAGATACCTCCATTTAGATGATTGAATAGACCATCAATTTTGAATAGGGGATAACAATTGTTTTTTTCCACCTCGTTCAATTGATGATAATCGATGTATAACCATATAATTACATATTATTTTTTCTTGAACAAGACAAGAGAAAACAAAAGAGACACACTTAGTCAAATAAAAATTCTCTAAAGAGGATCATCTATCTGAATCCATGACTCTTAAAACTCAAAATGAACCTTCCTATATAGAGATATTGATATCAAAGAGAAACCCAACTTTAACTCTATCTTAAACTCAATTTCAGGTTAAGGGTTTTACATCACAAACTCTTTAGGGAATACATCAAGGTAATATTCAATTGTCCTAAATAAAAATATTAAACAAAACTCTACTAAACTAAACACTATCTATATCATTATATAATTTTAGTACTTAGTATAATTCTAACCCATTTGTTGGTTGCACTCTTTAATGAACATGGCATTCTCTCCACCAATATAAGAGAATATAATTCACCTCCTAAATAAACCAATTATAGAATTCAACCTATATAACTAATCTATAATAAGGATGATTACATATAGATTTATATGAAAAGATAGGAAATATCCCAAATACTAATATTTCCAAAACCACAGGTCCTAATGTATACATACATCATATAATCTCACTCATAGTCAAACTACAGTAGTTGATGCCAACAATACTATAATCCCTTACACATCATGTCAATCACTTAGAATAGGGAGGGTGAAATAATGGATAGTATGGATCCTAAATCAAAAATGACATACACATACATAGAATATATATAGATGGTACCTCAATCAATGTCTTGATTTCCTAGATCTATCAACCCAAGGGGTGCATCATATTGCATCCCATATCATGAAAAATCTGTTCTTAATATGAGCCACCAATTTAATCATGTAATTCCCTTTTACGTTGTTAATTAGGGATATCACTGGGCTATCCTCACCCACTTCTCCTCCTTACCACAGAACAAAACTAGGAACACGCTCCTATTTCTACCGCTACTTCTTTGGTGGATACTACCACAATGGTTGAAACTGAAGTGGAATACTAGCTTCACATTGGCTTCTAAAGAGTGTTGTACACTCAATCTTATGATATACATGATATCTATTTGTATAACAATAAAAATCATATCTCCCAGAAGTAGTTCAAGAACAACCATATCCAGTGAAATATGATGAAGGTCGCTGAAGCTAAATTCCCACTATATGAAACTTCAAACGACCAGAAGATTAAGAACCCATGCTCATAGATCTTCTCCAAGGGGAGTTCTTACAACTTCCCCCCTTGAAAATATGGTCCTAATCTATTATCATATAGATAACTTTTACCTTCATTATTAACTCAAGTAACATCAATAACATGAATGATGTGCCCTAAGGTTGGATTTATGAAAGAAAGGCCTCCTCGAAATACCTCTATCTTAAACTCTTCATCTGGATGGAAGTTTTATGCATAACTTAAGATGTTAATGAATCAAATATCAAACTAATATATATTATAACTACCCTTTATGAAGAGAAAAAATCTCCCTCAGATATGTCAACTTCTTGGATAAAGATATAAACTCATCCTATAACAAATCATGGAACTTCTCCCAGGAAACCTCATATTCCACATGACAACCAAGGTATAAAATACACCACTGATGATCAATACTCAAAATATACTAATAATAAATTTAATCCAGTTCTCCTTACTAGAAGGGTTCATCTTTAAAGACAAATCCACCACCTACAACCATGCCTCAATCTACTAATTTTAATCATATCCCTGATACTTCTGCATTCCCTAGAACAAGAAATCATCAAGTATCTACCTACAAGAATTATCTTAATCATCTTCAAATACCTGACAATCTATCAAAATATTGTAATTTACACACTTAACATGAACTTGATATGAAAGTTTAACAATATCCATACCTATAAAATGAAAAATATTAAGGACTTCCTAAACCTAAAATATATAATGCATAAGATTAATTAGTTATGATTAATACTAATTCTCATCATTTACCTAATTTAAATATAGGTGTAAGATGACCCTTTCATAGGTCTCTACCCCAAAGGTATCATCACTTAACCTAGTATATTAAATAATCCTAAGGTCTATGAATTAGATTATAGGGGTCCCTAATTACTCATTTCATGGTTGGTATCTCTTGATTATGTCATATACTATGTTCAAATAATACAATTTCTCTACCAATCCATGAAATCCTCACAAGTTCCTATCCCCAATCTCCTTCCGATATCTCAACTAAAATCTCTAATATCACTTTTTTAAAGACCCTCCCCCACTGGTACCCCTCCCAAGAAAACAATAAAGGCTGACACAACCTCTAATTCCCATCTCCAATAGGAAATGGGTTAGTGACTTTTAGCGAGGGTATATACCATCATAATATGGGAGGAGCTAACCTTAAATTCCAAATAAATTTGAAATAAATTCCAAATAATCCACAAATATAATCCATTATAAAAGATATATTTATAGCAATACATAAAATTTCATTCAATTCTAGATAAAAATAGAAATATACCATGAAAACACCTATGATAGTGACCTTGAACACTAAAAACTCATGAATAAACATTACCAAATTTTAATGCTTAACTCAATGACCAAATCTATCCCATATACCTGAACATAAAAACAAACAAATAAACACACCCACACCCACCCACATATATATAGGGGTGAGAATACAAGAATTATTAGTAGGATCCTCCCCAAGAACTCTTGTGTAGTGTGGAAGAAGCATACTAAATCTCTGATGAATAAATAGATAAATAAAGTTGATACCCAAATTAGGTAAACTATATTTTCATCCTCACCAAGTATTGGTCACCAAGTAATTCATAAAAATACTTAAAATATCATCAAAAACATATATAGAAAATTGATACCCATATATAATTTCCCACTAAGCCGGTCACCCAAAACCTTTCTATCTTCTATCCAAGTACTCACATTCCTTCCATAAGTCATACTTTACATCCATGAAAACATATCACAACCACATCACCACTACACTCCCATAGTCAAATAATATGACTTGTATCCATAATAACTCACGATATAAACACTTTACCTTAATCCATCACATACCATATGTATTTACACATATAATAACCATATGTCCTTATAACATAGATACATGTATGAGTTATATCTCTATGCTACCCAAATCTTTTAGATAAATTTACATCATAACTGAGAGGCACTAAATCATATATGAAAACATATCTTATAACTATATACTAATATGGCTTGGATATTTATACTTACACTCTATGTATGGAAGAGAGAGTGGGGTAGGGGGAGTAGGAAGCCATCAATATCCTCAAAAACATATATATTGGGAAACACTTAGAACCCAAGGATAAATTTGGACACCGACTAACCCTACTGACTTGGGTCATAGAGCATAATAAATAATAGAAAATAATATATATATCAAACACAACCATTCTATGTAAAAATAACCTACAAAAGACACTATCTATAGCTAACATTCGACATGAAAACCCATCATTCATTGATTAAGACTAGAATGCTAATACTTTCGTTTGAACACAAATAACAAGGTGAAAAAGTATCATTAAAAATATTTTATTATTTAATTACCAATAATTTTATAGTATTTTATCACTAATTCTAGATTAATATATACATTAATCATTTAAATCCAAGGTTATTTATATTGAACATATATTTAGATCTCCATATCCATTATATTTTAAAAATTTACCCAATCTATAATTTCTACTTATTAGAATACAAATATTCCATTATATTAATCATAAATTAACAAAATGTTTTTACCCAAATTCCATATAATAAATATCATAAGATTTCAAGAACCATTTCCTATTTATTAATCCATTAATTAATACTAAACTTGATTAAAATAACTAAGACACAACTAATACTACTTCAAGGAAATGTATACCTAAATTAAAATAATAAAAAAACAACAAGAAATAATAATTGAAAAGAGTTTAGGGCTTCCAATGGAATATAACCATTCTATCGTTAATTCTAATAACATTCTACAACATTCATACTATCCCACCAACAACTACATGAAGCCACCACCACAATAATAACAATCATGCTAATGTTTTCTATATCACCAACTATACTGAGATTTCATATAAAATTATTCCATGAGTTTTATATTAAAAAATATATAAATGAAATAAAATAATATTTTAATTATTTTTAAATATAATAGATAAAACAATACATCTATAATTATTTAAACCAAGATAATTATATTCCATAAAATTTCATAATCGACTACAAACATTTGTTCCAGTAACCATCATCTTTCTTTACCATGTTAATTAATTTAGTTCATCATGATAAAGTTTTATTCAAAATATAAACCTAATAACATCATCTAATATCCCCAATAATAATCCTAGAAATATTAATAAAGATATGGTCAACCATGCTAAGAAATTACAAGGTGGAATAATAATTCCCATGAATTACTCCTTTATTATCCCCCTTCCCTTACCATCTTTAAGTGAATTAAGAAATTCATGTACATTATTCAAATTCCAATTCAAAATAACATATTGATGGATTTTGATATGATATTTTAATATTAAAACACATCAACAACTTTCATATATTCAAGAAATTATTTTTATCAATAATATGAACATAATGATAATTACATGAAAAATAATACCGCCATTTCTCAATTTTATTATTACCAGATCATTATCTTATTTATTTTTATCCTAAATATTTACCCAATATAAATATTAATCATTATAATACCATAACTACACACAAATAAAAAGTGAAATTCTAGATCCCAGACCTAAATAGATAATTTCTTAGGAACATGGGAGAGAGAGATATATTCACAAGTTTAAGAACATGTTAAGGGGATCACTGGAATCTAGGATCCAAGAAAATTTTAAGGGATATCCCTCATATCCAAAGTCTTATATAGTCTTCCAAGGTCAAGGAGAGATGATAAAGTTTGAATAGGAGAAGGGTAACCCTAAATTTAAAAAGTGTGAATTAGTAACATTTTTGTAGGGTGTTTCCCCTATTTAAAACTTAGGCACCTAACTCTTAATTTAATATAATCAAGGAAAGTCCAAGAAACATTGATTATCATCAATTTATGACTTCTAGATATCCTATTATCATGGCACAAACATTTATTGGTGAAGTGAATTTTTATTAAATAATATTTTTTTAGTTTTATATGGTTTGTGACTAATAATAAACCAATTAATAATAAAATATGATTCATTCCAAAAGGGAAGATTACTATAATATATTATAATTAAGGTGTTTTTAATGTCATGTTCAAAAGTTATAATTTTTTTCATGATTAATTGTTAATTTGTAAAAGTGCGGGGCTGCACTATTATTTTTAAGTTTCCTTTACACATGATTTTAGTTATATAGATTTTACTAGTACTAGAATCAGAACGATTTATATAAAATTCACTGAGATTATTCTAGTTAAATATAAGATGATACATTAATGTTTTTTTAGTTAACCTTGAGAATAGTTGAGTAACCAAAGTTGGGTGAGTTCAAAAGATAAAAAATATTGAAGATAAAACATCATGAAGATAAGGGATATAGAGGGAAAAGTATTCCAAAGATAATGAATTTGAATGAGAAATCATCCAAAAAAAAAATTCAAAAGATAAAGCATTTGTAAAATATATAATCAAGAAGATAAATAATCTGAAATAAAAATCCTTAAGAATAAAAATAATTTGGATAAGAAATCATCTAGAAGATAAATAATTCTGAAGATAAAGAATCTAGAAGATAAGGAATGAAAAAGACAAATCATGGGTTACAAAATTTTCCAAGTTTTATAAATATGGGTCACATTAATAATAAAGTAAATACTTATAGTTAATTTACATTACTATTTTAGAGATTTTCCATATGTAAGTGTCACATGTTAAGTAAATTATGGTCTAGAATTAGACAAAATAGATGGTAACCGTCCAAAATTCATGCCCTCAGAAAAATACCACTTCCAAACATCCCTATACTCCCTGAACACCAATGAAATTATAGAGTAATGGTTTGATAAAATATAGTCCCTTACATACTTTATATTTCACCATATATTCAAAATTTACCACATTATCATTTACCATCCATGTTATATTCACTATGTCACAAATATTTCTAACCATTACAATTAAATATAATCACTTTTAATTAAACATAAATAATATATCATTTAAAATAAATTTTCATCCTTGATATTTTTTTAAATATAATAAATCATCATTCCATAATAATCAATTAAAATTTTAATTAATCATATTTTTTATTTATATACTTACCACAACACCATCCATGCCATCAAAACCCATTCCCATTAATCATCCCATTAATTCATTTTCATTCCAAAATTATAGTAAACTATGACACAAACATATATATTCCATTTCTTACCATAGTATTAATGATCAGGCTATCTCATTCCAAAAACTAAAATATCAATTCCACCTCTTTCACAACACCATCTATACTATCCTACTACAACCAAATTAAATAAAAACCACAAAAACTCAGTTTAATCACCTGGTTTATCAACCCCAACAATCCAACAATACTAAGTATTATTTAGACACGGAAATTTATATCAAATAAAAAATTACAAAATTATAAGATCATAAATCACAATAGTAAGAAATAACTATCAATAATTTCCAATCAGGCTTCACTTTATATTCAATAATTAATATCATAACAATAACATATCAATTTCAATATTTTAATGCCTTATTTTAATTACAATATATGTGACTATCTAATTATGAACATGATAAAGTAATCAAAAATAATAAGGGTATCACAATAATAGTCCTATAAATCAATCTAAATAATAACATATTGCCAATATCATGAAAAAAATTTAAAGAACAATTGAATCACATATCCTATTTTTAAATTCCTTAATTATATTCCTTATATTTATTTAGTTAATTCCAAGTATTTACCTTTTGAAAACATAGGAATGATAAAACTCTATTCACACATAATAAAGAGAAGAGATATTTCAAAACCCATATATCAAACAGTGCTCCAAAAATCACTACGCAAGAATGAATAAGAACCGATGAACATAAACCACCCAACACATAAGGATTTCCCATAACAACCATACAAATTAATAAAAAATTAATATTTTTTACAAATATCTATAAAAAACCATATATGTTTTCATGTTTTCATGAGAAAAACTAAAAGTAAATAAACAATGAAATAGGAAAATTGAGAGTACCGGTTTGAGATATACCTTACACTGAGAGGGGGTGGGTGAATCAATGTTGGGGACTTTTTAAACCAATTCTAAATTTCTATCCCTATACCTATAGAACTATTAGGATATGGATTATATTATTCTCTTTTCCCCATTGCATGAAATAATAGAAAGTAATAAAAATATGCATAAGATATTTTTATAAGGTTCACTACTCAATAAGAGCATCTATATCCCTTCCATGCATGGGAATGATGAGTGCATGCATTCTTCATTATAATGTGATAATTTTTTTAGTGAATTGGCTAGGAAAACAATCCTTTAGCCAGTGTGGGTACCTAAAATATGGAGGGGGGAACGAAAAAATCCTTCCCAGTGTTAATCCCTACACTTGGTTGGGATAAGGGAAACAATCCTCTTCCTAAAATGGTGATGACCTAGTTAAACTTGTAGCTTCCATGTTGGTTCTTTATACTACCTATAGAGATAGTATTCTTATTTCTTAAAAAGGGTTGTTCAACTATTGATCTTCTTTATTGATCTTCATTGGTTACCTAAAAATTATTAGGCAAGTAACTCTTTTCTTCTTCTCTCTTCTTCTTTAGTGAAAAACCAACTGCACTAAAAAAATTATTATTCTTTCTTCTTGGCTAGAATCAGAAACACCTTTGTGATTGTTCAAGCAATGATGATCATCTTACATGGAATTTTCAGAATCAATTCTTTCTTTCAATTTTCATATATTCATGAGATCATGAATGTTACATTTGGATGAACTCCTCTCCACTTCTTCTTCATAAAACACATGCACAAATCTTTGGTTATTTATTTAATTGTCTTCAAATGTGAATGTGAATGCATGAATGCATGGACATTTATTTTCTTCTCCCTTGTATGAAAATGTTATAGGGTATAGTCCTTTGCACACACACTTCCTATTTCCTTATCTTTCCCTTATTTTCATCAACCACACCCGAATGGGTGATATCCATTAGATAAGTTCTTTAAATGCATGCACACACAAGCCTCTTCATTCATTTAATTATATGGGTTCATGTGAACATGTACTAACACTTTCCTTCATGGGTCTTCTTATTCATAAATCCATGATATTTCTTCAAATAATTCCCATGTGTGTATGAAATTACTCTTAGTCCTTCTCTTTCAATCTCCATATTTTTCAAAAAATGAACCCCTGCAAAATATAATAGATGTATCACAAAAAAAAGTGGGGGTGTTCACCTTTTATTTGTAAAACCAAGGGGCTCACAGGTCTCTTCCTCATGCAAGGAAATCAAAACTCTTCCCCACACAAAGGACATGTGATTATTCTATACAGTTCCAAGGAGGTTCGTTGATTAGTCTATGCAAATCATAAGAAGGGTGACATGCACTAATTTTTTGCATATCAGATTAACTCCACGAGACATACAGAGGGTTTTGAGAAAACCTATCGTGTGCTCAGGGTTACTTCTATGCACAGGGGGTACAACTCATCGTCTTAACAAGAAACTTCAAGAGTGCATTGAACTTTTTGAAGACTTGAAGCTCTCAACTCGATGGTGCTATATTTATAAGAAACACAATCTCTGAGATAATGAATGGAAGATGATTGGTCTTAGCTCAGTCCTATCCTTTTATAGGTGAGAGAAACTTCCTCTTCCACATTCTAAATATGTGTGAAATGACATAAAGATCATAGTTTCAATGCATGAGATATCTAGCGTTTCGATATCTTCAAGCCTATGGATGTGATATATTGTGATCCTCAGATTGTTTCATTTTCAAATGGGGGATCCTTTCTTCATGGATGGAATCATAGAATCATGCATGTATCCCATTTTTTAAATTAAGCACGCATCCATGTGGCCCTAGAAACTTGGTTTTCCTCAGCCGAAACTTCCTCTCTGAGGAATTCACATGCTTGATCAATTAATACTGCATGCATTCCTTCAGTGTGATCCAGTGATTCTCATAGTGTCAAAATTATAAGCCAAAATAGAGTAGACGTTATTATTCATCATCTATGGTGGTGAGGCAGTGGTGGCATTGTGCAGAGGGAGAGGAGGATGACATCATGCTGATCGAACAGTTACACGTGATGTGAAGATGAGATGAGCAGCCCGAAATGAATCCAAATTTTGAGCTCGTCCCACATTGAACTAAATATGTGGTATACTCGTTGTTTATCAACCAAAGATCTTCATAAATAGCTCATAAATCTTCTCCTCCCTCCACAATACCACCATGTACCATGTTCACCATGGGTGTTGTTTGTGACCACCCTCTGCTCCATATGGGTGTGCTCTCCTTCAATTCTTTGTGGGTGTGTTATGCATACACTATGCCACTCTCGGTCTAGCCTTGGCTAGCTAACGATGGGCGTAGTTGACCCCAGTGGTCCCACACATGCCTCATGTAGATGCTGGCTGGCTAGTTCATAGGCTAGACTAATTTTTTAAGTAAGCCACAAAAAAAATCATGTGAGTGAAAATGCATGTACATTCCCAAGCATGGATACCTTAAAATATATACATGGACACTTCTAAGTCCAAGGCTCTTATTCAACCTTCTTCTTCCTCTTTTTATTTTGGTATTACCAATTCCAAATCACTTCAATCATCCTTAAAAGTATTTTACTTCAATACTGTAAACAATGTATCACTTTTTGATACAAGTTCTTTGAACTTTAAGATCAATGCAACAATCATCTTATTTTATCAACATGGATTATTTCCCAAGTGTGGAATTCAATTATATGAATCAAAAACAATTCTACAGACATCATCACTTCAACCAAACTCCCTTAACTTTGGATCTACTTCTTCATTTTGACCATGATTGAGAAATTTTGAAAACAAAAACAACTTGTACACAAAGTGGCCCCAACAATCTCCCCTTTGTATTTGTTGGAAATACTTTAAATTTCTCTCAAATGAATGTTTTAATATCAAAATGTGAATCTTATATCTCCCCTTCACTTATCTTTCTCTCAATTTTTAACTTTCATTTCACTTTATCTCCGACTTTTTAACAAGAAATATAAATTTCATGGTAGAGAGGGTATCGGTCCATACTTAGGCTAGGTGTCATCAATAATTTCACTCTAAGTCTACTTGAGCTATGATTAGTGTAGAAAACAATAGGATTTTATTTATAAAACAAAGTTTTCTATTACCCCCTGATCATGATACCTAATGAGGTGTGAAATAATATACTTTTCTTCAAGGGATTCTCATTTTCATTCCAATATGTGATATGAAATCATTTTAAGAAAAATCAACCTGAAACTTCTGCACTCACTTCTATAAATGGATTACAAACATTCAAGTGAAATAGGTAGGATAAGTGACCTCGGGGTACTTCCATTATTCTTATGTCCCTTATTACTTCAATTACTCTCCCTTTATGGAATGATCTTTATTTTGAGTAACAATGTTTCAGATATTAAGAAACAACATACCTTTACCAATGACATCATCTTCAAATAATCATCAAAGTAATTGGATTTGATACCAACTGAAGTTGATAATAACTGAAATAATAACCCTGGTAGCTTATTTATGTGTCTCCCCCTCAAGGGAACACTCCTTATCACTGATTCTCAGGTTCTTCCCCAGAGAGAATTCTTCACCTTAAATTCCCTATATTATCTGAAAAAAATAAAATATACAAATATTTTTAATGGAATTACGTGGATCCTAATTTCTTCACCAGTGTGAAAAAAGAAATTTGAGATGATTTTCTCAACCAATATGCTACATTCTTCACACTTTTACATTTGATCTTCAACTCTGGTTATGATTGTGTGGATCTCAATAATTCTTCCATTTCATTGTGTGTGAGCCTTCTTTCTTCAAGTTGTTTTAGATCACTAGAATCTCCTAGTACAACTTTCATATTCTTAAGAAATTATTCATGATATTGAATTAATGTAATGAAATTTCTAACATTATTACTTTCTTTATTACACCTCACACGTATAACTTCTTTATCTTAATGTGAAATCTTCTTTTTGATTTTTGCACTAGCCTTAGATAGCGCATATTCCATTTCCATCATTCTTTCCAAATATTATGGCTAGGTAAAATGTAGGTCATTATTATTTGAGGCATCAAGATTAAATCTTCAATATGGATTCTTTTGAGTGACATACTTCTTAGGAGTCCTTTTTATGGCATCCAGCCTTTTTTATTACACAACTTTACATTAAATTTTACATACAAAGGATCTTTAAAGTCTAGTGTCTTGGAAATCAAGAACAAAAAAAAACTTGAATACAACATAAAACATTATCTTAATCCACTTGTAAGGATTCATCATAATTTCTTCCTAAGTACAATTACTGCATCTCATATTCTGGAGACATACGTCATAGGAAAGGGTGAGAAAAAGGCTCAGTAAGGAAAACAAGTGAAACAATTGACATGTGATCTTGAGAAATATTAATAAGAACATGATAAAAGTCATAAAGGCATGGGAAATTGAAGAATAGGAATATCATAATAAATAAGAACTTGAATCATAACTTGAATATGTGGATACAACATTTAATTTAGACATTCATGAACATATCACCAAGGATTAACCCCGAGGTGTCATAAAAAAATTACCAAGTTCATTCACCAATGTGTCGTGAAACTTGTCATCTCTAGAGATTAATTCTTTACCCAATGCATTGGAGAGCTATCAGGGTGAACCCTTAATATGTATTTAGTTTCATGTGAGTCACATATAACATAATAAAACATTTCATAAATAACCCATAGAGAATAAAATAAATGGGTTTCATTTCAAAATCGTGACATTTAAAGAGTGATTACAAAAATAAGATCATTATATAATTTATAACCCATGGAAGGGAGTGAGGGTTATTTGTATGTCAATTACAGAATAAAATATATCATATTTATATATTTATTAACACCCATAGAAATGAAAGAGGTCTGGGTATTCACATAAATAAAACAAGATAATTTCTCGAGAGAAAGAGATAGAAATTTTGAGATGAAATTTATGCAGTATAACGGCTATATAAAATGGTTTTAGAAAACATTGAAAAGAGAGGGGACAAGGGTAACCCACTCATAAATAATTCATAATATATTATAAATTAAGAATAACATGGAGACATGAACATGGTATGGAAATTTGAATGACATATCACATGAAAAGGAAAAATCAACGAAAAGAGAAGATGTGATTCCTTTTATGAAAAATTCGACAGCCTAACGACGTCACTTAAAAATTCAGAAAAAACATTTATGAGAGGAAAGGGTATCTCAACAATTATACATGAAGTGGACAGTAAATAGAACATATAATAACATACCATGAACATATAGAGATGGAAATTAGAAGATACAACATAAAGGAAGTCATGACTTAAAAGAGGAGGGTGAAAAGATCCCTTACCTTGAAGTGTAACTTATAAAGCTTGAAGGTTGGGAACTTGGGAGGATAGAGGGAACCTTGGGAGGAGTACTTCGGAGGTAAGGAGACCAGACCTTTTTTAAGGATGATTTTTGGAATGAAATTTATGAGGGGAATGTCTTGGTATTTATAGGAAAATAGAGTGAATAAATTATTAATTTCCAAGGGACACCTCGTCGGTGGTATTTGAAAAACCATGGGCTTGACCATGGTATTTTCCCATGGTATTGACCAATTGGGACACCTCATAGAATATCTAACTATTCATAAGTCGACCAGAAAGCTTACATCATTATTACATCATTAATGATGTCATTAATCACTCGAAACTCAAAACTTCATTTTTAATATTCACCAAAAATTCAACTGTTTCAGAAAAACACCTAAAATTCACCCTAACCATATATAGATGCCTGAATAGAAAAATGAAGTCCATTTTATGAAAATAATATTCTAATTATTTTTAATTTAATTTTTAAATAAAATCATTATTTATCCCAAAAATTCAACTTTATAACTATAACTCATTTCGTAACACCTTAAAAGAGTAACCAAGGTACCATAAAATTATCGAATAACTATAAGGCAATAAAGTAACAATTTATGATTTAATTTTATGAAAATACATTTCCATTTTAAATTATTAAATTAATTATAAAATTGAAAATAAAATATTTATGACATAGAAAAAAAACCAAAACTTAAACTATGATCGTTTTTTCACTTTAAAGACGTCTAAAATGTGTTTATAAATTCATGGGTGAAGTTCCTATTTTTTGTGTCATATTACTATTCATTACTATTCATATGGGTATGTTACTATTACTACTTTAATATTCACTAAAAACCAAGTTGTTCTTATTAGACTCTAAATTTCTTACTGAACACAACTGTAGAAGACCATTTCCTGAAAATCATTTCACATTATTAATTATTTAATGATTGCAAAAATAGTTTTAAAATACCCTATTTTTCCTAAATTCATCAAAACTACACATCCTATATTTATCCGGATATTTTAAATTCACAAACTTGGCCATAATAAGAAATAAAAATTTATTTATATAAAAGGATTACACAAAACAGCTAAGGTCTCATTACATAGCCCCTTATAACACCAGCAAATAACCTAAGTGTAAGGTGTTCTATGGTGATAAAATCATGGGGTGGCTCGGACAACATTTCTCGAGTGGTGATTTCTATCAGCTTGAACTTCTCCCTTAGGTGATTCCGTACAAGCTTCATATGTTGAAGTTCGACTTGGGCTTGGTCCAGAGCAAAGCCTAGTGATGCTACCTACTTCCCAATCTCTGTCAGATGGGCTTCATAAGGCTTGAGTCTACTGGATGGGGCCATTCAATCTTCTTTCTGTATTAATTAACCAAGATAACCGTATTTATAAAAACACAATGTTAAGATTATAGTTTCCAACAGTCATATTAACCAACTGTCATATTGACCAATGGTCATATAATAGTCAAAACCCAACAATATCATTTTAATTATACCCATTTTATTAATTAAATGATATAGTTTTGTTGAGTATACAGTAAAATAACCCAAAAAATTAAAAAACAAATATAATTAAAAATTTCAGGTCATTACATTTTGGATGCACCACCCATCACCTTTTGGATTTAGAATACAATGACTTCTCTCCATTCATTCTTGGAGTATTCTTGGGAGAATTTTCTTTTGTAACATTCTCCTGATTTCTTCCCAAGTATGCTTCTTCTTTCTTAGCCAGTTTCTACGATCTTATTTCCTTATCATATTTTTGTACCTATTGAGATGTACATATACCAACCTTGTGACCACTTCTATTGCATTCATCACAGATGATATTAATCACTACAAATCTATTTATACTGTACATATGTTTCTGGATATGTGAATGTTTCTTATTCATATCTAGATTACACCCCCTTTAAATGGTCCTCCTTTGAACTTTTATATTTTGAGGATTTTACCAACAATTTAATGCACAATTCCCAAATATGTTTCCGCACCAACATTAACCCATAAATCTTGACTTCTTGATATCTTCTGTATTAGATTGATGGGCCATCTTCTTGATGTTTTTTTCTCTCTATGGAGATTCATCTTCCATATTATTCTTATTCCTATCCACCCTATTCATGGTGATAGGCATTTCATCACCTTTCTTCATCCATACTTGTTTATATTTTTATTTCAAACCAACACTTTTGGTAGAAACAGATTTAGAAACCTTAGTATTGGATGACATGGATGGTTCCTATTCTTTTGAGCTTCTTATTATAGATCATTGAGGGAATTCATAATCTTCTTATCACGTGTTAGAGTTCTTTCACCCTTAGAATCCTCCAATGAACATTGAATAATAGTATCAACTATAACCTTCTTTTATTAGGACTCAATATGTGTCTTCTCAATATTGGAACATTGAGATTCCAATTTCAGACATCCCATATTAAGGATGACTTTCTAATATTCAATCATAATAATCTTCTCTTCACAAGCTTTCTTCTTTCCTTCATCTTAATATCCATACAGATTCAATATTTTTTATAACAAAGAGTCAAGTTGTTTGATCTTCTTGGAATTTTGTTCCAAATTTAAGTCCTTGACATCGGTGATCTTTTTTAGTTCATCTTCAAGTGCATGGATATTCTCTTCTAGATTCTTTTTGAATACCTCATTTTCTTCAACTTCTTTGAGCCACTTTGAGTAACTCCTTTTAAATTCCATATGTGTTGCTTCAAAGGCTCCAAACTGTCTGGAGATATTTAGACATTCAACAATTTTTTCTTGAAATACCTTCTCCAAAACATCATTTTCATTGTTCATCTAGATGAATTCTTCTTGAATACGTTGATATACTCCACAAACAAGGGATAAAATTTCTTCAAGAATACTTTGCAGAATAATTCTTAATCTATCAACTAATAACTCTTGAGAATTTTTAGATTGATCATCACCACTTTTGATAGAATTTCATTATGAGAATATTTTTCAAATGTACTAACACATACCTCCTGATCCCTTAAGTTAAGAAGGTTATCCATATTCTTGGTGGGAAATTGAGCCACCATCTCATTACATTCCATGCCTGATATGTATTCATTGTTAGCAAGGTATAGAGAACTAGATACTTCCTCAACTTTAGATAGGAGAGACTTCTTCTTCAAATTTCTATTATCCTTTCCTTTTCCTATTCGTCATGGTCTTGGTAGATATGGTCTTATTCCCAAAGAAAACTTAATATTCACTGAAACTGCACATCATTGATTAACCATGAACGAAACTCAACTCTTTAAAAGAGAATAACTTCAAAATAGAGAATCTAACAGAGGTGTTACTACCTATGATAACAATTAAGGGGACCTGTTTAGGATATAAGTAACACCGAGAGGGGGGTGAATTAGTTTTGGGGACTTTTTTAAAAAGTTACAATTTTTATCCTTATACCTATCAATCTGTTAAGATCTAGATTCTCTTATTCTCTTTTACCTGTTTCATGTAATAATATAAAGCATTAAAAATATTCCCAAAATATTTTACAAGGTTATCTACTCAATAAGAGAAGCTACATACTTTCCATGCATGGGAATGGCCAGTGCATGGATGCTACAATATAATGTGATAAATATTACAATGAAATGTCTAGGAAAACAATTCTCTAGCCAGTGTGGGTACCTAAACTTTGTAGGGGGGGAACGAAACAATACTTCCCAGTTTTAGTCCCTACACTTTGGAGGGCGAAGGGAAACAATCCCCTTCCTGAACTGGTGATGACCTAGTTCAACTTGCAACTTTCTTACTGGTTCATTATACTGCCTGTGGAGACAGTCTTCTTCTTTATTCAATAGGTAGGTTCAGTTCATGACCTTCTTCTGTGATGTTCACTTGGTTACTTACAATGGAGTAGGAAAATAACTCTCTTCTTCTTCTCTATTCTTATTTAGTGCAAAACCAACTACACTAAAAACGTTTTATTCCTTCTCTTTGGATAAAATCACAAATATTTTTGTGATTGTTCAAGCAATGAAGATCATATTACTTGGCATCCTAAGAATCAATTATTTCTTTCAATTTTCATATATTCATGATATCATGCATGTTCCATTTGGATAAACTCCTCTCCACTTATTCTTCTTTAAACATGTGCACATATCTTTGGTTATTTATTTAATTTTCTTCACAAGTCCATGTGATTGCATGAATGCATGCACTTTTATTTACTTCTCTATTATGTGAAAACCCTAAAGGGTATAGACCATTGCACACACACACACTGCCTCTTTCATTATCTTTCTTTTATTTGCATCAACCAAACTCGAATGGGAGATATCCTTTGGACATGTTCTTCACAAGTGCACACACAGAAGCTTCTTCATTCTATTACATGTATGGATGAATGTGAACATGCACTACCACTTTCCTTCGTGGGTATTCTTATTCAAAAATCCATGGGATTTATTAAAATAATGCACATGTGTGCATGCAAGTAATCACAACCATTCTCTTACAATTTCTTTATTCTTAAAAAATTGAACCCCTGCAAAATAGAATAGATGTATCATGAAAATAGGGGTGTGTTCGCATTTTCTTTGTGAAACCAAGGGTCTCACTGGTCTCTTCCTCATGCAAGGGATGCACGACACTTCCTCGTACAAATGAAATGGAGTTCTTATTCAAGTAACCAGGGAGGTTTTTGGATCAGTGTATGCAAATATTAACAAGGGTGACATGCACCAATTGCTTGAATGCGTGATTAACTCCGTGGGACACATCGAGGGTTTTGAGAAAAAATGTCCTGTGTTCGAAGTTCCTTCAATGCATAGGGGGTATGAATCCTCTTGTTTTTGAGACACTTTTAGAGTTCATTACACTTATTTAAGTCCTTTGTCTCTCTGCTAGGTGATTCTCTATTTCTGATAAACAAAATCTCTTAGATAATGATTTGAAACCGATTATTCTCGGCTCAGTCCTATCCTTTTATAAGTGAGATCAACTTTCTATTATGCATTCAAAATCCATGTATAATGTGATGATATTGTTGTTTGAATTCTCTATATATCTTGAATTTTTAAATATTTAAATCTGAGGATGAGATATGCCATGATAATCTGTTTCTCTCCATTTAGAATGCAGGATCCTTTCTTCATGCACTGAATCACAGACGTGTGCATTTATCTCATTTTTTAAATCTATCACACATCTACATGGCCGTGGAAACTTTTTTTGCCTATGATGAACCTTTTTATCTGAGGAATTCACATGAATATACAATATATGGTTCATGAATTCCTTAAGTGTGATCCAGTGATGCTCACAGTGCCAAAATGATAATCCAGGATTGCTTATATGTTATTCTTCATCATCTCCAGTGGAGAGGTTGCAGAAACATTGAGCAATGGTGGAGGAGGATGAAAACGTGGCCGGTTTAATGTGGTAGGGAAAATTAGATAGCCTAGGTTCATATTCACGTGGAGTAGGATGAGGAACAACCATGATTTAATCTGGAGTTTTAAAACATATGTCATGTAGATCAAATGGTCGAGCACAATGTGGAGATTAGATGTATAGCTAGGATTGTATCCACATTTTGAGATCATCCCACATCTAAGTGAAGATTCCAGATACTTAAGGTTTATTAACTAAAGCACTTCAGAAATCGCTCTGAAGTCTTGTCTTCCTTCCACGATACTGCCCCGTACCATGTTCCCCATGGGCGTGCTTTACACCCACCGTCTTCTCCCTACGGGTGCTCTCTGCACCCATGATCTGTGAGAATGCTATGATTCCACTATGCCACTCTAGGGACAGCGTTGGACTTCTCCCCATGGGTATGGTTGACCCTAGTGGTCCTGTACATGTCTCAGGTAGATACTGGCTAGATAGAACTTGGGATGGACCAATTTTTTAAGTTATCCGTACAAAAATCTTGTCAGTGAAAATGAATGGCCATACCCATGCATAGATACCTTAAAATATATTCGTGGCCACTTATAAGTCTAATCAACTTCTTAAAAATTATTCTTCCTCTTTTTATTTTTGGATTCCCAATTCCAAATCACTTAAATCATCCTTAAAAGGATGCTAATTCCATGTTGTAAATAATGTATCCCTTTTTGATACAATTTGTTTGAACTTTAAGATCAGTGAAAAAATCATATGATTTTATCAACATGGGGAATTAACTAAGCATGGAATTTAATTCAATGAATCCAAAACAATTCTTCAGAAAAAATCACTTCAACCAACCTCCATTAACTTTGGAGCTACTTCTTCATTTTTACCCTTATTGACAACTGTTGAAAACAAAAAAAACTTGTAAAAAAAGTGGTCCCAACAGAGATAATATATTTAAATGGTGGAAGAAGGAACCTTATAATTACATGGATTGATAATATAATGAAATATCCTTAGATCCATAATGAAATGACTCACTTATTCCTGAGACCTAATACCTTTTTAACAGGCTTGAGGATTTCCTATCTTATAATATCATGTTAGACATGATTTAAATTAACTCCTATATTATCCTTAAATATATCTTGTAAAATATTACCATACCTTGATCTTTAATATACTATATATAGAGGTGTATGAGTCATATATAACTAGCGTACCTAATTCATAATTAGTTAATAGAAAATAAAGTTGTGGAGTACCATGATTTAAAGGGTTCTCAGGATAACCCTTGTATGATTTTTTATAGCATGGGATACCTTCCCCCATTGAGTATGTTAATCCTGTTCATGTGGATGGTACCATATATCATTACTTTAGGAATCCTTGATCTTATTGGTATCATTGTTTCATTATAAAAAACTCTTACCTTTTATGGATAAGGAAATGAAAAAGAAGAACTAAAAGAGACCAAAGGTTGGATAGGGTTTGGGAGAGATCATAAAGATCAATCCAAGGAAAGAAAGTGGTAAAATCTATAATAAAAATTTGAGAGACACCATCATGATGTGGGGAATACTCCACCACAAACAAAATGATCATAGTAAAAAATATTTGAAAATAAAGGATTATAAAATTTTCTAATCCCCCAAAAATTTCATCAATTTTTCTATTAAAACATGGTGTTGAACATCGCCTTGAAAAAGTGGCTTTTCCATTATTATTTTTCCCTTGAACCATGAATTTGACCATGAACCCAAATATAATAGATCCTACCACTATATCCATTACCAACCATCCTCAAAGGCTTAACCATGACATATAATCTACTTGATGATGGTTATAAAACACCACAATATCTAAAATGTTTATTTTTCTTTACCAGTTTCTTATTGAAATTACATAAGAAGACCACACCCACCAAAACTTCTATATCCATGACATGAATGACCACTTTGAAAATAGACACCCAAATACTGGAATTTTAGACCCAAAAATCATAATCTGAAAAAAAATCCTTTTGCCCCAAAAGAAATCAAAACACCCACTATGACACAAGTCTCTTAAGAATGGTAATTTTAGCCCTTATGAATCGAAAACAAATATTCTCACCTTCAAAATCCTTCCAAACCCCTCTCTAACACCTCCAAAAACCTCAAACCACAAAATAGAAGTCCATAGAAGGTCTAGGAATTGAAATGAATAATATCATCCTTCATTATAATTTATGGTACAACATGTCCATGATCAATTCTATATAACCCGTTTCCCATATCCCCCCACTTGTACAAAAATATAATTCTAATATGTTAAGTTTCAATGTGGATGTGGTTAATGTAGTGAGTTGATGGAAGAATAAACAATGGAAGATCATAGGATAATAACGGATGATTTAACATGAGTCAAATAGTACATAAAGAATTACATCCCCCATGGTCCAGTTTGGTTTATCACCACTTGATAAACCATTCATTAGTTGAAAATGATGTGGATTATGTCATAGTTTTATTTTTTTGTATACATAGTTAATTTTTTTTGAAGATGACATGGATTGGTTTCCCAATTCATGCAAAGGGAATTTTATTAAAACAAAACAGTACAAGGTACACACGAGGTGTAGTAAGTCTACACCAGCATAATGCATAAAACAGCCCACAAAAACAAACAATTGAACAATGTAGGCTGATAAAGACCGAACAAACATACTCCAACAAATGCAGCAGACCCCTCCCAACTGGTAATCAACGCAAGATAGCTCCAAGATATATGAACAGCCTGAGAGTGCATCAGGTACGTGATATCACATAGGAGTCAGCAACAACATCCAAGCTGAGTCAGTCAGAAACAAGCAGAGACCGATGTAAAATAGAGATGTCTCCATAGCAGATAAGAACATGCATCAAATCTTCAATCTTCTAGGCATGAGCATATCCAGGGCAACCAAACCAGGAATCCAACAGAGAAAAATGCAGAACAGAATAGAAGTAGAGGTTTAGAAGTATATCAGCTTGGAAGAAACCAAAAATACAGCATATACAGCACACCCTGCGTTCCTGGAACAAACCCAAGCATTCTGCACTATGAACCATTCCAAAGTAGTCCAAGGGTGTTAAAGTCTATCAAATATCTCTAAAAGAAAATAGAAAACCAGTTCCAGCAACAAAAACTCCCAATGGTGTCACTTGCATCCCAAGCAGTCTGCACTGCTCTTAACCTCAGATCAAGAGCAAGCAGAACCAGAATCATCTAAATAACCACTCTAAAACTGAAAAGTAACAGGCTAGCAAGAAAGATTAGAGCCAGAAATCCAATCAGCATCCACAAGTACTCATCATACAACATCCAATAGCACATGTGTTGTACAGATCAGAAAGAGGAAAAATCCATTTCATGTCATTTCATGTGCAAAAGAGAGTAGAATCAATCCAAGGAAAAGCAGATTAACCACAACCAGAAGTAAGGGAACTCCAGAAGACAGAGAAATCAAAACACTAGGACCAAGGAGAGGAAAGAACCAGCTCAATGCAGAAAAAGACCAGAAAAACCTCAACCAATAAGGGGCAACATTCAGGAGCTCAGTCTGTAACCTTCATGCAGCCCTATTGCATGCCCTCTAGAAGAAACAAGAAGCACTTGAGGCAGTATGGAGGCAAGGGAGTGAAGAAATTAAAGAAAATGCTTCAGATAAATCTCAAAAAATAGAACCATCAATACAGTATGAAAATTAAAATATGATCTTCATAGAGTAAAGAAAACATCCAGCAGAAAAGAAAAATCCAGCTTAAGAAATATTTTCTGTTTCTTTCATTGAAAATCTCCTGCTTTGCATCCAAATAGGCGCTCTTAGTGATCTCTCCTTTCTTAAAGGAGTTGTATAAGATTTCATCACTGAGTCCCTCCGAAGAAACAAGAGCTTCACATGTTGGTACAGTACGTTTATCATCCCTTTCAGCTTGTTTCTCCATATCTACATGTTGATTTCCAATAGGGGCAGAAACATTATGTCTAGAAATGTCCAAAGAACGAGTGACAATAGTCCTCTCCACATGTGAAAAATCCCTGAGTTTTCTAGTTTTTTTAGGATTGGGTGTAATAAACCCATCCTCATCCACTATTGGTTTCTTACCTTTCCTGGCAATGTCCCTTAAGTATTTCTCCTCAATATCAGTAGATTTGTCTTCTTTAGCGCTTTGTGAGAGACTATCTTCAGATGCATCACACCTCTCCTTTTCCTCCTCTTCTAGAGTGCCTTCTTTAATTTTTTGCTATCGACCTATCTTCAAGTAAGGGTGAGGGCCTATGATGTACATTTTCATTCACCACAGAGGGTGAAATCCCCTTCTCGCCCAAATTTAGAGAACCTTCATGATCCCTCCGTGAGTCACAATGTTCTGGAGGCACATTATATGTCCCGGAGACATCCTTGGAAAAATGAGTCGCAATATCATCAGCAGATTTTGATTTAGAAGGATTCAAGTTAATTTTAGCACCGGTCTTTTCTACCCAAACTGCTTTGTAGTGAGGTTGAGGTGGTTCATAGTTTTTTGACTCACATTATCCCATAGAATGACCAACTTTGAAGCAAAAATTACAATAAGGTGGAGCATTTTCAAAGACCACTTCTTGAGAAAAACCTTTAACACCATTCTGTAGCCAAAATCTGGAAGGCTATGCTTGAGAAATATCAACTTCAGTGCAGATTCTAGCAACTGAGGGACGAGACAAGTTCAAGGTGGCAGAATCTAATCTGATCGGAGTTCCAAATAGACTTGCAATGGTAGTAAGAGCATGCTGCTTAAATAAATGTAGAGGCAAACCTGGAAAACCGATCCAAAGGGGGACAATAGGGGGCTCATAACCTATTTCAAAATCGGGAGACCACTTGAAAACCTTCATAGAAGCCCCCCAAAAAGACCATGAACCTCGAATCCAAAAACGGTAATAGTCCTTGTCCGATGATAACCGAAACACAACATTCAAAGAGTTCAGAAGGACAATCTGGAAGTTTGTAAAACCTATGTTTTCAAGGGTTTTGTGAAAAAAGAACAACGAAGGTCAATTTTTGATAAAGCGTCCTACAAGAACAAATCGTAGGTCTGAAGCAAGATCGTTTACCTCATCCTTGGAGAAACTAATCGCCGATAGACCTCTATGTCGATAGGTTTTTCGAGCAAAATACGAAATCCTAATTTCATACACTACTTTTAAAATCCCTCAAGAATAAGATTAAGTCACCAATCAAATTCTATCATTTTATTAAGAATGTTACCATAGATCAAGACACTCCTTAGGAAAAATGAAAAGAATATTTCCTTTATCGAGGAGTTATAATTATAGAAATGGGTTGAATTAAGTAAATTTTCATCAAGATAAGTTCCCAATTCCTTGTTAGTGAAATATCGAGATAAGGGTTTAGTAAATATGAGTATAAGATTCTTAATATAAGAAATCAACTCATAAACTCAAGGTCTTATGAGTTAATGTAGTTGGAAAGTGTATAGCTTACTAAAATACCTTTATGTAGTATTTAATGTCCACAATCTATACAATAAAAGGGGGAATATGGATCCTTTACCACTTTAATTTAAAAATGGTTAGATATTATAAATATTATAGTGAGAGTTTTTAGGAATTTATAAAAATAGTTGGATACATAAATGATTAATAAATCAATAATGGAATTAAAATATTAATGAAGATAATGTATTATTATATTGCTTTATTCTAATATACATAGTATATAACACTACATGTTATCATAATAATCTATTTTTGACAATTTTTTTAAAGGCTGGGGCTGAAGCCTCATTTTATTATTAAATCAAAGCAAATTCATCTTTAAACTAGGTAGAGGGAGACCCATTACATAGCCCGAAGTCCTAGTGGGAATATAGCCCATTACATAGCCCATAGGCCCAAAGTTTTGGCCTAAGGACGATTTTGTTAATACTACTACTACAGTACCTACCTACAACAGTACCATACTGTACCTGCCGCTGCTATAGTATCCTGCCACCGCTATAGTGTCCAGCCACTGCTATAGTGCCCGCAGTTTCAACTGTGCCGCCACTGATACTATCCACTACAGTAACTGCGCCCAATGGGTTTTGAACCTCTATTTTTCATTTACAATTACAAGGAGCATACCAATAAGCCAAACCCCAACTACAAATGTGTTGTTGGTTAAAGAGGTATTGGGGTGACCTCCGCACCTGCGCGCCGCACGTCCCAAACGAGGCCCAATGTGGAGAACCTTTGGGCTTTGGCTAGTACCCAACATGGTAGAGGGACCCACAAGAGGTTTGTTAACATATAGTGTGAATTTCCTTAGTAGGAATTGAACCCAAAACCACGGTGTCAAGATGCCACTGCCTTTGACAAACTCACCCATGCCCCACAGGAAAACGTGTTGTTGGGAAACGAGGTACTGGGGTGGCCTCCCCACCTGTGCGCCACACGTTCCCAGCGAGGCCTAAGATGGGAAACCCTTGGGCTTAGGCCCATTACCAATAGGGTAGAGGGGCCCAAAAGAGGTGTTTTAGCATATAGTGCGTATTTCCTTGAGTGGACTAGAACCCAGAACCTCGGGGTCAGGAAGCCACCGCCTTTAGCCAACTCAACTGTGCTCCGTGGGAATCTATTTTGAAAATGATAATGTCTCTTCAACCTAAATTTCATAGAGTAGTGTATATGATTGCACATAATACTATGATAAGAGTGGAGATCATATATTCTAAAATCTTCCTTCTTAATGAGACCCCTAAATTAAAATGTTGGTGGATAATGAATCCAATAAGTGGAATATGTATGATGCATTAGATATGCAATTCATTATATTATTATCAACGTTAGATGAAATTCAGAAAAAATTAAGTACAATGATTTATATCCCATGTAATATTAACTCAAAGGTCTACATTATAATAAAGATTAGTGATAAGTTATGAGATCTAAAATGAACGTTTTATGTTATTTTTGGAAGAGGGAATTCAATTTTGAAAAAATATACTCACTTTTAATAGGTAAAATGATCAGTTAGAGAAACTGAGATTCTAGATAGATATAGATCTATCCACAGACCTGAAATTCTCATCCTTATCACTACGCCTCTTTAGATTAATTTTTCATTTTAACATGAACTATATAGATATTTCAATCATGGATATTTTATATATGATTGACCAAGATGACATGTATGTAAATAAATATAAATCATCATTCCTTATAGTGAACATGAACAAAGTCTTGGAAAATGATCTATGGAATGTTCAAAGATTAAGGTACATGGTAAATGGTTTACTAAAATTTAATAAATGAGTCAGAGTCTATCTATTTTTTATTTGGAAATAAGGTCCACTAAATGAAGAACTATAATGTTTCTATAAAGAAGCAAGGTGAATCTTTAGGTATATTTGTAATTGAGTGAAATCATTTATATTCTCTATCCTGGGTATTTTATATTGATTTCTGTTCACATATTTATATTTAAATATAGGTACTGATTAAAATATAAAATATTTTAATAGGTTATGTAGATCTTTTTCATATTAATGCAACTAAACTTGATGAATTATTAAAATGAAATCATATTTATATCATATTTAAACATAAAGGGTTTTTATTTTTGGTATGAAAATAAATATTGCCTCTTTTATCATGATGAAATATATTACTGTATGGTTTATATGAACTTGAATTAGAAAATTAATTTTCAGAAATAAATGATTATTCTAATTTATATGACTCATACTACAATTAATAGGGTCATTGTCAACATAGTAATGTAAACCAAAAGTATTTGAAAAATTTACATTAAGATAAGTACTTAATGATTTTAAATTGAAACACCTAGATGTAAGTCTAGATTAATTACATTAAAAGTGAATAAGTAAAATTTTAGGGGTAAATTTGAAACTGTCTCAAATCTTCTAGAATCATTTCACATATATGTGTGTGGACAATTTTTGAAAAAATATAATAGTGGGTTCAGATACTTTATCACCTTTTTTATTTGAAATCATTAATATAAACTATATTTTAAAGAAAATAACTTGAATTTTTGAAAGTTAAATTCACTTTGATTTGAAAAATATTTATAAATGTTCTAATTATAAAATTAAATTATGATTTTGAAATGTATTGTTCATTGAAAAAATTCAAAATAGTGTCCTTAAATTTCATAATAAAAAAAGTTTCCTTAAAAATAAACTTTCACTTATGAATACAAAAAAAATTAATTAAATTTGATTTTAAAGTGACTTATCACTGAATAAAAATAAAAAAATATAATTTCAAAAAATATATATATTTTTTCATAAATAAACTATAGGTATAAATTTGATTAAGTATAATTGTGAAACAATTTAATAGTTATTTGTAGTTGTATTGATAAATTTTCAACCAACTTGTAAGGTCTATAAGATAGATACACTAAGAGAGAGGGTTAAATTAGTTGTTTCACCCTAAATGCGGTGACTATGACCACAATACAATAATTATTTAAAAACATCACTATAATAAATACTTGAAATACGTGTTAGGATGACCTCATATGGGGTTTCATGATAAGATTATTACAACCTATTTTCTTTCTTTTCGGCACATGTGTGGCTTTCCTATCTCATGAATTGGGTTGCCTTTGGTTGCTTGGGAGTTGAATTGTATTTATAGATTGGATCTCATTTTTGGACTATGTGAATTTTCTTGTGGGTATTGGGACCATGTTGTGCTTGGGTGGAACTGGGTGTTACCTTTTGTTCCACACATTTGATTGTCGTTTCTTCTGCCTTTTAATTTTTAATAAATTTTTTATGACTGAGTACCATAAGTCTTAAACTTTTTCGATATATAATCAATACTTGGTTGAAAATGATTTTTATAGAAATAAATATTTTTCTAAGGATCCCTAAAAAATGATTTGGATTAATATAATTTCAATTGAATGTGTCAATACATTTATAAAGATACCAATTTTATGTTGAAGGTGAAATAGTTAAATTTATCTTGTTTATCCAATAATATTAACTATGTTCTTTTATTTTTATCTATTTTCACAATCTATACCCATATATACCCTACCCTGAATTAGTAATGAGAAAAAGTGTGATTCCAGAAACCCATATCCAGAAGGTCATGAATTGGATACTATCTAAGAGAACAAAAATTTATCAAATGAGAGACACTACCCTCTAAAAAATATATCAGAAGACTGTAAAATAAAAATTAAAACTTCAAAACCCTAAAAAATAAAGAATAGATCATCAACTGATAAAATAAATAATGTAAAATTATTGAATTTACTAAAATATAACCAAAATTAATGAAAACCAGAATAGGAACATAACAATTATTGAACCCCAATAAGTATAAGAATATGAACAACCCATATACCTCTATTGTGTATAAAAAATCTATAGACACCAAACTCTTTATATCAACCTTAGTTACCAAGCTTACTTCACCTGAAAAATACAAAAACAAATCATGAAAAAATATATAAAATTATTTTTGAGAGAATCCAATTACTTAGTAGGAAATCCCCTATAGACAAAAAACAAAGTTATTATCACAATGTATACTAATAAAAGAAATAAATTCATAATACGTAGTCATATCCCCACAAAATATAACCAATTATGGTATTCCATGTCAAACATTATCTTGTGAACTATCTCATCCTCAAACCTCCATAGTTTTTTCAAATAAGTCTATTAAATTCTTATAATTCATACATATTATTGATATAAAAATCTGGTTAGTATATTTGAGTCCCAATCACACCACAAGAAATAAAAAACATTAGTGTTGCAAGCCCACAACATAAAAATATAGAAGGGCCTCAACAATCCAACACCCACAAACTAGTCTCCACATATTTAACATTTAATGTTTTCTCACCAAACAAATTTAATAATAACACAATAACAACATCCACACCAGATCTGAATAAAAATACAACCAATTCAAATCTATTATATACCAACCAATAGGGTGAGAGAGGCCATAAAAGACTATATATTCAGTTAGTCCGCTCACCAATCTAGATTTTGGGTCATACCTTGTAAAACCATGATCATGTGGTATTTTTATAATGAATGGGTTTATACAAGATGTTGTCTTTGAAAATGTTTCAGACCACTATAAAAAATGATCCAGAATTATTCATCTTATAAAAGAATGTGGGACTCAAAGGGATGCTCCCCCATACATTTCAAGTTAATTCGGGTGGAAAAGGCTACTGCAAATAACACTACTGATAAACCTATTGATATCATCAATGTTTTAAATTCCACAGTTTTTCCTAATCCTATCATTGAGCCATCAATTCCAGAAGACAATATACATAATATTGAGGGTAATGAGGCTATTTAAATTGAGAAGGGTGAACCCTATAATGCTAATACTTCAGTGCTTTCTCAATATGTCCTAGAATCAAGCGCAACACAGTCTCTGTGAACATCCTTTCTAGAGGTTGAAGAGAAAGACACTCAAATTGAGGAGGAATTCTTAAAATCAAGCTCTTGAAAATGGAAAAAATAAATGGTGGATGCTAATATATTCATTACTCCCAATACTAAAAAAAGAGAAAACTAAGGGACTACTCTCACCTTTAATGAAAAATTGTTACAAGATCACTCGATGCTTCCAAAAATGACAATATTGAAATTACAACATCAAAAAGTGCAGGTGATCTGACTATAATAATTTTTGATGCTTCCAAAAAAATAGATACAGATATTCCTATATAGCTTGAAGTTGATGCTCCTATTGTACCTCCTAGGGATAACCCGAATGATGAATTTGACCAAGTTGTGAAGTATTTGGAATCTGGAATGGATAAACTTGATGAAATAGATTATCAAAGGCTTAGAAATGGTGAAATTTATATGAAAACTTATCTAGATATCAAATGACGAATGTTTAATAAGGGGTTGATGCAGGATTCTAAACAAACTCCCTGATTTTCGATATCAGTGTTTCTTTATTTAGACCGTCTCTTGATTTTATTCCATGGACATGCCTGTACATCTCCTTTCATGGATGTTTTTGCTTTATTCATGCTGATCTTCTTTTGACTATGTTAGATATTTCTTTTACAGCTGATCTATATGATATGGACCAACTTTTGATGGGTTACTGCAGATCTTGAGGCCTTGGAGATTTCATGGAGTTGATGCACTTTTTCTAAATGTTATTTCTCACTTGAAGGAATGATGTCTCATTTGAGATTCTTTGATATAATTCATGAATCTATCTCACTTTTTCATTGGTGTAAACTCTTTACACCTCGATCATGTATCATAATAATTTTGATTTAATAAATTTATTTGGGGAATTAATTGGTTGGCCAATTCTGGTCTCCCTTTGAAAAAAAACACATTTTCCACACCAGAAACACCATCGTTTTACTATCCCCATTATAATCATCATCTAATTATAAAATATCAAAAGGTCAAGATATCATAGGAGTAGGGTCTTGTGGTAATACACTATGTCAACTAGACCACATGATTAGTTGAGAATCCAATCAAAATATAACCATCCATCTAAGAAAAAATCTATTTAGAAAACTATCTATAATTAATCATTAACAATGAACCACATTATTTTCACAATGAATTATTTAAAGAAAAATGTCATACATATTACTTATCTTTAGTCAAAAAACCTAGTCCATGATATGTTGATCTTGATTATTTCATAATTCAATAATTTTTTTCTGAATACATAGTAAAGAGTTGAATATTTTTCAACCAATTATAGAACCAGACGTCGAGTGCACTTCCATCCCATGGTAGAGAATGAGAATGATGCACAATTATCATATCATTTTCTACTGAATCATAAATAAATAACAGAGTGAATATTATACCTCAAACCATATCATACCATGATTATGCATGAATCATATATTAATTTCAAACTCATCACTATATAAAGTCTAATTCATAGCCATGATATGTCTTCATTATCTGTATTGATGAATAAAAGTATCATTCCATTTATTTCCTAGTTAGGTCATATTAATTATCTATTTTTTTCACAATTATTTATTTACCTAAAATTATATTTAAATATTGATAATTTATTTTTATTAAAAATAATATCTTCAAAATCTCATATTGCCTTTTCATTACTTACCATTATGATCCATTAAAATTTTACTATACATCACTAGTCTTACCAAAATAACCTTCGATATTTAAAATACACATTTTTCAGTAGAATGTTAAAGAACATGATCAAGTCCATTTATTTTTAGTAATTTAATCATCATGGGTTTTTTTCATTGATCAATGGAGGTCATTGTTGCAATGTACACATGAAAATAAGAAAATGAGAACTTTGTGAATTTTCTAAGTTATTGTCTATTTCATACATAGTTTCCAATATCTTTAAATATAATATTCACCACTTAAGTAACTTACGTGGGACTCAAAATTTTCATAATCACATCAAACATGAAAAATGATGAAATTGATTATAAATTTTCCAAATTTGAACAATTTAGTGACTTTTTTATTTTTAGTATTTTTTAATCTAAATATGTGTCATCTTATTATATCACACCATGTAGTTTTTACATTTCTAACTCATCATATTTTTCCAAAAACACATATATATAAATATATAATATAATAATAAAATAATACTATTTTTATAATATAATATACCATAGAAATTATAAATGTAATTATATTTGTATACATTTATAATTTTATATATATTATATAACTAATAAAGTAATAGAAGTATAATATATATTTTATATATTATTTTTAAATTAATTAAACACAATTATTGAATGATAATATATGGAAAAGGGTTTCCTATAGTGTTCACAAGGGACATATAAGTTTTCACATTGGATCTCCTTACACTTCACCCATATAGAAATCTCTTATAAAACTAACTTAGTTAGCCTGTGTTCTTAATGATGAGGCCGATTTCTCCACCTCAAACCCTGCCTCGGTCGACCTCTAGCTGGGTATAAATAAATCACACTTTATACTAATCATGGTTTTTGGATCGAAAACATTACTTAGGGAAGATAAACTAAACTTATTTTTATCCAATTATTTTTCATCAATAAAATTATATTAATGTTGTGACTTGAATTCCCCTATCTCGCTCAAATGGAACACTAGGGCATATTTTATGGGGACTAGAGCTACTCCACCACATGTGACTCATTTTAATTTCATGAAAACCAAAATTTATATAGTGGAAAACATCATTATGGGATAGTTATTGTGTTCATAACACGTTATCAACACAATAGCTTGATTTGGTCATGTTAGCTATGTGTATTGTGGCCTAAAGTTCATCATCACTCCAACACCGAACATAAAAGAAACTTCAAGAGGGTCTAAAGTTCATCCCCCAAATATGAAATGATTTATAGATTTTATACCCATAAAAACCAAAGTAGATACTATCTTTACATAATGATTATTATTCTTATAATAATTAAAAGATAATTCTTCATCACAGATAATCCTAGATGCCACCTAAAACCCCAAAGAACCTAGCCTCTACAATGAACCCTATCCAACTGTCCAATCCTTTTCCAATGATCATTAATTTTATTGGATTTATACAAATTATCTCCTTCAATAATAAAATCAATCAACTATGAATAATCATCTATACTTAGATCGAATAAGTTTTTTTGTTTTAAGTTCACAAGTATCTTTTAAATTCCTCTAAAAATTTAAAAAAACACTTTTCAATAGTGTTTTTTTGGAATTTAATGGATGTTTAAAACAACATGAAATTATTCAGAATAGGTTTTGAAAACTTCCATGTATTAAAGTGTCGTGAATAATTTCATGGAAGTTTAAAAACTTCTCAGTGAATCATTTCACAATATTTTTTAATGTTCAGTGGTAGTTTTATATTTTTTTAAATAAAAATGTTGATAAAAAATATTATTAATTATTTTTACTGAAAAATTAGGCATAATTATGTATAATTTATTATTTTAACCTCTTACCATTTGTTTTAACACTCCTCAAAGATCTTAATGTGGTAATTAATGATATTTGAATATACTTATATATATTTAAACTAGAAGAGTCTAGAGTCTGAGGAATCTATCCTCAGTTTAATTTTACCTTGAGAATTTCACTAAGGTTAATGAATGGAAGGCACCAATTTCCGATAGTACAACTAAGATGATGTTGGGGGAAATTTTTTTAGATATTTTTTGGATCAGGGATATTGTCTCTAAAATATAACGATATACTACTAATTTATCAATCAGTGTCAATGTGATTCACACTGAGTTCACATCAATATTTCAATGATAAGACATTTTTATTTGATCAAAATAGGAAATCGTTTAGCGGAAGGCAATTAATCATATTTCAAATATAAAAATCCAATTTTCATGAATTATCTCATCATTGGTCAGTTTTTTTAAAAAAATATATTTTTATATATATATAATTTTTTTACAAAAGATATATATTTAAAATAATTTCAAAGAATTTTGGTTTATATATTTTTATGAAAAATTTACTATTCCAAAGGCATCTATTTATAGGGGATATACCTTTTCAATAAACCACCCAACCTATATGGGATTAAAATATCTTAAAAATTATCCCCTCTAGTTATTTTAAAAAATTACCTCAATCCTTTTCAAATAGGACTACCATTTTAGTGAATAAAATTTGTAACATTCCCTTTTTTTACTAAATATTAATTCTCTATCTCATACCTAGATAATTATACATAATAAAAGTATCTTTCATTTTAAAATGTTTCATAGTATATATATATCAATGGATTGTTAGATTTATAAGTCATAAAAAACTTAAACTAGTTAATAATTATTAAAAACTAGAGATATCATACATAAAATGATATTTCATTCAAATATATCATTTTTTAGTTCTTATATCCTTTTCACTAACTCTCTAAGAAGTAAACACATTAACTTCTGTAAGAAGTGACACCACTTCCATGTTCACATATGAAAAACATTACAATGTGTTTCTATTATTATAACACTTAACTCATCAAGTATAAATAATTTTTAATAGTTTATAACTCAACATATAGTCATAATAGATGATATTGACACCAATTAGTTGGAGTTATAATAGTGAATATCAATAATCATATTCATAGATTGTTTTACCCATTAAACAATTTGATTAGAATCTACCTAAAGAAAGTTTTGAGTTTCGATAGAAAAATGATAAATTTTACAGTGTTTAACCCCATATCCTTATTAGTGGTATGAATAATATATCTCAATAGGGATTTTGTAAACAAATACACATGGTTTTTACACGATCTCACATAGAAAACATATATAGTGCCATCTTATAACAATTTTCTCACATGATCATTTCTCAAACTAGTATTTATATACTATCATTTGTACATGAAACTACATGGCTTTGATAGAGTTAATTCACTATCATAATTGATAGAGATATGCGGCATAAAAATCAGATAGAATATAATAACCAATAATATATTTCTAATCCATTCAACTTCATTTACACAAGATTTTATGGTGATAAACTTTGACTCTGTGGTCGAATGTGAAATACATGTTTTTTTCATCCTCACCTAGGAAGCATCACTACATATAATATTAAAACACCCGGATGTGGATTTATTATCACAAATACTAGTAATCCAACTCATATCAGTGGATCCTTATAATATATCCAAATAATCACTATAGTATGAAACTAAATCCTTGGTCTTCCTCAAGTATCCAAAGATTTTACTATATATTTCTAATTATCCAAACTGGGATTACTAGTATATCTACTCATATGACATAATAAAAAATCAATATCAGGTCAAATATAATGCATTTCATACATAAAAGAACCAATTTCACTAGAATAATCAAGTTTTTCTACAACTCTACCCATATTCACAAATAGTTTTACACTAGAATAAAATATAGTATTGGTATCATTGAATCCAATATGATCAAATTTAATTAAATTTTTTTCTATGTAATGAGACTGATTTACTGAATAACCCCACTATGTTTTATAACATTAATTCTTAGAATAGTATAAACTATTCCAACATCCTTCATTTAAAAAATAATTGATAATTAGTTCTTTTAATCATTTATAAAAACTATATTCTTTCCTAAAAATTACTTTATCATATACATATACACACACAATAACTTTATATTATTTTTTAAAAATTAAATAAAAACATTTGTTTTCATTGTTATGAATAAATCCATTAGGTAATATAATAGTATCAAAATTTTCCTTCCATTGTTTCAGAGTTTGTTTAAGACCATAAATATATTTTACTAATTTACAAATTTTATTTTCATTACCTTCTAAAAAACCATTATGTTTGTTCCATATAAATATATTCATTTATATATACTTTCAAAAAATAAGTTTTAATATCCATTTTTTTGACATAAAAATTATTTATTGAAGCCAATTCATAAAAAATATTTATTGAATTAATTTGATATAAAAGAACATAAGTATCAAAATTATAAATCCTTTTTTTGTGGAAACATTATTAGACTAATTTTTCTTTAAAATATTTAATTTTTCCATTGTAATCCTACTTCTTTTTGAAACCCATTTATAAAAAATAGGTTCTGATCCTCTTGGTAAATCCATTTTATCATTAATGTATTATTTCTAAAATAATCATCTTCTGAAGTCATAACTTCATTATAAGCATTTTGGCAATCTTCTATAGTCAATAATATATGATACATATTCAGAAGATGATTATTTTTATCTCCCTCAACAAAGAAATCTATGGAATTAGAATATATAAATTTTTTCTCCTTTCTAAGTCTTTGACTCCATTTAGGGTCAACTCAAGAATCATTATTATTATCATCTATTGAATTTGAACTATATGGAGTAAAATATATAACGGTATGATGAATTGAATATTCCATATGATCTTTGTAAAATATTTTTTTTTAAAAATTTATATCCCTTGATTCAAAAACTAAATGGTCTCCCAAATCCATAACTCAATATGCTTTTCTATTTTTTTGTATATAAAAAACACCTTTAAACACTCTAGGAATTATTTTAGATATTTTAGGACCATGAACACTATAGTATTATAAACACCCCTGCCATTAAAATATTAATTATTAACACTTATACCATTCAAAATATCAAAATAGGATAAATTAGTTTTCAAAGAATAAATCCTATTATGAATATGATATGCAACCAATAAAGTTTCAATCCATAAATTTAATGGTAACTTTGATATATTAATCATTAAATTTACAATTTCTACCAATGTATGAATTTACTTTCAGCTAATCCATTTTTCTGAGTTGTGTGAGGATCAACAATTTTATGAATTATAATATTTTCTTCATCTAAATAATTAAATCCATTCACAATGTATTCACCACCTCTATATAAGCACAATAAAGTAATCATTTTTTAATTGGGTTTCAAAATTAGCTTTATACATGTTAAATATAATTAATAGATTTATATTTGGTTCTAAGAATATGTATATGTAAATATCTTTTAAAATCATAAAGAAATTAATAAAACATATTTTTCCTCCACAAGTTAAAAAACCATTTAATTGAAAAAAGAAGAATGTAGTAATTCTAATAAATCATAATTTATCTAAACTCTTTTAAATGGGTTTTTAAATATTTTCTTTTCTACAAATATTTCAAATATACTAATTTAATTTCCAAATTTAATTAATTTTATCTTCTTTTTAATTTTAAATAATTTTAATTAACATATGACAAATGATCATGCTATAAATTATAGGACTCAATAAAGTAAGAAGAATATTAAATCATATTATAAATATATTGTTGATACATTCCATAACTTGATTACCCCTTCCCCAGAAGTATTTCTCCATTCAAAAAATATAACCTTGTTAGATTTAATGAATATATAAATTCCTTTTTACAAATAAGATCAATAGAGTCTATTTTATTGATTATTGGGTATATAAAACACATTTAGAAGAGTCGACTTCTTCTCAGAAATAGAGTGTAGTTCCACACTTCTTTGACCGATGGAATTGATGCATGTGTTAATTTCCAGGTGTACTTACTTTATAATTATAATTTCATCATATTTTTTGAATATTTAGGGATCCTTTTACACATGAATCAGTGCTCAATAATCAAGCCTACATATCATATTCCTCAAAGTCATATTGACTTCATATTTCATGATGACTAGATTTTCTTCCATCAAAATATTTTTAAATGGATTTTTCACTTTCTTTAGATAGTGTCATAACCTTGAAAAATTCCTTGGTTTTATATAGAAAAATAATTCTCCTTTTTTGGATGGATTACCTATCTTTTATATACTTTTAATTTTCTTCTTGATATGTAATGAAGTGTTTTCGGGTTATTTTACCTCAATGATATTACCCTTGGGGTAAAATTGTGAAGGCATACCCATGTCTCTTAATAAAGATTCTTCATCAATGTGATGACTCTTTTACAAATTTGCAATGAAATATACTCAATAATTTTATTGAGTGATTTACCAAATTCATTCAAAATAGGTAGATATTTTTCAATAATTGTACCAATATGGATGGTTTATGGTATATTAGTTTTATGGGAAATAAGATTGTTTTCTATAAATTGTTTCTCATGAACTTCATCCAACACCATATTTTTATTAACTGTATTTAAGTTAATATAATTTGCAATAATAAATTTGTTGGTACCTTATTCCTTAGACATTTACTTAAATTCAAGTACATATCATATCATTGGCTAATCATTATTTGGATAAAGTAGTTATAAAGACAATTTGATAATGTGTTGAGGATATTTCATCTATATAAAACCAATTCATCTTCAAATTTTTTCCTCATTGTGTGAATGTGTTCTACTTGAGTAATGTCAATGGGAGTGTAAAAGAGATTTTGAGACCAATCGATGGGAATAACTGGATTGTTTGGTTCTACAATGTTAATTTTTTTAGTACTATAGAGAGGAACATAATTTTTACCTATAACTGGGAGAAGTTAGTTCTATTGAAACATTCAAGATTGAACATTCCTTGGTTCATCACTTCGAGGTATTCATAATCCATATTCTTGATTATGATTTGGTTTAAAACCTTTTGTTTTCTATTGAAATTGAAGGTAGAAAAAAGGAGGTAGAAGTTAATGAAACTAGATTCATGGATGAAGTTCACTATCCAAAAGGGTTTGATCCACCCCCAATTGTTAGTGTAGGATCATTAGAGGAAGTTTCCATTGAGTATTTAACTAAAATTAATGAATGTAAGACACCAATTTCTGATAGTATATCTATGGAATTGTTGTGGAAAATTATTTAGAGAGTTTTAGATCAAGGAGATTGACTTTAAAAGGTCACAACATACCACGTATTTATAGAACAAAACTAGTGTGATTCACACTGATTCAACCTCACTCTTTCTATCAAAGGTATTTTTGATTCTATCAAAATAAGGAAACTATTTGGAGGATAAATTTGATCATATTTCGAATATTAAAATCCAATTATCATGAGTAATCTCATTAGTAGTCTATTTTTTATAATATTTTATTATCTTTTTTTATTTTTTGTTTTATTTTTTTGTTTTATATATATTAATTTTTTTACTATATATATATATATATATTATAATTTCAAATCATTTTGGATCATATATTTTTAATTAAAAATTTACCTTTCCCAAGCCCTCTATTTTTTAAGGAAATGCCTTGAGAATAAATACCCCAAAATCAATGTGGGATTCTCAATACCAAAAAATATTTCCCTCTGATTATTTTAAAAAATTCCATTCTTTCTTTTCCAATGAGACCACCATTTTAATAAATAAATTTATTAACATTATAGTAAAAGGGAAGGGAGTGGGTTGAGGATATGGTAATACATGAAAAATAATTATAAAAATAGTTTTTGAAATTTATTTTAGATATCAATGGTAGTCATAAAATCTATTTTTTTGATAGAAAAAATAGTGGTCATCTGATATTGGAATTCCTATATGTCTAGTTTTAGCTTGTGGTAGAAGATTACCAAATACAATAATTTAATCACTAGATCCAATCTCGTTTTTACATTATATTCTTCCCATATTATCAATTATGATGTGATAGTGTGTATACCTCATTATTTTCCAATATTTGTAATCTTGAGATAATTGGAACTGGAATGTTAGGTAATGGTAATATAAAACCTCCAGAATTATCACCAGTGGAATCAAAACATTGATGATGAAGAGGTAAGAGGTAGTTATTGTCTAACCAACCAGACAGAACATACAATTAACAATAATAGTAATAATAATAAGAAACTATGTGGTCCATGGATTTGGAAAAAGCAATTCCATGAACCTATAAACATTGAGTAAAAACAAACACAAAAAAACAAAAAGTTGAGGATTATAAGGAACAAAGTTCCAAGGGTAAAAAAAGAATATGTATAGATGATCCGCCTCTAACAGTGTTTGAAAACAACCGAAGTATATTCCCTCCAAAAAAGGAAACAAAAATATGAATAAAATTTCTCCATTGATCCTTTGATCAATATTTACCTATAACTTTAGTCTTGTAAAATATCTAAAACCTTGAAGTTGGCACTGGTATAATAATCACCCTTAAATACTACCTCTCATATTATCTAGGCACTAAAGCATCATATTCAAACTTAATTTACCACTAGATCGTGCTTCAAGGTCCCACATGGAGATGCTATATTAGAGATAAACCACCAACCATTATTTACATCTATTTCATTTTCTATGGATGTCAAGATCCAATTAGAAGACCCTCAGCATCCCTTTATACCTATATTTATACCAATCAAGGTTCACTACTACATGTTTATCAACCCAATGAATAAATAACTACACAAAAAAAACAAAAAAATATCATTTATAAATCTTATTACATTTCAAGCACTTAAAAATTTGGAAGCTCTTCCACGAAACCATTACCAGGTACACTTCCCTTCCATGCCACTACCTTGTTATTTAAAATAAACCAAATGAATCATCTAGAATCATGTTCATTAAAAAAATATTTTCAAGCTATATCCTTCATCATTATCCTTCTAACCTGTATAAGAATATAAAAAACCTAAAAGTTTTAAAAATTAACACAACAAAAAATGGTCTCCCTTTTCATTCCAATATCGAAAAACCAAAAGATAATCATTCTAATATGAGTTCTTTATAATCAAGTTTTAAATTAATTTTTTCATCATCATTAATCTTAGAGGTCATGTGACTTATAACTCTATAGTAATATTCCATACTAATAAAACATACTCATATTTCTCAAAACAATAATTATCTTGATCTTCAATCCATTGATATAAATCCTTAGGTGAATCAACAATAACTAGAATAGAATCCTTATAATTATAATCCTCGATCTTTCCAGATAACTTTGTATATAATCCAAAAAATGATATTTTAAATACATCCTTTTGAAAATTTGAATAATCCTTTTATATTTTATTTTCAAGTTACAAATAATAATATCCACCAACACCCAATACCATATTTTTACCTTTAGTGAACTTGAATGGTAGTGATTATTCTCTATATCATTACTATCATATTTATTACCTTTACAAGACTTAAAATCATAGATGTTAAAATAATTTCTGTAGTCCTATTAAACACCAAACTTATGATGCTTGACATTCACTATAGTATTCCCAAATTCATGACCAATATTAACAATATACTGATGAGCTCCCTTAGTAATATGAAAACAAATCATTTTATCCATTAAAACATATTTAATTATCTTATTCCTAGAGTCTCTTAGATAGACAGGGAACATTATCTTATGTTTGTGCCTCTATACCTTCAATAGAGGTAATTGAGACATGATCATTGATTGAAATTTTTCTAATGGAGTTACACTAAAAAATATGATAATATTTGGTTACTTCAATATTATAGAGACCAACCATATGATACCTTAAGTCATCCCCATCATCGGTGACCAAAATAGGTTCCCTGTAAGGAAATTTTAATGTCTTGTATGATCGATAAGACTTAGCTGGTGCTTGAAACCTAAATGAACCACTTGGAGCAGAAAACAATCCATCGACTAAGTTTCTTATAACCTCAAAAGTAACTAAATTTTTTCTAAAAAAAATTATAGACATACCTAAATACAACTAGATAAATGTCCTAAGGAATTAAAAGGATTTCCCATTTTCGGTATATCATACTTTCTCTTCATCCTATGTGACTTCACATCACAAACTCATATATTATTGAAAGGAAATTAAAAATATTTTTAAAATAATATTTGACAACTATTTTTGGTGTGTCATATAGATTTTTCACTCAAAGAATAAATATTAAAGGCATCTATATTCAATATTCAGATAAATATCATCATCAAAAATTGATAAAATAACCTTATCAATTAATTATAGGATTATATAAATATCAATAATATTGTATAAAAAATGACTGAAATGTGCCAACTCAGACTGTAGATCCATCTTAATGGGTTCGAAAATTGAAAATGTGATATCCTGAAGTATTTTTGGATGCCAATGCACCCTATTTGTCCAAATATTTTCATCCATACTTGAGTATATGAATTTATTACATTAAAAGTATCAAAATTGATATCCCTTTCCTATTTTGAATTATACCATCATAATTATTTTATTTTATTAAAAGGGAGAACAAACATCTGGTAGACCAGACAAGTAGAAAACAGAGGGCTACGTAGGCCTGAAGTGGTAAAGCCCAAGGGAGTCCCCTCTAATGATATTCTTCCCTTCATTAGAGAAGGAAAGTAAGTCTGATGGGAGAAAGATGCTCAGACCCTGCGACTCTAGAGAGGCAAGATGATCTGCAACCATATTACATCAAATTCTCATTGTCTTTTTATCAGATTATTTGGTGGAAAGGTGATGTGAAAGAATATTTTTCCAACTAAAATAATAATCCATTTATAGAAGCATAAATAATAGGTATTCTTAGAGATAACTCACTAATACCCAATTTTTTTAACTCTTTGGTAAAACAACATGAGTTATGATAGAATTTTGACAAATCTTAAACCTTTCTTGAATTTCCTACTTTTATGCAGCGAAATAATAAGAATACCCCTTTTTGATAGTCCACCCAAGTGTAAAATCAATATCATTAAAGAAAAAACTATCTATAAACACTAATTTATCTGATATTATTTACTTCATGGAATCATCAAACTTATATGGGAACTAGATATTAAACATCTCTTTGTGCCCCATAACATCTTCATTCTTAATTTTATCATACCCATAAAGTAGTGTGTCAACATGACATGTTAAAATTTGATTATAATAAATAAAAATAAATAAAATAATTGAAAATGATATTGAAATATCACATGTCAAGGTATCATCTGATCCACCACTCTCAAATCCTCTATTTTGATCTATTTAACCCACATGATAAAATAAGGGTATTTAAGGAAAAATCTAGTATTAATAGAAAAAGAGCCCAAATCAAAATATCAAATCCTATAATTATTAGTATAACACAATATTCTAAGAAATACTATTTAAAAAAACCTAAATTAGACCTATGTGTTTCCTGATATCAATATGTTTCTCCCAAAAACTAAAAATGGTACACTCAATAATAAAATTAATTAATTAATTAATTTAATAAATTTATCACAGATAAAAAGTTTTATAATTTATTTAAAAGATCCCCCTGAAGGTAAAAACCAATTTTTTATCTCAATAAAACTATTTTAAATTTTTATGGTCATTTAATAGGTTAATATTTATATTTTTCATCTCTAGTGTAATATTGGTAAGATACCTTTAGAAATTTTTTAACTGTAACACTAGGATTTTGGAACAGTATGTTAGATATACATTAAACACTTGTAATCCCTGAAAATAAAATTCTTATCATTATGACATCAAAACTAGTACTTTAATAATATTGCACAACCATTAATAATCAAACCTCTATAAAAGATACACCATAAAAAAGGTTCAACCATAATTTCAAGAATGATGAAACCAATTACTAGAGTTATGATACAATCATCATATCATTTAATTATGCATAAATAAGTCATGATCCTAAAATTTCATCAATATGAAAAGAAAAGTGACAACTAGGTAACTGAACTGTCATTCATAATTTCTTATCCAAGGTGTTCTTCTCTATGACTCCATCAAACTTTAATTAAATTAATAATTATCCTCTTGCATAGCTTGTGGGTTATTGACCCACAACACTTATTTTTCAGACTTATATTGACTATTCCAAATCTATATCGGTTTCAGTAAAAAAATTCATATTTCTTAAAATTTTGGTGAGAATAATCAAACAAATACCATCAAAACTTAACCATAGACTATGTAATTAATTTTTCTAACTGAGATGTAAATGTTTAGAAAAAATGTATCTCTCATATAATTCTTTGATTTCAAAGGATTCCATAAATAATAATGGTAGGTTATCTTAATATCTATGACTCTATTTCAATAGAAGAATAAAAAAAATCAAAAATAAACATTTCCATTAGCAGAACACTATGTAATATCATTATGTGAATTCCAAAAAACCCCAAAAATCCAAAACACATACGATAACACCACTAGATATCTCATTCTTCTATTTTATTAAACTGAAAAATAATTGATATTATACAATATTATAATAATTGGTTAGTATCATATTCTTCCACATGAAAACTATTATATAAACCCTAATCCTTTCTATAAAATCCAATAAATAAAGTTCATTTAAAAAGTAAGTAGTGTTATATATAATACTAATATGCATGCAAGGAACTGTTTATATTTACTTGATTCTATATAATGATGATTAATAAAATAATCATAAATATTCAATTTATACTTCTCATCACTACACATTTTCATCAACATTACAATTGATTTTTTTGTGTCTAATCACTCATGACAGCACAAAATGTCCATTTATCCTTTTCCAAATTAGAAGCATCATCACTAAAAACTTGTGGCACCACCTGGTAACACCTAAGTGTACCACCAATATACATCATCATCAACGAGTGTAATCTACTTTTTGGGTACCTCCCCTTATACTTCCTTCTAAAATTTAGAATAATCTAGTGAATCATTTAATGTCAATAGAATTTGAATTTCACCACAATAGATTCTTAAATTCATCACACATTCAAACAAAGTTATTTCTACCATATCATATATACCATTAATTACCATTTAATAATCCACTACATCATAGTTTGAATGGACAATAAATATCACAATTCTTATTTTCTTTTATTTATTTACACACTAGAAGGCTCAGAAGAATCATTGTCTAATCGACTTCAACAATCTTAAAGAAGTTTTTATATAGAAAAATAGAAAAAATTTCACCATTACACCATACATATTAACACAATATAATTAATCTTTTAACATTATATAAACTTATACGAACCTATTAAAAAGAGTAAAAAGTCATGGTTAACTCAACAACCTCAATTTTAATTTCATTATCCCTAGGAATGCTCCTGTCAGATAAACTAGTTCTAACCAAGATAAAAAAAATTCCCTCTCAAATTCCATAATTAATAAATGAAATAAATCCTGGTATTTAACAAAACACTAATAAAATATTATACAATAATTCTTATAGGTTACATATTTATAAACATTTTGACTACTCATAACAGAATCAAGATGATTTAAATCCATAACATTCAAACTTCAATTAAACTATTATCCATATAGGGTATGTTTTTAAATATAGTACAACTACCCAATGTTTATATTATCATTTAGAAGAATATTAAATTATATATCTATATATAATAATAATGATAAAATATTTATGACTGATAAAAAAATTATCATCACATTTATAAATGTGGAATTGAAATGTTAATCCATGTTATACTTGAATTATATCAATGAAAACCACATATCATAACAACTCAAAGAAATTTGAGAAATGATATCATCACCTAAACTCTTACAATAATATGTTCTTTCACCAATTTTTTTATAATCATATCACTCATTAACTCATGAAAATTAAGAAATTTTATATGAAATGATATGTACTATAACTATCAAGGAACCTATAGAAAACCATAGATCAATAAATATATCAATTTTAATGATTAAGTATCCCGTTTTATAAAAACACAAGTAACCAATATATCTATGTCAAACTACTCATCACTATATCTAAAATTATCATTTCTCACCACTTGATCTATATCCATTAAACAAACCTTTTAACCAAATAAGCATCAAAAGGCATAATTATCCTTAATAGGAAAAAAACCATGCTAATCTTTTCTAACCAGGCCTTCACTGAATGGAATTAGGTTTATGCCATATGAGTAGAATAATTTAATGAATATCATACAACAACTCCTCAATAAGAGTTGTCTCATCCTCCATAGTGATCTCAATAATTTATTTTTAGTAAGTGTAAATCTTTCATACTCGAGAACTTAGAAAAATTACTTTTCATACTCACAATCAACAGTGAAGGAAACTTTGAAAACATTAAACCTATTTATTTTCAACTCATCAATTTTAATAGAAATTTCCATATAGGGAGATACCATATAAAAAATAATCTTAAATTTATCAACCACTACACCCTAGATCTATTATCTTTCTATTTAGATTAAACTCTAATAACTGCAACATTATTTCAATAGTTTTCTAAAATATATAAAAACTTTACATGCTCCAAACTTTAAAATAGAACTTAAATCTAAAATAAATTCTCTAATAAATCTATTCTACATGTGATACTCACCATTAAATTTACCTGGATCAATGATAAGACTAATTGAGCCACAAAATCCCACCTCTATTAGGCCCAGGGTTTGAAATTGAAAGTGAGACCATAAATATCACAAATGGGAGACATTATCCTCTATAGAACACAATGTAAGACCTAAAAATAAAAGTGTAAACTAAAAAATCATTAATAATAAAGAATTAAAAATTAATTAATATCATAAATAATAAATAATGGCGGAATGTCATGAAACATAAAAAAATTTAAATTAACTAAAATATCCAAAAGAAATATCTAACTACTAATGAAAATAAAAATAAAAACATATTATTTGCCTCATTGGTATACAAATCAATCACAAAACACTATACATTGGTAATCATCCTCATTCACCCATATAAATCTACCTAAAAATTCAACCAAAAAATCACGCAAACCCCTATGTAAATGTAGGGGTGAGTATATTCATACACTCAGTTGGTTATTACCCAAGTATAAATAACATAGTTAATATCATGTATGAATAATTATCAAAGAAATAAAATCCTAATACATTGTCCCATCCTCACAATCCATAACCACCCTAGGTATTCTAGGTTAATCACAATCTACTTAACTATACCTTCCCTAAACCACATCATGTACTACTCATAGGTCTATTAAATTCTAGTAGCCCATATAGGTTTTTTTATAAATCCATATTATTAGACTATTCTATTTAAGAGATCACTACAAACATTACTCACTAAATAAAATGTATGTTATAACACAAAATTTTAATATAAAAGGGACCTTAAAATTTTTATCACTAGATAGTGTCCACATATTTAAAATCTGCAGTGTTGTCACCAAATGAGTTCAGTAATCATGAAACATCCACATTCATACCTAAAATTAATGAAAACATAATTTATATATATCTAATGCCCATATTATATTTACTAATTAGTGAGGTGTGATAGGGAATACTATTTTAGATATAAAATTTCTTCATATACAGATCTAGATATTAGGTTGAACCATATAAAATCACATGTAGATGGTTGTTGTATAGAAAATAAATTTATCTATTGGTATTCAAAACCACCTCAATACGAAGAAAAAAAATTCAAAACATCATGTGTATAGTAATTTCAGGAACTTATAGATGTTGAATAATTCAATGAACTATTTGTATCCAGACCAAGAAGATGGAATCACATTCTAAACACACACTGGAATGAAATCCTCACACACTTTATAAAAACAATATCTCCATAAATAAACACACAATAAAAAAAAGAAAATATGGAATGGAAAAAGGTGGTTTACGTGGTTTAGAAGTTAGTCCTACATCTATAGGATGACACTCACGAATCCTTTAATTTCTATAAATAAAGAAAATATTATAACAAAAATTGAAAATTTAGCTAATATTAGTTCACTATAAGTCACAAGTACAAGTGCCACACCCAATTATTTATAGTGGAACCCATATAGTCAATTGTTTCCACTACTTTATGATATTCATTAGGGAACCACTATGGGTTTTAGATACCTCTTGTTTTTTTAAGTTTCTACACCTTAATTGCGATTTCCTATTGAATTATTCTTGTTATTCTCATACTGATAGCTGATGATTTAGACACAACCTTTGAAAACTCATAGACAATAACTTTTGTAACTCTATTAATTTTATTAATACATAATCTAGAGGTTCTGATGGTCTATCATTTAGACACAACCACTTGAACTATTGGTTCCAAAATATGTCCTCCTGACTAGCATATATCCTTCAAGTCTCCTAATTTAAGGGGCCTCCACCAATCCGAGTCTCTTATTTGATAGTCACTCCTTCTAGATGGAAGAAACAAAAGTTGAATATAGGATTTAAAAATTGCTATCAATATTTCTCACTTAAAGAATTATTTTAAGGATTCAAAAATTCTATGGCACATATGAAAATTTGGATCGTCCTGACTTCTATTGTAATATTTAGTGTCTTTATTCCACCTTGTGGTTACCCAAGTCCCACTAAGGTCAAATATTAACATGAAATTTCCCAAACCAAGAACTTGGTAGAAATTTCAGTCATATTTTGACTTATTCAAATCCTTTATAGCTCGAACACTCCTTCTTGTTTGTATATTGATGATGAAATATTAATTTAGTTATATATTTTTTTCTTCATTGAAATAATGGATTTTTAGTCCCATGAAATACACTCTAACTATTATATAATAATAACAAAATTTCATAACTTCTTATGAGTTCCTATAATAAGAAATTTTTCTAGATGAATTACTTCCCTAGTTTCAAAATGGACACATAATTTGCTTCTATTATGGATAATGCACCCAGAGGCTGTATATAGTGACCCATACTTTTCATATAAAAACATTACATCTTATTTGTTTAATATTCAATACATAACATTATGATCCATGACGGAATCATATAAGACTAATATCTTTGGAAATATGGATATATTAACAATTGGTCCCTAAGTGAGATACATTTTCTCCCACTAATTTATTCATAACTAGAACACTTATTAAGAATATCATACTTAAAAACATTCTTCATAACCTAGGGAAGGGAAACATAATAAAGGGTTATATTTGATACTCAGTAAGGGTAAATAAGGGAGATAAAAATGATTATTTAAACGCAACATGAGAATAAGAGTATGAGAACATGAGAGTAACATTTTCCAACCATACCTTGAATATCATAGATCATAATATCGAGTCACTGAATAATTTTTGGAAGTTCATAGGATATTAATCATATAAGTAATCCAAGAACATGATCCATAAAAGAATAAAATTGGAATAATTCACATGTTTTTTTCATACACATAGGCATTGAGAATCATTAACTTAATAGTCAAGGATCACTTACAATACTACCATAGTGTTTTGGGTTCACTCCCTAAACCATAATATCTTTAGTCAAGGTTTACTCTCAAGATTATCATAGTGTATCGAGTCCCTTACTAAACAAGCTTTACTCCCAATGACATTCCTTATTATATCATGGGATATCCATATTTTCCAAATACATTGGAGGGATAAATAATTATGGCCCCACCTATCACATAATAAAAACCATACATTTTTTACAAAATATTATAAAATATTCATCATATTATAACCCATGGAAAAGAAACAACTTCATAAAGGTTTCATCAAACCATAATTAACCCGAGGGAAAGAAACATTATTCACTAAATCCTCCATAAATCATCATCATTATAATCCATCCATAGAATGAAATTGGATGGTATTATTATTTCCTATCCCTAGTAAATCATAATTTATTTCATGGGATTTCATCTCAGATGAAAATACCTTTAAAAATATAAGAAATATTTCTTGAGGAAAATAACATTTTTTTTCGAAATAACTTATTTAAAATATAAAAATTTCCCATATATTAAAGAAAAAAATTTATTTGAAAATAAAATTAGAAACTGGAAAAAAATTCTTCAAGTAATTTAATGGTCATGAATACATGAAATTCTTTTTATATCTTTTACATTAAATCAATGATTCCTTCCACATTTTTGGTAAAATGTCAAAATCAATTCATTTAGAAAATGAAAAGGTGATTCCTTTTAACTATTTTGTAAAAAGTAAATAATGGGTAAATATAAATTTAAATAATCATAGGATAATAAAAACATTCTATATTTTTTTTAGAAAACTTGGACAAGGATGAAATAGTATTTTCAACTGAAAAGAGAAAAAAGTTGAATTTTCCATAAAAATAAATATTCAGTATCCTGAGTACTTAAAGAGACAGAAATAAATATAAAACTATATTATTTATAAATAACCATAAGATAATAAATCTATTTAAATTATTGATATTTAGATCATAAAATTCCCCATTGGAATCTTAATTATAAACAATCCTGGTAAATAATGAGATTGCATCCTAAAACCCTTACCTTGAGTTATAATTGTTTTAAAAAGTGATATAAACTCTAGGGTAATAAATTTAAAATTATTATAGTTTTTTAAAAGTGTTATTTAAATAAATATAATATAATATATGATCCACTTATAAAATTTTAACTCACATATATTAATTATTCCACTTTTAATTCATCATTTCCTGGTGTTAACTGTTTCCTTTTTCAAGAGAATTTTGTTTTGGTAGTTCCAGTCCTTGTACTTTGATCATTGATACACAATTTAAAATTTCTAATCATGATATAAATAAAATATATATTCATTATATATATATATATTTAGAGTAATCCATAAATAATGGAGTTAAAAAAATGAATCACACCTCTCATGGAGACAGTAGGTCGTGCGTAGCATGAACACTATTTTCACCATTGAATTGATGAAATGAAAGAATGGTAAATAATAATTTAAATTTATTTGATTATTTTTATGTCATATATAACTTATAAATTTGTTGTATATATCATTATTACTATCCTTGTATATTGGTACATAAAAACAAATTAGATCACTTCATGGATGTGGTAGTCTATATGTATACAGGAGGGACATTATCAATTTATAATGGTTGGAAAAGAGGTGGATAATGGTTTTTACATCATAATAATTAAATTTAAAATATTTAATATAACAGAGTCATTATTTCATAATAGATATAATGGATTTATAGTAGGTTTAAAAATAAATAAAATTGAAATTGCTTGGTTGTGAGTTTTACCTCCATTGAGAATCCTCTTTTGACTTACACCAATTTTTTTTAAGAGATGGAAAATTGGAAATAGAAGAAGATATAGGATGTGGTGAAAAAATATATTTTGGAATTAAGGTTGATCTTGGAGAATATATAAGGCTCAAAATGTGTGGTGAATCGAGGATAATATTATCCCTTATATAAGTGAGGGGAGGGGAACTCTTGGAATTACTTAATGTATTAAATTAATATAAATTGTTTTTCTTTAAAAAATGGATCCAAATTAATATAATTAAAAGATAATATTAGGGTGTGTCAATATACTCTCCTCCAAAATGAATTTTTCATTTCAAAGTCACTTTAAGGAATAATTGGGGTACCATGAAGAACAAAATAAAGTTCAGTTCATACTGAAGAAAATGAATGATTTTCCAAAGGCTAGACTATGATTTCTAGAGTTGGCCCCCTATAGAGTACCCATTACTGAGAAGTTACCTGAATATTCATGTCATCATTGTTGTTTTCTTAAAGATGATTATCCATTTTCCCATGTCTAAATGAATTCTTCTAAATTGATATTATGATCATTTAAAACTCTATCCAAGATTCGGTCTTGTTTGTGAATCCACTCCATTTGATACTCACCAGTGACATCAACTCAAAGACTTTTCTCATAAATTTTATCAATCTACTACCTTTTAGAGTTCACCTGAATGACTCCTTCAAGAATTTCTTCCTTTTAGTGAAGAATGATCTTTAGAAACCCCTTTTGTCAGCTTCAAAAACTTCATCAAGAGCCTTGCTGTCTGTTGTTGGAGACTAATTTCCCCTCTTTTCAATAACCTGATTGGCCCCTTAAATTGTTGGTAACTCCACCCGTTTTACTTCTATCTCATTCCTCTTTTCTTTACTAGATGATCTAGTCACTATAGTCATTGGAGTATTCGAATATTCCTTGCAAGGTCTTGATTACCCCCCTTTATAGACCAGAAAGTTCCCAAGAAGAGAAATTCCATGTTTCCCATTCATTGAGCCAAGGCCCACTATGCCATCCTCTTGGGAATCCTACTCATGATCTGTTGTAGGCTGTGATTCTGTTTCTCTATCACTGATTTCATTTTCATCCGAATACTTTGACCCAATTTGTTTTCACTTCCATCTTGGAATGTACAATTTCCATTATTCTGGATCAAAATTCTACTCACCATCTCCACTAAAAATAGAGAAGCGATTGTGGGTCTTGATATCCTTTTATTAATAACCCCTTGATTAGAATACAAGAAAATATTCCACTTCATAAAACCAAGTTTCTCAACCAGAAACTTTGCATAAATAAGGGTGAAAACACCACCAGTAATACCAGATTGCTCATTCGCTTTACCCAGTCCAATTTTAATATGACAAACCAGATCCCTAACTTGGGAAGGATGACTTGTCACCAGTGATTTCATCTCTTTGGTCTCACAATTGCTACCAGGAATATGTTCCTATTCTGAACGTACTTCCCTTGAAATAATTTTTTCCTTTTAAATTATGGGAGAATCCCCCAAATCAGTCCTCAGACTCTTGAAGATATCAAAAACCTTTGGATAATTGTTTGTGAGCCTATTGGGCTTGGAGGGATTATCAGATATGTCATCCAAAGTCGCCCAAGAGCCACTGCCTGCCTTCTTACTAGGAACATTAGCCCCAAACTGGGGCCATAGATCCACCTCTATCATCTCTTAAAGAGAACTACTAGATGATTTCATAATATTAGCAAAGGATGTTCAGATGTTTGAGCTGCTTCTCAGGATAAGGGGTTCCAAGCATAGGTTCTGTAATGTAAGTGAGCAAACAACTTCAGACTGAGGCTTCAAGGAAGAAACATAAGATCCCCCTTGATTCTTTCAGCAACGAATCTGTTGTAGATGCCCAATCCAAAATCAATTTACATAGTATTCAGTCCATGATTCATACACTACCACTTGATGGCATCGGAACTCCCCTCCAACTTCAAGTATCATCATTGAATTTATGATTCCTCTTAAGAACTTTAAACAGGTGTATAGTCTTGTTCCAAAACACATTATCACCATAATCCTAGATTTATATTAGTTTTAATTCATATGAAATACCTTACTATAGGAATACACCCTCTATGTTTAATACATCTTAAATACTGGGTATGTACTTCTACATAATGGACACAAGAAACATGTCATGAATGAAGAGGCTTAGTGGAAGTGCCAATGTGATAAGCTACCATCCCTACTTGATCAAGAATATCAATGGGGACAATATACATAGTGCTAAAATTTATTTTCTTTCTAAATACCATAACCTTATTCCATGGAAAATTTATAGGAATACCTAGTTAAAAACGTAGAATTTTGGCTCTCACCAATGGTTATTAGTATAACTTTTCTGTCGACTCTGAGTCAGCCTTTTGTGTTGTTGAATGGATTTGAATTTCTATATCATTTACTAAACATCTTAGGTTCAAATAACATTTATTCTTTAAATATATCCAAAAAAATTAGAGTTCAAACTTCTTTCCATATATATCTTCATAAGGATCCATCTAAATTATCGAGTGAAAGTTATTGTTGTTTGAAAACTAAATTAGAGGAAGGTGTTGATTCCAAACACCTTTGAAATCCATCAAAAAATGATATCAATATAACCTATAGGGTTTTAATGGTTCTCTCATATTGAAAATATATTTGAAGATTATTAGTGGTACTAATACTCAATTTTTAATCTATATCTTGTTAAATAATTCACCATAAATCTGAGGTAAACCTCATATTATAAAAAGATACAACAGAATGAGATACTCCATTCAACCTTACCACTTAATTAATTTATATTATATATATTGATCAAGTGAGAAATATTCCATGATATTAATAAAGTGTTCTGACTTTGTAAGGCGATCTACTATAATATAAATAAAATAATGGTATTTAGAAATTTAGGGGAGTCTGAAAACATAATCCATAGTGATGTTTTCTCATTTTCATTAAGACATGGGTAATAGTTGTAACATCCCATTAGAATTATTTATCTGGAACATAACTTGATAAAATATAAATCGTTGATATATATACTCTTCAATACATATCTTCATGATTCCACACCATAAATACTCTTTTATATCTATATACAGATTCATACTTCTAGGATGAATAGAGAATGATGAACTATGAGGCATATCAAAAAACTTCTTCTTTAAATCTAGCATGTACAAAACAAAAACATATTTATGAAACCTTATCATTCCATTATAATTAAGGTTTAACTTAGGAACATTTACTAATTTCTTATACAGTCCAACATCTTTCTTTCACACCTATTTAATCGTCACACGAATAGATATTTGAACAATCATTTGAGAAAGATATGATTTATCCTCTTCCATCAATTTTTTTAGATCCATCCTTTGAAATTATTGGAATATTTTATATTTTTTGATCCTCATTATAGATAAGCTAGCACGATCCTTTTGACTCAAAGCATCTTCCATGTGGTTTTCTTTCCTTGGGTGGTAATGTATTGAACATTGAAAATATTTAATCAACTCAAACAATCTTCTATAGTAAATATTCTACTATTTTTGAGTGAATATATACTTAAAACATTTATGATATATATATATATATATATATCATATATTTCTATAGAAATAAAATTCCATCATATCTTTAAAAAAAAGTACAGTAGCTAAATCCTAATCCTGATTTGAGTAATTTTTCCCATGAACATACAATTTTCATGGAGCATAAGCTATCTCCATATCATTTTGATCGAGAATAAATCATAGTCCCTTCTTCGATGAATCACTGTTGATTACAAACCCTTCTCCACTATAGGGAAATTTAATCATAGGTGCCCCAAATACCCTTTTCTTCAATTCATTGAAATTTTCTTCACATTAATCAGTCCAAAAGAACATGGATCCATTTTTATTTAACTTGGTGATTAAATTTGGTAGTTATGAGAAAATATGAACAAAAAATTAATAACGTCATACCAAAACAAGAAAACTACAAATATTGTTCATTATAGTTGATCTGGGACAATATTAAATAACCTTTATCATTAATGAATTGATATATATACCATCACTTGAGATTATATGGACCAAAATGAAAATTTATGCAGAAAAAATTCACACATTTAAAATGTTTCATAAAACTTATCCTTCCTTTGGATCTTCAGAGAAATCCCCAATTAATCTCCATGATCTTACAAGATCTTTGAATATATAAACTTATCATATATTAACTAATCAAGGTAATCTTAAAAAAATATATACATTAATTCTATAAAGCTAACATGGGAATTAGTATGTCCAAATGAAATCACTATAAATTCAAAATTCCTTTACCATGCATGGAATGTGGGTTTGTGTATATATTCTTGACCCTTATTTGATGGAATCTAGAATAAAGGTCAATCTTGGAAATGTGTTAAGATCTATGTAGTTGATCAAAAAAGTTTTCAATATGGGTTAGATGGTACATGTTCTTGTTCATTTCTTTTTGAATTACTACAAGTCAATTGGGGCCATTCTATATGATGTATTTGAAATAGGTGTATCACCAGGTAATAGTTCTATTGAAAACTCTACTTCATTATTTAGTGTAAGTTTGAGAAACCATTCCAAAATACATCCATAAACTCCCACACAATAGGAATATATTTGATGTTGAGTTTTTCTCTAACCATATGATATAAACAGCTTTTTTGAATAGGAATCAAGACCCATATAATGGATGTAATTTCCATCAGAATTTCATATTTATTGTCACACTGATATAGGATCATATCTTGGTTTGGAATATCAAATATAACATCCCTTTATTTTAAATTGATATATTATTTATTTAAATAAAGTCAATCCATGATTAATATAACATTAAATTCAATAAGAGGTAGAATAATAATATTTTTAATAAGAAAATTCCTTCAAAATTAAGCTGGAGAAGAATCATATACTTGATATGAGATCATCATACTATTAGGGGTTTTCATTGCTAATTAAATATCTAATCATTGTGGTGTTATTGTGATAAACGTAAAAAAATTCGTTAGATCTAGAAGTGTGGGTAGATCTATAATTAAATAAGATATTAATAGGACTATATTATATGGTATATATAACTTTCAACATGAAATTATCATAAAACTTATAAGTAATAGTTATCAGATCACATTTCCCTTTATCTTTGGGCTTAATGGGTTGTTGATGTTTATCATCATCATATACCTTCATGTTTGAGCATTGGTTAGAATAATTCCCAAAATATTTATATTTAAAACACTAGAGTTTGGGTTAGGCATTCAATGACGAGTTTCCTCAATTATTGGATAAATTATTCCCATCACTTCATCAATCGATTTCATGATGATTGTACTTTATAATATTAAAACATTTACTAGTTCCTCTGAGACAACTTCCTTGAAGTTTCCTTTCACACTTGGGGCATAAGAAAAGATCATCTTCTTATCTACCAGGTTTTTAGAATTTCTCTTAAATTCCATATTTCTTTTCCCATCAAATCCATGAGATTGATGGGTATCTGTACTGTCTATTTTTAACATAATATCACATAAAACTATTTATTTATATATACTAAAGTCTCTTATAGAAAACTCCATTTAGATATATGGTTTTAAGCCATGGAATTATAAATAAACCTTCCATTTAGGTTGGATGATAATACTATAATCTTACCCTGAAAGCCTTGTAAAATTTTCCTCATAGGTATTAATAGATTCCTCATCCTTATTCTTGAGGTTAAGTATTTCTTACTCTATTTTCCGATGAAGAATACATAGAAATTATTTATTAAAAATAATCTCTTAAACTCATCCTACTCCATGTATTCACTTTCTTTCATGTGCCTCAAATTCTTGATAATATTCCACAACTGTGTTACTTTTCTTTCTTGACAATAGAAAACCAAAATAAATTTTCTTTGTACCAATGAATGGTGAAAAATATATATTTTCAGTGGTACTTTTCTATTTCTCAAGAAATAGTGGATCAGTGGAACCACTAAAATAGAGTGTATTTTCCTCATGATGTACTTAATAGCATTTTTCCATCCTTTATCTTTCACTAGATCAACATTATTCATAGCTTGAGAATGTTTCATAAGGACATCAACAATTTTTTTTTATTCCAAATCACATAAAATTTGGTTGATCAGGAGGAAAATCTTTGCATAGTCGGTCACATTCAATAATGAAACTATTACATCCATTTAAAACCACTCACTAAAACCAAAAATCATAGTGAGAGAAATAATAATCATAGTATAAAACCACATAATCATGAAAAATCATTTATAGTTTGTCAAAATCATGAAACCATATTTTCAGTCTATGACACCTTAGGTTTAACCGAGAAAATTCACGATCATAGTCTATTCAAATACTTCATAATAGTTCGTAAGGAAAATGTAATTTATCCAAGAATATTATCAAGAAGTGTCAAAATAGATGCATCGTAAGAGAACACTCACAATGAACCATAATTATGGTTGAGATGTGCTCGACCAACTCTTCTCTTGGATATTACCCCTAGATGAATTTGTTCTAAAACTATGTCCACTTGTAGTATCAAGAGATATATGTTTTTCTAGGAGAACCACACTCTTTTTTATACCATAACATTAGATAATCACTCATAAATTGGATTATCCTAAGGCTTATCATGATAGTTTTCTCATTCTATTTTCTAAAGGTAATAAACCATTCTTGGATTCTAGTTATAGAGACCCATACTTTTCCATACATAAATATTGAATTTTATTTAATTAATATTCAATAAATAACTTTATGATCCACATTATAGTTTTATTGGTTTAGTATATTTTGAAACATTGATATATAAAAAAAATTTCATAGGTGAACTACAGAATCTCCCACTAATTTCTTCATAACTAGCACCCTTATTCAAGATTTCATACTTAAAACCTTTCCTCATCACTTGGGGAAAGAAAACATAAGAAAGTGTGTGCTTTGATTCCCAATAAGGGTAAAAAAGGGAGATATCAATGATCATTTAAACATAACATGAGTATAAGATTATGAGAAGAAGAGAATAAAATTTGAAAATCATACCTTGAATGTCATATATCATAATCTTGGGTCATGGAATAATGGTTGGCAGTTCATAAGACATGAATCATAAAGTAACCAAAGAACATGAGCCATGAGTGAATAACATTGGAATATGAAAAAAGTTAATTTAATACACATAATCATAGAAAATAATATCCTTATGTCACGACCCGACCCTACCCGGGCTCGAGCCGCAACTACCCCACGCCCGCCTCCATAGGACAGGGGCTGGTGACAAGCGCTGAAGGCTAAAAAACTCGGGGAGGCCTTTTCCTAAGTACCTGTACACACACACACACACACACAACCCACTCAATACAGAAGTGCAGAGTAAAAGGAAAAGTAAAGTACTAACTGCTATAAACAACCACAAAAGTGCATCGACCTCTAAACAGTACAATGTAAAAGCTGAAGGTAAACTGAAAAGAAAAAAGGAAAAACACACGCCCCAATAGAAAAGTTCCACAACTCAGCAACAGGTAAACAAAAGTAAATAGTTGGGAGAATCCAACACCTGGAACCCGACTACGACCACCGCACATGGTCCAAGCTCCCAAACTCGTTAGCTCTACTGAAGTCACAACCAACCTGTCTGTCATCTCCAAGGGCACACCAAATGTGGGAAAATCCCAAGTAGGGGTGAGTATAAAAATACTCAGTAGGATGCCCCCAAGGCTCGAGGGAGAAACAAAGGAGGTACTGAAGAGGTGAGTAGTAGATTGATCAGGGAAAAGTAAAGGAGTACTACTGAGAGTGTAGTAAAGAGTACAACTCAACCCAATAAGAGGAAGGGAGAAGACTCATCCTATCACAAGGAGATAGAAACACTGAGAAGATGAACATATTTTCATGTTTTCACTACCTATAGCTGGAGAGTAGACTCGTCCAACCATGAGAAGCTAGACACAGAAAGCATGTGGCATACCCTGCATGTCTTCGCCTCTCCTGGAAGGAGAGTAACCAAAACCCAAGGAGTGGGTACTGAAACAAGGTATATACATATCCATATGCTCAATCAAGAAGCCCGAACCAGATCGTAAGGGGATCTCCATCCTGTAGCTCAGCCCAAGAAAGTGAGTAGACAACAGTCCCAGAAGTAAACACCATCGATGACCAGTATCCGTACGTCTACCCTGAACTGCAAGTCAAGGGGATCAAATCACTGCACCTTGACACTATCCGCTTTCGGCGGAAGTGACTCACCCACACAGTTTTAGTTCGTGTGACAAGGATGTGTCTCAGTGGGGAAAGCGCCCCTCATACTTTGGAGTTTTGGGGGAATTGAAACCACACCTTGTCACTATCACACATTGGAGAGGTCTTATCAAAGTTGATAGGTTCCCACTGCCCAGCCCCAACCAGCCCCGCGAAAGGGTAATCCGCTGGAGGGAGACTCAGAACCACTCTGTCCATCCCTACTGGATGGTACCGCACTGGCTATCCTTACTAGATGGTACACCACTGGCCATCCCTGCTGATGGTACACCACTGGACATCCCTGCTGGATGGAACACCACTGTCCATCCATGCTGGATGGTACCTCACTGGTAACCAAAACACATAGAGGGAAACACTTCATGATATATCGTGGAAGGAAGATATTATCTCGATACATAGCTAGGGTGTCTACGCCCAGGGCTCACTAGGGGCTTTGTACCCTACTGGAAACAACCTCCTGGGTAGAGGATCGGGGCCCGTGTAATGTCTTGGTCACCCCTATAACCAAAGAACTCTACTAGGGTACACGAAGGGAAGTGAGGATCTCCCCGGGCCTCTCAGGGCGACCAAGCTCAAATCCGCTGAGTCACTGTCGAATCAGACCGAGAAAACTCACTCCAGAAAGTGGGAAAACACCCACACTGTATGAACGCACATAGTCGTAAACGATGCCACGGTTTAGTGAAAGGGACGTGATACTGAAACCCCTCATAGCTGAAGAAATAAGGGAACCCAAACAACTCTTCCAGCCAAACCATCGAGAACAGAACCAGGGGAAACCCACTCAAACCTACTGGTTGAAACCATTGAGAACAGGACCCTCTACATTGCGAGAGGTTAAAGGTATGTAAAGGAGAATACGACGTGCACATGGGGCCCACACGACGTGTGGCCCCAACTGATATTCAAACCCAGAACAAACATTATCAGGTACAAACTACAACATGTAACTCCAGGAATTCCCATATACTCCCAGAGTATACCACATTGCCAGCCCAAGGCTATCGCGCACACCGCACCCAAAGTCAACGCAAAAAAGAGTAAACACAATTTATCCAATCTGATTCCTCCAAGGCTCTAGCACGACCAACCACATCTCTTTAAGCATTCACTTCACTCTCCCAAGAGTTAATGTGATCACACGCCAAGGGTTCCCTACAAACACTGCAGGAAGAACCACCACCGGTACACCTTTTGTGCTTCCACATTTAAATGAGATCTCGAAAGAGTCTCCACACATACAAACGGATCGTACCATTGTAATCCTCATGAAGAAACCTGTGAAAACGACTATTTTCTCGCCTCCAATAGACATCCGATGTAAAAGTCGTTCAACATTACTTTACACTCGAACGATGCCCTGTGGTCCCGAGCCTTGGCCCCAAAAACAGTCAGGCGCATCGCACCATTGCTATCCCCTCGGGAAAACACGTCAAATTGACTGCGCACTTGAGTGCAATGGATATCTGGAGAAAAAGATGTATTTCGCCGTACTGCATATGAGCGGTGCTTCGTGGGACCCACATTTCAGTCCCAAAGTGCAAAGAACGGTTCCCACTATTGCAATCCTCTCAAAAATATACACAAGATTGACTATTCACTTGTCTGAATCGGACACCCGGTGAAGAAGATCGAAATCAACGCCCACTCCCAAAATGACCCTCATCGGGCCCGCACCATCACGCAGAATTAAAGTAGGCAGATTACGCCATTGCAATGACCTCAGAAAAACACTTAGAATTGACAGCTCGCATGCCCCGAATGGACTTCCGATGATAAAGTAACAAAACAATGTACACAACTTAAAAGACGGGCCGTGGGGCTCACACATCAACTCTGGCTTCAATGCCCGAAAAACCCTTGGAAATATTCATCTCAATGCCAGGGTCACAATTCCACTGACGTCGCACAAAATGGACATCAGATGTGTCCCCGCCGCTCAAAACGAAACCCCCAAGAAAAATGCCAATTCACTTAAAGGAGTGACGCACCTCCGAGGCCCCTCGTTTCGGAAATTAAAACCCGTGAAACGATCCCAAAAAGTTTGTCTCAATTTAAGGATCACACTACCATAGAAAACAAAAAAAACAGACACCCGTAGTTTAGCCTACGAGCGTCTGAAGTCGAGTGGATGACTCCCCCTTGGGTTGGACCAGCCAGGTCTGGGCTAGCCCGCGCCGGCTGGCCCGGTTCGCAGTTCCGGCCCGTGGCTCAGCAGTGCGGGCCAGCCGTGGACCCGTGGTCCACTCGCAAACTGACCCTCGTGGCCGATCGTCCTTCCGCGTGAAGACCCGCCGAGGGTGGGTCTTTGTCTCGTTCGAGGTCATGCGCCGCGACGCCCGGTCGCGCCCCGCTCAGGCGTCTTCAGCCCGCCGTGCCGCCTGGGTGGCCACCGCCTCCGCCTGAAACCCGGAGCTGCGCCGCCTGCTGCCGCCATCCCAGACACGAGACGATGAAGCCTACAGCCACCGCTCGCTATCCTAGCTCACCCGCAGTGCCGCGCCGCCGCCTGTGCCGAGGCCACTGCCGCCTGGGAGACCTGAGCCGCCGTCGTCCACTATCCGGAGAACCAAAATCTGCTGGAAAAACACAAAAACACCCTGGAATTTGACTCGCAGCTACGGATGCCTCAGAACTCCGAATTTAAAACAGAAACATGCGTCAGAGAGCTCAAAACATGTACTACACATTTATGCAATTCTCTCAAAAATTAGATAGCAATTTGATGCAATTAATTCAATTTGAAGAAAAATACAGGAATTAAAACTATAAAACACGTGCCTACCTCTTGGGCGTAGCCCGACACTTCGCGTGCAATTTTACGGATGTTGCAACGCCTTGGAGAGGTGGAGAAGATAGAGGGGAGATTATTGGAGGGGATATTACTTGATGGTTCTTCCACTAGGAGGTGAAAATAGAGGAGGGAGGGGATGTTTGTGTTTAAGTATAGTCTTAAAAAAATTAATTTAATGATTTTTTATTAATCACCCACGAAAGCACCCATATTCGAACTCTCAACGGGGTCGAGGTTAAGCTTCCCCTATGGTAAACACTACCTCTTGAGCACATTGGCTGTCTCAGAATTTTAATCTGAGGCCCCGTTCCAAAGGTAGATAACTCAACGACTGATGTCGCTAAATTATGAAAATGCCCCTGGTGGCATTTTTCACAGAAGACCCATGCCCACGAAAGTTACACCCCTTACAGGGTAAACAACACATTCCGAACTCAATGGTGTGCTCGATTTTCCCATCTGAGTGACCATTTAAGAAATACTTGGGTTTAACCAATAAATGAATAAATTAATTATTTTATTTATCCGTTTAACCCTCCGGTAACGGGTGAGAGGTCCAAACGTCTCGTTCCGACATGTTTATGTCGTTCCTAGGGTAAAAACCAAATTTCGAACCCACATGTGCACTCAGATTTTTGATCCAGATCACCATTTAGGATTTATCCCATTTATTTGGCGTTCCCAGTGTGAACGCACTGAAAATTTAATTCCAGCCACACCGGGGCTTGGAATCGCATGCCGTTTGAAGGTGCTGCTGTGGAATAACATTAATAATATTCCAAAGTCTTTTATAGTAAAAACCAAGTTCTTACACCTTATTAGTCAATTATCAATTACTAGATTATCATAGTGTATTTATTTCACTCCCCAAACCATTGTATGTTTAGTCAAGGTTCACTCCCATGACTATCATTGTGGGTTGATTCTCTTACTGAACTAGGATCACTCCCCACTCCAGTCCTTTTTATCTCATTCGATACCCACATTTACCCAATGAATTAGAGGGATATATAATTTTTTACCCACCCATCACATAATGATATATATATATATATATATTCCACAAGTTCATAAATCATTTATCATAGTATAAACCACTAAAAAATTGGTTTGAGAGGGGTTTCAACATAACATAATTAACTTGTGGTTAAGAAACACATTTTATAGAATAAAACATAAATCATCATCATCATAATCCATCCAAATAACTAAATTGTATGGAATCATTGGATTATATCCCTAGTAAATCATATGAAACACCAAATTATGTCATATTAGATAAAACAATTAAAAAGATATGCTGAATATTTCCTGATGAAATTTACCTTATAAATTTTAAATATAATTTTTTAACAAATAGTAAGGAAAATATTTTATTTAAAAACTTCCTTAAAATCATGAAAAATAATAACTAAATAATATAGTAGTCATGATTGTGGAAAATTATATTCATTCTGTGTACCTTAAAATTAATATTTATTTCATATTTTCGGTAAAAAGTCAAAATAACTCATTCGAAATATGACAAGAAGATTCATTTAAAAATTTTTGTAAAAATTTAATGATGGATAAAAATTACTTTAAACAGTCAAAGGAAAATAATATTTTTAAACTTTTTTTTATAGAAAACATGGACATAGAAGAAAAAGGGTTATCAAATCAAGTGATAAATAAAGTTGATTTTTCCTCAAAATCATTATTTTTGCCTCTTGAGTATATAAAGAGAGAAAAATGTCAGGAAAACATGTATTATCTTGAAATAAATAGAGGGAAAAAATTTTATGAGGTCATTGAGAGGTATATCTTGAAATTAATCATTTTAAACTTAATAATAAACAATCCTGGTAGACAATGATATTATAACATAAAACCTTGACCTCGGGTTTTAATTTCTTAGAAAGTGTTGTGAACTCATGTATAATAAATTTAAATTTATTATAATTGTTTAAAAGAGTTCTATCCATACTTATGATATCATATATTATCAATTTATAACATTTAAACACCCATTTATCAATAATTCATTATTAAAATCATTATTTCTGTGTGTTAACTATTTCATTTTCCTGACAATTTCAGTTCAGTAGTTCGGGTCCTTATACTTTGAAAATTATTCTATGATACAAATAATGATAACAATAATATAAATATAATACATTTTCATTATATATATATACATATATTTAGAGTCATCCATAAAGGATAAATATATAAAAATAAATTACACTGTTTATGGAGACTCTTTCCCATACACACACATGTATGTTATTTTCACGTTTTAACATATGACACAAAATAAAGGTAAATAATAATTAAATTTTAAAGAATAATTTTTATATAAAATATATATAATATATTCATTAAATGAATCCTTATTAAAATACATAAAAATCATAAATGAAAAATAAATTATATCGCTTCGTGGATGTGGTAGTCCACACGTATTCACTTGTGACATCATCATTTTCCAACGGATGTGAAGAAGGTTTGGAATGGTTGTTGCATCATAATAATAAAAATTTAATTTATTTAAAAAACTAAATTAATTATTTTCTAATGTATACCATGGATTTTTAGTTGGTATAAAAAGAAATAAAATTTAAAATTCTTGGTTAAGAGTTATACATCTTTATTGAGAATTCTCTTTTGGGTTACAGGTTAATCCTCAGAGGGATGATATTTTTGAAATAATAGAAGTTATATGATGTATTTTAGGAATATATTATGGTTTTATAGTATATTTTGGCTGATATAGAAGGCTCAAAATGTGTAAGGAAGAGAGGAGAATATGTTCCCTTTTATAAGTGAGGGGAGGAGTACTCTTAGAATTATATATGGTATTAAATTAATAAAAATTAAGTTCAGTTGAAAAATGGATCCAAAATTTATATAATTACAATATAATATTATTATTAGTAGAAATTATCTCATTAAATAAAATTTGGTTAAGTTTTAGTTATGTTTTCACCGTTATCGTTTTGTATTAACCCCCATTAACCGTTTTGACAATTACCACAACATCAATGTTTTTACTCATTAAGGGCCATGAATGATTCAGTAAAGAGAAAATTGAACCATAAATGGATCATGGTCGACATTATAAACCATATCTAATTAAATTTTTTGAATGTAAAATTTTATTGAATTTTAAATCATATAATAAAATATTATTTATTATGAAATATCTTTAATATCATTTTTTGTACTATTAAATTATTTTTATTTTAAGATAAAATTGAAATTAAATATATTTGAATAAATCCTTTAAAAAACCCTGATATTTTATATTTATATACAAATTTTTGGAACACAATAATTAATCTATATTGTAATACTTTTAATATTTTTTAAATTATTTTTCAAATAATTCAATAAGTACTATGCCAGTGTTGCATAGCTATTTAAGGTAATTATTAAATCACCAAAAATTAAAAATAATTTATCATTATAAAAAAATATTTTATATTTGAAATAATTTTTTTAACTAAACATATCATCTTTTTTTTCTTATATAAAAATATTATAGATATTAATGTTAAATGGGTGACTTTTTGTATTTATTCTTTTCTTAAATTAATATAAAGGTCATAATAAAAAAATGGAACCAAATGGACATATATTCTAGAATTTTATAGAATTTTATTAAATAAAATCATAAAATATAATAAAGGCATGTTTTATAGAAATTTTAATGCACTATCCCACATATCTAACCTAATTTTACACCTTATACCCTTACCAATGTTACAAATATTTAACATTGTTACTATTCATATTTAAAAAAATAAAATTGTCTTATTAACCAAATTTTAATACCATAATTCTATTATATGAGATACATTTTTCAAGATTCAATTTATAAAATTGGATAATTCATTTTAAAATAAGTGTGAAAAATGTGACGAAAACCATTCTTTTTAGAAAAATACATTTTCAATCAGAAAATTAGGTTTAATCTTATTTCATTCCTATAAAAAATTGAAAACCATTAAAACATTTTATTTTATATATAATATATAAATTTCATTAAAATAATTCACCAATAGTGATTAATATAATCTATAAATAACACATTGTGTGTATAAAACCAGTTTTTTTCTTCAGAAAAACATCTATTTTACTTTCAAATGATTTTTATTTTTGTTTATAATAAATTGATAACTACTTAATTACTTTTATAAAATTTTAAAAAATTTAGTTAGTAATTTTAATAACTAAAAATTTAATGGATAATGGATAACTATTAATTTAAATAATATTGTTTCAATTGTATATCACTGTTAATTTAAACATTGTGTTTCATATAAAACATGATATAGAAGACATGAAATTTATTTGAAAAAAAAATATCATAAAATCTCAAGGTTCTATAATTCATCCTTAACTTTAAATTTTCTTTTTTCTCTATGAAGAGAAACACAATGATCTTGGCACTCTTCCATGTATCCCTATCCCCTCCAAAATCCATATAACCATAATACTATAATTTAATATCTATTTTGAGACACCTGACTATATCTATAGAAACATTGATATATCAGAAATTCGCTTTCAAAGATTCCTAGTTCCCTTTTCCTGGATTTACCATAAACCAAATGAAAACCCAGACTGTATTTGGAATGTTTGTCCTTTTAAAAACCATGATATAAATTACACTTCAAATCCATGGTGAAATTTTTTTTTTCATGTACTTAGACCCGTAATTATATTTTGGTGATATCTCATAGGGTAAATTGAATTTTCTGACTAATGGGGTTGACATTGGTGTACATACAATCATTCCCAACGTTTATATGACATACCAGATTTGTTATATATAAGAAAATCCAAAGAAACTATCTTCCCATACCATTTAGTCAATATGCCAAAAATATTTTTGGATTCTATAATATCTTTCATTTTTAACATTCCAAAAAAAAATATCTTTCACTACCCAAATATATTTCATGTTTGGACTTTCCATGATCCTAACATCCCCAAATAAGAGAATAATAATAAACCCCCTACCTTGAACACCTTTTTGGAAAAAACATTCTTAGCAATAAATTCATCAAACATCTAATTCCATTTCTTTGGAACATTATTTAAACTATAAAGGCTTCTTTTTCAGCTTACATAATATGGCCTCATTTTTTCTATTCATAAGACCCTCTAGATTATCAATAAGGATATAATCATCTAAACATCCATGAATAAAAAATTTATTCAAATCCATCTATTCGATATTTTTACCTTTAGAATAAACTAGACTAAACCATATTCATATAGTTTTGTGTTTGACAATGGTTGAAAATGATTCATTGAAATACAATATTTTTTTTGATAAAACCCTATGAAAACAAACCTATAATTGCACTAATTTATACCATCTTATTTATCTTTCAAGCAAAAAAACCATTTTTTTATCTATTTAATCCCCTATGGTAGTTATATTATCTCCTAGGTTATGATTTTAGGTTATGAATTAGTTCATACCAATTTGTAGAATCAATGAATCTCAACAATTATTTTGATCCCTCAAGCTCTTTTCTATCTATAAGAAGTAAGTTGTATAAATTAGTACCAAGCCTTTGAATTGGTCCCATGATCCTAGTATAAAATTTTATCTCAACCTCCAGTTATACTCATTTCAGAACCACCGATTCATTAATTTCGCATTCTTGAAATCTTCTCAAATTTTCTTCAATTATTTATTTTCTAGTACTTCCTCTATATTTATTGATTTTTCTAGACTTTCCATGTATATACTTTTTTTATACATCTAAACTTATAATACATCTATTCATATCAAATTGGATATAGTCAATTTATTCATTGTTATCAACTATAACTCCTAACAAGTTATTATTTTTCCTCAATATCTTCTCATTAAAAAAACTATAGATTTTAACAATATTATAATTGTGACTATATCAAGGCCAAAACCTAATGTTTTGTCACCATAACCAGTAAAGAAACATGCTAGGTACTTTTTATCTTATTTTTCCCAATACTTCTCATCAACATGGACATAAGAGATACTTCTAAAAAAATTCAGGTAAGGAATTTTTTTTAGGATTTTAGTCCACAATAATTGTAGAATTTCATACTCAAACAGTGAAAAATGACTTATTTTCACATGATAAGTTGAAAAATTTATTGCTTCCACCCAAAATTCCATGGGAATTTTTGAATGTAGTCTCACACTATAAACCTTTTATTTAGAATTTGGTTCATCCAATGTTATACACCATTCTATTCTGGTGATCCTGGAATATTATTCATGAACAAAATTCATTTTCTCTAGAAAAACCTCTAGATTTCTCTGCTGTTGTATTTTTCACTATTATTAGAACTAAAATAGTTAATATTATTTTGGGAATATTTCTCTACCATGTACATTTATAGAAAAAATTCCCCAAATAATTTGGATTTTCTAAGGAATTAAAACCACACTTTCCTCATTGAATCATTGCTTAATATAAGAAAATATGTCGAACCACCTTGAGAAAAGACTAGTTCAAACTGCCCAACATTCACATGAATGAGATAAATATTTTAAGAAATAAGTTTTCCTTATTTTTGTGATAAATGAAACTATTATATTATTTTAATGATAAAACTTTCACAATATTTGAAATCTTTATGACCGTGATTCCCTACCCGTTAGGAAATAAGATTCTCATGTTCTTCTGAATTAGGTTCCTATTATGATAATAATAAAACTATATAATTTTATAATTTATAATTTAAAAAAAAATTATTTATCTAATCATTTGATTAGATATAACATACCATCTTTTGTACCTCTTGACACAGGCCTAGAACCCTAAAAATTATTTTACACTTTATCTATAAATATTCTTCTAAAACTTACTTCACCAAGTAGATCAGATAAAAGTCTATTATTATATAAACTTGGTATGTTCTAAACTACCTTTAATTGTAGGATTTTTTTAAAATCGCACTTTAAAATATATATTCTCTATAATATTGATAACAACATCATTGGATAGAGGGACCCTACCAAACTTCCTCAGCACGTAATTTACCACACATCCACTCTTAGACATAAAATGGAATGAATATATAAAATCAATGATCAATGATTCTAATGGAATATTAAAACTAATTAGTAAACAGATCTCCCCAACAACTATGATATTTTTGGAACTTGAACTTTCTGAATGATCCAATCTAAAAATGACCATAAAAACCCTAAAATATTTTCTAGGTTTCCCTTATTCCCATAATTTAAATATATTGGTATGGGAACAATAAATCTACCTCAATTTCTCACCCTTTATTTATCTTCATATTTTCTATGACCTTAATGTTGAACTGAATGTCCTCTTCCATTTGTTTTTAGTTTAGTTCATGTAGCCTTTTTTAATTTCATCTATTTGAGTTATTCCTTTATAATGTGAATATATACATCATAAAAAATAGGTTTGTATTTAAACATGAAATTCTTATGACCACCACCATTTCTTCCCATGATTATAAAAGTGAAGACATTAGTAAGAATTTTGACACATCTTTCCCACACATCATATTAATTGAGTTGGGATAACTCTGAATCATGTTAGATTATTGAATTTTTCAACCTTTTGTTATCATTCTGAAATTATTACACCAAATAAACTCTACTTCATGAAAAAATTGTTTATTATTGTTAAATTATCATATATATCCAATTAGGACTTTATCATCTCTACTTTGGCATTCACATCTCGTATATTATAAGAAATATTTAATTCTAGTCATATTTATTTCATTCTAAGTGAATTTATATCAAGACTTTTCAATTCCATTTTCCATTAATTCATATTTGAATTCTTTCAATGAAACATATAGTTATTTCTAAAATGGATTATCCTCTATTTTCATCCACATGAAACTGAAGTTTTCCTTAATGATTTTTTCTCGTTGGACCTTAAATACGTCTAATTCCATTCTTTTTGAAATAGATAAATCTCACCATGAAAGAAAAGGGTAGAGTCAATAATGTTACTTTATGTATCTACTATAGAGGATGGATACAATTTATAAAACATAATATTTTTCTACTAATTTCTTAGATTCAATGCCCTCAGAACCTGAAGAAAACCATTATAGATTCAAGCATAGAAGAAAGTAATTAACTTCAAGATTTAGATTAATCCATTGAACATGATGTATCTAGAATGATAATATAGAATGTCACCCTGACTATGAAATAAAATTTTATCCTAACACACTCATGTGAAAAAAAAACTATAGGAAATAGACAACCAATCATAAATAAGAGAAAATAAGAAATGGTAACAAGAGAATTACATGGTTCAAAATTTAGTCCTACATCAATATGAGAATACTAATTCTGTCTTTAATTTTATGGAGGATGAAATTATTAAAACCATAATCAAAAAATTCACTTTATACTAGATCCCTATAAGTCACACATAAATGTGGTCCCACCATAGCTATTTATATTGGGTCATGGATGGTCAACTGGTTCCACTACCTTTTATAAATTCAAAAGGGACTCAACATTATTTTTCGAAAACCTTTGATTTCTCATAAGTATATCTATATATATCATTTTCTCTCAGTGAACTTCAATTTTCATTCACATACTACTCTAAAATGATTCATAAATGGACTTTCAAAATATCCAGGAACACCTTACATAACTCCATTAGAGTGATTCTTGAAAGAGATATGCCCTCAAAATTCAATTTACATATGAATTTATTGGGTATTTTATATTGTATGATTGTTTTTTCAAGATTTCATGGTGTGTAATGGGTCTCTCTCATCGTGTTACCATTGTCACAATCCCTGAAACTCCCAATGGTTCCCCCATCTGTAGCTGGCTAGAGACCTTGTTTCCAAAGGCTAGTGGTCAACTAGGTTTTCAGGCCCAATGGATCTTAAGGAATCGCAATGGATGAGAGGATTGGAGGTCGAGCTCATCGCACCATTTTGGTGGGAATTGTTGCCTACTCTAAGACTCCCTTATAGATTTAAGATATGTTTTTGAATCTCATACTAATCCCGATATGGGACCGGATACCCAGAAAAAATGACTATAGGTTAATTATCTTTTATATGAAAAGGATCAAGATCTTTTTAGTAAATCCATCTATATATATCCTAGGATTTTGATTATTTTACAAAAATGGGAGTTAAATTATATGATGGAGCCGTATAACCAAATTATTCTGAATGTGCTACCATGTAAGAGGGATGTTGATATTCTAATAAAGGGATTGAGCCATTATAAGGCGTCCTATGTATCCTGATTATTACAAGAATAAAAACCCATGTAGTTCGTTCATGTCCATGGTACAATCCCTAAGGTATATACCCTTGTATATAAGGGATGTTCATACCATGCCACCCATTAGGGTTTATATACTGGTATTTCCCTAGCTAAATAATATACACAATGTCTAATGAGGTGTTCATTGCATATCTCTAAGAATACATAAGCTATGATTGGTGTGAGAAACAAGGGATTACAAATGGTCAGCCTCAAGACATGCAGACATGTGTCTTGGGTATTAGAGTAGTCTTTGGGGTGTTTGGTATAGATCTTAGGCCTTGAGAAGGCATTTTATGTATCCTAGTTATGGTTGGAATCAGAGTCATCCTAGTTTGTTTTATGTTAGGGCTTATACAGTGAGGCTACCCAGTAACATTGTAGAGGTATATAGTGCAGAAGATGGGATCATTACTTCTCCCTAAGTCCATGTGATCTATACTCCTTGTGGGAAATAGGGGATAAAAAATAATCAATGTCATAGCCATGAATAAGGGCCTTGGATACAGGGATTGCCCTGGATGGTTGATATGGAACTGAAGCCTCGGTAGGAGGTGGCCTACATATCTCAGATATGGTGGGAATTAGAGTTTTTATAGTTCTCTTTAGGACAGGGCTTACACATTGAGGATTCCCTGAATTTGGGGATAACACACCAAGGATGGACAATGTTATCAAGTCTTGGGATGCCTTATGGACATGTACTTCTTATTTGAAAGGAGTTGCATGACATGGTTGTCATGTCTTGGGAGCTATCACATGACCTTTATTGACACATATAAAGGGTGTTGCAAGATTTAGTGTGGTATGGCCCAAGGGGTGTCAAATGTCTTAGATGAAACTCCTGGGAAGCACTGTGATTGATAGCCGATGTGTTTGGGGGGAATTACGAGTCACTGATGACTTACCCAAGGGGTATCATGAAGGTTTGGTCATCACATATAGCCCTATTTATGGGAACACAGATAACATGAGCGAACACCATTATATGAGTTAGGAAATTCATCTGAAGTATGTCACGAGTCCTAGGTGAAATGCCCAGAGGGTTCGCGTTATCAAAGTGATTCCTATGAGGAGACTGTATGACTAGCTTTGGCAAGCCTACAGTACTCTGTGTGATCCATATGACATGCTGAAGGAAAGCCGCAATATATTTGTTACACTCCTTGGTTCTATCGCATGTATTCATATGACACATTCAAAGTACATGAGGGGTGACATGCATGTATTCCTCTTAAGCTTTATGTCTTTTATCTTAGTTTTAGCACATGTATTATGAATGACTAGACGTTGTTCGATGCCAATTACCCTGGAGTCTTGCATAATCTAGTGGTGTTGCAAAATGTTCTTCACATATCCAAACAGAGATTGTTAATGTGATCTATGTATGACCATTTAAATCACTCTGAACTAGCACATGACCACTCAAGCTACCCGACGATATATTACCTGATAGAAAGCTGAATGGTCACATGATTGATTTCTTGGAGAAGTCTGCAAAAGAGTCTGAGTGTATGGTGTGCAATGTAATAGTCAAGGTCTAACGCTTTATTTGTGTTGGAGTGGGGAATTTATAGTCATATCCACTTTGAGTACTCGCCGATTTGTGCTGTGTATCTGGAACAAATACAGGATGGAGTCGATGAAGGAGACTTGACGCCACACAGATTTTCGAGTAACTTTTGTGGATTACATCAAGTTCATTGTCTGATTTTCAGTGGTGCAAGTCCCTCTACCAACAAGTCCTTGCTTGGTCATGAAGTCATGTTGAAGGACTTCCACGGTGTCATGTTCAACACATCGTAAGGCCATCACACGACCTAAGTTCCCATTTAGAGGCATATGTGAGACCTTGGGTGACTTGACTTAGGGTCTTTTGGGACCATGATGCGGGTACTCTAGGTGCGACACATGTCTTTTAGAGATTGAAAAAACCTTTTTCCTCCTCAATTTCTATCTGCTTTGATTTATGTGACAAAAGTTTGGAGTCGTGCTAAATTTCATGTTTGTTGTGGATAGTATTTATCATATTTCTTGGGGATGTGTTACATGACCAATATATTTCCTATGAGGGTGTGTGAGAAAATATATTCGTTAAGCCTTCGATGTCCTGAGGAGTTTTCAAGGCATGCTCAAAGACTTCCATGTTATGAAGCTGATAATAGAAATGGGTTTCGAGAGATGCAACAGTTTTGTCACTAAGGACTCCCGACATCATGAATATTGACTAGGGTGTGTCAGATGTCTTTCAGCTACTGGAAACCCCTCTCTCCTCCTTCTTTTTAATCTCCCAGGTTTTATTCTAATAAGGTCAGTGGGTTTTCGAGTTTTAATGACCAATATATTGGATTTTTTCTCGATTTTTGAATGATGCCTCACCTAAAAAATATGGGTCGCCTGAGTTTGTGTATGAATTTTGTGGAAAAAACTATGCATTAGTTCTTTAGGTGCTTTGGGGTTGTCTGGATACACTTGGGTACTTCTGTGTGGCATGGAGGATATGTCGCTGAGGTCTTACAGTGATTTCTGTGCTACCAAGGGTGTGTGTTACATGTCCTTCAGTGACCATGAACCCCTCTTTCATACTTTCCTCTATTTCGTTAGTTTATGTGAAGAAGACTAAAAGTTCTTGTGAGTTTGACTGAATATCAACAAGGGATTTTATCCCTCCCAAAAATGATATGGCACATGAGATCTGTGACTGCTGGGGGTCTTTACCTTTTAAATTCCACCCCCCTTATTTTTGAAGGATTTCAAGTGGTTATTTAAGAACTAGCCAATGACAAACCACGTGGCTTGGGGGAACCCATTTGGTTGTCTAGGAAGCCATCACAAGAGTGAAAGGGCTCATATAAAGGGACTCCAAGAGAATTTTCATGGGTCATGCACCCGGTGTGGAGACTTCGTGTGACCTTGACATGTTCACATGATCACAATTCCTTGGCTCACATGATCTGAGATCCCTCTACCATCATCCACTTCCTTTTTTTTGTGGGAAGGAAACACCCATGTTCAGGTATTTCTTCCCTTATGATTTTACTAATGCCTATTTAGTTGGAATCAAAAAATTCCCCTCCTTAGGACTGATGTCTTAGGGGACATGGACTTGGTTATGAAGAAAAATAGTGCCCACCAGAGTCCTTGATGGTGTTTTAAATGTGGAGGAACTACAAAATAATGTGGAAATAAAGAGTGAATCTATTGATCAACTATGCTAATCTATGGTTTTATAGAGGAATGTATTTCTGATCTTAAGGGATCATCAGATAAGGTTCTATGATTATGGGAAAAGTTTTAGCCATACTTTGGATTGTACATTCATAGGATATGCTCTTTTATGTGGAGATCCCTCCTTTTGTATGGTATCGATGTTTTTTTGTATTATGCAAGATGTGTGTGTTATCCCATTACACTTTTATTTTTGATTTTTTTGTTATCAATTCCCTTACCAAGCTTTGTATTGAATGTTGTTGAATTCTTGATGTGTGGTGGGATCGTATGGACATGAGATATATCCTGAAGAATAAGTGCTTCACATATTTATGGAAAGCAGCTAAAACTTGATGAGGCCATGTAGAGGGGCTTGCAATAACTTTTATGTGCATTAGTTTAGGTTCTTTTTAGATCATACTATCTGTTGCTTTAGTTTGGGTTCTTCTTAACTTGTAAAATCTGTTTCTTCAGTTTAGGGTCTTTTTAGCTCAAGCCTTTATGGAATATAGGGTTGGCAGATCAGGATGACTTAAAACTCTATGGGGTGTTGAGTCACGCCATAGTACTGCTAGGGCTCATGAGTATTGGAGTTCCTTTTTTCACAAGGTGTAGATGCCTTTAGTGGGAGATTTAAATCCATTATGCATCGAAATCATGGGAAAATAAAGCTGGAAACCACTTATTTCCTAAGGTTATGGTATGATTATGGGGTGAATATGTCCAAGGGAGAAATTATAGGGAAGTTGGGACCACCTAGATAGTTGGGATGTGAGTGATGTAATTCAAAATCCAAAAGTCTGAGTCATGCAATATGGAATGGGGTAGTCATTCTAGGTATGTCCCTTAACACTATGAGGTGTCAAGTTCCTCCACTGTGCCGTTTGAGGTTCACAAGGATTAGGATACGCTTTATGTTTGTCCAAGATGTCTATAGTCTATGGGACTGAGCCCTTCTACATCGGTAGCATAGACGAACTGAGAGATCTATTTTTTTCAGGGGTTATGAAATATCTTGTGAAGACTCAAACATCGAGATGATGATGTTGGGTATGGGTGGGAGGCTATCCGAGATAGGTTCTGGTACCATAGGGAATCTTAGCTCTAACTGAACTACTCGAGCCCTATGCCTTGTTGTTTCAAATCATGAGGTGTGGGCCCCTAAAAGGTTCAATAATGAAGGGTCACATTCCATCCTTGAGAATGTGTACAAAACATGGTGATGCAATGTCGAGGATATCCAATCTACTCAGATGTTCTGATATAGAGATTGTAAATCATAGTCTAAAGTTCTTCGATCAAGAGGGAGATATGGGATAGTCACATAAAGGATATCTTAAAACACAATGGGGTGATAATTTCCACTAGGATGACACCAGTCTCACAAGAATTTGAAATCCCTTTATATTGGGCCAACATGTATCTAGATGGTGGGTATAATCCTTTATGTGTTAGTATCATGGATGAAATGAGAGATCTACTTTCTTCTTCAGGGGCAATGAATAATTTTCAACAACCAAATATGCTTTAGATCATGAAGTTGGATGTTAGGAAAAATATAAGATCCAAGAAGGGTTTGAGCACCCTAAAATTTGATCCACCACCTGTCGAACATATTCTCATGATTAAAAGATTTGAAAAATCATTATTCTAATTTTTTCCTGGACCTGTGGGTCCAGTAAGAATAGCATGGATTTTAATAGGGTTATAGATTAGGACCTAAGATATTTATGCATTACTTATATTGTCACCCAAAATTTTTCCTAAAATATGAGGATGAAGAGTTTAGAGGGCGAAAAAGTGATTATTTCTCAGTTCTCCATTTGTGGGTTTTTGACCTGAAAACATTTATGTGTCTTTCATTAGATGTTTAATATATTGAGATTTGGATCATTATATGTAAGAGTTTAATTTCATAAAACTTTGAACAAAATGTAGGCAGTTTGAGGTTAAGACTAACATGGACCAAATATGGGAGATATTACACAAGAGGATAAGTAAGATACCCAAGGTCTAGAGTATTCCAACATCTTTTTGATTGGGAGTTGGAAATGATGAAAATCACAACTTGAGTTCCTCAGGAAATGGGTAATGATATGGGAAAACTATACAAGGAGTGGTTCAGACACACTAAGATGTTGAGTGATGCCATGATGATGTCAAGGCTCATGAGAATCAAAATGTCCTTTTTCAGAGTGATGCATTTGGTTAACATCCATATACACATATAAAGGATACATGGGAACAAATTCATATTAAAACAATGGGTAATTGAATCCATATATCATTTACAAGGGCCATGGAAGGTTGGTGGTGTCTTGAGATGCTCAAGACATGAAGCCTGGTATATGGATTTGAAGTTATCTTAAAGGATTATGGAATTAACTCGTACTCTAGTTAACTAAGGTAAGTATCTTGTGTTCATTTGATGAGGAATTCAATATTGTAGATGGTCTACATATTTTATCTTTATGTAGAGAGGATCTGATTCCATGCAATTTAACATCATATGATAAGGCCATATTTCCATGCAGTTTAATATTATGTGGTATTGAATTACTTCCATGAAGTTTAACGTCATGAAACAATGACATAGGTGAATAAATGGGAATGTGTAGTTGGAACCGAGGATGGAGACTGGGCATCACTATGTATCTCATAGAAATGAGAATCAAACAACATGTAGTTCTGTAAAGGTGTGGAGTTTAAGGTCTTGCGGTGATGACTTACTTCTGTGCATTTTAATGTCTTTTGGTGAGGATGAGGGTGAAATGACATGAATAGACAAGAATGTATGAGGTATGTGAGGTATCATTCTTAAACTATAGGGGATTTACAATGTATCCCAGTTGGTTGGGAATCAAATTTCACATACTTCTGGAAATGGAAATACTCTACACTGGCCTGATACATGCATAGAGGTGGGAATCATTTCTGTTGAAAGTTGTAGCTGGGATTAGGATTGGAGATCCAAGTGCGACTATGTATCTTGTATGGGTAGGAATAAAGCCACTCATAGTTCTTTAAATCCCATATAGTTTAATATCATATGGTAAGGATGAAGGTTAACTATCTTGATTTGATGGGGGCATTGCGGTCGGGCCTAGGAGAATAATTATGGGAATCACTACGTATCTCATAAGAATGATAATAAAACACCACATAGTTCCTAGAGAACTATATTGTTTAATGTCTTGTGGTAATGACTCATGGTAAACCTTTTATATTCTTTCATTGAGGACTGTAATGGACCCATGATGTACCTCTATGCCTTTCTTATGAGGGTATGTCCCAACCGTAATTCCTAAGCTCACATGAGATTTGCTCGGTGTGAGAAATAAGGATTGGTCTTGGTTTTCCTACAATGTAGAGACAAAATAGGGATATGGAAAGGGAATTATACATGATGTAGTGGCTGGAACAGGATCATGGGATCAAGGCTTCCCTAAGCATCTCATTCGGAATGACAATCAAGCCATACGAAGTTCTAAAGGTACCATGTAGTTTAATGTCATGCGAAAAGGACATATTTCTTTGCAGTTTAATGTTATCCCATAAGTAAGTGGGAGAATAGATGTGGATGGAGGTGAATATCAGAGATCTGTGTAGTTTCATGTCATGCAGTCAGGGCATCATTCATGTAGTTTAATTTCTTACAGTAAGGATTAACTCTGTACAGTTTAACATCATATGGTCAGGATGAGACATTCCATGTATTTTAACATCATGCAGTGAAGATGAATGATGGTGGTTACTCTAATGCAGAGGCATGCTTTCAAGAAATCCATGAAAATTATTTCTTGAGGAATCTTATTTTGGTGGGAGGAATGACGTTCTATCCATCCATGGTATATAATGAATAAGATCTATTATGTTAAACCTTATGTATGATGTAAGGTCCTTCCCATTTGGGCTCCAATTTCTAGGGATTCTCCCCTAGTAAAATTGGGGTTATAAGTGCCATCCCCGGTTCTACATGAAGGAATGATAATAGGTAATTTTTTTTATTGAATTCCTGTGTAATTCGGTTTTGATGGATTTTTATATTGCGCAATATGTGAATCCTCTTCTCATCCAGCCGTTCCAACTCATCCAACTATTTTTAAGATTGTTTATCATCAGAGAGCTATCCAAAAATTTCTATTATGAGTGAGGTTAGATTAACCTCTATGGTAGCATTGCCTCGGTCCCATAAACCAGGGATTATGGCATTTCTTGTGTAGCAGTACGCGTGGTGGTACACTAGGCCCATAACATCTGGAGGAGTTTTTCTGTCTAGGACTTATTATCCTTATTTACCATCTTTTGTTGTATATTTGATAGAGTCTTATTGAAGGAGTTTATCTATCCATTTTACACTACATGATAGCGGGATGAGTGATTGGACTCTATATTGTACTCCTGATATAGCTTCTTTATCTTAGTGGAATAGATGTTGGGACCATTTTACATCAATATTATGTGAGGGAATTTGAACATGGTGATGATATTAGTCTTTAAAAAGTTGGTGATATTATTTTTTCTTACTTCCTTGAGATGTATTACCTCATCCCATTTGGAAAAGAAGTATTTAGCAACATGGATATACTTGAATTGCTTAGCTGTGGCTGGGGGATATGAACCCACAACATCCACCCCCCAAATGACAAATGGCCACCAATATTTGGCTATGTGTATCAACTCCAGCACCTAATGGATAAATATTGCATGAATTTGACACACAAGACATCTCTTGGTGAATTCCACAAAGTCTTGTATCATGGTTTTCCAATAATATCCAACCCACCAAATTTGCTGGGAGAGCCTAGTACTAGATTGATGGGCACCAAAAGAGCCTGCGTGGACTTCCTCTATGACTATGAGAACTTCTCTTACCATTATGCACCAGAGGAGAACTCCATCAAAACTATTCTTGTAGAGTATTTTCAGGTCATTTAGTCTATCTTTCAGAATGAAGCCTGATGCCCAACACTGAATTTGTTCTTTTCTGGATCAATCTATTGAGAGAGTCCCATCCCGAGGATAACTTATTATGGGCTCTATCCATTTCAGGGTGGTCACTGGAACATCACAATCTAGGGCAGTGTTGAGTTGATTCATTTATTATTTATCACATACAACGATTGAAGAGACCATTTTCTACTGTGTGATGTGAAAGGTTGCTTCCTCATGATCAAGGTTGGCCAGGATGGCGGCTATATTAGTCAGTGTATCAGTGTGAACATTATGTGATCATGGAATATAATGAAATGTGGGATAAAATGGGAATTCTGCTATCAATCCCCTAACATAGGAAGTGAGGGGGGAAAAATCTTCTTTCTTAATGACATATTCACTATTAACCGGCTTTACCACCAGTTCTGTGTCCCCTTTGAAATTTAGGTTGGTGATGTATAGTTGTAGGGATAGTAGAAACCCCGTAATGTGATAATGGTACTCGACAATATTATTTGTGCAACCTTCAAACAATGATAAGGAGTAGTGAAAAAATGATTTGTCTGGAGAGATAAATACAGTCCTTAAATCAACCCGTTTGAACTTAGGGTGTTCCATTATTGTACCAATATTATTGTAGGAGGAACCATCAAAGTACATATCCCATGTTCAGGGAGTTTCATGGGAATAGAAGTCCCCTTATTCCGGGAGATCGATGTCCTCTAATGTATTTTTTGAGGCACGATGTACTAAAAGGAAATAAGCCAATGATTTTCCTTTCACCAAATTTTTTGATGTGAACTGAATGTCATATTTCTATAGAATGAATGACCATTGATCTAGGATCCCAATAAAAATTGGGTGGCCAAGGATGTACTTGAGAGGGTTAATACCCGATATCCGATGGATTTAATGGTGCTGCAAGTAATGCAACATATTTTTCACTACAAAAATGAGTGTAAGAAAATTCTTTTCAACACCATAACATAGTGTCTCATTACCCAACATGGTACAGCTGAGGTAGGATAGAGTTTTCTTTCTTACTACATCATTTTTCTATGTGAGGAGGTTTCCAAATGATCATTCCATGGTGGCCAAATATAAGATGAGTGGTGTCCCTTCCACTAGAAGAATAAAAAATGATGGGTGCAACAAGAAATTCTTGATTATTTTGAAGTATTTTTGGATATCATAGACACATTTGTAGGTGACTCCATTATTCATTAGCTTGGTGAAAGGAATATATTTCCTAGCCAGATTGTATATGAATAATCAAATGTAGGCGAGGTTCCCTTAGATTCCACTTACATATTTGAGATTTTTAGGGGGTGGCATTGCTAAAATTGAATTGGAATTATCTGATTTGACCTCAATTATGTGGTGGAATACCACAAATATGATGAAATTTCTTGATGTTACCCCAAATTCACAATTTAGAGAATTCATCTTTATTCCGTGTTGTCACAACTTTTCAAATATTATTCTAAGATTTGTGTAGTGATCACAGTGTTTTATGGATTTAATGACAATGTCATCAACATAACATTAGGATATATTACCCAAAATGGATTAAAGATATAGTGCATGGAACACTAATATGTGGCTCCAGCATTCTTCAACTAAAAGGGAATGACCTGGTAGCAGACAATTTCATGAGGCACTTTGAAAGCAGTGGCTTCTTCATCTTTGAGGTCCATTTTGATCTAGTTATACCCTAGTTAACGATCAATGAAGGAAAGGTCTTGTAATCTTGTAGTTGTATTGATCAATAGTTTTGTGATCAGCAATGGGAAATTTCCCATCGGGCAATGCCAATTAAGGTCTTGGAAGTCAATATAGACCATAATATGCCTGTTATTTTTTTTGATTGGGATGGTGTGGGAAAGACATATTGGGTATTTCACTTATTAGAAAAAATTTAATTTGATTAACTTGTAAAATTATACCTCAAAATTGGTGGCATTATATAGTTGTATTCTCGTAGGTTCCTACTTGAAGCCTTGATGATTGTTGGGAAGACCGAGATGGTTCATAGCCACATATGAATCCAGTCTAGGAATTTCCGTGTAGTTCCATGAAAACACGTATCAGTGACACTTTAGAAATTTTATATACATATCTTGTTGATCAAGGGGCATGGTGGTGATAATCAGAGTAGGACATAGATCTTCTTTTATCCCTAGGTTTATCTATCTGAGTTCATCTATGGTGGTAGAAATTCCCTCCTTAAATTCTGTAGGGAGGGGGCATTTTTTAGATCATCTTCATCCATCTATGAGTCTGTGGAGACATATTAAGGTGAAGATGGCGATCTGAGGGCCTATAAATTAGTATCTGGGTGAGGGAGGCCACTAGAAGAAACACTATCATCTCTTTCTCTCTCTTCCATGTTTATAGGGAGAAGATAATAATCATTGATCATGCTATAGTGATTGACCGAGGAAATCCCTAATCCATTGGGGGTAAAACCCATATATCATCATCCCCTATCAGTTTCTTATTTTCATTTTTATAAAATACTTATTTAGCATTTAGAGATCCACAAGTCTTGAAGGGAGAGTTGTCATCGTGTAGTACGATGAACTTATCCTTGATGGGGTATTTCAGACATTAGTGGAATATAGATGGCACCGCCAAGTGGCTGTGGAGCCATGGCCTTACAAGAAAGACATTATATGCTGTGTCCTGCTGTATAACCATGAAATCAGCCTCAGATATGAGTCCCCCAAATTGTTCCTCAATCTTGATCTTCCTTAGAGGAATTTTACCGTTCTTATCATATCCTTGAATTGTTATCTTTGTAGGGGATAAGTCCCCTTCTCTATACCCCAAACATCGGAGGGTCTGAACTGGGATGGCATTGATCCTAGAACCATTATTAATCAATACCCTTTGAAAATTGACATTATTGAGTATTCCAGAATCACATAAGGGCCTAATGTGCCCATGGATGGCCTCCTCTTGATTATAATTACTGAATGAGATGGATACATGTCAAGACATAGTCTCCACATGATAGATCTCAATAGTTGTGACTTACATCTCCAATTACTATGTGCTTAGAAGGAATTCAACCAGTTACTCCCTAGGTTCTTTGAAAGATAAAGCACATTAAGGATTGAGATCTTGGATTGGATTATAGATAGCTATTTCATAACATCATACATTTTCACCAAAGGTCTATACTTTTTAACATAGGGAATATCTGTCGTATATGGTTCAAGATTTAGATAATCCGAGGTAGATGGAACTGATATTTGTGAATAGGTTTCGGGAGTATCATCTACCTATGTAATAGGATGCATCGGCCTCACTCATTTCTTGGGTTGGTCTTACTGAACCCCCACTAAGCAGTCTTGAAAGACAATTGGTTGCAAAAAACTACTGGAGGGCTCTAAGGGACATTCTTTCCTTCTTTGAGCCTACTAGAGTGATTTTTCATGAGTCTCGGCTGCATATATGTCCTCTATAGGGATATGAATGGATTTTTGAGTCCGATTACATCCATGATATCCTCTATATCCTTGACTTCAGTGCAATAAGACTCCCATTCCCCTGTTACATGAAGGAAAACCATATTCAGGGGAATAATCATCATCAGAAAATGGGTTTTCAATTATATTACGTTAGAATAACCAAATATGAGCTCTTATTCTGATTAGTATTCTATTTGGTTGGATGGTTCCCATGATGTAGACATTACATGGAAGAAATTTGAAATAGTTAGGGCTTGGTTTGGGGGAGAATATATTTCTTCCTCTTTTGTATCTTCCTATTTTTATTGGTCACACTCACCTTTCTAAGGCACATCAGAGGCCACCATATTGGGTGGTGGATCTATTGTGAGTTTTCACAACAACACCATTAGAGCGCCATAATATCGATTAACTATTTTATCAGTCATACAATAGCCATAATTTTGTGCTTTCTTGGTCAAAACTTTTTACCTACCTTCCTCTTCTTCTAACTGGGTGATGGTTATGTAGGAAACCAATTTCGAAGAATTGTATTATATCACTTGTCCAGAGTCGACCATTCCTTGAAGTATGTCCTTGAATATGAAGAAGTTCTAGATGTTATAACTCATCCTTTTTTGGAAAGGGTAGTAATCTGGAAGATTGGTGAGGTTGAATTCACCGGGACGCCTATGCTATGAGAGTGTGAGAAAGTTATTGTCCATGGATGCAAAGAAATAATCAAGGACTTGTTCATTTTTGAAGGAGTAAATTTTGTTCATCCATTCCTCAAATCCCAGATGACCCTGATTTCTTTGTTCTTTCGGAAGAGGGTGATTCCATGAAACCACCATTTGGAAGAAGGTTCTAGGTGGTTTAAATATTTATTGGGTGGTTGGATGAGTACTTTCATGGTATGGAGGGTGATATTTGCAGCTTCTTCTCTTCCAGGTTTCTTCACATGTAATGCAGGAATGATTTGATACTTGGATTGGGTTTGTCGAATAGTATCTTCATGATGTCGGGTTTTTTAGAGAACTCTTGAAACCTACTTGGATATTTCAGGTGGATTAGGGGTGTATTTAACTCATCTTTCATATTCTTAGCCTTGAGTTGTAGCAGTTTTTCTTGTGAGAGATGGATGATGGGAGAATAGGTTAAAAATTTCAATATCTCTATGAAATATGACACCCTCTCATTCTTGTGATTCATGCATTTTGTCAAGTTGATGGTCATAATTTTCCTTAGTGTTGAACTAAATTTATAAAGGAACTAAAGATGAAGTTCTTCCTATCCTTCAATAGATCCTTCTTGAAGACTATTATACAAAATAAAGGATGGTTGTGTCAATGTTTGTACAAAACTCCTTAGCTTTTTTTCCTCCTTCTGATCTCGAGGGCCCATCATCAGCCCGCATCGGGACAAAAAGTTTCTGAGATATTGTTCGGGGTTTTCTGCACCATCAAAGTTAGAAAATGTGGGGTTAAAAAAGTTGTGTAGAGATAGAGTATCATCCACCCAATCGGTGTATGGATTCCTTTCAGGTTGCACATGTACCCGTCGCTCTTCTATGGATTCCATTCAATTTTACAAGGATTCAATGTTGGTAAGTAGCTCTGGGGGGGAATGATTCTTGAGCTTCCTTTTTTCAAAACGGATAATATGGGGGTCGATGAGGTGGTCCTACTTTCATCTCCTACTGATTATCGATTCATTCTTTGATTGAGTGATTACCCTATAAATGGAGAGACTATTGCCGCAACAAGGGGTGCCCCGATCATTTTTAGCATCCTCATTTTTATATAATGGTCATATAGATTTTATTCCCACCTAATATTCAAATACTACTCTTATTATCATATCATCCATAGGAGGGAGAATGTTCTCCTTTAGCTGAAGATGATACCCAATGGGAATGTTTCCCTTGAGTAGATCCTCATTGAGTTGTATGAGGGCTCGTTTCTCACTCTAATATTGTGAAAACTATTATCATATGGAATGAAATTGGGGTGTGGTCACATATTCCCCTTAATCTTTGGAAATATTCCACCTAGGATGAGACATTTCATTATTCAGCAGTGGAAAATTTTAGAGCCTTATTTGGTATTGGGTGTGTGTAACCTCATTTGTTGGGTTAAGGTCATCATCCTCCAAGGGTACATGCTCAGTGTGTGGACCTATTCATTTGCATCTTGATAAATATCCACCATGTTAATAGTGAATACATTCAAGGATGCATATTAGGAAATGATGGGTTTTCCATTTCTTTCCACGTAATAATCTAATTATGCATGGCTACCATTAGGGTCGTTATTCAAACCCTTGGCCTTATTAGTACATTTTATATTATGACCCTAATGGGGTCTAATTTACCACACCATACATTAATCTATTCTTTGTTTATGAACAATGACTTGGAGGAAGTTCCCAATCATTGTTGCCAAGTGGGCCACAACCAGCAGAGGTGTGTCTCAAAGTGGGAGGAACTGGTGGGATGCCGACCATTGATTCCTTCCTCCAAACTTAAAGAATACTGATTCTTATTGTAGTGATGGTGATGATGAAAATCACCCCATCCCTATGGGGTGGGGGTCATTTGCGACAACTATTGGTATTGACTGGTCCTTTTATTAAGAATCTTATGACTCCATTCTGGGAATTGATGATTTCCAGAATGGATATAAAGATAAAAATTCCCCAATCCCATTGTGGTGGGGAAGATTTGGAATCACCACTGATTTATCTAGGGCCCTCTAGAGTGAAAATGATCCCAGAGGTGGTGACTTATATATAAATCCCCCATACCTAATGGGCCGAGGTTTTCCTATGGCTATAGAGGATGTGTCCTGAATCATCATAGGAATTTATGATCCAAGGGGTGGAGGGGGTGGAAGATATCCTCTCAGCCCAGAGGACCAAGTACTCTCTAGGATGACCACTATGGAAGTTGTGTTTGTAGCCTATGTGATTTGGTACAACTATGCTTGCATGGGTGATGGGTGCAGTGGCCACCCATTATAAGGATCGTTCCTTATGTGGAGTTTTCTGAACAATTATGAATTCAATTTTTAGGTTTGGAATGTCCTATTATAATATTGAGGAACCTGATTTGAAGTCTTGTTGGCTATCCTCCTTCCCCATCCATGGTGTTTGATAACCGTTGGAGTATGGGTATTCTATTGCAGTGACCAACTAGACCAAGCATTACTCGGTCCCCTGATTTCCCCTAAAGCTATGACATTATAGGAGGCCGTATCTAAAGGTAAATACTATTCATGGAGAGAGATAAAGTATAATTATCCATACGTTCCCCATCATCAAATGATGATTCCCGACGTGGCTTCAGATATTAGATTTCGTAAAATGATCCAACTCTATTATTACCTTGGAATGATGTTGGTACAATTGTTTGTTTGTAGAAGTAGAAATATGTGCCTTACATATGTGATCTACTAGAGTTTTCGAAGAGGATTCACTGATAGGAATATGGGCCTGTATGAAGACTTTTTACCCTCTCACTAGGTCATAACTTGACCAAAACTGAGATATATGCTCGATCCTGGGCCTTTGGATTATGTTTAATGAATTTTTTGATAGGCATGTGCTCCTATCCTGAGGCGTGTTCAACTCTCAATGGTAATCCCTAGTTTGAATATGAATTTTATCGTAGTTCGATGCCTCACCCTTCATTGTAATATGCCAATAATCCTCCCTAGAAGGAGAAAGAATATGAACTTTCTCTGGTACAACCACTTGATCATGATGATTAGAGTGTTGAGATGTTCTGGCTATAGGGATTGAAGTATGAAAGTTTCCATTTATCTACAATAGTGTCATAATATGCTTATGGAGCTCTCAACTATTTCTAAAATATATTGGCATTTCAGTAATGTGTGTGTAGGGATATAAGCTTGCACATTCTCTGTCTCCATTATCTATTGACAGACATCTTTTATTGAAGTAGGGATATGCACCCACTTATGTTCTCATTATGACATCAGGGTATACTGATGGGCTTCGAGGATGGGAGTAGAAGTATTGGCCTCCCCCATGCCTGCTACAGGAATATTCTCACAGACCTATTTTAAGCGATCAGGGATGTGGGATTACTTGCTAGTCCCTACTAGAGTATGCTATCAAGCATCATCGAAAGTATTGGGAATATGAGCCCTCTCCTAGATGGCTATATGAATACGCCTACAGACCTATCCTGTGTTACCAGGGATATGAGCCTGGTTACTAGCTCCCACAGGAGTATGTCGGCAGACATTGTTAGTAGGAGTGGGAATCTGAGACCTCTTCTAAATTTCCAATGCCCTCCTCCTCCGATGAGTCTTCCTCAAAGCCTATTCATGGGAATCAGAGGTGGATGCATATCATATGATACCCCCAATAAGAGACTGATTGGTATCAACAGGTTGATGCTAGAGAAAAAGGTCAATAGGTGACCTCCTCGGAGTCACCTCGAATAAAAGGGATCCGTACTAGGATTCTTGGTCCACCTTAATTATATATGGAAGGTGGTGGTTATCACACTTTAGGGATAGGATTTGAAAGTGCTTGGTCATTGAAACTGGGCTACTGGATTAGAATCTGCCTTTACTGGGTAATGAAAACTCACTGGCTGCTGTGCATGAAAAATCTCATGGGAATCCTCCATGGTGAGGATTATACCATTGCAGTGGAACTACCAAATCATCATATTTACTACCTGTCATTAGAGTCATCGAGAAGGTGATATTTCTTTATGCCCCACGAGGGTTGTAGCAGCCAATGAGTTACAATAAAAAGTGATGGAAGATGAAGACATTCTATTTGATTGAGATGCTGTAATCATGAAGAAAACATGGAACACAATCACCAATTACTGTAATCTCATAGGCATAATGTGCTTAATCAGATGTGAATTGTTAACCCAATTGTCTTGATGTTCCATGATTCAACCATTATACTCACATGGACTTGTCATCATGAGGATGGGATTACAAGGATTTTGGTTTTTACTTGACTTACTGCTTTTTTTGTATATATGGGTTTCAAAAAAAGTGAACTAACAGATTCATGTCGAGCCTGTGAGCATTGTTTTCATATGAGGGACAAGAAACACAGATCGATGAATTATAAACCAATTTTTTGTTATTAGATATATTCACATCAGGTTCACCATTTTTATTTCATCAAAATTTCATGGCGTAGAATGGGTATTTCTCATTAGGTAACTATTTTCACTTATCCTTGAAACTTCTATTGGTTTCCACATTCGTAGCTAGGTACAAACCTTCATTCCAAAGGCTGGTGGTCAACTGAGTTTTCAGTACCAGTGACTCTTAGGTACTCACATTGGTCGATCATATGGGAGGTGGGGCTCGTCTCACCCTTTTGGGGGTAATTGTTTTCTACTTCATAACTCTATTATAGATTTAAGATATTCTTGTGAGTCTCTTCATTATGTCAATAAATGATTGGTTACCCTAACAAAATGACTATAGATTAATTCTCATTTATATGCAAAGGACCAAGATCTTTATAGTAAATCCATTTGTATATATATGATATTCTTCACTATTTTCTTGTAATGGTTGGTCTCTTATATACTAGATCCATATAACCAAATTCTTCTAAATGTGCTATCATATAAGGAGGAAATTGATATTATGAGAAAGGTATTATGACTTTGTGAGGCATTCTATGTATCCTGATTATTAAAAGAAACAAAACCTATGTAGTTCATTTGTATCCTTGGGACTATCCCCAAGGTATATACCCCTGTATATTAGGGATGTCCATACCATGCCACCCATCCAGGTTTCTATTCAGGGATTTCTTTGATTGATGGATATCTATGATGCCCGATGAGGTGTTTATTGCATCTCCCTAAGCCCACGTGAGATGTGATTAGTGTGAGAAATAAGGTATAACAAATAGCCCACCTCATGGTGTGCAGACATGGGGATTGGGTATTAGAATAGTCCTTTTGGTGTTTGGTATAGATCTTGGTCCTTGAGAAGGCGTCCTATGTATCCTGGGAATGAGTGGAATTAGAGTCATCATAGTTTGTTTCATGTCATGGATTATGCACTGAGGTTTCCATTTACCTTTATAGAGGTCTATAGTACAAATTATGTGATTATTACTTATTCCTATGATCATGTGAGCTATGATCATTGTGGGAAACAAGTGATCACAAATAATCAAAGTCACTGACTTCAGTAAGGGCCATTGATACTAGGATCACCATGAATGGTTGATATGGAACTCAGGCCTCAGGAGGAGGTGGCATATGTATCCTATATATAGTGGGAATCATTTTTTTGTATTTCCCTTTATGTCGAGGGTTACACACTAAGTTTGATCTTTATTTGGGGCTTACACACTAATGAAATTCAATGTTATAGAGTCCTAGGATGCCATATTGACATGGACTTATTGCCTTGAGGGCATCACATAACCCAATTGGAATGTCTTGGGAGATATCACATGATCTGGATTGACACATATGAAGGGTGTCACAGGAGTCAGTGTGGAATTTCCCATGGGGTGTCGTGTGTCTAGCTGAAACTTCTAGGTAGCACCACGAGTCCTGGATGACATGTATAGGGGGGGCATTGTGAGTCTCTGCGGACTTACCCAAGGGGTGTTGTGAAGGATCAGCTATCACATGTCAACCTATTTATAAGAACTTTAATGACATGAGAAGGTTACATTATTTGAGTCAGGTTAAGCATTCGAAGTACATCGCATGTCCTGGGTGATAGGCACAGAGGGTTTGTGAGATCAAAGTGATGCCCATGAGGAGACTGTGAGACTAGATTTGGCATGTCTGGAGTACTCCATATGATCTATATTACATGAAAAAGGAATGACATAATATTTATGCAACATGGCTTGGTGCTATCACGTGAATTCAGATGACACATGTGATGCACATGAGGGGGAACAAACATGTCGTCTTCTTAAGCATTCTATATTTGATCTTAGAATTATCCCTTAAATTGGGAACTACTTAACACTTTTCAATGCCAATTTTCCATGAGTCTCATGTGATCTAGTGGAATTGTGGAATATTCTTCACATAAATCACTAGAGGCCCTTCGTGTGATCTATGTATGATCACGTGAGCACTCTACACATAGAGCATGAATACTCTAACTGCCTGTTGGTATATTACCTGATGGAATGTTGGTCGGTCGTGTGATCAGTTTCTTGGAGAATTCCATAGAAGAGTTTGAGTTTCTGTTGTGATTAGTAGCAGTGAGAGTCCAACACTTTATTCATGTTGGAGTGGATAATTTATAGGCATCCCTACCATTATTACTAACTAGTTTTTGCAGCGTATCCTAAGTGAGTCCAGTATGTAGTCGATGAAGGAGACATGGTTCCACATGCCTGTGTGAGTCTCTACCATGGACCATGTCAAGTTCATCACCTAATTTTTAGCAGTGGAAAATACCACAGCCAATACATCCTTTCTAAGTTATGCAATCAAGTTAAAGGACTTCCATGGTTTCATGTTTGACAAATCTAAAGGCCTTCTCAAATCCTATGTGTCTATTTATAGACATCCAAAAGACCTTAGGAGACTTGTGTTGGGGCCCAGTGGGATAGTGTTGGGGGTGAACCAGACCTATCGTATGTCTATCAATGACCACGAACTCCTCTCGTCTCCTCCATTTTGATCTCCTTTGATTTATGCAACAAAGGTTAAGAGTCGTGCGAGTTTTCATGTGTGTTGTTGAGGGTATTTATAATTTTTTTTGGGGATGTGTTGCATGACCAATGTGGGTAATATGAGGGAACATGATAAAATTTATTCATTTAGCCTTTAGTGTGTACATTATTTATCCGATCACACTTGTAGACTTCCATGCTGCAAAGCTGATAAGATGAAGGGATTTTTTGAGATGTGACAGACGTGTCACCGAGGACTCGCGACATCTTGAAGATTTCTTAGGGAATGTATCATGTCTTTTTTTAGCCATGAACCCCTCTCACCCCATCCCTTTATATCTCCAACGATTTACTATACAATGTTCAGGGGGGTATGTGAGTTTTCATGAGCAATATCGTGGATTTTTGATCTATTTTTGGATGATGACTCATGTGACCAATATGGTTCTCTTGAGGTTGTGCAATAATTTCATGGAAAAAACTATGAATATATCATTGAGGAACTATGGGGTTGTCTTGATTCATATGGGGACTTCTGTGTGGAACTATTGACATGTCTCTGAGGTCTCACGGTGCTGTGTGTTCCGTGAGGGGCAGATGTCACATTTCCTTCAATGACCGTGAATCTCTCTCAACTCCTTTTCATTATTTCCTTCATTTTATTTAAAGATGTCTTGGAGGTCTTAGAACTTGTCCCAAATATCATTAAGATATTTTCCCCTCCCAATGATGATATGGCGCATGAGATATATGACTGATGGGGGTATTTATATTTAAGATGTCACCCCCCTTTATTTTCAAAGGATTTTGGGTGGTTTTTCAGGTGCTTGACAATGAAAAACCACACGGCCTGGGGGAACCCATTAGGTTGTTTGGGGATCTGTCACAAGAGCGAGAGGGATTATTGAATGGGACTCTGTGGGAATTTCCACAGGTCATGTGCCTGGTGTGGAGCCTTGACGCGACCTTGACTTGGTCACCTAATCATGAGTCCTTGGATCATGGGGTCCACAGGCCCTCTAACATCCCATTATTCCTTTTTTTTGGGGAAGGTAACACCCATGTTCAAGTATTTATTCCCTTGTGATTTTCCGATGCCTATTTTTCGGGCGTCAACAATGATACAGGGTTATCATAAATAATAAAATCATTATATTCTATCTTTTTTCAATTGTAATGTAGGTTTATCCCATATAAGAAGGAATTTATTATGAAATTCATATAATAAAACTAGATATATAATAAGGTAAAGAACAATACACATGATACTATCTATGATCATTTGGGTGAAAAAAATGATAACTACTATAATTCAAGTTAGTAATCCAAAATAAAAATAAAAATTGAAGAATTTCATATGATGAACCAAATGAGATTTTGTTTCATTTATGAAAGGGTTTCATAAATTTAGAAAGTCATTTAGAAAATCATTATAACAAATGGGTTAATGAAAGGTCAATCTAGGAGCATCCTTGAGGGATATTTAAATGGTCCTACTTCTATGTGATGCTATAAGAAATATTTCTCCAGCCCTATCAACAAAGATTCCACCCTATAGATATCTTATCCCATGTCCATTATTCCATAAGGTGATAGTATATTATAAATCATAAATAATCCTTCTCAAGTACTGAGTGATTTAGCATCCCATGGATACCTCTGAAGGAGTAATTCCCTTTGACTACCTCTACTATGATCATTCTGAAGTAGTCATTAAAATCAATGATTCTCTAATTTTTTTTGATTTTTTCACATTATATATTCATTATTTATTGTAATCATGATTTCCATATTCTAGATTGGTTTGATATTATATTAGTTTTATTAGTTACTTTTACCATATTTAAGAATCATTATTAGATCTTATGAAACCCAACATTAGTAATATATTCTTATCATTACGTTAGATTCACTAAATCAAATAGAGAAATAAATATTTCAATGTCATAATCCTAAACAAAATATATGATTAAAGTTTTTTATGAATTTTAAAGTCATAACTTACAATATGAGTTATCATAAGTAGTTAATTAGTAAAAATCCCATGGATACTTATTATTGATAGTAGACGACTCCTAAATGTCATATCAAAAAATAATTGTTTTGTAGTGTTTTAAAAATAGAATCATTATTACACCTTTATGATATCCATGTGAATCTTAAAATATAATTTCTTATCATTTTTTGTTGATTCAATATTATTAAAAAAATATTTCTAATAGTGCTTAAATTTTTTAAGAACCGCTAGGCTATAAGTCATAGTCTACAAAAAAAATCTAAATTGTAAAATACGAACACTTAATGAAAATTTATTTTTCTTTAACTTGAATTATGAATTGAATTATATTATTGATAAATTTTTTTTATAAATAATGAATTTTTTAGGATACTTATTAATTTATATATTTTTTATAAATTAATTTACTTTAATGAGTCTATGATTGATTAATTAAATATTTTTTAAGCATTTATTAATAAATATTCCATAATATTAAATGTTAATAAAAAAAATAAATTTGATTTAATTATACAGTGTTCCTTATTATTTATATATAAAATGTATATTTTTAAATGATAAGTGAAATTTATAAAGCTTTTATATATTATACAAACAAGGTAAAATGTCTAGTGTTTAAATTTTAAATTATGGATTGTTCATAATGTTTAATTTTAATTATTTAAATTAAAATGTTTTTTGGAAATTATTTTAAACTATGAAACATTAGTTTTGATAAACTATTTCCTAAATGGTTTAAATAATATTAATATACCTTGTTTAAATTATATAAAATGTTTACATAAAAGTCTTGAAATATAAAATGTTAATATTTATAATAGCCATGAACTCACACATCAAAATATGATGCTAAAATATCATATTTATATTTTTATTATTTTTTACAATAAATGTGACCCAATTTTAACCATCCAAAAATAAGAAAATCCAATGTAAATGTGGGATCACTTAAATACCCAAATACCTTTTAGGTTTAGAGTATTATAGAATTATGAAAAACTATAAATAAAATACCAATGTATTTAAGTGAATATTTTTCCAAATTTCACCCATATTTTTATATTCCATATTAAGTCTTCAATATCTCCTAAAAAATTATTCACCCATTATAGATCTATAGAAATAATTTTTTTAAGAAAAGTTTTCATAACTTGTGGAAAATAAAAACAAAAGAAGGGTGAGCTCAAACACTAATTAAGAGTAAACATAAGCCTTAAAAATTCAATGTCATCAGTGAGAATAAGATGAGTATAGGATTATGATGAAATAATAAAATTACATGTTTATAAGATAAGATAATTCATAAAAATAAAAATCTAGATCATAAAACAAGATACATGACATAAATCGTTAACATAATAAAATATTCATATATGTATCAATAATCAAGAGACACGTGACATCAATCTTGATCAAAGAAACCATTTAAAAATCATATCAAGAATAGATAAAATGTTTTGATATCATGGAAAATTATCTTTATATAAACCATACAAGAACCCTTACATATGGGATATACTTAACTGGTTAATACTAAAAATATCATATGAGTAACCTATTAACAGATTAACTTTTTCATATCTTAGGAGTTACTTATATTCAGTCAACTCCATTGTCATTATCCAATGTATTAGAGAGCAATATTCGGCTCACCCATCATTATGAGTTATATTGTGTTCATTTATAATCTTAAACAATGTCCAAGAATTGTAGCATAATCATAAAATATGAAAGATTTCAATTTTAGAAATAATAATAACCATTATTCTTTTGTAGATGGTTTTATCGATTTAAAATAAAAGTTTTATATTACAATATATTTGAAATAATCATAATCCATTTAAAGAAAGAACAAGGATGGTATTATTAAAAAATAATCCTAATGGATCAAAATTAAAATAAAGGGTTATTGTCATTGATGAATAAAAATATCATAAAAATATCATTAAAAAATTATTGATGAAAATAAATATTGAACTTTTAAAGACACCTTTAAAAACAAACATTTCATGAAATATTATTAAAAACATTTCTATGAAAACAACCATGAAATATTTTAAAGGAAGCTAAAAAGCATTAAGCAGTCACGATGACATGAATTTCTGTTTATGCTATAATTGTTAAAATAAAGATTTTTTTCACTCCGTCGATAAAATATACCTTATTCATAAAATAACGGGAATAATATTTTTAATTTTCATAAAACTTCAAACATGTTAAAAATGAAATTAAAAAATCATTTATTGAAACAACTTATGATTTTAAAAGAGGAAAAAGTTTTTGATGGTGTGTTTCACATGAAAAAACAAGATTAGAAGAGAATATAACATACTGACACATTACGATATACATTTTTTAAATAAATTCATTATTTTTGATAGATTACAATGCATGAAACACTAAACTTGAACGAAACATGATACTCTATTAAAATAATAATATTTAATAATAACCAATATAATGTAGCTGCTAAGATGGAGTGTATGAATAATACTATCAAAATTATGGAAATTACATAGTTTACATATGTAAAAAAATTAATTGGTTATCTATTGATTATAAATAATATAAAAATCAATTAAAATAAAAATAACTACTTTTTAAAAAACAATATATTTTTTCTAAAAGATTCTTTATTCACGCAGTTCCCACACAATTTCAAATTAATTTTAAAAAATAATAGAATATCTATTTTTTAAAATTATTTTTATTTTTTAAATCATCATATCAAAATTATAACATGTTTAATTTTTTGTAATTTTTATGAAATGTACATATTTTGTTGAATAGTCAAAAATACTGAATTTTAATTAAAAAATACCTTTTTGATTAAATTATTTATAAAGTTAAATTATATTTTAAATTGATTTAAATGTAAAATTAGTTAAATAATATATCTATTATTCTAATTTATGTCATTTTAATCATTTTCATATTTAATTTCGATATAAAATCTTTGTAAACATTCGAACATTTTCTCTTTGAACACCTGTTTTCTCATCACCTATGTCGGATTAATTTTAAATTAATTTGTTCTACTTATGAGAATAGAATTTAGAAAAATGGATTAAATATTTGGATAAAAAATAAATTATTTTATCCAATTAGTGAAAATTAATTTTTACCATAATGAATATTAAAAACTATAAAAATTATTTTTCGTGTTTAAGGTAAAAATGGGTTTACCGGGGTTAAACTAAAATGATAAGTGTTAAAATTTCCAAAAGAATTTCTCCAAAAAAATTGGATATATATATTTTTAGAACTTATAATGTCTAATTGTAGAGAATAATCCTTTTTTACCATTATGGAATGTGGGAAATGTGGGTTCAACTTTTTATTTTCATAAATTACAAGTGTGCCACTCACCTCATATATAATGGAACCCCAATTTCCTCTATTATTCAAACCTAAAACCCTTTTTATCGGCCAATAACTGTCCAAATAAACTTAAAAAATTCTACCCACTCATCTTGTAAGTCTTAGTTTGGGTAGGAGTCCATCCTAGGAAGGATTTTGGTCCGAACCCAAGGAGGTAACCCGAAGAATAGTTAACGTTCTTCATCGAGTATTTTCAGTTTATTTTTTTCCTACACCACATTAAATTATTATTAAACCATTTTGATATAATTAAATAAAAATATTATATAAACTTAGATACTTTTATTCTAGGTTAATTACCAACAACCATCCCCACTTCCGTCAAAGGGGTTATAAAATCATCATTCGTGTGTATGGAGGACTGCTGCGTCACGAATCGATGTCATTTGTTTTTCTATTACCCCCTCCCACGGTAGGGTATGATGATGGATATAATGTATATATACATATATATTATATTTTTAACATAATTATATCTATTTATTAATTATATCATATATACATTTTTTACTTTATATTCCATAGGGTATACGATAATGTTGCTCAAGTGTACATCGCACTACCACCTCTCGAAATGATGTGATTTTTCATTCACTAATGCTTTAAATGGATGGTGATAAGGATAAAATTAACTAATATATGTGATATATATTAAATAATTATGATATTAATTATATACTTATAATTCTAAAAAGACAATTCATTATTTTTTTACCTTTTCACTCACTGAAAGATGATAATGTTGTTCATGTATGTGTGGACTACAACCTTCATGAAGTGATGTGAATATATTTTCATCACCACATGGATTATATATTATTAAACTAAAATAATTAATATGGTATTTATGATATAATGATCATTATTTAATGATTAAATACCACTCACCTCCTTTCTATAATAATCGTTGAAAATGGAAAATGTTACTCATGCATACGTACGACCTGTCATCTCTATGATCGTAATGTACTTCATTTCTCATAGAAATATTTTATGATTGGTTTTAAAAGTATAATTTATGTATAAAATTTAAAATTATTTCATGATTATTATTATTTATGTCTTTAAATAATTACCTCCTTGACCATATCCTACATACCAAAGTCATTTTTGAAAGATAAGACAATTATCATCAAAACATCAAAGGTAAACTTAATTTTTTGTGTAATCATATATGACATGGTAATAAGTTAAATAAAAATAAAAATAAAGATTTTAAGGTTTCTTAATCAATTATATAATTAATAAAAGTTTGTTATCCTGGAAGATAAATAACGTATATGATGAGTCGGTCTTAATATAAGGGTTTCTTGTCTCACATTTATATACCAAATACATATATCATATTCACCACTTATATTTTTTTGGTGGTGTATATACTTCCATTTTGGTATATTATATCATGAATTTTATCTTCATGGTATTTAATGTTTCATATAATTTTCTTTCTTTAATGGGGATTATGATACCAAAGTTACCAAAGTGGTAAGTGTTTATTTCACAATCTCATTATTATTAGGGATTTTTTTATTTAAATATATCTTTGGACAATTATTTGATATTTCTATTTTAAAATAAATATATTTTACCCAACTGGTCAATGATGAATTTACTCTAGTAATAGTACCATTTTAACTCACTTTGGAACTTAAAATGATCAATAATATGTTTTTAAGAAAATTCAACTTTATTTATATCTTAAGTCAAATATCATTTTTCTTCTAAAACCATGTTTTCTAAAAATGGTTTTTAAAATGATTTTCTAATTATAAATAATATTTGTTAAATAAATTTTGACTAATTTTTGACTTTAATTTTTTTAAAGTAATCTTCTTATCATTTTATAAATGAGATTTTTTTCTATCCTTTTTATAGTGTAGTGGGAATGTTATTTATAACTTATACATCTTATAAAAAATTTACCACCATCATGAAAATCATTTATTTGAATCTGGATTGGAATGATTCTAGGTTTAATTTTAAAGAAATTACTTTTTCCAAATATTATGGAAGTTATTAGATTTTAAAATCGATTTTCCAAGAAAAGTATTTTGGAAATATTTTTTGAATTCTCTATTTTTTTTAGAAAAGGGCGATTTTTAAAGAAATTTTTTTCTTCAAAAAACGTTCCAAGTATTATTTATAAATAATTTTCTATGTAAGAAGAAATTATTTTAAGTTATTTATTCTCTGATGAGGATATATAAAATGATACCATCCTATTTTATTCTGGATGGTTTATGATTAGTTTTACTAGGGATGTACTATGTTGATACCATTCATTTTACTTTAGAAGGTTTATGATTGTGCTTATTGATTGGGGAAAGTATTTAAATTTTATATACTAGTTTAAATAATAATGTTAATCTTCATTATGTTTCAACCCTTTAATATGAGGAATGCACCAGACATAGTAAGTGATGGGTGGGGCCCTATATAACTTCTTGATGCGTCGGTAGGGCTAGTGAGACAAACTAGATTGGGTTTTAGCTGACACCTTAACTATTTATATAGCTGTTTTGACACAAGGAATTGATGATATTATATGTATTGGTAGAATTCCTCGATGGTATGTTTTAGATGTACAAAACTATATATTACATCATTATGAATTCTTTTATTGATATCCCATGTTATTATTCGATTAGTTAGAATAACCATAGTTAAGTTTCAAGATCATTTGATTACTTATATGGAATTATTTTATCACCAATTATTTCTACCATATTATTATCAGGTAATTAATTAAATATCATTTGTTTCAGTTATTTACCTTTTCAAATGTATGATTCCTTATTTATTTATAGATTTCACTATATTATTACTTTTACTGAGAATATGATCTCACCTGTTTATTATGTTTTGTTTTACCTAGGTTACCGGGAATTATTTTGTGATTTTTATGCAGGGATACAGTAAGGAAAATAATCGTGTTCTTAAATAAAATACATTATGTATTTTATTTTTTAAAATAAAATGTGAATTTCAATTATGTATCTTGTTTACTGATACTACAAAACTATTCAGCCCTTCGAGATGTGATTCCATACATCTAATTCCAATGTAATAAACAAGGCTCTGAATCTAGGCTATTGGGGTTGGGGTCACTATAGTTGGTGTTAGATAAAGTTTAGTAGGAACCTTGGAAACTATATTTAGGAAAACAAAGAATAGGGAACATAAACCTATGATATAATTTTGTGGACATTTATAGAATAACATCCTAATGTTTTGGTAAGGAATATATTATTTAGTTTTTCCTAGAAAATACATCCCTTTATAGATACTACAAGAAAACATTATTCTATAATAGATATGCCTATGGATAATAACTCGAAAAAGGGTGAATTGGTCTTGACCAGATCAACACTTGGTGCATGAAAATGGTCTTTACTACACACCTGATTTGACACTCCTTGGATAATTCACATCTTCATTACAAACAGTTATGAAGGATTTGAAAATGAATATATCCTTGAAGAAACCATGTTTATCATTATGAGATTATCTATGAATAAATTGTTCAATTTTTGTTAATTATTTCACCAGTTTTGGGGTTATACTTTTTGTTTCATAATTATATGATCCAAAATGGTGTATTCCATCATTTAGAAATGGTTCCTAGTATATGGAGTGAGAACCACATAAATTCATGTAATTAAAATAGTAAGACTAAAAATTTATTTAAAGGGATTAAGATAATATTTCAAAGGTGACTAGTATCTTAAAAACATTCTCATCATATGAGGACATAATATCATTTTCTAATAGGATACATAAATACTATATAAATATTATGGGTTTTAAGGGAAAAAAGAGAATAAGAGTATGAAAAAGAAAAATATAGATTTATTAAAGAAGAGAAAGAAAGTTATTACCACTTGTGATAGTTGTGGAAGAAAACACCTGGGTACTTTCTTAAAGGTAAAGGGAGTTTTCTACAAGTATGGACAGAATGGTCACCATTTTTGTGATTGTAAGGAAAATAAAAATGTTTCCATTTCTCAATGTTTCAACTATAAAGAGATGGGGAGCTACACAAATGAATTCCCCAAGTGTCAAAAAAAGATACATCTAAATAATCTAATGGATCATGGCCATGATTATGATATCACCATAGATGAAGTAGGATAATTAAGGTAATTTTATTTTAACTAAAAAATTATTTCATTTTAGTATTTTATCAATGATATCCAAGTAATAAGAATTATAAAGTGTATAAGGATTATACACCATTAATTTTACATTAAGGATTTTAATGCATACTTTGAACACTGCTGTTGACCAAGAAAAATGATTTAGGGGATAGTTGAAATTATTTGAAAACACACGATTGATGGAAATAGAACCTTTAATATGTCCCTGATGTTGAGATAATGATGTAGGGATAATGATATGATTAATATAGATAAATTAATTTAGATAATACAGAGCACCTTGGAACTGATTAATGATTTGTTCACAAAGTGGTTTATTCTATCATTAAGGTTGTGAATAATATTTTTTTGGATTTAGGGAATATATCCTATAATTTTTGTTTTTTAATGAATACAGAACCTTGTATGTTTTCAATAATGTTTTATGGAAATTCAAGTTGTTACCATGTTTCAAGAAAATACACGATGAATGTATTTATATATTTGGGATGTGATGACCAAGAGTTACTTCATGTTGTTTAGTGGATTAATTATAAGTTCATTTTGGAAATTTATTAACCTTCTTTATAATGTTTTGGATCTTATTATTTTGGATGGATAAAAAGGTCAACTATTTATGAAATGGTTTTAGTTGAACATTAGTTGATATTTTAGAGATTAATTTGTTACTTCACCATATGAATATTTATGCATATTGGATAACCCATACTAACCATTTTTTATAATAATAACTTGATATTAAAGTAATTCCTTATCATTATATTTTGAATATTATGATCCATTAAAAGTTTATTTTAGTGCTTCAGGTATAAAAAAGATTCATTTTTAGATATTTATTTCCTGGAGTAAGTGATGAATTTGAAATTTATTGAATAAAAACCATAGGATAAAATTATTATTATGAAATGAGAGATACCCATTAAGTATATTTCCTTTTATTCTTAGATAGAAAAATAATTCATCAACTTTAGGAAAATGGTCTTGAAACAAAAATTTTATCTTATTAACTTATTATTTTATGAATTTGATGGCCTTTTAAATCATTTTAGATTTATGTATTTGAGGTCTTTAACTATCCACTGATCATTAAATTTCTCATGATCAATGAACTATATCACTATCTATAAATATTAACACTTTTCTTCCATGTCCATATCTTCACTTGTCACCATTTTTCTTCTACATAAAACACAGTTATATGCTATAACATCTGACCTTTATACTCCCATATATATATATTATTTAGAGGATGTTTTATTACAACTTTTTATGATATGGGTTCATAATGAAGTAATTTAAAAATTTCAAACCATTGATTATCTATACCATGATTGAGTTGTAGGGAAATAATTTATTTTTTGGGGATGAGGGTAGATTGTAACACCCTGAGATTTTAAAAGAGGAACATAAATTTTGATAGATTTTATAACACATAAAACCAAGATTAAAAGGAAAAAATAATACCCTAATAATTTAAAATATATTTATTTTGAAATAAATTCAATCTCCTCTATAACATGAAATGCACGCAACACCAGGCTTGAACGAAACATGATACTCCTTTAAAATATTATTATTTAAATATAATCATTATTACCAAATAATTAATAAGGAATGATTGAATAGTAATAACTAAATTATAGAAAGTGTATTTAATACACATTTAGAAACAAATTTATTTTTCATCTATTGATTAAAAATAAAATAAGAGTAAATTAAAAGAAAAAATAAATATTTTTTCGAGAGTGTATTTTTTCTAAAAAACCATTTAGTCATGGTTTACTCACATAATTAGAAATTAATTTTAAAAAGTTATAGATTTTTTTAAAAAATTAGCATCATTTTTGAAATTATAATATCAATATTATCTTAGTGTTAATTTTTTGGGTTTTTTAAAAGATTAAAATTTTAATGAATAGTGAAAATACTAATTTTAATTAAAAATGCCTTTTCTTTTAAATTATTTATAAAGTTAAAATATAATATAAAATTATTTAAAATTAGTTTTTTTAATTATATATATATTAATTCAATTTAGGTCATTATAATCATTTTCATAATGAATTTTTATAAAAAAAACTTTGTAAACTTTTGAATATTTTTCTCTTTGAAAACCTACATTCTCGTACTTTCTATGGGATAAATTTTAAATTAAAATTTTACAATTATTTGAATTGAATTTTGAAAAATGGATTTTATATTTGGAATAAAAATAATTTATATCATCCAATAATTTCTAATTATGTTTGACCATAATGATTAGTAAAAATAATAAAAATTGATTACCATGGTTAAGGTAATAATGTGTTTACTGAGGTTTAAACTATACATATAGGGGTTATAATGAACTAAAAACTTATATAAACTTATTTTATATCCATATTTATATCTTATAATGTAAAATTCTTAATAAAATGCTATTTGGACATTTTTGACTAGTGAAAAATGTGAGTATACGTTTTTTCTTTTAAAAAAATTAATAATTTTCCACTCAGGTTACCTATAAAAGTCCACCACCTTTGCTCTATTTTTAACACATTAAAAATATTTTTTTTGGCCAAAAAATATAAAAATAAATTGGAAAAATAGATAAAATAATCGAATAATCCATATTTTAGGAATAAATACAACCTAAGATGGCTTTTGGTGCGAACCTAATGAGGTTTCCCGAAGAAGAGGTAATGTTCTTCAATGAGAATTTTTATTTTATTTCTTCCTCAAACACCTAAAATTATTATTAAAAAATTATGATAAAATAACCTTAGTATATTAAATTTAATGAGATATTGTTATGTTAAGGCAATTACCTACAATAATACCCACTTCTGTCAAATGGGTTACGAAATCATCATTTGTGTGCATGGTGGACTATCGCCTCATGAACCGATGTCATTATTTTTCCATTTCCACCTCTCAAGATTCTGTATGGTGGTGGATAAAAATTATATATATATATATATCATATTTATAATATAATTATACATTTGGTGTCATTATATCATATATAGTTTTTTACTCTCCATTCTGTAGGGGATATCATAACGTCACTCATGTAAAGGACGAACTACCACCTCACGAAGGGATGTGATGTGTCTTCCACTAATGTTTTACATGGAAGGTAATAATGGTAAATTTAATGAATATATGTTATATAAATGACATAATTATTATATTAATTAAATATTTATCATTCTTAAAATATAATACATCATTTTCTTATTTTCCTTTTTACTCACTAGAAGTTGATAATGTCGTTCATGTACGCGTGGACTACCACCTTCACGAAGCGATATGACTCTCTTTTAATCATAAAATGTATTATATATATAATTATATATAATGAAATAATATGGTATTTATTATATTATATTCATTATTTAAGGACAAAATAATAGTTACCACCATTCCATAATGATCATTAAAAAATGGAAATATTACTTATACGTACATAAGACCAACCGTCTCCAAGATCATAACATACTAAATTTATTAAAAAAATATTTATTGATTATATTTAAAAGTATAATTTATGTATAAATATGATAAATATTTTATTTTTATTAATCTATATATGTTTAAATAATTACTTATTAGACCATATTCAACATATCAATGTTATTTTTGATACATAAGCCTAATATCACCAAAACAAATGATGTAAAATTAATTTATTAAGTAATTATATATAATGTGGTAATAAGGGAAGTAAAAAGAATATTGAACTTTAAAAAGTCATATATCCCACACTTATTTATTTTGTGTTTTGTACATATTTTCAATATTGTATGTTATATGATAAATTAATTTATCTTCATGGAATTTAATTTTTCATTGAAATTTATTTCTTTGATGGGGCTTTTGATATAAAATTTTCCACATTGGTAAGGGTTTATTTCACAATCTCACCATTATTCATGATTGTTTTTTTAATTATACCTTGTAGGAATTATTTTATATTTATATCATAAAATCTATATATTTTTATATAATATAGTTATTCCTAAAATATTTTAATTAACATTTCTATTTACCCTTTCTTTGTACATAAAATTATTAAGAAAATGTTTTTAAGAAAATATGACTTTATTTCTCTCTTTGGTGGAAAATACTTTTTATTCCCAAACCATTTTTTTTAAAATGGTTTGAAAAATGTTTTATCATTATAAAAATGTTTTATTAATGAAATTTTTCATCATGGTTCATTTTAATAAAAATTGTTTGAATGAAATATTTTTTTCATTTTCTAAATGAGGAACTTTTTAAAACTTTTTATAGTGAAAAAGGAACATTTTTTAACTTATAAAGCAATTATAAAATTTCCCACCATAATGGAAATAATTTATATAAATATTAACATTAAAGTTGAAACATTAATTTTAATGAATTTTTCCTAAATATTCTGGTAATTTTTAGTTTTTAAAAGTTATTTCAATGAAAAGTATTTTAACAATATCTTATGAATTTTCTAGTTTTAAAATAAAGATGGAAATTTTCAAAGTAAGGTTATTTTCCTTAAGAAATATTCCAAGTGATATTTCAGAAATATTTTCCATCTAAAAATATATTATTTTATGTTACTTATGACTTACTGGGGATATACTCTAATGGTACCATCCTTATTATTTCCCTGAATGGTTTATGATCAGTTTGACTGGGGATGTACTATGTTGATACCATTGATTTTACTTTGGATGATTTATGATTATTTTAATTGTTTGGGGAAAGTATCTACATTTAATAATCTAGTTTAAATATGAATTTTTAGGTGCATTATATTTCAACCCTTTTATATAATGAATTTATTGTAGTTATTTAGTAACAGGAGGGGCCCTCTATAACCTCTCAATGTATTGGTAGGTCCCATGAGACAAACTAGATTAGGTTTTTGGTGAGACCTTACATATTTATAATGATTTGTTGAAACAAGGCCTCGATGGTATTAGATATATTGGAACAAGGCCTAGATGATATGTTTTTGATTTCCACCATTATGTATTCCATATTATGAATTCAATTATTGATATCCCATGTGATTATTCGATTAGATAGAATATACATGGTTAATTTTGAAGTTCATGTGATTATATATATGGAATTATTTAACCATCATCTATTTCTTCCATATTATCCTATTGTTTTTGATTAAATGGAATGTGTTTCAGTTATTTACCTTTCTATATTGACAATGACTTGTTTATTCATAAATTATTCTTTAATATACCCTTGTTGATAATATGATATCACCCATTTCTTATGTTTTATTTTCCCCAAGATATGTGGATTTTTTTGATTATTATGAAGGGATACACTGAGGAGAATAATGGTGTTCTTAAAGAATAGAATTTGTGTATTTTATATTTTAATTTTTTTTGAATTTCACGTATGTATCTCATTTACCAAGACTATTAAAACATTCCTTCCTTTAGGACGTGATTCCTTGTATATTATGAAAATATAATATAGAAGGAACTAAATTCATTATATTGGGTTTGGGGTGGCTACATTTATTAATATTCAATAATATTTTTTTTAGAAAAAAATGGATATAGAAGAGAAATAATTTCTTATCGAAAGGGGACTAATAAAGTTATCTTTTCATAAAATGATTTCTAAACCATTCTAAGTACAGAATATAGAAAAATGGAACATAATCATAATAAAAAATATAAATTGAAAAATAAAAATTAAATGGGTTTATCAAATAAGGAAAATTAACTTTCATTAAAGGAAACACAAGAATAATAATTCATGATTAAAATGGGATGGAAACATAAAAACCATACCACTTTGATAACATTATAATAACAATCTATATGAAAAAATAACATTCAATGAAACATTATATATTATACAACATAAGAGTCTTAATATAACATTTTAAAGGGGTAATATATACACCTCATAAAATAATATAGGTTCATAACATAAATATATGTCCAACTGAAAGAAAATATAAGATAAAAACCCTTATAAAGATCAAATTGTTGAATTGTGGATTATTAAATGGATAGTTTATGTTTAAAAAATGCAAATAAAAAATAAAAATTTAAATAAAAAATAAATCAAATAAATTACATTTCACACATAATCTTGATATAATATAATCATTGAATAAGTGATATAGCCCAATGAGAGGAAATTTAGTTAAGAAATTCCTTAACACTTGGTAACTTTGAAGTTAAGTCCATTTTGATGAAATAATTTGAATTGAAACTTAAAATACTTGGAAGTTTAAAGGATTCATGATATAAGATGTAAAATGGAAGTATATAGACTATATAAAATAAATTATGTGTATAACATTAAAACATACCAAAATGAAGTAAAATTTAGATAAAATCCATTACCCTGAGTCCATAATTTCCATTCATGTCCAATAATTTCTGTATAATAAAATTTTATAATTTATTTTATTTACTAATAAAATTTTATAGGTGTAACATATTTTCCTTAATATATGCCCCCAACCTTAAACATTACATAATATTTATTATTAGTCAAGTAGCTAATTTCTTTCACATTAAATATATTTTTAGGTTTAGAGTTCTAGAGAATTTGGCCATCATTCATACATAACATCCCATAATCCTATAATGTTTATAATACTAAAATAGTATCCACTTTTACAAAGTATAAAACATTTATAATAAAATATTATTTCTTTTTTGGGAAAAATTTTCATAACTTCCAACATGACTACCTCTTTTATGTTACCCATACTTATACCCAGTGAAAAATATTTTAAAACTTGGGATAAGAAAAAAAGGTTAGTAAGGTATATAAAATAAGTAAAGACACTACTTTTACACTAACATTTTAAACTCATGATAACATTTTTACAAAATTTTAGTTTTCACCAATAAAACATAACCTCTTTAGCTTACATCATAAATTCATAAGTTTCTCTTAAAACTACACTTAAAACATAAATAATAATGGTAACATGTTGCACAAATTACACTTAACTCTTAAAATATCTTTAATGGATACATAGGAAGAAACCTTCAAGGTTAAATTTGGAATACCCATAATAGTATATTCCCTTAATCGATTATAAGAAACTATACCGATTAACATCATCTCATTACCCAATGCATTGGTGAGGTATCATAGGAACACCAAAACATGGTTTATCATGGAACCTTCTGTACTCATAAATAATTCCCAAGAACCATTACATAATTATAACACATAAAACATGCATAAGGAAAAAAATAACAATTCCAATTTGAAATAACATTTTATTTTTACCAAGTCGCACACTCCTAAATTAAAAAACATTATTTGAAAATAAAATTTTACGATTATAAAGGAAGAATAAAAATATTGAAGAGACATAAAATAATGAAAATATGTTCATTCTATATAAGTAAAAAAATACCGCTATTGGATTTTGTAAAAATAGTTAAAGTGTAACTTTTAAAGAGTTTTTTAAAATAAAGTCCCTTACCTTGAGTCTGACTCATCACGTAAAATATTTATATTCATAAATAATAAATTTTAGTTAATTATTTACTTACTTTTAACCTTATTAATGTTTTTATTCATTTTATTTTACTTATTATTTGTTATAAAAATTACTTAACATCGAGTGTTTTGTCGATATTCGGTACACGAGTCCAAAATGAATTTGAAATGATGTCTATAGTCAAAATGGTCACAATTAAAGCATATATAGAATAATATTTATTAAATAATAATGAAAATTATACCTGAATTATAATTTTAAATCAAACCTTTTATGCATGGTTTTGAAAAACGAACAACGTTATAATCATATAGATAGTAGGTCGTACGTATGCACGAGTAACGTTTCCATAATTCAATGATCCCTATGGAAAGAAGGAAATTATAATTTTATCAATATAAATGATAATAATATCATTAATATCATATTAATCATTTAAATATACAAAATAAAAACAAATCACATCACTTTGTGGAGGTAATAGTTCACAGACACACACGAACGACATTATGATTTCTATTTGCATGGAAAGGTATAAACAAAAATGGTATATTATTATTTTATAATGATAAATATGTAATTAATATCATTTATAAACATTAATTTAATCATTAGGACTATTCGTGAGAGGTGGTGATGGAAAAAAATTATATTAGTTCACAAGGTGGCATTCTGCTGTATAGATGAATGAATAATTAATTTCCAATTTGATGAAATTGGAGATGTATTTAGGTGATTATATTAACATAATACAACATAAGTATATTTATAATACTATATTTTCTATTTAATCATGGTTGAATAAGGTTTTGAGGAATTTTAGGAAGAAACAAAACCAAAAAATAGAATAAAAATGATACCTTTCCTTTGGATAATCTCCTTTGATTAACATCTTAACACCTCTGAGGTGAGTGATATTCCTAAAATAAGTGCTATATAACATGGGGAGGGATTATAGGAATGTATTTGGGTATATATTGGAAGAATAAATATGTTTTGAGGTGTGAATAAAAGATAAGAATGTCTTCCGTTTTATAGAAAAACGAATGAGCACTCTTGGAGTTATTGAAATTATTAAATTTATACAAAATAATTTTATAATAAAAATGATAAAAAATGATATATTTATAATATATGATTATTATGGGTCTAAATAAATTCATCCAATTATAGTTATACATGTTTTAATATTTATTTAATCCTTATCATTTTCTTTTAAACCTTATTAATTCTAACCATGATATCATGTAATTTATACATTGAAGGTGAATATAATTAATATAAAATTGAAAAAAATAAATGAACCAATGGAGAAATTTATAGAAATATCACAATAAGTGTTTTAAATTTAAATTTTTATTAACTGTTTGTCATTTAATAAAATATTAATAATTTTAAAATATCGTTAATGTCAATTTTGACACTAATCATTATTTTACATTTTAAAAATATCATAAAAACATTATATATTCTAAATAACTATATTAAAAATACATATAATGTCAAATTAATTATAAAAATTCTTGGAAGACATCTATTAATTCAAATTATATTTATTTTAATATTTAATATATCGTTTATTAGATTTTATCTTTAGTTAAGCAACTACTACATCATCATTGTGTCACCATTTAATTTAATTAATTATTTCCCAAAATTATAAATAAATAACCACAGATAAGGTAAAAAATTTAGATTTATAAATACTATTTATATTCAAACAAACCTCTTGTATAACCCCATATTAAAAATATTTTACTCGTTAAAAACAAGAGTGACAAAAGTGACTTTTCTTTGAATATAATATTATAATTTTCTTACACCCATTCATGTGGATTCCAAAGGTCATAATTTTGTCCCAAATATGATTTTGGTTGCAACTGACTCATAAAATAAATCTATATAAGTGTTAGGATAATTGTATAACATTTATAATCTGTTTTTTAACTTTAATTATACGATTTACCCTTAGTCTTGGTAATATTTTATTTTACTAAATTTACTATTCATGTTGTCCAAAAATTAATTGGACCAATTTATATACTTATAACTTATGATTAAAAATATGGAATCTATTTTCCCATATTAAATACCTATATTTTGCAGAATTTAATTAAAAATAAATCCCATTGACAGAATCAAAAACCATGTTTTTAAAGTAAAAACGTTCACAAAGTTTTTATATCCAATTTCAATATGAAATTAATTCTAACGTACTTAATTTAATTAAATTATAAAATATTGATCTAAATATACTATAAAATTAATAAAAAATATAATTTAATACTATAAATTATTTAATTTCAAAAGGTGTTTTCAATTAAAAATGTAATATCTTTTCACTATTCTTAAAAAATTGAATCTTTTCAGAAAAATATGAAACATTAAACCAAACTAAATTTTGATACTAATATTTAAGATAATAAGTTTATATTTTAAAATAGAACTTATAATAGTGAAAAAAAAACTAGATTTAAAAGATGTGCACCATCAAAAGTTTTTATATTTCCTTTTTAAGAAAATACTTATTTTATTCATAAAATTAGATTTGTCCTTATATCATTTCTATGAAAAACATAATATGAAAGTTAAAAATTAAATTATATATATTATATATAATCCAAAAAGTGTGATTTGTTAATTTATTGGAATAAAACACAATGGTGTAAATTTAAATTATTTTTCAGAAAAATGTTTCCTTTTATTTCAATAAAGGTTTTACATTCATTTATAATAATTTATTCACAAAATAATTAATTATATATAATTTTTTAAACAATATTTTAATAATTAAATTAATAATTTTCATTCTCGATATTCAAACAAGTAGGTTTTAATGGTAACATTTAAATAATAATATTTAGTTGTTAGTTTAAGTTCGATGTGGCGTATCATGTTTTCTATGGAACATAGTACGACTTTATTAAAATATTTGGATGTTATATTCTCCCCAAATTATTAAATTACATCCTCATAATTTGAACTTGTGATAAAAAAATATGTGATTGACTATTTAAAATACCTTTGTCGAATTCCCACATTAAAAAAAGGATTAATGAACTTCCACTTTAAAATAAAGAAAAGGAAGTATAAAGGTCCCCAAAGATAAAACATACTGGTGTTCTATGTTAAAAAATCTATACATGGAATAAAAAATTAAGTATCATGTTCTGATGGATGGTAATAGATTACAAGGTCTTGAGAAATTTAACAATCACTAGGCCATAAATAATTGATGGGGTAAAAGGTCATTATTTTATTACTAATAAAAGTAAACATATAACATTTTTGTTTTAAAATAATTTTAATAAAGTAGAGGAATTACTTTACTACTTGAACTATAAACAGAAGGAAACATAATTACTTTAAATGTAGAGTTTCATTAATTAATCAATTTTCTCCACAAACACATCTTTTTTTTCCTAAACAATGACTATTCAAGATGAATTCTTTGCAATCCTCTTTCAACTGAATTTTTTAAATATCAATTCTGAGGGATTGATCTTTCTTCAGAGTAAATTCTTGAATAGACTAAATTCGGGGTCTTTCAATCATCTGGAATCATCTGTTTCGCCTTCCATCAAGTACATCTTTACTTTAATTGATTCTCATTCTAGATGCCTAGTTTCAAAGGAATCATCTCTGAATTTTTGGAAAAGAAAATGGACTGAAAACCCCCTTCTTGATCTTGTAATGGATGAATGAGATTTTGATCTTGAATTCACTATCAAGGATCAATTGGAGAACATGTATTGTCTTCTAAATCACATTGTCAACATTGTTATAAGTCACTATTTTCTGACAAGAAAGACTTTTGGGCTTGGGAACTTATGGTTAATGGTATTCTCTCCTCCATGCCCTATTATGATTTTTCTCTAAAATCTAGTTTATCCAATCACTAGATGGGGAACTTGCATAAAAACTTCATTAGACCATCCCGTTCCAATTTAGTCTGGAGAATTTATCATGGAAAAATACATACTGATTGTTACCTTCATCATTGTGGTATCTCTTTATCCTCCTCTTGTGTGCTTTGTCATCAACATAGGGAGGATGCAGATCATCTTTTTCTTTGTTTTGTTTCTGCTGCTCTAATGTGGAAGGCTCTTGAAAACATCTTTGAAGTCTCACTTCCTCTGATGGAATCTATCACTGGTTTCATTCAGATATGGAAATACATTCCTCATTCTTCACAGTTATTGGACTTGTTTCAGGTTGCTGCCTCTAAGTTACTTCATTATATATGGTCTTCTCGAAATAATGAAATTCATGGAAAGCAACCTTTTTCAATTACTTCTGCTATTTTTAACATCCTTTCTGCAACACACATAGTTATCCTCCCTAAAAAACATTTCTATGCCAATTCTATGCATTATTTCTATGTGCTTGCTCATATTGCTGTTAAAGGTAATTTCAGGCCCTCTTATAATACTTTTGAAGTTATTCGGCAACCACCAATGTTTGGTTGGTTGAAAATTAACTCTGATGGTGCATCAAAAGGAAATCCAGGGCCTTATGGATATGGATCTGTTTTCAGGGATCATATGGGTCAGGTAATTGGTTGCTTTGATGGCTCCTATGGGTTTTCTTTCTCATTGGAAGCTGAGATGATGGGTATTACTGTTACGGTGGAGCAGGCTAAAAATCATGGTTGGAATAATCTTTGGTTTGAAAGTGACTTGACTAGTATTGTATCTTCCATTAGGGAATACTCTTATCACTTATCTTTTAAATTCCATAATCGTTGGAAAAATTTCTTGGACTCCCTTCGGACTTTGAATCATATTATTACTCATGTCTATCGGGAGGCGAATTCTATTCCAGAGGGTTTGGCTAACAAAGGAATTGAAGATGCTGATTTCACATGGTAAGACAATATTTCTGCTGCTTTTTTACCCCTTTTGAAAAGGGATTTGAACAAAAATCATGTGTTTAGAATTCTGTAAGTTGGACTTTTTATCTTAATTTAGGGGCCTTGCTTTTCGGGGTAAGGCCTCAGATTCTTCTAAAAAAAAGATGAACATTTCATGCGTAAAGCACTATAATCTACTTATATAGAATAAAATAATCCACTAAATATTAAATATCTCTTTATATTATTTTTATATGTTATCTAAAACTAAAATGGTTAGTACAATAGAAGATAATTCCCCCAAAATAATAAACATACTAAGATGAAAAACTACTTCAATCTCCAAAATTCAATAGTGAAACCCAAAGTTCAACATAATAAATTAACTATTCTTAAAATAACCCAAATCTCCAAATCCCACAATAAAATAATTTATTATTCTAAAATATAATTCAACTTTTATTCCTCAAATAAAATTCCATATTATTATATTTACCTTGATCACATTGGATTCCCAAAATAGTGAATGTATCCCAAAATAATAATATTCCCTTAATCACCAAATCATTCTCTAATACCATGGAAATATATTTGATAATAAATAAGTTACCAAAATCAAATTATTCTTCATACATCAAATCATTTAACTAAAAACAAAAATTTAAACTGACTGAGACTTTAGGTTGGAAAGTGGTAGGCAATGCACCCATAACACCCTTTGGTTATGGGTTCGATTCCTGTGTCCTTGCTAGACATGACGGGTTGTTACACTACCTGTAGGGTTTCACTTTTTCTAAAACTATTTAATTCATATAACATTCTCAAAATATGATAAATTTCTCAAAAATAGCCATAACATGGTTTAACCTCAATGGTTATGTTATACCTTTGAATTTTCATTCCAAAATGTAATAACCCACAATTACCTAAAAAATAATTATCATATAAAACCTAAATCTTATCAACACCATTATAATTATGTCCAAAAAAGGAAAGATAATTCTTCCTCAAAAAAATTTTCACATGAAAAACTTATGGGTCACATATAACACAAATTAAAAAACAATTATTCCAAATTACTCTCGTATAAAAACTGTATTAATAACTTTAAACATCTCACTATCCTAAAATATAGAATAAATCTTGAATCCCATATATGTAGAATTTTTAGTCATTCGTGGTTATTCATTATCCATTAACCATGATTTTCCATCTTATTACTTAATAATTCTTTCCTAAAGACAAAAACATGAATCTTGTATAAAGATTCAATAATGTCTTAACATTAGTTGGAAAATAATCCATTGATTTCATAAGTCATTTTTACTTTCCTCATATTAAATTGTAATAAAATTAGGTATTTCCAAATATATATTTGTACGGTTATGAAGATCCCATTCAAGATCCTTCTTAATTAAAAATCAATTTTTTAAGGACCAAACTCCCCATATTTAAAAAATTCAATTGATAACTCGGGAAGAACTTATTTCTCTTACATGGGGACAATGGAGCACTTTCCTTTTCCTTGGAATATTATTTATTTATAACCTCCATTACAACATCTAAAACATATTCCAATCACTATAAGACATTTTAATTTGTGTTACTGTACGATCGAATATATATAGATATGCATGTCTATTAGATGGAACAATACAAGAGGGGGGTGAATTGTAGGTTTAAAAACCTTTTAGTTTTAGCAACTAAGAGATTAGTTTAAATGATCTTAAAATAATACAAATACAAACACCCACAATTGTATTTAATATAAAAAGGTATGATGTATTGTAATACTAATGTAATGTAAAACAATTGTATTCAAGATGAACACAATAAACAGAGTTATACAAAGATGAATGATTCTACCTTAAAGAGTATAGAATAAATCAATACAATATGTAATAGAATGATTGTAATTGAAACAATTACAATTGAATATGTAAAGAAGAAAGGAAACAATACAAATTCCTTTCTAATACAAGTAACAACAGAAATGTAAAAGAATTACAATTATTTTAAACCAAAGAGAAGGGTTATACTTTCACCTAGGATAAAAGGTCTGTCTCACCAACACCTTGGTGAGCCCTCGATACGATGATCGGACTCTCTGTCTGCCTATCCCTGGCACCTCTCGATACGATGATCGTCACGTCTGTCTGCCTATCCCCGGCATCCCTCAATACGATGATCGACATGTTTGTCTGCCTATCCCCGGCAGCCCTCAATTTTGTAGGTAATCGGCACCTCTGTCTTTCAATTGCTTGAAAGCCCTCAATACGATGATCAGACGCACAAAGCAGATGAGAGAAGTCACATAATCTCTCTCTAGAATCTTGATTGAAGCAAAGCATCACAGTTGTTCCACAAGGTCTCATTCGTTCTCTTTATCAGCTTCAAATGACCTCCTATTTATAGGCCTCAGGTTCCAACGGTCATGTTGCCTCCAACGATCATATTTCTCCGAAAAACTCGGAGGGACTTGGACGCCTGGCATCATAACGGTCATATTGAAAAAGAAAGCACAACATCTTTTTGATTAGTTTGTAACTAACTCAACGACATCGTATTAGTTAAAAAAAGATATATGTCTATGATAAACAATGATACGATTCATATGAAACAAGTGTTTTGGACTAAGTACCAAGACAAGTAATGAATCTATGAATAGCAGAGTCAGTACGATACGATTGACAGATTCAGTACGATACGATTGACAGAGTCAGTACGGTACGATTGACATAGTCAATACGGTACGATTGATAGAGTCAGTACGATAAGGTTGACAGAGTCAGTATGGTACGATTGACAGAGTTAGTACGATACGATTGACAGAGTCAGTACGGTACGATTAAAAAGACATTTGTGATTTCCAAAACAAAACATAGAAGTCAAAAGATAACATTTGACTCAATAATCTCCCCCTTTTTGGAAATCACAACACACCAAGTAAATATAACAAATAATACTTATCACCCCCTGAGTTATTGGAAACTCTTCTGAATATGAATTTGAATACAACTAACCCCCCCTTAGGTATGGACTTTCCTAAGTATTGTATTCGTATATTTTCCTTAAGAGTGTTGTAAAGCATTCTTCCCCTTTATAAAACATTCTCCCCCTTTGTAAACATTCTCCCCCTTTGTAAACGTTCTCCCCCTTTGTGATTTACAAAAAGAAAGGGGTAATCTTGAATTGTTTGAAGGAGTTAGAAAATAAACACAAGACAATGGATAAAAGAAATTTCATTATGATAACAAACAATACTAAACATGAGAACAAAATACAAGTCACTTGTTTTCTCTTTCTTTATACTTTCTGATTAACTCAAGAAGAACCGCCTTCTTATTTTTTATCTCCTTATTGTCTTCAGAAATAGCATCACCCTGAGACCTGAGAAGCTCTTGTTGGTCCGCAAAAATCTGATCTTGATTCTTGATAGTCTCCTCCTGGACTCTGATTACTTCTTCAAGGATATCAATTCTGTCTTCCAGATTCTTGTTATCTTTGGATAACACCGAATTTTGTTTCTTCTACAAAACCATTTCATCCTTGAAAGATGAAACCTTCAAGAATTCAGATTGAAAAGCATTCATTCTCTCTTTCAAGTCTTTCACTGAAGGAACATCGGCTCTTTGAGAAGAAAAAGATTCAACCTTTCAACCGTCTCTCTGTCAAGCTTATTGAAAGCAATTGCAAGTTCATTTGACAACCTTCTTATATCTTCAATAGCTATTTCATGATCATTGATTGAGCTCTCTGTTTTGTACGACCACTTGGTCATCTTGTTGTAGGCCTTCTTAAGAGCAACCAAACTTTCTGAAAGAACATTCAAATCGGCTTCAACTGAAAAAACTTTCTTTCTTAATTCTTTTACAGAGCCAAACTTCTTCTTTTGATTGTCATTAATAAAATCAATCTTCCCTTCCAGCCTCGGGAAATATGGAATTTTCTTCTCAACCCTTCTCAAAACATGAACAATGTAAACACTCTTCTTGAGAGAGATTGTATGTTCTGAATCAGTATCTTCATCGTACGATGCCAGTTCATTTGATCGGCTTGAGTCAACAACTGGCTGTTTTCCTTTTTCTTTTTCTTTCTGCATTCTTTCTTCTTCCACTTTATCACTAATGACAACAACTTTATCAGTGTGAGAGGATTGAGCACCTTGCTTTTCTTGAGATGACATTCTGTTTAGAGTTCTTGCTTGATCGAAATGAGGAGTTTGTTGAACACCTTCACTCATCTTTTGAACCGATTCCTCTCTACTCTTCTTCGAACTTTGAAGAAATTCTAAAAGAAAATCTCCTTCCTCTTCTTCCACTTCTTCTATCTCTTCCATCCCTTGTTTTCGTTTTCCTTTCTCAGGGAGACTCTGTACGATGGGCTCTTGGTGCACTTCTTCTGTTAGTTGCGCACTAGCATCCTCAACCATTTTCAAAACTTTAGAGATATCAAAGTCCTGAGCCTTTCTTTTCAAAACAGTTTTCTTTTTTTTTCAGCCTTAAGGGTTTCTTCTACCCTTATTCTTTCCGCAAAAGCCTCAGCCGGGTCATGTCTGAACTTTGGATCACCTTCCTTTCTCTGTTCCTTATCCTTTCTCTATTTGGATACAACCTCCTTACTATACCTTGGATTCTTCTTAGGCTTTGAACTGGTTTGCAGATTAGACTTTTGAGAAACACCAGTAGATTGAATGTCTTTGGCTAGCATAGGTTCCAATTGATTCTGAGCCAATTCCGCTTCTACATCTCTGACAAAAAGTTTTGAATTTTGATCAAAACAAACATTCAACTTCTTCATAGTGCTTTTGCTAATCCAGGAGGGCTTCAAATCTATCGGGTTTCCTTTCAAAGGAATGTTACAAAACTTCATACTTTCGAGAATGAACTTTGTAAGGATGTATGGATACATAATCATTTGGGAATTAATCCCTCCTATCTTGACATTCTTAATGGTTTCAAAAACATACCCCATGAGATTTACTTTTATCATATTTACAACATAGTCAAGCATAAAAATATCAGAAACATTCAGAGTTTCTCTATCCCCTTTCCTTGGGATAAGAAAACCTTGAATCCATAAAGTCACAAAACTATTGTTCGGTGAAAGATGAGACACATTTCTCTTTTCTTCATTAATAACAAACAAAGACTTTTCAGCACTTTCTCTATTAAACGTACCAACTTCCTCTGGTAGTTTATGAGATGGACAGAAAGAATCCCCTTCTATTGGGACATTCAGAAAATGAGCCGCTTGTTTTACAGACATAGACATCATTCTATCGTACACAACAAAATTGATAGTCATGTCTTTGTCGAAAGATACAGTTTTATAAAACTGACAAACTTCATCAAAGAGAACCGGATCTTGAGAAACAGGTCTTTCAACACAAAAATGTTCCCATCCTTGAAAGAGAATGATTCTTCTGATTGTGGAATCATACGAATCAAAAAAGTCCCAAGAAACTAAGCATTCCCTATTAAAGTCTTTCTCTGTAAAAGTATTTGAAGGAATTTTGGCGGGAGTGTTAGCAGAGGATTGAGACATAAAGGTGATGCCGATGAAAGATCGTATGATGATTTAAAACTGGTGGAGTAGAGCTTCACCTCAAAACCTGAAAAACCAATGTGGGTTTGGGGAGGGGGAGGGATATTTATAGGTGAAAAAGGGGTGACCGTTGATTTTCTACAGTTACGATTAGAGAAAAACAGATCAATGGTTAGAATTAAAAACGAAAAAGAGAAAAAAATTAAAAAAAATGGAAAGTACCTGCTGGAGAACGTAAGGAGGTTGTTGGTTTTTTGGATTAAAGAATACACAACTGTAGGAAATAAAATAAAATAAAAGTATCAATCGACTTGCCAATGGAAAACAATCTCGTTACCATGAACTGACAAGCTGATGGAAAACAATCTCATTACCATGTACTGACAATACGATGGAAAACAAACTCGTTACCATGAACTGACAAGCCGATGGAAAACAATATTGTTACCATGAACTGAATATACGATGGAAAACAATCTTTTTACCATTAACTGACAAGCCAATGGAAAACAATCTTGTTACCATCAATGGACAGTACGATGGAAAAGAAATTGATTACCATCATCGGTTGATATGATGGAAAAGAAATTCATTACCATCATCGGTCGATACAATGGAAAAGAAATTCATTACCATCATCGGTCGATATGATGGAAAAGAAATTAATTACCATCATCGGTCGATATGATGGAAAAGAAATTCATTACCATCATCGGTTGATACGATGGAAAAGAAAAATGAATGTTACGATAAAACTGTCAATATGATAAACAGAAAAGTAAATACACATACCCGGAGAGTAAATAGTTAAAGAACATAAGATAAAAAGAAACAAAAAAAATCATAGAAAGAAATGTCCTCCCCCTTTCAAAATGAGTTTTTTAATGTTATGAGAATTGTAAAACATGAAGTATATATGAATGATTATTTTAATGTAATCATTCCTAGCTTCTATTTTATAAACTCAAATCTATCGGATGGTAATGGCTTTGTAAAAATGTCTGCAAGTTGTTCTTGTGTTCCGATAAATTATAGAACAATATCTCCTTTTTGTGTGTGATCTCTAAGAATGTGACGCCTAACATCTATGTGTTTTTCAGGAGAGTGGTGTGGTGGGTTCTTACTAAGAGCTATGACACTTGTATTATAACAAAGAATTTGAGTTTTGGAAAAACTCAATCCATAGTTAGTGAGTGTGTGCTGCATCCACAATACTTGAGCACATCAACTTCTAGCTGCTACATATTCAACTTCAGCAGTGGATAGTGCTACTGAGTGTTGTTTCTTTCAGGACCAAGAAACCAAGGAATCTCTTAAGAAATGACATGTTCCAGATATACATTTTCTATCCATTCTACAATCGCCAAAGTTAGCATCTGAAAAACTTTTTAAAACAAAATCATTCCCAGAAGAGTAAAAAAGACCTAAATCCATAGTGACTTTTAAATACCGAAAGATTCTATTTACGGATTTTAAATGAGACTCTTTTGGATTAGATTGGTATCTTGCACATAAGCATACATAAAACATTAAGTCAGGTCGACTAGCTGTCAAGTATATAAAACTTCCTATCATACCTCTAAAGATTGTTTGATCTAATGGTTTCCCAGTTTCATCAAGATCAAGTGAATTTGAGGTACCAATTGAAGTGCTAATACTTTTAGTTTTGTCATATCCATACTTTTTGAGTAAATATTTTATATATTTATATTGACATATATATGTTCCTTCTGGTTTTTGAGAAATTTGAATAACTAAAAAGAATATTAACTCACCCATCATACTCATTTCAAACTCAGATTTCATTAAATTTGCAAAAGAATAAGTTAAGGATTTCTGAGTTGATCCAAATATGATTTCATCAACATAGATTTGAATAATCAAAACATTTTTATTTTACATTTTTATAAAAAGGGTTGAATCTTCTGTACCTTTTGTATAATTGTTTTGTAAAAGAAATCCTGTAAGTCTATCATACCATGCTCTAGGGGATTGTTTAAGACCATATAGAGCCTTGGTATGTTTGAAAACATGACCAGGATGTTTTAGGTCTTGAAAACCAGGAGGTTGTTCGACAAAAACTTCTTCTTGAACAAAACCATTTAGAAAAGCACATTTGATATCCATTTGAAATAGTTTGAAATTGAAAAATGCAAAAAAGGCTAATATAATACGAATTGATTCAAGTCTAGCTACAGGAGGATATGTTTCTTCATAGTCTATTTCCTCTTGTTGATTATAGCCTTTAACAACAAGCCTTTCTTTATTTCTTACAATGATTCCATTTTCATCACACTTGTTTCTGAAAACCCATTTTACACCAATCAAAGTTGTTTCTTTAGGTCTATCAACTAATGTCCAGACCTGATTCCTTTCAAATTCATTTAGTTCATCTTGCATTGCTTTGATCCAATCATCATCACCTAAGGCCTCACTTGGGCTTTTAGGTTCAAATTGGGAAAGAAAATCAAGATGTTCTATTTCATTTCTTAAGGAATTTATGGTCCTTACAGGTTTATTTACATCACCAATTATGTTATCACTGGGATGATTTCTAAGAAATAATTGATTTGGGTTTTGTAAAGCCTGTTCATCAACGTATGATTGAAAATATTCTGTGATAAATGTTTCAGGAATAATTTCTTGAACATTTTCCTCATCAGAGTGATCTCCTAATAATGGTTGATAAACATTTTTAGAAAACAAATCCGAGGATGTAGGATTGGGTTGGTTGAAAACAAAAGGATCAGTTTCATCGAATTTTACATGTACTATTTCCTCGACAGTACAGTGTTTTTATTGAAAACTCTATAAGACTTAGAATTTGTAGAATAGCCTAGAAAGATTCCTTCATGAGATTTTAGTGCAAATTTGTGTAGATTATCTTTTGTATTCAGAATGAATACTTTTCATCCAAAAAATTTGAAGTATGAAGCTTTAGGTTTTCGACCAGTCAATAACTCATAAGGGGTTTTATTAAGAAATGGTCTAGTTAAAACACGATTTATAGTATAACAGGCAGTACTAACAGCTTCAGCCCAAAAGTTCTTAGCAATTGAGTATTCACTCAACATGGTTCAAGTAATTTCCTAAAGAATACGATTTATTCTTTCAAAAACACCATTTTTCTGAGGAGTTCTAAGAGATGAGAAATTGTGAGTAATACCTTTCTTACTACAAAAAGTTTCAAAATATGAATTTTGAAATTCACCACCATGATCACTATGAATAGTTTTCAATGGTAGGTTTTTCTCATTTTTAACCTGGGCTCTAAAATTTTTGAAATATGAAAAGGCTTCAGATTTCTTTGTGAGAAAGTAGACCCACGTAAAGGTAGTTAAGTCATGAACTAAAACAAATACATTGTATTTGCCTCCAATGCTTCCAGACTGTGAAGGACCAAAAAGATCCATACGCACTAGTTGTAATGCATTAGAAGTTGAAACTTCATTAATTGTTTTAAAGCTAGTTTTATGTTGCTTGACAAATTGATAAGGATCAAAGACTTTTGAAGAATCATATCTAAGGTCCGGCAGCCCCTTTACAAGTCTTTTCATTGGGCGTTTACTAAGGTTTCTCAGATTACAGTGTCCTAGTCTTCTATGCCATATCCATGATTGGTCTTCTGTTGCACTTAAGTAGGGTAAGTTTTGGCTCCTAAGGTCTTCTAAGTTAATAGTGTAAACATTCTCTTGCCTATGGGCATATAAAATGAACTCATCCTTGGAATTGTGAACAAGACACTTATCATTTCTAAAAATCACAAGGTAACCTTCATCACATAATTTACTTATGCTGATGAGATTGTGCCTATGACCTTTAAAAAACAAAACATTTGAGATAAGACATTTTCCATGAAAAACAATATTACCTATACCAACAATCTTTCCTTGAGCATTATCTCTGAAGGTGACTTTTCCACCTTTTGTTTTGATAACCTTTTCAAAGAGATCTTTGTTTCCAGTCATGTGTTGAGAACAACCACTATCCATGTACCAAATATTCTTATTGGTAAACTTCTCATTTTCCTGAAAAAAGAAACAATTAGTTTTTCGGAATCCAAACTTGTTTGGATCCAGAAAGGTTAGATAAAAGAATTTTACGAATCCACATTTGTTTTGAAAAATGAGCTTTATCAAATCCTAAAGATTGAGTTTTGTTAAGAGAACAATCTCTTCTCCAGTGTCCACCACATTGACACTTAGAACAGAAAGTGGTTTTTTGAGGAAAAAAATAGTTATTGCTAAAAATAGGTTTGTAATAAGTATAACCAAGACCAGAATGATTTCTCAAAGGTCTAATTTGAGAATACATCCTGTCAAAGTTTTCCTTTTTATGAGTAAAGTTTGATAAAAATTTCTTCAAGGATAAAATCTCCGACTTTAGTTTTAAAACCAAATTCTTATTTTCAAAAACATTTGAATTTGAAATAGAGTTACGCTATAAAATATTTTTCTTTGAAATTATAGTTTCAAGATCCTTAGAAAGTTTATCCTTATCATATTTAACTTTCTCAAGGGTTTTTAAAATACTTTCAAAATCAGAAGTTTTCACATCAAGATCTTTAGAAAGATCCGATACTTATTTAGTCAAGATAGAAATTCTAGAATTTTCTTTCTCAAGCCTCTTCTTGAGTTTAGAATTTTTATTTTCAAGTAATTTAGAAATTCTAGAGACTTATTTAAAAGAAGGTAATGTATCATCTTCTAATGATAAATATTCATTATTTGAATATTCATAATATCTATTATCAATACAATTTTCATTTAATGAGACATTTGTAATAGCTTCAGCATTATGTACCTTAGCCATGAGACAATGATCTTCAATTGGTAATCTGGCTAAGAGTCCGATATTCCTCTGTCTTGATGTATCATATTCTGAAGAATCATCTGAAGAATCAATACCACTTGCACTCCACGTATCATTTTCTTTCAAGAATTTATTTTTCTTATAAAACCTTTTCTTGTTTCTTTCAGAGTGTTTCTTGTTTCTGTCTTTCCTTTTCAGTAAAGGACAATCAGGCCTTATATGTCCTGCTTCCTTACATTCATAACAAGTTACCTCTGAATCTTTCCTATCCTTCCTATCTTTCTTTTTGAATCTATATTGGAAGTCTTTCTTTCCCACAATCTTGTTCATCGTTCGAGAAAGATTGGCTAACTCATTATCTGAAAGATTACAATCACTTGAATCAGATATAACTTTCTTGGATTTAGACCTTGTAATCCTTTCAGGTGTTTTAGCTTTAGATGAAAAGGCTACACTTCCATTCCCATTCTTCTTCTTGTTGAAATCAACATATCTCTTCATTCTTGTCTCGTGCTGTATAAGAGTTCCAAAGAGTTCATCAAGAGTAATCTGGGAAACTTTTCTATTTTCATCAATAGCTGTCCTTTTTGACTCCCATTCATTTGGCATTATATCTATAATCTTATCTACTAGAGATTCATCATCAAGACCCTTTTCTCCCATAGATTGTAAGCTGTTGACAATTATCATAAACCTTTGTTTCACTTTACGTACTGGCTCTCCGTAAGGAAAAACAAATCCATGATACTCTGCTCGAGGCATTGCTCTTCTTGTTTCTATAACCTTGGTTGTACCAAAATGAGTGACTTCTAATTTCTTCCAAATACAGTTGGCCGCTTCACATGAAGATATTTGACTGTATATATTCCTGGTCATAGAGCATAATAATGTATTGCGTACCATGTAATTCAGTTGATATTCTTTCTTTTCTTGGTTGGTGAAAGTACTGACTTGTTTGTCAGGAATTTTGTAACCTCCAGTAAGCATAATAAAATTGTCTACACCAGTATTGATAACGAATGTCTTCATACGATCTCTCCAATACTCATAATCATTCCCATCAAATATTGGTGGTTTAGAAGGATTCAAATTGTCTATTGACCCAATATTCATTCCTGCCATCTAATACAACAAAAACATTTCCACTCCGCACATTAGTGTAGTAAGTATTTAAGATAGTAATATGAAAGAAATAAATCTAGTAATACAAATCAGTGGAAAACCTCTTATGATACCCATTGTAGGATCAAATATATATAGATATGTATGTCTATTAGATGGAACAATACAAGAGGGGGGGGGGTGAATTGTAGGTTTAAAAACCTTTTAGTTTTAGTAACTAAGAGATTAGTTTAAATGATATTAAACTAATACAAATAAAAACACCCACAATTGTATTGAATATAAAAAGGTATGATGTATTGTAATACTAATGTAATGTAAAACAATTGTATTCAAGATGAACACAATAATCAGAGTTATACAAAGATGAATGATTCTACCGTAAAGCGTATAGAATCAATCAATACAATATGTAATAGAATGATTGTACTTGAAACAATTACAATTGAATATGTAAAGAAGAAAGGAAACAATACAAATTCCTATCTAATACAAGTAACAACAGAAATGTAAAAGAATTACAATTATTTTAACCCAAAGAGAAGGGTTATCCTTTCACCTAGGATAAAAGGTCTGTCTCACCAACACCTTGGTGAGCCCTCGATACGATGATCGGACTGTCTTTCTGCCTATCCCTGGCAGCCCACGAAACGATAATCGGCATGTCTGTCTGCCTATCCCCAGCAGCCCTCGATACGATGATCGACACGTCTGTCTGCCTATCCCTGACATCCCTCGATTTTGTAGGTAATCAGCACCTCTGTCTTTCAATTGCTTGAAAGCCCTCGATACGATGATCAGACGCCCAAAGCAGATGAGAGAAGTCAGAACATCTCTCTCTAGAATCTTGATTGAAGCAAAGCATCACAGTTTTTTCACAAGGTCTCATTCGTTCTCTTTCTTAGCTTTAAATTAACTCCTATTTATAGGCCTCAGGTTCCAACGGTCATGTTGCCTCCAACGATCATATTTCTCTGGAAAACTCGGAGGGACTTGGACACCTGGCATCATAACGGTCATATTGAAACAGAAAGCATGACATCGTTTTGATTAGTTTGTAACTAACTCAATGACATCATATTATTTAAAACAAGATATATGTATATGATAAACAATGATACAATTCATATGAAACAAGTGTTTTTGACTAAGTACTAGGACAAGTAATGAATGTATGAATAGCAGAGTCAGTACGATACATTTGACAGAGTCAGTACGATACGATTGACAGAGTCAGTATGGTACGATTGATAGAGTCAGTATGGTACGATTGACAGAGTCAGTACGATACGATTGACAGAGTCAGTATTATATGAGTGACAGAGTCAGTACGATATGATTGACAGAGTCAGTACAGTACGATTAAACAGACATTTGTGATTTCCAAAACAAAACATAGAAGTCAAAAGATAACATTTGACTCAACAATCTCCCCCTTTTTGGAAATCACAACACACTAAGTAAATATAAAAAAGAATACTTATCTCCCCCTGAGTTATTGGAAACTCTTCTAAATATGAATTTGAATACAACTATCTCCCCCTTAAGTATGGACTTTCTGAAGGATTGTATTCGTATATTTTCCTTAAGAGTGTCATAAAGCATTCTTCCCCTTTATAAAACATTCTCCCCCTTTGAAAACATTCTCCCCCTTTGTAAACATTTCCCCCCTTTGTAAACATTCTCCCCCTCTATGATTTTCAAAAATAAAGGGGTAATGTTGAATTGTCTGAAGAAGTTAGAAAATAAACACAAGACAATGGATAAAAGAAATTTCATTATGATAACAAACAATACAAAACATGAGAAAAAAATACAAGTCACTTGTTTTCTCTTTCTTTCTTCTTTTTGATTAACTCATGAAGAACTACCTTCATCTTTTTTATCTCCTTCTTGTCTTCAGAAATAGCATCACCCTGAGACCTGAGAAGCTCTTGTTGGTCCGCAAAAATCTGATCTTGATTCTTGATAGTCTCCTCCTGGACTCTGATTACTTCTTCAAGGGTATCAATTCTGTCTTGAAGATTCTTATTATCTTTGGATAACACAGAATTTTGTTTCTTCAAAAAAACCATTTCATCCTTGAAAGATGAAACCGTCGAGAATTCAGATTGAAAAGCATTCATTCTCTCTTGCAAGTCTTTCACTGAAGGAACATCGGCTCTTTGAGAAGACAAAAGATTCAACCTTTCAACTGTTTCTCTGTCAAGCTTATTGAAAGCAATTTCAAGTTCATTTGACAACCTTCTTATATCTTAAATAGCTATTTCATGATCATTGATTGAGATCTCTGTTTTGTATGACCACTTGGTCATCTTGTTGCAGGCCTTCTTAAGAGCAACCGAACTTTCTGAAAGAACTTTCTAATCGGCTTCAACTGAAAAAACTTTCTTTCTTAATTCTTTTATAGATCCAAACTTCTTATTTTGATTGTCAATAATAAAATCAATCTTCTCTTCCAGCCTCGGGAAATATGGAATTGTCTTCTCAACCCTTCTCAAAACATGAACAATGTAATCACTCTTCTTGAGAAAGATTGTATGTTCTGAATCATTATCTTCATCATACGATGCCGGTTCATTTGATCGGCTTGAGTCAACAACTAGCTGCTTTCCTTTTGCTTTTTCTTTCTGCCTTGTTTCTTCTTCCACTTTATCACTAATGACAACAACTTTATCAGTGTGAGAGGATTGAGCACCTTTCTTTTCTTGAGATGAAATTCTGTCCGGAGTTCTTGCTTGATCGGCATGAGGAGTTTGTTGAACACCTTCACTCAGCTTTTGAATCGATTCCTCCCTACACTTATTCAAACTTTGAAGAAATTCTAAAATAAAATCTCCTTCCTCTTCTTCCAATTCTTATATCTCTTCCATCACTTGTTTTCGTTTTCCTTTCTCAGGGAGACTCTGCACGATGGGCTCTTGGTGCACTTCTTCCGTCAGTTGAGCACTAGCATCCTCAACCTTTTTCAAAACATTAGAGATATCAAAGTCTTGAGCCTTTCTTTTCAAAACAGTTTTCTTTTTCTTTTCAGCCTTAAGGGTTTATTCTACCCTTATTCTTTCTACAAAAGCCTCAGCCGGGTCAAGTCCGAACTTTGGATCACGTTCCTTTCTCTGTTCCTTATCCTTTCTCCATTTGGCTACAACCTCCTTACTGTACCTTGGCTTCTTCTTAGGATTTGAACTGGTTTACGGATCAAACTTTTGAGTAACACCAGTAGATTGAATGTCTTTGGCTGGCATAGGTGCCGATTGATTCTGATCCAATTCAGCTTCTACATCTCTGACAAAAAGTTTTGAATTTTGATCAAAACAAACATTCAACTTCCTCATAGTACTTTCTCTAATCCAGGAGGTCTTCAAATCTATTGGGTTTCCTTTCAAAGGAATGTTACAAAACTTCATACATTCGAGAATGAACTTTGTAAGGATGGTTTGATACATAATCATTTGGGACTTAATCCCTCTTGTCTTGACATTCTTAATGGTTTCAAAAACATACCCCATGAGATTTACTTTTCTCATATTTACAAGATAGTCAAGCATAAAAATATCAGAAACATTAAGAGTTTCTCTATCCCCTTTCCTTGGGATAAGAAAACCTTGCATCCATAAAGTCACAAAACGATTGTCCGGTGAAAGATGAGACACTTTTCTCTTTTCTTCATTAATAACAAACAAAGACTTTTCAGCACTTTCTCTATTAAACGTACCAAATTCCTCTGGTAGTATACGAGATGGACAGAAAGAATCCCCTTCTATTGGTACATTCAGAAAACGAGCCGCTTGTTTCACAGACATAGACAACTTTATATAGTACACAACAAAATTGATAGTCATGTCTTTGTCGAAAGATACGGTTTTATAAAATTGACAAACTTCATCAAAGTGAACCAGATCTTGATAAACAGGTCTTTCAACACACAAATGTTCCCATCCATGAAAGAGAATGATTCTTCTGGTTGTGGAATCATACGAATCAAAAAAGTCCCAAGAAACTAACCTTTCTCTATTAAATTCTTTCTCTGTAAAAGTCTTTGAAGACATTTTGGCGGGAGTGTTAGCAGAGGATTGAGACATAAAGGTGATGCCGATGAAAGATCGTACGATGATTTAAAACTGGTGGAGCGGAGCTTCGCCTCAAAACCTGAAAAACCAATGTGGGTTTGTGGAGGGGGGGATATTTATAGGCGAAAGAGGGGTGAACGTTGATCTTCAATGGTCAGGATTAGAGAAAAACAGATCAATGGTTAGAATTAAAAACGAAAAAGAGAAAAAAATGGAAAGTACCTGCCGGAGAATGTAAGGAGGTTGTTGGTTTTTAGGATTAATGAATACACAACCGTACGAAATAAAATAAAATAAAAGTATCAATCGACATGCCGATGGAAAACAATCTCGTTAGCATGAACTGAAAAGCCGATGGAAAACAATCTCATTACCATGAACTGACAATACGATGGAAAACAAACTCGTTACCATGAACTGACAAGCCGATGGAAAACAATCTTGTTACCATGAACTGACAATACGATGGAAAACAATCTTGTTTTCATGAACTGACAAGCCGATGGAAAAATATCTTGTTACCATTAACTAACAATACGATAGAAAAAAATCTTGTTACCATCATCGGATAGTACGATGGAGAAGAAATTGATTACCATCATCAGTTGATATGATGGAAAAGAAATTCATTACCATCATCGGTCGATACGATGGAAAAGAAATTCATTACCATCATCAGTCGATACGATGGAAAAGAAATTCATTACCATCATCGGTTGATACGATGGAAAAGAAAAATGAATGTTACGATAAAACTATCAATACGATAAATAAAAAAGTAAATACACATACCTGGAGAGTAAATAGTTAAAGAACATATGATAAAAAGAAACAAAAAAAATCATAGAAAGAAATGTCCTCCCCCTTTAAAAAGGAGTTTTTTAATGTTAGGAGAATTGTAAAACATGAAGTATATATGAATGATTATTTTAATGTAATCATTCCTAGCTTTTATTTTATAAACTCAAATCTATCAGATGGTAATGGCTTTGTAAAAATGTCAGCAAGTTGTTCTTGTGTTCTGATAAATTGTAGAACAATATCTCCTTTTTGTGTGTGATCTCTAAGAAAGTGATGCCTAACATCTATGTGTTTTGCACAAGAGTGGTGTGCTGGGTTCTTACTAAGAGCTATGACCCTTGTATTATCACAATGAATTTGAGTTTTGGAAAAACTCTGTCCATAGTCAGTGAGTGTGTGCTGCATCGACAATACTTGAGCACAACAACTTCCAGCTGCTACATATCCTGCTTCAGCAGTGGATAGTGCTACTGAGTGTTGTTTCTTGCAGAACCAAGAAACCAAGGAATCTCTTAAGAAATAACATGTTCTAGATGTACCTTTTCTATCCATTCTACAACCGCCAAAGTCATCATCTGAAAAACTTTTTAAAACAAAATCATTCCCAGAAGAGTAAAAAAGACCTAAATCCATAGTGCCTTTTAAATACCGAAAGATTCTCTTTACGACTTTTAAATGAGACTCTTTTGGATTAGATTGGTATCTTGCACATAAGCATACAGAAAACATTAAGTCAGGTCGAATAGCTGTCAAGTATAGAAAACTTCCTATCATACCTCTAAAGATTGTTTGATCTTCTGGTTTCCCAGTTTCATCAAGATCAAGTGAATTTGAGGTACCAATTGGAGTTCTAATACTTTTAGTTTTGTCATATCCATACTTTTTGAGTAAGTATTTTATATACTTATGTTGAGATATATATGTTCCTTCTGGTTTTTGAGAAAATTGAAACCCTAAAAAGAATGTTAACTCACCCATCATACTCATTTCAAACTCAGATTTCATTAAATTTTCAAAAGAATCAGTTAAGGATTTCTGAGTTGATCCAAATATGATGTCATCAACATAGATTTGAACAATCAAAACATTTTTGTTTTCCATTTTTATAAAAAGGGTTGGATCTGCTGTACCTTTTGTATAATTTTTTTTGTAAAAGAAATCTTGTAAGTCTATCATACCATGCTCTAGGGGCTTGTTTAAGACCATATAGAGCCCTGGTAAGTTTGAAAACATGATCAAGATTTTTTAGGTCTTGAAAACCAGAAGGTTGTTCGACAAAAACTTCTTCTTGAACAGAACCATTTAGAAAAGCACATTTTACATTCATTTGAAATAGTTTGAAATTGAAAAATGCTGCAAAGGCTAATAGAATACGAATTGATTCAAGTCTAGCTACAGGAGCATATGTTTCTTCATAGTCTATTCCCTCTTGTTGATTATAGCCTTTAGCAACAAGTCTTACTTTATTTCTTACAATGATTCCATTTTCATCACACTTGTTTCGGAAAACCCATTTCACACAAATCACAGTTGTTTCTTTAGGTCTATCAACTAAAGTCCAGACTTGATTCCTTTCAAATTCATTTATTTCATCTTGCATTGCTTTGATCCAATCATCATCACCTAAGGCCTCACTTGGGCTTTTAGGTTCAAATTGGGAGAGAAAAGAAAGATGTTCTATTTCATTTCTTAAGGAATTTCTAGTCCTTACAGGTTGATTTACATCACCAATGATGTTATCACTAGGATGATTTCTAAGAAACAATTGATTTGGGTTTTGTAAAGCCTGTTCATCAACTTATGATTGAAAATATTCTATGGTAAATGTTTCAGGAATACTTTCTTGAACATTTTCCTCATCAGAGTGATCTCTTAATAATGGTTGATAAACATTTTTAGAAAACACATCCAAGGATGTAGGATTGGGTTGGTTGAAAACAAAAGGATCAGTTTCATCAAATTTTACATGCACTGTTTCCTCGACAGTACAAGTGTTTTTATTGAAAACTCTATAAGCCTTAGAAGTTGTAGAATAGCCTAGAAAGATTCCTTCATTAAATTTTGGTGCAAATTTGTGTAGATTATCTTTTGTATTCAAAATGAATACTTTGCATCCAAAAACATTGAAGTATGAAACTTTAGGTTTTCGGCCAGTCCATAACTCATAAGGGGTTTTATTAAGAAATGGTCTAGTTAAAACATTATTTATAGTATAACAGGCAGTACTAACCACTTCAGCCCAAAAGTGCTTAGCAATTGAGTATTCACTCAACATGGTTCGAGTCATTTCCTGAAGAATACGATTTCTTCTTTCAACAACACCATTTTTCTGAGCAGTTCTTGGAGGTGAGAAATTGTGAGTAATACCTTTCTTACTACAACAAGTTTCAAAATCTGAATTTTGAAATTCACCACCATGATCATTATGAATAGTTATCAATGGTAGGTTTTTCTCATTTTTAACTTGGGCTCTAAAAGTTTTGAAATAGGAAAAGGCTTCAGATTTCTTTGTGAGAAAGTAGACCCATGTAAATCTAGTAAAGTCATCAACTAAAACAAATACATAGTATTTGCCTCCAATGCTTCCAGATTTTGAAGGACAAAAAAGATCCATATGCACTAAGTGTAATGCATTAGAAGTTGAAACTTCATTAATTGTTATAAAGATAGTTTTATGTTTCTTTCCAAATTGACAAGGATCACAGACTTTTGAAGAATCATATCTAATGTCTGGTAGCCCCTTTACAAGTCTTTTCTTTGAGAGTTTACTAAGGTTTCTCAGATTACAGTGTCCTAGTCTTCTATGCCATAGCCATGATTGGTCTTCTATTGCACTTAAGCAGGGTATGTTTTGGCTCCTAAGGTCTTCTAAGTTAATAGTGTAAACATTCTCTTGCCTATGGGAAGATAAAATGAACTCATCCTTGGAATTGTGAACAAGACACTTATCATTTCTAAAATTCACAAGGTAACCTTCATCACATAATTGACTTATGCTGATGAGATTGTGCCTAAGACCTTTAAAAAACAAAACATTTGAGATAAGAACTTTTCCATGAAAAACAATATTACCTATACCAACAATCTTTCCTTGAGCATTATCTCCGAAGGTGAATTTTCCACCTTTTGTTTTGATAACCTTTTCAGAGAGATCTTTTTTTCCAGTCATGTGTCGAGAACAACCACTATCCATGTACCAAATATTCTTATTGTTACACTTCTCATTTTCCTGAAAAAGAAACAATTAGTTTTTCGGAATCCAAACTTGTTTGGATCCAGAAAGGTTAGATAGAAGAATTTTAGGAATCCACATTTTTTTTTGAAAAATGAGCATTAAGAAATCATAAAGATTGAGTTTTGTTAAGAGAACAATCTCTTCTCCAGTGTCCACCACATTGACACTTAGAACAGAAAGTGGTTTTTTGAGGAACGAAATAGTTATTGCTAAAAATTGGTTTGGAATAAGTATAACCAAGACCAGAACGATTTCTCAAAGGTCTAATTTGAGAATACATCCTGTCAAAGTTTTTCTTTCCATGAGTAAAGTTTGACAAACATTTCATCAAGGATAAAATCTCTGACTTTAGTTTTAAAACCAAATTATTATTTTCCAAAACATTTGAATTTGAACTAGAGTTAGGCTCTAAAATATTTTTCTTTGAAATTATAGTTTCAAGATCCTTAGAAAGTTTATCCTTATCAGATTTAACTTTCTATAGGGTTTTTAAAATGCTTTCAAAATCAGAAGCTTTCACATCAAGATCTTTAGAAAGATCCGATACTTCTTTAGTCAAGATTGAAATTCTAGAATTTGCTTTCTCAAGCCTCTTCTTGTGTTTAGAATTTTCATTTTCATGTAATTCAGCAAATATAGATACTTATTTAAAAGAAGGTAATGTATCATCTTCTGATGATGAAGATTCATCATTTTAAGATTCATAATATCTATTATCAATGTAATTTTCATTTAAGGAGACATTTGTAATAGCTTTAGTATTATGTACCTTAGCCATGAGACAATGATCTTCAATTGGTAATCTGGCTAAGAGTCCGATATCCCTCTGTCCTGATGTCTCATATTCTGAAGAATATTCTGAAGAATCACTACCACTTTCACTCCACGTATCATTTTCTTTCAAGACTTTCTTTGTCTTATAATACATTTTCTTGTTTCTTTCAGAGTGTTTCTCCTTTCTGTCTTTCCTTTTCAGTAAAGGACAATCAGGCCTTATATGTCCTACTTTCTTATATTCATAACAAGTTACCTCTGAATCTTTCCTATCCTTCCTATATTTCTTTTTGAATCTATATTGGAAGTCTCTCTTTCCCACAATCTTGTTCATCCTTCCAACAAGATTGGCTAACTCATTATCTGAAAGATTACAATCACTTGAATCAGATATAAATTTCTTGGATTTAGACTTTGTAAGCCTTTCAGGCGTTTTAGCTTTAGATGCAAAGGCTAGACTTCTATTCCCATTCTTCTTCTTGTTGAAATCAACATCTCTCTTCATTCTTGTCTCGAGCTGTAGAAGAGTTCCAAAGAGTTCATCAAGTGTAATCTGGGAAACTTTTCTATTTTCATAAATAGCTGTACTTTTTGACTCCCATTCATTTGGCATTATATCTATAATCTTATCTACTAGAGATTCATCATCAAGACCTTTTTCTCCCATAGATTGTAAGTTATTGACAATTGTCATAAACCTTTGTTTCACTTTACATACTGGCTCTTCGTAAGGAAAAACAAATCCATGATACTCTGCTCGAAGCATTGCTCTCCTTGTTTCTATAACCTTGGATGTACCAAAATGAGTGACTTCTAATTTCTTCCAAATACATTTGGCTGCTTCACATGAAGATATTTGACTTTATATATTCCTGGTCATAGAGAATAATAAATTATTGCGTACCTTGAAATTCAGTTGATATTCTTTCTTTTCTTGGTTAGTGAAAGTACTGACTTCTTTGTCAGGAATTTTGTAACCTCCAGTAAGCATAATCAAATTTTCTACACCAGTATTGATAATAAAAGTCTTCATACAATCTCTCCAATACTCATAATCATTCCCATCAAAGATTGGTGGTCTAGAAGGATTTAGATTGTCTATTGACCCAATATTCATTCCTTCCATCTAATCCAATTTTTTTTTCCACTCCACACGTTAGTGTAGTAAGTATTTAAGATAGTAATATGAAAGAAATAAAGCTAGTAATACAAATCAGTGGTAAACCTCTTCTGATACCAATCGTAGGATTGAATATATATAGATATGTATGTCTCTTAGATGGAACAATACAAGAGGGGGGGGGGTGAATTGTAGGTTTAAATACCTTTTAGTTTTAGCATCTAAGAGATTAGTTTAAATGATCTTTAACTAATACAAATAAAAACACCCACAATTGTATTTAATATAAAAAGGTATGATGTATTGTAATACTAATGTAATGTAAAACAATTGTTTTCAATATGAACACAATAATTTGAGTTATACAAATATGAATGATTCTACCTTAAAGCGTATAGAATCAATCAATACAATATGTAACAGAATGATTGTAATTGAAACAATTACAATTGAATAGGTAAAGAAGAAAAGAAAAAATACAAATTCCTTTCTAATACAAGTAACAACAGAAATGTAAAATAATTAAAATTCTTTTAACCCAAAGAGAAGGGTTATCCTTTCACCTAGGATAAAAGGTCTGTCTCACCAACACCTTGGTGAGCCCTCGATACGATGATCGGACTGTCTGTCTGCCTATCGCTGGAAGCCCTCGATACAATGATCGGCACGTTTGTCAGCCTATCCCCGACATCCCTCGATATGATGATCGGCATGTCTGTTTGCCTATCCCCGGCAACCCTTGATTTTGTAGGTAATCGACACCTCTGTCTTTCAATTGCTTGAAAGCCCTTGATACGATGATCGGACGCACAAAGCAGATGAGAGAAGTCACAACATCTCTCTCTAGAATATTGATTGAAGCAAAGCATCACAGTTGTTTCACAAGGTCTCATTCGTTCTCTTTATCAGCTTCAAATGACCTCCTATTTATAGGACTCAGGTTCCAAGGGTCATGTTTCCTCCAACGGTTATATTTCTCCAAAAAACTCGTAGGGACTTGGACACCTGACATCATAACGGTCATATTGAAACAGAAAGCACGACATCGTTTTGATTAGTTTGTAACTTACTCAACGACATCGTATTAGTTAAAACAAGATATATGTCTATCATAAACAATGATACGATTCATATGAAACAAGTGTTTTTGACTAAGTACCAAGACAAGTAATGAACGTATGAATAGCAGAGTCAGTACGATACGATTGACAAAGTCAGTAAGATATGATTGACAGAGTCAGTACGGTACGATTGACAGAGTCGGTACAGTACGATTGACAGAGTCAGTACAATATGATTGACAGAGTCAGTATGGTACGATTGACAGAGTGAGTATGATTCACAGAGTCAGTATGGTATGATTAAAAAGACATTTGTGATTTCCAAAACAAATCATAGAAGTCAAAAGATAACATTTGACTCAACAATCTCCCCCTTTTTGGAAATCACAACACACCAAGTAAATATAACAAAGAATACTTATCTCACCCTGAGTTATTGGAAAATCTTCTGAATATGAATTTGAATACAACTAACTCCCCCTTAGGTATGTAATTTCCTAAGGATTGTATTCGTAGATTTTCCTTAAGAGTGTTGTAAAGCATTCTTCCCCTTTATAAAACATTCTCCCCCTTTGTAAACATTCTCCCCCTTTGTAAACATTATCCCCATTTGTAGACATTATCCCCCTTTGTAAACATTTTCCCACTTTGTAAACATTCTCCCCCTTTGTAAACATTCTCCCCCTTTGTGATTTACAAAAAGAAAGGGGTAATATTGAATTGTCTGAAGGAGTTAGAAAATAAACACAAGACAATGGATAAAAGAAATTTCATTATGATAACAAACATTACTAAACATGAGAACAAAATACAAGTCACTTGTTTTGTCTTTCTTTATCCTTTTTGATTAACTCATGAAGAACCGCCTTCATCTTTTTTATCTCCTTCTTGTCTTCAGAAATAGCATCACCCTGAGACCTGAGAAGCTCTTGCTGGTCCGCAAAAATCTGATCTTGATTCTTGATAGTCTCCTCCTGGACTCTGATTACTTCTTCAAGGGTATCAATTTTGTCTTGCAGATTCTTGTTATCTTTGGATAACACAAAATTTTGTTTCTTCAACAAAACCATTTCATCCTTGAAAGATGAAACCTTCGAGAATTCAGATTGAAAAACATTCATTCTCTCGTGCAAGTCTTTCACTAAAGGAACATCGGATCTTTGAGAAGACAAAAGATTCAACCTTTAAACCGTTTATCTGTCAAGATTATTGAAAGAAATTGCAAGTTCATTTGAGAACCTTCTTATATCTTGAATAGTTTTTTCATGATCATTGATTGAGCTCTCTATTTTGTACGACCACTTGGTCATCTTATTGCAGGCCTTCTTATAAACAACCAAAATTTCTGAAAGAACTTTCAAACTGGATTCAACTGACAAAACTTTCTTTACTAATTCTTTTACAGAGACAAAATTCTTCTTTTTATTGTCAGTAATAAAATCAATCTTCCCTTCCAACCTCGGGAAATATGGAATTGTCTTCTCACCCTTCTCAAAACATGAACAATGTAATCACTCTTCTTGAGAGAGATTGTATGTTCTGAATTAGTATCTTCACCATATGATGCCAGTTCATTCGATCAGCTTGAGTCAACAACTGGATGTTTTCCTTTTTATTTTTCTTTATGCCTTCTTTATTCTTCCACTTTATCACTAATGAAAACAACTTTATCAGTGTGAGAGGATTGAGCACCTTGCTTTTCTTGAGATGACATTCTGTCCGGGGTTCTTGCTTGATCGGCATGAGGAGTTTGTTGAACACCTTCACTCAGCTTTTGAACCGATTCCTCTCTACTCTTCTTCGAACTTTGAAGAAATTATAAAAGAAAATCTACTTCCTCTTCTTCCACTTCTACTATCTCTTCCATCACTTGTTTTCATTTTCCTTTCTCAGGGAGACTCTGTACGATGGGCTCTTGGTGCACTTCTTCCATCAGTTGAGCACTAGCATCCTCAACCATTTTCAAAACATTAGAGATATCAAAGTCTTGAGCCTTTCCTTTCAAAATAGTTTTCTTTTTCTTTTCAGCCTTAAGGGTTTCTTCTACCCTTATTCTTTCTGCAAAAGCCTCAGCCGGGTCAAGTTTGAACTTTGGATCACCTTCCTTTCTCTGTTCCTTATCCTTTCTCCATTTGGATACAACCTCTTTACTATACCCTGGCTTCTTCTTAGGCTTTGAATTGGTTTTCGGATCAGACTTTTGAGTAACACCAGTAGATTGAATGTCTTTGGCTGGCATATGTGCGGATTGATTCTTACCCAATTCAGATTCTACATCTCTGACAAAAAGTTTTGAATTTTGATCAAAACAAACATTCAACTTCTTCATAGTACTTTTGCTAATCCAGGAGGGATTCAAATCTATCGGGTTTCCTTTCAAAGGAATGTTACAAAACTTCATACTTTCGAGAATGAACTTTGTAAGGATGGCTGGATACATAATCATTTGGGACTTAATCCCTCCTGTCTTGACATTCATAATGGTTTCAAAAACATACCCCATGAGATTTACTTTTCTCATATTTACAAGATAGTCAAGCATAAAAATATCAGAAACTTTCAGAGTTTCTCTATCCCCTTTCCTTGGGATAAGAAAACATTGCATCCATAAAGTCACAAAACGATTGTCTGGTGAAAGATGAGACACTTTTCTCTTTTCTTCATTAATAACAAACAAATACTTTTCAGCACTTTCTCTATCAAACGTACCAAATTCATCTGGTAGTTTATGAGATGGAAAGAAAGAATCCCCTTCTATTGGGACATTCAGAAAATGACCCGCTTGTTTCACAGACATAGAAAACTTTCTATCGTACACAGCAAAATTGATAGTCATGTCTTTGTCGAAAGATACAGTTTTATAAAACTGACAAACTTCATCAAAGAGAACCAGATCTTGAGAAAGAGGTCTTTCAACACACAAATGTTCCCATCCTTGAAAGAGAATGATTCTTCTAATTGTGGAATCATACGAATCAAAAAAGTCCCGAGAAACTAACCTTTCTCTGTTAAAGTCTTTATCTATAAAAGTATTTGAAGACATTTCGGCGGGAGTGTTAGCAGAGGATTGAGACATAAAGGTGATGCCGATGAAATATCGTACGATGATTTAAAACCGGTGGAGTAGAGATTCATCTCAAAACCTGAAAAACCAATGTGGGTTTCGGGAGGGGGGTATTTATAGAAGAAAAAGGGGTGATCGTTGATCTTCTACGGTCAGGATTAGAGAAAAACTGATCAATGGTTAGAATTAAAAACGAAAAAGAGAAAAAAAAATAAAAAAAATGGAAAGTACCTACCGGAGAACGTAAGGAGGTTGTTGGTTTTTAGGATTAAAGAATACACAACCGTACAAAAGAAAAGAAAATAAAAGTATCAATCGACATGCCGATGGAAAACAATCTCGTTACCATGAACTGACAAGCCGATGGAAAACAATGTCATTACCATGAACTGACAATACGATGGAAAACAAACTCGTTACCATGAACTGACAAGCCGATGGAAAACAATATTGTTACCATGAACTGAAAATACGATGGAAAACAATCTTGTTACCATGAACTGACAAGCCGATCGAAAAAAATCTTGTTACCATGAACTGACAATATGATGAAAAATAATATTGTTACAATGATCAGATAGTACGATGGAAAAGAAATTGATTACCATCATCGGTTGATATGATGGAAAAGAAATTCATTACCATCATCGGTCGATACAATGGAAAATAAATTCATTACCATCATCGAGCGATATGATGGAAAAGAAATTCATTACCATCATCGGTTGATACGATGGAAAAGAAAAATGAATGTTACGATAAAACTGTCAATACGATAAAAAAAAGAAAATACACATACCCGGAGAGTAAATAGTTAAAGAACATAAGATAAAAAGAAACAAAAAAAAATCATAGAAAGAAATTTCCTCCCCCTTTCAAAAAGAGTTTTCTAACTTTAGGAGAATTGTAAAACATGAAGTATATATGAATGATTATTTTAATGTAATCATTCCTAGCTTCTGTTTTATAAACTCAAATCTATCGGATGGTAATGGCTTTTTAAAAATGTCAGTAAGTTGTTCTTGTGTTCCGATAAATTTTAGAAAAATATCTCCTTTTTGTGTGTGATCTCTAAGAAAGTGATGCCTAACACCTATGTGTTTTGCACGAGAGTGGTGTGCTGGGTTCTTACTAAGAGCTATGGAACTTGTATTATCACAAAGAATTTGAGTTTTGGAAAAACTCAATCCATAGTCAGTGAGTGTGTGCTGCATCCACAATACTTGAGCACAACAACTTCCAGCTGCTACATATTCAGCTTCAGCAGTGGATAGTGCTAATGAGTGTTGTTTCTTACAGGACCAAGAAACCAAGTAATCTCATAAGAAATGACATGTTCTAGATGTACTTTTTCTATCCATTCTACAACCGCCAAAGTCAGCATCTGAAAGACTTTTTAAGACAAAATCATTCCCAGAAGAGTAAAAAAGACCTAAATCCATAGTGCCTTTTAAATAACGAAATATTCTCTTTATGTCTTTTAAATGAGACTCTTTTGGATTAGATTGGTATCTTGCACATAAGCATACAGAAAATGTTAAGTCGGGTCGACTAGCTGTCAAGTATAGCAAACTTCCTATCATACCTCTAATGATTGTTTTATCTACTGGTTTCCCAGTTTCATCAAGATCAAGTGAATTTGAGGTACCAAATTGAGTGCTAATACTTTTAGTTTTGTTATATCCATACTTTTTGAGTAAATATTTTATATACTTATGTTGAGATATATATGTTTCTTCTGGTTTTTGAGAAATTTGAAAACCTAAAAATAATGTTAACTCACCCATCATACTCATTTCAAACTCAGATTTCATTAAATTTAAAAAAGAATCAGTTAAGGATTTCTGAGTTGATCCAAATATGATGTCATCAACATAGATTTGAACAATAAAAACATTTTTGTTTTCCATTTTTATAAAAAGGGTTGGATCTGCTGTACCTTTTGTATAATTGTTTTGTAAAATAAATCCTGTAAGTCTATCATACCATGCTCTAGGGGCTTGTTTAAGACCATATAGAGCCTTGGTAAGTTTGAAAACATGATCAGGATGTTTTAGGTCTTGAAAACCAGGAGGTTGTTCGACAAAAACTTCTTCTTGAACAAAACCATTTAGAAAAGCACATTTTAAATCCATTTGAAATAGTTTGAAATTGAAAAATGCTGCAAAGGCTAATAGAATACGAATTGATTCAAGTCTAGCTACAGGAGCACATGTTTCTTCATAGTCTATTCCCTCTTGTTGATTATAGCCTTTAGAAACAAGTCTTGCTTTATTTCTTACAACGATTCCATTTTCATCACACTTGTTTCTGAAAACCCATTTACACCAATCACAGTTGTTTCTTTAGGTCTATCAACTAAAGTCCAGACTTGATTCCTTTCAAATTCATTTAGTTCATCTTGTATTGCTTTGATCCAATCATCATTACCTAAGGCCTCACTTGGGATTTTAGGTTCAATTTGGGAAAGAAAATCAAGATGTTCTATTTCATTTTTTAAGGAATTTCTGGTCCTTACAGGTTGATTTACATCACCAATGATGTTATCATTGGGATTATTTCTAAGAAACAATTGATTTGGGTTTTGTAAAGCCTGTTCATCAACGTATGATTGAAAATATTCTGTGGTAAATGTTTTAGGAATACTTTCTTGAACATTTTCCTTATCAGAGTGATCTCCTAATAATGGTTGACAAACATTTTTAGAAATCACATCTGAGGATATAGGATTGGGTTGGTTGAAAACAAAAGGACCAGTTTCATCGAATTTTACATGTACTATTTCCTCGACAGTACAAGTGTTTTTATTGAAAACTATATAAACCTTAGATGTTGTAGAATAGCCTAGAAAAATTCCTTCATCAGATTTTGGTGCAAATTTTTGTAGATTATCTTTTGTATTCAGAATGAATACTTTGCATCCAAAAAATTTGAAGTATGAAACTTTAGGTTTTCGGCCAGTCCATAACTCATAAGGGGTTTTATTAAGAAATGGTCTAGTTAAAACATGATTTATAGTATAACAGGCAGTACTAACAGCTTCATCCCAAAAGTGCTTAGCAATTGAGTATTCACTCAACATGGTTCGAGTAATTTCTTGAAGAATACAATTTCTTCTTTAAACAACACCATTTTGCTGAGGAGTTCTTGGAGATGAGAAATTGTGAGTAATACCTTTCTTACTACAAAAAGATTCAAAATCTGAATTTTGAAATTCACCACCATGATCACTATGAATAGTTATCAATGGTAGGTTGTTCTCATTTTTAACTTGGGCTCTAAAAGTTTTGAAATAGGAAAATGCTTCAGATTTCTTTTGTGAGAAAGTAGACCCATGTAAATCTAGTAAAGTCATCAACTAAAACAAATACATAGTATTTGCCTCCAATTCTTCCAGATTGTGAAGGACCAAAAAGATCCATATGCACTAGCTGTAATGCATTAGAATTTGAAACTTCATTAATTGTTTTAAAGCTAGTTTTATGTTGCTTTCCAAATTGACAAGGATCACAGACTTTTGAAGAATCATATCTAAGGTCTTCTAGCCCCTTTACAAGTCTTTTCATTGAGAGTTTACTAAGGTTTCTCAGATTACAGTGTCCTAGTCTTTTGTGCCATAGCCATGATTGGTCTTCTATTGAACTTAAGCAGGGTAAGTTTTTTCTCCTAAGGTCTTCTAAGTTAATAGTTTAAACATTCTCTTGCCTATGGGCAGATAAAATGAACTCATCCTTGGAATTGTGAACAAGACACTTATCATTTCTAAAATTCACAAGGTAACCTTCATCACATAATTGAATTATGCCGATGATATTGTGCCTAAGACCTTTAACAAACAAATCATTTGAGATAAGAACTTTTCCAAGAAAAACAATATTACCTATACCAACAATCTTTCCTTGAGAATTATCTCCGAAGGTGACTTTTCCACCTTTTGTTTTGATAACCTTTTCAAAGAGATCTTTGTTTCTAGTCATGTGTCGAGAATAACCACTATCCATGTACCAAATATTCTTATTGGTACACTTCTCATTTTCCTAAAAAAGAAACAATTAGTTTTTCAGAATCCAAACTTGTTTGGATCCAGAAAGGTTAGATAAAAGAATTTTAGGAATCCACATTTGTTTTGTAAAATGAGCTTTATGAAATCCTAAAGATTGAGTTTTTTTATGAGAAAAATCTCTTCTCCAGTGTCCACCACATTGACACTTAGAACAGAAAGTGGGGTTTTGAGGAACAAAATAGTTATTGCTAAAAATAGGTTTGGAATAAGTATAACCAAGACCAGAATGATTTCTCAAAGGTGTAATTTGAGAATACATCCTGTCAAAGTTTTCCTTTCCATGAGTAAAGTTTGACAAACATTTCTTCAAGGTAAAAATCTCTGACTTTAGTTTTAAAACCAATTTCTTATTTTCCAAAACATTTGAATTTGAACTAGAGTTAGGCTCTAAAATATTTTTCTTTGAAATTATAGTTTCAAGATCCTTAGAAAGTTTATCCTTATCAAATTTAACTTTCTCATGGATTTTTAAAATACTTTCAAAATCAGAAGTTTTCATATCAAGATATTTAGAATGATCCGATACTTTTTTAGTCAAGATTGAAATTCTAGAATTTTCTTTCTCAAGCCTCTTTTTGAGTTTAGAATTTTCATTTTCAAGTAATTTAGCAAATCTAGAGACTTCTTTAAAAGAAGGTAATGTATCATCTTCTGATGATGGAGATTCATCTTTTGAAGATTCATAATATCTATTATCAATACAATTTGCATTTAAGGAGACATTTGTAATAGCTTCAGCATTATGTACCTTAGCCATGAGGCAATGATCTTCAATTGGTAATCTGGCTAAGAGTCCGATATTCCTCTGTCCTGATGTCTCATATTCTGAAGAATCATCTGAAGAATCACTACCACTTGCATTCCACGCATCATTTTCTTTCAATACTTTCTTTGTCTTATAAAACATTTTCTTGTTTCTTTCAGAGTGTTTCTCCTTTCTGTCTTTCCTTTTTTGTAAAGGACAATCTGGCCTTATATGTCCTGCTTTCTTACATTCATAACAAGTTACCTTTGAATATTTCCTATCCTTCCTATCTTTCTTTTTGAATCTATATTGGAAGTCTTTATTTCCCACAATCTTGTTTATCCTTCGAGCAAGATTGGCTAACTCATTATCGGAAAGATTAAAATCACTTGAATCAGATATAACTTTCTTGGATTTAGACCTTGTAAGCCTTTCAGGTGTTTTAGCTTTAGATGCAAAGGCTACACTTCCATTCCCATTCTTCTTCTTGTTGAAATCAACATCTCTCTTCATTCTTGTCTCATGCTATAGAAGAGTTCCAAATATTTCATCATGAGTAATCTGGGAAACTTTTCTATTTTCATTAATAGCTGTCCTTTTTGACTCCCATTCATTTTGCATTATATCTATAATCTTATCTAGTAGAGATTCATCATCAAGACCTTTTTCTCCCATAGATTGTAAGCTGTTGGAAATTGTCAAAAAACTTTGTTTCACTTTACATACTCATACTCCGTAAAGAAAAACAAATCCATGATACTCTGCTCGAAGCATTGCTCTCCTTGTTTCTATAACCTTGGATGTACCAAAATGAGTGATTTCTAATTTCTTCCAAATACAGTTGGCTGCTTCACATGAAGATATTTTACTGTATATTTTACTGGTCATAGAGCATAATAAATTACTGCGTACCTTGTAATTCATTTGATATTCTTGCTTTTCTTGGTTGGTGAAAGTACTGACTTCTTTGTCAGGAATTTTGTAACCTCCAGTAAGCATAATAAAATCGTCTACACCAGTATTGATAACGAACGCCTTCATATGATCTCTCCAATACTCATAATCATTACCATAAAAGATTGGTGGTCTAGAAGGATTCAGATTGTCTATTGACCCAATATTCATTCCTACCATCTAATACAACAAAAACTTTTCCACTCCACACGTTATTGTAGTAAGTATTTAAGATAGTACTATGAAAGAAATAAAGCTAGTAATACAAATCAGTGGAAAACCTCTTCTGATACCAATTGTAGGATCGAATATATATAGATATGTATGTCTATTAGATGGAACAATATAAGAGGGGGGATGAATTGTAGGTTTAAAAACCTTTTAGTTTTAGAAACTAAGAGATTAGTTTAAATGATCTTAAACTAATACAAATACAAACACCCACAATTGTATTCAATATAAAAAGGTATGATGTATTGTAATACTAATGTAATGTAAAACAATTGTATTCAATATGAACACAATAATCAGAGTTATACAAAGATGAATGATTCTACCGTAAAGCGTATAGAATCAATCAATACAATATGTAATAGAATGATTGTAGTTGAAACAATTAAAATTGAATATGTAAAGAATAAAGGAAACAATACAAATTACTTTCTAATACAAGTAACAACAGAAATGTAAAAGAATTACAATTCTTTTAACCCAAAGAGAAGGTTTATCCTTTCACCTAGGGTAAAGGGTCTGTCTCACCAACACCTTGGTGAGCCATTGATACGATGATCAGACTGTCTGTCTGCCTATCCCTGGCAGCCCTCGATACGATGATCGGCACGTCTGTCTACCTATCCCTGGTAGCCCTCGATACGATGATCGGCACGTCTGTCTGCCTATCCCCGGCAGCCCTCGATTTTGTAGGTAATCAGCACCTCTTTCTTTCAATTTCTTGAAATCCCTCGATACGATGATCGGACGCACAAAGCATATGAGAGAAGTCACAACATCTCTCTCTAGAATCTTGTTTGAAGCAAAGCATCACAGTTGTTCCACAAGGTCTCATTCGTTCTCTTTCTCAAATTGAAATGACCTCCTATTTATAGGCCTCAGGTTCCAACGGTCATGTTGCCTCCAATGGTCATATTTCTCTGAAAAACTCGGAGGTACTTGGAGACCTGGCATCATAACAGTCATATTGAAACAGAAAGCACGACATCATTTTGATTAGTTTGTAACTAACTCAACGACATCGTATTAGTTAAAACAAGATATATGTCTATGATAAAAATGATACTTTTCATATAAAACAAGTGTTTTTGACTAAGTACCAAGACAAGTAATGAACGTATGAATAGCAGAGTCAGTACGATACATTTGACAGAGTCAGTACGATACGATTGACAGAGTCAGTACGATATGAGTGACAGAGTCAGTACGGTACGATTGACAGAGTCAGTACGGTACGATTGATAGAGTCAGTACGATACGATTGACAGATTCAGTATGGTACGATTGACAGAGTCAGCACGATACGATTGACAGTGTCAGTACGGTATGATTAAAAAGAAATTTGTGATTTCCAAAACAAAACATAGAAGTAAAAAGATAACATTTGACTCAACAGTTACTTTCCATATACTTGACACAAATTTAATTGAATATATTTACCTTTATGATCATTGTTATTTGAACATCCATAGGTTTTCATTTCTTATATTATTCATTTGAAAACTCACATAGGTTCAAGTGGTTAATCATTACTCCTAATAGTTTTTTTTAAAATAACCACAAGAGTTATCATTGAAAATCCCATTTAATTCAATTTATTATTTAGAGAACCACCACATTTTCCTTCACATCCATTGTTACTTTGGTGCCTTCTGGGTCCAACCATTTACTAAAACAAAAATCGTTAGTGTGAATATATCATTGAAATCATAATATACCATCTCATGAGGAAGATAAATACTAATATATCCTTATTTATGATACATCAAACTCATTAAATTTATCTAAAATAACCATGAATCTTCCTACTATAAAAACCATTGTAGTTATATATCGCTTGTAACTTATGTATAAATAACACTATAACCTCTAAAGTTTTCTAAACCGATATTTTGATACCAACTATAAGGCCCCATCTATAAAAATTACATAATCTTTAGTTTTAGTCAAGAATTTAATTTCTCTAACATTAAGGATATTTTTAGGTTTATAGTTTTTTAGAATTAGGACATCATTCATATATAACATCGCAAAATCATAAAATTTTTATAATACTAAAATAGTATCAACTCTTTCCAAAGTATAAAACATTTAAAATAAAACTTGATTTATTTTTAGGAAAATGTTCATAACCTCCAAATCGACTTCCTCTTTTATATTAGCCATCCTTATACCCTGTGAAATTTTTTTAAAGCATGGGAAGATTAAAAAAATCTCAGTAAGTGACACAAAATAAGGAAAGAAACTATTATTCCGTAATTTTTTTAACTCCTGATTTTTTTTACAAAATTGTACTTTTCACCCATAAAACATAAGCTCCTTTGATTACCTCATCAATTCATAATTTTCCTGTAAAACTCTATAGAAAACATAAGTCATAAAGCTAAATTATGGAATCAATTACACATCACTTTTACATTAGTTATCAAGGATACATAGGGAGTAACATTCAAGGTTACATTTTAAATACCCACCACAATATATTCCATTAATATCTTAGGAGAAACCCTAATGATTTACTCTGTCTCATTACCCAATGCATTGGAGAGATATCATGGGATCATTCATCCTTCATTTATCAAAGAACCACCCATTCTTGTAAATAATTCCAAATAACCATAACATAATCGTAACACATAAAACAATCATAAAAAAAAATTGCATTTCCACATTGAAATAACATTGCATTTTTACAATGCCACACACTCATTAATGTAAAAACATTATTTGAAGATAAAATTATAAACTTGTAAAATATGTATAAAAATCTTAAAGAGACATAAAAGTGGAAAAATAATTTCTTACCATATAAGTACAAAAATTCCTTTTTTATTTTTTAAAAATAGTTGAAAGTGTAACTTTTAAAGATTTTTTTAATAAAAAGTCCCTTACATTGAGTCTGACTCATCATGTACAATATTTATCATCTAGAATAATAAAATTTGGATACTTATTTACTTGAATTAGAAAATTTTAATGTTTATTATTCCTTTCATATGATCTAGTATCATGTTATAACAATTACTTAATTATTTATGTTCACATTGAGTTTTTTTCTATATTCGATACTCGAGTCCAAAAAGAATTTGAAATGAAAACTATAGTCTAAATATTCATAATTAAATAATGTCTAGAATAATATTAATAGAATAATAATAAGTATTATACATAAATAATAATTTTAAATCTAACCATTTATGTATGGTTATGAAAAATAAACAACATTATAATCATGGAGATGGTAGGCCGTACGTACGCATGAGTAAAATTTCCATTTTTTAATAATCATTATGGAAAGAAGTTAATTATTATTTTATCATTATAGAAAGAAAATAATATAATTAATATAATATGATTCATTTTAATATATATATATAGAATCTATGTGATCAGGGGAAGAATAATGAGTCAAATCGCTTTGGGGAGGTGATAGTTCATACGTATGCACAGACGATGTTATGATTTGTTTTTCATGGAAATATAAGAACATAAATGATATATTATTATTTAATATTGATAAAATGTCATGAAAATAATATATAAACATTAATTTCATCATTATGACTAGTCTCAAGAGATGGTGATGGAAAACAAATTATATCGGTTCATGAGGTGGTTGTCCTCCAAACACGCGAATGAATAATTCATTTCCAATTTATTTGTATTGAAGATTAATTTAGGTGATTATATTAACATAATAATTTATAAGTATATATATAATACTAGAGTTATTATTTAATCATGGTTTAAGAAGATTTTAAGGAATTTTAAGAAGAAACAAAACCAAATCACTTAATAAAAAATGATAACTTTTCTTCAGACAATCTTTTTTGATTAACACATTAACACCTTCAAGGTGAGTTTTATGCCTAAAATAAGAGATCTAAAATAAAGGTATGGATTTTAAGGATGTATTTGGATAGATATTTGAAAAAAAAATGTTTTGTGGGGTGAAGAAAAGAGAATAATGTGCTCCCTTTTATAGGAAAGGGAAGGGGTAGTCGTGAAATACTTCAAATTATTAAATTTATATAAATTAAATTTCAAATCCAAGTGGTCCCAAAATTATTTATTTGTAATATAGGATAATTATGGGTCAAAATAAATTCATTAAATTAAAATTATTCATGATTTACTATTTTTTAACCATTATCATTTTATTTTAACTCTTATTAATTTTTAACAGGATATCTTGTAATTTACACATTGAGGGTCATTATAATTATAATAAAATTACAAAAGATAAATAAATGAGTCACTGGTGATATTTTGAGAGTTATAATTTTTTTAAAAATTTATATTTTTATAATTTTGATATCATTTAGTAAAATATTATTTATTTTAAAATATCATTAATGTTAATTTTGGAACTATTCGTTATTTGACTTTTGAAAAATATCATAACAAATTTATATCATAAAAAACTCTATTTACTCATCTATAACATGTCAAATTAATCCATAAAATTCTTGGATGAAATCAATTATATAATATTATATATATTTTAATATTTATAATATCAATTATATGATTGTTTAATTAACTAAGTAATTACTCCATAATCAATGTGCCACCATTTAATTTAATTATTTACATCCTAAAAATCATAAATAAATTACCATGATATAGGAAAAAAGTATATATTTATTAATAATATTTATATCTAAACATATCTCTTATATAACCCCATATTAATAATATTTTAATTGTAAAAAACAATATTGTTACAAAATTTACTTTTCTTTGAATATAATATTATAAATGTCATACTCGCATCCACATGGCTTCAAAAGTTCATAATTTCCAACCAAGAATTATTTTGTTTGAGAAAAACTCGTCCAATTAAATTAGGATAAGTGTAAGGGTAATTTTATAATATTTATAATATTATTTTTACTTTTAATTACATGATTTACCCTTAATCGTGGTAATATTGTTTTTACTAAATTTATTATACATGTTCTCCACAAATTAAAGGGACCTATTTTAATAATTTTAACCTTATGATTAAAAATATGGAATCCATTTTCTAAAATTCAAAACACATATTTTATAGAAATTAATTAAAAATTAATCACATTGATGAAACTAGAAAATGAGTTTTTAATATAAAAATGTTCAAAAGTTCACTTTATTTTTATATCTAATTTCATTGTGAACTTACTTCCAATGATGTTAATTAGATTAACTGATAAAATATTTATCTCAGCATAATTTAAATCCAATTAAGAATATAATTTATCACTACAAAAGATTTAGATGAAAAAGGTGTTTGTAATTAAAAATTAAATATTATTTCACTATTCATCAAAACTTGAATCTTATAAAAAACCAAAAATTCAAAAAAATAAAATATTGATACTCCAATGTAAAATGTTAAGTGTATTTTATAAAATATATCTTATAAAAGTGATGAAAACTAGATTTAAAACATGCGCGCTATCAAAAGCTGGTAAAACTCTCTTTTTAGAAAATACTTATTTTATTGATAAAATTGTATTTTTTTCTTATATAATGTCTAGAAAAAATATAATATGAATGTTAAAAATTAAATTAAAAATTATATATATATAATTTAAAAAGTGTGATTTATTAATTTATCTGTAAAAAATACACTTGTAAATATTTAAATAGTTTTTCAGGAAAACATTTCCATTTGTTAAAAAATGGGGTTTTATTAATTTATAATTAATTATTAACAAAATAATTAAGTATATGTAAATGTTTAAAACATAATTTTATAATTCAATTTATAATTTTTATTACTGAAATTCTAATGGCATGGTTATACTGGTACCATTTTAATAATACTAGTTAGATATTCATTTAAGCTCAATGTGGTGTATCATGTACGCTTTCGAAAAATGTGTTTTTTTATTAAAAAATTGGGATGTTACAATTAATACATTTATTTAATTTATTTTAATTTGATATTTAGATACTTATTAAGTTAATTCAATATCTGGTGTTTTGAGATGATGTTTAGTTCATAATTTTAAAAATAATTCGGTATGTTGACCATGAAAAAAGAGATAAATGTTCTATAATCTCTAGAATAATAATAGTGAAATATTTTTTTATAAATTAGGTATACCTTTAAAACCAAACATTAATGATGGTTAAGAAAAATTAATTAGGCTACAATCATGATGATGGTAGGCATTATATATCCATGAGTAATGTTTCTATTTTTTCAACAAACACGAGAGAAATAACGAAAGTATAATTTTATCATTAAATAATAATTCTTATATCATAAATATAAAATTTTAAATTTCAATACATTATATATACTTCCTAAGTGACTCAATGATTAAAAAATAATCACATTTCTTTATAGAGGTGGTAGTCCACACATATTCACAAACGTCATTATCATTTTTCAATAGATGGAATATTAAGAAAATATATGATATATTTTATTTTAATAATGATAATTATGTCCTTCATATCATTTATATACATTAAATCCGTCATTCTAAATATCCATGATAGGTAGTGATGGAAAACTAAGCACATCACTTTGTAAAGGTGATAGTCCACATGTATGCAAAAATATTGTTTTTCTTCCCCATTAGATGTACAAGGAGATGAAAAAGGGTTTTACAAAAGTCATAATAACACTATGGTATATATGAGGTACTTATTTTATTATATTATCTTGATTGAAGTAAATTTTAATTAGGTAGAAGAAGAAATTAATATAAATTTTTTGGGTTGGTCGATTATATATTATTTGGTAGATATCATTTATATCCCCTCTTGAGGACCCATGGAATTGTCTTTCTAGAATAAAAAAACCTTTAATTCTTGAATAGATAATTTTAGAAGATATTTTTATAGGTATTGTGAGATCTATATGGAAAAAGGTTGCGTAAAGAGGAGAAAAGTGTTGTGTCCTTTTATAAAGAAGGGGAGGAGTATTTTCAGAAATTCATTAAATATTATAATATAATATGTGTCTAAATCATATAAAAGGGTTTAAAATGAAATGGATGAAAATATAAATAGTATAGGGTCTTAATATATTCACACAATAAAATCTATACACATTTAGATATTTTTTAATCCATATCTTTTGAATTATCCCCTTGGTTGACCAATTTAATCCTTAATTGTAGTAATGATGTTTTTAATTTTAATAGGTTATAATACTACATATAAGTATACTATTAGTTCAAAAAAGAAAAAAAGATGAATTTTTAGACTATTTATCATCCTAAATTTACCCTTGAAATGTTTTTATGGTTTTTAAATAATTTAATAAAATATTAATTTTCATAAAACATATATAATGTCATTTTTGAAACTTTTCATTTAATTTGACACTAAAGAATAGAATAAAGAAATGGAGTTTGAATATAAAAATTTTAAAGATCCCTAATATGATATATTGATCAATAATTTTTTTGGGAAACTATAAATCACACAAAAAATATTACTTTTAGAGTTTTTAAAATCATACACTTGATTTTACTACTACTTGCACAAAAACTATGTCAGCGTTGATAAGAATTTATGGTAATTATTTCATAAATAAAAATTAAAAATCAATTAACATTGTAAAAAATTAATTATATTTCAAATAACCATTAATAAATTAAAATAAGTTGTTTTTATCTATTTCAAAAAATATTAAAATATTAAAAGCATGAGAGTGACATTTCTGACTTTATCCTTTACTTAAAATATTATAAAGGTAAAAATAGAAAATAATGGTAAAAAGGAAATAGTATTTAAGTTTTAGTGATTATAGATGAAATATAATCATCTAATAAAATTAAAGTAGGTGTTTGAATGAATTATAAGCCTTATCACATTATTTTTAATCCTAATTATCCCATTTTACCATTAATGTGGCAACAAAAAATTACTATGGTTACTAATAATATTGATTAGAAATAAATTTGAACTTACTAACTAAAATTAATTATACTTATTAATAATATTTAATACATTTTATCTAAATAAATTCATATAATTCTTGGAATTTAATTTAAAATTTATTCTAAAAAAGGCAATTAAAAATGATTTTCCAAAAAATGTCTTTTTGTGTATAAAAACGTCATTATACCAAATTCAAGTATACTATTGATTTTAATAAAATTTATAGGATTATTTTTAATATAATGGAACTAATTAAATTTTAAAACTAATGAAAATATAATTTTACCTTGTAAGTACTTGAAGAAAAGATTGTTTTCTACAAAAATTAATATTTTTCACTATTCATTAAAAATTCATACTTTTCAGAAAATTTTAAAAAATTTATGCAATGATAATTTATACATGATGAATTAAAAAATTATGTCCTTTTTATCAAATTAAATTTATAAAGGTTCTATAAAATAATTACAAATTTTTCTCACCAAAAACAACAAAAACATATTTTTTATGAAAATATATGTTTGAAGAATGTAGTGACATTACTAAAAAGTTTAGGGCTTATTTACTAAGATTTAATAAATTAATTTTATTGAGATTGAATTTAATATATATTTTATAATTTTCTTAATCCTTTTCCTAAGCATCAATTTAATATCCATGTTATAACTATACAATTTAAATATTAATATTTCATGGTTTGTTTAAGCTTGATGTTGCATGTTGTACATAGTATCAAACATAATGTTATTTTTTAAAATAATAGGATATTACATTTTAATCACATTTTATAAATTTAATATATATTATTTTAAATTGAGTTTGGTAATCAAGGTATTACATTCAAATAAACCTTTTTTTGAAATACCACAGCACGAAAAGGGTCAATAAAATTTCTTCTCGAAAAGTGAGAAATGAAAGTAAGAAGGTATTATGGAATCAAAAATAACTTGGTTAATAAATAGAATAAAATTAGAGGGAAGTGAAAATATAGACATATAGGATAAAATTAATTTCATAATAACAATCGAGAGTGACATAGAACCTTGATCACAAGAAAGTGAATGATCATGATAAAGTTAATGACCAAAAAAGCATAAACCAATAAAGTGTAAAACAGAAATTCTATTCATAAAAAATAAATGTAATTCCATCCTTCCAATGGACCTAATGCCTTAATTTTTATTGATATTTGATAATCCACCTTTGAAGGGGTGAGGTGGAACCCTTACAATGCCCGTAGGCATATGTATTACATGGCTCTGTAGGCCTTAGAGGAATTCATTGCCCGTAGGCTTCAAACATTACTTTCAACCCAGACTAACTAAATGAAACTGCTCCTCCCAACATCTTCATCATGAAATCTGCTATCCGCGTTTGCATGGCTGTTCGGCTAGGCTATCCCATGCATGTATAGTCCTGTCCCGATGGCAGGTTCCATACCCTCGCATTCTTGCAATCTTTGTAGCTTTTACTGTGGTGAAAGCTCCTTGCTCATCCTCCAATAGATCTTGTTCCTTGTAGGTTGTCTGGTTTGCATCTGCACTAAAGGTGGCCCGAAGGCCTTGAGGTGGCCTGAAGGTATTACTATTCCAAAGGCCTTAAAGGAATCGGGGACCAAATCGGAGGCCCGAAGGCCTAAACAAGGGAAAATTCCCTACTGGTACAATGCCAAACAGTGCATGCTATAGTACTTGCTATAGTACCTGCTATAGTACCTACTATAGTTCCTGCTCCAATACTGCTATAGTACTACTACAGTACCCCTGGAAATTGTGCCTATGCATGAATTTAATCCCGGGTCTCCATAATGCACTTAAAAGTCTCACCAACCGGGCGGAGGCTCATGTGCTTGGATAAAATATTTATTTCATGTTCCTTTACCTTGAGTTAATGAATTCCATTACTATATAGAAAGATAAAAAAAGGATGTTTACTTACTTGACATTTATAATTTCATCCATTAATCAATTTCCTCCATATTCTAATTTTTTTTCAAAATGACGAGTATTCAAGATAATTTTTTCACACCTAAAGCACTAAAATATACTTCCATGAGATCACACAATCCATAAAAGGATAATAAGATATTCCTACTATATTTATATATTATCCAACAAGGAAATGGTTAGCATAATTTTATATAATATCCCAAATTTATAATCATTCATATAAAGAAATAATAAATTAATTTCCAAAATTTAAAAATAATAAAAATGTTTAATGTATTTCATTAAATAAATGAATGACCGTATATCCCAAATAACCTCAATTTAATTAAATAATGTTGTAACCTTAATGGTTATCATATAAATTTCTGAATACATCCTAAAAAATGTAACAACATTATTACAAAATATGGATTCATGTTAAACCTATGTGTTATATATATATGAACCCAATAAAACATTCCTTAAAATATCATTAATCACAACTTAAAATCCCATAACTTAAAACATAAAAGGGGTTTCAAATCTTTTGAACTTATGATCAAACTTAAACTTATAAACCAATGATGATATTCATAACTCTTAATTTAACCTCACATAAAAAATCATAATATCAAAAGTTATATCAACCATTAATTTTATATCAACTATAATTTCCCTAGACATCCTCTCATGGATTTGGTGATAAAACATAATATTTATATTTCTAGATTTGATAATAGTAAATGTAACCTAATTTCAACCTTCCAAAACATTCAATATAAAATGGAAATATTGGATCACTTATTTACTGAAGGACCTTTTAGTATTATAGTTTCATATTATTATGAAAATCTCTTACATAAAAATACCCATTTCATTAAGTGAACTGTTTCCCAACTTATACACAAATTTTCATATTCTATATTAAGTCTTCAACATCAACCCTAAAATTATTCACCCACAAAATATTTTTAGGAAGAATTCTTATAACATATTTATTCTTAACCTAGGGAAAAGGTAAATATAAGAAGGGTGAGATCAAATGGTTAGTAAGGGTAAATATAAGCATTAATAACTCAATTTCATCAGTGAGAATAAAATGATCATAAGGATATGATGACATAATCAAATTGAATGAGGAAGACATAAAAGAATCCATACCCATAAAAACCTATATCATAATCCATGAGACATAGAATAAATATTTCACATAATAAAATAGTCATATAAGAATCAATAATCATGAGCCATATGATGTCAATATTGATCAAAGGAACTTGTTAACCAGAAGACTCCACCATATCTTAGAATTTACTTATATTCAGTCAAATCTATCATCATTTCCCAATGCATTGGAGAACTATATCGGCATTATCCACTATCATGAGATATATCGATCTCACCATTAATCATAAAAATGTAAAATAACCATATAATAATCATGGAACATGAAATATTTTATTTTTCACCATAATAATAAGCATTTTTATTTTATATCTTGATTTACTAAGAAAAAAGAAACAAGTTCCATATAATTATTTTTGAAATAACCATAATATTTCCTGATAAATATTTAGGATAGTATAATTATAATATATACCTAGTAGATCATAAGTAATATAAATGGATATTGTTATTGAAAAGTATAAATACTATGAAAATATCATTAAAATCATTTTTGAAGAAAATACCATTTCCCCTTTGAAAATTAATTCTAAAAACTAATAATTTCTAGAATATTAACAATTTTTTTTCGAAAAGAATCATGGAAACATGTAAAGGATTCTTAAAATAATTGATTATTTATAATGTTATGAAAGTATTTTAATCCCATAATTATGAAAATAAAGATTTTCACACCTTCGGTAAAAAGTTAACTTTCTTGAAAATAAAAAGAAGATTCTTTTTAAACCCTTTTTTAAATTTCAAACCTATAATAAAAAGATTTTAAAACATATTTTAGAATATTCAAAAAAATTATTGTAATTTTTTTAGAAAACATGATTGTGAAAGATAATTTTTTTATATTAAACAATTAGTAGAAATAAGGATTTTTAATAAAAACATTTTCTAAACCGTTTTGATTACCAAAGAGAGAAATATGGTACTTAACATAAAATTATAGAAATACATATAGTTGAATAAAAATAAAATGGGTTTATAAATAAAATCATATTTTTTTTCAAAATGTAAATTGAAGTATAAATAATCATGACTAAAATGTGATTGAAAAGTAAACATCTTACCACTTTGGTAAATTTAGAATTATAATACCCATGAAAGAATAAAAAAAATTAATAACTAAATATGATGAATATAATAAGATTCATCATATGACTTGTCAAAGTGGAATTATATACACATCATGATATAATATAGGTGCATAACATAAACCTATATCCCAACGAAAGAAAATTTGAGATGAATAACCCTTATAAAAATCATATTATTGAATAGATAATTAATCAATAGAGTTGTCATCTGAAAAAAATTTAAATACACACCAAAAATTGGAAACAAAACATAAATGAAACTAATTCTATTTAACACATAATCTTCTCAGTATATAATCTAGGAATATGTGATATAACCCAATTTAACCAAATTGAGTTAAGAAATCCCTTACCTCTTGGTAACTTTGAATTCAAATCCCCTTGGATGAAAATATTTGAATAGAAACTTAAAATACCATTATTTATTAGGAATTAATGATACAAATGTGAAATGGTAGTATATAAACCATATAAAATAATTTAGAAATGTAATATTAAAGCATGCCTCAATTAAGTGAAATTGAAACAAAATCCATCACATTGATTCCACACATTCCATATATGTCCATTAACTCCAATATAATAAGCATAAATCAAATATTTATTTATTAATAAAATTTTATAGGTTTGATAAATTATCATTAAATCATTTATATTATTTTTTTGTTGAAATATTTAAATACTTAATATGTTAAGTCAATTCCCTGTGTTTTGAGTTCATTTAGTTCATAATTTCATAATGAATCAGGTATATTGATGATGGTCATAGAGGTAATTGTTCTATAATACCCATAATAATAATATTAAAATTATTATTATTTTTTCACATTAATTTTACCTTGAAAATAAACCATGAGAGATAGTTATGAAAAATGAATTGCGTTACAATCATGGAGGCAATAGGTCATACGAATGCATAAGAAACGTTTCCATTTTTCAAAGAACATGCGATAACTATGGAAGGTGTAATTTTATATTTAAATATTAATTATTATATAAAAAAATATGTTATATTTTTTTAATTATTTATAAATATCATCCATGTAACGTGATGATGAAAAATGTATCACATCCTTTCGTGGAGGTGATAATCCACATGTATGTACAACTGACATTACATTTTTTCTATAGATATAAATGTAGGAAAATATATGATATATTTTATTTATATATTTATAATTATGTTTTTAAAATAATATATATATATATATTAAATGAATCATTATAAATTTCAATTCTAGGTGGTGATGGAAAATGAAATGCATCACTTTGTGGAGGTGGTAGTCCACACATACGCACAAATGATGTTTTCGTTCCCCATAGGATATGAAATGTGATTAAAAGGGTTTTAACATAGTTTTAATAAAATATATGTATATAGGAGATAATTATGTTTTTATATAATCACAATATTATAATATTTGAAGAATGTAGACGAAGAAATCATATGAAAGTGGTCGGGTTGGATGATTACCTATTCTTCAGTGGGCCTCCATTAGATCCCTTCATATGGAGACTTGGAATGGTATTTTTAGAAAAAAATACATAAAATTAGTGGATATGGAGGTTTATAATAGAATTATAAAGGGGTTGGTTGAGATAAATGGCTCAATGTGGTGTATAGAACAAAAAGGAGGGGTGCCCTTTTATAAGGGATGAGAGGGGAGTACGTGGAAATTCATGGAATATTATAAAAAAATATGCATCTAACTTATCTAAAAAGGTTCCAAAACTAAATTAATTAATGTATAAATAAAATAAAATATTAATATAATAATAAAATTAAATTTAGATATGTTTATATGTTATCTAAAACCTTATCTTTTGGTTTAACCGATAGGTTAATGAATTTTAACCTTAATCAGGATAATGAATTTTTCAATATTGAAGGGTTATAATTTTAATTATAAGTATAAAATGGATCATTAAAGGAAAAGGAATGAAATTTTAGACCTTTTTTAATCTTAATTTTTATCTTTATATAATTTTATAATTTTTAAATAATTTAGTAAAATATTATTTTCATAAAGCACCAATAAAGTCATTTTTGACACTATTCATTTAAGTTGAAATTAAGGACAAGAGTATATAAATGTATTTTGAATATAAAAAATTCACACGTACAAAATATGTTATATTGATATATAATTTTTTTGGGACAATATATCTCATCCAATCAATATTATATTTATAATTTTTAAAATACCTTATTTCATTTTTCTACTGCTTGCACAAGTAATGTGTCGATGTTGCATATGAATTTAAGTTAACTATTTCATCACTAAAAAATTAAAATAATTAAAATGATAAAAAAAAAATTACATTTGAAGTAAACACTTATAAATGGACATAATTTTTTTATCTATTTCAAAAAATATAAAAAAATATTAAATGCAACAGTGAAATTTTGGACTCTATTTTCTACTTAAAATATTTTAAAGGTAAAAATAAAAAATAAATAGAAAAATGTAATATCTTAGAATTTAAGATGATTATATATGAAATAAAATAATCCAATGAAACCGTGGAAATAGTTTTAATGAATTTTATGCCTAATCACATTAGTTTTAACCCTAATTAACCCATTTCCAATTACCGTGGTAATAACAATTTAATATAGTTATTATTCATATTGAAAATAATAAGTTTACCTTATTACCTAATATTAATATTTTTGATTCAAAATAAATTAAATATCTTACAAAATTAAATTAATATAGGTGGTATAATTTAATTTAAAATTAAACTCGTGAAACATGATGAAAAGTGATTTTCTAAAAAATTCATTTTAAGTATAAAGATGTTTGTACACAAAATTAAAGTATAATATTGAATAAAATTATATTTATTGGAATATGTTATATAAAAATGAACTAATAAAATTATAAAAATATATAAAAATATAATGTTACTTTGTAAGTACTTGAAAATAAAAGACAGTTTCAATAAAAATCAGCATTTTCACTATTCATTGAATTATCAAACTTCTCAAAAAAGTATACAAGATTCATTATAAGATAAATTTGAAATTATAAATTAAAAAAATTATATCATTAAAAAAAACATCCCAAATATCTAAAAATCAATTATAATATTTTCTCATAGAAGGAAATGAAAACCATTTTCAAAGAAAACAAAATTTTGATGCATAAAATGGAATTATTCAAAAATTGAGTAATTATTTTTTAAGAATTAATAATTAAATTTGTATTTTGTAAAAAATTTATATATTTTTTTCAATGTTATTAATCATATTCTCACCCAAAAATTTAATGCAAATTTATAAATATAATCATCAAATACAAATATTTCATGGTTTATTGAAGCCCGTTATTCCTTGTTGTATATGCTATCAAACGTAGTGTTCTTTTTAAATATCAAGATATTAGAATATTTCATGAAATATAGTATGTTTAAAGGAAACACTATTTAATAAATAATATGTGATAGTTTGTAATATAAATTAATATTAAGTGTTTAAATTCACAATTATAGAATGTTCATAATGAATAAATAAATTTAAAAAGTGATTATAATTCTCTTTTAATTTATGAATTTATTATAAATGTTTATATTATTTTTAAATATATTAAATATTCATTTATTTAATTTTCTTTTCCTTTTTATTATTAATGTTTATATGTTTTTTATATTTTGGATATGTGTATGACTTAGTTTAAATTGTAAAACTAATTATAGAGATTATCATACAAGATTCTACGAAGTTACATCCTTGGTATGATAATGAGTTTAATATATATATACCTTGACATAAATTTATAGTTAAAATTATTATATTTAAATTTTTTTTATTGAAACTAATTTATAAATAATTTTTATTAGAGTTTGTATGAATTGGAATCTCTCTAGATTAAATTATCCCTAGGTAGATGAAATTTTGGTTAAACTTCATATTGGATTGGAGGTTTATGCCATATTCTAAAAGGTTGGGGTTGGCTATCAATGGATCCAGGATATAACATGTTGGTATTATCAATTTAATATAATTCTAAAACATTACATGAGAAGTTTATATAAACTAGGGATAATATTTATTTGTATGTGTGTAAATATGTATGGATTCAATTTTTGGGTGAGTAACCAAAACTGTTGGTTTTATAAATAAATACACATCAATATGATTTGAACATATTGATTTGGTGGAAATAATAAGATTCCAAAATTAAATCATTAGTATCTTAAATATGTAAATTATATAATATGAGACAAATTGGTGAGATTAAATCCCCTTTAAAATACTAAGTGCTATATTTATTTTAAAAAAACACTTACCAAGACATTGAACATCCAATGAGGTAGTTTCCTAATAAATATTGGTTCCCTTGTATTATATTTTATAAGTAAATCAAGTAATGAGTAGTTTAATGTGAAATATGAGAGCCAGTTCTTGGAATTTTTTTCAGGTTAAACTTTTTTGGGAATCCCCATGGGCTAAAATACTATAGGAATAGAGTTATATTTATCCATATGATGGACTTGTAAAAGTGTTTTCTACTCAATAATTGAAGAGTAATGTATGATATGATTTGGATGATGACCTAATTAAATAACTAAGTTATAAAGACCCAAGATTTTGATAGATGAATTCATTTAGATGTTCTAATTGATTTTGTTAGCTATTATGAAACCCTACACCTAATGTAAATGAACCAAAAATATTTTTAGAACATTTTTAAAAATATATATATTAAAAAATATTATGGTAAACCCTTACAAGATATTATCTTTGGAAGATAAATAATTAATGTGATTTAATATTGATGAGAAGTTATTTATTATAAAATATATTTTTTGTATTATATATTTTCATTTAAAAACAAAATATAAATATTATAGAATTTAAATTTCATAAAATAAAATTTATTTATGAATTTTTCAAATGAAAATTTTCTTAGTTTGAATTTATGAGTTCATTTTTATAAAGGTTAATTTTTATTTGAAAAATATATTTTTTCTAAAAATTATAATTTTTATAATTTTATCATAATGTAAGTGTTTCCTAGAATATTAAAAAACCTTTAAGTAATAAAATATTTATTTAACGGATGCAATTATCAGTTTTTAAAAATTATTTGTACTTATAAATCAAATTACCAACATTTTTAGAGATAAATTTAAATATTACATCAATAAAAACTATTTTTCTTCTTTTCTTCTAATTAAGTGTTTTGAGGATAAAATTCAGTTTTGGACAACTTTGTTTTCCACATATATTTTATTTATTCTAAATTAGACCATTTCATATCATACAAATTAGCATCTATAATAATTTTTGCTGAAATTTCAATTAAATAACATTTTTTATACATTATGTATATTTATTTTAAAATTAACAATTCAAACTAGTAGAATTTTTATTAGGTACATTTATGTAAAAATTTAATATAATAAGGTTATAATATGGTAAAATATCCAGTACTAAGTTTTTTCATTTATATTAATTACTATGTTTAAAAATTAATTACCATGTTAAAAGTAAATTGGGGAAAAAGATGAAAAGTTAAAAGAAAATGACTATAAAAACTCTATTTGGATTTAATAATGAGTTGATGAGGATAATTTCAACCCACACACACTTATCCTCCATAATTTTTCATTTTTATCCTCTAACCATTGAGTAGTACAATAAATTATGGAAAATGAAATGGTCACTTCCAAAACTACACTTTCTTCACTTTTAAAAAGGAAACTCTTCCACCATTTTAGGACTCATCTATAATTAAAATTTATCCTTGAAAATATTTCAATTTGATCCTCATATAATTTTCTACCACTTATATAATCTTATATTAACCTTTATTTTTCTTATGGTCCTAATTTCCACTAATAGAGATAAAATCTTTGATCATGCATACGTGCATACTACCACCTTAATTTCATGATGCAGTTTATTTCTCATCCCTATTACTAAAGAATGGAATGAAGGATATATAATGAATAAATATATTTTCTATGTCATATATAAAATATGAAATGATTATTTTTCATATAACTTTATTCTATCCATTTATTGAGAAATATGGTAGTTAATAGTGTGTGGAGTGAACTACTACCTCAACAAATGATGAATTTCATTTTTCATCACCACACACCATTGATGGTTACTAGAATTTTTTTAATGAGTATTTATGATTCTTATAACATGTTTATTATTATTTATAAGTGTTGGGACCGGTGTCACATTTATTGTCAACGATGTGTCAATTTGTTTTTGGTGAGTTTAGATGAAGTGGTGACACCTAGAGAATTGTTATGAATTCATCTAATGAAATTGGATGTCACACTTAGAAGAATATCCTTCGATAACTTCTATGATTGTTTGAATGGAAATTAAAAAATAAATACATGTTCTTTGGAGATATTGTTTTGTTACAACATTTAAATAAGTATAAGTTAAGGAAGTAAAAAATGAATGAGGAATTTATTTGAAGTCCATGAAAATGATTATTTTCATGAAGTGAAGGGGATTTATTTAAAGGACATGAAAAATATAATCTTATATATTTTTCAGGATGTTTTTTTGAAGATGTGATGAAGTCTTGGAATATTATATTATGTGTAATTTCCATTTACCCTTACATTATTATGAAGTATTATCTAAAAAATTAAGTTCCAACCACACAATTACCCAAGGCTATCCCTCAACTATAGTTAGGGGGACTCAAGGGTCAGTCCCCTTGGTAGAGGATAATATAGGGAACATGATGAAGATTGATTTAGAATTTCACTATGTATAATCCTAGCAAAGAGATCCTAGAGTCACACACATGATACTATGTATAAGGCTACAAATCACAATTGGAGGGTGCATGGGCATACGTATAAGGCCCAAGGAGAAAACCAGGAAGGCGTATATACAATTTAAATGACTAGCATCTTGACTTATGAGATAAGAAAGACCTAAGATCATTGAGAAGATTGATGTGGGATACTATGCTATGTGGTTTACTATTACTCCACAAACAATTTATGTATAAAATGTCTCTTGTCTGATCTATCACATTCAAACCTTCTACTCAAGGTGGTAGATCAAAATTTTCATCCATTATTCAATGGCTTCTATGATGAAGGGTTTCTATGCAGGGCTGATCAAATATGTATTTCTAATTATATATGAAATAAAAGAAATATCATCAGGAGATTGAAAATAGGCTAATTACAAATTATCATAAATCATGAAATTGATTTATAGACTTGAGTATGCAGAATTAACATGTTAGTATGCATAGGATTCTCTGTGAAGAATAAAAATTGTTTTGGGAGTAAAAATATATGTATATTTAGTTCCCTATACTAATGTGATTATGAAATAGATATTGCATTTTCCATGCAAAGATACAATGTGATATGTGGAAATATCTACTCTAATAAGATGATATGTGAGAATATTTCTATTTTTGACGACAAGAAATATTTTCAAAAACTATAAAAAATATTATGGACAGTGAATATAATACATGAACAAAATTTTCTATGTGAATTATTGTCAAGTTGTTTTTGCAGGGAAGAACACTATGAGAGAATATTAGTACTGAAGATAATTCTCATAGAAAATGAGGGGTGAAACACCAAATTGGTAACATCAATTTATATTAGAGGATTATTTCCTTTTTCTGGATACACTAAGTACTGAAGATAGAGAATATTTATTCTATAAAAAATGAGGGGTCTTCCTACTTTAGATAGAAATAACTATTAGTATTGGTGGAATATGATTTTACTCTATCTTATATCTCTTTTATTTTATGATAAATAAACATTTATTATAGTATTCCCACCCTGATCTAAATATTCTTTTTTAAATTTTAATTATAAGAGAAATATTGAAGTTTATGGTAAATATAAAAATTCCATTTGGATGTCTCTTCTAAAAAATGTTTACCTTATGATTATGGGACTCAAAAATACAAAGAAAATTTGGGACAAATTTGAAAGCCATTATGAAGAAAACATAAAAGTCAAGGAGTCCAAATTTAAATTTCGGAGGATCAAATTTCAATATATCAAGATGGTTTAAGAAGAAAATGTTAATGTCTACTTTATAAGAGTCAATGAAATTGCCAGTAATATTTGGGGTTTTGATGAAAATCTAGATGGTGCAACTATTTTCAAAAATCTAATGAGAATTTTTTGGACCTGTTTGATCGTAAATTATTATCTTCCAAAGATAGATATGATCTTTTTCACAATTAATTACATAACACACTCATTTTATATGAAATGTAATTTATCTTAGTCTTCATGATTAGGATCGAAGATGAGATGGATTCTAAGGTCATGAGAAAGCTCAAAATCATAGATAAAGAAATTCTATATTTAAGTGAATCTATAGATGAAAATGTAGATGAATATTATAATAGAATAGTTGTTATTGTATCAAAAAGATTCATTAATTTTATGTTTAATATAAAAGAAAATTACCAAATAGGTGCTAAAACTGTAATTACATTAGATGTTTTTCTATAAATTATACTAAAAAGATGTACTTGGATCCTGAGATAGATGATGAGAAACCGAAAGAAAAAGAAATGGGGGAAGAGATCAAAAGTTATAATTTTTTAGTAAATCAAGAAGAAATTATTTAAAATTAAATGAATAATTTCAGTGAGGAAGGTAGAGGAAGCTAAATCCACCTTTAGCTGTAAATCAGAAGATGAAACTAGCTTTACGGATCACATGGAAAAAGAGTTTGACAACTCTAGTAGTGATGATGATGAATGTGATTGAATAGAGCAAGAAAACATAATAAAAAAATAATTAGAAACTTGACTTTAGAAAAATATAAAGATCCAGAAGAAAAAATTTCCATTAATGAAAGAAAAATAAAACTTGACTAAGGAAAAGGAAGGACGTTCAAAGAAAGAGGTTATTTACATTTAAGAAACAAAAAGGAAGAAACCTAAAGGGCAATGAATAGAAAATATGGTAAAGTAAATTGAAGAATTTTTTTATGAATGAATATGAACAATATAATAATCAGTCTGAATGACTTGAATAATAGAATTAATTGGAAATTATTAGATAATATTTTAGAATGGATATTTATATTAAGTAAGAATCATCAAAAATTATTTAAAATAGGTGTTCAAGTGAGAAGATTAGTTTATCACTATATGAAATTCAAAATAAATCAATTATCTATAATAATATAGGTCCCAAAATAAATTCTGAATAAGCATGAAGTATGAAGACTATTGATAAATCAGATTCTAATTCTAAATATGAAATAAATTATCCACGAAGATCCTTTCCCCCTTAATAGAGAGAATCTCAGTATATAGAAAGATAACAACAACAACATTGAATATTTGGATATTATTAATTGGGAAGATCAAGGTTCAGAGGAAATTTCTAGTGTTTTGGAGTATTTGGGATGAAAGTATATTTATGATGGTATAACATGTACCTACCATAAATGAGACATAAACTAATGGGTATCTATTCTGATAAAGGGATAGAAAATTTCCAATGTAGGAAATTAGTCATCAAGAATTCATCATATATTCTAATAAAAAAATGACTATTTAGATGAAATATTTGATAGATGTGATGAAAAAGGCTATATTTTTGAAAAGTGCATAAGTTTTCTCCCTAAAGAAACATGAAATTTTGAGAAAGGAAGGGGTGTACAAAAAATGAATGAATAAAATCATGTTTCAATGAAGTTTATTTTAAATTTATTAGAAAACCATGTCATGGATTCTTAATAGTTTATGTTCATCCGACCTAACATGTGATAAAAAATATATGAGCAACTTTGAGAATCGTGATAGAGGAGTATTAACTTTTGGAAATGATTATTCCCTAAAAATAAAGGGAGTTGGAAAATCATCAATTGAATCCCAAAATTAGAATTCTAATAATGTGTTATTTTCTATAGGAATGAAGCACAATTTTCATAGTGACAACCAACATTTTTTGACATACATTAGGTGTTGTTCAAAAAATATTCATATATCATCAAAATCACAAAGTACGAATGAATTATCACTCAATAAAAATGAACAATTGTTAATATATTTATGATTTTTGATTATAACAATTCTATTTACTTGAGTGGAAAAGATAAAAACAACCTATGACTTATAAGGGTTGACTATGTTTGTTAAATCAATATAAGTAAAATCTTAAATCTTGATAAGGTGATATATTTTTCTTAGTTAATGATGGAAATGGATGAAATATTTGAAACCTATAAAAGGGGAATTGAATCAAATTTCACACAAAGGGGTGGGTATTCAATCTTCTAGACCCTATGAACTTATTCATACTGACTTATGTGGTCAAATGAGACAAAAGTCTACTAGAGGTGATCAATATTCCATTAAATTTATTGATGATTATAATTGTTTGACTTATATAATTCTTATCAAATAAAATTCACAGTTAATTTAACTGTTAAAAATTTAAAGAAGTCAAGTTGAGAAGGATATGGGTGTCTATATCTAGAGTATGAGATCAAATAATGGTAAGGAGTTTACTTGTGATGATTTGGAATGCTATATTTTAAAACTTCGAATCATGTATCCGTATAGAACATTATATACTCTATATTAAAATGGGATACCAATAAGAATTAATATCATCATAGTATAGATGGGAAAGACCATTTTAGAGGAATGCAACATATAAAATTATTTCTGAAGAGAATCTATAAGCACTAACATACATACATATAAAAAACATATGACTACTATGAAAAAAATACAATACACAACATATGAAAAGTGGTACAAGAAAATGTGAAATGATAAATACTTAATATTTTTTTTGAATAAGTTTAATTATAAAGATCAAGGCCATAAATCTAGGAAAATTTTAAGAAAAATTTGAGGAAGGAATTTTTATTGGCTATTTATATAAAGCTAGTGTATACAGGTGTTATAAAAAGATGAAACACAAGTTAGTTGAATGTTTTGATGTCAAAATTATTGTGAAGAATAAAAAATCATATAACTCTATTAATAAATATTTTGAAGATTCGATAGAAAATGGTATGAAAATGAAATAAAATAATGATTAATTTAAATAGAAAGATAACAAAAATTGATGATGTTGATTATAAAAATACAACCTATAAAGATATAGCTAATTGAATTAAGTGAAATGATGAAAAAGATTGATGAAACATATTGGGGTTAAAAATATAATTGGAATTCAATATGATATAGTTTAAATTAGAAGAATAATTGAAAATTAAAGATAAAACTGTACTTATTTCTCAAATTTAAGTACATAAGGTGGTGGAACCAGTTGATCATGAGTAATGTACATAAGTTATGATTGAGGAACATGAGGATATTTAGATAAACCACACATGGTATCTTATATGAAGACCTAAATATCAAAAATTCATTAGCACCAAGTGGGTTTTTAAAAGTAATATAAATTATAAATGTGACGTGAAATCCACTTTTCTAAATGATGATCTTGAAGAATATGTATGTATTAAACAACCTGATGGTTTTGTCTTAGAAAATAATGGAAACATGGTATACAGATTGAATAAATAGTTATATAGTTTAAAATTGATGCCTAGAACTTGATATTATAAATTATGAAGTGTTTTAAGGGAAATAATGTTTTAAAAAGGTAAAGTTGATAGTAAACTTTTTGTGAGAGAAATTTCCCAAGTTTATTGCATAGTAATTGAGTATGGGGATGAAATAAAATTTTCCAGTGATAAGGTATGTCTACGTGAGTAATTTGTAGATCAAATGAAATGAAATTTTGAGATGTCCTTTCTTTGTCAGATGACATAATTTTAGGGATTTCAGATTGAGTAGAAACTAAATACCGTATTTTTATCACATAAAAATTATGATAGTTAATTGTTAAAAAGGTTTGAAATAGAAAATTAAAAATAATTTTCAACTCTGATTTCAGTTAGAATGAAATTATCAAAGGATGAAGTTAGAAGAAATGTTAACCAAAAATAATTCAAAAGAATCATTAGAAGTATGCTTTATATAACATCTTCTAGGCTAGATATAAATTTTTAAGTGACTCTACGTTCTATATTTTAGAGTGACCCTGAATAGTCTCACTTAGTGTCTACTAAGAGAATTATGATATTTGTGAAAGGAAATAAAAACTATGGGATTCTATATGTAAACATTTTTGACTTAAAAATGTTGGGATTTAAAGATATTGATTGGCTAGGTGATTGTACAAATAAAATATCATCTTTCAGTGGAAACTTATTTCTAGGATACGGCTGTGTCAATTAGTATAAGAAGAAAAATTTAGTAACATTGATCATGACTAATATCTAATATATTATATCTAAAAATTCATGTACATAGTTTATTTGGTTGCAAGTAAAGTTAAGAAATTTGAAAATTTAGATTTTGAGACCACTAAAAATTTCATGCGGTAATCAAAGTTGTTGGGTCGTTAGAAATTCTAGTATAACATTAAAGATCTATCAATATTAATATTAGTTATAATTTTATAAAAGAGAAGTTGGTAGGTGGAGACATAAAGTTAGAATAAATATATAAAAAAGATAATTTTTGTCACATACATGACTTATTTTAAAGTTAAATTTCATTAAATTTTTATTTATGCTTTGTTTTTTTGGGTTTCACAAGTTTTTATGGTGGAATGGGTGAGTTTTCATGAATTGGGCTAAACCGTGAGCCCAATTCCAGATTTAAAAATAATTTTTTTCCTTTATAACTTTTTCAATTTTTAATATTTTTCACCAATTAAAGTTCCTAAATGGTCTCCCCTGATATAGAAACACCAACATTGTATTTTGGAGCCTTTAGAAAACCATAAACAAGTTGTATATGGGTTTTTATTTAAGAGATTTGGCCTGCCCGAAAGCCCAATTCCAGTTTTAAAAATAAAATTTGTTTAATCAATAACATATCCAATATTAAGGCTTTTTTGGTGATTCCAAGCCCCAAATACGCCCCCTGAACCCAGCCGCGCGTCCAATATCCTCCCACCCTCTTTTCAGCTCATTTGAATCACCGTTTAGGTCGAAACTTCTGAAGCACTCACATTTCGGGCAGATTAATAAGGGTAATTTGTTTCTTTCATAAATCCATCAATTCTCACTCTTTTTTCCCATTCAAATTCCTACATGGTCTCCTAATCCTTGTTTGAAATTCCCTTAAATGTTTGGATGTTTTAAAATTCAGCAACTGGTGTATATGAGACGATTTATACAAGATCTCTCAAGTAAGTTGGTCTTCTTCATTCTTCATTCATTTTGCTTAGGGTTACATTCCATGTGTTTATAGTTTCATACCTTATCCATAAGGTTACTAATTTCCAGAAGTTAGGCTTCAATCCTAGGGTTTTGTATCTTGTCTTTTGTGTGAAATCTTCTAGTTTTAGGTTGGATTTCAATTTCTTGAGGTGCGGTGGTGGTGCGGTTTATGTTTCACAGTATGTTTTGAGTGTTTTGACTTAAAAGGTAGGTGATTCCATGTATAAACGTTTTATGATGAGTTAGCTTGCTTGGTTTATTAATTTTGTATGTTTCAAATCTATTTTTTTTGGTGAAAAAATTATTTTTATGATGGATTGAGTTAAGTGTTTTATTATTTTATTTGCATTATTGATTGGAATTGGGTTCTTTTCATGCGTGGCTCTTGGGGGAATATTTGGGTGTATTTTATAAGATGTGAAATTGATTTATTAGTGTTAAAAGGGGATGAAAATTCTGTTTTTTTAATGCCTTAATGTCATGTTGGACTTGTAATGGGGGTTTTTAATTGTTTTAATGTGTGAAACCATGTTGTACTTCTTGAACATGATTTGTGAAAACATGTGTTTTTCATGTGTACCTTTTGTGGTATTGTTAGAGGTATTTGTATAAAACTTGGGGGTGGTTTAATAAATGTTTTTAGGGCTTCCAATTCTGATTTAGATTGTTATTGGCATTGTTTTGGTCTTGAATTAGGTTTTTTAAATGGGTTTTGTATGCCAACCATGGTTGCACCTCTGGGGTTGGTTTTATGAAAACTGTAAATGATTTAATGAGTTACACAATGTGTGAAATGGTTGCTTATGTACTGTTTTGGTGATAGTATGTTCCTATAATGAGTTTTTGAAACATAAAGTGGTCAGTTTTGTTTTAAAACATTTTGGTAATGTTTTGTAATTTTTTGAGGTGATTTATGAAATTGGGATGTGGGTGCGAAACGTGTTTTTGGGCTGTTTTGCGAGAGTGTGATATGAAAAATGGACTTTGTTTATGAAAAGGTTATTATGTAACATGTGATTGGGCTGTTATGTGATGTATAGAATATTGGGAATTATTTTATAAAAATTTTAACGGATTTTTTGAATTGTGAAAGATGTGAAATATGTGGTGTGGGCTATTATTGGTGTGAGTATGATTTCAAAATTCATTTGAATGAAAAAGTTGATTTTTAGACTTGTGTGGAATACATGTTGGATTTTTGGTGAACTTGTGATGTGAAAATGATATTTTCATGTGAAGTGTATATTTATTGACTTGTTGAACTGGTCTGAGCACAAGGGGAAATCCCGGGTATCTAGGTGGGTGGACATGTACTAGTATGCTAGTGAATCCGTGGGGTTTGGAATCAGTTTCAATTAGTAGGATTGAAGCTTAAAACTCTAAATAAACAATGATGATGATGATTGAGGACAACTAAGTTATGTGTATGTTCCCTACTAGTGGCTCATGCACGAGAACAAATATTGTGACGGTTACTCTCACCGAGATACAAGGTACCTAGGACCCAGAACGAGCTAGTGCCTAGGGGTTATTTCCTATTTATTGTGCTCATTATTTACTTTGTATTTACCGTCGGCATATGGTATAGTTGGCTGGAAAATTCAATAGTGTTGACATTATTTTTAAAAGTGTTGATTCTTAATGAAAACCCACTTGAAAACTGTTTTTTTAGCTTCATCTTTTAGAAATTGTAACTAGCATTTTCTGTTTATGAAAACTTGAAAACTTTTTGTCTTTGAATGTTTATCACATGGAATCTCTTAGTGGTGGTATCCTACTGGGCATTGTCTCACACCCTACTTACACCCTTATGTGTAAGTAGATTTGGTTATTTTGTTGTTTCAGGTTTGGATACAGTTTTTAGTTCCATTGGTTCAGATTTCTAGCATGTCCTTGGTGGTGAAGTTTTGTAGAGATGGATTGAGGGTGGTGCCCCTTGCCATGAGGGTTCTTGGACTATTTAATTGTGATTTCGAACCTTTTTTATAGTCTTGTTGAGTTGTTTTAAAAGATATAATTCAGTTCTGAATTTTGTAAAAGATGGTTTCAGTTGAAAAATCCATATTCGTTTTATTGAGTTTGTTTTTGTTTAATGTTTATAAACTTTGGGTAAATCATTCCCAAACACCATTTTATGATACCCAGTCACCTGTGCCAGCCCGTGGGGATCGGGAAAGCCCTTCCGGCCTTGTTACGAGCCGGGTCGGGTGCCAGTTTTGATGGAGACCAGATTTGGTTCGTGACAATTTGATAGATATTTTCACCAAATAAATTCCAAGAGAGTGATGTGTAGAGTCCAAGAGGAAACATCATCTTCAACATTCTCCTCTCAAATGAAGACTAACAGGAGGTATCACCGCATCCCCTATTATTTTATGCTTACATTTCTAAAAAGAATTTAATTGATGGAGAAGTTTTGTTCAATATATAGTTCATTTAATTATAAGATGATAAAAGTCGATGCATCAATTGAAGGGAGCCTTAATGAGGTTTAAGTAAGTAAGTTGCACTATCATATATCATTATAGATTATATTTTTTAAATTATAGAGATTGATTTATGAAATGAAGAGCCAAAGTTGGAATTATTCATTTTCACCTAAACTTTCTTATGTGTTTGATAAAGTTTGTGTGTGATTTTTTATTTCATGTCTTTTTAACTCGACACTTGAAATATTATAAGCTTCATTTCACATTCTTGGATATTTAATAGACAGATTAGATACCCTCAGTTATATCTCTCTTGAATTCAACATTGTGTACACCAATATGGACATAGAGTAGATTATATAAAGGCACTTAGCCAAGTATAATATGGTATCACTTATTTTAAAACTAAGAGTAGAGGTTCCTATGAAGAGATATAGGAAGGGAATATCCCATTACTCTTTACATTTGAATATAATTAAGGGGAAGTGAAGATGGAACACACAAATTGAATTTTATGTGAATGGATTTCGACAAAATAATATAAAGGGAGAGAGTTTTGGGCCCAATGTTGTATTTCTTGTCAATGATGTGTCAATATGTGTTTGGTGAGTTTTTATATAGTGGCGATACTTGTAGAATTGTTATGGATTCATCTAATGGAATTGTATTTTAGGATTGTAAAATTATCCTTGGATAACTTTGATAATTATTTGAAATGATATTAAATGAAAAAGTAAATTTCTTTAGATATTTTAAATTTTTATTAAAATTTAATAAGTATATGTGAAGGCCAGAAAAAATGAATGAGAAATTTATTTTATGTCCATGAGAATGATTATTTTCATGAAGTGAATATTATTTAATTAAAGGCCATGAAAAAATATAATCATATATATATCTCATGATGTTTTTTGAATAGGTTAGGACAGATTGAAATATTATATGAGGTGGAATTTATATTTAACTCAGATTATTTCTAAGTGTTATCCAAAAAATCGGTAGCCAAAAACACAAGTCCCCAAGGGTAGGTGTAAACCATATTTAGGGGGACCCAAGGGTCAACCCCCCTGGGAGAGCCTGCTATATGAATAGCATGAAAAGTTAATTTTGAGGAGGGATATATTTAATCCCACCATAGTGATAATAGAGGCACACACATGGGCCCGTTTATAAGGACCATAGGGATTTCCCTAAAGGATCATGAACCCATGTATAAGGCCCATTGAGAATTCCCGAAAGACACATGGGTTGGGAAAGTTTACTATAGGGACTTAGCACATGTAGTGTGATATGGTGGAGTGTGGGTGATGATCCCCCATGACTCGATAAAATGGAAAATGACACAAATTAGACAATAATATGGACCAAATATTGTAGAGAAATCTGATATGGGATCCCGTGCTATGCAGGTTACTATTACTAAGATAAAAACATACGTATAAAACATCGCTAGTCCGATCTATCCCATTTTATTATTATGATCAAGGCATGAGATAAAATTATTATCATAACATTTGAGGTATTTTTTGATGATGGATTTATATGTCGAGATGATCATATATGAAGTGTTACTATCATACGAGAGAAAAAAAATCTCTTCGAGAGTCTGAAAATTGGATAAGTACAAATTAATGCAAAGAATAAATATTATTTACAAACTGGTGTGTAAAGAATATAAATGTCATTATGTTGATAATGATATGAAATATATAAAAATAATTCATGTGAGTAGAACATTATGTGAATGAAGTTCCCCATATAGAAGTGTGTATGCAATGACTATTTCATTTTCCATGTGAAGATGCAATATGATATGCAGAAATCTTTACATGAATGATATGATATGCGAGATTTTTCCGGGATTAGCAACCAAGTAAGGTTTTCCTTGAATAGTAAAAATAGTTCAAGGATAGAAAATATAGTAGGTGAGTAAAAAATTATATGCGTACTGTGGTCATGTTTAGTTTGTGGGGAAAAACTATATATGAGAATATATGTTTGTGAGCTACCATGTGAAGTTGTAAAATGAGGATACTATATGATAATGTTGTTATGTAGATGAGTTATATGTGGTGATTTTTTATGATGAAGAAATTTATAGAATGTGTATACTTTTATTTTCATTTCATATATTTTATTAATAGAATATTGTTTGTATATACTTCTACTTTAAAGATATTTTTTCTATGTGGAGAATATGATTTTTGGAGAGAGGAGACTAATTTTTTAGTTTCTAATGTAATGGAACTTCTTTAAACTGATCACTATGTTCTCCATAATTTTTGTACATTAGTTGATTGTTAATGACTAATTTATTTTCTTTACATTGTGGGTTGGTTCCCAGATTAAGAGTGTGCACTAAAGTTTAAAGTGGAGTTATTTATCACATTCTTTTGTAAAGAAAATTAATTATGAGAAATATTTTTTGTTAACAATTTATGACGTTTTAATGTTTTCTACATACAATATTTTGTCGCATAAATGTGCCATGTGATTATCATTTAATTAAAATAAAGATTTTTTCAGATACTATATAAGAATTTTATAGCTGATAAGTAAAAATATAGAATTTGAGGAAGAACTAGTTTAGTGACATTCTTTAGAATGTAAAAATATTATATTTTATTTACCTTGAAGGATGAAAAGTTTGAACTTCATCAATTGTTATAGAATTAGAGAACATTCAGTAGCGAGTTTTCTTGCATTTTATGTAGTTATTTTTGTGTTAGTTAGTGTGAAAATGATTTTCCAGCAGGAATTTGGAAAGCATAGTGTGACTATATTCTAGTAAAGACTTGTACTTTGTAACCATGTGTGAATATTGTGGAGAATCTATGATTCGGGTGTCTAACTAGTCATGACATATAGTAGGATCATATTGAGACCGACCCTTGTAAAAATATTATGTTCTATTTCAATTTATTTGTTACTATAATTATGAGAGGTTGACTAATCATAAGAGTGGATCAGATTCTAATAGGCCAAAAAGGTTGAATTTTTAAAAGAAAAAAATGTTAAAAGTAATAATTGATTTAACCCCATTCTTAGTGGTGCAAAAAATCCCTGTGAACTTCACTATGTAACATTACCGATATCTAAATACATTCCCCTACTCATTAAATCATTTGAACATATTTCTATTTGGGTCAATTAAACCACCTACATAAATGATGTTAAAAATATTATGTCATAAATGATTATAAAATTTAGTATAATAGTAAAACCACATAATAATAACATATTTAAGTTATTTTATTTTTATTTTTTTAATATTTAAACAATTTATTATTAAATAACACTTTGATAGTTAAACACATCGAAAAATAGTTTATCAAGATTTACATTTCCACAAATTGCATTCATTTATTTCACCTAATAAAAATGGGATACAAGTAATAATTTAAATAAAATATTATTATTTCTTGAATTATCATGGAATAATGAACTTAAACGAACTTAATGAAAATTGATACCATCTTCAAAAATTTTTCATGAGCTAAAAAACCGAAATATCTAACAAAATATAATGAAACAAATATCGCATATCAATATCTTGGTAATATATGGTTATAAAATAATTATAAAACGGTTATTTGTTTATAATAAGATCCTTTATAATTTATTAATATAGTTGGGTTCATTATATAAAAGGTTAAATTCATTTTAACTAATTAGAAATAAATGTAAGATCTTTTCATCTCAAAATATCTCTATGTCAGAGAAGTTTTTATTGTGAATCAAAGTTCAATTAAGTGGTATATATTCTAACTAATTAAGGTGTTATGCCAATAAATATAATTTTTAAATGTTAGTTAATGTTCTATTTAAGTCACTATCTCTTTATAGAAATTTTGAGTAAAATGTCCCTTAAATTATAAGGGTTTTTTCTCTCTCAAATATGAATTCTATGAGACATGTTTATATTATACACCATATTTTCTTTATTATGGGAAAATACAACCCCATTATCTTTTTTATCATGATAACCTTATATTTAAAGATTTTATATTTTATATTTCTAGAGATAATGTTAATTTTTATCCAAATAATCGTATTTTTTTTCTCTGACATAAAAGTAGAATGTTATCAAGAAGAAACCCCCATCTCTTAATTGGATCTTTATTTTAAGTACACATTTTCTATACCTCTAATGTTTACTTCTATTGTTAGGAAAGATAATATGAATTAATATTTTTGATTATAATTTTTCTAATTATCCATTTTAAGTAAGAAAATCTAAAACTCTTTTTATGATGTGTTCCTTCAAATAATGTTAATTTAAAATAGTTCCAACCCAATTATTTTCGATAATATTTTGGATTTTTTAAATAATTTAGTGATATTTTATTCTAAAGGTAAATTTCATCCAGATTTTCCAGTTTACATGTTTGAATGTAACTTTTTGAAGATACCTTTAACTTGATCATTCAATGAATTTATTAGAAATGATCTATTTTAATGTTTTCTATAGGAACAAATATTTGTTGCACATTTGGAATTTTATTTGAAACTCTCTCTCTAAATTTTCAAGGATTCTAAAATAAAACTTATTTATCAACAAGATTTATTAAATATCTTTTTTGAAATGATTTCAATTATCAATGATATTTCTTATTTCCAAAGTGAGTTTTTCAAAACTCTTTTAATGTATCTTTCATCTAAGTAATTTTCCTTTTACATGTCTTATTATTGATTGAGATTGTTTTTCTAATGTGACCATCAACATTCTTTCTCTGGATGAATTAGGTAATATCATTCCGTTTTTTGAAAATGATGCATCATGGCCATTGTATTTCCAAATCACCTTTAGTTTATAACTATAATTATTCTTCTAATAAATTCCCTTTGTATATAAAAATTTTATAATTCCTTTGATTGAAGAGTGTTCACCAAGATTCCATACAATGATTAATTGTGGAAATTATTAACGTGGATATATACTGATATTCTATATCATTTGAATATCAAAACCTCTAAAATATTTTTTAAATTAAATTTACATAGAATGTTGATGAATATCTCATGATACATGTTTATTTTCGACAAGTATATCATGTTATGATTATTTATGGAATTATGATTGTTCTCCTTACATGATTCCAAGGAGACGTGAAATAAATTTCATTTCCATTTATTATTGATGATATGATGGATGATTTGATTTCATAGGGAACTTATATGTTAAAATGATGATGAGTGGGGTCTAATATATTCCTCGAATGCATTGGTTAAAGTTTAATATCACACGAGATTACAAAATGTTATGTAAATTTGGTTTTATAAGATTTGTTTACATGTTTGCGATGTGAATGATATGTAAGAAGAATTTTACAAAAGTTTTTTGTGTGAATGGGGCGTGAGAATATTGTTTCACAAGTTTTTGGTTTGAATGATATTTGAGAAGCCTTACTCACAAGTTTTCAGTTTGAATGAGATATGAGAAGATTTGGTCCCATGTTTTTTTTCATAAATGACATGCAATAATCTTTATTAACAAAATTTTCCCATGAATTAGATATAGTAAAAATTATACAGAGGTTTATTATGCGAATAAGATGAATTAATATTTTTTCAAAAATAGTGTGCACAAGATGCATGAATAATTGTTCCTAATAAATTTTATTTTTATATTTGTTATATAATTCTTTATTAAACTGTAGTTTAATAGCAAGACATGTTTCTATATTCCTACTATTTTTCTCATTGAATCATGTTTAAGGTTTCATGATTCTGTTCACTTTTTCCATGGTATATGTTTTTTTATTTAATATTATACGTCTATCTATCATGAATTATGGAAAAATTTTATTATTTTATCTTCTTTTTAATAAGAAAATTTTCCCTTTCCTAAGTTTTCTCACATACCTATGATATAACCCTTGATGACATGTTGATAAAATTTTCAATACTGAGTGTTTGAAGTCACCCATTTGTTATAATTTTCTCTCCCTAGGTTATATATAAGTTTATAACCTAATATATGTCTTTAAGTGGATATATTACATATTAGAATATAGAGGAATCTTCAAAAGAATTGAAAAATATGTTTCTATATAGCTAATCCTAAAAGATACTAAACCTTATGTTTTCAGGATCGTGAGATGTTTTATGAGTTATAATGATTATCCTATGGTAGTGTTGTAAAATAAGCATAGGTTCTAATATCATTGTTTCAAACCTAGTTCTTAATGAATGTTTTTATCACTAGAACTAGTAGTGAGGGTTTGGAGTATCTCATTTGGCGTCAGAGTAGATTTTATTTATTTTGGATGATTAGTTTTGTTATTTTCAGTATTTGAATGAGAAATTATTAGGGAAAACCCTAGATACAAGTCTATGAATAGGATGGTATCCTGAAACATTTTTAAAAATTTTAGTGGAATATTTTTCTAGAAAAATATCCATGTCTGGATAGTCGAATTTGGAGGTAGTGGTGGAACATATGAAACTAGGGATAATCACTCTAAAAAGGGTTAGTTGAGGATTAAATTGATCATCACTCTCATGTATTATGAGTAGTCCTAATACTTTAAACCTAGATAGATAATCTGAGTTGATATGTTTTGGTTAATCACATTCTATTTAATGAACCACTATGAAGTATTTTAGAATGATTCTAACTAATTAGGTTAGAGAACCTCATTTAAAATGACCATGGATAATTGAGGATTGAATAGAGAGAGTTTTAGGTTAAATAAAAAGTATCACATGTCAATATGAAAGTTTCATGGGAGAATACATATTCAAAGTGATTTTTTATATTCAAATTATGGATATTATCATAACATTTTTGGTTTTAGTATTTGGTTGAAACCGGATCAAGGTAATGAAGCTGTGAAAGGTATGTATCTTGAAACCATTATGTATTATAACCGAATAATAGGGAATACTTAAAGTGAAATGTATCTTTTTAAATTCTTATTATGATGTTAAATGTGAGTCCCTCAGTCTCACCTAAGGTAGTGAGGATGATATTTTAACAGAATTAAGTTCTTGACACTATTAATTGTATTTATTAGTAAAATATGTTAAATGATTATATTATAATATATTCTAAATGTTATGAGGATTATCTAAAATATATATTATTTTTTTATTCATTAGTTTTAATTTAATGTTTTAGAAATTTATATTAAATGGTATTAATAATATTGAAAAGTGATTTCTAAAAAGGTTATATATTTTTGGGTAAAGCTATTGAAGATCACATGATTAATGTATGGATCACTATTTTGTTTAATATATTCTTTATGATGAGGTAATAAAGTTAATATTTACTAAAAAGATGGTATCTAGACTTTTAACCTTGGTATTGAAAATTAATTTATGATATATTTGGTGAACCTCCTAAATTTTTTAGATTTTGGTATATATTTATAGGTGGGTGATTTTATAACATTTGAGTGTAAAAGAAAATGGTAATTTCAAAAAGAATAAATAGTTTTTTATTCTTCAATGTCATGATAATTTATCTGGTTTTTTTAAAATATATTATAGATAATATATGATTAGGGTATATATACAATTGGGTTAATGATTGTATGAGTTAATAATGTTTTTTGAAGAAAGATAAGTAACACTATATAGCCTATGAGATTAAGGTTCATGTCATATCCGAGGTTATAACCCAATGATGAATATATTAATAATATTCTCAACTACATTATTAAATGAGTAATAACTAAAATTGTTAGGTTGTAATTTATTTAAAGGAGGGAATGTAACAACCCGAGATTTTGATATTTGTATTCACTTAAATGAGAAAAATGTGTTCAATAACTTGTGTTATATGCCACACAGAATGTAAAAAACTAAAACCTATTTGGGTAAAATTATTAATACTTATATAATAAACACTAATATGGTAAACTATTAAAATATTTTACCTTTTTTAGATAATTTACTAATATGAGTAAATATTAAAATATATTATTTTAAAGAAAAGATGTTATCTTTTTGTAATCTATCTTCTAATAAAATCAAAATTAAATAATCATTCAATTTAAATTTAATAAAATAATATTCAATTTTTAATCCCTCAAATCAATAATTTCTTATTCCGATTTTTTTTCCTTAAAAGAACGTTTTTAGTTAAAAACCTTATTTTTCAAAATTTATAAAATTTATGATTTTATCATCATGTAAGTGTATCTTATAAAATTGAAAAACATTTTCATTAACAAATAATTTATTTTAGGAAAAAATAATCCATTTTAAAATATTTATTGATCTTATAAATTCTATTTCCAATAGTTTTTAAAATAAATTAAAATGTTGCTTTAATAAAACTATTTTTGGTCTTTTCATATAAATTAAGGGTTTTAATTGTGAAATTAGGTTTCAGATTTATTTAAAATCCACATAACATTTATTTATTTCATAACAAACCATTTTATGTCATAAAAATATGTATTTATGCTAATATTTTCTTTCAAATAAGGCTTTCAATCTTTAAAAAAACCTTTTCTATAAAACAAAATTTTTACCCATTATGTACCTTTATTATAAAACTAACATTCTCAAAAAATATAATTTTTATTTGGAAAAATGATTGAAAAAATTTTAATCATAAATTTTAAATTAAGAAAATTTTTAATCTTAATTTTTTTCATTGATATTAATTACTAAAGGTAATAATTAATTTCGAATATACATGTAAATTATGATATAAGTTAATAAAATAAATGAAAAATCCTAAAAATACTATATGCTTTCACAAAAATGAGTATATTAGGAGAGTATTGACCTACACATAATTCCCCTCCACTTTTATTCAATTTGAGCCATTTACATTTGAATAGTGACATTAAATTTTTGAAAATGTAATGGTTACTTCCAGAACTACCATTATATTAACATATAATAAGATTGAACTTCTACTATAAGGAGAATCAAATATACTTTTAATTTCTCTGATAAAATATACAAAATTTATCCCACAGAAAGCTCTCTCACTTCCATATGATTTAGGTCCAATTTAGATTTCTTAAGGCCATCATTTCAAAGATGTTTTACAAGAAAAACTAAACCTTCATATGTGAGTATTAATTTCACTTACTTTATTCTTTTAATCTTACAATTAATAAATAATAACTAAAATTATTAATATAATGAAAAATAGTATAATTATTATACTTCATTTTTCTTTTATTAATTGATCAAAAATTACTAATTAATTTCCAACCACTAAGGGAGACAAAATCATTGATCCTGCATATGTGTGTACTACCACCTACAAAACACATTGTGGTTATTTTTACATAATAGCCTCTAAATATTGTCATAAAAGATGGATTTTAGGAATAAATATGTTTTTTATGTCACAAAAAATTATTCAATGGTCTTTTCACAAGAAATATTAATGTATTGCACCTAATGAAAATAAAACTAAATTAATGATAAAAAAATTATTCATATATATTTAACGATATGGGAATGATTAAATTGAATCCACTTAGTGATAATACACCTATCTTCTTGAATTTTGTAGGAAAAAACAACCGAACTTTCTAACACAAGATAATGAAAAGAAACTATCATTGGTTAATATATGTATAATATATGGTTAAAAAATAATTATAAAAATGGTATTATGTTTATATTATGGTGATAAGATCAGTTTTTAAGATATTTTTTTTCATTAAAAATGATTTTTGATCGCATTTGGATATAAAAAATAAAGGCATGGGATTTTCATCTTAAATTCCTCTATTTGAAATATTTTAAATATTCTGGACCTAATTTCATTTAATTGGATAATATATTGATTAATTGAGTTTTTATATCATAAAATAACATTTATAAATTGTAATTTATTTTATATTTAAATATTTATATCTTTAAAAAGGTTTTTAGTTAAAAGTTCATTAAATTATAATGGGATATTTGTCTAAAATTTGAGATGATTGAGACATGTTTATGTTATATACCCCATTTTTCTTTTCATAGTAAAAATAAATCCCCATTATTATTTTTATCATGATTTCCATATGTATAATAATGTTCTATTTTATCTTTCTAATTATTGTGTATATTTTGATTCAAATCATCACACATGATTTTCCACTCACCTACAAGGTGAACCTTATCAAGAATGAACCACAAAATCATAATGGTCCCTTTATTTGAAGTCTATATTTTATTTACCAAAATATTGGTTCCATAATATTGGGTAATATAATAGGTATTATTTTTTATTATTCTAGTAATTATCTTTACCCATTTAAAAAGAAAAATATAATACACTTTTCACAATGTAGGTTATTAAAAAAATGTATTTAAAAATATTTTCCACCACATATTTATTTTGATAATTATTCCGATTTATAATGGAATCATTTATTGATGCTTCTTTGAAAAAGGTAAATGTTTTCAAAAATTCCCCTTCATTTTTTTGAAAAAACCTTTCAATGTTACCCATAATATTTTCATTTAACACATATGTTTAAAGTTATATCTTTTAATGTTTTACATGGGAAAAAAATCTTTCCCACAAAATTTGAATATTATTTGAAACATTATCTAAAATTTTTCATAGTTTCTAAACTAAAAATTATATATATCCTAGAATTAAAAAATATGTATTTTTCAATTATTTCAAAAACCATGGATATTTCCTATTTATAATGTTATTTTTTCGATACTCATTTAAAATATTTCTCTTCTATGTCATTGTGATTTTCTATATCTTATGATGATCAATGATATTTTTAATATGTATCCATCCATATTATTTCATTGGATGGATTAAATAATTTCCACCCCTTTTAGATAAATTATACTTTACTTTATTTATAATCTCTTAGTCATATTCCATGTATATCCATAATTATTCTTCAAATGCCTTTCCTATGTGAATACCTTATTTTTGATTGTATTGAATAAATGGTGTTCACCTTGAATCCATACATCGATTGATTAGTGGAATTATTGAATTTACCATATTCCATTTATATATAAATGAGGTAAATACCATAAGCTCTTTTATCTTGATTGAGTTATATTTACATAAAAAGTCACTAAATATCTTGGCATACCAGTTTGTTTTCTATGGAAGTATCATGTTAGGATTATTGATGGAATGATGAATGTTTTCCTTATATGATTCCATTTTATAGGGTTATCAAACCCATTTTATTTTTATGGTTTATTTATAATAAGTTTTATGATTTGAATTTATATAAAACTCATATATATGGATTAGGATGGGTGGGATCCTATATCTCCCTCCAATGCATTTGTTTGGGTTTAATATCACATGAGATTAATAAATGTTTCATGAATGTGGTGTAGGAATATTTTTTCACAATTTTTGTGTGTGAATATTACGAAGGAATATATTTTACACATATTTTTTGTGAATGATATACAAGAACCTTGGGTTTACAACTGTTTGTTGTGAATGATATGTAGGAATACCTGTTCACAACTTTCTGGTGTGAATGATTTGTATGAAAATTTTTTATGTATTTTTTTCGGTGAATGAGATGATGGAATATGTTTTCACATGTTTTCTTTGAGAATGAGATGTGGAAAGCTTTGTTCATATTTTTTTGTGAATGAGATTTAAGAATCTTTTTTCAAATGTTTTTTTGTAGATGTGATGTGTGATGATATTTTCACAAAAGTTTTTATGTGTTTTGTTTGTGGCATTATTCTTTGTTATAAAACAATTCAATAACATTCCATATTTATATAAACATATCATTATGATTCTTAAATAATGTTTAATGATTCATTATAATGTATTTTGTTATATGGTATAGGTTGGTTCATTTGAGATACATGTCCTATTATTATGACTATGAACAAATCTTATAGTTCAATATTATTTTTAATAACAAATTTCCCTACTTATGAGGTTTCATCATACTCTTATGATATGACCATTCATGTAATGTTGATATTTGTTCCATTTCCAAACCTTAAATATCACCCCTTTCTTTTGTTTTCCTTTCCCCTGGTTATAAAGAAGAGTATAATGTAAGAAATGTCTAAAATTAGATATAGTGTGCATTCAAATGTGGACAAATGTTCAGAAGTAACGTAAAATAATTTTCTTATTTAAATGATCCTAAATGACACTAATCATTTTATTATTAGTATATTGATATGTTTTATGAGTTTTTATTCTTATCTTATGGTAATATTTTGTAATAAATATCGGTTCATATCACTTTGTATCAAAGCTAGTGTTTAAAGAAGGTGTTTCTGGGAGTGTGGGTTTGGGGAGTCTCAGTTTTTATCATGGAAGGGTTTAATTATGTTTTAAGATTTATTTAGTTATTCTAAGTATTAGGATGAGGGAAAGTTATTAAAAAGCCAATAGATGATTATAATTAAAGGTTGTTATATTTAAATTTTGGTAATGTTTTTAGTATGTCATTTTCATAAAAAAACATCCATGTTTGGATAGTGGAAGATGGATATGATTGCGACACAAATACATATAGTGGAAATAACACCAAAAGGGTAGGTTGATAATTGAATCAATAATCACCCTAATTCATGATGAGTGGTCCAAGTACTACACACCTAGTTAGATATTAATTTGGGATATGCTTTGGTTAATCACATTATCACTAATAAACCATTATGAATTATTTGAGTATAATGACAACTAATTAGGTTAGAGAAACTCTTTGAAAACTACCATGGATAACTAAGTATTAAACTAATAATGTAGTAGATTTAATAAAAAGCACCCTATGTTAATTACGATGATTTAATGGGGGAATACATCTTTTGATTGATGTTTCATATTAATATTTCCGATTTTGTCACAATATTTTTGGTTTTAGTATTTGGCTGAAATTGGATCGTTGAAATGACGTTGAGAATGTTATATTTCTATAAATCCACTAGGCGTTATAATATAATAATGGGCCATACATAAATTGTTAATAATAATTATATATTTTCATTATAATAGAAAATATGGGTTTTTTAGGCTTAACTAATGTAGATAGGTTGATATCTTAATAGATCTTTATTCTTGTCACTCGTAGATATTTTCATTAGTAAATGATATTTATCTAGGATATTATGGTATATAATAAAATTTATAAGTATTATATGAAAATTATAATGATTTTACTGTGCTTTTAAATGTTTATAAACATATATTAAATATTATTAATAACCAGGAAAAGTGATTTTTTGACACGGTTATATTTTTTGGGATTAATATTAATGAAACAATGATTGATGTAAAGATAACTCTTTGGTTTAATATACAGATGATATTAAGATAATAAATGGTTTGTTTATTTTTTAAAAATAATTTTTATTGTATTTGTAATGTTGGGATTGGTAATCGATTCATTATATTTTTGGTGAAGTATATTGCATTTTTTTAGAATGTAGTAAATATTGATTGGTGTTTAATTATATAGAATTTCAGTGATAAATATAGTGGTAATATCTAGATGGATATATGGTTTTGTTGTGTTTTAATATCATGGAGACTAATATGGTTTCAGGAAAAGTATGTTATAGTGATTATATTATGAGGGTGTATACATGCTTGTGTAGACTATTGTATAAATGTTTAATGTTGTTTGATGAAATATAACAAACTTGATATTTTCGAGGAGTGTAAGGTTGATGTAATATTAGAGGCTATAACATTAATGATGAATATTTTAAAAAATTCATCACCTAATTTATTCAATTATTAATAATTAAAATTTAGAGTAAATAATTTATTTATGGGGAGAATGTAATTGCCTAATATTTTGATATATTACTTCCTTTAAATGAGCCAAATGCGTTCAATAACTTATGTTACATACTATAAATAATGTAAAATATCCATTAAATATTATAAGAAAATTATTAATAAATCTATTATAAATATTTATATGGAAAACCATTAAAATATACTACCTTTGGAAGATAACCCATTAATATAATTTAATATTGAAATGAGTTTTTTCAATAAAATATATTTCTTTTATATTATGAATTTTATAATAAAAAATAATATTTATGATTAAAGAACTTAAATTTGATAAAATAAAATTCATTTTTAAATCCTCATATCAAATTTTTTTAATATAAATTTATGAATTTTTTCTAAAAAGGATTAATTAAAGTCAAAAATATGGTTTTTGTGAAAAATATATTTTTTTATGATTTTTTCATTATTTTTGAATAACATTTATTATGAAAAATATTTAAAATTAATAAAGTATGTATTTAAGTAATATAGATATTCATTTTGAATAATTATTTTAACTTATAAAACAGATATCCCACATTTTTATATCTAAATTAAAATATTACTTTAATAAAAATTAATTTTGAGCTTTTCTTTTACTAAACTGCTTTCATGGTGAAATTTTATTTTGGATTGATTTTTTAAAGAATATGTTTATTATTTTCTTAATTAAGAATTTTATATCATAAAAATTTACATCTATGATAATATTATCATGCGCATAATTTTTGAAATATAAAAACAGACATTTTCTAAGAAGGCTATTTTCAGATGTTAGGTATTTTTATTTTAAAATTAACATTTCATACATGTAAAAATTTTATTTGGTGATATTATTGATAAAATTTAAATCACAAGGATCGAGTTTGGTAAGAAATAAAATCTTAATTGTTTCATTAATATTATTTACTAGGTTTAAAATTAATTAGCAAGGTAAACATAAATTAGGGTAGAATATGTAAAATTAAAAGAAGAGGACTAAAAAAACTACATGTTAAGTAAAAAATGAGTGTATGAGGATAACATACACCCCACACACTTAACCTTCACTTTATCTAATTTTGGATTCATTGACCTTTGAATAGTATCATTACATTATTGAAAATATAATGGTTACTTCGAAAACTACCATAAAATTTACATATAAAAATGGAACATTTCTACCACTTAAATAGTCACATATACATTAAATTTTTCATTGAAATTATTCTAATTTATACTCCTAGAATACCTTACCATTTACATATGATTCGTATCACCTTTATGTTTCATTAGTCCTTTGTTTTTATGGAGTTTTCAAATAGAAAACTCAAGCTTCCCACGAGAGTATTACTTTCATTTACAATTTTACTTTACAAAAATCCTTCATAAATATTCTATAAAATTATAAATATAATGAATAAGTTTTATTATAATAATTTAATATACATATATTAATTGAAAACAATTTATTCATTACTTTATTTCGAATAACAGAGAACAAAACATTGATTATACGTTCATGCGGACTACCGCCTCCATGATGTGATGTTGTACATTTTTCATCTCGACATATCAAGTCTTGTGATTAGGATTAATTTTATGAATAAATATTTTTCTATGTGAAAAATAAAATTATAAAATTATCATTTTTCATATACCATCATTCCATCTATTCAGTGAGAAATGAGATCATTAATTGTGTTATGACAGACTACCAGTTCCACAGATCGTGAATTTCATTTATCTTCACCGCACATCATTGATGTTTACTAGAATGGATTTAATGAGGACATATAAATTTTATTTCTTGATTGGGATTTTTTTATTTGATATCATCATTATCTAATTACATCCTCTTACTCATTAAATCATTATAACACATTTCCATTTGGGCTGATTTAATAACCAATGTAAACAATGTAATAATGATTATGTCATAACTGATTGAAAAATTACATATAATAATAATATCATGAAATAATTATATATTTAATATTATTTAATAATTCATTAATATTTTTAATATTAAATTTTTTTTAGTATATCACCTTTTGACCATTAAACATGTCAAAAACTAGTTCATATTGATTTCCATTTCCCAATCTGATTTAACAACTTTCACCTAGTCAAAATGATAATCAATTAATCCTTAAAAAATTATTATTTTATTTTAAATTATCTAGGAATTATGAATTTGAAACCATTTCGTGAGATTAGATCCTATTTTCATGAAATTTTTAGGAAACAAACAACCCAAAGTTCTAATACCCAATAATAAAAAAACTTGCATAGGTTAATATATTTTTAATATATAGTTTAAAAATATTTTCAAAAAGGGTATTGTATTTATATTAATGTTATAATATAATTTATTAAGATATTTATGTTCATTATATAGGATGTTAGAACACATTTCCACTTATAGAAAATAAAGGTAAGGTATTTTCATCTCAAATTCTTATCTTTGAGACATGATTTATATTATGAAACCAATTGATTTTAAGTGGGTTATATTCTGCCTAATTGAGTTTTTATATCATGAAATATCATTTGTACATGGAAAATTAAGTTCTATTTAATTACCTCACCCTTTTAATATTTTTTGAATTAAATGTTCCTCATAATTTAAGGGGTTGGTTTTCTCAAATTTGAATTCCTTAAGACATGTTTAGGATATAAATCATGTTTATTTTTAATGGTAAAAATACAGACCATATATAATTTTTATCATCAAACCCTCTTTTTTCATGGTGTTATATTTTATATTTCTTGGTATAATATCACTTTTTATTAAAATAATTCTACTTGATTGTTCTATGAACAAAAAGAATAAAATTATCATGAACAAACCACCATATATTAATTGGATATTTATTTGAAGACAATATTTTCTTCCCACCATTGTTATCTTCTATTTTTGGGAAAGATAATATTTATTATTTTATATTTATCTTATAATTCACATTTCCCATTTGAAAAAAGAAAATCTATTATTCTTTTTATAATGTGGATTTTTAAACAAAGGTATTTCAAAAAAATTTCAACTGTAAAATTCTTTTGATTATAATTATGATATTTCAAGGAATAATTTATTCAAGTTTCATTTTAAATGTTAAATGTTTGTAAAAAAATAAATTCAAATTTTTGAAAATTAATTTTCAATTTTAATAGTATCTTCATTATTTTTTGAATATATTTAAAATGATATATTTTAAAATTTTACATGGGAACATATCATTCCTCCACATTTGAAGATTAATTTAAAACATTATATATAGGATTATAAAAAAATATTGTTTTTTGGAATAGATTTAAAAAATATATTTTTTAAAATGATTTCAGAATATCAAGGATATTTTATATTTCTTAATTTATTTTTTCAAAAAACCCTGAAATTATTTTCTATCTAATTCATTGTCATTTTACTTATACTAGTATTTATTAAGGATGTTTTTAAATGTAACCATACACCCTCTTTTTCTGGATGGAATATTAATGTCCTCCCCTTTGGGAGAAATGAACCTTCACTTCCTATGTCTTTCCTAAAAATCGTTGGTGTATAACCATAATTATTCTTCTAATTCCTTTACTCTATGAATACCATATTTTTGATTCTTTTTCTTTAAGAGTGTTCACTTCGATTCCATATATCAATTGATTATGGAAATTATTATCTTAACCAGCTATCATTTATTTATACAGTTTAAATACTATAAGCTCTATTATTTTGATTGAATGGTATTTACCAAGAAAGTGACTAAATATATCTGGATACTTATTTTTTTCCATGGATATATCATTTTATGATTGTTTTAGGAATTATGAATGGTTTTCTCATATTATTCCATTTTAAATAGATATAAAACCTATTATCTTCCCATTTATTATTTATGATAAGATGGATGATTTATTTTTATGTGTAACTCAAATGTATGTATGATGATGGGTTGGGTCCTTTATATTAGTCCAATGAATTTTTTAATGGTACATATCAAATGGGTTGATAAAATGTTTCATATATAATATATGGGAGGATTTTTTGATATGTTTGTTGTGTGAAGGAGATGTGGTAAGGTTTGTTCACAAGTATGCTGTATTGATGAGATGTGGAATTCCTTGTTCAGAAGTTGTGTGTTAATGAGGTACATGAGGCTATATTTAGAAGTTATTTTAGGGGAATGAGATTTGAGAATATTTTTTCACAAGTTTGTTGTGTGAATAGAATGTGGTATGCTGTTTTCACAAGTTTTTTTTGGAAGAATGAGATAAGGGATGATTTTTTCACAAGTTTCCATGTGAATGTGATGCATGAATCTTGGTTTAAAAAATTTTATTTCCTTATATTTGTGCCATAGTTATTTTTTATACTATTCTTAAGTGGAATTCCATATTTCTATATGATTATGATTATACTCCTTGAATAATTTTCAAGGTTTCTTGACTCTAATTTTTTTTCAATATTTACGGTTTGTCATTTGATATTACATGTCCTTATATCACAAATTATGTAAGAATATTATTTTTAATGTTTTTTTAATAAGAAAAATTTTCCCTGCCCATGTTTCCTTGTATTATTATGATCTAACATTTGATGACATGATTATAAGTTTTATCATACTAATAATTTAGGATCACCCCTTTCTTATATTTTCCATCCAATGAGTTATAACGATGAGTATAACCTAGGTAATTTCTAAAAGTGAATATAGTGAATATTCGATTGTAAAGAAATTTTTACCAGTATCATAAAATAAGTTTATTATATAGCTGATCCACAAAGATACTAATACTTTCTTTCATGGGTTTCTGATATGTTTTATGAGTTATAATACTTATCCTATGGTAATTTTTTAAAATAATGGTAGGTGTATTTCACTTTTTATGAAATCTAGTGTTTAAATAAATTTTTTTTAACAACATATCTAAGAGTGTGATTTTGGGGAATCTCATAAGTGTTGAGTTTCATGCCAAATAATGGTCATTTTCTTAGTGAAATAGATATTGTCTAACTAATATAAATATGTATCTAAAAACAGGTTATCAATTTTATGTGATCCAAGTTCTCATTAATTTTTTTTAAAATATTATAATCTTATGATAAAAGGTACTATGATAGGGAAGTTACATCATCATTATATAATATATCATTGATATTGATCTTGTATGAAAGAGAAGTTTAATGTAGGAAAATCCTTTTAGTAGTAACTTTAAATGAGTTCATAGATGATAATAAATTGTTTATGTTGGAGAAATACTATCTTATGAAAAAAAGTGTTGAAGTTAACTAAAATGTGATTCCAGATGCTTATGAGAATCATAGAGTGAATCACTTATGGTTTTGAAGGAATTATATATAGAATAAACTAGGGAATTTTATTCTCTACTCATATATTCAATGTGATTAGACATGTTAATGACTTAGAAATAGTATAGGTATCCTCATAACATGTTATGGTTAAGTAATTAATTCTTTTTTTATTCATGGAAATATTATAACAATACGAACGAGTTTAAGCAATATTTACCCTATTATTTTCAAAGTGTTGAGGACAGATGAACTCGACATGTTATGTCTAGGTTTTGGTGTTGTATAGATAGTAAAAGTTGGTCAACGTTCAAAATTAAAGAAAATAATATAGTTTTAATGTCTAAAATTTTTTCTAGGCGTATCCTATTAAGTTCATTGAAACCTAGTGTTTTTAGAAAAAAGGAGTAATAAATAAATTGGATGGAATTTTTTCTGATACATAAATGGTTTTTATAATCTCCATGTAATTTCAAAATTATGTATTAGTGTTATATAAATCATTTTTTGGTTTTATGTGCATAGAAAGAAGAATTTAAACTTTACATGTGTTGTAAATAATAGGATTTAAAAATTATTTGAATAATTAATAGAGCTTTTAGATTATATTGAAGTGATGAATCCTAGGATTTTAATATTAAATAGTTGAGTGAAAATGAATAAATCATGCTTCGATTAATCTGAATAAAAAGCATTTATAGTTATCTCATTTCTCTTATATTATAATACTTTATTATTAAAAATTATTGTTAATAATAATAAGAGACAATGAATTTAATAAACATGGTTTATGATTCATCATGGTCTATAACTAGTTTTAAAAAGTAAAATATGATAATTTTTTACCCAGAATGAAGTGATTTATCCAGACGTTTGATCAAATATATGGTAATGTGTTATTTCCACCCATCAGTGGTATACTTTAAAGTATAAAGTCTGATTTTCTATTAAAAATTATCAAAAATAATATAATAAAATCTAGGATATGGAAAAAATATTTCATTTATAAAATATTTCTACTATAAAGAAATGATAGATATTTCTCAAACAAAAAGGAGTTGTTATATAATATAATGATATTCAAGGAGAATATAGTTCCTAAGTGGATATTGGAATGTTTTTGAATATTGATACTCTGAAACATAAAAAATAAATGATTATATTAGTAAAAAACTATAGTTTTTTTAATCAATATCCTGAAGTGTTTAAGGTATATAATGGTAAATAGAAATATAAAGAGTAACATTGGTTACCATGAGAAGCGAATAAGTGGGGAGAGTGGTTCTTATTAAAGTTTTATTGAACTCTTTTTTATACCAACAACATATTTTTAATCCTCCCCAAACCACTCTAAAAATTATTAATACTTTTTGAAAGAGTTTTATTTTGTATGGGAATGATAAATCAAGAAATTTATTTGATTTCATGGAATAAATTAAATCTTTCTATTAATTTTAGTGTCTTGCGTATCAAATATACTTCTAAATATAACACAATACATATGTTTCAACATCTTTAGAAGTTGGTTTTCTAGAATGAATATTTGTGGGTCCATTGGATTCTATATCACTAACTTTGTGCCTTCTATTTTTGGAATATACTAATTAAAATATCAATCTCATGGGTATTTAAAGAAATTCTAAAATTAAGGAACATATATTTTCTTTATGTTAATATTATTGATGATTTTATTTTGTATAGAAGTAAAGGACATTCTATTATGACTATATTGACTCTAAAAATTAGTCCACTAAATAGAAAAGAGATAAATTCCCTAATGTCCCTTTGTTTAATAGGATCTATTTATTACACTTAAAATGATGTTAATTTTTAGGAATTTGGATTAAGATTGGTTTCTTATGTCGCTGATATATTTCACCATCACTACTACGAAATATATTTTATAAATGTTCAATAATTTGGTTCTTGAAATAAGGGATCACCTATTTTTTAAATGTGGTGATACTTACCAATTTACTTTTAAACTCAATAATATCAGACATACTTCAATTCAAAACTATTTATGGAATGGGTTTATGTATTTTAATTTGAATTTATTGGGATATTTTTTTACTTTTAATCATTAGTGATAAAGTATGATTGGTTGGGCTACCTATAGGATCTTGAAAAATTGAAATTTGATTATCTTATCTTGTAGTAATATATTTTATGTTAACATTGTTATTAAAAACTGTATTTATCATTAATAATGAGGCTCATTGTAATTAATAATATAAAAAAATATAAATTATAATATAATATATACTAAATTTCTAAATTTTCCTTTTATTTCCAAAATTTTCAGTTTGAAATTATTTTTTTGGTTTTATGGATGTTTTTGAACTTCTAATGGAGGATGAAATTTAGTATTTAATAATTCTAATGATCATCCACAAGTGTGTGTTTTTCTGGATCTTTTTCTCATTTTTTCTCTTGGTATGTTCTCTTTTCTTTTGTGAAAGTTGGCATCTTGATGGAGGCTCATCCATTTCTATATTATGGATCTTGAGATTATTTTTAGAGGTTAATTAAATTATTGAGGGTGAACATTTTTTTGGTTTTTCTATTGTTACTTTAGATATTTCTCATATTTGGTTCTAGAGTATTTTGAGTAATAGTCACAATAAGCATCACTGGCTTTAGTTAAAAATCTATGATTCCTAAAATAATTTTATATTCATGTAGATGTTTGGGATCTCTTCTTCTTCAAGAACCTATTTTGATTTTTTATACGGGAACTACCTTTTATGATATTGTTTTTTTAATTTTTTATGGATTCTATTTTGGTTATAGTTTGTTCGTGGAATGATCCATGATTGTCTTTCTTTGATATAGGTCTTTTTGAGAAGGTGGGGATTCCTGTTTTTTTTAGGACCCCTTTTTTATTTTCACACTTCCTTGGATCTTTCTAATTTTATTTTATTATTCAGAATATATTTGTTTTTTCCCAAAAACATGAATACTATTTTTTCCGAAGGATTATACTATTCAAAATATAAATTTAATGGCACTTTTTCATAAAAAGGATTATGATTTTGTGGTATGTTATACTATAAATAGATACATTATTTACCAATATACTTATAGTAAAAATTATGATAATATGGGTTCTAATGATTATGATGTTTAACATAGAAATAATTTTAATTATAAAACAAATATTGACATTATAACATATATTTCACTGTTATCCAAACTTGATTTCCTCATAGATGTTACCCACTAAAAGGTTTAGTGGGAGGATTTTGTCTCGTGGTCACATTGAGATGTAGATATAATTATATATATATTTAATGTGTTGAAAAAACCTCAAAACATATATAAAATAAAAGGAAGAAGGGAGACTATCATATATAATATAATAAACATGTGCTTATATTGAGTTTTAGTAAGTATTCTTTAAAGTGTGAAAGAATATAAAAAGTATCATATAAATAGAAATTTCTATATTATCATTTTTTCATATTGGAAGCTTAAACGTGTATATTGATATACATTTTGAGAAAAGTAATGAGAATTGACCTCTTAAAGTATGAATTTATTTTATACATAATCGATGTTCAACATGGATTATTATATGATATGATTAAATTTTAATGTTAGTAGGATTATGATTATTTTATAGAAATATAAAATTTTATCATAAGAAAAAAACATGGTCTATTTCTACTGAATGATTCACAAATTATACAATGTTGAGTGTCATACAATATGTATTTAGTATACTAGGGGTTTATTAATAATATCTAGATTCGCATTTACTGATGTTTTTTATGATTCCTTTCTTGAGAACCATTATACTTTGATACATTTCTTACACATTCCCTGAGGATTAACTAATCAAGGGGTGGTTGGGTATGTTAATGATCAAGTTATCAGTCGGATCTTAATCAATATAGTGTTAATCCTCTCTTATAATTATTATAAAATTTGGTCCCTCGATTTATATAGGATGAGGAGTATTTGGCCACACATAGATAAAATATATTATGTTATTATTAATTTGGGTGAGGAAAGTGTGATGTACTCATCTAAAAATGTGAATGCCATTTGCTGTATTCATCCACGTGGTCATTCTACACTTTGAGGGACGGGAATATATGATTTAGATATACGGGATTGAAAAAATATTTGTTCCTTGGTCACTTGTTTTTTTAACTAGGAGAAAATATGAGAATTCAAACTATTATATTATGGAACTTGTGGGCATTGGTATAGAGATACACGTGTTTGATGGAGATCATTACATATCACTTTATAGCTTGAGTATAATTGATGAAAAACTATAAGACACCATTTTATTACATTTTTGGATATGAAGAATGATATTTGTTTTTAATTCTTTAATAGTACATGGGGTTACTCTTTCGGGATTGGTATTGACTTTGTATAAAATATATTCTTTAAAAGTGTTTTTGAAATAATCCAAAAGAGTTTTGGATGGGAAGTCACATGGTATTACATATGATGCTGAATATGGTGATGCTAATTATAGATTAAAAAATGTGTTTTGAAGGATATAAAAATAGAGTTTCGGATATTTTTTCCCAAGTTACTATATGTGATACAATAAAGGTGAAATAGAACATATATATTCTAGGTTTTAGTATAAGTTGTAGATTGAAGGAGATATTTTCATAATCCATTTTTCATGTAAATATATTGTTTAGGTTGTATTATATGATATAGTAATATCATAATACCAGAAATCACGTAAATATACCATTGGAAAATCATAAGGTATAATTGGTCCAGGTTGTAAGGCACTTCCCATGCAAGTCATTGGGTAGGACAAGATATATCATAAATAATTTCATGGTAAACATGACATTATGTATGATTATTTGGGTAGTAGAATGGTACGAATTATCATTCATGTATTCATTCCATAATTTCCATTATAAATGAATATTTTATATGATGAAATAAATAATACATACTTGCATTCATGTCAAGGTTATTTCAAATGGATGAGGAGTTTACTCGTTCCTTATAGGCAATGAGTAAACGGAATCTCACTCAAGGAGTATCCTCAATGGATATTTTAATGGTGTTTCCATTATGTGGTAGTTTTATAAATATTTATCAATCAATGGAAAATACTTACATACCCTAAATCTCTCTTATCTTACCTCCTTTACACTATATGGTCCTAATATTTTATGGTGTGAGGAGAATATCTCTTGAGTGTCGAGTGATTCAGTATCCATTGGATACCTAAAGGGGAGTGATGTAATTTGGAAGCCTATAATATAATCTTTATCAATCATGGATACTGATTAATTCCATTGAAATCATAAGTGTCATGTACACATTATAGATTCTTTATTTACAGTACACATGATTTCAATATTCTAGAATGGTTCAATCTTGGATTGGGATTCTTAATTTCTTACACTATGTTTATTAATTAATGTTAGATTCTATGGAACCATGAAAGTCAAACACAAGCTAGATATTCGACACTTATATCATATGAACATGTCCACTTGAACCCTTGGTTCGAGAACATTTCCTTCAGAGTATCCTGTCTTATACTGGTTTTCTGCTTCTCTTGCCTCCACCATAATATTCCCCTAGTTCTAAAGTAAATCCTTATGGATGTAGGAAATGGAACACTAAAGTTGACCTCACAGTTTTATAAAACACCCATAATATAAATGACATTATAACTACAATAATCATCAACCCACATAATCTAATTTATTTAATAAATCAAAAATATAAGTTATTATCATAATTTCCATGTAACCAACATCAACAAAAATATTTTTCACACCATCAATATAATCATCATACTATGTGAATCATCATATTATTCCAAATCATAGTTATCTGGAGGTGATAAAATCATTCCATATGGGTCTCATGGAAATGTACTAGGCCAATTAGTCCAAATGAGTAATTGAAAATCTCTTCAAAATATAACAATTCCCATTGGAAGACACGTGTAGCATCTCATTACTTGTTTTCAGGTACTCCTCAACACTAATATTGATAATTAATTAGTTGGGAATTATTTTTTGTGGAATTTTTAAAATTTTGGAATCCATTTGTGATGTGAACAGTTGGTTCATGGTTAGGGAAACCGTGCTGTTTGGCCCAACAAACCATACACCCTTTCATGGAGCTTTGGAGGGGCACACTGTTTGTCCAAACACTACGATTAAACCATCAATACCATGTGGCATCAAATAGTTGTAATCTTCCTATTTAGAAAATAATTTTTGAAACCATGCATCCACCAAGGAGAAACCATGAATATTAGGGGTGTATGGTTAGTGTGCAGAGTTATTCTAACAGTGAAGACCGCTCTAGGAAACCATGTACGCATGATTTGTTTTTTACAATTTTTTTTAAAAATTATTAAGCCCCCTTTTAATATTTTGTATCACCCTTAAAAACCCTAATATGATTTATATGGTATTTAAGGATCAATATAAGTTATATTGGATTCTTCAATCTCCTCTATTGGAAAATCAAAGTGCCATGGATGATCCGATATCTCTCCCATAAATGGATCTCCTCTCTAATTGTTTTTATGATACCTTCTTCATTACTCATTATATTTTTATATATCATCACAAACTATATATATCTAAACACAATTTGGTTAGATATTTATTCTATTATTTGTTGTAGATCTATTTATCCTCCAATCATTATTGGTGTTCTCAATCATGGGCATCAATCGTTTGTTTTCTGTGAATAAAAGAAGGTGGTTCTGTTTGAGATTTTCAATGTAATTAAAACATTAATTTACATGGTTTTTTTTAAATATATTTTAATTGATTAATAAACATCCAATCTGATATGACTTGATGTTAGAAATTGGAATGAATTGGATTTTTGAAAAAAATCTTCAATTCCCATCGAATTGGAATTGTGGGGTGAATTTTGAAAATGATGGAATTGATGAAATTATTTGATAATTAAATTTAGAAAATGGTTTTAATTGAAATTTTGAAAACCTATTATTGGTTTTATAATGAAAATAAATTTAATAATGAAAGACCCATGTTTTGATTTTGAAATTTATTTGGAATATTGAAATTAAAAATTTAGAAATTGAATTATAAATGATGATTTTTTTAAACGAGATGATTTGTTCATTATTAGTTTGTTGATTAAGAACAAGATATCTTGGGAAGTTTTTGTGTTATTTTTGAATATCACACTAAGATATTTGTCCCATAATATTGGTTTAATGATAAAAATTCTAACAAAAACATAGTTCGTCATGATAATCCATGACGTGATGTTAATGATAACTATTAGGCTTGATCCTAATGGACATGTTCACACATATTTATCCACGATTATTGATTTGAGAAGTGCGAGGATCATATAGCATAAAAATAATGTACATTAAGGTTGACGGCTGTGGTACTTGGTTTTATATTTTTTAATTTACTATTCAACTGATTATAAAACTATTTTACTCATATAAGGTGATTTATATTAATTATTTTATATTAAATGTTTATTTATTCCATGTTTGGATTATTTCCATTCCTTTGAAAATAAATCATTTTTATTTTTAAATAATAAAATGACAAGTCAAACCATGACCTATTTTATTTAAATAGAAAGAGTGATTTGGTTTATAATTATAGAATCTTTTTTGGAACACTTGGTGAAACCGTACAGGGATTTATAGCCCACACCTTACCTCTTACTTTTGGAATTTTGAGATTTTCTTATTCCAGGTCTGAGCAAATGGAAACAACCACATTGTGGTTCTAGATGTTCTTGATCCTTTTGATCATGGAGTGGGGTTTTGATTTGTGGATTCATTGAGATCATGGGATGAAGTTTCCTTTAGGATGTTTGAGTTTTATCTCCCTAGTTGCTGAATAATTTGATGATGTACTACCTTGGGTTTTTATACTTATTTGGTTTCAAGTAAATTATCACTTTGGATTATTGAGAATACTGTTTTGTAATCTTTTTTCTTCTACTGTTTTTTTTAAAAAAATGTTCCCTATTTATTCTTATATGATTCCAAGTGATAGTCACCAACACGTGGGGATCAAGAGTTCCCTTCATGCCATGTCAGTGTCATATCAGATATGAGGTTACCAGGGTATCTTATATGGTTCATGAAAAATTGGTAACTAAGTTTGGATAAGTTTTTTTAATAGATGTTATAATGCTATTTGAGATGTATTTTTGGTAATTAGGAGGTAGTTATGAGAGGCTTCCTATCCACATCTTATCGTAATGATCCTTAAGTCCTCATGGATGGTTTCAGAGAGGTTTATTATTAAATAATTTGATTATATTCTAGTATTTTCCTAATTTTTTTTTGAATTGGTTTAAATATAAATCTTAATGTGTTATCTGATTGGATTAATGTTCATGTTGGCCTTTTTTGAGTTGTTTATCTGAGTAATATTTTGAAAACATTGATGTTGTTTGTTGATGTTGTGTAGAATTACACATCTATGAAGTTTTTTGAATAGGCCCCCGAAGGAACCTACTGGTGAACCACAACTAGAGGATACACCCATGGACTAGAATATATTTGAGATTATTGTGCATGATGTCCAAGTATTATGATAAACACCTTAACCCATTATTTTTCAAGATCTAGTTGTATAACATCAATGGGATGATTCTCAAAATCATGCTCAAGAGCTCCTTCACCAGAATCCACTAGATTTACAAGGATCTAATTATCTTCAAGAGGCTGAGGATTGGTTGATAAAGATACAAATTCTACTTGATTTCTTGGAAAATCCTGATTTAATTAAGGATAAATTTCCACCTTCAAGATAGAGGGATTGAGAAGAAGATGGTGGGATTCCATGGTTGTTGAAAAAGATGCACGAGGGTTTAGAGTGGGAGGAAATTTGAGTTCCATTTATAAACCAGTTCTATTCAGAATCTATTGTTCTAGATAAGGCTATAGAGTTTTTCAATATTTAACATGTTGACAAGACCATGAAGAAGTATGCAAACCTATTTATCAAGTATGTGTAGTTTTCACAAAACATTGGATAAGATGAGAATATGAAGACTCAATTGTTTAATATGTGTGTTTGACCATATATTTGTTCACATGTATTCTTGTTAGAGATCTCTTCTTATGAAGATGTGCTGGATTGGGCATTGATGGTTGAGCGTGACTTGGATAGCAAATTAGTGTTGACTGGAGTTCATTTTTCTCAGAATGGAAGTTCTATGAGTTCCTTTAAAGGAAAAGGAAATCATGATGAGTCTCATTGTTTTTCTGGATTAAAGTAATCCCTCAGACCTCCCAAAATTCCTAGAAGAGTCCCTTTGACTTGATTCTATTGTGGAAGGCTCGGGCATTCAAAACTGATTTTCACTAAGGCACCCAAGATCTATAGTTACTGTGGATTCTTAGGTCACTTTAAGAAATTATATTATATATTTTACACCATACATAGTGTAATGAGATCATAATCATCTAAAATTATTATGGCGTAACGAGATTATTCAGAAACCAAGGGGTTCCATCCATAGTCATCCAAAGCGAAGCTTTTTCACACAGTGGAAGAGTCTTCAGAGAAGCACATAGAAGTTCAACAACCATGATAGGTATCATCACTATAGATTCATCCTTTTTGATTTATTTGTTTGATACTGGGGAATCTAGCTCATTTATATCAACTAATATTTTGAGCTTGCTAAATCATCATCTGATGCTTTTTGAATTATATGATGGATATTACTTCTCCCCTAGGAACAAAGAGAGAGAATGTTATATATTTTCCTAATTTGGTTTTCTCTTTATCAAAGATTGATATTTTCTGGAATATTCTAGTTCTCAATATGTATATCCTTGATTTAATTTTCAGTTTGGATTTTCTTGTTTCCAATAAGGAGAAAATTTACTATTATTTATGAAGGGTCCCCTTTACTGCACTAGATGGGGCATTCCATATATTTTAGGAAGGAAGGGTCCTGAGGTCAAGTAGATATGAACCTTTTAATCCCAATTTGGGGAAATTAATATCCTTTTTTACTATTCATATGCAGTGGGGGTTTTAAGAGATGATCTCTTTAAAGTTCTTATCATGTTTCCCAATTGTTTTCTTTCTAACTCTTCGGGTTTCCAACAGGTAATATTGGTAGAGTTTTATTTTTATCTAGTTCCTGATACTCAAATGGTATATACTCATTCATATAATATGTAATGAGATGAAATTAAAGAGTCAAATACCTAATATAATGTTCTGTTAGAGAATGTATTTATATTCCTGAGTGCGACACTTTGAGTGGTACCTATTCTCTTTTTAATGAAAGATGACAAAAAACACAGACTTTGTGTTGATTACCAATAACTAAAATGAGTTATGGTAAAGAAAAATTATCTATTTAAATTTATTGATGATCTATTTGACTAGTTGAAATGATTAAGTGGCTCTCAATGATTGATTTGGGATATGGTTTTCTCCAATTGACAATAAAAGAATTTGATAATCATAAGACTCCTACACATAGAAGGTATAACCATTATGATAATCGTGTCATCCCATTTGGTTTATCCAATATTCCTACAATATTTATGGATTTGATGAACAATATCATTAGTGGGTATCTTGATAAATTCATTTTTGTCTTTTTGGATGAAATCCTGGACTACTATCAGTGTGAGGAGGATCGTGTGAATCACATGAGAGTTGTTATGGAATTGTTGAGAAATCAAAAACCATATACCAAGATATCAAAATGCGATTTATTGACTTGGGAGGTGATGTTCTTATGACACATGGTCTCAAAACAAGTCATATTAGTTGAACCTGATAGGGTAAAAGCAACTGTGAAATTAGAATAATCGTGAATAGTTTTTGAGACAAAGATCTTATTGGGTTTAGAGGGGTATTATTACTAGTTTGAAAATGATTTCTCAAATTTTTCTTCAATGATGACCGTTCTCACTCTAAAGGGGGTCAATATTGCCTAGGATGATAAATATAAATTTTATTTTCATGAGTGGAAATGTATTTTGACTTCTATACCCATGTTAACTCTTTCGAAGACTTGGACAAGCTATTTGGTCTTCTATAATGCATCAGGATTAGGTTTGGGTTGTGTTCTTATGTAGGGTGAACATGTGGTGGCCTATATATCATGGAAGCTTAGGCAACATGAGAAGAATTACCCAACTCAATACCTTGAAATCCTAGATGTTATGCATGAAAATAAGAGTTGACAACACTAACTTTTTAGAGAAAGGTTTACTATGTAATCTGACAACAATAGTTTGAGTTATATCTTCTCTAAAAAATATTTGAACCTTCAGAAGAGGTTTTGGGAGAAATACCTGAAGTATTTTGATTTTGATATCACTTAATCCCTGAGGAACGAAAATTTAATTGTCTATGATTTTTTAGAAAACTTATGACCCATGTTGTGAAAGAATCATCCGATGAGTGGAACTTGATAGGTCATTTTTTCAGAGTTTCATTTTGGATTCCAAGAGGTAGTGTCAAGGTTATCTTGGAAATTATTCTTTTTACCTCCATTATTTTGGAGATAATTCTTCAAGATAAGTAGATTAATGATGAATTATGAAGCACTAGGGACTTTATTTGGGGTAAGGATACCATTTTTGAATGGTTATCCTCTTATGATGGAATACAATTTTTCAAATAGAGTATCTTGGACTTTTCCATGGAGAAAATATGTGAAGTGTGATTGAAAAACTTCCCAATGTGTTGTGAGCCCAAGATAAAAACATATGTTTTAAGAAATGCTACAATGATTCTGGTTCCTTGGTATGATACAATACATCACTAACTTTGTTTCTTGTTTTTATACCTATCCACAAGTTATTGAAGAGCACCAAAGACCTTGGAGTTTTATTCATCTACTTATAATGATAAAATATAAGTGGGATGAGATATCAATTGACTTTGGGGCTGGGTTTCCATAAACCATTTGAATAAAGAATAAGATCTAGGTTTTGATCGATAGACTAAAAAAATTAGCTCACTTCACACCTATTCATGATATAACCAAAGTTGAGAAGTTAAGAAATATCTATGTGAAACTGACTGTTCATCTTCACAGAGTTCCATCCACTAGAGTCTTTGATAGAGATCCCCATTTTACCTCTCATTTTTGGAAATTTTTTCAAAAGTAAATAAGATATCAGGTTAGGTTGAGTGTAAAAAATCATCCACATCCAGAAGGATAGATATAAAGTTCTATACAGATTCTTAAGGACATTATTCATGCATGTGTCCTTGATTTTGGTTGAGATTGGGATGACCATTTGGGGCTGGTTTAGTTTTCTTACAAAAATAGTTACCAGTATGAGATTATAATGGCTTCTTTTAAGTCCTTGTATAGAAGTTCATTTAAATCTCCCTTTTTTGGGTTAGAGACTGGAGAAAATTACTTGGTTAGATTGATTTTGGTCCAAGAGAAAACAAAAAAGATTCAATTGATTCGTCAAATAATATTAAAGACATAGAGTTGATACGAATCTTATTTTGATCATATTCATGGACCACTGAAGATATTTATTGCTGATTATGAGTTCCTGGGTGTTTCACCTCTATTGGTTCACTGATATCTTGGGAAGAAAGGGAATCTTACTTTAGAGTTTATGGGAAGTTTTGATGTTGTTATGCATGTGGGTAAAGTGGGGTTCCATTTATAAATTCAACCATATTGGAAAATGATACATAATGTGATCCATGTTTCAAATCTTTGGAAGTATATTTCTTAATAATATCATATCTTAAGTTGGGTGGATCTTTTTTTTGACCATGATGTATCTGTGACTAAGAATATTGAATGGATTCTTGATTATGAGACAAAAATAATTCCTAGGAGAATAATATATTTTGCTTCCTGTGCTATGGATGAATGGTTTTAATTCTCATGAGAATTGGATGCGTGAGACACTACTGAGAGAGCAGTGACCTCGTAGAATTAATATGAAAAATTATTGATAGGAATTATGGGTATCGAATGATCATATGGTAGGGAGATTGTAACATTTCATTAATTGGTTTTAGGTACTCCTCGATCCTAGTTTTGATCAGGCTTTATTTGGGGCTTCTTCCAGGTAGTTTTAGGAGAAATTTGGAAACTTTTGGAAGCCATTTGGACTGTGCATGATTAATGGATGGTTAGTTTAAACCATACAGTTTAGACCAGAAAATTTTACACCCTTTAAAGGATCACTAGAGTGGTCATATGATTTTTGAAAACTATGCCGCTAGACCCTACAAACCTTGTGGCCTCAAATAGTGGTAATTTTTATGGTGGGTGAATGGTTTACCAAAATATGTTCCCACCAAGGAGAAACTGTGCACCCTAGATAGAATGGGTGAATGGTTAGGGTTAATGGGTTGTCTATCCTTTTGACCCTCTCAAGTAAACCATGCATGTGAGATTCATTTATTCCAAAAATTGTTTTAAAAATTATGGGAGCCCCTTTTAAAAGAAAGACTCACCCAGATCAACCTTAATATAATTTATAGGGTTGTAAAGGCTCCCTAGAAGAGATTTAGACTTCTCAAACCTCCTCCTTTGGTTAATCAATAAGTCAACGGAATATTTGATCCCCCTCCTATAAGTAGATCTCCTCTCAAATTATTTGTTCTAATCTTTATTTACTACCTCCTAAAATTTTTAATGGATCAAAACATATTGGATGGATATAAAATCTATTTGATTATATCATTATTCTAGTTTCTCATCTAGATATCTTTTTTATTTGATAATAATGGGAATTTCCCATTTCATTCATGGATTGTTTTTTTTCTGTTAATAAAGGCATGTGGTTCCATTTGTGATTTTCCATTTAAATAAAACCTTGATTTTCTTGATTTTTTTGAAATATATTTCAATTGATTTATAAAAATCGAATTTGATATGATTTTAAGTTGGAAATTTAAATGTCATTGATTTTGGAAAAAACCCCCAATTCCAATGTAATTGGAATTTTGGCGTGAATTTGGAAAATGATGTAATTGATGAAATTATTTGAAAATTATTTTTAAAAAATGGATTAAATTGAAATAATTAAAACCTCTTATTGGTTTTATATTGAAAATTCATGAAATGATGAAAAATGATTGTTTGGATTTTATGTTTATTTGGAAAATTAAAACACAATATTTAGATATATAATTGTAAATTATGATCTATTTCAAATGAGATGATTTTCACATTATTTATTTATTGATTGAGAACATGTGAACCTCGGTAGTTAGTGGGGATTTTGGGTCAATCACACTAGGATCTTGATTCCCATGTAATGGATTTGTGATGAAAACTATAACAAAAACATACTTTGGCATGATTATACTTGATGGGGTGTTGATGTGTCATATTCACCAAGATCCTTAGGGGAATGTTTCCACAAGTTTATCCATGATCAATGATTTTAAAAGTGTGAGGATCCTATCTCCAGAATCTATTGAACACTTGGGAAGATAAACCTGGTTCCTGTTATGTATGTTTTGATAAAATATTACATTTTTTATAAAACACATTTTCTCATGCCAGGTGATTTATATAAATGAATTTATAATTTTTTTTATTTAAAACACATTTTAAATATTTTACATATTTTGAAGAGAAATAGTTTTTTGTTTTAAATATAAAAATGATATGTCATGTCATGCCCTATTTTATTTCTATTGAAAGAAATATTTGGTATATTATTATGAATATTTTATGGAACACTGAGTTAGACACTACTAGGATTTTTATCTCATATCCTACCTTTTCTGTTGGAATTTTGTATATTTTCTTATACCATGTCCGAGTAAATGGAAAGAATAACTTGGAAGTGGTGGATGTTCTTGATCCTTTGGACTTTGGAGTGGGGTTGTGATATTTTGATTCATTAACATCATGGGATGATGTTTCCTTTGGGATTTTTGAGTTTTATCTTGTGAGTTGTTGAGTAATTTTATGATATACTACTTTGGGTTTTGTTATACATGTTTGATTTCTTGTACTTTCTCCCTTTTTAGTTTTGATCTTATTGATTTGTAACAATTTTTCTACAACTATTTTGTGGAAAATTTGTTCCCTATTTATTATTTTATGTTTCCAAGTTCTAGTCATTGACCCTTGGGAATCAAGAATTCCCTTCAATCCATGTCTGTGTTGGCTCATGTATTATGGTATCAGGGTATCTACGATGGTTAATGACAACACCTCATTGGAAAACCGTGAACATTTTATAATTATGAGTAACCCATATCATTACAATAAATAATATATTAGAGAATATAACTCTACATGTCACTTATATATAGTCAAAAAATTGGTTTCTCGATACATCTATCTAGTACAATTAACAAGTCAACCATTTATTTCTATACATAATCCGAATCATTTATTGTTTCTTAACTATTATATACAAAAAGTCAAAATAGACTACCCAAATTTAGTAGATATAAATAAATACGTATTATTATCATATCATTTTATATTTCATCATAGAATAATAATAGATCCCAAAATCAATGTCAACCACATCAAATGGAAACTACACATTTTAATTTATTTGATGTTAAAATCACAAATCTATATTGTCCATTTCATATCCCTGGGAAGTTGAAATTGTTAATATAAAAGAATAAAACTATTGTACCGCAGATTTATCATCTATTCACAAAACTCTCTTAAATTCCATATAACAAATTCTTATCCCAATATGGTGTTCAATTATTTATATCTTACAACTTTTATGGATAAAATATTTAAAAACTCAAATTATTCTAAATCATTGATTGATAAAAGTTATAATAATTCTATTAATGATTATAGTACTCATTAGAATATACTTATTAATCAAGATATTTATAATTACAACTTGTTTTTTCATGGACACACCAACATCCAAATATTATTTTACAAATATCATCATCTAATGTGATCCTAGTAAATCAATGGAGGGTTTCTTTATGATCTATCCATGAATGTGATAAAATGGGTTTACTCTAAATTTTATTGAACTGTTCCATCATCAAAATTAGCATAAATGATTTTAAAATATGGAAAATCACTTTATGGAATATATATCATGATCTAAATTATCGATATCATTATCCATGTTAATAAATGAGTGAATTCTATAATCGATTCATCAAATGGAAACCCGGTAATGAATTTTTTTATTTATCATTTATATTAATAATGAATCATCTTATCATCACATACAACATGGTCTTCATATTTCCCACTCATATTTTCCAAACACATTATATATATTTTTATATAATAAAATAATAATTTTAAATTATATATTTTATATAAGACATAGAATAAATTATATATATATATATATATATATATATTCCCATATATAATTTCATATTTTTTATAAATCTATAAATATAATACAATAATGATATATATGTTTTCTTATAATTTCACTTAATGAAATAAATCTTTTTGATTATTAATATATAGAAAAAAATCTTACGTATATAATTTCCATTGGATCGATGTGCCTACTAATTGTGTAACATCACACTCAATTTAAACCGAAAGATCCTAAAATACCAACTCCTTTGGATCAAACTTTGGGCTTTTACCTCAAGAGGCCTCCCAACCAAGTCATCACATGACCTATTAGAAAAGAAAAATAAAATAAAAATTGTGTTATCATTTATTGGTGCTGCGGAAAATTTTTTGAGTAAGAGTCTTCTTGAGGCAGCTAAAAATTAAGATTTTATATAACTCACTCTCTCTTGAAATCCCTCTTATGAGACTTTGTATTTAGGTGATACATCTAAATGAATATTTCTATTTATATGGTGTTCATTTTTGATCGATTAATGATTTTATTATGATCTCAGTTGTTATTTGGTACCTCATTATTCTATAAAAAATATTTAGATCTATTCCATCTTATTTACATTTAACTATTGTTTCCTAGATGACATGATTTTTATAGATCTACTATCAACCCCATCTACTGGTTGTTTTTCCTTCTATATTAAAGGGTTATATTTTTTAGACCCCTTTAAATTTTTTTGGTGTATCTATTGTGTACTATATGATTAGAGTATATTTATATTTCTGGAATATTTGTCATGGTTTTTCAATTTTGGTTTTTCTATGTTATAAAATATTTGGCATCATGTGATTAATATTCCACACAAGGTTTTGTTTTTCATCTATTTTAAATATAATTTATTTTCAGTTCTTTTCAAATGGATATAATTTTATTCCATCTCACATTAAATTATTATTTATTTATTCATTCTTTATTTCCTTCATTTCCCAACATCAGGTATTTAAGTTAATGTTTTTTTGATTAATCATGGATTCAAATTATAGTTGGATAATATTTTTAAATTGTATCAATTATCAAATGTATAAATAAAAAATGAAGGGTCTTCATTTTATCATGTAAATGAATATTTTTGTATTTAGTACCCAAAATATAGAAAGAATATCCCAAAAAGAATGAGAGTTTTATTATGATATGGTTTATGGTTTCACATATTAGTGGGTTTCATACTATGTGATAAACTATATAGTCAGTATCTCTCATACTAGAACATCGTGGTAGAATCTTGAGAGCACTTAGGATTTGTAAATACCCAAATTTATCATACATATATATTACATCTTTTTAGATTAATATTCATAACATTACACAAACACATGTCTGATGATCATAAAGTTATAGTGCCTTTGGATACTTGGAAACATAAAAAACTAGTCCATAAGTGAGATACATCATCTCCCACTATGTTCCTCCTCACTAGAACCCCTCCTATATATATCATACATAATACCTTTCACCATAACTCGGGTAAAAGAATCATAATAAAGTGTGATATCTAATGCTCTGTAAGGGTAAACTATAGATATATCAATATATCATGAGAAATAGTTTATGAGAACATGATAATAACATTTTAAAACCATAACCTATATATTATAGATCATAAGATCGAGTTATGGAATAAATACTAGCATCTCATAATACATAGATCATAATTGAAGAAAAGAAAATAAATAATTAGAAAATAACATTGTCATAAAGAATAGATTTTTGGAGAACACATAAGAATATAAGGTCATTTTCTTTTTATTTAAGGATCATTTCCAAAACTATTATAGTGGAATGAGTTTAATCCCCAAACCATCATAGTAGTTAAGGTTCACTTCCAAGACTATCATAGTGGAAAAATTCCAATATTGAACTGGGTTCACTCCCTATTCCAGTCATATTTATCTAATGAGATATCTATCTTTACCTAATACATTGGAGGGATATATAGGTCCTATGCATCACATAATGAAAATTATACAAACGTGTTTCACAAGATGTGAATAAATTAATCATTTTAGAACCCTTGAGAAAAAATGGGCTTTATAAAAATTTCAATATAATATAACTTTGGTAAAATAAAGAGGTTTCATAATGATTTTATCATTTCATTAAAGCATAAACCATGAAAAATGTAGTAGGTTTTATAAGAGTTTTATCTTGGTATAACCCGTGAATAAGAAATAAGTTTCATAAACATCTTTTCATTATAATATAAACAAACTCGATAAAGAATAAAAATTTCCTTTTTAGATCATATCCCCATTAAATAATAATTAATATAAAAGGATGTCATCTTAGATGGAAAATGATTTTGAAATTTCACTTGGAACATTTATTAAGGAAAATAACGTTTCATAGAATATAACTTTTTAAAAGAAACAATTCATAGATTATTTTGGAAATAATTTTTAAAAAATAAACTTAAAAACATATAAGGTAAGATTCATTGAAAATAATGGTCATGATGTTGGCAAATTATATTCAGAATGTACATTTTAAAACAATGATTTATTTCACATTTTCTGTGAAATCAAAATAGTCTTCATTGGGAGAATTATTTAATGATTAGTTTTAAAAAAAATTTAAAACAAAAAACAAGTGTAAAAATATTATTATACAACCATTTTAGAGTATAAAAAACATTCATTAAATCATTTTATTTATAAAAGCATTGGAATGTAAGAAATGTATTTTGGACCAAAGAGAGAAATTTAGTTGATTTTTCTTAAAAATATTGTTTTGAACTATTTATTATATTAATAGAGGAAAATTAATGAAAAAAATTTATTATCATGAAATAATTAGATGATAATAAAATTCATGTGTTTATTGAGAGATAGATCATGCAGTTTCATTATGAGAATCCAAAACAAATATAATCCAAATAAATGATGAGATTGTATCCCAAACCCCCTTCCACTTTGTAAACATTGAATCTTAATTCCCATGAAATAAAAAAATTAAATTAAATTAAAATATCATTGAAATAAATAAATTCATGATATTATCTATCAAAGGGTCTATATATACACCTCATAAAAAATATGAGTTCAAAACCTAATATATGTCCTAAAGAAGAAAAACCGAGAAAAACAATCCTTTACCTTAAGTCTTGAATACCTTATACACATTCAAACATACAGTATAATAAATATATGTTTGTTATAAATTTATTATATAACTATAATTATATATATAATACAATAAATGATTTACTTGTAACCTTTTGTACCCGTTTATTAATAACTCCATGTTACAGTCACATTTCAGGAAATAAGAACTTTATTTTTCATGTATGTTTTTCTTTTTTATTTTTGGTTCTTCGAATTTGATCATTGTTCCATCATGTATAGAATTTTAAAAATGGTACAAATTTCATGTATATTTAGTATATATTTATTTTGTATAATTCATAAAATTTAGAGATAGAAAATGAAATACCCCATTCATGGAGTTAGTAGGTAGTACGTACACATGAACGTTGTTTCCATTTTCTAAATTATTTAAAGATATAAATTTAAATAATATATTAATATTTAAAAAATGAATTTTATTATATATATCATATATCTTCATTAAACCCATCATTATTAGCTTTCAGGTAAAGCACAAACGAATCGCAATGCTTCATGAGGCGGTAGTCTGCCACACACACAAGCGACATTATAATATTATCATAGAATGGAAGGTAAGATGGTATATGTGATATAATAATATAAAATGTATAATAATATCATAAATATCATAAATATATATTATATAAATCATTATACCTAACCATGTGAGATATTTACGGAAAACATGTCTCATTGGTTTTTGAGGTGGTAGTCCACCGTACACATGAATAATGCTATCATTTCTCATTTGAGGGAATAGGTGATAGATATAGGTATTTATAATAAAATAATAACATATTATTATATTTAAGATACCTATGTTATTTTTTATCTTGTATTAATAATATTTTAAGGATGTGGAGGAAGAAACAAAATAAAAATGCTCATTGAAGAACGCAAGATCTTCTTCGTGTAACCTCTTTAGGTCTTCAAGAAAATCCTTCCAAAGATAGATTTATTATAAAAATATTAATTATAGGATGGTATTAGGGAATTATGAAGCGTATTGTTTTTCTGAATGTCCAAAACAAATTGTTTTGTATTTGTAAATAGTAGTGGCGATGAGGTGTGCTTATTTTAAGTGGGGGAGAGGACACACTTGGTATTTTTTTGAAAATAATAGTGTGTACCAGTGTTTATCACATTCTTCCAGGATCTAAATTGTATAATTATAGATAATTAAAGATTATAAGGTCTAAATATGGATATCAAATTTTTGTTGGAAATGTTTTGGGTCATTTTAACATATAAATTTTTAGTTTAACCCCTGAAAAACTGATTTTAACCTTAACTCTGACCAAAATGTTTTTCTGTTATTACTATTCATTATGGTCAAAACATATGTTGAACTTATTATATATTATAAATTATTATAGTTCCATCTAATTAATCCATTTTTTAAAATTAAACTCATATAATTGGTAGAATTGAATTTAAAATTAATCTCATAGATGTGATGAGAAAGTATGTTTTCCAAAGAGAAAATGTTCAAAAGTTCAAAAAATGTTTTATATAAAAATTAAAAATTAAAATAATTAAAATTAATTAAATTGGATTAATAAATATATATTTTAACTAATTTTACTTTTGAAACCATATTAAAACAATTTTCAAGTTTATAAATTTTGTAAATGAAAAGGCATTGTTTAAAGGAACCATTATTTTTCATTATTCATCGAAAAATGCTCTTTTCAGAAAATTATAAACAATTCACTCCAAGATTATTTTGTCATTTAGATTTAGAAAATGAAGTTTATTTTTTAAGATATATTTTATAATTTTTTTTAAATTACTTTTAATATTTTTTCACAAAACTCAATAATATTTTTAAGAAAAGAGTATTTTTTGAATCATATAAGGACATGTATAAAAATTAAGTACTTTCTAGTCTATATGTTTTATTTATATAAATAAATTCTATTAAATATTTAACAATTATTTATTATTTTTCATCTCACTAATTTTAATGGCTAGGATATAATGGTTATGTTTAACTAACAATATTAATAGTTTGTTATGGCTTGTTAAAACTGGGTGTTGTGTGTAACCCAAGCTATCAATGAATTTAAACATTTTCAAAAAAAATATTTCATAAAATTTAATTATGTTACATTATACCCCCATAAATTTAATTTATCACTCTAAATTCATCACTCTGATACAAACATATGATTATACTTCTATCTCAACATATCCTCAGGTTCCCATACAAATTCCTCGAACTAGTGGTTTCTCCAAAAAACATTGACCAGGTGAGAGGTCATGTTATGTAGAACTTTATCTATCAAATTTATAATCTCCAATGGTTATTAAAAATAAGAAATATTTGACTCTATTGGTGTTAAATTTCAGTTATGTACATGTTAAGGGTTAGGTATATAGTTCCTCAGGAGATATAGGTAGAACACATCATGAAATTGAGATAGGTTTGGTGGCGTCTCCAATAGATAGGCTTCCCTCCCGATACAATATATAATTTAAAATTTAATGATATAACTAGGTATTAGTTTTAAATTCGTTATAAATTTCATTACCATATTCCATAGATAAATTCTTAGAAACACCTTGTCACTTACATAAAATTCCAAATCACACCACTGATTGTCTGCATAAATTTTCTACCAACTTTTTTCCACACTTATTTGCTACTAACTTGATATAACCTTCACTTCGATTTATTTATCTATCTCAAGTACCATTACATTTATTTCTTCAAGTTAATTCTTATAGGTTGGAGTTCTACACTAATTACCATAGAGGAATTCATGAGGATATATCTAAATTCCCTTGTGAAAGAAATTGTTGTTTGAAAACTAAACTAGAGGATGCTTTTGATCCCAACCACCTTTAATTTCTAGATAATTATATATCAACATGTCCTATAGAGTTATAATAGTTCACTCAGACGAACCATCTATATGAGGATGATAAACATTGTTGAAACTCAACTACATATCAATAACTTGTTGAAGAGTTTGATAGAACTTAGAGGAAAACCTCAAATCTCGATCTGATAAAATTGAATGTGGAACTCCAAGAAACCTTCCCACATAGTAAATTTATATCCTAGAAAGATGATCAAGAGTGAAATCTTAAATGATAGTAATGAAGTGCACATAATTTTCAAGCGTAATCACTATAATCCATATAACACTATTCCCCTTAGATTTTTTGGGGAGCCTGATAAAAAAAATCCATGGGGATATTTTCCCATTTACATTTTGGTATGGCTAATTTATGTAACATACCCTTATAATTTTGTCTCTCATCCTTAACTTTCTGACATACCAAACACTGAGATATAAACTCTTTGAAATCTATCTTTATTCCATCCATCCTGAAACACTCTTTCAAATCACTATACATCATCATACTTCTAGGATGGATAGATAATGACAAACTATGAGACTCATCTAACAAATCATTCTTTTAATATGATATGTATGAAAAAAACATGGTTCTTGAACCTTATCACTCTAACATGATCAATTTTATACTCAGGAAAATTTCTAACCTTCTTTTTCATCTCTACATACCCCTTTTCACCTCTTTAATCTTCACATAAATAGATGGCTGAACATTAAAATGAGAAAGATAATATTTTACCTATTACTTTAGGATTTATAGATCCATACTTCTTAAGTTGAGAAATATTGGATGTTTTTTGATCCATGTCATGGATAAGATGACATTATCCTTTTGGCTCAAAGCATCAACCATCTTGTTCACCATCCAAGGGTGGTAATGTACTGAGTAGTAATAATATTTAATAAGATATAACTATCTTGTCTTGTTTAAATTCAAATCCATATTTTTGAATATATTCATTAATTTTTTTTGATATAAATAAACATATATATATATATCACACTTTTTTCTGTAAATAAAATTCATCCATATCTTTAATACCAAAATTATCGTAATAAACTCTGAATCATGAGTTGGGTAATTTTTCACATGAAAATTCAATTTTTTTCAAGGAATAATATATAAGAATGTGATTCTTGTGGATAACTCTTTCTAATCCCTTTATGTTTAAATCATTATAGATTAAAAATATATTTCCTTTATAGGGTGATGTAAGCGCATGCATGCAGAATAATATTGTCCTCAGTTCCTTGAAATGTTCATCACATTCATTGTTGTAGACGAACTTGGATCCCTTAAAAATTAGCTTGGTGAGTGGATTAGATATTTATGATAAATTATACACAAACAACTGATATTATCTAGCTAAACCAATAAAAATATTGATTTTAGTCACCACAGTTGGCCAACATCGACATTAAATAGCACTCTCTTTTGATAGATCTACAGATATACCCTATCTAGAGATTATATTAACAAAAAATAAAACCTCCTCCCCATTTCACACTTTGTAAATTTAGAATTTAGTTTATCATTACTCAGGTAATTTTGTAAAATTCTCAAGTGATCTTCATGGTCTTATTTTCTCTTCGAATATCTAAGAATTTCACCTATAAAGATTACTATAAAATGATCAAGGTAATTTCTAAAGAATCTACGAATTAAATAAATGATGATATAGGGAGAATTATTAATAATTAATGGAATAAAAATATATTAATAGTTTCCATTCCATGTATGGAATGTTGTCTTGGGTATATCCTCCATCATGACCCTAAAATGAGAATATATAGAATAAAGTTAATACATGGAAAATATTGATCTTTGTATAATTGATCAAAGAGGTCATAAATACAAGGTATATAATACATTTTCTTGATCGTGATCTTGTTCAAATCCGTATAGGTTGTGCATTCTTGAATCGATAAATCTTTATTTTTAACAGTAAGAGTAGGTATATCCTAAGGTGGTACAAATTTTCAAATGAATCCCTTTTAAAGGTTCTCATGAATTTTCTTCTTTAATTACTGCAACTCAATTAAGGCTATTCTATATGGATTCTTTGAAATAGTTTTGAAACTAAGTATATATTCTATTAAGAACTGAACATCATGTTTTGATGTAAGTTTTGTAAAATATTTTGGAAATACATCAAAAAAATTCTGCAAAATATGAATATCATCGATGCTGGATTTCTCCCCAACTATCTGAGATAAAACTCATCTTGAATAGAAATCAAAAACCATAAAATGGATGTGATTTATATCATAATTTCATATATTTATCCACCTTGATAGATGATCATAAGTTGTTTTTTAATAAAAAATGTAAATTCCCTTCTATGGAAATTAATTTGGGTTTCACGTAGTGAAATATAATCTATTCCTATGAAAAAATAAAATACAACTAGAGGAAGAATGCAAAGATTTAAAGGATTCGCATTCATAGAAACATCATATAGAGAGGAATCATATACATGAAATGGGATCATCGTAACATTAAGGGTTTTCATTGTTAATTTTATATCTAATCGTTTGATTGGAATCCTAATACCCTTATAATGTTCTTTAAATATGAAAGAATGTGTATATCCAGAGTCAAAGAAGACAATATCATTTCTAGAATAGAAGATAAGTATACCTTTCACCATGCTGTTATCTTACCCTCTTTAGAAATAGTGATCACATGAGATTTATGTTATTTTCTTGGATTAAGAGGTTTCTAACATCGATCAACATCATTAAACTTCACATTTTTTCACCGGTTAGAATAACGCTTATAATTCTTACATTTGAAACACTAGAGTGTGGGTGGTGAATTCCATGGATATTTCTCTCGATTCATATCAATAGTGAAATTAATTCTATAAATTCAGTATTGGATTAAATGATAAACTTCTCTTCCACTCATAATACATTTAATAGTCCAATTCCAAAAATTTCATCCATGTTTCCTTATTCACTTTGAGAATATAGGAAATATCATCTTCTTTTCTCCAGGGAGATTAGAGTTTTCTTTGAATTCGTTTTTCATTTTCTAGTCAGAAGAATGAGATTGATAGGTAACACTGATCTCTATTTTCATATTGAAATCACTTGGAATGATTTATTTATATCCAATGAAGTATATTATGGATAAAACCCTTGTAAGAATTGGATTTAAGCCACATAAGAATCGATAAAATTTACTTCAGGTTGGTTGATAATATCATAAGAGTACCTCATAAGCCTGGTATAGTTTTCCTCATCAGTACCAATGGATTTATCATTCTTCTAATTTAACTCAAGTAATTTCATCTATATTTTTATCAAAAGAATACAAGGAAATTATTTGTTGAAAAATATGTTCTTAAACTAATCCCATTACATGGTGTCAATTTCATCTTGTTGACTTGTATTCTGGGTAAAATTCCACCATTGATCTGATATACCTTCAAAATAATATAAAAAAAATAATGTTTCTTGTTTCAAATAGTGGATAATAGAAAATATCTTTTAAATAGTACAGATTTTTTTCTTTGTAACTAAGAAAATATTGGAACCATTTAAATAAGGTGGATGTTTTTTTATTAAGGACTCAACAGAACGTTCATACCTCATTTTATAATTTGGATCTTCAACACGATTCTTGGTTTGAGAAGGATTTGTGAGCATAATAATGATATTTTTCATTCCGTCTCTAATAACATTTAGCTTCTCAAGAGGAAAATCATTGAATTTTTTTGTTACAATCATCTTTGAAACGGTTCATTTGGGTTTAATTTATTGACCAAAATGATAAATGATCATGTATTGAACAAAAACCCTAGTGGGGAATCATAGAGTCATGAAAAATCACTTATAAGATTTTTAAATCAAGAAACATTAATTTTATCTCAGGTCATTCATAGTTATCATCTCTTTAAATACTTCATGATTTTTTGTAAAGAGTTTGTAAATTTACAATGAACATCCACTGGGATTGTCAAACCAAATGTGAAACAAGGGCTGTTTCCATGAAAAAGGCCATGATCAAGTCCATCTAAATTCACCATTTTCAGAGTTTTTAAACTTAATTACCTCTATGCTAGATCCACATCTAGTTGTAGTATCCAGATAGGGATTTAATTTCTTCGAAACCACCCTATCCATCCTTTATTAAAATTATAGGATATTTTATTATAATTTAAATCATCTACAGACTTACCCTTATACATATACTTAGAAATATGCATTGTGATATCAATAAATTTGTCTCATACTAGTTTCTAATGGTTAACTGTGTAGGACCCCTGAACACCCCGAGAGGGGAGGATACAATCAGGGTGTCTAATTTTTCTTTAAACATGATGAATCTTGTTCCCAAATTCACAGGAACAAGTTAAACCTAAATGATGGAATCAAGTAGCAATCTGACATTCAAATTCTGAAAGACAACATACTAGTTTTACTTGTTTCATTACTATGGGCTAGTCCAAGGATCATACACCAATAATGTGTTGGTCATACAAAAATACACTAATATTCACTAGTTCTAGAATTCAAGAGTTCAGAAAAATTCACTATGTGTGAGGCACACTACCTTTAGAAGATTTTACGGATACCACACTGCGTCCTTTGAAACACTTCACTCAAGTCCCCCTATCTCACTACCTTGGGTGAAGTCTTACTAAATTTATCAACTCGATGCTCTTTTCAATAGATTTGAATTTAATTCTTTATCCCTATATATAATGAGACTATTCTTGCATCAAACTCCAGAATTAATTCCCTTGAAAGCACTGATCAAACAAACTTGATATTTAAAACTTGATAGAAAAACACACTAACACTTTCACGCAACACCCACTCTTTCATGTAAGATATTGGATTATCGTGAATGATGACTTTTGCACAACCATTATTTTCCTTGTAACCATTATCTTTTTGGATGCTATACCATAAGTTTCACTTGGTATTTAAAGACTAAAGGAACAATTTGTGTGCAATATTTACTTTCTGTAATCTTCTGCGTGCAACTATTTTGGGCAGTAGATGAAATTGAACTTCATTGAAAAATTTCTAAGTCTTCATTGGGGGTATCCAATTATTTATAGACATTTATGACCATGTCTGTAAGATTCTGATTCATCTTCATCGGTCAGAATAAGAGTCGCTCCGAGCATGAAAACCCCCTTTTGATGTCTCATTGGGTGTGTATGTTTCTTCAACACAAACTCATCTTTCATGCGTATTTAAACATTTTGTGCACTTTTTTCCATTTCCATATTTTGATGTGATGACCCAAAAAAATCCTTGTATGCATATTTCCAATGAAACTTCAATCTTACGCACAACATACTTTTATGAAAACCACTTTCTCTATTCTCCAATTTTTGCACCAAATTTTTTAGCAGACACTAGGATAAAACTCCACCTTCAATAATCTTTCCAACTTGAACTATAAAATCTATTTCCTGAGAAACTCCCTCATCTTCCATGTGAGTATTGATAATAAAAACAAAACTTACACCATTTCTAGTAAAGAATAACAATGGTTACAACAAACTAAACCTTTCCCTAATACTAACTATTAAGACCCAAACTTATCATACCTATATATTAGATCCTTCTAAGTGAATATTCATTCCATTACACAAACACGTGCCTAGGGATCATAAAGGTATAGTTCCTTTCAAAACTTGGACCCATAGGAAAATGGTCCATAAGTGAGTTACATCATCCCCCACCATGTCTATCATAACTAACACCCTTATTATAAATATAATACATAATTAATTTCTTCATAACCTAGTTAAAGGAAATATAAGAACGGGTGAGAATAAATGCTCTATAAGTGTGGACTAGGATGATATAAACATATCACAGGCATAAGGGTATGAGAACCTGAAAACAACCTTTGAAAAATATAACTTATATATCAAAGATCATAAACTCATGTCATGGAATAAATCTTGGAAGTTAATAGACATTAATCATAATGGAATCGAAGAACAAGAACAATATGGACATAATATTGGCATAAGGTAGTGATTTCTGGAATACACATTAGCATCAATAGTTAGTTCCATAGTAATCAAGGATCATTTTCAAAACTACCATTATAGAATGAGTTCACTCCCCAAAACATCATAGTAGTCAAGGATCACCCCAAAGACTAGAAAAGTGGATATAGTGACTTAATGAACTGGTTCACTCCCCAAAACAATATTATTATTTTCAAGAGATATCAATAATTATCAAATTCAGTAGAAGAAGATGTGGGAACCACCTCTAATATAATTAAAATCATAAATACGTATACCAAAATGTCATAAAACATTCATTATATCAGAATCCATGAAAACATGTAACAACCCTGGTACCGATAAAATAATTTTCCTTTATATTTAATTTCATTCTTGATTTAGATAGTTATATTCATTATAAATATGTTTAGTAGTCATTAAAAACCAAAATGTTATAGTTTAATAAACCTAATTTATTATATCATCATATATAGAATATTTATTTTCAAATTTTCAAATTTTAATTTTATAAAAATAACTTCATGTTTGAATTAAACATGTTAAAATTATTTTTGGATTGATTTTGGATAATTTTATGAAATTATTAATTTTTCAATGAATAGTTAAAATTATTGGTGCTTATTAAAAAATGTATTTTATTTACATGGTCAGATTATGATTTGGATTTTTTTTAAAAAATTTAATGAGTTAATTTTTATGTATATTAATCAAATTATTGTTTTTAATAGGTTTTAGAATTTAATTTTGTTTATAAAAATTTTATTTTTAGAAGAGGCATTTTTCTGGAAAACCTTTTTTCATTGTATTTTTCTAGTTTAGATTTATATTAAATTATAAAAATTATTAATTTTAAATTATAAAAAAATAATTATATATTTGGAATAATAATGTATAAACTTAGTAAATATTCCCCTTTTATTTTGTGACAAAATGACTAGTAAACATAGTAAATTATATTACTACGATTAAGGGTAAATTATGTAATTAAGGGTAATAATAATATTATAAAGACTATAAAATAACACAAAAACATGTAACAATATTTTTGGATGTGTAATATTTGACCAAAATCATCCATGGGTTGAATCTATTACCTCTTGGATCCATTTGGTTTTCATTAAGTTCCTTATAGTATTTTATTTTAAGAAAACTCAAACTTGTCACACAAATGTTTTAATATGTATAAATTTTTTTAATATATGGTCATTCCGAATATATGTTCAAACATAAACAATTTTTTTAAATATAAAATATTTATCTTAATCATAATAATTTATTATTAATTTTTAGGGAAGACATAATAATCTTAAATTCTTGCACAACTTCGATGCAATAATTATTAAAATAATGAGAAAATAAAATAAATGATGTTAAAATAATTTAAATAAATATAAATAGAGTTTTTAATGGTGATACACGAATTCTATATAAATTTGTTAAATTTAAAGTATTTAATAAAATATTTGGTTCTAATTTTACCCTTATTTTGATGTTTTTAAAGTCATAGTAATGAAATGTATTAAATATTACAATAATGAAATGCAATGAATATAATATTTTGTTATATAATTAAAAATAATAAAAATATTAAATAAGACCATATGGGATAATATATAGTCTAAAATGCCACCCCTTTTAATATAAGGTATATTTTTAATTTTTTGGATCTACAATAGTCCAAATATATTTTAATATTTTGAGAAATTCTTAAAGTGCCCCTAACCTCAATTATAAAGGGGCACCCCTTCCTGTAGTTAATTTCACCAATTAGAGCCTTATATCTCAACCATACACTTCCAAACACTTTTCTACAATTCTATATAAAAATTAAAAAGGTGGCGGTCTTACCAAAATACTCATTCCACATTTCTTAATGGATCCTTCTATGAGGTGATATTCAAAAGGTAGCTTTCTTAAAGAACATATCTTAATTTATTTTCTTCTTCTACCTTCTCATCACCTCATTTTCCCCTCAAGGAATAATAAATCCCTTATCATTTATATAATGTAATATTAAATTTCTTATGGAATATATTATATCCATCCATTTTCTAATATCCTCTTATTTAAGGAAATAAGACCACTGTCCAAAGTATGACGATTAACCACCTCCATGGGTAATGAGTTTTCATTTTTATTTATCACCTAAATGGATGGTCATAAACTATTATCATGGTTAAATAATGTTGTAATATGTATATTATAACTTATTTCTAGTTTTTTAACTAATGTATATAAATGATAATAAATAAAATTAAACAAATTCATGATGGTCAAAAAACCACCATAATAAATCAAATATTTATCATTAACATTTTATCAAATAAATCATTCTCATTTTAGAAAGAAAATGGATATATTGGGCCAATTAAACTTATTTTTGTGCATAAATAACATATAATTTAACTTTTTTATTATTATTCCCACTTGAAAAGTACATCAATAAATACACACAAGTTAACCAACCACGAAACCATGACACCAATGCTCTCTGAACAATGATTTTGATCTTTAAAACTCATAAATGTGGCCATAAAGAAAAATAATAAAATTATAAGAAACCAAATATTAGTGGAAGATATTTAGAATAAAGTAATTATTTAATATAATTAATTTATATAAATGATTATGTGCAAACACAAAACTCATTCCGATATATGGTAATACAATTCTTAAATCAGTTTCCATTCTTCGGGTTAATTATCTACTTCATTTATTATGTCAGGATAAGTTTATTTGTTAAATGAATTTTTATTATATTATTTTTTATTTAAGTTTTTTATGTGTATTTATATCTGATACACATAATTTATTCGTTTTATTAATGTTCACTTCAATGATATGATATTTGTAAGTGGTTTTCTTATAAAAAGCATCTTTTATTGTTTCATTTTTGAAAAGTTAAAAAGATTTTTTGACCTATAAATAATTATTATATTTTCCCATTTTTATGAATCATTAATGATTTTGAGATACATTTACATGATTAGGTGGTTATTTTCAAAATAAATATTTTCCATTTAATGATCACAATATTCTTTTGAAATAAGTTATTTTCCATAAAAAATGCTTTTATTATGCTGGTGCTCATTTTCTATGATTATGTTATGGTTCTTGGTTATTTTTTATGATTACGGGTTGTTCTGTGATAAACTAAGCGATGAATGCTTAAATTATCAACCAATTAAAGTTTGTTATGTGATAAACCAAATATTAGTGGTTATTTTATATCATCTAATGCACTAGGTACTTATAAGAAGAAATTTTACTATGTCAGTTATTCCATTTGTTAATGTGGTAAGAAAAAATGATTTCACAGTTTACCTACATGACATTTAGATTCATGATAACGAGTTTTCACAGAAATCATTCGATTTTCAAAAGTTAATAAAATGATATTTTTAAAAATAGGATTTCTTTTTTAGGGTATAAAATATTTTTTAAATATATATATTTTTTCACTAGACTAAAGCTTTATTTTATAATATGTCTCTTACTAAGCCTTTTTTTCTAAACCAATGTTATAGAAAAAATTATCAAGGTTAATGGGATATTAGAGAAAACTATGAGATCATGGCAAAAACTATGAAGATTTTTCATATTGAAATACCATTTTTTATTTTAATGAAATTTTTTGTGGAAAAAATGGGTACTAAGAACTATTTTCCATCTATAATGTAATGGATTGTCTTGTAAGATTTATTGCTTATTCTATAAAACAATAAAACTAAAAGATCATTAGGATTTCAAAAATGAAAATTCGAGTTTAAAATCATTAGAATATGTTATTTTTAAAGTTGGGTCCTTACAGTTGGTGTGACAACCCAAATATATTTAATTTTAAATAATAATATTTTGATAATTATTAGTATTATTATTTGAGTTTTGTTTAACAATGGTTCTTCTAAAGTAATATACTTGGAGAATTAAAATGAAGACATTATTTATTCAATAGAAATGATTAAACCTTACATTTCTATATGTCCAAAAGAACCTCACTAACCTAGAATACAAACTAGGAGATATATCAAAATCACCAGGAGACCCCCAAACACCCGAAACTGACCAAGAAAATAGTGAGAGTCCTTTGGGTCTATCACAATGAATAAAATTATAGAATGTTCTAGGGAAGCTGTACTAAGTATCATGTGATGTAGAGCACCATCTTTTCCGAATTGGATTTTGAAGCTGGAACACCCAACACATGTATTTATAAGGCCTTGAATAAAAATATGATCATTGAATTCTTTAGTTGACCATTGGTTGTTGTAACGTTCATAAAATTTTATTAACATTATGTATTTTATGTATTTAGATTATTTTATGTGTACAAAGTATTAGTATTTTGATTCTAAGTATATAAATATTTTAAGTATTATAAATATTTTATGTACATTAATTATTTTATCTCCTTTATGACAATTAAGAGTTTTGAATGTTTGAACATAAAATTTTAGTTAAGAAATGCATTTTTTAAGTAAATGTAAAGTTTTGAAGGAAGAAGTCTCTCTGTATTAAAAGTGTATAATTCTTTATATATTAATAAAAATAAAATGTAACCAATTGTTTTATAAAGAAATATATACGTTTCATATGTTTTAAAATGTTTTAAATATTCCAAATTTATATCCTATCATAAGTAATAATAATGTTTTAATTAAGGATATACTTTATTTTGAAACTATTACAACCATGATGTTAATTTTAAAATGAATGTAAGTTTTTAAAATCAATAAGGTTTTATTTTGAACTTATAATGTCTTAAATAAATAAAAAATATGAAAAAATGTCAGAAGAAATAACACATATAAGGAAATATATATATATATATGTTCTGTTTTTAAAACATTCTTTTATTTTCCAGGTGTTCTTTGTGTTTAATGAAACCAATTTTTTTTTTACACAAACATGGGTGAGTTCCCACCCAATCAAGGTAAGACTTCAAGAACAATCCCTCAAGGTTTAGTTGGTGTCTCACGAAGAACCTTGTGGTTAGTGAACCCTCGTGTAGTGCATGCATGGTTCCTGCTGAGTCATGCACATGCACTAGTGTGTGCCCACATGAGGTGAATAGAGGAACTGAGGAGGCACCACCGTGTGGGGTGGAACATCAGCACAGGTGTGCATAGAGTGAGACCATAGGAGAGAACCAGTTTGGGGCCATATTAGGAAGGGGGAAGGGAGTTCATTTTCATATGGTAGGATCATCGATGTTTATAAGGTAGACTTGAAACTGCATCTATTTCAATGTGGGATGCAAGTTTTTTATGGAGATCTAATCTCAACCATTAAATCTCACTGCATGGGATTTGGAACCTATGATCCAGTCTGGTCTTGAAATCACACCACAATGAATTTTATTTAGTGTTTTTCCTCGACCGTCTGATCTCTCCATGCGAGATCTCAGACATCTATCCTTTTTAAAACCATCTTAATTCATCGCAGCCATCCGATCCGGCCAAAATGATCCGATCCATACACTTTTTATACACATTTTCTCTTTTCTTCTTCATATTCCTCATTCCAAACCAATAACCTTACCCACCTTTTTTTTCTCTTCATTTTCATTTTTCTTCTCCCGTGACCTCCATAACTCTCCTCAAACCCAACCCTCAATTTCCACACATAAACCTTGTTTTCATATTTTTTCTTATTTTATTTGTCTTACCATATATGTTTCCAAAAACTTTATATATATATATATAAACACCGATTTGTTTTGGGTTTATTTTAATTAGGGTGATATATGTGATTTTCATTCATCAATTTTGTTGGTCTTTGTTTATTTTTTATATATTAATATTTTTGTATAAAATATATACATATAATACTCATATAAAACCTTATTTAACACATAACTCTACCTTATTTCTTCTACCCAAATTACCCACATCCACTGCATGACTCAATCTACTCCTTGAATAAGAGTAAGGGATTATTTTTCTTCGATGTCATTATGAAAAATCTGCATTTATAATATTGTGATCTTATATATATATATATATATAACTTTCAATCCAAACACGTTTTAGGTTTTCTAAATGTGATTGTCAGTGTTTAACTAATGTTTTTAATGTGTATAACACTTGTAAGGGTTTATTTCTTCTTGTTTTTCTATGAAAAATGCATATATAAAATTATGTGTATATACAGTTTTATATAACATCCAAATCAAATATATTATAGATTTTTTAAAGAGTGATTTTTAGTGATTCATTGAGGTTTTGATGCAAAAAATGCTTATAAGGGTTGTTTTCTTTGATTTTCCTTATCTGAAACCCATATATACACTTTGTGTATATACGGTTACTCACACACACACACACACACATATACTTTGATCGTATTCCAATTTGGGTTTTCCCAAGGTTGATATAAATGTTTAACAAACATTTTTGATATATGAAAGGCTAATAAGGATACAATTGAACTTTTTTTAGACATTCAATCCCTTATATACACATTGTGTATATACGGTTCATATAAATTTCAAAAATCCTAAATTATTTTGTGTTTTCTGAATATTGATTACTAGTATTTATTTGATTCTTATAATGCATGTAATATTTATGGAGGGTTTTTAAGTAATGATTTTGTGGTTTCCCACACCCATATATTTACATTGGTAAATATGTTTTTTTGTATAAAAAATGTACTCAACCTATTTTAAGGGTAAATTATCTTTTTAAAAATGGTGTTTTCCTACTAAAAATATTTATTTAAGGATTTTTTGAGTATTCAAAACCTATATATATATATATATGCATGTATGTATGTAATTAAATCTTGTTTTCATAAGTTTTTAAATGGAATTAGCTATGTTAGTAAGCTGTATAATTTTTTTCATGTTTAAACATAAATATATTTATACTCTCTTTTGAGCTATTTTACATTCATAAGCATATCCACGAATTTGTGGTTATTATTTAAATGGCCTAAATATATTTTTGAAAATGAGTACAAATTGATAATGGGAAATAATATCAAAACCTTGTTTTTTTATTGTATGCCCAAAATTTTAAGAGGCAACATTAACCTGTTATCATTACTTGTACACACCAAATTTATGAGGGTTCACATTAATCTGACAATGTTTTGAATGCAAGAGTTACTATTTTTTGTGATAATCCATTATTTTACGTGCACTAGTTATTATCACATGTGAAAAGGCATGTCATTTTAGTCCATGTATGTCACTGTTAAATTTGTCCCATCCAAAACCTAAAACTGAAAAACCTACCCAATTCTATATGTATTGCATAATTCACATAATTTATGAATATTTATGTAATTATTGCAAGAATTAAATTTATATCTCTTGGTAACTCATGGATTAAGAATTTAAATATTCAAAGTAGTAAGAGATAATTTGAATATAAGACCATACTAGATATATGAAAAATGTATTGGAATTATATGATATGATGGGTGAGACCATATAGTTCTCCAATGCATTGGGTAAAGTTAAGTCACATGAGATGAATTATGTTAGGTTTTTACCCTTATAGTATTAGTACGAGGTATTGATTGAGTGATTATGTACGTTCTTAGCGCAAGGCCTTAACAAAGAGATTATGAAGTCTGGCATTATACATTCCCTCATTAGGTCTTATTATATGGCAAACCAAGTGATTTTTTGAATAGTAGAATATCCATTTGTAAATAATCTTTTACTTATGATAATGGGGTTCAATGCATATGGGATAATGAAGTATGTACATGGAAAGTTATTATAAGGAATGTGTAGAATCTATTATCAGAATTTTGATACATAAGTTGATATTACCTCTATAATTTCATGAATAGAATTTTAAGTGTTAAGTTAACAATAATATAGTTACTTATGCAATTCTAATAAAGTGATAGTTAATGTGCTAATTGTTACCTACAACTTGCATGTCACCTATAAAATTAGTTTGGTCAATTTCTGAATTATTGAGCATTCCATTCATTTTTGTATATGTATGAGCACTCTCATATGTATTTTACCTATATATTTTAAGTAAAAATATAATTCGTGTGTAAGATATTTTCCTGAAAATGCCATTATTTAACATTTGAAAAATGTTGATGATTTTGTTCAAGAAGTGTTGTTTTTCCTTTTAAGAAAATGTTTAGAAATAATTTCAAATGTTTCTTTTTTTAAAACCCCCTTACTCTGAATTCTTGTACTCACTATACGTTTTCAATTTATTTTTACAGGGCTAGAAGATTTTTCAATCTTTGAGTACTCCTATGTGATGGAAAAAACATGATGGTTATCTTTGTCATGTTTTTTAAGAAATGTATAAGTTGTATATTGTTTTCCACAACCTAAACCGAAAAGATTCTCTATGATGGAATGAGATGTGTAATTTTCATCAACATGTTTTTATATGAAAAAAATAACACACCAAGCTTTAGGCACCAAATCTAGACTTTCGGGGTTGGGGTCATCATAGATGGTATCAAAGGAATGTTTTTGACATCTCTGGAAAATTAGAACAAAACAAAAAATTTATTTATGCCTTATTAAGTATAATTGCTTCTTAAAATTGTTAGATGAAGGACAAAAGAACACCAACAAACCTTTTGTCTCTTCCTACTGAGATTATAGAGACCACAATTGCAAAGTCATGCCTTGAAGACTATGGTCCCTTTAAAAATATTCATTTGACATATAAACATCTCTACAAAATATCTAACTCTCATCGTATACTTTATCTCTATCAAGGATTAGGATTTGATTATTTCCTCATGATGCATGCCCAATTTCCATTCTATGGACGTTCATGGAAGTACGTTGAGGATCTTTTTAAATGTTTTAATATGTCTAAAGGATTTTTATCTATAGAGGATTTCCAAGAAGCTGCAATAGTGGGTGAAATCCTTGCAGTATATCTTTGTCAGATTTTTTCCTATGGTAATTTTGGTCGAGTAAATGACTGTGAAATTCTTGAGGTCAAGTCCTTTCATTCATTTTACAGACATCAAGTCCATACTGATGTATCCCAGTTTCACAACCCTCATTCCTCACTCTTAAGAAACTATATATTTATATACGATAATTACCCAAGTTTCTCATACTACATCTGAGCTAGAAAACTCCAGGGTCTTGAAACTATGCTAGGAATTCGTTTAACTGGAAACCTGGGAAATTGTTGACACAGGTGGTACTTGTGAAGCGACATTGCGGTGGATGGTATAAGGTCAGTGCATATGAGTGCTTATGGAATTTAGAGGACACAATTATTTTATTGGGGGATAATGTAATGCCCCGAACATTTTTAATTTGAAATAATAATATTTTAATAATTGTTAGTGTTATTATTTTTGTTTTTTTTAACAATGGTGCATCTAAAATAAAATACCTGTAGAATAAAAATAAAGACAAGATTTATTCAATAGAAATGATGAAACCTTACATTTCCATAAGGCCAAAATAACCTAACTAACCTAGAATACATACTAGGAGTCCTATCGAAATCAACAGGAGACCCCAAACTACCACAAATAGATCAGAAAAATAGTGAGTCCCCTAGGTCAATCACAATAAAGAACATTATGGAATGTGCTACAACAACCATTCTAAGCTTCAATGGGATGTAGAGAACCATCTTCATTGAATTGGTCTTTGATGTTGGAACACCCTACACATGTACATATAAGGCCATGAAGTTAAATATTACCTTTGGTTTTTATAACAGTCATAAATTTTATAACTGTTAGGTATTTTTATTATTTTGGTTATTTTAAGTATACTAAGTTTTTGTATTAAGATTTTAAGTATATAAGTATTTTAAGTATTCTAATTATTTTAAGTATCTTAATTATTTTTAGTAATTTATGAACTTTTAGAGTTTTTAATGTTTTAAAGTAAAATTATAGTTAATAAAAGCATGTTTTTATATAAATGTAATATTTTGGAAGAATACCTCTTTATTTATTAAAAGGGTATACTTATTTAACTTTTAATAAAAAGTTTTGTAAATAATTATTTTATAAATAAATATATATGTTTCACATGTTTTAAAATGTTTTAAATATTTTAATGTTGTATCATATTTTAAGTAATAACATAGTTATAATTAAATATATAATTTATTTTGAAAATATTATAACCATAATGTTTATTTTAAAATGAATATAAGATTTTAAATTCAATGATGTTTTATTTTAAACATATAATATTTTAAATAAATAAGACATATGAAAACAATAGCATAAGAAAGAACATATATAATGAAAATAATATATATATATATATAGGTTCTATTTTTAAAACATTCTTTGATGTTCTATGTATTCACTCTATTTAATGAAACAAAAATAAGGTTTTATTTAAAAAAAATACTTGGGTGAGTACCCCGCCAACCGAGGGAAACCATGAAGGCCAAGCCCTCAAGGTCTGGTGAGTGTCTCATGAGGAACCCTGTGGTTAGTGAACCCTCAGGAGTTGCATGAATGAGGCACACCTAGTCATGAACTAGTGCTAGTGTGTTCCCATGTGGGGTGTTTGGAGGAAATGGGGAAGCCCCACTGTGCGGGGTGGCACAATGACATAGGGTGGGCACAGAGCGCGCCCGCATGAGAGAACCTGTATGGGGCAGTACCGGGGATGGGGGGGGAGTTCATTTCCCAATCTGTAGAGCATAGATAATTATAAGTTGGACTCGAAATCGCTTCCTTTTTGATGGGGATGTGGGATTTTAATAGAGATCTAATCTCAACCATTCAATCTTAGGGCATGGGATTTGGACAGTATGATCTAGTCCGGCCTTCAAATCCCACTACCATGACTTTTCTTCCATGTTTTTCCTCAACTGTCTGATCTCACAGTGTGAGATATCAAACATCCATCCTTTTTAAAATCATTGAAATTAATCACAGCTGTCCGATCAGGCTGAGATGATATATGAAGTGCACCTTTCTCCTGATTTTCCCTTTGCATCTTATTTTTCCTCGTGCCGAACCAGTGGCATTACCCACGATTTTCCTCATCTTACCTTTTGTTTTTATTCTCCCATAATCATCCATCGCCCTCCTTGGACCAAGCCCTCAATTTCTACCTATAATCCCCCATTTGGCCTATTTTTTATTTTCTCTGACTTTCCATATAAGTTTCCACAAACATTATATATATATATATATAATAAAATTATATATTCGTTTTGGTTTTATTTTTATTAGGGTGTTAGAACTTATTTTCAGTAGAAAATTTTATTGGTCTTTGTTTATTTTTTATGTATGCATCTTTATGTATAAAATATATAAATATACAGCCTATATAAACCCAAATTTCACACATAACTCTTCCCAATTTCTTCTACCTGACTTAGCAACATTCACTGCATGAATCAATCTCCTCCTTGAAGATAAGTAAGGGATTATTTTTCATCTATTTCAATATGAAAAATACTCATTTATGCTCTTGTGATTTTACAAATATATATATATACACATACAATTTTATATAACTTTTAACCCTAACAGGTTTTAGGTTTTCAAAATGTGATTATCAGTGTTTGAATAATGTTTTTAATGTGTATAACATTTATAATGGTTTATTTTAAATTGTTTTTGATATGAAAAAATTAAATATACACTTATACGCATATGCGGTTTTATATAACTTCCAAACCAAATCTATTTTATACTTTTCAAATGGTGATTGTTAGTGTTTAATTGAGGTTTTGATTCACATAATGCTTGTAAGGGTTATTTTTCTTTGATTTTACTTATACAAAACCCTTATATACAATTTGTGTATATACGATTACACACACAAACAAACACACACACAGAAACAGACACACAGACAGACATATACTTTGATCCTAATCCAATTTGGGTTTTCCTAAGATTGATATAAATGTTTAACATACATTTTTGTGATATGAAAGGATTTTAAGGTTCAGATTGATCTTTATTTTAGATATTAAATCCCTTATATACACATTGAGTATATATGGTTAATACAACTTTCACAAATCCTAAATTATTTTGTGTTTTCTAAATATTGATTCATAGTATTTATTTGATCCTTATATTGTGTATTATATTTGGGAAGGTTTTCTTGGTGATGATTTTGGGGTTTTCCACACCCATATATTTATAGTGGTAAATATTTTTTTTATAAACAAAGCACTCAACCTATTTTAAGGGTGAACAATCATTTAAAAAAGGGTGTTTTCCTACACACAATATTTAGATTTGAATTCTTTTGAGTATGAAAAACTATATATATATATATGTATGTATGTATATAATTCAATATTGTTTTCTTATGTTTTTAAATGGTATTAGATATGTTAGTAAGTTGTATAAATAGTTTTCATGTTTAAGCATAAATATATTTATACGAACTTTTTACATGTTTTTCATTCATAATTAAATCAATGAATTTGAGGTTATTATTTACATGACCTAAATATATTTATTAAAATGAGTGGAAATTGATAATGGAAAATAATAACAAAACCACATTTTATTATTGCATGCCCAAAATTTTAAGAGGGAGCATTAACTTGATATCATTACTTACAGACACCCAATTTATAAGGGTTCAAATTCATGTGACAATGGTTTTAATGCAATATTAATTATTTTATGTGAAAATACATTATTTTATGTGCACTAGATATTATCACAGGTGCAAAAGAATTTCATTTTAGTCCATGCATGTCATTGTTAAATTTGAAACAGTCATAAATTAAAACTATATAACCTATCCATTTCTACATCTATTGAATAATAACCTTTATTTATGAATATGTATGTAATTAATGAAAGACTAAAATTTATCTCTCTTGGTAATTTGGAGATTAAGAATTTAAATATACAAAGTGGTATGGGACACGTTGAATATAATACCATACAAGACATATAAGTAATGTAATAGAATTATACGATATTATTGGTGTACCCAGATAACACTCTAATGCATTGGGTAATGTTAAGTCCCATGAGAGGAATTATGTTGGGTTTTTACACATATGGTCTTGGAAGAAGGCCTTGACAGAATGATCATGTATTGTCTTGGTATAAGGCCATGAAAAAGAGATTATGATGTCTCGATTATACATTCCCTCATTATGTATTATTATATGACCAAATAAGTTATTATTAAACTATCATAATATCCTTTGGTAAATAATCTTTTACTTATGATAATGAAGTTGAATTCTTATGGCATAATGAACTATGTACTTCGAAAGTTTTTGTAAGTAAATTATATCATCTATTATCAAAATTTTGATACAAAAGTTTATATTACATCTACCATTTCATGAATATCATTTTATGTGTTAGCTGGATCTTGATATTGTTACTTATTAAATTATAAGAAAGTGATAATTAATGTGCTAATTAGTACCTACAACCTTTCATGTCACCTTTAAGATTATTTTGATCAAGTTATGAATTATGCAGCATTCCATGCATTTTTTTTACATGTATGCACACCCTGATATGTGTTTTACTTATATCTTTTTAAGTAAAAATATAATTTTTGTGTAATAGATTTTCCTAAAAAAGTATTTAATTAACCTTTGCAAATTTTGGATGATGTGATTCAAGAAGTTTTGTTTTCCTTTTAAGAAAATGTTTTGAAATCATTTCAAAGGTTGTTTTTTTAAAACCCCCTTAATGGGAATTCTTTTGCTCACCCTATGTTTCAATTTATTTTTTCAGTGTTATTAGACTTTTCAATATTTGAGTACTCTTATATGACGAAAACAATATGAAGTTTATCTTTGTCATGTTTTTTTGAAGAAATATATCAGTTGTATCTGGTTTTCCAGAACACAAACTGAAATTATTTTCTATGATGTAATGAGATATGTAATTTTCATATGAATGTTTTTATAATGAAAAAATTACACACCATGTTTTAGGCACTGAATCCTTGATTCTGGGGTTAGGGTAATCGGTGTTGTTATCAGAGGATAATTTAGATAAATTTTGAGTTTTGGATAATGTAAATATAATACCCATAAATAATTTTTACTTTATGGTTATGTTATCACATGTGAATATTTATGTGTGTCTTCATTTATGATAAGTTTGTTCAGAATTTTTTTCTAGAGAGGAAACATGGGGGCTATTTTGGGATGTCATTGAGAGAAAAACATTCTTCCAAATAATTATCATGAGCTACTTGGAATCGGAATAAAAATATTTTTTTCTAGGATGGATTAGTAAAAAAATATATAAATTTTGGTGGTATCTATGCTAGGGAGAATCTAGATTAACCAAAAACAAATATATTAGTAAAATAGAATTTTATGAGGTAATATACTTCAAAATTCATTGGAAACTAAAATCTAGTAGTAGCTAAATGATGTATCTAAACTTTGGAAAAGGTATTCGAAATCACGGGATATTCAGAATGCCAAATGTTATCTCTAGTTATTTATCTTTTTAAAGGTGAATTTGATTGATGGAGGTATTTAGTTAAGAATACTATAGAGAAAAATGATCGTGATGTTTTAGAATCGAATGATTTTAAGTGTCTTTTTCCAGAAAAATATTTTCCAAAGATAGTTTGCCTCATAATGGTTAAACAATTACATTAAATGAGGATAAAGGATAAAGATTATATAACTACATATAAAGAAAACATAGCAAGATTTTCTAGGTACAAACCAATTTTTTTGGGGGGCATTAATATAAAAATTAGTAGATTTTACACTAGACTAAAAACAGTTCTATGAAGACAATTGACTTCATAAGAGTTTGAAAGATAGTAGAAACATGTCCATTGTGATGAAAGAGATGAGTTTTAGTTTTTTGAAAAGTATGTACCTCAAGATGGAAATAATAAAAAGTGATTAGGTTGGTATACATTAGGGTTGAATTCTCAAAATAAGATTAAAGGTAAGAAATAAAATTCCCATCTTGTGAAAGGTGTGTTAGAAAGAACCATGGGGAATGTCTCACAAAATTTAGGAATTGATTTCAATGTTTAATGTTTTTTCACATGGCTCATGACTTCATGGAAAATTAACAACAAAATACTGAGAAGCTAACAAAAAGATTATTTAATTCAAATGAGTTTGGAAATTATGTTATCATGTTAGAAATGTTTATGACTCAAGATATAAACCATCATGACACAAATAAAAAAGGGATGGGAAAATGTTTTTCTACCACTATGGTTTATATTGGGATGTCAAATGATTTAGTGAAAAGTGTGTTACTTCTACATTCAAATTTTTCCAATACCCTATTTGAATCTAGATAGTTATATTATTTTCTTTCAGATAAATTTTCATGAATACTAAGAATATCACACCAAGAAATTAATATATAACTTTTGGTGAAACATCAATGTGGAAGTACTAAACCAACCAAGATTTATAGGAATATTCTTTTTGTTATCTTTGAAATGGACTTTCTTACAAATCTTTTTAACTACCCCTAGTTTAGTTTGATATTATTTTTCGCATGGATTGAATTTTAGTTTATTAGGATATGATAGATGATACAGTTGATAATTTTTTTTCACGGAATTCAAGCCTTTAATAACCTACCAAGACCCAAAGAAATCGATTAGAAATGATAGTGAAAGATATTTAGAAAATACCATTGAAAAGTATGAAACTATTCAGATTAATGAAGTGTTATTACTGAATGAATACATTGATGTTTTTCATGACAATTTTCTTAGTATTATTCCTGATTAGGAGGGTGAGTTTACTATTGAATTAGTCCCTGATATTAAGATTGTTTCAAAACCTTCTTATTGAATGCCACAAGTATAACTATTGTAAAAGAAAAAGTAATTGAAAGTTTTTCTAGATAATGGTTTTGTTTGATCTAGAACTTTACCATGGGTTGCTCTTATTTTTTTAAAAAAAATGGTTCTATGATTGTTTTCCTATGTTATAAAGAATTGAATAAAATCATTACTAATAATAAGTATCATTTTTCTCATATCGATGACTTGTTTGATCAGCTGCAGGGAGCACATTATTTTTACTTGAATAACATGAGATCTGGATACCATCAAATGAAGGTGGGGGATGAAATTCATAAAATAATATATACTAGATATAGAACAACCTGTTACTATTTTCATGTATTCATAGACCTGTATTTTTATCATTATATGGTTGGGTTTTGTTGGGGGTTGTTTCAGGAGAAATTTTGGAAATATTGAATGTTTCTAGGATAGTGCACGGTTGGTGCGTGGTTTTCCCAAACATTGATACATCTCAGTGGAAACCACACAATCCTAGATAGTGGGGTTTTTCATGGATAAAACATGGCTTGATAGACCGTATGCCCATATAGTAGAAACTATGCACCCTGTAAAACGGGGAACACTTCTATGGAACACAGTTTGATCTAACCATGTGGCCTAGACCAGCTAATCATGCATATGATGTTTTTTAAATGTAAAATTAATTTTTTAAATCTTGAAACCCCTTATGGTGTTTTAAATACATGTATGACCCCCCATTTTGTTTATCATTCTTCTAAGGATCATAAATGCAGTTTTGGCCCCTCTACACCTCTCAAAAAGTGAATCAATGTTTGGTTTATTATAAGGTCTAATAACCTCTATTTTTGATCTTGGATAAAGGTGTGATTCCTGGATCCTATTGTATTCATTCTTTTTTGTAGAATTCTGATTTGGGTTAAGAGTTTTTAGATCTAGTGAAACTAAGGTAGGTGGTTCTATTTTGATTATCCAAATTGATTAGCACTAAATTGCTTAATTTAATTTCAACTATTTGATTTTAATTCAATTTCATGATATAATTGAAATGGATTTTTTATTGGTTGATTAAAAACCCAATTCCATTGAATTGGGGTTTTGAAATTGGATTTTGGCATGAAATTAAGAAAACCCACAATTCTAATAAATTGTTGTGTGGTTGTGAAATTAATGGAAAATTGTCGAATTTAAATTGTGAAAATGATTTGATGGATTTTTTTTCGAATTGGTATTTGGGGAAAATGTCTTAAAACGTGTTTTATAGAAATTCTTTGGTTTTATCGTAGAAAAAGGCATGATTTGATTAATAACTCATGTGTTGGTTTTGAAATTGAAATTGTAATATTTGAAATAAGGAATAAGACGAATTGAATTTTAAATAGTTTTAAAATTAAATACCCATGATTGATTTTATTAAATCACATTGAAGCCTTGGTAGTTAGTTAGTTATCAGGATAACACTCTTTTGATGCTTTACAACTAAAACACAGTGAAAGACATCACATCACTGATAGGATGGTAATAATTTCTTCTTGACCAGTGTTAAAGTGTCTTGTGTATACACATATTTATATTATTCGCCTTTAAGTGTGTGAGGATCCAGTAGCCTAAAACTATCATACCATTGGGAATACGAACATGTTTCTTGCTTGTCTATATTTGTGGTATAAATGTGATCCAATGTTTGTAAACTATTTTAAATGCATTCTTATTTATATAAAATATTTTATATAAATTCATTTTTAATCCATTTTTTAAAGTATTTCCATTATTTGAAATTTAAAGAATGATTTGTTTAAATATGATTCTGAAATTTAAAATCTATTTATTTAAAATGGAGCGCTTTATATGATTAAATAAATGTTGGCATATTTCAAGGAAAACATTGTGAGACCCTACTAGGATTTATGCTCACACTGTACATGTGACTTCAGGTGTTTTTAGATTATATTATTTTGGGTTTGATAAGGTTAAAAGAACTTCTAGATGGTGGTTCTTTCTATTGATCTTTGGTTATGGAAAGTTGAGTCCATTGGTACTTGTGTTGTCCATTATTTTTTCTATTAATTTGATGCGGTACTTTGGATTTGTTTAGATGTTTGATTTATGGTACATTTCTCATTGCGGAGTTTCTTTTTTATTCATAATGAATTGTTTATCTTCTTCTAAAATGTTTGTAGAGAAATAACTCCCACATCCATTTTATATGGTGCTAGGTACTAGTAACCAAACTATGGGGATCAGGAACTCCCTTTGGACCATGTCACTTTCAGCTCGGTTATCAGGTTACCAGTGTACCCAAGATAGTTTGTGACAAAATGTTATAAGAGATATAGGTTGAGGTTATTTTGATGTCAGTATGCAGTTGTGTATTCTTTTCATAACATTAGAGGTAGTTAGTACTGAGTTCCTGGCCATCTATCACATTCATAATCTTTAATCACTAGGGGTGGTTAGGAAAATATGTCTTAAGGATTATTTCAATTTTTCCCTACTTTTGATTTGGATATATTGAAATATAAATCTTGTTTATCTATCTATTGGGATAAATTACCCCTTGTTTCTCAGTTTGAGTGTTTTCTAATGTCTTCTATGTTGTCTGTTGAGATTTTGCAACATCATGCTTCTGAGAAGATGTGAAAATCAGATCCAAGAGGAAGATTTTAATGAACCTCTGTGAGAAAATCCTCTATTGGACATGAGTCTGGTTGAGGTGATCGTGTGTACTTTCCAATATCTAGGACATGAACCACCACCTGTTCCCTTTTGGGATCCTTCTATGGAACATCAAAGGGATATTTCATGCAATCATTCTCAAGAGTTCCTTTTCCAGAAAATACCAGTGATAAAATTCTCCAATGAACCTCAAGAGGATGATGAATGGATGAGTAATATTTTGTGTTTGTTTGATTTATTTTAATGACCTGATAAAATCAAGGTGAAGTGTGACACATTCATTTTAGAAAGATCAATCAGGTGATAGTGGTACCTGATGGTAATGATGAATAAACATTAGGTATTAGAGTGGAAATAATTCAATTTTCTCTTAACTGAGAAGTTATATCCAGATTCGATGTTGTTGGCCAAGGCTACTGCTTTTTTGAAACGTGATTAGTCTAATAAGATCGTGAAAAAATATGATAACTATTTTCCTAAACTAATGTAGTTCACACCAAATATAATATCAAAATGAGAAAATGAAGTCTTGATGATTTTAGATTGGAGTTCGATAAGATATTCCTTCTTAGGTTTTCTTGATGAAGATGCCTTCTTATGATTGTAGGTTCTGGGTGTAGTGGAATCACATTGATGGGTGTACACTAGTTTAATGTTTTCTATTAACAAAGAACAATCTGAGATCCTTCACGATGATAAAATTCTAGATCTTCAGAATTGAATGAAGAACAAAAGAAAATTGGGGAGTCCAGGAACTGTAGAGAGGATCATCATATGCTGGTTATAATTAATTTAATTAAAATATAAGAATTAACTTGATGGAGTTCTCTCTCCATTGATATTTCCGGTCACGATCTGATGTGATCTTTCATTGTGTAGAAGAATACAAGTACAATATTCCTCTAGTGATGATCCATACATACTCTACATATCTCCGGACGTCACCAAAGGGATCTATGAGTGCTAGTGCATAAGAGCCTTCACAAGTGATGTACACCATTGATCGCCTCGAGAGTTGCTTCAAAAGTGCTCTCCTAGATCTGTTGGAAGAGGACCTCTCTCATAACTTAAGGATGTCCTTAGAGGAAAGGAATTATCTCTTTCATTAATAGATTTATCTAGATCCATTGTGCACAACCAAAAATATTCACTAATCTTATTGTAAATAATGTAATTGGGATTTATAATTCCTATAATAATAAAATTAACTAATTACACAAAGGAATTTATTAATTTCATTTAATTATTTGTAATACGCCATGTCTAGTCATACCATTTGAATATTATTATTATCAATTGTCATGTGCCCAATGAATTACACCTAATATTATTTAATTAAATGAATAATAGTATTTCTCAGAAATCCTCAGAACTCGGTGTGTATTTAATAACAAAGGATACGTGTAATTTTTTTTTCTTTTTCTTAATTTCTTCCACCACATTTATTAGACCTTGAATTTTGACTATTTATTTCATTAATAAATATCATTGCATTACTTTATAATAAATATATTATATCACCCACAATATATTCTATCAAATAACTAGTGTCGAAATAAATGAAATCAAGAATCCTTGAATAGTTATTAAACCACAACCAGGAATAATCTTTATTCAACTTGTTAAATATATATTTAACTGAGATACTAGGACACACTTAGTGTGTGACCCTATAGTCCTCTTTCTCAGTTGCATTAGGTAGAGCCTGCCTAATGTTCATGGTTACGATATAGTAACACGTCAAGGAACCCATAGAGAATGAAGTTAACACTGCAATTTTGTGTCACCTTCTATGAACGTTTACCGTGTAATTTAATCCCATTGTCTCATTAACTTGAATCTAGTGGGTTTTATGTTAGTTCCATCAACCCATGTTCTTGATAATTCTTTCTTTACTTTTCGTAATTAAACTGTCCCATTCCTCACCATGGCCATGGATTTATTTAGGCTATATAAATTCAATCAAAGTGCCTGAGATATAAAATTCCTTTGTGGAACAGAAGGGACAAATCCTTTCTCTCATTATCCACTACAACAGTATTAATCGTGACGCACCCAACATATCCTACCTCATTGTGAATAGTGTGCCATCATAGTTTTCTTCAATACATCTATGTGCATGAATTTTAATACCAATTAATAATAATCTTAAAGTCTAAGGACCAATAGACATGTCTGTAGATAGGAACATCCAATGACACTATGAAATGTGAATTTTCTACTGGCAGGTCTCATTCTCATAATGTCTTCCTAGATATTACCAAGGGCTCCCACCATGAGAAGGTGCCTCAAAGTTTTATGATTCCTCACCCCTAATGGTCTATATTATTTTTGTCCCTCAAATAACATCATCTGGCCATAGATCATATATTTTAGAATAGTGTTATAGAACAACTGAGTTATCTTCATAGTAGGGATATGCTATGACGCTTTGGTGAAACATATATCCTTTGGACAATATAATAGGCAATGTCATTCAAAAGAAAAATCAAGATGCGATATGGTATTTATTAATGAATAAAGTACAAAGTAGTTGGTTCTAGGCCACCAAATCCAATAGACTTTTACTTAGACTAGAGAAAACTGCTAACAACCTTTGACCCACTAGCTCTCACATGATATTCATGCTTCTACTAAGATAGGACTTTATTCATGGGGTCCACCACATTCTCTTTCGTGGACACTCTGCTCACTGAAAATGCACCCTTTCATAGAAATCCTTCAAGAGGTAATACTTCTAGAGAATGTGCTTTGTCTGTTGATGTGACTTTGGGTCTTTTGCAAGAGCCACCACTGCAGTATTATTATAATACAATGTGATATGATCTTTACTGCCAGGCACCACATCTATCTCCTAGAAATTTATTTGTATCTATATGGATTCCTTGGCTACATCAGTAGATTCTATATATTCATAATCCACTATAGAATCGATGACAACTAGTTTCTTTGAACTCTTCCAGCTCACAAATCCTCCATTGAGACAGAAAACATATCCCAGTTGAGACTTCAAATTATTCTGATTTGTCTAAAAACTAGAATCAACATACCCTCTAATGACAAGTTCCCCCTCTCCTCCATACACCAGGAACATATCCATAGTTGTTCTCAGATACTTATGGATAGTCTTAACAGCAGGCCAATGTTGTTCTTCTAGATCTTCTTGATACATGACTACCATTATTAGTGCATAGGAAACATCACGCCTAGAACGTAACATAGAATACATGATGGATCCTATAGCAGAATCTTATAAGATATTACTCATCCTATCTTTCTCTCGTTGTGTCTGAGAACACAGTCTCTTAAAAAGATGCAGGACATGTGACATTGGAACCAATCCCCTCTTGGGTTGTTTAGTACTAAATCTATTTAGTATCTAGTCAATGTATGTACCCTGACTTAGTCTAACCATCCTCTTGGATCTATCATGAATGATCTTGATCCCTAAAATGTAGGATGCTTCACCTATTTCCTTTATGGAGAAACACCTGTTCAATTAGTACTCAACTGATTGTATGACTAGTACGTCTTATCCAATAAGTAATATGTCATCTACATATATTACTAGGATAATGTCCACATTCCCATTAAACCACTTATAAACACATGGCTCACATTTTATCTAAATGATAACAAATTAATTTATGGCTTCATAAAATCAAATGTTTTAATACATAGATGCTTTCTTTAATCCATAAATGGATTTCTACAACTTTCAAACTCATTTATATTCTTTTTGTGTCACAAACCCTTGTAGTTGTGTTATATAGAAAACTTCCTAAAGGTTCCCATTAAGGAATGATCATTGGGAATCTATCTTCTAAAATATTGTAGTCATGGTAAGATGCAATGTAAAGTATGATTCTTATGGGTTTAATCATGGAAAATAACGAGAAGGTTTCATCGTAGTCAAATTCTTGACGCTATCTGAATCCTTTATCCACTAGTTTTTCATTATAAGTTCTTACTTTACCTTCCATGTCATTCTTTCTCTTGAATACCCATTTCCATCCAATAGGATTTACATCAACTGAGTCATCAACTAGAACCCAGAATTAATTCTGATAGATGGAATCCATCGCATATTTCATAGATTTTAGCCATCTTGCATCTTCAAAGCTCTCTACTACTTTCTTATAGGATAACAGTTCATCATTTTTCAATGATAATGATTGACCATCCTCAATGAATAGGAAAATAAATCTCTCTGGTTCCTTTACCTCTCTTGTGCTCCTATGCAGTACTTGTGTTTCTGGAACCTCTTCCACAGGGAACTGTGGAACTTGTTCCTTTACTAACTTTTATGTATCTTGGGACTCAACTTCATCGAAGTCAATATTTCTCCCACTATCGTTTTTGAGGATGTGATCCCTCATGATAAACGGCTTGTCATGAGACATTAACTTTCTTTTCTGATGAGTTATATTTGTAATATCCTTTTGTTTCCATGGGATATCTCATAAAGATACACCTCATTCCCCAGATTTCTAGCTTGTTTCCTTAGAAGGATATAGGAAAAGACTCACATCCCCATACACATGTGTGCAACAAAATGTGTTTATTTCCATTCCATAACACATGTGGAATTCCATTTTAATCCTTAGTTGGTACTTGGTTTAACGGGTATGCTACAAATTATAATTCATATCCTTAAAACTATAATAGAATATTTGCATGACTCATCATCGACCTCACCATGCCCAACAAGGTGTGGTTCCTCCTTTCACTAACACCATGCCACTGTGGTTTATATGGAGGAGTGAGTTGAGATAGAATCTAAAACTCAGATAAAAGGTCAATTAACTCTTAGTTTTGATATTCTCTACCTCGATCCTATTGAAGCTTAATTATCTTCTCTCAAAGATGATTCTATAATTAATTATTTAATTCCTTAAATTTCTACAAAGACTCTGACTAAAATCTTATTAAGTAGATATATTCATATATACTCAAATCATTAGTAAAAGTAGTGATATAAGAATATCCACCTATAGCTTCAGTTGGAAATGGTCCACACACATCCATGTGTACTGATCCTAGAAAAACTTTGGCCCTTTCACCCTATCCACTAAAATGAAACTTGTTCATTTTACCTTGTAAACAAGTGTGACATCTATCAACTGGTTTTAGCTCAGTAGAGTCTAAATAACCATCTTGGAAGAGTTTTTTCAAGAACTTCTAATTTACATGACCAAGATGGGGATGCCACAACTCGGTGTTTTTTTTGAGTCATGTGAGTTTATTTCGTTATCGATTACCAACACTTGGTTTTCATAATTTAATACATACAAAAAATTATTTAAATGCACCATACCATAACATGCATTGTTCTTATAAAACAAACAACCCCTATTTCTGTACATGAAAATAAATCCATCCATATACAAACAAGATATAGAAATTATGTTCTTGGTAACACTAGGCACATAATAACAGTTATGTAAAAACAAAAATATCCCAGATGGAAATGAAATATGGTAGTTTCCAATTACCAAAGCGTCCAGCCTCACACCATTAGAATCTTGAAGATCCAACTATCCAATGTCAATCTTTCTAAATCTACTTGGTTCCTGAATTTGAATATATATGGGATCCCCACAAGTTGAATCTAATACCTAATGTGAAGAAATGAAATCTTTAAAATCAATAATGAACACACCTTTAGCATCCCTATGCTTATGGGTGCAGTTCCTCTTCTGAGGGCCTAAGTTAATACATGAAAAACACACCGCCTCTCATTTGTTTCCCTGCCCTAGATCTGCCCCTTCTTCGAGGGACAATTATCAGGGGATTTAGATCATTTATAAATCCTTGACCCCTTTGCCTTGTCCTTCCTTTTTTTATTCACCATATGGACTATGGGTTTGTCACACCCCATGTCCTTAACTACCTGGAAAATTAAGGTCAGAAGCTCTAATAGACTATTCTCATTGATTCTCATGTAGTAGTTGACAATAAATCTAGACAAGGTCTTGGGTAGTGATGATAGGTTGAGATCTGTACGCAAATCATATGGGAACTTAATCCCTATGATGTCAAAGAGTTTAATATAGCCAACAACCTTGATTACAAGAGGCCAAGATGACATAGACTCTCCAATCATAGTTGTGAATAAAGTGTTGGAGATCTCATATCTCTCTTATCACTCCGTCTCATGATAAAGATCTTTAAGGTGATACATCATGCTATATGTGTCCATGTTTTCATGTTTCTTTAAGAGCTCATTAGACATGGACGATAGCATGAATCATTATAAATCTGTGGAATCATCCAAATGTTTCTTATAGAGTGATATTTCCTCACCACTATACTCTTTTATAGGCACAACTAGAATAGGATCCTCCAACGAATACAATTTCCTCTCATGGTGAACGATGATGTGTAAATTCCTCTACCATTCATTGAAATTGGTGCTAGTGAGAAGGTTTTCTTTCTTATGTATGGTTCTAAATGATATGTTTGAAGTCATTTTTATTGTCATAACAAGAAATTAATATGATAAAAGATTTATTACTTTATCTTGATAAAACTGAGACAAATAAATAAATTAATTCTTATTAGTCTTTCATTATTTTATCGAAATCTAATAGCCCACGCCATTGACTATGAAATATTCCATTGCCTGAATTTTCTAGTGTAAATGATCCATATTTCCCATAAAATTACCCTAACTAGGGTTGTTCAAGAAAATTTAAGGGTTTTAGGTAGGCATTCCAAATTCCAACGGCATTAGCTCACAGTTCCTTGGTTTTATCAGTGGATCCTATAATACTAAAATCTTTTTATTTTGGATTTTCTCAAACTTGGCCTCTTAATCCCACGATGAACTATTGTGGCCGTCAACCCTTTATGTGAACCATGTCAAGTCTACACAAAACATTGAATTACAATTCCCAAAAAATTGAAAGCACCCCAACTAGGGTTAGACAAGCACTTTGAACTACGGTTTGATTCTAACCAAGATTATGGATGACTATAGTGACTTAATGTTTCTTTGAATGATTTTATAATTATACATAATTTCATTTTTATTATTTTTTATTTCATTATTTTTAATATTAAATGGGATACAATTAAGTTATTAACCATGTCTTAGATAATATTTACACATAAGCTGGTCTTATTTTTTTTTCAATCTTGCATGCTTATTTAATTCATTAATTGTGTGATCGTGAAAACAAATCCCCAATAAATGAACCATAAAACTAACAGAAATAAAATAACTAGCATAACATTGAGATTGTTCTATTAATTATTTTATATAATGTTCATAAAATAAACTATGATCTAGGGGAGAAACACCTTGAACCTTGTGGGTTTGTGTTTACAACTTTCCACCTAGCCACCTCTATATCTCCATTGATTGGTTTCAACATGGATCCTAACTTGAGGCGCCTCCACTATATTGGGAGCTCCATCCACTAAATATGATTTTATTTCACATGCAGATGAGGATTAAAAGGGGTTTCACATAAAATAAACCTTGGGTAAGAAGACCCTACATATTAATGAGGAGAAGGCTTACAGAAAAAATAATTTAATTTAAATAAATAAATTAAAAGAAACCATCTACATACAAAGGTCCTGATTTAGATCATGATCATCCATACATGAAATGATATTTATGCATAAATAAAATTAGCATTCAATTATTTAATCATTATTGTTTAAGATAAATTACACTCAAATAAATTAATTATCTTTAATTAATCAATCCTTTTACGTTAAACCCCTTTCTGAATTTCATTTATATTTTCATCTGTCATAATTTTAAACAAATAAATTCAATTAAAAATTATATTTGTACGTAACATATACCTTGGAGGAAACCCGATGAATTCGGATTCACAACTACCCAATGAGTAGAAGTAAACATTATACATACATTAAATTATACACATATATATGAAACACCTATCAAATGTTGTGCCTCAGCTTTATCCCCACACCATGGTACAATTATCAATGATTTTTATAATATAATGATAAATATTAATAAATATGCCTAATTTGGATGTGTACACAATATGTAGTTTTTACTACACAGAATGTACTATTGTTTATCATCGATACAAAGTATATTCCTGGGGATTCAACGTGTAGATATACTTCATAAATATTTGGAGTACACAACGTGTCTAGTGAGCCACACGCCGTGTAGTATATGTGTTACCCAGTCTCCGGCTAGGTACGCTGTGTATGGGGTGCATGGTCCAACCATAACCCGAAGGGACTACACGCTGTGTCCAGTAATCCATAAGGTATGTAATCAGGAAATCGTGTGCCACCCATTCCTGGTCAACACCTTGAGTAATATTGACTTAGATATACTCCAACACATTGCTTGGTTTGGTATACCAAAACCATTGAATTGAACCTTGACTACACGTCGTCTACTACTGATTATACACTATGTGTTCGGGTGTTGAGCGACTAGGAACCATTGTAACCTTCGGATGATATCCTCTATTTTAATTTAATAAAAAATAAAAGAAAAAGATTGTTTCTGTATGGTGAATGAGAAATTAAATAGGAGGAAAATATCTCTAGATTCAGAGTTTCAGAACAATTAACTTGAATTGAAACAACTAAATTATTTAATGCACAAATCATCAACAAAAAACTAAATAATAATAATCAATTATATAACCCCTTTGATACCACTTGTAGGTTCGATGTGTAGAAGAAGAGCATTGATGGGTGTACCCATGTTTATTTTTTTCCATTAACAATGATCAATCTGAGATCCATCATTATGATAAAATGCCAGATCTTCGAAATAGAACACAAAAAAATAGGAGAGTACCAGTACCATAGACAAGACCATCATATGTTGGTTATAATGAATTTAATTAAAATACAAGAATTATATTGATGTAATTCTCTCTTCGTTGATGTTTCTGGTAATGATTCGATGTGATCATTCATTGAGTCGAGGAATCCAATTGCAAGATTCCTCTAGCAGTGATCCATATGTGCTCCACATATCATTGGAAGTCACTAAAGGGATATTTGGGTGCTATCATAGAGGAGCCTTCACTTGTGATGTCTGCCTTTGATCACCTTGAGAGTCGCTTCCAAGGCACTCTCCAAAATTCTGTGGAGGAGGATCACTCTTCGTAACATGATAGCATTATTGGAGGAAATGAATTCTTTATTGTATTGAGATATTTCTCTAGATCCATTATGCACAACATCAAATATTTTCTATGATTAATGAGAATAATGTAATTTTGATTTATAATACATAGAATAATAAAATGAATTAATTACCCAAATGCATTTATTCATTTTATTTAATTTTTAGTAATACACCACATCTAATAATAACATTTGACTATTATTATTATCACTTGACATGAACCCAGAGAATAACACCTAATATTATTTAATTAAATATATAATATTATTTCTCACAAATCCCCAAAAAACAACATGGTGTGTACTTTTTTTTCCTTTTTATATATTTCCTCCACCATATTTATTAGACCATGAATAATGGATATTTATTTCTTAAATATATATCACTTCATTACTCAGTAATAAATATATCATTTCACCCACAATAAATTATCTCAAATAACTAATTTTAAAATAAATTCAATCATGAATCCTTGAAAAACTATTAAACCAATATTGAGAATAATATTTATTCATCTTGTTAAATGAATATTTAAATAGGACACTTGGACACAGTTGGTGTGTGACACTCTTGGCCTCTTTCTCAGTGGAATTAGGAGGAGCCGGCCTAAAGTCCAAGGTTATCATCTAGATACACACCAAGGAAACCATATAGAAATAAGTTAACACAACAATGAAATGTCCCCTCCTAGGAACGCTTACTGTGTAATGTAATCCCTTTCTCTTGATATGTCGAATCAAGCGGGTTTCATGTTAGCGCCATCAACCCATGTGCTCAATTATTATTTCTTTGACTTTCTAAAATTAAACTTTCCCATTCCTCACAATGGTAATGGATTTATTTAGGATATATAAATTCTATAAAAGGTCCTAAGATATCAACTTCCATTATGGAACAGAGGGGATGAATCCTTTCTCACATTATCTATTAATGTAGTATTACTCAGGACGCACCCAACATATCCTACCTCATTGCGAACAGTGTGTCGTCACAGTTTTTGTGAATACATCTAAGTGTGAGAGTTGCAATACCCATTTAGAATAATATTAATGTCTATGTTTTAATATACACATCTGCAGATAGGAAGATCTAATGACACTATGAAATGTGGATTTCCTACTAGCGGGTCTTCTTCTCAAAATATCCTCCTGGATATTACCTTAGGCACACACCATGAGAAGGTGCCTCAATGTTTTATGAGTCCTCACCCCTAATGGGATGTATTATTTGTGTCCCTAAAATAACATCATTCATACATATAACATATATTTAAGAATAGTGTTATGGAACTTCTTGGTTCTCATCATAGAAGGGTTTCACTTTGACCCTTTGGTGCAACAACTATCCTTAATACATTATAACAAGCATTTTCATGCTGAAGAACAATGAAGATGTGATAAGGAATTTATTAATGAATAAAGTACAAATTAGTTAGTTATAGGATACCAACTCGAACAATACTAATTTACATGATAGAGTGTCGATTGTAAAATGGACTTGGATAGAAATTCAAGGTTGACATGAGTTTATTTTCCAAACACTAGAAGTGTGAATTACTCTAAAGGAAATAGGAAGTGTGATGATTCTCATGGAAGTTCTCTTTATTAGATTTTTTCTATATCTACTACAGTTCCTTGTAGAGGCCCTATGATTTGTTACCAAAGTGGAATGCCGGGGAATTCAAAGAGGGTTTTTAATAAGGTGCCCAATAACTATGGTTCCTACAGACACTAAGGTCACTTTAAGGAGTTATTATATTTCTTTTTTTACTCCCAATAGTGGTACATGATAATTAGATCCAAAAGTTACTATGATTCAACTAGATTCTTCATGTGCAAATGGGTTCTGACCCTAAGAATCCAGAATGAAGCTTCTTTCCATAGTGAAAGAGTCTCTATAGATAGCGTATATGGGACCAGTGAATGTGAGAGCTACCATTACTATATATCCATTATTAATGACTGATCTATTCGATACTAGTGTATCTTAATTAATTTATTTAAACTAATATTATTATAATAATAAATCTTCTAATAGAGTTTTTGTCATATGTGATGGATATTACTAATCCACTTGGCACAAATATAGAACTGGGTCTCTATAGTCCCACTAGTTTTTTCTCTCTTTTAGATTCTGATATTTCATGGAGTTTTTTTGGTTCCTGACATGAAACATCTTAATTTCACATTCTAGATAAATTGGATCATTTCCCATAAATCTTGGACTGATTACAATCATTGACCGATCTCCTTCACTGCACCTAATGGGTTTTTGGAATCTTTTATGGAGAATGTGACCTAAGGATGAGTAGAGACAGACCCTCTTATATATATTTTGGGAATTTAAAATCTATGTTTTCTCTTGATCTGAAGGGATACACTTTGATCAGTGATATCCCTTAAGTATTTTCTAGTTTCCCGATGTTTTTCCTTCTGACTTCTATGATTGTCAACTGGTAATTGAGGTATAGTTTTTGATCAATTTAGTACCTAGTGATCAACCATTGTCTATCCTTATTACCACATTGTACTAGCTAAAATGAAAGAGATGAATTCTCAATAGGATGATCTATTAGAGAAAGCCATTATATGCCTAATTATGTCACCTAGGGTGATGCCAATTCTATTTTCAAAGAATGTTGATGGTTACCCTTCACCTTTGTGTAGATTATTGATAACTAAATCAAGTTATGGTAAAGAAATAGTATCCTTTTCCCCTGATTTATGATCTATTTGATCAATTGAGAGGGGAAAAGTGGTTCTCGAAGAATGATCCTTGATCTGGATACCATCTATTCAGAATAAAAGAATCTGATATTCAAAAAACCTTCTTTAAGAGAAGGTATGGTCATTATGGGTAACTTTTTATACCTTTTGGTCTAGCCAATGATCCTATAGTATTTATGACATTAATGAATAATATCTTCCAAAAGTATATTGATACCATTATGGTTGTCTTTATAGATGACATCATGGTTTACTCTATGTCTGAGGGGTATCATGTGCATCATCTGAGATTAAATCATATTTTTTTAAGAAATCACCATCTTTACCCCAAGCTTTCGAAATGTGATTTATGTATTTGGAAAGTGATGTTCTTGGGATACGTGGTTTCATAACATGGTATTTCATTTTACCCTGAAATAGTGAAAGCAATTATGATATGGGAACAAACATGATTTTTTTCAATTCAGAGTTTCTTAGATTTGGTAGGCTATTATCACCAATTCATTAAGGACTTCTCAATATTCTCTTCTCTGATGATTTTTCTATCTCAGAAGGGAGTAATATTTTCTTCATGTGAAAAATATTAGTATTTTATGTTGTTCTAAAATTTCTTCTGACTAATGCACCCGTGTTGACTTTTCAAGAAGCTTGATAGGGATATTTGGTATTTTGTGATGCATCAAATTCATTATTTAGATTCATTCTCACGAAAGGTTCTTTTTTCATTGCTTATGGATCTTTTCATCTTAGGATTCAAGAGAATAATTATCTTACCCAATAACATGAACATGATGTTGCGATGTATGTGATTAATAATTAAAAAAATTACCCTTACGAACTAATGTTTACTATGTTTTTGGACCAAAAAATTTTGAGTTATATATTCACTCAAAAAGAATTTAATATATTATATAAGTATTGGGTGGAATACCTGAAGTCTTTCAACTATGAAATCACCTATACCTCAGGAAAAGGGAATGTCATCACTGATTCTTTTAGCCAATATATTTCCACACAGTCCATGAAAGAATCATTGGAAGAGTGGAACTAGATGGCTCTACTTGAACATTTTAATATTAGAGTCCAGAAATTTGGGTCCAATGTTTCTTTGGGTAGTGTTTAGTTGTCCTTCTATATTCTCGATATGATTCTTTAGGAAAAATATCCTGATGATGTGTTTCGTAGAATTAGAGACTCTCTTTATAGTGGGGAGACTATACCTGATAGGTCATTCTCTAATGAGGGCCTTCTATTCTATTCGAATCATTTTTTTGTGATGTTATTTTTAAGTAATGATGTGATGTGGAATTTCCATACTCCCTTGTTGGAAGTTAACCCAGGAACCACAAAGGTATTATATGATATTCATTATGGATTCTTGTGACCCTATATGAGAAGGGGAGTTTCTGATTTTGTATCTCATTTTTATATGTTATAAATGGTCAAGGAAGTTGACCAAAATCCTTTGGATCTGCTTCAACCACCTCTAGTACTGACTTGGAAGTCGGATGAGATCTTTGTGGACTCTTTGGTTGGGTTTCCACATACTGGGAGAAAGAATAACAAGCTAGGGTTTCCGATTAATAAACTGACTAAATCAACTCACTTTTTACCCATTCATGACATGCCCATTATTGAAGAGTTTTGAAATAGATATATGAAAGATATTGTTAATTTTCATGGAGTTAAATATACTGAAGTCTTTGATAGGGATGCTCTGTTCACTTCTTAGTTTTTGAGAGGCCTTCATGAGGAACTGGGAACACATGTAAATTTGAGCATAGAATATCATCTATTGTCAGATGGTCAGACAGAAATATCAATATATATTCTTGAGGATATGCATTACACTCATGTAATCAAATTTTTTGGGGATTAGGATGACTATATAAGGATCGTTTTGTTTTTTTATAACAATAGTTACTAGTTCATTATCGGAATGGATACTTTTGAGGCCTTGTATAGATGAAATTATAGATATCTATTGTGTTGGTTAGAGATTAGTGAATGTTCGTTGGTTTGAACAAGAATTTATCAAGAGATAAAAGAAAAGATCCAGTTAATTTTCTTGATAATGTTGATGACATAGATCCAGTATTGGTATCTGGCTGATCATTTTCATAGACTGTTGGACTTTTTTTTGTTGGTGACCATATGTTCTTGAGAGTTTCACCATGTTTTGGTCAACTATGTCTTGGGAGGAAAGGGATGCTAGCTCCTAATTTTGGTGGACCATTTGTTGTTGTTGTGTAGTTGGGTAAAGTGGATTAACATTTATAACTTTCACCATAACCAACATCAATAGATAACATATTTTATGTATATCATCTCAGAAGGTATTTTTCTGTGCCATCTCATGTTTGAGTTTTAGTGATCTTGAGGCTGAACCTGATTTATCTATGACTAAAGAGCTAGTTAGGATTGTAAATTTTGGAAACCCAAGTACATCATGGGAAGATGATAACTTTGGTTTGAGTTCTATGGTAACATATTTCTGATAATCATGAGACATGGGAGATTGAGGCAATTATGAGAGGGCAGTGAACTAATCTTTTTGACATGGAAGATTCTGTGTAGGATTTATGTCAATAGATAGTTTTTATGGTGGGAAGGTTGTAACATCCTGGTACTATTTTCATGTATTCCAAAACCATCCTTTTGATCATGTTTTTTTGGGGTTGTTTTGGTACTTATTTTTGAAATATTGAATGTTTTTTGGATAGTGAATGGTTGGAACACGATTTTTCCAAATAGTAAGCCATCTCAGTTTAAACTATGAAAACTCATATAGTGGGGTTTCTCATGTCTAAGGAACCTTTTGAAAAACCATTAAACCACTTAGTAGAAAAAATGAACCTTGGATACAGGGGCACATGACTAAAGATCACAATTTGATCTAACCATGCTACCCTACCTAGTTGAATGTGGGTATGAGTTTTTAATCCAAAATTAAGTTTTAAAATCATAAAACCCGTTATTTTTGTTTCTGAAGGACCTTTGAGACCCCATTTCAGTTTCTACTTTTTTTAAAAGATCCCAAGAGCATTTTTTGGACCCTCTACACCCCTCTGGATATGAAGACAAGATAGTATGAACGATGTTTGATCTTCTCCTTGTAGATTTCCTCTTCCTTTTTTCTTTATCCCGCTCCCTCTCTCTTATCCCACATAGGGTTTTATAGATCATCTTGTTTAATGGAAGATCTAATTACCTTTGTTTCCTATCTTATATCAAGGTGTGATTCCTAGATCCCATTGTAATTGTTCTTCATTGGAAAATACCATTTAGGGTTTAGAGTTTTGAAATCTAGTGATATGAAGGTAGGTGGTTCCATTTTTATTAGCCAATTTATTTGAACCTAAATTGTTTGATTTAGATTGAATGATTATATTTAAATTCTATTTTTTGATTAAATTAATTTTTTTTCGACTGGTTGATTAGAAACTAAATTCCACTAAAATAGGGTTTTAAAATTATATTTTGGTATGAAGTTCAGAAAACCCCCAATTGGATTTTATTATATTATTCTTGTGAAATTTATGGAAAGCTGTTGAATTTTAGATGCTGAATTTAAATTTTCAAATTGATTTGGTGGAAACATTTGAAAATTGGTATTTGGAAATAATGACTTAAAATAATTTTGATATAATCTAATTGGTTATGTATTAGAAAAAGTAAAGAATTTATTAAAATCCAATTTGTTGGTTTTTAAATAGAAATTGACATAGTTGAAATGAATAATTAGATGAATTTCATTTTAAATAGTTTTTAAATGAATTTCTCAGAATTTATTGTATTAGATAACTTGAAATCATAGGAAGTAAATGAGTTATTGGGATAACCCTCTTTTTATGATTTATATTTAAAACATAGTAAATCATGTCACATCCCATATGAGACGGTGATGAATTCCCCATGAAAAGTGTCCAAGGGATGTGTGTATACAAATATTGTTGTGATTCACCTTTGAGTGTGTGAGGATCTAATATCCTAATACTATCATACCTTTAGGAAGATGACTATGTTTCTCGCTTATTTTATATTAATGGTACAAATTCCTTACAATATTTTTAAACTATTTTACATGTCTTATAATTTATATGAACTATTTTATATAGAATTTATTGTTAATACATTTTTTAAATTATTTCCATAATTTTAAATGTAAATCATTATTTTTTTTAAATATGATTTTGAATTTCCAAATTAATTTATTTAAAATTGAAATATTTATTTGGTTATTTAAATATTGGAATCATTTTGGGGATACTTGGAGATACCCTACTAAGATTTTAGATCACACCCTACATATGCCTTCAGGTATTTGTAGATTAACTCTTTATAGGTTTGAGTAGTGAAAAATAACCTCTTGAAGGTGATTGTAGCTACTGCTCTACGGGATTGAAGAGTTTATTTCGTTGGGTCAATGTTTTTCCTTTCTGTTTTCTAGTAATTTTTTGAAGTACTTTGGGTTTTTTACCTATTTTACTTATGGTATAGTTCTCCCTATAGAGTTTCTTTTGAATGAATACTGACTTGTTTATTTTCTTCCATAATTCTTGTGGGAAAATCATTCCCACATTCATTTTGTATGATTCCATGTGCTAATCTCCAACCTGTGGGGATCAGGAACACCCTCCAGAACCATGTCCATTCTGTCTTGGTTATTATGTTACCGGGGTACCTGGGATGGTTTGTGACAAGATATGGGAAATATGAGAATTTATTTATTTACTTTGCTTTCATAAATACCCCTCCAATATTTATGGATCTTATGAATAAAGTATTTCATTAATATCTAGATAAGTTTAACGATGTTTTCATTGATGTTATTTTAGTTTTTTTTTTAAATTTGAGACTCTTGATAAACATATAAGGATTGTTCTGCAAACCTTCGATGAAAAGAATTTTTATTGAAAGTTTGGGAAATTTGATTTATTTTTATAACAGTGTTTGTTCCATGGGAACATAGTAAATTAATATGGAATGACAGTTGATCCTAATAAAAAAAAAGTGGTTGATGAAAGAACAAGATCTAAAAATGTTACTAAGATTCATAAGTTTCTTGGATTCAATGGCTTTTACAAGCAGTTTGTGGAAAATATTGGATGGTTATCTTGACCACTAACTAAGTTAAATTTAAAAGGAGTTAAAATTATATAGACAAAGGATTATGATGAATATTTTCATGAATTAAAAATAATATTGGTAAATGATATACTTTTGTATTTTCCCATGAGAAATTGAAATTGTTTCATCTACATTGATTATTCCTTAAAGGTAATTGGTTTGATTCTGATGTAGAATGATCAAGTAATTTTTTATTCTTCAAGGAAACTAAAACATTGTGAGTTAATTTATCATACCAATTATTTATAGTTATCTATTGTGTTTTTTTCATTTAAATTTTGATACATCATTTACAAGGATCCATGTGTGAAATATATAACGTTCAAACAAGTTTAAGGTATTTATTTACTCAGAAATAGTTATACACGTGGTTTAGAAGATGGATGGAACTGATTAAGGATTATGATTACATGATTAACTACTATCATGGAAGATCAAATAAAGTGGATGGTGATTTGAGTAGGAAAATTAATGCTACATTAACTGTGTTAAGTTTGGAACATGACACTTTGGTTAACGATTTAATGAATTTTGTCTTGGAAGGTATGGGTGCACGAAATTACACTATTTGGTTTCAGGTTTCAGTGAAATTGTATCTATTAGATAGAATTAAGAAACCTGATAATGAATATTGTGTGTTATAGAAAAAGGTATAATTTGTGAATATGGGTAAATAATCTGAATAAAATGTGGATAAAGAATGTAATTTTAGATATTGGAAGAGAATATGTGTTACTATTGTTTCCCAGTTTAATACAGATTTGTTAAGTGAAGATTATAGTTTTTAATTTTCATTTTATCTTGGAAACACTAAGATATAAAAATTCCTTTAGGAGTATTAATGGTGGGATGAAAAAAAAGTGATATTTCGGATTTTACCATGAAATATTAGACTTTTTAACAGGCTAAAGTGCAATGAAAATAATGAATGGGGGTGATTCTACCTTTTCTACTAGTACAGTGGTAATGATAAAATATATCAATGAATTTCATGGAGAGAACACCAAAGACTTTCTATGGTAATAATAATATTTGGGTTATTGTAGATCGACTGACTAAATGTGCACATTTCCTTCCCATTAAAGATATACCATCATTAGATTATCTTTCTCAAATATATCTTATAGTGATAGTCAAGTTCCTCTCTCTATTTTATCTGATCATGATATAAGGTTCACTTCTAAATTTTGGAAAGCCCTATAAAAGTGCTTGGGAACTAAATTAAATTTCAGCACATTATTTCAGCACTAGTCTGATGGACAGTCAGAACAAACAATTCAGGCCACGGATGATATGCTATATGATTTTTAAATGAATTACCAAATTATTAAGAATCCACACCATTATTTATTTGAGTTTAATTATAATATTATTATTCATTCTAGTACACATATGACACATTCCCAAGAATAATCTGGAAAGTGGTGTCAACCATTAGCATTTTAGGATGAAGTTGGTGAAAGGTAGTTAATGGGACCCGAATTGGTAGAGGATATTGCTGATAAGGAGAAAATTATTTAGTAACATTTGAGGAAAACTCTAGGTAGGGGGAAAATTTATACAGATAAATGGAGAAAGGAAATTTTAATCGAGGTAGGTTATCATTTTTTTATAAAATATCTACATGAAAAATTATTATTAATTTTAATAAGAAGGGAAAGTTAAATCGATGGTTCATTGGACCATATAAAATCTTGGATAATGTTAGAACAATTTTCTAGTAATTATCCTTACCTCTGAGTTTATCACAGGTACACAATGTTTTCATGTTTCGATGTTTATAAATTATGTGCTAGATTCATATCAAGTTTTCTTTCTTATTGTATTCCATTGGGAAGATAACCTTTCATATAAGGAAAATCCTATTTAGATTATTTATCGGTGGTATAATGTATTATAGAATAATGTAATACACTAGGTTAAGGTTTTGGGGAGAAACTATATGGTTCAATAAAGAACATGGGAATCTAAATATTCTTTGACAGAATGGTATCTCCATTTGGTTAGTAATTGAATTAAATTATGAGGCTTCAATTTCCGAAAGGGGAAGAATGTAACAAAAAATATTCTAATGGAATAATTTTATTTCATATATATAAGTGTTCTTCAAATAAATATTAAAATTTATTATAAGTATGTTTTGTAATTATTAAAATCCAAAATGAAAAAGTTTCATTAAACAAAATTATTATAAGGTTATATTTAAAATATTCTTTTTCAAATTATATAGTTGTAATTTAAAAAAAATAATTTTATAATTCATCATTTCAAAATTATCATAGGAAGATTTTTTATAATATTTTGAAAATATTTATTTTTCAATAAATAGTGAAAAATAATGATTTTTATTGAAAATTGTGTTTTATTTACAATGTAAAATTATGAATTAGATTAGTTTTAAATTTAACTTTGTTATTTTTGATTTATATTAATCTAATTATTTTTTAAATGGGTTTTATAATTTTATTTAGTATTGAATCATTTTATTATTAAAAGAGTATTTTTTCTGAAAAAATCGTTTATCATTGCATTTTTTCTACTTAATTTCATATTAAATTAGAGCACCTCTATGTTTTGAAGTTTTTAAAATGGATTATATATTTGGAATTAGGAGGTACAAATTTTGAAGCTAGGTCCCTTTTACTTTTGTACAATTTTAATTGTAACTATACGAAGTTTTATTACTCTGGCTCAATTAGGTAATGAAGGTTAAAAATAATATGATAAGGATTATAATATTATCCTACATTTTTTAAAATTTTATTTTATGGTTATGTTTTTAAAAAAAATAATCCATGGGTTAAATTTATAACCTCTTGGATAAATTTTATTAAAATTATGTCCCTTAAAGAATTTTATTTTAAGAAATTCAAACTTCTCACTCTACTGTTTTAATTAGTATAACATTTTTAACATATGATCATTCAGAATCTATGTTCAACCAATAATATTTATTATAAATATAAAATATTTATCTTAATCATGGTAATTTTTTAACTTTTAGGTAAGAAATAATCACCTTAAATATTTGATGATGTAATAATTATTAAATTAATAGAAAAATAAAATAAATGATAAAAAATATTAAAATAAATATAATTTTATATTTCCAAAGTGATACATGAATTCTATTGATAACTATTACATGTCTATAATATATAACAATAGTTGGTTTTAATATTTATATTTTGTTATGTTTTCAAATTCATTGTAATGAATAATATTAAATTAGATAATAATCATATTAAATGAATACAATAATTTATTAAATTTTTGAGAAATAAAAAAAATGTAAAATAAGGACATAGAGGATATTATATGGTCAAAAATTTCATTCAATGATATTATAAGAGATATTTTTAATTACTTGGCTATAGAATGACGTTATTATATTTTACTATTTTGAGAAATTTCAAAAGTGCCCCTCACCTCTATTATAAAGGGGATCCCCTTCCTTCACATCATTTTACCACATTAAGAATTATAGCTCAATAATACTATTCCAAATTCTCTTCTCAACTTCTATAGACACATTATAGAGGCTCTAGTATAACTAAAAGTCCATTTCCTAGTTCCTTAACGGATCTTTCAATGAGGTGATATTGATGTGGTAACTTTCTTAAACCACCTCTCTTAACTTCTTTTATTATTCTGACATCTATTCACCTCATCCAAAAATCAAGACATAATAACTACAACATAATTTATTTACTATAATGTTATATATCTAATTTAATATATTCTATCCATCCATTTTCTCATATCAACATATTCCATGAAACATTACCGTTTTCCAAATTATGAAGATTATCCATTATCCATTGATAATGAATTTTCATTTTTCATTACTGCATTCATGGATAGTCATAAAACTATTATAAAGGTTAAATTATATTTTATTAAGTATATTATAACTTATTTCAGGTTTTTAATTAATATATAGACATGATATCAAAAAAATGAAACTAATTCGTGATGGTTGAAAAAACCACCTTAATAAACTAAACAATTACCATTAACATTTTTTAAAATTAATCACCATCATTACAATAATAAAAAAGATATATGGGGACATTTAAAAATATTTAGGTGAAAAAATAACATATAATTTAACTTCCTAGTTACTATTCTAATTTTAAAAGGACATCAATAAATATACAAATGTAAACCAACCCTGAAACCATGAAACAAACTATCCCAGAATGAAGATTTTGATCTTTATAACTCATTATAATGGATATAAATGAACATAATAAAATTATAATAAATAAAATATATATGAAAAAGTTTATAAAATATATAATTAATTAATATAATTTTTTTATCTAGGACATTAAGTTCAAGTGCACAATAATGTAGATATATGGTAAAGGAATTCATAACCCAATCTACATTCTTTAGGTTGAACTAGTATTTCATTGATCGTTTAATTATAAGCTTATGTGTGAAATGAAATTTGATTATATTATGTTTTATTTTAATTTTTTTATGTGTCTTTACATCTGATACACATAATTTATTCATTTTATTACCATTCACATCAATGATTTGATATTTGTAATAGAATTTCTTTTAAAATCTCTCTTTTAATGTTTTTTAGAAAAATCAAAAGGATTGTTTTTAAAACTTATAAGCAAAGAGTTTATTGTACCAATTTCATTATGCCTTAATTTTTTGATGCTTCATTAATAAGATTATATGATTATTAAAAAAATTTGTATGTGCACAATATACTTTTAAAATAATTGATTTTCTCAATGAATGTTTTTATGATGAAAGAACTCATGTTTTATTATTATGTTATGTTTATTGGGAATTTTTTATTATGATGGGTGGTTCTGTTATATACCAATTATTGGTGGTTCCATGATAAACCAGGTATGGCTGGTTAAATTATTAACCAACGATGGGTGGTTCCGTGATAATCCAAGGATGGGTGGTTACGTAATAATCTCAAATAAATTGGGTACTCAAGAGATAGAAATTGACCATATTGAACATTAAATTTGTAAGTGTGATATAAAAACATTATTTCCCATTTTACCTATATGACTTTAATATTCTTGATAATGATATTTCATAGAAATAATTTCATTTTCATAAGGTAAAATAATGATCATTTTGAAATGATAATTCCCCTTTCCGGGTAAAAAGGTATGATTGTAAGAAAAAATTTTTATGGGTTTTCAATGGACTAAAAATTTATTATATTTTTTTTCACTTACTAATATTTTTGTTATCAACCCTGGGTTTATAATGTTTTTTATAGGGTTTAAGGGAGATTAGGAATAATAATGAGATCATAGAAAAAACTTTAAATATTTTTCTTAAAAAGAAACCATGTTTTAGATTAAAATTTTTGTTTAGTTGAAAAAATGGAAAATCTGTTTAATTTTTCTTTTGTAATGTATAATATTATTGAGTAAGTATTTGTCAAAATTATCTAAGCCCCTAAACCTATAAGATAATCAAGATTTTAATTATGTAAATTATGGTTTAAAATCGCTAGAATATGTAACTTTTGAGGCTTAGTCCTTAAAAAAGAAATGGGATTCCGAAAAATTTCATTATAATATATAATTTGGAAAAAATATATTTGACATTAATTTTATCATTTCATGAAGGAATAACCCACAGAAAAAGAATCAGGTTTCATAAGCATGTTGTATTGGTATAAACCGTGGGAGGCAAACTGTTTTTATACATATCTTGTCATTGTAACATAAACCATCTAGAGAAAGAATTATAATTTCATCCTTAAATCATATCCACATTAAATAATAATTAACATTAAAGGATGCCATATTATATGGAAAATTATTTTAAAAGATTACTTGGATCATTTCATGAGAAAAAATAATTTTCTTGGAAAATTAATAATTAAAAATGAAAAATGAAAAATTATTTTGGAATTATTTTTATTGGGAAATAAAAATTAAAAATTATAAAGGAATATTGATAGAAAATAATGGTGATGGTGGTGGGAAATTACATTCATGCTGTAAAAATTTAAAATAAATATTCCTTTCACATTTTTTATAAAATACAAATAGGTCTGATTTGGGAAGCAACATAATTATTCATTTTATTTTAAAAAAAATATTAAAAAAAGGATAAAAATGTATTTAAAAAATCATTGTAGAGTAGTAAATAATATCCTCAAATAATTTGTCTTTGAAAACATGGATATTAAATAATAAGGATTTTTGATTGAAGTGAGAAATAAGGTAAATATTTCTAAACAAATTATTTTTAAATATTTAGTACTAAAAGAGAGAATAATTAATGGAAAACATGTAATTTAATAATATAAAAAGAGGATAACTATATTTATGATTATATTGACAGATTGATCATAATATTTCATCATCACAAGTATAAATATAAACAATCCTAATAAATAATGAGATTGTGTCATAAAATCTTTACGACTTTGGTGACATTGAAACATATGAACCATTGAAGAATAAAGTTAAATTAAACTTAAAATATCATAATAAAAAATAAATTAATGATATTAAAAGTCAACAGGGCTGTATATAGACCTCATAGAATGATATATGATCAAAACATAACATAATTCCCAAAGAAGCCAAATTAAGACAAAAATCACTTACCTTATGTCTTGACATCCTTCATATTGTTTAGGATCTTATGTAAAATAAATATCAGTTTGTTATAAATATATTATTGAACCATATTTATATATATTATACCATTTATTATTTACCTATGACCACTTATTTCCTATTTATTAATAATTACATGTCAATGTGATGTTTCAGGCATTAAATACATTGTTTATTTTATGTATGTTTTGATTTTTAAATTCATGACCTCTTACTATGTTAATGGTTACACCATATTAAGAATTATAAAAATTATAGAAATATAATATATTTGATTATATATGTATTTACAATAATCTATAATAGTTTGAGATGGAAAATGATATACACCATTCATGGAGAAGGTATGTCATATGTATGCATGAACACTTATCCTTTTTCTCAATGTATTGAAAGAAATAATGGAAAATAATATATTACCATAAAAAAATTATTTTTATGTAATATATATCATATATATTACTTAAAACTATCCATATTTCGTTACATGTAATGCGTGAATGAGTTACGTTGCTTCACGAGGAGGTAGTCCACCATACACATGAGCGACTTTATCACATTCCCAATGAATTGAAATTAAGAAGTTATATGTTTTATTATAATTATAGAAGTGTATTGGTATCATAAATATCATAAATATAAATTATATATGTAATCAAACCCAATAATGATGGGGTGTTTATTGAAAGCCTGTCAAATCGGTTTGCTAGGCGGTAGTCCAGCATACACAAAAGAGAATTTAACGTTTTCCATTTTTTTGGGAAGTGGAGATGGATATAGGACATAATCATTGAATTATGAAATATAAGTATATTTTAGATAATAAGTTAATTATATTCAAATTTTTAACAATATTTTAAGTAGTTTTTAGAATAATTATTATAAAAAAGCTCATTGATGAATGTTTCCCCTTCATTGGGTAATCTTCTTTGGCTTACACAAAAATCCTTTGTAGTTTGAATTTTAGATTAAACTAAGAAATCTAGGATTATATGAGGGAATTAAGGAGTTTATTTTGTTAAGTATTTTCAATACAAAAGTATTTTATAAGTATGAAGATAAGAGGAGAGGGCGTGACCATTTATCAACAGGGGAGAGGACACACATGGTGTTTTGAAAAGAATGAAGTGTAGCCACACTTTTCATATGAAAAAGACTCAAAAAATGGGTAATTATTGAACCTTATAGGTAATTAAATTATCATTTGTCTAGAAAATTTTTTCTCGACCAAATTTGGGTCATTTTTAACACTTATCTTTTTTATTTTAACCCTTAGTAAACCCATATTTACCTTAACCATAATAAATAATGCAATATTATTTTTACTATTCATTAATGTGAAAAATTAATTTATAATTATTATATAATATAAATTATGATGATTCTAGATATGTAATTAATTTTTCATAATTTAACTCATTAATGTGGAATATATTATTTTACTCATACCTGTAAATGCGATGAGAAATCGACTTTTAAAAGAGAAAATGATTAAAAGTTTAAAATGTTTTTATATCAAAATTAAAAATTAAATTTATTAAAAATACATAAATTGGATTAATAAATGTATTAATAAACTAATTTTAATTTTAAAATGATCCTAAAATAATTTTTATGTTTTAAAATGTCATAAACTAAATCAAAATTCATAATTAAACTCGGAATTTTTCACTGTTCATTAAAAAAATTATCTTTTCATAAAATTATAACAAAATAAATCTTAGATAATTTTTACATTGATATTTAAAAAATTAATTTATTTTCATATAAATTTTATAAAGTTTGTAAAAATTACTTTTATTATTTTTTAATAAAATACAATAAAATATTTTTTTGAGAAAATTTTAATTTCAAAACATATAAAGACTTTTCTAAGAATTAATTTATTTTTTATAAATATTTTTTTGTTATATAAAATCTCCATATATAATATTTTAAAAGTATTAATCACTATTTATATCTCATTGTTTAAATGCTATTCTATAATAGTCATGTTAACATAAAATATTAATAGTTTTCACTTTTTATTAAAACTAGGTGATTTGTGAAAGAAAAGCTATAAATGAAATTGAAGTTATTAAAAAAATAATATTTCATAAAAAATTGGGGTGTTATAGGATTCCAGGGTGGTAAATAATAAATAATTTATTCATAAACATGCGCTGAACTCAAGGTCAAAGAAGTTACTTGAATTTGTGATTTTTGAATTGAGTTTAAGAGATATTTTGATCAATTAACTTTCTTAAGTATTAATTTTTTATATGTGGTTTTGGAACGTTGGTTACTTAATAATTTACTAATTTTTTGGAGAATTAATATTATAATCTAATGGTTCTACTCTTAGTGGTGTTGTGGATTTTCTTTTAAGTATTCTATTTTAAATGTATAAGGGAAGATAAATCTTAAGTAGGGATCTTACTTTGAGATTTTATTCATAGAGAATATGGGTTAATGTTTGGGTAATAATTAGGGATAGAGAAGTCAAGATAAAATAAAGAACAAAAGAAAATATTAGTTGGGTGAAAAAAAGTACGTGTTTCATCACTATGGTAAAGATGGATATGCTAAGAAATTTTTTTATCATCTGAATAAGGAAGACATAATGATGGAAAATAAATAAGGAAAAAATATTAATGGATATGATTACATCATCACAAATATATGGGGTGATCTTGATATTGTTTATGATTCCAATAATAGTGGTTCTAATGATTATTGTTAGGTGGTTTATATTGATTCCCTCTTTTACATGACATCTGGAAACGATGTCAGTACATCTTATATCCCCGATAATTTTGGGATTTTATTTATAGTAAATAATGGCCATCATAATTTTTTTGTATGAGTACTATTTTTATAGAGAACAACGTACGAAGTTCGATGATTCTTAAATATTATTTGACCTGATACTGTGGTTTGTATGAATTTGATTTCTTCTATTTTCCATGAAAATGGTGGGTTTTTAGTCCTTTTTAGATGGATAATGGACAATTTAAAAGGGATTTATTGTTATGGATTAGGGAAATAATAAGTTTGGTTTGTACTAAACTAGAGATTCCATTTCTTATGAATCTACTTGTGTTGTTGTGTGCAATTATTATTCCAAAATATGGTATAATAAGCTCAACCACATTAGATAGATGGTTCTTGGTTTTTTTACATAGGAAATTCTCTTTTAGTTATAAATGGAGTTTAATAAGAATCATGTGTTCTCCTAATGGTAGGAAAGTAGATTTGGGTTAGTTTCAACAACTATACGTCACATAAAAAGTCTCTTTTACTTGAGTTGGTACATTTTTCTACTTATTATCCTTTGAATTCTTATAATTTCCATGGAATATTTTTTTTCCTAACTTCTATTGATGAATTATCACATAATATTTTGGGTTATGTTCTGAATGAAAAAATGTAGATGCTTAGTGATTTTACATTTTTTCAATTATTAGTTGAGATGAAAATAGGAAATAAATTTAATTTTTTTACACTCGTATAGTGGGTGAGTACTATATTCCTTTTAATTATTAATACACTTAGCAAGGTTTTCAAAATCAAAATATACCTCCTAATATAAATCATCATAATGTTGTAGCTAAGAAAGTGAACATGAATTTAATATAATTTGTTCAATGTAACATTTTTAAATAAAATATTTCTAGACATTTTCAGGTGATTCTTTATTTTCTACTTCATAAATTTTCAATTTATCATCCATATTTATTTTTTAGAAAGAAACTATTGATAGGGTTTTTTGTATAAAAAAGGACAACTATGGTCATTTTCATGTTTTTAATTGGATGAGCATGGATTTTTTTTCAAGATATGAGAGATCTAAGTTAGATAGTGAAATAAAATAGTAATTTTTTTTGTTCATGGGACTTATGAGTTTTGGAAAAGGATTTATGATCCTACTTTGAAGAAACTAATCAAAATTTATGATCTAGTATTTTTATAGTATTATATTATTGTATACATTGGTATGGGATAAAACCAATTTCTATATATTTTTATGTATTTTTCATTCATAAGATATTTTCAGATCAATAGATAACTAAAATTATTGATTTTGAAAATCATGTTTAGGTAAAGAATGATGTTCCATGTGAATAGGTTATATTTCATGTTTCTGATACACTGATTACTTCCAATGATCATTTTCCTAGGGATATTTGGGAAATCATGTTTCCACTCTAGTGGTAATATCTTCATTATTCCACTTCTACTTTCTATTCACCTGATGAGTTTATGCTTCTCATTGAATAGGGATAACTAGAATCATTTACTAAGGTGGTGTAATGAGATTGTAAAAATAAATGGGTTGAGCCAATGGATGATGAGATGATAAAATTTATTGAAAACCACACATTGGTTCTAGTTACATTACCTAATGGAATGAAAAACATGAGAAATTGATGGAAATATCATATTAAAAAAATAAAAATATAGTTATTTTCGTTGATTTAAAGAAAGGTTAGTTGTTAATGTCTTTGTTAAGATGGAAATTATATCTTTTAAATATTTGTTTTTAACTTTTTTTAAAATGTATTACATTTTTGTTGTTCTTAGTTTAAATCCTGTTTGGATCAACAGATTTATCATATGGATGTGATTATAGCTTCCCTCCATTGTGATTTTTAAGAGGATATTTATATGAAAAACCCTTAAGTTATTTGTTGAAGGAGGTAAGATGTATTATGGTTAATGTTTTAAAAAGAGATTATATATTCTATTTAAAGCTCCAAGGAATTTAAATAAAAACATCAAGTCTGTAATTTTTTAAAAGGTATTTAGAAATACATATCTTGATCATTGTATTTTTTTTATAGATTCTATAATGATGATTTTATTATATTTATTTTTTGTATTTATGATATTATCATCTAGGGATATAGAGTTTCATGAATTTTTAGATATAATAAAGAGTTTTGTTAGTCTTTGTTATTGACTGAATTGGGGAAACACAATAGATTCTTCACATGATGATCTATCATGGCAAAAAAGCTATGAAATCATGGTTATGTTAAGATAGATGCAATAAGAATGTGCTTCATATTTTTTCTATATAGAGATAAAAGGTGGTTAGTACTAATACTATTTAATATCTTATGCTCAGTTTTAATCAATATATTTCTACTAATGAGGAAAGAGATGAGATGTGACACATTAATTATTCATCTACTATTGGCTATTTTATGTATATTGTGGTATGTACTAGACCATATTTAGATCCAGCAGTTTGTGTGGTCAATTGTTTTTGATCAAATATAGTTATTGAAACTTGAAGATAAGTGGATTATTTTTTGATATCTTTATGGTATATATGATATTGAATTGTTTTTTTTGGATTGAGGTACCAATTCTTTGTTGCATTATAGATTTAGATATCGCATGAGATATGGATTCAATGATGTCATATTTATCCTATTTGATCACTTTTTTTAGGGGAGCAATATATTGAGGCACAAGATTTCAGAGATGTTTTTCTTTATCTACCACTGAGTTTGAGTTTATTATAGATAAATAAGTGTACAATGCATTATAGTGGATGGATAATTATATTTGTGAAATCAAATTTATTTAGGATAGGACTGTTTAATTGTTTTACAATTATAGTTCTATTTGTTTTGTGAAAACCCTTAATTTTAATAGAATGTTGAATCATATTGATGCTTTTTATCAATGGATCTGATTCATCCATGAATATAGATAGTTGGTTACTAAGAATATTTATATGGAAGATAATGGGTTAGGAATTGTGATTAATATTTTACCAATAGGTAAATTTGAGACTTTACAATTGCATTCAAGAGTAGTAATGATAACTATTGAAGTCAAAGGGGGAGTTTGTAAGGGTTACTCTTCACCAGAACCTCGAATGACCTATTAGAAAAAAAGAAACATAAAAAATAAAAAGATATGAAAATGGAATCTTGATTTTAATAAAAAAATGGTTGATTTTTGGAGGTGAACTATTTATTATGTATCCAGGGATCTGGATTTCTTATAACTCCCTCTCTCCTTGAATCCATCTCAGGTGTCTATGTATTTTGGTGTCATATCCATATGTATAGCGGGAATCAGATTATAATTGGATTTAATTTATGATCAATTTTCTTTAAATCTTGCTGATTTTCTACACTAAGCTGTTTAGTTAGTGATATTCAGATTTGTCTGGTCAAATTTATCTATTCTATTTTTTAGTAGATTATGTACATTTATTAGATATACATTCTATCACATCTCTTTTATATTTTCCTTATTTACTAGAGATTAATATTTTTGATATCTCATTCAAATTTTTTAGGGTATCTAATATGTTGGGTTCTATTATAGTTGATTCGTATTTTTTGATTTAGTCTCGTGGTTTTTCCATTTTTTGGGTTTTCCACATTAAAGTATATTTGGAATAAACTATTTTAATTTTAGAAAATATTATTATTTTTTATTCATTCAGCCTTAAATTTTTTTTTAAATCCTATTCAATGGTAATTAAATTTATTCTACTACCATTTATATTTTTATTTATTTCCACATTAAATACTTTTAGAGTTATCAATAAATTCATCATCCTCTTGCACCATAAAGGATGACCTCCTGTTGAGTGCATGTAAGCCGCACACTGTGAATCATGTGATATGGGTTGAATATATTTCTCTTTTTGGAATTTTTTTGTATTTGTTTTTATTATATAAGATTTAATTAAATGTTTTTTCTTATTCATTCGACATACAATAGTATGTACCTAGTAGAAACACTGATTTCTAGTAATTCATATGATCCATAACATGGAACCACTACTTTATCATTAATATATCCTTTTAATTTCATCTAGAAACCCAACCCATACAACAATATTTCACTACACTCTCTATATTTTTTCATGACACACCAAGAAACTGAATTCACTAGATCCTAATCCCGGGACATTTCAATCTAGATTCACATCACCAACTTCAACATATTATAAATTTTTTCACTAATGATACCCTTTCCCCACATCCACCAGAGTTAGACACTCTCTTCTATCAATATTTATTGATTTGGAGCCACAAAATCTATGAAGCACTCAAATACGTCATCGATTCATGTTTAAGGAAACATATGTTAAGAATTATTTATAACATCAGTTATTTTGATAATTATGTATTTATGTCATATTTTTGAGAAACTAACATTATAGGTATATATTTTTTAAATGAAAATATTGAATTTAGAAATAAGTCTTCATTTGTTTTGGATTAGAAGCTTCACCAGAAATTACAGTTTAGTAAAATATAACAATATTAATATTGAATTCAACATTCATTAAAAAAATAAATTTTTATCATTATATGAATGAATAAAATAAATTTCATAAATGAAATAATGATAAAATTTTATTAAATTTACTAACAAATAGTGAAAAAATTCAAGCCATAATGTAATAAGGAATTCCAATAATTTCACCTATATGAAACAAATCATTGATCAGATAATCATTTTAGAACATATATACTTTTATACAAATAAATATTACTACAAAATAATACCCCGATTAGAGGGGATTATTTTTTATTAGAGGTGTATGTTACCCCCTCTAATCACATTATAGATGGTTACCCATAATCGCTGCTAGTGAGGTCAAAACATGTTGTTAGTCGAAATTTTTGGTAGCTGATGGTAAGGTAGCTCACAATTTAAAGTGGTTAAGATAGAGGGGGTCATAAACCTCTCTAATTTCTCTAGGAAATTTCACATTATAGGGGGTTTTAATGCCAACTAATCTCAAACTCATTTTAGGGATGGTAGTAAACCACCTCTAATTGAGTCATAAGCCCCATATTAGGGGAGAATTTTCAAATCGCCTATAATGGAGCCCCATATTAGATGGGGGTTTAACCACCTATAATTGATTCATAGATTTCCCATATTAGAAGAAGATTTTTAAACTGCCACTAATGATTTTTTTCAAAATATTGAATATTTTTAAATATCCCCGGCCCTGGCCTTGTGGTCACCCCCACCCCTCCAGTTCCAACCTGACCCCCTCCCATGGTCGATCTTTGGTTCCCCCCGCACTGGAGGGTCTCTCTCTAATTCCCTCCATGAAACATATTGTTATCTCCCCTAACCTCCCATTCCTCACCTGAACATCACGTTCCTCCCATTCCTCAACAGCCTTGGTGGCCATCCCCTGCCCAGTGCACCCCCTTTTTAAAAATTGACTCTAATGTGTTTCAAAACATGAATTTAATGCATACCTCTCCTACCACCCCACCACCCAGGAAAATGTATTTTGTTTTTATAATTAGACATTATAGTTTTTATATATATTATGCATCATTTTCAAATTAATATTATTTTTATAAATATTTAAATACATATAAATATATAACATATATTTATATATTCATATAAATTAATATATACATGTTTATATAATGTATTTATATTATTAATAATTTATATTGTATTCAATTAATATCGTTGTATATACTATACAATTTATATATGTATTTATATACATTTGAGTAAATATATTGTATACTTTTTTTATGTTATTTATATATACATATATTTATATATTTATAAATGTATATATTTAAATTATTTATATACTTAAATCCATATTTATATATTATATAAATGATTATTTATGACATATATGTATATTAGTATTTATTTCATATATTTATATATTGTATTTAAAAATATATTAATATAATGTATTTCAATGCATATATTTATTAAAATGTACTTTAATATATACGTATTTGTATAAATTTTATAATATTATATATAATTAACATTATATGTAATATATATATATATATTAAATAAAATTTATACAAATACTTTATATGAAATACACTATACAAATATTAATATAATGTTATATGAAATACCATTTTATATTAAATATAACTAATATGTATATTATATATAATTAATATTACATGAAATATAATTTATAAAAATATATAATTTATATTATAAGATACAAAATTTTAAAAAATATTTATATAATTTATTTCAATTCATATATTTATTATCATGTACATTACTTTATATACATTTCAATAAATATAATTGTATAATATTTTTTACATTAAAATATATTTATTTATATTAACTTTATTTCATATAATATTAATTATATATAATATAAAATTATTAAAATTTATTTAAAAATATATTTTATTATTATATAAATTAGAAAAAAAATAAGATTGGGTTTTTATATGATATATTTTTTAAATAAATTAAATTTTTTATATATATATATTTCATATGTTTATACTTTTGTATTTTATATAATTAATATTATATATAATTAATATTATATGTAATAAAAATTATGAAAATAAATATATGCTACAATATTATGCAAATATATTTATGTGTACATATAAATACAATGAAATACAATCACATAAGTTTTTTTATATAGAATTTTAATAAAATGTATTTAAAAACATTTGTATATTATTTTTAAATAAATAAATAAATAAATATATATATATATTATTGATTTTTTAAGTTTTTGGGGTTTACAAACCCCTCTAATATCTTAAATTAGACGGGGTTTTTGAAACCCCTCTAATTTAAAGTCATTAGAGGGGGTTTTGAACACCCAGTAATTTAAGACAATAGAGGAGGTTTTAAAACCCATCTAATTTAATACATTAGAGTGGGTTTAGAACCACCAATAATTTAATATATTGGAGGGGTTGTGAAATAGTGCTAATCTCATTTATTAGTAGTGGTTGTGAACACCCTCTAAAATCCAACAAGATATAAAAAATCTATTTTAAAAAAGATGGAGGGGATATAGAACCCACTATTAATGTGATGATTAGCTAGTGTTGAACATTACCCCACAAATTTATAAATAATATGAAATTTGAGGGTGTTTATAACCCCCTATAAATTTGATTATTAGAGGGTGTAGTAACTAATACTATCTAAACCACCTTATAATATGCTATTTTGTAGTGTCTCTAATAATATTACCATTATTTATCTCATCAATGAATCTACTATCTACATAATTTCATTGACCATTATATGTAAATATTTATATTAGTTGAATGTATTCAAACATGAATTAGAATATATCAATGTATGATATAAAAATTTAAAGATGGAATATATTTTGAACAAATTGGCAAAATAAAAATTTGGAGGGAATATGAAAAAATATTGGTGGTATGATATATTTGAATTAGGAAAAAATTCATTAAAGAAATATCTTATTAATGGGGAGTGGAAATATCATGACCCTCCCATAATAGGAATCCATCATAGTCCTATTGTGAATATGATACTAACTCAAGGCCCACATCCAATAGGACCTATGATAGTGACTAGCATCGAGGTTATGTAGCGTGAAAATGGAAAGAATTACACATATATAACAGAAGAACACAATAAACAATGCACCAACCACCCCTTGATATAAATAAGAATATATACCAAAATTAACATAGTGAATATAATTATATACACATAGAGAGTCTCTCAAAATGAAAATTCCAAAAAAAACTTTAAATAAATAGCTCCAATCGCAAATCCCAACTCTAAGATAGTAAAAACCAAATCATTCTTTAAAATCAAACTAGAAACCTAATTTTTATAAATTGGGGTAATAATTTATTTTCACTCAGTAGGATCCTCATATAGACCACTAATTATAATGTGGAAGAAGTATACTTATTATTTAATGAATACACAACAAAACTGACAAGAACTAATCAGTTTAGCTACCAACTTACCTCACAAAGGCTTAGTCACTTGATATCACATATAGTTATAGTAAAATAACGTTAAAGAAGATAGAAAGAGGGTCCACTATACCACTTTTCCACTAGTGTGTTTCTCTGATGTGCTGACTAAAAATGAACTAACACTCCCATCCCTTCCATATTATAAAACAAAATTCACACATGACAAATACCAAGTCACATAGGAAGTGTGATGGCTGCAACACTACACACCCCAACCAATGCAACTTCCAATGATCTCATGGGTTCCAGTCCATTTCTATAACCACATATCCATATATCAAGTGAATAAAACATCCCATAGTAATAAGGTATCCAGAACATAAATGATGCCAACCTCAATCCCTTCTCCTACCTTGCAAGAACTCTAAAATATACCAAAACATCATCTAATCAATACCACATCACATACACACAATCCATAGTTCATTAAAACATTTCCATGTTCAAAATATAGAGTTGAGAATAAGGATTTTTTATCCATTCATTCCCCCACCAACCTTTATACTATGAAAAACACCCAAAACTAAAAACATTTGGACGTCAATAACGTTATCCAATATTGTGGGGTTAAAAATGAAATAAATAGAATATAAAATAATTATTAATCAATACAAAATACCAAAATAATAAATTTATAACAAAAAAACAACACTATCACAATTGACATGTACCTCCATACCTCCAGGAAATTCAACTATAAATTACAGTCTCATTTATCTTATTAATAAGTCTAGTTTCCCATATAAATAGCCATGATGAGGCCTAATATTTACACTTTTAATCATTTCAATTAATAATTTTATATTTAATTTTACTAGAATGATTGAATTAATTATTCCATTTAATTTTATATTTAATTTCAAACCTTTATCATCCATTACCCAAATTAATTTCAGGCCTTTTTAATTTATTTAAAGATCACGATTCATTTATCATAGACTAAAACCATTACCAAGTTCATCACTACCATTATATTTCCATTTATAATGAGAAAATATGAAATAAAACCACAAAAACAAACCAAGAACTAAAATACTAGACCATGTCACATCCCATACAAACTATATACACCAACTATACAAACTCCCAAAAAATAATAGGTCAAAATCCAACACAAATTCCATAAAACAGTTCATTTAAATGATAAGAAAATACAACCATGGTTTCTAACTCACCCCTCATCTAAATAAATGAATAATAATTAACACATAACAGTCCCCACAATATCCACACAAATTCAAACATTATAACAAGTAAAGAGATAGAGTTCAATACCCAATTCCAATATCCACACACCACAACCATTCCATTTCTTTTCATAATTAACATCCCTTAAAAATCCGAATCTATCTGATAAATCTGTAAAACTTTTTTAGGATACTATCCTTTTATAAAAGGGTATTATAGTTGTAAAATAATTTCAAGAACACATAAGTTTTAGAATTTTTTAATACACAACAACAACTAATAATTAATCACACGAGCTATATCATGAAAATAATTAAAGACATGAAAAAAAAATCTTCCCATAACCTTCCTTTTTATATAATTTTATTATCTTCCTTAAATCAATCCTTAACACACCCCAAATTAATTAAATAGTATTAATATTTCATAATTCACACATAGAAAGATAGTTCTTAAATCCATTTCCTATTGAAGGATTCACCACACAACGTGTGTAGAACCAAGGATCTGCCACTACCAAATCCAAAAGGAGAAGCTCTAGAAATTGATCACAATGAACCATCATTAGACTTCATTTGAATTCTTAAAAAAAATAATAATTAACCCCAATACCACAACCACTATGAATAAATAGAACAAAATGGAAGAGAAACATAGAAAGAGAGGGTACCTTGAACCAATAGAGTTAAATCCCATCAAACTAGGAGGTTTAAAAACATAGAAGAGACTGTTTAAGAGCCTTATGTAACCTCAGGGGTGACCATGGTTCCAAAAAATGGTTAAAAAGAAAAACGATGTGAATAATTATCCATTATTCATATATAAAACTCCTCAAAACTTTCACATAACATGGGGTTTAGGAAAATTGATGTAATGAACTTTGTTAAAAATATGATATGTGTTTTGTTCCATTTGAAACAACTGCCTTCATCCTAAAGGTGAATAAAATAAATTGTTTTAAATACATTGATCAATACCATAACATGAGGAATGTTATTTTATATTCTATTTCGATCCCTAGACTAGCACCATAGAATCCCAACATGACCTAGAAAAATTATCCTCACAGTTTTTAGTTCACCGTGACACATTCTATGATATGGAGAGAAAACACTCACTATTTCTATCCCTCATTTCATATCATGACTTGTCATGATACCATATCACCAAAACTACCAAAATTGTCCTTTTAACCTTCCCAAATTCCCATAAGTAAATCTTCTATGATTCTCACAATCCACAATAGATGTTTTACCCATTCTCATGTTACCTAATGTATTTTTCAATGTAACACTCCCGAAAAAACAACCAAAACTAAAAACAAATGAGTATCTCACACTCTTAGCCTCACCATGAAAAAAATATACCAACTCACTTTTACAACAAAATCAAAAATTTCTATGACACCAAATACAACAATGGTGTCTTTGACCCCATAAAGACCAAATTTAACTCCCAACACTCAACACAGTCCAAAACTATCTATTGTTACCTCCATAATCAATTTCACATGTTGTAATAAGCTATAAGGATATATGCAATTACATTTGATAAGTCCAAAATAATTCTAATCACTACGAATAAAAACCTGACCAATAAGAAACAAACAAGATCCACACTTGAAGTACTTTGGGGGATATCTGTCAAACATTTCCATTTCAATTGGAAAATCATAATAATAATACAAATAATTGATTTCCTAAATCATCACTTGTTCAAGAATTATATCATAAAAAATTAATTATATAAAAATCTTCAGGTACTTAGAATGAATCTATGAGTTAAATTATAATGTACTCTCATCCCGACCGCCTTGCCTCCACAAAACATGAACTAAGGGAATAACTCAGCATTGTAATACACTCTCCCTCTCATCTTGGATCTCGACTAGACACACTTGTAATGTTTTGTAACACATGAAATACATTTCACCCAAAACAATGACATAGCGGTGATCATGTATCTAATGATGAAGCTATAGAACATGGAAACATATATGGTCATTAACCATCCTTGAAGTATTTTCTAGCTAGTATTCCACCTCACCATATTTCCCAAACACATGAAAAGGGACAATAAATTATGGAGACAACATTATCCTCTGACTAAAATAGTACCTTCCATTATGAAGGGGAAACCCACAAGTAAACATGGTCCCAAACAAAAACTCCCTTGTTATCACACTCTTATCATATTAACATATTTAACAGTCCTACACTACCATCATCTGATCCTTAATAACATGGAACATCTCTATCATGCTCTGCACCACATCTGGTCCAAAGAATTCTGACTTCTGAACCGTGATCCCAAAAAATAAGGATCTAAAACTCAATCCATATAATTACTTAAATGGGGACATTCTAATGGATGAGGGATAAATATTATTGTGTGAAAAATCAACCAAATGTATCTTCTTCACTAATAATCCACCATAATCCAAAAAACATTTCACATAGTATATGATATATCTTCAAAACGGTGTAATTGACAAATATATCCATTTTAGGATTAAAAGTACCCCTAAAGAATAAATGAGAGTTAAAATATTGTTGAATACTTCCTCATAAACTGGAGTTAAAAATAAGATCATTATTAGAGATAAATTTCCTATGTATCCTATTGAATACACAACATCATCCACTTACCATCTCACTAGAACATCCAAAACCCCCAAATATCTAATCATTAGTAAATTATTTGAGTTCTAAAAATGAACCATGATCTCCCAAATTTCATTAATACCACCCTCATTTCATGGATAGATGATGATGAAATATATGGAAATTTCCACCCACTTCCACTTGGGAATATAGAACAACTAACAGCTATCTAAAATTTGATACTCTTTATTAAACAGTTGGAAGGACAATAATCCGGATAAAAACGACACCAAAAATCAATTTATCATAGGATAATAATGATAACCTCACACGAAATGATACATCCTGGTTTTACTAAGATGGACTACCAATGTTGATCTATGAAACTAAAAGAGGACCTCATCAAAAATCTATGATAGAACAAACAAAATCCCCTAAAACAACAATCTATAATGACCATCCTATGATTATTCCTCTAGAGAATGAATACGAAAGACACAATACTATATCACCTCTGACTATAATTCTCTCTAATAATACTCCTCTACCAAATGAATAATGGATAATTTGAATATAATTTGAATTTTGAAACCTCTACCACTAGACTTCTTCATGTCGAGATACATCTCCACAAGCTCTACAATCACTCTCCCTGTATCTCTAAATTCTTGGAAAAAATCTCCCCATTACCATTTACAATGTACATCATTAACAATATTACATTTTCCTATTTTGTATATGTTGTTGAATTTTTATTTTTGTAGGATATAGAAACCCAAACTCACACTCCTAGATCTTGTGTTGATGGAACAACCATTACATACTAGATGCGATTCAAACTATTCATCCTTGGACATAAATATCCCATAATTACATGAATTAAATATAATATATCCTTATATATATTCCCAAAAATTATTAGGTTTAGAGAAAAGAGGATTAGGATAATTAATAAACTAATAAAGAACATGTTTATATCAAGTTATGGAAATCTTATTCCACTCTATAAAAATGAATTAATCTATAATGATCCTTCAATATCTGCCATAAATTCTCTATGCAAGATATTTTCATAAAAATATAATGTGTAATACATTTATTTATAACTTGGGGAAATGGAAATATAATAATGGGTGATATTGAATACCCAATGGGTATTGTTATTTCTCATGGGGATAGTCAAATTTGATTATTTATACTTAAACTAAAAGTGTCCGTACTAAATGATTTAATGTAGTAACTAGAGAGTTCAAGGTTGAACCCATGATATAGTTTCATGAAAAATTTAGAAAATTATATTTAATTTAATGAGAATATGTTGAAATAAAATTGAAATATTGAAAATAATGATGAGAGATCTTGAAAAGCATTGTATTTATGGGTTTATGATCTAGTGGAATGTTGTGATATATGTTTTGCATTTTTATGTTTTTGAATTTGAGAGTAAAAATGTCCTTGGTCTAGATAATTTACCTCCATCTAGAAATTTATCCCTTTTTATACTCAAATACTTTAGTTTATCAATAGTTTAGGTGTCTCAATTAATTATTTAAACATAATTTCCCAAAACTATTCAATGTAATAAATTATGAAATTAAAAACACATTTTAGATTTGTATTCCAATGGCCATGAAATAAAAAGTGAAATGAAATAGAAATTAAAATATTAATTAAACAACCCACCATAATCCATAATATAATAAAATAAATTCCACTGACATAGTTACACTTCATTACATTTCTCAACACATGAGAGAAGTTACCCCTATTACTATTCATGAGAGCATGAGAGAGTCAAAGAGTGAAAATAAATCCTATGAGATTGAGGGAGTAGACTGATAAATGACTCTATAATGGTAGAACATAGTACCTAGGACCTGCTTCTATTCTTTCCTTACAGTTACAACCTCATATCTTATTTATAGGCATAGATTAATCCCTAGGGTGGTTTTAATTCCGTAGATTTAGCTGTTAGTTAAGTAAAGTTCAATCCCGAGAGTCACAAAAAATTTAATTATAAGATCATTTATGATTCTAAAAAATTAATAACATTAATTTTCCTAGGACACATTTCCATGGTGTGAAATAGGATTTCATGCCCTGAAAAATCAACCATCTTCCTCTAGAATTATTTTCACTGGTTCCTCTCACATGGTGTTTAAATAAAATTTCACATTATGAATAAGGGTTTCATGACATGAAACCTGGATTCCCAATTCTAATGGAATCATTATTTTGTTAAATATCCCACTTCATTCCATGAGTGTATACCATAAACATCTTACATCATGAATCACTCTATCATGTTGTGAATTATCATCATTATTTGTTTTTCTCATTCGAATTGAATTGACATGTAACCCACTAAGTAATGATCTAACCAATAAAAATATCAACAAGAATAATAATTTTTAATTCCAATAATAAGTTTCTTTTTTGTTTAATTTTTTTCTTGAATTATTTTTATCAAGTCCCCCACACATGAATTTAAGATTTCCCTCATGAATTAAATCTATACATAACATAAATGAAACTCATTCAACTATGATTTACCTTCAATGTCAATATTACTATAGGATTAAAAGGGGAATTAAGTTTTCAAGAATCACATGATAATGTTTAATCAACTACTTTATTTTAAAACTAATGAAGTTAACTTTTACTTTAATATTTCTCTTTTGAAATGACCTTTATTATCCACTCATCCATTCATATTTTTCAATCAATTGTAAATGTGAATGAGAATTTTAATTTACCTCTATTTTAATTATTTTCACTAATCACTCCTAGGATAATTATAAATGGAGTTTTACTCATACGTAGAGTCATTCTCCTTACCATAATATATCAGTGCATCAAATTTCTCCAAAACATAGAGAGAAAATATCAAATAATGATTTTGTGATCACTAATAGGATCAAATGAATTTGAGGATTCAAGTTTGGTAGTTATTGGTATAAAACAATTATTCTCAAAAAGTGGTAAAACTATTAAATCACATTGCATGGTACTCATAAGTTTATCTGTGAAGATACCCCCTTCAAAAATGATATCTCTTATTTTCATCACACTTAAAGTAAGGTATCGAAGCAATGAAACATAATAAATTTTGTACCATATTATGTTTTCAATTATATATCTCTATCTCTCTCCTAAAATATGTGTTTAGAAAAAACATCCCATCCACTAGACAAATCCAAATGATCAAGATAATTGATCATGAAATGGTGATTTTTGACCCTCTAAGGGCACAAACCAATATCTACATTATTTTTTCTATAGGGGATTATAATATATTATAATATATGACAATCAAAAACCTTTTCCTCAATTTCCCTTAAATTACTCCACACTATTCATAATGAAAATATTCTCGTTCCACTATGTTCAACCTCTCACCTATACATAAACATTTTCACATCATAAAAAATACATAGATTAGGACATTAAAGGATTAAATTGTCATGTAATGTGGATCATCCCTAATAATGGACATTCATGGATTCTACATGCTATGTAGGATTAAATATAATGGTCACTCTTAGAATAAATTTATTAATTAACAAAATTTATTCCATAATATTAAAATATATCTTTTACAATCATATTTTTAATTTGAATCATGGAAAATATCTGAAAAATTTCACTTTAAATTCAACCAGTTTCCCTAAATTAGGATTCATAAAACCCATTTCCCCATGATAATATATATTAATTTATTCTACTATTTCTTGTTTTAAATTTTTGATAAATAAATATAAAACATGAATATAAGGATACCTTAAATTGTTTTTACCACCAAGATCAATAATTATGGAAATTTTTTTATTTGTGAGGCACACATTTCCAATTTAAAATTTCATTGTAGAAAATTAGGTTAGTAATAGAAAATATTAAAATTAAAACTCGTTATACCTTGTTAAATAAATGTGATTTATCCTGAGGCTTTGAATTATGCTGATTCCCTTATATATATTCTATTATATAAAATTTACTGTCATTAAATTGCATATCACAATAGGAATCACCTATTGGCATCCTCTTTTGGTGTCTTTTATACTACTTTCTTGTTCCATTATTTCTAGAACTAAAAAAGAAAATAAACATACAAAGGTGACAAAACTCTTTTTTAATGAAATTTAAAATATAAAAGAAAGAGTTCATAGTAATTAAAAATAGATAATACCTAAATAATCTAGGTTCTCATTAGAAAATGATTTTTTAGCATCATTGGATCAAACATACCTTTTTATCTCAGGTGATAGATGTTTGGAAAAATCATACCTATCATAGACTCACAAAAAACATTAACTATGATGTCTGTATATACGGGACTCCATAATTGTTTTGAAAATAGATTCATTATTCCTTGGTGTAATACCTTATTGACCTCCATCGACCCTGTCCACCAATGCTTTTTCAGACTAGAAAATACAAATTATGGGTTATGTTCTATCCACCATACGTATAGATGGATTCTTCTTTGAGTAAGAACACGCCCCATACACCTCCACTATTTTCGAAATTCTTGCCCATTAGTCCCCCTCTGGCTTGGCCACCACTAGATCCTTCTGGATCCTTGCTAGGTGTTGGATCCCCAAATCCTCCTCAGATCCCTCTAGGCTTGGCCCCTCTGGGGTCTCCTCCTAGCACTTCCAGTGTGGGCGATGTGATCTCGGTCAAGGTTGTTCTTCTGGGGGTGCCAGTGTAGGGATATGTCACCTTTTCTTCTATCCCCACATTTTCGATCTCCCCTCCTAGCTAGTCGATGTTGGATAGATTCCTGGCTCTTAACTTCTCAAATTAAGGTTTTTTGAAGCATTTGATTTCCACCAGTGGTTGTTAGTGGCCCAGTTCAGTGAAGACAAACCCATACTTCCAGTGTTCCAGGCATTCATCAGTTCTTGGGGGATACTGTCCTCGGCCATAGTCTCCATGCTCAACCACAAGTACTTCTGTGGTGTGCAAGATTCTGAGAAATATTTTGTGAAGGCTTGGTCATGCCAATATCCATCTTGTGGTAAGTGGTGTTTCAATCTTTTCAACTGGTTGATGGGGGTTCACTTCAGAAAGGACTCTCCACAAGAACCGGTTTGGATCATCTTACATGTGATTGTTCTCCCCTTTCTTAATGATGCTCTCTTGAGACATATTGGAGACTCCCTCAGTTCCTTCCTTTTTTTCAAATGATAGAAACTCTCTCCTTCTTGACATCTCGATGACTCATATTTGTGTGGAATTATAACTATCCAAAGAGATTTCTGATTGCATTTACTTCCATGCTAGTGATTCTCTATCTTGGTGTAAAAAGTTTTTTTTGAGTTCTCGGTGCAGTTTTTCTCCTCCTACAACCTTCACAGTCACTCCCTTTCTTTGTGTCACAAGAAACATCATAGGCCAGAGGTTCTGAATGAAGATCTGGAGCCCATACCTTCCTCTCTAATTTCGATGAATATCTCCCAGGATAGGTCACTGTACCCCCTCCCTCAAAGGAGGACATTTTCTACCTTTAGCTGTTTATGATGCTTTAGTATCCCCTTCATCCTTCTAAAACCTCCCTTATATTCAATCATTTTAACCCTTGCATCTTCCTTTAGTCCTGTTCAAGACTTTCCGCCCTAATTTCCAACCCCCTCCCCTCAGATGTCTCAAGGATCCCCTTAAAGGGAAGGAGTTAGTGAGGTCTCCCTCTCCTATATATGTTCCAACTTTGATGGACCCCAGTTCAATATGTTCCTCCTCGGTACCTCTTTCCAATATTTCTTACAACCTTGACTCTTTCACCTTGTGCGAGTAGGAAACAAACACACCAGTTCATTCTTTATGTCATGGTTCTTCCCCTTAATCTAGTTTTTATAATCGGTCTAAGACCAAGAAGTTTCATATCTCATGCCCTCTCAAAAGAAACCTTCATCATCAGGCTCAAAACCATGAATCCACCCTCTTAATTATTTTAGATCAGGATCTGGAACTTTTGTGCTTTAGGAGCAAGGGTGAAATCTGATTTTATCTTTAGCAAGGTCCTCTCTATTAAGATCTCTTTAGTGGCTATTTTAGAGCCCAAGTAGAATGTGGTCAAGTTCTCAAATATTGAAAGGAGAATGGATTTTTTTCATTTCTTTCATGGTTACCCCATTAACCATCATATATGGATTTTATGGAATTCCCAGCTCCCAGTGGATCAGTTAGATATTTTAGATGAACATATTACTGCTAAGATATCCACAAGTAAATAAAAAATCTATGTGTATTTTTTCTATGAAAAATGTGATCCTCAAGACAGAGAAGAACTCTAGAATAACCTCATCCTGTTTGATATAGGTGCCTCTACATGGTTTGTGGTGGAGATTTTAAATCCATTACAAACCCATTCTGAAAAGAAGGAGGATGGAACATTTTACAAGAAATCTAGAAAAGATTTCAATTCCTTTGTTACGAGTACTAGTTTGATGGACTTTGGCTTCACGGGTTACAAGTTTACATGGTGAAATAACCACAATGTTCTTAGATTCACATTGTTTCACTTGAACAGGTTATTAGCAAACCTAATAGCGATCTCCACCTTCTAGAAGTCTTCGATCACTCATTAGGTTTTCACTCTTTCTGATCACTCTACCATTGTCATTCACCTGGTGTTTGGGGAAGCAAGGAGGAAGCATTTTATGATCTTTAGAAACTGGAATTCAGATCTTACCATCCTCCAGGAGGTGATATCCTCTTGGTCGCAACCGGTCCAAGGCTCACGGTGGATCAGCCTTCACAACAAGCTGGGGCGGCTGAAGGAGTCCCTATCTTCCGGGTGAAGCATGCGTTCTCCCTCGTAGCAAAATTTGGGTTCTATCAAAAAATAAATTGAGAATATCAAGCAAGGTATGGAAGAAGTATGGAGTGATGGCCTCATTATCAACCTCCATCACAAGCGTTGCCTCCTAGAGGATATACTTTTCTCACAGGAGCGGCTAGAAAGGGAGCAATCCAAAGCGCTCTTACTTCATGTTGGCGACAGAAACTCAGGTTACATTCAAGATTTCATTAAAGAACAATACTTTATTTGGTATCTAAACATCATGTGTGAAGATGTGTCCTTTATTAATGACATATAACCTATTGGATGTATGGTTGAAGCCCTTTTTAAATCTCTCATAGCTGGCCCTAACCTGTAGATGTGGGATGGTTATGCAAGTGGGAATTACACTCTATTTTATAACATTATGAGAGTGGTTTTTAAGTCCAAAAATATCATCTTAGAATCTATTCTGTATGAGAATAAAATTTGGGAGGCAGTGGAAGGCCTCAATACAAACAACGCTCCTAGGCCAGACTGCTTTCTTGTCTCCTTCTACGTGTCTTGTTAGAACCTAATAAAAGAGGATATTATTGAGGCAGGGCAATATTTTTTTCGTGGTGGTAACATACAATAGGTGGATAGTGCGACTCTTCCTTTTCTTATTCCAAAAGTCAAGGAACCTTCATCTCTTAAGAAATATCATCCTCTAAGTATGTGTAACTTTTCTTATAAAATTTTGGCCATTGGGATTCACAGAAAAATTGGTATTTATCTTCCGTTTAGTATCTCCGAATAACTACATGGGTTTGTGAAAGGTAGGACCATTTAGGGTGTTATAGTTCTTTCCAAATAAATTATTGAGGATATTAATAGGAAATCTCATGGTTCTAATTTGGCCATAAAGGTAGATATGGATAAAGAATATGACAAAATTTAGTGGGATTTCATTATCAAGGTTCTAAGATGCATGTGATTTTCTTGGTAGTCAATTGATATTTTGTTTAGATATTTGAGTACATTGTGGTTTTCTAAATGCTTTATGGGTATAATTATAGGGTTCTTTAAATTAGTATATGACCCTCAACATGGTGACCCTCTCTCACCAAGTTTGTTTATCCTGGCTCAAGATGCTTTAAGAAGATTCATTAGAGCCAGAATTCAAGGTGGAACCAGTCATCCTTATTGCTGCCATCTTTTTTTCAGAACCATTCCCACCTAATGTTCATTGATTATATGGTCATTTTCATTAATGGGTGTTCTTGATCTATTAAGGGTATCAATTACACCATAGAGGAATACTGCATATGGACTGGGAAACTCATCAACATAGATACAAGTTGTCTCTACATCTTGGGGCATTTCTTAGAGAGATGTGCTCGCAATATTGAATCTAGCTTTGGTATTAGAAAAAGGATCCTACCTGTGTTCTATTTCAGTGATCAAATTATGTCAAGGAGTCTTTGAATCATGCATCTTGATAAGGTGGTGGGAAAAATATTTGTCCATATCAATAATTGGAAAAATTGTTTCCTTTCTTTGAGGGGGAGGATTACTCTTGTTAATATAATGCTTACCTCAATCCCTATGCATGTGCTATCAGTTATCATGGTCTCTAAGATAGTATTAAATAATATTGAGAGGATCATGACCAGATTCATTTGGGACTCATATTCAGAGGGAAGTTTCCATTGGGCCTCTTAGATTAGAATGACCCTCCCTACAGAGGAATGTGGTAATAGTCTTTGTAGTGTTAATGTCATGATGAACTTCCTTCCCATGAGCCTGGCTTGGGAGGAAGATGAAAGGTGTACTCTATGGTCACGAGTTTTCAGTGAGAAGTATGGGAATATCCTGGAGAATTCAAGCAGTAACTATTATTATCACTACGGAAATATTCAAATCCATATTCCCCATCTTCATAATCAGTCGAGAGGGATAATCAAACATGGAGAAATTAAATTCCAGAATGAAAATTTGTTGGGATATTTTTTAGGTTTTCCTAGTTTCCTATATACTAAAATTACCTTCAAACAAGATAGTGAGAATCCAACCTTTATTCAAGTAGACCTTGATAAATAGCAGATCAATATGTTCCATCTTATTAAGCTCTCAGATGATAAAATAGGCGCGTGTTCAAGGTAACTCCCTCTGGATCCTTTTCTATTAAGGCCTACAAGTTGATTATCATGAATCTCTACACTAATTCTCTATGGGTAGTTCTCCTTTGGTGAAGGATAGTTCTCTGAATTTGGACCTTCTCACATGGATAATACTTCACCATGACATTTATATGGACTAGGAGATCTATCGAAAAGGGAATTTCATTGTATCCAAATGTTCATGTTGCCTTATCCCCATTGTTGAGTCTACCAATCATCAATTCTTCGAAAGCGATTGGGCATGTGTAGTTTGGGCTGTAGTGGGGGATTTCACAGGTTTTTAATATCCTTTCTATCCGGGTGACTCATTACTATAGAGGTGGTTCTATGGAATGGTATATAATCAATCAGAGAAGAAGGAAAGGGTGATCCTTATATCGGCTAGCTGTTGGTGTATATGGGCGGTGAGGAACAGGTCCCCTTTAAAAGGTGTGGTGTGCACTAAGGAGGGTCTTGTTTCTTTAATAAGGTGCTTAATCACTGATCTGGGTGTACTTATGAAAAAATGGGAGGAGGATCTATCGTTGCGGAAGGTTCTTCAACATAGATACTCTTCCCATTAAAGTAACAACATGGTGTCTAAGGTTCGATGGATCATCTGAAGACCACCTTATTAAGGGATGAAACTTAACTCAGATGGGTCTTGTGCTATGGGTTTCATGAGGGGAAGAGGGGTTATTTGTAATCTAGGGGCAGTGTTGTATCTACTTTCAGTCCACGGTTTGGCAGAGGATACTCACTTCTGGCAGAGGCCTAGGCTCTACTCAAAGAAATCAAGATATGAATCTCCTCTCACATCTCTCTCACAGATGTTGAAACTAATTCCAAAAATTGTTATGATGATTTCTCAGATAATAGGGAAACTCTATGGACTATTTCATAGCATATTCAGAAATGAAAGAAACTCATTGTCAGTGGCAGAGGACTATTGCATACATAGAGAGAGGGAAACAAGGTAACAGACTTCTTTGTTTCTCGATTCACCCAAAATGATGATCTTATTTCTATCTATATCTTGGGATCCATGCCTCTAGAGTGAACCAACATCATCTAATGTGACACACTTGGAATCCATTTTAATAGGTCCCCTTTATTCGGGCCTCTCCTCTTTGCTTCCTTGCTTTTATGTTCCCTAAATTTTTTATGTTCTTATTCTTCTTCAAAATGATCTTCTTTTATTTTTAATAAAATACTTTTATTTTGTGGTTATGCACTATCCAAACCTTCTGGACTTCTTCTATGTTTTGTGTTCTAACTATAACTACATCATCAGTGATATTATCTTTTATCTTTTCTATTCTCTTTATAGCTTTCCTCCATTTTCATCATCCATGATGACATGGATCAATTAATTTTTTTCATGTAAAGAAACCTATATAATTTAAAACTTGTTTTATTCATGAAAATCATCCTCCTTTACTTCATATTACTTCATTTCTTGGAGTATATTGGAACATACTTTCTCACAACCCACTCTTAGACATATATCAACACTTTACTATTGTATGTGTACTTAAATATACGTGCATGTTACTCATGTACACATCAATTCGATGCATGATATACATATATATGTAATATGGATATTATATGTATAATTTTACATTTAATATATGAAAATAATTCATGTATCGTTCATGAATGAATATAATATATATGATATATATATATATATTCTATTGAACTATTTAATCATTAGTTACAATCCATTTACGATAAGATTAAATGTTTTTTCTTAATTCACTGAATCCATTCAATGAATTATGTCCCAACTGGAAGAAGAAAATATGATGAGTTGGATGATCCTTAGGCTTCTTCTGTACAAGAGTACTAGATCTTCATGTTTTTCATGTGTTATAAGTGATATTTATAAGCCTATTCCAAATTTATATGGACTATGCCTTAAACAATACATAATATATTTAATTTAACTACTATAAAATTTTGAATTCCAAAATATCTTTTTTGTTTAGAGTTTTTGAGAATTATTTCATAATTCATACATACTAATAGAGAAGAATAGAGATTAGATTATAATAAAATAGTTTCAATTTCTTCCAGAATATAATAGTTTTTAATAAAACACTAATTATTTTCATGAATATTCTTCACAAAATTCAGATTGGATTTTTTTTCTATTAACAATACTTAAACCCTGTGAAAAAAATTTAAAACTTTGGAAGAGTAAAAAAAGTGCTGTAAGGGACATAAAATGAAAGAAAGAAACCATTAGTCCCAGAATACTTATAAACATACAAAATCATTTTCATAAAGATACACTTATCACCATTAAAGTGTCATACACTTACTTCGTGAAAATATGATATTTAAATAAAACATAGAAAACAAAAATAAACTATTTAGGAACATTGGGTAATTAACTATATAAGATTATAACCCTAGATAATGCCATATCATTTGTAACCCTCAATGTTACCTTACAACATAACCCTCATGACAGCCTTATGATGTAACCCTCATAACTACCTTATGGTGTAACAATCACTATTACACTTGGAATAACCATTACATTCAACTTCCTATGTAAAAATACCCAATAAATTGAATGGATATCTTGGTCCCACCCTTCATCATAAACAATGTCCCTGAACTAGAACATAATCATAAAACATGAACACTTGCATCATAAACACATTTCTTGAGGAAGATAACTCATTTTAAATGAATACTATGCAAATAAAAGGGAAATATTTTTATTTATAAATAAACATTAAATATTATAAAAAACATCAAAACATTAAGGATTCATGAAATCAAAAAAATAGACTCACGATGTATGAGTTAAAGGCATTCTATTTGAATTTTATAAAAATAGACATTAAAGAGGATTTTAAAAGCAATGTCCCTTACCTTAGGTTGGACTTCCTTCAAATATGTTCAAACCTCATGTATAATGGGTTAAATTGTGTTATTAATTTATTAAATAACTATATTTATATTTATAATTCCTTATATTATATTCTTATAAAATATTTCTACCCATTTATTGATAATATTTTTTTATGTTTATTGTTTCAGGTGTGTCTATTTCATGGTTTCCATGGTTGGTTCATTATGTATTTTATTGTCTAATGGATGAAAAACACAATAAGGGGAATGAAATGGTATTTATATGTTTCCATAATTTTAATTTACACCATGTATCATTTTGTTTTCTGATATGAGCAGTACCCATTAGATAAAACATTAATGAAAATTATTTTATTAATTTTGTAAATTTTTACAACCATCAAATACTTATATCATTTTATTTAATATCATATCTATATATTGGATCTATAATTTTGAATAAATTATAATATATATTATAAGACTTGAATTAACCATAATAATGGTTATATTATCAGACTTAAGGGTGGAAAAATGAATATGAAAACACATTGATCATGATGATGTTAATTTGACAAAAAATGGATGCTGCATTCTTTTTTTATAATAAGTAGAGAATAGAAGAGTTTTGATGATGGATATTACATTAAGAATATAAAATTAAATTATATGTAAGATAATAAAGTTATAATGTCACTTTTATGAGGGGATTTGAGGAGATAATAAGAAAATAAAAGAAATTGAATATAAATTTAAAAGAAAACAAAAGAGGATTCTACATCTTGATCTTGTTCTCCTTGAGAACCACCTGAAGGAACTTGGTTTTGGCCCTTTGGTGAGACCAGAAGGTCTTGGATGTGGAAAAGGGGCTTGGGAATGGAATTTTTTAGAAATTAAACAATTTACAAGGATTTGGAGGTGTGAGGATAATAGGTGGTGAGGGGTGGAATTTATAGTGGAGTACATATGCATTTTTTGATTATTTTATTCGTTAGTTTATTACATTGGCTGAAGACTATGAATAATTTTTATTCCATGAAAAATATATTAACATTATAAAAAAATTTATATCTTATGGTATTACATCATCCATACAACATCCATGACTCTTTAATTCATGTTTTCTTCTAAATACCATAAATAATTGTATTTCACTATTCACCAAAAAACTCAACTATTTTAGAAAAATACCAAAATTTCAAACCAAAATTTTTTCTAAAAACATATTTAATTTTTTTAAAATAATTTTCTTAATATTATAAATTTAATTTTTATTTAGAATCATTATTTATGCAAAAAATATATATTTTAAAATTACACCTAATTTTCTGACACTTTTGAAAAATTTATTAAGGTCCTGTAAAGTTATCTTATAATCATAAGACAACAAAATATTAATTTATGAATCTATTTTATCAATTTAAATTTTATATTGAATCATTATATTAATTATAAATTTGTAAATAATAATTTATCTGTCACAAAAATACCAACCCTTAATTTATTATTTTCAAAACATTTATTTACTTATTTCATGATATAAATATATCATATTTTAACTTATACGAAACAAAAATTTTATTTATACATTCATAGGTGAGGTTATTATTCTTTTTGTTTAAATTCCTTAATTTTTATAAAAACCACCTATTTCATTAAACATTTATAATGATTTTGACTATTTAATTTAAGAATGAAATGATTTTTTTATAAATAACATGGTTGTTATATTAACCCCCTATTTTATAAATTGGGTCTCCATAATTTTCATTAACATATTAAACAAGTGAGGATACCTTTACCTCATATCATTTTCATATTACCGTGTTTCTTTACCAGAATTTTTGTTTCTCTACAAAACCTTAACATGATAAATTACCATATTTCACAATTCTTTCTCTCTATGATCATAAATCTGAATAGGCTTATCTTCATAAGAATGTTTCTCTTCGATCTGAAATAATATTGGGATCAAAACATGATATGAATATGACACATACTCTCATAACATCAAAACGTGAAAAAATTGTGTACCTGAGGTAAACTCAGAGGCAAGGTTACTCAAAAGGAATTTGGTCCAATATTTACTAGGATTTCAAAGGGTCCAATGACTTGTGAACTTATATTTCATTTGTTAACAAAAAACATAACACTTTTCCATGGAGATATTTTAAGAAAAACATTATAACGTACCTTGATGCAATAGTCTTTCCTCTTTTTATCTGCATGACTTATCAGCCTTCATTGAGCTTTCCTAATTTTTTGTTGGATCATCTTAAATTTTTCAGCCACATACTATACTAATTTTGGTCCTATCAAATTTCTTTCCCTGAAATCATCCCAAAATGATGGATTCCAAAACCTTTTTCCATAAAACTTAACAAAAGGTTCCATCTATGTACTAGAATGAAAACTATTATTATATGAAAAATCAACTAAAAAATGATACATATCCCAAATTACCTGGTAATCCATTGAAAAAGCTAAAATAATATCCTACAATGTATGCATAGTTCTCTATAGCTATCCAATATATTGCGGATGAAAAGTAGTGCGGAAATTTAATTCCATTCCCATCGACTTTTAATGACCTTTCCAAAAATTAAACATGAAACTGGGATTGTGGTAAGAAAAAATTGATATAGGAACTCTGTGTAACCTTATAATATATTTGTGTTAAAATTAGGAATTTTTTTCTTAAGACATTGTATCTCGAATAGAAAGAAAATATGAAAATTTAGTCAGTTGATCCAAAATAACATTAATCACATTGTTACCTTGATATGTATTTAGTTATCCCAAAATGAAGTACATGGATATATCTTCCCATTTACATTCTGGAACAAGCATAGGATGAATCATCCCCTTTGGAAGTTTCCACTCTACTTTAATCTGTTTAAAATTTAAATATTTCATGGTAAAATAAGCAATATCTCTTTTCATTTCATACCAACTGTAACACTCCTGAAGGACTCTGTACATCTTATTGATCCCAGGATAAACTAAAAATGAAGAATTTTATACTTCACTTAATAAATAATTATTTAGCAGTCAATCATAAAGGACACATAATCAGATCACAAATCTCAATAAATAATATTTATCAATGTTAATTTCTTGAATCTTACCCATTTTAACCAATTCTAGATTTTTATATAACTCACAATCTTCCTTATGCACTTTCCTAATTTTGTTTGAGAGAGAATACTACACAAAGACCTAAAAACATTAAGGAATTTCGTAAAACAATAACTTCCAATAAAAAATTCATCATATCATCAATCAAGGGGTCATGTTTTTAAGGTAACATGGTCAATGTATCATGATGTTTTCAGATCAAGGAATCCACCACTTTTTTTTCTCTTCCCGAATGATATTTTTTTTTGTAGTAATAATCCTTAATCATTTCAAGCCATCTTCTCAACCTCATGTTCAATTCCTTATGAGTGAACATATACTTCATACTTTAATGGTAAGAGTATATTATACATTTGGATCCATATAGATGTTGTCTCTCTATTTTTAGAGAAAAAACATATCTACTAATTCCAAATCATGTGTGGGATAATTTAACTCATGGGGTTTTATTTTTCTTGAATCATTAATAATTACCTGATCATTTAGCTTTAGAACAAAAAAAATTATATTCAAAGAAGAATAATTATAGACAAAGAACTCTTAGTTTCTAGAAAGTAGAGCCAAAATTGGAGCATTCACTAGTATTATTTTATGTTCCTTAAAAAACATCATAGTCTTATTTTTGAATAAATTAAAACACTTTTTGTGTTTAATTAGTTAGTGGTCATCATAACTATGAACTTTTTTTAACAAGCCATCAGTAATTGCTTGGTAACTCAAGAAAACCATTAATCTCGGTAACATTTTTAGGTCTTTTCCATTAATAGACCAATTTTGTTTGGGAGGGATCAACTATTGTGCCATCATTATTTACAATGTGTCTATGAAATAAAATCTATTGAAACTACAAATCAGATTTTCTAAATTTCCCATATATCTTATTATCATTAATGATTTTCAGAACAATCCTTAGATGTTTTTCTTATTCCTAATAGTTTTTTGAATAAACCAAAATATCATCAATAAAAACAAAAAAAAACACATCTAAATACTCACAGAATATTCTATCCATAAGATCTATAAATAATGTTGGAGAATTTCTGAAACCAATGGGCATACCAAAAAAATAAAAATTCCCATATCTAGTTTGGAACACTGTTTCATAGTTCCATCCTTCTCCACCTTCAACTGAGGATACCCAGATCTCACTTCAATCGTGGAAAAAATCCGTGGTCCTTGGAGCTCATCACCCAAGTCATCTATTTGGGGAAATGGATAATTATTCTTAGTAGTAAAGTTATGAAAATATCTATAATCAATACAAATTTTCATTGAACCATCTTTATTTTTAACAAAAAAGCAAGAGCACCATGTGGGGAAGTGCTTGAATGAATGTGTCATTTATCAAGATACTCCTATATTTTTTTTCAATTCTAAAAGTCCAACTTTATCAATTCGATAACGAGGTTTTGATATTAGATCACCATTAGAAAATAAGTCAATAGTAAATTGAACTTCTTGATCCGATATAATACTAGGAAACTCATTTGAAAAAACATTAATGTATTAATTTACCACAAGAAATACATTACCTTAAAAAGTTTCGTTTTTTCAAAAATATGTGAGAGAAAACATTTATTTCTATCTTCTAATAATTTTTTCATCTTCCTAATATGTTATCAATGGTATGGGTTCATTCTTGTATATAGAATGGAAATATTTTTGAAGAACAGTTTCATTATTATTACAATCAATCTTAGAATGATAAAAAAAATCCATTCCATACACAAAATGAAATCAAACTCTTTTATGGAAAAACACAATTATTTTCAGGTAATTTATTTCCATAGAAAGCTACATGATGATTCTTATAATGGTGTTTTTCCTTAATATTTCTTCTAGTTTTTGTTTACCATAAGTTCTGATTTCATTCCTTAATTTTAAATTTTCCAATTTACAAGAAATTTTTTCAAAATTAAAAGAATGTGTAGAACCCATATCAAATAAGACATTAGAAAAATCTATGTAAATTAAAAATGTACCTAACACTAGTTCATTGGATGGACTAACATCTTATGAAGTAGTTTAAAGGATTTTAATACACCATTATTCTTATATTATGGCTACTTCCCATCCTTCAGTTCTATCATGGGGAAGGTATTTTCATAATTTCCAATCCCATAACATTTAAAAAACATTACATTTTTTTATCATAATTAAACTTAAGATCATTTTCATTATAATATCAGGCCATATGTCCAAACATACCACTTATGAAACACTTGTTGGTTTTGTTAATCATTCCCTTGGGTCTTTTTACCACACTTTTCACAAACTGGAAACTAACATTTCTTACCTTCAAACGTTTTTGATTTGTTCATACCCATTTCCAACCATATTGATCTTTTCTTCTGATTTTGTGAAAATAAGTGTGATCATCATAGAACTCCATTTCTACCTTCTTATCACATCAATCAATTTTCTCATAACTTTGGAATTTACAGGAGGCAAAATTTTTCCGATATCATGACTTCAATCCTGATTATAAATGTTTGATTTTACTATCAAGATCCCAAATAAGATTTGGAGAATACATTGACAATGAAGTGATGTTTTATTCATATAATTCAACTAAATATTCCTTCTTTAGTATCAATTATATTAATTGCTTTTCCATATTACGTCAAACAACCTTAGTAAAATATTTTTCAAGTAACAAATTCTTGAATTCAACCCATTACAAGGCATAAATATCATCGTTATCCCTAATATTCTTGACATTTGACAACAATTGGTTGTGTTAACCTTCAAAAAATAATTAGAAAGCATAAAATTTTGATGATCTGAACACCCCATCACATCGAATATCTTTTCATGGGATTTAATCCACCCTTCACCCACCAATGGGTCATAAGATCCACTAAAAGCATGAGGGTGTTTGCTTATAAAATGTTCCAATATCATCATGTTGTTTTTTTGTATATCTAGTTATTTTATTTCTTGGATTCCAGTTCCATTTATATAATGTGTCTATTGAGACATTACTATCAAAAACTACTTTGTTCCAATTCCAACATTCTAGGTTGAAGATTCATAATGATATCTGCCTCTTTATTTCTTCTACACCATCTTTCATTTTCTTCTGTGAAAAACCATTCTAAACCATACTCTGATAACAACTATAAGGAATTCACCTTAAATATTCAAAATGTATTAAATTAAACTAGAATACACTTATTAAATCCATAAATATATGTTTAGAAAAAAATTTGGAGAAATATGTTATAATTTCTACATAACAACCCACATGAATACAAATTGGTTACTATTGAAATTGTTTCCATTTCATCTATAATATTATTTTTTTAAAAAATATGAATTTTCATCAGGAAAATTCATCACAACATTAAACTAGAATTATTATTTTCTCTTAATAATCCTTAAGCTATAAGAAAATCATTTTAAAACTTATGATGAACACAAAAAGATCGGTTAGGGACATAAAATTAGAGAAATAAACTATTAGTCCATTAATACTTATAAAGATATGAAATCATTTTCACAATGTTATACATTTCACCCTTGGAGTATCATATACATAGTTAGCTAAAATATGTGATTTCAAAAAAACATAGAAACCATAAATATACCATTTAGTTACCATGAGGAATTAATTACATATGATTGTAACCATTACAGAAACCATATGATTTGTAACTATTACAACTACCTTACAATATAACCCTCACAACTACCTTATGATATAACCCTCACTAATATCTTATGGTGTAACCAACAGAAACATACCCAATGCATTGGAGGGAGATATAGGTCCTACCATTCAACATATAAAATTAACAATAATGATAACATAATCATAAAACAAGAACACTTTCTTCATAAAAACATTTATTGAGGAAAATCACTTATTTTAAAAGAATGCAACGTAAAAATAAAAGAAATACCTTTTTTTGTAAAGAAACATGTAATATTTTATATAAAAAATCAAAAAATTAAGGATTTCCTGAAGTGGAAATATCCAATCATGCCGTAAAAGTTAAAAAACATTCATTTTTAATTTTGTAAAAAGAGATATTAAAGAGGATTTTAAAAGTGAAATCCATAACATTAGGTTCGAATTCCTTCAAATGTGTTCAAAACACTTGTATAATGGTTTAAAGAGTTTTATATATTTATTATAGAACTATATTAATATTTATAATTCATTATATGATCTTCTTATAACATATTTTCATTCATTTATTGATAATATTTTGTTATATTTATTGTTTTCAGAGCGTTTATTTCAAAGTTTCCATGATTAGTTCATTATGGATTTTCATGTGGAATGGAAGAAAAACTATAGAAGTGGAATGAAATTTTATTAATATGTTGATTTTTTTTAAATGATTCCATATATCATTTTTTATAATATGAGGAAGAATCATTAGATAAAACATTAATAAAAATGATTTTATTTATTTTGGTGGTTTTTACGACCATCAAATATTATATCATTTTATTTAACATCAAGTTTATATATTGAATATAGAACATTATATAACGTATAATATATACAATATTGTCTTATTTGATCATAATAATGGATTTATGACATTCCAATTATGCGGTAAATTAAAATGCAAACACATTGTCCGTGATGATGATAAATCTACACATCAGAGATGATGCTTTCATTTTATAGAATAAGAGGGGATGAGAAGAAGTTTGATGAAAGATATTCCCTTAATATGAATAAATTATAGTATATTTAATATACTAGATTTATCATGTCACTTGTATTAGAGGAGGTTATGGGAGAATAAGAAAAAAAATAAACTAAGAATAAATTTAAAAGAAAACGAAAGAGGAATTTACCTCTTGAACTTCTTCTGATTGAGAATCATCTTAATGAATTAGGCTTTATTATTTTTATGAAACCATAAGGTCTTGGAAGTGTGTAATAGGATTGGGAAGTAAATTCGGTTGAAATTAAATCAGATACAAGGCTTTTATGTTGAGAGGAGAAGAGGTGGTGAGGGGTGGAATTTATAGTGGATGAGAGAGGTGTTTTTTTGATTGATTGATTCATTAGTTAACTATTTTGTCTCATGAATATGAATAGTTTTTATTATATGAATGAAAAGAGTAATGGGAGAAGGATAGTTCGATATTTTTTTCTTACATCATCCGTACATCATCTATGACATAATAATTCTTGTATTTACTAAATAATGTAAGTTATCGTATTTCATTATTCTCAAACAAATGAACTATGTTTATAAAAATCTAAAATATTAACCTAAACTATTTTTGGACATCTAGAATTAAAAAATTAGTAATTTTTTTTTTAATTTTTTTAAATATAATAAATGAATTTTTAAATTAAAATCATTATATTTTTAAAAAATATCAATTTTAAAATTATAAGAGAGTTTATGGAACTTTTAAAAATTAATTAAGGCCTCATAAAATTATATTATAATAATACGACAACAAAATATTAATTTATGAATGTATTTTATGAAGATAAATTTTTTATTAAATGATTATATTAATTATTAAATTGTAAATAAAAATTTTTCTTTCATAAAAATACCAACACTTAATTGATCATTTTCAAAACATTTATTTAATTATTCCATGATATAACTATATCATATTTTCACTTATAAGATACATAAATTTTATTTATAATTTCATAGGGGAGGTCACTATTTTATTTTTATAGATTCCTTTATTTATATAAATATCACAAATTTTATTATATATTTATAATTATTTTGACTGCTTAATTCTAGAATGAAAATAAATTATTTTACATGTTCCTTGGTTGTTACAAAATTAGTTGTCTCAAGAAAATATGTTCATATCTTTGTATAAGGCATTAGTACCACTTCATATTATGAGTATCCTCAAGAATATTTCATGGATGCTTTGTCTAGTGTACTCAATTAGAGGTATGGTGCTAATGTTAACTCCTCTTTATGATCTCCCAGAAACATTATCTATGGAAGGATGATGTATAATACTTCAAATATCACATATCAAGTACTAGGTTTTTAAATTATTTCTTACATTAATTATAAAATATATATTCTCCTATATTTGGTTTATCTCAGGGTATATATGGTTATTATTTGATCATTCGAAACCAATCATCAGTATCATATTGTGTTTTTTCAAGATTTCCACATTTTTTAATAAATGGTTTTCAAAAAAAAGACAACATCAATCATTTTCAATATATTATATATTGGTTTTAGAACCTTACGTGGGATAAACAAGGGTATATGTGTTTTACCATTACATAGGTAGTATTTTTATAGTTCATAGAGTTATGTAATCTTTTCCAAAATTATAATATACTTACACACACATATTATGTAATGGTATAAGTTCCTTTACCTTTACACGAAACCATTTCAAAATAGTGCATCAATGTGGAATAAATGTAATACCCTTACATAGAAGGGTTTACATAGTGGTTATTAGAACATTACCCTTACATATAATGTTTTTTGGTCCATTATGTAAAGGTCCCCAATGTTTATTTTTACACAACATATGAATATTTGGAATATCTATACACAAAGGTGTTAGATTAAGGTAATACCTTTATAAAGTGGATAAAAAAAAGATCATTTATATATCACCTTTACACAGTGACTAAAAACATCATTGTCCTTATACAAGGTGTCTGCGTAAGGGTAATAATAGGATACCCTTATGTAGAATGGGGGTTCTACATAAGGATACATTTAATGTTGGTAAATGTTTACCATATTTTAATGGTTTTTATTATTTATAAAATGTTTATAAATTTTAATAATGGTATTTTGGGATATTTTTATTTATAAGGATTTTATAAATAAATAAATAAATTATATATTTTTTATAATTAATAAACGAAATTCTATTTAAACATTTTTCACAAATATTTTATGATAATATTATAAAGTAAATTTTGATAAATTTTGTGTTACACCATACGATCAAGAAATAAAAGGGTTATTTATAAATCATAAGAGTTTATTTATAAATTTTTTATAAATTAGAAAATATATTAAATTTAGATTATATATAATGTTTATATAATAGATATTGAATTATAAAATGTTTAAAATTCTTTAAATTTCATAAAAATTCTATAAGGAGGTTAAAATTAAAAAGAATATAATTTTTTTAATACTTTATAAATTATAATATATTTATAATTAACATTTATTAATGAATTGTTCATAAATGTTTCATGTTTTAGAAATTAATTAAATTATTTATTTATTTTAAATTTTCTTGATATTTATATTTAGCTTATTGTTTATGAAATATGAATTTTATATTTTCCCATTTATATGATATATGTATTCAAGGATAAATCATTGAATATCATGATAAGTTTTATATCATAAAATTTAGTTTTCATCTTCTTTGACAACGATTTGTAGTTTTATTTATGATAATGAAAATAATTGTTGGGATTAGTTTGTGAAAATTAGGTGTTAGATTTTTTCATGAATTGTTTTATCTCTTGAGTAAATTATCCCTAGGTAGAGGGAATTGGAGTAAAGAACACCTACTTTCCTAGAGTGTTTCCTTGCTTAAGAAAGTGAATGAGGTTGGACATCATTTTCTTTAGGTGTACTCATGTGGAGTTTATAAATCTCATATAACTCTATGAATTTACATGAAACATTCATGTAACTTATGCAAATGATGCATTCATATATGCATAAATATAGTTAAATTTTATTTTTTGGAGAGAAAAAAATCATGTTTTGTATAATGAGGTACACATTAATGTGGTGTAAACACATTATTTTGGTGGTTGGAATATGGAATTTAAAAATAAATAATTGTAATCATGCATACAAAAAAAGGGAATAAAAAATTAGAACATAATTATTGTATAAGATTAAATAGTTATGAATTTATTATAAATATATTCTATATTAAATGAGCGAGACCTTAAAATGAAACTTTCAAAAAATAATTCTAAGATTCCTTAAAAATAACCATGTTTCATGAACTATGTCATCCATTTGGGTATATTCATTCCAAATCTAAATTCTACTAGATCATCTAGAAAATTGAATTAAATTAATAAGTGACTCTGGATTGTCCTATCAGGTAATCTTTTTCCAAAACCTATTGATCTTGAATAGTACATAGTTTTTTAGTGTTTTCTTTGGGTTTCAACATCTGGTAACCCCTAATGGTATTGATACCGGTTGGATAGGTTTACATGAGTCCATATGATTTATTGGGATAATGACTTACCAATGAAGTATCCAAGAGTCACAACTATTGTGATTGGGGTGATTCCCTAACTAAAAAACTAATTTGTGAAATGTACACCCAAGTAGACTCATTTCTTAGTGAAATATGGATATTGGATCACTAAATGGATATGATTTAATGTTCCATCAATTTTAGTGGGATCACTATCATTAAAATTACTTAATGAAAAGATACAAAAAACACAACATTCGTCTGAAAAAATGTATATTATAGACAAATACATCATCAAAAAACTAAAATTTTATATTAATACATCAAATGAGAAGGTTAATGGAGGAAACTAAGTGGTTGAAAATTTTAACAATGTTTCTCTAATAATCTAATCAAAGACATTTAAAACCTAGGGTTGCTTGTAAGGAGAAATAATAATTCAATATGATGGGATTATGAGAGATACACCTAAAGGTGTTTGGGAACTCCACAAAATTTCTATGTTTGGTATTAATGTTATAGAAATTATATTATTCTAATTTTAACGTTATTTGATATAGAGTGTATATTTTTAAGGTGATATATACAGAAAGAAGCTTGAAAAAAAAGAATAATTTTAAAGTGCTTATAATTTTCATTCAAGTGATGATGTAAACAATTTATATTTCATAAATTTACATATATATATGTTTATCAATCTTTGATTAATCTAAGTAAAATATTATTATAATCATCTCAATTATCTTGTATGATATGATGTGTTATAAAAGAGTTTTTATTAATAATAGGATATGATTAGTTTTATACACATGTTTTATGAATCATTGAAATCTATAAAAAAAATTTAGAATAATATATGGATAAAAGTTTTTTTTATCTTGGATGAAATGTTTATAAATTTATCTTTTTAAATATGTGGGAATTTGTTACCCCCACCCATCAGTGGTATATGTGTTATCACCAACCATTGGTAGAGTATGTAATTCAAGATTATTTATAAAATTTTATCATTTAGTGTAAAAAATGAAAAATGCTTCAAACACATAGAATATCATATTTGAAAAAGAAATTATTGTTTATTTATCAGATATTCCTTCTAAAATGAAATAAGTTTTACTCCTAAAACAAAACGTAATTTCTATTGTCTTAGAATGATATTATGAAGAGAAAATAATATCTATGTTGTTAGGGAGATTACGTTTGAACAAAGTGAAAATCAATGTTCACAAATAAAATAATTCACTAGATTATTTTTGTGTGTGTATTGAATCTATTTTTTCTATGTAAGACTTTAGACTATCTCTAAAAATATTTCCCCAGACCAAAACTTAGTTGGAATGGAATTATGAATCCCGAAGAGCCTTGGTGTGATGATATTAAAAATATTGAATATGTTTTATCACACACACATAGTATTTTTAGTAAATAAAGAATAAATCATGATTGGAGTATCATATCAAAAATTTAGGACAATAGTTGAGTTTATAACATGGGTTTTACCCTAGGCATGAATTTTTTTTTATTAGTTTCAAGAACCCTATTCATGGAGATTGTTGGAAGGGTGTTAAATGGGTGTTTATTAATTTTATAAAAATAAATTAACAATCATTCCTTACCCCATTTTTGTTTCAGGAATAGAGCATGGGATAAGAGGTTTTACTCCCATGGTGATGGAAAAACAATGGAGGAACTTTGGAAGGGAAGTTCCACAAGACCCTATTTTTTACATTGATCATCCCAAGAATGATGTGTAGAAGCTTTAGGGAATTGTGTTGGATATTAATATTTGTCATTTCACCATGATATAGTCGTATTTTTTAGATTTACATCTTAATCCACATCTACCCTGGGGGTATATCTATGTGTTTTAGGTGGAAATAGAAGATTTTGGGAGGCTTGTAGGGATTTATCATTTAGAAACTCTAGTAACACAATGTGTGATTTTGGAGAACACAATATATGTTCTTAATGTATGTGGAATATGATATTTTTATGAATACACATCGTGTACTGGGGTAAAAAACTACTTAGTGAGCATAAGAAGTGTGGTTGAGGACATGGGAAGACACTCTAGGTAATGGACATGAGAATATGGAAGTACACGACTAGAACCCAGTTATACGCAAGATAAAGGTCATTTCTAGGAACAAATTCACAATCCATGATACAACAAAATGTGATCATGTACATAGGAATGACCATGGACATATTATAGGTATGTGATAAGAAAAATAAGTTGTATACCAAGGGTACATATTTTGTGTGGTGATACGACCATCCAATCCATTTTCAGGCGAGCACACAACCTGAGGTTTAGATGAATTTTCATGCCATGTGACCTTTTCTACACATCATGTATCCTCATTATAATTTCTGGTTACTTAGATGGTTCATAAACTAGGTGAAATATAAAGAGACAAACAATGAACTATGGGTACATGCTATGTACTTCCCTAAGGGTCTTTTTTCACATCTTTATCTTCAAGGATCATATAATGGCTTGAGAGTACCCTACCCTATGTAGTTTTATGCATCGTAAGTGATGGGGCCTTGATTTTGGTGTTAGATATGTAACATGAGGTGAAATTTTTCATTTCTTCTGTTAGTGATGTATAGAAAAATATCATCTGAGTGAGTTTCCTTGGTCTATTCTTATGAGGGTAATATGCGTCATCACATCCTCAACATTGGATTGTGACCCCTATATTGATTTTGTCTTAGATATATTTCATATTTTCCCATTGAGTGGATTAGGTTTTGTTCCTTTGTTATTATAATACTGTAGGTGGGGTTCGTGGTATTGGTATGACCACTATGATACAGGGCACCATTCCCCCATCTAGAAGGTCATCCTAGGAGGGTTCAGATTATCATATATATTTTATCCCTCTAAACCTCATGTAAATCAAGAAGGTTTCAGGTTTCCACCCCAATATTCATTGGTGTTATCCCCTATATAAGATTAAAGGTAATAGTGGGATACATTATAAGGGTTCGTAGTGTCCTCTAGGGGTTTTGGGTATGATCCTCTCTTTGGGTATTTGGATTTGGGTATCATGGTGCTGAGTATATGTAGGGTTTTTAGTGACCCCATCCATTTTTAGTTTGATCCCCTATTTGAGTGATGAGATCTTATGGGTATACAATATGGTTTTTGTATTCCCCCATTGGGGATAAGAGGTTTCTCATATCTGATTGTCGAGATCCATTATGTTCTATGTTGAATTTTATTATGTAAATATCTGACAAGTGGTTTTTATTGGATGTATTCCATCAGGTATGATAGGGATGTTTCATGATTTTAGTGATACCCAAGTAGAAATACCTCTTAGATGAGTTCCATAAGGGATTTTAGGGCTCATGGGGTGAGATCTCATGAACGAGCAATACCATTGAGCCATAGGTAGAATCCTACAGTTGACAGTGTGGTTTGGGCCTCCTGAGACATAAAGACTAAGACACATATATCTTGGAGTACTTATGGTGATGTCAGATATATTTATTTACAATATATGTAGAGGTTAGATGAATATTCATGTATTGATGAGGAGTGGTCGAGATGGAGTGTCTTGTACCCTCTCTCTTGGGTTTTCTCCTATAGATTTGGGTTGAGAGGACTATAACCTTTAGGTTGCTCCATTTTATTTATGATTTTTGGGGAATGTTCTGGTTATTTTTATACACACCATACATGGGATCTTCCCTCACATTTAATATCTTTTTAAAATCCATACCTTTGATAGAGTGATATGGGGACATGGAGCAGGAGGAGAATAGAGAGCTAGACAAACTGAGGGGTATATATATGTGTTTATTTGATAAAAGTCCCCTCCTACTAAGTGGGTTAGACAATTTTATTAGTAATGGTGGGATTTTAATTTTCTATATTCATGATTTTAATACATTTATTATTCTCTATTTGTGGGATATATGTATGCATGTATTTTTTTTATCAGTTGTATTATTTTCTTTACACTATATAATAGAGATGGATGTATAAGAATTCATACAAGTACCATAATCTAAGGCCTATCATGTGTGTGATATTCCTACCCCACACTAGTCGCTAGTAATTGGTGTATTTTAGGAAGGATTGGGGTTGTAGTAGCATGGGTTCTGCTTTCCATGAGTGATACAATGAGTTGGGTCATTACAGAGTGGTATCAGTTGAGGTCCTTCCTTAGGGCCTGAGTTAAGAGTCTTCTAGTTGTGATCTTAGTTTGGTGTTTATGGACATAGTTTTAAAGTGTACCAGGTTTGGATTTTATGCCATAGACTGTAGTTCTTGTAAAAAGTCTAACTTATCCAATCACCACGTCTCTGATAACCAACTTGTTGACTCTATAAAAGTAGACACTTGTTGTAGGTAAACATAGGTACATGCATAATATACGACTGATTCATGTTTTCCATGTCATTATGGATTCATCTCCTAAGATATAATCTTTTACTATGGTCCATATTGATTGTATTTCCATATTTTACCTCAACAACACCCATCTAGGGATCAATGTTTTGATTATGATAATGATCTACCTAGTGATGAGGAATCAGTGAAGGTGTATATATAGAAGGTGGTATCTCTGGGATGTTTTCTAGTTGAACTACCACCCATTGAGTAGTAGATTGTGTCGGTATGATTTTACAAGGATTCAAGTAGGATGAGCTCACTACATTAGTTTAAGAGGCAAATACCTCCCAAGTATCAGAGTGATGTATACCCCTACACAGTTGATGATTGTCTTGAGAGTTTCAAACATGTTATTCACCTTATGGAGACACCTCCGAATCAAATGGAGATCCTTTTAGTGAGTCTTCTACAAGTATTTTATGGGATATGGTGAAGTCTGTTATCACAGACCCATGATGAGACAATGCTCACATGGGTTAGTTTGAGAGACTCCTTGTAGAATAGTTTTACACAACCATTTTGTGATCATTGTATATCTAGGAGCCTCTAAAGCTTCGATACGGTAGCATGACCATGGAATATTAATCCTTGAGGTTCACTATCCCTTTATAATACTCTGTAGATATGGTATGAGATCCATTTTTTCAATCACACACCATTAATTAGGGATTACACTGGTATATCATGGATTCAATGATATCAATGTGTATTCCCACTTATGCTGGAGTTCTAGAGTGGGCCTTGGTTGTGGAGAGCTTTTTGGAGGAGTAAACATTGATTGTTGGTTCTAGGCACAAAAGAGATGAGGCCTTCTCAACAGATATATGATATAAGGGTTATGGATTCCGAAAAGAAAGATACATTAGGAGGAGATCAATGGTTGGAAGTTATGCAGCTTTGGTATAATAGGTAGGTTTTAGTAAACCATGAGAGAGGAGGTGGTTCACTTGTGGAAGATAGGGAAATCTTGCATGAGATTATGCAACCAACCATGCAGCCGAGAGTGACAAGGTTTCTAGACCACCCTAGAAGAGACAGTGATAGTATCATGGACATCCATAGCATAGAGGATGTGGTGGAGGATGAGGAAGAAAAGCATGATTTGGAAGACAGTTTGATTTGTTTCCACCACCCCACCTGGTGGTCTATGCTAGGATTCAATATCTGGAAAGAGGGCATGAGGAATTATTCAGGCCCTAAAGGCATACGTTTCTATGGATTTTAGGATAATTAGAGGTAAAAATTATATCGAGTCCACTTTCATAGTTTTATTGTCAGATATATGTATGGGATACCCTTTTATTGCCACTAATTTATTAAAGATTATCAAAGGTGATCCGAGGAATCAATAGAGCCATGTGATAGTGATGTTGATGTAGCTTCAGAATCACAAGGAAAATGGTTGCTTCACTAACCAATACATGTTCTTGAGACATTATACAAAAACATGCAGGTGAGATAGCATCTCCCAAAGAAGATAATATAGAGGTGTGGCATATGAGTTCTTTGACTTGATTATTCAGGGTGGGTTGGTGTTTCGAGTTTTCTAAGTAGGCCTTGGTTGTGATGAATAAATATTTCAGGGAAATGTTGAGATTTATACATATGAGGCTTTATTCTTGGAGGCTTGAGTGTGGTTTGAGTTGTGTCATGTGACTTTACTTCCCTCACTATAGTACCAAAGCGTAATGTTTAACTTATCCTAGATTATATCCCCTCTTTGAGGCCTTACGATACAAGTGGATTTGATTAGCCCAACCCTTACACTTAGAGGTTCCAAAAAGGAGGATCAAAGGTCATGCACTCATATCTATAATGTGACCCAAATCTGGTGGAGGTAGATCCTCACATAGAACCTTTATATAGCGGAAGAGTGAGGCTCTATGATTATTTCAATCAATATATATTGGTTTCTAACCTTTCATTCTCAAATTATTACTACTAGTGGTTGAGGTAGTGTGTCTAACTCTTGAGGCTCAATTTTAATTCATTTTAGTGGGGTGACCCCTTATCGAGTAGGGTGAGATCAGGTGTGGGTAGATATAGTTGAATTTTATCATATGTATTGTATATACCTTAGATTAGTGATGTTGTGAGATATCAGTTACCTGATGTGGTAGTGGAGTCTTTAACATCTTCGTAAAGATTTGATGGGTTTACCTCCCCACCAACATATCGGTTGACTCCTCTGGAGATTCATGAGATACGATGCAATTTGAGGTTTTCAAAAGGAGGACATGGAAATACCTCGTGTCTGTACATGGGCAGCCCTATGTTCAAATGAGAGATGACATAGATGATTATGGACAGGGTTCTTTAACCCTTTTTGGATCATTTTTTGATAGTTTTTCTCATTATTACCCTCATGTTTTTGGCATTATAGTTGTACACAAGACACTAGAGGATGATTTATAGACCTGATATGACAGTACTAGCTTCTTGAGGAGATCTCATAGAGTAAGGTCTAGATTTTGGTGGTTCACTTATTATGTTATGTTTTCCTAGACATGGGAGTGATATTGGACTAGATAGAGGTTGAGTACATTCTATATTGAGGGCCACCCAAGGTGTGGCCATATAAAAATATGATAACAATGAGGTTTCTATCTTCTATTTTTGATCAAGGTAATGGAATAGTTTTCCTCTTTGCATTTGACCCTATTGGGTGAGTATGAAGTAATATATCCTTACATGATAGTGGTTTCACCTTCCCTTTTTCAGTGAGGTGGGAGAGGCAACAATGATAATCTTCTTGTGGGGAATTGTGTGATCTAATATTAACTATACAAGTTCATTATATATTTTACAAAGGTGGTGAGTATATCAACCATCCAAGTATTGATGATGAAAACAATCATGTTATGGGATGGGGTATTGAGATGGCGCCATTACATCCGTATTACACCTAGTATAAGAGTGATTATGCCATGTTGATATAACTATTCAAGGTTTCATAGAATATTATTCAGGTTTTAATGCTGGTATGGTGCAGCTATTTCCCCACCATCGATGTGGAACCATTTGGGGGCCCATTCAGGAGGTCCTGAAGGTAGACACTATACTAGTCAGAGTCATCATGAGGAAATTTTTTTGGGCCTTTATTTGGTCATAATTAATGATATTTAGTGTGTTTTCATATAGGGGTGGATGTGGACTTTCAGGACATGTCAGTATATGTGTTAGGTTAGTGAGGTGGTGTAACGCTAGACCTTGTGACCAATGTTGGAACACGATCTTAGAGTTTTTTCAGAAGTCATATTTGAGGATACATGTGTACACCTCTTTTCATGATTCCAAATTAGATGAGTAGAGCGTTGGGTGTGGACATTTCATTTTTGGATATAATTAATGTTAGGAAAGTTCTCTCCCAAGGTGTGTGTTAATTTACAACACAGTAACCCTCTAGAAAGATCACTGGTTTGGGTGGCCAAGTTGAGAACTCAGTTTCCCCCATGTGGTTAGGATTTCTATTTTTCAGGATGAAAATACATGATGTTGAGGAGGTTGTGGAGAATATTCTTTTTCTTTGTAATAATTTATAATATTTCTAAATCTAGGTGCTGAGTCAATGCAGAATTTGAGGCCTCGAAGATCCTCAGTGTGGTGATATTAAATTTTTTAAATATATCTTTCCACATGTGCATAGTTTTTCAGTAAATATCGAATAAAAACACATTGGAGTCTCGAATAAAAAATCTTAGACTGCAATTGAGTTCAGAATGTGAGTTCTACCCTATATGTGACATGAAATTTGTCATCATCGGGGGACCGTTTGGAGGAATCCGTTTATGAGGTGTTAAATTAAGGTTAATTAAGTTGATAGAAAAAAATTAATTAACCTAACCTCTATATTTTTAAAAAAATTATTGAATGTAGAGGATATATTCCTCCCATGAAAATGGATGGAACAAGGATGGACCAAGTCAAGGAGGTGATGCGAGACACCATTTTTTATGCCGATCATCACTAGATCATGTTGAAGCATCTTTTGGGAGTCATGTTGGATCTAATGATTTTGGGGTTACCAAATAGGTAGAAATATTTACAATATTTACTTCTTGATCAACATTAATGTGTTTTTATGGATTTATAGCCATATTATGACTACTCGAGATCCCCTAGGGGTAGATTTGTATGTTTTCAGAAGAAATAAGGGGTTTTTGGAGGCTTTTTGGGATTTTCTATTTCAAAATTTCAATAACACGGTGTATAGTTAATTGGAACACACCATGTGTTCATACCATTTGGAGAAGATGATATTTTGGGCACTACTTAACATGTACTGGTGGTACACACCATGTATTAAGCCTAGGCCATGTGTCCGAGAACATTGGTAGGCATGTCAAGTAAGGGGACATGGACATGTGGAAATACCAAACCACAAATCATTCTTATACAGTCTAGAGGACATGGATATGTACACGGGAATAGGCCATTGTTCACAAGTACATGCTCCTGTACAAAGGCATGCCCACCGACCTAGGATTAGGTTGAGCTAAAAAGAACATTTCATGTACTATGGTTACATGCCATGTGTAGTGACATGGACAACCAATCCACGTGTAGGAGAGAACAAAAATATATGTTTATATGTGGTCACATACCATGATACCTAGGATACATTCCATGTATCCTCCTAACACATAGTGATTATTGGGAGTGGAAATGGCCATGGGATGGTTTCCAGAGACACAGTGTGTACTGTGGGTACATGCCATGTACTTACGTTAAAATTTTTTCTTTATGTATCTCTATCTTCCGAAATCAGATAGTGGCCATTGAGTAGCTTATTCGGGTTTTTTTCTTCATGGGAAATGATGGAAGACATGGTTTTGGAATTTGAGATGTGATGTGAGGGGACATCATGGGTCGCTTCTAATAGTGATATGTAGACTAGTATTTGTTGAGTGAGTTACATTGGTCTATTAGTTTTGGGGTATTGTGTGACATCACATAATTTTAAAAGGATTATGACCCATTTGGACAGTTTTTATTTGATAGATATTTCTGTGTCCTTACAAGTGGTTCAATGCGTGATTATCTGTCATTGTAGTGCCTTAGGTGAGGTTTTAATTTTCTATGTGACCACCATGTTATAGGGACCAATACCCCATCTAGAAGGTCATCCATAAAGGCTTATTGATATTAGATACTTATAATCCCCTCACATTACTGGTTAATCAATAAGGATTCATGGTTTCCCACAAGGCTCATAGGTGTGATCCCCTATCCAGGTGTTGATGACTCAATAATATATGTTAGTAGGGTTCATGGTGTCCCCTATAAGTTCTTTTTGGGATTCCCTATCTATGTATCATGATCTTTGTATCAGGGTTTTGAGTCTTGGTTAGGTTTCTGGAATCCCCTGAAATTTTATGTGTGATCCCCTATCTGAGTGACAAGATCTTATGGTCTTAAATTAGTGTCAGTGGAGTCACCCATCAGGTATAAGAATGACCCCTCTCTGTGTATTAATATCTGATGGGTTCCAACAGGACTTTGTTCACAGTCAGACCCAATAAGTGTGTTCTCTTGGATGTATACTGGAAAGACCCCATCCCTAGTAGCCCCGATCTAGGGCTGTAATTTCTTACCTTTGTAAAATGTACAAGTATTCACATCCAAAACGACTGAATAATATTTTATTTTAGAAAACTATATACAACTATAAGTTTTACCTTACAACTTTAAAGGAAAAAAAACATAGAAAATCTACTGTAAACATTTTTAACTTCAAGATTATATCTGGAAGTCCTTCATAATATATGTATTTTCATACTAGGGAAAAATAATAAATAATAAAGGGGTGATTTCAGATTTTTAGTAATGGTAAACTATAAGGAAAAAGATATATTAAACACACATAATAAGGAAAGGTGAATAAGTAAATCCCATGAAAATAAAACATAATCTTGAGCATAATTATGCATGGATAAAAGATGAATAAATAATTCCAAATAAATAATCACATGAAACATAACCATGGATATTATACAAGACAAATAGTTATATTATTTATCAATTACTAATACTATAAATATTAATTCATATTTATAGACATCAGAAACATACCATCGATGCCTTTTCTAATACATCTGAAAATAAATCTTTAAGGCCTCAGCCGAACCTGTATCTATTTTGTATCATGACCCAACCGATTAATTAAGGGGATATGGAAGGAACCACCAATCAATTAATAATTATAATTCATTCCTTATATTAAAGGGGTAAAATATAAAAAAAACATACTTTATGTAAAAAACTATTCCAATTAGTAATCATAATAACTAACCATTCTGAGAAATCTAGTGAATATTATCAAGAGAGCACATCCATAGTCAAACTGATAATAATCCAGTTAATAAAATATGGTAGATGATATCATTGAATATAAATCCCAAATAAGAATAATATTCAACAAATGGTTTTAAAATATATGAAAAATACTCTAATAAAATCATTGAGTAATTCTTGAGAGAAATACACTTTTTTATTTTGAAAAGAATAGTTGTTTTTAAAACAAATTTTTTATTTTTCACAAAATATGATTCTAAATATATATATCCAAAAAAATTAAGAGAAAATTTAATTATTTTCGAGGTACAAATGATTTCCAACTAATGTAAAAAATAATTTAAAAAGTGTTCTTATGAATATTTAGAAATGGGCAACTTCTGTGTAGTTTAAGAGAAAATAAAAAAACCATAAAAGAGGAAAAAAGACTAATTGTTTATATAAAAACAGAAATGAACTAATATAGTTTCACAAAATAAAGTGATTTTATAAGAATAATGGTGGATTAAAATAGATTATGGTGTGTACTTGAAAATGGGTAAGAAACTAGGAAGTTCCCTTAGATCAGGCTTTGTTATTGAGAAGAATTGAAAAGAGAACCTTATAAAACATGTCTGATCCCATCAAAGAAAGTTGAAGTAACATTTATATTTTATTTCGGAACATATAAATATAATTAAGTGGAATTATATAAAAATAATTAAGAATAAAATTTGGGTAAAGTGAGAGATAGCGTAACGAGAATGAAAAATGGATTTTTGGGAAGAAACCCTTACCTTATGTATGAAATCATTCTGCAAACCTATTTAACATCCAAGATAATAAATTTACATCCATTAATTAATTAATTTAGAACAATTTATTCATTTATTTTATTTTTTATAATTTTATAATGTTCATTTATGGCCTTTTTAATGAGTTATAAGATTCAATTTAATTGTTCAAAAGTGTTTGTTTCTTTAGTTTTCTTGATTGGTTCACATGTGTACATGTTCTAAAGATCATGTAAAATGGGAATATATATCAAGAATTCAGGTTATATGTTATTAATGAACATAAAAAATATTAAATGTTAATTAAAGTAATTTGGTTATTTTGAGGGAGGATGAATCATTAGATAAGATTTCAGTGATAATCATTTAGATTATTTTGTTTTGTTTTGATCACCACAAACTAGTTTTGTTTAATTAATTAATATCATGTATATATAATGGTTCTAGAACATAAAATATACTGTAAAAAAATATTTTAATCTTTTTTAACTATAAAAATTGTTTCATTACCATATTTTAAAGAGGAATTAATATATTAAAACTCGTCCTCCGTGAAGGCGGTAAGTCGGCACCCCACAGATGATGTTTTCATTTTTAGAATAAAAATTGGAATATAAGAGAATTGATCATGGATATCCCATTATCATATTTCAATTCTAGTTTATAAAATATAATAAAGTTATAATGCATGTTTCGATATAGGAGGTATGTAAAGGATAAAAAAATAAATGAAATTGAATGGAAATTAAAGGAATGAAAGGGGAATTTTAACTCTTGAAATATTTTCCTTGAGAACCTCTTTAAGGAACTTTTAAATGGTCTTTTGGTGATACCAAAAAGAGAAATATGGCATAAAAAATATTGGGAGAGTAAATGGCTATAAATTGGATGAGCTTCAAGTCTTTTAAGGTGTGAGGAGAAGGGGTGGTGAGGGGTGGTATTTACAGTGGAGGAGAGGGGTATTTTTTGAATATTTAATTAATTTGTTTTTATTTTGGATCAAAACTATGAATAGTTTGAGAATTATTACCAAATATATAAAAATAGTCAAGGGGAGTTACATTCTATAGTTATTATATCATCAATTACTCATGTAATAGTGTATTTAACTTATAATGTATTTATATTGTAAATTACAATATTTTACTATTCACAAATAATTTAAGTATTTTAGAAAAATATCAAAAATTCACCCTAAACATTTTTAATTTTCAATAATTCTAAAATGAACTCTATTTTATGATTTTTTTCTCTAAATATGATAAATTTAAATTTTTAATAATACTATAATTTAATAAAATAATACTAATTTTAATTTTTTAACTATTTTTTAAAACATTGAAAAAATTATTAATGTCTATTAAAAATATCTTATAATAAATCAATTTTATGAAAATAAATATTATTTTAAACCATTATTTTAACTATTAAATTGAAAATAATCATTTAAGATTCAAAAAAATAGCAACACTTAATTTTTCTTTTTTAAAACATTAATTTTCTTATTCTATGACATAAATATTCCTTATTTTTATTTATAAGATAAATAAAATTAATTTAGACTCTAGTAGTTAATGTTACTATTCTATTGTTAATATTACTATTCCTAATGGTCACATTACTATTCGAACAATCCGATTTAATAGTATTTTATAGTTTTAAACTCAGTGTTGTGTGAAGCATTAACCATCAAAGATGATAAATTTTAAATGATACATACCATTAGATATTTTTGTGTTATATTCATCCCCCATACGAAATGATTGTCCTCAAAATTTCAAGAGTGTAACCTCAAAAAATATTTGGATAATTCTTCATCATTAGTTCCTCAGTCTCACCTACTGCCTCTTCAATTTTATGATTTTACGAAGTACCTTTACTGACTTACTTGTCAAATTCCTCAACATATATTCTTTAGTGTATAAAACCTTGATAGTCTCTTCATATTAAGATAAATCAAGTTCCCATTATTTCCTTCATAAGTGACGATATGTGTTGGATCTCGCAAGGACTTCATTAACAAAAAGGTGTTAAACACATTCTATACTTTATAATGGATAGGAGATATCACCAAATGATAATCAAAATCTCTAATTATCTATAGGATTTAAAATGGTCCAATATACTTTGGTCTATGTTTCCATTTCTTTTCAAATATTTTAAAACCCTTCCATGGAGAAACATTCAAGAAGAAATAATCTCCCACTTGAAACTCCAAATCATTACTCTGGTCATCGACATACCTCTTTTTTTCTTCTTTTTTATGCTTTGATATGTGTTTAAATAGTCTTTACCATTTCTATTGTTTGCACCACAAGTTATAGGCTTATTAGAATCCTTTCACTAACTTCATCCCAAAAAGTTTGTGTATGACATCTCCTTCCATAAAATACTTCATATGGTTCCATCCGAATACTTGGATGTATACTATTATTTTAGGAAAACTATACCAAATGTAAATAATGATCCCACATGCCTTGAATGTCAAGTGATTATTTTCTTAACACAACTTTTACGGTTTGGATCATCCTTTTTGATTACCTGTTAGTTTAAGGGTGATAAAAAGTACTCCCAAAAAGTTCTATATCCAAATATTTTAGAAACAATTATCATAATTTCGATGTAAATCACGGATCATGATTATAATAAATTGAAATATGTTATCCATGAAGCCTTAAATCATCATTAATGTAGATTATTTCAACGTGATCCAATGGATAATCCTCCCATATAGCACATAGATGTGAATACTTGGTAAGTCGATAAACAATTACTCATATTTCACTAGTCTTTCTTAGAGTTTTTGGTTATCCAGTGAAAAAATACATAGTTATTTAATCCCATTTTCATTTAGGAATAGGCATAGGTTTCATGAATCCCCTAGGATATTATATTTCAGCCTTCACCTTCTGACAGAGTTAACATCTTGATGTATAATATGAAATTTCCTAATTCATATTAATCCACCAGAAATGTTCCTTCAAATTTACATATGTTAGATACCATATCTCCCTTAAGATATATTTTTATTTAATTTTCTGTTTATGTTCATTATTTTTTTTAAAATAGTTGTTTCCCAAAGTTCATGAGAAAGATTGACATTGTTTCGAGGGTTCGTGATACAAAAATGGAAGAAAGTGGAGTTTCAGGGCATGTTGTGTGGTTTGTGCATGGTTAGTAAAAAACTGTGCATCCTTGGATAGAGGCTTTCATATAGTTATCGAATGGTTAAAGAAACTGTGTGGAATTTCCAAAAAACCATGTGAAAGGGGGATTTTGGGACATTAGCTCTCACAAAAATTATGTATGGTTTGGAAAACTGTGAAAGTAATCCTTATGACCCTGTATTTTTTAGGAAATTACAAACAATCCATTACAAAATTTTATGTTCCAACTCAGTATTTCTTCCCCATCTTCCTCTTTTAAACTAGTGACGAGACAAGCTTCCAAGATCTTCCAAGATGTGATTCTACTTCAATATTAGGACATTAGGAGTGCTGTCATATGAGAATTGATGATCTGTTTAATTATAATCTCCTCCTTGATTCATTTTTTGGGTTAGAGTTCACATATTTTCTCCATCGCCTTATGAATATATAAAATTCTTTTTTAATGAGTTTTAGGTTGAGGCTTCAAATGTGTATTGAATCGGGATGTAAGGCCTCGATTATGTGTGTGTTTGTAAATTGATTCAAGGTAGTTGTTCTATAGGTTATATCCCATATTTTATTCATAGATTTTTTCAAGTAGGGTTTCATTCGTGTTCCCTTCTTGATGTGTTCTTGATTCCATTAACAAGATGTGGTGTATTGGGTGTCTAAATGTTTAATTAATCCCCTCTTGATCCCCATGGGATGTAAGAAGGATGAATTGACCAAATGAGGGCCACCCATGGGGTGTGAAAACCCTCCCAATAAAGATAACAAAAATATGATGTGCGAAATTGACACCTAATAATGTAAAGAGTTATCGAATAGGTTAATTGGTTTATGCAATCAGTTAGAATGGATTGTGGTTAGTTTTATATAATGTGGTTAAAGAAAAAGTGATTGTAGGGTTGACATGTAATAGGGTTAAATGGTATTGCTTGGAATATGATAAGGAATTATGTTTACATATGAATATGCTTAGTGAGATAGGCATGGTGAATGGTAATTGGGTTTAAATGGTTAAGTTATATAAGTAAAGAATGTATTAATGGAATGAGGAATAATGTTAATTTTCCATTTATAGATATTGTTTTGATGTTTTTAATTTTGGTGATTATAAATAGGCAGGTTTACAGGGATTAGTGGAGTGGATTATAGACTTGAGGTTCAATGCCCATGGGTTAAGTTGGAAAGTGGTTCAAACTCCACCTCCAAATGCATGAGTTAGGGAAGGGGATAGATTTATAGTCTCCTAAAAGTTTATTCCACCCGGACTAATGCTTCTAGGTGAGTATTATGAGGATATTATAATGTGATTTCTAGTGATATAGTATTTGATTTTATTACAATATGCTTGAGAACAATGAACATTCCTAATCCATTTATTACATGGAAAAGGTAGATTAAATCATGGGATGCCAAAGTAGTGAAACTGGATACAATGGTGGAATAATTTATAGAAATATAGTATAGAATATAATATTGAACTATTTAACTTTACATTACAATATTTAACGCATTCATGAACTATATTTTTTTAATTGATATTTTAAATACACCATTGGTGGTGGCCTACTAGGTTATACTCCTACCATACTCGAGCCGTCATTGGGTACCCAAGTATATTTCATGATTGCAGGTTCGGATAACTACAGAGACCCTATGCTAGGGAGTTTAATTAGACATGGAACATATATGGGTGAGGTTCCATACTTGGAGTTTGGATGATTTTTGGGATTCTGGTGTTTGTCTATCTTTTGGTGTTTTGTTCACTTGGGACTATAGCATGGCATGAAATATTTTCTATTATTTGTGGTTGCACCTAGTTTTGGAGTTGGTTCTCTATACATGTTATTATTTTTTATTATTTTTTCCTCTTATTAAATTGTGTTTTATTGTGACTTACTCTAGTAATGAGGTTATTTCCTCCCCATGTGTCTTATTATACAATCGCTGCTAGTCAAAAATCTCTAGCGTATGTGGTGGCACACTTGAGGTCATGTGACAACCCAAATCGGGGCACCAGTTTAGTTGATCCTAGGTCGAGGACGTTATAATATACATTTTAGTGCTACTAGGGCGTATAGACAAATTTGGGCAATGGGATTCATCAAATAAATCCCTTTTTATCTTGGGTGTATGCGGAATACAAATCCACTTCCCATATTTCTGAATTGAAACATTATATGTGATGTTTATAAAATTTCCATTATTCATGGATTTAATTGTCCATTGAAAATTATCATTTTCATATTGATAAATTTTAATCCTTTCTAATAAATATTATTGAGAAACCAATTGAAAAAGTAATTATGTTTCACCATCCTTGATAATTCCCATATCCATCTTTGTTAGGTACATGTATATAAGATCGTCATCAATCCTCATTTTGTTTAGAGCTCCAGGATCCTTCTTGCTTAATGTATAGGCTAATTTATTTTAATTTCCTCGATGATAGCGTATCAAACAATCATAATCTCTGAGTAGCTTGAGCCATCTCTTTTTACCCATGTTGAGTTCTATTGGTGATAAGATATATTTCAAACACACATGATATGTATATATCTCACATGATTCACTATAATGGTAGTGTCTCCATATCAACAAAAAAAATATTAGAGTTTCTAGCTCAATATCATGAGTTATATAGTTCTATTCATGAGTTTTTAACTTCCGTGATACATAAGAAATTACTATATCCTTCTTTATATAGACACAACCATGTACTTTCTTTGAGGAATCACTAGAAATCACCAATCCAACATTTCTTGATGGTAGAGTAAATATCCTAGTATTCAATAATTTCCTTTTCAATTATTCAAAATATTCATCACATTATTTTTTCCATATGAACTTAATCCCTTTTCGTGTAATCTTGGTTAATGGGATTGCTAATTGGAAAATATTTTGAATAAAATGGTGATTGTAATCGACTAAACCAATGAAACTACATATCAATTTTTTTTGTTGGTTTAGGACATTACTTGGATGAATTTTTCTTTATAGGATCAGCTGATATTTCATCCTTACAGACTATATGTCCAAGAAAAAAATTGTTTAAAGACCAAATTCAGACTTACTAAACCTCCCATAATACTCATTTCTTCTAAGAGTATTCCAGAAAATCCACAGGTGGTTCTCATGGTTTTCATAGCATTTGGAATATATTAAGATATCATTAATTAATATCAAAAAAAATTTATCAAGATATTCCATGAACACTCAATTCATTAGGTCTATAATGATAGAGGGTTCATTAGTCCATCCATATAAAATTATTGAAAACTCATAATGTCCATACCTCTTTTAGAATACTATATTTAGAATATCTTCCTTTATCACATGAAATTGATGATATCTAGAATTAAGTGCAATCATCAAAAAATATTGTGCTCTATAAAGTTGATAAAATAAACCATTAATGAGAAGAAAATGATAGTTATTGTTTATGATTATAATATTAATTTCTCTATAGTAGATGCATAGCCTCACGAATCCACCTTTCTTGTTGAGAAAGAGAACATTGGTTCCCCATGGAGAGACATTAGGGATAATAAATCCCTTATCAATCAATTCCTAAAGTTTTTTGTCCCCACTTAATCTATAACGGCCATTTTATAAGGAGTATTTGTTATAGGTCTTACATTAGTCATTAAATAAATAAAGAACTCTACTTCCCACACTAGAGGATGTCCAATTAAATCCTTTAAGAATAAATAAATGTATTTTTGAAAACATTTTACATATTCATTTTTAATATTTATTTTCTCATCCATAGATGATGTTTTACCTTCCTCGCAATGAATTTAATTTTTACGAGATACTTGATGTGGACCTAGATATGACTCAGATGTTGAGGTCTCTCCTGTAAAGATAAGAAATTCCATATATTCATTATTAATAATAATTTATTTCACTTTCAAATAATTTTTTCATTATATTTTGAAATCCATTCAGTACCAAGGATTATATCAGAATCAACCATATGTATGATGATAAAATCAATAACTAAAGAACATTTATGAGTTATAATTGGAATTTCTCTATACATCATTGTTGCAATAAAATTTCCACTAAGATACTTTACTAATAACTCGCTCGTTAAGGTGGATTTGAAATATTTAATTCTTAAGAAAAACTAGGAAGATATAAAATAACGAGATGATCTATAGTCAAATAAATCATTATCTTAATTTGAGAATATGATAAATGTAAAGTCCCATAAAATTCAAGGGAAATTTTTTCTTAATTTTCTTTGGGGTTTTATAAGAACGCATTTTCTAACGGCACCTGATTCCGAGGCCCGATGTGCCCAGAATCATTTTCTGAAGTTTGGCGCGGGTATGTTCAATGAACGAATGAGCGGGTTTTTCTAACTTTTGAACTGGTTATCAGAATCGAATTCCGAGGACACCGATGGAATCGCAGCACCGATAATTTCTTAGAAACACCTTTTCCGGAGTTGTGTTTGCTCGGGTGTTGTTTTTAAATTTTGGGGTTAAGTAAAGGAATAAAATAAAAGTGGGGTAACCAATTTTATTTTATTTTTTCTTAACCTAAGCTAAGTGGTTGAAGTGGGACCCACAATATCCTACCCACTAGGTAGGATAATTGTGATGTGGGACCCACACGAACCCTACCATTTCTTCTCTTCCTAAACCCCCTCCTTTAATAAGGTAACGCAACCGCACCCCCCATTAATTGGAAGTCAACCCTTGTATTTATCTATTTATGAAACGCCTCTATTAATTGGGTGGTTTAAATGCTGCAATTAATTCAATTAATTGTTTGATTCGTTTTGAATTTCAAAATGCTTGTCTTGAGAAATAAAATAAGACAAACTGTTATTTTATTAGAGTGGTTGGGTTGTGAGAGGATTGGGGAGAATTTCCACAAGTTCTTGAAGTTATTCTTCCTCGATGAAGAACGCGAAGAACGTGAAGAATGCCGACCTCCGACGATGGACGACGGTGAGAGATGCCTTCCTCGGAGATCGATGATCTGACGCACAACCTTTCATTCCTCGTTCCCGCGTCAAAGTAAGGGAGACACTGTTCCTCCTCGGACGATCTCCGTCAATTGTTTGGAAACTTCTTCCGCGACATCAGTTTCCGCAACAAACCTCGTTCGTCGACTATGCTCGAGGTAGGGGGATCATTATTTTATTTGTTCTTGTTTACTTTCATCGTTGATTTATCGCTTCATTTGGACCATTTTCTATCGATTAACGGGAAGGGTCCGGACCGCACAAACATGGTCGACCCTCCTCCCTTGTAAGTAGTGTTGTTGCGGTTCGAAGGAAAGAGGCGCGGTGCAACGGCACCGCACGTGGTCATGCGACAAAGAATGCGCGGCACTGTTGCGCGGTGCCATTGAATCGAACAAGGTCGCGGTGCTGTAGTGCCGCATCGGAGAACCCCGAAGGCACCGCGGCCAGAGTGGAGGGGTGAAGCGCCGTCACACCGCGCCGGATGGACCAAGGCCACGGCTTAGGCCGCGGCGGAGCAGGGACCGGCGGCCAGTTCTGGGCCGCCGACATTGGAGAAGTGGGATTGACCCATGCCGGTCCTTTGGCGGTAGCAGCCGGCCGACCAGTCAGACGAGGAGCCGGGTGTAACGACCCCCAGTTGGCCGAACAGTAGCGGCCCCCACATGGGTGTCGAGGTTACAAAACATGGGGGGCAGCACACCCCCTCCCTTCACCGCTCGGCCGTTTCGGCCGAGCCACCTAGCCGCTGGCCGCGCCAGTGTGCCAGGCCGGGCTACGCCCTAGAGGGCCAGACCCAGACCAGGTTTGGGTCGACCCGGTTTGGGCCAACCCAGGGGTCTCGGGCCGGTTCGGTCTGGTCCCGAAATCCCCACTTTCGGACCTCTTACGGTCTTTTGACCATAACTTGGGATACAGTCATCCGATCGATGTACCGTCAGCTGCGATGCGATTCTTGGATCAAGATGGTCGTTTTGATATATTACACTCATGGTTTTAGAGTACTTTGGGTTCAGACGGGTTGGTTCGTACACGAAACCATCCGAGCCCTCGGAGCAGAAATGCTTATAACTTGAGCTCCGGACGTCCGATTGACGTGCCATCGACTTTGCTGGATTCTCTTAGTGAGACGGACCTTTTGGATTACTTTGCTTGAGTTTTGGACATAGTTGGAGTACGGTCAGGTTGGTTTTGACTTAAAAACCAACCGGGCCCCTGGGATGAAAAAGCCAATAACTCTCAGACCGAGCGTCCGATTGACGCGCCGTATGTAACATTGAGTTCATGTTGACGATACAGAACTTTTGAATACATCAACTCCGGACTATGTGTCAGTTGATGTATTAGCCCCTCGGATCGTGGAGCGGACCCTCCCGAATGAGTTTGCTGTGCGCAGGAATCCTAAACCTGGCTGCGACTACGATGACGATGACAACTGTACAGAGATCCTTCGTGGATTCGACGGCGACGACTACAGCACTCAGAGATCCTACGTGGATCATTGCTACCAATCTTGTGTGGGTTAGATACTATGTGGGTCAGTGCTCAGCGGTCCTGTGTGGGTCAGCGTTTACAGATCCTGTGTGGGTCCGATCCTGTGTGGGTCATTGCGGGGGTTAGTACCTATCGATCCTTTGTGGGTCATTGCGGTGGTTAGTACCTATCGATCCTTTTTGGGTCATTGTGGGGGTTAGTACCTATCGATCCTTTGTGGGTCATTGTGTGGGTTAGTACCTATCGATCCTGTGTGGGTCCGATGGATTAGATGAATCAGTGGCTACATCTGATCATCTCCATCATCATACGAAGAAGTATACCTATGTGAGCTGAATCTTGATTTGCTTTCCTACATGGATTGTGTTGTGCTATCCTATGTGGATATGATCGAACATGGGCTCGGTTGTTGGAGCCGATCTGGAATTGATGACTTAGGTATATGTATGGGCATATACATAAGTAGTGTCGGATGTTACTTCGTGATTGTATATTTCCTCTGTGGATTCTGGGAGACCTTCCTGGGCCTCGGGGTCCCTACTGAGTAGCTTATACTCACTCCTGCACGGGCTATGCCCCACTACGTTGTGTTGGTTGCAGACGACATACATCGCTGATTGTGTTTGAGGCTTGCGGAGCAGGACGATACCTGGATGTGGACCACTGGGCAGGACGTACTCAGAGCGGATGGCTGGACCCAAGGATCTATGGAGGCTATCTGTACCCACCCTTCAGGTGGGACTTCCAGTGGATGGATCGACGTTGCGGTTTTAATTTTCAGTTGTTGTCCCCCCCCCCTTTTTCAGTTGTACTTTACTTTCAGTTTGGATTTGTATTCTGGCCCACTTACTTTTCTGCACTTACTGTTGTACCCAGTTTTTACTTAGTGTTTACTTCTGCTTTATTGCTCTGTGGTGTTTGTTTACTTTAAAAAGGCAATGCCTTCCCTTTTTACCGAGAATTACGCCTTGGTGTTAGTCGCCAACCCCTGGCCTATGGAAGGCGGGCTTGGGGTAGTCACGGCACGAGCCCCGAGGACGGGTCATGACAAATTGGTATCAGAGGAGTTGGGTTCTACTGTAGAACTCAGGACTCTGATATTTTTCTATTTGAAGCAACAGTTTTAAGAGTATTGAGTGTGGTTATCAGTCTAGGGAGTCCCGTGTTAGTGCGGCGGCCGACGTATCCGTACACCAGGATGCTGACTTCTGATTTCTGACTTAATGCACGAAAACAATGATTGCATTTGTGTTTCAAGTTTTCATTGTGATTACTTTGTGTCAGCTCACAAGGTATACTGTTTAACCATGGAACACCTGTTTCTTTTCAGGATGGCCCCACGACGGTAGCCAGCTAGGGTTCCGAGTTTTGTATGTGACGATAGGCCACCGAGTGACGAGGCCTCGGTACAGGGCCCTTTAACAGCAGAGGCACCGGCGGTACCTCTACCCACCGATCCACCGATGCTACCAGCCCTAGCCGCTGACAGTGCACGTTGCCTTAGTGCACTGCATGAGTTTCAGCGTCAGCGACCACCTAGGTTCTGCGGGGAGATGGACCCTCAGGCAGCCGAGGATTGGCTGGAGGCAGTTGTAAGAGTTTTTTGTTTGTTAGGGACACCAGCAGACCTCATGGTGATCCTTGCAGCGAGTCTCCTGCACGCGATAGCAGGAAAATGGTGGAGCTTGATGCTCCAGGTGCACGACGATCATCACTCCTCTGGATGGACTTTGAGAGCCTCTTCCACTTGGAGTTCGTCCCAGCCACCCTCCGTGCGATGCGCATCCAGGATCTTCTACAGCTGCGGCATGGAAGCTTGTCGGTCGCCCAGTACTCGGCGATATTTAACAACCTCTCATGCTATTCGACAGAGATGGTACGTGACCCTTTCTTCTGGGCCCAGACCATCGAGCAGGGATTGAGGCATGAGATCAGGGCATCGCTGATCTCCCTCAGCATTCCGACATAGGCAGGGGTACTAGAGCAAGACCTTCTCATCGAGAGCTTCATTGCTGAGCCTACATCTGCAGTGAGACCTACCGCAGGGCGGCACATAGTAGATTATTCTGCAGCTGGCAGTCGACGGATGAAACATGAGTCCAGGCAGACCAGACCCTCAGGAAGAAGACCTCAAGACACTGGCTCAGAGGTGCAGGGCACTCAGCGCATAGCCAGTATTTCGAGAGGCAGAAAGTTCTACGCATGCGGCTGGCAGGGCCACATGGCTCGTGACTGCCCGACCCGCCGTGCAGAGGAGCAGGAGATGGTTGAGGGACCACCCAGGCAGAGGCAAAGGGTCGACCGTGGCGATCTGCAGGGAGCAGGCGGACGAGGAAGATGAGCTGGCCGAGCAGCAGGTGGTGGGCGAAGCTTTGAGGCTCTACCACCACCACCACCAGGAGGTCCACCCCGACCACAGGGAGCTGGCGGGCAGAGACATGCAAATCTCCAGGCAGCAGAGGCCTACAACCACGACACGCCCAAGATGATTCGAGGTACTATATATGTCTATTCCACCCTTTCTGTAGTTCTTATAGACACATGAGAGATTCATTCTTTCATAGCCGCTGCCCTTGTTTGGAGCTCGGCGATTCTGACAGTGTCGTTGGCTCGATCCTTACGACTAGAGACTCCTACAGAAGCAGACTCGACGATTACGCACTGGTTCCGGCAATGTGAGCTTACTCTAGGAGGCAAGAGCTTCAGCTAAGATCTTCTTGTAGCAGCATCGAGTCCTTACGAAGTCATCTTGGGCATGGATTGGTTATCTATAGTCCATGCACAGATTGACTGTATTAGGCGCAAGGTGTGGTGTGTACGCACCGACGGTAGCAGGTTCACCTTCACCGGCGAGAAGGGATCCTTCGCAGCACAGGATGGACTTTTGCAGAGGAGAGGACAGCCCATCATTCATCAGTTTTCTAGCCTCATCCTAGGAGCAGTTGACGTGCGGAGTCCTAGTTTTCCTGTAGTGGTGGATCAATATGCGGACGTTTTCCCCGACGACATTCCAGGACTACCTCCTCACAGAGAGGTAGCCTTTTATATTGATCTGTACCCTAGGACAGCCCCGATATCCACTCCAGCATATCGGATGGCCCCCACTGAGCTTCGAGAGCTACGGGTATAGTTGGAGGACTTCCAGGGCAAGGGATTCATCCGACCCAGTGTTTGACCCTGGGCTTCCCCGATATTGTTCACCAAGAAGGCGGACGAGAGCTTGCGACTTTGTGTCGACTATCGTCGCCTGAACCATGTGACAGTGAGGAACAAGTATCCACTACCGAGGATTGATGACCTCTTTTATCAGCTCAAGGGATCACGATGGTTCTCGAAGATAGACCTCAGGTCAGGCTATCATCAGCTCAGAGTTCGGGACGAGGACGTGCAGAAGATGGCCTTCAGATGTCGGTATGGCCACTATGAGTTCTTGGTTATGCCCTTCGACATAACCAATGCTCCAGCAGTGTTCATGGGCCTCATGAATAGGATATTTCAGCCATACCTCGATCGATTTGTCGTGGTCTTCATCGAATACATTTTGATATACTTGACGACTGAGGAGGAGCATGCCTACCACTTGCGGGTTGTACTAGACACACACCGAGAGCACCAGATTTATAGAAAGCTCTCGAAGTGTCAGTTCTGGTTATGTGAGGTCCACTTCTTGGGACACATCATCTCTATGGTGGGAGTTGCGATGGATCCTACGAAGATCGAGGTAGTGCTAGCTTGGGAGCCACCCAAGAGTGTGATGGAGGTGTGGAGTTTCTTGGGACTAGCAGGGTACTACTGGAGATTCATGCCAGACTTCTCCAGAGTTTCGGCACCACTCTCAGATTTTAGGATGAAGGGGAAACCCTTTGTGCGGTCATACAGATATCAGCAGAGCTTCCAGGAGCTGAGATAAAGATTGACTAGCGCGCCTATCTTGAGGCTGCCGGAGGAGGGAGTTGGGTACGTAGTTTACTGCGATGCATCAGGGACTGGAATCGAATGTTTCCTGATCCAAGAGCGGGCAGTGATCGCTTATGGATCACGTCAGTTGAGGCAGCATGAGAAGAAGTACTCTACCCATGACCTGGAGTTATCAGCAGTGGTCTTCTCTATGAAGATGTGGTGACACTATCTGATGGGAGAGCGCTTTGTAGTCTTTTCTGACCACCAGAGTCTCAGGTACATCTTCTCATAGAAGGACCTGAACCTGAGACAATGACTATGGCTCGAGTTCCTCCAAGATTATGAATTTGAGATAGTATATACTCTTGGGAGGGGGAACGTAGTAGCCGATGCTCTCAATAGGAGGAAGGGCATTCAGCTGCTAGGGGAGGCGACAGAGCAGCTAGCCGCTTTGTAGATATCCTTCGTGGATAGCGATGGAGTAGCCTTTCTATAGTCACTCACAGTCACTCCTCCACTTCTACAGCGGGTTAGAGAGGCACAGCGTGGGGATGCAGACTGTGAGATGCAGCGTGCAAAGATATCCTCAGGACAGGCACCTGATGGATTCTCTGTGGGAGGAGAGCACATCATCCTTTTTAGAGGACGTACCGTGGTACCAGATGCTTTACAGGAGGAGGTACTGATGGAGTTCTACACATCCCCTTTAGTGGTACATCCAGGAGTGGTTAATATTTACCAGGACCTCAGACGACAGTACTGGTGGCTGGGGAAGAAAAATTTTGTGGCAGAGTTCGTTTCTCGATGCCTTACCTGCCAGTAGGTGAAGGCAGATCACCAGGTACAAGCAGGCTTGGTACAACCCTTGGAGGTCCCAGAGTTGAAGTGGGACGACATATCTATGGACTTCGTGACTGGACTTCCACGCACTTCCAGAGGTCACGACTCCTTTTGGGTGATTGTCGACCGACTCACCAAGTCGGCTGACTTCTTACCCATCAGAGAGCAGGGCTCAGTGGAGAGCTTGGGACATCTCTACATTCAGAAGATTGTTCATCATGGTGTTCCATCATCTATCGTCATCGATTGAGATGCTCGCTTTACTTCCTGGCTTTGGAAGGGGTTGCAGGAGGCATTCGGGACGCAGCTACGTCTGAGTACCGCCTTTCACCCTCATACAGATGGTCAGATGGAGAGGACCATTCATACTCTCGAGGACATGCTCCGTGCATGTGTCCTCGACTTTGGTCACAGCTGGGAGAACCACCTACCCCTGGTGGAGTTCACATACAACAACATCTACCACTGCACCATCGGAATTCCACCATACGAGGCATTGTACGGCCGACCTAGCAGATCTCCTCTGTGCTGGACATACCCTGGGGTGTCAACACTTGTGGGACCGGAAAGGGTCCAGGCCACGACGGAGAAGGTACATGTCATCCAGGAGCGGATGAGAACAGCTCAGAGCCGACAAAAGTCTTATGCTGACAGGAGGCGGAGGCCACTGGAGTTTGAGGATGACGACCACGTCTTCTTGCGGGTCTCACCTCGACGTGGATTACAGAGATTTGGCCAAGGAGTCAAGTTGTCTCCACGATTCATCGGACCATTCAAGGTCCTCCGTAGGATTGGTGAGGTGACTTATCGCCTGGCTCTACCACCTTAGTTGCACCGGGTGCACGACGTCTTCCACTTATCCCAACTGAGGAGATACATGCACAACCCGACACATATCATTGACCATGGGGATCTAGACATTGATGATGGGGTGACGTTTGCGGAGGTCCCGGTAGAGATTGAGGATCGACAGGAGCGGGTCCTACGTGGACGGTAAATTCCTCTAGTGGACATCAGATGGCAGCACGAGAACCTCTAGGGGAGCACTTGGGAGTGGGAGGCTCAGATGCGTGCTCAGTACCCACATTTGTTCCCATAGTTTATGATGTATCTTTACGGGGACATAAAGCACTGAGGTTGGAGTAATGTAAAGACATGAAAAAATCAAGGGAAATTTTTTCTTAATTTTTTTTGGCGTTTTACAAGAACGCAGTTTCTGACAGCACCAGATTCCGAGGCCCGGTGTGCCCAGAATCATTTTCCAAAGTTTGGCTCGGGTACGTTTAGTGAACGAACGAGCGGGTTTTTCTAACTTTAGAACTGGTCCTCGGAATCGAATTCTGAGGACACTGATGGAATCACAGCATTGGTAATTTCATAGAAACACCTTTTCCGGAGTTGTGTTTTCTCGGGTGTGGTTTTTAAATTTTGGGGTTATGTAAAAGAATAAAATAAAAGTGGTGCAACCAATTTTATTTTATTTTTGTTTAACCTAAGATAAGTGGATGAAGTGGGACCCACAATATCCTACCCACTAGGTAGGATAATTGTGAGGTGGAACCCACATGAACCCCACCGTTTCTTCTCATCCTAAACCCCCCCTCCTTTAATAAGGTAACACAATCACACCCCCCATTAATTGGAAGTCAACCCTTGTGTTTATCTATTTATGAAAAGCCTCTATTAATTGGGTGGTTTAAACGTTGCAATTAATTCAATTAATTGTTTGATTCGTTTTGAATTTCAAAACGCTTGGCTTGAGAAATAAAATAAGACATACTCTTATTTTATTAGAGTGGTTGGGTTGTGAGAGGATTGGGGAGAATTTTCTCATGTTCTTGATGTTCGTCTTCCTCGACGAAGAACACGAAGAACGCGAAGAATGCCGACCTCCGACGACAGACGAAGGTGAGAGACGCCTTCCTCGGAGATCGAAAATCCGATGCACACCCTTTCGTTCCTCCTTCCCGCGTCAATGGAAGGTAGACACCGTTCCTCCTCAGACGATCTCCATCAAGTGTGTTGAACCTTCTTCCGCGACATCCTTTTCCGCAACAATCCTCATTCGTCGACTACGCTCGAGGTAGGGGGATCATTATTTTATTTGTTCCTATTTACTTTCATCGTTGATTTATCATTTCATTTGGACCACTTGCTATCGATTAACAGGAAGGGGCCAGACTGCAAAAATACGGTCGACCCTCCTCTCTTGTATGTTGTGTTGTTGCGGTTCGAAGGAAAGCGGTGCAGTGCAACGACACCGCGCGGGGTCATGAGACAAAGAATGCACGGTGCCGTTGTGCCACGCCGTTGAATCGAACATGGTCGCAGCGCCGTCGTGCTGCGCCGGAGAACCCCGAAGACACCGCGGCCCCCCACATGGGGGCTGCGGTTACGAAACAAGGGGGAAACACCCCCCCCCCCCCGCACCGCTTGGCCGAGCCACCTGGCCGCGCTAGCCGGGCCAGGACGCGCCCAAGTGGCCCGGACCCGGACTCGGTTCGGGTCGACCCAGGGGGTCTCGGGCGGGGTCGGTCTGGGCCCGAAACCCCCACTTCTGGGCCTCTTACGGTCTTTTTCACATAACATGGGATACATACCTCCGATCGATGCACCGTCAGCTGAGATTCGATCGTTGGATCGAGACGGTCGTTTTGATATATTACACTCAAGGTTTCAGAGTACTTTGGGTTCGACCGGGTTGGTTCGTACTTGAAGCCAACCGGGCCCTCGGAGCGGAAACGCTTATAACTTGAGCTCTGGACGTCCAATTGACGTGACTTAGACTTTTTTGGATTATCTTTAGTGAGACATACCTTTTGTCTTACTCTGATCAAGGTTTGGACGTAGTTGGAGTATGTTCGGGTTGGTTTTGGCTTAAAAACCAACAGGGCCCCTGGGACGAAAAAGCCAATAACTCTCAGACCGGGAGTCCGATAGACACGCCGTCTGTGACGTTGAGTTCCTGTTGACGATACGGAACTTTTGAATACATCAACTCTGGACTATGTGTCAGTTGATGTATCAGCCCCTCAGCTCGTGGAGCGGACCCTCCCGAACGAGCTTGCTATGTGCGGGAACCCTAGAGCTGGCTGCGACTGCGACGACGATGACGACTGTACGGAGATCCTCCGTAGATTCGATGGCGACGACTATAGCACTCAGCGATCCTAAGTGGATCAGTGCTACCGATCCTGTGTGGGTCAGATCCTGTGTGGGTCAGCGCTCAATGGTCCTCTGTGGGCCAGTGCTTACAGATCCTGTGTGGGTCATTGCGGGGGTTAGTACCTATCGATACTTTGTGAGTCATTGCAGGGGCTAATACCTGTCGATCCTTTTTAAGTTGTTGTGGGGGTTAGTACCTATCGATCCTTTGTGGGTCATTGCGAGGGTTAGTACCTATCGATCCTATGTGGGTCCGACGGCTTAGATGAATCAGTGGCTACATCTAATCATCTCAATCGTCATACGAATAAGTATACCTGTGTGAGCGGAATCTTGATTTACTTTCCTACGTGGATTATGTTGTGCTATCCTGTGTGGATGTGATCGAACTTGGGCTCGGATGTTGGAGATAAACTGGAATTGATGACTTAGTTATATGTATGGGCATATACCTAAGTAGTGCCAGATGTCAATTCATGATTGTATATTTCCTTTGTGGATTCTGGGAGACCTTCGGGGGTCTCGGGGTCCCTACTGAGTAGCTTATACTCACCCATACGTGGGCTATGCTCGCACTACATTGTGTTGGTTGTAGATGACGAACAACGCTGATCGTGGTTGAGGCTTGCAGAGCAGAACGGTACCTAGAGGTGGACCACTGGGCGAGACGTACTCGGAGGGGATGGCTGGACCCAAGGAGCTGTGGAGGATATCTGTACCCACCCTTCAGGTGGGACTTCTAGTGGATGGATATACGTTGCGGCTTTACTTTTCAGTTACTGTACCCCCCCTTTTTCAGTTGTACTTTACTTTCAGTTTGGGTTTGTATTTTGGCCCACTTACTTTTCCACACTTACTGTTGTACCCAGTTTTTACTTAGTGTTTACTTCTTCTTGATTGCTCTGTGGTGTGTGTTTACTTTACAAAGGCAATTCCTTCCCTTTTTACCGGGAATTATGCCTTGGTGCTAGTCACCAGCCCCTGGAATATGGAAGGAGGGCTTGGGGTAGTCACGGCACGGGCCCCGAGGACGGGTCGTGACAATAAAAGTACCTTGCAGAACAACATTAGAAACTTCAACCTCATCAGTTGTGATCGCATAATATTGGACATAATTTCTAGGGCTTTTCTAGTGAAATTATCCTTAACTATTAAGACAATATTTTTAATAATGTATCATCTCTTTACAATTATAGCATTGAACATTGGTATATTATTTATTTCCCTTGCAATCACGAGCTTGGTGGCCTTTTTTCTCTACAGTAGCAACAAACTCCCATTCTTTTTATGTGGGCAATAAGTTGTTTCCCTCCACCAGTATCGCATGGTGAAAAATTACATTTTTTACTCTTCCCTTTATCTGTTGTTTTCTCCACTGACCTATTATTCACTTTATTTCCCTTAATTTCATAAGACATAGGGAATTGTTTCTCTATCTTGATATCATAAGTGACTATATCTTCATATGATGAGAAACTTTAAGAGACCAGTTACCTTCAGAGAAATTGTACTAAACCATCAAATAATTGATCGATATTTCTCTTTGGATTATGAATATAGTTTAAATAATTCCTTTATATCCTAGTAATTTTTTCTTCATACTTGGAAAGGTTTTCATTTTTATTTCTATCTCTTACTCAAGAGTTTCTTCTGCATACCTACTCGCTGATTGTGAGGGAAATATATCTCGAAGAAAATTTTCTTCAAATATTTCAATTTTCAATTATTAATTTATTCATACTCTTTTGTGATTTAAATTAATGACCACAATTCATCTGCATACCCTGATAGATGATAAACTACCATGATAACCTTCTCCCCTTCATTACTTCCCAAAGAGAGAATTATCATCTCTAAGGAACTTATCCACTGCACAAATACAAATAAGAATGTAGTCTCATTGAATGATGGATGTTGTTGTCTCATGAAGTGTTATAACATTTTTCATTTGTGTTGTGGATTAGGTTATTCCATTCGGGTAAGGTTATTATTCATAACATGATTCACCTTTCCTAGTAGAGTTATAAGGTTCTCATCTCTAGTTGCATCCCTTACTCCAACATCATTATCTTGCATAAGAGGGAATTACCAAAATGATATATACATGTTGATACCGTTTTTATTCATTCTACTAGGTGAAATTTATTAAAAATTACATACACAGATTTAGGTTAAGAATCACAATGCATAATTTTAATATATAAGGACACTTAACATAAATTGGGAATTTATGCATAATTAATATCATAATCATAGAAATTGTTTATTTTGGGACATGATTACTTTTATATCCTTCATCATGGTATATAAATAAAATGTGAATTATCCTGAGAATATCCCCCATGTGTGTCAAAATAGGTGCGCAGTATAGATCATTTTTGTGTACCTGGTTATGCGGAGTCAGGACCAAACACCTTGTTGGAGTTGTCACTTCTAGATAAATCTATGTTATAACCATATCCACTTATAGTATCTAGATACAGATGTATTTTTAGTCAGGTCCACATATTATCTACCATACCAAAAATTCTAATATGTTCTTCTATTCTTGTCCTTATAGTTTAATTTACTATTATGTTCCCCGATATATGTTTTAAAAATCTAATTTCATGGTTTCTAGTAAACTTTATCTCATACCAACTGTAAGGGCCCCACCCCAAGTAGCCTAGAGCCAATTCCTTACATAATTAAATTAATACTATGAAAAAGTGTTATCATCCCAATTGAGTGAATAGTTTATTAGTTTTTGAAAAATAGATACAAACATAAGTTTTACATTAAAACTTTAAAGAAAAAACAACAAAACAAATCCAAAGGAGACATCCATACCTCCTAGATTATCCCTGTAAGTCATAATATACATATTCACATCCTGGGAAAAAATAAAGCATAATAAAGGGGTGATATCAGATGCTAATTAAATATAAACAATGAAACAAAAGATATCATAAACATAAACAATAAGTTAATGTGAATAACTGAAGCATAAGCCAATAAAACATAATTATAAGAAAATATTGTAGAAAAAAATCTAAATAAATAACTCTATATAAATAATAATAGAAAACATAACCAAGGATATTATACTAGTTAAATAATCACATTATTTATCAATTAATAACAACATAATGAGGGAATGAATAATATTGGATATCCAAAACATACCATCGAGGCCTCAAACAAGACATTTGAAAATAAATGGTTAATGGCTCGACCATACCCATATATGTTTTGTATCATAAGATATACTAGTTTATTTAGGGGTTATAGTATGACCTTACCATAACTTAATAATTATAATTCATTATTCATATTAATTGGGTGAAACAAAAACAATATATAAATATGATGTATAAATAACTTTCCCTAATTATTATACATAATACCTAACTATTCTGAGTAAAATGGTGAATAGTATCAGGATAACACATCCATAGTGAAATTGACCATAAATTATTCAATAAAATATGTAGGATCATAATATATAATATTAATACTAATTAGTCATAATATTAAACAAAGGGCGTTGAAATAAATCACAAATATTTCAATAAAATCATCAATGAATTCTTGACAGAAATACCCTTTTTTACTTTTCAGAGAAGAGTTCTTTTGAAAAAATCATTTATATTTTCCATAAAATCAGATTATGAATATGTATTTCCTTGAAAAGAAAATATATGGAAAATTAAATTATGTTTGAGGAACAAATGATTTAACACTTAAGTAAAAACACGTAAAAAATAATTTTTATTAAATTTTGGAAATGGGACACTTTCATGTGGTTTAAGAGAAAATGTAAAAATATCTAAATAGGAAAAAGGATTAATTGTCTACATAAAAAATAGAAATGAACTATGAAATTATTTCCTAACACAAGAATTAACTCTATCGGAATAATTGTTTCTTAAAATAAATTATTGAGCACACATGAAAATGAGGAAGAAACTACAAAGTTCTATTAAACTGGGCATACTTATCGAGAATAATTGAGAGGAGAAACTTATAAAAAATGTATAATCCCATAAAATAAAGATGAAATTATCTAGATATACAATTTTGTAACATATAAAAATAATTCAAAAGAAGTATATATAAACAATGAATAATTACACTGGGGTAAAGAGAGAGATAGTGAAACCCGAATAAAGAATGGGGGTTCGGGAAAAAACCCTTACCCATATGTCCAAAATCTTTTTGCAGTTGTAATTAAAATATTGGAATATAAAATTAATCATATTAATTAATTAATTACCAACATTTTATATATGTATTTTATTTTATATAATTTTATTAAGTTCATTTATGGCCCATTTAATGATTTATAAGATTCTATTTCGTCATTCGGAAGGGTTCATTTCCCTGGTCTTCATGATTGATCACTTTTATACTTGTATGAAAGATCATGTGAATTGAGAACAGATATATATAATTTATGTTATATGTTATTAAAGAACATACGTAATATTAATGGTTTATATAAGTCATTTGGTTATTGGGTGTGAGGATGAATCGTTAGACAATACATTAATGATAATCAGTTAGATTATTTTAGCGTTTTTTGATCATCATAAACTACTTTTGTTTCTTTGAATAATATCAAATATATATATATATATATAATGGTTCCAGTTCTTCAAATAGGTTATAAAATATATATTATAATCATTTTTAACCATAAAAATGGTTGGATGTCGAAACTTGATGGTGTAACTGATAAAAAAACACATCCTCCATGAAGGCAACAAATCAGTACCTCACAGATGAAATTTTCATTTTTATAATATAAAGTGGAAGATGAGAGAACTGAAAGAGGAAATACCATTAAAATAATAAAATTAAAGTATATATAAGATACTAAAGTTGGCATACATTGTAATGAGTCAATCATTTGTGAATTAAATTCCAATTCTTTTAATGTCACATGGATATAGAAAACACATGCACATTATTATTATTATTTTTGGGTTTAAATTACCACTAAGTGTCGTTATCGTTGATAATATAGTCATTGAACAGTTATCACACAACTTATATAGGTTTATTTTTTTTTTTAAAAAATACTTTCAATACAGACAATGTTTTTTTCCATCAATTCATTTATGAGAATAGTCATTGTTAATGAAAATAATGACTATGATAAATTGAATCTTTAGGTAAAAATGGTACTTTTGAAAAATATATGAATTATCATATTAAAATAATGTTTTCATTAATAATATAATAAAAAAATTCATAAAAATGATGATTATATCATTACCGTTTCTATAAATGATTAGGTAATCTGTTTAATAAGAGTTATATTTTTTCCACGATAAAATATGAGGTGTATTTTAAAAGAATTTATTTTAAGGAATTAATGAATTTTTTAAATAATTAATATTTTATCGAAATATTATTGTCAAATTAATAGTATGAATAATAAATTAGTATATAATTTTCATGAAGTTAAATGTAATTTTTATCAAGGCCGGAAAATATTTTTCTCAAAACCTGTGAATTATCAATTAAAGTTGGTTTTCATTTTAAAATTTACAATTCAAATATTTAGAAAATTATTTAGATAAAATGAATATTATTTTTTGACTCAGAACGTTGAAATTATCTAATGGATAATTTTTCATAATTTTCGGAGACCGTTGAATTTTTGGGTCAAAATTAAATACCGTAGAAATAAACTATGTGTATTATGACATCATAATGAACCAAAAATGATGTAATAAATACTATAGTGTGTAATCTAGGACAAATATATGTTTACCCATTAATATAATGTAATTTAATATTTTTTTACTTATTTTATAAATCTTTAATGAATCCTCCAAAATGTATAAAATACATTATGATTTTAAATTCATTTAATTAATAATATGTCTCACCTCCACATAATCAAGGCCAGTATTTTAATTTCTATGGACATTGGCCTTATAAAATTATGTTATCCACTCCCATTTGGAAAAAACCATGGGAAAAAACCATTGGAATGTTTGTGGTTTTGAATATTTAATTATATTGATTCTAAAACCTATGTTTGTGAAATATTAATGAATTTCCCTCACATTTCCTATATAAATCCAACCAAGATCCCATTAATATTAATTAAAAATATATGGATCACGTACCTAATTTTCGATCCTCTCTATTGAATCCTCCCAAGGCTCCCCAATCTCTCAGGAATCCCCTCTTCATGCTTTTGATGTCACCCACTCAAGTAAGGGATCCTTACTTTCCTTCATTTCTCATTTTTATCCAAGTTTATTTATATTGCTATACCATGTTATATTCCATTAAAAATGTAGGGGTAAGATTTTTAACTTCCCCCATACTGTGCTACTTATTTTTTTGATGATGAGAATCCCCTTTCTCTTACATTAATTCCTTTCGTGTACACAAGTTACCATGCTGAAATTCCGTAAGGGATTTATCTCTTCTAATTTCCATTCTAGAATTTCTTCAATATTAGGGACATAATTCAATTTCATATGTTGGGATATTATGTTCGATGATATTATTACTATTTATTTCATGTATAAATGATTATATACCCATTTATCTCTCATCAAATCAATTTATTAATTTCTATATGCTGCTGTTATGCTACCGAAATTACTCCGTGATTTTCCATGTCAAAATCATCATGTAGTGAATCTCATACACATTTCACTATCAAGAATAATAAACATTATGAAAATATATTTATTTAATGGTACTTACATGTATGTTTTACACATTCCTAAATTGTGGAATAACTTTTGATGTTTATTGAATCCTTGTTATATGATCTATGTGGCACACTTAAGTATGAGATTGAAATGCTTACCAAAGGTGTTCCCTGATAGCACTGCAAATGTATTGGGTAATGTTTAGTATTATGATATGCCATGTGAAATGAGGGTTTACTAATGATAATTCATGTTAAATGAGGTTTTATTCATGCTAATCTGTGTTCAATGAGCCTTGGATCATTCTAATATCATGTTGTATGTTGTTGCCACATTTCCATGTATTGATAATCATGCTATATCATGCCATTATGTCCATGTTTCTCTTATACTCCATTGATATGCCTATTTCTGAATATGTATTGTATTTTTCATGTTATGACCTGTTTACTCCCTTACTTTTATGTATAGCTCAGCTATTTTTTTAGGTCCTCGGGTTATCGCATGGCATCTTAAGTATGAAGGAATGAGTTTGTCATGTAAGAGAAGTTTTCAACAAATATATAGTATTTTATGTTTTAAGTGGTCAGGTAATGTTCATAATTTCCCAATACACTATACCTCTAGATCCTCAGACTTTTATTATGTATAATTATATGTAAAAATCATTTTTAAGTGTGTAATAAAGATCAGGGTTGTAATAGTTGGTATAAAAGTATTGATTTAATTATTTTTTGGATTAGGGTTATAAACATCTAGCGAAAGCCTTAAGGATAATACTGAGTATAAAAAAATAATCTCAAAATTTGGGTGAGTATGGAGTAAGTGGTTTATCATGAAAATACATCCCTGTCTACATACAAACAATTTGATGTAGATCTGGCACTGATAATCTAGAGGTAAAACCCAAAAACACCGCTTTGAGCTAGAATCGAACTGGAATAGGTCCCGATAATGGACATTTTTTCACTCTTGGTTCGACACTCTGAGGATATATGATTTGGTAAATTAATAATCTTAGTATGAACCATTATTAAGGGATAAAAAATCCCATAATAATATATGTTAGGAAATAGATCATGGATAACATAGATTAAAGCCTATAAATTCATATGTTAAATAAATCTATATAAATTATAAAGTACCCATTTTTTCATTTGATTCGCCTTATGTGTTTAATATTTTATAATACTTACCCCTAATTTTCATTTTTTTTTCCAATGTCCAGTAATAGGAGGACTCAAGATAACAACCAATGCGAAGATTAATGTGACAAATGTTCTTAGGAGATACCCAATTCAATAAGACCCTGAATCTCAAACTTATTCATGATAATCTATTAGTGAACTCAAGTTTTTAATAGAAACATGGTTCAAGATTTATTTCCACCCCTCCCCAAAGAATGAATAAGATTCAATTGAGAGCTTCATGAGATAAAGGCTTCCTATTTTCAATGGATCGTATATTCCCTCAATCACTGAACGATTGACCAACTCAATTGAGATGATCTTCTCCATCCTCCAATGTTTCGAATAAGAGAATATCCTTCTAGATTGTTATCATATGGTGGGAGAAGATGATAAATGGGGGATATTCATAAAAAATATGAAGCCTGAGGTTGAGATCGAGGCATTGGAATATAAGGATTTTTGTAAAATAGATTTCGATAAATATTTTCCTTGAACCCTCTGACTTAAGATGGAAAGGGACTTCCTGGTACTCTAGAAAAATGATGACATATCCATCATAGCGTACAAGAAATAATTCACAAGGCTTTCATGATACGAATACAACTTTGTCATTACCCCCAATTTCAATGTAGAATGATTCTTTGGTGGGATAAAACCAAGCATATGGAAGGCCCTAGTAATCCGTGACTTTGATAGATGTGAAAAAATTGTCTGATGTGCCCTGAAATTAGAAATAGAGAATGGAGAATATCAGGGGTATCATAAAGATAATAATTAGAAATTGGACTTTAATTCTGGTAGTCTAATGGAAAAATCCAATGGTGTTAAAAAATTATTGCACCCCACTTTCCAAAGGTGTAGAAAGAAGCACCTCAAAAATTGTCTGAAGGGGAGGATGAAATGCTTTAGGTGTGGAAGAGGAGAGAACCTTGACAACAATTTCTGATATTAAATACCCGATGCTGAGACAGAGAAGAGGAATGTCAGTTAGACACTCAACGCAATGCTCATTCCTACTACTACAATGAACTAGGGCACTTTTAATATAGTTCCCTAAGCCAAGAGTTTCATATGCTACAAACCGCCTATAATGTAGAAAGGGAATTATTTTCCCATATCTACTGCCTAAGTGAATCTTTACAATGAAGTGGTGATAGGTACGGTAGTTATTCATTCAAGAATTGAAAATTTACTTTTTTATTCTAGTTTTACACAATATTTGATATCTTGAAAGTTTTGTAGTACAATTCAAACACCACCACAAATCATGGAAGTAGGGATGTTAGTGAGAACAACAAATGAGGCAATTATTGCATCACATGAATATAACTCCTCCCCTATTTAAATATTGGATTTCTCTTTCTAGAGAAAAATATCATACAACCTATAGTGGAATTTTATAAAATTATTGGCATGGATTGGATTTAAATATATAGATCCAACATAAATTTCCATAATCGGGAAATCACTCTCCATATAGGGAATCAACCCCTGATTCTGTACAAGTGCTAGGAGGAGGATGAATATTTTTTATAACTATCATCTCAATCATGTATATTAATTCCCTATGAGCATGAGTATCTTTTTTAGATGATTGAGTATAAGGAAGGAACCATCCTCGAAGTCATGCCTTTTGTGAGGTAATTTTCCGATGTGTTTCATGTGGAATTTTTTGGTCTTCCTCCTAGAAGAGATGTATAATTTTCGATTGGTATTATACATGGGGAATTTCCAATATCCCAGACTCCATATAGAATGGATGTTGTTATTTTTAAGGATATAAAGAAAAAAGTAAAATAGAATTTGGATAAAGGGTTTATACTCCAAAGTGCTTCACGATGGGGTGAACTAGTCCACTTTGTTAAGAAGAAGGAAGGGTCAATGCACCTTTGCATTGATTGTCACAAGATCACCATAATCATGATAAAGAACAAGTATCCTCTTCCATGAATTGATTAATTTTTCGATCATCTACGTGGAGAAAAATACATTTCCATTGTGTATTTTCTGTCAGTACATTACCGAGGGTGAAGAAGGAGGATATCCCCAAGGCTTTTTTCGTTCAAGGTACGTGTACTATGAGTTTATAGTAATACCTTTCAAGCTCACTAATTCTCCACAAATATTCATGGAATTGATGAATATAGTCTTTATATATTACCTTGACAAATTTTTGGAAGTATTTTTAGATTATTTTCTAATATACTCCAAAACCAAAGAGGAGCATGAGGAGAATCTATGCACTATACTAAAGACCTTGCAAAAGAAGAATCTCTATGCACAGTACAAAAAGTGTGCGTTTTGGTTGAAGGAAGTCTAATTCTTCGGTCATATCATCACATGAAATGGGATATCTATGGATCCATCCCCGAAAAATGAAATTGAGGGATGATTGAGGACAATACTTGTGACAGATATCTGTAGCTTCCTTGGGTTAGCTGGATATTATAACCTATTTGTGAGAAATTTCTCACGATTTCCAAACCCTATTACCATGATAACTTAGAAAGAAGTCAAGTTTGATTGGAATGATGAATGCAAAGAGAGATTCATGGAGTTGAAAAGGGGGTTTATTACTACGTCCATGCTCACACTACTCATAAGTGGTGATATTTTCATGGTATTGAATGATGCTTCAAAGAAGGGACTGGGCTATGTGATGATGAAAAATGACAAATTCATTTCCAATGCTTTAATGAAATTGAAATTTTAGGGGAATAAATATCAAACACATGATCTTTTTTTGGCTGCAGTGATCTTCTATTTGAAAATTTTGAAACATTGCCTCTTTTTGGAAAAGTTTTAAATATATAATGATCACAAAATAATCAACTATATATTCATATAGAAAGATTTTAATATGTGCAAATGAAGATGGTTAGAGTTGATAAAAGACTATGAATACTCAATTCACTACCATTTGGGGAAAGTGAATAAATTGGAATACACTCTATGTAGAAAAGATCGAGCATCAACTTAATTGATGATATTTGAAAAGGATCCAACCTTCTTATATTTGATGAATATAGAAATGAGACTCACAATGAAGGGAACATAATAAATACTTTCGAAAATGATAGCTCAACCATCCCTTTTGGAATGGTTAAAGGATTTTAAAATGGATGATGTGAGAATTTAGAGAAAAGCGGAAACTATCAGAAAGGTGAAATAGTCATAGTTCAATGTTAATGAAGATGGAATTATAATATTTTGGTCAAGACTCTGTGTTCTATCAAATACAAATTCAAAGATAGAACTTTTCGATGACGCATATAGTTCAAATTTCTCCATTCACCTAGGAACCACAAAGATTTATCGAGATATATGAGAGAATTATGGGCGGGATAACATGAAGAAGGAGATTGCAGAGTAATCATCAAAGTTCCTACAATGACATCATGTAAAGGATGAGTGGAAGAATTCTAAGGGAATGATTCAACCATTACCCATACCAACAGAGAAATGGGAAAACATCACCATGGTCTTTTTCACTAGACATCCAAAGACATCCAAAGGAAGCAATGCTATCATGGTTGTTTTGGATCCTCTTACAAAGACTTCACACTTCATTGTGATTCTAGAGGATTTATCATTGGATAAACTGACATAGATTTACACCAGATAAGGGGTAACGCTTTATGGAGTACCACTATCGATTGTATCTGATCGAGATCTGAGATTCACTTGTATGTTCTTGAAGAGTCTCCAACATGCTTTGAATACTGAGCTGAACTCTAATTTGTCTTATCATCCTTAAACTGATGGTCAATCTGATCAGACTATCCAAACACTTGATGAAATGTTGAGAGCATCCTTAATTAACTTCAAAGGAGGATGAGATCAGCATTTTCCTCTAGTTGAGTTCTCTTATAATAAAATTTTCCACTCAAACATCCAAATGGATCCTTATAAAGACCTTTATGGGAAGAGGTGTAGAACACCTGTATGTTTGGATGAAGTTAGGGAGTAGAAACTTCTATGTCTATAAATGGTAGAGGAAATGTGGGAGAAGGTTAAGACTATCTCACAACACATCAAATCTGCACAGAGTCGAAAAAAGAGCTATTCTAACAACCGTTGACAAGACATTGAGTTTGATGTTGGAGATATGGTTTTCCTCTGAATATCTCCATGTAATAGAGTGATGATATTTGGGGATAATGGAATTATTATCCCAAGTTATATTGGACCTTTTGAGATTATTGATCGCATTAGACTAGTGGCCTATCGACTAGTACTCTTACCATACCTATCTCAAGTACATGATGTATTCCATGTATCAATTTTGAGGAAGTACATACTAGACCCATCACATGTACTCAATCTAGAGGTGGTGCCATTATAGAATGACATTTATTATGTAGAAAATATGGTAAAGATCTTAGATCATAGGAAAAAAATTTATACGAAATAATAGAATGACCCTTTGTCAATGTGTTTTAGAGAAACCACATGTTTGAATAAGAAACATGGGAATTAGAGGAAGCGATGAGGTAGAGTTACCATCATCTATTTTGGAGTGGGAAAAAGAAATTTATAAGGAGAAATTTATTAATGGGGAATGTTGTAATGACCCGAACATTTATGAATAAAATTACATTTATTTTGGTGCCTAATGGATATATAAAACACATGCATTTTTGGGCTTAAATTTCTGTTAAGTATCACTAACATTGATAACATATAATTTCAAATGTGTTCACACAACTAATATAAATATAAGGATTAAAAAATTACTTTTAACAAAGACATAAGAGAGGATGACCTCATCAATTTGACTAAAGATATATGAAGAAAATTTTTCAAACCTCATAAAGGTGGTAGTGTCACTAGGATTCACTCTTGAACAATACCAACCCAGGCTTTAACATGTTAATATTGAAAGGAATCAGTTACGGGATAAGTTCAAGTTAATAGATATTACCACCCTGAAAATGTTATCTGAGCCACCACATGAGTCTATTCTAATCACACACCAAATGCTTAGGTCTTAAGTGGGTATTATAAGGGTTTATTTAATAAGTTATTAGTTAATTATTATTTAATCATTTTTTATAAAAAAACTTCTTACTCCATAAATTCATTTATCAGAATAGTCTTTGTTAAAAAAAATAAAGACTAAGATAAATTGACTTTTTGGGTAAAAATGGTAATTTTGAGAAATATATACATTATAATATTAAAATAAGGTTTTAATTAATAATATTATAAAAAAATATTATAAATGATGATTATATCAGTTCATTATCTGTAAATGATTAGTTAATCAGTTTGATAAGAGTTATATTTTTTATACAAAAAAACTGAAAGTGTATTTTTATAGAATTAATTTTAAGGAATTAATTAATTTTTTAAATTATTAATATTTTAATAAAATATTATTATAATATTAATTTTATTAATAATAAATGAGTATATAACTTCTATGATGTCAAATGTGATTTTTATCAAGGTTGAAAAATAGTATTTGTAAAAACACATGAATTTTCAATAAATGATGGTTTTCATTTTAAAAGTAAAAATACCCATATTTAGAAAATTATTTAGATAAATGAATATTATTTTTGAAATCATGATGTCAATATTATCTAATGGTGAATTTTTTATAATTTCCTAAGACAATACAATTTTTTGGTAAAAATTATATACCATGCAAATAAAATACGTGTTTTATGACATCATAATGACCCAAAAATGATGTAATAAATAATAAAATGGGTATTATAGGAACAATATATGTTTCCTAAAAATAATTTTAATTTAAATTTGTATTACATGTTTTATAAATCCTTAGTGGATCTTCCAAAATGTTTAATATACTATATGACTTTGAATTCTTTTCTTTAACTATATGGCTCACCTCCACATAAGCGAGTATAATATTTTAATATGATAGAACATTGGCCTTATAATATAATTTTGTACACTAAAATTTGAAAAAAAACAATGGGAATAAAGCAAGGGATGGTTTATGAATATTAAATTATATTGATTCCAAAACCTAAGTTTGTGAAATATTAAAGAATTCCCCTATCATTTGCTATGTAAACCCACCCCAGCACCCAATTATCTTCAATAAAAGTACTTTTATAACGTCACTACTCTGAAATTCCCTCTCTATAATCCTCCCAATGTGCCCCAGTCTCTCAATAATCCCCTCTTCATGCTTTTAAAGTCACAAACTCAAGTAAGGGATCCTTACTTTCTTTCCTTTCTCATTTTTATCCATGTTTCTTTCTATTGATATTCCTTTTTATTTTCAATTAAAAATGTTAAAGAATGATTCTTCACCTCCCTCATACTTTACTAATAATGTTTGAATGATTAGAGACCACTTTTACTCACATTAATCCCTTCCATGAACACCTGTTACCATGCTAAAATTCTGTAAGGGATTTCTCTTTTCATATTTCCATTCAAGCATTTATTCTATATTTTTTTATCTAAATTAAATTTCATATGTTGGGATATTATGTCCCATGATCCCTTTACATTCTATTTCGTGAATAGATTATTATAGACCCCTTTCTCTCTCATCAACCAAATTTATTTATTTACATATGATGTCATTTTGCAACTGAAATTACTCCGCAAATTTCCAAGACAAAATAATCATATAGTGACCACCATACCCATTTATATATCACAATTATTCACCAATATGAACATATTCTTATTGAATGTTTCTTACATGTATTAATTCCACATTCCATAATCATTTAATAACTTATTATGTTGAATTAATCCATGTTATATGATCTATGTGGAACACTTAAGCATGAGATTGAAATGTTTATAAATGGTGTGCCCTGATAGCACTCCAATTCATTGGGTAATGTTTAGAATCATGATACACCATGAGAAATGAGGGTTTACTCATGATAATTCATCTTCAATGAGGGTTTAATCATGCTAATCCATGTGTAATGGGCCCTGTATCATGCTAATTTTTTGTTGTATATTGTTCCCACATTTCCATGTTATGATAATAATGTTATATCATGCCTTTTGTTCTTGTTTTTCTTATACTACTTTGATATACCTATTTCATAACATGTATAATATTATTCATGTTATGCCTTTTTTACTCCCTTTCTAGGCTTTATAGCTCACCCTTTTCTTATGTATGTCCTCAATTTATACCATGAGGTGTTAATTATGAAGGACTGAGTCGGTCGTGTAAACGAAGATTTCAATAAAGATGTAGTATTTTATGTTTTAAGTTGTTATATAATGTTCCTAATTTCTCAGGATACTAGACCTCTCGATCCTTATTGTTGTCTTATGTTCAAAATTATATAATAAATCATGTTTATGTGTGTAATAATGAATAAGGTTGTTACATGCATGTTTGGATAGAGGAGAATTGGAATGGATAGGAAAAGAAAGGCAATTGAAAGAAAATTAATAGAACGAAAGGGCATTTTTACCTCTTCGGGCCATCTCCGTGAGAACCTATTAAGGAACTCTGAAATGGTATTTTGATGTGAGCAGAATGACCAAGAATTGTGAGATATACTTAGGAGAAGAAATTTGTAGAAATTAAACAAGTTTCAAAGCTTTTAAGGTGTGAGGAGAAGGGGTGGTATTTATAGTAGAGGAGAATGGTGTTTTATGAATATTTTATTCATTTGTTTGTTATTTTGGCTCTAGAGTGTGAATAGTTTGACAATTATCAAAAAATATATTTAATTAATTAAAGAGTGTATTATATTATGGTCATTACATGAGCAATGAATCAATGAATACTGCATTTAACTTATAATATATTTTTACTGTAAATTACCATATTTTACTATTCACAAAATTCAAGTATTTTATGAAAATCTAAACCCCCCCCCCTAAACATTTTTAGATGCTTAGAATTGAAAAGTGATGTCAATTTTATGAAGCCAATTTTATTTTAAATATTGGAAATTTAATTTTTAAATAAAATTATCATTTACTTAAAAATATTGATTTTAATATTATAATGGGTTTTATGGAAATTTGAAAAATTAATGAAGGTCTCATAAAATTATCTTATAATCATAAGAAAAAAATATTAAAGTATGAATCATTTTTTTGTAAATAAATATTGTTTTAAATCATTATTTTAATTATAAAATTCTAAATAATCGTTTATGTTTAACAAAAATATCAACAGTTATTATTTTGTTTTAAAAACTTTTATTTTTTTATTCTATGTTATAAATATAGCCTATTTTATTTATAAGATACAAAAATTTTATTTTAACTTTCATCTGTAATTTCACTATTTTCTTGTTCATAATACTATTCCTAATGGTCACATTACTATTCCAACTGTCATATTTAATAGTATATTATGGTTTTAAACTCAGTGTTACATAAACAATAAACTATAAAAGTTGCTAAATTTTAAAATAGAGATGATCTATGATCTTGGGGTGTTACATATTCCATTTCAGATGGTGGGGATGTGCCATTGGCTAATTGATACCAATGAGTGAGACCTCTTGGATGAGCGGTGTTGGGGATAGTATGGATTTTTGAGTGAGATATCCCAAACTAGTGATACCTTTGATCCTCGAGCAGAACCCTATGGATGATTTTGAAGTTGGGACCCCATGAGAATAATATTCTGAGATAAGTATATATATATGTTACTATGGGAGTTCATACGGTGATTATATATATCTTTATTTGCATAAAATGTGGATATGATATGACAAGTTGTGAATTGTCGATGAGAGGTCGAGATGGAGTGCCATGTTCTATCTCACTTGGGTTTTCTACTCTAGATTTGGACTAAGAGGACTTTTTAATTTTAGTTTCTCACATTTATTTCAGGGTTTTGTGGGTGTCTACTGGTTATTATATTACTCAACCCTACGTAGGAACTGCCTATAAATGTCATGTCTTAAAAAGATGACTACACTTTTGATGTAGTCCTAGAGGGACCCAAAGCTGAAAGATCATGGAGATCTAGATAGATAGAGGTGTTTACATGTGGTCTTATTTGATAGTAGTACTATCCAATATAGTAGGTTTGACACTTTAAGCATTTTCTGTTGGGCTTGTATTTTTTCCTTTTCATGGTTATAGTACATTTTTGTACTCTGATTATTGGTTAGATCTGGGAGTGTACTGCACTGTTTCCCAGAGATGGATGTATTTCAATGACTACAGATACATAGGGTAAGGACTCCCATATTTGTGATAAGCCTACTCAATGCTGGTCTCAGTCCCCTATCCTATTATAGCTGGTCTTGGGGTTATGAAGGTTCAAACTTCAACAGGTTAGGTGGGTCCTCGTGGGTCAGGTTGTTACAAAGTGATTATTTACTTTATATCATAATGAATTAGGATATATAATAGTAAAGAAAAGATTAAATAGGTATATTTAGTTTCTATGAGAATGTGAATATCACTATTAACTATAGGATTTTACCCATCCACTTTAATAGTGATTCTTTAGATAATATAATAAAGATGTTTAAGATTTGTGATAGTAAATAAAAGTGTAAAGGGATGTATTTAGTTTCCATAACAAGTGAACATACATATTCCTTAATGTTTTATACAATCCAATACATAATGTGTATCACATTATATCTAGGAAGCGTATAGGGTATGATGAGAAAGATATTTTTATAGAGTAAAATTAGTTGTTTTAATATAGTGGATATCACTTGATCCTAAAAGAGTTTAAGATGTGGTGGTAAAGTGATTATGTAAATAGTTACATTATTTACAAAATATTTAAAGGAAAAAATTTGGATGGAATGGGTTTTATGTATGATCAGGATGTACTCATAAAGAGTTATAAGTATACAATAATAAATTAAAAGATAGAATTTGATGTTATGAAGTTACAGAGATTTAATATATGTTTAAATATTTGAAATTAGGGAAGATTATTCCTATGTCTCACCCTTATTCAAACTATCTTGTTTAATAAATCTTACACACTAAGAGTTTAGTGGGATTATTTTATCTGATTATCACATAGGGATGTGAGGGAAATTACATATTGATGCAATGTTAGAAAATTATAAATACAAAAAAATGAGGGACGTGTTATATCTATAGGTGTTTAACTCTTTAGTGAGTGGTTGTAACATTTTTAAACATATAATGTTATTATTATAGTGTAAATTTCCATTTATTATTCATTCATATGTGATGAAAGTTTTCTTAACATGAACAGGTAAATGATAAATATCCCTTAAAATTATAAACTTCAAGATTTCCCTAACCAAAAAATTTCATAAAGTGTAACGGGTTGTGATTATATGTAAAGGTTAACATGATTCAATTATTATATCAGCTAAAAATATTTTTATATGAGATTCGAAGAATAAATTCATATTGTAATAAGTAGTGACATATTACATGGACTGATTTGTGAAATTATATCTCATGGAATGTCATATGATCATAGAAACACTTATGGGTGTATTCTTATTATCAATTATTTTTACCTAGTGTTGGAGAGATACCTAGAATTACATCCATCATACTTTTATACCCTACATATACAGGTAAACATATGAACATTTATAATAAGGGGTGGTTGGGTGAATTACTAATCATGTCATTTGTTGGAGTGTAACTAAGTCGGGATTTTCGAACTTTCAAGACAATTAATAGAATTATTTCCCTCAATTGAATTATACTGAGGAAATACATGAGTATTTGTTATTTCACATATGATGTGGTCAACTACTTGGACAAGTGAAATTTGATATACTTATCAGATAGATGAATAACATGTGATGTATACATCAACTTAGCTAGACATTTTTTGTGAATCATAAAATGAAGAGAAACTAATACTAGATTAACATGTTTCATATATAGTGGTTTCTAGTTGTCATTGAAAATGGTTTTATATAGATATACCTAAAATGTATAGGAAACATATTGTGGGATCCGTAATCCAATATATATATATATATATGAGTATGTTTGATGAAGATCACACTAGACCCTTTAGTATCTTGATTAGCACTTATACTTTTTCAAGGCCGCTCCATTCTTACATTTTTGAAAATGATATTTCGTAGTTTTTTTCTATTCTAATAAGGTCCGTAGGGTCACAAAGTTTGGTTCTTGGATAAATATGATATTTTGGATTAAGTGTTTGTTCATAATGAAGATAATTTGATAAAAAACACCCCCAAAAGTGTATTTCGGGATTAACAAAGCTGTGAATTTTTAAATAAAGTCATTATGGGATTTTAGTTCAAGTGGGGGATTGTTGGAGCTGAAGTAAAATATTCATGAATGAAATAAATTTACTCCGAAATATGATGAATTATATATATATATATATAATAGATAATATATATATATATGTTTTTATTTAATATATTGATATAATTTGTGCATACTGTATGCATGAATATAACATATATATATAATATAAATATTATTTATTTCTCTTTAATGAAAATATAATTAGATACACTTCATTTATTAGTGGATTATATTCATTAAATTAGTTCAATGAAACCATTAAATGAATTATATCCCAACTAGAAGAAACATATACAATGTATTATATGAGACTCATGCTTCGAATATATATGATGATGAGATCGTCTTTTTTGGTGTGCATGGTATGCAATGCGAATAAGATACTACTAAATTCACTTCATCCCAAAAATAATTTTTTTCCTTTCATAAGGAACTCACATCTCTTAGGATTATGGGTATACTCATGAATAATTTTTGTATCCTTTGGCCAATTTACTCTCTTGGAGGGGGAACATTTATGTTCACTTCTCCTTGTGATCATTATACAAAATTCCCAACAGAAAGAAGATGAAGGCATATTGAACAATCAAATATCTGGTACTATATTTTTGTAAATGTTTTTGAATTAATTCATTAATATATAACTACATATGTTTGGTTTTTCATCTGCTAAATATGTTCATTATATGATCATAAGAAACAAAAAAAATCACATCAATCAAAGCTATTTGAGTTGCTAAAAATGCTTTCTATAGTATTATAGGTGTCCAATATTAATCTATATATATCACCAAAACATCTATGGGGAATATAAAATTTTCCACATTAAAAAAATTTAATCAATCATTCCTCATGGGTATTCCAATATTGAAACTACTAGTAGAAGTGAAATTGTTGTGGGATTAAGGTCGTGAAGTCCCATGATTTTAAATGAGGTGAATGACAGGATATTGACACTTTTAGATAAATAAAATAAATTATTTCCAAACATGTTAGATATATTATTAATTATAATTAAAAATATACTTGGATCTTGTTGTTTTTTGGTATATCCTTTAACACTACAATAGATAAATTTCTCATTAGTTGTATAATTTCATTCTCTTCGAGATTATTTTTTCTCAAAAAATATCTTTCATGAACTTTTAGTACATTGGAATATTAGCATGGGATTTAAAAATTAATAATAATATGAATTTTTTTAATTTTTTTAATAAAATTAAGTCTCTACACTTTTAACGATTCTTGCTTCAACCTCTCAAAAAATGCCAAGTGTGGCTTGTATGTGGGTGGTGTTTCATCCCTTTCTTTTTATTCTTCCTTTTTTGATTTTTTTTTCACTTTTTCAAATAGTTTTTCTTACAATTTATTTCTCAATTTAAGACTATATTTTGTGATTTTTCCTTATCTTAATGTGTGTTCATTCACATATCTTTTCTGGTTTTACTAATAATTTACTAGAAATATTTCCCTCATCACATTATTTAGTTGACCTATAATCCTCCCTTACAATGTCCCATTCTTTTAAACACATTATTAGATGATTTTTAAACATAACTATCTGAAATTTTCAATCCCAAATATCACGAGGGTTAGTGTCTTGGGATGACTAGTTTTATAATACTTCCAAAGAAAACTAAAACATGACATCCTCAGTTTATTTTCCATAATGATATCATAAGACCATTTGAGCTTCTAAAACATTATAAGATAACCTAGAGAATACATCAAAGAAAGGGTTGAGCTAAAAACCCAAAATTAGAATAAATATGTTAAGGAGACATAATTTTTGACTCCATGGAATAACATGATATCATAAAATAAAAGAAACATGAGTAATCACATGGGAGAATATCATAAAGAACATGGTATCATAAGATCATGGAGTCATAAGAAATGTGGTAATAATTTATAACATTACATAAAAATGAATCAAGAATAAATTCCTAGACAATATCACAAAGTGGACAAATTCCTATTATGGATTAGGATTAATCCCTAATCCCAAACATGATGCAACATGAGACTCAAGCCTTACCCAATGCATTGGAGCACTATATAGGTACACCCATCATAATATTTTCATGATTTATATGTTCATAAAAAATTAAATCAATCATAACTCATAAATATAATTATTACCCATGGAGATAAAATGGGTTTTGTAATCTGATTTCATATCATAATTAAAGAAAATTTCATAATGAAGGTATTTCGGAGATTAAATAAGGCATGTATTACCCCAAAAAAGTAAGGTAGGACAAGGTATGTATATAAATTTTAGAAAAATATATATAATTGAAAATAAATTCATAACATCAATTCTTTCTATCATTGATGAAATTGTATTTAAAGGATTATATTTAACTTTTAGTGAGAAAAATAACATTTTCAATTTGAAATAACATCAAGAAAATCTAAAAATTTCAAAAATATTATAGTAAAAATTTTCATTAAAAAAACATGGAAAATTATAAATAAGCTTGAGATAACTGAGAGGTTATAATAGTTGGTAATTTCATGCATTCAATATAAGTTAAAAACAATCCATTCAAAATGTTTTAAAAATGGTAAAAATTATGTCATTCATAAAGTGATGGGAACATTCTATTTAAACAGTTTTGTAAAAATTAAAAAAATGGGAAAAAATTTCTTTAGTAAGTAATTTGGATAATTTTAAAAACATTATTGAAAACCTTTTTTATAAAACAATGATATTGATTAAAAAGGATTTTTGACCGAAGAGAGAAATAAAGTTATATTTTGTTTTAAAAAAATTTCACATTCATTTTAAGTAACAAAGAGAGGAAAATGGATATATTAACTAAAAATTTCATTTATATGTACGTGGTAATAAATTTATAGTGTTTTTTTGGACTATGTTCAAATAATTTCTTACAATATATATTGAAGCATAAACTATCCCGATTTAAATGAGTTTGAAACATAAACCCTTACTGCTTTGGTAAAATTTGAATCATAACTACCTTGAATGAAGTAAATGAATTGAAACATAAAATATCATGATTTATAAATGTTTCATGATATAATATCTAAATTATTAGTATATACACCATTTGAAATAAATTAGGTACATAAAAGAACATGTGTCTCAATGATATGTTTTTTTGCGGCCAAACTATTACCTCGAGTCCCGAGTTTGTCATATATATATTTTTTCTCATGTATAATAAACATATAACAGTTGTTTTCCCTATAAAATTTTACCAATTTAAAACCATTTCAAAAAATCATTTACATCATTTATTTTAATGATATATTTAATTTCTTATTTAGTTATATCCCTATAGGATTTTTAAGGCTGTTTGGTTAGTGATTCCAAACCGCAGCCATGTATTGACTGTGATCAACATGGTCATTATTCCATAATATTTAGAATAATAATAAAAAAATAATAAAATTTTTATAAATAAATTATACATTTAAAAAAACCATGAAATGAGGTTATGGAATAATGATCTACATAAGAATCATATAGATGGTGGGTTGTACATATGCATGAGTAACATTTACATTTTTCAACCATCACGCTGGAAATAATGTACATGTATTTTCATCTATAAATAGTTATTATTATATCAATAATATAATTCTATATCTTAAAATACTCTTACATATACCATCTATGTCATGCGATAATAAAAAATGATTCACATCGCTTCGTGAAGTGGTTGTCCACCGTACAAATGAATGATGTTATCAATTTTCAATGGATTGTAAGGAAATAAGGTTTATAATATCTTAATTTTATATAATTATTAATATTTCATGAATATAATATATAAACATTAAATTCTTCAGCATGAAAATATGTGAGAGGTGAGGATGAAAATTAATTATATCGATTCACTAGGTGGTAATACACAGTACACATGAACAATGGTTTCCTTTCCCCAATGATGGAAGTGGAGATGGATTTATGATACTAAATAAATATACTATAATTTTATTTTATTTTAGAAATGGATGTTTATATATCATCATGATGGCGAGATATTTAAATTAGGTGATAGTAGAAATAGAACAATGATATTAGGTTAAGAATGTTACCTCTTCTTCAGACCACCTATGTTGGATTATACCTAAGGCCTCCCGGGATATGATTTCTGATAAAACAATTAATCAATGACGTGGAAAGGTAATTAAGTGGGGATATATTTACATATAGTCTAAGCCAATGGGTTTTTAAATTGAATAAATGAAAGGAGAGGGGGTTTCTTTTTTTAGGGGGAAGAGTGGCATTCCTGTAAATACCTAATACTATTCAAGTATAAGAAGTCAATATCAAGCCATGTTAATCCTAAAGATATAAATAAAGAAGTGTATGTGAGATGAAGAGAAAACCCTCTACCGTTTAGATTAATTTTTTATTCATTTTATTCCATTTACCAGTTTAGTATAACCCCTATGGTAAACTCGTTTTAACATTAACCATAATAACACAATTTTTCTATTTTTACAATTCCATATTATAAAAAATTAAGTTTAATTTATTATATAATATTAATTACTCTTATTAAAGATTTGAAATAAATTTAATCAAATTAAATTCATATAATTGGTAGAATTTAATTCCAAATTGAACCCACATGAGTGTTGAGAAAACCATTTTCTAGAAATGCATTTTTCAAACATAAGATGATCTTATAACAACTGTATGACATGTAGTAAAAATTTAATGAATTTAAATAAAAAATTATATATATATTATATAAATTTTAATTGAATTATTCCAAATTAGGGGTTATTTAAAAATTTTAAATGGAGAAACTTTATACAAATTAAAACTATGTAAAAGAAGTGTTTAAAATCCTAAAAATAAACTTATATTAAAATCCAATTCCAAGATAATTTAAATATAATTAATATGACTAAATATAAATTATTAATAATTATTTTAATTTTAAATAATAATGAAAGTATAATGGTACTTTGTAATTAATTTATTTATTAAAAATAAATGGCTGTTTCAGAAAAAAATTAGTATTTTTCACTATTTACTAAAAAATCAATATTTTAAAAAAAGTCCCTAATGTTTCCCCTATATTAATATAAATATTATTATTTAAGAATTTTTTTTTTATAAATTAATATTTATAAAATTTGAAAATATTTATTTTAAAATCTTATTACAAAATGTAATAAAACTAAATTTTGAGTGAAACATATTTTTTTGTACCATGAAATATCTTTAATAAAGTGGAGTTATTATTTTTTAAGAATATTTAAAAAAATTCATATTTAGTAGTAACTTTATACAAATTTCCCAAAGAAGTTAATACTATTCAAACCTTCCAATTTAATAGCTGTGTTTTATCAATCTTGTTTAAATAATAATATTATAACATTTTATCATGGTTTATTTGAACTTAATATTGTATCTTAAATATGATTTCATGCATGGTGTTATATTAAAATATAGACAAGTTACATTGAAAATTGGAACACTATATATCATAGGGGATCTTTTTGAGTTATTATATCCTTCTTTTTTTTATTTGATAGCTCCTCCCATTATGGTCATGATGTTAGACATTATCTCTTATAAGTAGTGAATTTGGATCATGAGTGAGAGACATTGTGGTTCTTATTATTGGTATCCATGGGGTATTTGTTGGAAGATTTGTGCTTTCTATTTTAGTTTCCTATACATATGAAAATGATTTTGGTGATTATAATAAATATAATTTACAACTTTAATAAATGTACCTATGGGTAATATTGATCAATCATGTTATCAATTTACTAATCATAGACTCCATCCAGGACACCATCTATCCTTGGTTTTACACCATGTTCACCCCTCTTATTTGGGAACCTTTTGAATTATATTGAAAACTATTTCTTGAAATCTCATCGAAAATATTATAGATCTCTTCATGATATTTCATCATTAGTGATATTCCTGTTATAGCATCAGTAACAAAATTGTTTTCCTATGACAATCCATTATATATTTTTTTAATTAGTATCCAGATCTACATAACATGATGAGGTAATTTTCAAATTAAATATTTAAATCATTATAATGAATTTTAAATAAATTTATCATTAAATTGGTTAAAATTTAAAATGATGACTATGATGTTCATTGATATTGACAGGGAAATGAATTGATTCATGAAAATTATCAACACCTCATTCCATGAAGTAATAGAATTATATTGGATGTTTTTAATCAGTTCCCTAGACTTTTATTTCAATAAAAACTAAAAATAATTCTTACTGCATATTTTGAGACATTTTTAATTGAAAAGCATCACATAGATGAAGAAAACTCCCCAGGTGTGTGTTATGATTTTCATGAGGAAACTAAGATAACTAGATTCAATTTGATATCATTTTAATTATATCCAGCTTTATCTCGATTTGATCTGATATTATATAAGGGACAAAAATTCTAGGTTTATTCCTCACACCAAAGGGTCATCGATAGTCTATGATTCTACACATATCCAGTTCCATATATGGTGCTTCTCTATTGATATTGTGTCTTTCTGGCTCAACCATAACTTATTCTTTGTCATTTCTATAACATTTTATAGTCCACTCGATCATGAGTTATGTATGAAATATATTTTTCTTTTTCATTTAAAATGAGTGATATATTCTTATGTCATAGTTTTCTTGAAAACATAACAAGATAAGAACAAGTGTAAAACAAGGATATAAAATAAAAAACAACTAGAATAATTTTAAATTAACCTTTGAACAAATGTATACAAAGGAATCAAAAATTTTATCACATAAAGGCTGTCATTATTTTTTATGGGGTTAAAAAAATTTGATAATTTATTTTTAAACTAATGCTACATAATCATTAAATATGGTAAATGGAGTGTTCTATGTCAAACCGAAGATAAAATTTCATGAAAACATTGGAAAATTATACATGATTAAATGAGAATAAGAGAATAGAAATTAATAGTTTATGAAATAAAAATGAGAGTACATAATGACCCAAGAATTATGAATATTAATATTACATATTTTTAGATGAATATTCATTATGTTTTACAAATGAAATCCTGAGGACCATAATATTTTAGTGCCTTTGGAAACATGGAATACATTCATCTAACTTGTGAATGATCTTCAATATCTATTATAAAGATCTTACCCTTTATTACTACTACTCAAATAATTTCTTTATAACCCGAGGAATGGAAACCTATGAAATGGTTATCTTAGATGCTCATTATTGTTAGGAAAAATATAAATGAACATATTAATGTAAAAACATGAACATAACTTCTGAATATCAAAATCATGAGTCATGAAATAAATCTTAGCAGTTCGCAAGACATAAATTATAATGGAACATTAACCATGATGACATGGAATTGGTATAAAACATGAACTTTTGGAAAACACTTAACCATATAAATTCATTTCCACATTATCCATGGCTCATATCCAAGATCATCGTAGAGGACAAAGCCCATTACTAAACCAAGTTCACTCCTCATTCTATCAATAAATTATTGAACTGGATAAACTTTCCATTTTTGACGTGTATTATTGAACTTGATTTACTTACCATTCTAGTCATCTCAATACCATGATATATAAAAATTTACCGAATTCATTATAGGGGGATATATGTCCCACCCATCTCATAATTAAATCATTCTTAAATGTGTGACAAAAATCCTAAATCCTTCATCATAACATAACCCAAGAAATAAAATGTCTTTCTTAAACATCATTCTATCATAAAAAATTTCTTATAAAATATATTTCAATAATTAACACAATTAAATCATAGTAATAATTGGGATACAAACATAACCCCATTTAAAGAATGTCATCTTATATGGAAAATAATTTTGATAAAACACTTGAACTAACTTCTTGAGGAAAATATCATATATTCTTCAAAAACATTTTATTTTCCCAAAATGATGTGAAATTTTAAAAGAAAAGAATTTAGTTGAAAATAAACTTGAAATAATTTAGAGTAATATTCATGTAAATAAGGTTGTATTAAACCATATATATCTTTTAATTCCATATAAGTCAAAAAAATTGTTCTCCTACTATTGTCAGAAAAGTAAAAAAGAACCTCGTATGGAAAATGAAATAAATATTCCTTCCATACTGTTGAATAAAATTTCACCAATGGGTAAAGTTTACATTAAAGAAAATATAATAATAGAAATAATATTATATATTTAGGAAACATGGATGCATATGACAAATATACCCAGTAAATACATATGTATAAATAATCTCAGAAAATAATGAGATTGAGAATCTTTCCCTTACCTTAGTCTCACTATCCTTAGTATGTATCCAAACCAACTTTTTAATGATTAAATAACTTCAATGGATTATTGTAGAAACATATTCATTTTTATGATATCATATATGATCATATTATCATCTGTTCTGTAATAATATTTCATTATTACTCGTTATTCAGGGAACAACTGCTTCATTTTCTCATGCACGTTTTGTCCAATAAGTTCAGGTTATCCTTCTTTGGTCATATTTATATAATTCCAAAATTATATTAAAATAATATAAATCATATGAATTTAATTTTTATATTTATATAGTCATTAATTATTGTATATCATGTAGAACGAATCACATCGCATTGTGGAGATGGTAGGCCGTATATACGCACACGTGATGATATCATTCTTTTAATTATGAAATGGTATGAAATTGGATAGTATATTAGTTATAAAAAATAATTATCATGTCATTTTAATTATTTTGATCCTTTATATTCATTTTTATTCCAATCTAAATAATGCAGTATTGAAAAACAACTTACACCATGATGCAGAGATAGTTAGTTGTACGTACACACACATGGTGATATCATTATTCATAGGATGGATAAAAGATGGAATATGGTTGTTTCATAACTATAATAAAATCCCAGTATATATTTTATGCTAGAGTGATTACTTAATATTAAAACAACTCATGAATAGGTAGTATAAGAAGAAATAAGTATGAAAGAATTTTTGGAGAAGATTACCTCTCATTCGACGTGCTTCCTCTAACTATTCTCTTAAAGATCTATAGTTAGCCTTTGAAGAATACCAGAACCTATATAATGTTACCAGTAAAGTTTATAGGGAAAAAGGGCAGGGTATATCCCATAATTTAAGCTCAAATTGATGAGAATAAGTGAGGGAGGAGGTTCCCGTTTATAATTTTGGTGAGGGGAACTTTTGAAGGCCTCAAAAACTATTAATTTATAAATAATTAAAACCCCACTAAAAAGAATAAAAAATGTCCCAATATATAATATGAGATGATATAGGGTTGTAATATCATAAACTAAAAATTTTTAAACAAGTTTTCTAGTCAATTTTGACATTATCAGTTCAATTAACATTTAGTTGTTCTAATTAATTTTATCTAAGATAACAAATATTTTAATATTAAAATGGTAAAATATTTATTTATTTGATGTTAATTATATTATAAATAATTAAATTAGATCATATTAGACTATAAAGTAATTATTATATATTTCTTAATTTTTTTATGATTTTAAACTAATTTAATAAAACATTTTTTTTGAAAAAACAACAATAGTGTAAAATTTGAAACTATTCAATTCATGGATTTTTAAAAACATCAAGATAAGATGTTATCATCAAACAAACAATTTATTATATCTCTATGGGTTATAGGTCTTATTTTAAAACCATTGTACACATCAATTATCTCTATGATAATTTATTTTAATAATTTAATTACATTAATTTGATATTTCCATTAATAAAATAATTTCTACATAATTTTTCTGTAATTATTTAATATACTTATTAGTGGGGTTAAAATTTAAAATAAAATAATATGATGAAGATAAATATACTATATTTAATAATAATAATTTTTTTCTAATTAGACTTTAGAAAATTTATCATAAAAAATGTTATACTTATTAAATTATGAATGTGACAAATTTAACATCAATTTAAATAAAATAATATAAGTGTCACAATCTCTTCCATATGGATAAAAATGGTCAATAAATGGAGAAAATGATTATTATGGTCAATATATACTATAAAAATTTGTATTGGGAATGTTTTTCTATCTTCTGATGGTTATTATCATCTTAATAATAATTATTTTATTGATTTCATATCAATTAATTAATTTGTACACCATCAAAGTATAAGTCTTTAAGGTAATTATATATTTCCAAAAAATTACAAAAAAATTAATATGATAAAGAAAAATATTTTTTTTCTTTAAAATAACTATTTATAATAAAATTTATCTTCTATATAACCTTATTTAAAAAATTGTTTAGTTATTAAAATTTATGTGAGATATATTTTACATTTCTTTAAATAAATGAACTTAAATGTCCGAATCTCATCCTAGTAGCCCAAACGGGGAAAATTTCTATACGAGGGTGATTTAGGTCGAAAAAATAATCTATGGATATTAAGACAAGTATAATGTTAATTTTATAATAGTATTCTTACCCTTAATTACCCGTTTTACACTTTTACTGTATTATTAAAAATTAACGAATTTACTATTCATAATTGCTAAAAATTATAAAGATATTTAAATAATTTGGACATAATTATTCCAAATATGGAATCCATTTTATCAAAATTCAAAACACAAAAGTTTCAGTAATTAATTTAAATTTATTCCCGTTGTCAGAAGAAAGAACATGTTTTTAAATGTCAAAACATTGCAAAAGATTGAATTTTTTTTACATATAAATTCAATTTAGAATGAATTATAATGAAATAAATTATATTGAATTAGAAAAATATATTATATTTATAATTTAAAAGCATTAAATTATATAATTTAATTACATAAATTGTTTTGATGATTTTTTTTCAATTAAAATATATTATAATTTTACTATTGAAAAAAATTTAAAACTAATCAACAAAATATCAAAAATTCGTCCCAAAAAATTGTATATCCCACATCAAAAGGAGAAGTTTGTTTTTTTAAATAGAATATACTAAATTTTAAAAACTATTGTTAAATCGATGTTCCATCAAACGGTAGAAATACTGCATTTTTTTTTAAAATACTTCTTTTATCAGAAAAATTAAATCCATTATTATATCACATCTAGAAAACATATAAGATGAATATTAAACATTCTATTTAATATAATACATATATTTTTCATTAATATAATCCACCAACAGTAATTTTATTATTCTGAAGATACACATATTTGAATTTAAATAGTTTTTTCAGAAGAAAGTTAATACTATTCATACCCACCATTATAATAACAAGGTTATAATATTTACTTATTCACTAATTCTCAGTATTTCATGAAATTATTTTTATCAAAATAACTTGAAATTATTTGTAATAGAAGAAAATAATAGTGTTGAACATACTTGAAGCTAATACGGTGTTTTTTGTAGCGCAAGCTAATATTCATGTAACGTACAACAGAAGACATCAATGAAATTAAAAAGAATCTATCCCATAAAATATCAAGGTGTTAAATTATACCGAAATTAAAATGAATTTCACCCTAGAAATTTTTTAGGGTTATAAAATGTTTTCTACTTGAAAGTTTCTTTCATAAAAAACCCACATCATAAAAAGGAATACTCAAACATCATTTTGAAATGGAAAGTAAGAAACATAATGGTTACCCAAAGTATCTCATAATTGGGTTTCCGTATAAAAAACAAATGTGGGAATAGAAATCAGATATATGGAAGAAATATATAACAATGAAGTACTAATGGATAGAGATAGAGAACAACGTTTGGAGAAATTTAACAACTAGAAATCAATAAATCCGTGATGATTAAAGGGACTGTTTAATTTTTCTGGTAAGAAGGTTCTAAGATATATTTTTTAAGATCCTATCTCTAAAGTTATAGAACATGAGAATAAATAATTACTATATTTCAGTACAATCTCACCATTGATCCTGCCTTAAACAATTTTCACTTTATCTCTTATTCAAAGTAATGAAGTTGAATTTTTCATTCATAATCTGTTAACAGATCATGCGATTCATAAATATAATTATATGTAATTCCATATATCTCAACAAAAAATATAGAATAAGTTGTAAAATTTTCACAAGTCCACCTATATCAATATGATAAATTAATCTAACAAACATGAACATGAGTATAACTTATTCTATCCATAAATGAATTACTTTTAAATCCTTCCAAAAAACAGAAAATCTACAACTTTAGAAAGAGGTGAACTAAATCATCTTTGTATTTATCTCCCATATCGCATTAGGAAGTGATTGGTTATCACATTTCAAACATGTAAATACCTTAATAATTTATTATCTTGTGTCATGGAAACAACATGAATTACCAGATATCCTTATTGGAAACATGATTTTTTCTTATTTTTAAGTCAAAAAATCTATAATCTTCAACCAAGATAGAATAACACACTTGTCAATAAATCCTTAACCAGTTTCAAGGTAACTAATATCATCCAATTTACCTATTCCTATCCAAAATACCTTTATCTAAATATAGTTATCTCAACATCATGTTTATATAAAGGGCCATCTTTTCCCATATCATGTGTTTTCTAATAACATCACCTTATTACATAAATCACTTTTCATTGTTACTGGTACCACTCAAAATATAATTTCAAATACATGTGAAAAATGATAGTGGACCACTACCTAGATCTTTCATTATTTCATAGTACCATAAAAGCGATTATACATCATTATTTTGGATTCCCATTATATAAACACTCATTCATTCCACCCATTAATTATCATACTCAACATCACCAATAGTGATCTCATGTGATTTGAATTTGTATTTAGCCTTTAGAGGATACTGATGTCGATCATCATTGATAACCCTTGGATTAGGGAATTGGTTAGCCTAATGCCTTATTTCCTAGCATTTTTAGCATTGAAGTGTGGGTGGTGCATTCTCTGTATCCTTTTCTCTATTCACATCATTAGCTACCTTTTTCACATTACTTCTATAGCCTACTACTCGATGACCTTATTTTCCTCACATAAAATATTTTCTAGTCCCTCTAAGATAGTATCAACCATTATTTTTCCACACTTTGAGCATAAGGAAACAATCATCTTCTATTGATAATTATTTTGAGATTTTCCTTTGAACCCCATCTATAATTTCATATCAAATCCATGATAAATATATGTAACCCCAAATTTCATTTCTACCTTTATATCAAAACGCATAATCTCTTCATAGAAACTAAAGTATCATGTATATAATTCCTATCTAAGACTTGGTTTTATGCAAATGAATAATTGATCAACTTTAGATTTAGGTCGGATGACAAAGCCAAAAGAATACCTTGCAAGTCTTGTAAAATTTTTCTCATATGTACCTACATATTTATTTCTCCATTTTCTTAAGATTAACAAACTCATGTTCTATTTTTTCGAAGAATATGAGGAAATTACTTATTGAAAAACATGTTCTTGAACTTGTCCCATTCCATAGATTCAATTTCATCTTGTTTCATTGTACTCTAGATTAGAGTCCACCACTGGTCTGTTTCCCCTTCTAAATGATAAACATCAAAAATGACTTTTTAATGTTTCGAAAAGCGAAGGATGAAGAATACCTTGTCAATGGTACTGATCCATAGTTAAGAAAAAAGTTCATTAGAAGACCGACTGAAAGATGATGGACGTTTCCTCATGAAGGACTCAACAAAATGTTTTTCCCTTCTCTACTCATTGGGATGTTCAGAATGATTCATAACATTTGTAAGTATAGAGATAATTTTTTAATTCCATATCCCATAAAATTTGTTTGTTCAGGAGGAAAATCATTGCATTTACCATTTCATTTATCATTAGCATAGTTCCTTCGGGTTCCAACCATTATCTAAAACCCAAAAAAAATAGTGTGAGAGGCAAAAAATCAAACTAGGAAAACAACAAAATCGAGTGGGTTAATTTTCAATCTCTAATATCATGGTTCTAATACTAGGTTATTCATGATTGTGACCATAATTATAAGATTTTAACTTATAATTATGCATATTCTTAGGACATCCCTTGGAAATATCTCTAAACATCTCACTAAAGTTTTCACATCCTAGTTTCCAAAGGGTGACTAAACATTTCTGCTGATACCAACTATACTGAACCAAGAATGACATATATGGATATTACATATTTATAGATGAATATTCATTTCATTATAAAAATTCATTCCTGAGGACGGTTATAATTTAATTCCTCTAGAAACATAAAATACATTATTCTAACTTGTGAAAGATCTTCAACATCTTTTATAAAGATGTTCCCCTTTATTACTCCATCTTAAATGATTTCTTTATAACCTGATGAATGGAAACATAAAAAAGGGTGATCATAGATTCTCAATAAGGGTAAGAAAAAATAGTTGAACACATGAATATAAAAAAATGAATATAACTTTTGAATATAAATATCTTGATTCATGAAATAAAAGTTATCATTTTGTAAGGAATAAATCATTAAGGAACATTAAACATGATAACATATCATTGGAATAAAACATAAACTTGTGGAAAATAGATATTCATTTAAAGTAATTTACATATTATCCAAGGCTCATATCCAAGATCAACATAGTAGACAAAGTACATTACTGAACAAAGTTCACTCCTCGTTCCATCCCTTTATTACTAAACTTTATATACATGTCATTTTTTCCATGTATTACTGATCTGTATTTACTTTATATTAGTCATTTATATATCATGAGATATAAAACGTTACACAATAAATTGGAGGGATATATATGTACCAAACATCTCATAATGAAATCATTCTTATATGTACTATAAAAACATAAATCATTCATCATAGCATAAGACAAGAATTAAAATGGGTTTTTTAAACATCATTCCATCATAACATATTTCATGTTAAATATCATTATATCATTAACACAATAAAATCATAGTAATTATTGGGATATAAAACTAACCCTATTTAAATTTCTTCTCCTTTTATAGAAAATAATTTTTATAAGACATTTGAACTAAATTCTAGAAGAAAATATCCTTTCATCTTAAAAAATGTTGTATTTTCTCAAAATACAGCATTACTTTTAAAGAAAAATATTTAGTAGAAAATAAACATGAAATAGTGTGGAGAAGACTCATGTAAATATGGTGTTATGAATACGTAAAAATGCATTCATGTTGTATCAGTTAATAAAATGTTGTTCTCATACTCGAGCTGGAAAAGTAAAAAAGTACCTTATGTGAAAAATGAACGATAGATTCCTTCAAAACTAATTATTGAAAATTGACCAATATTTAAAACTGACTTTAAAAAATATTATAATAATAGAAATAATCTTATATATTTAGGAAACATTGACGTGGATGATAAATATACCCCGCTAAATAATTACATATAAACAATCTCCAATAATAATGATATTGCGAAATTATTCGTTACCTTAGGTTCATTATCCTTTGTATGTATCTGAACCTCCTACATCAGGATTTAAATAATTTCATTGACTTATTCCAGAATCATAGTCATTTTTTGATATCATATGTTATCATTTTAACATTTTTCAATTATAATATCTCCTTATTACTCATTATTCGGGTATTAACTACTTCATTTTCTCTGGCATGTTTTGTTGAATAAGTTCAGCTTCTCCTTCTTCGGTCGTAGTTATATCATCACAAAATTATAATAAAATAATATATATCATGTATTTTTATTCTATAAATTTATATATTCTTTATTTAATGGATATTCTATTGAACAAATCACATCGCATCATGGAGACGGTAGGCCGTACGTACGCACGAGTGATGATATCATTCTTTGTATTATTAAATGGTATGGAATTGGATGGTATATTAATTATAAAGAATAATTAATTTGTCATATTAATTATTTTCATCTTTTATATTCATATTTATACCCATATAAATAATGTATTTTGGAATAAAAATACACCACGACGTGGAGCAGATAAGCTATATATACACACACATGGTGATATCGTTATTCGTAGGATGGATAAGAGGATGAATATGGTTGTTTCATATTAATAATTTAATATCAGTATATAAGTGATATTGGATTAATTACTTTATATTTAAATGACTTGTGAATATTAAGTATAAGAAGAAATAATTTTTAATGAATCATTAGATAATATTTCCTCTCCTAAACATGTTTCCTTTAAATATCCTATTAGAGAACTAGAGTGGTCATTTTAAGAAAACTAGAATATCCAGAATGTTACAAGGGAAGTTTATAATGGAAAAATTCAGGGTATATATGAGATTGATGGCTCAAATTAATGCGAATAAGTGAGGGAGGATGTTCCCTTTTCTAATTGAGGTGAGGGGTACTTTTGGAAACATAAAATATATTAATTTATAATAAAATAAAACCCCACTGAAAAATCTCCCAAATGTCTCAAATTATAAAATGAGATGAGATATGATTTTAAGCTCATCAACAATTAATTTTAATATTGTTGTTTATGTCAATTTAATCATTTTCATTTTAATTTATATTTAGTTATTCTATTTTATTTTTATTAGGATAAAAAATATTTCAATATTAAATGGGTAAAATATTTCTTTATTTGATATAAATTATACCATTAATAAGTAATATTGAGAAAATTATACCATATATTAAAAATTATATATTTTTTGAAAATGTTTTATGATTTTCAAATAATTTAATAAATCATTGTTTTTGGCAAAATGAAAATAGTGTCAATTTTGAAACTATTCAATTCATGGATTTTTAAAAATATCATGATAAGATTTTATCATCAAAAAATTTATTTAATTATATAAATATGGGGTCTATCTCATCTATAAAAATAACTAGACTTATTAACTAGCTAGAATTATATTTATTTTAATATTTGTAATAATATTAATTTGATATTTACATTAATAGAATAATTACTACATCAGTTTTGTGTAATTATTTAATATACTTATTTGTTGGGTAAAAAAAATACTATGATGAAGATAAATATACAAGATTTAGTATTAATACTCATATTTGAATTTATCTTTGGGAAAATTCCACATTAAAAATGTTATACTTATTAAATTATGAATGTGTCAACTTTAAAATCACTTTAAATAAAATAATATAAATGTCAAAATCTCTTCCACATGTATCCAAATGGTCAATAACTCTACCATTGTATGATTATGGTCGATATATACGTGACCATTAATAATTGGGATTGATTTTCAGTCTTTTTATGGTTATTATAATTTTAATAATATTTTTTTAATTTAATTGTCATCAATTAATTAATTTGTACACCATCCAAGTATAAGTATATATGGTAATTATATATTTCCTAAAAATTACAACTAAATCAGTAAGATAAATAAATAACATTTTATCTTTAAAATAAGTATTTACAATCGAATTTATGTATTGTATAACCTTATTAAAATGGTGTAGTTATTAAAATTTAAGTGAGACAAATTTAACGCTTCTTTAAATAAAATAAATTAAATGTCCAAATAGGATATATGTGGCTTCCAAAAGACTCCATTTCAACCTAATGATGATTTATGTTGAAACAAACTAATACAATGATATTAAGGCTAGTCTTAGAGTAATTTTATAATAGTATTCTTACTCTTAATTACACATTTTATTATTTTACCGTATTAATACAATCACCAAAAGTTACTGTTCATAATGTCCAAAAATAAAATAAAGCTATTTACATAATTTGAGACTAATGATTCCAAATATTGAAACAATTTTTTAAAAATTCAAATCATAGAATTTTTAATAATTTATTTAAAATTATTCCCATTGTGGGAAGAAACAATGGGTTTTTAAAAGTTAAAACATTGCAAAAGATAGAAATGTTTTTTATTATGAATTCAATGTAAAATTAATTATAATGACATTAATTATACATAATGATAAAAATATATTCTATTTATACTTTAAACCCATTCAATAATATAATTTAATTACATAAATTATTTTCATTAATAAATTGTCTTCAATTAAAATTTACTATAATCTTACAATTCATCAAATTTTAAAACCTATAACAAAAATATAAAAAATTCACCACATGAAATTTTTTATATCTCACTTACAAATATGATGTTTTTTTAAATATAATATATAAATTTTTAAAAAATAATATTTAAAAGGGTGAACCATCCCAAGGAAAGAATATTGCATTTTTTGGAAAGAAACTTCTTTTATTCAAAAAAATGAATTTGTTCCTATATCATGTCCTGAAAACATATAATATGAATTTAAAAATTATATATATTATAATAAATATATATTTTCATTAATAAAATATATCAAGATTAATTTTATTATTTTAGAGACTCACTTATTTACATTTAACTAGTTTGTTAGAAGAAAATTAATACTATTCATACACCCCATTATAATGACTAGGTTATAATATTTAGCTTTTGGCTTATAATATCTCTTGTGTGAAATTAATTCTTTAAAAACAAATTGAAATTGTGTGTAAAACAAGCCAACAATAGTGTATTGTATATTTAAAGCTAATACAGTGTGGCATGTAGCGCAAGCTAATCTTGGAGTAGCATACAACCCAAGAAAACCATGAAATTAAAATGAATCTGTATAAAAAAATCTTAGGGTTTTACCGATAATGTTCTAAACATTGTTACTATGGGTACATGGACTAGTGGAATGTAGTGATCTATTGTTCTACTTATGATGTAATCAGAGTTGTGGCTAGGAAAGTCTCTGGTCTTAGTACTTTCTTTCTAACCAAAAATTTCACCATTTCATATAGTTAAATTCATAAATATATTAATGGGTAAAAAGCATAGATAAATTATTTAAACATAATTACACTAAACTATTCAATTGTTATGATGAATTTATTGAAATTAGTTATGTAATTAAACAAAAAGTGTATATTTATGTCCCAATGATCAGTGAATAAGAACAGGAATGAATTTGAAATTAACGTATGAAATGTATATCCCATCATAAAATAAATGTTAGAAATAAAATCCCCTAAAACAAATTACCCTCTCATATATTTCTCAAAACGTGAGATAATTTACTCCTTTTACTATTTATGAGAGGGTTAGATTGAAAGAGATAGAAAACGAAACCTATAGGATTTATTAAGTAGTCAGGTAGTAGAATCTACAAAAGAAACACGTTGTAACCAAGAATGTATTAAATAAGACCATTTTATTGGTAGAATTATCCCTTTTTTATAATCAAATAATCAACACTGAAGTATATAAAATTACATAAATTTAGACAAAAATTATGTCTGGTTGAAGCTTGGGTGTCCTAATTATAGTTGTTTTGTTTTTTTTGCTTTTGGATTCATCTAAATTTCATAAAAGCATATCCCAAAATTCTCACATCATGAATCACCATTCCATGACATTTATTATGATCATATTTATTCATATTAATTCAATTAAAATGTCACCTTCCTATGTATGAATGAGAAAATAGAAATATTGAAAATAATTACATTTTTTAATCCCAAAATAAATAAATCTTTATAAAAAATATATACATGAAATAATTCCATTAGTGCTATAATTATTATTAATTATAAATATAAGTGATAAAATTTGAATATAATAAGTGAAAATTTTATGAGCATAATTGATATAGTAGTAATAGAAAACAAAAAATAATATCATAATATAATTAAACTAAAATCATAATATTTTCATGGATAATAATGAAATGAAAAGATTACGCGGATAAAAAAACTGGTTCTTAAGAAATTAAATGCCTAATATTGGACAATTAATTCCATTTCCCTAAGCCTAGACATCATGATCTTTATTTCATGGCCCAATTCCTAGGAAATATCTTCTTCTAATTAGGAATTCACCAAAATAACCAATCTAGTTTGTCTAATGAGACCCATCAATGAATTAAGTGGATATCTATAACAAATATCAATCTATCACTAATTATGTTTAATGCATTAATTTCATGAGAGAATTGATTAAAAAATACATAATTAACATTTCCAAAAATCATCCATATTCGAATAATAACATATAGAACACAAATAATTTTCCCAATGTTAATTAAATTTATAACATGTTCATAACCCATTATGGAAAAATAAAGTTTTTGTATAAACAATATATAGTCAAATTTCTTGTGTAATCAGTTACCATATTCATTATACTTAAAAAAAATATTTCCAATAGTTTCCTAATCAATAAACAAACCATATTTTTATGAAGACATACATCAAAGTAACACCATATTGATTTATGAAAATATTGTTATGTCAACAACATCCCCAATCAATTGATGCATGGAATCTCACCCAACACTCTCCAATCAATGAAATGTAAAATAGGGTATACAAAACATTAAGGAATTAAAAGAATAGTAATTCCTATTAATGGTGGATGGTAGGAATGGATAATGTAGTGATGTATCATATATTTTATAGAGAATGATGTTACATAATCTACCAAAATATATAAGGTTAATGGTAGCATTTATATTATATCCTTGATCAATCCTAAGATATGTCAATGAATAATGACTTAGATGAAAAAAACATTTATGAGTTTTAGAAAAATTACACTGGAAAAATATATCCTAGATATTTTGAAAATTTTTATAGAGAAATATATTATAATACTGGGAAAAAAATAAATTATTTTTATATCATTGAGAATATAGGGGGGAAGTTTTATAATGAAGGGAAAAAAATGAATGAAGTGTTCACATGGAAAAAAACATAAATGATATTTTAGAAAATATTTTTAATATTATCATATAAAAGAAAATGTTGTGGGTGAATTTAAAAAGTTGTTTTCAAAATGATGAATTGAAAATATAAAAAATTTACATTCTAGAAATAAATATCAGTAATATATCCTAACAAATACATAGAGGTTATCAAATTAAATGTTTGGTGGAATAGAAAACATTTGATTTTGGAAGGATGCAAAAATAATTTTAATATTTTGAAATACCTTTTTTAAAGACCCAAATAAAAAAAAGATTATTATATTTTACAATATAAAATAGGTAAATATAATTTCTATAATAAAAAAATCCACATCAGTGTTCCCAAAATATAGTGGAGAACTTTGGCAGGAAGGAAAATATCGTATGGTGGAAAAGATCCATTAGATGGAATGAGAGTTATTCTTTACATCATCAAAATATTATTTGAGAAGGTATTTCATCATGAAATATTATATAGATGAAAATAACCAAATTCCATATCTAATAAGATAAAATACCATAGATAAATGAAATCATAAGTATAAAAGGTGCTTATAAGATCATCATCAAATTCATCATTTATGACCCAAGGAGAAATAATTTTTTTCGATAAAACAATTATGGTCTGAGTATAATTTAAATTAAAATCACATGAAAGAGATTATATCAAATGAAAAATTATATACCATGTAAAATAATAATATCATCATTTAAAACGTTAAATGGTTAGTAGTTTCACCATTCTAAATAAAACATGATATATAATATGAAATATTTTTCAAGGGTTGAAAATTAGAGACAAGTCACTCTTACCATAATTTCTGGGTTCCACTATAGTAGTTGAATAATCGGTGGAAAAAAATAAATGTATAAATATTAAATTTCATGACCATATTAATATATATTAAGTTGTATATAATTAAATTATTACTATTTATTTTGAATATATTAGTTAGTTACAACTTATTTTAACCATCAGGTGTCAATAACATTTATTGTTTCATGCATGTTTAATAATGTCAGTATTAGTGTCCATTATTAGATACCATGTTTATAATTTCTATATCATCTATCTAACTAAATTAGAATACATATATTTTTGTTTAAATAACTTATGCATTTCTATAATTGTTTAAGTTATGTTGTGTGAAAATGGAATCAGTATCAGCTAGCTTCTGTAATTTTAGTGATCAAAGATGATATTTTAGAAATAATTTAAAAAAATAATATAACCATTAAATAAAGATAAAATAATAATAATAATATAATTATTAACTTATAAAAGAATTAGTATTTCTGTTCTTATAGTCATATATGATATAGTATTAAAGTATTGTTCAAGTAGGTGGTTAAGCCAACACAAACATGAAGATGCTATATCTCAATTGGTGAGTGCGGTTAAGAAATTGTATAAAAATAATTATAAAATAAAAATAATGATATAATTTATATGATTTTAATTTTTTTAATCAATATTTTTGGTGGTTTGGATAATTAAATAATAGAAATATGAAAAAAACATTACTTTGTTGAGGCGGTAGTCAGGATAATTCAAATTTATCATTATTTTTGTTTTTCTAAGTGGATTTAAAGGAATAAATTATGGTTTTTATATTAATATCAGATAATTTAATTTTAAAATTTATACATAGGTCCTTATATTAGTATAATTTGGTTAGGTTTTTAAGAGAACCATTAAGATGAAAATATATGGAGTAATCAATAGACACTTTAGTACCCTTAACTATATCTTAAAAATATCATAGTAAATGAAGGGATTCAGCTACCATAAGTTGAATAGTATCTTATGAACATGAGAGACGACATTAGTAATATAAAAATGAATGAATTTTTGGAATTCATTTTTTTGAATGGGTGTGTTACAATGTCCAAGAAGTGTCACATTTTATATATGAAGAAAATGGATCTTTTGTAAACACCTATTATTTTTCCATAATTGAATAAATCTATTCAATGGAAATTGTCACGAACCATCCCTGTGGGGCCAACACTATGACTCGCCAATACCACCACCAATAGGCTAGGGTCTAATGACTAGCGCCTGAGTAGATATATCACTAACATGGTAGGGATTTCTTAAATACCTACATAAACACACACATCTCCAAGCCCACACATGCTGAAATATAAAAAAAACATAGGAACAAAAAGGCATGCATACAACTGAACACTACCAACACAGTAATATAGTATGTAATGTGAGTAAAATTAACTGGGAAAGAATACATGTCCAAAAAAGAAAGAGTCTACAAATACAAAGTCCAACTTGTAAACAAGAAAGGTATCAGGACTACTACACAACACCAAAGGAACACATCAGTCTGTAGAGAAGCTCACAAAGCCTGGTACAGTCCTTGACTATCCTGGACTCTATCAAAAGGCCTCTCCTCTGCAAACTACATAACACATATGAGCAAATCCCATGAAGGGGTGAGTATAAATACACTCTATAAGAGACCCTAAAAACCACAAATCAATAAACACACTATTGGTATAGTCGTCTCTACACAGTATATTTCTATAGAACATATAAAAAAAGAAACACCTATATATAATAAAAACCTAAACTCGTATTCTATAGTTAGTCCACAATGATTGTATACCCACACATGGGATTTAGTTCAAATATTCCATGAAGAACTTGTTTGGGAGAACTCACTTCATGAGTGTGATAGATCTGATGACATCCATCCAAGAAGTATTGTTCATCGAGACGTGACATGAGAGAGATTGATGAAGTGATAGATCTAAAGAGAGACCATATAAACTCATTCTAGGAGAACTCACTTTTGAGTTTGAAGATCATGATACATGAATGAGGATCACTTACATGTATTTGGTGTTTATGACAACTCATCCAGATTCACCTGCTAAATAGAGGATCAACGTTTGGTAGGATTGGCCACGCCGATACATGACTCTACATGTGGTCAAGAATTGATTGAGGATCATGCTCTGGGCCTCTCGGAGGGACTCCAACTATAACTAGAAATTCCAGTTGAAGGGATCATACTCCTTTGGATTGGAAACGATTCGATACCTTTGGTTTAGTGAAAAAGGGGCACTATCCCAAATGAAACCTATCAAAGATATGTTGGACAATGAGATCAAGACTTGTGTAAGAATGTAAATAGCATGTAGAAGTATAACATTCATGTGTCCTAAGACCCTGGTTTTTGCTTTGTACAATATCCCGTGTCAAACAGATCATGTCGTGTAGATTAATATATACATGGTATGTAGAAGAGTAACATTCCATGTCCTACTATCTAGGGGATGCTCCGTATACACTAGCCATGTACCCGTTCACAGCATCAACCCATGTCTGCTAACCCATGTACCAACATATAGGGTAACCCGCGTAACTGACCTGGATTGGCCATGTAGTGTAGTACATGTCGTGTAATCCACCCCATGTCAGTGTATCATCCAAGAAACATACCAAGTACCACATAAGGACCGACACTCTGTGTGACAGGGGTCACACACTTAGTCGTCAATTTTTTCAATGAGAAACTCTATCCTCTATTTAGCAGTCTCCACACACCAGGTTCTTCAGATAACATGCCATGTTCTGTATGATTTTCTCGAATCATAGTTCTTCACTACCCTGCCTTGGGTGGTCCTCCGATTCTGGATCCAATAATTCATTTTTCGCAAAATCAAAGATCCTTGGTTGTCCAGTCCTACCAATGGGAATTTTGTATGTTTTGAGAGTCCAATCAGCTATGGAAACTCATTTCGATTATCTACACAAGAATTATTGAAGAATTATTTCATATAAATCATTTCAATCCATCTATCACAATAATTTTCACACATCCACTAGGTTGTCAAGATGTTTGATATCTGACTTGCGATCATTGCAATTCAAAAAGGATGCACAAAAATTCGTTGTTTATAACCCCAAGAAGAACCCGAAGAATACATGGGGACCAGGGGAGAAGAAATTCGTATGAAAAATTGAGGAACCAACATCTAATATTGGTTGTTATGGTATTTATCCACTCTTGATTTGAAGGAACAAGAAAAATGAAAAAAAATATGAAATCTATTCCTGAAATTCAAAACCTGATAATCAGACCCTCCTTCAAGAATGAAAAAACCGCAAGTGAACTTATTAGTGGGTTGATCTATGTTCATCATCTAAATCCAAGAAGAAGAAGAAAAAATTTAAAATAAAAACCCCTAAATCAACTATTTATGAAGGGTGTATATTTTTCCGCATTGGTGAGAGCCAATGTTACTACGCAACAATCCGTGCATCATCATATGTCGAGTGTTCTCTAAGGTGGAGGCTTCTCTCCAAAGATCTAGAGGATTCCAGGGAGTTTTCCAGGGTTAGGATCCTAACTATGGGATCCTGTTTTTTTTAAACCATAAAACATGTCGTTTTGTCATTAAAATGTTTAATTTATTTTATTTCCTTACAACATTCAAAAATTAACTTCTGCAGCAGACCTGTTTCAGTCGATGTTGGGTCTTTCCCAAGGAATTTTTTTTTCTGAACACATAAATTCACTAAGATTTCGGATTCGGGAACCATTTAAAAGTTATTACACTTTTCAAGAAAATCGACCGCGTGCACTATTTAAAAGTTTAATTCATTTCATTCATTTATTCTAGGAAGTCCAGACCTTTGAATCGAATTCAATTACAAATCCTAGTCTCTAAATAATTCTATATAATTTTTAAAAATAACACATGGAAAATCCAGGACATTACATTCTCCACACCTTTGCTCTTTACTTCTCGAGAAATCCAAAACAAAAGGCTACTAAAAATGATATGTGTAATGAACAAAAATATGAGCCTCTCTCTCCCACATTCTAACTGATGATTCCTGTGCTTCACTGGACATGCATAAGGTGAATCACTCTCCCATTAAGGATCCTCTTTGATGATCCTCAATCTCCATAGGGTACTCCATAAAGGTTTCTTTATCCTCAATGTCCATCTCACCTCATTAAATGAAATGAGAAAGATCATGCATGTAACTCCTCATATATGACACGTATAAGACATCATGTAACAGACACAACTACGGCAGAAGAGCAAGGTGGTATGCCACTTAACCAACTCTGCACAATATCTAGAAAGTACAGATGAACATCAGAGACAAAATTCCACCCCATCTAAATCTCCGCAACCATCATCAAGGTGATACTCAAAGGAAGACATGATCTCCCTCCCCAAACTCCATAGGTCTCCGTTGTCTATCAGCAGAATACTTCTACAGGCTCTGTGCGGTCTTCATCTACTCCTGGATGATCTGCGCCTTCTTGGGGGTAGGACCCACCAACATTGGACCCATCAGTGATGACTCTATTGGGTTGGTCCAACAAATTGGTGAATGATAGGGTATCTCATATAAATCCTCAATTGGTTCCATACTTATGGTGGAGTGGTAGTTGTTGTTGTATACAATCTCTAGAAGTGGTCGGTGGTACTTTAAACTGTGAGCAATGTACATGATATAAGCCCCCAAAATATCCTTCATAACTTGAATTTTTCTCTTAGTCTGACCATATGTCAGGGTATGGAATGTATTGATGATGCATAACAATGTCTTGAACACCTCTTACAATCCCTTCCACAATCACGATGTGTAATGAGCATCACGATCTCAGACTATTATCAAAGGGACTCCATGAAGACAAACTATCTCTTGATCATAGAGGTGTCCCAAGATCTCTACTGAACTCTGATACCTGATAGCTAGGAAGTGGGATGACTTGGTGAGTCTTTCAATGATCGCCCATATGGAATCATGTCCCCTGGACATTCATGGTAGGCTCTTCATGAAGTCCATCAATATTCCATCTCACTTCCATTCCATCAACTCTAGAGGGTGAGATAGTCCCGTTAGAACTTGGTGCTCAGACTTCACCTGCTAGAACTTATGGAATCAAGAAATAAAATTTTCCACTACCTTTTTCATTATGGTCCACCAAAACTAATGTCCAAAGTCCTTGTACTTTTTTGAGACTCTAGGATGTTTCACCAAAGGGGAGGTATAAAACTCCCTCAAAACCTCCTCCCACAACACCACTGGTATAACTTTAGGACCTCTAAAATGGATGACATGTTACCCACCTTGAAAATATGCATCAATATCATATCCTTTAGATAAGTGAGCTATTAAAGCCTCACTATTGACATCTACTAGTTGTGCCACCCTGAATCACCATAAGAGTGAAGGGGTAAAAAACATCAAGTGAAGGTAAGACACATCATCTACATCCACAAAGGATAACTATAATGAGGTTAACTGCTCTGATTCCTCACTCAGCAGCTACGAAATCGATCTTCTAATGAGTGCATCATCCACAATGATCCCCTTTATAGGAGTATTGATGATCTTGAAGTCCAAATCCTAGAGAAACTCTACCATCTCCACAGCCTCAAGTCCATATCCTTATACATGAAGAAGTAATTAAGGAACTTGTTATCTAGTTATATGATAAATCATTCACCAATCAGGTTTTGTCACCACATCTTCAACATGAAGACTACCTCTATCAATTCAAAATCATGGGTCACATAGTTTTTCTCTTATGTCATCATTTGTCACAAAAAATAAGAAATCCCACATGTATCATCAGTAGAGCACATCCAATAATAGTACATGATGCATCATAAAAAACTATATACCCAACACCCTCTTCTAGAAATATCAATATCGGTGTGCTCGCCAAACTCTACCTCAACTTTTGAAAATACTACAAGAATTTCTCCATCCACATGAATGGTTGTCCCTTTTGGGTCAATGTTTTCATTAGGAATAATATCTGGGAGAAGCTAGGAATGAATATCTGGTAATATCTAGATAGCCTAAAAAAGATGTGCATCCCCTTCATGCTCCTATGGGGCTCCCAAACTAACACTGCCTCAACCTTCACTTGGTCCACCACTACTCCATCTGCTGAGATGACATGTATCATAAAGTGGAACTCCTATATCCAAAACTAATACATAGAGAGATTCCCATAGAGATGGTGCAATAGGAGTAAATCCAGAACCATCCTCATGTGTCTCATTTACTCCTCCTCTGATGTAGAGTATATATGGATGTGGTTATTAAATACTAATATGAACTGGTCTAAGTGTGGTTAGATGATCAAATTCATGAGTCCCATGAACACTGTGGGGGGATTCTTCAAAAGGAAAAGAATCACCAAGTACTCGTAGTAACTGTAGAAACATCTGAAAGCTGTCTATGGAACATCCCATCTCATAATCGAATCTGATGATAACCAGATAAAAGATATCTTTTGAGAAACAATTTCCCTCTCTTAGTAGATTAAAGAGGTCGTCATTCCTCGGTAGTGCATACTTTTTCTTCACTATCACCTAGTTCATGTGTGGGTAATCTATGAACAACCTCAAACTTCTATATTCGTTATTAGAAAACAAAACTAGGGCTTCCCATTGTGAAACACTGGGTCTTACGAGGCCCTTCCTCCGTAAATCCTTTTGATGTAACCTCATCTCGCATAGCTCTGTGGGATCCATCTGATATGATGGTGAGGATATTGGTGCCATCCAGGGATGTAAGTCGGGGAAGAAGTTGATATCTCAATATGGAGGTATCCTAAGAACATCTTTTGGGAATATGTATTCTTATTCCACCACTACTTTTGGGAACTAAAAGCTCGTAAGATCTGCTACTCTGAGTGCGAGGCAAGCAAACTCATTAGTGATCGGTTGAACCCTCTTATGAAAAATTCCCTCTTGTGCTTCCTAGCTATCCCTTTCTACAATAATGGAAAACCTCATTCAATAATTGCATACACACCTCACCCTTCACCTAAATTAGTCAACTTGGGCATGGACTGAAGATAACCAATCCATATCAAGAATGATGTCATATGGCCTCGATGATACCAATAATAGGATCCAACAGAAACTGTCACCCCAAGGTTAAGATTACACTATTAGAAAATTTGTGTGATCATTGAGTCTCCTCCCATAGCTGTCTCCAAGCATAAGGGTTGAGTTAACGACTCTACTAAAATCTCAATGTTTTTAAAATGACATGTGGTGAAAAAATAATTACTCGCACATATGTCTATATGTATGGAAGCTATGATAGAAAAATAAAATTGTACCTTAGTTTATCCTAGGAGTACTTGGGTCGCTCACCTCGACCGCACATAGCTGCAAATCCCCCTGTCCCCTAGCTCCCTAAGCCTAGTGTTCACCGCCTGTGGGTGGTGGTGGAAGTATGTAAAAATGTCCACCACCTCCTTCATCTCTCCCTAGTCCTCTGCCACTTTTTCCCCTGGTGGGTCTACCTGCTCTATTCTCTGTCTCTACCTTGGTGGTCCATCCACTATGTCCCTATCAACATCTTGATGGGTAGGAAAGTCTCCAGCGAGCTATCCTCTACCATCACATGGGTAACATTTCCTCTCATTAGGATGACTATATCCAGCCTGAGATCCATAGATTGCATATCCCCTACCTTGGGACCTCCGATGACATCTTTCACATCATGATCCCTATTCCAGATGTTATCTTCCCACTGAAAAGATATATGTACCTGTCTACCTACTGTTGACTACCATCACCTGTGTCTACTTATTGAAAAATATCTTGACCACCAAAGCTTTCTCAAGCACTCCATCATAAGTCAGAATTCATAGAGGTACAATGGCAGCTAAGATTTCCCATCATTAACCAAGATCAAAGGTCCGAGCACTAGAGTACTAATCCCTATCCATATCTATCGAGTACCTAGCAAGGTTTCTAAACATTGATGAATAGTCAACCACCATCAAACTTTCCTACTAGAGATGATGATGCTCTTGTATATAAAATGTTCTTATCATAACCCGAGATAACTCCTCCCTAAAGAGTCACTAGAACTACATCAAATAAAGAGTCACCTTTTGTGAGTTTGCATGGGTAAACTCCACCATCTCCCTACAGAACCCTAAAGAAGGATCACTCCTAGGATCACCAACTGGATCAATGGAATCCCCACTTGATGGAAACATCTGGTGACTACCTCAAGCCAGTCCTCATCCACCTAAGGGCCAGGATCAGCTCGGAACCTGAGGGGTCTCTATCTCTAAAACTCATAGTGTGCCCTCAATCTGCACTCCTCTTCAGCTGGAATTGTAGGTACCACATGTTTCTCCACTCGTGGTGGAATAGAAAGTGCACAACATGGAGGTAACTCATGGGAAACTAGCCCCTAAATCAATTTCTTTTCACTAATTTGGTCATCTTTGTGATTGATCTACTGAATCCTCGCAATTATGTGTTGTGGAGACATCCTTTAATGAAAAATGAGTATCCACATTCAATAAGTATATCTAGATAGATGAATAAGAAAGGAAATGGAAAACAAATCCCATTTCTATATGATTATTGTACCACTATTTTTGTTTCCCTACAACTATTGATCTCATGTAACGAGTCGAAAAAAGGATATCATAGTCTTAGTGTATGGATATGTCGGCCGCCTGCACTGACCCTGAAGTCCATGGACAGAAAGCCGAACATAAAACACATAAAAATATTTCCCCAAACCAAAACTCATAGAACCTTGGTACTTAAGGTAGAAACTACCGTGGTTTGATACCACTCTATCATGACCTATCACATTAGGGCCCACATCCAAACTCCCCAAGCCTGCCTCTAATATTCCATGAGTTTGTGACTACCACTGAGTAGTAATATCACTAACTTGTGAGGCATTGTTTAAGTATCTAGACCCACACACACACACGCACACATCTCCTAGTACAAAAATGTTGAAATGTAAAAAAAACTATGTTATTAAAAAAATGCATAAAACTAAACCCAACCAATATAGTACAATAGAAAGTAAAGTGAAGAAAAGTAACTGAGCTAGAATACAAGCTCACAAAAAGAAAGTGTTAGCAACTACAATGTACAACCTATAAATGAGAAAGGTACTGGGACTTCTGCTCGACATCAAAGGAGCACCTTGGCTTGTAGGGAAGCTCATAAAGCTCATTCTGGTCTCATTCTTCCCTGGACTACATTCAAAGGCCACTCATCTACACTAGACATGATACATGCGAAAAAAGCCCATGAAAGGGTGAGTATAACAATACCCACTAGGAGACACCGAAACCTAAAAAGAAATACATAGAGTAAAGGTAAAATAAGATATATATATTATATTTCTACAAAACATATAAAAAAACATCCAGATATAATCAAAACCCAGACCCATAGTCTAGTGGTAAGTCAAAATGGCCGTATAACCACACTAGGGATTCAGTTTGAAGATTCCATGAATCACTCGTCTAGGAGAACTCACTCCATGAGTGTGATAGAACTGATGAGGTCCATTAGAGAAGTACTATCCACTAAGAAGTTCCACAGGAGAGATAGATGCACTAATAGATCTGGATAGACAACCAATACAGTCATTCAGGGTGAACTCACTCTATAGTGGTAAGATCGCGATAAACAGGTGAAGGTCAATTCCAGGGCCTTGGCGTATACTAAGACTCATATGGATTCTATTTCTAAGTATAGGATCATCATCTAGTAGGATTAGTCATGCCGATACATGAATCTACATAGGATCAAGAATGGATAGAGAATCTCGTTTTGGGCCTCTCGGAGGGACTCTGACTCTAATTAGAAATTCTGGCTGAAGGGATCGTACTCCATCACATAGGAAACAATAACTGATCTTCAGGGGTGGGAGAACAAGGGGAACTACCCCGAACAAAAACTGTCCCAGATATGGTGGATATGGAAGATCAAGAAATGTAAAAGAATGTAATCGACATGTAGAAGTGTAATATGTTGTGTCCTCTGACCCCGGGTACTGCCCGTGTACAACACACCATGTCCAAAAGAGCTTGTCATGTTGAAAAAGATATAATGTGCATGTAGAAGAGTAACATTAAGTGTCCAACTATACAGAGGCCACTCCTTGTATGCTGGCCATGTGCCCGCACACGACATCGGCCCGTGTCTTCTGACCTGTGTACCGGTACACGAGGTAACTCGCATAACCAACTTGGTCTGGTCCTGTGGTGGAGTAATTGTTGTGTACTACACCCCATGTCTGTTTATCATCTGAGATGCATGATGAGTCCTGTGTAAGGATCCACACAATATGTGATAGGGGTCACATGGCACATCATCGCTTTCTTTAACAAGGAACCCTAGTCGACGTTGAGCCAGCCCCATACGTCATGTTCTTCGGAGAACATGCCGTGTTATTCGTAATTTTCTAGAATCCCGGTTCATTACTAGTGTGTTTTTGGTGGTACTCTAATTCTTGATATATTTGTTCTTTTGACCTGAAATTGATCATTTAGGGTCATCCCATTATAGAAAAACCGATTCGGTAATTTTCAAGTGTCTGATCGGCTCCAGAAACTCATTTCGATCATCCGTGTAAAGAACAGTCAAAGAATGATTTCTTCTAAACCTTGTAAATTCATCTACCTCCATTTTCATCACACCTCCACTGGGTTTCCATGATGTCAGATATCGTATTTTGGATCCTTTCATTGCGATATAGATGTGCAACAATCCATTATTCACAATTCTGCAAAGAATGATAAGAACACACCGGGTAAAGGGGAGAATAAATTCATATAAAAAATTGAGTAATGAACCTCCAACGTTGTTCATTATTGCATTGATCCATTCCAAATTATAAGTATCAATCAGAACAAAACAAATATAAAATCGATTCCCCAAAGATAAAACCTATTAATCAAACCCTCCTATATGAACAAACGTACTATGGGTTATCCTATTCATGGGTTGATCCACATTCACCCTCTAAATCCATGAATGGTGAAAATTCAATTGAAAACTAGGAGAACTCTCGATGAATGACGACGTGTAGATCATTACACAGAAATAGTAGGTCTCACCGAATTAATTCCATATAATATTTATAAATTATACGTAGAAATTCCGAGATATTACAGAAATGGTTCCAAAATTTAAAAATAATTTATTTTGGGATGACATAAGGTAAAAAATACTCTGAAACTAAAATTAAGACACGTTTTAAGCATGTTTCTAGTCAATTATTCTTGTGTTTTTATTATTAAATTGTATTGTTTTTTTACCTTGTTGTTTAGTTTTTAACAAGTAATTTATGTTTTAATAAAAATATAAAATAACTCCTCATTAAAAATTTGGGATTATTGAATCTTAATTTAATATCCATTTAATAAAACTCAATTTATAAATAATATAAAATAAATTTTTTAAAAAATATATTATATATATATATATAAGTTTTGTGTAGAATAATTGTTCTTTAACCATTATGTGTTCTTAATCTTATATTTTATTGATTAGATATTAAATTTTTTATAATATAATTATATATTAATTTTAAAATTATATTCGAGTCACCATTTAAAATATACTAATTAAATTTATAGGATAAAAGTTACACTATATGAAATAAAACGATTCATTGAATGTAATTGTTTTTAACATATGATGGTGATCAACTTTAATCATAATAATCATAATTGTATTCCCAAAAACTAAAATTGAACTACTAAGTAATATGATAATATTTATGTAAAATATGATATCCATTTATATAGATTTAATTTCTAAAAGTGATAAAAGTAAATTTCAATATAAGATAATATAAATTGTTTTGGAGTTAAATAATATTTATCTTTTGAAAATGTTACAAATGGGTTTAATAAATTCAAAATTTTATTTATTAAATGATTTAGGATAATTTATAAATATATAACTAAATATATATATATTTTTTATTTTTTTTAATTCATTCATCTGTTAATTTAATGTCTTAACAGTGATAGTTCTTAGAAAAATCAATATTTTCATTTTTACCTATAAATCAACTAATGTAGAAAAATCACAGAAATTCAAATTCATATAATATTGAAATTATGAATAAAAAATGAATTTTATTTTTTAAAATTTAAATTATAATAGTTAAAAATTTACCATTTAAAAAAAATTAGAAATATGATGAAAATGTTTTTCATAGGAAAGTATGATTCTAAAAACATGGACAAATATTTTTCTTATTTCTTATCAATTACTAATAAAATTATTTTTAATATATTATTAATATCAACAATTTTTTTTCCATACTATTTAAAACACATAAGAAGATAATATTTAAAAAGTCTTTATTTTAATGAATAAATCAATCTTATTAGTTATTTAGCAAGAGTAAATGAATTTTCATCATTGAATTAGTATTATTAATGAATTTTATTTTAATTTATTTCTATATATCTCTCTTTACATATACACACATATATTATAATTAGGTTTCCCCTATTTTTTCCTAAAAATTCTGTGGCTATATATTAAGGTTTATATTATATTCCATGGGTTGATTTGGTTATGTGTTGCTTGTGATGAAAGTTATTAAAGACAGTTAGTTTATAAAGGAAAAATATAATTTATGATCTCAGAGTGTTACATTCTTTACTAAAATAAAGTGCATCCACACAATTCATGATCCATTGTCTTTGAAGAAAGTAGTTGAGAATACCCACGAGAATAATAAGATCCAAGGTTTAATTTATAATGAGATACCAAACCTTCTATTTTACGTACTATGAAACAAATTATTGTTATCAATGGCCTATATGATAATTTTAATTTTTATAGGATGTTCATAGTCTACATCCATATATGATCATGGTTTGATATAGGAAATGTAGTGATATTTCCAAGTAATTTTATTTATATAAGACTTTTTCATATAGAAATATTAAATTTCTAAAACTACATAAAATTAATGAAAAAAAATATATTTAATAAGAAACTTACCAAAAACCTTGATGATGTTTTAAAAATAATCATACTACCGGGTGTTTTTATTTATAACTCAACATCTAATAGTTGGTGAAAACATACATGTCATAAGATATTGGAAAATACATTGTGGATAAACAATGCCCTCTTTAATGATATTCATTACATAGACTTTTCCTTTTTCCCATGGTCTAGTTAGTGCTTGTTGACTATTTTCCCTATTGGACATTAGTTTAGTGCACTAACTTTCATAGTGTCCCATTTTCTTACAATTGAGAAAATATGTTTTTGTAGCTTCTCTCTTGACCATTAAATCCATGCGACTGATAAAAATCGTTTTCATACTTATATACATTTCTTATTCACTTCATGAATGTCCTTGGTTGTTTCTTCTCATATTCATGACATTTAGGTAATAAAATCTTCCCTCATTCATCATCTTTTTTCACATGAAAATCCATTATATTCCACCTTTATCAAAATTGGTATTTTTGATATTCAACTATTTTTAAATTATTATTCAAAATTTTATATAGATGTTTTTTTATAATTTCAATAGTTCATAACTTAATTTCATATCCCATTAGTTTTTTGTTCGGACAATCTCTACATTTTCTATGGAAGATATTATTAACTTGGATCCTTTGAGCTATATCTAATACCAAAACCAAAAATATTTAATTGTGAGGGATGAATAATTAGCACTATAATAAGATTATATTAGGATAATTAAAAGAAAAATTCATCTTCAAAATGTATTAATCTTTGGAATTATTATGTTAGATTTCAATTGAACTTAAATAACTTTTAGTTTAGTCTTTGTTTCTTTAGGTTATGATATCTCCTACTTATAATCCCAATTTCATATTATATTGAATTCTTAATAATGTGTTACATATATAATGATATTATCCAAATAATGTCCCCTAGGAGTGTCAATCCATGTGTGCAGTTTGGCCTCATTTTCGGGCGCCAGTTGAAGACTGAGTTAATACCCAATTCACCTTATTTTGGGTCATTACCCTTAGTTACATTTGTATGAAATATTACATCCACATATACTATCTTGAAATGGATACTATTTCTATGATAATCACACAATATCTACTTTACCAAAACATTAGGATGTTATTTTATTCTTAGAATTCTGACATGGACTTATACCTATGGATTTTAATAAATTTTTATTTCCCAAATCCATAAAATAATCAATATTATTTCCAAAAGAACTAAAGGGTAATATATTGATTTTAATGTATTATAACCCTTAACATATCACTCAATAAATAAATTTATATCCTTAATCTATCAAATACTATTCCCCATATATATCTGAACCCTAATATAATAATTTCATAACTCAGCCCACTGAAATCCATCCAATGACTACACCTAACCTGCCTCTAATAGGCTAGGGGTTGGTGACCAGGTCCAAGTAGGAATATCCCATAAATGTGAGGCATTAAGATAATGTACTGATAAACATGAAAACATCTCTAATCCCACCCAACACTAAAATGTAAAAAATCTGAAACCAATTCTTGCATATATCTATAATCCAACAATAGAGTACGAAAATATAGTATTGAAAGGGGATAGGGGCCAAAAAGAATAAAAACTAAAAACTATTAAAGAACACAAGATACTCTAAGGGAGAGGATTACCATCAAATAAAATATATCATAAATCAACATGGTCTCTCAAAATCCATCTATGTTATACTTGCTCGTTGTCCTCCTATGTTACAATTAAAAGAGTTGACATCTTTAAAAGACAAAACATGTGCAGGTATAGCCTGTGAAAGGGTGAGTATAAAAATACCTAGTAGAACACCTTAAAAAAAATAAAAATGAATCCCCAAGTGTAGTTATGTCCATAAAAGATATAAAAATAAATTTATAACAAAAAACAACTAGATATTTTCAAGAGGGTCGTCATGTCACCAGGAGGTCCAAACTAACAATAGCCACATGATTCTGCTTGAAGCAACAAAAATTATCTTAGAATCCACTCCACGATCCATTCTATCGATGAATACACTAAATAAATCCATCAATATAATTGGGACCCACCCAAGAAATCTCTATAGTCTTAGGAGACCCTCATACTCACATAGGGGGTTTTTACCAAAACCGCATTGGGACACCCCGAAACCAATTTGGATCAACCCATAACATAGGGGATAATATGACAATGATAAAACAAACCCAAATGATATAGACTATTAGATGGAGGATGAATTCCCTACTTAGGGAGGTCTTTCCAATTCCATAAACCCAACTTAGGGTATAATGATGATATCAGATAACACTCTAGTCCCATGGAGGGACTAAATAAACTCTCTTCGAGACTCATCCTCTAGAGGGGATCACTATCCCATGATATGGATATAGTGCCAAACTGTACCCTCAAGGGAATGGACCAAGGGAAAATAATTATCTACGACTTGTTGAATTTAAGGAAACGAATGGCTACAAACACCCATGAAGGGGGTGTACAACATGTAATATGGGGTACATGGTGTGTCCTATTATTCCTTAGTCTGACCATGTGGAAATTCCTCATACAGAATGTAAAGATTCATCATACATGACGTGTGGGAAAGATACACAACATGTAGATGTCACTCAAAACCTACACGTGTGCGCTGGCTATGTCTGTGGGTTGTTAGCTATGTCCATGAACCAGATTGTGTACAAATGGTCATGTTTGTGACCTAGTACATGTATTTACATTGGTTGAGCACTTTTTTCTATGTCCTTGAACATCCTAATGTACATGCCAATCCATCACGGAGGCAACACAAGTTGTGTCACCATGTCACATGGTGTGTGAGATTTAACTCATTACAGAAACCCTTGCACTCCATTGGTGGGTGGGGGTCCCACATGGCAGGTAATTTTAAGTTACATGCTGTATATAATGGGATTTTCCAAAACCTGTGGATCTCCTTTTTTTCACCTATGCATGTCGTCAATGCTGTTTTCCACACTTGAAATCATATATTGGGGGTCAACTGAGCAATGCCTTCATCATCGACTGGAATTTGGGATTTTCGTTTGATTGGATAACTATCCCATTAATCCACCTGTAGCCACACCACATGTTGTTGGAAAAAATAATGATCTCTCAATTTGGTCACATTCTCCCTTGATCCATCCACCTTCATCATCAATTATTGAATCATAACCTTGATTGCAAGCTGTACCCATAGTTTCGATCTATTTCATTGAAGAATGGTCACACAACAATCAGGTACTAGGTAATGGTCAAACCATTGGTAAAAAAGAACCCTAATGATGATCAAATGAAGAAACATGGGATAAATCCAAAATCTATAAAATTCCAGGAATGATCCCCGAACTTTGTTTGTTCGGCCTCAAATCATTGTCATAGAAGTAGACGAATGAAGAGGAATCAATCAAAATAAACATAATATAATTCCATCAATTTAAATCTATCGATAAAGAGTATATCAATTCCATTGTATGAATTAATTTGTATTTTTATAAGATTAAGAAATGGGATGGGAAACAAAAATCAACTTCTTACCTTGAATTTGGATCAATCGTTGAAGAAGAAAGATCCTTCAATGTCACCATTTATGAGATCCATGAACTCTATTTTTGAGACTATCCCTGATCTGATCACAATACATCATCATTTTCCATGAATGTTCTTCAATATTTTCTTAGATCTCTATAGTTTTAGTGGTCAAACTTGATGAAATCCTATAACTATATAATTATTGGGGAAATTGGTCACTGTATCAAAAATAATAAAAAAATTGTATTAATTAATTAATTATATTCATTAATGTCTATAATGAATTTTCCACAAATGTCCAGTGCTAATAAATATTACATCATTACTAAGATAAAACCTGTATTATGAACTCAATGGGGACCCAAATTTCTGATATAGGCCTCTCATTTTGATTTATTACACGTTTTCAAAAAACATATGATCACATTATAATTAATATATTTACTATATTTGAAACATTTATTTTGGGAAAACTAGGACTTTTAATTTCACACCTTCTCAATGCCTTTTATTAAAAAATAATCCATATATTATGAAAAACTGATACATGGAAAATATGACACATTAAATTATCTCCACCTTAAGTATTTTCATCTCAATAAGAGAAAAACCAACTAAAAAAGATAATGGTATTGGGTTTTCATATGGGTATCCTATTCCCAGATACTCTCCAAATGATTCCCATTCTGCCAGAATACACACAGTAGGGGAATCGATCATCAACTAAGGATATGCTACTTCTGATCCTCGATATCCACTCGATACACAATAATGGCAGCTCTATCCCCGATGTCCAGATCACACCAATCAATAATAGGTAATAGGTCATAAAAAAATATATAGATGTGAGATGAACAAGACTTCATGTACCCAGTCCAATTGTGGTGGTATAGCTAAGAGGCATGACCCCTCACCAACTCTACATAGTATTTGGAAAAGGCTAATGAATCTCCTAGACAACTTACATATGTTGAAAAATATTCTCAGATCACGATGAGGTGATACCTTAAAAAACACATGGTCTCCCTCCTTAAACTCTTGAGGTATCCATCATTGGATTGCATAAGACTTTTGAAAACTTTGTGCAATCCTCAACTTCAACTAGATGATTTAAACCTTCTCTATAGTATCACACACAAACTCTGGGCCCTTGAGTGCTTGTCTTCCTAGATTAGTCTAACAAAGTTCTAAACTTATTCTTATCCATAAAAAGCCTCAAATGGTGCCATAACATTGGTGAATCTTTATCTATTTTGTATGAAAATTCCACCTTGGGTAGATGATACTCCCAACTGTGGCCAAAGTTTAAAATTATATCACACATCAAGTCCTCTAAGACCTGTATGGTTCGCTCTCTCTGACCGTTACTCTAGGGGTGAAACCCCATGCTCAAGCACAACCAAGTTCCAAAGGCATCCTATAATCCTCTACATAATCATGATGTGAAGAATGAATCAAGATATGAAATGATCATTATAGGGAATCCATGGATTTATACTATCTTCTTTACATAGAGGTATCCCTATCTATCTTTTGAACTCTACTCTCAAATAGCTAGAAAGTGGGACAACATGGTGTGTCAGTTTATAAACACACATATGGTATTGTGTCCCCTAGATATATGTGGTATCTCCATCATTAATTATATATATACCTATCACAATTCCACTTTGGAACCTTAAGGGGTTGTGTTAAACTTGCAGAAACTAGATTATTAGCCTTAACTTGCTGACATGTGAGGCATCGAGAGGCAAACTCTACGACACCCTTCTCATCCCAGGCCACCAAAAGAATAGTCGGAAGTCTTGGTATATCATATATACACCAGGATATACCGTCGAAGTTTATGTATGAAGTTTCCTCATAATCTACTCCTACAACGTTAAAGTATCCATCATCCACCCTTCCAAAATGATAGCATGCTCCCTAACATTAGAATATCTATCATAAGTTCTCCTAGAGGATATATAAGTATATAAGTCCTCATAGTTGGTATATCCACATGGATTATCCCTGAAATACTATAAAAGTGGTGTGTTAACAACCATATTTGGTAGATACAAAGAAAATTCCATTTCCACTAAGGATACATGCAATAAGGCCAACTTCTATGATGCCTCAACAAACAATTGAGTACAATATCTCCCACTAAGAGTGTCTACCACCACGTTCACCTTCCCAGGAGTATTTAAAATATCTAAGTCATAAAACTACAGTAACTCTATCCATAAGCTCTATCCCATGTTAAGATTCTTTTTTGAGAATTTATACTTGAGGCTATATTGGAAATAGTAGATTACAAATCACTACTCCATCAGGTAGTGTCACCACATCATATTTGTGAAGACCAAAATTGTTAACTCAAGATAATGGGTCACATAGTTCTTCTATTGTGGTCTCAACTAACATGAATCATAGTAAATCACCTCTTACCTGTACATTATAATAGAAACAAACCCTATCCTAGATCTAGTGTAGAAAACTACATACTCGATACCTTCCTCAAAAAATATCAAGATGGGGGTACTCATGAACCTCTACCTCATCTTTGGAAAACAATATTGGCACCATTACATCTATAAAAAATGATTACCCTTCTAGTTCAAATCTATAAAGGGTGGTTCCACTATGGAGTAATTGGGTTCAAATCTATGATAGTACCCCACCAAACAAAAGAAACTTCCAAACTCAATAAGACTATTGGATAGATTCCCAGAAAGCACTGCCTCATCCATTTTGGGGCCTACTAATATTCCTGCCATTGAGTTGAAATGAACATCAAATTTGACCTCTCAAATATAGAAATAACACATCAATATCTTCTCGAAATTCTTGTGCTCTTGGAGTATGTTCAGGACCATCCTCATGTGTCAGGGGTTCTCTTCCTCAGATACTGATTACACTCAGATATCACTGATAGATACCTTCATGAACCAGTCTATAAAATTATAGAAGATATATTTCTATAGTTCAATGAACTTTTTTGGGGAATTCATAATAATGAATGGAATAACAATGTATTCATAGTGATCATAGCGACATTAGAATGTCATCTTATGTAAATCCTCATCCCATACATTCTGCTTCTAATAGGCTGATCTGAAGACTATATTCGAGAACCATTTTACCGCTCTCAACTATTCGAATAAGTATTTAATCCTTGATAGTGGATACTTATTCTTCCTGGTCACTAGGTTCAAGAAGTGGTAGTCCACACATAATATCATGCTCCCATACACCTTTTTTGTGAACCACGCTGGGGATGCTCAGGGGGAAACACTAGGTGTCACAAATCCAATATTCTAAAAGCACTACAACTACACCCTCACATTGAGAGGCTATTAGGGACATATTTGATATTCTGGTGAAGATATCAGAGCCATCCAAGGATGAAACTCAATGTAGAAGTTCCTCACTCTGCGAGGAGGTAAGCCTGGCGCATCATTAGGAAGGACTTCCTCATACTATGTCACCATTATAGAAAACTAGTATCCCATGGAATCCACTTCCCCAAGAGTCATTTTAACCAACTAGGGTGTAAACATATGCACTCTCATATTCCTATGATCGTATTTATCTTCCAAGTATTGTTTTTAAGCCACAAAAAAAATCCTTTTCGCATCGCTACAAACACACCACATCCTCCTCCTGAAACAGACGATCTGATTGTGAACTGTTGACATCCATTCCATATCTATGATTAATTCACAATACCTCATCACTACAATAAATAGATCCCATACAAAAAAATCACCTCTAATATTTATATCACACATTGAGAATAAGTGTGCAATCATTGAGTCACTATCTGTCGGATTCTCCAACCACAAGGGTCAAGTCAATGGCTCAACTGGAATCTCTATGTGTTGAAACAGAGAGGTTGAAAGGATTGAATGACTCACACATGTGTCAATCAATATTAAAACAAAATTATAAAATACATAGATCTTACCTAATATCATCCCATGAGCCTTGGTGACATTGGCCTCTATAGCTTGCAGTTGGCCTCATCTCTAACCACTAGCTCCCTATGACTAGCTTGGACAACCTAGGGTTGGTAGTTGTAATATGTCAAACCCACGATAACCTCCTGCTACACTTTGAGGCCCTCTACCACATCCACTTCCCTACATACCACCTTTATCCTTCTTCTATCTATTCCTTGGCAGTCTCTCGACCATCTCATGATCAGCTATATGACATGTTAGACAATTCAAAGTTAGATGTCCTTGATTGTTTGCACAAAAACACTACCTCTCCCTTGGATTGTTCAACCAATCCTAAGAGTCCTACAATGATGAACATATTTCTTGAGATTTTCACTGTAAGTGTGTGACATTATTGGATACCAATGATTTCCATTAGATACATGTTGTTGAGGCCTCAAATCCTGGGTTCCTACTACCAACAACCACTCAAGATGCCTACTCTTCCAGAAAGCTATCCACCCCCAAAGCTCTCTCAAGCACCCCGACATAGGTATGAATAAAAAGGGATACAACTAAAGACCAGATGTTCTGGTTGAAGCCCTGATCAAAGTTTCATTCTCTAAATAATAGATTCCAAACCATATCATTGGAGTATCACAAGAAATCAGTAATCCTTAAGGAATACTTTTCCATGGTCAAATATCCCTACGGTAGATACAGAATATTCTGTATATGCACTTATCATAATTTCACTGGATTGAACTCTTACCCTATGATATGCTCAATATATGACCAAGATAGAGTTGTATTGTCATGTGGCTAAGTCACTACTCCCCACCATTTCCTAGAATATCCTAGAAGAAGACTCAAATCAAGGAGCACCATCTAATCCCTAGTCATCATCAGAAGGAGGAAAACATGAATGGATACCTATATCTAGTCCTCTTTATCCTAGGGATTTGTATCACCCTAAAAACTAGGAGGTTGCTGCCTCCGAAACATAGGAAATATACTCAACCTGCACACTTGTTCATTTAGAAATATCATCCCTATCTATTGTTCAATGGGTAATTGTAAATCCTGCAAATCACTCAATGGTTTTATCCGTGGTATGGGCCTCTATACAGACTCCTCATCCCCTATATAATCATCATCATGATCACATAGTGAAATCATAGCTAGAAGTCTGTGTGGATGAATACTAAAATAAAACAAGATATACCATGATCAAAATAGTTTATATTTAGATTTTCCAAGATCTATATTTCGACCAATGTCTATATGAACCGAGTTGAATGTAAGATGATCATATTAATGGTGTATGGATATGATTGCTGCCACACCAACACGGAAGTACCTATCCTAAAAGAAAAACTCGAAACATTAAAAAATACTTCCACAAACCAATCTCATCCACTCTAGTCCTAATTGAAACCAATCACTTTCGATACCACTCTTTCACAAGATGATTTACCAGAGTCCGACCCGTGACTACCCCAAGCCAGCCTCTAATAGGATAGAGGGTGGAGCCCAATGCTGAGTAAGAATGTCCCATAAATGAGTGGAATTAGATTAATGTAAATTGACACACACACACATCTCCATGGTTATACAATACTAAAATGTAGAAAAAAAAACTAATACATACATACATCTATAATACCATAACAAAGTAAGATAAGAAAGTACTAAAAGTAGAAAAGAGGACCAATATAATCCCAAAAAAAATTGCAATAGAGTCCAATATGCTCTAATGATGAGGAATTCTATCAAATGGAATATCCCTGAAAATAACTCAATCTCTTTATCTCCATTTATGCTCCACACACTCCCTATACTCCTCTCAAATTGTTGAAAGATACAACATTAGAACAAGACATGAAATGTTCACAGCAATCTTGGTCATGGGTGAGTATAACAATACCCAGTAGGATTTCCAAAAACAATAAACATGATCAACAAGTATAGCAATCTAAATTAAATATATGACATTAAATTTATAACAGAAACCACCAAGATATACTTAGGAAGGAAACCACACCACCAAACAGCCACAACCAACTACCAGCCACAAGATTCTTCTTGAAGAATTGATTTTTATGAGATAATTCACTCAAAGATCCATGATATAACTACAAACACTCAATAAAAATGTAAAAAGAATTATCCCTTGGCCATGAAAGCTGAATAGTCTCAGGAGACCCTAATACTCAAATAGGGATTCACACCCAGAATAGTTTGGGGACACCACAAACCAAATCTGGATCAACACACTATTTAGGGGATCATATGAAAATGATACCATGAACCATATTTATTCCTCATGTAAGATGGATTTTCAATTCCATTTTTTAGGAGGTCATGATAATTACACAAACCCAACATTGTGTATAAAGGTGATAAAGGTTCACACTCTAATCTCACAGACGAACTCCAAAAACTCTATCCATGACTCATCATCTAAAGGGGATCAAAATATTATGATGTGGATTTGATTAATCACCATAACATTGAGGTAATTATCCAAGGGTACATACTCAACCAAAAATGGTCCAATCTATGGAAATAAAGGTCTACATGAAACCATTATAGTGGTACATGACATTTACTAGGGGGTATACAACATGCCCAGCTATCCCTGAGTTTTACTATGTAGGAACACCTCATAAGGCTTGTAAAACCTCATCATACACAACTTATAGGAAAGTTAAACAACATATAGAGATCACCTGACACCTTCCTGGATTACACTGGTTGGGTTTGTGTACTTCCTGTCATGTATGTGTACCATCTTGTGTATATGTGGTCATGTAAGTGCCCAAGTATATGGTGTTCCACTGGCTGTCTACTTTTGGTCATGTCCAAGTACATATCGAAGTACATGTCAAGCCATTATGGAGGGGTGACAAAACATGTGACCATGCCACATCAATTTTGATATTTAACATGGTTCAGAATTCCAATCATTGCACATGGGGTACCACATAGTGTGTAATAGAGGATTACGCACCATGTAACCAAGAATTTTACAGATCCCTTATCTTTCATCCACATCACCTTGTCACACCACCACTACTACCATACTCAAAGGAGATCATATATTGGTGGTGGGCCATCCCATACCTTCATCACCGGCATGAATATGGGCTTCACATATTCTCAATAAACCATCCACTCGATTTGTCTGTAGCCATACCATATGTCACTTAGGAAGAATAAAGAACTCACAATTCAGTCTCAAACTCCCTTGATCCATCAACCATCATCACTTATTCTTGAATAGCTACCCCCATCACATGTTGAACCTATGGTTTCAATGCATTGTACCAAAGAACAATTGCACAACGATTGGATACTGGGTAATGGTTAAACCATTGGACAAAGAAAACACCAAATATGATCAAATGATGAAACATGGGAGAAATAAATAAGCTACAAAATGTGAGGATCGAACCTCGACCTGGGTTTGTTTGGCCTCTATTAATTTCTGTAGAAGGATATTAATGAAGATGAAAAAATCACAATGAACATAATAAAATTACATCTATTTAAATCTACCTATGATGTGCCTATCAATTATTATTGTTGAATTAATCTGTATTCTCCTTAGATTAAGAAATGGGATTGAAGTTGAAAATCAATATCCTATCTTGAGTTTGGATCGATCATTGATAAATAACAATCCTAAATAGCCATCATTGAAGAGATCCATGAACTCTATTGGTCCAAGAATACATGATCTAGTACCGATCTGTCATCATTCTCTATGACAGCTCTCGAATGGTTGTTTAAATATCCAATGTTTGAGCGTCCAAACCTAATGAAATTCAAAAACTATATACTTTTAAGAATTTATTTTCATTGAATAAAAAAAGAAATTAATTAATAAATTTATTTTTTTTCATTAATTCCTGTGAGTAATTTTCAAAAAATAGACGATTACAATAATGTTTTAGTCGCACCTATAGTAAAACCCATGTTCAAAACTCTACAGTTCCCTCATAATTTGGATCCAGGCCTCTATTCGTGAGTTATTCAACTTTCTCAGGAAAACTAAAAGTGCATGCAATTTAATATACATAATATATTTCAATCATTTATTGTAGGAACCCTAGTCCTCAGAATCGCAACCCGTTTCCGATCCTGGTCTAAAAAATAATCAATATAACAATCCAAAATTGATACTAAAAAATTCGTGATATTAAAAACACTAAATATAGAAACCCATAACAATAATCCCAGATCTACTGCTGATGACACATACTTTACATACTACTCCAATATCATCCTTTGACTTTAGTACATAACTTTCCCATAAATACATAAATTAATGAAAATTTTAAATTATATATTTTCCCAATACCTATTTGGTTAAGAGATTTAGAGAATTGGGTCAAATACTAAACCAATAAATCCAAACTATTTCTCAACTAATTGATTTTTTAAAATATAAGAAAGTACTTAATATATAATATTTAATTATTATATCCCATGTATTCCTCACAAAAGATATTATACTAGAGATATTATGTGAAATAATGTTCTTCATAACCCGGGGAAATGAGAAAATGATATGGGTGATATCAAATTGTAAGTAATGTTAAACATTAGTAATAACAATCAAAGATCATAAGTGTGAATAAGATGATAATAAGTAATATGATAGGAATTGAGAATAGAAAATAATTTCATAATAAAATATAACTGATTGCCTAATATATCCATGGACATGATTTAAAATGAAAATATCACTTCGATAACAGTAATTGGTTTTTTAGTGATGAAATTTATAGTTTCAAAAAGATATTTCCATTCTATAAACCCATACATAATGATCTTATACATGCCAATATTATCCTCAAGGCCCCATGACAAGGAAATATAATATTCTGGGAAGGAATACACCAAAATACCAAAGCTATTTTTTATTGTGAGACCAATCTATGATTTTATGGGCTATTTATTTTAGATCACAACTTATTAATAATTATTTCCAATGTATTTGTCAAATGAGAAAATTAAAAAACAATACATAATAAAATTAACCAAACATCATCCATATTGGAATAACTATGTGCATAATTCCAATATTTTTCCCATTATAATATTAGGGAAAACCTGTTCATAACCCATCTGGACAAATAAGGTTAATAGTTAAAAAATACATAGTAAAATTTATTGATTTATTTAAATATATCTATATTTGAAAAGTAAATATACAGGGTATTCTCAATGTAAAGGCACCAGAAGAAATGATATTACTATTCATAGTGGATGGCTATACAAGACAACAATATTGAGGGATAATATCATTGATAATGAATAATTTTAAATAAAACATTTGAATAATTTTTTTGATTTTATCTCTTTAATAATATCATTGATTGTGTATAATAAATGTCAAAGTAAAATGAATTATATGATAAATAATTTTTAGGAGTTTCAGAAAAATCACGTTGTAAATAATAAATATCCTTTATATTTAGATAAAATTATAGAAAAATATTTTATAATAATTGGCGAAAAATAATTTCATTTAGAAACCATGAAAACTTAAGGATTATGTTTTATAGATAATACAATAATAGTGGAATGCTGTCTTACATAGAAGAAAAATAAAATAGATAATGCAGAAAACTTTTTTATCATCATCCTAACAAGAAGAAATTTCTTGTCACTAAACAAGTTTTTTTTCAAAAAAAAGAATTGAGAAAAATTAAAAAAATTACATTTGAAAAGAAAAAATTAAAAATAGATATTTTCTAAAAAATAAGAGTTATATAAATAAATGTGAATTAGATGATAAAACTTTTTATTTGAATGGATGGAAAACCCTTATAATTATTTTGAAATACATTTGTTTGAAAACTAATAACATGGAAAAGGTATTAGAGTTTACCTTAGAAAAGTCATAAAGATATTATTTAGGATCATTGAAAAATATTACATTTTTGAGATCCCAAAATGGAAAGGATAACATTAGAAACAAGTAAAATATTGACATAGAGGAAAATATATATTGGAAACAATTAGAGTAATTATTTACAATGCCAAAATTTTATTTGAGAAGTTATTTCATCAAAGGAAGATAATATTAAAAAATTAGCAAATTTCCAAGAGAAGAATATAAAGTACCATATATAAATAAGATTTTAATGATAAAAGGGGTTTAGAAGATCATCACCATGTAATGAATTGATGACTAAATTTGAAAACATTTGAGTTGACAGAACTATATTGACTAGAAAAAAATTTAAATTAAAAACCCTTGAAGAATATGATTTGAAATGAAAAATTAAATACCATGAATAATGAGAGACTGTGATACAAAATATTAAAATAACATTAGATAAAACAATCCAAAGAATACAATGTGTATTATAAGCAATCTATGTCAACAAGTGTTAAATTGAGTCAAGAAACTCTTACCTACCGGCTTCAAATAAAGCACTTGAATCATGAATAAAAAAAATATCTTAAAATTATATTTCAAAACCTTTCTAAAATATATTAACCTTTTATATACATTATTTATGATCATTTATTATTTATATAGTAGCTTATTTATTCTTATTTTAACAATTCGGTGTTAGTAACATTCATTATTTCATGTTTATTTTATAATGTTGATATTAGAAATAATAATTAGATAAAAATTTAATCCTTCATAAATAATTTAACATTATTTAATAGAAAAATTGTTTAAATTTTTATTTCAACTATATAATTCAAATTTCTTTTATTTATGGTTCATGAAAATGGAATCAATATTGGATTATTTCGATAATTTTAGTTATCAAACATGATATTTTAATAATAAGACAAAGAAATAATAAAAAATTCTATAATAAAAAAAAATAATTATATACTTATCAAATTATAATAAAATTACTATTTTTCCCACAGTCATTAATGATAGAGTTTTAAAGTATTTTTCATGTAGGTGGTTAAACCAACCCACATGTGAACACACTATATCTATGTGGGTGAGTGTGGTTAATGAAGTGTATAATATCATTATAAAATAATTATAATTATATTATTTAAAATTTTTATGTTGGTTAACTAGATTTTAATTGATTTGGATAAATAAATAAAATCATGATAAAAATGAAAACTGTTACTTTGTGGAGGCAATAGTCCACACAACACAATGTTCACAATATATTTCTATAACTAGATGAAAGGAATAAATAATGGTTGTTACAATGATATAATAACTATTAAATATAATAATTGTAATTTATTAATTATATTACTTTAGTTAGGGTCGTAATGAAAGAGAAATGTTAAGAAGAAAGTGTTAGGCATAAGTAATAACTACTTTGGAACCATAAAATTGCTCTTGGAAATTTCATAAAAAAATAAAGGATTAGTGAAAATTATGTTTATCTTTAGAATATGAAGATAATATAGGTTTATAATAGGATAACATGGAATATTTTTAGGAATAAATTCTATGTAATGGGTTTGGCATGAAGGTGGTGAAGTGTCCCCTTTTATAAGTGAAGAAAATTATTATTTTGTGAATGATGAATATTTTTCAATAATGGAATGATACTATTCCAGGGTTAATGGTTATAAAGTGATAAATAATGGATTCATGGGTGATATAAGCTAAATAAATACTCTGAAACTAATTTTATCTCATTTTTCGACATGTTTCAATTCTTTTATTCTTAGTTATTAAATTTTACTAATTTTTTTCTTTTGTGTTGTTAACAAGTTTGTACCAAGTAATTTATGCTTTAATAAAAATCTAATATTACTATATTAAAAAATTTTGGGTGTTAAAAACTTTGATTTATTATCAATTTATTATTATTCAATTTATAAGTAAAATAAATTTTATATTTAAAATAAAACATTTTATATATAGAAAAAAAATATTGTAGAAAAATGGTGTTTTAATCATTATGTCTTCTTAATATAATTTATCATTGGTTACCAAATAAATATTAGACCAAATAATTATATATTAATTAAAAATTAATATTATATTCATAATTTGAAATATATTAATATAATTTATTAAATAAAAAATGAACAATATTAATAAAACAATTTATTTAAAATAAAATTGGTACCATGATCATGTTCATTAAGTTTAATCTCAGTAATCATATTTTTATGTCCCAAAATGAAATTGAACTTATTAAAATATTTTATAATATTTATAAAAACTATTATATCTAAATTTATAGAGTTAATTTCAACAATTTAGTAATATAAAATTTTAAAATAAATGAAAAAAATCATATTTTACTATAAAATATTTATGATGTTTCCAAAATTTTATACACGGGTTTAAAAATTTAGAAATAATATTTTTCAAATTATATATTTATATTTTAAAAAATATAATTTATATAAAAAAGTTTTAAAAAATTTTATAGTCATTGTTTGTGTTAATATATTGTCATAAAATTGATATCTTTGAAAATATCATTATTTTTATTATTCACATGAAAATAAAATATTTTAGAGAAATAAAAAAAATTCATTGTAATATAATATTGAAATGTGGAATTTGAGAATTTTAGTTTATTTTTTAAAATTTAAAATTTTGAATTTTATAATTTTAATTTTAATTAAAAATATATAAACATAATTAAAAATTTATTCATTGGAAAATAACTTTCTAAAAGTATTAATTATTTTTATTCTTAATTCCTATCAATTGCTAATAAGTTTTTTTAATATATTATTCATATCAATAAAATATTTGATCCAAAATATATAAAACACATGACTATGTAATTTTTATAAAGTATACATTTTAAATGATTACTCAAGTTTATTATTTATTTTGATACACTAAATGAATTCTCATCACTATCTTCATATTAATAATGATTTTTTTATTTATATTTATATTTCATAATTAGTTTACCTATATTTTTACCTAAAAATTATATGAATACATTTTATCAGTTATATAATGTTTCATGGTTGATTTTGGATTGGTGTTGCGTGTGAAGCAAGCTATTTTATATATTAGGTTTTTTGAAGGAAAAATATAATTTAAGATATCCAGGTGTTACATAAGAACTCCATCCACCAATACTGTAATAGATTAAATTCCTATAAAGAGAAAATATACCTCAATTTCATGGGATTCATTAAGACTAAAATTTTCTCCCTAATGAGGTAATGTCTCTATAACATTAGAAAAATACCTCTTCCACCCACTCACGATCATGGGTTGAATTAATCTTATTTTGGAGAAATAAAATCCTATAACTATATAAGATTACTTTCATATAAATTATCAATATGAAACCCAAACAATGTTTGGAAGCATCATAGATAACCTCAAACATCACTCCCCCTTTTGGAAACCAAATGAATAGTGTGCTGACAAACTGATCTTTTAGGTTATCAAAAGATACCTAACACAAAAATGTTCATATAAAATCTGGGTATTTATTGTTCATGGCTATAAATAGGGAAATTATGTGAGAGAAATGGGACACAAAAATATAATATTACCCCACAAGTTAATGGAAAATATTGATCTCCATTGCCTTCTAGGGTGTTTCCAATGAAATAACTTTCCCAATCATTAATAACCAATTATAATGCCCACATAAGAAAATTTTTAACTTCGATTATCTAATAACTAATAATACAACCTATCTAGTTTATGTTTTCAAATTGGTAATACCTTACCAAAATTAAAACACCGTTTTTAACCTTTATTATTGTTCAAATGATATTTGAAATCATATTTTACCCTTATTTATCAAATAACTGACCTTAAAAATAAAGCATTAGGATCAGTTGTTATATAAGACAAGTTAGAATTAAAACCACATAAACAAAAAATTAATTCATTAATCCTTATTCTTTCTATCCATATATTTATATTTCCTTAACATTTTTAACTCAAAACCACACTACATCTTCTAATTTGGAATTTATTTTTCTTCCTTTTTACGTCATTTCTTCTACCTCTATATTGTTGCACCACCACCAACTTTTTTCTTCCCACATATGTTGTGTTTCTCTTATCTTATTCAGTTTACACTATTTTTAGCCTTCAATATCTATTTTCATCAAAAAAAAATTTATTGCATGAAATATTAAAGCCTAAACACTTATAGCCATTTACTTTTCATATTAAAGATGTATAAGGTTCATGGGGGAACTAAAATTTGGTTTAGTGGATTTTTGGGGATGCAATATATTTTTTGGTGAATCTCACAATGTGAATATTTGTTCATGATGGGAGGGATAAATTCATGATCAGAATGTTTATTTTCATCCTTAATAATGGGAATTCATGTGGTAAAATCCATACCATAAACTTTTTTATCATGATGTGAATGGATGAAGGATCATTTTTATGGAATCAATCATAGATAATTCATGATGTAAGTATATGGTTAAAAATGTTAATTTTTCCCATGTTTATAAGATATTAGTATTATGTTTCTTAGTTACCCATAAACTCAATCCATTCATGACATAAATTATACATTCACATCATGAATGTGCTTCTAGAATAGTTCCTATAAATTAAATTACACCATATAATTATACTAAATCATTCATTTTTTCTCCAAACCATGGGGGTAATATGTTCTCTTTTAGGTTTTTTTTATTTCGTTTCATCTAACATTCATTCAACGATTCACAAGGTGGGTTTTTGGGGATACAAGTTGATTTTTCCATCTTCATCTTATTGTTTCTTCCCAATTCGGATTTTTTTCAATCGATATATCATTCCATGATATGATGATTTATCTTCATAATTATTATGGAGTTATTTTAATGATTTTTAATGTGTAAATAGAATGTGATCCATAAAGGGTTTTATATTCCTTGTTAGAGATGTGATCCTTGATATGTGCTTTCCATTTTCTTATTGTTCAAGAAGTGTTGGAATCATTGAGGTAGGGGATTCAATTCTTGTCTTATTTTAATTGAAATTGTACAGTTATCATGATTTACCTCATTGGGTAATAGAGGAATTATCATTAATGAATATTAAACTAATATTAATCAATTAATTATGGTTCATGGGTTATAGTGATCTCATGTGTTTACACTTTAGTAATAGTTTGCCTATTGATATTCTAGATAATAACATATATTTTAAGGGAGTTTTGGTTTATAATTTTTGTCACACTTGTGAAATTTCACAAGGAAAATAAATATGGTAATTATTATTTACTAAATAATATGTCGGCATGTTTAATGGAACAAATTCTTCCTTCTGATTGATGAGAGTTAATGTTATACATAAATTATGCTAGAATAATTTATTATCTACTAATGAATGATTCCATAGGTTTCATGTTATTGTAACCCATATTAAATAAATTAGTTTTATAAATATGTTAAAAAAATGGAATTATTTTATTGGTAATTTTTATGGTCTAACCAATCCCATTTTCTTGCGAAGGTTGTATGCCTTGATTCTAGGGGATAGTTGACCTTTAATTTTTTTATTGTTTCTTTTCATCATTTGGTGATTGTTTTAGATAAGTATCCTTATGGTACAACCATACATTATCCTTTGATGGATGGTTTTTGGGAGATTAATTGGTGGGGGTGATTGATATTATGGCATTAGTTAGTGATGTGATGTAAGGGTAGATAGAGATATACATTTTGAGTTAGGGATATAACTAGGATTGATGGATAATGTTGATGATTGGGTTTTCTATTTACTATTGAATTTTAATCTAGGTTTCTTTCTTATTAATGAATGTATTTAATTGAAGTCTAGTTGGATGATTTTCTCTTTTCAGGCATTCTTTTCCCTCACTTCTTAACATTGATGGGTGTGCTGGGTATATGCATATTTTTTGGTAGGTTAGGATAAATCATAGGGTACCTAGAATTATAAGTTTTAATTGAATATTAAATGGATTAACCAAAGGGATTGGGGTTCAATGGTGGAATTGGGATAATTTAATGGTAATTATGAAAATGGAATTCTCAAGAGAATGAATAAATTTTTTTCAATATGTGTGATTATAGGTTATCTAGTCCTTAAAATTAAATGTCGAGTTTTCAAGAGATGCTAGATTCAGTTGAGTCTAAGGATATTTAGTTTACACAAATATGGGTTATGATCTATATATATTACTTTTGAAATATGATTTCGTATGATTACCCAACAATGTAGGTTGGATGAATGAAACCAAATGAACTCTGTGGGTGTTTTCCCCAACATCCAAGTTAGTGTGGATGGATGGTAACTCCCTAATGTCATATGCTCTCTACTACTAGTAACACTACTTTCTAGTATACAAAGATTTTACCTTCATTTATATATGTGTTTAGATTGAAGTAATGTCTTGGGGTTAGCTCCCAAAAAAGGCATCTCTAGATATACTATCCTAAGGATTATTATTTGTAATGGGTGTATGTGATATGATAGATTGAGGTGTAGTACTTCATGTATGTGTTATAGTGGCTCCTATAAACTACTCAGTTACTAAATTTGGGTGAGTATGTTCATAATGTAGTTATGTAGTGCATGACGTACAAATTACTCATTAGAAATTCCATTGATGCTTGTGGACTATTGGAGAGAGATGAATTAATATGTGTGATGTTGGTGAAAGAGAGGAAAACCAAGGGTAAAGTGGTATCATGTTGCCTTTATTTTTATATTAAATTGAATATTATATTATTACTTGTATGAAATATATGGTAAGAGATCCCATTTGATATTGGGAACTTTTCATAATTGATCTGGTGGGTTTTCTTAGCTTATTCACTATGATTTAATATGATTTCTTCAATTTTTCCTGAGAGTCACAAAGGATGATCCTTCTGAGTATACCTGTTATTCTCACCCCAATTTATATAAACAATTTATCAGGTCTGCAAATCTAGATGGTGATGAGGCTAGACATTACTAGATCTAGGATTTGTTCTGGTGCTATTTGGACATTGAGTTTATTTTTAAGGTTTTGTTTTTTGTACTTTTAAATCCTATTTTTTAATTGTTATAGTTTAATGACATTATATTCATATATTTGGATCTCTTAATTATTTTATTATGATAAGGTGTTGTGTAATTCCCCACTTAGTCTCATTGTCTTAAGAGGGCGGTGAGCCATTTCTAGGTCTTAAGCGACATCCCTAAGATACCAATGTATGACAATAAAGGCTGAATGTCTTTAATTCATTTGGGTGATGATTTTACCTTAATGTATAAAAACAACTATTCAAATAATACTAAACTAAAAAAACCACTATATAATGCATGAGAAAACAAATGACAACTAAAACATTTCTTTTATATCAAAACCAACCAAGATTGACCACAATGGAAGGCAACTAACATCAATGTAAGTAGTAGAAGATAACTGATGAAACTCCAAGATTACATCAAGACTACATTCCCCACAATCCCAATGCTCCAACTTTATCAAACATCCCAAGTATCACAAAGTGGTGCTAGAGACATGTAATACTTTACCTTTTCCCATGTCTTAGTAAATGGAATCTGTAAAAGAACCAAAGTTCTAATGTAAGGGTGACCATAAAACTCAGTAGTTTTTCACCAACAAATTATCTACTCATGCCAATTGTACATAAAACTTATCAACATTTATATAAAACAATTTATGGAAGAAAATTTCCAAAATAATTTATAACTAAATATAAACAACTTAAAAAATATTTTATAACTCGATATAAACAAGTTCTATAACTCAAAATTTTATAGAAAAATATATTTTCCATGAAAAAATATAAACAAATCACAAAAATCCATTTTTCAATATCTATTTTGGTATAACCGTTCCATTTCATATATCCATACATTGAACCATGCATGCTTCCTAAACCTCCCTATACTCACGAGTGGTGGGTCATCCTTCCACTAAGTCATCACCTAGTGAACCATTCTGACCGGGGAGATCCCTTATACTTATCCACCCCAATAATGATGGGGGATACTCATTACCCTTATCTGTCATGAATTCACCTGAACATACATAACCATTATTCTAAAAACCAATGAGAAAAAATAAATATCATCCTTTTCAATAAAACCATTCTTTTTTGAACTCCATTAAAAAACCAATTCAATTAAACCATCCCCATTTAATTTTAATAAAATAATCCCTTTTATTGAAAACATTTTTATTAATCTAATTACCAGAATTATGGAAAAATAATCAATTTACAATTAATATTTAAAAATCAATAACAGAAAAACTTATGTAAGAACACCCAATTCTCTTGTTTCAAAAAAACTGTCACTCAAGAGGATTCTCAATAACCAATAAATAAAAAATTCACAAAAAAATTCACAAAAAATAGTCAATTTGAAATCAATCCAATCAGTTCTAGCTAGAGGAGTTAAGAGTAAATCCACCTACATCAAGAGTTTTGGAAAAAATGATACATGGGATGAAAAACATTAATGAAACCTGGTTAAATCTCAAAGAACCTTCCTTATATATATTACCCTATCAAAAATCCAGCCATATATAGTCATATATGGAATCTAAAACCGTTTATCTACCCAAAAATAATCATAGATCTAATAAAATAGGAGGAAGGGTGAAGTATATATAACGAAATGCATCAATATGGATGAAGATCAAACACTTACAGTGAGGAATATGCTTCTAATCACAAAGGAAGGCCTTCAAGTCGCCTACATATTGATAGGTGAACCTTACATGACCATTGGGGAAGAATAATAATGATTTAGGGCTACAAAGAATTAAAATCTAATCACTTAGAGTAAAAAACACATTAGATCCACTTTTAAGGAGGTGGTTTTGACAAGCCATGGTTTAGATGCACAATTTGGAAAATTGTGCGCTAATCATGCGTTAGACACAACTTTAAGATGACTTTCATATATTCATCTCACATAGTCTGAAAAACCATTTTCTAACCATTCCTAATCAACATCATCATTTTTTCCAAATATATTTTAAAAATGCACGGTTAGTACTAAGATTTTGAACAGTTTAGGCAAACCGTGCTTAGCCATTTCACCTTCCCTTTTGCCTCCCTAGAATCTTCGAATGATTACCTAAATATCCCTACCTTTACCTTTATACTTTATATACATAAAATTAATAGAGAAATGATTACATACTAGAAACAAGGGAGGATACATTCTCCCCACCATTGGTCTTTCCATCCCCAGAAAATAGAAAACTATAGTTTAACTAAAAGAGTTCCAACCATTTCTCTTTCATTTCCTTCTCGCATTATTAAGTCTCTTCCTAAATATAACCATTTTTTATAAAACCCAAACTATAACTATGCATTTTCCATGGAGGAATTTATCTTTCTTATCCATATTCCACACCAGGTTATGTACTAATGAAGCTTCCGATTCTATGTCAGAGTGACCCCATATGATAGCATAGTCAATATTAGGCTAATTATTTTTCAATTTAGATACAAGGAACACATTATGAACTTCACTAAACCGTTTTGGAAAAGACAATCAATATTCCACCTCTATAACCTATTCCAATATATCAAAAAGGGACAATGTATCGAGGAGATAACATGACCTACTTCACCAAACGATGATGTCCAAGCCTTGGAGAGATCCTCAAGAATATATGGTCACTGATAGTGAACGACAAAAACCCTCAATAATGATTCACATAATATGTTTTATGACTCTAAGCCATCTCTATCCACTTTATGATCAAATTAATCTTCTTAATTGATTCTTTGATAAGGCTTCTCCCAACTAGTGAAGTCTCACTGGTTTCCACTCAAAAAAGTGTATAATTAGAAGGATGCCCATACTATTCTTCAAACGAGGCCATATATATTGAGGCCTTATATATTTTGTTATATGAGAACTCCAATAAGGGTATATAATCTTCCCATGATCCGCCAAAATCTAGTTCCCATTCCTGAAGCATGTCTTCTATCATTTTTATCATCCTTTTGGATTGTCCACACATCTGAGGATGATACTCTATACTCATAGTCAGGTGATTCCCAAGATCTTTCTATAAGGATTTCTAGATAAGAGATGTGAACCTTGGATCTCTATATAACATGATCAAAACTAGTTTGGCATGTCTCTTTACCACTTCATGGATGTATATTTTGGATATATCCTCCACCGTATGAGTTTCATTAATAGGGTTCAAATGAGCTGACGCGGAAAGTCGATCCACTGTTACCCGTATGTCATCATTTTTTCTGAACCATTATTGAGAGAAATGTTACAAAATCTATCAATATCTCCCCCATTTCCGCATTGGGATAGGTAAATACTACAACATACCTACTGGTCGCTGATGTTCTTCCTTAAATTAATGACTAGTTAAGAATCGTGAGACAAACTCATCCACATTCTGTTTCATACCAATCCACGAAAATTGTGCTTTTAACACCTTATACAGATTCTGTATTCAATGATGAATATCCCATCTCAAATGGTGGTAACTATAAAAAAGTTTTTCTTGACAACCCATAGGGGAAACCATAAGATTTTTGAACCACAAAACAAAACTCCTATCCAATTTTTAGCCCTCAATGGTCTCTCTACCATTGAGTTTTAGACTCATTGAAATACATTCAGAATAAGATTTCTATAAATTACCAACATTACCAAATTTGGAACCATAGAAACTGAAAAGAAAACCACAACATCACCTCTGTCTTCACATTACACATGAATGTAATCTAGGACCAACATCAACTACCATTCTTCTGATGCTTATTTTTTCTAACTACACATAAAACTCTTTTCTTAATGCATCTTCCTCTGAATTTCCTTTTCCTGGTGTATACATTAAGTCAATGTCAAAAATCTGGATATATTCTATCCAACTTCTTTTCCTTATTTTCAAATTACTTTGTGAGAAAATATTCTTCATGATCTTTTGATATGTGAACATAGTAAATTTCTCACCAAAGAGATAATGAGGTCAAGACTTCAAGGCATGGATGACTGTAGCAAACTCCAATTCTTGTGGTGAGAAATTCTTCTCATTCAATCTCAACTACCTTGATCCATAGGAAACAACACGATCTTCTTACATGAGAACGCATCCCGAACCTGATCCTGAACCATCACAATACACCACATACCCCTGTCATGATTCCAAAAAAATCGATATAGGTGCTGATATAAGATGAACTTTTAACACTAGGAAAGACTTTTGGAATTCATCAGTCCATTGGAATAGAACATTATTCTTTTTCAAATTTGTCATAGGAAAAGATACTCATGATAATTCAATGAAAAAAGTGATAGTAATAACTAGTGAGACCAAGAAAGCTTTATATCTCAAGGACGTTCCTCGACGGTTGCAAAGAAATAATAGCTTATAACTTCTCTGGAACCACTGTAACACCTTTTAAAAAAATTAAACGTCCTTGAAAGAAAACCTCTTGTATCTAAAAATCACACTTTAATAATTTTACATACAAACAATTATCTCTCAAGATTCCAAAAACTATGGCTAAATGTTTCTCATGCTAAACCCTTCTCCTTGAATACACCGATATGAATTCCAAAATCACCATAACAAAAGAATCCATATATCATTAGAATGTTGAACTTACCAATTCTATAAATACAGTTGGTGTACCCATAATTCCTAATATAATTACCAAATATTCTTAATGAACATATATTCTTCTGAAATATATTTTCAGAAAATCCTCCTTCTGAACTCGCAGTTGGTGATATCCTGACTGCAATTCAATTTTAGAGAACCAATAAGATCCTATAAATTGATCAAAAAGATCATCAATACATGGTAGTGGATATATATTCTTTATCAAAACATGGTTAATCTTATAATAATCCACAAAAATCCTTATAGTTCTATCTATTTTCATCACAAACTATATTAATGTAGCCCACATCGATGTGCTCGACTGAATGAAACCTTTGATTTCCATCTATTCAAATGAAATTTAAACTCCCTTAACTATATTGGTTATATCTTATAATATTAAAGTCAAATAGGATTGGTCCCCAGGAGGAGATCAATCATAAAGTCCACCACCCTTATAAGTGTTAACCCTGATAAGTTCTTGGAAATATATATATATATAAATTAATCCAAGACTGGTGGAAAACTATCACCCTATTTCTCTTTTGTGGATTCAAAATTTAACACCAACAACTAGTAAGAGATAATCCCCATGGTTGGTTCCAAAAAACCAGTTGTACCTGTATTTACATCCTTTTCTCCTCCGAAGATATCTTGGCTCCATCCTCACCTGTGAATGTAACAATCCTTCTATAATAGTCAATGTGATCCTTGAATGTTTTCAACAAATACATACCCATGATAACATCATGAAAATTCAACTCGATCCCAATGATTTCCAATTTTAGTTCAGATCCATCAACAGTTATAGAACAAGATTTATACAAAAATTATTGACATTCTCTTTCCCCAAGCGAAGTTTGAAGTTTTAATAGATACGTCATCATCATAAGTTTTTATCATAGAAAACAAATATAAAAGAAGAAATTAGGGAATGTGATGCACTCGTATCAAACAACACATGCATAATGGTAGAATTCGAAAGAATCTTACCTCGTCGTAGATGGTTTAGAACGATCATCTACTATCATCTGATCAGATCCATATAATTTATTTTTCACTGCACTCTACTTGTTTTTGTCATACTGATATTTCCCTTGTTTAGGAGTCCAAGAATTCCTAGAATCACAATGGATAGCTCTATTCTACTAACAAGATTGATTCTACGGTCCCCACCCTGTCAAAGCATATGATTCTTGTGACACCAGAGAATTGTCCCAAGTACCTGACCTTGGAGCATTGTGACAATGGTCCTAAAGATGACCCATATAGTTTTATTTGTGGGATGCTCTAGGTGGTTGTTTACACTGCCACTTCATGAGGTTGAAAGAACCACATTGAAAACATCTTGGCTGACTCTTTGGTTTTAGAGGAAGATTCACTGATCCAGACATTTGATCTGGATTCCCTCTCCAACCCTAGATGTAGGTGTCACTCTTCTACTCCCCCCCATAATTAGAGTTCCCACCATTTCTCATCGGTATCATGATACTTCCTCAAACCATAGCTCTTGAAATGTCAATTTCATCTACTGTAACTCTATTGACTTTATTTTTATAGTCGACAATAAAGAACATGAAAATCATCGAGCGATTCCTCTTCCTTTACCCTAATTCAAATATGTGTGATTTCAAGGCCACACTAGCTGCAACTTATGGTGAAACGTGCCCTAAATTCCAGAATTAGGCCGCATACTCTATGATAGAAAGATTTTCCCACTACATGCTGAAGAAGTCCATTATTATTTGGATGCTGATTGTATGATAATAGAATTGATTGTTAATCAATTATTCAAAATCCTCCCCACTATAGCCTCAATCAACTTTCTCTTTCACTTCTAGTTCCCACCACTGGATTTCAAGATCCTCGAGTATATACATCTCCATATTGACATTTTCTCTTGTAGATTTCTGATAAAATCAAGGATACAATTCATCCTATTCATCTATTCCTCTACTCTTTCTAGTTTAGAATCACCCCAAATAATATGTGGATTCTATTTTTGGAACTGGATGGAATGATCCACCTTTCTAAGTTCATCCCTCTGGTTCCGTTTTTCCACTACCTAAAATTCTTAAAGGATACTCTAAACTAGTTTCTGGTTCACATGTGGCTTAGGTGCATCCACATTCTCTACTTCTTCATCTGGTTGGTTTCTAGGATGCGTACCACATGCCATTTTCTAAACTAAAAACAAGTCCATATGACTCACTCTCTAGCAACTGAAGTCTTAGCTTTTAAAATTCTATCACATCATTTATCACAAATTTTTTTTCCAAAATTAACCTTGTCTATATTCAAACTGCTTTGAAAAAAAATTCCACGTGGTTTTGAAAATCAATGTATTTTCAAATACACGAACTATTCTCTTTTCAATGTTTATCATTTGAAATAAATTAAAACATTTTTCAAAAATCAACACAGATCATTTAATCATATAACATTTCTGAAAATTAAAAATGAAATCCTAGTGGGAAGTCATTCCTCTGATTAATTTCTTACTTGTCTCATTGGATAAACCATTGGAAATGATATTTCAATACCCTATAAGGGTCTCCAAAATACTTATGTACATAAATCCTTAGTAACATGAAGTTTAACTTAATAAGGTTAGATACGCCTTTTTATAATCTACATTTCAAGTCCTAAAAATCATACTCCTTTCTATAAACATAACCTAAATAATAAATAAGATTGAAATTTAACTCCAAAACCCAGAAAAATGACGAAATCTTGTTCTCCAAGGTAAAAAATAAGCTCATTCCATTTCTCTCAAATAGTCTTTTTGACAGACAAAATTGATACCATTTGTATTTAGAATCTTATTATCATTGGTGTGAGAGGCTGGTGATCCATTACTAATCCTTAAGAGACATCCCCAAGATACCAATGGCAGGAAATAAATGTTAGAGGGCCTCAATACATGTGGGGAAGATTTTTCCTTAAATTATAAAGACAACTAATCCAATAAAAAAACCAAAAAAACAAATATATGATGCATGATAAAAATAATGACAACTCAACCATTTATTTTATATAAAAACCAACCAAAGTGTACAACATCTGAAGAAAACTAATATTAAAGTAAATAGTGGAAGATAACTAATAAAACTCCAATACGACCACAAGACTCCATGATCCACAATCTCTATGCTCCAACTTCACCAAACATTTAAAGTTTCATGAAGTTGTGCTAATAATGTGTGATATGTTTTCTTTTCCAATGTATTAGTAGATGAAATCTATAAAATAACCAAAGTTACAAAGAATGGGTGAGCATAAAACTCAATAATATTTCCCCAATGAATTCTCTATTCATTATATAAGGATATAAAATTTAGCAACATTTATATAAAATAATTTATATAAAACAATTTCCAAAATGGTTTATAACTAAATATAGACAACTTCAAAAACAGTTTATAACTCATTCTAAAGAAGTGATATATCACGAAATTTTATTGAAAAGGATATTTCCCAGAAAAAAAACCAAAAAAAGATTAAAATAAATTTCCCTATATCCATTTTCCCTAACCATTCCATTCCACCTATCCATATGCTTAACCATGCATATAACCTGGACCTACCTATACTCGCAAGTGGTTAGTCACCCTTTCACTAAGCCTTGACCGAGTGAACCATTTTGACAAAGGTGATCTATAACCCTTGTCCACGCCAAAAATTATGGGGATGACTCCATACCCATATATATTCCGAATACAAATGAACATACCAAACTATTATTCTAAAAACCAATGCCAAAACAACCATTTCATTATTTTCAGTAAAACCATTATTTTATTGAAAAACATTATACAATCCCATTCAAATAAATCATAACCATTTAATTTCAATAAAATAATCATTTTTATTTAAAAAATTTTATTAATCCAACTACCATAATTCCATATAAATCATCAATTTAAAATCAACATTTTGAAATAAATAAATAATACACTTTTGTAAAAAAAACCAATTCCCATGTTTCCATAAACCGTCACTCAAGAGGGTTTTCAAAAACCATTAGACAGACAATTAAAAATAAATTTCAAACAAAATAATCAATTTGAAATCAATCTAATCAGTTCAAGCAAGATAATTCAAGAGTGAAGAAACGTATCTTGATAATTTTGGTGAAAATTTTAAATGGGAAAAAAAACATCAACAAAACCGGGTTAATTCTCCACAAGCCTATCTTAGATGTATTCCCATATCATGAAACAAGCCAAATATAATCATATTTGGAATCCAAAACCCTATATCTAACAGAAATGGGAATATATCTTTGAAAACTAGAGGAAGGGAAAAGTAGATCTAAGGAAACAATTCAAGAGAGATGAAGAACCAACACCTTCCACATGATATCAGATTCTAATCACTAATGTAAGCATTTAGATCACTTTCAGATCGATCCGAGAACCTTAAATGACCTTTGAGGAAGAGAAAACCCATGTTAGGGCTTCATATAAGGAAAAATGATTCACTAAAAGTAAAAAACCCGTTATATCAACTTTTTAAGGAGGTGGTTTTGAATCACCCATGATTTAGTCACACGGTTAGGAAAAACATGACCTAACAATGCTTTAGATAATAATTTAAGATGAACCTCACATGATCATATCACATGGTCTCCAAAACCATCTTCCAACCATCTTGATGGCAATGCCTCATTTTCCTGAAATCCATTTTCAATGCACATGGTTACTACTAGGATTCTACACGGTTTAGAAAAACTGTGCTTAGCCTGTGCACTTCCCCTTTAGCCCCAAAAACTCTTTGTGAGTTCCCCAAACTCTCACAAACATCATTATTATAATTTATATACTTAAAAATCATTGATAATGGTTTAGTTACCTGATACTGGTGGTTTTATATGTTATTTCACACTTATCTCTAATTCCTAATATTCTTTTAAGATAGTAATGCATCCCATTTGTGTGTCTGATGAACCCTCAGTGCTAGTCACTGAACTATGGATTATTTGTGTCATGAACTCTCCCTTGGGGCCCTTACCGTGAAATCACCCAAGATATCCTTATAAAGGGCATGGGTTGGTGACTAGTGAAAAAGGTATCGACCTACAAGTGTGAGACATTTTTCTGAGTACATGTACGCATGCACACAAAACCGCATCCCAAAGCTGTATAGGTAAAAATGAATGCCATTAGACAACCACTGAGTAAAAGTACAAAACATCATGTAAAATGTTCCTGAATATAAACTCAAAAAAATAAAAACTACAAATAGAAAAATACAAGGAAACTTGAAAAGACATATGCTGAGAACCCCCCGATGGGTAAGTGTTGAGTAGCTGCTGGAAGCTGTAGAAGCTTGTCCTACCAGCCTGATCTCATTGGGAACTGCCTGATCATGGGCCATTGAGCCCTCCAAAAATTCATCAGTTATCTACACCAGACACAACCTGTGTAGGAGAACCCATGTAGGGGTGAGTAACAGAAAACACAATAGGGACCACAAAAAAACAAGGAACGACCACAAAGAAATCCACAATAAAACCGCGAATCATGATCACAGAGCATGATCACTAATCTAGATATCTAACAGTAGGTATAATCAAGAGTATGATAAGAAGACCAACTAGTTGTATCATCGAATACCTTGGGCTGCTGGAGTTCTCCCCTATGATTACAGTGAGCCTACTATGTCACACAAATCCACTTCCCACTAACTTGGGACTATTGTGGCACTCATCACTGATGAGTACCAACGGTATGCTGGGTCACATAGAGATACTCCCCATTGTGGTCATGTCGGGTCACATAGAGCCACTTACAACCTTTTCTTTACTAAGGTACTTCTCCTATCGAGTATGGTGAGTCAGTCAGGTCACACAGAGTTGCTCCCCACAACGGCCCTACCGGGTCACACAGAGCCTCTTCCCAATAGGCCATTATAGTTGATCCACACAGGGCTATTTTTCAGTAGTCATTAGTTTTCATCAAACCACAAGGTTTCCACATGTAGTAAACTTGATTCCAGTTGAACCAACTCTCAAGAAATTAATAATATTTAAACTTCCATGAAATCATCCTTAGAGTATTCAAAAATATTGATGTCATCGTGAGGGTTCCAACATAGCAAACCACTCATCAATTGGACGCCTAGTTGGAACGATATTTTCATATTTATGAAAAGGGGCCATTAGGGTCCGGGTCTGGTCCGACCTAGTCAGACCAACCTGACCCAACCCATATCTAGCCCGGCCTAGGTCTGACCCTGTCTGACCTATTCATCGTAGGACCGTCCTGACCTATGCCTTTCTTGGTCCACCATAGGCAGACCAGCTCTTACATGACTAGGATGCAGTTAGAAGCCGCGTCCGCTCCCCCTGCACCACATGTCATCTGTCGGGACACCACCTCCACCATAGTAAGTTTACCATGGCCATGCCACGTGGGACACAGAATGGTGCCTCATCCATGGTGCGCTGACGCATTCAGCTGGCTACGTCTTTCCACCACCATATATCGACACAGAGGTCAACAGCTCCTACCGCACTGTTTTTTCCTGAGCTAGGTGTAGCGGTTCATCTGGAATTCCATTGTAGTGTGCCACCACCCACCTACGGCTGCCCCCATAGGTGATAATCAGTGTGCAATCAAGTTCTTCTACAAACCGCTGGGTACACTCCGATGGTCATTTCTTCATGCCAATAGGGCTTATGGCCTCTGGGGATGCCACTTTGTCTACAATGACCTTGAATCCTCTTTTCCACTACTTCGAAGATGAGGCCATGAATAATGCCCAAAATGAACAAGGCAAAGGGGCTTGGACCTTGTTCACACTACTGGAAAATGGCCCTATACCCACGGTTTTGTTTTGAACCATGGGTATAGGGAACCCTTATACCGATGGTTTTGGAAAACCATCGGTGTAGGTATAATATGGGAATCTATACCCCTGGTTTCCCAAAACTGTGGGTATAGGTCACCTATACCCACAGTTCCCCAAAAACCATGGGGATAATGTTTTTTTGAAGACGTATACCAACAGTTTTGGAAAACTATGGGTATAGGTATTGTTTTTCAAGTCCTATACCCTCAGTTTTTCAAAAACCATGGGTATATAGTTTCTTTTTCAAATACCTATACCCACTGTTTTCCAAAACCGTGGGTATAGCTTATAGTGGAAAAAAAAATCCGCAGGACAAAAAAAATAATTTGGTTGGAAGATGGTCTGGATTAATATAATTAGGTGAATAGAAATATTAAATAACAAAAACATTGTAGCATATTTGGTTAGGCCGTCTTTGGTTATATTTAGTGGTCCTATGATCAAATCCTTTTTTCATTTTTATTTCTAATAAAATACTAATATTAATATAAGTATATTAATATATATAAATTTTATATAAAGTTTTGTATCTTGGTTGGTTAGGCACATGTTCTTTGTTTGGCAGGTCACTGGATCGAGACTCCATGTTTTCTATTTTTGAATTCAGTTATGAAAATTAAAAAATTAATTAGAATTTACATATATAAAATGTATAAGAAGTAGCATGGGTGGTCGGGTAGGTTAGATTGTTTGAAGAGGGCCTAGGTTCGAAACCCAAGACAAATTTTATTGTTTTATTAAATACCCACGGTTTGAAAACCATGGGTATAAGCCATTGAAATGGTGGAAAGAATTATTACACGGTGTCAATATATCTATACCCATGGTTATCCAAAACTATGGTATAGGCTGAAACCCCTTTTGTGATGCCTTTCAAGCCACTGTTCCCAAAACAATGGATAGGCTATACCCATGGTTTAGGGGGCTATACCCATGGTTTTGAACCGTGGGTATAATTTTCTTTTCCAGTACTGTCATCTTGACATGTGTCCTCATCATTAGAGGTTTAGAAACATGAGATATAGAATTTATGTTCTATCACACTTAAACAAATAATCCCAGTGAAAAACCCAAGAAAAGTACACTCCTGTTAGAACAAGCGATTTGCGGATCAACCTGCTAATGGGTTAATCTGAATTCATCATTTAGAACAAATAACATGGAAACATAAAACAAAAAAAAATCCCATACCTCAAAGGTGTTCTTTTTTGAAGCGGCTTGTTTGTGGGGGTTCATGTTTTGTTGGAATTCATCGCATTCCAGTTCCGTTCTTCGTGGTGGGTCGGTGTTTCTGGTGATTTTCTGGGGTTCATTATTCTTAGTTGGAGAGTATTTTCACCATTGGATCTTCAGATAAATTCCACATTTGATTCCCCAACCTGTTATCTCATTAATAGAAAAAAATTTCATAGTGTTTCTATTACGTTGTGTACGTTGATTAATTAATGAAACAACTTTTCAATTTTTCTTTATTAATGAGCCTCATTAAAGTGGATCTTTACCGACTCATCACCGCACCAAATTATTGGTGTGACACCACTTAATAGTGTGAAAAAATAACCTTTTTAAGTTATTTTATTTTTTTAAAATGTCTGAAAACTATCATTTCCAGTCAACCAATGTCGATCAATGTAAAGTATTTTCTTTTTGAATCCCGATGTAATGAGTTAAATGGTGCCCTCATATTTTTTTTCTGAGCACCGGTTTAAAAGATATAAAAACCCTCATTCATGATTACATAAAATGAACTAAAAAGTTAAAATTCTATTCCAGGCACACTGGGTCTCAGAATTAGCTGTAAACAAAGAATATGGTCTCAAAATAAATCAATATAGTTTAAAAAAATTACAATTAATTTATGGGAAATTAAATTACTCCCCCTTTTGGTCCTCACGACATCGTAATCCAAAACAATTTTATGAAAAAAATGAGGTAACTGAGCACGAATCTAGGCCTCCTACTCCCATGTTCTCTCCTGGAGATTACCATGCTACCACTGAACACAAACCAAAGGAATTGACCATCCATGAAGGGCCCGCTCCTATCAATCCTCCATCTCTACTGGAAACTCCACAAACATCTCCCAATCGTCGATGTACATCTCTCCATAGTCGATGATGTGTGATGTATGATGCTCGATAATCGTGAGCTATGACACATGGAAAACATAGTGCACATGTTTCATTTGTGGGGGGAGAGACTTTTTCCCTAGCTAAATCTCTACAATCCCCGTTGGGGTGAGAACTGGGAATCAGGAAAGGTTTGATGAACCCTAGAGATAACTTACCACACCGCCCAAATCTCTACAATCCCAATCGGGGTGCGACCTGATGGAACACATGGTCTCCCACCTCAAACTCCAAGGGCCTCCATCCCTTTTCCACATATGATTTATATCTACTCTACACTATCTTCATCCACTATTGTATTATCTTCACCTTCTAAGATAATGCTCGTACCAATTCTGGACCCATGAGTGCTGACTCCCTTGGGTCGGTCCAATGTAGAGGTGTTCTACTGGTCCACCTGTATAAGGAATCAAATGGTTCCATGCCAATGGTGGAGTGATATATTTTTCTCTATGAAAACCCATCCTATGGAAAGTGGTCCTCCAAAATACATCCAAACTCATGGATGCAAGAATGAAGAATGTCTTTTATGGTCCATATGGTCTGCTCCATCTGAACATCTGTCTAAGGGTGAAAGGTTGTTCTCAAGCGCAGATTAGTCCTGAATGTCTGCTACAATCCCTTCCACAACCGGGATGTGAAGCATAAGTCATAGTCTGAGACGATCGTCTAAGGCAACCCATCGAGCAGCACTATCTCATGGATGTAGATGCATCCCAATCCCTATACTAATCCAAGTTCCTAGATGGGTAGGAAGTGAATGAATTGGTGAGTCAGTCAACAATCACATAGATAGAGTCGTGGCCCTTGGAAGTGCATGGTAATCCTTTCACCATGTCCATTGAGATACCATACCAGTTTCACTATGGTACCTTAAGTGGTTGTGGAAAGTCTGCTGGAACATGGTGCTCATCCTATACTTGCTGATAAGTGAGGAATTGGAAAAATAACTCTACCACTACTTTGTTAATCCCTAACCACTAGTACAAAGGTTGGAGGTCTTGGTATATCTTCTCTACACCAAGATGTACCACCAAAGGGGATGTACATAACTATCTCAAAACCTCCTCCCACAACGTCACAGGTACTATGGTGTATCCTATGAAAAGGATGAAGTGCTCCCCACCAATCAAAAGTCCATAAAGAGATTGTCCTAAGGATAACTAGGCACATCAGGCCTCATAGTCAACATCAAAAATCTATGCCTCCCAGACTCACTATAAGAGTGGAGGAGTGGCAGTCATCGACAAAAGGTAAGCTACTCCATCATCATCCATGAAGGATTTCTTTATCGCAGTTAGATGTCTTGTTAACTCACTCAACAACTTTAAACAAGACCTACTACATAGTGAATCTTCTACCAGATTCCCCTTCCCATGAGTATAGAAAATCTCAAAGTCATAGTCTTGGAGGAACTCTAGCCTTCACCGTTGTCTCAATTTCAGGACCTTCGGTGAGAAGATATACCTGAGACTCTTGTGGCCAGAGTAGACGGTAAACCTTTCACCCATAAGGTACTGTCTCAACATCTTCAAATCAAATACCACTGCTTCTAACTTGAGTTCAAGGGTCATGTAGTTTGTTTTATGATGACTCAACTACCGTGATCCATAGGCAATCACAGATCCCTCCTATGTCAGGACACATCCCAGTCTGGTCCCTGATGCATCATGTAAAACAACATACCTAAAATCCTCCTCACGTAGTCCCAAGATAAGTGAACTCATCAGTCTCCACCTCATCTCCTAGAAACTCTACCAGCACTTATCTGTCCATAAGAAGAGTTATCCCTTCCACGTCGAGGCTAATAAAGGTGCTGATACTCTGGGAAAGTCGGGAACGAACCTCCGTTAGTATCCAGCCAACCCCATCAAACTCCGCACATCAGTCACGCTCCTGGGTGGATCCAAAGCATTCACTACCTCTATCTTTTTCGGATACACATCAAATCAAGCCTTCATGATGACATGTCCCTGAATGTGGACCTCTGGAATTTAGAACTAGAACATTGAGAGCTTCCCATAAAGCTGTTTCTCTCGGAGCATATCATGGACAATCCATAGGTGTGTGGCATGCTCATCTTCTGACATTAAGTACTCCAAGATGTCATCAATAAAGACCACCACGAAACAATCAAGTTAATGTTTGAAGATCCTATTCACGAGTCCCATGAACCCTTCTTGGGAATTGGTCACCCCAAAAGGCATCACCAAAAAATCATAGTGGCCATATCAGCATCTAAATGTTTTCTTCTGTACATCCTCATCTCATACCGAAAGGGAATGGTATCCTGATCCGAGTTATATCATTGAGAACCACCTCAATCCATTATAATGATCAAAGAGGTCATGTCTCCTTGGTAGTGGATACTTGTTCCTCATGATCACCTGGTTCAGGCGCAAGAAGTCGACGCATAGCCTAAATATTCTGTCTGCCTTATTGAAAAACAATACGGTGACTGCCCATGGTAAAACACTGTGCCTCATGAATCCCTTATTCTGTATGTCCTCCAACTATACTATAATTCATGAAACTATATGAGAGACGTCCGATATGTGAGTGTTGATATCAGTGCAGTCATGGGGCCCTGGTGGATGTGGAAGTCTACCTCCCTATGAGGACGTAGTCTCGAAACATCCTAAGTAAAGACATCGTCATAATCATCCTCGCCTATATGAAATATTAGACTCCTCTCATCCACTGTAATGAGGGTGAGGCTATCTAACTGGGGAGTGATTGACTACACCATCCTCCCAAAAAGTATATCATGTGTTGCAAAAGTTCCCTTCTCACCGGTGAAGGAATACCTAGTTCCATTCTCATGGACACACTGCACATTGTGCCTAAGACATTCAATCTAAGCATGAACTGTGGATAAACTATACATACCCAATATGACATCATAAGGCCTCAACACAACTACTTGGAGATCTTATCCTAAGCTCTCATCTCTATGAGTAACCTCACACTACCTTTACCAGTGTGTAATCATCTAATACACTCCCATAGGAGTCACTAATGGTAAGGATCGGGCCAACGTCTTCACCAGAATCTCTGATCCTCAAACAGGATCCTTGTAAAGTAATGAGTGACTGGAACCTGTGTATATAAGAACTAGAACTATGGTAGAGAAGTCATAGATCATACCTCTAATCATATTCAGAGCATCGTGGTCATAAGCCTGTAATGCCTGATGTTGTGCTTTCCCCAGTCCACATACCCCCTAAGCCCGTAGTGGGCCACCTGGGGGTGGTGGTGGTAGTGGCTTGAACTGTCATCCTCCACCTAGCACTCGGCCTACTCCCCAGCCACATATACCATCCTTCATACCTCCTCACTCAAAACTCCACCTCTACGTCAAAGGTCCCTTGACAACCCACTAATTGTCTTCATGGTGCGTCGGGCAGTCACAATCCATGTTTCCTTGTCCACCTCACATGTAGAACACCAGGATCCCTTTCTGAACCTAACTTCCCATGTGGCCTCATACCAAAAATCCTGAGTCCTGGGGTCATTCCCTGAAATCTCTAACCCGCTTGGATCCCCGTGTCTGCTGCCTGCTGCTCACCACTGAAGACTTTGTTTCTTGTTGTCTACTGGTGGATTCAACTATCAGTGTATGCTCTACTAGGAAGATCCCCACAAGAAGGTCGCATTCCAAATCTCCATCTCGAGTTGGGATGTTGAGGGAAATCATCAATTTCCTGATCTATCATCAATGCCCCTACATAAAGGTTTGAGCCCTAAAGAATGGGTCTCGTACTATATCTGTAGAGTAGAGGGAGAGTTTTGTGAACCTCACATAGTAATTAGCCACATACATGCTCCCCTAATGTAGGTGAAGTATCTCTTGTATGCGCACTAAGAGAAACGTCATGTGGAAGAACTCCTCTCAGAAAAGATGCTCGAAGTCAGCCTAAGAGAGGGTCGCCTCATTGTGAGTATAAATCATCACGCTCTATCATATCCCTGCAGAACATTGAAGAAGGCTCACATCTAATATTTAAATCCGATCAAGTGGCTTCATCATAAAATTTAAGACCCCCGTCACCGCATCCATTCCGTCCTTAGTGGCCTGAGGATATGTATCTCACCTGAAATAGGGAGGTCGCTATCTCGGAAACTCATGTAGGCTGATGTTCCTACGAGCTTCCTCTACCGGTAAAATAGACAATATATGATGACCAACGGGTGGTGGAAACACTGGGGTACCACTCAGTGGGGCCATCTATTGAATTGGTCTCTGAACCAATGCCTCCTCATCAGGTGGGCTCTCCACATTACCAAGTATCAGAATGCTACCTGGATGTCTAAGTGGAGGTGTCATGAAATAGATCAAGATGTACTACGGTCAATATATTATACCTTGTGAGATAACTATTATTCAATAATGGCATAATGAAACATTAAATTTTTATAGGATGCATGAAAAAAATATTTTTATGTATAGAGTCAAAAAGAAAAACTCACGGTCCTTGTATATGGATACGTTAGCCACCGCACCAACATTGGACTCCCCGAATCTGAAAGTTGAACTCAAAACATTTAACATTTTTACCCAAAAAAAAATAGAACCTCAGTCTTTATGGTATATCGGACAACCTCTGATATTACTTTGTCATGACCTGTTTCTTGGGTCTATTGACATGACATCCCCCCAAGCCTGCCTTAGGAAGGCTAGGTGGTGGCAACTAGCGACAGAGTCATAAACCTACAAGTGGGAGGAAATTGCTTGATTACTTAAACACACACACACACACATAACCACATCCCAAAGCTGGAATGGTAAACATGAATTCCACTAAACAACCATGAGTAAAAGTTCAAACTATAGGTCAAATGGGATAGAATAATAACTCAAAAAAGTTGAATAGAAAATAGAAAAATTCATGGAAACCTAAAATTCATCTGCTGAAAACCCCCACCTGATGGGTAAGTGTAGAGTAGCTACTAGAAGCTGTAGAAGCACATCAACCTACTTGATCTCACTAGTCCCTGCAGCGTCCTGGTCCACTGAGTCTTCTATCAAGTTGGCAATCATTTTCACTCGACACAACCCGTGCGGGTGAAGCCTGTGCATGGGTGAATAATAGAATACTAATTATGTCCACAAACAAATAAGAAAAGGCCACAAAAAAATCCACAATAAAACCGTGAAGCATGATCACAGAGATTGATCAAGAAGTAAGGAATCTTACACCAGGTAAGATCTAGAGTAGGAGAGTAAGACAAATCAGTCGCATCGTCGAACACCTTGGGTTATTGGAGAACTCCTCCTCTATGGGTACAATTGACTTAAAAGGTCAAAATGAGCCTCTTCCCACAAACCATGGACAGATTTGGTACTAATACTTGATGATTACAGTTGGTATACCAGGTCACATAGAGATTCTCCCCTTCGTGGGCATTCCAGGTCACAGAGAGCTACATGCAACCTTGGCTATACTGAGGTTTTCCTCCTGTTGAGTACTATGGGTCCTATGAGTCACATAGATCCACTACCAACCATGGTCGTAATGGGTCACATATATCGTCTTCCACCAAGGCCATCATAGTGGATCCACATAGGGTCTCTTGTCAGTAGTCATTAGGTCTCATCCAACTGTAGTGTTTCCACACGTAGTGTGGTTGATTATCAAATAATTTCTTCTCTAGCCATTCATCATATTTCAACATCCATGATACCTCTTCACATTATTCCAAAATAACCTCCTTTTAACAATGGTTCTGATGCCACAAACGTCTAATCAATCAGACACCAGGTTTGAAAGATATTAGAATTTTTCTAAAAAGGGGCACGTTGGGTCCTGGTCTGGTCCAACCCTACCAGATAGACCCAACCCAACCCCACCAGGGGTCCACAGACCCAACCTAAGTAAACCAAACCAACTCAGATCCAGCCTGATCTAGGTTTGGCTTAGTATGTCTTGTTGGTCACAGGCACATTGGGTCGCGGTTCCAGCCTGATAGGGCAGTTCCAGCCTGTTGGGGTGGGTCTGACCCACATGGGCGGCCTATGCCCTACCCGGTTCACCATAGGCAGACCAGATCCAACCCAGTCAGGATGCAGTTGGATGTCACATGCACTCCCTCAACCCCTTGGGTCATCCGTGGGGCCACCTTCTCCACCATGGTTGGTTGAGCACGACCATTCCATGTGTGATGCAGCGAGGTGCCACGTCCGTAGTGCACCGATGTGAGTAGGAGGTAGCATCCTCTCGCTGCTGGCATGGAGGCTAGCGGCTCCTTCCGCACAACCGCGGCCAGATCCAGCCATGAATCTTCTTCTAGAGCATCGTCCCCCACCCACGGTTACCGACATGGGCCATATCTAGCATGCTGATGGGTTCTTCCCCCAACCACCAGGTCCATTCCAGTGGTCCGTTTTTCACACCGCTTGCACCAACAAAATCCAAGTGATGCCATCTTTCATGTGATGTCCTCAAATCCTATTTGACAAAAATTTTAAGATACTCTCATGAAGAACGCACAAAAAAGACTTTTTGGAGGGTCTTAAGCCTTGTTCGTGTCGTCCTGCGCCCTCCGCGTTAGAGGTTTACAAACATGTGATATAGTATTGAAGTTCTATAATAATTAAACAAATAATCTCGGTGCAAAACCTAATGAAAAGTACCCTCCTCCAGGAACGAGTGATCCACATATCGACCAGTTCGTGGGTTGATCCCTATTCGACCTTTATAATGATGAATGGGAAAACATAAAACAAAACTAACCCCTACCTCAACGGTATTCGTCGTTGAAGCGGTCTATCTGTGGGAGTTCAAGTTCCGTAGGCATTCATCACATTTCAGTTCAGTTCTACGAGGTGCATTAGAGTCACTGGTGATTCATTAGTGTTCATCATTCATCTTTAGAGAGTATTTTTTCCATAGGTTCGTCAATGGAATTCCACCATTTATTCCCCATTGTGTTATATCCTTAATAGGGAAACATATCACAGCATTTCTATTATGTTGTATAACCACATCATTATGCATTTTCATTAATGGAATTGCATGTTTGTGTTTCTTCTGTAAAGGAGCCTCATTAAATGGGCTCATCGCCACCTCGTCGCCGCACCGCTGTGTTGGGGTGCCACCGATCAATGGTGGGGAAAAAAATAAAATAATTTTTTTTAATTTTTTTTATTTTTCCCCAAAAAGTGTGAAAACTAACTTTTCTAGTCGAACATTGTGAGTCAAAGTTCATTCATTTCTAGGTGAATACATACATTCTAAGTTCAACAGTGCCATTATATTTTTTACCTAATCACATGTTTCAATGTTAGAAAAACCCGCATTCAAGTTTACTTAAAATTAACTAAAAAAAGATAAAAATTGTATTTCGGGCACACAAGGCCATAGATTTTGGTGCCGTTAAAGCATCTGGTCTCGAAATAATTCCATTGAATTTTAAAAAAAATACATGGAATTTTTAAGGAATTACTACTAGAGGTGGGTGTTGTGCATCATTATATCACTCTTTTAATTATCAGACCATTACTAGTACCTTTTTAGGGACGGGGTCATGGCATGCAATTTGATGTTTGTCTTGTTCTATTTTGTCTCTCTTGGTGAAAAATATTCCTCCTGAATCACTGTATTTTATATGTTATGTTATTATTTTTTATGTTAATAAGAATTATTGTTTCTTTGTATCTTCTTGATTATATTCATTTTTTTATTTACTTATTTGTTCATATTTGGTGGTTGTAAATTGTCTTCATTATAATTTGTTTGTTTTTATATATTTTTTTTGATTACAAATTGATTATTGAAATAAAATGATTTTATATTTAATTTTTACCTTTAATTTAATTTATTTAATTTTTTTTAACAAATTTTTAGGGGTTAACATTTTTTTGTTATTAAAATTTTTTGTGGTTGTAAATTTTTTATCCGTTATAAATTTTATGGTCTAAATTTTTCAGGGTTATATATTATTTCTATGTTATTGTGGTATGAATTTATTTTTGAGTTATATCATAATCAGTTATAAAATATTTGTGACTTAAATTTTTATTTATTTAATAACATAAATGATTAATATTAATAACTTTATATTTTTATATACTTTATATAATTTATATGTTTGTTATAATTTTAATCAATATATTTTAAATTTATATATTCTTAAAAATTTATATGTATATTAGTTACAAATATATATATTTATATATATTTTTAAATATATTTTTGTTTATGTAAATTTATAATTATGGTTGTTATTTTAGTTAATTAATGGATTTAAATTGGATAAATTCATGAAGAACCAATGAGGTATGTGAGATAGGGGTTTTTGATTGCATTGAATTTTTATTTTTTTTAAAATATTGATTTGGTTTTTTATCTATGTGTGAAAAATTTGAATATGAGAAACTTACGGTTTACAGAAATCAAATACCATTTGATTTTCAACATTTGAATAACAGTTAAACATACAAGATCTAAGATGGTGAAGCATTTTAATATTCAATATTTAACATCCATGAAGATATTCAGTATGATTTGGAATATTTTATTTATGAATTAAATAGGGATATAGGCACTAAAACCATTGAGAAAATAGAAACTACTAAAAGAATGTATGGAGATGCTGAAAACCCACTGTTCATAGGCTTTAATAAATTAAATGTTATAAATAGTTCTGAGATAAGTTAACTTTAATGCATGAAATTATGGGAGTTACATAATTTTTAGGGAATTGCTTAAACTTTTGAAAGATTTAATCCATATATAAAATGATCACACAAAATCTAATTATGATCCAAAAAGTATTAAGATCAAATATATTTAGATAAAAGAATATACATTACTGTCTCTATAATTGTGCTCTATATATAAATGAAAAAAAAGTTAATCAAAATTTCTTAAGTGTGTTATATAATGATATAATATAGATGGGATATCTTAAAATGACTCATTACCAAGGAAAAAAAATATAACCTTATTCTAAGTATATGTGGATTCTTCAAATAATAACTTATTAAAGGAATTTAGTTACAAATTCAAATGATGCAAATAGAATGAGATGAAATGCAGATGAGTGAATCATTTACATAAACCTATGTCACCCTTCAATTTCACAATAATATAAGAGATTTTATAGAAAATTTACAAATATTGGAAATAGGATTATAAATTTAAGAATGAGACTCTGTAGAGTTAAAATGAATCTATATTAGAGCCTCAATTACCAATATAATTCATAGCCTTCGATATTGGTTTTTCATAACCTGTCCCTGAAGTTATTTTTGAAGAAAACATATTTTATGATTATCTTGATGAAAATTGGTCCAAAATACATAAAAATTATATTGATGATTATATTTCACCACTAATTTATAATTTATAATTGTTATGATAGATAAGTGTTAAAGTATTTGGCATAAAGTAGAATGTGTATTATATTTAACATCCTATACTCTATGGAAACTTATCAAGAGTTAGTGTTATGGGAAATAAATTTTATTCAATTTATGAATATGAGAGTACAAATCACTAATATTGGATTTGTAGAAACACAACTTACATGGGTCAACAAATATTTTATCTAATAGATTTTACTTTTCACTGATTAAGGAAGTTTTATAACAATTTAAAAGTTTATGATTTTCCCCCAATACCATTGTCAACCGAAGAATATTAAAACAAGGTGAAAATTATTGATGTCACCTTTGAGATGATTATATGTTTGAACCTTAAAAAATTCATGGAATAAATATTCTATCTTATTTGATGAACATTTAATGGATGTTTGAAGAGGTAAAACCCAACATTTATGTTATGTATGTTTAGAAAAATATATGTGACAGTTTGTTGAGAATATTGTTAGGCACAAATTGAAAGATAAAATATTCATTGAAAGAAATATTTGACATAATATCTATGAAAATATATTTTGATCAAGTTAGCCTTATAAAAGGATAGAGAAACTATTTTCCCATATCTTGTCCCACATTAAGAAAGAGTGAAAATATGAATTTCAAAAATGTTTTCATCATATTAAAGTAATTAGTGTGTTTTATTCAAATTAGAAAAAATTTGTATCGTTGTTGGATTTGAAATTAATTATCATGAAATCTTATAATTTACCTATATTCATACAAAAACACTTTCTAGGAACATTGTGTTGAATATTGTAAATACCACTGAGTGTGTCAATCATTAGGGTGTTCCACCTTGTAAATTCCTTTTTCAAACAATTCATGGTTTTTTTGAAATTAATTTTATAATTAAGCTAACCTCACACATTGTTAACTAGAAATGTATTTTAGAAAATTCTTTGATATAATGGATCATTTATTGATTCATTTTATAAGAGAGATAAATATATATTTGAAATTATATTTTTATTGAATGTATTATTTTGAAAACTCTAAGTCAATTTTAATGGAATATAGTTAAAATACGCAATGTTAAAAAATATGCATTAGAGTTTGTGATTGAGTTCTTTACTATCTTATTATTTTAAATAAAGAATCCTAGTGTCCCTTTATCTTGAAATATGATAGTAAAATGTGACGTTAAAGGGATCCGAGGATTATAAATAAAGAAAATTTCATATAATAGAGTGATACATAAACATTTATTGATTTTAAAAAATGTTGGTGTGGTTCAATCATTTATATAATCACATATTATGGTGCTGAAGGTATGATATTGAAAAAAATGAAACATAGTTTATGAATGAGCATAAAAGTTCTTTTTTTTGGATTGAGGAGAAAGTGAACATTTATTAATTAATATCAGAAACCGAGAAATGTATTGTTTTTAGACCATGTGATAATTTCATCACATAGATTGGATTTAACATTAATTTTTACACATATTACACTAAAAATGAAGATAAAAATACATTAGTTAAAATGATTGAATAATGGTAATAACTGAAAAAATTAGTTTTTCAAGTGAAAACGATAAAATATCAATTTCTACAAAAAAATAAATTTTAGTTTTTAATTATATAAATGAAATCGATTGTAATAAATTACAAGTAACAAGCTTTTTGTGTAATTATGGTGATAGTAAAAGTGTTGAAAAACATAATTATTATATATTTATAATTTTTTATTAGAAAAGGTTTAGTTGTATATAATAACCATTTATAATGGAGATGCATGGGAAGTGGATTTTTATTTTATTTTCCCATCAAGTGATCTTTGGGCCGTCATTTCATTAAAGGTAAAAAATCATTTGTGTGATGAAGATATTGATGTTGATATAAAATTATATAAGGTTTCTTTATCTATTATACAATTATCCATGGATAATAGTGACTATGATGTAGACATATTCGAGGCTAAATGACATGACAAGGTTCATGATATGTTAGAAAACACTAAATTTTTCTCATAATTATTCAAGTAAATATATATTTTTTATGAAATTTACACACATAATATTTTTAACATAGATATTTAAATTTATAGATGGAGAAGAAATCTATTATTTCCATTTTAATGTTTATATTCATCAATTTTAGTGAATCATTTTTTGGTTTAAGAACATTTACATCATAATTTGTTTATAAAACATACACATAATCTATATTTTTTAATGTTAATATCTAAATATATTGATTTTGAACATTTCTATAATTTTTTTAAATATTATACTGATAAATTTCAGTTAACATATTTTTGATTGAATAAGACAAGTATTATTTTTTATGAAATATACACACATAATGACAATATTTTTTACTACAAAATTTAAATTAAAAAATGTTGATTAGATATATTATTTATATATTAATTTATATATTCATCATTTTCAATAAAACATTTTTTGGTTAAGTAATATTGAAATTTTTATTTTAGAATAATTAGTTTTTTATATTATTTTTTTAAATAATAACTTTTATTTAGTTGTATTAGTTTAAATTTTATATATAATTTTCTCTCTATTATTTTAAAAAAATTCTATATAATTTTTTTATTTCAAATTAAATATAGGTATTTATAATTTCATTAAAATCATCTTTTTCAATAATAGACACATGATAAAAACATATTTTAACAAGCCTGGGGTTTTTTTATATATTAATATATATGAAATATTTAAATGATTTAAATAAATTAAAATTTGGGTTTTATATTTTTTTTCACCACTACTAGTGAGAATATTTTTGAAGAAACATATTCTTCTTCAAAGAGGATGACAACCAGACCATATAGACATGAGATGAAACATTTTCCAAAAAAATAATTATTCTTGTGAGCAGAGGTTGCGTATTGAATTTTAAGATAATATAACCTAGTTCTCCAAAATCAAAAGAGTTTTGGATTTATTTGGACATACAAATATATTCTTAGATTATATTTTTTTTGTATTAATGAATAGTCGAACGGATGATGAAAGATCTATCATGGGAGTCCATAACTGTAAAATATCACAAATGATTTTTTTTTTCACAATTCTCAAATATTATATATGTCACATGAATAATATTTAATCTATTCATTATATATGAAAGTCAACTTATACATTCCAAAATAATTAAAGAAAATTTTGATATCTTTTTCAATAATTCGATTGTGGTATTTTAAAACAAATTTAAATTCAGTTTATATTTTATTAGAAAGAAAAAATTAAAACCCATGCATCTAATATGGGTTTTCATATGTATTTACTTGTGAGATGTTTTATCCTTTACAGTGGGTGGAATGATTTCCCATATAATAATTACCATATAAAAATAATCTTTTGAAAATATTAATTAATTATCTAATAAATCATGAATTTATATTTATGTATAATTATTTTAAATAATATCAAACATTTTAATATTTTAGGAATTATTTACTAGAATAGCAAATGGATGTAGAAAATTATTAAGAAATAAATGCGAAATATATAAGTTCTTTCAAAGAGGGTCACTATAGACGTCTATCTCCTCCCAATATCCAGGAAAAATGGAAAAGGGGGATGATGATAAAAAATTAATGGTTTTATGGATCCATTATAACATGCACCTCATAATATAGTAAGTAATTAACTTTTATATTTCTTGAATATTTTTATTTGGTAAATTCATCATTATAATATAATATATACACATATCCTATCAGGATTACAATCAATAGAATGTGATATAGGATACCATTATCTCTGAGGGTAGGATGAAAATTGTGTTTATTGATTTAGGTGTTTATGAACACCTAAGCCATGTTAGAGGGTATAAGGAGGGTTTCAGTAATAGAATTTTATTACTTTATCCAGGTATGATATCTAGTGAGGCATAATACAAAGAAGAAAAAGATTGCCTGAAGACTAAGCTGTAATAATTGAATTAGTCAACATATGATTGTATGAAATCATATTTATAGGATATCATTATAAAAGTGATGAAAAATACATTGGATACCTACTAAGATCCTCCACCACCACATTTATACCGAACTATGTACTGTGAGTTTCATTCTAGGGATCCCTATGTACATATTTTAGCATAAAAAATCATAAAAAAATTGGGTGATTATGAAAGTCAATAGCTTATATTGGATAATAATGTAAGATTAGCGGTACATGATATTATTTACCCAATTAATCTTTTATTTTTTCTTACCATGAAGGTAAATATATTCAGAGATATTATATGTCATTTAAAAAATTTTCACGCTTGATTTATCCATCAGTTGACATATGAGTCAGGCATTGTTTTAAATTTATATTTTATTTGTATTTTTATATTACTTATAAATATTTTTTACATGTACTATATATAGAAGTATCTGAAATATGAGGAATAATTGTAAAATAAATAAATGTTTTGGGAACCTAAATATTTAGATAATTATGAAGTTTTTAATATGTAATTTTTTCCCATAATTATTTTATTTTGGCTCTATATTATGATTTTACAATGAACAATAATATATGTGGTAGAGAATATGTATTAGGTATATTTAAAGAAGATATCATAAATATATGTTTTTCTTGATGACATCGCTATATTAGTATTTCAGTTGTTTTCATTTTAAGTAAATTTTAAATTTAGTTTTAATTTCATTATATAAATATAACTTATATTAGATTAATTTATTACTCATCTATTTAGTTATCTTGACAATAAATACCTCCAAAAATTAGAGAACATCCATTTATGGTGTTATGGATTGAATATGAATATGAATATCTATTCTGTTTCTTGATAAGTATCCAACATTTTTATTTTATATATAAATTATTCAAAAGTACAAAGAATAGGTTTTCTTGATTCCACTATTCCTAAAATAGAAAAAGATATATAAATTTTTTAAATATTACCCATTATAATTTCATCGATTCACAAATATTAATATTTTAGTGAACATTTTCTTTTATGAATATTCTTCCAATAATAATACATTCTATAATGGTTATTTTCTTTACTGGGGGAGTGCAAATTTTTTTAAAAGATTTATCAAATTCACAAGTTTTATTCTATTCCATTAGGTAGTATTATTAAAATTTTCTTATTTAATATATTTTCGTAATTAACATATGAAAATATAATAAGTCATGTAACAAGTTTAACAAGGTTTAGTTATTGAAAACGAATCCAAATAAAATGAATTATATGAAAGCATAGGTAGATAAGTTTTATATTAATTAATAATTATTTTTTGTTACATATATTGTGTTTCATATTTTCAATTTTTAATAACTACAGTTTCATCATCAATGAGGTAGTGATAAATGTTGTTATTTTCTTTTATGATTTATTTTTTATATTATCATGTCCAGAACGATAATAGATTTTCAAAAGGATATACTTCCATTTTAACACATATGTTTTAAACCTATTTATTGTATTTCTAATTTTATAACATTTATTTTTTTACGTATTTAATTATGTTTCATCATATATTGATAATACATAAACCACAATTAACGTTAATTTTTTGATTATTTTTTATGTTTGATTAATTTCTTGGCGTACATTTAAAAGATTCATCTTCGATTATTTTTATTTTTGTAGATGGTGTTGTATTAAATATTTCATTGAGTATTTTTTCACATTAACTATTTATTTCTTCAATTTACTTCTACTTGAATTCATGTTATAGGTCTTTGGATAATGTATTTTATTTAATTTGAAAGAAATTATTTATTTTCTAACATCAATCTTGAATAAAAAATAGATATTGAATGACCCATTATATCTATATGTATTTTGGACATTCAACTTTCATTTTTTATAAAAACCCATATTGAAATAAAATTTAATTTCCATTTAAAAAAATCAGTTTTTAAAGTCACAATATATCTATATTTAATGAGAAGTTTATCATTGGTTTTTATATTATCTGATGTTAAAATCCTCTTTAAAATTGATTTTAAATAATTGATATTTAAAATAATAATTTATCATTGGTTGTGATCACATTTATTTTTAACTAATGAAAATGGGTTATTTAACATTAGTGACCGTGAAGTTCCAAATAAAATTGTTAACATATTTTTTATTTATTTCCAACCATTTTTTAGAGGTAGAAGCCGAATCAAAGAATATGTTTGATTTTTTTATATTTTTCAACATGACCTAGAGTACATTTTCAACACACTTACATTTTATAATATATTTCTCTCCAATATGTTCTATGTGATTGATAAATTCTATATCATGAAACACCGTCTAGAAATGAACTGCATTATATGTTATCTAAATTAATGGTAAATATTAATAAATTTTGAAAATACTATGTGAAACATTATTAAGAAAATTTTAATTTAGAATAAGACCCCAATGTAAAAAAAGATAAGATAATGCTTCATTATAAAATAATGTATTATAATTATTCACATATTATTATTATATCAATATAATGTAATAAAATAACACTCCAAATTCGTGATCATAAAATTAACTATCTTTAATCAAATATTTTATTTCCATACTTACCCATGATCTTTTCTTATAGTTTTAGTGAATTTTGAAAACACATTAACAAATATACCCCATGTATATTTCTAAAAATTTATATTTTTCCCACTATATTAGGAGGAACGCAATCCAAATAAATTCTTAAAGGATCTACCATCTATTATCTAAATAGGATAATATTCTATACATAAAATACATATTCGTTTCCTTCCTTGTCTATGGAAAAAAGAAACATAAGAGGTGATGAGCTCAAATGCTCAGTTAGGAAGAGCATAAGAAATAACAATCAATGATCACAAGTGAGAATAAGATAAACATATGTGTATGATAATTTAATCAACGGATATGAAAATACAAAATATAATTCATGACATTTAAGACATGGATCATGATAAAATAATCCCAGTGTGTTTCTTTAACATAAAAAAGAAGATATCAAATGATCTTGGCATCTTAAAATTGTGACCACAATATAATGAATTGAATTATTAACATAAATCAGAGTTCACAACCAAGACCATCCTCACATAGTGGTCAAATTTCTATGGTGGTTTAAAATCACCCCTAATCTAATGTAAGAACCTAGGGTTTCACTCAGGTATGTGTCCTTTAATTTTAGTTCTAAATCAATGCATTGTACCTAATATGGATGGATAATTAGTTATTAAAGGTTTTGATTGTGTAATGGGATTGTTCAGAGTCTGGAAGTAATATTTTTGGGAAAACTATCTTGGCATATGGTTTTGAGTAAACAGTGCATTAATTTCTCATGGTTGGCCTAACCATGGGGGTAGTGTTTTTTTCGAACAGATCCATTTCAAACACTTGGCACATGACCGTGCGACCAAACCCTGAAGACTACATTTTCTTCTAAGTACCAATTCATGAATTGTACATGGTTTGATCAAACCATGTGGAAAAATCATTCGGGAAGAACCACCTCGTACGGTTTGCACATGGTTTGAAAAACCATGCTGACAAACCCTACATAGGCTAATTTTCTGGGTAAATTTCCAGTTTTTCCTATAATGATATATTAATCCTCCTCAATTTTCATAATCAAAGAACCATCAGGATTAACCTATTCTACTATCATTTTGGAGAATTTTGAAGGACACAACTAGGGATCAATAGATCTACTTGGTTCGACATTCAATCGTGCTTTCGTTCATCACATTGGATGCACAACAATAAGTACTGAAGTCCTCTTTAGCCATTATTCTTCTCTTTTTCTCTCGACCTAGATATCTTCATTTGAGATTTTTTTACATTTTCTTAGATCTATTCATATTGAAAGCAAATCAAGGGCCGATACCGAAGTAGGAGAGTCATACAACCATAAGGTGACTGGACTATAACTTATCCCTAATGTTCGTTGTATTTAGAATATTCACATGGGGCCCATAGATTTCATTACAATACATTTCTTAACATTACATTCCATGATTGTAATTCTTTTAATTGTATTGTTATGCTATTTACAAATATGTGATTAGTTGTTATTGGTTACACCCCCAACTAAATCTACCTCATGTCTAAGGTTATTCCATAGTTGGGTTTTAGTGTTTCGGCACATTTGATCCACCGTTCATGTGTCCCCTTGATTGAACTTTCTAAGGGAGAGTCTTCTTATAATAAGTGGATTGTTATTAATGAGAATTGCATAATGGAATTTACCATGTATTCTCACCACTTGACCTGCCTAAAGTTAGTGATTAAAATGATTGTTAAATATGAAATGTGGAACAGAAATCATACTAATTATATAATATGTTCTTATAAAAAGAGGTTTAATAAATATTACATGTCTGTAGCACCCATTTCCATATTGATAGAAGGTAGCAGTTTGAGAATCAATAATTCAATATGCCTTAATGGTTAATGGAGACTTGATTAAACGGTTTCATTGATATTTGGACTATCCAATATAATGTAAGAGAAGGCTTCAACCTAATGAATTATTACATGATTATAATATCAAATAGGAATGGAATAACTCGATGTCTATTTAGATTCTGAGAGGAGAATACCTTGGTTATCGAGAACCCCATTCCGATTCAAGGATGTGATTTTCTTAGGTTGATACCCACCTAGAATCTTATTCTTTTCTATTTATTGGATGCTGGGTATACTACTGTAGGGTCCTTTATATTTTTAAAGGATAGCTCAGATACATTACTTGGATCCAGAATTGGCTAGTAGGTGCCATGGTGAAAGCCCATGGGGACCTATCTTTTCTTAGCCCCATTTTACCTTGGTCGATAACCCTAGAATCGGTAGGTGTGTTATTGTGGAATTACTTGGATTAAACTCCTTGGATTACCCTTTTAACCCTTAGATAGATTCAGATACTGTTGAGTTACCATTTCCTGAGATCTATGTTACCTTGGTTATTACCCTGGAACTCCCTCAATAGATATCATATTCAAGTTTCCCTGTAATGTATTGGGACCTTCAATAACTATACTATCATGAGGTGATTTCAATGATGGATATGCCTCACATGACCTATTAACCTGAAATTTTAATTAATTAATTAATGAACTAGTTACTTGTTCAGACACCAGCCGAGGGCTAAAGCAATTACATGGGTATTTAGTTATGTTGTACTTCTTACTTTACATTATATATATATGCCTCCACACTGCTATATTCCATCACATGGAATAGATGTTATAGACACTAATTGTAGTGGCCCACTTAGAATTATCTCACACCCTCTACGGGTGTTATTTGTTACCTAGAGTAGATTATAGGGTTGCGAGTGTTGACAAAGGGTAACATATGGCTTCAAACACTTGATTGCTTGCTGGTAGGATGGAGCTCAATATCATATGACTAAGTTGGATATCATAATGCTTGGAAAAGCCATTTTTTTCATTTAATTTGTGGAACATACTATGGCGATTGTCTTGTATCTATTTTTTCCAGTTTTCAAGTGACATGACCATACAACATTGTTATTCCATTTGATACAATTATTATTATTCTCATTTATCTATTTCATCAGTTTTTTTCTATTGTTTATTTATATTATTTATATTTCATCAACTATTTAAAATTATTTTATATTCATTCTATTATCCTACACTCTTCTAATGAGGGAAATTTCTTCCAATAGACACACCCTTGGCCCTCACTGTTATTCATCAGCCTCTAACATTAAAGGAGATGCCTTTGAGGCCATGTGGCCCACCAGGATCGGGTCACCCATTAACTGGAATCCGTGTCCGAGATGTCACATCTATTATAAATCATCTCATGAGATATAAATATTTTCCAAATTAATTATAGGGATATATAATTTTTCTAACCCATCAGATCATATTTGGTAAATTCATAAGTGTGCCATATAGAAAACATTTATAATTTCCTTAAATAAATATTACCCAAAGAAATAAATGTGATTAACTATTATTTTAAAAAATATTACTATCAACTATCAATACAAATAAGTTTTAAGGTCAAAAAATAACATATCTCACTTAAAAAATGAAACCCTGAATGATGTTGGCATGTATGGAAAAACACCCTTGAAAACAATGTTTCAAACAGTACCATAAAAGAGATTACAAATTGGGGTTTTTTCATAAGATGATATTAATTATTAATTAAAAATAATAAAGTATCAGGTAAATCATATGGTAATACATGAAAAAAAAATCTATTGAGGGAAATTCCTTTTAAAAATGAAAAGGGTCATCAGATGAAAAAATCTAATACTGTTTTTAGAAAACAATATTAATATTAACATAATTGATTATGTTGTGGGTCTTTTTCAAATTCCATTTTCAATGTGGTGAAATTAAATCCTTTATAGAAATTTATTTTGAAAATAAATATCTATAATAGAGATTTTAATGTGAAATAAAGGTTTATCTAGAGGAAGTATAGAGTGGAAGGAAATCCTTTGAATAGGAAGTGAAAAAATCACATTTTTATACCTTTATTAAAAAACACAAATCCTGAAAAGGATATGATTTATATTTTAAAATGGTTTAATTATAAGTGTGAATGAAAAATAAAAAAATTATTTTATTCCAAATATTATGGGAAACATTGGAAGGAAGAAGAAAATATGGATATAGATGAGAAATCCTCATTTAAGAAGATGAGAATAATTTTTTACATAGCTTCTTTTTAAAGAAGGAATATAATTAATCAAGTTGTATTATTTTAAATCAAATGTGTTTTCCAAATATATAAATAGGGGTAAAATTAAATGAATGATAAATCTCAATGAGAAATATTATAACTTAAGAAATAAGTCCGAGTTATTAAAAACCCCTCATATTTTTGTGGAAGATTTATTTCATAGTACAAAGTTAGTTATAGAATGAATGGAAGTGAAGTTTCAATTATATAAAATAATTTAATATATTACAATTCACGGTTTATTAGTTACACTTTAAAAAGAATATTGGTTAATAATATTGAAATATTCCTTGATGAAGGGAGTTAGAGATGAAAATCATTACGACTTTTGAAACATTTGAATAAAAAGCTTATGAGACTATAAAAATTGATTTGAGAATTAAATATCATGAAAGAAAATAGAAGAAAATTAAAAAATATTAAATGTATGTAGATAAACCATTCCAAATGAAACATGTTGTATAAAATGATATACGTCTCAAGGGGGTGAAGATTGAGACAAGAGACCCGTACAAGTAACATAATAATATAGGTTATAATAATTTGATAATTGGGTTATAAATAATAATTTAAAATAACTATAAAATAATTATGAATCAAAATTTAAATTATTCATTAGGTAGACCCATTAAATATGAAATAATAGAGTTCAAGAAGATATTTTGTAACTAAATGGAAGAAAATTGATTTAGAAAAAACCATTACCTTCTTCATGATTCATTCTACAATTTTGCATAAACACTTAAATAATCAAATTATGTTTGTTATATTCCTTATTACGAACATTATTATTCAACATTTAATTTAATGTTTCTCAATAATTATCAAATTTTATTTATTTATTATATCATTTTTTCTTATGTTTGCATGAAAATTGAATTGGTGTCGACATATTTTGTTAACTTTAGCAATTGATGATGATATTTAAATAAATATTTAAAAAGTTAATATAAAAATTATAGAACCAAAAAATAAAAATTTAATTTATTCTTAAATTATAATAATTTTAGTATTTAAGTTCCCATAGGAATTCATGATAGTGCTTTACTGATTTATTCATGTTAGTGGTTAAAGCGACCCAATAATGAACACAATATACATCAATGGGTGAGTATGGTTAAGAAAGTGGACAATATCTTTATAAAAGAATAATGACATTTTTTTAAAAAATATTAAATAAATTTTAATTGGATTGGATAAATAATGATAATCAGTATAAAAAAAATGAGAAATGTTAATTTGTAGCGGCGGTGGTCCACACAACACACAATTAAAGTTCTTTTTCTTTTATAAGTCAATGGAATGTAGAAAATAATATGTTAAAAATTAATATAACAAATCACAAGTATACTAAGGATACTTATTAAATAAAATTACTACGATTAGGGTAGTTTTGGAAGTGAAAGATTATGATTAAATGGTAAATAGTTAATAAAAATCACTTCGACACTATTAAGTTTCTATAGAAAGAATGCTTAGAAATTAAGTGAATTGATTAAATTATTGATACTATAGAATTATGAAAATGAGATTAGATTATAATTTGATTAAAATGGCAGAGTTTTGGGAAATAATTCAATGGAACGGGTGTGGCATAAAGGTGTGGTTGTGTCCCTATTTACAAGTTAAGTAGAGGAAAATTTTGTGAAAACAATTTAAATTTCAATTATATCATTATACTATTTAAGGGTAAAATATAGAAAAAAGTTCACATGTTATATTTTTAGGTGTAACTCCCCAACCCTAGTTACCCAGAGTCGGTACACTATTACATAATATTGGAATGATCACAAAAGATCAAGTCTTGAATGATCGATTAGTTTAGTAGCCTTGGAAACACTAGATATATACATAAGTCTTACATTACATCATAATGTAAAAAAAACTACAACAATGTCTTGTATTTATATCCCCTCATACTATCCCTTTAGGTCATTCATAAAATACTTCTTCACATCTTGGGAAAAATAAAACATTGAAAGGGGTGAGCTCAGATGCTTAGTAAGGATACCAATATAGCGGAAACATTCATAAATAAACCTAAACATTTAAGGAAATGTATAACTAAAACAAAAGCCTTTTAAACTTGAAAATCAATAGAACATGGAAAAAATTAAATGAAATAATTCCATTTACTTATTCACATGGATATTCTACTGGTCGAATAATGAAATGCAATATCAATAACCACTTTCATAATAATGGAATGCATAATGCCAGACTATCTTAACTAATAGTCAAGTCCTTATTCCAAGACTACAAATAAGATTTTTTCAAGGACTTGTGCCAAGACACTATTTTGTCCCATGAGACCTACCGATGCATCGAGGAGCTATAGCGGGCTCCACCCGTTACTTATTAAGTCCAAAGCAATCCTCATATGAACAGGTTTAAATATAACATAAACATTCGTATTAAAACTAGCATACAAAATATCAATATTTTCTCCATAAACCATGAATGGTATAAAAATAATACATCCATAGTCAAACATATCACAAAACCTTCAATACAATATAGAAGTTTTGTATCATAATAAATAAACTTCAAATAAGCTTAAAATCCATTAAAGGATGTTGACATAGATGAAATCAAAACTATTTGAGAGAAATATCTCTTTTTTTTTGAAATCATTTAAAAGACACATAATTATAAAAGAAAAGATTTACTTTTAAAATATTCTTATAAGCTTGTAAGGGATGCTTCAACAATTTTATAATGGTAGAAAATAGCTGCACCCACCGTATAAGTTAAAAAAGACATTCTTACCTTAATTCTGTAGAAAAGGTTAAAAAGGAACAAGTTTGGAAAACGATGGAAAGATTCCTTTATAAAAAGTCAAAAAAGGGTATAAATGACTTTAACCCATATAAAATAGTACAAAATTTTTTAAATACATTTTTATGAAACATGGATGTGGATGATAAAGAGGTCCTAGTAGATAATTATGTATAAACAACCTCGGATAATGAAGAGATTGTGAAATAAACACTTACCTTGTACTTTTCCTTGGTTAAGGGTAGGTTACCTTATTTTATAATGGTGAAATAATTTTTATTAAATTATACAAGAATCATATACATTAATACGATATCATATATGATCTTTTAACATTGCTTCATTAATAATATCCTATTTTTATCGTCGTTTCGGGTGTCAACTTGCTCGTTTTCTTTTATATGTTTTGTTACATAAGTTGTGTTTACTATGGATAGGTTGTATCTTATTCATATGAAGAATGATATCATGTCCGTAAACATTATTTTTAACCATCAAATGAAAATTATTCTTTAATGGATACGATGGGGAATGAATCTTATCGCGTTCATGGAGACGGTATTCCGTACGCACGCACGAGCTACAATATCATTACTTTGATATTAAAATAATATATAATTGGATGGTATATCATATATAAAGAATCATTATCATATTATATTTATTATTTACATCAATTACACATCATTATCATACCAATCCAAATAATAATGTTTTGAATAACAATTACACCACTTCGTGGAGACGGTAAGCCGTACATACGCACGTATGGTGACATGTCATTCAAAGGATGGATAGAATAAAATATATGGTTGTACCATATTTATAAAAAAATCACAGTTTATATAAGATACTGGAGTTATTATTTTAGAATGTAATTAACAAATAAAGAAGAAGTTTAAGAAGAAAGGAACTCGAAAGAGGGTGGTGAAAACATTAGCTCTTCTTCGGGTTCTTCCTTTTGATTTGTTCAAAAGGGATCATTAGGATGGATTTATGATCAAACTAATGCCTCTAGGTTTATTTTAGGGAAGATGGGAGGATATCTGGTCTGGGTTTGGCCAAGCCAAAATTCATTGAAGGTATGAATTTGAGAGAAGCGTGACTGCCCTTTTATCAGAGGGGTGAGGGGCACCTTAGGAAAAGCTATAAATAATATTTTATAATAAATTAATATTCGTTTTATAATGGCTCAAAATTGTATTATCTAATTTTTAAGGTGGGTATGGGTCTAAAACAACTCAACTAAAAGGTTTTAGACTGGTTTGGTTCACTATATTATCCTTATCTTTTAGTTTTAACTCTTAGTTAACTAGTTTCACATTTACCTTGTCTCTTTGTATTTTTATATTATATGGTTAATAAACATACTATATACATCCAAGATAATACCAAGTGGTTCATTAATGATACACCTATCATGATATAAGTCCTTTTCTTGAACCATAAATTTTTAGTAATAGAATATTAATTAATAATATAATATTTGTTTTAAAAACTCTTTTATATCAATTTTGACACTATTGGGTATTTTGTTTTTGATAAATTCTTAAGAGCATTATTACTTCAAAATAAATTTATATAACCAATTTTAATATGTCATATTAACCAAGAAATATATTTAAATTAATAAAAAGTCTCAAATTAAATTTATTTGGGTATTTATAATATCATTTATCTTAATCATTCATTAATACAGTAATTACTGCATTATCATTGAGTCATAGATAAATTAAATTATTTAATGTCTAAAAATTATAAATAAAATAAATTTATGTAGGAAATAAATTTATATTTCTAATGAATATTAATAATCGAATTTATCTTATGTATAACCCTATATTAAAAATATTTTAGTTATTAAACTTCGATTTTAACACTTTTAACTCTTCTTTGAATTAAATAATAATAAATGTTCTAATCTAATCCAAGTGGGCCTAAATGATAATATCTTATTCCTAATATTGTTTTTGGTCTAGATACACTTGTAAAATATAATTATGACATGTGTTAGGTTAATATTAATATCATTTTTACCCTTAATTACCCAACTTACTTTTAACCGTGGTAAATAAAAGTAAAAGTTACTATTCACCAAAAATTATTTTGTTATTGAACCACATTTTACTCCTTGATATTAACCATGTATCTCGGATTTTTGAAATTCCACTCAATGAAGTGGTAAAATTAGGTTTTATGTGAATTTATAAATTCTCCTAGGAGGTGGGTAAAAGACGGTGAAAAGTTCAATAAAATTTTTGTATATCTAAAATTATTCTAAACTAAATCCAATGAACATTAAACTTATATAGGTATTATGTATCTATATTGTCCTTAATTAAATTTAATTAAAATAAATAATTATTGAAATAAAAATCAATTTTAAACTATAACCTAGTGTTTTTTCACTATTCATCAAAAATTGAAAGTTTTCAGAAAAATACCAAAAATTTACCCTAAGCTGATTTCGATATTCTGAATCCAAAAAATGAAGTCCATTTTGAATGATAAATTTTTTAAAATTTCAAAAAGTGGGTATTACTATTCATAATGACTAGTTTGATTGGTTTTGGTGTGTATTAGAACTCTAAGTTGCGTACAACATAAGCTACAGTATTATTCAAAGAGAAGCGTATCGTGGAAGCCTGAGGTGTTCCATTTTCCCCTCCTTCAAATAATTTCATCCTCAAAATTTTTAGAATATTCCTGCTTAAAAAGAGTTTGTTTGTTCTTCATCCTATGTTATTCGGGTTCCCACGTTACCTGTTCCATCTTATGCTTTCTCCATAGAACTTTTACCTGATGAGTCGTCCAGTTTATCAACACTTGTTCTCTGGTATCAAGAATCCTGATAGGCTCTTCGCAATAAGATAGATCAGGTTCCAGTTATAATTCCTCATAGGTGAGTACATGATTTGGGTTAGGAATGTATTTTCTCAACAGTTATACATGGAACACATCGTGAACTTTGGAGAGATTTGGTGGAATTGCCAAATGGTAAGCTACAACCCCAATTCGTTCTAGAATTTCAAAAGGTCTGATGTACGTGTGACTCAATTTACCCTTTTTACCAAAACTTATAACTCCCTTCCATTCCATATTTGATACTTAATCATCTTCCTTTGGGTTTTGAATCAATGAACACCATTGATCAGCATCTCCAGTGAGGCGGTAAACTACCATGATAACTTTTTCTCTTTCACTACTCCATAAGGCATGGAATATTTTCTCTAAAGAATTTATCCATTGCTCAGCTACTAGTGTATTAGAACTCCCATTAAATGTTGTTGGTTGTTTCCTCATTAAGCGATCTAATATTGATCCTCCATGCTGCGGATCAGGGTTCTACATAAGGGTAAGGTTATTATTCATAACCTGATTGAGTTATCCCAGTATGGTGATTAGTAGAGCAGCACCAGTTGCATCACCATCTTCACTATAATTTTATTGAGTTGGAGGGAAATCCCTACTTGGAGTGCGTGAATTGATACAGTTTCTATTTCTTCCACTAGGTTCCATTTCTAAACAATGTCATTCACTAGATTAGTTTATGAAACGCAATACATAAATCAGAACTTGTAAAACATTTAACATAATTTGAAAAGTTTATGGATATAATCCATAATCATAAAAATGTTTTCTTTGAGGGATTATATACTCATAAACCCTTCATAATGGTTTGTAGAGAAAATCAGAATTATCTTAATAATATTCATCGGGAGTGTTGTAACCAAGAGTGCAGCAAATCCTATAGTCGTACACCAGTTCCTGTTTGAGTCTAGGTCAAAGCGGTATTTTCGGGTTTTACCCCTAGGTACGTCTGTGCCAGATCCGCCTCTACATGCTTGTATCCATACAGGGATGTATTGCTCAGAAAACTCACAAAATCTCTACAATACCAAAATTCTAGGAAGTTCTTCTATACTAATCCGCAAAGTATATCTTATGGCTATGTGCTCTAATCAGAGTTTATCTAAATCTTGCATCCAAGGTTTGTAATAAACTTCCTCTGATACCAACTATAACACCTCGACCCCATTTACCCAGAGTCTAGGCATTATTACATAATATTGTCATGATCACAAAAGATCAAGTCTCAAAAGTTCGATTAGTTTAGTATCCTTGGAAACACTAGATATATTCATAAGTCTTACATTTCATCAAAATGTAAAAAAACTACAACAACATATTGTCTTCATATCCCCACATACTATCCCTGTAGGTCATTTATAAAATACTTCTTCACATCTTGGGAAAAATAAAACTTGAAAGGGGTGAGCTCAAATTCTCAGTAAGGATAACAATATAGAGGAAACTTTCATAAATAATCATAAACAGTTAAGGCAATTTATAACTAAAAGAAAATCCTTTTAAACATGAACTTCATCATAACATGGAAAAAAGAAATGAAATAATTCAATTTACTTATTCACATGGATATTCTACTAGTCGAATAATCACATGGAATATCAATAACCACTTGCATAATGATGGAATACATACTGCCAGACTATCATAACCTCATAGTCAAGGCCTTGTGCCAAGAGTAAAAATAATATTTTGTCGAGGCCTTATTCCAAGATACTAGTTTGTCTTATGAGACCTACCGATACATCGAGGAGCTATAGTGGGCTCCACCTATCACTTATTAAGTCTAATGAATTCCTCATATGAATAGGTTTAAACATAACATAAACATTCGTATTAAAAATAGCATACGAAATGTCAATACTTTCCCCATAAACCAAGAATGGTATAAGAATAAGATGTCCATAGTCAAACATATGACAAAACTATAAATACAATATGGAAGTTTTGTATCATTATAAATAAACTTCAAATAAGCTTAAAATCCATTAAAGGATGTTGACATAGATGAAATCAAATCTATTTGAGAGAAATATCTCTTTTTTTGAAATAATTTAAAAGAAAAATAATTATAAAATAAAACATTTACTTTGAAAATATTCTTACAAGATGGTATTTGATTATTTGACAATATTATAATGGTGGAAAATAGCCACACCCACCGTATAAGTTAAAAAATACATTATTACCTTAATTCTGTCGAAAAGGTTAAAAAGGACCTAGTTTGAAAAATGACGAAAAGATTCCTTTATAAAAATTCAAACAAGGGTATACATGTCACTAAACCATATAAAATAGTAAGAATTATTTTTAATACATTTCTATAAAACACGGATGTGGATGATAAAGAGGTCCTTTTAGATAATTACATATAAACAATCTCAGATAATGAAGAGATTGTGAAATAAACCCTTAACATATACTTTTACTTTGTTGAGGGTAGGTTAACCTCTTGTATAGTGGTTAAATAATTTTTATTAAATTATACAAGAATCATATACATTAATATGATATCATATATTATCTTTTAACATTTCTTTGTTAATAATATCTTATTATTATCGTCGTTTCGGGTGTTAACTTACTCGTTTTCTTTTATATGTTTTGTTACATAAGTTGTGTTTGTTATGGATAGGATGTATCTTATTCATATACAGAATGATATAAAGTCCTTAAAAATTATTTTTAACCATCAAATGAAAATTATTCTTGAATGGATATGATGGGGAATGAATCTCATCACGTTCGTGGAGACGGTAGTATGTACGTACGCACGAGCGACAATATCATTCCTTTGATATTAAAATAATATATAATTGGATGGTATATCATATATATAGAATAATTATCATGTTATATTTATTATTTACATCAATTACACATCATTATAATACCCATCCAAATAATAATGTTTTGAATAACAATTACACCACTACGTGGAGACGGTAAGTCGTACGTACGCACGTATGGTGACATGTCACTCAAAGGATGGATAAAATACTGAATATGTTTGTACCATATTTATAATAACATGATAGTATATACAATATACTAGAGTTATTATTTTAGAATGTAATTAAAAAAGAAAGAAGAATTTGAAGAAGAATGGAACTTGAAAGAGTGTGGTGAAAACATTACCTCTTCTTCGGGTTCTTCCTTTTCATTTGATAAAAAGGGCTCCTTAGGGTGGCTTTATGATCAAAATAATGCCTCTAGGTTGAATTGAGGGATGTTTTTAGGATATTTGGTCCGGGGTTGGCCGAGTCAAAAGGCAATGAAGTTATGAATTTGAGAGAAGGGGGATTGCCCTTTGATAAGAGGGTGAGGGGCACCTTAGTAAAAGCTAGAAATATTATTTTATAATAAATTCATATTCAGTTTCTAATGGCTAAAAAGTGGATTTTTTAATGGTTAAGGTGGGGATGGGTTGGAAAAAAACATAACAAATAGGTTTTAGACAGGTTTGGTTCGATATATTAACCTTATCTTTTAGTTATAACTCTTAATTAAATATTTTCACATTTACCATGTTTCTTTGTATTTTTATATTATATGGTTAATAAACCTACTATATAAATCCAAGATAACCCCAAGTGGTTAATTAATGATACATATATCATGATATAAGTCCTTTTTCCAATCCTTAGATTTTTAGGAATATGATATCAATTAATAATATAATATTTGATTTAAAAACTCTTTTATGTCAATTTTGACACTATTGGGTATTTTGTTTTTATAAATTCATAACAATATTATTACTGTGAAAAAAATTCATATTACTAATTATAATATGTCATATTAAACTATAACGTTTTTTAAATTCATAAAAAGTCTCAAATTACATTTATTTCGGTATTTATAATATCAATTATCTTAATCTTTCATTAATACGGTAATTACTGCATCATCATTGTGTCATAAATAAATTAAATTATTAAATGTCTAAAAATTATAAATAAAATTCCATTATTTAAGAAATATTTTTAGGTTTCTAATGAATATTTATAATATAATTTATCTTATTATAACCGTATATTAAAAATGTTTTAGTTATTAAACATTGATTTTAACTCTTTTTACTCTTCTTTGAATTAGATAATAATAAATGTCCTATTCTAATACAAGTGAACCTAAATGATAATATTCTATTCCTAAGATTTTTATTGGTCGAGATACACTTGTAAAACAGAATTAGTACATTTCTAAGGGTAATATTAATATCATTTTTACCCTTAATTACACTATTTACTTTTAACCGTGGTAAATAAAAGTAAAAAGTTACTATTCACCAAAAATTATTTATATCATATTGAACAAAATTTTACTACTTGATATTAACTGTGTCTCTCATATTTTTGAAATTCGACTCATAAAAATGGTAAAATTATGTTTTATGTGAATTTCCAAATTCTCCTTGGAGGTGGGTAAAAGACGGTGAAAATGCCAATAAAATTTTAATATATCAAAAATTATTCTAAAAAAAATCCAATGAATTACATTGAACTTATATAGGTATTATGTATCTATTTTTACCTTAATTAAATTTAAATAAAACAAAAAATTATTTAAATAAAAATTCGGCTTTAAACAATAACAGTGTTTTTTCACTATTCATCAAAAATTGAATGTTTTCAGAAAAATACCAAAAATTCACCCTAAGCTAATTTCGATATTCCGAATAAAAAAATGAAGTCCATTTTTAAAGATTATATTTATAAAATTTCAAAAAGTGGGTATTACTATTCAGAACGACTAGTTTGATTGGTTGTGGTGTGTGTTAGAACTCGAAGTTGCGTACAACACACACTGCTGTATTATTCAAAGAGAAGTGTACCGTGGATGCTTGGGGTGTTACATTAGGTGATATTTATTTATGAAATCTTTTAAAAAATTACATAAATTGTTTTAATCATTTTGGAAGTCATTTATACTTACAATTTAACTTTTACATTATGATATTTTTTCCTGGGTGGCTCGTTTTTACCAAGTAATGATTACCTTACTAAAAATATAAAAAAACACATATTATAGAGTTTTTGTGAAATTAATATAAATTTAATATCTATTTAATATAATTTAAATTATAATTATTAAAAAAAATTTTTTAAATTAAAATCATTTTATAGAGAAACAGTTGTGTAGAAAAATGATTTTTTTCACCATTTAATATTATTAATATTATTTAGTATTATTTGAAAATTAAATGAGGGATTATTTATTTCAATATAGGAATAAAATTATATTAAATTAATCTTTTATAAGATATTAATTTATTGAATTAGATAAAAATTATACAATATTAATTAAATAACTCTTAAAAATAATAGTTTTACCATTATCATTATCATTAAATTTAATCATAATAATTATAATTTTATGACCAAAAATAAAAATAAAATTATTACCTAGTATCATCATGTTGATCTAAAATATTATATATACATTTTTATATTTAATTTCTATATATTATGGAAAATAATTTTTAATAGAAGTGAATAAATCAAGTTTTAGAGTAAAATATTAATTATGTTTAAAAAACAACATATATGGGTTTTATAAATACCAAATTGTAATATATATTTAATATATATATATATATATATATATTATAAAAAGGATTCAAAATAATTTAATCCATTCTTGTATTATGATAATTTCATAAAATTGATAGTTTTAGAAATATCATGTTTCCACTATCACCTAAAAAACAATGCTTTTATAACATTTTGAATATTCATACTAATATGATCTTAAAATTATGAATCTAGAAATTATTTTTTTATATCTAATTTAGATAATTTATTAAAAATTATATTTTAAATATTAAATTTACGGGAGAATATTGTTATATAAAATAAATTTCATTTTTATTAAAAGTCAAAACACCTAATATGAAAAATACATGTGATAAGCAACTGATTGCATTAATAAATACAAATTTGTTTCATCCTAATTTCTTGTTACATATCCCCTCAATACCTAAATATAAGATCTAATAATAATGTATAGTCTGGAGTCAATTGAGGGTGGTCATCACAATATCATAGATGACTTTTACATCTCTACGAGCTAAAAATTACATCATGTATGATTTTACAAATAACATAATTAGTTTTGTTTAGAAAGGGATTGGTTATAAGAAAATTATAACAAAGATACTTATTTTATAATGTTGAACAAATTAGATTTATATCGAAAAATTATTCTACTTGATTCCATTTCTTTCCTTCATTGATTTTGTAATATGATTAATTTTTTTATACATACTAATTTAATGTCTATATTATAATTTTCAAATTTTATTGTAAAATATCACTACTTTTTTAATGTTCAGTGTTGTGTGTAGAACAAGCTATTCGCCATAAACTAGTAGATTATCATGTGTGTATTTTTGAAATTATGTGAGATATCCCTATATGTAATTGGATATGATTCCTTTATAAAATGGTATAATGAATTATTAATATAATCCTATTAAGATGTAACTTTCAAAAACCTTGAAGGAGATGCTTTTACTATGGATATACTAATCATAACCCAATTTTTCTTATTTATAAATAAATAACTATTAAGGTAAAACTTACATGAAAAAATAGATACTCAAATATATATTGAACAATTCCGTTCTACTTTAATAAAATTCACTACATAGGTTTTCTATTTTACCATGGTCTAAGCAATTGTTGGTGCCTATTTTTAGGATTATCCCTTTGATTAGGGATTTTATTTTTATAATGTACAATTCCTTTATTTTAAAACAATTATATTTTTGTATCATCTCTATTCCTATAAAAAATTTGAGGTACATGGACTTCATCTCCATAATTATATCATCTACCGAAACCTTTAAGGAAATTCAACCATGATTCATTCCATATTTTTGACATATAATAAGTTTAACCGTCTTTCGTTCATGATACATGACTCATAAAATTACACAAGACTCTATCATTTTCTTATTTTATGTGTTTGGGATCTTAAATATGATAACATTTTTAATCATATATCATGAAACATGGTTTAGAATAATCCTAAGTTTTCTTATTCAAGCTCCCATTCAGATGGGGTTTTTGTTGAGACAATCTATTCATTGTCTATGAAATCCATAATTAAAATCCTTCCATTTATCTCTTATAATTACAAAAACTGAAAGGAGTTAATATGAGATATGAATAATAAAAAATATCATATTATGATTACAAATGGGTATTGAAAAATTTAACCACAATATTTCCAACTTTTTCATACAATCACACTAACCTATATTTCTTTTTTTTTAACATATATCACCAATTTTTCCAGCTATGTCAATATTTATTCAACCTAGGATATGTTAATTTTAATTTTTTCATACTTAGTAACTAAATACAATAAAATAACATGGGAATCAATCCTTCACCGTGATTCATAAATAGAATCAGATTAATCAAATCCTAACCCAAGGGAGGGTCATACATAGTGTGCAATTTTTCCACTTTTTCATTCACTAGGTGATGATTGAGTTAATACCCAATCATAACTTATCGAGGTTATTACCCATAGGTACATCTTTTCCTAAGACTATATCCAATTATAGTATACTCATACATATATCATTTCTTGGAAAGCCACATAGTCAAAACGTGATGAAATATTTGGATGTTATCCTAGGAATAGACTTATCCCAAGTTTTTTCAAAAAGTTTCTCTCATCATAGTCGAAAACATATTTATTATTACCTAAAATAACCTCAAGTCTTATCTATACCTTGGATATTATTTTCTATATTATATTATCAACCCTTAATTTAACCTTAAATGACATCCTAACCTCTAAAGATATCTAAAACACGATCTGATACTAATTCATGAACCCCACAGGCATGACCATAAAACTACATGACTTAAGGAAAATATTTGAATAAAATATGTTACCATGATATTTTAGGATTATAATTTTTGGGGATTAGGTAAATAATAATGTATAAAAACTCAGACCTTTTCCATGTAAAATAAAATTTCCTACTCTATAAGAATTAGTTAATTATTTTAATGTATTTAAAAGATCCCACAAATTTTCTATAAAATATATTCTTTTATACAGACCAAAAATATTATATTTATTCATTACTAGGGGAAAAATAAACAAAAGAAGGTGTGATATAAAATTATCAACAACGGTAATCATAATGAATAACAATAAATGATAAAAATTGATCATAAGATAAATAAATGTATACGAATTTAGTAAAGAACATGAAAATAATACATTGAATTTATACCAATTAAAAAAATACATCATTAGATAATAATCATAATATGAGGTTTCACCATAAAAAACAAATATATATTGAAATTTGAATCATAATATTTTTCACATAATATAACTAATGACATCATCAACATATGTCAAGACTCACTCCCAGGACAATCATCACTCAGTATACAATATCACAAGGTGTAATAGGTTTACTCTAAAATACCATACATACCGTATCCTGAAATATAAATATTGAAAAAATTCATTGGAGGGATATATAATTTTTTCCTTCCTGTCACATTATATTATGTTCATGCATAAGTGTACTATATTGAGAACAATCATAATTTAATTAATGAAATATGAACACAACATAGAAATCGGTTCAATGATTATTTCCAAAGATATGAGCATAACCTATCCAAATATGTAAATTTGATTCTTATAAAAGAACGTATCCCGATATAACAAAATAAGTATTGAAGGATGTTGTTATAGATGGAAAAATCCCTCTGAAAAGAATAATTCAAATTGTACCATATAATAGATATGAATTGGGGAAATTTCATACCTTTATTTAATTACTAAAAAATGAAAATAAAATATTATCATTGAAACTTTAGTGTAGATCATGAACCAAAAATCCCATGAAGGTAATTTTTCTGTAAAGTAAAAGTAAAATTGTGTGTAAAAATGTAAAAGGGTTTTAAGAAAAAATTTACAACATTAATGTAAAAGTCAACGTCATTGTTAATTTTAAAAATTAATTTTCATAAAGATGATATTACATACTTTTTGAAATTTTATTTTAAAATAATATCAATAATGGATACTTTAATGTGATATAAAGGATTATATGGAGGAACTGTAGACCAGAAGACAGACCTTTTCTTATGAAGTGGAAGAAAACCCTTTTTTTAGATTCAATGAGAATCGACATTTCTAAAAAAATACATAAAGTTATTTTTAAATAGATTAATGGGAAGTATGAATTTAATTCTAAATAAAACATGCATGGTCTTAGAAATATAAATATAATACATATTCTAGAAGGAGAAATCATGTATATGGTTGATAAACCCTCATTTAATATGATAAAAATTATTTTGAACAAATTTTAATTTTCAAAAGGGAATAGAATTCATTAATATTGATTATTTTGAACAAAAATTATTTCCAAAGATATAAATATAAATTAATATAAGAAATGAAAGGAAAAGATCACGGTGAAACATTATAATTCAATATATTTGGTTGAGTTACTAAAAACCCCTTATATTTTAGGGAAAATGTCCATCATATTACAAACAAAGGAATAGAATGTATATAATTTAAGTTTCCATGATATAGTATAATTTAATATGTTATAATTAAATGTTTAATATTTAAAATATTATAATTGATATTAGTTCAAAATATAGAAACATGCCTCAATAATTGGTGATAAAAATTTTTCCTATTACAAGTTTTCAATTTATTTTCCAAAACCGCATGAGAAAAAGAAATTTGGTAAGAAAAATATATAAGAAGAAACATTATTGAATAATGATATAAAAATATTAAATGGAATTAGATAAACCAATCCATATAAAACAAGGTGTATAATAGAAATTATGTCTCAAGGGGTTGAAAATTGAGACCAAAAACACTTACAAGTAACATAATCTTTCAGGTAAGAATAATTTTATAGTGAGGTTATAATAATTAATTTTAAAACCATAGAAAATAACAGGTATTTATCATAAAAGTGATTATTTAGTAAGAATTAATCAATATTGTAACTATAGTGTTTATTAATAATGTTTTTAGCTCAATGGAAGAAAATTGAGTTATAAAAAATCATTAACTTGTTCTCGATTGTTTCGGCACATTCAACTATCAACTTGAACAATAAAATTACATTTATTTGATACCATATTATAAAAAATATTCTTTAATATTTAGTTTAATCTGGAATATTTATTATCATATTCTATTTATTTATTAAAATGATTTTGTTTATATATTCATGAAAATTGTGTTAGTGTCACCTTATTTTGGTAATTTTTTAAAACAATGATCATACATTAATAAAAATTTAAATACATACTATTATAATTTTAAAAAAAACCAAAAATTAATTTATATTTATATTATATTATTTTTAGTTTTTATGTTCCCATAGTCATCCATGATAGTGTTTTATATTATTATTGATGTAGGTGGTTAAACCTACCCAAACATGAACACACTATATCTTTATTGGTGATCATTTTTAAGGAAGAGTGTAATATTATTATAAATTAATAAAAATTATCTTATTTATATTTTATAATTATGTGCCTAATATTTTATGTGGGTTGAAGAAATAATTAAAATTAATATAAAAAACTAAAAATGAAACTTCATGGAGGCAGTAGTTCACCCAACACACGATTATTATTCATTTGTTTTTTTGTGGATGGAAATTAGTAAATGTTTTATTTCCATTGATATAATAATTTTTACATCGACCATGGGAGGTGGAAATAAATAAAAAATCCTAGCTATTTTCATGTGGGGATGCTAGAAACAAAGACCACGTGAAAGATCACTACAGGGCACAACCACTAGGATGTTCCCATAGGGAATAAATTTATATAATAATATTTCAGTATATTAATTATATTAAGGTAAATATAATACTATGGTTAATGGTGTTTTAGAAGAGAAAAATTGAGAATAAATGGTAGGGAATAAGTAATTCTCATATTTTTACCTTGATCATTTTCTTGAAAATATATTTTGAAATGAATGGATTAGCTCGCCAATAAAGATAATGGGTATATGAAATTTATATATTCATCTCTAAAGATAAAAATTGTAGATTTTTTAAAATATAATTGATGAAATAGGTGTGACCTACATGTGTAAAATTGAACCCTTTTATAAGTGAATAAAATGACACTTTTGCGAATATTTTTTACTTTTCAAGGATATTAGTACACTATTCAAGGTGCAGGGTCTCAAAAAGTTAAAAAATGGAATGTGGGATGATATTTTATTGATAAATCCTTAATAAAAAATTCCCACACATGGTTTTAACATGTTTGATGCCATTTGTTATTATATTTCTTACTTTAATATTTTTATGATGGTAATTAGTTTTTACCTGAGAAATATATATTTTAATAAAATTATAAAATAACACACATTAAAAATTTGAGTTTTATTGACCAAAATTTAACCTATTTCAATTTATAATTTAAATTAAAAATATCTTTTTAATAAAAATATTTTACAGAAAAATTATTTCGTAAAACAAATTTGTTCTGAAATTATGTGTTCTTATTATATTTTGTACTGGTTAAAATTTAATGAGTTTTACTTTATTTAAATATAATATTTAATATAAAAATAAATTGACCATTTAAAAGATATTAATTTATTTAATTAGGGAAAAATTATACAACATTAATATTAAAATTATTTGAAAACAAGGGCTTATCCATTATCAAAGTCAATAACTTTAATCATAATAATCCCAATTTTTTTACCAAAAATTAAATTGACCTTATTACATAATATGATCTTGTTGATATAAAATATGAAATCCATTTTAATGGATTTAATTTCAAGAAGTGACAAAATAATTTATTTTATAGAAACGAATAAATTATTTTTTAGTGCAACTTTTTTAATTTTCCCAATGTGATATACATGGGTTTTATAAATAAAACAGAGTAATTTTAAATCATTTAAAGCACATATAAATGTATATATATTATAAAAAATTGTTCCAAATATAATTAGTTGATTTTTTAATGTGAAAACTTCTCGAAAGGGGCAATTTCATAAATAGCTTTATTTTCCACTATTCACTTAAAACCCAATGCTTACATAAAAACAAGAAATATAATATTACTAAGGTATTTTTGAAATTATAAATAAAAATTTTACATTAATTTTTTCTAATTAATATTCTAAAATTTTAAAATTTAATCTATTAAATACTAAATATTTTAACTTTTTTTATAGAAAGTAATCATCTATTTTTTTAGAAGTCAAAATGTGAAATATGATATATACTAGAGATAATAATTTATTAGATTGTTAATTAAACAATCATATCATCATAATTGTTTTTAAATATCCCCTCAAGATATTGACATAAGATCTGGGAATTAGGTATGATATTGTGGCGGTCGTGGGTGGTGATTCGCCTAACAAATATCTCATATTAGTTTCCACAAGCATGAATTTATCTCATATATGATTTCAATTATAATGTAATTTTTCATGTTAGGATTGGGATTGATATTGAGGAAAGCCTATAAAATCTACCTATTTCTCTATCTTAGAAAAATGAGCTTCACATGATAGACATGCACTACCCAATTCCATTTTTTTTTTGATTTTGTAATATGATTACATCATTTTATACACGCTTATATAATTATTATATTATAACACTAAAACATTATTTTAATAATCCATGATTTAATTTAGTTTATTTCTTATAAATTAATATATTACCATAATATTTACTCACATAATGTACATTATGAAAAAGTAGGTACTTATAACTAATGAAAATCAAGGGATGAAAAATTAATAACATCTATAAAAAATTTATCTACATTTAATGATAATTTAAGGAATCATGGATATTTTTTTTGTTTAAAAAATTATTTTAATTTTATATTAAATAAGATTCATTAAAAAAATAATTTTATACATTTGAGAATTTAATTTTGAAAAAAGTAACTTCATTTTTTGACTTATCATGAAAATATTTGATTATGATGAAATTTTGTATTTTTTTTTTGAAATTTAGATATATATATAAATAAAAAAAATAGATTTAGAAAATTGAGAAAATTTTATGAAATCTTTATAGGATAGGTCTCACTAAAAAATATTTGAAGACTTTTTCTTGAGAAAATATTTGTTTATTAAGAGAAATTATACATTTCCAAATATTATGTTTAATTGTTAGCATGAGTGTGAAATTTTGGAACCTATGTAATATTAAAAAATTATATTTTCGCATCATTCACATATTATTTTTAAAATAATATTTTCAATTTTTTAAATGTAATATTATAAAATTGTTTTTAAATTTTTCATCAACATATCCAAATTATGTACTAATATAATTTTAAATTTTCGACCTAGAAATAAGTTAACCAAGAAAAAAATGAGTTATTGTGGTAAAAGTAAATTATTTTTTAATTTTAAATTAATGGGAAAATTCCTAAAATATTTTAATCATAATCACTTATTTTTTTAGATTATAGGTGGATTGATGAATAATATTAAAGTCTCTATTATAATCTAGTACTAGAGTCACTTTCCATTTAATGTGACACGTCATTAAAACAATGTTTTGAATATTTACAAAATTACAACCGAGTTGACATATATAAGGGACACATCAATGTAAAATTATATGTTTTTAAATAATATTTAAACCCTCTTTTCTATATATTATATATATATTATTGTATAAAATTTAATAAATTTCAATGAAATGTCTACATATATAAAAGGAATGGGGCCTACATAATGGTAAGTGCATTTCACACTGACATATGGTTGCTTTTAAGAATAATAATAGGGCTAATCTTACTTCCTATAGTTTACATAAGGGTAATACAAAACCCTTATGTGACCCCTAAGAGCTGTATAGGGGAAAACCCAAGTTACTCTTATACAATTCTCTTTGGGTAAATATAGTTTTAACTTTCTTTTTTAATTTATTCTCCTCTAGAATGACCCTGTTACACCATTTAGAAAATTTAAATTCATTACATTTTGGTGATTGATTATTTTTTCTTGTTTAATGATTTTAATCCCATTATAAAGGATTTTAAATTCTCGAAATTTAATATTTTTGTTTAAGAAAAAATGAATGATCAATTTTATTTATTTTATTTAATGATTATTGCCTTTACATTTTTTTCCTTATTGAAAAATACCAAAAAAATTATGCATTTATTTTTGGTTACTCTCTTGAGTGTGGGGATTCTTGTAATTCTCAAGTTCAATATTGGTGAATCTAACTTCAATAAATACAAGTTCTTCTTCTGGGTTCCATTCATGGAAGAACCCTCACTCTCTATCCTCTATTCGTGTGTTTAGTATTTTAAAAGGATAATTACATGTTTTAATTTGTACTCCTCTTATCTTTTTTCATGATTGATTTGATAATTTGAATTTTTTGAAATTTTATAGAAACAGGATATGAATTCTTAATTGATAATAACCAAGAATTATCAAAAAATGAGAAAGGTTTATTATCATGCTTATCTTAGATTATTTTGGAGTGATAAAATATAATCACTTGTGAAATTATAATTATTATTAGGAAATAAACAATTTAGATCATGTGAAGGCTTGAATTGACAATCTAGGAATTATATAAGAAAGTTATTTTAGTTATCACGTTTGGTTTTTTATTTCTTTTTTGAAATTAAATAATGAAATTGTATCCAAGAATACATGGTGAGAAGTTTGAAATGATTGATATGTGGGCATGTTTTAGATGATGATTCCTTGTTAAAACATTACATTAACATCGATAAACTTGTGATTGGTGGTCATGTATTCTCTACTCTTTGGTTTTTAAACAATTTTATTAGCATGTGGTATAATGTTCACCACCTCGGGTGAGAGACCAAGATTTTTATAATGAGGTATGAATGATAATAATGATTAATTAATTAATTATTCTGAAGTATTAATAAATTAGACAATCCATGCTTAATGTAATTGTCCTAACAGACCAGGGCCCTGATAGGACCGTTTTCACTCTCTTGAAACCATCTGAAAATGGGAAAGTGATTATAACATAAATTTTCATTAGACTGTATGGAAACCCTGAGGTGTATTGATGTGATTCATGATACCTAGAGCCCACAATACCTCAATTATTCTCATATCACATGTGTTCCGTGGGTGTAGCCTTATGAGACCATGCATTTTGATTATTCCATGGTAATTCTTTGGTATCCTAATAGAATGGTTTTTTGATCACATGTGTAACTACTATGATATACCATGATATACCATGATATATATATATGTCCATTCTTTTTTTTCTTAATGTGATACCTGTATTGGAATAACTTATTGATCACACTTTATTATGATCTCATGTGGGTGCCTGTGTAGCCCTTGGGATACTGTGTGATGTTTTATTCCATGAGTGTGATTATGTAGCTGATGGATTCTTTTTTTATGGTCATCACAGGTATCTATATGTTTATACTAATACTCATTCTATTATTCCATGTGATGACTTCTTTGTATGATCTACCTTGCTTTGTATGTTACTATGCCTATGGATGAATTTTTCTTGGTTCTCAAAATGGGTGGACCATTGCGACTTGATTTTCCTTTATATGGGATGTTCTCTATACATGAGATTATGGAAACGATGAACCTGGTCATTGAGTGGTGATATAAATTTTCCATGGATTATATATAGAGGATGGAATTAATACCTAGTAGATACCATGTATTGTGCCACTGAATGCGTAGTGAGTGCCGAGTATCTCTCAATGCCCAGTGGATTCTGAGTAACATATTGTACTCCATTCCAAAATAATACCAAGTAGAATGTGAACATTATTACATGAGTATTATGAATGTTATATCCACTATAATTTTAGGTATCCAAGTTACTCTAGAAATTTTTCATGATTATATTTTTTTGTATGGAGATGATTTAGTGGTACATTATACTTGTGTAGTTATATTTTTTAAAAATACTCTCCAATTATTTTATCATATTAATGTAAAATTTATATTAATGGTTGGTTACTAGACTACTTTGGGGGTGTACTATTGAGTTTTAGTCAAACCATACAGGGGTGGCCAATGAAACTTGGGTACATGAGAAACTAATACTTTTTTCCTGGCATAGTTTTGGATGAGGCTCAGGATTATGATCTAACAGGATGGATGATTATGAGTTTGGAGACTATGATATGATGTGGCATGGAGTGGGAGTATGACCACTTATACATTTTCATTTCTTATTTGGATATGTGATTGACCTGGTGGGTGATTAGCATTTGGTACTAAGGTTTGGGTTTATTGTCTTCACATATATTCTTATGGTTGGTATATTATTGGTTTACTATTACAATGACTATATACTATTTAAATATTGGGTTATTTATTATTACTGTGTAATGTTATTAAGGGTATTGTCTTTCCATGGTTCAATTAAATACCCTCATTGTTAGTCGGTAATCTATAGAATACAAGGAGGAGCGCATGGGGTTATGTGCCATGCTAGCTAAAACCCGATGATTTCATTTTAGATGTCTCAAATTGTATTATATAACAAGATATATTATTATTCTATTTGAGAGAGTTAGTTGATATGTAGGGAAGAGATTTTATATTTTTTTTATAAAACTCAGATTAGTTCTTCAAAAACACAATTCTTGAAGGAAGTCTAGGTTACCAGGGTATGTGATTGATGTTCTTGGGTTTCTATCTTATAATATGTTTTTACCTCATGTGAAACACATTCATTTTAAGTTTCTAATTTATTATAAATTTTATAGATGGATATATCCACATGATTCGTCACATACATCATATTCAACATGTATGTTTCTTAGGACATGTATACTGTCTGTATGTGATTATTGTTATGAAGGAGAAATCAAATTTTTAGGTGTCAATGACTTGTATAATATTTAACATATGAGTTATTTGTGATATTATTTCAGTTTAAATACTATTTTTGTCTACTTATGAAATCATTCTAGGTGATACTTTTCTGTTTTAAACCTACTTTATAATGGTAGTGGCTATTATGATAGTGATAATGATGTGTTTCCATTATTCACAAATGTTGTAGTGTGCTTTTTTAGGGCATTATTAGGAATTAATGTCCTTATAAATAACCTTTTTTGAGTTACTAATTTATATGAATGGTTAATTAATGTTCCAACTATAGTATAGGATGATTTATCTATGTGGCACCTAGTGGCATGCTAGTTAACTAACATTGACATCTATGTCTCTCAACATGGTTAGTCAATTAGTTAATCCAGTTTTACCTGTCTTTGGAGATGTGAAATGATGATGTTATGTGAGATGCAACCCATAGTGAAACCTTGTATAATTTTGTGGGAGACCTTGTGGCCTGGTTTCATATAGGTTAATTATAATTAATTCACTATATTGCTTGTTAGAAACTGGAGTAGAGATTTTACTTAGGGTGGGATATTATTGGTTAATTCCAAGGGGTTGCTTTTGTTGGTGAAAATTTCATGTTTATGTGAGTAATGCTTTGAAGGCCCAAGGAATTTTGTCACACTATATTAGAGTATTAATTAATTTTTATTGTAGTACTCTAGTTACAAGGCTATATTTTAGGAGTTTGGTTGGTGAATAAGAACATGAGATAACACCCATGAGATGGATAGTGTGCAGTGACATCTAACAGGAATGGGTTTCCAACCTTGAAAAGAAGCACTATGAGTGGTCGAGTTTAGTGGAGTAGACACCATATAGTGAGTGGAAAACTATAAAGTAAAGTGATTTGTAACACCTCGACACCAGTTACCCAGAGTCAGTGCATTATTTTAATACATTGGCATGATTACAAGGAATCAAGTACCTAAGAACCGATCAATTTAGTAGTCTTGGAAAATATATTACATACATGATTGTTACATTACAATTTAAGACATACAAAACAATATAAATAATACTTTATGAATGCATTTATTCTATTGGATTATCCTAGCATATCAATCACAATACACTTCTTGGAATACTGGGGAAAGTAAAACATAGAAAGTGATGAGCTCAAACACTCAATAAGGGTAAGAAATACAGTGGAAACTTTCATAAATAAGAATAAACATTTAAGACAATGTATAACTAAAACAAAAACTTTTTAAATTTGAACTTCAACATAATATGGAAAAAATAAAATGAAATAATTCCATTTACTTATCCACATGGATATTCTACTAGTCGAATAATCACATGCAATACCACTAACCACTTTCATAATGATGGAATGCATAATGCCAGACTATCAAAACCACATAGTCAAGGCCTTGTGCCAAGAATACAAATAATATTTTTTCAAGGCCTTGATCCATGACCCTAGTTTTTCTTATGAGACCTAACGATGGATCAAGGAGATATAGCAGGCTCCACCCATCACTTTTTAAGTCTAATTCATTCCTCATATGAAAAGGTTTAAACATAACATAAACATTCGTATTAAAACTAGAATACAAAATGTCAATACTTTACCCATAAAACATGAATGGTATAAAAATAACACATCCATCGTCAAACATATCACAAAACCTTAAATACAATATGGAAGATTTGTATCATGATAAATCAACTTCAAAACATGTTTAAAATCCATTACAGGATTTTGAAAAAGATGAAAATGATTTGTAAAATTCTTTGAGAGAAATACCCATTTTTAATGAAAACATTTAAAAGTCACACAATTTAGAAAGGAAGACATTTATAAACATTTTTGAATCAAAGTGTCCCATACCACATTGAAACTTTTGAAAGGAATTAACATTTTAGAAACATTCATGTCCATATAAATAAATTATTAAAAACCATTTTGGAAACATCGACATTAATGAGAACGATTTAGAAGAATAGATATTTAAAACATTTAAAATGATGTTGTAGTAAAAAGTACCTTAAAAATAATCCCTTTTAAAACTCTTTTATCAAACATGTACGTGGATGAAAGAGCGTTGTCGCACGCGCTCTCAAAAGAACTTCAAAAGTGAGTTACGTTGGATAAAACTCCAAGCACAACACTCTATGAAGCTAATGTTTAGTTTACTTGGTGTAGCATAGGGGGCTAACCAAGGTCGTCTCTCAAAGGAGGAAGTGAATTAAAACATCTTATTAGAGGTATTCTAAAAATTAAATAAAAGAGAATAAAAACACTACTAGAAAAGGATGGGGGTTGTTTATAGTTTATGAATCTAGAAGAAGTTTGCTGGAAGAAGATTGTATTTTTTTTTGTTTTTAGTTTTGAAATGAATTCCGATTAAAATAACACAACAAGAAGATGTTTTTTTTTAGAAAATATTTTAAAAGGCGTAATCGATCTAACTCTACCTCTTCATTTACATATTAATCATTATCATTTAAATGAATATCCACTTAATTATGATCCTCTAATTTGTTAACCCTCGAACCCTACAAGAGTTAACTTAACCACAAAGATGGAATTACTTAAACCCTAGGCTAGCTTCGGAACATGCAATCGCAGAACCCTGCTTTGATTGTTGTTCTAAGGTTAGCTTATGGTCAGTGGTTAATTAGAGCACAAATCCATTCTGGAAATGAGGATGAGTTGTGTTTAGGGATTATATTTGAACTCTACAAATTTATCCCAAGTGGTCTTGTATTACCGATTAAGCTCGCACTCTCACAATTTACACAAAATCTCGACCTCGCGTGTTTTTGTATTAATTGTTCAATTGCTTGCTTAGTTTCTTAAAATTTAAAAACATAATTCATGGATCATATTAAGTGAATTACAGTAGGCTCAATGATTCAAAATAATTAAATGAAGAGGGTAGAAGATAGATCGATCACTAAAAATTACTCTTCCATGGGTGGCGTAATCATCGTAGAAGCGTTTTGCATGTGCAAAGGTTTATAATGGGTATAACCCAATATCGCTTCTACTCAAGAATTCCAGCCACAAGAGGAAGATTAAGAGAAGAATAAATTTAAATAAAACAGAGGAAAAGAGAAGAAATAAAAGAAGAACAAAGAAGTTTATTACACAAACAAAACAATTACAACATGAAGGAGAGAAGGAGGCTTCGATGAGAGGATCCTTGCTTCAAGAGCTACCTCTCTTACAATGGTTGGAGAATTTGGTTGAAACCAATTCTCCTCTGCCTCCAATCTCCCAATGCACGAACCAGCCTCTCCAAATGAGAAAATCACTAATTTATAGAGTGGAGGGGAGGCTAGGTTTAAAGTGGTTTCAAGTGTGAATGCAAAATCTCGGCCAAATATTTTAATGAAACTTGCACCGCCCATTTGACCTCCAAAACGCGTGAATTGACCGGCCTTCCAGAAGGATGATTTGTGCCACATCATGTCCCCGAGCTTTCCTCAAATTTTGGGCTCAATCCAAGCCCGTATGTAGAGGATATGGCCCAAATACAGAACCTTCTCCATTCTGGCGAGCCCAGCCCAACTTTGACTTCATGGCCCAATTTCAACAACCAAATTAACTCTTTAGCTTTAGTGTCCTGAATAAAAGTTGTAGATAATTAAGTTAGGAAAACTGTTACAAAATTTCAAATTCAAATAATAAATATAAAAATATTTATCTTTGAAATAATACAGTGCACTATTAAGGGTAAAACTGGAATTTTCACCAAATTTTCAAATGAATGATCAAATCCCAAATATTTTATAAATAGACATATTTAACACAATGTGAGGAAATTATATCATTTATTATCAATAAAATATTCAATAAAATAGTGTTTTATCAACTCCCCCACACTTACCCTTTTGCACACCTGGGCAAAACCTCATATCAAGTAAATATCAATATCAAATCAAAACCAATTTTAAAACACATATCTTTAAGATCAATCAATTTCACACCAAGAATAAAAAAGATATCATGCCTCATAAAAAACCTTATTTCAGGTTCTCCATTTATATCATTCAATATATTTCCACTTCATTTATCCACCCATGCACAAAACACTTACCTCGCTTGAATTTTCTCTCATCACTCAAATATCAATTTTTTTGCAATGTCTTTCTCATCCAAACTCATACAAGGGTCACCATAGGCTTGATAGATTCCTACATCGCTACCCGATGTGAGTCAAGGACATATGTTTATCATGAGGACTTTTCAGGGTTGTTCTGTGGCTTTCGGTTGGTAGGATTAAGATGTGAAAAACTCTGAGGCTGAATGAGGAGGGCTTGACTCTTTTAAAGCAAAATTGCATTAATCTAATTTTCACTTAAATATGGTCTTCTCTTCAATCCCCATAGTATCAATTCAGCTCCATCATCATGAAAAGTCATGAAAGGTTTACACCATTCATCATTTCAGCATAAAAAATGTCAATCTTCTAGAACATGATTTTCTTGAAAGCTCCAGATGGGCACAGCTTTCCACCTCAATTAGAAGCTCCAGAAAAGGCACAGCTTTCAATATAATGACTTTCTTTAGCAGCAAACACATCTCTTCAGAATTTAATTTTCCACCCAAAGTATCACATAATTTGGTGGCACAACACAAGACAGCTTCCCCCACACTTAAGCTCAACTAGATTATGCAATTTCACTTCAAGAGTTGGTTGGATAGGGAAAATTGGCTTGTAATGTGGCTTAACCTAACAGGCTGTGCATGGCTTCTAAGGGCTACAAGGATTAAATATTCATGGTAGGCCATTATAAAAAAGGATTATTTGAAATAGGGGTTTTAATACCAAACAAATGCCTCAATCATTTAAACACAAGTACCTCAAACCCTCAAGTTTTGACAGGAATAGATCAAATTCTGGTTAAATCAAGTATGGTTTGGCTCTCTCAAGAAGTGAGGTGAATGTAAAGAATATGAAAATAATGGTTTAGAAGCCTCACAGGAAAGTGATTTCAAATATAAAGACAGTGAGATTGGCATGGGATTCAAAATTCAGCGTACTTTGCATGAAATTACTAAATATTTGAACATGAAACAAAGTCATTTCAGCATTCATTTAAGCTTAGTTTCAAGGGGTAAATTGTTTCACTTATTGATATGGATTTAAAAATGGTGATGAGAATCATTTCAGCTCAAAAGTTTCAAAAACACACAGAAAATTGTAAAATAAACACACAAAATTTGAAAAACACACAATTTTTGTTTTTGGGTTTTTTTTAACAGGAAAACAATTGAAATTACTAAACTAAAAAGTTCCCTCCCCCACACTTAAAATATTGCATTGTCCTCAATGTGAACCCGTGAGATGATATATGCACATGAAATGCAGAATTTTTAAATAGGACAAATAATATAAAAGTGAAAGGGTTAGGAACAGCCTGATGTGATCAAGTGATGATGGGGTCATGCAGTGTGATAAAATCCACTGCATCAGTAGGATGTCCCTCAATGTATCTCTTCAAACGTTGCCCATTGACTGTAAAGATCCTTCCAGTGTCCTCTTGTGTGATCTCCACTGCACCATAAGGAAAAACATTAGACACAATATAAGGACCTAACCATCTGGAACGCAACTTACCAGGCATCAACTTCAGTCGTGAACTATAGAGAAGGACTTTCTCTCCAATATGAAACTCCCTTTGTTGGATCATTTTGTCATGAGCTGCTTTTGATCTTTCCTTGTAGAGCCTTGAGTTCTCATATGATGACAGGCGAATCTCCTCAAGCTCTTGAATTTGCAACTTCCTTTGAATTCCAGCTTGGGCCAAATCCATGTTACATTTCTTTATAGCCCAATATGCCCGATGCTCGACTTCCACGGGGAGATGACACGCTTTCCCAAAAACAATCCGAAATGGGGACATACCAATGGGGGTCTTGTATGCTGTCCTATAAGCCCACAATGCATCATCCAAGCGCTTGCTCCAATCCTTCCTATTTGGCTGCACGGTTTTCTCCAAGATTTGTTTCAACTCACGATTTGAAACCTCAGCCTGGCCATTTGTTTGGGGGTGGTATGGTGTTGATGTTTTGTGTGTCACCCCATACTTCCGAAGGAGGGAAGCAAAATTCCTATTGCAAAAGTGTGTCCCTTGGTCACTGATGATGGCCTTTGGTACTCCAAACCTGCAAAAAATCTGTGCTTTGACAAAATCCACAACAACATGAGAATCGTCAGTCCTGGTGGCCTTGGCCTCCACCCATTTACTCACATAATCGACAGCAACAAGGATATACAAGAAACCAAATGAACTAGGAAAAGGTCCCATAAAATCAATTCCCCAAACGTCAAAAATCTCACAGAATAAAATGGGTTGTTGGGGAATCTCGTGTCTTCTTGAAATGTTTCCAGTGTGTTGGCAACGAGAGCATGACTTACAAAATACATGGGAATCATGGAATAAACTAGGCCAATATAATCCTGAGTCTAAAACCTTCCTAGCTGTCCGTTGGGGTCCAAAGTGTCCACCACAAGCAAGTGTATGACAGAAATGCAAAACAGACTCAAACTCATGATCGGGAACACACCTCCTAATGACTTGGTCACTACACATGCGCCAGAGGTATGGATCATCCCACACATAATACCTAGACTCACTTTTTAATTTTTGGACTTGATGCTTCTTCAAATTTACTGGGATTTCAGAGCCAACAATGTAATTAACTAAATCAGCATACCAAGGATGCTTACCTGAGATGGTATAGAGATGCTCATCGGGGAAAGTGTCCCGAAGTGGTACCTGGTCCAAGGTGTCACCCTCTAGTGTGTGAGTAAGCCTACTCATGTGGTCTGCCACCAAATTCTCTGACCCCCTCTTGTCCTTTATCTCAAGGTCAAACTCTTGAAGAAGTAGCATCCAACGGATAAGTCGTGGCTTTGCATCTGGCTTCTTTAGGAGGTACCTCAAAGCTGCATGGTCAGAAAAAACAACTACTTTAGAGCCCAATAAATATGAACGAAATTTATCTAAAGCAAATATAACAACAAGAAACTCCTTTTCTGTTGTGGTGTAGTTTGATTGGGCTGAATCTAGTGTCCTCGATGCATAGGCGATCACATGTGAACGTCCCTCCACCCTCTGAGATAAGACAGCTCCAACCGCGAAGTTGGAGGCGTCACACATAAGCTCAAAAGGAATCTCCCACCGTGGGGGCTGTATGATCGGTGGAGTGGTCAGACACTTCTTTAGCTCATCAAATGATACCCTGCATGAATCATCAAAATTGAAGTCAATATCTTTTTGAAGCAATCGAGATAAGGGTAGAGCGATCTTACTAAAATCTCTGATGAAGCGTCGATAAAATCCAGCATGTCCAAGGAATGATCGAACATCACGCACACATGAAGGGTAGGGTAAGGATGAAATGATGTCTACCTTAGATCTATCAACCTCTATCCCATGTTTTGACACTACATGCCCTAAGACAATGCCATGCTCTACCATGAAATGACACTTTTCAAAGTTCAGGACTAGATTCTTCTCAATACAACGATTCAACACATTTTCCAAACTACTTAGACATTCATCAAATGAAGATCCATACACTGTAAAATCATCCATAAATACCTCCATGCAGGTCTCAATAAAATCAGAAAAAATACTCACCATGCATCTATGGAAGGTACCTGGGGCATTGCAAAGTCCAAATGGCATCCTTCGATAGGCAAATGTCCCAAAGGGACAGGTGAATGTAGTCTTCTCCTGATCCTCCGGAGCTATAGGAACCTGAAAATATCCAGAAAATCCATCCAAGAAACAATAGTGTGTCTTCCCAGCTAGTCTCTCAAGCATCTGATCAATAAATGGGAGGGGGAAATGATCTTTGCGAGTGGAATGATTTAGTTTCCTATAATCAATACACACGCGCCAACTGTTTTGTACCCTCATTGGAACTAACTCATCTTTCTCATTTTTAACAACAGTAACACCACTTTTCTTAGGCACAACCTGAATAGGACTTACCCACTGAGAATATGAAATGGGATAGATTATACCTGCCTCGAGCAATTTTTCAACCTCTTTTTTAACAACCTCCAGAAGGGTTGGATTGAGTCTCCTTTGTGGTTGCCTCACCGGTTTAGCTCCATCTTCCAAAAGAATCCTATGCATGCAAATGGAGGGGCTAATACCTGATATGTCAGCTAAGGTCCACCCGATTGCCCTGATGTTCTCCCTCAAAAGATTCAAAAGTTTTTCTTCATGCTCAAAAGAGAGATTGTTAGCAATGATAACAGGTAATTTTTCACCACTTAACAAGTATGAGTATTTGAGATTTGGTGGCAATGGCTTTAGTTCCAGTGATGGTGGCTACTGAATGGATGGAAGCATGAGTGGCGTAGACATCTGTGCACAATCATACATATCATCTGAATGAGAGAACAATGCATCAAATCCATCAGAAAAATTAGCAGCCATATCATAATCAGAGTATACATGCTCAGAATTCAAATATGATTGGACAAATGAACCAATCCCAAGATCAGAAAGATCATGAATTAAAGGGGATGAAGTAGAATGAGACATCAAGTTGGACCCAATACTCATTATTTCATTAAGAAGTGAATAGTCTCCAAGAGATTGGGAATCAAAAATAGAGGGACTATCACATGGAGACTCAGAATGAGAGAGAAAGAATGCTGAGTGTTCCTCTGGTGGGTACTTCATAGAATCCAGGATTTTAAACCTCACGATTTCATCCCCGAATTCCATGGAAAGAGTACCCTCATGAACATTGATAATGGTCTTAGCAGTTTTGAGGAAGGGTCTACCAAGAATGATAGGGGCATGAGAACTTACCTGGTCATCTTCCATGTTTAGTACATAGAAATCAGCAGGGAAGATCATGTCCTTTACCTTTACCAACACATCTTCAAGGACACCAGCCGGATATGATGTAGCTCTATTCGCTAGCTGCACCACTACCCTTGTAGGCTTGAGCTCACCAATCTGAAATGAAGAGAAAACAGAGTGAGGCATCACATTTATTGAAGCTCCTAAATCACAAAGAGCATCAGAGAAGTGAAACTCCCCTATGGTGCATGGGATGGTGAATGTCCCGGGATCCTTGCACTTTGTTGGCATTGCTAGAGTTGGTGTAATGAGTGCTGAGACATTCCTTCCAAGGTTGATCCTCTCATTTCCCTTGAGCCCTCTTCGATTGGTACAAAGTTCTTTTAAGAATTTGGCATACCTTGGGATTTGCTTAATGGCTTCGAGTAGAGGAATGTTGATCTCCACACGCTTGAATGTGTCCAGAACCTCCTTTTGCATTGCTTCTTCAGCCATCTTCTTGGTTTGAACAACCCTGTTTGGAAAAGGAAGTGGTTTAGGAGGAACATCATCAATCTTTTTCTTACCTTTATCTTTCTCCTTGGATTGTTCATCAGTTGGTATGGAATGTGGCTTCTCTGAAGTTGAGGTGAATCCTGGTGGAATGGTAGGTACAGCTGTATCGTTCATTTGCTTCCCACTTCTCAATGTTATGGCACTAACATTCCCCTTTGGATTTGGAGTGGGTTGGGAAGGTAGATTTCCAGAATTCTTACTTACAAGTTCATGGAGGGCGGTGGCAATCTGGCTCATTTGAGTCTTCAACTCTCTCAGCTCCGAACCTTGACTCTTCAGCTCATTCTGTTGATTAAGAACAATTTGCTTCAAAAGATCATCAGTATTAGAATCTACCTTTGGTGGATGATTCCCTTGTTGTTGACTTGTTGATGTTTGAGCTTCAAATCTCCTTTGGGGTTGTTGGAAACCCTGCTGGTAAGGCGGAGGCTGCTGGAAGTTTGGTTGAAAAGGGGGCCTTTGTTGTTGTCCAGAGCCATACCTCATGTCCGCTAGATCTTTCCACCCTTGGTTGTATGTTGGATCAAACTTCTTTTGGGGATATGGTTGTTGTTGTTGCTGCTGAAATGGTCTCCCAGGGAACACTGCTGCACAATCTTCTGTTTCTTGGAGTTGTGGGCAACAGTCAGTCGGGTGGCTTGTCTCAGTGCAAATACCACAAGGCCTTGAAGGAGGGGGTAGAGATGTCTTTTGTGCCAATGCAATCTGCCTCACCATAGTTGTCAATTCTTCTAACTTAGTATCAATCAAATGACTTTCAAGAGAAGAAGGACTTACTTGATGTACTCCTCGAACATGTGGTGTACCTCTATCACCAAATTGTTGGGAGTTTTGGGCCATCTTGTCGATCAATGCTCGTGCAGCTACTGGTGTCTTGTCCACCAATGCTCCTCCAGCTGCAGCATCCACCATGCTCCTCTCCATGGGTGTGAGTCCTTCATAGAAGTACTGGATGAGTAATTGCTCACTGATTTGGTGATGCGGACAGCTTGCACACAACTTCTTGAATCTCTCCCAGTACTCATACATTGACTCCCCTTGGGCTTGCATGATCCCCGAGATCTCCTTACGAATGGATGTGGTCCTTGATGCTGGAAAAATCTCTGCAAGAAAAGACGTTTCAAATCGTTCCAACAAGTTACATCTTCGGGTTGTAAATAATACATCCAATCTTTTGCAGCTCCATCAAGTGAGAATGGGAATGCTCTTAGTTTGATTTGATCTTCAGAGACATTTCTAGGTTTTAGAGTTGAGCAAACCACATTAAATTCCTTAAGGTGTTTGTTGGGATCCTCACCAGATAAGCCATGAAACTTTGGAAGAAGGTGAATTAATCCAGATTTCAATTCAAAGTCCGATTCGAGATTTGGGTATGCAATACAATTTGGTTGATAGTTAATATCAGGTGCAGCCAATTCTCGAATGGTTCTATTAAGTTCATTTCCATTATTATCAGCCATTGGTTCCTATTTTATGTTTGAATTTTAATTGCTTCCAATTTCAATGTTCTGATATTGGAGTAATTCTCCAACTGGTTGAATGTTGAAACTTCCCGTAGACTGAGAATGTCTGATTCGTGCCCTAAGGCTGCATTCAATCTCAGGGTCAAGATCTAAGAGATCTTCGGGATTAGTTCGTGTCATAGATCAAATAAAAATGAAAAGAAAGAAGGTGGACCATAGTAAAATAAAAATGAGAAGTTTGAGTTGATGGTCCACAAAGAAGTAGGAGAAAATAAAAGAAGAGGATGAAAAATCAGATTGGGTAAAGAAGGAAGAAAGAAGAGAGGAAAATAATAAAATGTAAAATAAAATAAATACCTCTAGTTGGTTGAAATAATTACTTGCCTCCCCGGCAACGGCGCCAATTTGAAAGAGCGTTGTCGCACGCGCTCTCAAAAGAACTTCAAAAGTGAGTTACGTTGGATAAAACTCCAAGCACAACACTCTATGAAGCTAATGTTTAGTTTACTTGGTGTAGCATAGGGGGCTAACCAAGGTCGTCTCTCAAAGGAGGAAGTGAATTAAAACATCTTATTAGAGGTATTCTAAAAATTAAATAAAAGAGAATAAAAACACTACTAGAAAAAGATGGGGGTTGTTTATAGTTTATGAATCTAGAAGAAGTTTGCTGGAAGAAGATTGTATTTTTTTTGTTTTTAGTTTTGAAATGAATTCCGATTAAAATAACACAACAAGAAGATGTTTTTTTTTAGAAAATATTTTAAAAGGCGTAATCGATCTAACTCTACCTCTTCATTTACATATTAATCATTATCATTTAAATGAATATCCACTTAATTATGATCCTCTAATTTGTTAACCCTCGAACCCTACAAGAGTTAACTTAACCACAAAGATGGAATTACTTAAACCCTAGGCTAGCTTCGGAACATGCAATCGCAGAACCCTGCTTTGATTGTTGTTCTAAGGTTAGCTTATGGTCAGTGGTTAATTAGAGCACAAATCCATTCTGGAAATGAGGATGAGTTTTGTTTAGGGATTATATTTGAACTCTACAAATTTATCCCAAGTGGTCTTGTATTACCGATTAAGCTCGCACTCTCACAATTTACACAAAATCTCGACCTCGCGTGTTTTTGTATTAATTGTTCAATTGCTTGCTTAGTTTCTTAAAATTTAAAAACATAATTCATGGATCATATTAAGTTAATTACAGTAGGCTCAATGATTCAAAATAATTAAATGAAGAGGGTAGAAGATAGATCGATCACTAAAAATTACTCTTCCATGGGTGGCGTAATCATCGTAGAAGCGTTTTGCATGTGCAAAGGTTTATAATGGGTATAACCCAATATCGCTTCTACTCAAGAATTCCAGCCCCAAGAGGAAGATTAAGAGAAGAATAAATTTAAATAAAACAGAGGAAAAGAGAAGAAATAAAAGAAGAACAAAGAAGTTTATTACACAAACAAAACAATTACAACATGAAGGAGAGAAGGAGGCTTCGATGAGAGGATCCTTGCTTCAAGAGCTACCTCTCTTACAATGGTTGGAGAATTTGGTTGAAACCAATTCTCCTCTGCCTCCAATCTCCCAATGCACGAACCAGCCTCTCCAAATGAGAAAATCACTAATTTATAGAGTGGAGGGGAGGCTAGGTTTAAAGTGGTTTCAAGTGTGAATGCAAAATCTCGGCCAAATATTTTAATGAAACTTGCACCGCCCATTTGACCTCCAAAACGCGTGAATTGACCGGCCTTCCAGAAGGATGATTTCTTCCACATCATGTCCCCGAGCTTTCTTCAAATTTTGGGCTCAATCCAAGCCCGTATGTAGAGGATATGGCCCAAATACAGAACCTTCTCCATTCTGGCGAGCCCAGCCCAACTTTGACTTCATGGCCCAATTTCAACAACCAAATTAACTCTTTAGCTTTAGTGTCCTGAATAAAAGTTGTAGATAATTATGTTAGGAAAACTGTTACAAAATTTCAAATTCAAATAATAAATATAAAAATATTTATCTTTGAAATAATACAGTGCACTATTAAGGGTAAAACTGGAATTTTCACCAAATTTTCAAATGAATGATCAAATCCCAAATATTTTATAAATAAACATATTTAACACAATGTGAGGAAATTATATCATTTATTATCAATAAAATATTAAATAAAATAGTGTTTTATCAGTGGATAATAAATATTTCCCAGTAGATACTTACGTAAAAACGACCTCAGATAATAAAGAGATTGTGAAATTAACATTTACCAATTTGGTAACTTACGAAACATACACCTCATGAAAGAGGAATCATACAATTAATATGTAAATACACATATATTAAAGTTTATTACACAAAGAATAAAATTATGGTCAGTATATACACCACACAAAGGTAATAGTGGCAATATGGTACGAATCTCACATGAATAAGGAGTGAGATGAAAACCGCTTACCTTGCACTTTCCATTAGTCGATGGTACATTTATCCTCATGTATGAAAATATTAGTATGTTATTAAGGTATTACAGACCTGTATTAATATTTATGATATCATACATGATTCATTTATTACTTTATACTACCCATTTAATAATAATTTAGATGTTAAATAAACATTGCTGGTATTAATCGCTTTCTTTATCATACGTGTTTTAACTTGTTACTCTCGATTGTATCACTTAGATCAAGATTTAAGTACTTCCAGAATATTAAAAAACATTTATATATCATATATGTTTATAATATAAATATTTATAATAGACATATATATGAAATAAAAAAACACTGTTTATGGAGACGGTAGTCCGTACGTACACATAAATGCTGTTTCCGTTTTCATTTCGTATTGAACAGAACTAAGTGAATAAGATATATGTAATTACACACACACACACAGATATATATATATCTCCAGTAGAAGTATTATATCATATATTACATACTTATTAGTAATATATATTTTTATAATCGTCGATGAATGGTGAACATGGAAATGAATCTCATCGTGTTGTGGAGATGGTAATCCGTACGTACGCACGAGAAACAATATCATTTCCTTAAAGGTGTGGCATTGGATGTTGTATTAATTGTAAAGAAAAATTATCATGTTATTTTTAATATTTATATACATATTACTCATAATTATATCCATCCAAATAACATAGTGTTGAATAATAAATTACAACACGACGTGAAGACGATAAGCCATACGTACGCACGTATGGTGACATTATCATTCATAAGATGGATAGGATAATGAATATAGTTTTGAAATATTTATAATAACATCACATTATATAGAAGATACTAGAGTTATTATTTTATTGTAAGTGGAAGAATACGAGAACTTGAAAGACGGTGGTGAAATCATTACCTCTCTTCGGGTTCTTCCTTTAGATTTGATCAAAATGGATCCTTAAGTAGGATTTATGACCAAAGGAGGGACTCTAGGATGAAGTTAGGGAATTTGAAAAGATATTTTGTCAGGGTTTGGACGAACCAAATGGCATAGAAGGTGTGAAATAGAGTGAAGGGGGAGTTCCCTTTTATAAGAGGGGTGAGGGGTACATTTGAAAAAATATAAAATATTATTTTATAATAAATTCATATTCAGTTTATAATGGATCCAAATTGATTTATTTCGATGATAAGGTAGGGATGGGTCGCAATCCACTTAACCAATAGGTTTTAGATAGGTTTGGGTCACTTTATTAACCTTATCTTTTAGTTTTAACTCTTAGTTAATTAGTTTGTCATTTACCATTTCTCTTTGTATTTTTATATCATATGTTTAATGAAATTACTATAAACATCCAATATACCCCCCAAGTGGTACATTAATGATACTAATATCATGATATAAGTCCTTTGGCCAAACCTTAGATTTTTAGGAATACAATATCAATTAATAATGTAATATTTGTTTTAAAAACTCTTTTATGTCAATTTTGACACTATTGGGTATTTTGTTTTTGATAAATTTATAATAGAATTATTACTTAGAAAAAAATTCATATAACCAATACTAATATGTCATATTAACCTAAATTTTTTTTGGTATTAACTAAAAGTCTCAAATTACATTTATTTGGGTATTTATAATATCAATTATCTTAATCTTTCATTAATACGGTAATTACTACATCATCATTATGTCATAAATAAATTAAATTATTTAATGTGTAAAAATTATAAATAAAATATGATTATATATTAAATCGTTTTATCTTTCTAATTAATATTTATAATCGAATTTATATTTTGTATAACCCAATATTAAATATTTTTAGTTATTAAACATTGATTTTTAATCTTTTAACTCTTATTTGAATTAAATAATAATAAATGTCTTAATCTAATCCAAGTGGACCTAAATGATATTATTTTATTCATACTGTTGTTTTTGGTCGAGATACACTTTTCCAATAGCGTGTTATTACGAAACAATAACCATCAAAAGATTGACACTTGTGTATGTATAATTTCAATGTGAAATTAATTCCAATGAACAAAATTGGAATAAAGGGTAAAAATATAATCTAATTATTCCTCCAAAAAATTAACTTGAATAATTCTACACTATAAATTATTTTGATTAATAATGTTCTTTTCAAGTTAAAATATAGTATTTTTCACTATTCACCCAAATATGAAAGTTATCAGAAAAACACCAAAAATTTATTGAAACTAAATTCATATGTACCGATTCTAAATAAGAACATTATTTTGTCAAATTGAATATATTAAAGTTTAAAATACAGTATTTAAAAAGGGTTCCCCATTAAAAGGCGGTAAAATTGCATTAATTGAAAAATAATTCTTTTATCTAAAAAAATGAACTTGTTCTTAAATTATGTCTAAGAAAAACATAATATGGATTCTAAAATTATAAGAATTATATAATGTTCAAAATTAATTTAATACTATTCATAACTGCTTTTGAACGGTTTGTTTGGTAAGTCATGAAGCGCTCGAACTCAGTGTTGTGTGTGGTGCAATTTAATTCATTTCATTGAAGAAATAACATACTATGAAATATTGGGGTGTTACATTCACCCCACCTTATATAAATTGTTTACTCTCCATTTTAAATTGTTCTTAGAGAATAAATGCTTGAAAATAGAAAATTCCTTTATGGGAAAATCCACATAAAAAATTGGGCTAACAAAATGTAGTCTTAATAAAAGGAAAAGGGGAATGAAAAAGTCACAACCAAATTAGTGTTTCAGATAGGAGAACATTGGTGGAAATTATAGACACATAATTGTTGGAAAACATAAATATTTATAGGTAGTGTTTGAGGTCATCAATCATAAACAATTGTATAATTGTGGGCCTCAAAGCCACCAATCTATGATGATTTAAAATACCAACATAACGTATTAGTATAACACATTTTTGGTTTTAAGATTCCCCACCTAATGTTTAAGAAATTATTTCCTTATAGAATAGTAGAAGAATATATATATATATATATATATATACTTGACAAGTAGAGTTTCATCCTTCAACTAATTCTTATCACGAACTCATCTTTCACTCCAAATGATTTAAAAAAAATCTATTTACCTAAATCGTATAAGGTTAAAAAAATGAATTTATAATTCATTTGTTAGAATATTTTAAAAAAATTTAAATTATACAAACTAGTACATCATGTAGTCCAATCGTAGTTGACGCACCTTTGTCGCTCTTCGGTTGTGGCTTCTAGTCTCGCGGCTTTTCCAGACATGACGGATTGCCACCCGACCTCCAGGATTTCCTTTTTATGGAAATCCAAAAAATAACCTTAAAAATAGTATCAAATTTCAAACATAATTCATTCTATACTTTAGAATTATCCAAAATACCTATATCCAAATACTCAGTCCAAAATTTATAAGGAAGTTAATCATAATAGGGATCCTTTTTCTAGGTAATAACATGTGAACGCAATCATCTTGTATTCTATTACAACATCGCAACATCCTGAATTACCAAAATCAGCCATCTTTTATTCCAAAAAAAATACCTCATTATCAGGACCATATTAAGGATTACCTTTCATTCAACCATGTATTTTTTTTAAAAATTGTAGCTTACTATTAAGTCACTTTTCTTATAATCATATACTCTCAAATCCTCAAAAAAATAATTCTGCAATTCAATCCTTATTTATATCCATAATTCATGTAACCAGTATACTGTTGATACAACACTCAAATGAAATAATTCTATAATAACTACATAAGAAAATTAGTCTTTCTTCTTTATCCCAGGTAGTATCATAACATGATTATTATCCAATAATATCATTTGTGGTATACTCTTATGAATGGTATATTGATTCACGTTGTGTCTCAACGCCTTTCAGATGAAGCATTTTACATTTGAAAACTTTTTCTTAATCTTGCAATCATGTACTTGGTGTCCTTTTTCTCCACACTTATATCAACTTCCATTCCCTTCAAGCATTTACCATGGTGATTCATTCCACATTTAGCACATATTATAAAATCCTTGTTTCCCTTATTCCCTTTATCCATCATTCTTTCTACCATCCTTTTCTACTTTTGTTACCCTTCAAAACCATATGATTCAAAGAATTGATTACTGATCTTATGATACTATTTATTCATGTGATGATAAAATGTGGGAGACTATTTCCATTCTAAATTTTGGCTTAATCCCATGAATGATATGACCCTTCTTACTCTTTAGATCATACCTATTACTGGAGTTCACATTCCTTCTACTGGGATCCATTTCTATACAATGGTATACACTAGGTCAGTTTATAAATTCTATTGAATAATTCCAAACTTGTAAAATACCTAACATAAATTGAAAAGTTTATGGATATATTCCATAAAAATATTTTCATTGAGGATTTTTATACTATTAGATCCTTCATAATGATTTGTAAATAAAATTAGAATTATCCTAAGCATATCCCCAAGGAGTGTCGTAACCAAGAGTGCAGCAAGGCCCATTGTTGTGCACTAGTTCCCATTCGAGTCTAGCTCAACGAAGTGTTTTCGGGTTTTACCCCTGAGTACATCTGTGCAAAAGCCACCTATACCTACTCGTATCTAGACAGGGATGTATTTTCTTGTAAAACTCACAAAATCTCAACATTACCAAAATTCTAGGATGTCCTTCTATACTAATCCTCAATGTCTTTATTAGGGTAATGTGTTCTAATTAGAGTTTATCTAAATCTAGATTCCAAGTTTATTTCTAAAATTCCTCTGATTCCAACTATAACGCCCTGGCCCTAGTTACCTAGAGTCATTGCATTATTTTAATACATTGGCATGATTACAAGGAATCATGTCCCGAAGGACCGATCAGTTTAGCAGTCTTGGAAAATATATTACATATATAAATGTTACATTACACTTTAAGACATACAAAACAACATAAATAAACCTTTATGAAGGCCATTATTCCATTGTCTTAACCCTCCATATCAATCACAATACACTTCTTGGAATGCTGGGAAAAACAAAACATAGGAAGGGGTGAGATCAAATGCTCAGTAAGGGTAATAAATATAGTGGAAACTTTCATAAATAAGCACAAACATTTAATGCAATGTATAACTAAAACAAAAGCCTTTTAAACTTTAAATTCAGCATAATATGGAAAAAATAAAATGAAATAATTCCATTTACTTATTCACATGGATATTCTACTAGTTGAATAATCACATGCAATATCACTAACCACTTTCATAATGATGGAATGCATAATGGCAGACTATCATAACCACATAGTCAAGGCCTTGTGCCAAGACTATATATAAGATTTCTTCAAGGCCTTGTTCCAAGACACTAGTTTGTCTCAAGATACCTACCGATTCATCCAGGAGCTATAACGGATCCACCCATCACTTATTAAGTCCAATGCATTTCTCATATGAAAAGGTTTAAACATAACATAAAAATTCGTATTAAAACTAGCATACGAAATGTCAATAATTTACCCATAAACCATGAATTGTATAAAAATAACACATCCATAGTCAAACATATCACAAAACCTTGAATAAAATATGGATTATTTGTATCATGAGTGAACTCTCAGTACACATGATGTATCATGATACTATACTTTACCGAATGCATTGGAGTGCTATAAGGGTGAACCCATCTTAAACATTTCATTTCATGCATAAGTGTGCCACATGGTTCATATAACATGAAATAAATCAACATCATAAGTTATACCATGATTAAGTAATGAGTAATAAATACATGAAAGTACCATTAAAAAATTATATGTGCATAATGTTGAATACCTTTGATAGAGACATGGGTATGGTATTCACTACACAATGATCTTGGGTTGGAAAAATGAGATGCAATTTTGGCAGCATAGCGATGTGACATATGGATACATGAAAATGGTTGATGAAAGAATAATTGGTGTATCATCATATTTATTTGAAATGGTCTGTAAGGGGGTCATATAAATACATGTCTCAACAAACGTAATAGAATTTAGATGCATAATACAAAGGAATTACTTGGATGTAAAAGGGGAGAGAGAAATCTCTCACGGAATTTCGATATGGTAATGGGTGTACATGGGACAATTAATGAGAGAGAAAAGGATATCCCACAATCCATACATAAATAAGGAAGTATGGGGGAGGTTCAAATTTATACCCCAACATTTTTAATTGAAAACAAAAGGACATAACAACGTAGAGAGAATTTGACAAAAATGAGAAAGGAAGAAATCCCTTACTTTTAAGTGTGATCCCAAAGGCATGGGAGGGGCTTGTGAGAGGCTTCTTGGGAGCTTGGGGATTATTGGGAGGATTATAGAGAGAGGAGGGTAGAGTTTGTAATAATTACAATGGAATTTAGTGAGGAGGATGTGGGAGATTGTGTGGCTTTATAAAGGAAAGGAGATGGAATTTTTTATTATTTAGGTTTGGGTCGCCACAGATTAAACTAATCAATACCACAAACCAGACCATGGTTTTTGCACATGGATTTGGCCAAAGGGGAGTGGAATACAATATTTTATAATTAAAATGGCCTAAATTCTTAAAATAATAGGGTTGATTATGTGTAGGTGAGTCACACGTTCAAGGAAATTCATTTAAAAAGTGAAAATGGTTTATAACTCTTTGAGGGTCCACTAAAGTTTTGTAAAATAAATAAAAAAACAACTAAAATCACATTATTTTAATTTTAAAACATATATTGACCGAATATATTATTTATAGTATTTTATTACATCACTATTGGGTCATTATGATGTCATAAAACACATTATATAATTAAACTATATTTAACTTTTATTAAAAAATTTGACTGTCTCAGAAAACTATAAAAAATTCACCGTTGGATAATTTTGATATCCTGATTTCAAAAATAATATTCATTTTATATAAATATTTTTCTTAATATTTGAATTTTTAGTTTTAAAATAAAACTGAAATTTATTAAAAATTCTTGTGTTTTGATAAAAACAGCTTTCAAACATTAATAAAAATTACAATTATATTCATAAAAATTGAACGATCATTTATATCTAAAAAAAGTGATTTATTAATAATTTTTTATTAAAATATTATTTAATTAAAAAAATCTATTAATTCATTAAAATATATTTCTTAGTTGAATATTAACTACAAATACTATTTGTGCTTTAAAAACAATTTATAATGAAACAACAATAAAATGAATGGAAATTCTTTATACAAAAATAATGTACATAGTAATAGTGCTAGGGTCTTGTTACATAACCCCTTATAAGACCCACATAAGACCGATGGGTAAGGGGTGCAATTGTGTCAGACTTTTGGGGTGACTCAGATAATATCACTCGGTTGGTAATCTCTATTTACTTCCACTTATCATGTAGTCGGTTCTGCTCAAGCATAAAATGTTCTAAATCAGCTTGGGCTTGGTCAAGAGTGAATCCCAATGATGCAACATCCTTTCTGAGCTCTGAAAAATGGGCTTCGTGTGGGGAAAATCTACGGGATAAAGTCATCACTTACTTTGACTGAGTAAAATGGATTTGTAAAAACCCTATATTATACCAATCATGTGATCACTAATCATCATCTATATTAGAAACCATCACAATTCATAATAATATTTTAAATTCTAGAAACATAAAACAAATGAAGTTCACATTTTATATTTCCATAATATGATATTTAATTAGATCAAGATGAATTTTAATTAATGAATGTTTGGGTCGTTGCAATATTCCCCCCTTAATAAATTTCATCCTCGAAATTTCCTTCTTCATTAATAAAAAAATGTTGGTAACTTTGCTTCATCACTTCCTCTGATTCCCATGTTTCTTCTTCAAACTCGTGGTTTCATCATAACACCTTGATGAGGGGAATTGTCTTATTTCGTAGAACTTTTTCTATAATATCTAAGATCTTAACTGGTTGCTCCTCATAAGAGAGATCATCCTCTAACTATACCACCTCTTAAGAGAGTACATATGAAGGGTCTGGTATGTACTTCCTTAAGAGGGATACATGAAAGAAATCATGTACTTTCTCCATGATAGGTGGTAGTGCTGGTTGATAGGCCACATCCCTGACACGATCGAGAATCTCGAGGCGGACGATGTAACTAGGACTTAACTTCTCTTTCTTTCCAAACCTCATGACCTACTTCCATGGAGATATGCATAGAAATACCATGTATCCAACTTCAAACTCAAGTCATCCTCAACTGTTATATACATAACTCTTCTGTCAACACTGGGCTTCCTTGATATGCTGCTGAATGGTTTTCAACTTCTCCACCATTTCTTCGACCATTTCTAGTCCTAAAATCTTACGCTCACTGACTTCATCACAACATGCCAGTGTTCTACACATCTTCCCATATAAGGATTCATAAGGTTCCATTCAGATGCTTGAGTGAAAAATATTATTGTAGGATAATTTAACTAGTGGAAGATGTTGGTCCCACCCTCCTTTGAAGTCCATAAAACATTATATTTACATATCCTCCATGGTCTGAATAGTTCACTGATATTGGCCATCATTTTGAGAATGATAGGTTGTACTGAATTTCAATTCAATAACACGAGAATGTTGAAGACTCTTCCAAAACATAGAGGTGATTCTTGGATCTCGATTAGATACAATAGATAGTTGTACTCCATGCAGCCTTACCACTTCCCTGATATATGTATCTGTTCGAGTTGATCTAATGAGAAATACTCATGAATTGCTATGAAATGTGATGAATATGTAAGATGATCCACAATAACCTAGATTGCATTTTTGCATTTGGATGTCTTCGGAAGTCTGATGACAATATCCTTGGTGATGTTCTCCCATTTCCATCCTAGTATGGGTAATGGTTGCATCATCCACTTAGACTTCTGCCTCTCAGCCTTCACTTGCTGACATACGAGGCACTTTGATTTATACTCAACGATATTCTTCTTCATATGATCCCACCAATAATTCTCTCATAGATCTTGATACATCTGTGTGTTTCCTGGGTGAATAGAGAAATTTGAACTATGTGTATCATCCAAAAGTTCATTCTTCATCTCCGGACTTGTTGGAACAAATACTCTTTTACCAAATCTCATAATTCCTAATTCATTAACATTGAAATCCAAGGATTACCCTCTTCTGATAGCTTCCACATTTTTCTTAATTCCAACATCATCACTTTGAGAATCCTTTAAACTTTACAAAACAGGTGGTTAAGCAATCATTTGAGAAAGTATTGATGATGTGTCTTTATTTATGAGTCCCATGTCCTTATTCATAAAATATAAGAAGATTATATCCTTCTCAATTATCATCAGTGATAGAATCACTGGGTCCTTTCTACTTATAGCATCCACCACATTATTCTCTTTCCCAGGGTGGTAATGGATTGAGCATTCATAATATTTGATCAGCTCTAACCATCTTTAATGGCGCATTTTCAACTCTTTCTGTGTGAATATATACTTGAGGATTTTGGGGTCCATATATATTTCAAACATCTCCCCAAAGAGATAATGATGAATAATATTTAAGGCGAATATTACTGCATCCAACTTCAAATCATGTGTTGGATAATTATGCTCATGAACATTCAATTTCCTTGAAGCATAGGAAATGACATTGTCATTTTTCATCAACAAATAGCCTAATCCCTTCTTCAAGGCATCACTTAATACCACAAAAGTTATATACTTGTGGGTAAAGTGAGCATGGGTGTAGTGATAATATTCCATATCAACATCATTATTATTTCTTCACATTCATCACTACAAGAAAACGTTACACCCTTCTGAGTTATCTTGGTAAGAAGGTTGGACAATCGTGAAAACATTTCTCACAAATAGTCGATAATATCCAGCTAACCCCAAGAAGATATGGATATATGTTACCAATTTGGGCCTCCACCACCCCTCAGTTGAAACTGTTTTGGAGGGATCCAAAGATATCCCATTTCATGTGATGATATGGCCCAATAGTGAAACCTCCTTTAACCAGAACTCACACTTGATGTACTTTTCATAGAGATTCTCTTTTCTCAAGGTCTCCTGTACAGTTCTTAGAAGCTCCTCATGATGCTCCTTGGTTTTGGAGAATATTATTATATCATGTATAAATAATACCAAAAATTTGTCAAGGTAATCCCTAAAGACTCTATCCATCCAGTCCATGAAGATTTTCGGAGAATTAGTGAGTATGAAAGGCATTACTATGAATTCATAGTGCCCGTATCTTGTACAAAATGTAGTCTTGGGGATATCTTCCTTCTTCACCCATACTTGACAATATCCCGACCGCAAATCCACCTCGGAGAAGTATTGGCATCCACACAACTGATCGAACAAGTCAGAAATTCATGGGAGAGGATACTTGTTCTTTATCATGGTTTTGTTAATCTCATGATAATTGATGAAAAGGCGCATTGAACTATCTTTATTCTGGACGAAGAGGACTAGTGAACCCAAAGGTGAAGCACTAGGGTATATAAAACATTTATCCAGATTCTCTTGTAGTTGTTTCTTCAACTCCCAAAGTTCCACAACAGAAATTCTACATAGAGTCTTGGATATTGGAAACACCCCAGGTATAAGAACAATTGAGAGTTCAATAAATCCATTAATTCATCAAAATTGATTTCTTAATTGAATATTAACAAAAAATACTATTTGTGCCTTAAAAACTATTTAAAAAGTAATGATAAAAAAATGAATTCACATTTTCTATACAAAAATAATGTACATAGTCATAATGCTAGGGTCATGATACATAACCCCTTATAACACCCCCATAATACCGAAGGGTATGGTGTCCAATGGTGACATACTCTTGGGGGGGTTCATATAATATCTCTTGGGTGGTAATCTCTATTATCATCCACTTCTCCCGTAGTCGGTTCTACTGAAGCTTAACATGTTCAATCCTTACTTGGGCTTGGTCAAGAGAGAATCACAAAGATGCCACCTCATTGTCGAGCTCTAAAAAATGGGCTTCTTATGGGGCAAGTCTACTGGATGAGGCCATCGATTTCTTTGTCTGAGAAAATTGGATTTGTTGAGGCCCTATATTTATACTAATCATGTGATCACAATTCAACAGCTATATTAGCAACAGTCACAATTCTTAATAGTATTTTAAAATATAGAAACATAAAACCAATTAAGTTCACATATTATATAACCATAATAAGACATTTAATTATATCAAGGGAAATTCTCCTTAATGAATGTTTGGGTAGTTACTTATGGTCTATGTAAGAATGACCGTTGAATGTTTTTTATGAATCCATAGAATAATGTGTATTGAACATGAGATTATCTAGTTTTTAATTGAATTAATGATTTTATTTTGGAAATGGTCCTCAATGAATGTAAAATGTATTCTTTGAACCAAAGAGAAAAATTAGTTAAAGATGAAAAGAATTAATTTTGTTAGTGTGTTGATGCATGGTTGTGAGTTTTGTGATAGGTGAAAGCATTTGATGAACCAATTAGGAAAACTCTTATGTAGTCGCATTAGTATTTGATTAGGATGTTAGATAAATTTAAAAGTTCCTATGAGTTTTAAGGCATTGTGTTCAGTGGACTGTGGAGTTTTGGTTATTTAGGCTAGCTAGCTTTGGATAAAGACAACTAGAAATGTTTTAACTCGTGTTATTAGTAGAACCTGAATGTGGGGGTTAAGAACTACATCAAGATCATAGTATCTAGTAAAAATGAGGTATTGAGCATTATCATCGGAGATACAAACAAAGGATAATATTTCGTCATATGGGGATAATTGAAACATTCATAATTTTTAAATGATCAATAAAACCCCTATTGTTTTTATTTTGTATGTCTTCTTGGTGAAAATTTAAAAATATTTAAATAAATTTTTCCATTAGTCAAGGAATAGGTCCATTATAATGGTATGTTGCCTCTACACTTACACATAGGCGTTTTTAGGAGTTTTGTAAGGGTAAATCCTACATCTTAGGTATACATAATGGTTACCCATTACCCTTACATTATGAATAATATCAATTTAAGGGTAAATCCAAATTACGCTTAGATAATTCTTTTTTAGGGAAGAAATGAAAAAATGATTTTAATTTTATATTATCTAGAACAAACCGATAATGAATTTATGACATTAAAAATTCCAAAAATCAATTTAATTGATTCTTTTGACCTCTTAAATTTTTTTAATACATTTATATATGATTTAAAATGCTCCCCATTCAAGACATAGGTAATAGAAAAATTAGATATTTATTTTAATTTTTTCAGTTTAATGTTGTGAACTAGTATATGATTTTCCACCTTGAAAAATTCTTTCTTTTCCCCTTATTTTTAATTTATTATCTCGAATATGCTGAGTTTAGGTATTTCCTTTACATGATTACTAAAATTATTTTTGATTAATATGAGTTCTTATTATAGGTTCCAAGAAAGCTAGAAACCACAACCTCTCTCCACTATTATTAGGACAATGTTATTAAAATGTCAATTTTAGGTAGGAATTTGTATTCATATTCTCATTTATAATGTGTTTTTGAGACTTTTATTGTTCCAAAACTTTTTTAAAAAAGTATAACAAAATATTAAATGATAATAATCTAGAATTATCAATGAATTATATATAATAATGATCATTATAATATCATATTATTTTAGAGAGACAGAATATTATCACTTGTGAAATTATAATTATTCTTAATAATGAACCTAATTATCTCATGTTATGTATTAAATCCATAATCATGGAATTTTCCAGGAGTGATAAATTTGTTACCACATTTTGTTTTTTTATTTATTTTTTGGAAATAAAATAACATAATCATTTATAAGAATTTGTGGTGAGTGGTTTGAACAGATTGATACATGATTATGTTATGGGTGATGATTACTTAATGAACCATGACATTTATATTGTAAAATTGGATTAACATATATGCGTACTACATCATTTTTTATAAATACTCATCACATGCGCAACTAATGTAATAGTTTAGTTTATTTACAATATTGGAATCATAATCCACTTTCATGGTGAATGATCTTCAAAATCTCTATTAAGGGTATTCCCCTTTATAAATCCTACTTAAAAACATTATTAAAAATCTAGGGTAAGGAATTATAATAAAGGGGAGAGATTATATAATTGTTTTGGGTAAAAAAGAGAGATATTTAAGAAAAACATGACGATAACATTATAAAATCAATCCGTAAATATCAATGATCACAATCATCAGTTATGAAATAGAGATTGGATGTTCATAAGAAATGAATTGAAATGGAATTAGGAGAATAAGTCATGAAATCATAACATAGGAATAAGACATGGAATTTAGATATCCATAAAAACATATAAAATGATTTCTATAGTAATTAAGTATTACTACCAAGGCCATATTAGTGGAATGGGTTGACTCCACAAACCATCTTAACAGTCAAGGATCACAATGAAGACTGTCTTAGTGGGAGAAGCCCTTTAGTAAACCAGGTTCAATCCTTATTCTAGAACTATATTTAAATGAAAATTTCACTACTCATTTGGGTCATATATTAATGAATTGGTTTAACTTCCCATTATATCACAGTATTACTAAACTGAGTTCACTCATCATTTCATCCCTGTATAACTGAACAGAGATAACTTCATGTTCCAGCCATGTATTACTGAAACGAGTACACTTCCCAATCAATCCATGTATTAATAAAATAATATCACTCCTCCTTCCATCCCTTTATTCTTAAACTAAGTTCACCCCACATTCTATTCTTCTATATCTCATGATTTATATAAATCTCTACCTAATTCATTGGAAGGATATATGGGGAACCACCCATCACATAATGATACCATACATATGTGTGCTAAAAAATACTAAAACAATCATCATATCATATCCCATGAAATGAAATTCAAATTAAAAACATTTCATAATATCATAACATCTTTAAAAGATATAGGTTTTATAAGCATTTCATCATACCATAACCCATGAAAAGAAGACAGTTTCATAAGATTTTTAACATGGTATATCCCATGAAAGAGGAATGGATTTAATAAACAACTTTTCATCTTAAAAATAAACCATTAAAATAAAAAATAATAATGGTTTCCTTAGATCATATCCCTTGTAAAGTATAAACTATATCAAATGATGAAATATTTGATAGAGAAGGATTTTGAAATTTCACTTGGGACATTTCAAAAAGAAAATAATATTAATTTAAATATAAATTTTTACAAAATTTTTGTTTTAAAATAATTTAATTTAGAATAAAAAATGTAATAAATAATTAATTAATCTTATAAAAACATTTTAAAAAATGATTGTGGAAAATATCCTTTCTACTTTAAAAAAACTTTTTAAAACATAAAATAGTTTGAGAACCTTTTTCCTTTAAATCACCGTAATAACATAAAAAATAAGATTTGAAATCAATTTTAAATACTTTTTAAAACAAAAAAACAAGTTAGGAATAATTTTTCCTGAAAAATAGATTAAAATATCATTAAAATCATTCATTAGGAAAATAAGTTGTAAATATTCAATGTGTCTGGTACAATATTGAAGCGTTTGAATAATAGAACCCATGAAGGAATAAAATTAAAATGAAACATATACTATCATAAAAATAAGGATATTCATGATATAACCTGTCAAAGGGACTATATATACACCTCATAAATGAAGATAATTGTATAACACAAGAAACATCTCAAAGAAGTCAAATTGTTACAAAAATTCCATTACTGATTTGCTAACTTTGAAACTACAAACCCCATGAAAGAGCTATCATAAAATGGATATTAAAATTAAAAAAAATTATAATAAAAATAAATACATTCATGCTTAGTATACACACCACATAATAAAACTAAGTGGGGAATATTTCATGTATCCCATAGAAATAAATGTGAGGCAATAAAAACACAAACTACGTAAGTAACTTTTGAGTCATGAACCTCGTGAAAGAATAAAATAAATTAATTTTTTTATATCAATAAATAAATTAAATTCATGATATAAAACATAATATGTTTGTATATAAGCAACAGAAAATAACTGAGTTTTGGATATAGCATGTACCACACAGATATAAAATGTTAGTTGAAATTCCCTTACTTTAAGTCTTGAATTCATTTGTACATGATAAAACCTCCTATATAATAAATATAAGATTGTTATACATTGGAAAATTAACCATATTATATTATATAATACCATACATGTGTAAAGACCCGTAAATTTAAATTAATTTTTTTCTTAATTTTCTTTGTAATTTTCCAAGAGCGCGGTTTCTGACGGCACCTGATTCCGAGGCCCGGTGTGCCCGGAATCATTTTCCGAAGTTTGGCTCTGGTACGTTCAGTGAACGGACGAGCGGGTTTTTCTAAATTTTGAACCGGTGCTCGGAATCAAATTCTGAGGGCACCGATGGAATCACAGCGCCAGTATTTGCTTAGAAACGCCTCTTCCGGAGTTGCGTTTTCTCGGGTGTGGTTTTTAATTTTCGGGCATAAAGTTAAGAAATAAAATAATTTGTTCAACAAACTTTATTTTATTTCACATGAAGCCACTTGAAATCCACTTAAACTAAGTTAAAACGGATAGGATATTATCCAGAATTATCCTACCCCCTTGATGTATCGGCCTCTCGGCTCAGCGATCCTACGTGGATCAGTGCTACATGTCCTGTGTGGGCCCGGTCCTGTGTGGGCCCGATCCTGTGTGGGTCCGATCCTATGTGGGTCAGCGCTCAGCGGTTCTGTGTGAGCCAGCGCCTACAGGTCCTGTGTGGGCCCGATCCTGTGTAGGTCGTTGCGGGAGTTAGTTACCTATCGATCCTTTGTGGGTCCGACGACTTACATGGATCAATGATCATATTTATTTTCATCCGAAGAAGTATACCTGTGTGAGCTGAATCTTGTGTTACTCTCCCTTGTGGATTGTTTTGAGCTATCCTGTGTGGATTTACTGTCTACTCTCCTTTGTGGATTGTGTTGAGCTATCCTGTGTGGATTTACTGTTTACTATCCTTTGTGGATTGTGTTGTGCTATCCTGTGTGGGTATACGTTTGCTTTCCAGTGTGGACTGGGTTGTGCTTGGGCTCGGAAGTTGGAGCCAAACATGAATTGATGAATTAAATATATGTATGGGCATATACCTAAGCCATGTCAGATGTTACTTCATGATTGTATCTTTCCTTGTGGATTATCCTTTGTGGATTTCGGGAGACCTTCGGGGGTCTCAGGGTCCCTACTGAGTAGCTTATACTCACCCCTACACGGGCTATGCCCGCACTTCGTGGTGTTGGGTGAAGACGACGGACATCACTGATCGTGGTGGAGGCATGCGGAGCAGGACGGTACCTGGAGGTGGACCACTAGGCGGGACGTACTCGGAGCGGTCAGGTGGACCCGAGGAGCTGTGGAGGCTATCTGTAACCACCCTTCAGGTGGGACTTCCAGAGGACGGCTCGAGGCTGTGGCTTTTCCTTTCAGTTGCTGTTTTTCCTTTAAGTTGTACTTTACAGTTGGGCTTCTATTTCCGGCCCCTTTTACTTTCAGCACAGCTTGTTACAGTTTTACTTAGTGTTTACTTTTCCGCTTGCTTACTCTGTGGTGCTTGTTTACTTTTCGAAGGCAATTCCTTCCCTTTTTGTTGGAATTTACGCCATGGTGCTAGTCGCCAGCCCCTGGCCTATGGAAGGCGGGATTGGGATTGTCACGGAACGGTCCCCGAGGACGGGTCGTGAAAACATGATTTGTTTATGATATTATATTACCTATTTATTAACAATTCCATGTTAAATTTATGTTTCAGGTAATAACTGCTTTGTTTTCGTATATTTTTTGACTTGTTATTCTTAATCCTATTACTTAGATCCTGATTAACTTATTTAAAGAATATAAAACATTATATAAAGACCAAAAATATTTATTTTATATTTATTTATAATAATATATTAGACATATAAATATGAAATAGAATACATCGTTCATAGAGATGGTAGACAGTAGGTATGTATGAATGTTGTTTTTTTTCTTATAGTGTTGAAAGAAATAAATTAAATGACATATATGAATGTATAAATATATTAACATTAAATTAGTATTATTATTTCATATATATCATAAATTTTTACTAAACCCATCCTTAATACATTCCATGTAATGTGTGAATGAATTGCATCGCTTCAAGGAGGCGGTAGTCCACTAGTCCACAAACGAAGATATCATATTACCACAAAATGGAATGCATGAAGTTAGGTGTTATATAACAATTAAATAAGAATAAATACTTCATAAATATAATATAAATCGTATAAAATAGTTTTATTATTATTATTACCAACTATTAAAGGTGTTAATAGTAGAATGACATCAGTTCGCGAGGCGGCAGCCCACCGTACTCACGAAAGATGATTGCGTATCCCATTTGATGAGTTGTGTGTAAGTGTAGTTATAACCCTTAACATAAATAATCAATTTATATTGAGGAAAATTATATTATTATATAATCATAGAATAAAAATAATTTAGGGACTATAAAATGAAATAAAACAAGAGTAATTATTGAAAGATGTTACATATTCTTTGAAAATTCCTTTTAGATTACACCAATGGACTAACTTGGTGTGATTCATGAAAACATTGGGGATTATAGAGTGATATTAGATAATTTGGAACATTATTTGTGCTTGTTTTTTATGATACAATGGTATTTATAGTTGTGAAGCAGTGAGGTGGGTGAGTTCCCTTTTATAGGGGTGGTGGAGTGGCATTTATTTAAATATAAAAAGGTAAACACTTTTGAGTGGTCAACCTTACATAATGTTCCTAAAATAAAAGTCCATTTTATATAAAAGGTATGATATTGTCAAAATATGAAAATGAAATGGATTTTGTTCATGTTTATAGGTTATTTGTCCGCTTATGCTAAATCTTAGACACTAAGTAAATTTGTTTTTACATTAATCACTCTAATTAAGTTTAATTACTTTCATTAATTTTTAAAAAAACTAAGTTGAAATTACCCAAAAATATTATCATATTAAGAATATAGCTTCAATTTAACCAAATTATAACCAAAAATATTATAGAACCTAATTTAAAATAAATATCACAGACGAGACGAGAGAACCCGTTTTTAAAGTGATAATGTTCAATAGTTTGAAATGTTTGTTACATAAAATTTCAATTTTAAATTGATTAAAATGACATAAATTGTATTAATATATGTAAAATTGATCTAAATATAATTTAAAAACTATTTAAAATATAATTTATGTATATATATAAATTTCAAAAAAATGAAAATTTTCAATTAAAATTCATTGTTGTCAATATTTATCAAAAAATGAAACTTATTTGAAAAATGAAAATAATATAACAAAAGTAAATTTTGTTATTAAACTTTAAAAAATGATTTTTTTTGTCGAACACAATTTTTAATATTTTCAAACAATAAATTTAAAATAGGTATTCCATTAAAAAGGGAGTAAAATTATATTTTAGAAAAATATATCTCTGTATGTGTAATATTAAATTTATTATTATATAATCTATAGAAAACACATAAGTTGAATGTTAAATAGTATAATCAATATTATATATATTTATTGATTAGAATAAATTATCAATAGTATATTAATTAATTTATTGATGAAAAACATGTTTTATTTCATAAATGTAGTTTTTATAAAAAATATTTCCTTTATTTTGAAAAGGGTTTTATTTTCATTTCTAGTTAATTGGTCACGTATTAATTCTTTTTATATACATTTTAACCATATTTTTAGAATTTAACAAATATTATTTATAACTTCCATTACAACAGCTATGTGACAAATACAATAATATTTTAAAAATTATATTAGTAGTACATTTTAGTTTCGTAAAACTAGGTCTTGGGTGTACCAAAAGATATAAATGTAACTCGAAATTGTGATTAAAGTAAACCAAACATAGTGTTATGTGTAACGAAATCTGATATAAGTTTTGTATGTAGTGAAAGATTGACTTGGTGCTGCATAAAAAGCTTGAATAACATGGTTCTTTCATATCAAAAAGCTATATTCAGTGTGGAATGATATACAAAATATTTAATATACAAAATTAATTTGAAAATAATATTTCAAAAAATCCCATGGTGTTACATTCTACCACCCATAAAATGAATTTCACCATCCAAATTAATATGGGTTATCAATGGTGTAATACTTGAAAGTTCCTTTTATAGAAACCCACATCATAAAAATGAATACTAAAACATCCTTTAAAAAGGGATGGTTGGAAATATAATGGTTTAAGAATGTAAATAATAACTAGGATTCCACATAGTTAAACATATTTAGTAAGTGAAATCCTAGACACAGAATTTAAATTTAACTATTCAGTTCTGATGGAGAGTTATAGAGAACATGATTTGGAAAAATTAAAATTGGTAAATCCATAAATCAAAGAGGCTTGAAAGGGCCATTGATATCATTAAAAATGATGGTAATAGGAAATTTTATTATTTCAATTCCATTTTCCAAAAATTGGTGAATTTTTATGAGAAATGAACTTACTTGATTTCATTCCATTTCAGGTGAACAAGCTCATCCTTGGGTTGTGCTTTTATCAGTTCAAATTAATATATTATTCCAAGATATATAGGTGACCTTATTATACTTTAAGCATTAATAAATCTTGAGATCTATAACTAGAATGGTATTTCATTCTATCCTTCATTATGACAAAAATTGGATATCACATGTTATCTAATATGAATTAATCCTCATTTGATGAGGTAATATGATCTCTATAACCTCATCCAATTTTTTATATAAACCATTCCATAAATGGTTAATAATATAACCCTTATGAATGTTGAAAGTCTAAAACTATAGAAAAAGGTCACAGAATTTCCCAAAATCAGTATAACATTAATCCCCAATATTTAACAACGTAACATTTTTTATCACATAAAAAACATGTGAATATCATCATCCTATATTCTCTTGAAACATTGTAATAACCTGAATGAAAATTAATCCTTATTGAAAACATGTATGCTTTTTTATTCTATATTTTGTTGTAAATATTCATTAAATATAAAAACTGACATAAAATCCACCCATGATAGCATAATTTTTTTTTAAATACTCAATCAATTCTAAGGAAATTAGTACCATCTAATTTACCTTTTAATATACAACATATATTTATTCAAACAACATTATCTAAAAAATATAGACATATTAAGTCATATCATTCCATTATTCGGGTTTTTTCAATGAATATCACCTTTAAAATAAATAACATTTATAGTCCTTTAAAACTATTTAACATATTCTTATCAATCATTAGTGAAAAATACTAACTAACCAATCCTTATAAATTTAATAATTCATAATTCTAGAATTAAACTACATAAAAATTTAGATTTTTCCACTCCATCCTTAATCCATGAACAAGGCTACCTAATCTTATTACATAATACCAATTTCCATGCACATATCATATATAGTTGCATCATCACCAGCAATATAAAAATTACTTGTACCATCATACTAATTATCGTCAGAAGATTTCTACTTAGGAAATCGATTTGAATAATTTCCATTCATTCCACATTTAAAGAATTAAAATATAAATGATGTCTTAGGGAGGCCATTATTCTCATTCATTGAGTTAAGAAAAATTTTAATTCTCTATTTATAGTTACTCTCTTTGTGTCCTTTTGAACAATAAAAGCATCTTCTTATTCCTTTAAGACATCCATTTGGGTGTTTATTCCCTCATTCTTAACACAACGGAATCTGAATATTCTTTCTTCTATGGAATCTGTTACCAGAATTCTTAGAAAAGGCTTTCTTTATAATCCTTAGTGAGTCCAAGAGTTGATTTTGGTACACATTTTTAATCACGTTGAATTAAAAATAATTAGGAAGGATCACAACATCATTCCCAATAGTGATCATCCCATTTAGCTGCTCATCAATAAATGGTTCATCCCATGGAACATTAACCCAGTTCTTTTTGGTTCCCACCATTGACTAAATCCAAAAATCATTGTATGAGAAACAAAAATAATATTAGACAACTTATTAATCAAGAGTATTTACTTTTAATATCTCTAAATAAGGAAATATTTTTTATAATCTATGATACCTTAGTCTTATCCTTAGAGACATCCCTAGACATATCCATAATAATATATATAGGGATATCATTAATGTTTTCTCATCCTAGTTTCCAATGTTTGGTCAAACATTTCCTTTGATTCCATGTATAGAGACACATGCTTTACATACATGGATATTACATCATCTTTTAGGAATATTCAACACATTACAAAAGTACATTCCCGATGACCATAACAATTTAGTGTCTTGGGAAACATAGAAAAAAAATCTTCTATCATGGAAAGGGATCTTCACCATCTCCCTTAATGATATTACCCATATGTAATCCTACTTAAAACCTTTCATCAAATCCTGGTGAAAGAAAACATAAAAAAGGGGTGATCTTAGATGCCCAGTAAGGGTAAACATGTGTGATATGTAAGTATAAAATGAACATAAGGGTATGAGAACATGATCATAAAATTAAAAGATCATACCCTACATACCAAAGATAGAAATAAAGAGTCCTTGTATAATTATTGGACGTTCTTAATACATAGGTCATAATGGAAGAAATAAAATAAGACATGAAGTCATAAAATAAAAATAAGATATGGAACTGTGACAGACACATAAATATATAAAATGATATCAATAGTGGTAAAGGTTTACTTATAAGGGAGTATTAGTGGAATCAGTTCACTAACTAAATTATCTTAGTATTCAGGGTTTATTACCTAGACCATCATACAGTAAAAAGTAATTTACTAAACTTAGATCACTCCATGTTCTTGCCCTGTACTACCAAACTGAGTTCACTCATAGTATTATCCCAATATTACTGAATCTAGTTTAGTTTCTATTCCTGTGAGGTATTACTGAACGATGTTCACTCATTATTATAGTCCAGTATTACTGAACCAAGATCACTCCTCATTTTGTCACTATATTACTGAACCAAGTTCACTTGTTATTCTAACCCTTTATCACTAAATTGAGTTCTCTCACCATTCCATACATGTATTCCCGATCCTAGTTCACTCCATATTCTAATCCATTATATATCTTGTGATATACAAAACTTCACCTAATGAATCTGCATGAGATATAGGTCCCAGCCATCACAAAATGAAATCATACATACTACTCCAAAAGGTAACTAAAATGTTATCACATCATAACACCTAAAATTAAATAGGTATTGTAAATATTCATATAATAAAAACCTATGGAAAAGTTAATGGTTTCATAATTATTTCATCATAGAATAACCCATGAAGATAAGAGGGTTTATTAAGAATATTAACATGGTATATCACCTAGAAGAGAAAAAAGTTTCATAAAAAACTTTTCATCTTAAATATAAAAAATTAAATTTAATAATAATAATGGTTTCCTTGGATCATTTCCCTAGTAAAGAATAAACCATATCAATGGGGGACATCTTAGATGGAGAAAGAGTTTATAAGATCACCTAGAACATTTCTTAATGAAAATAATATTTCTTTAAAAATAAATTTTTAAAACATAAAATATTTTCAAAATAATTTTATTTTAAAGGAACATTTAAAAACATATAATGGAAGATTTTGAAATCATATTAAAAAATTTCTTGAGAAAAATATTCTATCCATTTTAACAAACACTTTTTAAAACATAAATCTGTATGAAAATGTTTTCCTTTAAAATATCCTTGAAAAATTATAAAAGAATATTTGAAAACCATTTTGAACACTTTTTAAAAAACATAAAATTTCTAAAATCCTTTTCCTTTAAAATTTATTTAAAATATCATTTTTAAAATTCTTAAGTAAAATAATATTTAATCATTCAAAGAGACCCATACCACTTTGAAATGTTTGAATTATAATACCAATTAATAAATAAAATTAAAATTAGACTTAAAATATCAATATATTTATAATATTCATGATATATCATGTTTAAGGATCTGTATATTCACCTCATAAAATAATATAGTTGTACAACATAAAAAACTTTTATTCGAAGGAAAACGACGACAAAATTTCTATTTCTACTTAGGTAACTTTGAAACTGTAAATCCAATAAAAGAGATATCATGATATCAGTACGTAAATAACCACAAATTTAAGGATAAGAAAAATAAAATAAATTCATGGTTATTATATACACCACCCAACAAAAATAATGTGTGAATATGGAATGTATCTCACAGAAAAAAAGTGAGACAAGAAAAACCGTTAGAACATGAGTAAATTTTGAATCATGAAAATTTTGAAAGAATAATATCAATTGGAACATTGTATATATTAATGTAAAATAAATTCATGATATAAAATTTCATATGAAGGTATATAAACCATATATAATAATCGAGTAGTGTATATGAAATGTATCTCACAGATATAAAAAGCTAGATAAAATTCCCTTACCATAAATCCTGAATTTCATCATACATGTTCATAACCCCGATATAAGAATTATAATATTATTATAAATATTCAGAAGAACCATATTATTATATATAAAACTATATATTATTTTATTATGACTTTATATTTCCCATTTATAATGAATTCGATGTTAATGTCATGTTTCATGTAAAAACCGCTTTGTTTTTCATATATGTTTTGACTTGTTATTCAAGGTTCACAAACATATATCATTATTTAATTTCATAAATAATATAAAAAACAATATAAATATAATATAAATTCATTATTTATGTATTTATAATAATCTATAAAATATTTAAATATTAAATAGAAAACACTGTTCATAGAGATGGTTGGCCGTATGTACGCATGAACGCTTCTTTTGTTTTCTTATCATATTGAAAGAAAGTAAATGATATATATATATATATATATATATATTATTTTCAGTATATTTATTATGTCATATATATCATATAAATTTTAGAAACTCATAATTAATACATTCTAGGTAATGTGTGAATGAATGATATCACTATTAGGAGGCGGTAGTCCATTTGTCCACAACGAAGTTATCGTATTCCCAAAAAATGGAAAACATGAAGGTTTGTGTTATATAATAATTACAAAAGTATTAATTCATTAAAAATATAAAAATATATCATACAGAATAGTATTTATATGAATATTCCAAACCATCTAAGAATGTAATGGAAGAATGAATGACATCAGTTTCCAAGACGGTAGTCCTTCGTACACATGAACGATGAGTACATATCGCATTTGATGGAAGTTTGTGTAAATGTATTCCCATACATCTACATAAAAACATATAAGTATATTTATGATTATGATTTTATCATATAATAATGTAATATGAGTAATTTAGGTGTGTAGAAAGATATAAAACAAAAGTTCTTATTGAAGGAGATCACCTCTTTATTGGGAAATTCCTTTTGGTTTTCACAAATTGAATGACTTGGGTATCTTTCTTCCCAAAGTGAGGCAGATAGTATGAGATTAGTTGATATTGAATATTATTTTTGAAGGCTTTGTATGAGAGAAATGGTATTATAGGTGTGAATAATTGAGCGGTGTGAGTACCCCTTCAGAAAACTGGAGGAGTGAAATTCCTGTAAATATAAAATGGAAAACACTATTACGAGGTCAACCTTTCATCATTTGACGAAAATAATATTACATTTTAGATAAAATCGAGTATATGGTCTAAAGTTGTCCAACCAATGAATTCTATAAATGTTTCTAGGTCATTTTCCTCCTTAAGTTTATGTCTAACCACAAATTAAACTTGTTTTTACCTTAATCAATGTAATTGATTTTAATTATGTTGACTAATATTTTTGGTCAAAAAAGATGTTGAAATAATTAAAAATTGAAAATAATAATTATTCAAAATATTAAATATATTTTTAAAAATTCTTAACACATAAGTATAATAAATTAATTTAAAATTAAAACCGCAGACATGACGAGATAAAAAGTTTTTAAAGTGACATTATCCAAAATATTGAAGGGGTTCTAATATCCAATTTCAACATAAAATTTAGACCAATGAACATAATTTTATTAATATAATTATAATTAATATAAATATACATAAAATATAATTTAACATATAATTTTACTATATAAATAAATTTGAAAAAAATGTAGTTTTCATTTACAATTTATTGTGTTTCAATATTACTCTAAAAAATGAAGGCTCTTTCAAAAATATCAAAAATTCACCCAAAGTAATTTTTTATGTTATTATTTAAAAAATTTAGTTTTTTAAAATAAAATTTATAACATTTTAAAAAATTAGATTTAATATAGGTGTGTCATTTAAAGGCGGTAAAATTTCCTTTTAGAAAAATATATATCCTTTTGCATAAAATTTGATTTATTCTTATATCTTGTCTAGAAAACACATAAGGTGAATATTTAATATTTTAAAGAATAATATATATATATATATATATTTCATTAAAATAATTTATAAAAGTGTTTTAATTAATTTTTTGTGGTAATACATGTCTGAATCCATTAATATAGTTCACCACCAAAATATTTTTTATAGTTTCAAAAGGGTTTTATTTTCATTTATAGCTAATTGTTCACTAAATAATTATACATATATGAATGTGTAAACCATATATTCATAATTAAATTATTTTTATTCATTACCTACATTACAATGGCTTGGTAACAACTATAATAATAATTTAACGATAATATTTATAGTACATTATAGTTTGGTAAAACAAGGAATTGTGTATGAAAAAATCAATCAAATGTTATTGCCATTGTGTGAAACACAATAAAGAAATATTATTTTGTGCCCCAAAATATAATCTATGTGTTGTGTGTAGTGAAAGGTCAACTTGGATTTGTGTATAAAGCAATAATAACTTCATGATTTTATATAAGAGAATATATATTTTTATGGTGGTTTGAAATGAAAAATATCAAAATGATAAAATAAATCTTAAAAAAATACTTAAAAAAATATATGTGTGTTACATTTGACATTTATAACCATTAGGTAGGTGGCTATGTATACTCTACTATGATATCCTAAGTAATTATATAATAATACATTTTCTTATCTATTAATATTTATGAATTAGATATAAATTTTACCTTAATAGGGACACTATTTCCAATATCACACTCGACACACCACAATGGGTTTCTCCGAAATGTTATATTTAACACAAGGCTGATATATACTGAAAAACAATACATTTTTAATATTATCATTTTAAATGGCCGTTATCTCCTAGCCATGGTAATGGACGGATTGAACATAAATTATTATATTATGTTTACACTTTTTTATTAAATGATATAATTTCATTTAATGAATTTTAGTTGATTAAAATAAGAATAAATCCAATTTTAAAAATACAATACTCTAAAATATTTAAAGGTAGTTTTACAACATTTTGAGGGTAAACCATTTTTAAATCTAGTTTTTTCACTTTTATATATTATATTTTAAAAACAACCTCTTATTTATAAGAGGTAAATGAAAATTTAAATTGGTTGAAATTTTGTATTTTTATGTTAAAATTCAATTTTAATTTATAGTTAAAATACTGCATTTAAACTCTAAACTTTCTTCATGTATAATTTATTTATATTGTTAGGTTATAATTATTAATTATTTTAAATTATAATTGGACTATTTTTTATCATTTATTATAATTATGGTGATGGGAAGTAATATTATATTGAAATTTGATATAAACAAATGTCAATATTTTGATGGGTTCTTATGTTAAAAACCCATTTTCTTATTTTGACAATGGGAATTAATTTTAAATTCATTACTACAACTATTATATTTTGACTATTAGAAAATAGAATCCATATTTTGAATCAAAAGGTCCAAATTGTTTAGATATTTCTATTTTATTTTTGGACATTATGAATAGTATCTTTAGTAATTATTTTTATTTACCACGGTTAAAGGGTAAATCAGGTAAATAATGATAAAAATATTACTATAATAATATACAACTACCCTAAAACTTGTACTAATAATATTTCATGAGTTATATACGAACAAGAATACCATTGTGATGCAAAGTTGGCCTTTGTAGGCCACTTTTTGGTGTGATTAAGACATTTATGACATTTAATTTAAAGTAAAGGCCAATATAACCTAAACATGTCTCTTATTACCAATTTTTTTTAATATAGGGTTATATAAGTGATATATTCAACTATAAATATTAATTATAAGTCTAAAATGTTATCCTACATCATGGTATTTTGTTTTATAATTTTATACCTTAAATAAAGAAATTTAATCATGACACAATAATGATTAAATAGTTGACTTAATAATAAATGAATAAAATAAATGATATTATAAAAATTAAAATAAATATTATTTGAAGTAATTTATTCAATAAAGTTTTTTATTAGAGAATATAACATGTTAAAAGACTATTAAATTTTATTTTTCAAAGTTATATACTTTTTGGAATTTATTTAAATTTAATAAAATGAATATTAAAAAATTCACATAATTGATATTTTATATAATAGTAATTTATTAAAATATTTAAAAATACTAAATATATTTTAAAATGAAAAATTGGACATTATAAGGTTTAAATGTTAATTATGAGTCTAATTATTAGAAATTGACTTCATATAAGTAAAATATATAGCCTCATAACACATAAAAAGTTGTTACCAAAATTAAAATTAAAAGAGAATAATTAATGGTAAACAGAAACAATAAGGTATAAAATAATATCAATTTGGAATCATTTGGACTAAAATATTATTTTATATGAATTTAATATTTTATGAATTTTCAATGGGTGCCCTTCCCATCTTCTATAAAAAGGTACCATCTCTTATCTAATAATAACACTTAAAATGATTTTTTGGCCAATATCTGCCAAAAACTCTTCTAAGAATCCCTACCCACATTCTTCAGTCCGTATTTTAGTCATAAAAGACTTCTTAGCGGTGTTAAGGTGTTAATAAAAGTTGATAAACCAAAGAAGAGGTATAAATTTTTAAGAATTTCTATTTTATTTCATCGTTCACTCACATTAAATATTTTTATTACAATATGAAATAATAACTATAATATCCTTTATAAAATTATATGTTATAATGTTAATATCATCCCTTAAATCCATCTCTTCTTCCAGGAAACGAGAATGAAATTAATCATTCGTGCGTACGTGTGAATTATGACATCTACGAATAGATTTAGTTTCTTTTTCATTACCAAAAATAAATATTGGATATAATGATGGAATTAATAATAATTTGTGATATTCATGAAGTTTTTAGCATTATAAAATAATAATATTTTAATTATGTTCTTACCTTCCACACACATAAAAACAATAACGTCGTTCGTGCGAACGTGTAAACTATCACCATCACGAAGAAATGTGAATCCTTTTTATTCACCACATCACATGTATGATATATATAAGTATATTTAAATAATAATTATGTTGTTAGTAATTTTATTATAATTATTTATTGTTAAAATAATAATTACCTTATATTTATAATAATCAATGAAAAAATGGAAAATGTTACTCATGCGTACGTACGACCTAACGTCTCCATGAATGTAACATAGTTAATTTTAATAACCATAATTAATGGTTTGATATAAAAAGTATGATTAATTCATAAAAGTATTCATTATGTCATGAATAATATTCTAGAAATGATGTAATTAGAACAACATGAACAATTTATATCACACCATGTTCATTTTTGACTGAAGTACAAAATATAGAAATAATTTTTGATATGAACTCAACTAATTAACTAAATGACATAATACGGTAATAAGTAATATAATAGGAATAATAAAAATTAAAAAGGTTCTGAATCAAGTATAATGTTACCAAAATTTATTATTCATAAAGATATATAATGAATGAGAAACTTAAAACTCAATGTAAGAGACTTGATCTCAAAGTCCATTCATTGAGGCATATTTTGATGTTATAAACCACTTTATTTTATAAGGTGTAACATAAACCCATTTTACATTTAATTTAACTAAAACATCTTGAAAATGAATTTTTCTACAAGATGGGTTTTACTTTACAAAATGGAAAAAGGTATGTTTCTAACATATGCTGTGACAACGACTTCTCCACCGTCTTAACTGTTATTTGATATTTTGCTTCCTTTATAAGTGTAATTGTTTTTTAAATAAAAATAAGTAATATATTTCATTTTCATGTTTTTTTTTATTGAAAATGTTTTTTATAAAAGATTTATTATATCCATATCTTGAAATGATCTCTTGTGATTGAAATGTTCAAATTTTATTTTTCAATTATTCTTGTTTTATGTTTTACAATTATGTTATGGTTATTGGGAATTGTTTATGTATACAAGTGGTCACTTGATAAACCAATGGAAGGTGATCCCATAATAGCTACCTAATGAATTAGGTAACATGACAAAGGTAAAGGATAAGGTTTCTCCTAAGATATTTAAGGAATATACTATGATGGGTATTCCAAATGTAACCATTAATGTTACTCCCTTTATCGCCGTAAAATCTACAATGTAAGTATGATATGGATTCAAAAAGTTACTATTATGATTTATGATTTCTATGGGTGTTTCCTGAATCTTATTTTTTCATGAGGTATGTAATTTTTTTAGTTTTTTTGGGTGAAAAGTATGATTTCATTGGTTTATAATTATTCATAGACTAATGATTTATTTCTTTAATTTATATAACTTATTGATATCTTTGTTCTCATCACAAGTCTTTGAAAAGTTTTTCACAGGTTATAATGATTGGAAAGATAAAGGTAGAAGTCATGAATATTTTTAAGTGGAACAACTAGTATAAAATATTGACTAGAGAGATAACGGGTTGTGGAATAAAGTGATCCATTAGGTCAATGTTTTGTGGAAAACCCATATGTTTTAAGATGCAATGTTGGATTCCAAAAATACTATGAGGTATAAATAACCCCACTTATTTGATAAGAGAATAAAATTGTGGGGACATGATTTTGAAAAGGGGGAAGGATGAAACATCCTAGGTAATTATAGAATAATATATTTTTATATCTATATATATTTATGAATTGGATATTAATTTTACCTTAATGGATACTATATGTCCAATAGAGTACTCAACATAAAATAATGGGTTTCTCTAAAATCTTATATTAAACACAAGGCTGATATATCTCAAAAAATAATACATTATTGATATTATTTTTTTAAATGGACATTATCTCCTCAATGTTGTGTTAGAAGAAATAAAAATGAATAAATATATTATGTTTACTCATTTTTACTAAAAGTATTTACATTCATTAAATAAAATTTATATCCTTAAAATGATAATAAATCCAATGTCATGCATAAAATACTCTAATATTTTTAAAAGATAATTTTAATACCTTTTAATGGAGAATCCTTTTGAAATCTTATTTTTTAACTATTATATGTTTTATTTGATAAAATAAAATTATTTTTCAAAATAGGGATATCAAAATTAACTTTGGTTGAATTTTGGTATTTTTATGATAAAATTCATTTTCTTAATGAATAGTGGAAAATAATACATTTCAATTCAAAACTGCATTTTCATCATATTTATTTATATAGTTAGTTAATAATTTTAATTTGGTTTAAAGTATAATTGTACTATGTTTTTATTATTTAACACAATTTTCATTTATTAAAAGTAATTTCACATTTAAATTTGATATAATCACAGGCCAATCTTTTGATGGTTTTTACTTTTAAAAACCCATTTCTTGTTTTGAAAATGAGGAATAATTTTAAATTAATTACTGAAAATTCTGTATTTTGAATTTGTAAAAATTGATTTCATATTTTTTATTTTTTATTTCGAAATTTTTTAAATATGCCACTTATTTTTTTGTACATTATGAATATTAATTTTATTAATTATTTTTATCTATAACGGTTAAAGAGTAAATCAGGTAAATAAGGGAAAAAATAATTTTATAATAATATAAAATTACCCTAACAATTATCCTAATATTATTAGATGAGTTATGGACAATCCAGAAAACCCTTGGGATATAAATTTAGCCACTGTAATTCACTTGGGTGCGATTATGACATGTATAACAATTAATTTAATGTAAATAAAAATGAAACCCAAACATGTATCTTATTACTAAAAAAATTAATACGAGGTTATATAAATGATATATTCCACGATAAATATTAATTATAAATATTAAAATATTATGTACATCATGGTGTTTTATTTATAAATTTTAGACATAAAATAATTAAATTTAATTATGACATAATGATGATGAAATAATAGGCTTATTAATGAAATAACAAAATAAATGATATTATAAATATTAAAATAAAAATTATTTGAAATAATTTATACCATAAGTGAATTTTATAGGAGAATATAACATTTTAGAATACCATTAAATGGCCTTTCTGAAGTTATCGCTCTGTTTGTATTTTATTTAAATTCAATAAATTGAACAGTGTAAAAATTGACACAATTGATATTTTATAAAAATAGAAATTTATTAAAATTTTAAAAAATTGTAAAAATTTTTTAAAATAAATAAGTATCTATGATATGGTATAAATGATCATTATGTGTCCAACTATAAGAAATTTACCTCATGTAAGTATAATTTATTGCATCTTAAAAATTAATATGTTTTTCCACAATTAAAATTTAATTAGAATAAATAAAGGTAAACTGAAAATACAAAGTTTAAAATAAAATAAATACAAATCTAAAAATTATTATATGAGATTATTTCATACTATATTCATCTTATCTTAAACATATTTAAATTTGGAATCATTTGGATTAAAAAATTTATTTACAACAATTTAATATTTTTTGAATTTCTAAGGGTGCCCCTCCACTCTCCAATAAAAAGGCACCCTCTCTTCTCTAATATTCACACTTTCAAAGATTTTGTTTTTGTAAAATAGATGACAAATAATATCTCTATAATCCCATCCCACATTCTTGATGAATTATTATGTAAATAACACCAATATTAGATGTGTTAACGTGTTCTTCAAAGGTGATCAACCGAATAAGAGGTATCATTTTTTAAGAGTTTCTATTTTATTTTTCTTCCAATTCCTTTAAATTTTCTTCCTCAAAATGAAATAAAAAATAAATTATTCTTAATATAATGAGATTTTGTTATTTTAATATCATCCCATAAATCTATCTCTAATTCCATCATATGAGAATGGAATTAATAATTCTTGCGTATGTGTAAATTATCTTGTCCATGAACCGATTTGGTTCATTTTCCATTACCAGCATTCAATATTGGTTATAATAATGGAATTTATATTCAAATGTAATGTTATCTACATATAAATCATTGTAAAATAATAATATTTCAATTATTTTCTTACCTTCTATGCACATAAAAACAATTTCATTTATGCGTACATGTGAACTATCACCACCACGAAGCGATGAAAATTGTTTTCACTCACCACATCACTTGTATGATATATATAAGTATAAATAAACTATTATTATTTTATTAATAATATAATAATTCTTTAAATATTAAATTATAATTTCCGTATTTACATAATGATCAATAAAAAATGGAAAATCGTGACTCATAAGTACGTACGACCTACCATCTCTATGAATATAACATTGTTAATATTTCTTAACCATAGTTAATTGTTTGATGTAGAATGAATTATTAATAAATAAAAGTGGTTATTACTTAATGGACACTTTTATAGATATGACGGACTTATGACCACATGGATAATTTACATCATACCATGTTCATTTTCGAATCACGTACCAAATATTGACAAAATGACCAAGATGAGCTAAAACAAATAAATATATGATATAACATGGTAATAAGTGATATAAAGGGAATAATAAAAATGAAAAATATTTTTAATAATGTATAAATTAACCAATGTGCATTATTTAAAAAGATAAAGAATGAATGAGTAAAATTAATGTTATGGTAAGGGACTTTATCTCAATCTCTTTTCATTGAGCTATATTTTGATGTTATACACCCCCTTGCTTTATATAGTATAAATTAAAAACCTTTTAATATAAATTTTATTAAATGTTTTTTTAAATGAATCTTTTTATATTATGCATTTTACTTTACAAAATTAAAAATTTAAAGTTTTTGATGTATGAGGTGACAACAGATTCCTTACTGCCATAAATATTATTATATATTTGGATTCCCATACAGGACACAATGTTTTTAAAAGAAAAATAAATACCATATTCCATTTTCAGGTATTTTGGTATTGAAAATGGGTTTGAGAAAGGATTTATGATGTCAATATCTTGAAATAATTTATTGTGATTGCAATATGGAAAAGATATTTTTCTTTGATGCTTGTTTTATTTGTTGAAATTATGTTATTGTTCATGGGAATTGTTTATGTATACGGGTGTTTCAGTGATGAACCCAGGGTGGTTGGTCCCATGATATATCTCTAATGTACTGTGAAACATGGTAGAGGTAAATAATAGGGTTTCTCTTAAGATATTTAAGAAATATATTGTAACGAGTATTCCAAATGATACCATGAATGTTACTCCCTATACAGTTGTGAAATCTACAAAGAAAGTATGATATAGATTCCATAACATAACATTATGATTTTTTATTTATATGAGTGTTTGATAAATCTTATTATTTTATGAAGTATGTTAATGATATTGTGTTTTATCAGTAAAATGTACGATTTCTTGTGTTTATAATTATTCAGGGACTAACCATTTATTTATTTATTTTATATCCATTACTTAGATTTTTTTTCTCATTCTATGTTTTTAAATGTTTTTTCATAGGGTATAATCATGGGTAAGAGAATGGAAGAATTCATGATGATTTTTATCAAGAAAAAGGAATCATATTTTATTTTAAAATGGTTTCCTTTGTGAAAAAATTGATTGAGATTACAAGTGTATACTTTATAATATTTGAGTTGTTATGTAATCATAATGGCCTAATTCTCTTCAATGCTAAAACTAAAAAGATCTTCAACATGAATTTCATGACCAAACATAAGATTATGTAATGTTTAAGGCTTCTACCTAATAACTACTCTTTATTATTTATGAATATTTATTTCCATCTGGTATTCACCACAACACATTGGTAGAATGAACTCAGTTTTCATAATGAGTTACGGATAACTATACTGAAAAAATTATTAATGAGGCTTGATTCTTAATTAATTTATTTTACCATACCTAATGAAAATGGACAATGTTACAAGGGCCTAGATGGACCATTTTTCACTGTATTGATACTCGAAACCAAAGGATGGGGATTGGTCACATACATGTGACTTAGACTACCTAGTTTAATACTAGAAAATGATAGTTTTGGGTTGATCACATATGTGTGATATAGACTAACTAGATACTCTATGGTTTGCAGATTCCTAATATGAGACCTACATCACTTTAGACCATGTTTCATTTCTAGATCACATGTGTGTGGAGTGTGTTTAACTGTGAGAATATTTATGTTGATTATTCTATGATATTGATTAGGAATCTATATAGATAATGTTTTCCTTGATCACTTTTGTAACTATAAGGAATCATGATGATATTCCATGATTAGAATATATGGGAACTATTTTTCCTGGATGTGATACAAGTATTCAGTAATTTTTTTGATCATGAATTGCTATGATCACATGTGGGTCTGTGTGTTTCCTATGATACCCTCAATGATGTTTTATGAAATTAGTATGCATGTATAGTTTATTGCTCTATGATTTATGATTATCCCATGTATTTGGTTTTTGTTACAACAACTCATGATGTTATACCGACCTATACATTTCATGTATGATCATCCTTTCCATGTATGTTACCAAGATTTTTGAGGCATAATTATTGGTGCTTTGAATAGGTAGACCTTATGGGAATGATTTTCCCTTAGAGGAGGTCTGAAAATTACTTGAAATGATGGAGAAGATAGCCCTGAGAACATGGTGGAGAAAATATGAATCAGGGGATTCAATGTAGATGCTACACTCATTTCCTAGTGGATCCTAATTAAAATTTCTCTTGATGCTCGGTGAATTACTAGTAGATATTTATGCCTAGTGTATGTTGAGTAACTTGTCGTACATGATTCCAAGAGAATTATGAGTAGCATGTGCACAAGATTCCATGGGAATAGAGAGTGATAGATTCACTAGACCCATGGTTATCTTGGTTACTCCTGAAATCTTAATTGATAATCCACCCACCATGGAGTCACAAATTGTATTGTCTTGGGTTTGTGGTGGATTCTCAAGCAAAAGAGTGATTGAAAAAATGGGTGTTTACTGGTTGAATGTTAATAGTGATTACATCATGTATATGCAGTTATGTCTTACGTGTTAATTTTTTCTATGATTATCAGATGATCATACATTCCACATTACTGGTTTGGTACTAAACCAATATAGTGGTGTCATTCTTAGTTATACTCGCACCTTGCTTAGGAATCCATGTAACTTAAGGACCTGAAAAGGCCATACTCATTACAGGTGTAGGTTGGGTTGATTCCTATGTTCATCATCAACTGAGTTAAAAAAATAATATTTTATATATTGGGATGAGATTTTTTTTAGATTTTGAGAAGCACCAATTTTAATTTTTTTCTTTTCTTGTTTTTATATGTGATTCTCCTGGCTGGTGATCAATGTTTTTTTATCAGGTTTGAGTATATATTTTTTCGGAGATTTATATAGTTGGTATATTTTTGGATTCTGATTAATCTGGTGGTAAACTATTTAATATTTAGTTTATTTACTATTATTGTTCCCTCAGATTTAGGTTATATTATTCCTATTGTAATACTCGATACCCTCACCATTATTCTTTATCTTCTGACATTCATAGAGGTACACCTGAGGTCATGTGGAATTCTAGCTCATACTCAGTGATTCATCCTGAGATATTAAATTCACCACACCACTTATCCTCACACATTAATTATATAGATCAAGAAATACACCTCAATATATTCAAAAAACTCTTATCCACTTTCTAGAGGTCCCACTCCCATCAAAGGACTAACTTATAAAATATTAATCCTTTTTTCATGTAGTTTTTTAAATTGTATGGTAATAACTATTAATCACTATTATTTTATTTAAATTATTTTATTTTTATTCTACATCATATAAATAAATTAAAACCTAGATAAAATTATTAAATAATTATAATAAATTAACTGAATTTCTATTATGTGAATGGAATAATCATTTTTTACCATCTTCTCAGCCATTCGAAAAATGAAAATATCACTCGTGCATATGTGTGGACTACTACCTCAACAAATGATGTAAATAATTTTTGATTACTGCCTATCAGGGATAGTTATATATATTTTGATATAATTATTTCATATGTTATTTAAAAAATATCTATTATTATACAATGATTAATATTATTTACCTTCATTTGTACCATCCATTGATATATGAATACATTGTATATGTGTACCTTTAGATTACAGTCTCCTTGAATTATTGTATTCCATTTTTAATTACCACCTTAAATAAATAGTATTAAAAGTTTATAAAACTAATAAATATAATTTTTTTTTGAAATGATTAATATTTTCAAACCATGACTAAGTTGTATGTACCAAAATCTTCAAATAGAAACATGAATTAAAAAAAAATTGACTCACAAATTGTAATTTTAATGAGGAATTGTTAATTAATGTGTTATTGGAAATTATAAGGGGAATGACATATAGTAATATATGTATGAATATAGTTTATATATATATATTTATAACAAATCTAAATTTATTAAATTGGTGGATGTAATGCGTATCATGAAATTCATGGCTTGAGGTAAGGGTTTTCTCATGTCAATTTTCTTTTATTGAGATATATTATATATTTACCACAGTTTTCATGGTGTATATAATTTAGATGAATGTATATTATGATAATTTTTATGAAAATTATCTAGATATAATAATCCATATATGTTTCCCTTAATATCATGTTTCAATTTAAATGTCACCAAGTTTGTAAAGTTTTATGTTATAATATCACCGTTTTATCAAGATTACATATGATTAAATTTTAATTCATAAATTTTTAATCCATTTCTCTATTAAAATGATTTTTTTTATTTCAAAATGGTTATTCTTAGGTTTTACATTTTTTTTATCATTTTATCCCCTTGGGTTTAAGAATAGATGAAAATAAATCTTATAAAATATCTGACTGTTTTTATTTTCTTTTGGTCCAGAATCATTCTTCTACATGACTGTATTCTTCATATAATTTTATGAAAGTTCTTTTAATACATAAGTTTTTTATTCCTTTTTTTATATTACCTTCAAATTTCATTAAAAATTATTAAAAAAAATCTTTTTTAATGTTTTAAATACGACTTAGTTATGAAATTATTTTTAAATAGTGTGAAGAGAATGTTTTTTAACATATATGATATGAATGGATTTTAACACTATAATATTCATTATTAATCATTTAAATTCCTTTCCATTTTCCATGGTCTTTTCAAATAAAAAATAATTTTCATGGTTTTTGAATTTTATTAAATGTTACTATAATAAGAATTCCATTTTTAAAGCATATTTCTTATATTTTGATAAAAATTATTTTTTATCTCTGTCATCATCAATTATATAATTTTATGCTTTAATGGGGATATGTTTATATGATACCATCTATGTTTTTAATATAAATAGAATCTAATGGTGCTGTTTTATAGATGTTCTCGTGAATCCCATTTCATTCCCAGGGGTAAATTAAACTATGATGAATTGATGAATATTTTGATGATCATATGGCACACATATGTCTGATGTTCATTATATCATGGGTGGTCCTATAATATTATATCATTCTAATATATTTGATATATATATATATATATCTCATATTATAATATTAAAGTGAATAGGGAGTAAACCTATTCCATAATGGGAGACTATCCACTATGACTATGAAAATCGGGTTGGAACCTAATCTACCATGGGAATCTATCCACTATGTTATAATGGTCTTGGTAGTTAAACTTGATTAAGGAAATTATTTTATCTTCTTATGTGTATGTGAAAAAACATATGTCTTATACTTATTAAATTATCTCTTCACCCATGATTGATTATTTATGATCCACATTTTGAGGAATCAAGTCTTTTTACAAAGACTTATGAAATGAATCTTCATTTATGGTCCATAGTTTTTTAGTATGTTTCCATAAGTTGTGTTCATTTTCTCATAACCTCATTCGTATCTTATTCGCATGTATGATCATTGATTGATATATCCCCACCATAATGATAATAAGATCCCACCCTTTATTATGTTTATATTACATTAGTTTATGAAGGAAGGTATTATTAAGGATATGTCTAAGAAGGGTACACTGTGCATTGAAATTTTGCAAGATATTTATGATTTTTCCTAAATAATTATTTTATATTTATTTTCTCCAGATACACAAGAACTCTATTATTTTAGGGTTTTTATAACTACAAGATGTAATGAATAATAATATTTTATAATATTATATACAAGTATGCTATGTTTGGGTTTCCTCGATTGGTATCATAGTAGGGTTTAGTTTTTTGGGGACTAGGATTAGAAAACATTATTGAGAACCTGATAAATATATCTATATATAATAAATATCATAAATTTTTTGTAATGTTTTTAGTGTGTGGTTTCCAATAAATGACATCCCTTTATGGATATAAACATGGGGATGTAGGATATGGAACAATTTCTATTTGGGGTAATAACCATAAAATAGAATATTTATTTTTTACTCAATATTCACTTGGTTCATGAAAAAAATGTTTAATTATACAGTTTTCCACTTCTATTGAATTTTTATTAGTTAATTCTCATTCTATTTTTAAACTATTATGTGGTATTTGAATATATTTGGGTTATAAATTCTAATACTAAATAACCGTTGAAAAATATATTGCATCCCAAAAGTTCATAAGTTTGGGTATACATATTATTTCTGAGTTGTTTTTTATATTTTTATTATTTTAATTTTATATGTACTCTCCTATGTAAGTTTCCATTATTTTAGTAAATAGATAGAATATAGGGGAGCCGAGTTGACACTGTGTGTGAAGGAAAATGTAATTATTGTACTAATGTAATACCAAATGGGATGGGTGTTATGTTACAAAGCCTCATGAAAAATATTGACCAAACTTCTAAATCTCTAAATAATAATGTAAAACATTTTGATCTCCCAAAGAAACTAATGAAAGAAAACATTTATATCAATTCCTTTATATGAATAATTCCATCTTCCATTAGTGGGCCCTGTAATCCACTTACTTTTTGAGTAATGTATATCCTATAAAAAAACTATTTTACATTTTTTATTACTCAAACTAATAAAGGGATGTTTTAACTATGCATACATGAAATGTGAACCAGATTAATTATGGAATATTTTTATAAATAAAAGGAATGTAGTGTAATTTTACGCCATGTAATGGGAATAGTTTATGATGGTATTATTAATAATTATTTTTCTACTACTTTATTCACTTAAATGGAGAGGGAATTATTGGAACTTAAAAAGAAGGATGGTGAATCCATTAGAAGCTAAGTTGAAAATTTCACCAAAATTTTATGATAAAATTATGGTTTTATTATTAACACCAAAAGAGAAATTGAGAAATTATTTAGTAGGAAACCACAAATTATATTAAAGGAATTTCTTATAAGAGACGTTGATAGCTACAATGAAATAATCTCATGTGATATCTAGGTATAATTGAAGAGTTGAGACACTATTTATTTCCATGCTTTTTGGTTCATGAAGATGAAAATTGATTTATGAGGGAATTAAAATAATAAAATCCCTAGAGGGATGAAAATTAATCCCTTATTGTGATGAAAATGTTTATAGAATCATGGAGGATATTTCCTCAAGGTAACATCAAAATTCTTCACGTGTGTAATATAATAAGACCATCTAGAAAATGAATACCAAAAATACCTAAAGAGTCCAATAAATTATGAGAAGAAAGATCAAAGAAATACAGCAACCCCTCTCTAATGCTATAATTTAATGGGGAATTGACATTACACCAATCAGTGAATGAATCCAAGGGTTAATGATGATAGTCATAATTTTCTAACTTTTAAAATAATGGATAATCAGAAGTATTATGTTATCTAAACAACTGAAGTGGGTCATGAAGGTGATGTGGTGAGGGTAGCTTTTTAATTCACTCAGGAATTTAAAATTTCTTTTTTGATTCAGGTTCCACCAACACTTTTATATTTGGAGAACATTCTAAGGGTATCACTTCACTACCTCAATTATTTTATAATGAACTATCATTGATCATTATTTGTGGTATAACGATAGCATCTCAAGTTTATAAGTTCACTACTTTTAATTTTTATGGGAATGCGTTTCATTAAAATATAATTATTCTTTTTATAGTTATATTTTTTTTTGTGATTTTTGGCATTCAATTTAACTCTTTATATAATACCAATATCAATGTATAAGGAAGGGAAGTCACATTTGATATCTGGAATGATCCTATGATTTTCTATCAATGTAAGTATGAATATGAACTTCTAATGGTAATTAATTATATTATATGGGGCTTAGTACCAACCCATTAAGGGTATCTATCACAAATGGTTGTGGATAAAATCTTAATTAATGATATTAGTTGTTTGAGGGAATAAAATGTTGTAATTATTAAAAGTATTCCTCATCTTCCCTTGAATCATAAATTTTAGTTTTCAATAAAACTCATACATTATGTTATACCCATCTCAAAGGATCCTTATATAATAGACCCATATGTTAATAGTAATTTACTATGCTACCTAAGGATAATCTTGATAAGGGATTCATATTATATTGAGATTTTCCAAAGGGTTTATTTGATCTTTTTTGTAGGAAGAAAATGAAAAAATTCATGTTTTCATTGATTATTAGGAACATAAAAAGATCACTATAAAGAATATGTATCCACCACCCCATATAGAGGAACTTTTGTGATCAAATACATAGATATAAATAAATTTCAAACACTGACCATCGATCTATATATCATCAATTAAGGGTAAGGTTGAGGATATTCCCCAAAAACCTTTCATACGAGGTATAGTCACAACAAATTTATAGTGAACCCATTTGGAATTAAAAATTATAATATTATATTCATTAATATGATGAATATAGTATTTAGAGATTTCAATGATTGGTTTTTTAGAATGAATAGTAGTTATTATGAAATATTCTAAGAGAATGGAAGAATATTAAGAGTATCCCCGTATTTTTCTAAATTCCTTGAAGAAGAAAAATTATGTACTAAATTTAACAAATGTGAATTTTGGTTATAGAATGTATCATTTTTATAACACCCTGGTTTTTATGGACCTTTTTTAATGAATTAAGTTTCATTTATGTTTTTCAATACACTAAGTCAAACATTCAGTTCACATAATGCCAAATGTTTGTACGTTACTCGGAACTCTAAGCTTTACCAAACCAAAATATATTATTAAAATATTTTATTAAGACATAACCTAGAAATTAAGTTAGTATTTATTAATAGTACATACTAAATTATGAAAACCAAAAGTTTTAAATAATATAGAACTAACAAAATAATTTTTATTACACCCTGAGTTTTTATGGACCTTTTTTAATGAGTTAATTTTCATTTATGTTTTTCAATACACTAAGTCAAACATTCAGTTCACGTGACACCAACTTTTGGTAAAATACTCGGAACACCGAGCTTTACCAAACAAAAATATATTATTAAAATATTTTATTAAGACATAACCTAGCTATTAAGTTAGTATTTATTAATATTTGTATCTAAATTATGAAAAAAATAGTTTTAAAAAATATAAAATAAATTCACAGGTCACAATGAACCAATTTAATATAAAGGGAGTGATTTTAATGAAAACTATTTTTAATCTCATAAAGATATTTTATCGTAATAAATTTAATTAATTAAATTTAGTGAGTGATATTGATCTGATATAGATATATATATTTATTAGATTCTATCACATATTTTTTGATGTGCATCTTATGTATTCAATAGGCATAAGATAAGAACAAACCTAATTTTACATAAAAACCTTTATTTTTATTAAGAAACATTTAACTCCTTTGGAAGGAGTGCCTACTTTAACTATATATTTTAGAAATTTTATAAATTAGACATGTTAAAAAAAAATAATTTTTAAATATAAACATAATAATTAGGTTATAGTTAATTTTTGGTATATTTATATGAAATTTCATTTTTAATGAGTAGTGAAAAATACTAAAATTTAACTCCAAACTTATTTTTCATATAATTTATTTATATAGTTGAATTATATTTTATGTTATTTTTAAAATTTAATTAGATTATGTTTCTATAAGTAAATACAATTTAGTCCATTGTAATATATTTTATGTTAAAATTGATTATAAAAATAAAGATTTTTTTGAATATTTTCACTTAAAAAACCCTTTTTGTCATCCAATCTGTGGGATTATATTTATATTAATTTCTACCACTTATGTGTTTTGGATTTTGAAAAATCTATTCCATAATTGTAATCATCATAATTTAATGTATAATAAGGTTAAATTATTATTTGACTCAAAATATTAGTGATGTTTACTAAAATTAATTACAACAATTAATGTAAAATTAAGCCTAACAACAGACTAAACCACAACCTTAAGGCCCAAAATGGCCTAGAAACATTTTCAAAAGGAATTTAATTGAAAAATTTGTACACTATCCTCACTTTTATATAAATTTAATATTAATTAGATCCACTTTTAAGAAAAAATATGGGGGTGGATTCCCTTTTCCAAAATATTACAAGAGTTCCACTCCTCCATTTTAAAGGCCTTCAATCCTAACATCTCCACACACCACTAAAGGAACTTATGTTCATAAAAATAAGCCCAGATAGATTCCAACCATTTATCACTTCCTACTTTAATCATATTTTTTATTAAATACTTCCATGGAAGCCCTTTGGGGAAAACAAAAAGAGTTACCCGATTAAGAGGTGAGGCAATCCATGAAACTCCTTTCATTAATTTTCATTAACCACTCAATAAAAACTTCTTATTAAATTACTGTATAAAAAATAATTATACATAATATAATAGAATATTTTTATGCTAATTTTCAACCTAAAATTACCCACACTTCCATCTATTGGGTAACAGACATAGTGTCTACGTGTACACTAAACTACTGTCTCACGAAACAATGATAGTCCATTTTTTCTTTTACCTCCTCTCATGGTAGAAATTATGATGGATGATGAGTTTATATATAATATTTATTATGTATTTAATCTTATATAATACTTTTAAAATAACAATTTTTTTTAAATTTGTGTTAATACGATAATTTTTCTTGAGGAAGTGTGGACTACCACCCCCACAAAGCAATGTGATTCATTCATACACTACATAAGATGTATTAAGGAAAGATTTAGAGAATATATATGATATATATAAAATGAAAAATATATTTTAACACTAATATATATATATATATATTAAATTATATATTTCAATACGATAATTAAATAGAAATAGCGTTCATGCGTACATACGACTTTCCGTCTCCATGAACGGTGTATTCGACTTCTTATTTCGATATTATATGTATTATTATAATAAAAATATACTGAATATAAAATATATTGAAATCATGTTTTATATTTGGGAAATCATGATATAAATATAAAGACAAAATATATAATAAATAACTTCACAAGTGAAAAACAAAGCGGATATTACTCGTTGTAAAACCATAATATAGACTGACTGAAAATATGTTTTTATTAAAAAATAAAGGGATAAGCCTTACACAAAACCAACATGTCATGGTGGCCCATAGTGTTGAAGGCCTAAAGCATCTCCTTGCACAAACAAATTACATTCCTAGGGTGATGAGCCAAAAAGAGAGTAGATCAGAAAGGGTTCCTCTAGACTACCACCTCTGGAAAGGGAATCCAAAGAAAAGTTGGCTTCTCTTGGGGCATGTCGGAGCAGGAATTGTCAAGGAATCATTAAAATGCATTTACGGATCAGATAGATCAAAGACCACGATATCTCACCCTTAGCCATGATCGTCCGAACCAGAACCTCCGAGTCAAATTTGATTTCATCACAATCCAGGAAAAATCTGCTGCATAGTGTAATACCTGTGAGAAAAGCCCAGGTTTCTGCTTCAAGAGAGCAGTCTAACCCGTGGTAGCTGATGAAGGCCAGCACAATAGAGCCATTCCCATCACAGACCAGCCCTCCTCTGTGCATCTCTCCATGAAGCAGGGACTCATCCACGTTGTGTTTAAAACTGTTCGCTGGAGGTTTCCAGCTAATCCAGGACCCAATAGAACTTGGATACCCAACTAGCCCGTTGAGGAAACTATAGAGGACAGGGGAATACTGACCTTTCTTTAACAAGGATCTGAGATCCCAGACCAGATTTATCAGCTTCAGTTGGAGCAGGAAAACCGAAGGCTGGTTCTTAATATAAGTCGTGTTCCCAGCTTCCCAGATCGTCCAAAAAATATCCATAGATTCGATGCACCTAATCTTTGCTTCCATCGGTTCGGATTTTGTACCTGAGAACCAGGCCAAATGGAATTCCTGAAAATAATTGCATGTCCCTGCTGAGACTTCCCCTCTAGACATGCTGGACCAGAGTTCATTCGCCCATTCAATCTGAAAAAACAGGTGAGTAACCGAATCCACATGAGGAGAGACACAACAGTAACATGTCAAAGCCATCTACCCCCTTCTTCTGAACATTGTTGTCAGTAGGAAGAGTAGAATTTCTAGAGCACCAAACCAAAAAACCAAACTTAGTTGGAATCTCTTTGCACTACAAAATTGCCCCCAGCTCATCCCGGAAACTGTCTTGGTGGATCAGTAGGTGAAAATATCTCCCATTGAATCGCCCCGACTTGGCCTCCGTAAAACATAGTCGATCCTCCTCCTCCGAGAGGGTAATTTCCTTAAAAGAATGAAACTAGTCCATATTCAGAATGGTTTCCATGATTCTAGGGTGGGCAGAAGCCTCCTTCACAGAGAATTCTGGAACTGGACAGTATAGAAAATAGATTCTCTCTCCAATCCAGTTATCCCTCCTTAAGTTGACATTCCCATGACCCAGAACCCACCTTCCAGAGTCCAGATGAATCTCTAGCTGGGACCTGATAATTTTCCCCAATTTGGACAGCTTTCTAACCTCCCACTCCTCCCTGTTGTTGGATATTTCTTACTAATAACATATTCCCACATCAATCTCCCCTCCAAAAAATCCCAAGAAAGCCAAGATTGCATATATTTCATGGCATCAAAAATTTCCCTCAGGCCTACACCACCCTTGTCCACTAGTTTATCCATCCGAGACCGAGCATCCTAATGTGCCCTTCCCACAAAATTAGAATCTCAAATGAAATGGTTCATCATCTTCTCCATAACCTCAATCATCCCCTTGGGAGGAGTAATAATATGGTTATTTAACTTTTTTATAATAAATTTATATTCATTATATAGGAGTATTGAATGAGTAAAATGAGATCCAAGACAAAGTATAAGGGGATTTCATGTCAATCTTTATTTCCATGAGAAACATGCCTCATTCAGAGCACTTTTCATTTATGTGATGTATATAATATACATTAATATATTTTTTTGCTATTATACTTAAATATTTGGTTATTTACATATAAATTATTTGATCTTTCTTTAATGGGGTTTATTTCATAAATGGGGTTTTAAGAGTCCTTTATAACATTTCAATGAAAGTTGTTTTGAAATGGTTTGCTAGATTCTTTATAAGTTTCAAGAGAAAATGTTTTTAAAATTTTTTCAAGATTACTTCAAAAAATTTCAATTATATTTTAAAATATATTTTTTTTACATATTTTTAATGTTTTAAAAGGGTTTTTAAAGAAGAATAATTTTTTTCTTGATAAATATTTTTAAAAGATATTTAAAAATTATTTCTCATCTAAGATAACATTAATTGGTGTTACTCATGAATTTCTGTGGAAATGATTGATTATTTCCATTTATATTCTTTCTCTATATGTTTTATGTTTTGATCACATGATGTTTATGAAATCCATTTCTATTTCACTAGTTATATTATTTTAAATCCTACTTTATTGACGGGTTACGATTTTGATGTAATGATTATGAAACCTATATCTTTTTCCATAGTTTATAAAATTATTACATGTTTATGATACCAATTTAAATTCATGGGTTATGATATGATTGTTTATGATTTTATAGAACATGTATATATGATTTCATTTGGGGATGGGTTGGACCTATATCTCCCTATAATGCATTCGGTAAAGATTTATATCTCATGAGATATACATGGATATAATTAGGAGTAAAATGGGTTCAGTATTATAGTTAATGAATAGAGAGTGAACATGGTTTATTAATACATGGCTAGAATGGGTAGTGTACCCAGTTCAGTAAATGAAATTTTCTACTAAGATAATCTTGGAATCAATGCCTTCAATACATTGAAATCATATCATATGATTATGCGTTATCCAAAATCTCATGTTTTATTCCTATGTTTTGCTTTCACGGATTATTTTCCTTATTTCCTCAAGATTCACTTCTTATTAATTGTCAATATTTATTTCATGATAAATGATTATTATATTTGATATGAAGGATGTGATTATCAAATGTTTTGATCATAATCTCATACTCATATTTTCATGGTTATGCTTACATATATCCCTTGTTTAACAACACTGTTCAACTAAGATCACCCTATTTATGTTTCCTTTACTATGTTATGAAGATATATTTCATTATGACGTGTTTATAAAGGGTTCTAGTCTTGAATAACTGAGTGGTACATAATGTATTTTATTTAGGTACTAATGATTAGGTTTCCTTGTTTCCAAATTCACCACACTAGTATAGTCATTGGGCATCAATTTGTAATTTTTTTATGTATTCTGAAAAAGGGATGTAATTTTAATGTTTTTCAAGACAGGGTTGTTATAATTTTTGGGTAATGTAACCACCAGTGAGGTTATATATGTAAATCATTTTAATAACTAAGACATTGAAAAATGGAACACACTATAAATAGCGATTGAGATCCATGCTTCTCTTTGAATGGATTCTTACTAAATAAATTTTTTGAGAAATTTATCATGTCTATAAAATCTAATATCAATTTCAATAAAAACGGGATTCATGTTTATTTCGGTTGAATAATTTGAAGACAAATTCATGGAATTGAAGATAATATTAGTCAATGAACATGTGATCACACTACCGAATTGTGAAGTATAGTTTTAGATATACAATAATGCATAAAAAGGGATTAAGATGCCTTCTCCTATATAATTACATGTAAGTAGCATACACATCACATAAATTTAAGGTTAATGAGAAAAATATCCCAACTCATTATTAGGATCTTACCAAGGTAATTTTAAATTTTAAAATATTATGGCATTTCATATATGCTTAATGATGTGATATGTATATACTGATAATAAATTATTAAGGTATATATTAAAATATAAATATTTTAGTATGTTCCAAAGAAGATAGTTGTAGATGATTAAATATTATGACTAAAAAAGGCATTATAATATTTAGATTATGAAAAAGGAGGTTGATGCTCTATGTTAGAAGGAAAATTCTAGAAAATATGTGATAAGTATGGTAGGAGATATAATACCAATGGATTTGCAGTGGATTCCCCTTGAATTATTTAGTGAAGGGGGGAAATACTATCTTTATTAAATTAATTTTCAACCAGCTATCAATTTAAAGATTAAATAGGTACAAAATATACATGTCGAACCCTAAAAATGGTATGTAATGTTCTATTGTTCAACATTGACCATGAAATAATTATAAGATGCAGGAATCAGATATGGGTTCAGATAATGACATAATTAAAAATGGATCTATTATGAGAAGTGCATAAATCATCACTCTCTATCTATGATGGAAGTATAAATATTTTTTTAGATCTCAAAGAAAATTTCTAATGAGACACCATGAATAGTGATATTGTGTATTATTCATCTTGATTTTCTATTTATCAAAAAGTTAAGGTTACAGATTAGAAGTATAAGTGTATGATGCCTCGATTACTAATACATGTTTTAAAATGTGAAAAATTTATTGTTGATATCATTATAGTACTCCCCCCATGACATCTAATAGTTATGAAACCATTTCTGTTAAAGTTAGTCACCTAAAAAAATCTATTTTTTTCATTGAAAAAAGTGAAGATCTCTCACTTGACCAACTTTTGAGGATATACATTAAAAAATGGTTTGATTTGATGAATTGATACTCTAAATTGTATTTCATAGATACCTAAGATTTACCATAGAATTATGGATAAATATTTAAGAACCATTGAAAACAAAATAGAATTTTTTCACTATATATCATCCACAAATATATAACTTTATGAATATGAACATTAATTTCGTAAAATATATATAGAGATCTTTATATATGAATTTCAAAAGGAGTTATTATAAAAACCATTATATAGTTGAAATTTTAAAATTCAATATCATTCAATCATTCATGTATAGGGATCCTTATGTATAACTTTATCGAAATAATCATAAAACTTGTACATGTTGGGTTGATGTTTATGAACTGAACCTATTTAGAGTAGTTATAGATAAGGAAATGGGATAAAAATTTAGTGAAATTAAATGGCACATTAAGGTATCCCATAGTCATCAAAATGTTTATAATAAAAATAATATTTTAGAATGAGAGTTCAATATTGATGACAAGGTAATCCTATAAATATTATCAAGAAATAATGTAATGAGATTTGGAAATAAGGGGAATCCAAAACCAAGATAAATTGATCCATCTGAGATTCTTGATTGTATCAAGGTTGTAGATTATTTTTTGGAACATCCGCCAAACCTATACGAACATCATGACATATTCGTTGTGTCTATTTTTGGGAGGTATATACCATAAACATCACATATGTTGAAATTATATACTGATTGACCAGAGGATGGTCTATCTTATGAGTAACAAGAATTTGTGATTTTTTATCAAAGATATAATGTGATACATAATAAGATAACCCACCCAATCATTGTTATGTTGAAATACCATAAATTTAAGGAAGTTGTGTGGGATCCTGATGATGTAATGATACATAAGTATCTTTTTTTATTTCCCTTATAATAATAAAATTTCAAGAACAAAATTTTTATAAAGTGGTAAAATGTATCAACAGAAGATTTAAGAATATAATTTCCTTTTTTAAATTCCATGTATTTGATAACATATATCACATGAAAAACTAAACAAAAATTAACAAATTATACCTTATTATAATTCAACACAAACATTAATAAATTATGAAAATATAATGTGGAACATAATTATGAAATTTAATGGTATGAATAAAACCCCAAATTAAATAAAAAGATATTATAATGAACTATTATTAAAAAAAAATATTATAATTACTAAAATATTAATATTATTATATTAGTGGAATGTATTTATTATATTCAATGGATGATTAATTAGTAACACCTAATAAAACATATTAGTAATGTTAATGTAATGATTCAGAGATGAACAAAAATGTTTTGTTTTAAAACATTTTTTATTATATATTATATATATTTTATTAAAAATATAAATTTATATATTTTATAATTTGGGTATGAGAAAAATAACTTTTTTCAACATTCCAAAAATATAATAAATTAAGATGAAATTTTGGGATTTTTATGAAAATGTTGATTTTTATGTGAATATTACAAAATAACATTTTCACAAATTCTGTGACTTTCATGAAATTATCAGGATAAAAGAATTATTAAAATACTTATTAAACATTTCTATTGATAAAATATGTATTTATTATATATTATTAAATTTTTTGACATATTTTATTTAATTTATAAATCTATGTTTGGCATTTTGGATCCTCAGTAATTTTTATCTAAAAATTGTTTTTCTGGATTATACACTTACTATAATGGAATATTAATATGATAAAAATGTTTTTATATGTTAAATCATCATATCAATTTTATCTAATTAGATAAATTTTATTTTTATTATTAAAATAAGTTATCTAGGTAAAAAATGAGTTTCTATGGTAAAATAAATATATGAAAAAAATTTAAATTTATCGAAACATTTATGAAATATCTCAAAATATGTCTGTTATTTGGTTGGATGAGATGTTTATCATCCAATACTCCTCAAATATCTCTTATTTTCCCATCATGGAGATACATTACTTTAATGTGACATTCTATTAATAGGATCACTTCACCACCCCACTTCTAAAAGCGGCCCTTGGAATATTAACAAAAGTGCCACCTCATACACTTATAAAAGGATCCCTTCACCCACCCACTTCTAATCACACCATAAACATATAAATTTTCCAAAATCAATCCAGATTCCTCATAAAATAAAATATCCAAATCCTAATGAACTTTATCTCTTCAATAGACCGCCATTCAAATGATTAATTATTTTCATAATTGAGTTTTTTGAAGTAGTAAGGTAAAAAATCCTAATAAAATTTCCTTAATTTATATTATATTATTTTTTCTTATACATTCTCTAAATTTATTTCAACTATGATAGAATAATTACATCAGTATCATAAGTATACTTAAATGATGTTATGTTAATGAATTAATCATTTTTACCTCCAAACATATTGGAGTTAGTGCCACTGAAACTACTTTTAATTATAATATGGTCACTGTTATTCATGTATTTGAATAATTATAAAATGTATTATCACATAATAATTATTTTTCTGAATGGAATAATATGTTTAATATAATAATTCTATATGTTTCACTAAAATGCTATATAATTTCCCCCCCCCATGGTTAGAACCTAGAAGTTACAAGATAATATTTTTTAACATATGTTATATAGATGGATTATATCATTTGAAGAGTCAAATATGATATAGGATATTGTAGATGTAGATATATAGGAATTTGAGACACTTTATCATGTTGTATGCACATTGTAATATCTAGTGAAGGAGGTTGTGAGAACATAACCCCACATTAGGGAATCCAAATTTATATCTGTCCTTTGATATTCCTATATATGGATGTGTGTGATGATCCTTAGGATTTAAAATTTTTATCAATACATGTCCTATGTCATATTCTTTGATGTATTGATGAAAATTATGATGATATATCCTCGTGGTGAGGTGGGATATGTTAGGTGCACCACAGGTGATGTTGTATTAATTAATAATGGGAGAAATGATTTTTCAATTATGTTATTTAATGAAAGAAGACATCTCTAGACCATTGATTCTAATTAAACTACATAATTCATCACACGGAAATGGAAGTGTTGTTAGTATGTCCATTTTAAGGAAGTCATATAAAGGTACATAAATCATATAGGGTTATGGCACAAGAATACGACCATCTTGAGTTGAGATATTGAAATAAAGGGACTGTATTACATTGTGTATGTTTATATGAGGTTAAATTTCATTATAATATTAGCTTCATACTTTATTAGAGCGTTTTAGTGTTGCTAGACACTAACCATGGACAGTAGGTAGTGGAACATAATGCCAGTAAGAAAGGGTAACAGAGGGTCAAACAAAAAGTGTATTTAGAGCCTCAGTTAAATTATATATTAATTATAATTGTTAGAAAAATATTATTCTTTTACGTGGTTTTATAATTATTCATGTGGGGTTGATCAAAAATATTCAATCAATTATTAATTGAGAGAATATTTATGTGATTTGAATATTTTTTTTAAAAGTTATTCATCAAGTATTTATTTATTTAATTATATGAATAAAAAATATTTATTTATTTTGGTTCATTTGTAAGGTAACAAAATATTTATTTACACAATTATATGAATATTTTAAAAAATAACTATTTAAGAGTTTTAGTGAATATAATATTTTAAATTTTTTTGGGGAATAATAAAGTGGTAATTAATTAATTAATTAAATGTTCATTATTGAAAGATCAATAACTATTGGGAAGGATTGGATTCTTAAGTATAAATTGTTGGTGAGAAAAAAAATATTAATTGTTATTTTATGAAATTTTAATATTTATATTTAAGAAAATAATAATTGTTTTTCTGTGAGTTTATTAACATTTCATTTAAATAACAATAATAATAATACCAGTAGTAGTATTTAGTCATTTTATTTGAAGGAATTAAAAAATTACAATCTCCCTTGTTAAATTATTTATTTTCTAACCCTAACTCTATATAATCTATGTTTTGTGATATTATGAAAGGTTACATACCATTTTCTATTTTTTAAAATGAGTTGTAGAGAAACCCCCTCAAGACCTATAGATCTCTAATCCCTATAATTATTTTAAAAATATATAGAAATTATCCTCCCCCACCAAATAGAATTTGTTCTCCCTTGAATAATTTAGTTGCAATCAACATCAACCATCACAAGGGATAGATTCATCTCTTGTAGCACCTAAATGACATAATGATGATGATCATATGTTTTTAAAGCACATCTGGATAACTGCTAATGGGAATGTCCACTTCCTTCATTTGATGAAACAATGGTATGGAAAGAGTTTTCTACCGATTCATATGTGATGAAATAATTCAAAAAAATTAATTTTTAATTAAATAAATTAATTTTTAATTATATATGAAAGGATCTCATCATTGAGATTTCAGGAATCCATAAATATCTAATAATGTTGAGAAAGATGAAATGATTTATGAATTGTTTTTGGGAATGGGCCAAACTTCTTATACAATGATCTAAAATATTCACATGGAATAAGATAGACACATTATAATTCAAAATTATTTATTATTCATTGCTTGATTATAAACAATTGTTATTATTTATTTGCTTCATGTTTATCTTATCTTCAATACAGAATTCATTTAACATATTTTCGACATATCAATTCTCTTTGTTCACATTTCATACAATCATAAAAATATTAATATCATATGAAGAACTATATGAGATTCCATTTGGTGTTTTTGAGTACTCTGGATGGTAGACACAGATACAAGACTTGTGAAAAAATGTAAACTTGTGGCTCCTGAGTTTTTTTTACCTTGAATTGTCATGGGATATCTGATTGACCAAGAAGTAATAAAACAGAGAGAATTTAATACACACTATGTATTGACTAGTCCATCTTGTTACACGTTCTGTTAGACTATACTATGTGTAGTTGTTCTACACACCGTGTAGTCTACACTATTGAGTGGTGAAATTCACACAATTTTTTTGACATACACATCATAGAGTTGTGTGAGACTAACAACATGTATAATTAAAGATATACATTGAATGTTACTGGTTTTCACATCATGTGAATCATTAATCCCAAAATCTAATGGGTATTTCATGTAAACTGACCATTTAGTACACATCATGTAATATTACTGAGATTATAAATGAGTCCCTAGACATTTATCCAAGATACATATAAAATGAAGAACATGGAATGTATATCATTAGTACACGTAGTATAATATTATAATAAAGATAATAATTAAATAATATAATTAATAATTAATTACAAATTTAGAAACAAAATTATACTAATCAAAATAGATTTGTTGACAATGTAATAATGTTTTACCAATAAATTAATGAATAATTAATTCTATGTAATTTTCTATAATTACTTGTCTTGATATTTATTTTCTATATTAAATTTATGATGTGTATTTCAAATAGACTTTAGATTAACATTAATAAAAGGGGAATTAATTAATAAATTTAATTCAAGAAAATTTGCATTAAAAATAAGTAAATAATTATGGTGAATTCTAGATATTGTACTTTTGGGTATTATTTCATGTATGTGGATGAATAAGAGCTAGACCAAATTGTTTACATGATTCATTTGTTTAATTTATTATTTCATGGGTTTTTAATTATTTATTAAATTTAGTAATGGCCTATAAGTCATTCCTCTACTCTCACTATGAAAGGGTTTTAATTCCCTATGATTCTTTTATGTAAACTGCAATTAACTAATCCTTTGGTTCCCCTAACACTTCTGTGAGTAAAATTATACAATGTGTGGATCTCTCAAGTTATTGGAGGTGTTTCATGTTAGGTGTTTTGGAAAAAACAAACACGGATGTGCATAGTAGCACATGTAGTATGGAACAAAATAAACCACTCATGGTTCTATGAGTTAATTCCCTAGGGTGAAGGATTTTATTATCATTCATTAGATAAACCAACCATTAGACAAGCTAATGGAAATTTCACTTTATTTATCTTATTTTAGTCAGTTTAATGGATAATTTTTTATGAATAGTTAAATCATTAAATAAACTAATTTATAATATTTTAAGACAGAAGTTAAATAAATATCATAATATGTTTAAACAATATATAATACAATGATAATGATTTATTTATAATTATTTTAATATTTAGAAAACTTATGATATGATAAAATTTGATGTTTAAAAATAAAAAGAACAATCCATCAAATAAATTATTATGTCTATATAGCCTTTCACTACATTAGTAAAAATAAAACAATTGTTCAATGTTCTTGATTAACCTATATTGGGATTATTTTAGTAATTAGTGAATCTCAATCTTGATTTTTAGGTTCAGTTAACATCACATTCATTATGGGTTAATCGCCTATGTGTAACTTGTTTCCACATATTGGAAAAGTGTTGAGGAAATCCTAATCATGGATTTCAGGATTGGGGAGTCCACTTAATGGATCAAGAAATTGCGAGTTAATTATTTTTATAATTTTCTCCCAGCTAAATACCATTAGGTTGCATTTCAAACCTTCTTCTATGTTTTGGTAAGGGATAAATATATCTTTTATCTTATGATATCTATGGGATGGTATATTCTGAAACTAATGGTGAGGGATATTGTGTTTTAATAAGTATAATGGGATTTCAATAGATTAAATTAAATTAACAATATAATTTGTAATTCAGATAATGTACTGAAATTATACACTTATTTATTGTAGAAATGGAAACTCACATGAATTTGGTAATATCACTTTCATATATTCTAGTGAAGTATATCCTTCTGAAATGGTCAAATTCTTAGGAATGGTAAAGATCCCAACGTGTTATAAAACACCAATAATGAAAATTATAAGTGTTGGAAAACCTTATTCCTATGGTTCCTAAAAATGAGGCAAGTGAGGAATAATTGTTTCTCTATATTAAACATATGTATGATGATGTATATGTCCAATGTTTCAGGATATAATCCTTGTACAATGAGTTTTTAAAGGAACATGAGGACATGGATGTGTACAACATTATGTCTCACCATTTGGGTATCTATCAAGAGATGACATGACAAGAGAGATATGGGATCTTCAATGCACTATTCACATGCATGATTGGAGAGTTAGTGCAAGATAAGAATCATGTAGTCATGAGGATTGTCTAGATGGAGTTCTTATACACCTTAACAGTTATGGTTTTTGATGATTTTGACACATATCCCATTTTACCTTCAATACCTAAATGTTTCTCCAATCATATAATTAATTATAATATGTCTAATAATGTCAAAATAAATTTTTAACTTTCTAATCATATTAATTAAATTAATATATATACTGGGCATGAAAATAATGGGATACATATAGAGAATAATAATTTTAAGAACAAGGAAATGGTTTCAACACAACATACTATGTATAAGACTCTGGAGCTCCGTCCTTTAATGAAAAGTAAGATCAAAATACATAAAAAGGAAAAGGGTTATGTATGATTTGCATGTGGCAAGTTGGTCCACTGTTATAAGAACTCTTCCCCGTTAAATAAGAAAGGGAAAGCTTTAGTTTCATTATTTATCTAATGATATGATTATAAATATACAAATTAGGTACTATAAAAAACTTATTATGATCATCAATTTATTCAAATACATGAATCAAGTAGATTTTGAACAATTTCCAGAGGGTAGATGGATTTGTGGGCTACCAATTCTATGAGGCTAGTTACTCTAAGTATAGTAGACTACCAAATTCTATTTTAAACATGGATGGAAGTTGTTTTAAAATATTTTTATTATGTAGTAATAATTTCTGAAAACCTGATATTTGTATCCTTCATAGATATAGATGTTTTTATTTTCCTATTTGTGAATAATGAATTTTCTTCTATAAATAAATTAAATGTTGTGGCATGGAATAATTGTATAATGGTTTTATATGTTATATTATGAAATCCAATTTTTTGAAATTGATAATGAATTATTTCTTCATGACTCACTTCATCCTAAAATGTGCCATCATTGTTTAGGTCATGTAATTGAGAAATGTATGACAATATATCTATCATTATTTCTACATTTACTATTTTGAGATAAAACCAATTTAAATTTTTTACATTGGTTTAAATAAAATAATTACTAATCCTTTATTTGTGGACAAGGCTAATGAGCTATAAAAATTTTGGAATTGGTACACACTTATGTGTAAAGACCATTTCCAATATTAGCTATTGGTGGGTATTCTTACTTCGTTGCGATTAATGATGAATTGAGTTGATATGTATTTGTTTACCTAACGTGGTATAAGTGAGAATATATTAATAAATTTGAATAATTAAACAATAATGTATAGAATAAAAATTTTATTAATATAACGTATCTTCAGTTTGATCGGGATGGTGAATATCTTAACCAATAATTTTTTCAATTTCTATAGGAGTATGTTATCCAATATCAAATCACCCCTCTTAATAAACCACAATCTAATGTTTCATGTAAATGGACGAACCCTGCCTTTCATAAAATGGTAGGATCAATGATGATCCATTCAAATATTCCATTATCCATTTGGGGATATAAATTAAATGATATAATACACATTCTAAACCATGTACCATCTAAGGGGGGGGGGAAGCGATTCCATACAAGTTAATGTATCAAAAGTAATTAGTGTTGTTATATACTCATGAATGGGGTTGCGAGAAATATCCTATAGAAAATTATAGCTTCAAATTGTCACCATAATGGATGAAATTTAACATTTTATGGTATACCAAGGAAACAAGTGGAAAATATTTATTCAACCCCTCAGATAATATTGTGATTTTCACAAGACATGATTTTTTTAAAATGGGAGAACATACTAAATAATGATAGTTATAGAAAGATTAACTTTGATAATGTTTAGGATAAATATATATATTATTCTTTATATGAACATGTTCTACAGGTCTCTATGAAACATATTTTTCTTGTGACATATGTATCGTGTTAGAGAACCTAGGAGGTTAGATAATAGGAATGATATCATTTTAAATTCATTTAATTTGGTAACAAATTATTGGTTGAAAATATGGATCCTCTGTCATATAAATATGAAATAGATATATAAAAATATGAAATATTAAAAAATATATTAATTCTAAGAGGTATTTCAGGTATCATAACCAAGTCCATGATCTAGATGATCCTATAATTTATGTAAATCCATTGTGGTGAAAATGGGTATTCATGAGAAAATTAGACATATAAGGTAAAATAAGTACCTATAAAGATAGGGAAGTGAGAAAATGGTTTCAAAATAATCAAGGAATTGTATTTAATGAATATTTCGCTCAATTATCTATATTTAAATCTATTATAATTCTACTTTTCATTATAGCTTTCCAAGACTATGAGATTGTTTAGATAGATATAAATACAACATCCATTAATAGAAACTTCTAAGAAGAAATCTATATGAAAAAGCATAAATTTTTGAGATGATAGAAAATTTAAATAAAATATATAATACTCAAAGATCTATATATGTTTTAAAAAAGGAATATAAGTCATGGAAAGTTCAGTTTGATAAATCTATAATAGATTTTATTTAAAAAATAATGAGTTTGAGCCATGTGTTTACAAGAAGTTTAGTGGGAGTCCTATTGTATTCCTATTAGTATATTTGGATGATATGTTACTTATTGGAAATTACATAATATTATTATAATCAATTAATGACTGATTAATTAATTACTACTCTATAAAGGACATTGGTGAAGAGGTATGTATCCTTGGAATATAGATCATTTGTGATAGATAATAAAGGACACTTGTACTAAGTCAAAGTACATACATTTAAAACATAATAAAGAGATTTAGTATTCAATATTCCAAGATATGATTAGTTCCAATGTCACATGGTGTGCATCTCTCTAAGAAAATGTATCATAATACACCAAATGAGAGATAAATAGAATTAGTAGGATCCCATGCACAACAATGATAGGATCAATCATGTATTCCATGTTATTAACTAGTCTTGAATGTTCATACTCATTAATAATCATAGATAGATATCAAGATGACCTAAGACAACAATATTTGTTTTCTATTAATTATATTCATTAGTATCTATGTTTTACTATGGATATATTCCAGATATATAAATGAGACGATAAACGAGAAATCATACAATAAACATATTCTAGTTTCCAAATAGATCATAATTTTATAATGACACAGTCATGATATGTCATTAGTCTCATTTGAGGTTCTATGCACTAGAAAAGAAAAAATAATCTATTTATCACCGATTTTACAATGAATTATAATTATATAGACACTTATGATGGAGCCAAAGATGCTATTTGGATTCAATGATTTTTAAGAGAATGGTGTTTTTCCTAATATTAGGGATCTCATCACATTATATTATGATAATTCATCATCATGTGATCATTCAAATGATCTAATATCACATAAAAAGATGAAGCACATACTTCACAAATATCATCACATCATGATTTTTTCTGAATAATGTGATGTAAATATGAAAAAGTTTTCCATGGAATAAATCACAGTGGACCCCTTAACTAAAGACAAATATCAGTAGAATAATGAACATCATATGAGAGAAAGTGGACCGATGGTTGTTAGTTACTGGATCTTGTGTAAGTGGGAGCCTATTTGAGTTGGTTCCATATAACCAACTTATATAAACATTATTTTTACTTGTATTCTTGTATTTGAATATTTATAAAATATATAGTCACATAATTATTGTTCTTTTACATGACGTAGTATGTGATAATTTTCTAAGTGCAATTGTTTCCCCAAAAGGTAATAACATTTCCTCTCTATAATGAGAATATACAAGTACCGTGTAAGTATTCTGAAAAATATGTATAATTTTTTAGGATATCATTTTATATGACACAAATGATAAATTCTATCAGGGTGGAGACTCTTAGTACTTTCTTATAGATTTTCATGTTGTACACCCATAGTAATATCCAATATAAGAGGTTATGAAAATATGACCCACCAATATAAAATATATATTTACATGTATCATTTGAAATTATTGTCTATATATGTGTGTTATAATCCTTATACTTTAGAATTTTTATTAATAGATTTCATATATCACATACAATTATATATCAATTATACCTATGATGATATATTCTCAAGATGTGGAAGGATATGTTGGGTGAATTGTTAGTTTTGTTGTAATAATAAATAATTTGATCAAGGATTTACCCCATCCATTATTCAATTTAAGTAGATATCATTGTCACATTAATAGGAATTTAACAATATGATTAAGTCCCTATACATGGAATTGTTTTCAACATATTCATTTCTAGGATGTCGAAGAAAGACACACAAACATATAAGTTGAAGAAACTATCATGAAACCTGATTAATTTGATATATCATGCTAAATGGAATATATTACATGGTGAATGTTCATAAGATGTTACATTTTATTGAAATTATATATTCTTTGTATATGAGAGCCCTGATTTGCTTATACATACTAAACATGGACATTAGGTACTGTATCCTAATTCCAATAAGAATGGGGCCTACGAGGTCATACACAATTTTTATATATAACCATAGTTCTATTCTATATGAATTTAACATGTTTAATAAATATTATTCCTATATTTTGTATAATAAATATTCATTTTTTTGACCAAAAATATTTAATCATCTGTTATTTTTAAAAAAATATATAAGTTTAATCATTAAAAAATATTTATTCCCAGAGTAATTTTTTATTTAATTAAGTTAATATAAATTATTTTTTAATTCTAGTATATTGCCAAGGTAACAATATATTCATTTATTTAATCAAATGAATATTTAATAAATATTTTTTCACAGTTTTTAGTGAATATATATATATATATATCTCTCTCTATGTGTGTGTGCGTAAAATACAATGGGTTTTATTTAATTAAAATAATATTACTTTTTTAATGATAAATAAACATTGAGGATGATAGGAGATGTGAGTTTAATGGTCTAATGAGAAATGACATATTAAATATTATTTAAATTAATTTAATTTTTTAAAGAAATTTATATATATTTTATCCATGAGTTTAGAGAATGCCATGTAAAAAATAAAAATAATATTATTTAGACATATTGTTCACTATGAATTATGAAAATAATACGATCCCTTGTCAAAATATTTACTTTCTAACCCTAGCACTATAGAAACTTAGTTATGAAATTTTGTGCAATGTCAGAGGGACATTTTTTGTTCTGTTAAAAATTTTATAGAGAGAATAATATCTATCCCTAATGTGTTATCATTCGTATATTTCTCAAATGAACATAGATAAATTTTTCTCCTCCAATAGAGTTAATTTCTCCCCCTTAAATAATTCGATTGTGATCAAAATAGATCATCATAAGTGATAGATTCATCCATCGTTTCCATTAGAGGATTATATAGTGATGATTGGAAGTATGTGAAGCATATGTGGGTCACTTATAGATGGAATCTGTAATTTATAACTTTAATGAAATTATGATATGACATATGTGGTCTACTAATTAATCAATGAATAATGACTACTATAAAATATACTTCTTAATTAAACAAATTATTTATAAATTAAATGTGAAAATTTATGATGTTTTGGATTATATGAATGATTTTATAAGACGATTTGAGGATAAGTATAATTTTTTGGAAAGTTGTGTTAGTCTTGATCTTGACCGGTTCAGCAGCATTCCAGAATGTTCAAATTAACCATTTGAAAAATCAAAACACCGCTCATTCATATATGCAGAATATCATGTCCATGAAAGACTTATAACATTTTTCATCACATTATATAATGGATATATATATATATATATTCATATAATAAATATATAATATATTTATGACCTAATTATTATTATGGAAAGATAAATTATTATTTAATTTTTTATCCATTCCATCCATTGATAAATGAAAACATTATATATGTCTATGTTCATACTATCACCTCTATGAAGTGATATATTTCAATTTTGTCATTTCCAAACAAGGGTAGTTATAAAAGTGTATATAATTAAAAAATATGATATTTATTATTTGATTAGGATTTTGAAATGTCGAACAAGGAATGAGGTCCAAAACCATCGAACTGAATACTATATATAAAATAGAATCATTTACACCAATATATTGATTTGAGTAAAGAAGTATTTATAAATGGGTAATTGGAAATTATAAAGGGATCGATATATTGTAAGAACAGTAATAATATGGTTGTGGTAAATTAATTATATAGGATTTTAGTGTTAATATAAACAAAATATTTTGTTGAAATAATTGCTTACTCATCCCAATTTTCTTTAATTCAGATCTATTTTTTATTCAACACATTTTTTTGTTAAAATAATTCCCATGAATTTATTTTATGATAAATTCAATGAGAATTATGAGGATTTACACGTCCATTAATGTTTATCTCTATTGTGACATTTTATTTCAATAGTTACCAAAGTTTTATGGTTTAATGTTACAATATAACTTATTTATCAGGATTGATTACATTTCAATTTTCATTAGGGGAATTAGATACATTTTTTCTTTTAATTCCATTAAATTTATTTTTACTCCTTTTATTCGTGGTGAATAAATTTCTTATAATATTCCCACCATAGGTTTTTGAATTAACTAAAAATAATACTTATTAGAAAAATGACCTTATTTATATTATTTTGAAGGGAAGTTCAGCACAGTGATGCCCAAGGCTCCGGTGATGATAACCAAGTGGCACGACAATACCCAAGGCTCCGGCCCCTCCCTCCCTTGAGGAGTGAGGGGGGAACAACCACCCATCCTTCTTGATGACCCAAAATTTTCCCCGATTCACTAACCCTGACTTCCTCCCTTCATGCCCTGTGATTCCCCTTTGCTTTAAGGTTACCGACCACCACTATGGCTTTCCCCAGTGTGCTCATTCGACAAATGAATTCAACGCTACTTGAGATCTCCAAAATATGATAAATGTGGCTTAATTTATGGATAATTGAACATTGGATGATTCCTTTGATTGATTTATTTATGAATCATGGATTCTTCAAGAGTGAGGGGTGGTGGGTATTATCGACTAACACCATATGCTAATTTTATTTTTCATGGAGGGTGATCTAATTGTTTATTATTCTAAAAATCAACATTATCTCAATGGATGCAGTTTGTACCTCCTTTATTGGTCCTTCGAGTCCAAATGAAATGTGAATCATAATCAATAGCTGTGTGGGTAAGTTTCCCTGGTCATATGCTTCCTTTCCAGAATCCATCGATTATTTATATGTTGGGAAACATGGTAGGTAGTTATCTGTTCTCTAATAGTCATTCTATTGAAGGTTGTCACCTGATCTACCCTTATGTTTTATTGAGGTCTATATTTCAAAGAATAAAATGGATTGGATCTAGATCTCTATAGGAGAAGAATTTAGATGGAATCAAATGGTGGTCTTTGAGTTTTGGCCAGCATTTTTCATGGGATGTGATCAATTTGGTCTTCTAATATTTCACTACTATCAAAGAATTATATATTGGAAAGGAAAAATTAATATATCTAGGAAAAAATTGGGTATGAGGTATAGGTTGACCCTACTGAGTACCAGTAAGAATGGGTTGGTGGTTTTTTTGGTAGGTCTGAGGAGGTGTGTGGGGATGCTTCAAATGAATTGGAACCCATCGGGCGTCAAGACTTCTGAGAGGGTACTCTAGGAGGGGATCAAGTCCTACAATGTTATTATATGGTGCCTAAAGATTCTATAACGAGTTTTAATCCAAAGGATCCAGGGCCATGGGTAGATGGTGTCTTTTCCCACATAAGGCATGATTGGTGTATTGGCCACTTGCATGTGGGTGGAGCGGAAAGGGAGGGTGTGGATATGGTGAGGCATCCAGCTTCATCCAACACTACTGATGAAGTTGTGGTTAAATTTAAAGTATGCGATGTCCAAGGCCCTAGTGGACCTCAAGTTCAAGAAAAGGAGGATACAAAAAAGAAACCACAATTTATGGGATGTGAATATGATCATCCAACTGGTCCAGACATGTCTGTACCCCCAAGAAGTGCTTTTAATTTGGTTGGAGACACATTAAAGGGGGTGGGTGAGGTGACTTTGTTGGGTCACCATGACCTTAACACTTTCATTTATGAATCCTCAGCCCATTTGAAAGATATGGGTTTGGGGAAGAAGGCTTCCATGGAGGATAAAGCAAGAATGGTGAAGTCTCTGAGTAGGCATATCCCAATCAATTAAGGCCTGGTGGTCAAGATAGGAAACTGTTTTAATTTTCGGGAGGATCGAAAACCAATGTTGACTCAAGACGAGAATGATTTTTGAGAATATAGTTATAGAAAACTATCAGTGGTAATCTTGTAATGAATTCAATGAAAAGGTATTCACAACCATAGAAGGAAGAAAGGGAAAAGGGATATCTAGATTCAGGGTAATGTTTTGTGTCCCAGGGGAAAAAATCAAAGGGATGAAAGGATTTTTCAAATTTTTCTAAACTGATGTAAAATAAGTAATATAAGAATGGTAGAAAATATGAAAGAAAATCCTCACAGAATATACAAAGTGGAGAACAAATAAGGAAAACTAGTGTGAATGAATACGAGGATGTAGAGTTTTTTAAGCTCAACCCTTATTCGAAGGATTCCATGCTAGAGAAATTTGCCTGAGTTAATTCATAAAAAGATAGGATTAAAAGAATATATGAAAAAAGGTTTCATTTTTACCCCAATGAGGAGCAATAAGTGTTTTAGGAAAAACAAGACTAAATCTTGAACTAGGGATTCAACCAATGAAAAATGTACTCAAAGTAATTTATTCAAACAACGGATAGAATGGATACCCACATTTAAGAGATTATTAGTGAGGATCCAGATACCAAGGTTAGTACTCTACATTTGGAATTATATATAGTGTCTGATTCAAATAATCATAGCCTTGTGTTCAATCAGTTTGTAAGCTCATGGTATCTATGTTTTGTGATCTCTGGTACCCCAATTTTCTTTAATGTGGTTTAATAATAAAAATTTATATTTGGATGGATATAAAGGAATATTTATCCTCAATCTATATGTTCTTCAAATTATTCTATAAATTTCTTAACAGTACATAAATTTTTTGTAATAATCATTTCTATAACCTTTTAGTTTCTTTAAAATATATTAAAATAATTATTTTTTAATATTTTATATATGACTAAATTTTTATTTTTTTTACGAAAATGTGAAAAGATTGTTTCTTAATGTATACAACATGACTCAATTTTTTTTCACTATGTCTATTCATAGTTTAACATCATTTCCTTTTTTTCCATGATTTTTTCAAATAAAATCCCATTCATAGTGTATTTAGGATTTTTCAAAAAGTTACTAGAATAAATGATTATTTCTATTTTGTTTTCAATCGATATTTCTATTTTTTTATAAAATAATCTTTTTATACATGTCGACAAATTTTTAGTATTTTCATTTTTATAATGAGGATTTGATTTTATGTAACCATCCACTTTTTTATCTCTATATATTATTATTATTTTTATGGATGTTTTCATGAATCACATTTGTTTCCAACATGTTAGTTAATTTAGAATGAATTGATGAATGTTTTAATAATCTTAAGGAACATATATGTAGGGTTTTTATTATAATATAGGTGATACCTGAATTATATATCCATCCAATGTAATGGGTAATGTTTTATATCTTATGAGATAAAATGAAGTGAATGGGAAGTGAACCCATTATACTATCATATTCTATAAACTATGTTTATAGGATTCGTGAGTGGACACAATAAACTGTGGAACTTTGTACTCTTTCTTATAGTGGTATTGTTAGTTAACATTGATTTTGGAAAATACATTCTATGATTAAATATATTCAAAAAAATTATGAATTATTCTTATGATTTGATCACATTCCTCGTGATTGATTATTGATGATCTAATTTTCTATGACTCATTTCTTTTGACAAATCCTTATGCTACGAATCATTATTTATTGTCTATGAATTGTTTAGTATGTTTCAATACTTTTTTATGCTATCACACCATTTTAATTATGTTATCCTCACATATGATCATCTATTGATATCTCCATTATTTTCCCTTATTGAGAATCTTATCTTACCCTTTCTTATGTTTCAATTTCATTAGTTTACAAACAAAGGTGCTATGTAAGAAACATCTAAGAAGGGTACGATGGGAGAATAAATTTTAAGAGATATTGAATATTGTTCTAAAAAAATCTAACCATGTATATTTTTTCCAAAGATACCAATTATTTACAATTATGGGGTGTTTATTTTTGAGATATTTAGTGAATAATAATCTACCATTAATATATATTCATATATGTTATTCTTCGATCACCACATAATTGGAGTATTTCTATAGACAACTTAGAGAAATATGGATTTGAAATAATAATTAATGTTTGGACTTAATATCATATATTTTGGGAATTTTGTATGAGGATTGTGTAAATTATTCAATATGTTATAAGATAATAATTTATAGTAGGGAAGGATGATTTCATAATTTACCGGATTCATGTAAAAAATCTGATTTTTAAACACTATTTCATTTTCTAAGATATTGGTCGACTATATGATAAAAATATCATATAATATAGGTCATCATATAACAGAATGGGAACCTATAAGATAGTAGAATAACATATTATGATGTCAAACACATAAGATGATATTATCATGAGATAGTAAATGTGTAAATTATCTATGTTTGATGGGAACACCATATTATTAAAATATCTATAAGATAAACCAAGATAAACTATTTTTTTTCTTTGTAATAAATTTACAGAAGAAATAATTAATCATATTATAGTTGAATTCGTAATATTACATTTTATTCTAATGATAGTGTATTTTATAGGATATCTTACTGAGAAAAAATATGAGAATCCAAAAGTGAAAATTATGAGGAAACTAATTCAAATGATGAATGTAACAAGATTCACGGTATTTATTATTATGATAAATAAAATCATCATTATTTAATTAGAGATCAATGTTGAAAACTCTAACTTCCTAGATCATTCCATGATATAATGACTGGAGAGTCTAGATGAATTCCATGTCTTAGAACCTTACAAGAAATGATGAAGTAAAAAATCTAAAATATTACAAAGAAGATTTGAATTGAGAGTTATCATGAGATTCATGGAGATTTTAAATAATTAATTGAACATAAATTAAATGATAATATCATATGATAATCATTATTATTTTAATGTGTAATATTTTAAATCGTTCATTACCGGTTTTCTGGTAAGAAAATGATGGGTGATTAATAATGTGATTTTCTATTAGTAAATGTGAAAATAATTTATATAAAAAATTAACGAAATATTTTTCACAAATATATGGAGGTATAAAATAATGATATGATAATGAATTATATATTTCAGTATTAATATATGATGATGATAATATGCTATGTTGAAACATTTCTATATTGAGGAGAGAGAGATCTATCATACATGATATAAATTTATTTGAATGTTTATAGTGGTCTGGATATGGTCATTTCCTTTCATTTTATCAAGATTATTGTTTATATGAAAATATATATTTTCATGCTTCTATTACACATTGAATATATATGTCATCTGGATGAGTATTGAAAGGAAGATTGACCTACTTCTACTACAATAATCATTTTAGTAGTAAATGTATTTCTGGAATAAGATATACTCTTTGATGGTGATACATCTAGTTATTATTCAAAGACCTCATTAAAACACATTAGTGAAAGTGGAATCCTAATTTATTTTTTTTTCTCATATAAATAATTTAATAAAATTTGTGGGATGTGGAAGACACCTACCCATTTTAAGAAATTGATGATACCAGCTCAAATATTATATGGGACTTGTACTAGTATCGTGATAACTAAAAATGTATAGTGATAATTAAATTTATTTTCCCAATAAGAGTTTGGATGTGTAAAAGTGTATACTCTCAAACCAAGGCCATACCTTAAAAAAGTTTTTGTTTCCCAAATAACATAATTATTTTTGTATACATGTAAGGAATAGACTCTTATTAGTGAATCCACTATTTAATTGGTCACATAAGATTACAAAAAGAAAGAATATATAAAATTATAATGTATTTATACAATTTTACTCCCACTAACATTATAATCCAAATGATATTGGGCTCTATAAGTGGTATTAGAGGAAAAAGTCCCCCTTAAGATTATATTCTTCTTAATGAACATCTGGGATTGTTTGAATTCTATAAATAATAGACTAGATCTATTATTTTATGGTAAAACATTTAATTGGTGGATATACCTAATGTTACTCTATTTTCACTCATAAGGATTATATGTTGTTAATGATGTTAATATAGGTTTTACCCCTCTTTGAAGAGAAACACCTCGTATTTTCTCTAAAAAAAGGAAGGTGGAATTATCTAAAAATGAAAGAAATGATATAATTTTATCTTATTTAAATAATTTTCACACAAATGTTATGGTTTAAAAAAAATATAAATAGATTTATGAAAATATAAGAAACATTCATGAAATAAATATCATGATCAAGGATTCCAAATTGAATATCATGATCGAAAATGTATATTAAATTGAAATAGAAAAGTACGATACTATGGATGAATTCTTCACCTGGGTGAATGATGTAGTTAGGAAAATAAAAGGTTTTAGAGACATGATAAATGACTATACTTCTATAAAAATTAGTGTGATACTTCCTAGATAAATTCAATAAAAATATTTTATCAATATGATTGATAATACAATTCATTTGATGAGCTACACAAAACTCTATAGACCTTTGAAATGGGAAACAAAACAATTTTCAAGGAGAAATCTAAATAGAATATTTATTTTAATACCATGAGTATGTTAAATATTAATGAAGATGAGGTTAAATATGAATGTTAATATAAAGAATATAATGATAGTAATGAGAGTCTTAAGAAAATTCATACATTTATCTCAAAATAAATAGACAATGGAAAAGATAAGGGGAATATTCTTCCAAAATACTTTAAGTATGGATGTGTTGGGGACTTTTAAACTGAATTTATAAAAATAAATAAGGCCATAGAGTATTATGATGAAGAAGTTGAAGAAAATAAATAATGAATATCTAAAAATATATCTTCCAAATAGTATAATAAATTTGATGAATACAAAATATAATTTCAAGGAATATTGAAGAGAAGCATTTTTAGTTAAGAGGATGAAGATAGTTATTCCTCAAGTAGTGATTATATGGAATATTTTCCTTAGAATGATATTAATTTCATTACCAATTTGAAATAGGTTGATAAATAATCATGAAGTGAATAAAAAGAGGGTGAGGAATAATATATGGATGACATGATGGATATTTAACATGATGTGCATACTAAGGAAACATGCCACATAAAAAAATATCCCATAAAGAAAAGGTTGTTGAGAAATAAAGAATCATTAAATAATATAAGAAGAATATGACTGAACAAAAAGTAATGATTAACTATTCTGAATCATTATTTCGTGATGATTAAAATATAGTTGGTAAGATAGAGATTGTATTTGGTAAATCTTTAGAAGTAAATTATGATTCATTAAAGGTTATTGAGAAGGATTAGGCATCGTCTCAAGTAAAATATGAAGATGTTTTTAAAAAAAATAGTAAATCTATTTTATATTATTGTTTAATTTCTAATCTATAAAAACTTGGATTTAGAAAATGCATCAAAATATGACTACTTTAGCTAATGAAATTTATAATAGTCAAAACAAGCATCATTTATTTGAAGAAGGATAATTGTGCCCAATGATAATAGGAATATTTTAAAAAAAGGTAAAATAGCTTGAAGGAAGTACTAGTTTTATGGGGGAGTATTGGTGTTGGAGTTCTTATGGGCCTACATAATATATCTTATGGTATAATATATCTCTCCCATAGAAACCAAGTTGTCCTAAATTAAGGGAGTTCATCTATAGAAACCAATGTTGAAAATTTTTGTGTAAATTAAATAATAATGGAAAACCACCTATTGTAGAAATAGAAAATTGTTTTGATGGGGTTGAGGAAACACATTAATGATGTGAATAGAATGGTAACTATAGAATATAGTGTATACTCAATATTTTGGATCGACAAAAACATACATATATTGAAATAATTTTAAATTGAAGGATAATGTTGAGAAATATATCATTATTGAAATTGAACTCAATCCCAACATGAGGAGATTTAAATGTATACATCAAAATGAATTATCACCAAACATGACATGAGATATAATTATCTAGTCAAATATTGAACACCATGATGGTGGGGCTATGACTTCTGGTAATGGGGGAACTTTAAATATTAAAGAAATTGGCTTAGTTCAAATTATTCCACACATGTTGAATCCAAATGAAGGATTATTTTTAATGTATCAATTTTTTTGCATAATATTGATTTAACACTGTGATGAATTTAATGGGGGTTTTTAAATTAAAAAAACCTTCCTCATTAAAGTTGTTAATGATCTAAATGATATCATACTGGTGAAATAAACATTTTGAATTCATTTATGATCCTAGTAATTCCTTCCATCAATGCTCCAGATAAATGAATAATATATGATATATATTTCTAATAAAACATCCCATGATTTTCAAAATAGTATTATATTAGATAGTGTATGTGACACAACTCACCGATCTTAAAAGAACCATGAAATATTTTTATTTAAATGTTATATTAATGACATATCCATTAAATTGGTGGGTATGAATATGATTAAAAGAATTATAAAATTTATATTAATTATCTAATCAATAAAATTATGCCGAATAATTCATAAGAAATAAACTCAAAATTGTTTTTTAAAATAAGTTTTAATTTTAAAATACATTTTCTATAATTTTTTTATTTCGAAGAGAATTTTATAAATTTTTATGCTACATTTAGAAAATATATTTGATAAAAATTATCTTATTCTTTTAAATAAAATATTAAAATTATTCATGGGTGAAAATTTTGGGTTTTTTATGAAATGATTGATTTTTTAGTGAATAGCGATATATACTGATTTTTATTAAACTGTCATTTATGTTCATTAAAAATTAAGATTAAAATTTTTATTTGATTTTCAATTAATATTATACTTCAGTAGTTATAAATAATATAATTATTTACATAGGAATAATCTTTATTCATTATTTTTTCTATAATTTTAATTTTAAGCTTAAAACACATTTATCAAAAAAAAACTATTTATTGTTGTAATTTGTAAATTTATAATAAAATCAATTTATGTAAACTATTGGAATTTAAATTGATTAAATTATCTTAATTTATGGATTCATTAAATTAAATTTATACTAGTAATATTTTATGAGATTATTTCTGAAGAAGTTAAATTATTGGAAAAATGTTAAAAATAGAGTTTTTATGAAATATGATATCTTTTATGATATCACCAAGACATAAATATGATACAAATATTTATTAAACTTATGGAATGAATATTATATGATAATTGAAACACCTTACCTCAGTTAACAAGCATCAGTGCATGATTATAAAACATTGGCATGATCAAAAGTGATCAAGTCCTAAAAGGCCGATCAATTTAGTAGACTAGGAAGTACTAGATACATACATAAGTTTTACATTATAATGTGAAATGGGAAAAAATAAACATTTAGTATCCTTTGAACACATTAATATCCTTTAGACTATCCCTATAGGTCAATCATAATATACATTCTCACATCCTGGGAAAAATAAAACATTAGAAAGGGGTCAGCTTAGATGCTCAGTAAGGATAACCATACAGTAGAAACAGTCATAAATAAGCATAATCATTTAAAAAAACATATTGGATCAAAAAAATACATTTAAACATAAAATTAAGAATAATATGGAAAATATAAATAAAATAATTCCATTTACTAATTCACATGTATATTCTTCTAGTTGAATGATCACATGCATTATCATTAGCTAATCCCATAATGATAGAATGTATAATGCATGACCTCATAACCACATAGTCAAGGCCACGTGCCAGGTCAACAAATAAAATATTGTTAAGGCCTTATTCTAAGGAACAATTTTGTGTCATGAGACCTACTGATGCATCTAGGGGATATAGCTGGCCCCACCCATCACTAACTACGTCCAATGCATTCTTTATATAAAAAGAGTGAGACATAACATAAACATTCCTATTAAAATACAATAAAAAATGTTAATACTTTAACCATTAACCATGAATGACATAAAAATTTCATATCTATAGTAAAATATTCCAAAAAACTATCAATACAATATATAATATTGTACCATAATAAATCAACTTCAATTGAACATGAAATCCAACAATACATGTTGATACCGATGAAATCAATCCAAAAAAACTATTTAAGAGAAAAATGTCTTTTTACTTTGAAGTAATTCAACAATAGAATAATTTTAAAAGAAATAAATTTTTTTTAAATATTCTTATAATCTTGTAAGGGATGCTTCGAAGGTGTTATAATGGTATAAAAAAGATGCACTCACCCTATAAGTAAAAAAACAGAAAAATTCTTTCCTTAATTTGTCGAAAATGTCATAAATGACATTTTTTGGAAAACAACTGAAATATTCCTTTCAAAACATTTTATAAAAAGTAAAAAATTGGTATAAATGATGTTAAACTATATTCTAAGAAATAGTAAAAACTGTTTTGAAATACATTTTTAAGATACATGGATGTGGGTTGTAAATAAGTCATAGTATATACTTACGTATAAACAACCTCGGATAATAATGAGATTGTAAAATTAACCCTTACATTGTAATTTTCCTTAGTTGAGGGTATATTAACCTCCTGTATAATATTTAAATCATTTTTTTAAATTATACAAGTACCACATACATAAATATGATATCATATATGATCCACTAATATAGATTTGTTAATAATATTTTTTTATTACCATGTTTCAGTTGTTAACTGATATTTCTTCCTTTATATGTTTTGTTAAATAAGTCAAATGTTTTATTTATATGATGTATTTGATTCATATCTAGACAGATATTAAGTTCTTAATCATTTTTTAATCATCAAATGTAATTAATTCTTGAATTTTTACAATTGGGAACAAAATCTAATCGCGTTGTGGAGATGGTAAGCTATACGTATGCCCGAGCAAAAACATTACATTATTCATGGGGAGATCATATGTAATTTGATGGTATATTATTTATAGAGAAACATTAATATGTTATATTTTTTATTTACATCAATTATAATCATTATTATACCCATCAAAATAATTATTTTTCGAAAAACAAACTACACCACAACATGGAGACTATAAGCCGTAAGTACGCATGTATGGTCACTTTGTCATTAATAGGATGGATAGAATAATGAATGTGATTTTACCATATTTGTAATAAAATCACAGTATGTATAAGTTACTGGAGTTATTATTTTGTTATCTAAACAACAAATAAGGGGGAAGTTGAAGAAGAAAATAACATTGAAAGAGGTGATGAAATAATTACTTCTTCAGGTGCTTCCTTTTTATTTGAAGAAACATGCTCCTTAGGTTGAATTTATAATCAAAGTAAGGCCTCTTAGATAATTTTAGGTTTGTTGGGAGGACATTTATTTAGGTGTTGGAAGAGCCAAATTCCATTGGAGGTGTGAATTTAAGAGAAGGGGAAGTACCCTTTTATAAGAGAGGGGTGGGGCACTTTAGGAAAATATTTAAATATAATTTTATTATAAAATTAAATTCGGATTATAATAGCTCTAAATCGACTAATTTCAATTATAAGGTGGTTATGCATCTAAATAATTTCATCCAATTGGTTTTAGACAAGTTTATGTCACCATATTAACCTTATCTTGTAGATTTAACTCTAAGTTAAATAGTTTAAATTTTTCCATGTCTTCTTGTATTTTTATCTTACATGGTTAATATAGTTTTAAAAAATTTCAATAGAAGTAAAAGTGGTTAAATAATGAAATATCTAACATTATTTTTGTCCATTTTCCAAATTTTATTTTTTAGGAATATTTCATCATTTAATAAAATTGTAATTTTTTTTAAACTCGTTAATGTCAATTTTGAAACTATTTAGTATTTTGTTTTTGTGAAAGTCATAACAGATTTATTACTTCCAAAAAAATACATTTAATCAACACTAACATGTCATATTCACCTATAATTTTTTTTGATTTCATAAAAAGTTTCAATTTACATTTATTTTAATATTTATTACATCAATTATTTTAATCCTTCATTAATAAGTTAATTACTGCATCATTATTGTTTAATAATTAATTTTAATTATTTAATATCTAAAAATTTTAAATTAAATACCATGATATAGGAAATAATTATATATTTCTAATTAATATTTATAATAGAATTTATCTTATGTATTAATCAATATTAAAAATTGTTTAGTTAATAAAATATGAATTTAAAACTTTTAAAACTTCTTTAAATAATCTATAATAAATGTCCTAATCTAATCCAAGTAGTTCAAAAAGGATCATATTTTTGTATTAACGTTTATTTTGGTAAAAATAGACTTATCCAATAGAATTAGGTCAAGTTTTGGGGTAATTTGATATTATTATAATATTATTTTTACCTTTAATTACCTTATTTACTTTTAACCGTGGTAAATAAAAATCAAAAGAAACAATTCTCAAAAAATTATTTTTATCCTACTGAAACCCATTTTACTTACTGAATAAAACATTTTTCTTCAGATTTTAGAAATTCAATTCATAAGAAGTAGTAAAATTAGGTTTTATGAAAATATGAAAAAATGCCCTGAAAGTGGGTAAAAGACATTAAAACGTTAAATAAAATTATATATATATAATATTATTATAAAATGACTCCAATGAATTAAATTGGACAAATATAATAATGTCCTGAAATATTTGTTGCATTAATAAGGTCATAGCAGATCCCCGCTATGATGAGAACCTTGAAATGCTATAACAATATTCTTAAATAAAGTTCTGCGGTTGGATGACATACTATGATAGGACACATAGTATACAGACTGTCATGTGCGAGTACTCATAAGAAGAAGAGACTCTCTCTCATGGTGTTCGCACTTGGTAATCTCCAAGATGGGAGATTATGAGAATACACCCGCCAGTAGTAATTCCGCATGTCTTGGTGTCATCGGATATTGCTATCTACGAGCATGTGTAATGGTCCTTAGACTGGAAGATTATCATTAACTCATGTCATGACTCGCGCACTTAGATTTACTGACGAAAACCATCACGTAGACAGTTGGCAGGAAGTAAGGTACGTTGGGTGCATCACGAGTGACATGTTGTTAATGGATAAGTCGAGGAAGGATTTTTCCCTTCCATTTATGGAAGTTGATATCTCGGCCCTTTGATTGAAATAGAACTGTCGCATTAAATTCCATGGCCATGGTGTAAACGATGAGTTTATTTCAGGTAGTCAAAGAAAGACATATCAAGCAAATAGGTTTATGACACTACCATGAAACCTGCTTGATGATATATTGAGACAAAGGGATTAAATTACACAGTAAGCGTTCGTATGAGGTGATACGTCAATGCAGCGTCAACTTCTTTCTCTTGGGTGCCTTGACCCGTTGCTAGACAGTAATCTTGGACTTTAGGAAAGCCCACCTAATGCCAATGAGAAAGATGCCTAGAGGGTCACACACTAAGTGTATCCAAGTATCTCAAGTTGAATAAAGATTATTCTTGTATGTGGTTTAATAATTATTCAAGGGAGCCTAAGTTGTTTTAAATGATGGAGGAAAAACAAAATAAAACAAGTACACGCCGTGTATTATTATTACATGCCATGTAGTTTTATTTTGGAATGAAAATGAATAAATGAAAACAAGATATACACGTCGTGTACATTTAATGTATATGCCGTGTAGTTTTCAATGAAAAACAAGTACACGCCGTGTATTTATTAATACACGCCATGTAGTTTTTTCCAGTTGGGATTTTGAGGATATAATATTGTTTTAAATGATATTTATTATAATCAGCGTGGGCGCATGTCAAGGAATTATTTATTCGACATGGGGTTTTAAATAAAGAGTCAATGAAATAAATAAAACGCATAACGCGTTTATTTATTGTCATAACTCTATAACCACACACACCCGATTATAAATATCCTCACAACCCCAACTCTTTTCTGACACACAAGAGAATCGTTGTGCACAACATCTCTAGAGAATTCTTTCAAGGCTGAAAGAACCTCTTCCTCCAAGAACTCTCTCAAGACCGAGAGAGATCCTCTTCCATAGGATCAAGACAATCTAAGGCGGACAACGCAAGCAAAGGCTTCTCCACGCTAGCACCCGGAGAATCCTTTGGCGACGTCCAGAGATACGAGGTACACGTGTGTATCGCCGCTAGAGGGAGTCTACACTTGGCTTCTGCAACGCAACGACGGATCACATCGACAACGTGATTAAGAACATCAACTTAGAAAGAACACCCAAAAGGTATTTCTTTATAATTAATTAAATTAAAAATAATCAACCTGTAACGATCCTTGTTTGTGGTTCCGGGACAAACCATCTTCTTTGTCTTTTTCTGTGATTCGATCCGTGGAGATTGGCGTTTATCGTCGTACTGATCCCGGATTGATCATTACTAATGACAAAAATCCAAGTGGTCATATCCACCCACGCGCTTCCGCTGCGCCCGGAAACTTCAAATGGTATCAAAGGGAGGTTACAACGTTGATTATAGTTATTTAATTTTCGTTGATAATTTACGCATTCATATTTGATTCAATTCGAAATAAATCGTTCTATAAATCTGAATTAACGAGATCTATTCTTAATCATTCGTTTCTCGATTCATATCACAGAAACGACCTTTTAATTTTAATTTTGATTAAAATAAAAATGAGGAACTCATCCGGAGGTGCCGCTCTTTCTGTCTGTACAACACGGGATTACACGGTGTGTAATTAAAACTACATGCCGTGTACTTAGGTTCAACGAACCGGCACTGGTCCTCCAAACCACGCTGTGTGAATTGATTATGCCTAAGTTTTAATCACGCCGTGTTGACCAGAATAGAACGGCGCATGGAAACCGGAATACACGACATGTATGTTGGAACAACACGCCGTGTAGTCTGTTCCGACACAGGTGAAACCGTGTACAAAGATAAGTCACGTACCGCGTATACGGGATCGCCAGGCCGGTTACAGTGTAACAAGGAAGTACACGCCGTGTATGATTCATCTACACGCCATGTACTCTAAAATTTCCAGAGTACAGAAAAACACGCCAAAGCCCCGGCGTGTACTTTGGACAAAGGGTGAAAAGAAAAATACCCGCCGTGTAATTATAAACTACACGCCGTGTACTTTCCATAAATGGAATTTCACCAGGTTTCCACCATTGTAAAAAGACCCGTACAAGGAATATGGATGAGAAGAATCTCAAGGAAATTCAGAAAGGAATTTAATATAAAGAATTGATTAATTATAAGATCATAATTAATTGAATTCGAGCACGTATTATCTTAAATTAAAGAACGATTAAAAGAATTTGAATTCTAAATATGCGTAAATGTCATTGCATACTATGGATGATCATGAGCTAGACCAAAGACCCTTTGTATGTGTATGGTTTCATTTAAATTTATTTAATTTAAATTTGTTGGCCTGCGAGCCTTCTTCCAATAAAATGTAGGGCCCGCGTGCCCATGGTTTCTTTAATGTAAACCCATGTAATGGAGGATCTCCCAAGCCAGAGGAGACGGTTCAAATCCCGAAGCCGAGGCAAAACCGACACAAGAAGATACAAAGGTGGACAGGTGGGAGCTGCAAAACACGAACCATCAGGTTCAAGGTGTTTTCCCTAGGTCAGGGTAAGCTTATCAAAACCGCTAGATAATCTAACCAAATAGAAGCTCATGATCATGCCATCTTATTTTATTTCTTTCTGATTGCATGGTTTATATATTATGCATGTGTTGTCACAATCACATAATTAATAAAATGAACAAGAATGCAAAGATGGAATAAAATAAAAACCGGTCTATGCGTATACATTATCGGAACATGGTTAATCACTTAAGCAAGCATCACTTAATATTAACAATCATGTGATAATGCAAAGATACGCATAAAGAATAAAATCCCTCAAATACCATATTATGTCAGACCAAGCCTTTTGTTACTTGATTAAGGGAAAGACTCAATAAAACTATGTGTTTGACCAACCCTTGTTGGGACACTTACTTTTATAAAGGAAGCCCTTATGAAAGGTCTCGGGTTGACTTAACCATATTACATCAAGAGAAGTATCCCTTGCTAGACTTGATTTAATATTTGAGGCAAGAGTTGAGGAAATCCAAGTCAGGATTTCAGGATTGGGGAGTCCACTCAACAGATCAAGGAACTGTAAGCTCACAGTTGGCAAAGACCCGCCTACCTAAATACCTTCAAATAGCTTGACCAACCCTTGTTGGGGATATGCGAAGGGAAATATGGATCCTTGCCATTAGAATGTCAAAGCAACTGGACATTCTAAGTTCAATGGTGAGGGCCATTGGGACTTGATAAAATAGTGGGAGACTTAATAAAATTTTTTATTTCTCATAAAATGTAATCAAGAAAGTACTGATGAATCTGCTCTTTTAAATTGTAGAATCAAAATGACAAACACATCAACCACATTTTCTCTGCGATCAATTCTGGATAAAGACAACATCCTCACCGGTAGTAACTTTCAGGAATGGTTTAGGCGCCTTCGGGTTATCCTACGCCATGAACGGAAGTTTTATGTGCTGGAGTCCTCACTTCCTGATTCTCCTACCCCAAGGGCAAGTGATGAAGATTTCCTAGTCTATGATCAACATTTGAACAATGCTCTCGACGTTCAATGTTTGATGCTGTCATCTATGTCTAGTGAGCTCATGAAGTCTCATGAAGGCATGGATGCCTACAGCATGCTCGAGCACCTCCGTGGTTTATACCAGGAGAGAGCAAGACAAGAAAGGTTTGAGATCTCCAAGGCTCTTTTTCAGAGCAAGCTTGGAGATGGTGCCCCAGCTGGGCCTCATGTAGTCAAGCTCATTGGCTACATTGAGTGCCTGTAGGTTCTAGGGTTTAAACTCCCTGAAGAACTGGGTACCGATCTCATTCTCGCATCACTCCCCCAGAGCTTCTCAAACTTTGTTGTTAATTTCAACATGAACAATATTGAGAAGTCTCTATCTGATCTTCTTATCCTTATTCGCCAAGTGGACAATGACATGAAGCGTGAAAAGCCTTCTATCCTTATGTTGAATAAAAGGAAAGGGAAGGCAAAGACCTTTAAGCCCAAAGCTTCTTCAAGGCCTTCCAAGAAAAGGAAGATCAAAGGGGAGGCAAAGGAACATGATGTTGTTTGTATCGCATGTGGCAAGAAGGGCCACTGGAAGAAAAACTGCACCCAGCCAAGGAAGCAAGGGGAAGCTTCAGGTGTGTTTGTTATCGAATGAAATCTATCTGTTTCTACTAATTGGGTATTAGATACTGCTTGTGGTGCTCACATCTGTATCCAAATACAGGAACCAAGTAGATTCAGGAAGATTGATCGAGGGGAGATAGATCTAAGTGAATCCAACGGAGCCAGACTTGCTGCTGTAGCTGTCGGGGACTACCACCTCACATTGCCTACCGGGATGGTCTTGGTTTTGAAAGGATGTTATTATGTACCCTCTATAACCAAAAACATTATTTCAGTATCCAGATTAGATACTGATGGATTCATATTCAAGTTTGGAAATGAATGTTGCTACTTTTATAAAGATAGCATTTGTTTTGGTAGGGCACATTTATATAACGGCCTTTATGTGTTAGACTACACAAACCAAGTAATGGCAATCGATAACAAAGTTAATTCACATGTCTCATACAACACCCAACTTTGGCATCACCGGCTAGGTCATGTCAATGAGAAACGTTTGAAAAAATTACATCAAGATGGGTATTTAGATTCTTTCGAACTAAAACCACTTGGTGTATGTCATGCGTGTCTACCAGGCAAAATGACCAAAGCCCCATTTAGTGGGAAAGGTGAAAGAGCTAAAGAGCCTCTAGAATTAGTTCACACAGATGTGTGTGGACCATTTCCAGTTGAAGCAAGGGGTGGGTTCTCGTACTTCATAACTTTTACTGATGATTTTAGTAGATATGGATATATCTATTTAATGAGGTATAAGTCAGATTTTTTTGATCGGTTCAAAGAATACAAGAATGAAGTTGAGAACCAGCTTGGTAAGAAGATTAAGAAACTCCGCTCAGACAGAGGAGGAGAATATCTTAATCAAGACATCATTTATTTATTACGGGAGTTTGGGATTCTATCTCAACTCACTCCTCCTTACACACCGCAGTGGAATGGTGTAAGTGAAAGGAGGAACCGCACCCTGTTGGACATGGTGAGATCAATGATGAGTCATGCGAGTCTTCCATTATCCTTTTTGGGATATTCATTACAAATAGCAGCACACATACTAAACCAAGTACCAACTAAATCGATAAATGGTATTCCATACGAGTTATGGAGTGGATGGAAAGCCATGTTATCAAATTTACACGTGTGGGGTAGCGAAGCATTTGTTAAGGCCTCTTCAGGTAACAAACTTGCACCCCGAGGCACAAAGTGTATCTTTATAGGATATCCCAAGGAAACAAGGGGATATTACCTATACAACCCCTCAGAAAAAAAGGTTACAGTGGCAAGACACGCCATATTACTTAAGAGGGAGCACATCTCCAGAAGAGATAGTGGGAGCGAGATAGACTTCGATGAAGTCGAGGCTCAAGATACACATGAGTTGGTACAAGAACAGATTCCACAAAGCCCCGTGGAAGAACAATCTGTTCCAGAGACACAAGAACTGCGTAGGAGCATGAGAGAGGTAAGAGAACCAGAACGATATGGTTTTCTTGTCACTGAGGATGGTGACTCATTATTGGTTGACAATGATGATCCTCTTTCCTAAAAGGAAGCAGTTGAAGGCACAAACATTGCCAAGTGGCAAGAAGCCTTGAATTCTGAAATGGATTCCATGTACCAAAACCAAGTCTGGATTTTGGTAGATGCTCCAGTTGATGTAAAGCCTATTGGTAATAAATGGGTATTCAAGAAGAAACTGGACATGGAAGGGAAATTCAGCACCTACAAGGCACGACTGGTTGCAAAAGGTTTTAGACAGCGTCAAGGAATTGACTATGATGAAACCTTTTCACCGGTTTCAATGCTGAAGTCCATCAGAATCCTATTGGCCATTGCTGCTTACCATGACTATGAAATTTGGCAAATGGATGTCAAAACAGATTTCCTTAACGGGAACCTCTAGGAAGATGTCTACATGACACAACCTGAAGGGTTTGTGACTTCACAGGATGCCAACAAGGTATGCAAGTTGCAAAAATCCATTTATGGATTAAAGCAAGCATCAAGGTCATGGAAAATTTGTTTTGATGAAGCTGTTACAGAATTTGGCTTTGTTAAGAACGAATGTGAGCCTTGTGTCTATAAAAGGTTTAGTGGAAGTGCAGTCGTTTTCTTAATAGTATATGTTGATGACATATTTCTAATTGGAAACGAAATACCTGTCTTATAGTCAGTTAAGGAATGGTTGAATAAATGCTTCTCCATGAAAGACTTGGGCGAGGCGGCATATATTCTTGGGATCAAGATCCATCGTGATAGATCCAAGAAAATGTTGGGCCTAAGTCAAAGTACATACATTGACAAGATACTGAAGAGATTCAGTATGGAACAGTCCAAGTGGGGATTGTTGCCAGTGTCACATGGCATTCATCTTTCCAAGAAAATGTGTCCTCAGACACATGAGGAAAGAAAGAGAATGGAAAGGATCCCTTACGCATCCGCGATTGGGTCAGTCATGTATGCTATGCTATGTACGAGGCTAGATGTTGCTTATGCATTAAGTGCAGTAGGAAGATATCAAGCTGATCCAGGAGACCGCCATTGGATGGCAGTCAAGACTATCCTTAAGTATCTGAGGCATACTAAGGACATGTTCTTGGTTTATGGAGGAGATGAGGAACTAGTCATCAGAGGACATGTAGATGCTAGTTTCCAGACTGATCAAGATGACATGAAGTCACAGACTGGATACATATTCAGTTTGAATGGAGGTGCAGTGAGCTGGAAGAGCTCAAAACAAAGTGTGGTGGCAGATTCTACAGCGGAGTCCGAGTATATCGCAGCTTCTGAGGCAGCTAAAGAAGCAGTATGGATGCAAAGCTTCATCCAAGAGCTGGATGTTGTACCGAGCAGTAAAGATCCTATCACACTCTATTGTGATAATACTGCAGCGGTGGCACTTGCAAAAGAGCCAAGGTCACATCAGCGGACAAAGCACATACTTCGGAAGTATCATCTCTTGAGGGATTTTTTTCAGAGAGGTGAAGTTGCAGTGAGAAGTATTTCCACGGAAGACAACGTGGTGGACCCATTGACTAAAGCCTTGACTCAGCAGAAACATGATCATCAAGTGAGGTCTAGCGGACTAAAAGTCGTAGGCAGTTGGTTCTAGTCCTAGTGGGAGTTTGTAAGGGTTGGTGCCCTGAGAACCAACAGTTTTGTACTTTGATTACATAAATGTTCACTTATTATATATTGTTCATTGTTCTGCATGACTATAATATAATAATGTCCTGAAATATTTGTTGCATTAATAAGGTCATAGCAGATCCCCGCTATGATTAGAACCTTGAAATTCTATAACAATATTCTTAAATAAAGTTCTGCGGTTGGATGACATACTATGATAGGACACATAGTATACAGACCTTCATGTGCGAGTACTCATAAGAAGACGAGACTCTCTCTCATGGAGTTCGCACTTGGTAATCTCCAAGATGGGAGATTATGAGAACAGACCCGCCAGTAGTAATTCCGCATGTCTTGGTGTCATCGGATATTGCTATCTACGAGCGTGTGTAATGGTCCTTAGACTGGAAGATTATCATTAACTCATGTCATGACTCGCGCAATTAGATTTACTGACGAAAACCGTCACGCAGACAGTTGGCGGAAAGTAGGGTACGTTGGGTGCGTCACGAGTGACATGTTGTTAATGGATAAGTCGAGGAAGGATTTGTCCCTTCCATTTATGTAAGTTGATATCTCGGCCCTTTGATTGAAATAGAACTGTCGCATTAAATTCCATGGCCATGGTGTAAACGATGAGTTTATTTCAGGTAGTCAAAGAACGACATATCAAGCATATAGGTTTATGACACTACCATGAAACCTGCTTGATGAGATATTGAGACAAAGGGATTAAATTACACAGTAAGCGTTCGTATGAGGTGATACGTCAATGCGGCGTCAACTTCTTTCTCTTGGGTGCCTTGACCCGTTGCTAGTCAGTAATCTTGGACTTTAGGCAAGCCCGCCTAATGCCAATGAGAAAGAGGCCTAGAGGGTCACACACTAAGTGTATCCAAGTATCTCAAGTTGAATAAAGATTATTCTCGTATGTGGTTTAATAATTATTCAAGGGAGCCTAAGTTGTTTTAAATGATGGAGGAAAAACAAAATAAAACAAGTACACGCCGTGTATTATTATTACATGCCGTGTAGTTTTATTTTGGAAAGGAAATGAATAAATGAAAAAAAGATATACACGCCGTGTACATTTAATGTACACGCCGTGTAGTTTTCAATGAAAAACAAGTACACGCCGTGTATATATTAATACACGCCGTGTAGTTTTTTCCAGTTGGGATTTTGAGGATATAATATTGTTTTAAATGATATTTATTATAATCAGCGTGGGCGCATGTCAAGGAATTATTTATTCGACATGGGGTTTTAAATAAAGAGTCAATGAAATAAATAAAACGCGTAACGCGTTTATTTATTGTCATAACTCTATAGCCCCACACACCCGATTATAAATATCCTCACAACCCCAATTCTTTTCTGACACACAAGAGAATCGTTGTGCACAACATCTCTAGAGAATTATTTCAAGGCTGAAAGAACCTCTTCCTCCAAGAACGCTCTCAAGACCGAGAGAGATCCTCTTCCATCGGATCAAGGCAATCTATGGCGGACAACGCAAGAAAAGGCTTCTCCACGCTAGCACCCGGAGAATACTTTGGCGACGTCCAGAGATACGCGGTACACGTGTGGATCACTGCTAGAGGGAGTCTACACTTGGCTTCTGCGACGCAACGATGGATCACATCAACAACGTGATTAAGAACATCAATGAAGAAAGAACACCCAAAAGGTATTTCTTAAAAATTCATTAAATTAATTATAATCAACCTGTAACGATCCTTGTTTGTGGTTCCAGGACAAACCATCTTCTTTGTCTTTTTCTGTGATTCGATCCGTGGAGACTGGCGTTTATCGTCGTATTGATCCCGGATTGATCATTGCTAATGACAAAAATCCAAGTGGGCATATCCACCCAGGCGCTTCTGCTGCGCCTGGAACCTTCATATTTCACTCCCTTCATCCCCAATAATTGAATTTAGTAGAGCTATAGAGGGTGGATCTAGATGAGAATATGCTGCTGATATTTCTTCTCTAAAGATAATGGATTCTTTATTATCATCAAAACATTTAAACTCTTTTTCTTACAATAATTTTTTGCATCATCATACAAAATCCAATCCATACCATGGATTATATCAAATTCAATCATGTGTATGACAATAAGATCAGTATATAAGGAACTTTTATATTCCATAAGGGTAATTGATTTACAAAACACTGTTGCAATGATAATTCCCTTAGGTTTTTTGACTAACAACTCTCTTAATAAGTCAAATTTCCAATATCTAATTTTCTTGGAAAACTGGGAAGATATAAAAGAATATGATGATCCAAAATCAAATAATTTATTGGATAATTTTGAGGAAATGAGTAAAGTACCTTCCACCAAGACATTATGAACTTCAACCTCAAAAGTAGTGATCATATAATCTTGGCCTTGCTCCATTGGAATTTTTAGAGGTATGTTTCCTTGATGCTTAGGGAATTAATTTATATAATTCCACATCACATTAGAATTGTATCATTGAACATTAATGTCACGACCTATCCCCCGGGGCCCATGCCGTGACTACCCCAATCGTACTTTCCAGAGGCCAGGGGATATGGACTAGCACCAGAAAGGCATATTAGTAAAACCGGGAAGGCATTGCCTTTATAACCTGTAATCTCACATAACCAAGCACTCATCAAGATATAAGCACAATTTAAACTATATATTAAATATAGTGAGTAAAATATGTAAAGGGGGATGGAATACAAGACCAAATGGAAAGTACAAGTAAATAAGGGAAGTACAAGTAAAACTGAAAAACAGCTTCTGTGAACACCCTCCAAGGATTCTGCCTGAAGGGTAGGTTCAACTCTCGAACAATCATCTCTGCGATACACCTCATCTATTGTCCACCTCTGAGCATCCTCCAGTCCTGGTACCCCCGTCCTTAGTCAACGTTGTCCGTTGTCTGCACCAGACATAACAAGGTGCGAGTGAATCTAGTGCAGGTGTGACTATACCAATACTTAGTAGGGACCCCAAGACCCCTAGAGGTCTCTCAAAATCCACAAAGGATAAACCAAAAATCATGGAAACAACATTCAAACCAACTTAGTTATATTCCCATACATATACCAAATTTATCATGTATACACATCTCATCCATGAGAAAAGACAAGGCCTAACACATTAGCCCAAAGCTCAACTATTCCACAAATGAAAGAATACAATGATGGTAACACCAAAAACGTGAGTACCAAAAAGGTACTCAACACAGAAGAATACAAAAAAGGTAGAGACTCACCTCACACCATGTATTAGTGAAGTATAGAAGTACAAACAATCAGTCTCGAAGCTAGATCATCGTATTCTATCAATTGGCACTGTTGCTGACCATACGGATTCTGACGCATATAGGATCGAGAGGTATTAACCCACACAATGACCCACATAGGATATGACCCACATAATATCGGTATGCGCCGACCCACATAGGATCACTGGTCACTGACCCACACAGGATCTGACCCATATATGATCGCTATGAACTGAACCACAGAGGATCACTGGGCGCTGACCCACCAAGGATATATCACACACTGGATCTCTCGGTACTAACCTATGTATGATCTGTCTTCATCCTACACCTCACTTCCAGCCACTGGATTCCATCTAATAACACGTTTGGGGGAACCTCTCCTTAATCCATCGGTCAAATCTCAACTTCTACGAAGTTCTACGAAGAAGTATCCCAGCAGTCTGTCATGCCTTAAGGGACCCAACACAACATATGGTGCATCAATCGGGCTTAAGGTCTATATGTTATTAGCATTTATGTTCCGAGGGCCCGGTTGGATTTGGATTTTATCCAACCCAGCCGTACTCCAACTTTATCCCAAAAATCAGGTGGATTATAACAAAATGCCCAACTCAATACACCGATTATAGCACCACAAAAAGTTCATCAAATGGATGCTTGGATCATATGTTATCGTCAAAAAGGTGATAATAGGTCCAATTGGGTCTAGGTCTGGTCTGATATGGCATGACCCGGCATAGGCAGACCCATCCTCATTCAGGTCAACCTGACATGGTTTGGGCCCGACTCGGTTGGCCTGGTCCGGGCCTGCGGTGCAGCCCGCGGTCGGGTGGCCCGCCCTGGCGGGGTCCACCCTAGCCGACACCCAGGGGGAGGTACCCCACCGGTTTATCCGAATGGTCCAACAGACCAATCAGCCACTCTGGTGGCATGCGGGACCTCTTAGAGGTCCCTCCTGGTGTGAAGAGGCCAATCGGTTCTCCACCTAGCGGCATAGAGGCACGCTGCTGCTCCCCATCTGGTCGGCTGGGTGTCGGCCACCCTCCGGCCTCCGCCGCGGCCCTGCGGCTGCGGCCACCTGCTCCAGCGGCACGGACGCGTGTCTCTGCTCTTCCACATGGCCGGTCAGATGTTGGCCACCACCCTACTCCATCATGGTCGATTGGCTGTGGGCCCCTGTTCAACCGGGGGAGCGGGCGTGCGTTACCCCAACTCCTAACAGTCAGCCGACGTGCTGATCGTTGTCTTCTCGCCATTGTGGCCAACTGGTCACGGTCTCCTTCAACAGTGTAGTTACGACACCGTCGTCATCACAGCCCATGAAGAACACATCGATAATAAAGTTGCGAAGGGATCATCCCGCATTCATTTGGCCTGCACCCTCCCAGTTAAGCCTGTAGCTGGTGGTTCAAGGATTGAAACAATGATTCATTATGAAGAATAAATAAAAATAACAATTTCCCTACTGTGTTTTCTCATTGGAGACAAGACAAGGAAGGATATGAAGATGAATTCTCCATGGTCTATCACTCTCGCAACAGGATCCAAAGTCAGTTCCTCGTTCTTAATCCAGAGAAAGTTCTTCATTGGGGAGGTTGTTCGCTTGGAGGATGTTTCTCCAAAGGCTCTCCTTTGCCAATATTTTTTCCTGGGAGAGGTGTGGTTCAAAATTAACAAGTTAATATTTAATATATGGCACATCAATGGGGAGATTCCAAGAGTTAATAAAATATAACTTTTAATTTAACAAGTTTATTCATTAATTCAGAATTAATGAATCATATTAATTAAAGAGAAAATTGGTTACACATTTTGGGTAATCGGTCATTTAATTCCCAAAATTAAATGCCCGAACACCTTTGTGATTCAAATGTGATGGTTTGAAAATAAAATAATAGTTGTTATATTTTATTTTTATTCTTTTAACTCTCCCATGAAAAAAAATAACTTTCACCCTCAACCAACTGCAGTGGAGGTGAAGGCCTCTTGAAGAGAATATCGGTGATGAGAGATCAACAATGGGATCAGATTTCAATTCCAAGCAATGGTTCAAAAGTTACAAAACACTTCTCATGCGTTTGCTGAACATACCCGAAAAAAATGTTGATAAATTCATTCCAGGCATATCAGGCCTCAGAATAATGCACCGTTAATTTTCGCAGACTAGAACAATTCTCATATAACTAAAAAATTACATGGAAAAATATGGGTATTTACATTATCCCCACCTTAGGGCTTTGTGTCCCTTAAAGTCGTAGAATAAACTAGGGATGCAGGTGGGGTAACTAAGAACGAATCTGAGCCTCTCGCTCCCATGTGGTCTCTGGGAGGTTATCGTGCTGCCATCGTACACACACCAGATGTATCGATCACCCATTTATGACTATCTCTTATCGATCCTCAATCTCCATTGGATACTCCATAAACATCACCCCATTGTTGATGTCCATCTCACCCCAGTTAATGATGTACAGAGGATCATGTATGTATCTCCTCAACTGAGATACGTTGAAAACATCATGCACCTTCTCCAACTGCGGTGGAAGGGATAGGTGGTATGCCTCCTCACAACTCTACTAAGGACCTGAAAGGGTTCGATAAACCTCAGAGATAACTTTCCACTACAGCCAAAAACCCGCAAACCACGCCGAGGTGAGACCCATAGAAAGACATGGTCTCCATCCTCTAAATCTAGAGGTCTCTATCTCCTGTCTACATAAGACTTTGGCCTACTTTGTGCAGTCTTAATATGCTCCTGGATGATCTGTACCTTCTCCACGATAGCTCACACCATTTATGATCCCATGAGTGTTGACTCCCCTTGGTCAGTCCAACACAGAGGTGGTCTGCAAGGTCGACCGCACAATGCCTCTAATGGTGCCATACTAATGGAGGAGTGATAACTGTTGTTTTATGAAAACTTCACCAAGTGAATGTGATCCACCATGCTACGGCTGAAATCTAGGATGCATGAACGAAGCATGTCCTCATGGGTCTGAATGGTCCGCTCAGTCTAACCATCCGTCTGCAGATTGAAGGTGGTGTTCAACTGAATCTGTGTCTCGAACACCTCCTGGAACCCCATCAATAGCTGGGAAGTAAAATGTGCATCAATATTGAAGTCAATCATAGATGGAACCCCATGAAGCTCCAAAATATCCAACATGTAGAGGCATCCCAATCCCTCTACTAGTCCCTTCTCAATGATAGGTAGGATGTGGGCTAACATTGTGAGTCGGTCAATGATCACCCATATTGAATCATGCCCCTTGGACGTGCATGGAATTTCAGTACTGAAGTCTTTAGAAATTCCATCACACTTCCGCACTGGAACCTATAGTGGATGAACTAAGCCTGATGGTACTTGATGATCTGCCTTCACTTGATGTAAAGTGAGGCACCGTGAGACAATCTCTACCACGGTTTTCTTCATTCCTAGACCCTAGTGCTGATGCTAAATGACCTTGTACATTTTCGCCACTCCTTGATGTATCGTTAGCGAGGACATAGATAACTCTCTCAAAAATTCTTCTCTAAGTGCCACTGGTACCATAGTACGTCCTAAAAAGATGATGATGTGATCCCCACCTTCAAAAAATCCATCAGATGCCTGTCCTGTGGATATCTGAGCACGTCGAGCCTCACAGTCAGTTTCCCCATGTTGCGCCTCCCTGACATGATGATGAAGTGGGGGAGTTACTATCAGAGACTGAAGATATGCCGCACCATCTTGATCCACATAGGATATCCACAAAGCGGCTAACTATTATGTCACATGAATCAGAAATTGTATATTAGACCTCCTACTGAGTACATTTACTACTACATTATTCTTCCCAGAAGTATAGACTATCTCGAAGTCATGGTCTTGGAGGAACTCAAGACAACACCGCTATCTCAGGTTCAGGTCCTTCTAAGAGAAGATATACCTGAGAATATTATGATCAGAGTAAACTTTAAAACATTTTCCTATAATGTAATGTCGTCACATCCTCAAGGTGAAGACCAGTACTACTAACTCTTGGTTATTGGTAGCATCGTTCAGCTCATACTATCTCAGCTGTTGAGAACCATATGTGATCACTACTCACTCCTGCATCAGGACACAACCAAGTAAGGTCCCTGACGCTTTGTAGTAGACTACGTACCCAACGCCCTCCTCTGGTAGCCTCAAGATGGGGACACTCATCAGTCTCTGGCTCAGCTCGTGGAAACTCCACTATCATTTCTCTAACCACACAAAGGATTTCCCCTTCTTTTTCAGTGATGATAATGGTGATGAATCTCAGTAAAAGTCAGGCACAAACCTCCAGTAGTAACATGCCAAACCTAGTAAACTCTACTCCTCTGTCACACTCCTATGGGATCCCAATAAAGCATAGCCTCAATCTTTTCTAGATCCACCGTAACAACATCCTATGAGATGATGTGTCCCAAGAAGTGAACCTCTAGGATCTTGAACTGTCACTTTGAGAGTATACCATAAAGCTGGTGCTCTTGGAGTGTGTCCAGAACTCTCTATAGATGATAGGTATAATCCTCATCCCTCATTGAATAAATCACGATGTTATCGATCAAGACTACCACAAAGTGATAGAGGTATGGCTGGAAAATCATCTTCATGAGTCCCATGAACATTGGTGGGGTGTTGGCCACACCGAATGGAACAACCAAGAACTCATAGTGACCATACTGATATCTAAAGGTCATCTTCTACATATCCTTGTCTCCTACCGTGAGATGATAATAGCCTGATCTGAGGTCTATCTTCAAAAAACATCGTGCTCCCTTTACCTGATCAAATATATCTTTAATCCTTAGGAGTGGGTTCTTATTCCTCAAAGTCACCTGGTTCAGGAACCAATAGTCCACACAGAGTCTCAAACTCCCCTCCTCCTTCTTGGCAAACAAAATCGGGACTTCCCACAGAGAAACACTGGGCCTCATGAACCCCTTGATCTACGAGTCCTCTAGCTGTACCCGCAGCTCTTGAAGCTCAGTGGGAGCCATCCGATATGATCGAGTAGATATTGGTGTCATCCTGGGGTACAATTCGATGAAAAATTCCACCACTCTGCAAGGAGGTAGACCCAAAAAATCATCAAGGAAAACATCAGAATACTGGTCCACCATTACAGGAGAGCTTGGACTCTCAATATCAACTTCTCTGAGGGTAAGGCTAGAAAACAGATTTGTGATCGACTACTCCCTCCTCTGGAAAAGTCCATCCTACGCTGCAATGGTCCTCTTCTCACTGGTGAAGGAAAAACTGGTCCTGTCCATGCAGACATACCGCACAATGCGCCTCATACAATCGATCTAAGAATAGACTGTAGATAACTAGTCCATAAACCAAGATGATGTTGTATGGCCTCAAAACTGCTACTAGAAGATCACAGCCGAAGCTCTTGAATCCTAGAGTAATCTCACGCTGCAGGAACCTGTGTGTAATCATCGAAAATGATCCAACAGGAGTCTATAGCTGTAAGGATCGAGGCAATGACTACACCAGAATCTCTGAGCTCTGAACGAGGGTCGTGGCAATAAATGAGTGACTAACACCTATATCTATAACTAATGCAGTTAAGATGGAGTAGAAATAGATCGCACCTCGTATAATATCCTGAGTGTTGTGGTCATAAGCCTTAGTTTCCTGGAGCAGATATCACCCCTTTCCACTTACTCCCTATGGTAAGGGTGGACCACCTGGAGGTGGTGGCAGTAGAACCTCAAATTACCGCCCACTTACTGCTGCATGGCCTGATCTTATTCCACGTCTTCCTGTTACCTATGGAACTCCTTGATATAATATTCACCTCTACCCAGGTGGTCCTTCGACCATCTACTAGTCATCTGAATGGCAGGTCGGGCAGTTGCGATCCATGTGACCCTGCCCGCCATATGAGTAAAACTACCTAGTCATGGCATGTCCTGCTCAATCTCAAGAGCCCCACACTACCAACCCTTTAGGTTGCGATCGTTTACCTATAGTTCTGGTCCTCTTAGAACTCTATGTCATCTGTCCTCTTCCAGCTATCTATGACTCTGCTACGTGTCGTCCGGTGGTGGGTCTCACTATAGGTGACTGCTCAGCAAGGAAGCTCACCACTAAGAGTGCTCTCTCTAACATCCCTGCCTGTGTTGGGATGCTGAGAGAAACCATGGAATCTATAACATCCTGTCTGAGCCTCTACTCCAATATTCCGGCCCTGAAGAAATGGTCCCACACCATGTTAGTGGATTAGCACGAGCGGTCGGTGAACCTCACAGAATACTGAGCTTCAATCATGCTTCCCTACTGCATGTGGAGAAGCTCATGTATACGCACTGAGTGTAGGGTCACTGGGACAAACTCTGCCTTGAAAATGCTCTCGAAGTTCCCCCAGATGAGTTCCACCACATCCTGAACCTGGAGCATCAAGCTCAACCATATTCCTGCTACTTCCTGAAGAAGACTGGTGGCAAGGATCACTATGAGATCTGTTGGTGGCTCTACTAGTCGGAAAACTCTAAACACAGCCTCCAGCCAATCCTCATCCACATGTGGATCCGTCTCGCCATAGAACCTTAGTGGCCTCGGGTGCTAGAACTTGTACAAAGAGCTCAAGCGTGGTGCACCCTCTACTGCAGGTGTTGGTGGCATCGGCTTCCCAATAAGTAGTGGTGTTTTTGGTACACCACCCGTTGGTACAACTTCCGAAAGGGGGCCCTGCACCAAAGCCTTGTCACTCGGTGTCGTATTATCACGTACTCTACCCAGAACCCAGGCTAGCTATTTATGCAGAGGCATCCTAAAAAAATAGGTGTGCCATGGTCATTAAGTTAAACCGAGTGAGATTACTCGAAGTGTTCACAAATAAAACTTTTCAAAAATAGACACGCAATCAGTGTTTTCATGCACTGAGACACAAATAAGATGTCATGGTCCTAGTGTATGGATACATCAGCTGCCACACCAATAATAGAGTCCCAAAACTGAAAACCACACCCATTACACTTAACACTATTGCGGAGTACAAAGATCAGAGTTCTATTTTTTCGGTAGAACGGAACACTACTAATACCAAATGTGAAAATTGGGTCCATATTACAAAAATACCACCCTACCTTAACATGGACATCTGGTCGTGGCCTTCCAGGTACCACCAATTTCCCCCAAAAACATGTGGTCCCCACCCAAGGGTCCTATTATCATGTACTCTAACCCGAACCGTAGATGGCTGTCTATAAGGATACATCCTAAAAAGAAATAGGTGCGCCATGGTCATTATGTTATACCTGGTGAGATGACTCTATGTGATCACAAAGAAAACATTTCAAAAATAGACACACAATCAGTGTTTTCATGCACTGAGTCGGAAATCAGAAGTCATGGTCCCGGTGTTTGGATACATCATCTGCCACACCAACACTAGAGTCCCTAAATTAAAAAACACACTCATTACACTTAACACTATTGCCGATTCAAAAGATCAGAGTTCTATTTCTTTGGTATAAAAGAACTCTTCTGATACTGAATGCGAAAATTGGGTCTCGGTTACAAAAAAATCACCCTGCCTTAACATGACCATCGGGTCCTAGCACGCTAGGTACCACCAGTTTCCCCACAAACACGTGAGCTACAATCATGCTACCCTACTACAAGTGGAGAAGCTCTTGTATACGCACTGAGCGTAGGGTCGCTGGGAAGAACTCTGCCTGAAAAACACTCTCGATGTTCACCCAGATGAGAACCACCACATCCTAAACATGGAGCATCAAGCTCCACCATCTTCCAGCTACTTCTTGAAGAAGACTGGCAGCAAGGATCACCATTAGATCCGCTGGTGCCTCTACTAGTCGGAAAACTCTAAACACGGCCTCCGGCCAATCCTCATCCACCTGTGGATCCATCTCGCCCCGGAACCTTGGTGGCCTCTGGTGCTAGAACTTGTACAATGATCTCAAGCGACGTGCACCCTCTGCTGTTGGGGCTAGTGGCATCAGCTGCCCAACAAGTAGTGGTGTTGTTGGTACACCACCCGTTGGTACAACTGCCGAAAGGGGGACCTGCGCCAATGCCTCGTCACTCAGTGGCCTATTATCACGTACTCTACCCAGAACCCTGGCTAGCTTTCTATGCAAGGGAATCCTAAAAAATAGGTGTTCCATGGTCATTAAGTTATACCGAGTCAGATGACTCAAAGTGATCACAAAGAAAATTTTTCAAAAAGAGACATGCAATCAGTGTTTTCATGCACTGAGTCAGAAATCAGAAGTCATGGTCCTGGTGTATGGATACATCTACCACAACACAAACACTAGAGTCCCAAAACTAAAAACCACATTCATTACACTTAACACTATTGTTGAGTCAAAAGAACAGAGTTCTATTTATTCGGTAGAATGGAACTCTACTAATACCAAATGTTACAACTGGGTCCCGATTACAACAATACCACCCTACCTTAACATGGGCATCGGGCCGTGGCCCGCCAGGTACCACCAATTTCCCCCACAGACACGTGGTCCCCACCCAAGGGTCCAGTTATCACATACTCTACCCAGAACCCTAGCTGGCTGTCTATGTGGGGACATCCTTAAAAGAAACAGGTGTGCCATGGTCATTATGTTATACCTATTGAGCTAACTCAAAGTGATCAAAAATAAAACATTTCAAAAATATACATGCAATTAGTGTTTTCATGCACTGAGTTGGAAATCCTAATTCATGGTCCTGTTTTATGGATACATCAGCCGCAACACCAACACTGGAGTCTACAAATTAAAAACCACACTCATTACACTTAACACTATTGCCGAGTCAAAATATCAGAGTTCTATTTCTTCTGAAGAACCGAAATCTTTTGATACCAAATGTGACAACTGGGTCCCGGTTACAAAACAATCACCCTACCTTAACATTCCCGTAGGGTCCTGGCCCGCCTGGTACCCCCAGTTTCCCCACAAACACGTGGTCCCCACCCAAGGGTCCTCCCACATGCCTGAACGGGTCATCTGACTAATGAAATTCCCCACATTCCAACATTTTTCCTTTCTAGTGTGCTTTTTCCTCACACATACACACCCTGGGATACTTACCAGAAGGTCCCCATCCTGATCACTACTCCAGGACAGGTACGCTTAACTGTGGAGTTCTAATCAGGTAGGCTCCCATAAAGGAAGGGGCACCTTGTTGACATGAGTCATATAAATTTTTCATTTAGCCTTTTATCATTATGGGATGTTACAATCACCCCCTTTAAAACACAATGTCCTTTTTGTGGGCCCTAAATCTCAACCTAGGCCGTGCACCGCACATAAGGTTGGGTACCACCTATGAAACCAATTTTTCATAACCCGTACCCCAGGTCCCATGTCGTGACTACCCCAAGCCCTCCATCCATTGGCCAGGGGCTGGAGACTAGCATCGAAAAAACATATCCCTAAAAACAGGAAGGCATTTACTTTATAACCTATAATCTTACACAACCAAGCACTCAATAAGAAATAAGCACAAATTAAACAATATAGTAAACAGGGTGAGTACAGTAAGTAAAGGGGGTCAGAATACAAGCACAAATGGAAAGTACAATTAAAACTGGAAAGTACATGTAAAAAGGAAAAACAGCTCCGATGAACACCCTCCATGGATCCTACCTAAAGGGTAGGTACAACTCTCGAACGGTCATCTCTGTGATATGCCTCGTCTAAGGTCCACCTCGGTGCAGCCTCCAGTCCTGATACCCCCATCCTCAGTCAACGCTATTTTTGGTCTGAAAAAGACCCAATAAGGTGTGGGTGAAGCCCGTGGAGGGGTGAGTATAACAATACTCAATAAGGACCCTGATACCCCTGAAGGTCTCTCGAAATCAACAATGGATAAACCAAAAAGCCTAGAAACAACTTTCAACCATACTTAGGTATATTCCCAGACATATTACTATGTTATCAAGTTTACTCATCTCATCCATGAGGAAACACAAGGCCCAAATCATTAACCAAAATCTCAACTGTTCCACAAAGGTAACACCACAAATGTAAGTACCACAAAGGTATGCCACACAGAAGAATACCACAAAGGTAAAGACTCCGCTCACCCCAGTTATTAGTGATGTATATAAGTATAGATGATTATTCAAGAAGCTAGATCATCGTATTCTGTCAAGAGGCACTACTGCTGACCAAACAGTGTCGGACCGACACAGGATTGATAGGTACTACCCCCCCCCCCAATGACCCACATAGGATCTGACCAACATAGGATTGGTATGCGCTGACCCACACAGGATCCCTAAGTGCTGACCCACACAGGATCTGACCCACACAAGATCGGTATCTGTTGAACCACAAAGTATCACTGAGCTCTGACCTACACAGGACCTGACCAACACATGATCGATGCTGACCCACACAAGATTACTCAGTAATAACCTCCGTATGATCTGTCTCCAACCTCCACTTCACTTCCAGCCATTGGATTCCCTCTAGTAGCACATTTTGGAGAACCACTTCTCAAGCCATAGGTCAAACCTCAAATGACATAAAGTTCCATAAAGAAGTATCCCAAAGTTACTTCATGTCATAAGGGACCCAACACAATAGACGATGCATCAGTAAGATGCCCGATCTATAAGTTATTTGCATTTTTGTTCCCTGATACCATTTAGTTTCGGGTTCGATCCAACCTGGCCATACTCCAACATTATCCCAAAAATCATGTGGAGTATACCAAATGGAATATCCCAATCCATGGATTGTAGGGATGCCAATTGTTCGTCACACGGATGCCTAGATCACAAGTTATGGAAAAAAAGAGGTGAAACTAGATCTAGATGGGCCCGGGTCCGGTCCGACCAAGTCAGGCCGACCCGACCTGACCCGCAAGGCCATGGTCCAGCCCGAACCACGAATGGGGCGGCCCGGAGCAGCCCGCAGGCATGGCCTGTAGTTCAACTGACAGTCGTGTGGCTCGTCATGGCGGGGTCCTCCCTAGCCGACCACTTTTCAGTTTCACTCAGAGTGATGAGGCCGGCTGATTCACCTCAATGTGGCACGCACGCGTGTCGTTGCTCCACCTGTGGCCGCCCGGGTGCCAGCAGCTCTCCAGCCACCTCCGCGGCCAAGCGGCCGTGACCTGCTACTCCAGTGGAGTGGACGCGCACCTCCACTCCGCCACATGATCGGCTAGATTCCAGCCACTACCCTACTCTGTGGCGTCCGACGGGTCGTGGCCTCATGCTCAACTGGCAGTAGAGATGTGTGCCGCCCACCTCCTCACAGCCGGATAGCGTGTCTACCGCTGTCTTCTCACCGCCTTGGTTGATGGGTCGCAGTCTTCTTCAACGACATAGTTGTGATGGTCCCGTCATCGTAGCCCACAAAAACACATAAATAATAAATTTTCATAGGGATATGGTCGTGTTCATTCGGCATGCATCCTCCATGTTATGTTGGTAGCAGGCGGATAAAATATTGAAATTATGATTTATCATGAAGAATAAATAAAAATAAAAATTTCCCTAACTTGTTTACTCATTTGAGATGATGCAAGGAAGGAGATGAGTATGAAGTCGTTGACATCTGTCGCTCCCATTACAGGCACCAAAGTAGGGTTCTCATTCTTGATCTCGAGAGAGATCTTCATTTGGAGGATGTTTCTCAAAATTCTCTCCTTTTCCAATCCTTTTCCCTGCAAAAGGTGTGGTGAAAAATTAATAAGATATGATTTAATATTGGCACATTAATGGTGAGATTATAAGAGTTAATATAAAATAACTCTTAATTTAACAAGTTTATTCAGTAATTCCGAATTTATGAATCCTATTAATTAAAGAGGAATGTTGTTAGACATTTTTTGTAACCAAAAATTTAATTCCAAGCATTAAATGCCTGACCACCATTGTGATTGAAATGGGAGGGTATAAAAATAAAACAAAAGTGGTTTTTTATTCTTTTATCTCTCCCACGAAAAACATAAAATCTAACTTTCACCCTCGACCTACTACAGTTGAGGTGAATGTATCCTTAAGAAAATATCGGTGTTCTGACTTCAACGGTATCCTCGGATATCAATTCCGAGCATTGGTTCAAAAGTTACAAAATGCAGGTCACCTGTTTACAGAAAGTACCTGAAAAAAATATTCAGAAATTCATTATGGGCACACCGAGCCTTAGAGTTACTCATTGTTAATTTTCACAAACTCATAAAACTTCCATATAATTAAAAAAATTAAATGAAAAAATACGAGTCTTTACAATTAACAGCCTCTTTATTCCCCTTGAAATCACGATCTTGGTGGCCTTTTTATCGACACATGTAACAAAATCTCATACCCTTAAGGAATGTATGAGGGTGTTTCTTCACACAATTATAAAGTCAACTTTTCCCTTCTTCCTATTATTTCCATTTTCAAAGTGTAAAATAGATCATTCCTTTTTATTCTTTGCATTAAAATCATAAGACGTATATAATTCCTTTTCTGTCTTGATAGCACATGAGACTATATCTTCGTACAATTAGAAGGATTTTGAGACTAATGCTCGACATTAATTTTTTTGAATGCATCAAATATTCGATCAATATTACCTTTTTGGGTAATGCATATAATCTGCCGAACGCCTTGGAAATCTTGTATGGTTAGCCTCATACTTTGCGACATTCTCATCCTCCTTTTTCCACAGACTTAGATATTTCCTTTCTATATCCATTCGAGGTTCATGAGGAAAGTATTTTTCGAAGAAAATCTCTTTAAACTCCATCTATTCCATATTTGATAAATTTTCACCCTCATTTGTGTTTTCAATTAATTACCACCATTGATCTGCATCTCTTGAGAGGCAATAAACTACCGAGACAACTTTTTCGCTTTTTCTACTTCCCAATGCCAAAAATATTATCTCTAAGGAACCTATCCATTGCTAAGATACAAATGAATTTATTGTCCCATTGAATGTTGTTTCTTGCTGCCTCATAAAGCGGTCTAACATTGATCCTCTGCATTGGGGATCAGGGTGCTTCATTTGGGTAAGGTTATTATTCATAACCTGAGTGAGTTGTCCAAGTATGGTTATTCGTTGTTCAGCACCACTTCCATCACTATCTCCACTATAATTATCATTAATAGGAGGGAAATCACTAGATGAATTACGTGCATTGATACAGTTTCCATTAGTTACATTAGGAACTATTTCTAAAAAATGTTTTAAACTAGATTAGTTTATGAATCGAAATTCATAATTCCAATCATGTAAAATACTTAACATAAATAAAACAGTTTATACATATAACCCATTATCATAACAAAAATTTTCTTTGAAAATGTATTTACTCATAAATACATCATAATGGTTAGTAAATAAAATGTAAATTATCCTAATCATATCCCCTAGGAGAGTCAAACCAGGTGCACAGTAAGGACCATTTTCGTGTACCAGGATACCCCAGGTCAAGTCGAAAACTAATTATCAGTGTTTTTAATCCTAGGTATTTCTGTGCCCAAACCACGTCCACATGTATTTTCCCGACATGGATGTATTTCACGGAACACCCACATAATATCTATTTTCCAAATTTTTTATATGTTCTTCTATAGTAATACTCAAAGTCTTTCTTAGGGTAATGTTATCTAATTAGAGGTTTTATAAATCTAGTTTCCAAGGACTGTACTAAATTTACTCTAATATCAACTGTAACACCTCGACCCGAGTTACCCAGAATCAGTGTATTATTACGTAACATTGGCATGATCACAGGAGATCATGTCCCAAAGACCGATCATTTTTTTAGCCTTGGATGTACTAGTTACATAAATAAGTTTTACATTACATTATGAAATGGAAAAAAATAACATTGATTATCCTTTGAGCACACTCATATCCCTTATCCTATCCTTATAGGTCAATCATAATATACTTCTTCAAATTTTGGAAAAAATAAAACATAATAAAGGGGGAGCTCATATGCTTAGTACAGATAACCATATATCAGAAACTATCATAAATAAGTATAAACATTTAAGGCAATGTATAAGAATAAAACAAAATCCTTTTAATCATAAAAATTAGCATAATATGGAAAAGGTAAATCAAATAATTCCATCAACTTATCACATGGATATTATTCTAGTTGAATGATCAAATGTAATATCATTAGTTAATCTCATAATGACGGAATGCATATTATCGGACATCATATACACATAGTCAAGACTTTGTTCCATGATTAAAAATAAAATATTGTCTAGGTTGTTCCAGGTTACTAGTTTGTCTCATTAGACCTAATGATGCATCGAGGGGCTATAGAGGGCCCCACCCATCACTTACTACGTCCAATTCATTCATTATATAAAAAGGGTGAAACATAACATAAACATTTGTATCAAACTCCTATACTAAATGTTAATACTTTTACAATAAACAGTGAATGCCATAAAAATAGAACATCTACATTCAATCATATCATAAAACTATAAATATAATATGTAATAATGTATTATAATACATAAACTTCAATTAAACGTGAAATCAAATTATAGAGGTTGACACACTTGCAGTTAATCCAAAAATACTATTTGAGAGAAATATCTCTTTCTACTTTGAAATCATTTAACAATCGCATAATTTTAAGAGACAACATTTATTTTGAGAATATTCTTATAATATAGTAAGGGAATATTTGAAGGTGTTATAATGGTGGAAAATAGTTTCACCCACCATATAAGTTATAAAAGAAACATTCTGTCATTATTTTGTTGAAAATGTCATAAAGGGCCTTATTTTGAAAATAAGGAGAGATTCCTTTCAGATTTTTTTTAAAAAATCAAAAAAGGGTATAAATTACATTAAAACATAGTCTAGGAAATATTAAAAATATTTTGAAATACATTTTTATGAAACACGGATGTTGTTGATAATGATGTCCCAGTAGATACTTATGTATAAACAACATCGAATAATAAAGAGATTGTAAAATTAACCCAAACCATGTACTTTTCCTTAGTCAAGGGTAAGTTAACTTCATTTATATTAGATAAATAATTGTTATTATATTATAAAAGAAAGAAAAACATAAATATGATATCATATATGATCCTCTAATATTTATTTGTTAACAATATTTTATTATTATGATTGTGTTAGGTGTTATGGATTTTATTTTCTTTTATATATTTCATTATGAAAGTCACGTTTTTTATGGAGAGGATGTATTTTATTGAAATCTAGAATTATATTAAGTTCTGAGACATTATTTTTTAATCATCAAATGAAAATTATTCATGAATGGGTATGATGGGGAATTCAATCTCATCGCGTCGTGGAGACGGTAAAACGTACGTACACAAGTGAAACTATATCATTCCATTAATAGTGAGATAGTATGTAATTCGATGGTATATTATATTTAAAATATCAATAAAATGATATATTTATTATTTACATCATTATACTCATTATTATAACCATCCAAGTAATGAAGTGTTGAATAAAAAACTACACCAAGACATGGACACAATAAGCTGTACGTATGCATGTATGGTGACTTTTTCATTAATAAGATGGATAGAATAATGAATATAGTTGTAACATATTTATAATAACATCATAGTATGTATACGGTACACGATTTATTATTTTGGTATCTAAAAAATAGAGAAATAGGAAGTGGAAGTTGAAAAGAACATCGAAAGGGGTGATGAATTAATTACCTCTTCTTCGGATTCTTCCTTTGGATTTGAAGAAAATGGCTACTTATGATTTATTTATGATCAATTTATGGATTCTAGAATGAAGTGAGTGTATATGGGAGCATATTTGGGTAGGGTTTGGCTGATCCAAATGGCTTTGGAGTTGAGAATTTAAGAGAAGGTGAATTACCTTTTTATAAGAGAGGTGAGGTCCACTTTAGGAAATGCATGAAATATTATTTTATTATAATATTTTTTTCGGTTTATAATAGCCATAAATGGATTTATTTTGAGTCTAAGGTTGGGATGGGTCGAAATATTCAAAAATAATGGGTTTAGACAATTTTATGTCCCCATATTAAACTTATCTTTTTGATTTAACTAGTAGATTAATTATTTAACTTTTACCACGCCTTCCTGTATTTTTATACCACATGGTTATTATATTTACTATAAAATTACAAGATAACCTCAAGTGTTTAATTAATTACTTATATATAATTATATTTTTACTTTTCCCTAATCTTTTATTTTTATGAATATTATATCATTTAATAAAATATTATTTGTTTTAAAAACTCATTTTCTAAAATCTTGACACTATTTAGTGTTTGTTTTTTTCATAGTCATAAAATCTTGATTACTTAGAAAATAATACATTTAATAAACCCTAAAATGTCATATTCACCTATAACAATCATTTATGTTATCAAATTTTTAAATTTTCATTTATTTTAATATTTATAACATCAATTATTTTAATCATTCATTAATATAGTAATTACTACATCATTATTGTGTCATAAATAAATTTATTTATTTAATGCCTAAAAATAATAAATAAAAAACCATGAGTTATTAAATCATTTAATATTTCTAATTAATATTTATAGTCTAATTTATGTTTTGTATAACTCTATATTTAAAATGGTTGATTAATAAAATTTGAATTTAACAGTTTAACACTTCTTTAAATAAAATATTATAAATGTCCAAATCCAATACAAGTGGATAAACAAGTATCATATTTTTTTTAATATTGATTTTGGTCTAAATAAACTTATCAAATATAATTTAGACATGTGTTTGAGTAATTCGATATTATTATAATATTATTTTTACCTTTAATTACCCTATTTACTTTTAACCATGGTAAATAAAAATCAAAAGTTACTATTGAACAAAAATTATTTTAATCTTATTAAACCACATTTTAATTACTGATTACAAACATTTCTGTTGGATTTTCAAAATTCAATTTAATGAAGTGGTAAAAATATCTTTTATTCAAATTTGTAAATGTGATTAGAAGGTGGGTAAAAGATGTTAAAAATGTTCAATAAAATTATATATATATAATATTATTTAAAAGGATTATAATGAATTACATTGGAATAACATAAGTATTATGTATCTATTTTGACTTAGAAATAAATTTTTAATATAAAGATAATTATTTAATTAAAAATTCATTTTATAACAATAATGCAGTGCTTTTCAATATACATCAATATTTTCAAAAAAATACCAAAACTTCACCCTAAGATAATTTTGATATTAGTAACAAAAAAATTAAGTCAATTTTGAAAAATTAATTACCTAAATTTAAAACAGTGGATATTAATATTTATAACTACTTTTTAAATGGCTAGTTTGATTGGTCGGGATCTGGTAGAACTCGGAGCGGCATGCATGGAAAGATATTATATTATTCAAACAAAATCATGCCGTGGAATTTTAGGGTGTTACAAAAATATAATAAAAATGTAATTAAAAAACATAAAACATACAAATTATAATTTATATCAAGATAACTATGAAAATCATTTTTAGTGTTAATGCAGTATATGAACTGCACATGAAAAGTCAAATATGGTGTCCTACAAACATATTTGTGAATGAATAATTATTTTATATAATATATTAATAAATATTAAGTATTACTAATAAATGTTTGGTTATATTCTAATTTTTGAGATATATAACAAGTGAATTTTTTAAATTGTTGTGTAATACTTAGAATATAATAGGGAAGTCAAAATAATATATTAAATAATTTTTCAATACATAAATGAGGGAAAATATAAATATTGAATGGATATAATTTTTTATATAGGCCTTAATTAAATTTATTTTATGATGGTAATTTATTTTTAATTTTTAGTTATAAAATAATTAGATTAAATGATTTGAGAACTCCAATATAGTTCATGTGAAAGAAGTAGAAAATTCTAGTAAATTATTTTAAAAACTCTAAAAGTATTTTTTTGATGAGTTATAGTGTCCCATGATTTTTTTATATAAATAAAACATATTAAGGGTTTATTAATTGTTTTTTAGTTTAAATATTCTTTTTTTGTCATGTTGTTTTTAAATTAAAATCAAACTAATAGTTCCGAAACAGATATTAATGATATTTTATAATAAAAAATATGTTATTAAATGATTTGAAAATATCAGCACCATGGTAAATTTTTTTTCTATAGTTGGAGCATCCTTTTGTGAAGATTTATTTCAATGAATTTTAATTATTTATGTAATCCTATTACTTTTTAAGGCCATAGAATGAAAAATCATTGAACATTTAATCATTCCCTTAATGAAAATTTTTTATGGAGGATGATCAATGAATAATTTAAGACTCTTGGATTTTTTAGATTTAGGATTTTAAAATATATTATGATTCAAAATCATAATAATATAGAATCATATATTTGAACATCTTTTAAGTATGACTTCTCTAGTATCACCTCTCAAGCCAAATAGTTAGTTAAAATAAACCATCAATTAATTTTTTTTGGAAAATTGGACATGAAACCCTTGTTAGAGCTCATTAAATACAATGATATGATGATGGGAATAAATACATTTATCAAAGGGAGATATATTTACTTGCATGTTGATATTAATGAATAAATTAAATAGATGATTAGAAACTATAATTTCATTAATAAAGATGAACATATGATTTGAAAACCAACAATAAATGGAATTATCACTTCAATGATCTTTTATCAGAATGAAATTTTTGGGAGAAATCATGAATGGATAAGAAAGATGAATAAATATTTCAAATATCCATAAATATTTTTTTTTTGTTTTAGATAATTTCCCACTCTAAACATCTAGTTGATTCTTTCAATATGTTGTTGGTTTTTAAATATGCTCTCGATGTGTTTTGTGTTATCTATAGAGGGATGATCTCAATCACCTCTTATTGAGCTACACCACTTCCTCCGCAATTTGGTACATCATATTTGACACATTTTACGTGAAGCATCATGGTACTAATTGTGTATACTTTCTAATTAGTGAATGAATTTTTATTTCCCTTTGACCACAACTATTTTGTATATTTAATGCAACTGGTCCTAAAATTACCCCCATCATCTAGATGAGCCAAAATTTAGGAATTCATGAGCATGAAAATGTCAATATTCATGATTAATGTTTTAAAATAAAAATTGTAGTTAATAAATCTAATCTATTTCAGCATGGTCGATGCTTTAACTCAATACATTAATTTCTTTTTATTAGGTGACTATGCATTCATCGACTTTTTCCACCAATTCATAGACCTATCAATGTAATTTGAAATTCCCTACTCATTGATAGGATTAAATGAAAATTTTATGGTGAATCTAGAGGAACATAATAACCATAAGAATTTGGACCTGTCCTCATAGATCAAAATGGTTCCATAATTGGATATCTTTATAGACCATGTGACATTACACAATCATTCGAGGTTGAAATATTGGGGCCACTTAATGTGGTTAATATGGAAAAATATGTTGGATAAACCATTGGTTTGAGTGATATTTTCCCATTATGTTTCATGATTTGTTAAATTTTAAATTTAATCATACATTTAATGTTACTACATAGTGGATCTGATTCTTGGAACTTCTCTGAACCCAAATCTACTTTATCACACATGAATATGAAGAAGTAAATCTCTTAGCTAATAGAACTTCCAAAAAAGGGATAAATAGTCATTATTATTAATTATTAATTTTTTTAGCATATAACAATTTTTCAAAGGTATTTTTGTAAAATTAAAATTATTATATTGTTATAGATCTATTTTTTGCATAATAGAAGGGACTTTCCCACATGGGAAAGATCACACCCATCCTTAAATCATTTGAAATTAACAAATATCCTATATTTCACCATGTGATTTATATATGGTTTAAAATATCAATAATGGTCCATTTTTTAGTCCCATTTCATATCATAGTTACTTTATTGAACCCTAATCAGTAAAAATATTTATTTCTCAATAATTTTCATAAGGGTTAATAATAGGTTAAAACAATGAAATAAGGGTAAAAAACCTATCTAAACTTATCCAAATTTTATTTTATTAAAGGATTTAAACTCATAATAATAATATCTTTAAATAAAATTAATTTCATTTTACTTTTAAAGGAGAATATATTTATATTAATTTAACACTTAAATAAATTCAATGAATTTAATTCCCTTCACTTTTAAAAGGGAACATCTTATCCTCCACTCCTCGCCCTACTTGATCACCATAACTTGGAAAATACTTAACTAAATCCCTTAATATAACCCCTACCAAATATATATAATTATTTTTTGGGTATAATTATATCCTTCTAGGGTTTAAGATGTTACAAAAATAAATCACATTGAGAATTATATATATGTTTTGACCAATTATTATATTTTTATTTCATCATTTACATAATTAAAATATTATTCAACCATTAAGAGATATTTAAATACCTATCCTCCAAATAATAATATTTTATTTTGTCAATTTCATAAAATATATCCATATTCACATCCATCATGTGGTAAAGGGAAACATCATTCATGTGTATGATAGACTACTACATCATAAACTGTTGTAAATTGTTTTTCATCAACTCCTCTCATGAATGGTTATGGTGACATATTTAGAGTATATATATAAAAAATATTTAAGATAATGTTTTCAATATTTATATATAATATATTGTTCATATTTTTCTTTCATTCCATTGAAAAATGGGGACATTGTTTGTGTGTAATTGTTGAATACCACCTCGACGAAGCGATATGAATCCGTTTTGATCATCACATCACATGGATGTAATATATATGTGAATTTAAAGAAGTAATAATTTATTAATGAAATAATATAAATTTTATAATGATTAAATATTATTTACCTTCTTTATATCATGTTCATTGAATAATGGAAATGTTACTCATTCATTTGTACACTACTACAAATGTGCCATTAACAATGCTAAAATTTGACTTTATCCATGCTGAAAAAACTCTTACAATAAGAGCACGATTAAAAGCCACTGGATTTTATAGTGCTTTAAGAAGCACTGATAAAAGATCACTTTTATTAGAAAATTTATTTAAAACTAATAAATGACCCCTTTACCTATGCTTATATAAGAACTAAAAATTGATGCCTTTATCAATAATTTTGTAGCTCTAATAAAAGGGCTTACTAATGTGTGATGTAACAACAAACTATAGCACTAGAAATAGTTCATTCTATAGATTTTTGTAATAGAAAACTATATAGCCATATGAAAAACAAAAATAATCAAAATTAGATACATATACATAATTTTATAGAATAATAATTTACTACAAAAATACAAGAAAAAACACAACTGTAGAGATAAATAACCCGACTTTATAAAACAAAAACCACCCGTGTTGAAGAAAAAGAACACAAAAATATAATAAAAAAATTCATATATTATTAATAATATAAACAAAATAAATTAAATAGAAAGTGTTAATTGCAATCTATACATTAAGTCATTACAGGAACACTCTGTCTCAAATTGAGTCATGGTTGATTCTTGAACATCACACCATTTCTTTCTTATCTTCAAGAATTATATATTTGAAAATTAACAAATTTACTATAAGATAAAAATGATAAGGAAATTAAGTAATTAAAAGAAGATAAAACTCTGAGAAACCAATCTAGGCTCATTTTCTCTATTTTAGGGATGTGATGAAAATTTTAACCTAAAACAACACCTATATATTGAAAAGGTTAACATGGAGTCATATCAGTCACACAATGTGTTTGATTGAGGTGAGGATGATTCTCAAAAGGCAAAAAATATTTCTTTATCAGTGTTCTCAAATATCAAAACAATGAAAATGTATTTTCTTAGTTTTGAATATGTTATTAGTTTTTTTACATAAATGCCATTTTAAACAAGAAACACATAATTTATTTCCTACCAATAACATAGTGTGTTGGTTAGTAATATAATTAAAATATTTTTTAAATAAATTATTAATCTTTTTCCTAAATTATCATGATAATTCGTTCACATTTACTATGTTTTCAGTGAGTTATAATTTCAAACTAAAATGTCAAGTATAATCTTATAATAGAAACATTGGGTAATTTGAAGCACATAATATATGGTTTGAGGTGATGATGATTAATATAAATAAAAAATAACATATACATCATTTTATTACAGTATCAAAACAATATGAATGTGTTTTCTCAGTTTTGTGTTTGTTAGTTGTCTTTTTTACTAAAATTAATGTTAATTTTGAATAAAAAGATGCACTTGGGGTCATACAAGTAATAACATGCATGAAATGGAGTATTGGATGATTTTAAATGCCTAAAATTACATATAGATCATTTTATTATTGTATAAAAATAATACAAATTCATTTTTTCAGGTTTGAGTATGTCACTTGTGTTTCTTACTAAAATGTAATTTTAAACATAAAATATGCATTTTATGTTATATCCATCCAATCTATTATAATTTTTATGTGATATTGATTGTGAAACATAAAAAATTACTTATGAATAATTTTCCTAAAATATGAAGACAATTATAATGTGTTTTATTTTTATTTAGTGAGTGACACTTTTTGACCTAAAATAAAATTTTTAAGCTGATAACAAACACTTTGAAGTATGTCGGGAACATCGTGTATCGAATTGAGGTGATTCAAATTCCCACACATAAAAAATGACTTATTGATCATTTTCTTAAAGTATCAAAATAATAAAAATGTGTTTTCTCATTTTTGAGTATATGAGTTGAATTTTTTACTATAATTATTGTTAATTATAGATAAAAAGACACATTTTGAGTTATATCAGTCACAATATGAATTATATTGAGATATGGTTTTCCCTATATATCCCAAATGAAATATGGATCATTTTACTAATGTATCAAAACAATATGAATGTGTTTTATTAGTTTTGACTACATTTTTTTACTAAAATTTCATTTTAAACTTGAAACACACACTTTGAGTAATAATAGTCGCTTAATGTGTTATTTAGATGTGAGACTAATTCCTACGCATTAAAAATGAATTATATATTGTTTTACTAATTTATAAATACAATATAAATTTTTTTTTGGATTTTATGCGTGTTAAAAATTTTGAACATAATTGTCAATTTTAAAATAATAACAGTCACTTTGAGTCATGTCGGGTATATCATGTATCATATTGAGGTGCGGCTAATTTATACACATAATAAATTACTTATGTATCATTTTACTAAATAATAAAATCAATATAAATGTCTTTTCTCAATTCTGACTCCATTTCTTGTCTTTTTTAATAAAATTAATGTAATGTTTAAATAAAAAGGCACACATATAGTCATATCGATCTCAACATACTTTAGATTGAGGTAAATATGATTCATTCTGGTACTAAATGAAATATTTATCAATTTATTATAGTATCTAAAAAAATTAATTTTTTTTACTTTTGAGTATATCACATTTGTTTTTTATAAAAATGTCATTTTAAATATGAAAAACACACTTTGAGTCATACCGGTAACATCATGTGTCTATATGATTTGATATTTATTAAAAATTATCACTAATGAGATATTAATAATTTTCATAAATTATTAACACAATCCGAGTGTGTTTGATTGGTTTTTAGTGAGTTAAATTATGTGAACTAAAATGTCAATTTTAAAGTAGCAACATACATTTTGAGTCACACTGGGATCATCATGAATCATATCGATGTGAGGAAAATTAATACACATTAAGCTTTTCTTATGGATAATTTTAATAAAGTATATAAACAATAATAATTCATTTTATTAGTTTTGAGTATATCAGTTGTCCATTTAATAAAAACTAATGTCAATTTTATGTAAAAAAAGATACTCTTCGAGTCATAACGGTCACACCATGCATCATATTGTCGTTCAATTTATTTATAAAAATTCCAAAATTGCTTATATAGATTTTTAATAATGTATCAAAACTTTTAAAATTCATTTTCTCAATTTTGAGTATGACACTAGTGTTTTTTTACAAAAACGTCATTTGAAGCAGAAATACACACTTTGAGTGATAATTGTCACATTATGTGTCAATTTGATATGATGTTGATTCCTAAACCATAAAAATGTTATATGAATAATTTTATAAAATTATAAATAAAATAAAATTGATTTTTATTATTTTTTATTGAGTGAAATTTTTTGAATGTAAATGTAAATTTTAAGATGATAACAAACACTTATAGTTGTGTCAGGAACATCATATATCAGATTGAGATGATTATAATTCCTACATTTCACAAATGTAATATAGATTCTGTTACTACTGTATCAAATCAGTTTTAATTAATTTCATTAGTTTTGATTATGTGATGTGTGTTTTCAACATAAATGTAATTTATAAACTAAAAACATACAGTTTGGGTCACACATCACACACAGTGTGTCAGATTGAGGTCCACCTAATTGAGTATGTGATGGGTGTTATTATTTTAAAGAATCACCCCCTAGAAAAAAATAAATAAATATTCTATTTGGATAGAATAATAATACCCAAGTTTTCTAAAATACCCCATCCAAAAGAAACATGTTCTTTATTTTCTATCTTCTTATAGATAATCAAAGTGAAAATATGATTTTCCAAAAGATATGTTAGAAAATAATGTTTATTAGATAAAATTTATAAGGAAATTATCTTGAAAATAGTAGATAAAAGGTGAAAAAATGAACTAAATAAGTTTTATTAATCCTCATTTTTGGGTTGTTTGTATACATTCTTGACCCAATTCCTTGTGGTTGTTATCTCAGATGCAACCTTGAAGTCCAATCGTGCACGATAAAAAGATACTTTGTGAAAACCACCCCAACATCACCCAAAGAATAAATCTATTTAATTAATAAATTATTGTGATAGTAATATTATGAGTAAATAAATAAAACATAAATATGAAACAATAAATCAATAACATATATATATTAAAACAAAACACACAATTTAAGTCATATCACATACAATATGTATTTTATTGAGGTATATATGATTCCACTATATTTTTATCCTATTTTAAATTCAGAACGATGCATCATCTATAAATATTATAGTTTGATAACCCATAATATTGCATGAATTGGATAATAAAAATAAACATACATCATCATGAGGAAATCATCCTTATTGAGTTCATGATCATAGTACATGATTTGTTGATCCTTCTTGAAGAAGTCATTTAATCATATAAAACATTAACAATCTGTGTAATCATATTAGCATTAGATGATATAACTAAAATAATTATTTACATAAGAGATTTTTTAGAACATTATAATATCTATATTTCCTTTTAACCATCATAGATATTAAAAACTCCACAATAAACCATTAACCTTATATGATTGAAAAAAATTTAGTATGCACCAATATAAATTTTTATATGTCACTAAACTATATTATAATTTTTTTATCTCTTTTGGAAAACATTAACCGTTAGTAGAGCCCTTTATATCATATAAATGACACTAAAATATAGTGAATCAATTAAGTGTTTCTAGATTATACTATAAATTAGTATATTCTTTTTAATATTTTTCGTGATGATAAACCCTTACATAATATCATTATTATTTTTTCATCAAAATGGAAATATCCATATTATAATGTATTCTATATTGATGATGATGATGATTTTTTATTAATTTGCTTATAAATAAGAATCATTTTATATAATGAATGTGCACATACATAGTAAATGTTACCTGTACAGATTTTTTTAAGAATTTGGGATATTATATCATGTATTAAATTGGTGATCAAATTGAAAAATAACTCCAGCACCCACTAAAGTGAAACCAGTGTATTTTTATTTAATGAAAAATCATGTTTTAGATTATTAAATTTGGTATTTCCCTATTTTTAAGAGGTATTGGATCAAGATACTAGCCTATTTTTCAACGGTTTGTTCTTTTGTATTTTTTTACTTCATAATTTCATTTGAAACGGATTTTTCATTTTCAATGATTTTATCATAATGTAGTTTCATTTCATTTGAAGGCATGTTTCCATTGGGACATTCCCACATCAATGAACTAGATCTCTAAATGCTGGTTTTCCACTAATAGTTCTCTCATAAACCTTATGTTTTTAGTGGTTGATTACCCATGAATTTATACAAACATTTGAGATATTTTATCAACCTATTTGATGATTGTATTGGTGTTGTATGAATATCAAGTGACTGTTGGTTCCACCACTATGACCCTTTCTTTATAGTGTAGAGAAGACATGGGCATGAAACTGCATATGTTTTTTTGTTATTATTCATTTTGTTAATGTTATAGGGTTTCTTTAACACATTATTAATATTTTATAGTACTTGGACTGTGCTAATATAAATTGTAGCCAATGAGAATAATTTTTTAAAAAAAATTAGTTTTTCAATCTGTTTCTAAAAAGAACTCCACTTAAATTCTTGCACAAAACCACTTAAACAAGTGGTAGAAACCATTTTTTCAATATGAAAACATAAAACCTTGCACAATAGATTTTATATTAAGTCCAAAGTGCTTTTATAACTATTTATCATTTGTTCTAAAACAAAAACATTGTATAACCCCCATTCCAGACCATTTCCCAATTTTTTTTTGTTTTCTAGAAAACACTTCATATCCTCCACCTTTTCGTTCTCCACGTCAGCCTCATCCTCCAAATTAGTCTCTCAATGAAACCCCGCCTCAATATCCACCTCTTCCTATCCATCCTCCTCCACCTCAGCCTCGGATTATGCATCTACCTTTTCCATTGACCAAATATTTTATTGTTTCCAGGTCAATGCATCTAAACAGAATGATTTCCTCCATTATACTTCTCCTTGAGAAACAGATCTAAAATAATATACAAGAATACTGACAGTAATTATTCACACCAAAATATATTTCTAAGGTCATATCCCATAATAGATCACAAACATAGTAGGTAATCACTTAATTTTTTTAAAAAAACCTTCTTACATCATGTACACTTCCCACTCATCTCTAAACAAATTTACTTCTTCTTTTGAATATGAAGGTTGTTGATAATCATGGAAGAACAGGGAAAAGTTTTACAAACTAATGAATAATAATTATTTTTAATGAAATTTAAATTACCTTCATAAATTCCCTCTTAGGGGATGCTAGTCTTTTGAGGGTTTATGATCTTTTTCATAAATGTTAAAATATTATATCCATAATTATTTATAATTATATTGCTTCATAAAATATATAAACATTAAGAAAATGAAATTTTTTCTGAAATCTATTTTGATAGTTAAATCATTCTATATATACCTTAATTTTTTTTTCTATTTGTAGTAATCCACAGGAATTTTATGTTTTTTCACTGAAATAATTCTAGTATTTAGCCAATATTTAGATACTACCCTATCATAACAAAATTCTTGTTAAAATAGAGACTAAAACATATAATTCAATTTTTATCTATAAAATTGTTATTGTAGTGTATTACATATTCACAATACACATCAGGTGTGGTTGTTTTATTTGATATCCATGCATTGGATAAATTTTTTTTGGTTTATCAAGATTTAATATATTCAACATCCAGTGATGCCTACAAAATGAAAACAAATATGTAATCAAAAAATAAAATATATTCAATGTTATCATATTACAGAGTTATAATTATGCATTTCAGGCATCCAAAATTTTCTATCATCAATCAATCTTATCTAAAATTATTTATATAGCTCATCTTATTTATTATAATTTACTTCGTTATCCAAAGTATGTGTTTACATAGAAATTACAAAGGTATTAATGAATCCAAAGAATTATTTGCATGGTTTTCCATTTATATAATAGTAATATAAATTTCTATAAGAAATTTTAACAGTATTAAACATTAATAAACATATTATATCACAATTTTTATAGAATTATTATGAAATGTATGTATTGAAAACAGTGCCTCCCATCTATTCTTTCTTGGGAACCTCATTTAAACTCTCGAGACCAATTACATCTATCATGGATGTTCTATATATTTATTTTTCATATGGAATGTAAGAAATATTTGAATATTTAAATGTGGTCTCTTAATGATTTTTTAATGAAAATAATTGTCACTCTGGAACTGGAGGGGAGAAGGAACATTGGAAAGGTCATTTAGATTTCTTGATCGGTTAACTAGAGTGTCATGATCTGACCTTAAGATTCCTTATCGCTTTATCCATATGCAATATAAAAACTCACTTATGACCATTATTAATCAACTATTAATTTTTTTCACAAGAAAATAGATGTTAAAGACATACCTCATGTATATTTATAAGTTTTGACGACAATTCTATGAATGTTTTAGTTGCATCATAAGACATTATAACATCTAGATTATCATTTGGAATTGATAACTCAGTAGTCGAATCATTATATACCTAAATTTACAATTTCATATGATCTTTTTAGAGTTATTTATGGTGTATATTCTTTCCGGGGAAATTATACACCATACCCCTCTTAAAAAGGTGGTGCATAGGTGTTTACATATCGAAATCAAATATAAATATACCTTGCAGAATTTTGATAATATAATGTTTTTGGAAGTTATTGGATTCTAATTTTGGAGAAGGAATGATGAAAAAATTTATTACCCTGTGTATAGTATGGGGTTGAAGGGAATTATAGAGAACAATTCTAAAGGGGTCCTTTGGTTCATGTGTAGATCTTTGTTCCAATAATCATTTAGTTTGATCATTTCTTATACAATGGTCTACCCAACCAGACTGAAAAATAAAATCATTCCATACAACATTTTATGCTTGAAATTATTTAACTGTCTTATATATATCTTTATGTGGTATTATTTTCATGAAATATGTTATAGGAAACACTCTAAAACATAATCCTCTAACATGAACATATTTTTAGAACAACTTTAAGGATACTAGAAGTATTTTTTTCTTCCAGTATAGTCACAACTGATTCTTATGTAAAATAAATAAATAAATATAAAAATATATGTATATATATATATTTTTGTAATAATATTATAGATAATAATGAATTAATTTTATGTAAAAAATAAACATGTTTCTTATACATACTTTCTGTTTTAATCATCTAGTTTACCCTTCTTATTTATGTTATCCTCATTACATAACATATGATTTGTGATGTAAGTGGCTTTAATTTTTGATTCATTATTTTTCATATAAAAAACATATGTCATTTCACATCAAATTAATCTTTTATAATTGATTTAAAATACATACCAATTTCTTCTCTAATGAGGCTTACCCTATCCTTGCATTTAAATGTGGGTACATTGGATTTTGAAGAACAAAATTTATTTTTAGCACAATTTTTCTTTTTCATAAATTAAAAATTTTGAATAAAATTTTCTAAATAAATAATTACAAAAATATATTATCAAATTCAATATCTTTGAAGTGATTTCTCATCACAATGAAGGATAAAGGAATTCCCTGTTTCATTATTTATAATTTTTGTATAAATAAGAGGTTGGTGTGGATTTACTTTCCCCTCTGTATCCCTAAGATGTAACCTGGTATGAAGAGTCTGGAATCCTTTATGGGATTTTCTAGTAGGAATTAAGACAAATTTCATACAAAAATCAACTAAAATAAATGGTCTCTTTAAGAAATATTAATAATTAAATAACTGTTTCATTATATAAATTTATGGTAAAGAAGAGAAAGTATATCATAACATTATTGTTATACCTTTTTAAAGGATTTCCTTCATTATAGTTTTAATATGGTTCCATTAATCAATATTAATAACCATATTTATCCTGGATGAGGCCCCAACATAATTTATGAAAATTGACCTGTTGGGTTAAATAGGTATGCCATTTTTATTCTAACTAATGAATAATTTTATACCCTTACTTATTTCCTTGATAATTTTACTAAACATTATGATCACTATATAAAATTTTCTGAGTTCTGGTGTGTTTTTTTTATTTTTTAGTGGAATAAACTAGCACTACATAGTTCTACGACGGTTAAAAAAACTACAACTAAATAGAGTTTTGGCATCCAATACACTGTATTTTCTTCTATTTAGAGGCGGTTTTGGGTGAGCGTCATACAATGTTTATTTAATAGAGGTTATTTTCATTTTCATGGAGGATTTAGAGATAAATAATAGATTTAGAAGTAATTAAAATCACCGCTAAACCATAAAAGTTCCCCCCACAAAACTAATACTAAAATAATTGAAACTATCACTAAATAATAGTGGTTAATAAGTACTAATGGTTTTAACCATCACAAAAAAAATAACAATCTTGTGGAAGTTTTAACTGCTGTAAATATAAATTATTCATATGTAGTTGTTGGTTAAACTGCCACTAAATGTCAATTTACAAAAAAAAATTACTGCTATAGATTCAGTTTCCCCAGAACTATACTAAGAAAAAAATGGAAACCAAGTGAATCGCCTATTATTAGCACCAAAAATCCATATTAGAGGTACATAAAATCACACCTATATAACAAATATGGCATGAAAAAACAAGTGTATTAGTTTACATACAACCATTAATGGTTTTAGTTCTGTGTAATAAATAATTCATCATCATACCCTTTCATTTCATATTAGTCTAGGACATCAATAATACCACTAATCACTTAAAGATTAACTCTGCTCTTCACCATATCATTATTCATCTCTTTATTCATATTCATCTCTACTTCCTACAACAATCATCTATATGACAATTATATTGAAAATTAAATTTTAATTTATTTTTATATTTAAACATAAAACAAATTAATTTTTCTGAACTAAATGATTTTTAAGTTGGGTGATTTGTCTACTCACCACCATTCATCAATGCTATATCACCAAGGATAGATATGGTTTTATTCTGATATGAATCAAGAAACACTTTCAATGTCTAAATTCATTATATAACATTTGGAATGGAAATGTGAAAAAATATCTATACAATTAGATTTTTTTGGAAATATTAGAATCTAATAGAATAATTACATTCAATTACAACATAATATATTAAAATTACCTTAATTTGTGAACCAAAAGCATCATTTTCCAAGATGATGGAATATATATCTAATAATCATACATAATCGTAAGGGTAATCGGCTCCGCCACTATCTTCCCTAGAATATAGCCAAATAATCCCCAACGTCATCTGTTGAGACACCATAATAGTCAAATAAGAAAACTATCTTTAGTCCATTCAGATTTTATACATATGAACTTTTCATATTTTTCCCCATAGTTTCATTATTTCCATCTATTATGAAATAAGATTTAGTATAAAAAACTACAACAACATTCTTCACATTATAATTTTTACCATTAATAGTCACCCTCCAATGTCCTCAGGAGGAACTAGGAGTGGCATGCTGCCTAACTGCTGAGGGTCATCAGATATCAATATTACGATTCCTCCTAGGCATTAAAATCATTAAATCAAATAAAAGTACCTTCAGAAAGTATATTCTAAAAAATAAAGAATTTTTTTTTGAAATGATAATATATGCATAATACTAACAAAAAATATATACAAAACTATGATAAATAATGACAGAAAAAATGACATAAGTGGTTGATAAATGAATGGATAACTTCACATATAATAATTTTCTTTTTTAATTAGGTCATTATACTTCCCCATCATTAGTTCATCTACTTCATTCACCCTTTCAAGACTAATATTTTCAATATCATGATGGACAAATAAGTTCTATTATTGATGATGATGAGATTCAATATCAGAGGTAAAATATTCCACTTCATCACCCATATCATACTAGTCTCTTTTTTTGCATGAGAAACCACAACCCACAATTCATCAGATACATATTCCACATAATATACCAAATTTTATTGAGATGATAAGATATACAAGTCATGTAATTAATGGTCACCAATATCCATCATGCAAGATAAGTTCATAGAAGTAACTTGAAAGAAATCTCTTTTAACACCCCTAATAAAATCTACCAAATTGCTTTGGAATAAAACTAAAAAAATTACTATGTTAGATTAATTCGATAATATCATTCAACATTATATAATATCCCACTTCATAAAAAAAAAATATACTATTTTTATTTTTTTTCAATCCCTCTTCCCAATCAACTGTTCAAAATTTAAATCTATTCACACTGTAAGCAACAAACTTTCTGTCCTGTTTTAGAGGATATTGAGTAAGAAACTTTAAATATTCGGACAACTCATCTTGAGTATCAGTATTCATGATCTTAAAAAAGCAATATACATTCTTAGATTTAGAAAATAATTGTTTCGACATAATATATATATTGATAGCAATATTTATGAAATTATCCATCATGCAAACCATTTTACAAGCTCTTTATTAACATCTTTTATTACATCATTCCCATTTTGTGTTCGGCCTCTAATTCATATATTTGTTTCTATCCTCAACTCTTCAATAAATATATTTTCAATTTCACTATTCATAATCACATACGTATGCGTCAATGATAATTCAAATTATGTTAATGTAAAATTTGAGCTCCTCATAACTGATCAGCTAATAACAGGAAAGATTTATGATTTACTATACAGTTGAGATTAAGTCAATTTGTCATCAACATATCCAAATTTTTTGAATATTGTCTCAATATATTCAATGTTTCTAGAAAAAAAGTTAAGACATTTCTCTTAAAAATATTTTTTAGAAATATAGCTTTCAGGTTGAGATTGATTTTTCATATATAATTTTAAATTCCCAAGATATCTGTGAAATAAAGGCAAACAAACTAATTTAGAATTTAAAAAATTTCCAAAAATTGGTTACTTAAATGAAAAAATATAAATAAATAACCTCTCAATTATATACATCCATCTATAATGTACAAGGCCTTCTAATTTAGCTTCCTCAAACAAATAAATTATATAATGGATCATGATAGTAAAAAAATGAAGGTTGAAAGATCATCTCCATTGAAAAAAGTGTCAATAAAAATCCATCTGGAAGGTTTAAAAGATCAAATGGTTGTAGAGTTTTCTCACATAGTTTTCCAGAGAATGTGAAATTTGGAGTAAAATAGATTTAACATTTTTTGGTAATAATGTACATAATTCCAATAGAAAAAGCTATTGTAAAAAATATCTGAATCGTGACATTTCAATCCATGTAAACTGCGATGCATTAATTAAACACACCAAGAGATGTCATATGAAGACCCATAATATACCATTACATGTTTTAAAATTCTATGTAATGTATATTTATCCTTCATTTTCATTGAAAAATTTTCAGGAGAACACTTTCCATTCTTATATGGCTAGAGATCACACCTTATATTCATTACTTTTAAAACTTTCTGAGAAATTAGATAATCCTTAATTTTTCCATGATCATTAAGAAATTTGGAGATCAAATTGTCAAAAACATGCCTCCCAATATACATCATATCAATAATATGCTATAAATTTTTTTTTCCAATATAGAAGTTTGAAGAATATATTTTTTTATTCCATTATGGTATTTCAATATAACATGAAGATGCACTTTGAACTCATTTCCCATAATAATTCAAACGATTCACCTTCCCAAATTCTATTTCAAATTTTCCAAGTTGTTCTAATATTTCAAAACTTTTCACCAACATCGTAGGTAGTCCACAATCAATATAATCATTGAATTTTGACTTGTTCAACCGAAATCTATGAGATGCATCAATAAATCCTTCATTACATAGAAATTCCATTTTATACAATGTGTTAGAAATTTAGGCTCAAAATCAATGTTACAAAGAGGAAATTCCAAACATGTGTAGGTGTTCTGACCAATTATATTCCCATGTACATGGAAGTCTCTAATGGCTTGCATTAGAGCTACTTGCATTATGATCATTGTTCTAGAAGATGCACCATATTCCCCAACACGGTTGCTCCAAAACTCTTTTAATTATTCCATTAAAGGATAAATTAAACATCAATATATTTTTCATGAATATTTTTATGGGAATTATCATCAAAATAATAAAAGATAGTTTTTTTACACACATCCATAGAGGCAAATTTTAAGGGATCAAAACAACCGTACAAATACTATAACTGGTGCTCCAAGTCCCAAATGGGTTGAATCCATTAGAAACCAATCCCAATATAACATTACTATTATCATATGAGAAATATTTAATTAATGAATCAAATTTATTCTATGATTTTCAATCAATTTATTGTCGCAGTAATCCATCTATTTTATTATATATAAAATTCCACTTCTTGTGTTTAGTTATTATTGATGACATGAATAATCTTTGTAATTGAGGATTTAAAAGAAAGTAACACAAAACCTTTATAGTTGTCTTAATTATCATTATCTTTATAGTAGTTTGTTTATTGATTCTTCCAACATCAATTGTTAACATCCAATAAAAAGAAAAACATTATTTGGAACATTTTCTACTTGAATCCTCTCCCTAATAAAGCAGACAACCATTTAGACACACATATTTATTTTTATAATTTAGACCAAGCTTGCTAATTTTTTTCACATCATAAAAAGTGTCATGAATATTTTCATTAAAAATTGAATCAGGAAAAAATTTCAATATGATAGACACAATCTTAATTTTAATTCCACTATGACATTTGATATGGTTCAATTTTAACAGAAAAGAATGTTTTGAATATTTCAATCATTAAATAAAAAACTCTATATTTCCATTGTCTACTAAACCATGAAATACATCTGTCTGTATAGTGATTTTTTCTTTTACATTAGACTCCACATAGTCAAGAGGAGGATCACATTTTATTTTACAGTCATGATCTTGATGTCGTATAGTCACAAAACATCAGTTGTCATGTTATTATTTTTAGCACCCACAAATGGTTGTTTTGTTATGTTTTGATGTTGATGTTTTTGTTTTTCTAAACCAAATTCATATTTAATAAGGTTTTGAATTTTAATTACCATTTTGGATGAATTTGGGAGCTCATTCTGTTGATCGACATCAGGGGTCAAAGTTTCATTAACTTTTGATTCTCTATTCCAAATCCAACACAAATATTGATAAAGAAAATGCTTTAATATCAAGTGTTCATAAACATCATCTCTCTTCAACCACCTTCTAAATCTACATTTTGGACATGGAAATCTTAATCATCCATCAACAGATCGATTGAAATTGAAATATCTAAAAAATATCCCAAACCCTTAGCATAATGAGGTTTGTTCCTTGGTAGTGTGATACAAATTTTATCCATATATATCACAATGTTCCTAAATATTATTAAAAAAACTAAAACACATAACTATTACTAAATAGGAAAAGAGATAGATGGAATTTAAAAAACCACAACCCATATAGTTATAATAAGATTCATATAAGAAGATTCATATAAGTTCTAGAGGGTATCTCCTATAAGGCTTCACTAGTATTACTACTGGTGGAGGACATCCTGAATAAATCACATAAATTTATAGTTTATCAACTTAATTTGTGTTTTTCATATTTAATCTTCCAATTCAAGTAACTAGATTTTATTCTTATAATTTTTTTATTATTAAATACTAATGTTATAATAATATGATAACATAATACTTAGTAAATTATTCTTTTATTATATTTAATGTCCTAAAAATTACCTCTATCAATATAACTAGTCCCAGATCATTAATACAGGTTCAATAATTAAATTGAAATATATATACATATGTATTCTATAAATTCATGCCTAAACCAATAGGTTTTCTAAATCTTCTTAATTAACATCTCCATTAAGAAAAGAAATATCAGTATTATTTTAGATTAAATCATGCTAATGAAAAATTCTCAATAATTTATCAATTTAATCAAACATATTCACCTAAACATATTCAAAAAAAATAGATATAATTTATAATGTCTATTTAATAATACTATATTTTCAGTATGATTAAGTTTTCCTATTCCAAAACTATAAATAGTACCATGTGATACAATTCCAAAACAATACACAGTCCTATGTGGTCCTAAAAATACATATGTTAAAGAATGAAGAATTTTAAAAAGGATAATTGAAATCCATAAACTCTAATTATGGGGAAAATTAATTCTAAAAGTGTTTCATTTTTCATTTAAAAACCATTAAGAATGGATGTGAAAAAATACATGTAGAAATCCATTTGTTTTAAAAAAATATTATTTTAATGAATCATTAAAAAAGAATCACAATCCAATTTCAATAATTGATATTGAATCAATGAGTATGTTACAAGTACCTATGAGGAATTCATCATATCGGGGAAAATACATTGGTAGAAAATGTACCTCATAATAATAAAATGGATATAATAATGGAGTTCAAATGTGGAAGTTCTATTGTCAAGTAACTATCAAGTGATCAGAGATATATAAAAGATACCAATGCCAAGTTTCAAGTTCATATATCATTGGATAGTCCTATGTATATTAGTGATAATACTTAAGATAAGCAATGAGGGTGTATAACTGATAAAATGGGAGGAATGTCCCTATTTAATGCAAAGAAATTTAAGTAAAACAGACAATCAACACTAATTACCACATATGAATAATCCCAAATTTACAATGATAATAAAATATGAATTTTATGTCAAACAAAAAAACAAAAAAAAGGTTAATTTAAAATTAGATATCCCAGATAATGAAAATTATTCATCCAGTGTCAGATAACCACCAAGTCATTAGAAAGAAATAATAGGCTTATTGTAAAAAACTAGCCTAGGTCTACCTAGCCTATCACCAGAGCTACTCATCCAAATGTATTGAAACATATTATTAATCACTATGATATAGAAACATGTGTATAGGTATCAAAATAAATAACTTATGGAAATGGGTTCACCCTTGAATCCTACAAATAAAAACGTAATGGAATCTACTTTGAATCAAAAATTTTATGCATATAATTTTTTATTCATGCATATAAAATAAATAGTCTTAAATAAATGAACAATAAAAACATATCCTACTTAAAAAAATACAATGTGATATAGTCAATAAAAATTATTACTCTTATAATATAAATATAACAACTACAAAATATTAACAAAATTTTAAAATAAAAATTAGTAGAAAATATCTCACAAGAATTTGAAATATTAAAGGATAAAGAAAAAAGTATAACTACTAGATGAATTGGAGAATAAATAAATATACATAAAACATATAAACTCAATACATTACAGAAAACATATCCATATGAACTACGATCACCCACCACATCCCAACTGAAGGATCTAATCGTATTGGAAGCATAGCGATTGATGGGACCAACTTTTCCTATGACATAATTTATGACTAATCCTAGTTAATACGACGATAAACACCAGTATACAAAAATTAAGATAAAAGATCTAGAAAAAAAGATGAAATAGGTTCCAGATCCTAGAGAGATGATCTTTTACATCATGTTTTTAATTAATTTTAATAATTTATGTAGAAATTATATACCTATATCTTCAGTAATTTCTTCATTTTTGATGTGGATCATCAAAACGGTCCCTTCTAGATTGTCCCGTTTAACTTGAGAGTATCCAAACCAAAATCCCTCTAGCGGTGATCCACACATTCTCCAGTGACCTTTGATCGACACCACTTATTCTCCGGGTGCTAGCACAGAGAAGTTTGTGTCTTGCATCGGCTATTTTTTACCCCTTTTTATTCAGCCATGAAGAACGTCTCTCATTCTTGATATGGGATAAGATATGATTTGAGAGATAGAAATTGTTTTGGAACAACAATTTGATAACCTCCATAAATTTGGTTCACTAGGCATGATGAGACAATAGACATACCTTTATATTTAGTGACATGAGGTTTTGGTTACAATAATTTATTTCATTACAGAAATTGAATACATTCATAAAAATTGAGAAAAATAATTCTACATAATAAAAAAATTGGCACCATTATTCATGGTGCACCAACTTGTGAAAAACAAAATCATAAATGAAATCTCATAGTGTAACATCCCAGGTAAATAAATAACATAAATTTTTTCATAATTATTAATATTCGTGAACTAAATATTAATTACTCATTAAAGGGGACTCTATGTTCAATGGAATACTTGATACACTACAATGGGTTTCATTGAAATCTTACATTGCACATTAATAATATAATATGATTATTTAAAATTGTAGTTAACACCAAGCTGTTGTAAGGGCGGGAATGAACAAAACTAATTAAAAAATTATTATATATGTTTGTCAAATGTTTTTACATTTATCCAATAAAAGTTAGAGGCTAAAATGTGAATGAATCTATTTTTAAACATAATTTACATTAAAAGGTTGATTTACCTTCTTTTAATGGAAAACCCACAATAAATCTAGTTTTTGTCACTTTTATATGTTCCATTTGGAAAAATAAAGTTATTCTTCAGAATCAAGACATCAAAATTTACTTTGGGTAAATTTTTGGTATTTTTCGGATAAAATTCACTTTTTTATGAAAAGTGAAAAATACGGCATTTTAATTCAAAAGTACATTTTAGTGTAATTTATTTATATGTATAGATTATCTTTTTAATTGGTTTTAATGTGTAATTATATTATGTTTTTACAATTTAATCCAATGTTGTTCATTTTCATTAATTTCACTTTGAAATTGCAGATAAACAAGTATCAATATTTTGATAGTTATTATTTCTTAAAAACACGCTACTTGATAGTTATTATTTCTTAAAAACACGCTACTTGACGAATAGTGAAACCACTAAGAAGTAGTTAAAAAATCTAAATTTTTCATTTAAATGAAATTTTACCACTTCTGTGAATTGGATTTAGAAAATCCTACATACGTGTTTGTTATTAGTAAGTAAAATGTGGTTCAATAAGGTGAAAATAATTTTTGGTGAATAGTAACTTTTGACTTATTTACCGCGGTTAAATGTAAATAGTGTAATTCAACTTAAAAAAGAATATTATAATAATACAAAATTACCTTAACACTATTCCAAACCTTATTTTATTATTCATGGATGACCATGGGGATCCATGGGTCGATATGGGGACCCCATGTAGCCACATGGGAGTGATAGTGACACTTTCTTTTAAATAACTTAAAGTAATGGCAACAATGACATAAACAAATATATTTTAGTAAATTAATTTTTACATGTGGTTATATAAGTAATTTTTTTGACTATAAATATTTATTGGAAATATAAAAATATTTCCTATATCTTGGTAATTTTTTTTATAATTTTTAGACATAAAATAAATAAAATTATTTATGACACAAAAATGATGCAGTGTTTACCACATTAATAAATCATTTAAATAAAAAAGATTATAAATATTAAAATAACATCCATAACCTATCCAATTATTATTGGATGATTTTATTTCAACCATTAGTCATCTTATATTATAATTTAATTTTTTTTGGCCTTTTGAAACTGAATATCATTATATTATAAAATAATATTTTCACACTTCACTAAAGAGCCCCTCCTCCCCATTATAAAAATACCTTACTTCTAACTCATTAGTCACACCACTCAAGCCACTTTTATTGTCAAAACCCTTCCCAAATAATCTCTCATGATCCCTATCCTCATTCTAGAAGCCTTACCTTAGGCATGATGCACTTAATGAAGTCCTTTTGGTTCAAACCAAAGGGAGTTACCCAAATTAAAGGTAACTGTTTCTCTTAACTTCTTTTCTTTTATTTTACTTCTAAAACCACAAAAACTTTTTATTCATTTTTTTATAACAAAACCAATATCCTAAATATACTAGGATGTTGTTATAAGAAGGATTAGAACTACAATTACACACACCTCCATCTAATGTGTGAAGAACATACTGTTTTTGTTAATGGAAAACTAACGTCTCACGAAACGATAATGGTTCGATAATCTCTACCACCTACCATGGTGGCCATTTAGAAGAAAATATATTTATATATGATGTATATTATGTTTATGTTCTCTTTATGCTTCTGTAATTTTCTTTTATAGCATAACTTTATGGTTTCCATTATGTGTAAACACGATATTTTCATTTGAGGAAATGCGGACTACCACACCCTCAAAGTTATATGACTCGTTAATTCCATATGTGGGACGTATAAATGATGGAATTAATTATATTATATATGATATTATATTGTAATTATAATATATCTATTTATCATTATTTTTTAATTAAAATAAGAAATAGAAATTAAAGTAGCGTTCATGCGTACATATGGCTTACCGTCTCCATGAACGGTGCATTTCATTTCATATCTCTAAATGTTAAGTACTATTATAAATACATTTATATAATGGATATATATGATATAAAAGATATATAAATCATGAATATAATTCTGGATATAATGAACTTTAGAATATGTGAACAACTTGTAATTATACGAATTCCATTTTTGACTCAATTACCAAATATCGACAAAACGAACGTTATTAACTTAAATGATTACATAATGTTTATAACATGGTAATAAGTGATATAAAATGAATAATAAACTATAAAAATTTTCTTATGAATTTATAAATTAACTTTTTATTATTATTCATGAAGAACAAGGAACAAACGAGTCAAGTCGAACACGAGGTAAGTGATTTCTTATCTCACTTTTAATTCAATGAAATATCCATTGTTCACCACTAATTTATTGCATGTGGTGTATTGTGTACTTACATTTGTTATATATTATCATGATACTCTTAATATTCATGTTATTATGTGAATAATTTGGTGGTTATTAACTTTCGGTCATATGACTCTATTGATTACAACGTGGTAAGGGATTTTCATCTCACCTTTTAATCCTGTGAGTTTCATGCTATATTTGCCACAATTTCCTTTTTGGTGGTTTATGTGATGCCCATGATTTTATTCATTGTGTAATATAATTAAATTTATGGGTATTTAAATCTTAATTTTATGAACCCTCTTTTCATGGGTTCTATGTTTTGTATGTTACCAAATCGTTATGGGAACCTTTTAACCCACTTTCCATTCCATGGGTTAATCTTCTAATTCATTATGATGTCAAGATTTGATTATGTGTTGAATCACTATTTATTTATTTATGTTGTAATATCTTCTCCCCATTGTTTGAATATACTTTTGATACACATAATCACTCAATTGATAAATTCTCAAGTCATCGATATGAACTTGATAAAAGTAATTTTAACTCAATTTCCATTCATTGAGTTAAAAATCCAAGTCAATGGTTTTGTATTAAAAAGAACATGTGTGAATTTACTATGATTGATTTAAACTGAATATCCAATCATATTTAGTTTATTTATATTTTTGACACATTATTATGTAATTGATTTATCCTTAATCTAAAGATACTATTTTTATAAGTGAGTTTGTCTCAATTTACATTCCATTGAGACTTCATTATTGTTTTGCAACAATTCAATTTTATACAGTGTATATACTGTACTTTGGCATATTATATCATGATTCCCTTTATTCTCATGATATTATAATGTTCTTATTAAATTTTATTTCTCAATTATTTTTATTCAAGTACCTCTCATTTTCTAAATAACTCTTTAACTAAAATATCATTTTAAATGTTTTAATGATTTATTCTTACAAATATTTATCATTAATTTCAATGTTTTAAAAATGTTTTTTTAGGATTTATTTATATGGAAATTAATTTTTTCAAATGATAATTCATTAAAATCTTCAATGTGGTATGGGACACTTTGATTCAAAAATCTCTTTATTAAATGTTTTAAATGGTTTTGAAAATTGTTTGATAAAGCATTGTTTATCTCAATATATTGATTTAATATATTATGATTGGAATGTAGAAATGTTATCATTCCTTTTTTCTTGTGTTATCTATTTTGAATATGTTATGGTTATTGGGAATTTTTTACATATACATGTGGTTCCATGATAAACCTTGGGCGGGTGAGCCCGAGATAGCTCTCTAATACAATGGGAAACGTGACAGAGGTAAATGTGAATGTTTCTCCTAAGAGATTTAGAGAATATACTGTGATGGGTATTCCAAATGTGACACCATATGTTGCTTTTATAGCTACAATGTAAGTATGTTATGAATACCATAAGATACCTTTATGATATATGATTTATGTGTGTTATTCATAAATCTTATGATTTCGTAAGGTATGTTATGATTGAAAAGTATGTTTTCATTGATTTTTATTTAATGATAGGCTACTATTCTCCATCCATATTTTATAACCATTACTGAGATTTTTATGCTTATCCCAAGTTTTTGAAATATTTTCCACATGAAATTAAGATGAATAGGGTCAAGGATGGGATCATGGAAAAGTCATGTTGTCTAAAACATGGAACTAGACATGTTTCTTTTTAAGAGTTTTTATTTTATGAAAAAAATGGATATTAAGTAGTAGTGTCTACACGTTATTTTCAAGTTGATATTTAATTGTTATGGACTAATTCTATAAAAATATAAACCTGAAAATATCCTCAATGTGAATTGTTTATTTAATTCAGGATTATGTAATGTTTATTGTCGGTTCCTTAAAGTTGGTATCCGAGGTTAGTTTAGACAACTTTAGGGACTAAGAGTTTTCATTAGACACATGGTTAGTCCCTATGTCTATTATTTCCATTAAATCCTTATTTTATGACATTTTCAGAACAAGGAAAGTCAGTTACAAATGAAAGGAGGAGGATCTCAAATGACATTCTTATGTCTCCCTAATGACTTTATTAAAATAATTATTGCAAAGTCATGTTCGGATGATTGTGAAACTTTGTTTAGCATACAAATCACTTGAAAGATGTTGTTTGAGATATCATACAACTACACTATACCTTATTATCATCATGGATGATGGATAGTATTTAAAAAAATCATATTTTCACAATATTCTCACATTTTCAAGAAAGGTAAATATTATCATGTAATTTTCAAATATTTTACCTTATCGCAATATTTTGAATCATATTATGATCTGGAAAAAGGTGTTTAATAAGGAGACCCTTCTACAACCTATTTATATTTCCTTTTACAATATTGTCTCTCAGGACATACCTATGGTATTTTAAATGACCATTAATTTAACGTTTGAACTCAAATTCTGTCCGACTGTTTTTATAGAATTCATGTTTTATCAGAGGTTTTGAAATTATATGTCATACACAATTATTTTCCAAAACTGTTTTTCTATGAACACCCATACGACCCATGTTATAATAGGAGTATTTGGATGAAGGAAGCAAATGATTTTGAAGCATCTATAAATAATTTTTGCAATGCATGGACCTTCAAACTATGTGAAAAAGATGACGGTAAACCAAATGGACACCATGAATAAGGTATGATGTTCTTAATTTTGGGGATAATTTTATTTTATCATATGGAGGTGAAATAAAAAAATGAAAATATATATAAGAATTCAAGAATTAAGATATTGATATCATAATGAATTTGGATGAAAATGAGAGGTATAAGGAATCTATTGAGGTTAAAACATGTTAGGGTTATTTTTGAGTTTTATGAAAAGGACAACCTGTAGGATGGGAGACAACCTGTCGCATCCGACAAGGCTGTAGGAATCAAACACACAACCGAAGGGTGATAAGGGCACATCGCCTACCACTGGACTAATTATAGTCCCTGGTTATTATGAATTATTGTTTTATTAAAATGATTTTATGGAATAATAATAATTTGATCTTTGGAACTTATGTTTTATCAAATGGATATAATTTGTATAGGAAATCGATTTGGTGATTAAGTGATAAAGGTTTTTGGGGAAGACGTTCTCTATTTTGAGGAAACACTATATGCATAAAATAGATTGAATAATATGGGATTTCAATTGTGGAATAATGGTTAAAATTTTAGTTTGGAAGAATCTATGTTAGTATTGTGGACATATGATGATTTGGTTTATTTATGAAAATGATTAACCTATCAAGGAGTATATGTGTTTAGGTTAATTACTTTTCAATATGATATTTTATGAGTAACTAATGTTATTTGGAGATAAATGTTATGATTTATCTTGGAAGAATATGTAATTAAATTCTTATGAGATTTGGGTTTCAATCATAGTTTGGATTATTTATAAAGAATTTTATGGACAATTGTTTATTGAATGGTCTTTGTGGAACTTTTAGTTTTGTTTGACAGATTTTGGAGATTAAGACTAGTTTATCTTTTTTGTAAAAGATTGTCATTTTTGGGTATTATCTGATCTCACACTAACCATTTTGGTTTTAGTTGATGTCTAATGATAGGGGAAATATATAGTTCTTCTTTTTTGGATTATCTAATTCTCTAGAAGATGATTCATGTACTTTTGATGTGACCATGTCTTTTTGAATGCTCATGGTTTGGAAAAAAGATTAGTTTTTCGTAGAAACTTATTAAAGTATGAAACTCCACATTAAGGTATGTATATTTCCTTATGTTCTTATTCTATGTTGTAAATAAATTCCTCAAAATTATGAAAAGGAATGTAAAACGAAAATGTTGATGGTTTACGTTTCCTACTAAAAATCAAATACCATTTAACACATCATAAGTTCGTGATTTTTTGGTGGTTAACTTTCTCCAAATCATGTTTTATATCACTCTCCAGCAGAACATGACAGTTTGTTCTCTCTTCCATATCCATGTTTTCCTACATGGAATCATATTATGGGTTATCTCGGGTGACCTTTGTACTTATTTTTCATTCTTTTAAAGTGATAGTTTTACTGTCTCTTTTCTAATGTAGTACTTTTAATGAAGTTTCCAAACCATATTTTAAAATTTCAAGGACGCAATTCCCAAAAGGGGGGAAGGATGTAACATCCCAGGTAAATATAGAACATTATGTTTTTCATATTTATTAATATCTGTGAACTAAATATTATTTCTACTTTAAATGGGACACTATGTTAGATGGCGTACCTGATAAGCAACAATGGGTTACTTTGAAATCTTACATTGCACACTAATAATATAATTTTATTATTAATTTAAATGTTACTTAACACCTATCCATTGTAGTTGCAGGAATGAACAAAAATAACTACAATATTATTAAATATGTTTGTTAAATGTTTTTACATTTATCCTATTAAAGTTAAGGGATTAAAATGTGAATGAATCTAATTTTAAACATAATTAACTTTAAAAGGATGATTTACCACGTATTAATGGGGAACCCTCATTAAATATAATTTTGGTCACTTTTATATTGTCAATTTGACAAAATAAAATTCATCTTTAAAATTGGGACATCAAAATTTACTTTTGGTAAATTTTTGGTATTTTTCTGATAAAATTCATTTTTTTATTAATAGTTAACAATATTGTATTTTAATTCAAAAATTAATTTTAAAATAATTTATTTATAAGGTTATATTATCTTTTTAATTAGTTTTAGATATTAATTATATTTTGTTTTTACCATTTAATCCAATGTTGGTCAATGGAATTAATTTCACTTTGAAATTGTACATAAACAAGTATCAATCTTTTGATAGTTATTATTTCTTAAAAATGTTCTATTTGGTTTGATAACATGAATTAATTTTAAATTAATTAATGAATGATCCATGTTTTTTAATTTGGTAAAATAGACATCATTTTTGAATTTATAATATTAAATATATCTTAGGCTGAATTTTTGGTAGTTTTTTGAAAAATGTCAAATGTTGAGGAATAGTGAAACCAATAAGTATTTGTTAAAAAACTATCTTTTTCATTTCAATGAAATTTTACTACTTTTGTGAATTGGGTTTTGAAAATCCAACATACATGGTTGTTATTAGAAAGTATAATTTGGTTCAACAAGATGAAAATATTTTTGGTGAATAGTAACTTTTTGACTTTTATTTTCCAAAGTTAAAGGAAAATATGGTAATTCAAGGTAAAAGAAATATTATAATAATAAAAAATTACCTTAACACTTGTACTAACATTATTTTATGAGTCATGGCCGACCATGGGGATCCTTGGGCCAATTTTGGGACCCCATGCAGCCACTTGGAAGTGTTAATGACACATTATTTTAATTTACTTAAAGTAAAGGCCAAAATGACATAAACAAATTTCTTTTAGTAAATTAATTTTTACACGTGTTTATAAAAGGTATTTTTTGAATATAAATATTAATTGGAATGATAAAAATATTTCATACATCATGGTACTTTTTCTATAAATCTTAGACATCAAATAAAATAATTTTTTTAGGACACAAAAATTATCTAGTGTTTACCTAATTAATAAATCATTTAAATAAATAAGATTATAAATATTAAACTAACATCCAAAACCTATCTAATTATTATTGGATGATTTTATTTCGACCGCTAGTAATATTAAATTCGACTTTAATTAGTTTTGGACCTTTATAAACCGAATATCATTATATAATAAAATAATTCTTTCACACTTTCCAAAAGAGCCCCTCCTCCCCCTTATAAAAAACCCTCATTTCTAACTCATTCTTCACACCTCTGAAGCCCCATGGCTCGTACTAAAACTAAAAAAATATGCTCTAAAGATCCCTCCCCTCATCATATAATCCTTACCTTAGGCGTAAGGCACTTCAAGAAGTCATTTTGTTTCAAACCAAAGGGAGTTACCAAAATTAAAGGTAAAAGTTTCTCTTAACTTCTTTTCTTTTATTTTTATTATACAACCCCTAAAATATTTTTATTACATTATTTAATGACAAAACCAGTATCCTAAATATAATATTATGTTTAAATGATAAGGGTTAAAACTACACTTATGCACACATCCATCTAATGGCTGAAGAACATACTATTTTTGTGAATAGAAAACTAACGCCTCACAAAATGATGATTGTTCGATTATCTACAAACACCTCTCATGGTGTCCATTAAGATGAAACTATATTTATATATGATATATATTATTTTTAAGTTTTCTTTTTGCTTTTGTATTTTTCTTTTATAGAATACCTTTTTGGTTACCATTATGGGTAAACGTGATAATTTCATTTGGGGTAGTGCGAAGTACCACCCCCTCAAAGTGATATGACTCGTTAATGACATATGAGGGATGTATAAAGGATAGATTTAATGATATTATATATGATATTATACTTGAATTATAATATACTCATGTATCATTATGTTTTAATTAAAATAATAAATATAAATGAAAGTAGCATTCATGCATATGTACGACTTACCTTCTCCATGAATGGTGCATTTCACTTATTACCTCCAAATGTTATGTAATATTATAAATACATGTATATAATGGATATATATGATATATTTGATATCTAAATCATGAATATCATTTTGTATATAATGAAAATTTGACTATGTGAACATCTTGTAATTATATGAAGTCCACCTTTTTACTCAAGTACCAAATATCGACAAAACGAACGTTATTAACTTAAATGATTACATAATGTTTATTACATTGTAATAAGTGATATAACAGGAATAATAAACTTGAAAAAAATTATTATGCAAGTAGAAATTAACTTTAGATTATTATTGAGTAAGAAAAAGGAACAAACGAGTCAAGTCGGACACGAGGTAAGGGATTTCTTATCTCCCTTTTAATTATATGAGATTTCCACTGTTCGCCACTAATTTATTATCTATGATGTATTGTGTACTGAAATTTGATATATATTATAATTATATTTTTATATTCATGTTATTTTGTGAATAATTTGGCGGTTATTAAATTTTTTTCATACGACTCGATTGATTCCAATGTGGTAATAGATTTAAAAAAAACTTTTTCTTCCCATGAGTTTCATACTATATTTTCCACTATTTACTTTTATGTGGTGTATATACTACCCATGATTTTATTCACTGTGGAATATAATTCTATTTATGGTTATTTACATCTTCATTTTATGGTCCTTCTTTCATGGGTTGTATGTTTCGTGAATTACCAAATCGGTATGGAAAAATTTTAACCCAATTTCCAATACTTGGGTTAATCATATAATTCTTAATTATTTCATGACATGAATATGTGTGGAATCAATATTTATTTATTTATGTTGTTATTTCAACTACCCTTTGTGTGGATATACTTTTGACACACATTATCACTCCGTTGATAAATTATATAGTCATCGATTTTAACTTTAAAAGAGTAATTTTAATTGAATTTCCATTCATTGAGTTAAACATCCAAGCCATTGGTTTTGTATTAAAAAGAACATGTGTGAATTTCCTATGATTTATTTACACTGAATAACTAATCATATTGAGTGTGTATATATTTTTCACACATTATTATGTAATTGATTTATTTTTAATCTAAGGATACTATTTTTATAATGGATTTTGTCTCAATTTACATTCCATTGAGTCTACATTATTGTTATGCACCAATTAAACTTTATACAGTGTATATACTGTCCTTTGGTATATTATATCATGAATCCCTTTATTCTCATGATATTATAATGTTCTGATAAAAGTTTGTTCCTCAATTATTTTGTGCTCAAGTGCCTCTCATTTTGTTAAAAACTCTTTAACTAAAATATCTTTTTTAATGTTTTAAAATTTTATTATTCTAAATCATTATCATTAATGTCCATGTTTTAAAAATGGGTTTGAGGATTAATTTAGATGGAAATTAATGTTTTCAAATGATAATTCATTAAAAGCATCAAATTGGTATGGGACACTTTGATTCACAAATATCTTTATTAAATGTTTTAAATGGTTTTGAAAATGGCTTGATAAAGCATTGTTTATTTCAATATCTTGATTTGATATATTGTGATAGGAATGTTGAAATTTTATCATTCCATTATTCTTGTGTTAGGTGTTAAAAAATATTTTACGGTTATTGGGAATTGTTAACGTATATGGGTGGTTCTGTGATAAACGTAGGGAGGGTGAGCCCGAGATAGCTCTCCAATGAATTTGGTAACATGACGGAGGTAAATGTGAATGTTTCTCCTAAGAGATTTAGGGAATATATTGTGATGGGTATTCCAAATGTGACTCCCTATGTAGTTGTGATAGCTACATTGTAAGTATGTTATGAATGCCATAAGATATCTTTAAGATTTATGATTTGTGTGTGTTATTCATAAATCATATGAATTCGTAAGGTATGTTCTGATAGAAAAGTATGGTCCCATTGATTTGTATTTAATGATATGATAATCTTTTCCTTACTTATTTTATAACCCTTACTGATATTTTTATGCCCATCCCATGTTTTTGAAATTTTTTCCACAGGACTTAAAGATGAATAGGGTCAAGGATGGGATCAAGGAAAAGTCAGGATGTCTAAAACATGGAGCTAGGCATTTTTCTTTTTAAGAGTTTTTATTTTATGAAAAAATTGGATACTAGGTAGTATTTTCTACATGTAATTTTCGAGTTGATATGTAATAGTTAGGGCCTATTTATCTAAAACTATAAACCTGAAAATATCTTCAATGTGAATTATTCATTTAATTTAGGATTATGTAATGTTTAAGGCCGGGTCCCTATACATTGGAACCTAATTATAACATCGTTATTGTTATATATTTCTGTGGTAAATAGTTAAATAATTTTTTACCTCTTTGAAAATTATTATTTTACTACTGGACAGGCCATGGTCCGCTCAAACTACACATTCATTTATTGAACACTCGAATAACAAAATAATTTATTCTCTAAAATTAATATTTTATTTACAAACTAGTATATAAATACTTATTAAATGGTGATCAAAATAAATATATTTTATTTAATTCATGAGATCATTTTAACATGAATAAAATAATTCCAAAGTCATGATAAAAATATTTATTCCATTAATTAAATTCAAATAAAATTTAATTGATACCACAAGAAACAGTCATTGTCTGACCATCTTGGATTATTTCTAATTAGAATTAGGCTGTCTTGCCTAAATTTCAAGAGTACTATCTAGAAACGGGTCATGTCACCCAAGAGAAAGAACATAAAGTCGTAATGACGTCATCCAAATATGAATGCTCACTATGTAATACAATCCCTTTGTCTCAATATCTCATCAAGAAGTTTTCATGATATAGTAATCAATGTGTTTGATTGATACGTCTTATTATGATTACCTGAAATAAACTCATTAAACCATGACCATGGAATTTAATGAAATATTTTGTTTTCAATCAAAGGGACGAAATATCAACTTCCATAAATGTATGGGAAAAATCATTCCTTGACTTATCCATTAATAACATGGCATTAGTGACGAACCCAACATACCATATATCCCATCATCATATGGTGTGACCATTTTCATCAGTAATTCAAAGTCCATGAATTGTGATACAAATTAATGATAATATTAATGTTTAAGAACCATTACACACACACAATCATAGATAGAAATATACAATGACCTCAAACCTGTTGAATTCATATGGGTGGGTCTATTATTATAATCTCTCATCTTGGAGATTACCATGTGTAAACACCATAAAAGGAAGTCTCATTTACTTATGAGTACTCACACCTGATATACTTTATACTATGTGTCCCATTATAATATGTAATCCAATTGTAGAAATATATTTAAGAATATTGTCATAGCACTTCAAGGTTCTCATCATTGCGTTGAACTGTTATGATCTTCTTAATGCGACAAGTACTCTAGGAGATTATTATTTTATAGTCATGTGGGACAAAAAAAATATGTAATATGATTTATAATATTAAAATAAATTAATTATTTTTGTAATAAATATAAAAATAGTTGGTTATATGACAAAAACTCTAGTAAACTCCAATTTGGAATAGATCCAACTACCTTCAACTTTCATTCCACTAGACCTCACATGAAGATCATGTTTCTACTAAGTAAAGGATTTAGTCAAGGGGTCCACCACATTGTCTTCCAATGAAATACTACTCTCTGCAACTTCACCACTCGGAGAAAAATCCTTCAAGAGTTGATACTACCTTATTATGTGCTTTGGTCACTGATGTGACCTTGGCTATTTTTTGAGATCCATCACTGTAGTATTATTACAATAAAGCATATTGGGATCTTTACAGCTAGGTTCCACATCTATCTCTTGGACAAAGCTCCACATCCAAATTATTCATTAGCATCCTCATAGGCCGTGATATACTCGGGATCTGCTATAGAATCTACTACCACACCTTGCTTTGAGATCTTATAGCTCACAAGACAACTATTCAATGTGAATATGTATCCCATTTGCGACATCATGTCATCATTATCAGTCTAGAAACTATCATCTGCATGTCATCTAATGACTACTTTCTCATCTCCTCCATAAAACAAGAACATATCCTTAGTACACCATAGATACTTAAGGATTGTCTTGATATCCATCCAATGGTGGTCACCAAGATCAGCTTGATATATTCCTACCACACACATTGTTTAGGAGAAATATATGATAGTACATAGAAATAACATACATGACTGACCCAAATGTTGAGGCATATAGAATCCTTTCCATTATATTTCACTCCTCATGCATCTAAGGAAACATTTTATTGGAATGATAAATTTCATATGACACTTGAAATAATCACCTCATGGATTTTTCCAAACTGAATCTCTTTAGTATCTTGTTAATGTATGTACCTTGACATAGGCCTAGAAATATCTTGGATCTATGAGGATGGATCATGATCTTAAGAATATATGTTACCTCATCCAATGTCCTTAATGGAGGAGAATTTATTCAAACATTCCTTAATAGAATGTATGAATGGTATTTTATTTCCAATAAGTATGATTTCATCAACATATACTATTAAGAAAATGACTACACTCCCACTAATCTGTTTTAAGATACAATGCTCACAATCATTCTTTATAAAACCAAATTCTGTTATGGATTAATCAAACCGAATTTTCTATGACCTAGATGCTTACTTTAACCCACAAATGGAATTTTTTCAAATTTAATATATTTTTGGAATCCGTTTGAGTCACAAACACATTAGTTTGCATCATATATACTTATTCATGTAGGTTCCTAATAAGGAATGTTGTTTTTTTACATCCATTTTCCAAATCTCATAGTCATTGTATGAAAAAATGGAAAATATAATTCTGATGGATTTAAGCATCACAACTGGAGAACATCTTTCATCGTAGTCAATGCCTTAATGTTGTTTGAACCCTATTGTAACCACTCATTCCATATAGGTATGAATTTTTCCATCCATGTCAATTTTCTTCTTGAATACCCATTTGCAGCCAATAAAATTTACATCAACTGGAGGATCTACCAAAATCCAAACATGGTTTTGGTACATGGAATCCATTTCCAAATTCTTGGATTCTTTCCAATTGGGAACATCTACTCCACTTAATGATTCAGTATAGGTTATATTATCATTATTATCAACTAATAATGAGTTACCATCCTCAGTAACTAGAAAATCATACCATTACAGTTCTCTAACCTCTATTGTACTCCTTTGTTGTACTTGTTTATCTAGAACAGATCATTCGTCCATGGGGAATTGTAGAATCTTCTCTTGTACCAACTCTTTTGCACCTTGAGCCACAACTTGATAGAAGTCAATCTAGATCCGAGAATCCCTTTTGGAGATGTCCTCCCTCTCATGGAATATTGAATTACTTTACACTAGAACACTTTTGTGTGATGGGTCTTATTGGAAATATCCCATTCTTTCCTTGGGGTATAATATAAATTTAAACCGTGTGCCTCAGTGTGTGTGTTGGTTACCTAAAGATGCCTTAACAAACGATTTTCTTACCCACACATGTAAATTCGATAACATGGCTTGTATTACACTCTAAAGATCATATACAATACTAATTATAGATTTAATTGGTACTTGGATTAGAATGTGTGTTGTTGTTTGTAACACATATCCCAAAAAGGATAATAGAAGACTTGCGTGACTCATAATTGATCTAATAATTACCCAAAAGGTGCAGTTCCACCTTTCACTTAGAAAATTACACTGGGGTGTGTTATGGAGATTGAGTTTGGAAAGATTCCCAAACAGTCGTAAGTAATCAATGAAGTCTTGATTAAAATATTTTCCACCTCTGTATGAGTGGATTTTCTTAGTCTTCTTACAAAGACGGTTCTCATCTTCATTCTTGTATACCTTGAACATATATATAGAATCCAACTTATACCTCATTTTGTAGATATATCCATATCTACTAAAATCATCTACACAAGTTATGAAGTATGAGTACCCACACATGATTCATGTGAAGTTGTTTCATTATTGATTTCCATTACTTCGTTTGTGTAATCCATCACATATTGACCATTATATAAATGTTCCTTACCAAAAAAATGCTAACTTTATTAAGGAAGAAACATTCATTTATGAACTAGAAGATAAATTCATATGTATCTTGTAAGGATAAATAAATAATATTTTTGGTTACAGAAGGCACATAATATCAACCTTTTAATGACAAGATCATCCTTGTCAATATTATGTGGTGATAGTCCCCAACAGCTACAATAGAATTTCTAGCTCGTTTTTCTACTTGTAGATATACCTCCCCTATGTAAATTTTATTGAATCTACTTGGTTCCTATATTTGGATAAATATGTGAGCACCATAGGCTGTATCTACTACCCAATATATAGAAATTGATAAATCGTACTCGACAAAAAACACACATGAATCTCCCCCTTTCATCTTTAGCTGGATGTAGTTTTTCTCCTAGTATCCCTTCTTTCCATATGAGAAAAAAACATGTTTATGTTCCATTCCATCCCCCTAGATCTTCCTTTTCATTGAATGGTGTAAAAAATCATTGGGCTTAAAGCACTTCTCTTTACCTTTCCTTTTATTCACCATAAGGACCAAAGGATTTTCACGCTTCATGTCATTTTCCACATGGTGAAAGAGGATAATAATATCTACTAGAGACTTCTCAATGTAGTTCATATTGAAATTTACTACAAAATTGGAGGTTCATTGAGGGAGTAATGTGAGAATCAGATCAGTACCCAGTTGTTTGGGGAGTTTGATCCTTAGAACCTCTAGATGCTCATTGTATCCAATGTGTGTGACTACATGAGGCCCAACTGGGGAACCATCTCCAAGATTACTATAAAAGGGTGCCTTGGATATCTCAAACTGTTGCTAGCTTGATCTCTCCTAGTGAAGACCATAGAGGTGATAAAGCATGCTATAGGCATCCATGTTCTCATGAGACTTCATGAGTTCATTATAAATTGATGATAGAATCAAATACTTAATGTCAACCACTTCATTCATATGTTTCTTATAGACCATGAAATATTCATCAGTTGCCTCTGGGGTAGGTAGATCAGGTGATGAGAAATCTTGCACGTATGATTTCTGTTAATTGATTAGAATTACCTGAAGGTGTCTAAACCATTTGTGGATATCAATACAGGTGAGGATGTTATCATTATCCTATATTAATCCTATGGATAGTGTTCTTGAAAAGTTTTTTATTTTCAGTCTATAATTAAAAGAGAATATAATTAGTGATTTCTTGATTACATTTTATGAGAAATAATAAAATAATTTTATTAACTCTCCCCCCATTTTTTCATTTCCTAATGGACCTCACCATTGAACTCGGAATGTCAAGTTTCTTAGAAACTATAGTGGAAAGGACCCATATTCTCCTTCACATAACCCCAAGAAGGGCTGTAAAATCTTTTTGAAGGAATTTAGATAGGAAGGTCGTTTCCAACTATGGGCTTTCATCTCATTGATTTATTAAGGGGACTCCCCAATCCTGAAATCATGACTTGTATTTCCTCAATAGTCCCCTCCAATATTACATCATGTCTTGAAATGTATAGTCCTCTTGATTTAATATGGTAAATTCAACTCAAAACATTCATAAGGGATTACTATATAAAATTATGTTCCCTAAAAAGGGTTGGTAATACCCATAGTTTTATTGAGTCTTTCCCTAAATTATGTAATAGAAATATTATTATGACTTTATATTTTATTGAGGGATTTTTTTAACTTATGCATAAACTTCTTTTTATCATTGTCACATTCTTTTTTATATTATGCGTATCTTACTTAATTGATTAACCATGTATTTATAATATTTACTCACAATCCTGGTTTATTTTTAGTACCAACTTGCATGCTTGTTTAATTCGTTAATTATGGGATCGTGACAACACATCCATAACGATAAACCATGAAAATGAACGAAATAAAATAAGGTAAAGGGAATGATCTTGATCTTTTCTAATTTTTAGTTTATATATTGGTTGATAAACTAACACTGACCTAGGAGAGAAACATTTAGATCCTTTTAGATTTGTGTTTATAGTTTCCCACATGTGTACCTTTGTATCTCTTGGGATTGGTTTCATCACAGCGCCAGCTTTAACCTCCTCCACTAGCTTGGGAGCTCCATCCATTACATATGATTTTTATCTCACATTTAGGTCAGGGGTAAAAGGGAGTTTACATAAAAGAAACCATGGGCATGTAGTCTCTACATATTAATGGGGAGAGATGTATTGAAGACCAACAATTTAATTTTATATAAATTAAACAGAATCCAATCACATACAAAGGTCTGGTCTAGGACATGATTATCCACATACATGCAAAAAATTATGCATTTAATAAATATATAATTCAACTCATAAATAATTATTATTAAGATAAATCATGCTTTAATCAATTAATTATTATCTTCAATTAAAAAATCATTTCATCTTAAGGATCTTTTTAATTTCCATGAGATTCTCATCCTTGAACATGGAGTGAACACGGTGAACACCCATTCGAATCCACATGATATATAATTTTGAACATTACTAAATTTTTAAATTTTTTATTCATCATAATTTGGTAAAGTACAGTAAATGTAGTTCTGACTACATGGCTTATACTGCTTTCATCATCTTATTCGATTCACATGCCCAGGGACTTAACGTACGTGTCATACTTCAGAAATGTTGGAGTATACAACATGTCCAATGGTCTACAGGCCATTTTGTTTCTATGATACATGATTAAATGATAGAATATCCATGTATGGGATACATGGTTTGGCCCTTGACCTGAAGGGACCACACAACATGTCCAATGGGCCACACACTGTGTAATCCAGAGGACCATGCCTTAGAGTGTCTTGGTCAACACGTGTTGTAAGAATTAACTACACAGCATGTCAATAATTCACATGGTTTGAGTAATTTCATAATTAATCCTGACACACTAAACACAATGTCATGGTGTTTAATCTACATTACATGGCGTGTATGGTAGAGAACACAACATTCAAGTATGAACACATGGCGTGTACTTTTGTGTCACCTGGAAAAAATCATTGACACCTCCTCATGAGTTCCTCACATTAATTTTAATACAAAAAATTATTCATTTCATTTATATCTGTGAGAAACAGAGGAAGAACATATCTCAAAATCTAGATTATAGGAAGGATTAAACATGAATTGAAAAACTAAATTATTATATCATAAATCATCAATGAATTATTGAAATAATTATAAAATATGATATGACCACTTTGATACAACTTTAATGATAAAGACGCAGTGAAATCATGGTGGTTGAAGAGACCAACTCTTCCTTTTCAGTAATTTATGAAAAAACCTGGATTAATACGATGATAAATGTCAGTATCCATGGATTATGATCAATGATCTAGAAAAAAGATGAAAACATCTCTAGATCCTAGAGAGAGTATCTTGCGTGCCATTTTTATTATTAATTTTAATAACTTCTGAAAAAATTAAATACTTGGATCTTCAGTACATACTTCATTGATCATCTAGAATTACCCTTCTGAATTGTCTCATTGTGCTTGAAAGGATCCATATTGTAATCTCTCGAATGGTGATCCACACATGCTTAGATGACCACCAATCAACAGCACTCGTTCTCTGGGTGCTAGCGTGGAGATGCGAGTGTCTTGTGTCAACCATTCTTGATCTCATGTTCTTATATACTGAATAATGTATCTTGTTTTTGAGAGGGTAGAAGAGAGGATTCGAGAGAGAGAAACTATTTTTGTCTCAATACTTCTTTCACTACTAGTAATTTGGTTCACTGAGTGTGATGGTAAAATAGACGTACATATCTATTTAATGACATGTGGGTTCAATTACAATATTTAATTATGTAACTGTAATTTAATATATTCATAACCTTAGGGAAAACCCATACTACATAATAACAATAACAGATCCATTAGTCGTGGTGCACTAAATTATGCAAAATTGAATCATAAGAGAAATCACGTGCAACATAATGTTAACAGTGTTATTATTATTTTTTCTTATGCCCAATTGTAAAATAATTATTTACCAAATTGTAAAGAATTAGTTTACTACTAGAATGGACTTGGTCTGCTCGAACTCTACTACAATTTATTGAACACCTGAATAAATAAATAAAAATTTCTCTTAAAAATAATTTATTTAAAATGTAGTAAATAAATAATTATTAAATGTTCAATAAAATAAATATATTTTATTTAATTTATGATATCATTTTAACTTGAATAAAATTATTTGATGGCATTGAGAATAATATTTATTCCATTAATTAAATTCAAATATAATTTAATTGATATAACAAGAAACACATAGTGTGTGACCCTCTAGGATTATTTCTTATTGGAATTATGCAAGATTACCTAAAGTCTAAGAGTACTTTATAGAAATGGTTTAAGACACCCAAGAGAAAGAACATAATGTTGCAACAGTAGCATCTACAAACGAAAACTAACTGTCTAATACAACCCATTGTGCCAGTTTCTCATCAAGCAGGTTTCATGATATTGTCATCACCCTGTTTTCCTGATATGTCTTTATTTGACTACTTTAAATATAGTCATTGACACCCCATGGCCATGGAATTTATGGCCATGGTTTTATTTCAATAAAAGTGTTGTGATATCAAAATTCATAAAAGGAAGGAAAAAATCCTCTCTTGAATTATCCATTAATAACATGTCGTTTGTGATGCACCCAATATACCCTACGTCCTGCCAATATATAGCATGATTGTTTTCCTTGGTAAATCAAAGTGTGTTAGTCATGACATGCATTAAAGATAATTTTAATGTCTAAGGACCATTACACATGCTCATAGATAGGAATATATGATGACACCAAATAATGAGGAATTCTTACTAGCAGGTCTGGTCTTATAATAACCCTTCTTAGAGATTAAAAAGTGAGAATTTCATTAGAGGAAGTCTCATCTACTTAAGAGTACGCACACTTGACGATCTGTATAATATGTGTCCAATAATAATATGTCTTCCACCTACATAACAATATTTAATAATATTTAAATAGAACATCAAGGTTTGCATCATAGTGGGGAACTACTATAACCTTATTTATGTGACAAATACTCTAGGACATTATTACATTATAGTCATACAAAACAATTAACAATATGTAATAAGAGTTTTAATATATAAATACATTAAATATTCATGTAATCAATGTAGAAACAGTTGGTTCTAAGACATTAACTCTAGAACCTACATCCACCAATAAACTAATATAATAAAAAAAATCATATCACAAACATAGAACCTAATAATATAACTTCAGCCACATAAACACACACATGTTGAAATACATGGTATGAGAAAAATAATCCCAATAGTATTTCAGTATGATGTCTAAGAAATTATTATTATAAAATAGTTAATAAATACTAGTTTGAAAATAAATATTAAATAATGTTTTTATAGGTTAATTATAAAAATAATCTATCATGAATTTATTGAGTTATCTTCAAAATTTAAGTGATTTTATTTGAAAAATATTATTCTAGTTTAAATTTATAATTTTAATATTATGTAATAATAAAATATCCCATTAAAATCATTTAGTGAATAAAAAAAGGAGAAGAAATTATATAAAAACATCTACCTCAAGACTGGTAAAATAATATGTTGATGATCTAAAACCAAGGAGGAAGAATGATCCTTCTGCAAAAACTAGTGGTTGGGGACCAACAGCGGGGTGCTAAGTAGGGGGACCAGTGGTAGTGATGGTTCGAGGGAGAGAGAGATCGGTGGATAAGGATTGGGATTATAGGGATCATAGGTGGGAGTGTGTGTGGGGGGGGGGGATAGAGGCCCATGATCAGGAATAGGTGTTGTTGGGCGAAGTGGGTGTTGGTAGCTCAGGATAGGGATTTGGTGTTGATGGGGGATGGGGGTAATAGTGGCTCAAGATCAGACCGACGATGAGGGGATAGGTCTCATGGGAGGGGGTGTTGGGATAAAGTGGGTGAGGGAGTGTTGGGGGGAAGAATTTTCATGTTTTTTAAAAAATATAATAGTTTTAAAGGTGGTTTTTAAAAAATATCAATGATTTTTAAAAATTATTTAGCAGTAGTATAAGAAAGTGATGCTAATAAATAGTTGCTAATTGCTAATTTTGATGTTGTGGATGATGTTTTATTTAGTTTTTTCAATCAAAATGTTAGAGATTCGCTAATATTTCTACAACTTCAACATCAAAAATATGTTTTCATTTAGGGTTGGTAACATCATCATGTGCAAAAGAAATTGTCTGCATGAGTAGGGAAAACATTAATTTTTCTTAAATAAAAACAACATAAACATGGAAAAATGATTTGAGACGGGTCATATACATGCTTTATTGAAACCTTTATAAAATATTTATCTCTATACTCATACTTTTTTTAAAATAATTTTCATTAATCCATTTTGAAGGAAATGGGAAATTGAATTTAATAAAAGAATTTATACAGAAGGGTAGGTGTTATCCTCTAAATTCATCCAAATGTGAATTTTGTAGACAAATATTATCCTCATCAGCATCATCTCCCAAACATTTATTGTTTCATTTTTTCTTCTTACATATCATCAATATTTTCTAGACATGAACTTATGTTTGTTGAACTACTTGAAGAAGTAGTCATCCCATACTGAGTAGAAATGATCATTTTTGAAGACTAATGCACATAGTAGATCAAGAAACATATAAGAGATGAGTGATGAGTCTCAAACTACAAAATTAAATAAAAATTATTCAATATATGAATCATATAGGGATGAAACATTCCTCTTTATAACAGTTTAAATTACCACATCTTTTTTTAAAATTTAAAATCGCATCTCAAAATACTATAGGCCCCTCATAGTTCCATGAGAATATCATCTCATACTCACTGAACTGCACTGAATCAAATCTTTTTTTGTTGTCATTTTCATTCACCTATATCTAAAATATATGATATCTATGTCTATTGAGGTTCATGTGTAGGGAGTATGTATAAAAATAAAAAAGTAATTTCAAGCATTATCCTAAAATATACAACAATAAATATGTTGGAGTATATTTTCATAGTTTTAATACTCAGAATAATCATATTAGTCATGTAATAGTGTATTAACCTAGACACCATGATAATAAAATATACCTACTTTATTTCATACAAGTCAATTATACTAATAAAACCATATTCTTATACCATGGCTGTTCACAAAAATTCAATTCATTCCACTAATAATAGTTTCACATTTGAATCATAGGAGGAGATAAACTTATTTTTATACCTCAGGAAAGAACAAAAACCCAGGTAGCATGCGATTCAGTATCATACCCATAACATCTAAGACTGTCCTGTAGTGATAGCCATCACATATTATTATTCCATGAAAATCATGAAATGGTCATAACACATCCATTTTCTCATACCCAGGTAGCATGAGATTCCGCCTCCCTAAGGAATGAAAAACCAAAGGGTGACATAATACATTAGTTAAAACTAACATCTAAAAAACATAAATTAGAATAAACTAAAACACAAATTTCACATCACAGTCACCCTCTCCCTCAATAAATCACTAACATGTCTATAGTAACTCACATTCGAACATAACATACTTATCCCTCACGTGATACCAATAATATTATAATATATGATAGTCAAAGTTTAGTTATCTTATGAATTGATAATATTTCTCAATGATAACTCATTAAATAATATCATAGTTCATAGGCCATAATTCATTAGTCACACACCTCAAATATCAAGACAAAGCCAATTATATGATCAAGTAATCCATCCTACCAATTATAGGTTATCCAACTATATTTTAAGTCACTATAATGAATTTTATACCATTTATCTAATCACTTCTATGGTGATCATATAATATATATTAGAACATTAGTACCCTATGAAAAAAACTCAGAAGGAAATTCTTACACTATTCTACCATTAAGGGATACTTCCTTTAAACTTGAAAACCCTTATGGCATTCTTAAAACAACATTAATGAATAATATTTTTCCATTATATTGGGTGTAATTACATGCAAACCACATCACCCCTTTTTTCACATTATATATATATGGGATTGGATTATTTTGTAATGTATATTAAACATGTTTACGTGTTTAAAAAAAATATTTTATTAAATTAATTTTATACTTATGTTATTTAATTATTTACATTTTTTCATTTATATAAGTTCATGCATAGAAATTATATAATTTCCCAGTCAATTTTATGATATATAAATGAATTTAGCTTTCATATTTTTGTTTTAGAAAATTTGATCTTCTCAAAATTTGAAACCACTTATTGGTCTAAATAAGGTTTCCAGTCCGAACGAATTATGTGCAACTACAAAAGTGGGAACTAGATCAAATTTTTTGTCCAAGTTTTGTATTTACCAATTAAGTCAAGATCTTTCCATTGAAATCTCCTAAACAAGGGAATGAGAAATTATTTAATAATTAACATAATACCTTAGCCATTAAATTTTCCATGTTTTGATTTATAAATTCATTAATTGAAAATGAAATTTTCTATAACGTAGATACAATGATTTTTCAGTATCATCATATAATAATTTGGTGATGTATCTCTACTCAATTTACACTAAATTAATATGAAAATTAATATCTTTATTTTTATAAAACTTATCAACCAGATAATCTTTAATATTATTAGATATTGAATTCTACCCAATTCCACCATGACAAATCCAATGAATGTACCATGTATCACCATAAAATATTAAATGATCGTTAATTTTCTCTACTAGGAAACACATTCATATTTAAGAATTTCCCTAATGATAAAAAACAGGTCATTATATAGAACATTCTATTTTGAAAATTTTAACAAATAATCAACCCTTTTGTCATATTAATCAATTTTTTATAGTGTTGTATTCCAACTATGATTCATTATCACTTATAATAAATTTTAATTATGAAATACAATTTTTTTTTGAAAAATTAAATTCAAATTTACCTTTACAAATAAGAATACATTCAAACAAATGAAATATATTTCCTAAATAAAATAAAGGCAACCCATTTCAAAAATAACGGGTTCACTTTAGACTTATTCAATTATAATCCATTAAAAATATTCCCAATAAAAAAATTATTAATGATTTTAAAAGGATAACACAATATGAAAATCAAATTTCCTTTCTTCTCATTATATAATTTGGTAATTATTATTTTCAAAATATGAAAATAGATATCAATTATAAAATAACATTAGGATTAATATATTAGTGATGAAAAAAATATAGAACATGAAAAGGATATAGAAGAATGCATATGATTTCATACATCATATTGAAAATTAAAATGCCACTTCATGTAGTAAACATTATGTGATATATTGTATTAAATGAATAAATAGGTGGATAATTTGATTATATTTTTCTAATTTTTTTCCAAATAATTTGAAATATTCTTCTTCTTATCATATCATTAGAGAATGATATATATTAGCGTACTATATTACTATAGATAATGTAGAAATAAATATTAGAGAAGTGAAAAAGTGTTTTTAAGGAAATAGTTTTTGTACCTGATGAGGGTTATGTGAAAAAATTATTAGTTGAATTCTATATAAATATTACACTATAAAATTGAAAAGAAGTGGGATAAAACTCTAAAAAACAATTATATTATTCTTGTTATATTCATATGATGTTATAAAAAACATCCCCTATATTGAAATTACAAAAGTAACTAAATCAAAACATTACCCAGATAATCATTTAAATATATATTATCAACATTTAATATTCGAACTCCACAACCCATTATAACTTCAAAACAACCATTCACAATTAAAGAAAACAACATTCATTAATCATCTAAACACTCCTTTAGTAAAGTAGTAATACCTTACATGATTTAAAAAATAGTTATATGTAAATTAAACATACTATATATGTTGTGAAAAAATATTCGAATATTTACAAGACACCCATTCACCAAAATAGCCGTCCTCAAATAAATCACCGATTTAACAATTATTCATGAAAATGAGACACACCTTAGTTGAAATAAAACCCATTAAATAGTAATTAAATAAAATATAACACCTGAAAAACATACCTTATACACCCATTTATATGTAAATTAAAATTATTTATAACACCCAATTATCAAATAATCATACAAGAAAACCACATCCTAAAAAAAGAAAATTATCAAATAAAATAGAACATGGATGTGTGAAAAAAATCAGAACAATGATTAAAAACTATAGAGAACTATCAAAGAGAAGTAGTGGTAGAGAAGAAATAAAAATGGGAAGTTGATGCTGATGATGGTGATTTTAACCGTGTTAGTGTTATTAATGGAAAGAGACATGAGTGAAGGCGGTGATATGAATGACAATAACAAGGAAGAATGAGGGAGACCAATCATGACTGGAGTTATGTGAGAAGAGATGTAGGGTTCATCATTATTGAGAACAGTGGAATAATATACATTGAAAGCCCTAAACATGTAATCAATGAGTGGGGAAGAAAAGAAAATAACATACCTTAGATTTTAGCATCGATTTGATCGAGAGAACATAGTGGAGGAGTGCATGGATCTATAGAGTTTCAGGAAAGCGTTATAATTGAAACATAATTAGAAGAAGTTAGGTTTATTTTAAATAGATTGGGGACACCTTCATCAGTGCTTAAAAAAATCTCTCATAAAGATCCATCTATATCAGCACTAAAGAAGTGCTGATAAAGGGAATTTTCATCAATGCTATAATTTTAGTGATGATAAATGAATTACAATTATAATTATTAATATTTTTTAAAAAATACATATATATTTATTTAGTATAATTTTATAATTATTTAAATATAAAATTATTTTTTTATAATTATATAAATATTTTTTAAAAAAACTCTATTTTTTATTTATAATTATAAATATATAATTTTATAAATATAGTAAATATACACTTATAAATATTTTCATCAATAAATATATATGTAAATATATTTATACTAATTGATTTATAATTATAAATATATTAATATCATAAATATTTATATAATTGTATATATATATTAAAAATAATAAATTTAAATAAAATTATAGTAAATATATTCATTATTTAATTATATTAATTATAATTTAAAAATTATAAATATATTTATATCATTACATAAATTTATATAATTATATATATATATATAATATGTTTATTATTAAGGTAAATATATTAATTATTTAAATATATTTATTAAAATTTTATAATTATTTAAATTTATAATTATCAATTTTTAAATATATAAATAATTTTAAAAAAATAATATTTATATATTTCTATCATTATATATATTTATATAATTATATATATATAATAAATATATATAAATATAAATATAAATTTTTTTAAAAATATTAATATAGTAAATATATTCTTTATTTAAATAAATTTTTTATTATTATATACTTATTTATATATATAAATATTTATTTATAAATATATAAATACAATTTATAAAAAATATTTATTAAATTACAATTATAAATATATACATTCATTAATATAATGAATATATATTTATAAATATATTAATTTATAAATATTTATTTACAAATATATTTTTAATATTATTAATGTATATATAATCTTATATTCATAAATCTTAAAAATGTGGGAAATTGAATAAATAAAAATGAGTACATTTTAGAAATAATTAAAACTGTATAAGTTTTATTAATTTAATTTAAATTATAAAAAATTTATGTATATATATTGAAGTAAAGGTGAATACATATTAAAAATACTAAAAAATATTAAATCAATAAATATATAAATAAATAATAGAAAATGATTGAATTTAATGAATTAATAAAAAATAAAAAAATACAAATTAATAAATAATACATAATGTAATAATATTAAAAATAAATAAATATTCTTTAACCCTTAAAAACCTAATATATTAAATGTGTCATGTTATAATGAAATACTGAAATCAATACTAAAATTTGAATAAATTACATATATATTAGGTGTATGTATTTCTATATAAGATTTCATTACTTGCATAAATATTTTTGAGTGTATTTTTTATATAAAATTGAATTAATTAAAAATATTTATATATGGGAAATAAATGTAACACTCATTTGATATATGTTGAGTTGAAAACCCCAACAACATTCCATTACATGAATTACTCGATGCAATTAATCATTATTTTTAATTAATATTAATTTCAAATTATAAACCACTTTCCACTAAATACATGACTTATTTAATGTAAGAATAAAAATTTTGTATCATGTAAATCATAGTTGAGGAAATATTATATACATTTATATATATATATATATATATTGAAATATATTTGAATATATTTATATATTAAATGTATTAATTAATAACCATGTATAAAAATCATTAAAAATGAATAACATATATAAATATATATTAAATTTATTTGTTTTTTTATAAATTTCTTTAATAATTTTTTAATTTAAACATTTTAAATTTTTATTGTCTAATTTTTGCAATTTATTCATTTTTATTTTTTATTGTTGCAGTTTATTCGTTTTATATATCTATATAATACATACTATTTATTAATATTTGTAATATATATATATATATATTCAATAATTATTTAATAATTAAGACATTTTATATATTTTTTTATATATAATCATTTTTTATTTTTTTCTTTTTATTCATTTTGTATATCTATATAATTAATATATATTATCTATCAATATTTCAAAACTATAAATATGTATATTTTTTTTAATTTTTATCAATGATTATTTAATTAATAAAATTGTTAATTTTTTTATTTACTCATTTTTAATTTTTAATTTTTAATTTCTTTATTATTTTTGGGATCTTTATCAGTGCAAAAAAACACTGATAAAGAAGAGCCTTTATCTGTGCTAATAAAAATAAATGATAAAGTGTACCCTTTATCAGCGTTAAAAATATCGTGCTTATAACAGGTACACTTAATCAATTCTTTTTTAGTGATGATGAATGGAACCTTTATAAGTGCATTTTTCAAGCATCGATGAAGTCCAATACTATTAAATGTCTATTTTATAGTAGTGGTATGACCTACCATCATCATGATTATATCATAATTCATTTTACTTTTCCATATTTCATGGTTGGTTTTAAATTATAATTAATATAAAAATAATAATAATAATGCGATGATTATTATTCTAGAGATGATTGAATTATTACCACTTTGACTATAGTCATCATACGATGGTCAATTTTTACATATGGGCTAAATATCATCCAAACATTTGATGTGAACATTATTGATAATGTAATTTTATATATCATAGTAATAGATAAAATGAAAGGATTAAGAAACATAAAAAATTCTCTTAATCATGTAAATAAATAACTTAGGTTTTTATCCATGAAGATATTGAACTTATATGACGAGTTTGGCTTGAGGTAAGAGGCACTTTACAATTAAATACAAATTTTAAATTTTTTCATGATTAATTTCATAATTATTTTTCTTCCGTCACTATATTCTCATAATTATTCTTTTAATAGAAATGAATTATATAGAAAATTTTATGAAAATTTTGAAATTATTCTAAAATAATTCAAATAGAATCCTCTTACGTATTGTATACGAAATGTACAAACAAAACAGAAAAATGAATGCTCTACTTTAATATATATGAAACCAATAGATTTTTCCACAACTATAAATGTTATTTTATGCTTGGGATTCATTATAGGATATAATGCATTCTTTAAATAAAATCCACTTCCAATTTTTTCTAATTATTTAAAAAAATGGTATTAAATGGAATGGATATTTTGTTATCTTTATTTTTTTTATGTGTAAAAAATAATTTTATACAATATTTGTTTTTTTATTACCATTTTAGGGTCCTTGGTAATTGATTATGTGATAAGTGATTATGTTATATACCAAGCATGGGTGGTTTTATTAATATCCAAGGATGGGTGGTTTGGTTATATAAAATGAATTGGTGGTCCAGATATATCAATCCAATGGATTCAGTATTTTTAAGAGGGTTAAGAAAACAATATCCCAAGATAACAACATTATATATCTATGATTTATATGGGGTTTTATTAAAATATTATGATTTAACAAGGTATGATATTGAGATTATTTTTAATGGAATTCATATACTTCTTCATAAGGGAAATATGTATATCTTTTTTTGAAAAATATTTCTTCAACATTTAATGATATCAACGAAACCATTATGAGTTTATTTTTTTCCATTAAGATTTCTTATAAAATGTTTTAAGAAATTATTTAGCTAGACAAATTTATTTATTGGGAAATAAATTTTTTTATAAATATTATTATTTATTTTGTAAGAGTAAATTCATATGAGTAATCTAGTGTAAAAAAATTTAATATAAACAATATGTATGGATATATTTATGTTCTAAATAAAAATTAAAATTACATTGAAAATAAAACTAATACAAATAAATAATTAAAACTAAAATGAAGAAAATCAGTAGCTTGATATCAGCCTCTATCAGGGTCTCCTCGTGGGTGTGGGTGGACCCTCTGGTTTGGTGTGGGAAACTCCTCCTTATATTGCGATGGGGGGTTCCATCATTTTGTATTCAAAATTATGAACATCAATATCTACCTTCAGAATATCTCTGAGACCAAGGAGTTTTATGTTTTGAAATATTCCATTGATCTTAGGTGATCATAACATATAGTGGAAAATGTGGAAGATGCATCCATGTTGGTTGAATGAGTTTCATGGGTTGCATGGGTTTCATGGGTGCTGATATGAATGGAATCACCTCGATGTATGTGGTAGTGATAATAGAGGGTTAAACATGGAAGCGAATAATACTCTTTCATACAGCCTTTTAAGTGAATATATGACACTTAAAATTACCTTAATGTATTCATCTGAGGGTGAAGGTGATGATTCCATGTTATCGAAGTCCTATGTATGGTGAAACATATCATGCTTCAGCTTTGCAGGCAATGATTATAGTGTTTCCCAAGAGTGCAGACCCTGGTTGTCCACATCGTGTGACAGATACATAGAGGGGACAAAAATGGGAGGTGTCTGATCATGTTCAAATATGTGTACTGAGAAATATTTGTGTTTCTCTTAATTGAATAATGATAACAGTGTTTCGGTGTGCCACATCAAAAACATGGGACAAGGCGATGAATTTTTGTGTAGGAAAACACAAGAGTCTCAGTTTAGGCACATGTAGTAGTGAGGGGCTCCTACATACACACTTACAGACAAATATTGGCTATCCCGCACCACCTGCCCTTCCCAGGTCACTATCCCATACCCCTTCTATGTGGGATATTCTTTTGACCCTCACGCTTGTACTGCTAGGAACCTCCTCTATGGGATGGTATGATTGGATGGATATTTGATCTAGCTAAGTGGCCTACCTCCCTTGAGTTGAGACTACCTAGAAATAGAACAATTTTTTTATTAAGAATAATTTTAATATATGATATTTGAAAATATTTATGAAAATCACCAACCAACTTTTCACTATTAAAACCAAAAACAAAAATTCATCATTTGTTTTCATTTTAAAACAATTCAACTCCACATTTATAATTTCACAATTTGTTTAAAATAATAAATATAATGGGTATTCAAATTAAAAAACATAAAAATTGCAATATTTTCTTAACATAATATATAAAATACAAGCCTTTTTAATACCCCCACACTTATACCATGATTTTCCTCAAGCACAAAATCTTCAAATTGAAAAATAGGGGCATAAATGATACCATTTTTTAAATTCCAAATCAATAAAATTAAACAATCGACAATGTAAAATAAAAATATCAAAGATCTACATAAACTTTCAATTTATAAATAAATAATCATCTTGAGAATTTTATTTTATTTTTTCATTTGAAAATGATGGTACTTATCATAAGGTATAAAGAATGATATAAAAACTGAAATTGTAATTAAATTATCCCCTTCAAATTTTGGAAACCCATACTTTTAGAAAATTCAATGTAATTTTCCCGATCAAATAAATAATAATTTATGATTTTCACCCTCTTGAATTTTTTTTCAACTTTTATTGTTTTCTTTTACAAACTATATATTTTTTCATTTCCATTTATTGATAGTAATTATGGGAATAAAACTGACATCCAATACATAACCACATATGAAAAATAGATGTTTCAATGATGATGTTTTTTATTCATCTAATTCACCCCACAATCAAGATGAGAAAATAATAAATTACAATAAATTAATCAACAAACATTCATAAAACCAACAATTATCACCCCAGAACATTTTCCATTTAATGTTTGTCCATCCTTTTTAACATGAATTTACCAAAACAAACACTTCATCTTTAAAATATAATGAATATATTAAAAGGTGTGTTGTAATGGAATAAAATAGAATGAAATATTTCTCATTCCTCGCATGGTCATCCATTGTCTCAATAGTTTAAAAAATGATTTATGTAATGGTGGTAAAGATGATAAATGCTTTGGAAAATATTCATCCATTATTTTAATGGTGTTTTTTCATAGTCAGCAGTTTGGATTGTTTAAATTCATGTTCTAGAAGTTGGCATGTCCCATGATCACTCGAGAGATATTATCAAGTTATGATAGGAAGTACATGGTCCAGAAATCTTACCTGAAATATAAATATGATATTATATAGTATCTTAAAGAATTAATAAAAATAAAAAAAATGAATTTACATGGTTTTTATAAATTCAAAGAATGAAAAAAAAATTATTATCGAAATTTCATTTATATGAATCGATAAATTACCTCACATCATGGATGATCATTTTAATTTACATGCTTCACATAAATCTTTAAATCCACAATTTTAATCATTAAATCTCATTATAATTGTAATATAAATCCTTGAATCCTAGGATTGAAAACATGATCATGTTTCTTAGATATGTAAATTAATGTAATAATTCAATAAGGGGCATGAAATTATAGTTTATGCTGAAAACAAGTTTTAGAAAAATATGAATCAATTTTGAACATAATGAATGTAAGAATGAACTAAATAATATATTAAAGCTCTGATCCACATCCTCTACAATTTGAGGGATTTTTTATTCCATCATGGGCCTATAAAACTAAAATAATTAATTAAGAACAAGGATAAATTTCTTTAATTATAAAAAACGATAGATGGATTGTGGCTGCAAGATGAACTAATTCATAAGGCTAATATAAAAAATACTATAAAACAAGTAAGGATATATCATGGTATAATCCACCATGTGGTCATAGATTTATAATTTCTCTAGAAGGGAAGAACCTTTTATTATCCATAAGTTTATGGTGGATGGAACTTGTGGTATTTGAACCACCACATGTGGTTTATACTAGCTTGAACTTCTCTCTTCTTGGCGAGGAATGATCCATGGAGTGAGTAAAAAATATCCATCCCATTAACAATCATGTTCAGCTTTCATGGTGGGGGTAGGATGATCTATGGGTAATCTTTTTCCTTTTTAGCTATTTTTGAAACAATATATTTATTTACTAGTGAGGTCTAAATTTTGGATGTAGGGATTGAATGATCAAAAGGAAATAAAGAAAGTATTTTAACTCAAATAAAATTAAAAATTGAATTATTATTAATAAATTTTACCGTTTCAATATATGAAGCCTCAAAATTGGTTTCCTTAGGCTCATATATAAGGAATTCATTATGGGATTTCTCAAATGTATGTTCATTAAATGTTGGGATCCCCATGTTTTCTATAGTAGGTTCATGTTCAGTTTCTTAATATTCCTTTAAAAAAAGCATGGATTTTCTAAATATAAAAAATTCAAAGTAGTGGAAATTAATACTACATTCAGATTGAATAATATAAAACAAAATATAATTTGATAAAATATCAACTCCCTAAATTATTCCTGATTTAGTCTCTTATTCAGTGGTCAATTCCTCTTTGATTTGAATGGAAAAACGTGGAAGTAGGTAATCAAGGTCCTATATATTTTTTCAAAATTCAAATACATGAGTGATGTATTATGCATTGATGTATAACTATAAGAAATTAGTTGAGGATTATTCAATCTTATAGATTGGTAGATATCTTCACATTACATATTCTGTCCAGTTACACTAAAAATGATATGAATCTTTTCTCATTTTTCAATCACCGTGTGAGTCTTGTTTTTCACTATCTTTAACTTCATATTAATATAGAATATGATTGTTAAAATGATCATAATATTTATTATCCTTTATATTTTCCACAAAATCATTGATTTACTCAGTAAATTTGGGTTCCCTCCCCTAATATAACTTTCTTATTGTCCAAGAATATGTGAAAGTAAATTCAGCATTGATCAACCATGCCCAACAAATATTGAGGCGAGAGGCCTTTCTAAATTCATTTTTTATTCTACTTGACCATTGTCAAATGAGATTCAGATCTTAATTTTGGGGCCTCTCTAGTTGACTTTATTAATTTTAGCATCTATGAGTAATTGTACCATGAATAAATAATCATTTGAAAACATCATGGGAAAATAATTATTTTATGAATTTTTTATTTTTAAGACTATAATAATTTATCTACAATGTAAAAATAGAAGAATTAATCAAACTAATGATTAGATCCATTAAAATTGTGTCACTTTGGAAACATTCTTTCTCTTTGGGTATGGAAAAAGAAAATTGTTTTCCTAGTGTTGTACAATGGCTGAACATGATCATCTAAATTGAAGAGCTTCCTAGTTTGTTAACCTTCTTATTATAATTCACCTAAATATATTTTTTATATTTTTATATTATCTATAAATGAAATTTAATATGAATTTGTGTTTTTACGATTATCATCTAAATAATGAAAATATACACAGAATAAAAAATTAAACGTATATTAACATGAAATGATAAAAAGAATGAAATTATAAAGAAGGATCATTTTCCTACATTTGGTATTGGTTTATGTCATTAATAAACATTATTATTTAAAATTTATTTTGATAATCATTCTATTTAATATCATTCATGAATTACTGTCCATTTATTAAATGATGTGGAACCTTGAATGCCTAAAGCAATCTAAATACCACCACCTTCCAAAATCATTATTGATGGTTTTCTATAGTCAAGAGTGTGGCATTTCCAATACATGGCAACATTATAAGTCATTTCATCTATTTATGGACACAATATCCTTGTATAAATAACTTATAAAATAAATATAGGGAAAATAAATAAAATAAAAAATATATATATTTCAGATTCATGGAATGTGGGAAAATTGTCACACACATTAATGACTCTCACATATATCACAAACATAAAATACAATTTACAAAATTAAATGAAGAACCAAGTAACCTTTTCCATGCCAAGACGAGTGTTGTATCGTCATTATTGGAATATGATATCGCAATTGTTTGATTATAAAGAAGAGATTAAAAATAAAATAGAAGAATAATAAGAAAAGAATAAAAATTTAAACACATGAAATAGAAAAAATAAAAATAAAATAACGGAGAGAGAGAGGGAATAAAATTAAATAAAATAGAAAATTATAATTAAAAAACATAAAATAAAATCAGAAAAGAAAAAAAGAAAAAATGAAATTATAAATAAATATAATGAAATAAGATAAAGAGGGATAAGAAGAGAAGAATACGAATAAGGGGATTCTGGTGAAACATAATTTGAAGTAATCGATATGCATGCATGAATTTATTTAATAGAAGTAAATGAAAATTACTTATGAAATAATACTAAATTAATAAATAAATTAAAATAAAAAGGATGAAAATAATCATCATGAGATCAGCCTTCATCAGGCACTCCATGTAGGTGTGGGTGGAACCTCATGTTTGGGTGGAGAAACTCCTCCTTATATAAGGCAATGCGGTCCCATCCTCCGGTCTTCAAAATGAGGATCTTCTAAATCTCCTATAAGTATCTCCAAAATATTGATGTGTTTTATGTTTTGAAATATACCATTAATATCCGGATATAAAAAAATGTAGTGGAAAACATGGAATATTCATCCACATAAGTTAATTCAGTTTCTGGGGCTTGCATGGGATACATAGGTGATGAGGTCCATAGAAGTGTCTTGGTGGTTGTGGTAGTGACAATAGTGTGATGAGAATTAAATTGGGGACGTCTGTTTAATTTTTCCATTGAGGTGGATATATGACCCTTGAAATTATCTTCATAGAGTCATAAGTGGGTGTATAAGATGATCCCTAGTGATTCCAGGCCTCGACATGTAAAAAGTTCTCGATCTCGAGCATTGTGGGTGTTGACCATGGTGTTTCCCAAGAGTTTAAATAGTGGTAAATGACATCGAGTGGCAGATCCCCGATGAAGACTGTTGTGGGAAGTGTCCAAGAGGGGTGGAACACACATGATGGGAAACAGTTTTGTTAATTTTCATTGATGAATATGTACCATGTTTCTGTGACCCACATAAAAAATGAGGGAAGAGGTAGGGAGTGTATAAGTAACAAGACACTAAAGTCAGGACCTAGATATTCAAGTAGTAGGGATGATACCCCATATAGAAAATCACACACCCATTTTGGCCAAGAAACATCACCATGCCAGTGTGGGCCTTTGGACCACCCTTGCATGTTGTGGGTTACAAGTAAGGCCCTCAGGATCCAACTTCTAGGAATCCTCCTCTACAGGCTGGTATGATTGACTGGATGTTTGATTAAACTATGTGGCATGCCTTACTTGAGTTTAGAATACTTGAAAAGAAAACAAAATTCTATTAAAAATACATTAAAATTTAATAATTTTAGTAAAACAAAGAAAAGTTCCAATTATATTTTCATAATTAAAAATAACAGCCAAAAATCCACATTTTTAGATTATTTAAAGCCAATTTCAACTCCATATTTATAATTTATCAAATTTTTATTGAAATATAAATTAATTGGAGATTTTTATTGTAGCCCATAAAAAGTAATTATAATTTTTATACAATTATTCATGAAATATGTTTCATTAATGTTACTGATACAATCATAGTTTTATAAGATTAAGGTTTTGATTTTTTAGATGATGGTATGTTGAGGTTATTTGTGAAATTTTTATGGTTTATAATGAATAATTTATTTAGGTTTAAATATAATTTTGTTTTAGTTTATGATTTTATGATTAATTTTATTTTTCATGTTCTTCATCATATTTTTTAGGGAATATCAAAGAAATATCATTAATACAATTTTATAAAATGGAAAACCCACAAGCCATGCCAAAACCCAACACATCCGTAAAGTCCATGGTTATTGAACCATCATTAAAATGGGTAAAATGGATTAGTGTATACTTTTACCCTAAATTCACTCCTGGTTATTATGAAATTTTTTTTTAGATAAATCATTTCATGTATAACGATTATGTTGATTATGGGAAGAATATAAGATTCTATGGTTGTTTTTTTATTTAAGAAAAAATGTTTTCATATTTTTTTAGAGTATATATGAAAATGGTAAAGTAATTTTTTATTTGAATCGTATTTGGTATCAAATCATTATTTATGATTTTGAGGTGAATAATGATATTTTTGGAGATATTGTTTCTAGGTTGAGGTATATGCAACACTTATGCTAAATGTGAATAATTATTTCATAATAATGTTGTTATTATTTTTCGGAATGTAAGCTAAAAGGTATAAGACAACCATTGAGGTTAAAAAATTATGTAATAATGAGATTATTTTTCTTAATTCGTATATAACTTTATTTGTTTATGGAATGATATTTTTTGAACCTTTTGTTTTATTTATGAATTTTAAAGATTAAAGTATTATTTCTTCATATGAAGATTTATATATTTTCGGTATTATTTTATCTTGTGGTAACAATTTTGGTTCTAGTTAATGTTTATTGATAGGAGGAATGAATTACTATTGTTTTTTGGATTATGTGATTCATTATAAATTTATTTTACTACATGAGGAATGAACAATTCCTCATAAATTCTCATCATTTCGAGAAAAAGATAATATTGTTGTGTAAACAGAATACAAGATGAAATATGCATTGTCAAGTAAGTATATTTCACAATATTCGAATTATATATGGTAAATTAATTAGACAAAAGTAGGGAAAGGATGTTTAAAAAAATTATCATGTTACATTCATTTCTATCAAATTGATGGTCTTTTTCACACCAATTCTATTTATGGGTTTTTGGACATTAACTTTATCTAGATCATTCAATTTAAAAAGATTGATGATCCTATCAGTGTACAATTTTTTTACTTTTCTTTCATTAATTTACATATTTGTAATTCCCACAAATGTTATCCTATTTAGAAACCTGGTTATATGTTAATACAGATAATATTCAAATTTCAAATTTCCTCTTTTCATGTGTATGTTTTATTAACCCATTTCAAAATGTTGTTTAAAATTGGTATTTTAAAATATGAAACCCCTGATTTATAAGATCATGTTCAAGTGGTGAGGATGAAATTTATTAATTGTGGGGGGGGGGGGTATAATGTAACACCCCATGATTCAAAATAGTAGACTATGTTTGATAGCGAATATAAAACATAACATCGATCTTAAATAAAACATGAAATATTAGCATTTAAAATTTATAGTTATAAAATAGAAATTAATTTTTTTGGTATGAATAGTATTTTCTTAATTATGAAATATATATTAAGAGAATACCATATAAAAATATATTGACTAAATCTATGGAAATAAGCATAAAATTTTAAGTAAAATAATTTTATGTTTCAAAATAATGTTTTGTTCAAAGATGGTTTTTACTATACTTTTGGGTAAATATTTTAATTATTTTATAAAAATTTTAGATATTTTATTTGATAAAAGGTTATAATATTGGAAATTTTCAAACTAAAATTTTCATAGAGAGATTTGTTTTGATTTTTTATAAAATAATTATTTTTCAGTGCAAGGGGATAAACCTATTTTTGTGAAATTTTTATTTTTTTAAATTGAAAAGTACCATTATTATTTTAATTTGATATTAAATTAAGAGATTATCCTTTTATTTTTAAATAATATACTAATTTATATAGGAATCATATTATTTTGTAATTTATTGTATAAGGTCATTTTTGAAAAAAAAAATTTAGAAAAAAACTATTTTAATTGAAAGTTACATATTTATGTTAAACATAATTTCAGTCACATAAAGAAATTTTATTTTATGATATTGAATTAATTTTTTGATTTATAATGTTAAATTTATCGTATTATGTATTTTCATATTTTTTTTGATGATGTAAAATTTTTGGTCAATAAAATAGTGTTTCTATGAAATATAAATATTTTATGATATCTCCAAGACATCAATATGATATTTTTTAAGAATTATGTAAATTATTATTTATGATAATATATCAATAATATAATAAAAAATAATTCAAACAAATGTAAACTATAATTATTTATTGATAAATATAAAAATTCATCTTCAGAACTAATGCATCGCTTATACAAAGCCAGAAAAGTAAAATTTTGTGTCCTAAAAATATTATTTGTGAAATTAGAAGTATTTTATATAATTTGTTAATATATATATATATAGTATTAATTAATTCTTTTTGGATATATTTTAATTTTGTTATTATATAACAATTTAATTATCTAAATTTGTGTATAATGATTACACAAGTCTCAAAAAGAAAAAATAATATATAAAACAATTTTTCATGACCTAAATGTGTGTAAATATTCATATTTAATGATTATAATGGATTATATTTTAATTAATTAGTTTAATTTTAATATGGTTGTTTATTTGATAATTTATTTTGATGAAATAATTATCTTAAGTGTGTATGAAACGACAAAATAATGATTTTAAATGCAGTATAAAAATCAATTAAATAATTTTATGAACTCAAATAGTAATTTTATTCAGTTATTTTAATTGTAAAATTATTTTTATATATTAATATATCAAATTGAGGTTGTGTGATAGGTTTATATTATAATTTATTTGATGAAATTTTCTTTTCATAGTGAAATTAAATAGACTGATCAAAATTGATATTTTTGATATTTTATAATAAAAATTATTTTATTTAATATTTTAATATTAATATGAATAATATAAAAAAGACAATTTAATGGTATATGGTTGATAATATTAACCAGTTTATAATTTTTGGCCCATTTTCCTTTTTTCATAACCTTATTGATGCTTAATGTGTAAATAAACATTGATTTCATCATAATTGTCAGAAGGGTTAACAAGGGTTAAAATAAATAAATACGGGTAAAAACATAATCTAAAAATTTCCAAATCAAATTGGATGAGATTATTTCCAATAATAATAATAATAATAATATATTCTAATTAAATCAATATGGTTCCAATTTTCACTGAAAATTCATTTTTAATAATTTAATACTAAAGGAAATTCAAATAATACCCCACTCCTCAAATATAAATGTTCTCCTATTATCCTCTCATTTGACACCATCTACACACTCTATATTATCAAAGGCCTTACGAAATCCATTTATAACATTACTACTCATGCTATAGAGATATCATTTTGGGTATAATTATAACCTTTTAAGGCTTAATTTGTCGATCAATGGGATTTGTCTGAAGAAGTGTTATAACTTTTAACCAGACATTTTAGATGTATTTATTCTTATAACACTCTCAAATATTAATAATAAATTATTAAATAATAAAATATTTATCTTCTATATAATAATATATTATTATCTTTTTTATCACGTATATCTATATCCTATTCAATCTAATTTGAAATAACACCATCGTTCTTTTGTATGGTGGACTACAACTACACGAACTGATACAATTATTTTCTATGAAAGCATCTTATGACTGGTCATAATGATGGATTTAAAGTACATATATAAATGATAACTTGACATAATTATCAATATATAAAGATAATATACTATCTTTTTTATTGTCCTTCCACTCATTTATATTGATAATGTCGTTCATGTGTACGTTTGGATAACCACCTCTACGAAGGGAGGTGATTTGTTTTTCATCATCGTACAACATGGATGGTATATATAAGTGTATATATAGAAATAATACGGTATTTAGTATGTAATAATAATACTGGAAAGAAATAATAATATATACCATCTTTCAATTATATTCATTGAAAATGTACTTGTTACTCATTTGTATGTATACCCTACCATATCCATGATTGTAATGTAATTATTTTTCCATAACAATCATTCATTCATGGATTTAAATGTATAATTAATATATAAAAATTATTTTTATTTCAGTAATATTATTTAAGAGATTATGGAATAATGGCCTCTTTGATCACAGTAAACATACCAAATACATTTTGAACATATGATTCGAATATCAACAAAACATCCTATGTGAACATAATTTATTGTGTAATTGAATATAAAAACGTTATAGATAAAATTATAGGAGTAATAAAAATATAAATTTTCCACCATAAATTAAAAAATTGAAATAATTTTATTATTCACAATGATATGGAATATACTTGATTTTCCAGACTTGAGGCATGAGAGACATTACTTTTAAACCCCCATTTAAAAAGTATTCATGACTAATTTTATTCATAATTTTCTTCAAGTAAAAAATTATTAAATTTTTTATATGGAAATAAATTAATGTTAGAAGCACTATTTTGTCAAATTTTACTTTCATTAAATGTTTTTTAATGCAATATTTTCTCATACTTTAAATGAAATGTGTTGAAAAAAAAGACAAATGGAATGTTCTATTGTAACTTATAGGACAAAAAATATTTGTAAATATAAAATAAAAATTATCTTAAAATTTGAATCTTTTATAAGATTTCATGTTTTATTCAAATAATATAAAACTATCAATTTGTTATGAGTATTTTCAAAAAGGGTTTTAAATGGAATGGGTATTTTGATATCTAGAAATGTATTTCATATGAGTGAAAAGAATATTTTTATAAAATATATCATTTTTTTATGGTTATATAATGGTTAATGGGAATATATTTTTTAGAGAGGTTGTTCTATTATAATCCATGGATAGTTATTTCTACTATAAGATAACGATGGGTGTTTCTGATGTAAACTAAGAATGAGTGAGCCTGACAAAGCACACCAATGAATTGGTTATTTGTAATTGTGATTGTCAGAGTGATATAAAAATGATGTCCAATGGTACCTACATGATTTATAAATTAGTTATTTGGGTTGTTATACTAATATTATTAGGTAAAAATTTAATATATTGTGCTCTTTATTAAAGGATAGTATATGATTTTTTATGGGTGAAATGTATAATTGTTTTATTCCCAAAAGTTCTATTATGTTTTTCACGATTAAAAAGAAACCATTTTTAGTTTTATTTGTTTAATCAAACATTTATTATGAAATTTTCTATGAAAACATTTTGATAAATAAGGTAAATTTATTAGGTAATAAAAATCATATGTCGATCTTAATGATTATTTTGATAAATAAAAATTATTAGGATTATTCATAGACTGACGATTGTATTGTATTTTATTTTATTTATTTATTTATTATTTTTATATTTATTACTAGTGTTTTTGTTCTCCTAAAATTTTCAAAAATGTTTTCAGAAGGTATAAGGATGATTTAGAAAAAAATAATATTCCAATTTATATTTCAGGATTAAATTTCATGAAATGAAGACATATTTGAAATGTTTTATATTGCTGAAAAAATAGATACTAATTAGAAATGTCCAAATTTTCGTGTATGAGTTTAATATATAAGAGTAATGAAATAATTATCTAAAACCTTAAACCTGATGGATCTATATTTTTTAAGTGATCTAATATTTTACATTGACATTATATTTTTTTAAGGGCATAAATTGGGTCACATTTATTAGTATCAATTCACAAATTTAAATTTTATGTTTTAAGCATCGAATCCGGGAGTGTGGGTTCATGGATAAGAGAACCTATAAATATTTACCAAAATAAATGAATAATAGATTCAAAATATCATTTGAATAAATATTTCCATGTATATTAGGTAAAAGATTTTATTTTTACAACTATTTACAAGGTGATGATGGTACAATGAAATCATAAAAGTGATGAGATACAATCCAGTGGTACACTTGAGTTGATTCACATAGATCTAAATAGACCCATGAAACACCAACTCACTTGAGGTTACTTATATTTAATTAAATTCATATATGGATATACAACAATTACATGAGTTTTATTCATGAAATCAATGTCACGAGAAGTGGAAATGTTTAAACCTTTCAAAAGTAATGTTGAAAGAGAACATGTTATTCACATAAATAAAAAAATACCCTATAATGGGAATGGAATTATAAAGATTTCTTTGAATATTATATTTAAATGTATTGTTTTAAATATTGATATTCAATAATCTATACTTTATAGTAGAATGGTTCTTCCACAATGTTTAATAAAAGAAATTTAAAAATATGGAGAATAATTCTTGATGATTTTGAAATATTATTATTTTTTTGAGAGAATATATATGCTCAAAATTTTAAAAAATATATTATAAAATAAAAACATTACAGAATATGAGGTTTTGTTTAAAAAATATCCACTATGGGAGATATTTAAATTTCATTGGAATACCTTTCATTGTAACTACCCACATCATTACTGGTTTTCAGTGTTTTTGAAATTTGACTTTATCCTGAAGATCGGTATTATATTGGAAATGGTTCTTATAATATGATTATTAATGTTATAAAAACTCTTAATAATTATTTTTATGTTTTTTTAGATCCATATGGTGTTTTAAATTATTCTGGAAGAATCGTGGTATGGTTGGGGTGTCCTGATTGAATGAAATTGAAAGTTACATGTGGGTTTTTTTTAAACCGGTGGTTCCCACCATGACCAATTATATATAAGGGGTAGGATTAAAAACTAGGGTTATAAAAACTTTTAACCCAAGGTTATAGAGTGTAAATTTCTAGAGATAGGGCTTTTCCCTCTAAATATATTTTGTCACACGAATATACCCAGGGTTGCACAACGAACCGTCTGTAAGATTAATTTTCTAAAATGGTTAAGTCATGTTTTTTATAATATAAATCTAAGAAAGCACTAGGGATTTTTTTTGAAGGTAATAAGAGAATATTTTAGGCTAAAATCCTTACAATTTTCTTTATCATGACTTACGTTCCATATATTTTATTTAGGAGTTGTTTTACTTGAATATTATAGGTGAGATCCCCCATCCTCTTCCCCTTGTTATGTAGACAATGATTCCCCAAAATGTTGGGTCATTGAAATAAATTATTGGGGGAAAAATTTATCATTTCATGGTTAAATAATATATCATGACCTGGATTCCATGTATAGACAATATAGTGAATCTTGAGTGGATGTATTGAAGTATTCATTAATCATTTTTCTTATGGTAAGATTCCCTATATAGTTAATTAGATTTTTTAGTGATTTTGATTGAACATGACAATTTCGTTGGGTGTTTAAATTTTTTATTTTGTATGGGTTAGGTTAAGTTTTGTGTTGGTAGTGGATCACACCCCATTGTCCATGGTTTCAGTGTTATAAGGTTAACTAGTGAGTTTGGATTCGGTTGTTTAATTTTAGGTTTTTTTGGTTTAAAATGATTAATTTTCTAATTTGATAATTTTTATTAATGGTAAAGGTAATTTCAGAAATAGAGAAAGTCCATAGGATCATGGTATGGAATTTTGGTCACTAGTTGAGGCCAGTGGATTTTAATTTATGTATGTCTATTTCTTGGTTGGGGAACTAATGTTTTTATATCATTCAGAGAATATTTTATTCATATTATACACTTTTTTGATCATTAACCATAATGTTGGATGGAATCATATATACCTAATATTAAACATTTACTACATAGATTACCATATGTTTTAATGGTTGAACCCTTCTGAAAAGATATATGGTATACCTCCTTATAAATTTCATAATGGTACGAGTGGGTTTTTCAAGAACAATAGATCTCGATTTTAAATTTTTATTTTAAAAAGGGGTTTCGATTGATACCTAATTTAATGAATTTTTTTATTTTAGGAATAGTTTTTGAAATAAAATTTTAATAGAGAATTATGATTTTATAAATATTTATTAATGGGATAATGGACCAAGGTTATAGGGAAAGTAAGACAACTTGAGTTTTATTTTTCAGAGGTGTTTAAAATGTTATTTCACTTGTTTCTTTGGATGTTATTGGATGAACAAGTATTGGTAAAATTGACCCCATATGGTAGGTGAACTATTTTCTAAATCATGAATTATTTTATATATATACCCTTCTAGAAATTATATTTTTTCAAACATTTTAATATTGATGCATGAATATGTGGGGTTACCATTTGTGTTGGTTTGGAATAAATATATAGTTCAGAAAAATTGGTTATGATTGAACCTTAGTGGTATCTAGTGGGAATTTTAAAGAGTTTGTGGTATATATATTGGTCTTGAGTGACTATCACCTTATGATTAGTTGTGAGATGAGATACAAGATCTGGTGGGTGTTTCTTGGGCATGCTGACTGTGTCCCTAATATAGGAATTTATTATTATAGAGGAGTCATATGAATACAATGAACTAATCATTTGGTAATTACATGACATAATGAAATATTTATTTATAATACATTCTCATGAGCTTATATGTTTATAGTTTTTGTAGATTGGGAATGGACCATTAGTAATAAAAATCATTTTTTTCATGTAATGGTCATATTCCTACTATATGGACACCATTTTAATCCATAATAAGTCTTAAACATGTCCCATAACTCATTCCCATAATAAAAAATTCTTAACCTATCTTAATTATTATTTTATTAATAATATAGGGAATTTGAAACATAAGAATGGGATGAGGTCCAATAATAAATAATGGTAACCATAAGGGAAAATAATCAAAGATAATATATGATAATAAGATGATAATATGTCCATAATGAAGAAACAAAATAAAATTATACCAAATAAAGATTAGCTTATAAATCCTGGAAAAAATGAAATTAAAACCTATATGAATCGAATGTTTGAGTCAACAAAAATGATAGTTTAGGGTATAACATAATAATTAGAATAATAATAAAAACGTGAAACATTTTTAAAATATGCAATATATATATAAGTATATAATACTTTGTGAAATAAGTTGCTCACATCATATTAATAAAACATTTAATTGCCTCATGTTATATTAAACCTTATCCCATTCATTGGAGAGAAATATAGGATTCCAACCATCATTATCCATACATATGAGTGCCACTTGGAAATAATTATTCATTATATCAGAAGGAAACCATGTAAATTAAATGGGTTTCATATAACTTTCAAAAAAATACATACTCCCATCAATAAACATATCATAATAGATCAATGGAAAATAATTGGGTATCTAATGACATTAATAAATTTTTAGTTAAATACTATTAAATCATGATATCAAATAATATGTTATTTATATAATATAGATAAAGGTTTTACAGTTAAGGCTATAATTTTACCCTACTAAACGATGTATGGAATATAGTAAAAAACTATTCAATTAGAAGAATCCAAAAAAGGTTATTAATAGTGAATATTCATTACAATTGTACACAAAAAAGGATTAGGAAAGAAGAATTTAGTGATGGATCATTTCTTTGATATAAGTGATCAATACATAATCTATCCAGAGAAAGATCGTGAATGGTATAATTTGAAAATTTTATTAGATAAAGGATAACTTATACATAGGGACGTTGAATTAGGTGAAAAACATTTATTATGAGATTTATAAATAAAACCACTTTGTTAATAAGAAATACCATTGATGTTTTGAAATAATTTTAAAGGAAATATTTTGTAAAACTATTGGAAAAATAATATATTTTTGAATTAAATAAAATATAGGGAGGTAAATTCATATAAAATGAAAAATAAAAGTGAATGATACATCCACATGAAAACATCAAAAGAGATTTTTTTTCAAAATGAACTATAGAGAAAACATTATGATATTTTCATTAAAATAATTGATGTAAATATCATGGTAGTTGATATTGAAATTTTTTAATATTTGATAAAGATATAGGGATGTTCTCAAAAAATGTGTTGTTTATAATAAAATAAATTCTCTTTTTGAATCACTATTATTGGTAAATAAAATATCCTTAAATGATTATAAAAATACAATTTTAAAATAAGGAAAAGTGGAGAAACATATGACAAAGGATAACTTGATGAAAATTTATTTTTGATATTACAAAAAAAGTACATAAAAATTTATGATATTTGGTACCATATTTAATTGGCTTCTATTTCAAAATGGTGTTACAAATTAAATCAATACGACGTTAGTGACATTCAAATAAAAAAACCAAAAAAGTGGGAGATCATGAAATTAAACTTTGAAAATAAAGTATAAATGGTATTTCATTCTTCAAAATCTTTACTAGTAAGAATATTCACCACATAATATAAAATTTAGAGCATAATTTGAATCACATCACAAAGGGAGGAATTTGAGCCCAAAAAATATTAATTTGGTCATTTTTCATTTTAATATTTAACTAGGAATAATAAATAATTATATTAGTTATATTAATTACATAATCAAGAAAAATATTTATAAATATAACCATTTATACTCCCTAATAATAATCTTTCTTTATATCTATATTCATTAGTTTTTACCCAGTTTCTCACAATGGGTGTTTATAATATTAAAGGTTTATACTAGTTTTATAGGTGCAGTATAATTATTTGTCCTCATTAAATAGATTATATTTACCACAAAATTAATGTTACTATAAGTTCATATTTATAAATATTTATCAAGTTGATATTTACTTTCAATAGCACGTTAGTCATCATCCATGATGATGGAATTTTCAATGAGCATTTTTAGCGATTATTAACATAGGTAGTGTGTTTTATTAATATATTAGTTAAATATTGATATATCCTTCAAAAAAATCATTACGTAAATATTAATATCATATTATACCAATAATTATATTTTCATAACTATCCATGTTATAATTACATATCACAATTCAAGTAGGTGGTCAAATATACCTAATCATGAACATACCATGATTAATGGATGATAATGTTGTGATTATGTCACAATATAATTATACTACTACATTAATAATAGAAATCAGTTTTTATGGGCGTGATATTTAAATTATATTCAATTTGGAAAAAGAATGATGGATAAAAAACAATTTCATAGTATGAATAAATTGATTTTCTCTTAGTTCACATGTATATGATAGTAAAATTTTATAATGATTATTTACCATTCATATCATTAAGATGAATATTAAATTTTTATTTCTATAAAATTAATGATTTCATGAAAATAAAATCCAATCCTTTAAAACCATTCTCATTACCATTCTATTAAGGTGGTGAAGACATTAAAAACAAAAATTTATCTGTCTATAGAGGAGGTATCCCACACGTATGCATTGATGATGATTTAATTTTCCATAGAATGAGGTAAATGAGTATTATACATCATCAGTTCATAATATAAAATATGTCATACATATGATAATTATAAATTATATTCCATATTGTTTCCATTATTATTTTTTTGTTAATGAAAAGGAAACATGATTCATCGTGGGGCCATGGCCCGTACAATGCAGTATCCACATTTTTTGTATTTCTTAATAAAAAAGGGAGGGTGGTTGATGATTGTACAATGATTATAATATCATAAAACTAAATAAATTATATTTAACTTAACATTATAAAAATGTAAAAAAAAATTATGAAAAATAAATGCATATAAAGAAATAGAAAAAATAAAGAGTGGTTTGGAACATATATTTTACTACACGAATTATCATTATTTGATGGGTATTAATGAATAATGAGAAAGTATTATTTGAATTAAAAAACCTCTCTAATGTATTAAGGATTGTTTAATATTGGGTTGTGTTTGTTTTGGGCAAAACAAATAGGGTTTTTGAGTGAAGGTATGTGACCTTTCATAATATCAATTGAATTAAAAAAATTTAAATATCCAAAAAATTTCAGTCATGTCAAGTCACTATCATGAAATTTGGATCCCAAATTAATAAATAATGGATATAAAAATTGATAAGGTCGATAAATGCCTCAAAAACACATTCACCCACATGTTTAAAATAATTTTGGATTATTTTACTCATATATTTTTACTTTTGTAATTTCAACTTTTACCTTTGTAACTATTTTTTTACAAAGGAAACTTATGAATTTTGATTAAAAATAAATGGGATCATATTAAATAATTTATAACTAATGATTAAAAATTATAAATCCATTTTATTTATTAAAATTTTTGAATGTGATAAAAATTAATTTTAAAAAATAAATATATAATCTACTAAAAATATTTTTTATTTGAGAAATATAACTTATTTTTAGAAATGTAAAATTTAGATCTATAAATTAAAATCAACATTTTTAAATTTAAAAATTCACTTTTAAAATATTTATTTATTCTTAACAAATATTTTTCCTAATTTTTAATTCAAACTTATAGAATAAAAATGTTATAAAATCATGATGTTTGTAGAAATGATATTTTTTACTTTTACCAAAATTAATAATTTTTATAAAATTTATAAAAATTAATCATAAAATAATTTTGAAATTTTTAATAAAAATTTAATTTATATTTGTTAAAATAAAATTTTAAAATTTATAATTTATCTTTCAAATGATATTAGAATATAATAAAAAGCAATTTGTATTCAAAAATGCATTTTATAATCTTGAAGTGTATTAATCATGTTTAAAAAGTTTGTTTATTAAATGTTATGATCAAATCTTAACTATGATAAATTTAATTTATTAAGTTAATATAAAACACGTTTTTAGTGGTTATTTGATAGGAATCCTTTTTAAAATACTAAACATATAAATTAATAATATAAAATTATTTTAATGGAGTATTATTCTTTTGTCTAGTAATTATTATATTATTCATTTATTTTTAATATGTCATAGTTTGTTTTCTTCAGGTGTTGAGTTAGTTTAGTGTTGAATGTGACACAATCTATTGATGATTATATGAATTTAATGGATCCAAAATCTTAGGTCACTACATTCTACCCCATCAAATAAATTTCTTCCTCGTAATTTTAATTATTACCCACTGATGAATGTAATAGATTCTATTCATAACATATTCAATATTCTAGATAAAACATCCAATGTGACATGTACCTTAATGTGTTAAGCTATATCATCATATATATCTTTACTCAAATAATATTTTTTTTTAACATAGTAAAATTTTCTCTAGAGTTTACCTTTTCTAAAAAATAATAACCCCTAGTACATTAAAGCACAGGGAAATCATACCTTCCAAAAAAATTAACTCTTATATTCAACAAATGGTTCATCAATGAAACACTAGTGAATATAATCCAAAAAACGAGATAGAATTAAATAGAAATATCATTAATATGTCATCAATACAAACATTACAAATACCGTCTTCCATACATTGTCAAAATCAATCAACCATTTATTACTTTAACATCACGAAAATATTAAAGATAAGAGTTAATCATACCTCAATCATGTGTGGTTCACTAGTTCTCTTGAAACATAAATTTTTTTAATAAAATCTCATTTCATGGTTATTGATACCATTTAATATAGGTTTGCATACCTTCAATGAAAAATTATTGAAGAAAATTCCATTAATGATTTAGATAATCCTCATAACATTGAAAATATAGAAGATTATCAACAATAAATTTCCATCTCAAATAAATTTATTTAAGATTATAAAGTGTTAAATTTAATTTTGGTTTCAACTTAACTTCCTTTGGTAATATAGGGAAGCTCGGATTTTGCAATATAATAGTGATATTCAAATATTATCAACCATTTATGATTTTTTTTTCATATTCGATTATAATACATAGTGGTTTTTAGATATATTCCATTATCAAAATCATTTCAATAATAATTTTTCCCAAAAATAATCTAAAACAAAAAAATTATTATGACGGTCAGTAATAATATTCTAGTTTTTCAATATGAAAACTAAATCCTTGGATTATTTCTCTAATGTCACCCATATTTCACCTATGGTAATTTCATTTCAGTTATGAAATACTTTTTTAATCATATAACTCTCTTGGATTGACATTTAATATTTTTTTCTTAAATCAAAATAATTAACCTATTATATTAGGAAAATTATTAAATGAATATTTTATCATGGTTCATAAATATAATTTCATTGCATAAAACATATCCCCTGGGTGTGTCAAACCAAATATGTAATTAGGCCTCTTTGTCATGAATCATGTGAAGATTTAGTTAATACCCAACACACCCTTTTTATTATTATTATCCCTATGTATTTCTATTCAAGATCCAATATCCACTTGTAGTATCCCAAAAGGGATGTTATTTTTAGGGAAACCATACAATATCTACTTTTCCAAAAATATCAGTATACTATCCTATACACAAACATAAACATTAGAATTATCCCTAAGGTGTTCATGGAGGTTCTATTATCTTAATCCCCAAAATTTAACATCAACTAACCTAAAGGGTTATATATTCCATAGAAATTATAATCATGATTAACTTATCAACCTTTGATGAAATTTCTAACACAACATTTATCATTAAATGATATCATCCTAATATCCAATGTTATATAAAACATTCTTTGATACCAAATATCATAGAATAGTCATAATATTCAAATAATTACCTATCATAAGGTAAATATTTTATTAAAATACATTCATAAGAACATTAAGGTTTATAGTTTTAGTGAATTATGATTACATTTTAACTATCAATACTAAATTTTATTCAACTAATTGACATTTTCTAAGTATATAAGGAACTGTATAATCCATAATAATTATTAAATATCTCATTATAATTATTATCATATGTTACCCTTCTAGATCCATTTTACATATTACCTTTCTTCATAAGTTAGGGAAAAGGGAACATAGGAAATGGGTGAGATAAAAATATATGTAAGGGTAAAAATAAAAAATAATAATAAAATATTTTCAAGAAGAAAACATAATAACTAGACTAAATAGTTCATGAATTAATCCCAACACATGTTGAAGGGCTTCCTCGATCCCCATAGGCTAGTAGCTATTCCATAGTCATAAAAACAAACAGGATGTAATGATTTATTCACAATAATATCCAATAAATTGATAATAATTGAAAACAAACCATATATAGTCTAGATTATAAAATAGTCAACATTTGTAAGATATCAAACCAAACATCTCAAATCTAATCAAAACTCCATCAAATAATCTCCTTGAAATGAGTGAGACAAATACTCTACCTATCATCAAAAGCCTTCAATCCCCCCTATCTAGAACACCCACTACCTATATGTGGTGGTTTCCTATTTCCTAGACTTATTATAAGAAAGTCAATAAAAATACAAAGGAAAAAAGTAGAGTTTAATAATCAATATCCTGGAAGGAACCACCATGCATCGTGGATAATTCTTTATCAAATAATAAAATTCATAATTTTAAATAAAACATGGCATGTTGTTCATTTAAAAAATTCATATCAGAAAAATATTTTCATATCATATTAATGGTGAGTTTAAAACATTCACAAAGATAGATTATATCAATATAATCATGAAAAATAATTTATATCAAAACACACATTATTAAGAAATTCTATCAAATGGTAGAATGTATAAATAATTTCCAATCATTATATAATGGTTAAGAGTCCATTGTAAGGTTAAAATAAGTATAATCACATATATTAGTGAAAGACAACTGTAGGTGTATACACATCCATAGATAACATGAATATAGGAAATATGAGAATACCCAAAAAATAAACTCCATACCTTGATCATATTTTTTTGTAGGAATTTCCAATTATCAATATGTTTATAAGTATAGATAATATATTCCCAGTGTGTGTTCTTCCCACCTAGCTACCTAGGATACCATGTGCTTCATGAGAATAAAACATACTAAGGGATATCAATCATTTCAATCAATATCAAATCATTTCAATCAATTATTTCAGATCGGACCGTAGTTCATGTTTCAATCATTCATTTGAATTTAAAAATACAACATTATTGGTTTTAATCAAAACCTATTACTTTAAAAAAAATAATTTCACTCAAATATATAAATCATACCATGCAATATTTTCTCAAGAAATCATCCTCTAATATTTGAATCAAATAATCAATTAATTTCCAATCTATTTTCAATAAATAATCACTTTACATGAAATCATATAAATAGTGAGGTTAAACATAATGATTCAATTTTGAAAAAATCTATTAAGGACTAAAATTAATGGATATAAAATCAATTAGAAATAAATTTCAAACTAGGAATGAAAAAATAACTTCAGTTATTAATAATTACATTATGAAACCACATCCCTCAATTTGACAACAAAATATGAACCCTCAATTGATGGGATACAGTGTGATAAAATCAAATTCAAAGAGACTATATCATAAAAATTCCAAAAAATGAGTTCTTAATTCAACATCTATAGAACAATGAGAGATAGAAAGAGAAAAAAATACCTCAAGAATTCCCTAATAACTCACAATGAGCGACAAATATCCGAAAAAATTACAATTCCATGATGGATCTATAATAAATTAATTTATATATTGAAATAAATGGAGATCTAGAATCATGAAAAATTATATAAGCATTTATTCCATCAAAGAATAGTGGATCTAGAATATCAATGATGGAAAATAATAAACAAGAACATACCTTTAAAAATCTTGATCCAACACTAAATGGTCCATTAAAATCAATCACTATGGGGATAAGAATATCCAAAATAATTTGTAGGATTATACTTGGACAATATCTTTACATATATTGTGAAGAATAATAGAAAAATATATATTTTTTCTCCAAATGGAAAATTCATATCAATTAATATCATATTTTAGAGTTTGGCCGCATGGTTTATCAAACTATTCACCCCTTAGTGGGGTAATAGAATAGCCACATATTTTTTCCACATGTTGTGAAAAATGATGATCCAACACTGAATAATCCCTATATATTGAGTGACATGGATTTAATAGAAGGTCACATGATTTGGAATTACTTGCCTCCTCTGGAACTCAAACTCAAGAATAAAATTTCTTAGGTATACCACTACGGATTTTTTGAACTATGTGCCACTCTTAAACATGCCCAAAACCTATAAAAATATTAAATAGTCAGAGAAAAAACCCCTAAAAGATCCGTATGAAAATTAGTAAAAAAAGTAATGTAAGAACCTAAAAATAGGAGTCGGGATGTTAAAATTCCCCAACTCTAAATTCTTTCTATACCCAGAAAGCCTAATAATAAAGACTAATACACAAAGAGATAAGGTGACTTATCTCTCATCACATCTACTCAATCCAAAGTATCTTGAGAATTAGAACAAAATTTTTACAAAACATGAAAAATAGATACATATGTCCCATGGAGAACCATCATCAATGAATCAACAATCTAAACCAACTACTCAGTCAAATTCTTATCAGGTTTCATAAGAAGTTCCACCCAAATAAAAACATGTGATAAGTAAAAAATTTATTTTCTGAGATGAAAAACGTTAATCAAATTAGGGATCATGGTCATATGAGGTATAAAATTAAAAATATATAACACCTTCCCAATTTTCTCGATAACCTTAAATGGTCCCATATTTCTTGGTTCCAACTTCCATTAGTTCGGGAGCCACCAGTGACCCAACCAAGGAAAGATTCTAATAAACATGGTCTCTAATAAATAATTCCAATGGATGTAAACGATGGTCCACATAAGACATATATCAATATATTACTATTACAAACCTTTATCAATTCATCTTTATTTTTACAATCATATCAAGGTGAAAAACGGGTCCTACAAGGAACGTTTCACCAATCTCTTACTAAATGTGTAGATATTTACAATTTTGTCCATACAAAGAATCAAAGGGTTCCCTTTTAATGGATTACCAATAGCTGTTTTGTAGAAAAAATCTAGAATCCACAAATAATAATCCCCTGCTACTCCAAATTCATAGAAAAAATCTAGAAGTATAGTTCAGAAAATCTATATAGCTTGATTTTTTTGACCATCTATTTGAGGTTGGTATGATGTGGTAAACTTATCATGTGATCCCATCACCTCTTGTAGGACTCAATAAAACCTGAATTTGAACCAAGGATGCAAATTAAAAAACATGGTTGATAGAGGAGAATGAAATTTGAAGAAATCCAACATATAAATATTACACATGTCAACAATATGATTCATTTCATGAATAAGAATAATGTGAATTAATTTTGTTATATGTTCTATCACCATGAAAAAGGAATTATTTTTATAAGGTTTATGTGGAAATAAAATAATGAAGCCCATCAATATCTCACCCCACTTGTAATTATGAATAAAATGGGGGTAAAGTGTACCTAAAGTATTCTGATGCTCGACCTTGACCTGTTTTCATAAGTTGGAATGAGAGAAAAAATCAGGGACGTACCATTTCATACATGGACACTAGAATCAATACCACATATCTTAAAACCAATTTTTCATGCATGGTTATACCAACCATTGGGAATGATTAAAATCCCACACCACATACTTTCTCATAGGTGACAATACTATATAATGTTTCATGATTAAAAGGATATCCTCTAAAGATAAATACCATTCACCGATGGTCCCCCAACCACATAAAGAATCCATAATGAATCAAAAATCAGCATCATGATACTAATCCTAGAGATTATTTTCTAGAAGAAAATACATCAAATTAACACTAGAAAAAAACATTGATCCCATCCTACTAGAATCCAAAATTCCTGAGAAGAAAGATAACCATGATATTCTAATTTTGTTATGATTCCTTAAAAAAAATGTATGAAAAATTATTTCTCAAAGAATATAAAAAAATGTCTGCCTTTCTACTGTTTTAGGCAATATCCAGGCCAATAAATTATTGCTTCTACACCATTTTCCACTGATAAAGATTCAATATAGTTTTTATAGAATATAAAACTCAATTTTTTTTTGAGTAAGTGGTAAAGAATTATCTAAAAAGTTAAGTCCTCCAACTCATAAGAGATTGAATCACCATTGTGAGTTCTAAATCATGCGTATGACCATAATTTTTGTAGTAAAAAGATGGACAGAACCATAACCACAAAATTATCCTTCTGTATGATAATATTTCCCAAACGCATGCTTGAAACATCATAGAAGGCCAAATTTCCCGATGAATTCACTATAATAGTATACATGAGGTCTGTAGTAAAAAATTTATTTAAACACATTGAATGAGTCTTATCACTTCACATCACAAATGAACTTCACTACAGTCCATGTGAGATATTAGAATATAAAAACCAACGTGGAGAAATATTTTATGAACATGTGGTACTATCAATTAATTATATAGAAGGTGAGACTATCATAGAAATATTGTGGTTCTTCTCAATATATAAAAAACATTAAGCTTCTAATTATCAACAATGAAAACATATTCTGAGACAATGATTCCATATTAATTCATATTTCAAATCTATAATTGGTACTTTTATATCTTGGAATAATGTTTGTGATTCCTCAAAATATCCAAATCTACTATCATGTGACCCACATAATCCACTTAGGTTTTATCATAAACTAAGATTTAATCAAAAAATACAACAAAGAAATAATGTAGGAACTAGTGGGAAGTATTATAAATCGGTTTCATAAACAGAACATGAGAGTTTCTTAGACAAAATCGGATTAAAATAATAATAGTGGTTATAACATCTTATCAAATTTTTTAAGGGATAGCAGACTCAATGATCTTATACTGGTGGTAACAATACTAAAGATAAATCATAGAGAGCCACTTCTCTAATTTAAAATTATCTAAAAAACCATTAATATAGTGAAATGGATACATGTTTTTGATTGTAATCAGATTGAGATTATGAAGAAAACACATATGTGGTTGGTTCTATTGGAATTGTTGTAAAAAATAACTAGAGAAGCCCAATATGACACACTAGTTAAAATGAAGAAATTTAAACATCAAGATATCTAAATATTACATTAATTCCTTCTATTTAACTAGCTTCATATGGTATGTGGGTAAGGATAAATTATGAGTACCAAACACCCCATCGATAGAAATATCAACATCCCTCTCCAATGGTAGCCTATAAAAGAGAAATGGGAAAATATCTACAAACTCAATATCTACATAAGGAAGATAACCAAAAAATATTTCAATTTTTGTTCAAATCAATGAATAAGAATCATCCCACACAGATCTAGAAGGGGAGATCCATCATAGTAAAGAATTGTGTCCCATTGTACCTAAAAAACATGGAACTTTCCATCGAGGGAAGTAAAAGATGAACACCAAAGATAGAAACCAATTAATATTTTTTGAAAAAATGACTAGTCCATTCTAATAATGAAATCCATTGGATTAATTTCATGAACTAAAATTATGAGTAATGATGAAACCATATTAATTTTACCTGTCACTATATCATTACCAACATTGGTTTCCATTAGCGACTAGTCTATAGTGTGAATAAAAATTATACATATTTACTATGGATTGAAACCAATTATTTCTGAAGCATCAGACGGATTTTCATATCCTTTTAGTACAGAGGAGGCCATAAAACTATTTAAACTGGTAAAAACATGGAAAACCTCTATATGTAACCCGAGTTCTTAAGTAAGAAATATATTTTTTATGCCTATGCTCAATCTTATATTGAGTACCAAAATATTCCACATTGGGAACATATCATTGGCTATTTACAAGATACTACTTATGATTTGGAGAATGTAAAAAATTTTAGGTCCACCACTAGAATTTCCACCAAATGAATTATCTCAGTTACTCTTTCCTTTTAAAGGAACTAAAATAATATCCACTAGGATGAAATTTACTTAACCATGAAATATTATATAGATCAATTTAATACCTCTCATCACTATGTAAAATATCAATATATGAGTTTGAATTCCCAATGAGGTCTAGAGACTAGATATCTAATCAAAGTTGAATACAAAACCTTTTCTCTTTCAACATATCATTCGGCACTATCATAGGGTAGAATTGGGTATTTCAAGCAAAAAGATTACCATATCGAGTCATTATCCTATAACCTTGATGATTTTTGAGATACTCAATGAACGTAGACAATGCCGTTGACTCGAGATATTATTTCTTATTGAGAAGTGTCTTGATGTCTTTCCACTGAAAGTCCTCATTCCTCTTACCCATAATTATAACATCTCAAGATCTCCTTCTCTGTCCTTCATATTTGAACCAACACATTTCAAGTTATTAGAATATATTGTATTTATGAAATAAAATAGTTTCTCAATAATTTTAAACCTATAAACTACCTCTAGAGTATCATTGAAACCATATAAATATTATTGCTTCTTATAAATAAACTAATATGACCAATATCTACTATCTTCCCTATAATGTTCCACATCAATGGCCTAAATGGAAATAGGTGAAGCTTTTTTTAGAAGATATTATATCACATTCCCTTTAATCTCTAAAAGGATATATTTGACCAAAGGTTTCACTCATTATGTTCATCAAAAGATCCATCCCAAAGTATGTTTTGGCAACTTCTTAGTAGTGCGGTACTACACAACATCGAAAGATAACAAGAAAACCCCAGTTAAGATACAATATCATTAACATATCAAGTATAATTCATATAGGGAGAAGAAATAGAAGATCAATGTTTGGGAAATGTCTAGAATTAGATTAAATAAAACCTTAATGACACTTTTTTACCAATATAACATGGTAACAAAAGGCTTTTTATTATTTTTAATGGCCAATAACTCACTCATAACCCACCCATTATGTTTCAACAATCATGTCTCATGTTTACAAAAAAAATATAAACTACCTATGAGTATAATTAAAAGACATGAATTCCCTTGGTAAAACATTATCAAGAACTGACAAATATTACCCACCTAAATCGTACTAAAATCAAAAATGAAATATCTTGAATGGAACCCCATATCTCCATGGGCTTGGAATGAGCACCTTGGTAAATAAATGAACACGAGGGAAAAACGCACTATAAGAATAAAAAATCAAATGATAATAGTATATAATAACCTACAAAAAGTCAGTATGATAAAATCGACAAAATCTGAAAATAATTATACCATATTGACAAGACATCAAATGAAAAATATCAAACTCAATGATAATTCCATCCCAAGATCTTATTTCAGTATGTGGGACACATATTTCTCCTTACACAGCTAATTCACATAATCCCTCTATCACGATCACCCACTACCTTGATGACATTTTTTACTCTTCATGTTCATTTAATAAAAAATTATATAAAAGAAAAGAAGAAAAAATAGGGTCTTAGAAACACTATCCTTGTTAGATCCAACTTTTCATTCTATATGCATTTATTTTCGAATAAAAATTGATTTATTTTAAATAAAACATGGATTTTTGATCCTTTCAAAAAAACACCTTATTAAAAAAAATATTTTTATATTATTTCAATAGATGGAATAAAAGTGTTATAAATAGATTTTCCATTAACATGAGATTGAATAATTATTTCTATCCTAACATTCATGATTAACTACATCTATCAAACACTAGAATTTATAATCACAGAACCAGGGTTAGGAGTCCTAAGTTTTTATTTGTAAAGGGAATCTCACACATGTTTGTGAAATATGGATATATGTGTGAACACATACCTATATCTCATGCACTTGGGGAATAAAAGATCTTCCCAATGAATGATCACCCTATACAAATCATATATTAGTTATCAGTATCATCATTAATCACATTCAAGGTATATCTAACACATGATGAGTTTGTGTTATTTCCACCAAGATACCCTATCACCCAGGTGATTCAATGAAATATAACATAAAATGGGTATCTTATATTTCAATAAATATCAATTTATGTTAATCAATCATTACAAATTGACCCCAATTTCATGTCTTAAACATTCCATTTCGTTTCAAAATATAACATCAATTTTTTTATTCAAGAGACGTGTGTTCCAAATCAATTGTTTTTTCAAACAATATATCATTTCATGCCATAATTTCTTAAGAAATAATCATCATATTCTTTTATAAAATAATTAATTCATTTCAAATCAATTTTTGTTAAATCATAAATTTTTATAAATATATAGAAAATGATGTTCAAGACAACCGTTCCATTTTGAAAACAAAATGTAAGTATTCCAATTCATGCTTTAAATTCATTTAGAAATATATTACAAATCAATAAAATAATTCTGGTTTCAATTTATAAGAATTGTATTATAGAACCCCCGACATCAATTACTATATTTTTATTAACGATGAAGGGTTCCTCGATCGATGGGAGGTGAAGCGATAGAGTAAAATAATAATAGAACCCAAAAATCAATAATTGAATAATAATATCAAATTTAATATCTCTAAAATAGGCATAGAGAAAAATAATATCCAAAATAAACAATAAGAGGTTTTTGGGTTGAGGTCCTATTCCAATTCGAGAATAATATATATAAATATATGTGTTTTAGGTCTAAAAATAAAATATTTAATGAATTAAAATCACTAATAAGGGTTTGGGCACATAGTATACTAAAAAAATAAACAATTGTGTGCCTCTTTCTGGGATATTGGAAGATCCAATTTTTTCCCACACAGTTTTAATTTTTTTTTCCAATCATGAAAAAACACATATATCAAAAGTTTTACTATTTGAGGGGATGGTTTCAAGGGTTGGACTAATGGTTCACCTAAATGTGTGCATATTATGGAACTATTACACACAAATCATGGTTTCTAGAGTAGACCATAACATTTTCCTCAAACTATTCAATGACTTAAAACCCCTTTAAATTTAAAAATTTCAAATAAAACAATCCATTAAAACAATATAAAATCAAAAAATTTAAACTCAAATGAACGTGAGTTCCTAAATGTGGATGTCAAGATGTTATAGTGACCATAAATGTTTATAAGATGAGATAATGGTTATAATTGTGTTTAATATGAAAATCATACCAAACATATCTTAGTTCATAAACTATGGAATACATATTGACATAAAATAATACATGAATAAAAATAGCGAGTTAATAAAAATGATAAATGAGTTTTTCAACTATTATTGATTATAAGAATAAAACTATAAACATCCTTCAAATAAAGAACATATGTAAGTACATAAAAATTTATGACCAGATATTATTGCATCACATTCACGAAATATTTCATTATTTAATGTGATATGAAACCTTACAAAATTAATTATAGGGAATTATAGTACCTCTCCCATCATTATCCATACATATGATTAGATGTTCAAAAAAATTATTCATTATATCCTAAATAACCCTAAAAAATGTGTTCAAATAACTCTAAAATACATTCATAATTCCAACAAAAATCATAGAATTACATGCCCATATAAAATAAGTGGGTATCCAATGATATCATGTAACAATATTGGTAATTATGATTTGATCATGATAATAATTTATATTTTCTTTAAAAAATATTTTTAAACGGTAAATAGTAAATATAATAATTTTCCAGAATAAATAAATTTATTCAATTTTGGTGAACACCCATTAATAAACAAAATCAAGAATAAGATATTCATATATTAATGAAATTCAAAGAAGGATTATAGTTATAAATAAAATTATTAGGAAAGGAAAAGGACATGATGGATTTTTCCATCAATATAGGATATCAATAAATAATCCATCCAAATAAAGAAGGCGTATGGAATTATTTTATGAATATATTCAATCCAGAATAAGATATATCAAGGGATGTGGAATTATATGAAATTATTTTATGTTTTTTTTAAATAAACACACATTTTATGTAATAAATACCTTTTATGTTTTTATATAATTTTATATTTAATATCATTTAATTCTTAGATAGAAATAATTTATTTTAGATAACATGAAATTTTATATGGGAAGATTCATATAAGATTAAAAAGATAAATGAAATATATATTGACATAGAAACATCAATAGGGTTTTTTTAAATGTCCTATAAGAGATAATTGATTGATTTTTTTTTGAAAAAAATTGTAAATATAATCGTGTTATTTGAAAATGATATTTTTAAATAATTTAAATCGGTATAAGGGTGTTCTAAAAAAATATGCATTTTAGAATAAATAGAATTCAATTTTTAATACACAATTATTTAAAACTATATCACCTTAAAACATTATAAAAAAATCCAAATTAAAAAATATTAAATAGAAGAAAAATATGAAATAGTAGAAGAATAGAGGAATAAAATTATATTGATATTTTAAAGATATTTTATACGACTTGAACATATAATTTATTATATTAGAGAGGTTTTGGTTTTAATGTGAGGATTGAAGTAGAAACCATATAGTTTGAGTGATATTAACATCAGTATTTAATACTATTCCATAGTATATATTTTCTAAATTTTTAATTTTACTATAACAAATTATTTATAAGAGTATATTAAGTTTAAATTTCTTTCCATTATTACTTTAGTCATTATCCTAGAATGAAATTTAAAACTTGAATTTTTATCTTATTTTTAACCTATGATGCATGTTTTATTAATTAATGAGTCAATAAATGATGTATTGTTTTTAGAACCCAAAAAATAAATATTTATATATTTTTATAATATTATAATAGAAACTAAATTTTCATGATAATCCATGATGTAATTTCACATCATTGTTCAAATAGGTAGGAAACCCGACCGAAGCATAAGAATTCCATTATTAATGGATGATTATGAGATGGTAATGTTACAATATCAATATAAAAGTATACAATGATATAATTTATATTAAATTAGTGTGATATTCCATAATTATAAATAATTCGTGAATAAGTGATGGACACAAACTAATTTCATAGTATAAATATTTTTTTCTTCTTAGTTAACTGGTTGAGGATTGTTAATTTTATAATGATTTTATATCGTTTCTATACTTAAGGTTATTATTCAATTTTTATTACCAAAAACTTATAAATATCATTAAAATAATACTTATCCTTTTAAAAAATCTTATTAGCATCCAAGAAAGGTAGTGTAAAAATGAAAAAAATCAATTGGCCCTAGAGGCGGTCATCCTCACACAAACATGGATGATGATTTCTTTTTCAATTGAACATGGGAAAATGGAAATATGATTTTTCAATTAATAATATAAAATATTTCATATATATTACTATTATATATTAAATTTCTTGTCATTTTTATCCATTTATGGATATGAAGGAAAAAAATACATGTTGCATTGTGTAAGTGGTAGTCCAAACAACACACAACTCACATTTTAATTTTAATTAATGGAAAAGTGTTGGGTAGTTAATGATTATAGAATCATATTTAATTAAATAGAAGTAAAATAATTAACTTATAATATATTTATAAGGTAATTTAAATAAATTTTAGGGAGAATAAAGTCACATAAATAAATAAAAAATAAATAGGTTAGGAACTAATACCTCACCTCTTAGATTATCTCATTTATGAAGGGGATTAAACATTTGTGTGATGGTATTTTGAGAAGAAAAAACATCATTATAGTGTATAGGAATATGAAATATTGGTATGGAAGTATTTTGGGACTAACTATGTTGGTGTTTTAGTTAGTGGAAGTGAATAGAGGAGATCACCTTTTATCAAAGAAACAAAATTATAACTTTTTGAATACCAAAAATGTTTCAATAATTTGAATAAAATATCATGAAATGTGTCTCATAAATTTATAATTATTTTGGATAATAGTTTAAAATTTTAATTTATACCTCAGCCACAAATTCCAACACATGTTTTAAATATGGTTGGGAACTTTTACCCATGCATTTTTACTTTCACTGTTTTAGATTTTAACATTGTAATTAGTTTCTACATTGGGTAACTTATCCTTTATGACCAAAAAATACAATAACAATTACAAAAAAAATATGGAAGTATTGATTCTAAATTTTAAATAAATTATTATTTATTAAACTATTAAAATTTATAAAAATTTATTCTTAAAAATATCTGTATATTGTATTAATTTGTTTTTTTAAATAACATATGTTTTAAAAAGTCAAACATTGGTGTTTAAATTTAATCAAAATTTATTGAAACTATAAACCCACTTATAATTAAATATTTGGCCTTATAATGTTTTCATTCTTTTATAATTCATACATACATATTAATAATTTCATAAAAGTCATATTATTTGTAAAAATGATATTTTAGTGTGTTGAAATAATAATCAACCTTTTTAGAGAAATTGAAAAAATTTAATCTTAAGATAATTATGAAATGTTTATGAAATTATGTTATTTTTGTTAAATTCAAACCGTAAAATTTAGAAATTATCATGTAAATGAAAATTTTATATATTATAAAAACATATCTTAAAAATGAATATTTTAAACATAATGACTTTCAATAATATTTATTATAAATTTATTAATAATTGAATATTAATATATTATTTACTAAATATAAATAATATCTATAATGAAATGCTTTTAACTTTGAACAATTTTATTTTTTAATATAAAATAAAATAACCTTCTTAAATTTAGTCTTTGAAAGGAAACTTTAAAAAATATAATCTCTTAGTATTATATTATTTACATATTTCAACTGATTAGTATAAGTTTTTTTAATAATTATTATATTATTTATGTATTTATATTATATAATGGATTTTTAGTTGATCATTTTGTTAGTTTCGTGTTTCATGTGACACAAGATTTTGAAGATAATAATAATTTATTGAATCCAAAATTTCAGGTTGTTATAATAGGGATCTAGAGCAATGACTTTCCTTAAGTGAGAAGGCTTGGGTTGAAATATTAAACCTTTTCATGGGTGATCAGGCTTGGGTCATGGACTACCTTAGGTGACAGGGATGGGTTGTGATGTTATACATGAAGTGGACTAATGACCCAACCTTGAGTGATAAGGTAGTGGGATGAGATTGAGGCATTGGCATATATGATGTTCCTTTATGTAGTGGGTCAAGGCCTTTGATTATGCCAACCATAAGTATTCAGGAATGGGAGTAGATGACATTGATAGTTGGTATGGGACATCCTATTAGGTACTAGGGATATGTTTGGATTTGAAGACCCCCTACCCTGCCTCTTCATTTATGGGTTGGGCTTGGTGTTGAACCCTACACAAAGTATTCAAGTTTTTGTTTGGACATGGTTATATGTCATACACTACATCTTTAGTATTTTATTCATGTTATTGTATGATTTCAAAAATTCCTTCTTGTATTGATTTAGAATTGTTATCATTAGATGTTATAAACTAACCAAGATACCCACAAAAACAAATACCGGACCTAAGCTGTCATATTCCTGAGGTGCATTCACATTCCCCATGGGCTAGAAACTATCACCGGAGCATAAAAAATAAATGGAATGACATAATCCAACCTAAAGTGGACAACATGGAATATATATATACATAAAAAGAATATGTAGGTGAAGATAAAAACAAGAAATAAATTCCATATCTAAAAGCATATAGCAGAATAATCACAACCCAAATGAAATAAGACAATCTTGATGGTATAATTCAAAAAATAAAGGAAAAAACCCAAAATGAGACATAGCTACTCCTTTTAATATGCTTAATAAATTCCACTAACTTACCTCCATCAACCAAAATCAGTTGACAGACACCTCACTACCTCATTGTGGGACATCACCTTTCCCTACTTTGGAATATATAACTTGGTGTAAAAACTGCCAAAGGGGTGCGTAGGGTGTGAGATAACAATATCAATAGGATCCCACCAAAGTGTTTCATAACATTTCCCTATACAAAAATCATATAAAGCTCAAATTTAAAGACAATGGGTAATGAAAACCGGTTAAACAATATTTATATCAAAATAATGGTTAATCGTTTCATTGTTTTCCATAGTCCTAAAAAATCCAAGTAAAACTGCTTCAAAGAATATCCCATTTATCAAAGTAGTTCTAATCATGTATCACATATCATATCAAATAAAAAAAGGGAAAACCAAAAGCCCATGTAATATCACACCAGTGAACACTACCTGTTAGGATAGCTAGAACAATCATACACAAACATAGATAATCATGCTCATCAAGTCTCTAGACATATGCACTCAATATAGAGAGAAGAGGAACAACCCAAAAAGAGATCCTCCCAATTTTTCTAACAAGTCCTTAGAAAAAAAAGAATAGGGAATAGAGGAATAACCCATGATTGAATCCCCTGAAAGTGTCAACGGAAAATCCCGATTACTAATCATCCCACCTAAGTACCAAGGGATTCCCTTATTCTATATTTTCCAAAACATTTCATATATACCAATCTTTGAAAGACATTTTATAAATGCAATTCAGAATTCATTCAAATTACCCATATTATTTACAAAAATATTGGAAAACCCATTTTTTCACAAAAACCAATTTTCTAAAATAATGAAATTATTCCCCCAATTAAGTCAATTTTTATTTTTTTATAAAAACAAATTTAATAATGGTTCATCAAATACATGCTAGATGCAGATCCACCTACTACGAACATGGGTCACGCATGCATACAATTGGATCCATATCCACTCAAAAAAAATTGAGATAAAAATTAACTACCTATGATTCCAACAATTCTGAATCATATTTCACAACAACAAAAGATGTTAGAGAGTTTAGGGTTGACATACCTTAGATAAAAAACAATCAACACACCGAAACTAACAGAGAACTATAACCTAGAAAAAGATAACACTGCCAATCCAAAAACTATCATTATGAACATCACCATAAGATAAAGAGATATAAAACCATAGCAGAACAATGATACTATGACCAATTGAATGGAAGAAGTTGGCAGATCACTTACCTAGAGAGATGCATCACATCCACCACAAATATCTATCACTAAATGAAATGATCTGAAAGGACTTGAGACCCAAAAAACCTCTTGGGATGGATCCTATGTTTCGAGAGAGAATCTTGCACATTTAATGAAAATGTAATCGTATGTGAAGCATGATTAAAACCATCATGTCTGAACCATTCATGTTAGCAAACCCTTTCTTGATATGAAATTTAAATTTTTTAGAATACACCCAAAAAAATATATATTGAAATTAAAAATAACACATATAAACCATTTCATGAAATAACATAGATTCTCATATATTAACCTTTTTAATTCTATGAACCAGTCCATTGCATATTTTGAGGATCATATTAATTTTGGATAACCAGTTCATGAAATGAAAGCATCCAACAAGAAATTCATAGTAAAAATTCATTATAAAAAATCTAAACCACCTGCAATGAATTTGAACCACTTAGAGAGATCATTAAATCCTTTTTAATATTTACAACTAAACTGCAATAACTAAAAAAATATACATCCCTAAAAATTAAGTCATTTTCTGATAAAAAAAATATCATATATCTATTACAAACACACCCAAAAAAATTGAAACAAAAATGTAGATGAGGAATACATAAAAGAAGGTAACTAGATGTTCCAAACTACCAGCATAATAATTTCCATCCCTATGAAGTCATATAGAAGAATAGAGGTCCATAAAATTTTGAGTCCACTGTTACCTCACTAATGTTTCAAACTCCCACATCTAATTTTGATCAGATATATGTCACCATAACATTTTGAATAACATGATAGATATTGCATGAAAGAGTTTCACATGAGTCTCAATGATCTCCATGGAATTCTCTAAAATTGATTTGTTTGAACCTAACTCAATTTATTCCAAACTCAAAAGATGAGATGGATCAGGATCATAATTCATGAGTTGATATATATGGATAATATTATGAATAACCATCTACTGAACTAGAAATTCCAAATGATAATAAACCATCCCAACATGCTTAGTGACCTCAAATAGAAGAATATATCTCGATGAAACCATCCCATGTTTTCCAATATGACAAAGACCTAATCAAGGAGATAATTTTATGAATCCCAGATCACTAACTGAAAACCGCATATAATGATGTTGATGATCTGTATATGATTTACTTAAACTCTAAACTCTAACCAGCCACTATCATTTACCCTTGATCCTTACTAACATCTCTTGAACGAGACTAGTTCTAATAAGAGATGCCTCACACACCTCTTCCCAAAAAATAGGTGATCTTTATGGAAGACTATAAAATGGTTCCAAGGTTTCCATTTAGATCAGTGATTAATTACATTTATTATACTGAAATTCAACTTGTCTTTAATGGTGAAACATTCATTTAATGTATATAGTTTTCTGTATTTTAATATTTTTAATTGTGTCTTTAGATGATTAATATTTCCAATTTTAGAATTAATTTTCTTATTTTATGTTTTATTTCATGAAATAATGGATATAATATAATAGAAAAAAAAATTAGAGGAATATTGAGTAGAAGGAAACAATGTGCCGCTTTGCATTACTTGTGAAGACATATGAGAATTTTTAAAGTGAAGCAGGGATGGAAACTAAAGATAAACGAATACACGTTGGGTACCAAAATTAAATGTCATGACTATTTCAAGTGAAACAAATATGAGCTGGACTAGTTGTGATGAGCATACACAGCGTGAAATAAATGTGCACATTGTGTACTATCATTACACATCATAAAGAAAGTCAAACAACCAAAAAACTTCTAAATATTTGATGTGGCAGAGGAAAAACTGTGTCTAAAGTACACGACATTTACCCCAGGTACACGTCGTGACAACGTCGATGCATAGAGAAAAAACAAGTGACGTATGTGGCAGGTTTGGATGGGGTTTTCCTATTAAAGGAGGCCTCTAGCCACTATTTCAAGACACTCTGGGACCGACGAAGGCCAAACAGCACTAAGGGACCACCATTGAATGATTTAGAGCCTCTATTCGCTGCAATTCCTCCACAAGTACCCATGTCTCTCACTCTCATCATGAGTGAGTAGTATCTTAGTATATGGTGATGTCATCATATTGGTATGTGTGCTTAGGGATTAGTTTTACACCTTGTACTCATGTTTTGGATTGCTGTAAGATTTTTATTCAATTATGAATCTATTTCTTTATGTATTTCATGACCATTTCTACGTTTTGAATGTTATATCTTTATTATATCAATTAATCAGATAAATTTTCGCAATACGATTTTGAAAACATTGTCAGTTATGTTTTAACAAGGTTTTGGGCCACCTATTTAAGTGTTTTCACTAATTAGATGACCATTCCAAAAGTGTGATCATAGGACTATGGCGGGACACCAAGACCAAGGATCCCTACTTACCAAACTATGAAACCAAAACTGAATAAACACAATATTTAGTAAATCCCTACAACGTGCCCCTCAAAAATCATTGAACATAGAATGCTCCCATCCATTTAATCACAAACCAAGATTTTCTGGTGCAATTTCGTCCCTTTTCAAAATAAACTAAATAATGTAATTTTTTCCTATTTAGATTAATACATGGGCTCTGTCTATGTGGGATGGACAACTAAACATTATTTATACAACATCTTAATTGAGTAGCGTAGTTTGGGTTTTATAAATACGTTTTTTCATTGTATCATAGGGAACTGACAACACCAAGGTGGGCTTTCATATGGTTGTCCCATGATTCACTGAAATCGTAGACACAATCATGGAGAATATCCTCTCGAGTCTTAATAGTATTCTATATCTAACCGTATATCTATTGATGGTATATTATACTAAACCTACCCTGAGTTTCCAGCGTCTCATGGATAATTCTCCAGAATCGTATGGTAAACCATTGATCTATATTCTTGAAAAATGTACAGGTAACTCCATGTAACCTGACAAACTCCAGTACCTACAACCAACCCTGATCTTCAACATTAGTGGATCCACTGATCAGATTAAAAGGACACATCTTTGTTAAATAACTAATCACCAGGTATATATCATTGTTCACTCATGCAGTATCATCTAAACCTACAACAATGTCCAGGGAATCATTTCCCCATTTCCAAATAGAAATCAGAAGAGTATGTAGAAATCCAAATGTTTTTAAATTCTCAACATTTATCTATTGGAATGTTTATATGTGGGACACAAAATTACGAATGTCAAACTTCTGAATCAGTCACCAGAATCACTATTTGATATTACAATACATCTTCATAGTGCCAATATGAATGGAAAAAAAAGATAAATGGTAGGAAAACATTGTTCTCCTCCCAGTTTTTGGGATAAAAAACTCATCCATATAATAAAGAATTCCATTTGATGGGATAAAACAACTAGAGATGTTTTCTCGACAATAAAGGGTTTGTGAAATTCCTCTAAACACATCATCCTATTTCTAACCCTATAAAATAAACTAAAGGAGAGACCATTATAATTGAACACTGGTTAGAACCATCCCTAAAACATCATCATGTGTGACTAAATGCTACTGAGCAGTGTGTTATACAATGATCTACTCTTCCTTTGATTCCAGAATAGCATGCAGTTTCATATTCTTGCTAAGGAAATCTATAAAGACACTCATCTTTCTTGGTGTGTTGGATGTATTGATGTCATGTGTTCTATGTAATTCCAACGACAATCTCTTCATGTGATTTTAGTTTATTAGAGAAAATATATAGCTTAAAATCATATGATTAGAAAAGACTATGAATATTTCCAAAAAAATATAGTGCCTCCAACACTAATGTGCATGCATAACTACGAAAAGGTATTAATAATGACTAGGGTAATTATTTTAATATAGATAAAGTTTATGAGATCCATAATCCATTACTTTATCATACTATAGAAGAAAACAACCTAGGACCTCACCAAAACCTGCACAAAAATATATATACACTTTACTGAGCTTATGTATGATCAGAATAGGTGATAACGTCAGAAGACATTAAAATCATTAAAATAATACCATCAATTATCACCCCATATGAATTTCGTCCATTTAATAATACGAGTATTAAAAGGTGATGCCAACATTGAAGAATCATTGGTGAACCGTTGATATTATCTTTTAAGATCAAGAGAGATCTGAATCTCAAAAATGTTTGGTGGATCCTCCCATGAGATAAAAACCATCACCTTTCCAAGATAAATTGATAATCCATGCTCAAAAGTAAATTTCCCAAAAAAAACCCTTTTTGAATCGTGAAACAAAATTTCAAAATCTTTCCATTCAAATAGGGACCACTTATTATTTTTAGAAAAAACTTTAAAAGGTCCTCATGCTTGCACTCAGATCTTGAATATACCAAAATATCATCAATGAACACTACCAAAAAATTGTTGAGATATTGATGGAATATATTTTTTATAAAATCCATAAAAACTATTATAGTATTAGTTAGATCAATAGGAATCCAAATATTTTCATAATGGCCATAGAAGCTCCCGAAATCAATCTTTTTATGTTAGACACCCAAACTCTAATTTGATGATAACCTAACTGAAGATCAATATTCAAAAACTACATTGTCCTTTTAAATAGTCGAACCAATAATTTACACAGGTTAAAAAATAATAATTCATTACCAACTCCCAATTATACTTCTAATAGTCCATGCACAACTGGAGTGAACCATATGCCTTCTTAGAAAGGAGTAAATGTGATACTAAATTAAAAACACTTCGGAGAATGAAACCTTTCAACATTATGTCATCCAACCAAATATTGTTCAATTTTACGTATGATACTTCCATATTATTAGATTGTATTAAAACTAGATGCATACCTGACACCAGATCAACAATGGACTCTATCTCCCTTTCTGAAGTAAGACTACAAAATTCATTTTGGAAAATTTCACGAAAGTCTCAACTGATAGTAGGAATACAAAAAAAGAAACATCGTTAGACTCTAATATTATAGAAGTGGAAAAATAGAAATGATTTGTGAGGGAAATTCTGGAACAAATAATACTTAAATCCCACTCTCTATAAAGCACCAATGATCCCCCATTAGAAGGGAATAATAAGACACACCGAGGAAAAAATCACCCTCTGCACAATGAGATACAGTCCAATCCATAAATATGATGATGTAGAATTAATCCATATCAAGAATGGGCAATCCAAATGAAACTCCATATAATCCATCGATAATGAACATGAAGGAAACTGAAACCCTTACACACTCCTCTTATCAAGTGAAATTTTTCACTCTTTCATAAAGGACACAATCTCCTTTGAATGTTTATGTATATCCAAGAAATTAGAAGAAATAAATGTGTGGGAGGAACCGATATCAAATAAATATGTCTCTACAGATTGTGTAATAAATATGGTGCCTCTCACTATTGCTAGTCCCATGTCATACTGTTTTAGAGACTTATCTACTTTGTGATGATTCTTGACTTCTGTGACCTATGGCTGGAGACCTGTAGTCCATGAAGCATCTAGAGACACCACTATTTTATTTGGAGGTGATGGACTCTGACCATTATGAGGTGAAGAAATAGCTTGACATAATTATTGAAGATGACCACAACAACCATTCCAGTTACACATCTATGCATTAATAATAAAATGACATTAGGTGTTGCAAAACTTTCCACGTTGATAGAAAGTCAGTGGCACATTACCAGCTTTAACAGATGGTGGTGAGGATTACCATTTCTGAGAACTACCTCTACCTCCCCTATAAATATCATGCCACTTCCTATTCCTTCCATATATACCACTGGTGATAACAATTAGGGAGAGAAATGGGAACAAATGATGATAATTTCTTACCATATCTATTTCATCCATCATAGAACTATCTAAAATTTCAATATAGTTAGAAAGCTTCTGTATAAATACCTTTGATTTGATATCTGATGGAAAACCCTATATGTAATTATAATCATTGAGCTAATTATTTATTACTACCTCCAGAGAAAAACACAACAGATCAATGAATTTATTGGTGTAGGATGACACCAAATTCTATCTCTACTTCATAGAGAGGAACTCCAAGTAATTTTCTATCATTACAAAATATGGAATGATCAATTGGAAGAAGAGAATCTTAAACCCTTCAATCGCAAGACCACATGTTTATCTAAATGTACCACGGAATCATGTCATCTCTTTAGAGTATCCAAGAGTCTGAATAGAGAATATTTCACCTTGATATTCTTAGGTGTATCTCTGGTTTTATTGATCTGAAAAATCTTATCAAGTCAGGCCTATGACTCATAATGATTATTCAAACCACTAAAGAACAATGTCATCTTGTGAATGAAATCCCAAGATTTCTAACTTCCTACTCCATACCATGGTTATACAATAACAATTTTTTTGGACGTGAAATATATTTTAGGACACAACACGAATGACTTTAAAGATAGTGTCAATAAGATTCATATACAAAGGAAGATTCTATTCATTAACATACACTATACTATCCAATGGAACTTTCAAAAGTAATCTCATAGGAGTTTCATTGATCTCTAAAAATAGAATAAGTTATCAAGTTATTGGAATATATTAGTTCAAACTAGAGAACCATAAGAAAAAACTAATATTAAGATGAATAACTCGCAACATGAGACATACATCCCAAAATACCCTAGTAATTTGAGTATCATAAAGATAAAAACTATCTAGGTACTCACCATAACCTATATCTCAAGTCTCTAAAATCATATCTCTAGTCTATCATCATCCTAAACTAGACAAAAACCACCTATTATGCCAAATTGTAATGAACCATTCCAAATACCCTGATGGACTGGAACTCGAAAAAACCCATCACATACCCAAGGGGTGTTCACATTCTCCACAAGCTCAAAACTAGCACCCATGAACCAATAAAACCAATAAGAAATGATTTCCCCACCCCTGAAGTAGACAACATGGAATATATATACATACTGGAATGTAATAGTAGAGGAGTAAAATAGGTAATATATTACATAAATAAAGGGAAATATAATAAGAAATTCAACCCAAAAAACTAGAAAAACTAATAGCCATGAGTCCAGCATCAAAGGATAACACCCAAAATGAGAAACAACTACTGCATTTTATAATAAGAAAATGTCCCAATATATCACAACTTGATACCCAACATAGATAACATAAACCTCACCACCCCACAACAACACATTACCTTTCCCAAAATTTAAATACACAACAAGGTCTATATAATACTAAAAGGGTTACATAGGGTGTGAGATAATATCATCGGTAGGATCCCACATAGGTTTTTTATAATAATTTTATATGTAATGATCTTAATATTTTCATTTATATTAAAAAGTCATGAAAAAATTTATAAAATTTTTTATTTCAGAAGCATAGAAAATCATTTACCTCTTTTCTACATTTCTATATAATATAGGTTTAATAGTTTAAAACCATATCACATATATCAAAAAAGATCAAATAATGTATCACATATTATATAAAATCAAACATTGGGAAAATAAAATGTACTGGTAACATCACACCAAGGATCACTATAGGCCAATCAATCTTGGAAGCTCATACCCAGCGATATAAAATCACACATAGAAAGTGTCTAAAAATATGAGTCAAATCAATAGAGTAAATGAACACCCTTGAAATTTAACATACCAAAAATTCAATCATGTCCTTAGAACTACATGCCTAGGGAGTAGAGGAACATCCCAAAAGTAATCCCCCAAATAGTATAAATCAAAAAGGACTATTACTAAACCTCCAACCAAAGTACCCATGTTTTACCATGTGTTACGATATCCAAACCTTTTCATTCAAACCATTCATTCAAAACAATTTCATAAATCCATTTCACAATGCTTTAAAATTACCCTTCACTTCTACCAAAGTAAGGGGAACACCAAACTTTCTTGAAAAACCATTTGAACACACACACAAATCAATAAAAATTAATTCCATTTTTTTTAAATTTTTTTTATCAAAATTAGGGAAATCAAGGTTCATCAAACATATTATAGTGAAAGAATCACATCCCTCAAAATCAAGACATATGTGATCACAATTTGATCCAAAACCTCTAGAAGTAATGAAGAACAAAAAATGAAGGCCCTACCAGTGATTCATAATTTTTATAATCAGATTACATGAAAATCATGTTCAGATGAGTTGATGGGTCACCTATACCTCAGATAAACCGCACCTATAACACCATAACAACAGAGAACTGACCCTTAGAAGATGATCAAATAGGGTATATAGAAAGTATTAAGAAGAAAATTTTCATAATGTTAGTGGGACTAAATATCTAGTCCCAGAAAATAGCTTTTACCAATGTAGATAAATAATTATTAAGATCACATACCTGGTGAGACACACCGTATCCACCATAAATATTAACCACCAGAAGAAACAATCTAAAATCCAAAAATTTCTTAAAAGAGCTCATATGTTTTAAAAGTGAATAGTATACATAAAATGATAAGTAAATCATACATTCATTGTGTTTAAGACCACTAACCTCAAAACATTCATGGTGTTAGACCCCTTCACGATGTGAACATAACAACTTACAAGATATGTTAAAAATGGAGTAGACTAAGATTATAAATAACATTGATTGGCCATTTTATGACATGATCCAATTTGATAGGTTGTAAAATTTTCATTATATAAATCAGTTCACAACATATTCTAGGTAACATTTTTACATCGTTTAGTAGGTTAATTATGTGAAAGAATCTAGCATGTTTTTTATTTTCCAGTTTCTGTATAAAATACCTGAACTAACTATAAAGTTGAATAAACATAATGATCGACCTCAAAATCATTTTACACATTTATATCCACACTCCCTTAAATTAAAAAACACACATCCCCAAACATTAGATAATTTTCAATAACATTCTCTCTCCATCCCAAATTTTTTTGATACACATCAAACAAAAGTGAAATGAAAATAGAGATGAGAAATACTCGAAAAATGTAACATGATTTTACATTAGGTGTCACGGTGTCCTAGTTAACTCATGATGACATGAATTATATTCATGTATGTACATTGTGTGTTATGTTTTTGTATGAGTGTGTTGAATGAGAAAAAATGTGAACATTGTATATCTATTTCATGAATAAACACTTGATGATCAAAACACACTATACTTTCAATTCAATATGGATCCCCACAGCAACATTGGAATCACTCTCTACTAAGTTATATAGTAGGAGATTAAATCAATGTGATTATAAATTTTATTTTTTACCTTAGGAATGTGGTATCATATGGATTTGAACACATTATAACTGTATGGAAGGTCACAATTCTTGTTATCTTGGAAGGATATATTTTGATAGTTGGGATGAAGGCCATTTATTTTAGATTTTAGTACTTTTCAACAAGTACTAGTGAGTGTTTTATTTATCATAAATGATTCATGTTTTACATTTTATCGTTTACTACTACTCTATTATGTTTTTATGAATCATGTATATATAATTACTATATTCTATTATAGACTTAGAGGGCCCTAATTTACTCTCTATTTTTTACCTATTGGTTTTTTTGATGTTTGTTATATATTTTATTCAAGATGATTTTATATTGATTTATGCTTGTCTCTAAATAATTATTTTAGTTTTAATAGTCTCCCTATGACTATTGTAAGCCAAAATAACCTATAAAAAGCCTCTAGAATATTGGGAGGTATTTTTGAGGTAATGTGAAAACCCATGACTGTATTCCATTCCTATTTTCATGAAAAAGGAATTATAAATTATATTAAGGCCATCTTCTATAAAAATGTATTATAATTAGAGGTGGATTTAGGATTTCCTGAATTGAGAGGTGGATTTATCACATGAAAATGTAGAATAAAACAATATTTTCTAGGGGATGTATGGTTTCAAGATGAGGCAGTGTAGGATGAGTGATGTTCTAGTTTAGATTATGAATCCCAATATTGTACTGGTGAGACTCTGGAAGAGTGATAGGGAAAGGACAATATCTAATTAGTTTTTCATGAATCATGATTGTGGAATTCCAAAGGCATGATACTTGTGCATATAGTTAGTGTTTGGTTCACTTGTTTCCCAATTTAAATACATTATTAATTAAATAAAAATAAAATAAAATTTCAGTTTTTTCAATTATATTATAAGATGTGATTAGATTAATATCAATACAAGGGGTTTGTTGAACTATATATGATTTTTCAAGATTTTATTCTAATGGGAAATGATTTGTGTGATGTGAATTTATTGAGAATAAAATTGTTTTAGGAATAAACAATGGGATATAAACAAAAATTCATGTGGTAGTGCATGGTTTTCAAGTAATAACACTAAAATTTATTTTGCATGAATAGCCACATGGAGCTGTTGGTTTTGAAATGGTCGAGAGTTTCTTTATATTGATAAAATACGAGGAAAATGGTATTTTAGGTGGGATTTTGATATAAATTTGGAAGTGGAAGTTGTTTTAGGAATGGTATCGGGTAAGAAGAGGTTTTTGTGGTATCAAATTTAGGTCAAACCCTTAAAAGCTAGTCTTGTTTTAGAAACATCAGGTTAGTTTTCGAATTGGTAAAATGATTTGAACTAAATATTAGAATTCGATACTAGGTCCTTGTAAACTAAAAAACATATATTTTATTGATTTCGTTGGTGTAACATAGATTTTTGAAATTTTTTCTCTTCTTAAATGGAATATTTTGTTTTGAAATCACCATGTGAAACTAGAAAGTGTTAAATAGATTTGATCATTTGATTCACTAATAATACTTATGCGTGTGTTGCTTGTGTTTATTAGATTTATATGGTTGTTTAAGGGAGACTCTAGTGTTTTATTATATGTTCGGTTGGTATTCCAAATATATTTTGAGATATTAACGTATGTAGGGATCATGGGATGGATGGTTTTCTTAATGGTTATGTTTCTAGATTGTGTGTTGGTGGGTTTATGGGTTGGATACCATGATTTTAATCCAATGATATTTATGGATTGTACCACTTAGTTAGTGTGTTTTAGGTGATTAATATACTGGGGAGATCAATTAGATATAATAACTAAAAAATTTATAATCTTATTATTTGAAGAATAATAATCCTCATGATGAGTTGGTTGTTGAGAAATTAATGTTTGGGATTGATGAGTGTAGTTAAACAACATATTATTGTTTAGTGACCAGTGTTTTATGGTTACCTCTTGAGTATGAGAGGGGTGTTCACTTACAGATGTTATTTGTTCTAATATGTGGGATATCATTGGTAAATATTATGTATTTGGTTCATTAGGGATATGTAAAGGATACTCATATGGTGGGGAAAATCAAATTGGTTAGGGGTGTGTGACCTGACTGTTGGAATGGTTATAGGAATACTGGAATTGCTCAATTGATGGTTTTCGTGATAGTAGGTTACTAGAGAGCTAATAAACCAAATTTATATATATTCATTGTCAATATCATTTATATTACATGTCTTATAAATTTTCTTGTAATATTAGTGGTGTGATCTAATATTGTGTTATATTAGAGACGTGCTTGTGATTTCAGGTATAACAAGACAATTTTTTTTTATGTTTCATGATACTATCATGGATTTAAAATGATATTCATGTTTAGTATTCATTTTGGATATTCAGATAGTTTATTGATTCCCTAAAACATTGATTAATCATGATTGAGTAGTGTAGTTAAGTGGTGTTTCATTGACATGTGATGTCGAGCATTTTTGGGGCGAGTTATCCAAATCATTAAAGGAGGGTTAGGTTCTATAGAAATGGATGTAGTGAGGTGTAAAACACATCATTAAAATCATTCAATATGTAGTTAAGTTGGAACAACACAAAAATCAGACTTTAGTGGATGTTTTTAGTGGTGTTTTATTAAACCATTGAGATTTTTTAAAATAATTTAGCATCATTTTATTAAAAATCTCCGCTAAAACTTTGAATATTTTGAAAAACCTGGATATTCTCCCCCGACCCACCAAATCCTCATACCAACCCCCTAGATCCTTACTCGACCCCCCAAAGCATCTCCACCGATCCCAACCCTCACTATAAGAACCCTAATATTCTTTTCAGTTATATATATTATTTTTAAGTTTTTTTGAGGAAAAAGGAAGAAAAGAGGATTTTATGAGTACAATCCATGTACTTCCATTTACACACCATGTACCCAGTAGCCACACACAACCGTATACTAGCTGTGTAACGGCTGAGTACTTGGCAATTTGGTGAGCTGGAAGATCAGCTTAATTCAGGGGCTGGTAAAGGATACTACATGATGTGTAGTTTTAAATAAAAAGTTATACAGTTTTTCTTTTATTTGATATATCAGAAGGGGGTCACATCCCATGACTGGAAACACCTTCTTCCTCTAGTTTTTTGAATAAGATTACCCCAAAATGACAGATGAATTCTAAACCCTTGATTATCCTTCTAGGCTATGATCAAGACACAATCACGTGCATTGGAATCCCACCAGAATGTTCCTGATTGATCTTCCCTTGTGAGTTATTCAAGGTGGGGCATTTTTCTCCTTTTTATAGATTTGCGCTGATCTAGGTCAATTCTAGGGGAAAGTTTAAGTATATAGATTGTATGACATCAAGGTAGGTGGTTTGTGCCTTTCTTTGTTTTCCTTTGAATTTTATTTTCTAAAATTACCATATTCCTGTGTTTTAGGTATTTTTTGATTTGGAAATTAACCCTATTATTAGTTGCAATGGTTTGTTTGATTGATAATGTGTGGTTATTTGTGTGTAAGGTTTCATAACATATCTAAGGGACACACCATGGGTGTGTTCCCCTTGTTTTATTTTTTTACGGTGGTTTGGTCTATGTTTCCTTTGAGGTATACCCTATTTCCTTGATTTTTTTAGAATGAAGTTTTATTACTTAAAATTATTGTGTTATGCATTGAGAATGTTTATCCATGTATTAGTTATAGATTAAATGAGATGCTTTGTTATGATATGCACACTATTATTTTTTCCCATTAGACCATGAGAGTATTAGACCAGGAAGACTGAGGGAGCTTCTAGATTATTCTACCAATGGACCATGACATCCTTGGAGTGAAAAGACGGAGGGGACTTCCAGATTATTAAACAGGACTATGAGAGCCTTTGTGTAAATGTTTTACTTGAGGGGACTAGACTGTTAGAGATTTCTTAGAGGGTCATTATTTAATGAATTGAGGCTATGTTGGACCAATGGTGTTAGACCATGAGATATTTCCTAGTAGGTTGTTATTTATTGAATTGATTATATGTTGGATCAAAGGGGTTTGACCGTGAGAGATTTTACAAAGGGTCATTCTTGAATAATTGAATGATTGTGATGTGTCTGCCAAGCAAATGACAAGCTCAGTTTTTGTATTATTTTATTTCATAGATGGTCTTTAGAGATATATATATTATTGATTTTCACAGGGGATACAAATCATAGGCTAGATCACAGGGATACATGATTCAATATATGTATGATAAAAGTTAAATGAATGTTATTGAAAACTATAGGATTATTTACCTTTGATTACATATTAGTTTATTGCATAATTTTTTTCTTGTTACTTACTATATATATTCACTAACAGTTAAGACTATGAATTTTTTGTTTTCCTACTAGGGTTCGTCTCACACCCTATTTGGGCCTCGTTTTTGGACATAAATAGATTATATGATTCTAGGCATATATAAGGGAAATCACTCTTTTTAATGTGGTCCATGATTGATATTGGTGTTAGAGAGCATGAGACAAAGGTGGGGCTTGACATGCTATTAGAGTTTACTTTATTTTCATTAGTATTGGATTTTATTGTACATCTTGATTTGTGAGATTTTTTCCCTACTTCCCCAGACACATATGACATGAATCATATATATATATATATTTTTCAGTTTTTCTATTACTATCAGTCTTCCACTGTTTACTTTTGTGGTATAAATATTTCTGTTATAGTTTTATTTTTAATTCTATTGTGTATACTCTAACAATGAGGTAATTGTTTCCCCATTATCTAAATATGTCCCTTGCTGCTAGTCGTAGACCTATGGAAGTTGTGGAAATTCCCTTGAGGTCATGTGACCAACCAGGTATGGGTCACCTTTGGGTGGAACCTTAATTTGGGACGTTTCAAAATGGTATCAAAGGAGATTTTCTGTTCTTGTTTTTTCTTACTGTTTGGTGACATTAGAAAGGGATATGAAGGAAATGGAGTTTGTTAATTAGCTATGCCCAAGAGTAGCTTCTGCATTTATAGGAAAAAAAATTCTTCTAATTTAATTGTACGTTTTGGTTTGTGAACTGTTACAGTTTATTTGACTTCATTATTGGGTAACACAATTGTTTTTTGTTTTAAATATTATCATGGTGGATATATATTTTTAAAACCTGATAATATGAGGATATGACTTCTCATGCATCATAGAGGCACTAACTAGAGATCACATGTCATGCATTCTTATCATGCCATGTGTGGTACATTACTGATTTCAAGCTGTTGTGATAGATATTGTTCAAGATATGTATGTTGTTTTGATATATGTCATGATAGAAATAACTAATATTTTTATAGGGTATTGGTATATGTAAACATTCATTTTGAGGGATTCCATGATTTGGTTCCTGAGGTTTTACGGGACATATTGGATTGGAATTTGGTGGATCGTATTTGAACATTATTTGAATTCTATTAAGATGTGATATGAACAAGGATTAAAAAAATTGATTTTTGGAATGTATAGGATCTCAATGATCATAAGATTGTATGTATTGGAAAAAATTTATGATTATGGGGTTTCACACATGTTTTGGAGGCTTACTATCATAAAAACCCACAAAACAAAGCATGTGATGTTATGAACACACGCACTATGTTATTCTGTTCTGGATGAAATAACTTTTGATAAGTACATTTTGTGTATCATATATACATGTTGTGTAGTTGTTAACTGTGTGACTAACTGTCTGAGTAGAGAAATGGGGTTGTTAAACTTTTGGTAGAACACGCCGTGTTTTGGGAGAACACGATCTGTTGTAGTCGACTATGTATTTGGAAATGTGACTAACAACACCAGTGGATGGAACTTTTGTTGTACACACCATGTCTAGAGTCTGCACTCCGTGTAGTATTATGCCAATAGAATAGTGTAGTTCTATCCATATAGAAGTATCTAGGTAGGAGAGAATATTCAAGTACACACTATGTCCCAGGAGGAACATGCTATTTGTATGGGGTGTTACACGACGAAGTTGGAAAGTGTACACACCCATGTTAAGGATTAAGGGAACACACTTTATAGTGTTTTTACATGCCACATTACCTTGTTTTAAAAATCATGAACGATTTCCTTCACCTGTTCCATTCATGCACATCTGAGTTGCAGTTTCTATTAATCCTATACTCAAGACTGTGCTTGAACATGCAGAGTCATACCACCAAAACGTCTTTAAGTTGTACACCAAGTATATGGTGAAGATAATAAAATGAAAATGATAGAGCTTGGACTACTCAAAGATCATCCCGTCATTCCTGTCTTGGCACCAACTATTATACTGCACACAAGTGCTCATGCATCATTTTGTGAAGGCTTTATGAGGATGATTCAGAGCTTTTAGAGAGCACCACATCTTTCTCTAACTATGGAAGAGTTGAAATAGGTGTTCTAGCAGTATCATCCTCTATATTTTTTTGTGTATGTAGGACCACAAGTTGTAGATTCATGGTTGGAGGCCATGCTTTCTAACATATATAATCTCTATATGCCTCCTAAAATAAGGGTGAATCCTACGACTTATATGCTATGTGATTCTACCAAGAGATGGTGGGATGTTGTTTCACAAGAAGAAAATCATCTAAATATGGCTTGGGAATTGTTTTAGAGGAGCTTTTATGATTACTTCTAACCCATGAAACTGAGGAATGACTGAGATTGGGAGTTCATGCATTGGGAGCAGGGAACTCTTTTAGTGATGAAATAATCTTCTCACATTATAGATCTTCAGTGCTAGGAAAATATTTGGGGGGGGTGAGTTATTATTGGCTAGCAGATTTGAGTATGTTCTCAGGTACAACTTCAGATCACGTGATAATGTTTTCTAGCAGACTTCGGTGACTTCTATAGTAAACAAGCCACTAATTACTAAGGGTAATTTAGGGTTGCTTGGTGTTGTGAGCCAGAGCGGTTCAAAATCTAGGGATGGTACTCCTTTTATTGATATATGGAAGAACTCTAAGAAGACATTGTGTGGTGATTCTAGTAGCAGTGATGTATCTTCAGGTATCCAGGCGAGGTGCTACCAGTGCGGGAAGAGTGGGAACACAAGACCATAGTTCCCAAGAGACGCAATATGTGTCGATCTGGAAGCAAGATGGGTTATATTCAGTGTTTTTTCAGGGTGTTTTCTCAAGAATCTAGTGATAAGGGATCTGTTAAGACTCCACATGAAGGAATTCGGCCACTAGTCCCTCATCAGTCAGGGAATTAGAGTTCATTTGGCAATTCAGACTGAGATGGTGGTAATGGACATGGTTTCCAGATGATAGTTTTTTAGCAACAATTGGATAGACCAACATAGGTTAGCCAGGTAGGGTCACATGATAGTGGTATTTTTTAGAATTTTTTATTGGAGGAGACCCATCAAAAGCATGATTTTTGTCCCTCAATGGTAAGTGGTATGATTCAAGTTGACTTGGTTTTAGCTTCTTCTCTTTTGGATATAATGTCTTCCCATAGTTTAATATTTGTTTCTTTTGTGGAGATCGTTGGGCTCTGTATCATTACATATGATGATGTTATAATGCTAGAGACTCCATTAGGTATTTTTATGGATAGTGTACGTCGGTGAAAGGAGTTTCCTATTAAGTATGGTGGGGTCACTTCTTATGGGACCCATATGTGTTTGAGATTACTGGATTCAATGTCATTCTTAGAATGGACTGGTTGCTCTTTTTTCTAGCATTTGATGACTGGTATCACCACATAGTGAGTTTCACGTCACCTAAGGGTGGATATTTTCTACACAAGTTTGAATTGGATGTCCAGCTGAGTAGAGATGGACCCAAGCATCATTTTTTGGGAGAAATCATAGCCCAGATGGCTAGTTTATATTTGGATGATCGGGGGACTTCATAGATGGACCTTCCACTAGTGGAGGATCATTTCATAGATGTCTTTCTAGACAACTTTTCAGGTTTACCTTCATAGAGAGAGGTTTATTTCCCAATTTATCTTTTTCTAGGATCAAGATAGGTGTCAATTCCTCCTAGGATGGATAAAAAATAATTATCGGATCAAAAACCAATTTGAGGAGTTGCATGAAAAGGGTTTTATCCAACTAAGTGCTTCTCTTTGGGGTTTTCTAATCCTTTTTTAGAAGAATAATGATGGTACCTACCAACATTGTGTGTATTTACCAAAGATAAACTAGTTTATGGTCAAGAATCAATATTCCTTATTGAGGATTAATGATCTATTTGATCAGCTTCAACGGGCTGGGAGTTCTGCAAGATTGACTTGTGTTCCTATTATCATCAATGGTGCATTTGACAATAAGATATACCTCTTCTTACATTTCAGAGCAGTTATGGCCAATACATGTATTTGGTTATGTCGTTCAGTCTCATGAACACACTAGTAGTTTTTATGGAACTAATTAAAGGATTATTCTATCCTAGGATTATTTTGTGGGAGACTTCTTAGGGGATATTGTGGTGTAAACTCACACTCGAAATGACCATGACGTTCATCTTGAGATCATATGATGTACATTGAGAGAGAATTATTTATATGCTAAGATATCAAAGTGACACTTTTTGATAGACTATATTTATTTCTTAGGTCATTTTATCTCAGAGAAATAAGTATTAGTGGACCTAGAGAAGGTTAGACATGTAATTTCCTCGTATCATTCGAAGAACGTCTTTGAGGTATGGAGTTTTTTTGGGGTTGGATGGTTACTACCAAATCTTTATTCTTGAATTTTCACACTTTGAAGTGCCACAGATGGGCCTGTCTAGGAAGGGTGAAATGTATAGGTGGATATATTTCTATGATTCTGCCTTTCAGAAGCAAGAAGAGAGATTGATTTCATCACCAATCCTGATTTTTTTGGAACCATTAAAGAGTTAATCCATTTAATACGACACATATGGTATCAGGATTGGATTAGTGCTTATATAGGGGGAAGTAGTTGTTGTGCACGGGTTTCAGTAGTTGAGGCCATAAGAGAGGAATTACCCAATGCACAATCTCGAGTTAGCTATAACTATACCTACTTTTCTTTGTTGGAAGCATAAACTTTTGGGAGAATATTTTATTGTATACACTACACATAGAAGGCTCATGTATATATTTATTATGTGTGATCTGATTTTGATTTAGAAAAGGTGGGTCTAGTACCTTCTATTTTTTACATTTAGCTTGCCTAAATTCTTGGGAAAGGCAACAGAGTAGAAGATGAATTGAGTAGGAGGACTTAGATGCAGGAAGTTCCGGAGTCCAATAGTGAGTGGAAGGTTATGGTTTTGTTCTCTAAAATGCCTTTGGAAGTTCATGACAATAGGGGTTGTTGTTTCTTTCTTCTATTGATATCACCTCCACTCTACTGGATCAAGTGAAAATGAGACAACAATCGGATTCTGAAGGACTAGTCCTAAAGGAGAGTGTGTCAGGTGAGGACCATACTCATTAGGGGACCATAGTTGAGGATGAGGTTTTTAATTTTCATGGATGTGTATGGGTGTTAGAAGACTTTCGTGAGGAGATGATGTGAGATTTAATTGCCTCTAAATGGGCAGTTTATCCTAATGTTACCAAGATGTATTGAGATTTACATCATTAGTATTAGTTTCCAAATATGAAAAATGAATTTAGATGGTTTTGTTATGAGATGTTCTACCTGTTAGCTGGTGAAGGTAGAGCATGAATGACAGAAGAGATATTACAGTAGGTACCCATTCCATAGGGAAGTGAAAAAATGTTGTGATGGATTTCATGATGGGTTTATCGAGGATTCCTCAAGGAAATTATCTAGTATGGATTGTGGTGGACAGATTCATAAATGTTTCACTTTTCATACCGATCAAGGAAACATTCATTGTTGATGAGCATGTAAAGTTGTACATCTTATAGATTGTAAATTTGCATGGGGTTCTTCACTTATTCATTTCAGATAGGGATTCACAATTTACTTCTCATGTCTGGAAGGTACTGCATAGGACTTTGGGTATGCATGTACTTCTTAGTACCACACACCATTCCTCAATTGATGGTTAGTAGGAATGCATGATTATGGTTCTGGAGGAAATTCTTTCAGATAACATCCATGATTTCAAGGGAAGATGGGAGAGAGACATACCCCTAGTAGAGTTTTCCTGCAATATCAGTTTTTAGGAAATTATTAAGATGACACCTTATGAAGATTTTTAATATAGTTAATACCAATCATGCTTATGTTAAAAGTAGGTAGGAGAAGAATCTATGGTGGGACCTTGTATTATCCAATAGATAATTGATTAGGTGGAGTTGATTTATAAGAGGATGGATATGGCGCAGTGTTGCCAAAAATATTATGTTGAACGATGAATATGGCCTCTAGAGTTTGAGGTCAGAGATCAGTTTTTCCTACATGTCTCACCAATGTTGGGACACATGAGGATTAAGAGATAAGGAATGATTTAACCAAGATATGTTGAGCTGTTTGACATTTTGCAAAGAGTCATGTTAGTTTCCTATCAGTTGCAGTTACATCAAATGTACCCAGCTATGAATTAATTCATTCATGTTTCTTAGATACGACATTACTTTTCATACCAGTCTCGTGGTTTTAGACCAGAAGAAGCTGAGTTGGAGGTGGATGCATTATTTGAGGAGAACCCTATTCAGATTGTGGATCACAATATGTAGGTTCTCCATGGCTAGTTTATTACTCTGGCACATGTTCATTGGATGTACGAGTTAGTGTAGGATGAGACTTGGGAGAGGGAGGCCAATGTGTGGTCCTGGTAGTCAGAGTTGTTCGCTGATTCTTCTTCACCGTCCTTGGAAGGGAGATTTATGGATGAATAAGTTTAAGGGGGGATGTTTTTAAGAACCCATATCTTCTTTTTAGGTATTAATATTTTTTCTGTTTTTTTGATGAAAAAGGAAGAAAGAATATTTTTTTAGTACACGTCATGTACCTCCATGTACATGCTTTGTACCCAGTCGCCATGAAAATCTATGTACTGACTATGTAATGGCTGAGTACATGGTTGTGTGGTGAGTTGGCAGACCCTATTAATTTGGGGGTTGGTTAATGCTACTACACGACATGTAGTTTTATATAACATACCTTGTAATTTTTGTTTTATTTAATATATCGTCAGTGATTCATGTCTCATTTCTGGAAATACCTTATTCTCCCCATGTTTCGTATATGAGCACCGTAGAACAATAGATGAAGTCCAAACCCTCAATTGGGATCATATTGAGTCATCTTCAGGTGCATTAGAATGCCACCTGTGAGTTATAAAACCATCTTGATCCTTTCTTAATGATTCATCATCTCTTGTGAGTCATTCAAGGTTGGATGTTTTTTAACTTTTTGTTGATCTGTGTTGGTCTATGGAAATTCAAGGAATGGAGTTCATGTATAATGATCATACGATATCGTGGTAGGTGGTTTGTGCATTTTTCTATATGTCTTTGGATTATTTATGCTAAAACTTCCATGTTACCTTGTTTTTTGTATTCCTTGATTTAGAATTTATCCATGTAATTACATACTATATATTTTTATAAAGGGTTATTACTTATGTGTAATGTCAGATACCTTGCCTAAGGGACAACCCATGGGTGTGTTCCCATTGTTTAGTTGTTCCCAGTCATTTGGTCTAGGTTTATTATGAGGCGTACCTTGTTTTTCATGCCTTTTTTGATTAGGATGATGTTTGATTATGTCTAATTCTTTTGATATGAATTGAAAATATTTATCCATGTAGTTTCTATAGATTATATGATATGATTTTTTATGATATGTGCAATATTTTTTTTTCCAATGGACTGTGAGAGATTTGGACCAGGAAGCCTGAGGGGACTTCTAGATTATTTTCCCAATGGACCATGAGATCCTTGGACCAAGAAGACTAAGGGGAATTCTAAATTATTAAAATATGATCATGAGAGCCTTGGTGTAGATATTTGAACCAAGTAGAGTAGACCATGAGATCTTTCCCAAAGGGTTTTTAATGAATTTTTTCTATATTGGATCAAAGGGGTTAGACTATGTGAGCCTTACCAGAGGGTTTTTATTTATTTAATTGATTCTAAGTTGGAAAAAAGGGGTTATATCATGAGAGATTTCCTAAAGGTAAATTTTTGAATAATTGAATTATTTTGATGTGTCTGCCATGCCAAAGCAGAAGCTTTGTTTTGGTTTTATTTGTTTGATGAGATGGTCTTCTGAGATGTCTATTTTGATTCTTTTCACGAGGGATATAGATATTGGGTCATATTTGAGGGTCACATGATTCAAAATATGAATAATAAATATTAAATTAATGTATGTTAATACTATAGAATTGGTTACCTTTGAGTATATCCTAGTTCATTTCATCATTTTTTCCATTTTACCTGCTCTATATATTCCCAGATAGTTAGGCACAGATCTTTTGGAGGTTACATACAAAGATTTGTCTCACACCCTGTTTGGGTAATGATTTTGGACACAAAAATATTATATGATTACAGGTATAGATAAGGTAAAGTTCCCTTCTTCATTAGGTACTTGATTAACGTTGGTTCTGAGAGCATGTGACCACACTGAGGCATACAATGCTGATGAAGTTTACTTGCTTTTCCATTATATTAGATTGTATTATATTTATAGATTTTTGAACTATTTTGGCTACTTCCCTAGACACATATGACATGATTAATATATATATATATATATATATATATATATATTCTCAAGTGGTTCTATAACTATCAGTCTTCCATTGTTTACTTATGTGGTATTAATACTTCCACTTGTGTTTTATTTTTAATTCCACAATGTATACTATGATTATTAGGGAATAGTTTCCCCATTATCATAAATTTTACCTCACTTATAGTCATTAAAAAATGGTGTTTGGGGGAATGTTCTTGAGTTCATGTGACCAAAAAGATATGGGGCACCTTTGGGTGAAACCTGAAATGGGACATTACACTGAACTCCCCCCGCAACAGACCCCTAACCTCACTTCCCCTCATCGTCGGTCCAAATCCTCATCCCATCCCATACCCATGTCATCCCTCAATATTAGTCTTGATCAAGCCACTCGCCAACCCTCTCCACCATTCCTATCCAAGTACCTCACAGCCCCTCAAAGGATGAGTGGTAAGTGAAATAAAGTTTCTGTTTAGCTATTTAATGTATTAAAATTCAATTTACCAAGGGTGTTTAGAAATCAGATATTGATTTTAGTTTTTTCATAGGTATTTGGATATGGTTAGATGTCATTTACAACTATTATTATTAATTGGGTAGTATTTATTTATTTTTTGTCCTGGGAATTTTAGAATTGATTTGGTTTTTGTTTTATGTTCTCATAATTTCTATAAAAATAATAATTTTTTAGATTTGGGGTTTATTTACAACTATTATGAGTAATTCGGTAGTGTTGATTTCATTTTTGTGTCATGTATTATTCCTTATCTCATACATTGAGATGCATAAAAACACATTCCTGTGACCTTCACTACATCTTGCTTTACACCAACACAAACCATGATTTGGTATAAACAACCACATTATGGTTTAATCATTAGTGCATATATTTAACGTGACATCCATTAATATATATTATAAATTTTTCTTTTATTAAAAATGATTTATATTATACATTGTGATATAGAGTTTTTACTTAACAAGGACAATTCCTTCTTCCGATGTATGGTGATATACTATTAGTTCTAGTCACTAACTTATGGCCCCTTGATGGTGGGTTTTAAGGATTACACTCAAACTCGTTATTGCAAAAATTAGAGTCCCAGTAGCGTTGAAGCAACACTCAAACTCATTTTAACCACATTTTTAGTCCCATATATTTACTTATGTATTTTGGCTAGAATAATTATGGATTTTATGAATTGGGATTTGATTTTTTCTAAATTTAAATAAATAATGAGTAGAAAATAGAAATGATATAATCATTAATTTGGATGTTGGGTAGTTATTGGGTCATTGTTAATGGATTTATTGATTTTTTGGGGTAGAATTATAATATGATACTAGTAGTGTATGGGTTATTAATATGTGGAAAGGTGTAGGGTGGAGGGGATCAGTCATTTCATATCCACATAAAATGACTATTAAGGAGGCCTAGGGGTTGGATCCTAGGGTTCTCCTAGAGATCTATCTTCTTTATTTTCAATCTACTTTTTCCCTTATTTAGAGAATATGAAATTTTATTGTCTATAGTATATAGTAAATCAATAGAAACATAATTTTACCACTATTTTTCACATACCAACCTAATAATTGGTGATCTTATTGAGAGTGCACCACTTGTGGTGGTAGTTTTATCTCGTAGGAGAATGTTGTGCATATGGAATGATTTTTAATGCAATGTGATAATAAATATAATTTAATGAGTCTATAATATATGGTAAGAGTGAATTTAATAAGATGTTATTCGAAAGTAAACATACCGTTTCACAATTCAATCGAGATATCATTATTGTTAGATGACATAGAAGTCGACAAATCATGGGTAGAGTCATTGAAAATTACTATTGGAGGCCCATTATGCATGTTATGTGTTTGATAACAACCAAAATAGGACACACATCTATTAGGAGGCTATTTATAGAGAGGTTTGACTAGAGGGTTTTTACCCAACTTAAGACTATTAGGCCCAAGACATGAGGGTGGAGGGATAATGAGGGTATCATAGAACGAAATACATCCTTCCAAATTAGGGGATTTGGGTATTATATCACACCAAACCCCCATTTTTCATCCTTATTTTATTATTTTTCGTCCAAATTTTTTTTGATTCATGTGAGAGGTTTAGAATCTTTAGAACTTTTACATAGGCATTTGGTTTCTATAGTATTAGTGGAAACCATGTGAATATTACTATCTTTTGACATAGCTAAACTCATTGTTTGTACATAGCCTCCATAACCTTATACCTCTTTATTAATTATACCCATTCCTTTGTGGGATAAACTCATGATTTTCCATCGATGCGTCCAAAATGTTAATGTTTTTTAGGCGAAAAAAACCAATTTACTCATTTTCCTTACTTTCTTTTCCCAAAATCAAGATAGTATCCGATATTTCATATCATGTGGGGTTCCCTTGTGTGAAAATTATCTTTATCCTCCACTTTCTTTCATATTAGAGTAAATTTGTACTAGGTAATGTCTTCAAATCCTCTTTCTCCCCTTTCCACATCCCCTTCTTCTTCTTCTTCATACTCTTCTTCTTCTTCTCTCTCTCCTCTCGTTGTGGATCCTGATAAGCTGAACCATATTTATGTGTTTTAGCTATACTATGTTTTATAGGTTTGTTTTTCATTAGGGTTCTTCTAGTTTCAGAATCTTCTTACACACAAGGTGTCCTGAATCCTATTTTGGTGATTTAGGCACTGATTTTCAAAACTAGTGAGATCTAGGTTGGTTTCCCCTTGTATTTTGATTTAAATTTTCAGGCTGTTAATTTTTTCATTTTTTTAATTCATTTATTGATAATATATAAATTTATTTTATATGATTTTAAGAATATTTAATAAAATCAACCTAGTACTATTTTCCCCTAAAATGTGATGGAATTTTCAATTAAAAGTGCCTAAATTTAATATATTTATCCACTACATAACATGAAAATTTGTCGATTAATGCCTGAATTGAATGTTTCTAATGTTTTTTTAAAATAAGTTCAATTTTTAATTTAAATTACCATTTTCCTTGTAAAATGATTTCTTATTTCATGTAATAACTTGACATTCCATTTATCAATTTGGAATTACATTATTGGGATTGAAAAAAAACCGTATAAATGAAAATTTTTGTAACTCATTTGTAATTCACACACACACACACAGATATAGATATTTACACACAAATATATAAATATATATTTAATCATTCACATTATAATATGCGAATTTTTGTGATAAGATAAATATTTATAAGTAGAATTGTATATGGGAATAATGAGATGGATATTTAAACACCAAAATTAGGCTCTTAAATTGTATTTATATTTTAAGGTGTTTAAAAATAAAACTAATCTAAAGGGATTTATTTGGACCATTTTTAACTTTCTGAGAATTAAAAGTGTATTAAATTGTATTTATATATTAAAAGGTATTCTATGAAAATGAATTACTAAGGCCTAGTTCGAAAACCAACCTTTTTTTCTTATTATTTTTTAAAAATGGTATTTTAAATAATTTGAACCATGAAATGAGAGAATGGATATTTCAGACTAGAAAATGTGATATGTATGATATTTTTCTTCAAATTTTCAAATGTTTATATTGAATGTGACATTTATATTTACATTAAGTAAATGTTAAAAATAATTTCAAAATGTTCTTTTATGTTTTCAACTATGTTTACAATTTATATTCAGAAGAATATATCCTCATGGAATTTATTTTTCGGGATTTATCCCTTTATTAATATAGTTATTTATAAGTTCGGTGATTGAACTCATGGTGTGATGAAAATCGATTATTGATCTCTTCTTGTGTAACCCCATTTGAAGATTCATCATAAAAGAATTTTTTTTCTATGTAACAATTCATTTTGGATTCTTTTTTTTACAAAGGGAATATGTTCTTCTGAAAACATATAAATTCATTCTAAAGAAGGACTATGAGATGTTCATTTCTATCATAATAATAATACCCCACTTAAATTATATTTCTTAATAATTTTGGGTGATTAAAAATATTATTTTATTAAAATGAAAATTATTTATGAATACACAATTATTTAATTCATTAATTTAATGGTGGAAACCTATGTCTCATTCATATATTTAATGGGAAAATAATTGTATTATAAATATACCCTTTATGGGGAGTAATTATAATAATGTATAGTGTTTGGATTAAATTGTATTTACCTAAATGATTCCCTATTTACCATATATATATGTAAAACAATATTATATAACAAATTCATATTTTTTTCTACATGTATATATGAATATATTTTCCAATTTAGTAATAGTTATGTGTTTAATTTTTTTTAATTATGTGTAGATGTATTGTTATATATATGGATAAAAGCTTGATTACATTACTGAGCAACAAAACACAGTATTCCAAGGGATTAGAAAATTTTTTAGATTTTGTGATTTCTAAAGGATAATTTGAAGGGAGAATAAGTTTTCCATATACTAAATTTAAATTTAGAAGATGATAGATTTGAAATGATGGTTATGAATACTTGATATTGCTGTAGTTTTGTACTCAATATTTTTGTTGGATTCGGCCTAGAGAATCGAATGTTACAAAATGTTTGAGAACTAATTTCAATCCACAAAATGAGCTCCCAAATTCATTGATAATGGAAAATATAATGAAAAAACATGTAAAGTAAGCATTAAGAATTGCAAGAAACCAACATCAACATCAAAACATATTAAAACAACATGTATATGGTACTAAAAATAGTAACATGACAAGTTATGTTTTTGAGACTATAGGACAACCATATCAAGAATTTTACATGGCATTAGATCCTCCTCTTGATTATGGGTAGACTGATGTAAGATGAAACTTCAATGAGATGATAGATGCATTTCATGGTTTAGTGAAAGATGGAAATCAAGAGTTGTATAGTGGATGTTTGAAATATTCCAAACATTATTTTTGGCTGAAGTTGTGTCATATAAAATGCCAACGTTGAATTAAAAATAAGGAGTTGTCCATGATATTGGAATTATTTCATGATGCATTTAATGAATCAATAATACTCAAGTCTTTTTATGATATGAAAATAGTTATTTAAAATCTTGGTCTGAATTACACAACAATACATGCATGTGCCGATGATTGTATTCTTTATTAGGGAGAGGATTCAAATAGACATGATTGTAAAACTTTTATTCGTCTAGATGGAAGTATCTAGGTGATTTTGGAATTATGAATTAACATACTACCATGATGAAGAAAAAATCAACTCACCAACAATGTTTTTTTGTTACATTCCATTAATTCATCGATTACAAAGATTATTCATGTCATCAAAAACCATCAAACACATGAAGTAGTATTCTATCGATAATAAAAATGATGGGTTAATGCATCATTCAAGAGATTCAAAATTTATGACGAAATTTGATTCATTAAAACAATATTTATCATTGGATGCTAAGAATGTTCAATTGGGATTTTCTACTGACGGGTTCAACCTATTTGAGACTTTGAGTTTTAGTTTTAGCATTTGGTTGGTTGTTTTAATCTATTACAATATGACTCCAAATATGTTTATAAATCAAATGAATTTTATCATTTCAAAGATTATTACTAGAAAACAATTTCCTAGAAATGATATTGATGTATACTTGCAATCATTAATTGAATAATTACATGAGTTATGGAGAAATATTGATGATACATATGATGCATCTTCTAGAATAATGTTCAAAACAAAAGATGCTCTAATGTGGACCATTAGTGACTTACCTAGACTTGAGAGTTTAGATGGTTGAGACTCTTACATGGGTTTGGAATGAGCTATTTATAAATTTTTTTTATCTCAAATGGCTACATCACAATAGTAAATGGTGCTTCTTGTGCCATCGAATATTTATCGATGCATCTCATATATTTTGATTGATTAAGTCAAAATTCAATAGTTTCGTTGATCGTATACCACATATAAAGTCATTAAAAAGTTCTAAAAAATTGGAACAACCTAAAAATGTGCAAAAAAAATTCGAAAAGGTGTATAATTTTAATGAAAATGTTAAATGAGTTCAAAATGCATCGTCTAGTAAAATTACAAAGCAACAGTTGAAGAAAAAAGTATATTCTTTAATATTTCATATTGGGAATTTAATGTTTTGCATCATAATATTAATTTGATGCATATTGAGAAGAATGTTTGTGAAAATTGGATCTTCACATTGTTTAATGAGAATAGAAATTCAAATTATCATCTCAATTCTTAGAAATACTTACATGTAATGAACATAAAGTGTGATCTCTAGCCATATGAGAATGGGAAGTATGATCCATCATTTTTTTCAATGAATAATAGAGATAAAGAAAAATTCATTTTAATTTTCAAAAAAGTGATGGTCTTCGATGGGTATTCAAGTAACATCAAAATGTGTGTTGACATAAAGAATCATTTGTTACATAGATTGAAAATTCACGATTCTCAAATTTTTAGTTAAAACTTTTACCTCCATTGGAATTACATATATTATTACTTGAAAAGGTTTCTACTATTGCACTCCAATTCTGCCCATTTTTCAGAAAACATTGGGAAAAAAATATACATCTATTATATCTTGGAAACTTTCAGGATATATTTTAATTGAAACTATGTGCAATGGAGATGATATTTCCTCCATTTTTTTACTACAATGATACATTTAACTATGCATTTCATTGAGTAAGATAAATTAGGAGGCCTCATACATTATCGGGGGATGTATCCAATTGATAATGACTTTATTTATATATTTTTTTAATTTTGTTAAATAATTATTGGAACATAATTAAATACAAAATTATGTTTTTTTATTTCACAGATATCTTGTGTATTTGATATCATACGTGAAAAATAAATCACAACCTAAAGGATATATTTTTGAAGGCTACTTGTATGAGTAATGTCTTTAATTTGGTTCTATATACTTAGATAACATAGAGAAATTATAAAATCAAGTTGGACGTGTTGATGACACATCGATTCAATCAAAAGTACACGAGAAATCAAACATTATTCCAACTATTGGCCAATTAGTTATGAGGATCTCAAATGTTAAAGTAAAATAAATGGAATTATTACTGGAACATAGATATGTGATTCTGAATAGTGAAATTTCATATCCATTTATTGATGATTTGATGATAAAAATGAAGACATTAATGATAGGACGAACAAGAAATGAGAAATATATTATAAATTTTATTAATAAAGAGATTTCAGAATTTTTTCATGAAGTATAAGTTTATAAATATTTCAGTCAATAAGAATATTGGTTTGATACAAATATTTTATAAATTTAATAATATATATTAATTTTTTAAATCATGAATATTGATACTTGATTAGAGTTGTTAGATGATTTGAAGTTTCTTTCTCACGGTTCTATAAAACGAGATATAATGTTCGACACTGAAAATGTGAATGTCTTTAAATTCCATACAATTGATTGGGAAGTTGGTTTGAAAACACAAAATTTTGGAATATTTATGTTTTTTGAGGTCGAATACTATATAAAGTTGAGTGATATTATCGAATTAAACTACCAAAAACATTTTTTGTAATTCCTCGACCCCAGTTACCTAGAGTCAGTGCATTATTACATAACATTGGCATGATACAAGGAAATCATGTCCCGAAAGACCAGCTAGTTTAGTTGCCTTGGAATAAAGATGCATACATAAGTTCATCATTACAACTTGAAATGTAATACATCAATAATTTATTCCCTTAGAAACATCCAATCCCCCTAGATTAAGCCTGCAAGTCAGTCATAATTAACATCTTCACATCCTGGGAAAACTAAAACATAGAAAGGGGTGAGTTCGGATGCTCAGTAAGGATAAAAATATAGTGAAAACATTCATAAATAAGTATAAACATTTAAGGCAATGTGTAAGACTTTAACAAAATCCTTTTAAACATGAACATCAGGATAATATGGAAAAGATAAAATAAAATAATTCCATTTACTTTCTCACATGGATATTCTACTAGTCGAATAATCACATGCAATATCAATAGCCACTTTCATAATGATGGAATGCATAATGCCAGACTTTCATAACCACATAGTCAAGCACTTTTGTCAAGACTAACAATAATATTAGGTCAGGGCCTTTTTCCAAGACACTAGTTTGTCTCATGAGACCTATTGATGCATCGAGGAGCTATAGCGGGCTCCACCAGACACTTACTAATTCCAATGCATTCCTCATATTAAAAGGATTAAACATAACATAAACATTAATATTCAAACTAGAATATGAAATGTCAATACATTATACATAAACCATGAATGGTGTAAAGATAAGACATCCACAGTCAAAGATATCACAAAACCTTCAATACAATATTGCAGTTTTATATTTTAATAAAACAACATCAAAAAAGCTTAAAATCAACCAAAGGATATTGACACAGATGAAAATCATTTGTAAAACACTTTGAAAGAAATATCCCTTTTTCATGAAACATTTAAAAGTCTCACAATTTCCAAAGGAAGACATTTAAAGATATTTTTTTTAATCAAAGTGTCCCTTACCACTTTGAATCTTTTGAAAAGAAATAACATTTTAAAAACATTCATGTCTATATATATAGATCCTTAAAAACCATTTCGAAAACATGGACATTAATGAGAATGACTTAGAAGAATAAATATTTAAAACATTTAAAATGATGTTTTAATAAAAAAAAGTTTCTTAAATGAATACCTTTGAGAACACTTTCATGAATCATGGACATGGATAATAAATATATCCCAATAGATACTTATGTAAAAACAACCTCTGATTATAAAGAGATTGTGAAATTAGCCCTTACTAATTTGGTAACTTACGAAACAAAGACCCCATGAAAGAAGAATCATAAACTAAAAATGTAAATACACATAAATTAAATTTTATTACACAAAGAATAAAATTATGGGTTGTACATACACCACAAAAAAGTAAATAGTGGTAATTATAGCATGGATCTCACGAGAAAGAGAAGTGAGATGAAAACCCCTTACCTTGCACTTTTCTTTGGTCGAGGGTACGTTTAACCTCATTTATAATGACCATTGTTTGTTATTAGATTATAACAGAACCATAATCATAATTATTATATCATGCATGATTCATTTATGATTTTATACTACCCATTTAATATTTATTTCCATGTTAAATTAATATTTTGGGTAATAATCGCTTTCTTTATCATACATATTTTAACTTGTTATTCTTGATCATAACATTTAGATCATGATTTAAATACTTCCAGAATATAAAACACGATTTATATATCATATATATTTAGAATATAAATATGTATAATATATAGATATATGAAATGGAAAACAACGTTTATGGAGATGTTAGCTCGTACGTACGCATAAACGATGTTTCTGCTCTCATATCATATTGAATAGAAGAATGTGAATGAGATGAATGTAAATACATAAATATATACATATATATATATATATATATTTCCAGTATCATTATTATTTCATATATTACATACTTATTAATAATATATATTTTTATAATCATTCTTGAATGGTGAACGTGGAAATGAATCTCATCGAGTTCGTGGAGACGGTAATCCGAACGTATGCAAGAGCGACATTATCATTATTTTGATTTAAAAACGTATGTAAATAGATGTTATATCATATATATAGAATCATAAACATGTTAAATTTATTATTTACATCAATTATACATCACTGTTATACCCATCCAAATAATAGTGTATTTGAATAACAACTACACCACAACGTGGAGACCGTAAGCCATACGTACGCACGTATGGTGACATGTCATTCATATGATTGATAGAACAATGTATATGGTTGTACCATATTTATAAAAATGTCACAATATATAGAAGATATTGGAGTTATTATTTTATAATGGAAACAAAAATGAAATAGAAAGTGGAAGATGAAAAGAACATTAAAGAGGGTTGTGAAATTATTACCTCTTCTTCAGATTCATCCTTTTGATTTGATAAAAAGTGAACCTTGGGATGGCTTTATGAATATATTATGGCTTCTATAATGAAGGGAGGGATGTTGGGAGGATATTTGGGCAGAGGTAGTACGAGACAAAGGCTTGAGAGGTGTGAAAAATGTGTATGAAGTGAGTGCTTTTTATAAGGGAGAGGAGGGGCTCTTTAGGAAAGTTTGAAACAATTATTTTATTATAACCTAATATTCAGTTTCAAAAGATCATGTATTCATTAATAAATAATTTAATATGACTCATGGTCAAAATTAAATAGTACAATATGAATTGGATATGTTTTGGATGTTATTTTTATATTTATAATCTTATTTATTTAAATCATTTGTTAATGTGGTAAATATTTCATCATTATTGTGTCATATATAATTTAGTTTATTATATGTACAAAAATTATAAAAGAAATTCCATGATGTAGGAAATTGTTTTATCTTTCAAAATAATATTTAGAGTAAAAAATATAACATATATTACCCCATATAAAAACTTATTTACTAAAAGATATTTGTTTATGTCATTTTTGTCTTTACTTTTAATTAATTAATATAAAATATCATTATTACTCCCATATAGCTCCATGGGGTCCAACATTAAACCCAATGATTCCCATGGTCAAATATGTATCAGCTAATAGGATTAGGACACATGTTAGGGAAATTTATTTTTATTATAATATTATATTTTACCCTTATTTGTTATATTTATCCTTTAATCATGGTAAATAAAATATTTACTAAAGTAAATATTTAAAATGTCTAAAAATAAAAGTTACCTATTTACACAATTTGGAACTACTGATTACAAATATGGAATCCATTTTTCCCAATTCATGTAACACCCTGACCCCAATTACCCAGAATTGGTGCATTATTTTAATACATTGGTATAATTACAAGGAATCAAGTCCTGAAGGACCGATAAGTTTATCAGTTTTGGAAAATAGATTACATACATGAACATTACATTACACTTTATAACATACAACACAACATAACTAATCATTTGAGAACGCCATTGTTACCTTAGCTTAACCCTACATCTTAATCATAAAACACTTTTTGGGATCCTAGGAAAAATAAAGAAAATAAAGGGGTGAGCTCAAATGCTCGGTAAGGGTAAATATTTAGCGGAAGCTATAAACATTTAAGGAATGGTTTGTAATAAAAACAACAGCCTTTTTAAACATAAAATTGAACATAATTTGGTAAAAAATAAATCAAAAATTACCATATAAACATGCACATGGATATTATACTAATCAAATAATCACATGTAATAACTAATTTCATAATGAGGGAATGCATAATGCCGAACTTTAATTTTTATGTCAAGGCCTCGTGCCAAGACCTAAGGGCTAACTGTAACTGGAACCCAACCCGAAGAGCCTCTGTAACCGGACTCCAACCCAGAGTGCCTCTAATAACCGGACACTAACCCAGAGTGCCTCTAATAACCAGACACCAACCCCGAGGGCTTACTTTTTCTGGTCCCCAACCCGAAACATACTAGTTCAACACATTCATCTTAATAAAAGGTTGATATATAACATAAACATTCTTATTAAAACTAACTTATGAAATGTCAATACTTTATCCATAAACCATGAATGACTTAAAAATAACTCATCCACAGTCAATCATATCACAAAACCTTCAATACAATATGGAATTTTTGTATCATAATAAATCATATTCAAATAAGCTTAAAAACCATCAATGGATATTTACAGATATGAAATCAAAACTATTTGAGAGAAATATGTTTTTTTTAAATCATTTAAAAATAATATAATTATATAGAAAACCATTATTTTGAAAATATTCTTATAATCTTGTAAGAGAAGATTCAGTGGTGTAAAAATGGTGGGGAATAACCGCACCTACCATATAAGTTATTAAAAACATTCTTACCTTAATTTTGTCAAAAAGTTTAAAAAGGACCTTGTTTGGAAAACGATAGAAATATTCCTTTCAAAACATTTTATAAAAAGTAAAACAAGGGTATAAATGACTTTAACCCATTGTCTAGTAAATAGTAAAAATGTTTTGAAATACATTTTTAAGAAACATGGATGTGTTTGATAAATATGTCCCAGTAGATAATTACGAATAAACAACCTCAGATAATAAAGAGATTGTATAATTAACCCTTACCTCATTGTAATAAATCGAGTAATATGAACAATAGTCAATAAACACCAAATGAAACATATAATATCATAAATATAAAGAGGATGATGATAATACATATCAACTGGAAGTACACAATACACCACCTTCAACAAATAAGTGGTGAACAATGGAAATCTCACGGAATTAAAAGTGAGATAAGAAACCCCTTAACTTGAACTTTCCTTTAGTCGAGGGTATGTTTAAACTCCTGTATGAAGACTATAGTATGTTATTAAAATATACCAGAACCATATTAATATTTATAATATCATACATTATTCATTTATGACTTTATATTACCCATTTTATAATAATTTCCATGTTATATTAATATTTCAGGTAATAATTGATTTCTTTATCATACGTGTTTTAACTTGTTACTCTTGATTGTATCACTTAGATCATTATTTAAATTCTTCCATAATAAAAAACATGATTTATATATAATAAATATTTTGAATATAAATATGTATAATAGACATATATATGAAATAGAAAACACCGTTTACGGAGACGGTAGTCCGTACGTATGCATAAACGATGTTTCCGTTTTCAAACAGTATTGAACGGAAGTAAGTGAATAAGATATATGTAATTACATATATATATATATATATATATATATCTCCAGTAGAATTATTATGTCATATATTACATACTTATTAGTAATATATATTTTTAAAATTGTCGATGAATAGTGAACTTGGAAATGAATCTCATCGCGTCGTGGAGACGGTAATCCGTAGGTATGAATGAGAGAAAATATCATTCTTTTGATATTAAAATAATATATAATTGGATGTTATATCATATATAAAAAATCCTTATAATGTTATATTTATTATTTACATCAAATAAACATAATTATTATACCCATCCAAATAATAATGTATTGAATAAAAATTACACCACGACGTGGATACGGTAACCCGCACGTATGCACGTATGGTGACATGTCATTAAAAGGGTGGATAGAATAATTAATTTGGTAGTACCATAATTATAATTACATCAAAGTATATAGAATATACTGGAGTTATTAATTTAGAATAGAAACAACAAAGAAAAAGGATGTGGAAGAAGAAAGGAACTTCAAAGAGGGTGGTGAAATCATTACCTCTTCTTCAGCATCTTCCTTTTTATTTGATCAAAAGGAATCCTTAGGTTGGATTTATGATCAAACTAAGGACTATATGTTGATGTGATGGATGTTTAGTTAATAATTGGGCAGGGGATGGCCGATCCAAATCGCTTTGAAGGTGTGAAGAATTGGTTAGAAGTGGTGTCCTTTTATAAGGGGGAGGGGCTCTTTAGGAAAAACTTAAAGTATTATTTTATAATATATTCCTATTGGGTTTCTAATGGATCCAAAGTGTATTATTCAAAGTATAATGTGGGTATGGGTCTAAATCCTTTGAACCAATATATTTTAGAAAGCTTTGGGTCATTATATTAACCTTATCTTTTAGTTTGAGCTCTTAGTTAATTAGATTGACTTTTACCTTGTCACTTTCTATTTTTATATTATATAGTTCAAAAGCTTACTATATACATCAAAGAGACCCCCCAAGTGGTCAATTAATGACACAAATATCATGATATAAGTCCTTTGGTGGAACCTTAAATTTTTAGGAATATAATATCAATTAATAAAATAATATTTGTTTTTAAAAACTCAGTTATGTCAATTTTGACACTATTCAATAATTTATTTTTGTTAAAGTCATAAAAAATTTATTAATTAGAAAAAAATTTATTTAAGAAATCCTATCATGTCATATTAACCAATAAAATTCATGGATGTCATCAAAACTTTCAAATTATATTTATTTTAACTTTTATAATGCCAATTATTTGATTATTTCATTAATAAGGAAAATACTGCATCATTATTGTGTCATAAATAAATTTAATTATTAAATTTTTAAAAATTATAAATAAACTTCCATTATTTAGTAAATCTTTTTAGCTTTATAATGAATATTTATAGTTTAAAATCCAACATATATAACCCTATGTAAAAATTGTTTTTATAAAAGGTATATGATTTTTTCATTTTTGTATTTATTTTAACTTATTTAATATAAAGTGTCATTATCACTTAAACGTGGCTCCATGGGGTCCCAAAATAGACCCAAGGATCCCCATGGTATGATATTTATCATCCAATAAGGTTAGGATACGTTTTAGGGTAATTTATTGTTATTATAATATTATTGTTTACCCTTATTTAACGGATTTACCCTTTAACCGTGGTAAATAAAATATTTACCGAAGTAATTATTCAAAATGTCTCAAAATAAAAGTTACCTATTTACAGAATTTGGAAATCCTGATTCAAAATATCGAGTCCATTTTTTCAAATTCAAAAAACAGATGTGTAAGAAATTAATTTAAAATTAACTCCCGTTGTTAAAACAAAAAAGCGTGTTTTTAAGAGATAATAACTATCAAAAGATTGACACTTGTTTATGTCCGGTTTAATCATGAAATTATGTCCAATGACCAAAATTGAGTTAAATGGTAAAACTTTATTCTAAATATACATTAAAACCACTCAAATTAATAATTTATCACTGTTAATTATTTCGATTAAAAAAGTTGTTTTTTAATTAAAATTTAATAATTTTCAATATTCATCAAAATATAAAAGTTATCCGAAAAGTACCAAAATTTAACCCTTTGCTAAATTCGATATTCCAAATGCAAAAATGAAGTATATTTTGAGAGATAAAATTTATAAAATTTCAAAAAGTGGGTATTACTATTCACAACGGCTACTTTGATTGGTCGCGGTGTGTTAGAATCATGAAGTTGCATAAAACACACACTACTGTATTATTCAAAGAGAAGTGTATCATGGAAGATTGGGGTGTTATATTCTGCCCTCCTTCAATAAATTTTTTCCGCACAATTTGAAATTGTTCTTCTAAAATAAAAGGTTGAAAATAGAAAATAACTTTGTGGGAAAACCGTCATCGGGAATTGGGTTAACAAAATTTAGTCTTAATAAGAGGAAAAGAGGAATGAAAGGGTCAACAAAAAATTATGGTATTGATTAGGAAAACGATGGTGGATATTAGAGACATATAATTGGTGAAAAAACATAAATATTTATAGGTAGTGATTGAGGTCATCAATCACAAAAAAGTGTAAAATTGAGGGCCTTAAATTCATCAATCTATGATGATTTAAAATACCATCGGTTCAACAAAAAATATGGTATTAGGATAACACATTTTTTGTTTTAAGATCCCTTCAGTAAATTATAATAATTAATTTCTTCATAGAATAAGAGAAAAATAAAAAATACATAACAAATAGAGTCCCATCCTCTAACTAATTTCTACCACAAACTCATCTTTCACTCTAAAAGATAACAGAACTTAAAAATAATCATCTATTTATCCTATTCGTATAGGGTTATAAAAATGAATTTATAATTAATCTACCATAACTCGTTTTTTAAAAAGACTAAATTATTCAATACAAGACATCACGAGGGCCAGTGGTAGGTGATACACCCTTGTCGCCCTTTGGTTGTAGGTTCAAGTCCCGCGGCCTTGCCGGACGTGACGGGTTGCTGCCTGACCTCCGAGTTGTCCTTTTTATGGAAATCCAAAAATAATCTCAATCTATACTTATACAAAATACTTCTGTCCAAACTCACAATCAAAAAAATTTTAAGGTAGGTAAACACAATTAAGATCTTTTTTTCAACATAATACCATGTGAACACCTTCATTATGTATTTTTTTAAAACACTGCAACATCCTGAAATACTGTAAAACCTTTTTGATTACATTCATGATACCTTATTACTTATAGAATACTGGATATACTCCATATATCCAAAAATGTTTTAAACTCCAACAATTATAGAATATACAAATCATTAATCAGTTTCAAGGAAATCTTGGATATCCAATATAATTTATCCAAATCAATCATGTATTATTCCAAAATCACTAACTCAGTACCAAAACCATATTATGGTTTATCTTTCTCTCAAACATATATTTTCAAAATATTTAACCTGATATTGAGTCACTTTTCTTTGTTTCACACAATCTCATGTCCTTAATAAAATAGTACTGCAGTACAATCCTTATATAATACATAATTATTATAACCAGTACATTGTTGATACACCACTCAAATGACATAATTATCTAATAAAAACATATGAACTCTAATCATTCCTCCTCATCTGTGGTAGTATCATAACATGATTATTATCCAATATCATCAATTGGGGAATACTCTGATTATTTGTACATTGGTTTGCATAGTTTCCTAACTCCTTCCAGATGAAGAATTCTACATTTGAAACCTTTTTCTTACCCTTGCAGTTACGTACATGGTGTCCTTTTCCTCTACACTTATAACAAACTCCCATTCCTTTCAGGAAAGTTCCATGGTGTTTCTTCCCACAGTTATCACATATGGGAAAATTCTTCTTTACCTTCTTCCCTTTATTTGTCCTTCCCTCTACCATCCTTTCCTTCTATGGCTTCCCTTCAAAACTACAAGACTCTGAAAATTCTTTACTTATCTTATCAACAGATAATACTATTTTTTCATATGATGATAATACATGGGATAATATTTCCCTTCTAAATTTTGTCTTAATACCATGAAAGATATGATTCTTCCTACTATTTAGATCATGCATATTGCTATAGTTCTTATTCCTTCTACTAGGCGCCATTTCTAAACAATGGCATACACTGGATTAGTTAATGAATAACAATACATAATCCCAAAATTGAAAAACACTTAACATAAATTAAAAAGTTTATGGATATAATCCATAATCATAAAAATGTCTTCTTTGAGAAATTATATACTCATAAACCCATCATAATGGTTCGTAAAGAAAATGAAAGTTTTCTTAGGCATATCCCCCGGGAGTGTCGTAACGAAGAGTGAAGCAAGCCCCATTGTCATGCACCAGTTCTCATTTGAGTCTAGCGCAAAGCGGTGTTTTTGGGTTTTACCACTAGGTACATCTATGCCAGAGCTGCCTCTATCTGCTCGTATCCAGACAGGGATGTATTGCTCGGAAATGTCAAAAATACTCTACCACACTAAAATTCTAGGAAATTCTTCTATACTAATCCTCAATTTCTATCTTAGGTCTATGTTCTCTAATCAGGGTTTATCTAATTCTAGCTTTCAAGGTTATTTCTAAAGTTCCTTTGATACCAACTATAACGCCCCGACCCCAGTTACCCAGAGTCGGTGAATTATTTTAATACAGTGGTATACTTACAAGGAATCAAGTCCTGAAGGACCGATCAATTTAGCAGTCTTGGAAAATAGATTAAATACATGAACATTACATTACACATTCTAACATACAACACAACATAAATAATCCTTTGATAACGCCATTGTTCCCTTAGCTTAACCCTGCATCTTAATCATAAAACACTTCTTGGGATCCTGGGAAAAATAAAACATAGAAAGGGGTGAGATCAGATGCTCAGTAAGGGTAAATAATTTAGTGAAAACTATAAACTTTTAAGGGAAGATGTGTAATGAAAACAACAGCCTTTTTAAACATAAACTTGAACATAATATAGTAAAAAAATCAAACATTTCCATATAAACATTCACATAGATATTATACAAATCAAATAATCACATGTAATAATTAATTTCATAATGAGGGAATGCATAATGCCAAACATTAATTTCTTTTTCAAGGCCTCGTGCCAGGACCGAAGGGCTAACTGTAACCGAAACCCAACCCGGAGAGCCTTTATAACCAGAATCTAACCCGGAGTGCCTGTAATAACCAGACACTAACCCGGAGTGCCTCTAATAACCCGACACCAACCCGAAGGGCTTACTTTTACTGGTCCCCAACCCAAAACATACTATTCCAACACATTCATCTTAATAAAAGGTTGATATATAACATAAAGTTTTGTATTAAAACTAACTTAAGAAATGTCTATACATTAACCATAAACCATTAATGACATAAAAATAAGACATCCATAGTCAAACATATCAGAAAACCTTCAATACAATATGGATGTTTTGTATCATAATAAATCAACTTCAAATAAGCTTAAAATCCATCAAAGGATGTTGACATAGATGAAATCAAAACTATTTGAGAGAACTATGTTTTTTTGAAATCATTTAAAAATAATATAATTAAATAGAAAACCATTATTTTGAAAATATCCTTATAAGGTTGTAAGGGAAGCTTCAAAGGTGTAATAACGGTGGAGAATAACCGCACCCACCATATAAGTTAAAAAAACATTCATACCTTAATTTTGTCGAAAAGGTTAAAAAGGACCTTGTTTGGAAAACGATAGAAAGATTCCTTTCAAAACATTTTATTAAAATTCAAACAAGGGTATAAATGAATTTAACCCATTGTCTAGTAAATAGTAAAAATATTTTGAAATACATTTTTAAGAAACAGAGATATGGATGATAAAGATGTCCCAGTAGAAAATTATGAATAAACAACCTTGGACAATAAAGAGATTGTAAATTAACCCTTACCTCGTTGTAATCAATCGATTCATATGAAAAATAGTCAATAACCACCAAATGAATCATATAATATCATGAATATAAATAGGATCATGATAATACATATCAAATGGCAGTACACAATACACCACATGCAATAAATAAGTGGTGAACAATGGAAATCACATGGAATTAAAAGTGAGATAAGAAACCCCTTACCTTGAACTTTCCTTTAGTCGAGGGTATATTAAACATCCTATATGAAGACTATAGTATGTTATTAAATTATAGATGGACCATATTAATATTTATAATATCGTAAATTAATCAATTATGACTTTATATAACCCATTTAATAATAATTTCCATGTTATATTAATATTTTGGGTAATAATCACTTTCTTTATCATACGTGTTTTAACTTGTTACTCTTGATTGTATCACTTAGATCATGATTTAAATACATCCAGAATATAAAACATGATTTATATATAATATATATTTAGAATATAATTATGTATAATAGAAATATATATGAAATGGAAAACACCATTTTCAGATATGGTAGTCCGTACATACGCATAAACACTGTTTCTGTTTTCATAAAGTATTGAACGGAAGGAGGTAATTAAGATATATGTAAGTACATAAATACTTATATATATCTCCAGTAGAATTATTATGTCATATATTACATACTTATTAGTAATATATATTTTTATAATCATTGATGAATGGTGAACTTGGAAATGAATCTTATCGCGTCGTGGAGACGGTAATCCGTACGTACACACGAGAAAAAATATCATTCTTTTGATATTAAAATAATATATAATTGGATGGTATATCATATATACATAATCCATATCATGTTATATTTATTATTTATATCAAATAAACATCATTATTATACCCACCCAAATAATAATGTATTGAATAACAATTACACCACGACGTGGAGACGGTAAGCCGTATGTACGCACGTATGGTGACATGTCATTAAAAGGGTGGATAGAATAATGAATTTGGTTGTACCATAATTATAATAACATCATTTTATATAGAAGATATTTTATTTATTATTTTAGAATATAAAAAACAAAGAAAAAGGAAATGTAATAAGAAAGGAACTTGAAAGAGGTTAGTGAAATCATTACCTCTTCTTCAGCTTTTTTTTTTGATTTGATCAAAAGGGATCATTAGGTCGGCTTTATGATCAATCTAAGTCCTATAGGTTGAATTGAGGGAAGTTGATAGAATAATTGGGCAGGGTCTTTCTGATCCAAAAGTCTTTGAAGGTGTGAAGAATTGGTTAGAAGTGGTGTCCTTTTATAAGGGGTAGGAGGGGCTCATTAGGAAAAACTTAAAGTATTAATTTATAATAAATTCATATTCAGTTTCTAATGGGTCCAAAGTGGATTATTCAAAGTATAATGTGGGTATGGGTATAAATCATTTCATCCAACATATTTTAGACAGGTTTGGGACATTATATTAACCTTATCTTTTAGTTTTAACTCTTAGTTAATTAGATTGACATTTACCATGTCACTTTGTATTTTTATATTATATAGTTAATAAAGTTACTATATACATCCAAGAGAACCCCAAGTTGTCCATTAATGATACACATATCATGATATAATACCTTTGTCTGAATCTTATATTTTTAGGAATATAATATTTGTTTTAAAAACTTATTTATATCAATTTTGACACTATTCAATAATTGATTTTTTTAAGTCATAAAAACATTATTAATTCGAAACAAATTCATTTAATCAATACTATAATGCTATATTAACCAATAAAATTCATGTATGTCATAAAAAAGTTCAAATTATATTTATTTTAACATTTATAATACAAATTTTTTGATTCTTTAATTAATAAAGAAAATACTGCATCAATGTTGTGTCATAAATAAATTTAATTATTAAATTTCTAAAAATTATAAATAAAAAAATTATGTATGAAATCGTTTTAGCTTTCTAATGAATATTTATAGTCAAAAATCCAACATATATAACCCTATGTAAAATTGTTTGTATAAAAGATATATGCTATGCCATTTTTGTATTTATCTTAACTTAATTAATATAAAGCGTCATTATTACTTACAAGTGGTGCCATGGGGTCCCAAAATCGACCAAAAGATACCTATGGTTGTAAATGTATCATCCAATAAGGTTAGGACACGTTTTACGGTAATTTATTATTATTATAATATTATTTTTTTACCCTTATTTAATGGATTTACCCTTTAACCATGGTAAATTAAATATTTACCAAAGTAATTATTCAAAATTTCTCAGAATAAAAGTTACTTATTTACACAATTTGGAAATCATAATTACAAATATGGAATCCATTTCTCCAAATTTAAACACATAAGTGGCAGAAATTAATTTAATATTAATTCTCGTTGTTAAAACAAAAGCCGTGTTTTTAAGAGATAATAACTATCAAAGGATTGACACTTGTTTATGTCCGGTTTAATCGTGAAATTATGTCCAATGACCAAAATTGAGTTAAATGGTAAAAATATATTCTAAATATACTTTAAAACTACTCAAATTCATAATTTATCACTGTTAATTATTTCGATTAAAAAAGTTGTTTTTAATTAAAATTTATTAATTTTCACTATTCATCAAAATATAAAAGTTTTCCAAAAAGTACCAAAATTTCACCCAAGGATAATTTCAATATTCAAAATTCAAAAAATAATATCCATTTTGCGAGATAAAATTTATAAAATTTTAAAAAGTGGGTATAACTATTCATAACAGCTACTTTGATTGGTCGCAGTGTGTTAGAATCTCGAAGTTTCGTACCACACACACTACTATATTATTCAAAGAGAAGTGTACTGTGGTATCTTGGGGTGTTACAATTCAAAATACATAATTGGAAGAAATTAATTTAAAATTAATTCTTGTTTTCAAAACAAAATGTGTGTTTTTAAGAAATAATAAATATCAAAAGATTGACACTTGTTTATGTATAGTTTAAATATGAAATTACATCCAATGACCAAAATTAAATTAAATGGTATAAATATAATATAATTATACATTAAAACCACTAAAATTTATAATTTAACACTATAAATTATTTTGATTAAAAAAGTTGTTTTTAATTGGAGGAAAAATTTACATATTTATAGGGAGTGATTGAGCTTATCAATCACAAACAAGTGTAAACTTGAGGGCCTCAAAGCCATAGATCTTTGATGATTTAAAATATCATCCGTTCAACAAAACATAAGGTATCAGGATAATACATTTTTGTTTTAATATACCTTATGTAATGCTTAAGAATTAATTACTTCATATAATAGTAGAAAAAATATACTTGATAAGTAAAGTTCTATCTGTTAACTAATTTCTACCACAAACTCATCTTTCACATTAAAATATAATAGAACTTAAAAATACTTTATTTATCATAATCGTATAGGGTTCTAAAAAAATGAATTTATAATTAATGTTTGAGATTATTTGAAAAATGACATTATACAAACTAGGACATCACGTTGGCTAGTGGTAGGTGATGCACCCTTGTCTCTATTCGGTTGCGGATTCAAGTCTCACAGCCTTTCCCAAAGTGATGGGTAGTTGCCCAACCTCTGGGTTGTCCTTTTTATAAAAATCCAAAAATAATATTCAAAAAAATTATTTATATGTAATAATAGTATCCAATGTCCAAATTAATCTATTAAAACCATTATAATAATCCAAAATACTTCTGCCCAAACTCACAGTCCAAAATTTATAAGGAAGGTAAATATAATGGATATCCTTTTTACCACTTAATAACAAGTGTATACTTTCATCATGTATTCTTTCAAAACATGGTAACAACTTTATTTATTACATTCATTCTCCATTATTCTTTATAGAACACTAGAAATATTCTTTATATGAAATTTTTTTGAATACTCCAGCAATGATTGAATGAACAAAACATTAATCAGTTCCAATAAAGTCAAGAATATCCAATATAATTTATCCAAATCAACCAAAATCACTACCTCAGTATCAAGACCATTTTAAGGATTACCTTTTCTCTAACCATGTATTTTTTTAAAAAATTATCTTGTTGTTGAGTCACTTTTCATAGAACCATATAATCTCAAATCCTCAATGAAATAGTACTACTGTACATTCCTTATTTATTACCATAATTCATATGACTGGTATATCATCGATAAATCACTGAAATGACATAGTTATTTAGTAACAATGTAATAACACTAGTCGTTTCTATTCATATGTGGTAGTATCATAACCTTATTATTATCCAACATCATCATTTATGGCATACTCTGATGACTGGGACATTGAAGCACGTAGTGTCCCAACTCCTTACAGATGAAGCATTTTACATTTGAAACATATTTCTTAATCTTGAAATCACGTACTTGGTGTCCTTTTTCTCCACATGTATAACAAACTCCCATTCCCTTCACGAATTTACCTAGGCAATTCTTTCTACAGTAATCACATATGGGAATATCCTTCTTTCCCTTCTTCCCTTTATCCATCATTCGCTCTACCATACTTTTCTTCCCTTACTACCCTTCAAAGCCATAGGAATCAGAAAATTCTTTACTTATCTTATGGACACATGATATTTTTTCTTCATATTTTGAGAATACATGGGAGACTATTTACCTTCTATATGATGGATTAATACCATGAAAGATATGATCCTTCTTACTCTTTGGATCATACATATTCTGGAATTCTCATTCCTTCTACTAGGCATCATTTATAAACAATGGCATACACTAGGTCAGTTTATAAATCGAAATGCCTAATTCCAAACATGTATAATACATAACAAAAATTGAAGAGTTTATGGATATAATAAAAAATCATAAAAATCTTTTCTTTGAGGATGTATATACTCATAAACCCTTCATAATAGTTTGTAAAAAAATTAGAATTATCCTAATTATATCCCCTGGGAGTGTCGTAACTAAGAGTGAAGTAATGCCTATTGTCATGCACCAGTTCCCGTTCGAGTCTCGCTCAGAGCGGTGTTTCTAGGTTTTACCCCTCGTAACATCTGTGCCAGATCCGCCTCTACCAGCTTGTATCCAGACATGGATGTATTGCATGTAAAACCCACAAAATCTCTACATAACCAAAATTCTAGGAAGTTCTTCTATACTAATCTTCAAAGTCTATATTAGGGTAATGTCCTCTAATTAAAGTTTATCTAAATATAATTTCCATGGTTCGTACTAAACATCCTCTAATACCAACTGTAACACCCCGACCCCAGTTACCCAGAGTTGGTGCATTATTACATAACATCGGCATGATACATGGAAATCATGTCCTGAAAGACTGATTAGTTTAGTAGCCTTGGAAGAAAGATTCATACATAAGTTCAACTTTACAACTTGAAAAGAAATAAAACACTAATTTATTCCCTTATAAACATCCAATCATCCTAGATTAAGCCTATAAGTCAATCATAACTATCTTCTTTTCATACTAGGGAAAATAAAACATAGAAATGGGTGAGCTCTGATGCTCAGTAAGGATAACAATATAGCAGAAAATTTAATAAATATTCATAAATATTTAAGGCAATGTATAAGACAAAAACAAAAGACTTTTAAACATGGACTTCAGCATAATATAGAAAAGATAAAATAAAATAATTCCATTTACATACTCACATGGATATTCTACTAGTCAAATAATCACATGCAATATCAATAGCCACTTTCACAATGATGGAATGCATAATTCCAGACTTTAAGAACCACATAGTAAAGGCCTTGTGACAAGACTACAAATAATATTTTGTCAAAGCCTTATGCCAAGACACTAGTTTGTCTCATGAGACCTATTGATGCATCCAGGAGCTATAGCGTGCTCCACCCATCACATACTTAGTCCAACGCTTCCTGATATGAAAAGAATTAAACATAACATAATCAATCGTATTAAAACTAGCATACAAAATGTTAATACTTTATCCATAAAATATGAATGGTGTAAAGATAACAGATATATAGTCAAACATATCACAACACCTTCAATAAATTATGGAAGTTGTGTATTATAATAAAACAACATCATACAAGTTTAAAATCCACCAATGGTTGTAGACATAGATGAAAATGATTTATAAAACTTTTTGAGAGAAATATCACTTTTTTCATGAAACATTTAAATGTATCACAATTTTGAAAGGAAGACATTTAAAGAATTTTTTTTGAATCAAAGTGTCCCATACAACTTTGAATCATTTGAAAGGAATTAACATTTTAAAAACATTCATGTCCTTATAGATAGATCATTAAAAAATATTTCAAAAACATTGGCATTAATGAGAATTATTTAGAGGAATAAATATTTAAAACATTTAAAATGATGTTTTAATAAAAAAAGTCCCTTAAAATAATCCCTTTGAAAACCCTTTCACGAAACATGGTCATGGATAATAAATATGTCCCAGCAGCTACTTAAGTAAAAACAACCTCGGATAAAAAAGAAATTGTGATATTTTCCCTTACTAATTTGGTAACTTACGAAACATAGACCCCATGAAAGAAGAATCATACAATGAAAATGTAAATACACATAAATTGAAGTGTATAAAAAATAGAATACAATTATGGGTAGTACATACACCGCACAAAAGGAAATAGTGGAAATTATAGCATGGAACTCATGGGAAAGAGAGGTGAGATAAAAACCCATTACCATGCACTTCTCTTTGGTCGAGGGTTTGTTTAACCTTCTGTATAATGACCATTGTATGTTATTAGATTATAACAAAACCATATTCTTATTTGTTATATCATACATGATTCATTTATGATTTTATACTCCCCGTTTAAAATTGATTTCCATGATAAATTAACATTTTCAGGTAATAATAGCTTTCTTTATCGTACGTATTTTAACACTACTAAAAATTCGGTCTATAGCGACCACCATTGGTGGTCACTTTAACCTCGTCACAGTAGGCCAACAGCGACCGCCAACGGAGGTCACTCTTGGTGGCCGAAATTCCTGATTACAACGACCGCCAGGCGGTCACTAATTTGTGTATCAGGCATCCAATCGTGACCGCCAATGGCAGTCCCTAGGCTGGGAAATTTTTTTTAAAAAAAATCACGTTGCAAAATCAAAGATAAAACAAGTTAAAAATCATAAAAAATGGAAAACAATTTCAAACAGCATAAACATCAAGATCGTCATAAACAATAAATGATAAATATGCTACAACAATCTGAACAGGTCCATCCATTTCAATCTTCTACTTCAATAAACCTAAAATAAGACAAAAAAACAACTAAACAAAAAAACATAAAACAGACATATTTATTCAGTTATTATTATAATAAAATAAAATTAAATATGATATCAAATCATGGTTCTATAATAATTTAAATCCCCCAATTTAAGAAATGTTATCAGTTCATGATTTTTTTTCTTATTTGGTTTAGTTTGTGAAATTTATTTGTTGTCTAAAAAGAAATGTTCTTCATGCCCACCGCACGTCTGATGGGTGTGTTGTCACCTCCTACAAGTCACAAATAATATTACTTTTGTTTTCGTGTGGTTTCAGGTCATTTGGAGCATGTTTACTCCAAATTTAACTGTCTCATGCCGTTTTGGTGTTTTATGACTCCAAAAACGTGTTTTCGGTCACCGCAGTCAAACGACACCTCCGATTGACGTGCCGTCTGCCCGACCATTTCAAAATTCACAGCACGACTGTTTTCATATGATTTAATGGCATTATGAGGTCTTTCAGGTGGTTTTGACCCCCCAACACACCCTTTTAGCACGCACTGGGGTGGGGGGCTGTCCGGGGTCCGGGGGGGGGGGGCTGTCCGGGGCAAGCAGAAATGCTGAAAATGAACCAATTGGTCGTACCGCATGCACCGAAGATCCGATGGATGTTCTGTCTCCTCCTACATGTCACGAATAATATTCCTATTCTTTTCGTGTGGTTTCAGGTCATTTGGAGCATGTTTGCTCCGAATTCGACCGTCTCACTCCGTTTTGGTGTTTTATGACTCCGGAAATGCATTTCCAATCAACGCGGTCAAACGACACCTTCGATTGAAATTATGTCTATCCGAACATTTCAAAATTCACACAACATCTATTTTCGTATGATTTCATGGCATTCGGAGGTCGTTCGGGTGGTTTTGATCCCCCAACGCGCCCTTTTAGCGGGCGCTGAACTGCTGGAAAGAACACAATCGGTCATACTGCACGCACCACACATCCAATGGGCATTCATTCTCCTCCTAAACATCACGAATAATATTCCTATTGTTTAATGTGGTTTGAGATCATTCGGAGCATGTGTTTTCCGAATTCAAACGTCTCAAGCCGTTTGGGTGTTTTATGACCCCAGAAATGCGTTTCCGGTCACCGCGGTCAAACGACACATCCGATTGACGTGCTGTCGGCCCGAACATTTCAAAATTCACACCAAGGATGTTTTCCTATAATTTCATGGAATTCTGAGGTCATTCGGGTGGTTTTGAACCCCCAACGCGCCTTTTTAGCGCCCGCCGCACTGTCGAAAACGACAAAATCGGTCATACTGCACGCACCGCATGTCCGATGTGCATTCCGTCTCTTCTGAAACATCCAAAATCATATTACTATTGTTTTCGTGTGGTTTCAGGTTATTCAGAGCACATTTTCTCCGAATTCGACCGTCTCACGCCGTTTTGGTGTTTTTTGACTCCGGAAACGCGTTTCCAGTCACCGCATTCAAACAACACCTCTGATTGACATTAAATCTACCCAAAAATTTCAAAATTCATTCCACGACTATTTTCATATGATCTCATGGAATTCTGAGGTCATTCCGGTGGTTTTGCACCCCCAACGTGCCCTTTTAGCACGCGCCGAACTGCTGAAAACGACACAATCAGTCGTACCGCACACACCGCACGTCTGATGGATGTGTCATCTCCTCCAAAATGTCTCAAATAATATTCATGTTGTTTTCATGTGGCTTCATGTCATTCGGAGCACGTTTGCTCCAAATTCAACCGTCTCACGCTGTTTTGGTATTTTATGACTCCGGAAATGCATTTTCGGTCACCGCGGTCAAACGACACCTCTGATTGACGTGCCGTCAACCCGACCATTTCACAATTTACCCCACAGCTATTCTTATATGATTTCATGGAATTCATAGGTTGTTCGTGTGGTTTTGACCCCCCAAAGCACCCTTTTAGCGCGCGCCAAACTCCTGAAAACGGCACAATCGGACGTACCGCGCGTACCACATGTCTAATGGGTTTGTCGTCTCCTCCTACATGTCGCAAATAATATTCCTATTGTTTTTTGGGGTTTCATGTCATTCGGAGCACGTTTCCCACGAATTTGACCGTCTCACGTCGTTTTGGTGTTTTATGACTCTAGAAACACGTTTCCGGTCACCGCGGTCCAACGAAACCTCATATTGATGTGCCATCTGCCCAACCATTTTATAATTCACAACACGACTGTTTTTGTTTGATTTCATGGAATTTCGAGGTCGTTTGGGAGGTTTTTTCCCCCCCAATGCACCCTTTTAGCACGCACCGAACTGCTGAAAACGACACAATTGGTCGTACCGCGTGCACCACAAGTCCAATGGGCATGTCGTCTCCTCCTACATGTCATGAATAATATTCTTATTGTTTTCCTGTGGTTTCTGGCCTTTCTGAACACGTTTTCTCCAAATTCGACCGTCTCATGCCATTTTGGTGTTTTATGACTCCAGAAACGCGTTTCCGGTCACTACAGTCAAACGACACCTCTGATTGATGTTCCTTCTACCTGACCATATCACAATTCACACAACATCTGTTGTTGTATGATTTCATGGAATTATGAGGTCGTTCGGGTGGTTTTAACCCCCCAACACGCCCTATGAGCGCGCGCCGAACTGCTAAAAACGACACAATCAGTCGCACCACGCACACCACACGTCCTATGGGTGTTCCGTCTCCTCCTAAACATCACTAATAATTTCATCTTGTTTTCATGTGGTTTTAGGTCATTCGGAGCACGTTTTCTCCGAATTTGACCGTCTCATGCAGTTTTGGTGTTTTAAACGTGTTTCCGGTCACCACAGTCAAACGACACCTCTGATTGACATGTCTTCTGCCCGAACATTTCACAATTCACACAACGACTGTTTTCTTATGATTTCATGGCATTCCAAGGTCATTCATGTGGTTTTGACCCCCCAATGCACCGTTTTAGCACGCGTCGAACTGCTAAAAATTACACAATTGGTCGTATTGCGTGCACTGTATATCCGATGAGTGAGATGTCTCCTCCCACACATCACAAATAATATTCCTATTGTTTTCGTGTGGTTTGATGTCATTTAGAGCGCATTTGCTCTGAATTTGACTGTCTCACTCCGTTTTGGTGTTTTATGACTCCAGAAACGCGTTTCCAGTCACCACGGTCAAACGACGCCTCTTATTGATGTGCTGTCTACCCGAACATTTTAATATTCACCCAAAGGCTATTTTCGTAGGATTTCATGGCAATCTAAGGTCATTCGAGTGGTTTTGACCCCCCAACGCGCCCTTTTAGCTCACGCCGAACTGCTGAAAATGACACAATCGGTCGTACCGTGCACATCGCACGTCCGATGGGCGTTTTATCTCTTCTTACACGTCATGAATAATATTCTTATTGTTTTCATGTGGTTTCAGGTCATTCGGAGCTCTTTTTCTTCGAATTTGACCGTCTCATGCCGTTTTAGTGTTTTGTGACTCCGAAAACACATTTCTAGTCATCACGGTCAAACGACCCCTACGATTGACATGCCATCTAACCGACCATTTCACAATTCACACCACGTCTATTTCCGTATGGTTTCATGGAATTCTGAGGTCGTTCGGGTGGTTTTACCCCCCAACACGCCCTTTTAGCGCACGCCAAACTGCTTAAAACGACACAATCGGTCATACCGCGCGCACCGCACATCCGATGGGCGTCACGTCTCCTCCTATATGTCACGAATAATATTCTTATGGTTTTTGTGTGGTTTTAGGTCATTCTGTGCACGTTTTCTCCGAATTCGACTGTCTCACGCTGTTTTGGTGTTTTATGACTCCGGAAACGCGTTTCCGGTCACCGCGGTCAAACAACTCCTCTGATTGAAGTGTCGTCTACCCAAAAATTTCACAATTCACACAATGGCTGTTTTCGTATGATTTCATGGCATTTTGAGGTCATTCGGGTGGTTTTGACCCCCTAATGCGCCCTTTTAGCGCACGTCGAACTGCTGAAAACGACACAATCGGTCGTACCGCATGCACCGCATATCTGATGGGCATGTCGTCTCTTCCTAAAATTCATGAATATTATTCCTATTGATTTCGTGTGGTTTCAGGTAATTCAGAGCACGTTTGTAGTAAATTTGACCATCTCACGCCATTTTGGTGTTTTATGACTCCAGAAACTCGTTTCCGGTAACTACGGTCAAACGACACCTCCGATTGACGTGCTGTCAGGCCGAACATTTAAAAATTCACACCATGAAAGTTTTATTTTTATTTAATGGCATTACGAGGTCGTTCGAGTGGTTTTGACCCCCCAATGCACCCTTTTAGCACGCGCCGAACTGCTAAAAATGACACAATCGGTTATACCACATGTCTGATGGGCGTGTCGTCACTTCCAACACATCACGAATAATATTCCTATTGTTTTCGTGTGGTTTCAGGTCATTCAGAGCACGTTTGCTTTGAATTTGACCATCTCATGCCGTTTTGGTGTTTTATGACTCCGGAAATGCGTTTCCGGTCACCGCGGTCAAACGACACCTCAGATTGACACGTCGTCTTCCCGACCATTTCACAATTCATACCATGGCTATTATCGTATGATTTCATGGTATTCCGGGGTCGTTTGTGTGGTTTTGAACCCCCCCCCCCCCCCCCCCACCCCCAACACCCCCTTTTAGCAAGAGTCGGGGTGGGGGGGGGGGCTGTCCGGGGTGCAGGGGGGGCTCTCTGGAGTGCAGGGAGGGGATGTCCGAGGTGCGGGGGGCCTGTCCGGGGTGTGGGGGGGTATGTCTGGGGTGCGGGGGGGGGGGGGGGATGTCCGAGTTGCGGGGAGGGCTGTCCGGGGTGCGGTGAGGGGGGGGGGGGGATGTCCAGTGTGCAGGGAGGGGATTTCCATGGTCTGGGGGGGTAGGCTGTCCGGGGTGTGGGGAGTGATGTCTGTGGTGCTGGGGGATGTCCGGGGTGTGGGGAGGGCCTGTCCGGGGTGCGGGGAGGGTTGTCAGGGGGGCTGTTCGGGGTGTGAGGAGGATTTTCCAGGGTGCAGGGCGGATGTCTGGGGTGCGGGGGGCCTGTCCGGGGTGCAGGGAGGGCTGTCCGGGGTGGTTCGGGGACTAAAAATAGTTAACCTGAGCTCATTCATCAAAAACAAGTTTCATGGTTTATATTAGGAATCACGTGGTATTTTCAAAACTATTACTGAACATGCAATTGAAAACATTGAAGAATTAAATGAACAAAAAATATCCAAATCATTAATCAGTTTCATGATTACTTCTCAATTTTCACACACAAACATTGCATCATGCCAAAACACACATGATACCCCCAAATCACAAAAAATATCACTAGAAACCCAACCTAATCTTCAATAACAACTCCACCATTAAAAAGAGAAACACACCCCGTGAATATGATGCGTCGTGCGTGGTCATGACTACTACCTCTATCAGGTGGGTCAGGGGCCTACAACATATAAACATTATGAATATTTTCAAAAAAAATAATATAAATTAAATAAATAAATACAGTATAAAATTGCGTCGTCTGATCCCCTGCACCATCACTTGGACACACATATTGTTGTAGTGCTCTAACCTCAATGATCAATTGTGCATTTACCTCCTCGGAAGCGCGCAACCGTGCCTCGAAATCTGACTAATGTTGTGTCATCTGAGCAACAGCAGGACCGAAAACCGTAGTGTGTGACACTATAGAATTAGGAATCCCTATTCCATAGGGAAAACTATATCCATGCCCGTCTGGACCAATAATGCGATGAAAGAACTTATCCCTTCGCAATTGAAGTTGTCGCTGGTCCTCTAGAAGATGTTCTAACTCAGCTTCAAATTGAGCCTATGAAATATTTAAATATATATACATATATTAAAATACAGATTTTATGTAAGTATTGGTAATGAGTACAATCACATACTATCAATGCTACAACCTCTGGATCATTACGATCATGAGTCCTCATCTGCACCGACATTTTATCAGTCAGTGCACCTTTCTCCCGCAACTGTATATGAATAGAATATAAACACAAAACCATATTAATTAATAAATACCTCATATCGTATCTGAAACATGTGACAAGTCCCGAGCCTGTGAGGTAGTCCCTGCAACGCTCAATTCTTAGAATGGTGTGTTGACACCTCCTACATTCAATTCATTCAAATTTCAAACAAATCACACATTCTTGATAATATATATACCAAAATAAATATAAAAACCACAACACCCTTAGTAGACCAATATGTAACTAAATCATTCCACTCATCCGGGAGGACACCTCTCGGGGCTTTTTCCTGAATTTCTAGGGCACCCACATTTGGTACTCAGTGGTCCCCCTTGACTTTGCCTTTATAGTCTTTCCACATCTTACGACATTTTCTCATACACACTGGCCGAAACTCATCAGGACATACTTTCAAATTTTTCTATTAAAGAAACAAATCACATATGTTATTAATGTTTATACATATAGAATAAGGTAAAATGGTCTTCTTACCTGAACCTCCCTCCAAAGACATTCTCATGTGCCCTGAGGGATAGAAGCCCAGTCATGCGGGTCAATGGAAATCGACATGGGTCACGTATGATATGAACCAGGTGACGAATAAATGCAGGTTCATTCTATCTCAGAGTATGAAATACCTCATCAAAGGAAGCATCAAATGTCATTTCAGAATTCGATGATAATATGCCACGACCAGGGCCTCTCTTGCGAGAGGAAGAAGAATTCGATTCTGATCCTGTTGAAAAAAATTTTATATATAATTTTATAGATGTTATATATATATATATATGATTATCAATTACATAAAAAATAGAGACAATGAAATTCAATCATACATCGACCCTGAGACGTAGATGCCTCAGATGGATGATGTGGATCTGGTGCCTCTTCCCATGACATGCCTGCAGTCATAGAAAACATTAGTAATGGGACTATCCAATGTGTCCAAATGATAAATTGGATTGTTAAAAAAAATAAAACTTGTATAGTTTTTAATCAAACAAAAAGGGATTGAATAATTATTTGTTAATGTATTTCAAAAAATTAGAAATTCAACAAAAATATATATACAAATTATGTAAAAAACCAATCAATGCATAGCCAAATTTCAAAATGAATTAATAAAAATTCAAGAAGCACATGAACCAAATAAAGAATACCTCAATGGGAAGATACACCGACAATAACATCAATATGACATGAGTTAAATAACCCTAAAAATTTATAACTGAATAAACTTCCAAAAGTGATGATTAAAACTTACAAGGAATTATAAAATGGTTAGATAATTTATGATATCCTAGGCTAAATTGAGGGAAAACAATTATACCTTTCATTAAGCATGAAAATCGACTGTTTCTCCTTCAACAGCTACTCTGCCCTAATAAATATCTTCTTCACGTTGAACTATGATATGTTGATCAAGCTATAGGGAAACAAAAGGAACAGTCTTGAGTTCGTCCTCTTCAAATACAAACAATCCTCACCGAGACATTTTGACAACAACTTGTCAACTTGGATTCAAAGGCAACGTAACAAAGAATACTTGTTCCACTTGTGATGTCAAAATTAAAGGTTCATTATCAACTCATTAATTTCTGAATAATATATAGTTAAAATTCACCAATGAAAAAACAGATATTGATCAAATTTACATCCACACACTGGATCAACCCAATTACACTTTAACAATATGTACTTCAACCCATGTGTGTATAAAACTTCAATGATGTCTATCAATTGACCATAGTAATAACCGGAATAAAAAAATCGACAACCTATGCCACTGTTTTGTGTCGCTAGTTTGTCATCAACATCTTTAATGCGAAATTGAAAACCATTAGCATCTATAGATTTATAATGACGAGCCGTTATAGATGGACCCTCAGCCAGTTGGTTAATTCGTCACTTAGCATGGGGTCCCCTAACTCCCTCATCTTATGAACCTACATAATTAATAGAATTCAATAATGAAATATGCCAAAAGAAATTAGTATAATACTTACCTCATAATGAAAATCAATTTATACGTACATAATCCTTGAACCAATCATGAAATGATGCATAATGAGATTGTTGAATTTGAAGATCAGTCGCACGATACATCTCCACTTTTATCTCATTAATGTGTTTCCTGAAAATATTAACACGATGTTTAAATGATCAACTTATTCAAACAAAACATGTAAAAGTTAAACAATAAATGTGATAAGATACTTACTGCATTAATGGTGCTACTGATGGACTATTGAACAAGATATATCGATGTGCTTGTATCCACTCGATGTTGTCCATATCATATATGGATCCTTCTCCAACTGGACCATCATGAATTTGGGAGTGCTTATATAATTTTGTTTCAACATCCGTACGATATTCTGCCCAAAAATTAGTACACTTATCCATCAAATAACCATTGGCTATTGGTGCCTCTAGATGAGATCTGTTGCCTACAAATCATTTCAATGTACTCAATTACCGCTCAACAGGATACATCCACCTGAATTTAACTGGATGAATAGCCATTACATCACCAGTTAGGTGCATTGTTATGTGGAGCATAACATCGAAAAATGAAGGGGAAAATAATTTCTCAAAGTGAAAAAGCATAAGTAAAATTCGGTCCTATAAACTTTTTAAATCACTCATTCATTGATTTCTTAAACAAAGATGTCTAAAAAATATACGCATCTCAATCAATAGCTAAACAACATTGGGGGATAAACCACCACAAATTGCCATTGGAATCAACTACTGAAGTAGTATGTGATTGTCTTGAATTTTCAACCCTTGCAATGTCTGGCTCGTAAGATTCATACACATTGAAATATTAGAAGAGTAACCATCACGAACATTGAGCATCTTAAAAATTGAAATAAATGTATTTTTCTCCTTTTTAGTCATTGTATACTTTGCAGAAGGCATATATTCCTTATTTCCCTCAACTAACTGTAAATGCAACTGTTTCCTTAAACCCATTTCTTCCAAATCACGGTGTGCATTAACATGGTCATTTGATTTTCCACTGACACCTAAAATGTTCCACAATATGTTATCACAAACATTTTTTTCAATGTGCATGACATCCAAATTATGCCTCAGCCTTGTAGTTTTTTAATACAGAAGACTATAAAAAATACTTTTCCTTTTCCAATTGTGACTTTTCTGCCTACCCGCAGCACAAATACTACGTACCGGAGGAGCCAAAAAATCATGCAGATGTTTTCTTCCACAATCTATGATAACATTTTGACTCCTATCATGAACTTTCGTGTTGGGATGAACTCTCTAGAACCATCAAATGCCACTGTATCCTTTTTGAAATTGTGCTGAGGGGGGAGAAAATGTCGGTGACCCATGTATGCCCATTTTTTAGAATGATTAAGCCATATAGACTTTTTAATTTTATTGCAACAAGGGAAAAAAATTCCCCCTTCGTAATACATCCTGATAAATTTTCATAAGTTGGGAAGTCATTTATTTTCCACAATAAAGAAACTTGCAGTTTGAACATTTCATTCATTTCACAGTCATAAGTCATCACACCATCGCCCAAAAATTCATTCAACTCATCAATCAATGGTTGAAGGTAAACATCAATCTTATCCCCCGGACTTTTAGGTCCATTAATAAGATTTGAAAGTAATATAAATTTTTTCTTCATACAAAGCCATGGAGGAAGATTATACGGAGCCAACACCAAGGGCCATGTTCTATGAGTTGCACCAACCATAGACTTGAATGGATTGAAACCATTTTCTGCCAATCCCAATCAGACATTACAAACATCTTTAGCAAATTTGGGATATCCTTTACCAAAATCCTTCCATGCATGAGAGTCTGATGGGTGGGTTAACATATCACTTTCAAGAACTCTTTCTTCATGCCATCTCATTAAATTAGAATCATTAGATGACATAAAAAATCTTTTCAAACTCTGTTTAAGGGAAAAGTAATGCATTTTCATTATGGCAATCGGTTTCCCCTGTATCACAATTTGACTTTGATAAGCCTGATTTCCCATGTTCTCCTTCCACCTAGAAGCATCACAAACCGTACAAATATCCAAATGGGAAGTTTCCTTTCTAAAAAACATACAGATGTTTGCACATGCATCTATGGTCTCATATGTAAAACCTATGTTCTCTGTCAACTTACGATCATGGTAATATGACTCGAGAATCATAGTGTCGACAGGATGAACCTTTTTCAATAACACCAACAGCATGTTGAATGAGGTGTCTGACCAATGATTCAAAGTCTTCCAATGCAACAACTCAACAATAAACGACAATTTATTGTAAGAAGTACATCCAGAATATTATTTTGTTTTTGGATCATCAAGTGCTTCATAAAACCTCCTCGAATCATGATCTGCATCAGAGTGAAGATTTATCTCACCTGACTCAAGATTTTGGATGTCAATGCCTTCAGGATCCAACCCACATACCATTTCAGTAAGCATTTCATCCATTGGATCAACCAACCTTGCATCAACATCCATCTGAACTGCATCCGTATTTTGACAACGATCATATTCTTCTCCATGAAGAGTCTAAATCTAATTTTTTTTTTCAGAAATACATTAAAGAATAGATGCTCCCTCACAGTATATCACGTGAATTGATATATGTTAGCACATTTTTGACTTGGAAACTAATAGATTCACTATCAAATCCCCTTGTGAATTTAATAAACTGCATAATTCCATTGAAATATTCTCTAGACGTTCGATTTGGAAGATCAAACCAACTCTTATCCATCATAAGATCTCTATAAGAAAAATTTACACAACACTTATTACATATGCATTCTTCATATCAAATATATTTAAAATAATTACTAATTATTTTTTCGTGAACAATTTATAAAAAATAATGTAAGTGAAAGCACATGTCATACCTGATTGCGCTACAAATCTGGAAGGGAGGGGAGACGAAGGCGGTGCCGTGAGGGAGAGGAGAGGCAGCCGAGGGGATCCAGAGCCAAAAGCGGTGCAACGAGGGAGGGGACGGACGACAATGGTGATTGGGAGACAGAGGGGAGGAGGTGGTGGGGTGGCAACGGTGCAGTGAGGGTGGGATGATGAGGGAGGGGACCGAGGACAGGGGGAGCCAAAGTGGACGGGTGACAGCAGCGAGGGGATGAGTAGTGACCATGTGGGGAGGGAGGGGACTGAGTGGTGCCGGTGTGGCAAGGGTGAGGACAGTGAGGGAGGGCACTGGTTGTGGTGGTGCGGTGAGGGAGGGGATGAAGATGGAAGGGACGAGGGTTGGCGGGGTGCGGGGGGGGGGGGGAGAGGGGGAGGAGGGATGAGGGATGAGGCCGGAGGGAAGAGGGGTCAGTGGTCGGAGGGGGTGGAGGCCGGAGGCCGGAGGAGGGTGGAGAGAGGCCAGAGGGAAGAGGGAGGCCGGAGGGGACGGAGAGCAGGGTGGAGGATGGCTGGAGCCGGGGGTAGAGGCAGAGGATGGACGAAGGAGATTGAGGGCAGGGCGGAGGGCAGCCATAGGGCAGACGACGGAGGGGGGAGGGTGGCGAGGGAGGGCACACAGTGACGGGGGATGGCGGGGAGGGAGGGTAGGCGGCGACGAGGTAGGGCACACAACGACGGGTGAGGGCGGTGAGGGAGGGAAGGTGGCGATGGGGCAGGGTGCACAACGATGGGGGGGGGCGAGGGAGGGTGCGCAACGACGGGGGAGGGTGCACGATGACGAGGGAGGGTGGCGAGGGAGGGAACACGGTGATGGGGGAGGGCGTGCGGTGAGGCGAGGAGGAGGAGGAGGGTTCGAGGGGGGGTGAAGCGGCGAGGTGAGGTGGGAGGAGGGTTCGAGGGGGGGGGACCGAATCCCCCCGTTTTTTGGCAAAACCTAGCGACCGCCATTGGCCGTCGCTATAGGTAAGGGGTCTCCAAAGCCCAGTTTTTGAGTAGTGTAACTTGTTATTATTGATCGTAACATTTAGATCAAGTTTTAAATACCTCCAGAATATATAACATGATATATATATCATATATATTTAGAATATAATTATGTATAATAGATATATTTTTGAAATGGAAAACAACTCTTATGGAGACGGTAGGCCGTACATACACATAAACACGGTTTCTGTTCTCATATCGTATTGAATGGAAGTAAGTGAATGAGATGAATGTAAATACCTAAATACACACACACACATATATATATAAATATATTTCCAGTAGCATTATTTTGTCATATATTACATACTTATTAATAATATATATGTTTATAATAATCATTGAATGGTGAATGTGGAAATGAATCACATCACTTTCGTGGAGACGGTAATACGTACGTATGCACGAGGGAAAATATCATTCTTGTGATTTAAAAACGTATGTAAATAGATGGTATATCATATATACATAATCATTAACACGTTACATTTATTATTTAAATCAATTATACGTCATTATTATACCCATCCAAATAATAGTGTATTTGAATAACAATTACACCACGATGTGGAGATGGTAAGCCGTACGTACGCACGTATGGTGACATGTCATTCATAGGATGGATAGAATAATGAATATATTTGTACCATATTTATAATAAAATCTCAATATATAGAAGATACTGGAGTTATTATTTTATAATGGAAACAACAAAGAAATAAAAAGTGGAAGATGAAAAGAACTTGAAAGAGGGTGGTGAAATTATTACCTCTTCTTTGGGTTATTCCTTTTGATTTGATCAAAAGAGCTCCTTAGGTTGGATTTTTGAGTAAAGTAACTCCTCTAGAATGAGGTGAGGGATGTTGGGAGGATATTCGGGAAGTGTTTGTATGAGAAAATGGCTTAAGAAGTGTGAGAAATGGGTAGAAAGTGAGTGATTTTTATAATGGAGAGGAGGGGATATTTAAGAAAGTTTGAAACAATTATTTTATTATAACCTAATATTAGGTTTCAAAAGATCAACTATTCTTTAATGAAAAAGTTAAGATGAATCACGGTGGAAATAAATTAGTTCAATAATAATTGGACAGTTTTAAATATTTTTTAAATATTTATAATCTTATTTATTTAAATCATTTATTAATGAGGTAAATATTGGATCATTATTGTGTCATATATAATTTAATTTATTTGATGTACAAAGATTTTAAAAATAATACCATGATGTAGGAAATAGTTTTATCTTTCCAAAGAATATTTATAGTCGAAAATATAACTTATATAACCCCATGTAAAAATTTATTTACTAAAAGATATTTGTTTATGTCATTTTTGACTTTACTTTAAATTAATTAATATAAAATATCATTATTTCTCACATGTGGCTCCATGGGGTCCCAAATTCAACCCAATGATTTTCATGGTCGGATATGTATTAGAAAATAGGATTAGGACATATGTTAGGGTAATTTATTATTGTTATAATATTATATATTACCCTTATTTATTATATTTACCCTTTAATCATGGTAAATAAAATTTTTAATAAGTAAATATTTAAAATGTCTAAAAATAAAAGTTATCTATTTACACAATTTGGACATACTGATTCCAAATATAGAATCCAATTTTCCACATTCATAACATAGAAGTAGTAGAAATTAATATAAAATTAATTCCCGCTGTCAAAACAAAAATCGCGTTTTTAAGAAATAATAACCATCAAAAGATTGACACTTGTTTATGTATAGTTTAAATGTGAAATTGCATCCAATGACCAACAATTTATTAAATGGTAAAAATATAATCTAATTATACTTTAAAAACACTCCAATTTATAATTTAACACTATAAATTATTTTTATTAAAAAAGTTGTTTTTAATTAAAATTTAGTATTTTTCACTATTCATAAAAAAATGAAAGTTATCAAAAAAATTCAAAAAATTTATCCGAAATAAACTTATATGTCCTGATTATAAATAAAATTTTATTTTCATTAAATTGAATATATGAAAGTGTCAAATATTAGTTTTAAAACGGGTTCGTCATTAAAAGACGCAAAAAAAGTATTATTTGAAAAATACTTCATTTATCTAAAAAAATGAATTTGTTCTTATATTATTTCTAAGAAACACAGAATATAGATTCTCAAATTTTATAGATTATAGAGAATTCAAAACTATGTTAATTCTATTCATAACCACTTTTTGAACGACTACTTTTGTAAGTCATGTTATGCTCGAACTCGGTGTTGAATGTAGCGCAAGTTATTGAATTACTTTGAAAAGATAACGTACTATGAAATATTGGGGTGTTACATTCTCCCCACCTTCAATAAATTGAATCATCACAATTTGAAATTGTTCTTCGAAAATAAAAGGTTAAAAATAGAAAATACCTTTGCGGAAGACCCACATCGAAAATTGGGTTTATAAAATTTAGTCTTAATAAGAGGGAAAGGAAATGAAACGTTCACCACCAAATTATGATCTTGAATATGAGATCATTGGTGGAAATTACATACATATAATTGGAGTAAAAATATAAATATTTATAGGGAGTGATTGAGGTCATCAATCACAAACAAGTGTACACTTGAGGGCCTCAAAGCAATCAATCTTTGATGACTTAAAATATCATCTGGTCAACAAAACATAAAGTATTAGGGTAATAAATTTTTTGTTTTAAGATCTCTTAACTAATGGTTAAGAATTAATTAATTCATAGAAGAAGTGAAAAAATATACATTCTAAGTAATGTCCTGTCCGTAAACTAACTTCTCCCACAAACTCATCTTTCACTCTAAAAGACAACAGAACATAAGAATACTCTATTTATCCTAATAATATAGGGTTCCAAAAAAATGAATTAATAATTAATTTGTGAGATTATTTAGAAGAACGACATTATATAAACCAGGACATCACATAGACCAGTGGTAGTTGATGCACCCTTATCTCCCTTCGGTTGAGGGTTCAAGTCTCGTGGTCTTTCAAGACATGACGGGTTGTCGCCCGACCTCTGTATTTTCCTTTTTTATAATAATTCAAAAATATTCTTAAAAAATATTCTTTATCAATAAGAATAGAATCCAATTTCCAACTTAATCTATTCCAACCTTTATACTAATCCAAAATACTAATTTCCAAACTCATAGTCCAAAATTTTTAAAGAATGATAACACAATGGAGATCCTTTTTACCATGTAAAATAATGTGTATATTTTCATCATGTATTCTTTCAAAACATGGAAACAACCTTATTTATTACATTCATTCTCCGTTATTCCTTATAGACTACTAGAAATATTCTTTATATGTGAAAATTTTGAATACTCCAACAATGATGGAATAAACAAACCATTAATCAGTTTCAAGGAAGTCAAGAATATCCAATATAATTTATCCAAATCAAAAAAAATCACTACCTCAGTATCAAGACCATATTAAGGATTACCTTTTCTCCAACCATGTATTTTTTAAAAAGATTAACTTTTTGTCGAGTGACATTTCATAGAACTATATAATCTCAAATCCTCAATGAAATATTACTGCAGTACAATCCTTATTTATTTCCATACTTAATATGACTGGTATATCATCGATAAAACACTGAAATGACATAATTATTTGGTAACAACATTAGAACACTTGTCATTCCTCTTCATTTGTGGTTGTATCATAACATTATTATTATCCAACATCATTATTTGCAGCATACTCTGATGACTAGGACATTGATTTGTATTGTGTCCCAACTCTTTTCATATGAAGCATTTTAAATTTGAAACCTTTTTCTTACCCTTTCATTCATGTACTTAGTGTCCGTTTTCTCCATATTTATAACAAACTCCCATTACCATCATGCATTTACCATGGTGATTCTTTCCACAGTTATCACATATGATAGAATATTTCTTTCCCCTCTTCCCTTTATCCAACTTTTTCTCTACCACCCTTTTCGTCCCTTTCTTCCCTTCAAAGCCATAGGATTCAGAAAATTCTTTACTTATCATATTGACACAACATATTATTTCTTCATATGTTCAAAATACATGGGAGTCTATTTCCCTTATAAATAGTAATGCTTAACACCATGAATGATATGATCCTTCATACTTTTTGTATCATACGTATTGATGGAATTCTCATTCCTTCTACTGGGCCTCATTTCAAAATAATAGAATACACTTGGTCATTTTATGAATCGAAATGCATAATTCCAAACATGTAAAATATATAACATAAATTAAAAGGTTTATGGATATAATCCATAATCATAAAAATTTTATATTTGAGGAAGTATATACTTATAAACCCTTCATAATGGTTTGTAAAAAAATGATAATTATCCTATGCATATCCCCCGGGAGTGTCGTAACCAAGAGTGCAGCAAGGCCCATTGTCATGCACCAGTTCCCGTTCGAGTCTAGCTCAATGTGGTGTTTTTGGGTTTTATCCCTAGGTACATCTGTTCCAGAGCAGCCTCTACCAACTCGTATCCAGACAAGGATATATTTCTTGGAAAACTCACAAAATCTCTACAATACCATAATTTTAGGAAGTTCTTCTATACTAATCCTCAAAGTCTATCTTAGGGTAATGTGCTCAAATCAGTGTTTATCTAAATCAAGTTACCATGGTTTGTACTAAACTTCTCTGATACCAACTGTAATTCCTCGACCCCAGTTACCCAGAGTCAGTGCATTATTACATAACATTGGCATGATATAAAGAAATCATATCCTGAAAGACCTATCGGATTTTAGCCTTGGACGAAAGATTCATACATAAGTTCAACTTTACAACTTGAAAAGAAATACAACACTAATTTATTCCCATAGAAACATCCAAGCCTCCTATATTAAGCCTGCAAGTCAATCATAATTAACTATTTCGCATCCTGGGATAAATAAAACATAGAAAGGTTTGAGCTCAGATGCTTAGTAAGGATAACAATATAGAGGAAACTTTCAAAAATAAGCATAAACATTTAAAACAATGTATAAGTCTAAAACAAAAGCCTTTTAAAACTGAACATCAGCATAATATGGAAAAGATAAAATCTAATAATGCTATTTACTTACTCACATGGATATTATACTAGTCGAATAATAACATGCAATATCAATAGCCACTTTTATAATGATAGAATGCATAATGCCAGAATTTCATAACCACATAGTCAAGGCCTTGTTCCAAGACTAAAAATAAATTTTTTCAATGCCTTGTTCCAAGACACTAGTTTGTCTCATGAGACCTACCGATACATCGGGGAGCTATAGCAGGCTCCACCCGTCACTTACTAAGTCCAATGCATTCCTCAAATGAAAAGGTTTAAAAATAACATAAACATTCGTATTAAAACTAGCATATTAAATGTCAATAATTTATCCACAAACCATGAATGGTGTAAAGATAAAAAATCCAAAGTCAAAAAAATCACAAAACCTTCAATACAATATGGATGTTTTGTATTATAAGAAACCAAATTCAAACAATTTTATAATCCACCAAAGGATGTTGACATAGATGAAAATGATTTGTAAAACAAATTGAGAGAAATATCACTTTTTCATGAAACATTTAAATGTCTCACAATTTATAAAGGAAGGAATTTAAATAAATTTCCATTGAATGAAAGTGTGAAACACCACTTTGAAACTTTTTAATGGAATTAACATTTCAAAAACATGCATGTCTATATAGATATATCCTTAAAACCCATTTCGAAAACATGGACATTAATGGAAATTATTTAGAGGAATTAATATTAAAAACATTTAAAATGATGTTTTAGTAAAAAAACTTCCCTTAAAAGAATCCCTTTGAAAACACTTTCATGAAACATGGACGTGGATAATAAATACGTCCCAGTACCTACTTATGTAAGAACAACCTCGGATAATAAATAGATTGTTAAATTAACCCTTACTAATTTTGTAACTTACGAAACATATAACCCATAGAAGAAGTATCATACAATGAAGATGTATGTACACATAAATTAAATTTTATTACACAAAGATTACAATTATGGTCCGTAAAAACACCACACAAAAGGAAATAGTGGTACATATAGCATGGATCTCACGGGAAAGAGAAGTGAGATGAAAACCCCTTACCTTGCACTTTTCTTGGGTCGAGGGTACGTTTATCCTCTTGTATAATGACCATTGTATGTTATTAGATTATAAAAAAACAATATTTGTTTTTATTATATCGTACATGATTCATTTATGATTTTATACTACCCATTTAATATTGATTTCGATGTTAAATTATCATTTTGGGTAATAATCGCTTTCGTTATCATACGTATTTTAACTTGTTATTCTAGATCGTAACATTTAGATCATGATATAAATACATCCAGAATATAAAAAAATATTTTTATATCATATATATTTAGAATATAATTACGTATAATAAATATATATATGAAATAAAAAACACTGTTTATGGACACGGTAGGCCGTACGTACGCATAAACGCTGCTTCTGTTCTCATATCATATTGAATGGTAGTAAGTGAATGAGATGAATATATATACCTATATATATATCTAGTAAAATTATTATGTCATATATTACATATTTATTAATAATATAAATTTTATAATCATCGTTGAATGGTGAACGTGGAAATGAATCTCATCGCGTACGTGGAGACGGTAATCCGTACGTACGCACAAGCGACAATATCATTATTTTTATTTGAAAACGTATGTAATTAGATGTTATATCATATATATAGAATCATTAACATCTTACATTTATTAGTTACATCAATTATACATCAATATTATACCCATCCCAATAATAGTGTATTTGAATAAAAACTACACCATGACGTGGAGATGGTAAATCGTACGTACATACGTATGGTGCAATGTCATTCATAGGATGAATAGAATAATGAATATGGTAGTACCATATTTATAATAATATAATATTATATAGAAGATACTAGGGTTTCTATTTTATAATGGAAACAACCAAGAAATAGAAAGTGGATGATGAAAAGAGCTTGAAAGAGGGTGGTGAAATTATTACCTCTTCTTCGGGTTCTTCATTTTTATTTGATCAAAAGTTCTCCATAGGTTGGATTTCTGACTAAATTAAGGGTTCAAGAATGAACTGATGGATGTTGGGAGGTTATTTGGGTAGCGTCTGTATGAGACAAAGGTTTGAGAAGTGTGAGAAATGGGTAGTAAGTGAGTTCTTCTTATAAGGGGGAGGAGGGTCTCTTTAGGAACGTTTGAAACAATTATTTTATTATAACCTAATCTTCGGTTTCAAAAGATCAAATATTCATTAATAACAATGTTAAGATTACTCATGGTCGAAATAAAATATTCCAATAAGAATTGGATAGGTTTTGGATATTGTTTTAATATTTATAATCTTATTTACTTAAATCATTTATTAATGAGGTAAATATTGCATCATTATTGGGTCATATATAATTTAATTTATTTGATGTGAAAAAATTATAAAAATAATACCATAATCTAGGAAATATTTTTATATTTCCGAATAATATTTAGAGTCCAAAATATAACTTGTATAACCCCATGTAAAAATTTATTTACTAAAATATATTGGTTTATGCCATTTTTTGTCTTTACATTAAATTAATTAATATAAAATATCATTATTACTCCCATCTGGCTCAATTGGGTCCTAAATTCAACCCAAGGATTCACATGGTCAGATATGTATCAGACAATAGGATTAGGACACATGTTATGTTAATTTAATATTATTATAATATTATATTTTACCCTTATTTATTATATTTATCCTTTAATCATGGTAAATAAAATATTTACTGAAGTAAATATTAAAAATGTCTAAAAATAAAAGTTATCTATTTTCACAATTTGGAATTACTGATTTGAAATATGGAATCCATTTTTCCTAATTCAAAACACAGAAGTGGCATAAATTAATTTAAAATTAATTCCTACTGTCAAAACAAAAAGTGTGTTTTTAAGAAATAATAACTATCAAAAGATTGACACATGTTTATGTATTGTTTATTAGTGAAATTACATAAAATTACCAACATTAGATTAAATGGTAAAAATATTATCTCTTTATACTTTAAAACCACTCAAATTTATAATTTTACCTTATAAATTATTTTTATTAAAAAAGTTGTTTTTAATTAATATATAATATTTTTCACTATTCATAAAAATATGAAAGTTATCATAAAGATTCCAAAAAATTATCCAAAATAAATTTTTATGTCCCAATTATGAATAAGAATTTATTTTCATTAAATTAAATATATAAAAGTGTCATGTATTGGTTTCAAAAAGGGGTCTCCAATAGAAGACGCAAAAATTTTCATTTTTTGAAAAATACTTCTTTTATCAAAAAAATGAATTTGCTCTTATATTATGTATAAGAAACACATAATATGGATTCTAAAATTGTATAGATTATATAGAATTCAATGTTAAATTAATACTATTCATAACATCTTTTTGAACGACTAGTTTAGTAAGGCATGTTATGCTCGAACTCGGTGCTGCGTGTAGCGCAAGTTATTGAATTACTTTGAAGAGATAATGTATTATGAAATCTTTGGGTGTTACAATTTTCAATTATTTTATTGAAATTCAATTTGGTGGATATTATCAGGGTTGTTAAAATATATTCAATGAAATTTACTTCTGTGAACTTCTCTCGCTTGATGGATGTAGATGACCGTGTACTATATGATCCATATTCCTATCATTGTAAGAAAAAATGGTATATTATGTGAAAGATGTCATGGATGAAGGGTGGAGTTGGGTATATCTGGTAAAAAAGATACTTGTATGATATGGGTGATGATGTTCAATATTTTACCAATGACATTGAATCCCATCAATAATAAGAAGTAGTCTTATTTTTCAATAATGATATTGAAAATATTAGTCTTTCAATGGTGGATAATGTGGATAAGGTAATGATTGAGCAGGAATCCGACATGATTGAATGATAAAATTATTGTATATGCAGTTATCTATTAATTTATCTACCAATTATGTCCTTTTTTATGTCATTCCTTATCATTGTTACTTATATTATTTTAGGACTATGCATATGTTATCATTTCATTTTTTTTGCTGCATGATTTGTTTAAATATATGTCTGAAATTAATTTTGTTTGATTAAATGATAGTAATTCCTAGGAGAAACATTATACTAATGAAAGTATTCTCTCAATCGATGTTTTATTGACTACTCCAATATATGATGATCCATATATATCCCTCTCTATAGCATTTGCGACACCATATTCTTTCCCATCTGCACCCTCTCTCACAGCCTTTGGAAGCATCCCATCAATAGCTTCGTCGATGCCTTCCTATTCAGTAGTCTCAATAGTGAGGGAGCAGGGTGTCACTTCTATTTCTTCATGGGGATTTTGGAGGGTGACTCTTATAGGTAAATATTTCATTATGAATAAATTTATTTCAATTTTTTCTACTACTAACTATTTATTCATAAATGATGGAAACAATGCTACTACAGAGGAAAATATGAAATGTTCAGATGAATGGAATCTGACCGTACAAAAGATAGTTGTCCCATTGGATTCTTATGGGGTCTCTATAGATGATGCTTTAGGAATACTGTGTCAGGTTTCTTTCCAGATGGTGGTGGAGTTGGTTTCCCTTCCCATTACGTATGATGATTAAAGGCATATGCATTAATCATGGAAAAATGAATCTTTTGATTCATAAATAAAGGTAATTTTAAAACATTATTGTGTAAATAAATATCATTATGTTATTAAATGAAAAAAATTTCAAAATCCATTTATGTGTACATATATTTTTCTACATTACCATTGTTGATATTCTAGTATGAAAGTGGACATTGGAAAACATTTGAAAGAAATAGAATTATTATAAATGGATTTTATGGAATGAAGTCAACTATAATTTGTTGAGTTCTTTCAAAATGTATGATAAGGTACCCAATGCGGTACCTAGAGAGAAATGAAATGTTTTTATTGATAGGAATCATGATGAGAATCACACAGTATTTAAATATATATTATTATATTAATATCATTTAACATTTTACATGTATATGAAAAGGAGATGACATTTCATAGATTAATAATAAAATTAAATTATTTTTTCCAGGATCTATCAAGAATGAATGTATTGATTCAAGCTAAGACAATCATACCTCACACTATAGAGTCGATTTTTTTTCTAGAAGGGGATAAACTCTGATAATGTTTTCATTAGTTTAAATATTTATTAGATAATAATATCTGTTTAATATATTATGTTTTTTATTTATCTTTTTTTAATGCAGTCACAAATATCAGGGCACCCAGTATCCTGAATATAAGTGTGGTTGGATGTTCATAAAAAATTTTATGGGTGTTTTTTATTGATCATGCCAAAGAAGTTGGGTTAAGAATTCATTTTTCATTACAATAACTTATTTTCAATTGTCACTATGTTTAGATATATTTCTTCAATTATGAATATTATTTTATTTATAGTTTAAAATTAAAGAAATATTGGATAACAATCCCACATAGTCTTACATAGTCTCCCATGACTATCTATTTGCTAAATTCCTTGGGAAGGTGCATCATGCTCGATTGTGTGTGATAGATTTGTGACTAGTACCATCTGTGATCTTTGGTGGGTAAACAGGGGTTGCAAGTTCATCAACTCTTTGTTATAGTAGTTCACTACCCCAAGATGACCAGAAAAAACTTGATTCTATAAAAAAATCTAGAAAATGTGACTGAGATATCCATTTTGAAAAAAGTGTTATTTGATTTATATCAAAACACGACTGGAACTATCCCCATGGATTTTTCAGTGATTACTTTTGGTGGGAGGTTAAATCACATAACATCAAAATCATTTTCTGAAAAACTGTTATTAAATTTTCATTTAAAAATAAATATAAAACATTTAATTTTAAATATAATAGTCATATTTGTGCTGGTAGTAAGATGTTGAGATGAAGATGTAGTGGGTGATGAGTTTATTTCATCATTGGGAAATGATTAGTGGATATTGTATGTTCATGTACAATGATTATATTTTGTATCTTTTCCTTATATTTTAAATGGGACGACCACAACAGGTGCCTATATATGTGGTTTATAACCATGTTTCTATATGTTATGTTTCAACTAGCCGTTGGGATGTTAATTTCTTTATGATCATATATGATGTTTAGTTTTATTTCTCTCGATTACATATAGGATGATCTATCATTAATTCTAATATTTAGCACTTTTTTCATGGTGGCATACTATTTATGTTTATACTCACACCTTCATGGGACCTCCATTAATGTTTTTGTATTATATAGATAACTTGTAGATTGGTGGTGTCCTTAGGGGTCCATGTATCTATGGAACATATAAGTAAGTGGTGTAACTAACCATGTTTGGTGGTAAGTCATAGGAACTTGAGTTGGGAACTCCTATTCCATTCCCATTCAGTTGTTTCTAGATTGGGACATATATTCCTTATTCATGGTTAGGCTTGTATTTTTGCCTTTTCCATTTTTGGATATTTATCTATATCATTCTGATGTATTTCCTTGAGGTTTCCACAAGAATTTTTACACCATACAGGTTTTTTTTATTATACCTATGCACTATTTCATGGAGTTGAGTGTGAGTTCTCATGTAAAATATGACAAATCCTCCCAATTCAGTGATATTATTACTGTGCGCTTGTCGGTAGCACTTCACCTATATGGGGTTAACATGTGGAGTCACTCTTAGCTTACTATTTTCCCATGTAGGGGACCTATAGGTCATGTTAGGACAAAAAACCCCATGTTTTTTTCCCAAGACCATAATATATATCTTACCCCACACATTTTAGGAAATTCTATACCTTTTTCCAAATCTCACATCACAACCCAGTCCTACTGACTAAGTATTTTTCTATGTCATCTCTCACAAAACTAATGTCCTGTCTCACTTATCTATATAATGATATCTCAATACTATAACATAGTGGATAACCCTATCAATCAAATCATATGTTCGATTAATATCATCTTGTTTTCACATTCTTGGTTAGTTCTCAATCTTGATGTTTTGGGTTATCTTTATTTTGGGAGATTTTTTTGCTCTATTAGTGCATACACCGTATTTTTTTGCCTCTATTTTGTTAGTCTTGGATAGGCCATGAGGATGTAATCAGGTAACTAGGACTATGTGTAATATTTTAAGACCAAGAACATTGAGGCATCAATATGGGTTTTGTTGATCTTATCAAGGGGTGGGATCAATGTTGGAAGTCCAAGGATTTCGTAATGTATTTACCCATTGTATAAATTCATGTGAGCATTACCCATCACTTGGGGAAGATTAGATCATTTATGGATATTTAGGGTGATTTCACTTTTGGCTATGCATTATATGTTGGTTTTGAATCATAAATGACCCTTTTTATGAAAATGGAATTCACAATGGATTGTTTAATATTAAAATTATTTCATTATTATTAAATTAATTTATCCTGTTTATAATATCAGTGGATTTAGTTTTAACATGTGAATCCTCAATTTAATGAATGTATGTTGATTCTTTATAGAAGGTTTTAAATGTAATCAATTTATGTTTTCCTTGGAAATGTGTTTTATAATAATTTAAAGAATCAACACACTTTTAATGATATTTTTATTGAGAAATATATTGATTCTTTAAATGTCCTGAGTAATTTATTATTGATTCATTCTATATATTTATGTATTATTGATTCTTTTAATGTGTTATATCTTGTTTGATTATTTCATTGTATTGAGAAATTTACTATTTATTTCAATATGTTGTTTTCCTTTTTAGATGTATTTATTCATTATGATTTGGTGAGAGTCAATGTACATTGATTCTTTTGATTTATCATGTGTTGTTTTATGTGTCGTTTTCCTTGTATGTTGATGATATTTTTTTATGATATTTTCAAATTTCCTTTGTTACTCTTGTGTTGTTCTGGCTGCAGGTTCTGGGGCAATAGAATCAAATACTTTTTCATATAATTCATGATTTAGCATCTGTTTAAACTGCTGCAAGATATAGTTTTTTTCATGGTTGATTAACCTTCTACTATATTATTATATTTTTTGGGGATATTCTCAAAAGCACCACTAAATATGACAACATTTTATTTATCTGTTGTTTTATCTCTTTTGTGGCAGTTTTTTTGGTAAAAAGGATAAAAAATTTGAGTTAGGTTTTAACCATTGGTAGATTATGGTTATTTTTTTAAATGAAAACAACTGCTAAAACAAGAAAAGACCGCTGCTAAATACACATTCTAGGAAAATTTCCAGAAACAACTTCTAAATGGAAAGTACTTACGCATGTTGAATAACGACAAAAATATTAGTGGATTTTTTTTAAAACATTTGCAGAATGATGTTGTGGTGGTTCAAACCACCCCGATATAAAAAACAACCATTGCTAAATGGATATTTTTTTGGTAGTGTGGTCCAATGATTAATCCGTGATTTGGGAGAAAAGATAATTTGTTTTGGATTGGTGTGTGGAGTTTCACAATGGATGTGGGCTGTCAGTTTGGTGATGTAAGAGGGCCTATTGGAAGGGAATATATGAATGTGGTAGGTCTGTTATAAACGTTCAAGGACTACTATATATTCTCAATAATGAGAATAATTATGGTGTGAAGTTAGTAAATACCCATGTAATTACGGGTTTCAGAGGTATTTTGATTATTTGTTCTTAATGTAAGGAATATTCCTTGACTTAGGGAAAAGAATATGATTGTGAGAATCCAAATATATCCAAAAGATGTTTGTAGAAAAGAATTTTGTTCAAATTGGAAGTTAAGAATGTTGGAAAAAATGATTTAGGTTCAAGGTGACCTGGGTGATCAAAACTATAAGTTACAAGTGGTCACACTATAAATGTAATTGTTCACACAACAAATGATGTGGGATGAGGGTTAGTTTAACTACCTTGGACTATTCATGTTAAAACCTATATGTTACTCTATGAAGAAGTTGATAAAGAAAGAGTTTCCCATTACCAGTATCTTGTCACACCATGAACCTAATGTTTGTTCTATAAATAGGCTTCATGTTGGGGTTTTAATGGTTGATTGGTATTTTAGGGAGTTCAAATAAAGTTTTGGCCCTATGATTTTTAGGGATAACAGCATGGGAATAGGGGAGGTAAACCCAACATTCCCATTACTTCTACCTTTCAGCTCTTTATTCCAATTTATTGGAATGCTTTTTCACAAATAATCAAGGTAATACCCCTTATTCTCTTCCCCTTTTTTTATTCCCTCATTTTCCTCTAATTTTTGGGTCTTCCAACTAGGTTTTTAGGGATATTATTTGACATGAAAATACATAAATCATACCAATATATGGAGATTCAATTTTTTTATTGTTTAGGGTTACCTAATAGGATAAATTCAGGATTTGATTCATTATTTATATTAAGGAATAATTCCCAGTTATATTTTTAGGTTTTTGTTGTTTTTTTGAAATTAAAAATTAATCCATATCCTTAATTTTTTTCTTTTGTGTGACTTAATTCCAATTCTATGTTTAGAGTGAATCACACCATAATGTTATGGTTTTAGAATTGAGGGGACAACTACTGTGTTTCATTAGTTATTAATGTTCATATTTTGTCTTTTAAATTATTAATTTCTAAATCAAATCATGTTTATTGATGAGATAAATGATCATGGACATACGGGATGTTGATATGAGGTTAGTTTGTATTTATGGTTTCAGTTTTAGTTATGAGTCATTTAATGTATTTGAGTATCTTGTTTTATTAGTCATTTTATATTGACATTTCATAATATTTATATTTTTATATATTTCATGATTTTTTGATCTTTCATCATAATGTTTGAAAAAATCTTGTTTGTCTAATAGGGAATAAAGAAATTATATATTATTAAATTGCTTGATTGTGGAACCATGTTTGAAAAAGTTCATATTTCCCTCATGAATTTATCAGTGGTGTGAGTTTGTTTTTAAATTTATAATACATTTCTATTTTAAAATTTTATCTTAAAAAGAATTTTTTTTGAAATGGAATTTAAAATTATTCCTTTATTTGAAGAATCGGTAATCACATGGTATTTTAAATTTAACATTTTGTTTTTTAAATTATGTATGATGTGATTTTGGTCCAATCGTTTAGTGTTTATATGATGTAACATGGATCCTCTTTCCAATGGTCTTAAAATTGTTTAGGAATTTGTTTTTAGAAGGAGCTTTGTTGAACTTAGTTTGTCCTGTTTGAAATAATGTGGTTGATTCAATATTTTCTAATGTACGTCTGACTTTGTTTGTTCCCCTTTCTATTACATTTGGGTGTGATGAATTTGGTATTTTGATGCAAGACTTTGTGTATTGGCCTATGGTGTTGGTATGAAATTAAAAATTAGGTTGGGAGATGAGTTTTTCATCAACCCATGAAGGGTCATGGTGGGAATTTGGATAATTTTGATGCATGGTTCTATATATTTAGTGAAACGAATAATGTGATTATTTTTTGAGCTTTTATATGGAAATATTAACTTAGTTATTGTATAATATATATGTACTTACTATGTTCTTTTTATTAGAGATATACCCAGTGGGGAAGATGGATCTTAAGGCATGGCCTTTCTATGAGTGGGATGCCTTGGTTCAATATTGTTGGCCTTTCAATCAATGATTAGACTTGGTTCCTGGACCACAATGTTTGAAAGTGATAAGATGTGATGTGATGCAAAATTTGAATCAGGTACCCTAAGATGAGTGATATTGTAGTTGGATAATATTGATACATTAGACTATACCATGTTCCTTTGTTCAGTGGGATGAGGTCATGGATGATTCCATCCTTAGGTCTTTCTGCATGGGAAGTGATAACTAGGATATGTGTCATGAAATCTCCCTTGAGTGAATATCATTTGGTAAGGAATTGAAGGCACCCTACACTACCACATTGGGTATGAGTATTGGCTCAGTTTGGCACCCTCCCTAGAGTCTTCAAGTAGTGTTTTGTACATTGTTATATTCCCTACACTTAATCTTTGAGTATGGGTACTTGTGATGTTATAATATGACTATCTTACTTCCATCCTTGATTTGAAGTAGGCCGGGGTTGGTTTCATAGAAACCTTAGAAGTATACAATTACCTTAATTGTATACTTTTATATGGATTTTGTTCTTATTCTTGGTGGGTGTGTTGATGAGAAAAAATCAACTCTTATATATATATATATATTCTACGAATATCCACTATAGTATAGTATAAATTTTTATTGTTGAAAATTTCGTATTTCATAAAGTCATTGGATTCATCCCCTACTTAGGTACACTATATCGGTTTCTTTAATTAAATGTTTTTAATTTGAATAGAACTTTTTCCATGATTCAATATTGGAGGATATAAGAATGATTCATTATATGGGAACTCATAAGAATTTTTTTTACTAAATTGATGTCAAATATGCCTTCTTAAATGTGGATATTTAGGAATAGGTATATATTGATCCCCCTAAAGGATTATTTCTTAACAATGATGACTCAAAAGTGTAGAAACATATGAATCCTATATATGGGATAATGTAAGCACTAAGGTAATTTTATTCATGGATGGAATGTTACATGAAAAATATGAATTTCTATTATGAAATGTTAGAAAAAAATATGTATTTAATGGATACAAGAGAAGGGGTAATCATTATAATGGTTTATCTTGATGATATTATTTTTTCAGGAGTATGAAAGTGTCATTTTAAGGAATTTTCAAAACAAATGAAGATCATTTATAATTTTTCAATAATAGGTCGACTATGATAATTCTTAGTATTAAAAGGATTTTGAAGGGGAAATTATTGATCAAAGGGAGTTCCTAAAGCTAAAAGGGAGTATACTTTACATGAGTATTTATATAAATGACATATACTATGATTTTAGTTAGTATTATTGGTATAAAAGATCTTGTAATGGAAATAATAATATGTAATCTAAAAGAGTTAACAAATACATTATAGTTTTATATACATGAAATAAGAAAATATGAGTCTTTATAGTTACATTAATTCAGATTGGGATAGGGATAATTATGACTTAATATCACTTTAATGGGAATATGTTTTCTCTATTTATGTTATAATTTTGGATCTATAATAAGAAGTATTCAGATACTTTAAGAAATATGGAGTATCAATATGTTGTTGTTATAAGTTATTGCTTCTATATTATATGGTTTAAAGAGAATCATTTTGATTTTTGATCGAAATTAGAAATATATGTCTGGATTTTGTATGATAATCAATGATCTATTTTCCTTTCAAAAAATGAATTAAAACACTCATGGACTAATAAAATGGAAATTTTGATTCATTACAACAAATAATTGGTGGCCAATAGAGACATAAAATAATAATATATTCTTGAGGAAATAATTGAAGAATTAAGAATGAAAATGATTTTTGGCCCTTTTATACCATTAAAATCAATTGAGATTCCCCTAAATGAGAATTTTATTATGCTTTAAAATATAAAGAAGTTAATACACAACTCATTACTCTATTAATTGCATATTAACTTCTTAATGGAAGAGATATTTATTTACAAACATATATAAGTTATTATATATTTCTATTCTCTATGTATATGATTTAGTGGGAAATTTCATGTTGAATAAGGGGAGATATTTGTTGAATTAAGTTACTGGAATGATGGTAATAACACCTGATCACTTTTATATTTTTTTTGTATCACTAGTATAGGGTTTTCTCCCAAAAACACTAATCTATCATATTTTCTATTGTCAAGATGACTTTTATGTTATAAATGAAATTATTTTTTCCATAAGATGAATTTTTAAAGTGTTTAATAGATGTGTATAAAAAATACAATGTTGGATATTGGAGTTCCTAATTAAATTAGTGATGGAATTTATATTTTATGAAAAATAAATTTTTGAGGATGAAGAGGATGATTTTGAATATATATCAATTGTTTTGACGTGTTTTTACGCTGCCCAAAGTTGCTTGGAGTCATTCTGTTTTAAATTTGTTGAAATCTATCATTATTGAAAATGGATATGTCTTGAATTCATATGATATAGGATGAGAATTTCAAATAACGAATGCTTATGATTTCTATTATTTTATAATATAGGCATTTCTCATAATAAATTTGTATCCCCTATGATACATCATCTAAATAAGAGTGGTTGACTTCGAGTGACATTTGTTTTAGTAAGAAACTAAGGTATCAAATGAAATAATGATCTCATAAGATTGAACAACACAAAAGATATGTGGAATTCATAATATAAATGATTTTTATTTGAAGAATAAAATCATTTAATGTGATTTCTATAGAATATGGAAAACTATTATTATGTATACATATAATGTGAATATCATATTTTATAAACATCTGATAATATTTCTCACTGAATAGGATTTATTCTTCATTTCATGATGTTCTGGAAGAGGTAATTTATTATATGATATTTGACTTTGTAAAATGTTAGCTAATTCTTAAAATAAGAGATTTCATACTATATGATTCCAATAAAAAATATGAGAATCAGAAATTTGGAATTCTGAAGGAAATAGAGTTTAATGATGTATGTACCAAGATATATGGAATTAAACATATTGAAAAATCATATTATCTTGATTCATGTTGAGATCAAAGGAGAGAAGTCCCACTACATAGATCACGATATGATGATATCAGTTGGGATTTGAGATGAGCACCACATCACAATAACATTCAAGTTAGGATGAAATTAAAACTCTAGTATATTACATGGATTCATTGAAGGTATTACTTCAATATATTCATTGATATTTGAAATAAATTTTTTACAAGGTTTAAATTAGTACATCATAAGATATTCATGGTAATTTTTATTTTAAATATTTTAATTCCTTCATTTTCGATTATATAGGAAAACAGTTCTCACCTATTGACCAGGGGATTATCTATTACCAATATTTTAAATAATTTAAATAAAAAAATTTGGAATTTTTTAAAAAAATATCAAAATGTAATAAAATACTATAATGATGAATATATTTGTGTTAAAAAGTTAATTAAGGGTTCCAATACTCAAATGTATTGAAGGAATTATTCTTTCTATGTGAGAGTGACTAAAGAAAACAATATGTACTTCATCTATAAACGCTATATAGGTTTTAGAAAACTGATTCCATTTCTATGAATCATGTATATTTCTTATAAGTAGGAATACAATATTTTCATACATAATTTCACTCATGCGTCACATAATCTTCCAAAATGTATATGAAAGGATGGTGTAATTTGTGCTGCTAAACTAATAATTCTAGGAATCAAAGAATTTATCAAATAGAATATACTCCTAGATTTTGATGCATCCAATAATGATTTAAAGATGTAATTAATACATAGGATACTTAAGAAGGAATCCTAATGCATCACTGGTTCTTTTCAAAATATTGGCACATCATTTTTGTGTTATGTATGATACAAATAATTTTTTGAGAAGTGAATAATACTATCTTAAATTGTGTATGTGTATTTTACTTTATTTATGATAAATATAAATTTATAGGGACAATAAATCCATTTTTAGACAAGATGTTATACACGACATGGAGTAGTCTATAACATTTAGTCCCAACCTTTTAAAAAGTTATGGTTTACTAGTTGAATTATATATTATTTCATATCGGTGAGAAAGATAATTTATTGATTTAATATAGAAATTAACCGGTCATTTGTTATTAATGAAAAAAAGTAATTTGTAAAAATATAAAATAGATAATGTTAATTTACCAACCTATTAGTTGAAGCCAAACTATTACATGAACTATATATTTGTTACTTAAAAAAAATATTTTCATTTGATTTATTTGAATATTAAATGTTAATAATATAACTTATTTAATATAAATATTTTAACTGAAATAAAAATTGTAAATGATTTTTTTAAAACAAAATCAATAAAAATTATTGTTTAATAACACATATTAGTTTCAATATTGAATTAAAGTAAAATTTGAAAAAAAATAAACAGTGTACAATTATATTAAAAAACATTAAAATTATCATTCATGAATCTTTAATCCTAATAATATATTATTCATAATAATTAATAAAGGAAATCAATTAATAATATAAGTTAACATTAAATGAATTTACCCCTTTGAAAAATGCATTTTTTTAACAGTCATTTTTAATATATGTCATTATTTTTAAAAATTTGACTGATATCATTGGACTCATTTATCTCTAAAATGACTGAATAGTGTTCGTTATTTTTTTTTAAAAAAAGTTTAAGTGAATATTCAAAATAGTTTAATTTATTTAAGCATGATTTGAAATATATGAATGAATATTAAAAAAATTTGTAAGAGTGAAAATGTCTGTAATTGAGAAGGTAAATGAAAACTTTTATTGGAAATGGAACAAATATACGTCTCATGATATATTAATATATATAAGAAATTTTTTAGGAAAATATCCTAGTGGACGAGAGAAACACTTTCATGACCTGAACTCAGAGGGAACCCCTCTTTGGATTCCAATAAAGATGAGTGTGGCACTAGATGTATTCCTACAATAATCACTAGTTTGAATATTAGAAACACGTTTATGAGACATTTAAATGGGATTCATTAACCTAATATAACCCAATATTATATTATAGAATCCACCTATCCAAAAAAAGATATATATAAGTAAAAATCCAAAAATAACTACAATTCATATAATTTCACACAAAAACAAGGTCGCCCAATATAAAAATATATAAAAAAATATCTTAAAGAGTAGTGCTAATAAAAAAACTAGATCTATTCATGTGATGGACTAAAAAATCATCGAACTCTCCATGCAATAACAAAAATAGATTTTATACAGAAGTTCAATTATACTTGAATAGTCTATATGATCCCCCGCAAGAACACTAATTGTTATGTGTAAGAATAATAATTATTCTTTAGTGAATTGATAGAAGAACCAATAAGAACCAAATAGTTATTCTATCACTTAATCTCAAAAAGGCTCACTCACTTAATATCTCAACAATCTAAAATTTAATTCTATTAAAAAAAATTAGTAATAGGGTACCCTATAAAAATTTACCAACGGGTTCTCTCCCTCACGTACCAACAAAAAATGCCTTAGAGCTCCAATACATTCCATATCATCAAATATCATCAACAAAATATATATACGAAGTCATATCTAATGTGGGATTTACTCTGACTCAACCTACAAAAACCATATAGGGTTCATCAATATCATATAAAAAAGTCCATATACCTAACCATATATGAATATATCAACCACAAAACAACTCTCATAATAGTTTTGTATCATTAACATGAAGGACTTCAACCTCATGACCTCATCCTATAACGATTTACCCCAATTATATACCACATAATAATCTCATTAATACCACATCAATCTCATATAAACCTTATACCATCACAAAATTTCCACATATGTAATATTAAGAGAGGAATAGGTGGTATTCAGCCATCGATTCCCTCTCGAGATTGAATGTTTAAGGAAATCATGCCGAACCAAAAAAATTTGGGTATTGGTAAGTTTTTTTTGACTTAGGAATAATTAAAAATGAAATAAATATAAAATGAAAGTACGGTAATTCCACCCTCCATCCCAAACTAATTTCTTAATAAAAAAAATACTACTATCACATCCAATAAGTAAAACTATACATCCACCACTTCCTATTGGTAACCACTTCCACCAACACCTTATCATCCTATCCAGATTCACACAACAAAAAATAATGTTAACTCCCTCTACATCAAATTTTTATTATTTCATTAACCATTATAGAGTTACCATTACCATTACATTACATTCATTAAAACATTGAATTTATTATTTAATTTCAAACTATTGTTAGATATTATCAATGAATATTTCAAGACATCTTAATTTATTTACAACCTTGATTCATTCAACTAGTTCCCCATAAATTACCATGTTCATCATTACCAATATAAATATGTTACTGCCGATAAAATAAAAAATTGTCTCACAACCATTCACCAAACATATCAAAACCTTTTGATAACACATATTGTAACAATCATGAGAAAATCTATAGAAACAACCACACTATTATATATAAATAACCACCACCATTGTGACAAAGATTACTTTTCATAAAATTCAACCTTAACCCCTATACCCAATATACTTCATATTCACAATCAACCATAAAAATAACAACACAACTACCCCCATAATATCCACACATGTGCACACATTAAAAAATGACATAAAACACAAATTAATAACCAATTACAGTATATTCATACCTCTATACATCCATTCTCCCACAAAAAACATCACTTGAATATTAGATTCCACCCAACAAGTAAATTTACTATCCTTACATTAATAAAAATTTATGTAAAGAAATTAAAGTTGTAAAATCATAGAAATATCAACAAATATGAGCATCATAAAAAATTATCAACAACTATACTAATCTGGAAGTAATCACATGATAAATATCATAGAAAAAATTAAACACAAGAAAGACATCCATTTTTGTTAATTTCTTTTTTAGTTTAATTAATTATCTTATTCAAATCAATCCTTTCTATCCAGCTAATGAAAGAAATAAAAAATACCTACCACAATTCACTTTTATAAAGAGTATTATTGAACCCCCTAGCTCTTTAAATCGTTACCACTTGAGGAGGGACATAACATGGATCAATAACAAATAAATCTAAATGGAATCACTTTAAGATGTAACTAAAATACCTATGATTAGGCCACACATTCACAAACCAAAACCAATGAGAATTCCACTACGAGTAACTCTAACAGTAAAGAAAATAAGGGATAATAGAAAATGAGGAGAAGATGGTACCACAAATCTGGAGTGTTTAAAACCATCAAATAATGTGGTTTGAACCCTGAAGAGAGTGATTAATGATCACCCCAAAATGAATGGGTTGTCTTGTGTGGCAACCCATAGTTTAGTAATGATACTTTTTTCTTGAAATAAAAGCCTTTTATAATTTATTATATATTATTATACTGATAAAAAACATAAAGGAATTGAAATTAATTTATTTAATTAAGAAATATCATCAAACTAATTTTTTTTTAAACTAATAAAAATTCCATAAATTAAAATGGGACAGAAAATATAAATTATGAAAAGTAGAATGATAAAATTTAGATACTTCCAATCATCTTGAATCATAAAAACCTTGAACAACACTATGTAAATGAAAAATACTATTATTAAACAAATCCACTTTTTTAAAATGGAAATATATAACCTTGATATAAATTGAGGTGAATAAGGAAATAATAAATGGAGTACTAATTATAGGAGGTAATGTGAACATTGGGAATAGTAACATGACCGTTAAAATAGTAATTTGACGTCAAATATAAAAGATTTAATGTATGTAATAATTATAATGAGAAATTTAATTATATATAAATATTACTCTAATATATAATAAATATCAACATTAAATGCTCAATGAAAATATAAGCACATTTTTAATAAACTCTATTTTATGGTAATTTGTAAAAATCAATTTTTATTTTAAAATTTTACATAACCATTTTTAGGAAATTTATTTGATAGAACTAATATAATTTTTAATTATAACATTTAAATTGTCCAAGGGTGATTTTTTTAGTAATTTCTAGACATATTTCTATTTTCATATGAATATTAAAAAAATAGTTTTCTCTAATTGGTGTATATTTTGTAACATAATTATTGATATAATAATGACATAATAGTTTATAATAATTGAGAATATATGAAAACATATTTATTTCGAAAATAATCATTATAATACAATAAAAATGATTTCAAAACCTGAAAATTACATTCCAAAGACTAATGTCAAAAGTAATGATTTTGAAAAATAATTTTTTAATTTTTCTAATTTTAATTTCAATAAACTAGTGAAAACTCGATTGGAATAGATATTATTTTTTTATCTTAAAAATGATATAATAGTCATGAATGTAAATGTATAGTGGTTATAGTTGGTATCATATCATGATTTGAATAACCTAGGAGTTAGTATGGGAAAATTTTATTGAATACCTGATGCGTAAGTATATTTAGAGGTAAACATCTAAGAAGAATCATTTTATAAAAGGGTAAAAATTGGGATCCCATAAGATATTCAATTTATGTTATTTTTCATAATAATAAATTATTTATTTATTATTTTATGACTTATGATTTGTTAAAACCATTTCTATTTTAGAAAATGTTTGGAACATGTAGTAACATGACCAACAACCTATATGAGGGAAAATGTGACAATTGACTAAATGAAATCCCTAATTTAATTAGAGATGGAGTTAAAAACATCATGGTTATAATTACCTAGTTATATTAGGTTATTAATAATAGAAATGATAATGTGTAACTACCTCCTATACCTAAGAATGTGAAACTATACATTGATTCCTATATGTGGCAACGACCACCGAACTATAGTGGATCTTCTGATCCACTTGTCATGCTGTAGTGGCTTAATTAAATTGTGAAGATAATTATATCCTCCAATGTTTTGAGAAAGATGTGGTGAAACATGTCATGTATACATTGGATGGAAAATCTTATAAATGGAGGTATTTGATTAAGAACGTAACATACATGTATGAAATGGAAGAGATAAATCGGTAAAACATTTAAAAAAGATTTCATTACTTATATTTAACATGATCTCCTTGAACAAAAAAATGGGAGTGAATTATTAGATATGAATTTAAAAGAAGTTGAATATTTCATTAATTATGATAAAAACATTACATGGTTTTATATATATATCACATTATTTGTTATTACCATTGATAGAAAATTAGATAGATTCTTTATTGGAGTAAAACAAGAACATTGAAAGGCTCTAGCTACCCAATTCCTTGGGTGTTATGAATATTTTGTGAGATGTGTTGTCAATATAGGGGTGGAGTTTAGTGAATGGTCCCAATGTTATGAAGATAAAAAGATGATAATTGAGTTTTTTGATAATGGGTCAAATGAAAATGGAGTAAAGAAGATCGAACCACCCACATTTCATGAATATGGGAAGAAGAATCATGGGAGGTTCCACAAATGGATGGGGAAACACGTTGTTGGAATTCACTAATATTAGCTAAGTTGGATGTGTCTTAAAAAGAATCTTATAATCCTTCCCTTTTTTAAATTTGATGTTATGCTGGGCATGGATTGGTTCTTATTATATATAGCACACATCAAATATTAGGAAAATGAAATATATTTATGTATTTTGAAAAAGTAAATTCTTCTATAAATATTAAAGAAGATCATGAATCTTATTTAAAGAGTAACTCAATATAATTTGAGATGGTACCATATAGAGATGCATACAACCCCCAAATAGTTTATTGAAAGGAATAAATCATCCTTGAGGAAATTCTCCTTTATAGGTAATACAATGATGTATTTACTAAAGAGTTTCTTTGAATTGCACGAGTTTGTGTGGCAGAGTTCTCAATGGAACTTATACATTGAACTACCCCAATATCTAAATTTTCCTATATCATAGCACCGATCAATCAAATTGATTTAAAAAAGAATCCACATTTTCACTTTTAAATTTTTTTTACTCTCCCTTATCACCTTGGGGTGCGCTAGTTCTGCCTATAATGAAATAAGGTGGATCAATGTGGCTAGGTATATATTACTTGAATATCAAAAAGATAAATATAACTAAAAATTAAACCCCACCAAGAATTTATTTTTCACTTGATCAACTATGAGTGGAATAGTACTTCTAGAAGGCAGATCCTTGTTTTGGATATCATTAGTTAAAGGTGAAAAAGGATGATATATAGAATACTTTATCTCACTCAAGTCATGAGCACTATGAGTTGATTGTTATTCCCTTAATAATTACTAATGACCCTAGGATATTCATTGATTTTTTCATTAGACTATTTAGGGACAACAACAACAAAAAATTGATGTGTTTATCAATGAAATTATCATTTACTCCAGGAGAAAGGTGGAACATTAAGAGAATATAAGGATTATATTTGAGACATTATGGTAGGATAAAATGTATTTTATATTTAGTAAATTTTACTTTAGTATATAGACAGTCGTATTCAGGGAGAATAATATCACAATTGATAAAATTTTATAAACCCCTAAAAGACAAAGGCCCTTGAAGAATGACCCAAAACCACTATGAAATCAATAGTTTTTGGGTATTATCCATGTACTAATGAAATTTTTTGAGAACATTATCATTGTATTCTATCCCACTATCACTGTTCACATGTTAAGGGGTAATTTATGTCTCTAAAAATAATTTGATGAATTTTTTAATGAGATTAATAAGATGAAAATCATTGCACCTGTAATCACTCTACTGTCATGTGGAGGTTATTTCATGATATACAGTGTGGTTTTAATGAAATTCATGGATTGACTACTCATGAAAAATAAAAATTTTATAGACCACAACTTATGAAAACTAAATATAGATGCGTAGAAATATTCAACACTTGATTTGGATATATAATAATTGATCTTCACATGGAATATTTCATGGAACTACCAATATAAAGATAAGTTTGACATATATATCGATTATGATTTTTGGTGATAATCACATGGGAAGAGTGAAGGAAAACCCCACATTCCCATTTCATACATCTTTTATCTCTTTAATCCAACTTTTTGGTTTGTTTTTTTCACAAAGATTCAAGGTATTACCCTTTATTTTCTTCCCCTTGTTCACTTCCCTCATTTTTAGCTAATTTTTGGGTCTTTAAACAAGGTTTATAGGGATATTATTATTCTACCGAGAGTTTATTGGAGTAATTTTGCAATAAATTTGATGAAATTTGTCATTATTGAAAATGGTTATGTCTGGACTTCATATGATATAGGATGATAATTTCAAATGAGTAATGCATAATATTTCAAGTATTTTTTAATATATACATATCCAATAATAAATCATTATCCCCAATGATGTATGATTCAAATATGAGTTCATGACTTCACGTGATAGTTTTTTTTAGTAAGAAACAAAGGGATAAAATAAAATAATGATCTCATAAGATAGAACAACACAAAAGATATGAGTAATGCATAATATAGATGATTTATATTAGAGAAGAAAATAATGTAAGTTGATCTATTTAGAATATGGAAAACATGAATTAATTCTACATATAATGTGAATATCATATTTTACAAACATCTCATCATATTTACCAGTGAATAGGATTTCATCGACATATCATGATGTTCTGGAAGAGGTAATTTCTTACACGAAATTTGACATTATAAAATGTTAGATTTTTCCTAAAATAAGTGATTTAATACTATATGATTCCAATAAAAAATATGAGAATCAATAATTAGGAATTATGAAGGATATAGATTCTAATGATGTATAAACCAAGATATTTGGTATTATACAAATTGAAAAATAAAATTATCTTGATTCAGGTTGAGATCAAAGGGGAAAATACCCACTACATAGATCATGATATTATGAAATCATTGGAGACTTGATATGAGCACCAAATCACACAAACATTCAACTAAGGATTAAATTCAAACTCTAGTATATTACATGGATTCAATGAAGGTATTATTTCATTAGGTTCATAAATATTTCAAATAACTTTTGTTACTAGGTTTAAATGAGAACATCAAATGATATTCATGGAAATTTTAAATTTTAATATTTTAAATTATTCATTTTCAATTATATAGGAAAAATGTTCTCACCTATTGACCAGGGGAATATCTATGACCAAACTTCTAAACAATTACAATAAAAAATATGGAAATTTGTTTCAAAAATATTGACATGTTATAATATACAATACTGATAAATAAATATGTGTTAAAAACATAATAGAGGGTTACAATACTCTAATGTATTGAAGACATTCTTCTTTCTATGCGAGAGAGATATAAAGAAAACAACATGTACTTTATCTACAAACTCTATAGAGGGTGAAGAAAACTGATTCCATTTCTACTAATAATGGTTCTTTCTTCTAAGTAGGAATAAGATATTTTCAGGCATACATTCACTCATGCATCACATAATCGTCCACAATTTAAATTTGAGGATGGTGGAATTGATGATACTAAACTAATAATTATAGGAAGAAAAGTATTTATCAAATATTATATAATTCTTGATGTTGATGCTTCCAATAATTATTTAAAGATCTAATTAAAACTATAGAGAGTGAAGGAGTAATATGGATGTATCACTGGTTCTTATCTAAATGTTGACACATCATTTTTGGTTTATGGATGATACCAATAATTTTTGATAATTTAATAATATTTTCTTAATCTTTGTATGTATCTATTACTTTATTTATGAATATAGAAATATAAAGTAATACTAATTCCATTTCCGTACAGGATATTGTACATGACATAGAGTAGGATGAAATATTTAGACGGAAGCATTTAAAAAGTTAAGGTCCACTAATTACCTTATATATTATTTCATATGGGTGATAATGATATTTTAATGAGTTCATATATAAATTAACCAGTCATGTGGTATTAAATAAAAAACTAATTTGTAAAAAAATTGGAATGATTAATTTACCAACCTCTTAGTTGAACCCTAACTATTACATGAACTATATATTTGTTATTTAAAAAACATATTTTTCATGTGAGTTATTTGAATATTATAGATTAATAATATAATTTATATAAAATAAATATATTAACTGAAAGCATAACTATAAGAAATTATTTTGAAAAAAGAAAATCCATTAAAATTTTGGTTCAATCACACATATTAGTTTCAGTATTTTATTAATGTTAAACTTGAGAAAATAAACAGTTTACCATTATATTAATAAAAATTAAAATTTTTATTCATGTAACTTTAATCATAATAATATATTATTTATAAGAATTAATAAATGAAATAACTTAACAATATAAGGTTACATTGAAAGAATTTTACCACATTGAAAAATTATTTTATTTAATAATCATTTTTGAATAAATGTCATTATTTTTAAAAAATTTAATAATATCATTGAACTCATTTATCTCAAAAATTACTCTAGAATATTCTGTATCTTTTTTAAAAGTGTAAGTGAATATTCATAATAGTTGACTTTATTTAAGGATGATTTTAATTATATGAATGAATGATATATAAATTTGTAAGAGATAATATCTCAATGATTGATAAGGGATATGATAATTTGAAAGGGAAATGGAAAAAATATACATCTCATGATATATGAATATTTATAAGAAATTTGGAAGTTAAATATCCTAGTGGAAGAGAGCAGCACTTTCATGACCTGAACTCAAAAGGAACCCCTCTTTGGCTTCTCGTAATGATGAGAGAGACACTATATGTATACCTATAATATGTACCAGTTTGGATATTAGAAATTAGTATATGAGACAGTTAAATGGGATTCATTGCCCTAATATAACCCAATAATATAGTATGAAATCCAATTGTCCAAAACATGATATATATAAGTCAAAATCCATCAATAACCACAATTCATATAATTTTATATAAAAACAAGGTCTACCAAAATAAATAAATAAATATATATATATAACTCTCAAAGAGTAGCGCTATTAAGAAATTTTAGATATAATCATGTGATGGACTAATAAATCATTGAAATCTCCATAGAAAAAAATAGATTTTATATAAATGGGTTATTATACTTGAATATTCAATATGATCCCCCAAAAAACCACTAATTGAAATGTATAAGAATAATAATAATTCATTAGTAACTGATAATCGAACCAACAAGAACCAATTACTTCAATTATCCATTAATCTCAAAAATTCTCTCTCACATAATATATCAACCACCTAAAATTAAATTTTATAAACAAATTGTAATAGGGTACCCTATAATAATTTTCCAATGGGTTCTTGCCCACACACATCAATAGAAAATTCCTTAGAGCTCCCATATAATCCATATGATAAAACATCTTAAAAAAACATATATACCAAGTCATATATAATGTGGACTATAATATAATGAAACATACCAAAAACCATATGGGGTCAATCAATATCATATACAAAAGTCCATGCACCTAACCATATATGCATATCATAACCACAAAACAACTCCCATAATAGTATGGTATCATTATCATGAAGTAATTCAACCTCATGACCTCATCCTATAATGATTTACCACATTTATATACTACATGAAAATATCATTAATACCACATAAAGCTCATATAAAATTTATACCATCAGAACCTTTTCACATATGGAAGATTGAGAGAGGAATAGTTGGTAATCATCCACCCATTCCCTCTCCAAATTGGATGTTTAAGGAAATCATACAGAACCAAAAACAGTTTGGTGTCGGTAAGGTTATTTGACTTTGGTAAGATTCAATATGAAATTAAAATAAAATGAAAGTATGAAAAATACACCCCCAATCCCAAACTAATAGTTTCATACAAGAAAATACTACTATCCCATCCCACAAGTAAAACAATAGTTCCACCATTTCCCAATAGAAACCACTCCCACCATCACCTTATCATCTTATCCTGATTACCACAAAAAATAGAACATGACATTTCCCTCAATTTCCAATTTTTTTATTTCATTTAATCATACTCGATTTATCATTAAAAATCCATTACATTCATTATAACATTTAATTTATTATTCAATGTCAAACTATTCCAATACATTATCAATGAATATTTCAAGACATTGTAATTTATTTAAACCCTGGGAATCATTCAACTCATTTCCTAACCCTTATTATGTTTATCATTTCCAATATAATCATGTTACTACTGATAAAATAAAAAACAGTCTCACAAACATCCACCAAACATATCCAAACCATTTCATAACATAAATTTCAACAATCAAGGAAGAAACCATAGAAAAAACCACACTGTTATATATAAATAACCACAACCATTGCAAAAAATATACTTTTCATACAAATCAACAACAACCTCAGTACCCAATATACCTCATATTCGAATTCAACCATAAAATTACAATACAACAACCCCAATAATAGCCACACAAATCCACACATTATAGAAAGACATGAAAGAAAAATTAACAACCAATTATAGTATATGAATACCACTAAACATCACTTCTTTCATAAAAACCATCACATTAATATTAGATTCCACACAACTAGTTTTTTTACTTTCCTTACATTAATATAATTTAATGTAAGGAACTTATAGTTGTAAAATCATTTAAATGTCAACCAATAATAGAGTCATAAAAAAATTTCAACATATATAGTAATCAGGTAGTAATCACATGAGAAATATCATGTAAAAAATTCACCATAAGAAAAACAACCATTTTCATTCATTTCTATTTTTGTTTAATTCATTATCTTATTTAAATAAATCCTTTTTTATTCCTAATAAAAGAAATTCATATTATCTATAACAATACACTTTTATAAAGAGTGTTATTGAGTACCCTACCTTTTTGAATCTTTACCACATGAGGAGGGACATACTATGGATCAATAACGACTAAATATAAAAGGAAACACTTCGAGATATAACCATAAAAAACTATGATTAGAACACACTTTCACAAGAAAAGATCTATGGTAATGCTACTACCACAAAATCTAACAGTAAATACAAAATGGGATAGTATAAAATGAGGAGAAGAGGATACCTCAAATCAAGAGTGCTAAAACCAATCAAACTATGTGGTTTAAACCCCGAAGAGAGTTACTGATGGCCACCAAAAAATGATGGGGTTAGCTTGTGTAACAACCCATGGTTTAGAAATGATATATTTTTTCTTAAAATAATGGTTTTTTATAATTTATTATATATTACTATACACATAAAAAATAGAAGAACTGAAAATAATTTATTTAATTTAGAAATATCATAACACTAATCAGCAACTAAACAAATAAAAATTCCAAATATTAATATTGGATATAAAATATAAATTATGGAAAGAAAAATGAGAAAATTAGGATCCTTCCAATCATCTATAATCATAAAAACCGTGACCAACACTATATAAATGAAACAAAATATTATTAAACTAACCCTCCTTTCTAAAAATGGAAATATATATCCTTAATAGAAATTGAGGTGAATAAGGAATGAATAAATGTAGTCATATTTATAAGATGTAATGTGATCCTTGGGAATAGTAACATGACTCTTGGAATACTAATTTGACCTCAAAAAAATAAAATTCAATTTTATTAATAATTATAATGATTAATTTAATTATATATAAATATTATACAAACATAAAAATAAATATCAACATTAAATACTCAATGATAATTTAAGCACATTTTTAATTAGTACTATTTTAAGGTATTATGTAAAAATCATTTTTTATTTTTAAAATTTATATAACCATTTTTAGAAAATTAATTTGATAGAATTAATATCATTTAAATCATAACAACTAAATTTTCCAAGGGTTATTTGTTTATTAATTTCATGAAATAATTATATTTTTAGATGAATAGTTAAAACACATTTTTCCATAATTGGAGTATCTTTTGTCACCTAATTCATGATATAATAATGAGATAAATGTTTATAGTATTTAAAAATATACCAAGACATATTTAATATGAAAAAAATTATTAAAAGACAATAAACATGATTTGACAACCTAAAAATTACTTTCCAAAGTTTAATATCAAAAGTAATCATTTTGAGAAATAATTTTCTAATGTTTCCAATTTTAATTTTAATATACTAGTAAATGTGAATTGGAAAGTGGATTAATGTCATAAAACCAGTATTTTGTATTGATATATGATTCATTATGTAAACAATGTCACTATTATAATTTTCTACTTTGGTTGGGTATTTTATTTATTTATTTACTTTAAAAGTATCACTCAACTCTATAAAAAAACCACTCTCCCTCCCCTTTTAAAAGATCTCTTACCACACATAAAATGACCAATATCTACCAAAATCATCTCTATTATTAAATTATCAACCTTAGACTCATTATTTTGTAAAAAAACTCTATTCATCAATGAATTCTACTACTGTACAAGAGATTCAACACAAATAAATGACTAAATTTTTATCAACTCTTCTATTTTTTATAAGTCTCTTAAAATTTTCCATAACTAACATAAATAATCTTATAAGAATAAGTATAAATTAAACTAAAAGTATATTAGGATTTTTACCAACTATAAATGTTAAATTTATGATGTATTTGTATTTCATACCTCTCTTTCTCTACCTATGGACAACACTCCCATTAACGGTCGGTTAGTCATCAAGGATGACATTTGAGACCCTTTCTTTATCAAAACCCAAAAGTATGTTATTAATAATTCTTTATAATATAGAAATATAGAAATATTTTTATTTTAAGAATCCAAAATTAATTATACTTATGTATAAACTAAAATGAAAAAATAACCAAATTGATAAAAACCAATAGTTTTTTAAATATTAACATTATATAAAAACAATTTACATTTATAAAAAAATTTAGAAATATAATACAATTTTTTAAATTTGTAAATTGTGACATAATTAAACATAATTAAATTAGGGTTCAACGTTTCAAAAAATCTATTTTTATTACTCATGATTCATAAAAGTGGAAAAATAAAGTGGTATTTAAGGTTATGGGACTTTAGAACGTAATCTTTTTCTTTTGGGATAACTCTCATTTTACATTTATTTCAATATAAATTTTCCCCCAATATCAAAAAAAAAATCATATCAAAATTTATTATCATTTATTTTAATAACATACAGATTTATACACATACAAAATATTTTCTATTCCATCTATAATGTATTTTAGAAATCACTTTAATTTCCAAAACATCACTTGAATCTTCTTGAGTTGTTCCTCGTTTCAAAAACAAAAATGTTATTTTATTCAAAAGAATGATCTCCCTTATTAATGTTTTAATTTTATGGTTTATATAATAATATATGATATGATAAATATTATCCAAAAACAATTATTTTCCATGGTTTATTTTATTACCACAATTATTTTTCTTCCATATGGAATGCAAGTTTATGAGGATTTTATGATTTGAATGCTTAAATCAAAATTAAATATCCATAAAATAAATTTGGTAATGTGGTATATATCACTATATTAGGTATATTAAGAATGAAAATGATACTATTTTTGTTAAAAAAAGATGATGTTATTATTGATGCAGATATGTTATTCGTGGACATGTTTCTAGCATTGTTCAGAAAAATGTGTGGATTTGACCAATATGATATGATTTTTCTTTCTTATTCATATGAAACATTCAATGAATTTATAAAATGTTTCACTCTTGAGGTTGATACTATTATTACATTATGATTCTGCATATTACTCTCACCCATGTTCTATTGATTCACATTCCTTATTGTAAGAATTAATAGGATTATAAAGAACTTATTTATTTTATATATATATATATCTATGAATACTAGTAATAAAGAGATAATGATAGAATAAGAAGGTTAATGAAGAAGAATATATGCAATGTTTTTGTTTTATTATGTATAATTTATATATGAACCTAATTTTCCCATAACACTAAACTAGTGGAAACTGGATTGGTATCACAATTAATTTTTTATCTTAAAAATGAAATAATAATCAAGAATGAAAATGTACAGTTGTTATAGTTGGTATCAGATCACGATTTTATTAATTTTGGAATTAGTATGAGAAAATTTTAGTGAATACCAGATGAATAAGTAAATATATAGGTAATCATGTTAAAAGAATAATTTTAGAAAAGGATAAAAATAGGGATCCCATAAGATATTCCATTAATGCTTTTTAATCATAAGAATATGTTTTTTTATTTAATGACTTATTATTTGTTAAAACAATTTTTATTTTATAAAATGGTGGGAACATAGAGAAAAAAGACCAACAACCAATATGAGGTAAAATGTACCAATTATCTAAATGAAATCCATAAGACTATTGGAGGTGGAGTTAAAAACTTCATGGTGATTATTACCCAGTTGTATTTGGTTATGAATAATAACATAAATAATGTTTAAATTCCTCCTTCACCCAATTAAGTGAAACTATAAATTGATTCTTATATGTGTCAAAAACCAAAAACCTATAGTGTATTTTCTGATCTACTTGTCATGCAATAGTGGATAAACTAAATGGATAAGATATTTATATCCTCCACTATTTTGGGAAAGATTTGGTGAAACCGGTCATGTATTGTTTAGATGTATAATCTTATAAATTGTTGTATTTTATTAATAACATAAAGGCCGAGTATGAAATGGAAGAGATAAATTTGTAAAACATTAAAAAAATATTTATTAACATGTATTTTCCTTGAACTCCTTGAACAAAATACCGAGTAGTGAATTATAAGATATGAATAAAAATAAGGTTAAATCATTCATGACTTATGAGGAAAAATCAAAAGGCTTGAGATATATACATCATGATATTTTATTAATAATGAGAGAAAAGTCGATAGATTCTTTATTGGTGTAAAAAAACAACATTGATAGGCTCCATCTACTAAATTTATTGGGTGATATGAATATGTAGTGAGATGTGTAGTCATTATAGGGGTGGATTTTAGTGAATGGTCCAAATTTTATGAAGGTAAAAAGAGAAAAATCGAGTTTTATGATTATGGGTCAAATGAAAATGGTGGAAATAAGATCCAACCACCCACTTGTTAAGAATAAGGGAAGAAGAAGCTTGGGTGTTTCCAAAAATGTATGGGGAAGAACATCATGTGTGGGGGAGATGTTTATGAAACTGATGAATGTCGAAGAGAAATGAAGAATATGAAAAAATTGATAGAGCAAAGGATGGAACCTCCTAATGCACCACCCATGAGTTATTTCTTCAACTATAGGGTGCAAGGGAACTATGCAATCTAGTTCACAGAACAATGTGTCTTCGAGGGTAATCAACATTATCTACCAACCAAGACAAATAATAAAATGAATTATTATGTTTCCACTACTACTGATGTGTAATGTGAAATTTAATTCATACATCATAAAACTCTTCTTCACACAATAATCTGAATTTTTTTGATTCTAGTTATTCCCATTTTTTATATCCTATAACTCTTCTTGACATATTTAATTGAATCCCTGATACATTGAAGTAGTGATATCTATAATAAAATACTAAGTGGTGTGATCATTTAACACACTTTTTTAGAATGTTATAATATTACCAATGTTGGAAGTGTCTTCAAAAGAATCTTATAATCCTTTACTTTGTGGAATTTGATGCTATACTGGGTAGGGATTGGTTCTTGCTATTTATAGAACACATCAAATATCAGGAAAAGTAAATATATTTCTATATTTTTATCCATAAAATGATCTTATAAATATTAAGAAATATCATGAATCTTATTTAAAGAGTACCTCAATATAATTAGTGATGATACCATACAGAGATGTAAACCACCCCCAAATGGTTGAGTCAAAGGAAGAAATCAACCTTTAGGAAATTCTTATTTCTAGGGAATATAATGTTATATTTCCTAAAGAGTTTCCCAGAATTCCACTATTTTGAAAGATATATTTCTCAATGTAACTAAAACAATGACCTACCCCAATATCTAATTTCCCCTATATCATAACACTAATTTAACTGATAGAAATAAAAAACAATCCACATGTACAATTTTATAAAGTTTTTATTCTCCCATATCACCTTGGGGTGCACTAGTGATCTCTGTAAAGAAAAAGATGGATCAATGTGGCTACTAATAGATTACAAGGAGCTCAATAAGAGAAATAAAAATAAAAATTAAACCATACTGACAATTTAATTTATACTCAATCAACGATGTGGAGTTTAGTACTTATTATATGTGGATCTTTGTTTTTGGATATCATTCTTTGAAGGTGAAAAAGGATGATATATAGAATACTACATCTCATACAACATATGAGAAATATGAGTTGATAGTTATTCCCTTCATAATTACTAATTCCCCTATGATATTCTAGGATTTGTTGATTAGACTATTTGGGGACAATAACAATAATTTTTTGGAAGTTTCTATCAATGAAATTATCATTAACTCCAAGAGAAAGGTGGAACAATAAGAGCATTTAAGGATTATACCTGAGACATTATGGAAGGATGAAATGTATTTTATGTTAGGTAAATGTTACTTTAGTATAAAGAAAACAAAATTCATGGGGAACATTAACAAAATTGAGGGAATTTTTATATACCCATTAAAGACAAAGGCTATTCAGGAATGACCCAAAACCAATAAGAAATCAATAGTTTTTGGGGAATATGTGTGTACTGATGAAGTTTTCTGAGAAAAATATCATACTATTCCATCCCACTAACAATGTTAACATGGAAAGGGGTATTTTAAATATATATAAAATAGTTTTTTTAATTGTTTAATGACATCAATATGATTCAAATCATTTCACCTGTAATCACTCTAACATTATATGGAGAAATTTTCATGATATATAGTGTGGTTTGAAAGAAATTCTTGGATTGTGTACTCATGAAGAATAAAAAGTTTATAGGATAAAACTTATGGAAACTAAATATCAATGAGTAGAACTATCCAACACATGATTTGGAGATAGAATCTTTGATCTTCACTAGGAATATTTCATGGAACTGCTAATATGAAGATAATTTTGACATATATATTGATTAAAAGAGAGCAATGTATATAATCATAGAGGAGGCCATCTTGAATATATGAATATGGTTATATATAATAAAGTAATTGTTTCTTCAATTCACAACCATCCAGGAAATGTGAACAAGGTAGCCAGTCCCCTTTATAGAAAAAACCTATTACATTATTAATGTTGTGGATTGGGTAAGACCCTATATTTATTGATATAAAGATGTTATATAAATAAATATTAATGGAATTTTATAAATGATACAAGTAGAAATTTTTTTTCCAACCATATATCCATGAGAAGATCACTGGGTACAACTTAAAGTGCTCTGTTTGTTAACCTCATAAATTGGAGTGAATGAAATCCAAGGGAATGATGAAAACCTTACATGTAATCACATGTACATGTGAGTAAATCACCATAAACATTTTCTCTGGTCTCTATAAGACATATAATGTAAAAGATGAATCACAAGTTGTGATAGATCAACCCAAAAAAACATCCCAATTCATCACTATATGGGAATATTTCTCACTTTTACATCTTGAGAAAAATATTTTTAAAGGAAGTGGTGAGGCTAAATGGGGACCATAATTCAATCATATTTTATAGTAATAAATGGTTCACATATAGATTATAGATAAGTCTTCAATATGCTCTGAATAATGAAATGAATTGTAGTATAGCCTATCACCCCTAAACAGATTTCCAAACTAAAAGGTTTGTTCTAATAACCATGTATTTGTTGAGATCCAACTCAATGGAATATTAAGGTGGAATGTATCATCATATCCCATTAGTCGATTTCTCATAAAAATAGCTTCCAATAATGTATAAAATGGACTTGTATGCATATCTATATGTGAATCGATGTAAAACTAATAATTATTTGGATAAAGTTGGTGAAAAGTTATACATGGGATTGACTTTTTTAATGAGATGATACAAAAGTGTCCATACATAAAAAAGAATATAAAATATTCTCAATGTAAGTATAATATCTTATTTGAAAACCATTAATGTTACTTGTAGTTTTTTGCTGGAGATACTGTTTTCTTATCAATATAATGATTGCATAGATTCATGTAGTTTTAAATGAAATGGATTCTTATCCCTTAGTAAATTGTCCCCTTTGAGAGCCTTGATCGCATTGGAGTAGTATCATATAATCATTCACATCAACTTAAAATGGGTCAAGTTCAAGATATGTTATAAGTATCTCTATTGAGAAAGTACATGCCCATCCCTTCACATGTGGAAAATCCAATGTTGGTATTACTATAGAATGACCCCTCATATGAGGAACTTCTAGTGAAGATATTGGACCATATCAATAAATATGAATGAAATAAGTGAACTCACCTTATAAAAGTGTTCTGTGATAACAATAAATATAAAGAGGTAATATGGGAAATAGTGTAAAAATGAAACATAAGTATCCTAACCTATTCTCAACAGGTAATAGGAGTGGAAATCTGGGGGTAAAATTTCTTGGGGGGTGTAGCTACCTAGAAATTATAAATTATATTTTTTCTCATTAAAAAATATATTTTATGTGATATTATATTGTATTATACACATATAAAATAAAGAAACAATGAAAATTATATTTCATTAATAAATATAATTAAACTAATCAAAAAACAAAACATATGGAAATTCCAAACATTAGTATTGAACAAGAAATAAAAATTAAGAAAAGTATAATGGGGAATACAGGATGCTACTAATTTAATCCATCATCAACCCCATAAAAAATATATAAATGAATCAATGTATTATTGAACCCTTTGAAATTTTATAAAATCGAAATATATATAACCTTGATAGAAATTGAGGCGAATAATTAATAATGGAATGAAGTAGCATTAAAAGAATGTTATATTATGATTGTAATTTTATCATGACCATTGAGAATTGTAATATCTCTATTAAAAAATAAATTTGTTGAAATGAATCTTTTTTCTGAAATAAGAATGTTTAAAGTTTACAAGGGTGATTTTTTAGTAATTTTCTGATATACACCAATTTTCAGGTGATTAGTATAAATATTGTTATTTACATAACCTAAGTTTCATTAATTACATAACTAATGTTGTAATGGTGACAAAATAATTTGTAGAACATAAGGCTCAAAAAAATTGAAATAATTTTGATAAATGGTTCATAAAAAATAAAAATGATTTTGAAGACTAAATATGAGTTTCTATCATCTAAATGCAAAAGTATTACTTCAAAAAACATTTTTTCATTTTATCATTTTTTTAAGAAAACAGTGAATTAGAATTATAACAAGGATTAATGTTCTAATTTTTTTTAATATTTATATATGATTCATTATGTAAAAAATATCATGATTACATGGTTTACCTTTGATATTTTATTTTATTTAGTTTTTTATTCTAAAAATACATCTCCCCTCAATTATAAATAATCCATATTCCTCCCTAGGTAAAACCACTGATCTATTACTTAAAAAAGTATAATATATGGACAAATAATCTCTTTAATGACATTAAAAACACTAGGGACTTTCAACAGTGAACCGACACTATTTGATAATGAAATATAGTATCATACAAGAGAGGAAACACCATGATAAGATTATGGTTTTATCATATTTTCTCTTGATTTACAAAAATATTATCATTTTTTCACAATTTATTTCAAAAAAATATTCTAATATTACTTTGGAAGTGTTTTAAGATTATATTTACTATATATTCCCTATAAAAAATTATATTTTTTACGTATTTTTTTAACTCTTTATCCTCTTTTGGACTATGTTCCCATTAACGGTTGATTAATCTACAATGAGGGCATTTTCAAAGTATTTTTTATCAGCTTCATAATGGATGTTAATAATATTTGTTTTGTGATATATAAATATATAAATCTATTTATTTTATTCTTTTGGAATTAATTCTACATATGTATAAAATATCTCAAACAAGATAAAAAAAACATAGAAAAAAGGAAATTTTTAAAGATTACGTGATATAAAAATGATTCCAATGTATCAAGGGAAATTAAGAAATATAATTAATTTGTTTTAATAGATAATTAGTTTAATAAATTAACATAATTAATCTTCAGTTTAATGTTTTAATAAACCAATGTTTATTATTTAGGAGGGGTAAAATGAAAAAATAAATTGGGATTTAAGGTTAAGTGATTCTCAAATCGAAACTATTTCTTTTTGCTTATCTTTTATTTTACAATGTTTTAGAATAAATTATCCACTAATATCCAAATTATATCCTTTTCAAAAAAATTATCTTATTTCTAGAGATATACATGTTTCTACCCATCAAAAATATTTTGTAATCAGTTTGTTATTCTTTTTCAAATAGACATAAATTTTCAAAACATCTCATGAATCCTCTTAAGTTGTTCCTCCTTTCAGAGAAGAAAATTATCTTTTATGCCAATGTGTGATCTTCCATATTTATTTTGGAATCTTAATGTTCATTTTATGAAGTCTGATATGTGATATAGTTTATGAAACCCATTCCTTTCAATGGTTTAATTCATGACTATGATTGTTGTCCTTCCTTGTGGAATGCTTGATTATGAGAATTTCATGATGTGATAGGTGGGACTTGAATTATATAGCACATAAATTCATTAGGTAATGTGACATACCTCATGAGATTATGTGTTTCATTTAAAAAAATTATACTCCCCTAGTTAACAATTATGGTGTTATGATTTATGCCAAGATGTTATGTGTGGGCTTGATGCTGGATTTGCTCACAACTCTATGTGATTTTTGAAAACTATTTTCCAATGTTTCATAATTATGAATATTCCCTATTATATGTATTTGTCATATTGTTTCCTCATGATGTTTATCCTATTATTATTATATGATTATTTTTATTATACTCACCCATGTACTATTGATTCTAGTCCCTCATTCCATTCCTTACATGAATTTTATCCCACCCATTTATTTGTTGTATATACTTAGGAGGATGTATTCACCAAATAGATTGTGAGAGCTTTAGAAGGACAGAGAAGGTGAATTTAAATAATTTTTATGTTCTATTTTCTTCACTTGATTCATGAACCTATTTTTCCAAATACACTAATCATTTGAATCATGCATAGGTATCAGTACTATGTTTTTAATCTTAAAAATGACGTAATAGTTATTTATAAAAATATTGGGGAGTTATATATAGGGTCCAATGTAATTGAATAATGTAAAAATATGTTAACCAGGATCCTATATGTATAAATTATGCTTGATAATCCATAACCATGAAGTTATGATAAGAAAAACATCCACAATGGCCTATTTAAAAATGAGATCTATGTTTTCATCTATTTTAAATGGATAAATCTATTAATAATATATAGAAATTATAAAATACATTAACAAGTTGTCCATAACATGGAAATGTGCCATGGTATGGTAGATTCCATTTCAATCACAACACCACCAGCATAGTTTATCACCATGACATAGAGGAATTCTCCAAATCATTTTTAACTCACCATAACTGAGAACATGGAATGCAGAGAGAACCCATTTCATTGCCATCCATACTCACACTAGTCAATGTATACTAATATTGTATAAATATGACCACCTACCACAATAATATCTGCTGCCCTTGTATACTATAATCAAATCTTATATGTTATATTCCTTTCCCCATTGTGTTTTACACCCTCATATAGTTACATATGTATTTCATTAACATAAAACACAACCACTACAAAATAGGCCTTTAACAGTGATATGAAACGGTCTTTATAAGTGTTGAAGAATCACAGACAACTATAGTTATATTTAATTCAATACCCCTTTAACAATTCTTATAGAAGCACTGATAAAGGCATCCATAATTATTTCTTATATAAGAACTGATAAAGGTATCCTTTATCAGTTTTTTTAGAAGTGATGATAAATGGGAAAACTGTAGTGTGCGGTAATTGTAAACTATAGATCCAATGAAATGTATTGTAGTAACACACCAAAACACAGAAAACACCATTAAATTAGATAAATATAGTATAAATATAGAATTTAAAAGAATATAAAAAAATTATTGTCTTTTTTTTCATGTTTTGTGATTTAATGAACCTTTTAAACTAAAATAATACATATATATTAAAAAATGCACTTTGAGTCATACCGGTCACACCATACATCATATTAATGTGAGAATGATTCTAAAAAATCTCAAATGACAAATGTATTCTTTTCCTAAATTATTAAAACAATATTAATGTGTCTTCATCGTTTTTGATATGACACTTGCCTTTTTTAATAAAATATCATTTTAAAATTCAAACGCGCACACTGAATAATACTGGTAACATCATGTGTTAGTTTAATAATATACCCATTCCTACTAATCAAAAATTACTTATAAATTGTTGTTCTAAATTTTAAAGACAATCCTAGAATGTTTTATCATTTTTTAGTGAGTGACAACTTTCAAACAAAATTGTGAAATTTAAAATGATAACTGTCACATTGAGTAATACCTAAAAAATATTTTATAAGAATGAGGTGAAACTGATTCCTACATATAAAAACGGCATATAGATAATTTTTCAAAAGTATCAAAATAATGTGAATGTGTTTCCTCATATTTGAGTAGGTTTTCTTTCATTTATTATAAAATTTTATGTCAATTTTAAATAAAAAGTTACTCTTGTAGTCATATTAGTTACACCATGCGTTATATTTATGTGGGAATAAATCATAAAATTCCCAAATATATTATGGATCATTTTAATAAAGTATCAAAATAATCGGAATGTGTTTCGATTGATTTGTGTTCTCACTTAACTTTTTTACTAAAATGTAATTTTAAATTGGAAACATGCAATATGACTCATACCAATCACATAATGTATCATTTTGACATGATATTGATTCCTACTCAACAAAAAATAATTATAGATAAAAGTCCATAATTATTAAGAAAATCTAAGTTTGTTTCCTCGGTTTTCTATGGGTGAGTTTTTCAAAACTAAACTGTCAATTTTAATCTGATAAGAGAAAAATTGAGCAATATCGGGTACATCATGTGTTAGATTGCGGTGAGAATGATTTATACACATAAAAAATTACATGTGGATCATTTTCCTAAAGTGTCAAAAATTTTGGAATTCATTTGATTAGTTTTGAGAATGTCAACTATCATTTTTATTTAAATTTATTCCAATTTTATATTAAACAATGTACTTGGAGTCATATCAGTCACATTGTGCATCGGATTTTGGTGAGGATAATTCTTACTCGTCTAAAATTTCTTATGGAACATTTTTGTAATGTATAAAAATAATATCAAATTCTTTACAATATTTTGAGTATCGTTTCCTTTTTTAAGATAAATGTTATTTTAAATTGAAAACACATACTTTGACTCATATCGATCACATTATGTATTATTATGACATGAGACTAATTTCAAAACATAATAAATTAATTATGAATAATTAGAATAATTTATTGAGAAAATTCGAGCATGTTTTCTTGTTTTTTAGTGAGTGACATTTTTTGAACTAAAGTATAGATTGTAAATTGATAACGAACACATTGAGTCATACCAAGCACATAATGTATCTGATTTTTGTACAGATAATTCCTAAACATCAAAAATTACTTAAGGATGATTTTCACAAATTATAAATACTATACTAATGTGTTTGTTCTATATTAAGTTGGTTAGTTATCAGTTTTACTAAAATTGATGTCAATTTTATATAAAAAGAAGCACATTGAGTTATACCGGTCACACCGTTCATCATAATGTGGTACATCTAATTACTACACATCTAAAATGTCATAATCAGTGTTTTCCTAATGTATAAAAATAATAAAAATGTGTTTTTTTAGTTTTGAGTATACCACATGTCTTTTTTACTAAAATTTAATTTTAAACTAGAAACACAAACTGTGATTCATACCAGTCACAACGTGTATGGGTTTGATGTGATACTAATTCCTACACATTAAAAATAACTTATGAATAGTTTTTATAAATTATAAAGCCAATATGAGTACCTTTTCATGGATTTCAGTGAGTGACACATTTGAACTAAGATATTGATTTTATGCAGATAAAGGGAAGATTAAGTAATACTAGGAAAATCGTATATCAGATTGGGATGAGGCTGATTCATACACCTCAAAAATAACTTATGGATAATTTCCCTAAAGTATCAAAATTATATGAATCTGTTTTCTTAGTTTTGAGTAGGTCATTTATCATTTTTAATAAAATTTATGTTAGTTATATATAAAAAGACGCACTTAGAGTCATTCCAGCCACACTGCAAGTTGGATTGTGGTAACAATGATTCAAACACTTCTCAAATGACTTATGATTAATTTTCATGATGTATAAAAACAATGTGAATTTGTTTTCACTATTTTGATTACATCACGTGTTTTATTACTAAAAAGTAATTGTAAACTAGATACACACACATTTACCCATACAAATCACATCGTGTATCAGTTTTACATGAGACCAATTACTACACAACATAAATGAATTAGGAATCGATATAATAAGTTATTGAGAAAATCTGAATTCATTTTTTCTTTTTTAGTGAGTGAAAATTACTGAACCTACCTTTTGATTTTAAATTGATAACCGACAAATTGAGCCATGGCGGTCACACCATGCATCGAATTGAGGTGCGAATGATTCTTACATGTCTTAAAGTGTCAAAACAATCCTAAATTCTAATGTAATGATGTTTCTGTTTCCTTTACATGTAGTTCTTCCAACAATTCCTATTTACATGATGTTCTTAGCTTAACAATATTTATCATTGTTGAAATTAAAAAGATAATAGGAAGCTCATGTTCCCATTATGCGACAAAAGTCACAATAATCGGAACATAATGTTCTTCTACTATTTTATAAACCAAAAATATTTTTTTTGACTAACAACATTGAATCAATATGTCGTGTTGGAGGTTCTATAAAGAAAGTCTTAGAAATTGGAAACGATTGTTACATTGGTAGAAAAAATGATTTTATCTATTTTCTATGATGTTGCAGATGGTTGAAATCAAAATATGACTTCACCAAATATCTATAAAAAACAAAATATGTATCAGGTTAAATTGATAATGGAACTAACATATAAATAGTTGAAATAATTCTAAAATAATTTAATTAAATATGTAGTTGGAATTCAACTTTTCAAGACGGGTGTATGCATTTTTGTCGCATTTCCTTATTGAAATTGACTGTGTTTCAGGCTCAAAGTCCAATCCCCCATGAGAATGAGAATCATTGAAAAAAACCCCATCTAAATCAAAAGAATCCACTTTTACAAGAAAAAAATATTATATGAGTAATATTAGAAAAATTATTTAAACATAAATATGAATCAATAAATTAATTCCAGGGATATTGATTTTATAAGGAAAACATTGTTTACCACAATGATATGATGATGGTAAATCAAGAATGATGATAAAAAATGAAAATAGATATGGCCAAAAAATAAATCAATGAGTGAGGAGGATGGGGATAAAATAAGATACATTGGATTAATTCATTGAATCATCTCAGAGAAAGTAAGGATATCATATTTAGTTTACCAAATATAAATCTTTTATAATAAATAAATAAATTCAAAAAATATTTTCATTATCAAAGGTTAAATTTATAGATATTTTTAATAAGGTAAAATCAAGATTGGAACATTTCAAGGAAATTATGTATTATTTGAAGAAAATGGGTAAATGTATTTAAGAAAATAAAAACTCCACTATGGTAGGTGTAATCCTCAGAATTCATCCAAAGGTGAATGTTATTGAAAGTTTTTAGCCACACCATCTTATCATCTAAACTGTTATCATTTAATTTTGTTTTTTGGAACACATCCTCCCCTACAATCAAAATATATATACAGATGCTCAATTACAAGAGGGGGGTGGTGAATTGTAGGGTTTAAAAAAATGGTTTTTTTCCTTAAGAAAAATATATATTTTACAAAGTTAAACAATGTCGATTCAAAAACCATGTATAATTCTAAACATAGACACAAAATTTATTTGGATTCAATAAATTGGATTCTATGAGGAAACATAAGATAAGTGTACTTAGGATAATATTCCACCTTAAAGAATATAGAATATTGTTTATATTAGAGTATAGAAGTATAAGAATGTATAAGGAAGTTATAAATTCTTTCTTTAAATAAATGCATTGGAATTAAAACTTGTAACAACATCAAGTAAAAAATTATATGAAATATTTTAACCCTAATATATGGGAATCCAACAAACATAGATAAAGGTCCATATATTTATATTATCATGGAAGCATGTCTTACCTACAACAGGTTTAGATCTCAATAAAAAAAATTTGAATCTAACTTTCTATACCTATAAGCCCTTGATCTCTAAGGTGATCATCTCCTCTATCTTCTTATCCCTGGATGTCCTAGATTGATCAACAAAATTCGGAACTGCACTAGGTAGACTGAACTAGTTGTTCACATCATGAATAAGTTTTTTAGGGCATTCGCACATGGCGGGTTGAGAAAAACTCCCATAGGACAAATTCTATCTATTGAATTCAGCACATACAACACTTCTCAAGATGTGTACATGACTATAGAAATCATCAAATGTCGTGGGTATTTATAAGAAAAGTTTCTAACAGTCGGATTCCCCGACCAACGATCATATTTTTCAATAAATGTCAGTGGGACCTACACACTTGTCACTTAGCTAACTGTTAGTTTGAAACAGATTGTACGACATTGTTTCATGTAAGAAAATATGAGACACATTATCATTCTTAAGAAACATTTATAGTGTTAAGATATATTTTTAAAATAGAATACGATACACATGGACCAATATGTTATGAAATAAAAGTTACTTTAACAAAAACAAATAATCATATTCTAGGAATATTAGGAATAAGAGTATAAAAATATGGAAAATGGATTCTAAAATAATAAAATATCAGAGTCTGAATTCTGTAGAATTTGGAATATTATTTATAATGATTTGGAAATATAATTTTTAATTAAATAAGAATTTGATTTTTGAAGATTTTGATGTCTGATTTATAAAAAATTCAGAATCTGATTTATGAAGAAATTAGTATATTATTTTAAAATAAATCAAATAATTATTTCAGAAAAAATTAAGAATCTAATTTTTTATGAAATTAATGTCTAATTTCAGAAAAATCAGAGTCTTATTTAAAAAGGATTCATAATTTTATTTCTAATGAAATCAAATACTGATTTTTGAAGAAATCATATTCACAATTCTAGAGAAATCAGATTCAAAGGAACTGTAAGGTTCTGTGTTAGATAAGGATCCAATTTTTTGACTTAAGAAAAATCTTGTTAGTCTTGGTTTAAGAAATCACTCGATGAGATAATGAAAATTGTAGGTGAAGTCAAAAACATTATTAGATAATGTAAATTTTCCATAATAAAATATTTCATAGAGAAATATAATTTTCTTTAAGAAAATGTTTTTCTGATTTTCAAAAACTTAAGTAATAGAAAATTTATAAGGGAACTTGTTGACTCAATAATGTCCCCCATTATGGAAAGCATAAACATATTTTCAAAAAGGAATATAAATGAAAAAGGTTTTCATTTTTAATATAAGAGAAAAAATTATCTCCCTTTACTTATGACCCATGATGAATACGACTAACTCCCCCTTAGGTATTGAAATACCTAAGGATTTTATTCTTATATTTCATAAAGTAACAAATACCCCTTCGTTATGAATCTATTTTTGAGGTAATATCCCCCTTACATAGAAATTATCTTTCTTAATACTTTATTGATCATTCTTTTCTCTCGCTTGGTGGTTTTACAAATAGAATAGTGGGAATGTAAAAAAAATTATTCCTAAAATGCAAGGAATTTAAAAATCAATACAACAGAAAGATAACACATTTCATTATGATGTCAAAATTAGATACATGGAAAAATAAATCAAAATATCATAATTTATAAATCATTCATCCTTATTTTCCTTTGGAATTATCTTTTTCAGTGTTTCCATCCACTTCTTCAACACTTTATGATCATCTTTATACCTCTTGATTAACTGATCCTAATCTTGATTTTTATTTTTTATATTTTTTATTCTATCTTACTAGGATTTAATAAATTAACTATGAGACTTTATCAATTATCCTTGATCTTTGAATATTTCTGCTATATGTTCCCTTTGTTCCCTTTCCCCTTTCAGATTTAGAGTAGTAGAATTCAGTTTTACATTCATATATTTCACCATTAAAATAAGGGAAACTTACTCTTAATTCAGCTTCTTTGAAAGACTCGATGATAATTGCATTATCATGTCGTCTGACGTGTCTAAGTCATCCATGAATGAACCGTTGATATAATCCATGATTTTAAGATCATCCATCACTAACATAGACCACTTAGTTATCTCTTTGCATAATATTCTATAAGAATCATAACCAATTTGAAATGTCTTAAAATTGGATTCATGTTTGATAAATGTTTCTATGAGAATTCTTATTGAGTCTAAATTCTAATTCATTGTTTTTTGATGTGTTTGGCACCATAAATCAATACCTGGAAATAAAGGGATGGTATTCACAATATTTTTATGGACTGAACAACAAACACTTATCCTATGGAAGTTGTGGATTCTGATGAAGATTATTTTATTGGAAAGGAAACATTATCATGCTCATTTTCTTTTATCTGGGAAATTCGAACAAAAATTTCCTTATTGGATTTTTAAACTTTAACTATAATTTTTGTATCAATAATAACTTACATACCTTTCTCATCATTAGTGATTTCCATCTCAACTTTTAGAGACTCATGCTCACTATTAGAAACATCAGTTACTCTATCACCATAAAATTCATTAACAACACATTTTTCACCAATAACTTTTCATCATCTGCATGAATAAAATAATGATTACAAATTTCATCATCTGAAGGATTATCAAACTCATCCTGATCATCATCATTTTTTAGAACTGATTAATCTTCTGAAATGATCTTTATTGATTCCACGAGGGAAATTATGATGGAAAACATGTCCGAAGGACTCTCCTTCTCATGGTATTCTTACACTATTTTAATTAATTAAAAGCATTCTTCTTCCTCTTCCTCATCGTTTTCTTCTTTATGCAGTTTTTCTTCTTCAACATTGGGACCTAGAATTGAAAAATACTTTCCCCAATCTGCACATGGAGTCTCATTTAGAACAGATTTTTATAAGAAGGTTTTTTGTTCCTAAAAATTTTCAGATGTATTCTCTATATCTCTATGAAAATCATGAACATTTTCAGCTTTTAACAACTTCTTCTTTAACTTTTTCCCTTTTTATTGATTCTGAGGATTTTTATATTATTGAATCTTTAAGGAATTAGCCTCAGTAGTTTTCAACCCAAACACTACATCTTCTTTATTTTTTTCATCCTTTAATCTTTCTACTTGGATACCACGTTATCAGAAAATTTATTTTTCCTTTTCAGATTTTGTGGAGAAGATACTGACATTGGTACTGAAGCTTTATATTTTGGTTTCAGTTTTTTTTTTCTCTTCTTTGGGATTTTATACGAACTTTCTCTTACTTCACCTTTATTGGTGAAACCCTGATCATCTTTGTTAAGAATTTAAAATAATATTATAGTCTTAATTTAAAAACAATTTTCATCCTTCTTAGAGGATCATCACTCTACAACATTATCTTGAAAACAATATCATTTGAGATGTAGGAAATTTTAAAGTATTCTAGGCACAAAACAATGATCATCGACAAGATTTCATGGTAAATTATGATCCAATACTTGAGGGTTCCATTCTTTATATTACTGATTGTAGAGAGAATGTACGTGATAATGTTTAACATCCTTATGTTCACCAAGAAATACAATAAGAATATGTCACATTTCTTAAGGAAATACTTGTCTCCATTTCTTAGAATGAGAAACCCTTGCATCTATAGAGGAATAAATCAATAAATTGTTGAAATATGAGAAATCATTGGTGACTTGACTTGTTTAAGACTAAGGCACTCAATTTCCTTAATCTTCTAAAAAGTACCTTCCTTTTTATTTAATTCATAGGAGAAAAATATATCCTATCATTCATAAGTTATATACGTGATGCTAGCAGCTTTATTAAAAGACATAGAATAAGTCTTTCCATTACTATTGAAAGAAAAAATATATCTTCCTCCTTGTTCATAAAACTGAACTATATCATAAAATTATATAAAATGTTAGGATATACCTAATCCTTATTCTTCGGTTGGGCAATTCAATGACTTTTTCAACTATTTTTCTCTATGATTTTTGAAATCTGAGGATCATAACTGGGAATGAAATTTGGGTCCACTAGCATTCCTATTTTTATTTTCTAATACATTAGTTCCTTGTCGGAGGCCATCAGAGTTTTAAAGGAAACATCAAAAGACCTTCATAGATTAAGGAAACAATAAAAATTAAATTGTAGATTTTAAGGGAAGTAATTAATTGGCAAAAAAACTAAAATAGCTGATGTGGAATGCAAAGAGTGGGATCCTTTATATAGGATTAGTGGAGAAAAATCATATTCCCAAAACATTCCAACGGTTTAGATTTACATGACTTGATGTAATGGTTGAAATCAATGTTGAAGATAGATTTGTAGGTTTCAATATTTTGAGGTTTTAAGGCATAATTGGATTTAAGGAATGTGAATCCGATAAGGTTTTCTTAAAACAAGTTTAAAAACACCAAAAAAATGAAATTATGAAGATTTATGTAAGAAATCATACCTTCCAGTATAGATTTCTTGGAAATAATTTTCATTATTGATATGGTTCTTCTTGAAGAATATTTGGGTTTAGAACATTTTATTAGGGAATGGAAATTTTTTTTTGGTTTTGAAAATTTTATGTGTCAATATTTTTTGAAAAAGGAAATATATAAAAGAATAATCATATATACTCCCCCTATGAAAAGTTGAAACTTAATGTTAGAAGATAGTATTACTAAAAAGATAATATGGATGAATACCTTATGGTTAAAATTATTAATTTTTGGTTAATGTATAAAAAACTATCAAAGGGTAAAAATTTTGTAAATATGTTAGATAGTTGATCTTGTGTTCCGATAAATTTGAGAATAATATCTCTTTCTAGTGCATGATCCCTAAGAAAGTGATGCCTAATATCTATATGTTTTTCGTGAGAGTGATGTTCATGGGTTTTTATTAGGGTAATGGCACTAGTATTATCAAATATTATTTGTGTTTTGGTAAAACTCATTACATATTCTATGAGTGTGTATTGTATCCCAAACACCAGAACACAAGAACATCTAACTACTACTTATTCATCTTTTGTAGTGGAAAGTGCTACTAAGTGTTTCTTCTTGTAAGACCATGAAACTGATTAATCTGATATAAAATGGCAAGTTCCGGATGTACTCTTCCATAGAATACTTTACTAGGCATTTATCATTCTTTAAAATCATAATGTAACCTTCATCACATATTTATATTATGCTTATAATCTTCTGATTAAGACATTTAAAAGTTAAAACATTTGAAATTAATGCTTTTCCAGGAAGAATAATGTTACGTATACCAAAAAATTTTGTCTGAGTATTATCCTTGAAAGCTTAATTTCCACCATTTTTCATGATAATATTTTCAATGAATTTTTTGTTATGATTCATGTTCCAAGAACAACCACTATCCGTGTATCATTTATTATTGTCGTTACTTCCTTTGTTTTCCTGAAAATAAAATAGTTATACTATTGGAATCCAAACATGTTTGTTTCTAGATATGTTATAATGTAAAATCTTATATATCCACATTTTCTTATAAAAGTTATATTTATGAAATCCTAATTATTGAGTTTTTTTCAAATAACAATTTTCTCCCTATTTCCACCACATTTACACTATGAAAAAGGATTACATTAAGGAATTAAATAATTTGGACTAAAATATTGTTTTGAATGAGTATAACCAAATCCAAAACTATTCTTATGTGTTCAATGTTTTGAATTCATTTTATCAATTTCTTTCCTTCTGAAGATAAATTTGAAAAAAGTTTCTTGAATGAAAATATTTCAGATTTAATCTGGTGGATATATTCTTATATTCATAGTCATTTTTTTAAAATTTGTGTTATTGTATAATTTTTTTAGGAATATAATTTTCAAGATCGTTCTAAAATTAATCCTTCTTAGAATTAACATCCTTATGGTTTTTTGGAAATATTTTCAAAATCATGAATTATTTAATCAATATATATTTGAATGATCTGAAACTTATTTTGTTAAAATATGTATTGTTTAGTTATACATGTTATGTTTATTATTGATCTTAATATTTTGATTCTCAGGAAACATTGAAAACCTATATATTTATTCAAATGAAGGTAAAGTATTTACTTTTGATGAAGAAGATTCTTTATTCGAAGATTCATAATATTCATCGTTAAAAAAATTTGCTTTTAGAGAAATATCGGTTAAGGATTTAGTTTTGTGTACCCTAGCTATGAAACATTGATTTTTGATAGGATTTTTTTATAAGACCAATATTCTTTAGTCAAGAAGATTCACAATCTGAATATTCATCTGAAGAGTCGCCACCACTTGGACTCAAGGTGTCATTATCCATGCAGACTTTCATAGCCTTAGATTTTTAATACATATTTTTGTTCTTTTATTAATTATAATTATTTATTTATTTTAATTTAAGAATAATAAAATCGGTTCTGATATATCCAGACCTCTTGAATTCATAACAAGTCACTTCTGAATCTTTCTTTTCCATTCTATCTTTCATCTTATATCTATTATGAAAATAATTTTTCACATAATCGTGTTTCTCCATAGAGCTATATTGGTAAGTGAATTATTAGAATAATCACTATCACTTGAATCATATATAACTGTTGCCTTCGTGGATTTGGATCTAGTAACTCTTTTAGTATTCGTGGATTTCATATGATTTGATGTATTATTGAAAGAAACACTTCCATTACCATTATTTTTGTTATATATTTCTACAACTCTCTTCATTCTTGTTTCATGTTGAAAAAGAGTTCTAAATAAATCATCAAGATTGATGTTAGATACATTAATATTCTTATTAATATTTTCCCGTTTATATTCCCATTAATTGGGAATAATATATATTATACTATCCATGAGAACCTCATCATCATGTCCTTTTTTACCTACAGACTAAAGGCAGTTGACAATAGTCATAAATCTTTGTTAAAATTTTCAAATAGGTTCTCTATAAGGAATCATAAAACCATGATATTTAGCTCTTAACAGAGCTATTCGTGTATCTATCACTTTTGATGTTCCAAAGTGTGTAAACATCATGTCTCTTTAAAATTATCAGGGATGATTTAGAAGAGGATATTAGACTGTAGATATTCCAGGTCATGGAACCTAAAAGAGTATTACGTACCATGTAGTTTAGTTAATGTTCTTTTTTTCTAATTTTTGAATGTTCTAACTTCCTTTTCTAGTAACTTATAATCTATAGTGATCATTAAAAATTTTTCTACTCTAGTGTTAATAACAAAGGTCTTTATTCTATATATCCAATATTCATAGTCATTTACACCAAATATTGGGGGTCTGGAAGGATTTATATTATCTATTGAACCAATATTTATTCCCTACATTCTATATAAAAAAATTTCTTTTACACAAAATGGGTTAGTCATAAAAGATTATAATACCAGATAATATTTTAGAAAAAAATGAACAAGTAATGTTGATCAAGTTAATTTGTCCAAGAAAACATATATGTAAGTATAAGTATTTAAAATTGCTTTTCTGATTCCAATTGTAGGATCAAAATATATATATATATGGTCAATTAAAAGAGGAGGAGGGGGTGAATTGTAGGTTTTAAAAACATTCATTTTATTACATAATAAAAAACTATATTTAACAAAGTTAAACATGGTGGATCCACATGCCCAATGTAATTATTAACAAAGAGATTCACTTTCTTTAGAATTGATAATATGGATCCTATAAATAAATTAAGATAATTTTACTTAGGGAAATATTCTACCATAAAACCTATAAAATCACATTTATATTAGAGTATACAGGAATAAGAACGAATAAAAATGTTATATTTTCTTCCTTTAACCTAAATAAAGAAGAATAAAAACATTTAACACAAAAATTAAATAGGTATAAGAAATATTTTAACCCAAAGAGAATGGTATCCAACAACCTTGGATATATGTCCCATAATTCAAAAATTAAATAATTTCTATCTTACCTACAACCGGGTAAGCCCTCGATAATAATATCATAATCTTTCAGTTTATCCCCACAAGCCTGTAATCTCTAAGATAATCAAAACCATGGTCATACTATCTCCAAAATCCCTTGATTGATCAATAACAATCAGAATCTCACTAGGTAGGCTATACAAAATGTTCACAACTTGAACATGTTGTTCACATCATTCACACAAGGAAGGTGGAGCAATGCTCTCATAACACAAATTCTCTCTCTAGAATTTAGAACATCCAGAAATTCCCAATGTGTGTCCAAAATTATAGAAATCCTCAAATGGATGTGGTATTTATAGGGTAAGGTTATAACAGTCGAATTCATCTTCCAACTGTCATATTTTATAATAAATATCAAAGGTACCTATAAACGATTCACTTAGACAAGGGTTAGTCAAAAATAGACTATATGACATGAATTCATGTAAAGATACAAGTGAAATATTTACATGATTAAGAAACATTTAAAAGTTTAATAATAATAACATAAATAGGATATGATAATCTTTGAGCATTCTGTTAACAAGGTAAAGTAAATTTAACAAAAATGAATAATCATATTCTAGGAATATTAGGAATCAGAGTCTATAATAATGGAAAACACATTATAAAATAATATAGAATTTTAATTTTAATTCTATGGAATTAAAAATCAGATTTATAATGAATTTTTAATCTGATTTCTGATGAAATTAGGATCTGATTTCTGATGAATTTTTTATCTGATTTCTAAAGAATTCAGAATCTTATTTCTGATGAAATTTGAATCTGATTTCTATAGAAATCACAGTCTGATTTAAAAGAATCTGGAATCTGATTTTTGAAGAAAACATAATATGATTTCAGATGAAATTAGAGTCTAATTTTAGATTAATTCAGAATATGTTTTCTAAAAAAGAAGAGTCTGATTTCCGAAGAAATTGATTTCTTATTTGGGAATAAATTAGTGTCTTGTTTTAAAATAAATCAGATTCACAATTCAAGGGAAGTCAGATTCAATGTAACTGTAGGTTTTTAAGATAGATATGAATAATTGTTTTTGACTTAACTGAAATATGGTTAGTTTTGGTATAGGAAAATTCTTGATGGGACAATGAAAACTATAGGTAAAGTTAGAATTGTTTTTAGAGGATATAAATGTTTGTTAATAAAATATTTCTTAATGAATGAAAAATCATCCATAATATTTTATTGAATTTCAATACATAAGATAATTTATAATTTATAAGGGTACTTATTGACGCAACACCTCTATCTCTTGTGGAAATAAACCTATGTGGATTGAAATAATCAAAGCAGTAATCATTTGTATGAACACTATTTCTGAAGGTAGTACAAGAACAAAAAGGAAATGGGAAATGAGTCCTAAGAAATAAATTGGAATAATAACTATTCAGGAAATGAAATTTATGAGGATAACAATTTTACATTATTATGTACTCTAAAATAGGTAATACCTCTTATTTGTAATAATTTTATGGATGGTAATAAGAGATTCCTAACAGTGGAATAAAAAGGGAATGATAAAGAATGATTTATCTTTAGATGGATTAATGAAAAAAATGTACAGTGTTTACTAGATGTGTGATGAATGAAATAAAGTAATTATAAGATGTATTATTGAGTGGGTTTTCATTTAAATGATGTCAATATTTTTAGGAAATATAATAAATCTAATAAACTCTAAAATTAACCAAAAAAAATTCATTGTTGATCAGAATGTTTTGATGAAAAATTGAAGGAGTAAGGCTGTATAAATACAACATTTTTCCAAAGTGAGGCATAAATATTTTTTTCAAGTATAAAAATATAATAATTGGATAAAATCAATTACTAAGAAGCTTGATCCCAATAATAATAATGTAGAAAGGGAAATGGTTCTATGGTTTGAAAAATATTGTTATTAGAACCATGTTAGTGTTAAGTAATAAACTCATTGACAATGGAAAAGAAACTCAAAATTAAAAATTGATAGTTTGCAAGGGGAACTCCTAGATAAAAGGAATTTATATTTATTATAAATTTAATCCCATTGTCCGATTGAAAACTATTTTATATTTTTTTATATTTCAGTGAAAATTTAGTTAAAATTATACCAAAGGGATGCCAAATCTATATTCATTAGTGGAGTTCTTAAGGGCAGTCTATATTGTGAAACTGAATGGTTTTATTATGGATGAAAAATGAGAGAAAGGCGTGATATTTAAAGAGTTACTTGTATACGATAAAAAATCACAAATAACCTAGTATTTATGGTTGGATCAATACTAATGAAATCTTGGTTTTTAGCATGATAGAGTTGATCAAACCCTCTACATCAAAAAAGAGAATGACAAATGGATTTTGGTACTCATATATGTTGAAGAAAAAATATTTTTGGATTTGAAAAGGTAAAATGAATTTTTGTGTGTTGATCATATGAGGTATAATATAAAGGTTTATATGATTGGTGAAACATTTTAATTTATTTATAGGAGAATCAATGAAATCATAGAACATTAATTTCTCAATCAAAAAATTAAAAAGTGGTTCACATTTGATTTGTAACATAATATTCCAAACCAATGAAAACACTGACTAATATATGGATGAATTTTTCAAAACATGACAATTACAAGGAGGTAGAAATTAGATAATATAGGAACTAAGAGCCTATTACACCTCACAATAACTAAACTATACATTTGGATTGATATATTTCAATTCTTAATGTACCATTTTTGTCCCAAGGAGATCCAAATGATATAGGAAAAGATGATACTTCAATATATCAAAATACAATTAATTTTTTGTTGTTTTATTATAGGATAGTGATACTAGACTTGTTTTGACACAAGAATGTGGGATTGGAATGTATAGTGGATAATTGAGAGAAATTTGAGGTATAAAAATACCTTGAGGTCATTCATGCCTTGGTTTAATTCAACCCTTGAATCACCCGAGGCTTGGATTAAAACCTTGGAATAGTTGTATCTTTGAATGTATCCTAGATTTGAGCTTGGATTCAACAAAAGGGAGCAATGGAAATAGGTAGCTCCTACGGAGTGCTTTGAATATCACAAAGTTATTGATGATGTACATGCTTTGTAAAATAGATTGTGACACTTTTGTTAGTGCTCCAAAAAAGCATTGATAAAGATACCTGTTATCATTGCGAATTTAATAAGCAATGATAAAATGAATCTTTTTCCCACATTTTTTTGAGTGTGAAGTAGATAGAGATTTATCAACACTTTTTGAGCACTGATAATAATTAATGTTTATCAGTTCTGGAAAAGCACTGAAATATACTTATAATGATTTTTTTAAAAAATAATACATTTTGAAAAAGCATAATTGTTATATATAATTATAATACAATTAATAATACATTTTATAAAATAATAATTTTATAATTCTTCGAATATATTATTGTAAATTTATAATTATATAAATACTTTTTAAAAAAATAATTTTTATTACATTATATATATTTATACAAATATATATATGTATGTATATATATAAATATAGTAAATATATTCATTATTAAAATAAATTTATTATAATTTTTTACATTATATATTTATAAGTATATAAATACTTTTTAACCCAAAAATTATTTACTAATTTATAATTATAAATGTATAAAAATATTAAATATACAATTATTAATATATTTATTTATTATTATTTATTTAAATGAGTTTTTGACATTATTAATGAATATTTATTCTTAAGTGAATTCTTGTTATATTTAGTAAAATTTATTAATTAAAAATGAGTACAATATTGAGAATCTAGACAATTTTTATTAATATAAATCAATAAAAATGAATATATATTGAAATAAATGTGAATACATATTGAAAATATTAATACATAGTAAATAAATTTATATAAAAAATAATATAAATTGATTATATTCCAAAAAATATATTTGTGTGTTTTCATGTGTATATAAAAATTCATTAATTGTGTATATATGAACTTAATATAATACTTTTGATCGATGTAAAATTTAAAATTCAAACAACATTTAATTATGACCATTACATTATGTAATTATTTAGTATTTTTAATTCATATTAATTTTTAATTATAAACAATTATTCACTAAATATATTATTATACAATGTAAAGCCTCAATAATATTGTGTATTATACAAATAATATTTTTATAAATTCATATATATATAAATATAATATATTATTTATTAGCATTATAAAAAATTATTAAATTAAATAAATTTTTAATATTTTTCTCAAATTAATTGTTTTTAATTTTTATTGTTCAAATATCAATATATTTAATATATAAAAATAGTAATATATACACATAAGATAATCAATTTTTTATTTTTTATTAATAATTTTTTAAATCATAAATTTTTAAATAAAACTTTAATAGTCTTTCTTATTTTTTAACTATTTAATTATTTAATTTAATTTTTACTTTTATCATTGATAAATAAGCACTGATGAAGGATTATTTTATTGGAATTAAAAACAATGATATGATAAATGGTGTCAAGAGAGGAAGTATTGGCTCCTATGATACCTAACAGAACCGCCATAACACATTGAAATGTTTAATAAATATGGTAGATAACTCACTCCCCGGAGCTAAAATATTTATTTCGTGACAAGGGTAAACATTAATGGACACATAATACCATACCTAATACTCTATTGGTCCCTTCCTATAATTAACACCAAACATTTGATGGTCCTGCAAAACATGCATCTATTATAGAATCAACTGAATCTTCTCTATTGTGATATGAACCACTATCTGTTTGTGGAACACTCACTCCCATTATTTCTCTCAAGTAATAAATATCTATGCATCTATATTTATAATTTTTGAAATGGATCCATTCTTATGGATGTTTGATTTATGTTATTTATGAAAACTCATCAAACGAAAGGTGTTTCACTCATCAACCACACAAAATCTATAATAAAATGATCATAGAGTGCACTCTATCATCTAAATAGTTTTCCCATTCCCCGATCTATTTCTCGATGGAAATTATCACTATGGAATAGCTGAGTTCGAAACTCACACTAAAGATCTCCCTACTCTCACAATGTACAAAATGGTTCTAATTAGAGGTGATCATCCTTGGTAACCTATAAAACCACAATACATTATTTACATAACTCCTCGTTAGAACAACCAAAACACATAGCTCACTGATTCCTAAAAATATTATTCAACTTCATCAACTGAGCTCTGATAAAAAAAATAAAATCACACCCACACTTTTTTGGAAAATAAATGATGGATACCATATACATGTCCTCCAACATCTACATAGGAACACAAAATGGATCCAACAAACCTCTTGGAACATGATTCTCTTCCATCAACTACTAGTAGACTAAGAATCATGATACAAATTCCACAAACAAAAAATAAACCCCAGAATCCCAAATAGACCCCTAAAGGCTAGAAAAACATTTTTTATAATAAAATTTACATCAAATACTGATATATAGAAGTCAGGGAGGAAATCAACACACAAAAACAAATGAAACATAAAATATTACCTAAAATAACAATCAATGTTGGTCATCCTCTAACCATCCCTTAATATTACCATGATACAAGATGTAATATCGTATCACCAATTTCTTTGATTTTCATTAGGGAGACTCTTATATCTACTGCATCATGAATGATTACACTCTAATACTAAACATAAAACCTCTTTCACTAAAATTTTACTCATTTATATATATCATTATATACTCCTCCACCACTTTCAACGAAACTATAGATCCCCAAACAACATCTCTTAGTGGAATTCAACACAACCAATCAAAAACCACATTTCCTTTCTTTTTAGTATAGTAAATCAAAAAATCAATGTCTTATAAGAACTCCACCAACCTTCACTATCACATATTTGGATACCAATGAGAGAAAATATTCTCAATATCTTGTGATCCAAGAATACTAAAAAGTGACTATTAATATGTTAATTTCACCATAGTTTCAATGAATATACCAATTCCACCAACTCGAGATCATGGAAGGAATAATAAAATTTATAGGGATGTAACTCCATATAACCATATGATATCACTATACTTTAATGAATCAATAACAAACCAAAAACTGTGATGTACATATTTTAAAAAAACAAAAAACATCACAACCACCTCTAAAAACTAGAAGTTGAGTGGATCATGATATTAATCATTCCATATAAAATGATAGTCTTTAGTGGTAAAGGCTTTCAATATGGATATGAATTGAGAGAATTCAGAATGAAAAAATTTGATAAATGTTTATAAGAAAAAGAAAAATATACAAATATGAAATATTATTGGTTTATACCCAAGAAAAACTACCTTGATATTCTATGGAGAAACTTCTACCCTTAACTGAGATACTACACCCCCTTGAAAATTATCTACTCACATAAAATAACTACACATAAAAAACAATTCATAGAGAAAATAGTGACAAAAAATAATAAAATAGGCATTATATGATCTACATGATCCTACTAAGAATTTTAGTATATGATATTGTCTTTGATTAACAACACAAAAAACTTTCTCAAAAAACTCTTGGAACTCAGAGTTCACAAGCCCAATTAAAATGGATAGGGTGTTAATGACATTGAATAATATAATGAAATTCTGAAAAATTCCCATAGTGACATAAGAAATAATAATTTGATATATCCTCTTCTTCACCAATCGCTTAAAAACATTGAACTATAAATCATTCATTAAAGGCTTGATACCTCAGAATAAATTCTATAAAAAATTAACAATCCTCTGAAGGGGATAATAATTTTTCACCGTCACATGAATTAGAAACGTATAATCTTTATAAAACATTAAAATATTATACACATTCATGAAAAATGACATTACATCCCCCCATGAATATACACTATTCCGTATGATACCCTTCTACATCAGATAATCATAAAAAATCCTCAACTCGCACTACAAAGTTGTTTCAATCTAATAAGGGGCCATCAAAATCAGAAAGACACCCACCTAAAAATCTATCCAAAACCAGACATAATGTTTTGTGGGAAACATCACTACATCCTTGAGAAATAAATATAGTAATACAATATCAATTTTAGGTTAATAGATTCCTAAACCCATAAAAAATCCAAGGAAAACAATTCCAATAGGGATAATAAATCAAAAATGACCTACAATTCATCTAATAATATCGATTTCTGAGAACACCACATCCTATCCCTCCTCAAATTGAAAAATAATCACCTATAATTTAAATAAATTACTAGAAGCAATGAATATTACTTGTAGATAATGAATATGGCATTTTATAGATGTCTCAGGATTGAGAAGAAATCATTATAAGACTGATGCTACCCTATAGTTAGTCTACAACCCCAACACACATTAAAACAACTGATATTCCCTTGATATAAATTAGTAAAATATTGGGAAATAAATTCAATGCATCTTAAAATCTATTCCTATTAATAGGTTGGGTGTAAAAAAATAATATCATTCCCATATAAAATTAAATTACATGACAATATTGATAATAAATAGATGATACAAATAAGGATTTCTGGCCCATCTGGTGACGATATCACTATATCATTATATATTCCATGTATAACACATATGAATCTCTATAGGTGAAAAAATCAACAATATTTCCAACCATATATCCTTGATATTAGGGGGAATCCATATGATATCCTTTTCTAGGTTTATCACCTATTACAGGATCATGAAATTGCTATCATTATTACTAACACCTCCTCTAAGGAAACTACTACAGTTGGTGGTAGTAATGAATCTAGACATTCTTACTATTAAGTAATCCATGAGTGGTTGAATGTTTTATCTCCATAGGCTATTCCATCCACAAGTGAATAATAATTTAATAAATCTCTTAGTGGAAGAATTAGAATTGATCGATCCTGAGGAACTAAAAGATAGAAACTACTAAGGATATATCAAAGTCATCCAAAACCACAAACACAGATAACATAAATGATCTTACACAATTTTAATTGCCCCTCATAAAGCACTGATAATTCCCTGCTTTAGATAATATTGTTTGTGAATGTGTCTGTATGATATACTCATACAACATTTGTACAACAAACTATATAAGTATCATAATTGGAGATAATTCTTGTCGGTTTCAAAGAACCAATGTGTGTTAGACATTCCACACACTAGACTCTTCATATTGGAATTATTCAATGGAAAAGAGAATAAGGTCCTTCAATCTGATTTTAATCTCTTCCAAACTCAATATTCCTTACTTATGGGAGAGAAAATCCTACCTCATCACTTCCCTCACCATCAATGATTATAAATTTTCATAGAACTACCTCTTGAAATAATCCCATTATACACACAACTCACATTACTCATAAATGTACCAAATCCACTACTAGTGTGTTACACTTCACATATGAATTAATATTGGTAGTACCCAACACTATTCCTTATCTACAATAAAATTTTATATAATCTAGAGCTCCTCCTACTAGTACCCCATCTCCAAAATAGACACACCCCTAAACATCAGAATGATAAAACCCTGAATATCGCACAATATATACCTTCAAAGACCATCCTCCTCAGCTTATTCAATCCTCTGATACTTGACTGATTTATTCTATTAAACATCTTCATACGAATCCACACATGGATGATGACTAGAATATTTTTTTTGAAAATATATGGGAACTATCCTAAGCATAGAAGTTTGAAATTGTTTTAAAATTCAATAAATTATATTTATTTTAATTTTTACCAAATATTTTTAAATTAAAACACCTATTTAAATAAGTGTGAAACATTTACCACTCCTTGGTATCTACCCCCACAATCAAAAGCATCCCACTTATTGTGTTCTAGGACATTATGTACTTTATATCAGATCACATAGGGCCCCAATCACCTATGTCCTAGATAATATATTTTTCTACATAAAAAACTATATATGAATGATTCTACTTACTGAATATTCCAATGGTATCCTCAGTTGTTCCGAACTCAAAAATATTTCACAAATCACATCTGTATGTATTGTACTAATTTTTCATGAACTTTCGCCAATAAGATTCCCTCCTAATCCTATAGTAAAGACTATAGTTTCCATAAAGTCCTTCTTCTAGTAGTATCTAGGTTGTTGAATAACACTAAGGATATAAGACATGAAAATGTGAGGCATTAAAATCATATAACCTTGAATAATAATAATAATTTAACTAATCAACACTTTGATATAAATAAACATTTATATCATCATATAATTAAAAAGGAAATTAAAATGAAAATACATAAAATAAACCGTTTATACATTATTGAATAGACACAAAACCGACTAGAATATATCTGGAAAAGAACCACGAAGCCTAAATAATTTCAATTCAACTAATATACTATTCAATTATAAAAAATAATATCTATGAGTATTAAAAATTTGTATGATTCACCTCGTCACCACTTGTTTGATGCTCTCACTCCCCAACAAAAACATTTTGGTACTCTCATCCATTCTATATTCTCAATACACAATAACACATTGTATATGTCAAGTCATATCTAACATGGAGATGACTAAAGACCTACATTACCATTTATATGTATGGTTCAATGGTTTAATTAGAACTAGTTCCCATTAACAAACACATAACCATATAAAAATCGAAATACACATTCCATAATAGTATGGTTTGCTGAAAATGATAGAAATAAACTTTATTCTTTTATCTAACTATACATGACCCCATTATATAAAAAATACTAATTTCATCATTACCACATCATATATAAATATATTATAGGAAATCATGGATTTTCTATGTATGGAAGTGAGAGTGCAGAAGATATAGTAATTAACCATCCATTTCCTTGACAACTTGTATGTTTGAAAAAAAACATAAACTAAACCCTTCGGGTTTCTGAAAGGTTATATAATTTAATTGTGATAAATAATTAAATCACAAGAAAATATAAGTATAATAAAGACACATACAATACCAGAATAATAGGATCAAACAAATATATCACTTTCACAACCCATAAGTATAATAGTACCTACACTATTTCCACTTGAAGCCACATCCACCTATACCTTGTAAAGAGATCTAGTCTCCAATATAAAATAACTGTGGGAGGGTCCAAAATATCACAATATTGTAATCTCATTAAACAATTTAATATTTATAGTTACTAGTAAAATTATATTCATTATGCCATTCTATTCTATATTTAATGTCATACCATTTTTAGACATTAAAAGTTTTTATTTCATGACTGTACAAATTATTTACATCCCATAATTCAGTCAGTTCAATTGACACCCATTATATAGTAAATAATTACCAATATCATTTTATATCCATTTATAATCTAAAACTCCATACAATGAGCCACAAAAAACAATAAAACACCTACAAATCATCCAATAATAACCAGTATAACACTCCAAAAAAAATTTCACACAATCATCTATCAATATCCCCAAACACTATGGAAGAAAATTTCATTTACATTATAAAAGACTACAACTATTCCACATAACAAACAAAATATTTAAACGTATCCATAATAATTACCACAGAACAAACCCCGTAAAAACATGAAAAATAATACCCTTCTAACAATAAAAGAAACAACAATCAAACCCAAATTCCAACATCAACATACCTCCAAACTTCCATTTATTTTCACAAGTAACATCAAAATTGGTATATTTACCATATTTACAATTTTATCCATTTATTAAAAGTGATTTTAGTTCTAAAATTTGAAAAATAGAACATAAATTTATTCAGGAAAAAGAAATTTTATTCAAAATGATATATCATGCATCTATCACTTTAGAATTATCATGGAATCCAGTAAACAGAAATAGAATAACCATTCCCATGATTTTAATATTTTTTTAGTTTCTTATCTTTACTACATAATTCCTTACCAATCGTCCAATGAATGAAATAGAATTCATCTTCTAATACTCACACATAGATTTAGAGTTCTCAATTTCCCTACCTCTTTAAAGATGAATTTCATAAAGAGGGATAAAGAAAGGATAAAACATCAAAATATATGGATGGAACCACTCAATGATATCACCATAATGAAATATGATAAAAAAAACATGGTAACTAAAAATAACCTAAATAAAAAATAATTCCATAACATATCCCATGAAAGGGAAAATAGGATAATAGAAAATTAAAAGAAGAGGGTACCTCAAATAGAGAAATTTTTATCCCATTAAACCAAGAAGTTTGAATCCTCATGATAGATGATTGTAGAGAAATCATAGAGCCTAGGTATTTCTTGGGTTTATAGAAATGGTATAAAAACTAAATGAATGAAATAATGGAAAAATATTTTTAATGAAAAAATAGTAGGCCTTCAACAAGGTGTAGTGATAAAAAAATGACTATACTTTCCTCAGTCAAAATGCGAATTGATTTTTCATTAATTTGAAATAAACACCTCCCTATGAAATATAAAGACACTTATAATGTCATTAAATAGGTATATTATTTACTCAATGTTAACCATAGAGTGTAATATGATATTTTGATTTCCATATACCACCATGGCTTCCCAACAAGGCTTAGAAAAAATATCATTATCGTGTACATCTCACCATGTTGAGGACCAAAACATTGAGAGACGATGATCACCATTTATGTATTTCATCATATAGATAAATATTTCAAGAATCTATATCTATATGAACAACACACCCTGAATTTCATCCCTTCCCACTTCCCATATGAAAAATGACTTCCTAGATGGATCAGATTCATTATAGGCACGTTGTGAAAATATGAAAGGTCTATTTTAGGATAAGTTTTTTAAATTGTTATAGCACAAGTATTTTGAAACAGATATCAAAAATTAATTTTATCATTGGATAATAAAAAATGGAAATAAAGTTTCATTTAAAACCATTTTTCAAATATAATATTTGAAAAGTAATTTTTTAAGTCTATATTTAACAACCATCTTTTAAAAGATAGTAATAAATGTAATTTTTATTCTCGGTTTGACCCCATTATTTTAAACTCTCTCAAAACTCATGAAAATTAGTTTTCTATATGTAATGTTGAAAAAAATCCCTGAGAGTCACAAAAATTAGGGGACTCACCCTAAATATTTTGAAAGAAACAATGGATAGTGTTGTCTATCTACTAAAACCATTCTAATATTTCAAAAAACAACTATAAATAATAATAACAATATTAATTATGGAAATAATAATAATATTCATTATCAATAGTAGGTTTTATATTATTAGAAAAGAATTTAACAAATCACAACCACCCACCAAAAAAACATACTGGGAACAAAAAAATTGAAATAATACCCTCCACCATGTTTGATATACTCACCAGACCTGCCACACTTTTTTCATCACAAAATACTATTTGAAACATCCTATCTCAAATAACTTGGATTTATACATTTTTATCCTATTAGGAATGTATTATGGGTTACACATGAATTTACTAACCTATTAAGGAAAACTCTTTTTTAAATTTCCATATGTAACACTATGGTCTCCCGGAGAGTCACCTTGGTTACCACAAGAAACGTCTGACTACTATTTTCTTTTCTATATGTTGCGATCATATGCATAAATCCATGCATAAAAACTAGAGAAGCCTTATTCATATCATCAAGAGTAATAAAATTCCCATTGTTCATACCATGATGTCCATCATCCATTATTCATGTCACCCCATGTGAAGGAAATTATGTTTTCTAGGCTATTTCCAAAATAAATATATTTTACCACATGTTTCAGTAACATTGTTCTTAAACGTGCATCCACATATCTTAACTCGTCAATCATCACCCAACTACTGTAATTTCTATACTAACATATACATATTTATATCATCAATAGATAAAAAAATTATACTGAGAAATCAATAAATAATTATGTATATCAAATTCCCACCCTTATACTAAACAAGAAGGTAAAATTTTTATAATAATAATAATAGTATCGATAATAACAGTAACTATCCCCATCATTTTCTTGATTATGAAAAAACTTAGTAGGATAGGCTATATAAAAATATTTAAATAAATTTACTCTAAAAAAGGATGAAATTGATGATATTGTTCAATAATACTCCCATAGGGGACAATTGATTAGTGTTATCTCAAGTCATATACTCTTTTAACCTCAACCCACAAGCTAAAAGGGGGGTTTTGATAGGAAATTGGATATTTATTGAAAAGGGGTTAGCGTCAGTCCTGGATCAAGATATATAAATATATTATGATCAAATATAATAATGTATACTATTCAATTTCTCATTACAATAATATTAATCTGAACAGTGGACTGAAACATATCCATATTTTTTCCAAAACCTATAAAAGACATGAGAGCTAATAAATTAATTATATAATCAATTTAAAAAATGTGAAGAAAACCAAAAATACATAAATCCATTCTTAAAGTATCCCTTTAGGTTCAAAATACATTTTTATGATCAAAGAAACCATGAATTTTTATTTCTAGGAACATTACTAGGTTAATATTTATTTTTATCCCATCTATTGAGAAACTACCAAAATGACATTGTAATTTTATGAATCCCGTCACTATGATTATCAGTCCATTACTTTCAATGACTTTATTTCTTCATAGAATCTTTTTATAGTAACTTATTCCTCTCTATCCAAAGAAAAAATATTCCTTAGAATTGTATACCTCCCCTTTAACTTATTTCTTCATTGAGTTTCACAATCAAAAGATGTCTTCAAATATTAATCTAAACATTCCATTAATTTCTTCATCTTATTTTCATATTAAAAGATAAATATAGACAATTTAATTATATATATAAAAATATGAGGGGAATCATCACATGGAATCGATAAACATTAAATTTTTTTGAAGAAAGGAAATAATTATATCTCATTGATATATAGAGAATCATAATGGGAAATAACTCACCAATGAGTGGTGAATCTCAATAAAAGCCATCATAAAAATCAGACCTTGTAAAAATGGATTAATTTTTAAAAACAATTTTATCTCATCATATATCCTTCTAAATGCTTTTATCCACCATAATGTTTATCTTACTAAAATAATAATTTTCACTAACCTTTCAGTTTCATGGAGAAAAATGTTTTAGTTGAAACATAATAATATTAGATAGCATTATTCATTAAAGAAAAAATGAGGCACCATTCTCCTACAAACCATGAAATCTTCATGGCATTTTTTTTCATATGGTCCTAACAGAAAACAAAAGATCAAATTTATTTTTTTAAAATGAATATAAAACCTTTTAGTTGACCACGGCAATCTACCTATAGGATTATTCGTCACATATTGAAGGAAAATTTACATTAGCTCACATGTATTTAAACCTTAAATTTAAATAAATATTATGTTTTTTAAAATCACCAAAAACTAATATATGTTTTTTTTACCAAAATTATTTTATCGTAATAAAAATTTCTCCCATCTTCTAAAAATTACTTTAACTCGTAATATTAGTTATCTATTACCAATTTTTTAAATAAATACAACCGAAATCATTTCCTAGATATTGGGATCATCAAATATAACTAGTTTTTTGTTATACAAATTATTCAATTTTGAAATAAAATATCATCTATATTGATTATAATGAAATAATTTAATAAAAAATTATATTCATCCACTCTAAGACCATATAATTTAAACTCAATGTAAGAAATAATAGGAAATAATTCATTTTAAAATAATTTTTGAAATTTCATTTTATACCTCAACTCTTTTTGCATCAATATAGTCATAACACCTTACAACTAATTTGAAAAATCATATGTACTGTTACAAATTAATGTAGACACCCATTCTGAAAAATTCCTACAATTATCCATCTCAATAATTAATTTTGTTATCATACCTTATTCATGAATAAGAATGTATGAAATCATCATTTTCATCAATTACGTTTAGAAATCTCCAAAAATAAGAAATTTTTTTCTCTCCGAATAATTATGAATAATTATCCTTAGGTTTATTCTATATTTTGATCGTATTATTCATGAGTTTAATTCCTAATCCAATTATGAAAAGTAAAAAATCCTCAATGCTAAGATATAACATTACAAGGCACTAAAAGTATTAAACAAATGGTAAATAATAATAATTAAAAAAATCCATGGTTTATAAATTATATTTTTTGGATTGAATATCCTTAGTAAAATTATACTACCACATAACTAAAAAACCAATATATGGTAGAATCATAAGAATAACTTCTATAAGAATACATATAATAATGGACATGTGAAAAATAATACATATATATATACATATATAGTGTTATTAATAATAATAGTCATCATATAACACACCCAAAATAGTTTCCATTAACCATGTTTGGATGCTTTTGTTAGATATCATTCCATAATCTGATGTACCCACAAGTTAAAACAAAGTAACTACACGTCCATGTTCACCAAATTGAACATACAGAGGTGAGGATAAAATCTTAGCAGAGTTTACCCAATGAAACCTTGTGGTTACCCTACTATTTATACCTTTTATGTTTTTTTGGGTGATATAAAATTCATGAACCCATTGTTTGATTTAAATGGTACCACACTTGTCTAATTGCAGTGTGAATATACTAATTTTTTATAAGATCCAAACATTAATACAAATTCAACTAACCATATATTATGAATATACCTCTATTTATTGTTAGAGGTCGAACCTTCCATGATATTTTACACAATAATCATAGAGACACCCTAGAAGAATAAAAAAACTAATTCCATCAAGTTTAGTCTATGGGTCTTACAAATCAACTAATTGTTACATATCATTTTTTCTTGATAAGTACCTTCAATAATATTAGAATTTATTGTAAGAGAAAAATAATGTCTATGTTATAGAATTTAATAGTTAATAAATCATATTTATATACAAAATTTTATACCTGTATATCAATTTTAGAAAACATACACTTGTTTATATATCCCTATAAAGATGAACCTAGTTTTTTATAAATTTTTCTTAAAAGTAAACTCTTCAAAAAATATGATGTGTTTTATAAAATAATTTTTAAAATTAAAGGGATATATATAGATAATTTAAATCTATAATATAATAATCCATATAGATAAAAAAATGTTTGATAACTTTGATGTGAACAAACAATAATTTCTATTATATCATACTGGATGAGCTTCTGGGAACTAAACCATGATATAATGACCATAACCATGAAATTACTTATCTGAATAGAAACGGTGACATGGTTAATACCTCCATGAATTGGGTTTACATTATTTTTGTATTTATAATAGAATCACACTTTAAAAATATGATCCCTAATATCATATAATTTTACCCCATGTCATATAATATACCAAAACATCATAAACCATATCCAAATATTTTTTGTTACATCATCTAAAAATATTTTTTGCAAGTAATTATTTTTCTATTAATGTTTTATAGAAATAAATGGTTCAATACATATTGATACTCATAATAAAACTATGTGCATTCCCAAAAGTATTTATATAATTAGAAACATTTATGAATTATATTATCTTCAATTACAATTAAATAAAGGACTATAGAAATGAATTATTTCAAATCAAAATAGAAATGGATAAGGAATTGTTTTTATCAAACACATTTATATATACACTTGTTTTAACTAAATGGATCAGATACATAATACATAATATTATATTCCCATTATATAAGTTATTTTTTTACTATAAGGCCGAAAATATATCACTATCATATAGCCTTTTATATATTCTAAATTTCTTAAGTAAATACTAAATGAGATAAATGAACAAAGTCATGCAAAATTTTCAAGAATACGAGTACATCACATGTAACCCTTATAATGAGATAATGATATTGTATTTTTCTAATCTAGGAAGGAATTTGAAGAAACATAGTCTTTTCTAACTAGGGGACTAGAATTCAGACCCTATCATACATGGGAAAAAATCGATATCTTTATTAATAAAAACATACCAATTTATTAGAAACATAGCTAACCACCCCGATTAGATAAGACATATGGTGTGTATAAGTATGTTATCAAATCATGAATGTACAAAATAATGATCAATTATTATCCATAACTATTGAGGATTACTATAACACATGAACCTCTAGTATACAAATAAAATAATGTAGGATATTCTAAATAGTATCTGTAAATAGTCATCTAGATTAAAAAACTAATTTTTTGTTACATGGATGAAAATAAGTATCTCTATAAGATCCTTACCTCATTGTAATCAGTACATTTTATCATAACCCATAGATCTCCATGAAAATATCAAATAGGGACAAATTTTTGTATTACGATATGTGGAAAATTATCATTCCATCCCATTAAAAACATTATGCACATTATAATGTTAAAATTTGTATTATGTAACTTGATATAAATTGTTTTTGAATATCCTTGAAGATTCCTAAGTAAAACAAACATAACCATTAATTTTTTATATATCCAATATTTAATGGCCCATATATCGTATTCTTTCTGTATTTTATTATTATTTAAACATATTTCATCTCTATGTAAAACATAATACGTAAATATATAATAATTGATACATTACCATTTTCATATTTTATAAAATATTCATTAAAAATACTTTAGTGAGATACAATCAACAAAAATATTATATTTAATTAATTGTAAGATTTTCATTCGTAATCCCCATGTTCGATATTTTAAATTTATATTCAAACATATTTTTGTTACAATATATAATATAATTGTGTACATAAATATAATTATTTTTAAAAATATTGTTTAATTTAAACAACCATTTTCCTGGAACCATTCTATTAAAAATTTTATTTGAGATTATTTAGTTATAAAATTGAAACTATATAATGACATTAAAGTCATACATTACAAAATATCTAATTTTTTTAATATATAATGAATTTTTCACTTTGAATTAGATTGTTATAAGCATTAATTTGACACTGAATTAACATCTCAATGTCTAAGTATACTCCCACAATGTTTTTTTAGATTTTATTTGACTAAAATATATTTATCATAAACAATATATTTTCAAATTAGAAAATTATACTTAATTACATTTTACAAAAAATGTAAATTATACTTTTGGTGACCATATGTTACACATAATTTTATTTTTAGGGACCTATACAAGAAAATATCTTTTCATAATAAATTATATCATTGAAGGGAAGTATGAACACTTTTCACCATATTTTTAATAAATAACCTGGATAAAATATTTTTATCATAAATAATTCTCTTATTCATTCATGGTATATCATGTTATAAATGTGATCAAATAATAAATAATTCATAAAAGAAAAAAATATTTGTTCATAGAAAGCATTATTTAAAAATGAAATACCAATAACATGCCTCATAAAATGGGATACAAATACTTATAATTTATAATTTTAAAACTCATCAATCATTATGTGATCCTTTATATTTCATATATCTATAACAGAAACTCTTGAAACCTTATTTAAATAAAAGAATAAACATTTCTATATTAATTATTTTAAAAAATTAAATCTTATTAATATTTAATATAATTATTCAATGTACTATTAATATCATATACTTGTGGAAATAGATAATATTGATTTTCGTTATATCAATACCTAATAGGGACTCCCTTATATTTTTCATACACAAATTTAGGTATTATGAGTTTATTTTTTCTTTTATATTGGATTTTTATTATGGAAACATTTTCTTTCCTTTCAAACCCAACCTATTTTTTTTAATGAACCATATTAACATTTTAACGATCATATAGATATTTTATTTTGGGGGATGGAGATATAAACCATCTGTTCTATCATCACTTCTTCAAATCATGAGCCTCCCACACAAAACCCTATTACCCTCAATATATTAGTGAGATATAGTGAACTTTTATTGAACTCATTCATATTGTAGTTTATATTAAATTATAAAATCCTTACTGATAATGATTTTAGAATGATGTTCATAGCCTGATACATTCTTTGAGGTGTCACCTAAAACACTAATTCATTTATGTATCCAATGAAATTGAGTACTTGAAATAAGAATGAACTTACTTTGGTCATTTTTCCCCTAAATAATGCATTTAAATTATATTATCTCTCAGGGATTAAGTGTTATAAATCATTATTTATAAGGTTATATAGCATATTATAAGAATAATTATTCTTATATTAATTTTATACCACAAACTCTATAGAGATAGTAATTACATTAGATATGTCAAGTTAAATTTTCATAATCATAAAATAAGAATCTATAGCCACTTTTTACTTAAATTTCTATGTTAGTTGATTAGGAATAGATTATTCTATGAAATAAGTTAGTTTTCTATATTAATGGAAATTATTACATTTCAATAACATTTTAGGATGTTTATTCCATTAAACTTCCCTCATTTATAGCATCATCTAAGACACAATTTTTATGATTTCATTATTTTACTGATAATTTGTGCTTTTATCTTTTGATTATCTTGTTTTGAAATTATTTAATAAGAACATATATTAAATTTTCTACAACTTAAATAAAAAACATTTTTATTTTATATCAAATTTATCAGAATGAAATAATATATATTTTACTTAATACTTGAGTGTTATTAAATATTTCCCTGAATACAATATTATTTAAGTACAAAATAATGTAAATCATTTCCTATATTAATTTTAGATAGTGAGTGGAGAACTCCATATCAAAATAATTTCTGTGGATTTTTCCAACTCTATTTTGATGGTATCTGAAATATTATGGATTTACTACTAAGTATTACCAATTGATAAAAAGGTTATAAATTTACATAAACTCCAAGGATAAACAAATAAATTATTCCATAAATAATATAATTCATGGGAATGTTACTTATGAATGGTTCTTCCCATTTGGGTGAGCATGGACATAATATCTGTTCGGTTTAAAGGAATTTAAAACCTTATATTTTAAGAATTATTTTGCATATCACTGTATTATCTCATTTATCCCCCATAAAGTATGTATGATTCTAGTTATTTAGATCTGCATATTATATATTAAAAAAAATTAATTTTCTTTAACCCTATTAATATTGAATATTTTATATTACTAATGATTTTGATATTTATCCAAAAATAAATGCTGACAAATGTAAACATAACTTATTACTAAACATGAAAAAGGTACATGATTTACTTTCATGTATTGATTTATATTTATAAAAAACTAAAATCCCATTAATATTATGTATGTAATAATAAGCATATGGCCCCATGTTTTATAAAAAAAATTTAAGGTAAAGGGATAGTGAGAATTCTGTCCAAAACATTGACTATATAAAGATAAAATATTTAAAAGAGAACAAAATTACATTGAATACTAATTACATATATGTATAAATCAAAAACAAAAATTACAAATATGTTCATGAACAGGAAAAAATAATATTATTGGATGGATATATCTAAATATTTTTTGATACTAAATAGATGACTCCTTTTATATATGTAATAATATTTATTAAATGTAGATTAAAAATTATAATCTTAAACATACAACTATTTATCTTCCAAAAAATTTATAATCATGAATAATAAAAAAATATGTAATCATTAAATAAATAAACATTTCATAAATTTATACATGAGAAATACATTTCTAGAAATTTAATAAATAATGAAATTATTACCATTTTTTAATATAAACATTCATTTATATACAATTCATTTTATATAAATATAATTAATTTATAATTTTTTAAAAAACATAAACACTTCTTATTTATTAATTTATTAAGCATTCGTATGAATTCCTTCATAATTAGAATATATAATTATTTATGAAATATATAAATGTCATATACCATAAATTTTGATGACATAATATTAATTATGAATTGAATTTAGATTATTTTAGTATTATGTATATTATATTTATTTTATCCATTATTCAAATCAACCTAAACCGTTTTCCATGGTTAAAATGTACTTCTTAAATAAATAATTTAATAAAAATAATTCATATTATCATTTATAAACATTTCATAAGATAATAAAATTATTTTTTTATATAGAAATATTTTATAATTTATAAACACTTAATAAATTAATAATTCATGGAATTTTTTTTAATCCTAGTTCAAATCAAAAAATATATTTCGTTGTTTTTAAGTCCCCTTGTATTCATCATGCTCCCAACAATCCTATGTTGATTAAGGATATTAATAATTTTATAAAAATAATTTCTTTTGTTAATCATAGAACCATATAATGTTTATTCATTAAATGAAAAATAATTATTTTGGTATGAAAATAATTTCTGAATAAAAAAATTCCATTTTTCAACTTTTAAAGAAATTTTCTATTGGGAATAGGATTAAAAATTATTACATTCTAACAACAACCTTGTTTTTTTTGAAACAGTACAAGGCTTTCCTATAATGAAATCATAATTTAATAAAAATAACTGTATTTTTTGTAATGAAAATGTCACAGTTATAAAGAATATTTGATTTTTTGATTTTTTAAATAATTTATCCTCTCATTTTAATTAAAACAAGATTTAATTATATTATAATCAATATTAACACTTATTTTTTATCAAAACATATACTTTTTATGAAAATTATCACGTGAAATTCCAATGGTTTTCAAAACATGACATGGTTCTAGAATTAAATTATTTTCAAAATTCATTATTTATTCAATATCAAATACCAATTATATTAAAAAAATTGTGATATTTGTTTTGGGCCTCATTGTTGACCAAAACAATGTAAAAATAGTGGAAATAAGAAAATTAAACACTTTTCCATAAGTTCTAAACATTCACTTTAAATTTAATTATGCATAATTGAAAAGAATAAATTATTTAATAGTATTAAACTGAACCATACAGGATCTTATATATATTCCATATAAAAATTCGATTGTGTAAAACCATACACTCCTTCCTCCTGTGAAAATATTTTAGTTATATTAATTTCCTAATGCTGAGTTATGATTTATCTCTTTCTCTCAATCTACTATATCCCTTGAGTTAAATATAATAGATAAAATATAGCTATGGTATGAATATAAATAGTGATTGGATGGAATTATTATAAAATATTTACACAATCCTTTATCAAATTTCACAATAAACAAACTTGTTTTTGTATTTCCCCATGGAAGAAACAGGGATATTATAATTTTTTTGTAATGTTGCATCACATTATAACATTTGAATCAACATTATATATAATTATAAAACCTAAAAACAATTAATATAGATGTTTGAAAGATTGATATTATTATAACATAATGATAGAATCCTTTATTATAACAGAAATGTAAGATGATTTGAGACCTTCATTATTATATAACACAAGCTGACTAATCAAAGAACCATGACATAATGACCATTACTATTAGTTTCTTTCATTGATTATATACCATGACAGGGTTAATACATTCATTCCATGGTTTTTATTTAATTTATATTTTCCATACCCATAAAAATGGATTTAACAAATGATAATAGGATCTAATCATTAAATTACAGTCATGATTTTTAACACAGACACACAAACATGAATTCATGCATGCAGGTACATACACACATACCGACATACCCACACAAATTCCATTGAGAAATAATGACATAAAATTTTTATGAACCAAATGATTACACCCTTTAAAAGTATTAAAAACCAAATTATTTTTCCAAAGATTAAAATTTCTAAATTATCATGAGGGAACAATACAGTCCCCAATGATTTATCATATATGTTGGTTCCAAATAATGAACCCTTATCATGAATGAAATCTAAAATCCCTTGACTTGATTATTTAGCCAATGATAAGACAAACCCATCAAGATATCAACCAAAAAACTCCCCACACATTAGAAGGATTTCTAAACTCATTATATAGAAATTAAATCAACACAATAGATATATTATTGATAAATTAAATATCTCACTAATTTACAGATTATAAATAAATTCATTTTTAACATTTTTAAAAATAATTCATAAAATTTTATTTAATAATATCCCAATAATTTTAATAAAAAACACATTTCAAGAGAAAGAAGACTGTAATGATAAAATAATATTTCAAATTGAACATTTCCATTGGATGCTACCCTAAATAGTCCATTTTTGGATGTCTAAACCATTATGTGATAGGTCCCTAAAGGCCTTCCCAATCCCCATGGGATGGAAAAAGTATCTAAAAATCAAGGAAACACTATTTGGGATGGAGTTAACCCTCAAATTAGTGTGAATAACACAAATATAACTTACATAAAAACTCAATGACCCATCAATATATTAGACATCCATGAGAAATAAATTTTAAGGAAACATTAAATAAAGATACACGTAAAAGTTAAAAATTGATTCCTTCTCTCACCACTAGTCCCCACCACTTTTAATTAAAACCAAAGCCTCCCTTGGTGCCCTATCATCCTTCTACAGATATTTTAACCCACCATCTATATAATTATGTAAAATACTAATTATCCAAACTAACTCATATAGAGGATATCATAAAAAAATTAAAAAATTAAAATATGTTTCTATGATATCAGGTTAAATGCGCCACAAGCCAAAAGGCATAAAAAACTCACATTGGATAAATCAATTTAGTCAATAGTTGGAAAATATGGATAGAAACCTAAAACTGAAATGATAGATAGACAAGAGATAATTTTAATAGGTATTCTAAAAAGAATCCACACCCCATGTATAAGCATTAAAAGAAATATCCATTTTTTGATGGTCTTGAAAATTTTCATACATATTTACCTATTATGAAAGAACACTTCAAAGATAGTTTTAGAAATACTCTTCTTTGTTTAATATAAATGGAAAAAATAACCTAAAAAAATTAATGGGATTATGCACGTTTTTATCCCACATTAAAATCCAATAAAATCATTTTAAAAATATTTTATAAAGAAACAACACATGTGAAATTAATATAAATATTATTATTGAATAGAACCATGTCAATTATTCAATATAAAAAGTAGATAAAATCAATATTAGGTGACACACATGTAATGTTTTTTGGGTCTGTTGAAGAATCCAAGGGATTCCCCATATGTGAATTCACCAACCAAAGGAATACATGTCCTGGGCACCAATCTAGGCATGGAAGTGATACAATACAAGACCTTACTCAATGGACTAACAAACCATATTATGTTGTGTCTTATCTCAATCCACCAGCATTGACTAGACTAATCCTCATCAAAAGGGATGAATCCATATTGAATTATCACTAATTATAGGGGACACTATGAGTGTGAAATTGTAAATTGTATCATAATTATAGACTACCACTTAGCCACTATGGGATGTAATAGCCAATGTAAACCAAGTTTGAGTAAATAATCCCCAAGTAAAACGGATTATAAGAATAAATAGTAAACAAGGAGGAATATAAGCATCACTAAGAATGTTGAAGAACTCATACTCATCAATAGATCCCTCTAGAGGAACAGAAATCCAATGCAAAATGAAAACGTGATATACAATACAAAGCATTCCCCTTTGTCCACAATCCTAGTTAATCAAATTCAAATAGGGTTTGAGAGTAGTTTGTACACACACACATTTTTAAAATGAAGAAAACTTTCCAAACATAAATTTCAAATATATTTTAGAAACTATAAGATAAGAAACCCCGTTTTCTAATTGTGATCATATAAACACACACACATATCTATTTATCGAGTCTCATAAATTAAAAATTCCCATGTGGATATATATATATATATAAACAAGTCTATATATATATGTATTGTTTATGTATATATATATATATATATGAGGATACATTTTATAAAACTCACTTTTTATTCCAAACCCAATTTTTAAGCAGTTCACCAATACATACAATTTAAAATATATTTCCATTTATATATATATATATGTTTGTGTGTATATATATGAAATACATTAACGAAAGATCTCATTTCAAAGATCCCTTTGAACCTAAATTTCAACCTTACATAAAGATAAAAAAGGGCCAAACAATGGTTGATAATTTATTTTCAGGCCAAATCATGGTCAAACAACTTTAAAAAGCACTATTTAATTCAAAATATATTTCTACAATTTTAAGATAAATTGCATAAAAAAATTCACCTTCGATGGAGAATAACCAATTAGAGAGTAATTGAATAACAAAAACACTAGAATCAAAAAAAAATGTTAAAAAATTAGGGAATCCATATCAGGACCCAACCCATACTAGGGCTCGAGCTGCAACTACCCCATGACCACCTCCATTTTCAAGGGTGTGGAGACATGCGCTGATGGTACAACCAACTCGGGGATTTCTTTTCTGAATTACATGTATAGATGCACTAAACCAATTCAATGAAAAAGTGTTGAGGGAATGGAATAAAAGATGCTACACAGTTGAAATAAACCAAACATTCCTGAACCACATAATAGTACGAGCACAAAAATATAAAAATTGAATTGAAAAGGGAAACAATACACGCTAAACAAGAAATGTGTCCCAACCTCATAGAAACTAGAAGTGGAAAAATTGCTTAGAAATTCCCTCTCATAGATCTGAATCTACAACCACTTTACGTGGTCCATGAACCAATATCCCAAATCCCCTATGAATTCATGATCAAACATGTGTGTCATCTGCCTAAGTCATGATATGTGAAAGAAAACCCCTTGCATGGGTGACTATAAACATACCCCGTAAGAAACCCCAAAAGATAGAGGGGAGAAGTAAAAGATACAAAATAAAAGGAATACAATAGATAGAACAAGGTATAATTAATGAGTGCCTCTCAAACCAACAAGAGTGAGAAGTAAACTCATCCAAACCCAAGGATCTATAGATGCTGTGAAGATGAACTTATAATCGATTCATTACTACTAATAGTAGAAGAGTATACATATCCAACCCCGAGAATCTATAAATGTAAATCATATTGAATACCATGCACATCTTCACCTCTCTTGGAAGGAGAGTAACCAAAACCCCAAGAGTTTGTATAGAAAAAGAATATATATATATATGCTCATTCAAAAGAAACCCAAACAAGGAAGTAATGGGATCTCCATCTCACAAAACAGCCTAAGAATAAGGGTCATTGAAAGTTCCATAAGGTCCTCCCCCACATCCTAAAGCTCTCATCCTCCTCAAAATATCAAAACATCTCCCCTTAAGAGGTTCTCAAAATATGAAGTCTCAAGAGGTAAATTCCTCTTCCCAAATTTCTACTTTTCTTTGAGGTTCGTTTCTTTTTATTTCTTTCATCACCTCCCTTAACCATAATAGTATGATAAATATAGTAACATAAAAGTAATAGAATATCTTCATGCTAGTGTTAAATTTCATTATCTTCTCTCCTTTCCCCACCCTTTTATTTCAAGGAAATGTAAGCACCCTTTTAGATGTGCTAATTTAGCACATTCAAGGACAACAGTTTATATATTTCTTTTATTATCATTAATTATGGTCATGAAAACTTTTTTGTTATGGTTGAACCAGATTATTATATATGTAATATATCCTATTTTTGGTTCTGTAATCCTTTTGTACAAATGGAATTAAGTTATAAATCAAAACACATTCTTTGTAATCAAACCCAATGCATAACAAAAACAGTTATCACTAATGTTATATATGTAATAATTCAACATCACTCAAAGTAACCAAATTAAAACTAAAACCATGTTATTTTCTGGATATGTACTAGATAATATAACTTCAATTCCATACAACCACTTTCATCTTGCATATAATCCAAACATGAATATAAGTGTACCGATCTTTTAAATCCAAGTAAACAAACGAGCCCGAACAATGAAATTGATCCTTATTACAAATCAAAAAGGATTTGAATTAAATAAAAAGGGTCATAATAAATAAATTTAATATAGAAGAGTTTCTGGACTTATTAATTAATAATAATAATTTTTTTATTCAGGTCGTTAATAACAAGTGGGGAACAACAACAGATTTAAGGCAAGGGATCCTCCCCTTTTAACTCTTAATCAAGATTGTGGTCTATGCAATGACTTTTTTGTGTAATACCATGTGATGGGGTATGTTTATACACCTTCCCAATAATGACCTAATTTTTTATACATGATGAAAACACCTTCTCTCTCTCATTAATCCCTCTTAGGCACACCCAACACAATGCCGGTAAAATCGTAACGAACTGTACCCAAACCTTCTTCGTTCTTTTAGGTTGCCTTATATTTCTTTCAAAATGGTGTTATCATATCTATTTATGTGATTCTTATTAATTGTGGATATTTTTAAAATATTCTAATATCAAGACCATTTAATAACTTTCTTTCTGGGATATACATGTTTCTGAAAGATTCCCTCCATAGAACTTTCAGATAAACAAACATGTTTTAAGGGGACTTCCCAAATTATTACCCAAATTTCAAGTTCAATCTATCCTATATTTTAAAACACAAATGTCTTTATAAAATGATTATTTTTATTCTTAAATCCTTCATGCTTAAATTCTGGTTTTATATACAATAATGCCTTCTTTAATATTTTAAAATCTCTAGAGTGTTTTCCTAAAAACCGCACAAAAATGTTTTAATGCTAATGTTTCTAAAATACATTTCGAATATGTTGTCACTTCTATTTGTCCCAACGTACCATGTTATATGCATATTTCACCTTATTAAAATCCATGTATGTTATAATCCTTTCCTCTCATAGACACTTTCGTGATACACCCATTGGATATGTTTTATGTCATGATTGTGGTACCCAATTCTTTCAATGTGTACCCTAACGTTTATGTATGGTTGATTATGTATGATTGTATATGTGGTAAGAATATTTATGTGGCAAGAATATTCATTAAAATCTTGATATGGGTGTGCCTAGATAGAACTCCAATGCATTGGGTAAGGATATGTCTCATGAGATGCGATGTGAAACGGGATTGAAAGTTAGCCTTGACCCGTACTAAAATGGGAAACAGGATTGGCGGTTAGCCTTGACCCGTACTGAAGATATGATTTATGTTCCTGCCACATTTATATGATTCCATGTATATAAAATCCCATTCTTATATTAAATTATTTCATAAGTTTCATGCTTTGGATATCATTATGTCATGCCTCTTAACTCATGTGCTTGAGATGTATCTGTTTGTTCATTCCCTCACTGGGAATTTTTGGCTCATCCCTTTGTTCATGTGATCCCCATGGTACCCTATGCAGATGTAAGGGCTCAAAGGAAGTTAAGAGGTCATTAAGGAGAATAAATAAATAATTGTTTTTTAGCCCCATATTTTATGTTATATGTACCTAGTCTTCCAAGACAATAGACTTAACGATCCTTGGCTTGTACTCTGATGAATAATTATGCTTAAAATAATGAAATGTTATATGTAAAAGGTTCAAGTCTCTAAATAATTTGAGACTTTTAATGAAATAAAATAACTTTATAGGTTAAAATTACATGTTAGGGATGGATGGATGAATTTTTTTAATGTAATAATGCAGTTATGAATTTAGAAAAAACACAATAACAAATAGTGTCAAAATTGACATAAAAGGTTTTTAATACAAATATTATATTATTAATTGATATTCTATTCATAAAAATATAAGGTTCTTCCAAAATACTTATATAACGATAAGCGTATCATTAATGAACCACATGGGGTTCTCTTGGATGTATATAGTATGTTTATTAACCATATAATATAAAAATACAAAGAGACATGGTAAAAGTAAAACTATTTAACTAAGAGTTAAATATAAAAGATAAGGTTAATATAGTGACCCAAACCTGTCTAAAACCTATTATTTGAGTGTATTTCATCCCATAACAACTTTATCCTTTAAATAATTCATTTTTGTTCCCTTATAAACCGAAAAATATTTTATTATAGAATAATATTTCTAGCTTTTCCTAAGGTGCACCTCACCCCTCGTATAAAAGTGCACTCCCCCTTACCTGAAATTTACACCATAAAAACCTTTAGTCTCATAAAAACTCTAACATAATACCCTCTAAACTATACTCCCTTCATCCTAGAGGACTTACTTTAGTTATAAAGCCATTCTAAGGAGCCCTTTTGATCAAATCAAAAGGAAGAACCCAAAGAAGAGGTAAATATTTCATCACCTCTTTCAAGTTCCTTTCTTCTTCCACTTCCTCTTTATTTGTTATAACCCTTATAAAATAATAAATACATTATATTCTATATACCATGATGTTATTATAAATATGGTACAACCATATTTATTATTCTATCCATCCTTTGGATGACATGTCACCATACGTGCATGCGTACAGCTTACCATCTCCACGTCGTGGTGTAAATGTTATTCAATACATTATTATTTGGATGGTTATAATAATGATATTTAATTGATGTAAATAATAAATATAACATTATAATTATTCTTTATATATGATATACCATCCAATTATATATTATTTTAATATCAAAATAATGACATTGTCATTTGTGCGTATGTACGGATTAACGTCTCCACAAACGCGATGACATTTACCCATCGTAATCCATTCAATAATAATTTTCATTAGATGATTAAAATTAATTTTTAAAGACTTAATATCATTCTTAAAATGGATAAGATACATCCTATTCATAACAAACACTACTTACGAAACAATACATATAATGGAAAACGAATCAGTTAACACATGAAATAACGATAATACCAAAATATTATTAACAATGAAATATTAAAAGATCATATATGATATTATATTAATGTATGTGATTCTTGTATAATTTAATAAAAATTATTTCATCATTACACAGGAGGTTAACCTACCCTCGCCCAAGGAAAAGTACAATGTAAGGGGTTTCTTATCTCACTTTTAATTCCGTTATATTTCCATTGTTTTCCACTTATTTATTAAATGTGGTGTACTATATACTGTCATTTGATATATATATATATTATCATTATTCTATTTATATTCGTGGTATTCTATGATTCATTGGTTTTTTATTAACTTTTGTCCATACGACTCGATTGATTACAATGAAGTAAGGGTTTTCATCGCACTTCCTATTTCCGTGAGATTTATGTCATACTGCCACTATTACCTTTTGTGTTGTGTATATACTACCCAATGATTGTATTATTTGTGTAATATACTTTAATTTATGAGTAATTACATATTCATTTCATGATCCATCTTTCATGGGATGTATGTTTTGTAAGTTACCAAATTGGTAAGAGAATTTGAAATTTCATTTCCCACTCATTTGTCTTTACACATACTTCATTGATTATTTTACTTCATGATTATGTGTGGAATCACTATTTATTATTTTTGTAGTAATTTCCACTCCCCTTTCTATGGATATACTTCTGATATAGATAATCACTCAATTAATAAATTTTCAAGTCATCGATATGAACTTGATAAGATTAATTTTAACTCAATCTCCATTTATTGAGATAAACATCCAATTAATTGGTATTGTTTTTTCAAGAATATGTTTGAATTTCCTATGATTTATTTGCACTTAATATCCATTAATATTTAGTTTTTTGTTATTTTTCACACATAATTATGTCATTGATTTATCCATATCATAAGGATACTTTCTTTATAAGAGATTTCATCTCAATTTACATTCCTTTGAGACTTCATTGTAGTCATACACCAATTCACTTTTATATGCTGTATATAATGTAATTTGACATAGTATATCATGAATCCCTCTGTTCCAATGATATTATTATTTTTTGATTAAATCAATTATTTGTATTCATGTGTCTCTCTTTTGGTTAGGAACTCTAACTAAAATATCATTTTAAAATGTTATAAACATTTATTATTATAAATCATTCTCATTAATGTCCTGGTTTTAAAAATTGTTTTAAGGATTTATTTATATGGACATTAAAGTTTAAAAATGAAAATTCTTTTTACAAGTTTCAAAGTGGTATGGGACACTTTTATTCAAAAATCTATTTTAAACGACTTCTTGATAAATAGTGAGACTTTTAAATGTTTTCAAGAAAAAAAGGGGATAATTCTCTCAAATAGTTTCGATGATTATTTCTAACTATGTAAATATCTTTTTTTATTCTCTATTGATGTTGATCTATTATAATATAAACTTTCATATTGTATTGAATGAGTTAGGTTTGACTCTGGATGTGCAATTTTTATACCATCCATGGTTTGTGGTTAAAATATTGAAATTTTGTATGCTAGTTTTAATATGAATGTTCAGATTATGTTTCAACCTTTTCATATGAGGAATGCATTAGACTTAGTATGTAATGGGTGGAGCCCTCTATAGCGCCTCGAAGAATCGGTAGATCTCATGAGACAAACTAGTTTCTTGGAATAAGGCCTTGACAAAATTTTATTTCCAGTATTGGCACGGGGCCTTGACTATGTGGTTATGAAAGTCTGGAATTATGCATTCCAATATTATGAAAGTGGCTACTGATATTTCATGTGATTATTCGACTCGTAGAATATCCACATGAATAAGTAAATGAAATCATTTGATTTTATCTTTTCCATATTATGCTGAAGTTTACGTTTAAAAGACTTTTGTTTTAGTCTTATACATTGCCTTAAAAATTTATGCTTATTTATGAAAGTTTCTGCTATATTTTTGTCCTTACTGAGCATCTGAGCTCAACTATTTCTATGTTTTATTTTTCACAGGATGTGAAGATGTATATTATGACTGACCTGTAGGGATAGTCTATGGGATCTCATTGTTTTCCATAGAAACAATGTTGTTGCAGATTTCCATTTTATGGTGTAAGGTAAACCTTATGAATGTATCTAGTAAATCCAAGGATACTAATCTAATTAGTATTTCGAGACTTGATCCTTTGTGATCATGCCTATGATACGTAATAATGCACCGACTTTGGGCTTCTGGGGTCAGGGTGTTATAAGATACACTGACTGGGCGGTTCGATCGACTACCCAATACTGGTCACGGGCACTGGCCCCATGACAGCTCTTGCAATCATGGCTTCACGGTCGACCATGGCCACGGTTTGACCCATCTGAACTGAGTCTATCTAGAGTCCAACCCAGTTAGTTGGGCCCAACCCACAATTAAATCATGACCTATTACCAGGTCAGGCTTCCTCTTTGCAGCCCTGCCTATCGAGCCTTCATCGTCGTCGCATCAACATGGCTGACCACATGCCACATTCTGCGATGGGGGTCGCTACCTCAGGTCGCACCCCTCTACCCCACCCAGTCAGTTTTTTCATCCACATGTCATCTCTGCATCATGACGCTGCCTCCACTTCTGCAGCCCGTTGGCCACTTTTAGTGGCGGCACACCGGTGGTCCCTTCTGCCGACCATTATGCTTCCTCTGGTCGCCCAAAAACCAATGTAATGCAATATCATGATCCCAAACACTAATAAAATCAGGGATTTAAGGTTTTTTTTATGAATCTTCATTTTTAAAATGTACCTAAAAGTTAAGAAGAAGAACACGTGAACAACAGATAAAAAACACACATTTATAGAGATCCAAGCATAGATCGATGGCCATTATAGTTAGGTGATCGACGACGATAATACTAATGAAGAAACAACATGAAAATGAATGGTTTTTCAATCATATGTTTTAATTAGAAAATGGAAATAAATGGAAATAAATCCTATCTCATTTGAACTATTTATTGTGGAAAATGTTCATAATGCCTCTACTACAATCTTCCCAAGGTTAGTCGATGATTGTTCCTTGATCCGCTGAAGAACAAATGAAGAAAGGGAGTGATCTTTATGGATGAAGGATTAGGGTCCAACCCTAAAAAATCCACTTAACCACCTACTAATATCTTGTTTATTTTGTTAGGATATCTTGTTAATCATATCTGCCATCGGTCACAAGATTTAAACATCCCGCACCCTATCATATCAAGTCATAATTAGGTAAAAAACCAATTTACTATCTCCAAAATGGTCTTAGATTTACAATTTTAGACCCCTTTCAAATGTTATTAGATATTACTTCTAAGTTAAATTAATTTTAAATAATTATTTTTTATGATTACACCGTCCATAGATTTTTCAATAGAAGTCCTACGCCAACGAATGTTATGTCCCACCTAGGTAAAACATAACATTCCAAACTAAAAATGTCTTTAGATTTCTGATATGATCAACTGGTTAAGTGTTATCATATTTTCATCACATACTTAATATTAAATATACTTATTATTTTAATAAAATTCTTTTCAGGTACACCGAGTGTCGTAATTACATGTTGCCTCAATGCCTAGCTATTGAAATATATATAGAAATATTTTAAACACTTACATGGGAAAACAAGTCACTTAATCATTCAATCCATCAATACTTTAATTTTGTAAAAGAAAAACTATGAAAAGGACTCAGGATATGAAGTCTGCATTAGGATATCCCTTTCTCAAGAAATCTCCTACTCCTTTTCGGGCAGCCACAACACTCGAACCAAAGGGATGGTCCATCTTGGCAAGGTTCTATCCTATTGATCCTCGACCAACACTAGGTGATCTACAAAGGTGGATCCATATTTAATATATATCTCAACCTTGTTGATGAATTCTTTAGGAAAGCTTTGCAACCCTCTACTCTATCCTTAATATCCCAATGAACCTTTGGGACAACATTTCTCCTCAATGGAATCTCTACATTCCTCATTATGGGGATAATCTAAATAAGAAATAGTCTCCCTTTATGAACTCCAAGGGCCTTTTATAGAGACCTTCATAGTATTATTGTCTACTATAGGCCATATTCATCTATTCATGGATGACCTACAAATTCCTCATCATCACATGCTCCAACTCTTGTCTCATGAGGGATGACTCTCCAACCACCATCCAATAGAAAGGTGACCTAAATGCTCTCCCATATAGGGTCTCAAAAGGTTCCTTGCCAATATTAGAGTGGTATCTGTTGTTGTATGAAAACTCGACAATAGACTAGGGTTCCTTACAACTACTTATGAAATCCAACATGCAAGCTCGAAGCATATCCTCTAGCACCTAGATAGTTCACTCATACTACCCATCGGTCTCGGGGAATTGGTTGAACTAATCCAAATCCTGATCCTAAATGCCTCATGTCGGACTCTCCATAATCATGTCATAAACCCCATTTTAGGATCATAGAGAATCATCTGGGGTACCCATGAAGGAAGATGATCTACCACACAAACAACTATGCCAAACCCTGCACCGAACTCTGCTCTCTGATATTTAGGAAGTGTGCCGACTTCTATAGATGTTACACTATAACCCATATGGAATCAGGGAACATCACTTTACATGGAATCCTTATTACGAATTCTAAGGATATGCCATCCCATTTCCACTTTGTAATTTTATGAGGCTGTAACAAAACCACTGAAACATGATTCTTAACATTCCCTTACTAAAAGGGTAGGAATCTGGAGATGGACTCAGCTACTCATCATCTCATACGAAACCACCAAAACTACCGATTGACATCCCTATATCTATTCCTAAAAACCGAGATGTATAGTTAAGGGAGAAGTGTGGATCTCCCACATCACCACATCCCGCATCGTGGTTGGAACAACAATTTTCTTCTAGAACAAGATCTCATGATTCTATCCATTATAATATCTTTATGGTGCATCACATTTTGATATCTGATCACGGAAAACATCATTGTCAATTTCCACAATATGGGAATCCTTCACATGATAAATAAGTGTATAGTTCAACACCATCAATAGTTGAATAATTATACCCTATTACTCCACTAGGGTCAGCTATTTAGAAGATAACTTCTGTAAATCATCCCGCACTAGGTGAGCATGGGACATTCAACTAATGGAATCTTCTACAATATTTCCCCTACCTAGAGTGTAGACTATCTCAAATTCGTAGTCCAATAAGAACTACAACTTGTATCTCTCACTTGTATTTATATCTCTCAGGGTAAAGATGTACCAGAGGATCTAGTGTTTAGAGTATACCAAAAAGCACTCTACTAGTTAATAGTGCCTCCACATCCTCAGGGAATAGACTACCACTACTATATATAATTCTTGATTTGTATAGTTATTCTCATGGGGTCTCAACTGCCTCAAACTGTATGTGATTACTACCTATCATTAAATCAACACGTAACCAAGCCCATCTCCTAAGACATCAAAATACACAACTAACTCAATTCCTTTCTCGAGTTTTCTTAAAACTAGAGAACTTTTCAAGCTCTGCCTCATCACTTCGAATGCATTATTCCACTTCTCAGACCTAATAAATAGTTGCCCCTTCCATGTCATAGCATTGAAAGGTGCTGCACCATGGTGAAGTCTTCCAGAAACCTCTATAATTACACTTACAAAACAATAAATCATATCACCTTTGACAGATTCTTGGGTTTCTCATAAGCAAGAAATTTTTGAATAATTACTGGACCCAGGACTAAAACTTGTTTTGAGATGACATTCCCCAAAAGAGTGATCTACATTTATATTGAAATGGTACCTAATGAGCCTTCCATAAATCTTGTGCACTGAAAGTAAATCTAGAACCATCCTTAAATACTAGGAATGCTCTTCCTGTGACACAGAATAGAAGAGTGTGTCTTTGATGAAGAGAATAATTATCTGGCCAAAGTGTGGCTGGAAGATCTGGTTGACCAAGGCCATTAAAATGGTGGTGGATTTTATCACACAAAATGGAACCATGAGAAACCCATAGATCTGATAGACACATCGGAAATTTATCTTTTTAATATCATCCTTGACGTCCCATAGTTGGTTGTAGCTGGATCCGAGGTCGATCAGGGAGAACCATATCACACCTTGCAACTGGTCAAAGAGGTCATCGATTATCAGAAAGTGATTCTTGATATTTATTGGGGGCTGGTTCAAGGGATGATAATCCATAGAAACACATAATCACTTGTCAACCTTCTTCATAAATATGATTGGAGGTTCCTTGGGGGACACACTAGGTATAATAAAACCCATATTGTGAGGGTCGTACAACTGTAATCGTAGCTCTCAGATCTTGGTGGGTGCCATCCGACATGCCATAGAAGATATCGGGATAGTCCCTGGTTGTAATGTAATAAAGACCTCCAACTGTCACCATAGAGGTATTCCCGGAAAGACATCCGGAAAGAAATCCATATAATTTTCAAAAACTGAAAAACCCAGAATCCTAAAGACTCTACTTCACTTAGGGTTATGCACGCTAACTGATGGTTGAAGGGTTGTAGCATCATTCTCACTACACCTACATGCCCTACTACGAGGTCTCATTCCCCGAGAATGGATAACATCATCCCATTATTGTGTAGGATTGTTACATTCCTTCAATGATATTAAATCTGGGATTGAACCATGGAAATCAATTCCATGTCCAAGATGATATCATAAGGTTCCATCGTCTTGAACAATAGGTTCTACATGAACCTTTATCCTCCAAGGGATAGTACACTCTACTAGTAGATGAAAGATATAGAATAATCCCTCATATTAGGTACCTTGAGATAAAGCTTTTGTGCTAGTGTCTCTACTAGGATCTCCAAATCCCGTACGAGGAGTGATGTGATAATAGATTTGATGGTGCCTATTTCTACTAATACTAATGCACGAGTAGAATAAAAACATAGTGTAAATCAGATTGTCTAATGTGTTGTAAGATCACAAACATCCATAGCCTATAACTATATTTAGCTCTGACTACCATCTCCCTAAGCATGATGTGGGCTGGCTTGTGGTGGTGGTGGACGAACCGCATAACCTCACCCCCACATATACCACCTACTGCTCCCCATCTATCACCGCCACCTTGGGGAAAACCTTGTCCCCACCCAGGGAATCACGATGATGTCACTACAATAGTGTTCAACCTGGTATATGCCTAGGATGATCAACACGTCTCATTGGGAAGTCACGTGGATTGTGACCTCACTCGTCATAAGCACTGAATTGGCCCTATCTGAGCTATCCTGGTGACCAACGCTTCCCTGGTGCTTCCTGAACACATTCCCAAGTCTGATCATGGGAAGATATTCTATATTGAGTCCCCACAAACTGATGTCGACTACCTATTATAGAAATCTCATATCTGTAGCATCCACTACCATTAATAGCTCATTGGTTTCCCTCTGACTGAAATCTCTTTGTCATTTGTGCCTATTATATAACCTTGAAATAGATGTGGATGAACAAGGGTACTTTCTCAGAATGTATCTCCCTACGAAGTATATTCTCAAACATTCATGCCTAGAAGTTTCCACCACAAACCATACCTAGAGTGTAATGAGTCAGGTCTATGGACTGAGCTGAGTATTCTACCATAATCATCCCTCTTTTCTAAATCTCTAAAATCTCATGAATCTAAATGGCATGTATGTAGTATCGGTTGTACAACTCAAGGAACTGTTACTTGAAGTCATCCCATTAGAGTAATGACTCATCTTATATCTGAGTAACAAAACTCCACCAATGTTTGACCATCATGTTGAAAATATTGGATGCCAATGTCACCATATGATCTATCGAGGTCTAAACAAGCCGAAAAATGTGGACCACCGACTCCAAAAAAATTTCTACTGTCTAAGGATCTGGATCACCAGAAACATCAATGGTCACTGGTGCTGCAAACCACATAGCTTTTTTAGCCTGCACTCAACCTCATCTTGTTCTATTGAGAGTATATTATACTCAATAGTTGGAGGTTTTACCACTGGAATACCTAGAAGAATGTGATTTCTTGATGGAACTTGAACTGAGGCCTTTCCATTAAGAAGGTCATCATCCCAAACCTGAGATGGTATCCTAGTAGGCTATCATTGTTGAGGCATCTTGAATGTTATAAAAGAGTACCACAATCAAAGGAGAATATATATATACACAACCAACAATGGGGACCTGACTCAATAAGGATAGTTAAAGAAAAAATCCTATGTGGTTAATGTACCATTTTTACATATTAAATGTGTCTTATAGTGCTGAACCAACAAGTAGGCAATTAGGGTTCTGGTGAGTGGATACGTTAGTCACTCATACTATTAATGGAATCCCTCACATAAGAGGTTCTCTTGAGAAACTTCAAAACTATTTCCCTAAAACCAACCAATTATTTTAAGGTAAAACAAATGAATAATTTCCCAAGGAATGAAGTTGATATGATACTAGTTTTTCACATCTAGACCTATGCTGGGCCTCGATATGCTACTATGTCAAGACAACGAACATATTCTAGGGGGTGGTGACAATCCCCAAGGGAATAATAAATTATGGAGGCCTTTTCCTAAGTACCCATACACATGCACACACAAAACTCAATGAAAAGTGAAAATGGAAAGGAGTAAAATATTATACACTACTGAAATAAACAAAACATGCATGGACCACTAATTAGTATGAGTCTAGTAATGAAAAAAAGGAAAAAAACAATACACACCATTCCCTAAATGTATGAAAACCTGATATAAACTAAACAAGGTAAAATAGTGAAGAGATCACTGCTCTTGGATCCTAATCTACGTTCACTATACTGGTCAAAGAACCAATATCTTAAAGCTCATATGATTTCATGATTAAAATTGTATTTCATCTTCACAAGTCACATTTTTTTAGGGAAATACTCATACAGGGGTGTTTTTAAACATACCTAGATTCCCACTCCAAAGGCTGGGGTGGGTAGCAGATTGAGATACAATTGAAAATGAATAATACAGATAGAATAAGGTATATTGATAGAGCATAGATCAAACCAACAGGAGAGTAATGTAAAATCAGATGAACACAAGGAGAAATAGACAGTGATATGATGAACTTCCTATTGAGTCTTCTCTACATATAGTAGAATAATAGATTCATCCAACCATGAGAAACTATACACAGAAAGCAACTAGAATACCCCATGTGTGTTAGCCGTACCTGTAAGGAGAGTAACCAAAACCCATGAAGTGGTTACAGAAAATGGATATATATATATATATATATATATTATTAGTCAAAAGAAACCCTAATTAGACAGTATGAGGATCTATATCTCACAGCTCATCCTAAGAAGTAGTGTCATGAATAGTTCTAGAAGTAACCACCAATGATGCCCTATATCCCTCTCATTTATCTTGAACACAAGAGTCAAAGAGTCTCAGTCACCACACCTTGATACTATATTCTTTGGGAGGCTATGTCTGGACCGATTTTTTTAGGTCATGTCTTAAGGATGCATATCAATGGTGAAAGCTAATATCTTACTCATTATTCAAAAGCTACATGAAAGTACGGTTCATCACTAATCCCCATAGTCAAGAGTTTCGATCTCACGGATGAGGAGCCATGCCCAACATGTCTGGACGGTGCCACTGAAAATAGGTTGAGGACCCATGAACAAAACAACTAGAGGGTGCCAGATAGAATAGGTTGAGAACCCATTCCTATCCAAGTTTGAGGATATGACTCTAATGTCATCGAGGACCTATGCCCAGCCCAGCTGAAGTGTGCCACTCAGAAATCTCAAATATGTCTACCTGGACACTACTGTTGTTAAACACCACCTGAAGATGCGTCGTGCTAGAAACACCTTTCATCACAACTAAAAATCCTAAAATGTGGTATCCATTGCATTCTAAAGGAAAAACATTCAATATTGGATATATATTTTATGAGATTAGATAACTGGTGAAAATTGAACTTTTCACTATATCATGCATGATGGAGACCTCCTGGGGTCCACGTCTCCACCTTGAAAATTAAATTCCCAAAATTATATTAAAATATTTAACGTGAAGATAGGATCGCATTTCTATATAAGACACATAAATTGGATGCTCTATTTATAGGATATGGCCTTTTGAAGACACTGAATGATGATCAACTGTGTTCTGCGGTTGACCGATAGTAGACCGACTGCCACGATTGGTACTCCCACTATGACAGTTGACTACTACATTCGACAGTCCATGGAATGGAAACTCGTGTACTGACCACTGTGATTGGTTCACTAGATGTTCTAACTGGCCGATGAGGTCAACCACTACTGTTGATCACTTGAGACTAGTAGCGACTGATTGACCCATGGAGGCTCCTACTGCTGCGACTTACCGATCGACCGTGGCTATTTTCTACTCCGACTGACCCAGTTCTGACCCAAGTATCACCCAGTTAGATAGCCCTCGCCCACATCTCTTGTCAGAACTACTTCCTTTTGGCTTGGCTCACCTCTAACCCGACATACCTCCATCTTTACTTTCCCGTTTGGCTCGACCCACATGGTCTGGAATGTGTGCCTTCCATGTTCCGAACATTGGATTCATCTATGTCGACATGTCAACATGGCTGACCTCCCACAGTGTTCTGCAATAGGGGTATCTTCCTCGGGTTGCACCACACAACCCTGTTGCACCATGGTGCCACCGTCTCTCTACCACCATCATGCACTGTAGCCAGTTACTGCTAGTGGCAACTCATCAGTGGGCCCTTCCACGGACCACCATGCTACATCTAGTTACCCAAAAACTAATCCACCAGCAGATCTATAATCATTCCACCTATACCTTCACAAAAATAATCCATAATCAATGATCCATCAATTTTATAAGGATCCAAAAAGTTATAATGAAGAACATTCAATGAAAGGATGAAGAACACACAATAAAAGGTATCCATGTAATGTTAGTGCAGCCATTAGTGACGATAATCAAAGCGATGAATAGTTTGACACCGGACATATTTTCAATCAAGAATTTAAATTATAAATTGGAAATTAATGTAATGAAATTCAACCTTGTTTGATCTATTCATCATCGACAATGTTTTCTACACCTCCACTATGATCTACTAAAGGTTCATCAACAATCATCCCTTGATCTAAAAATTAACGAAGGGAGAGAGAGGGATTGGTGGGGGTAGGATTAGGGGCCAAAACTAAATAATCTCCATAACCACCTACTTATAGCCATGGTGATTAGGTTATGATATCTAGTTAATTGTATCCACTATGGTCGCGGTATCTGAGCACCCTGGTCCCTCTAATGTTAGGTAACTATTAGGTAAAAAAACCCATTAAAAACTCATCGGTGGTCTTGGATTTCAAATCTAATACCCTATTTAACTGGTATTTAATATGACTTTTGAGATAAAAATTTTTTAATTTAATTTTATTATTTATGATTGTCACCTTTCTGGATTTTTCCATAGAATTCCAGTGACAAAGAATATTATCTCATGGCTAGGGTAAACCCCATGTTACGAACTCAACAATTACCTCATATTTCGGATTCAAGCTATGATTTAAGAGTTATAATGTTTCATTCAAATGAATAGTATAAAATATACTTATTTTTTTGTAAAATTATTTTTCATCACATCGTCCTTTATAATTTCATGTCATCTCAATTCCTAGCACTAGAAGTGTTTATAGAAATTTTTCAATGTCTTAAAAAGAAAAAATTATTCTATAAAAACTAGAACCCATAGGAAAGAGAGAATCATAAAAAAAGAAGGTGGAGATGGGAGGAGTTCGTACCATGTGTAATTAACCAAGAACATCCATGTACGAGGGAAATATAAAAAGAGGAAAAATTGTTTGAGAGAATAGGTGTGAACACAATGGGGTTTAGATCGGTATTTTCAAACATGAAAAATCTACATCCTGAAGGGGGTGGTGACATCTAGGGGGATCTATGTGAGGGAGGTTAACAAGGGTGATGGGTTCTTGTACAAAAGTGGCTACGTGAGGGAAAGGGTCACATAGGTGGAGGAGTTAGGGGAGGGTTGGGAACAGTAAGGGGTATCATGATCTATATATATTGATGGATAAAAGAGATAGAGAAAAAAGAATTGAAAAAATAAGAAATAAGAAAAAAAATATTTTTTAAATCTTGGTGGTACACATAGTTTTCATGCATGGTTTAATAAGTAGTGTGTAAACCATGAAACATATATTGGGTACTCAAAACACCCTGAATTATTTCTGTTATAAGATTGTACAATTTAATAAACCATATAATAACCATTATAAACATTACTACCCCAACATAAAATAAGTCTCATGGTTTCCACACATTTATTCAAACCATGATTGCAATCCATGTAACAATTTAAAATCATTAAAAGATTAAATTTTTCTGTAAGAAACTTCTAAAAACACCTTAATATTAATAATATTATTAAAAAAAGTTAAATAATTAATGAATAAAACAACGGGTGTAAAATTATTCCCCATAATAATATTTCCTCCCCATATATATGCATTAAAGGAGGATAGGAAACGACTAATAAGAAAAAACACTCAAAATAAATGGAGAACATTCCCATTAAACACCCAATATCTTGAAACAGAAACACACCACATAGGGAAAAAATATACAAGGAATAGTAAAATATACTGAGACTTCTTTACCGTTAATATGTTTTCTAAACTAGTGGTTCATCCACAACCACCCTGCAAAAGACACTAGAACACAAAGGCATACATACCCCAAAAGAATCATTGAGACCAAAATATGTCATTAAAACATTCAAACCCACAGGGGGTTAAACATTAAGATCCCTCGATACATGGACCATCATGGGAGATAAACCTAGATCACCATACTCAGATGGGTAAACTAGAAATTGAAATAAATAATAATGTTAGACAGAGAATAATAGAAGAACCATCACTCTCCGGAGCTCAACTACCAAAAGGCTATCCATCCTAGTTACCTTAGAACCGACCCAAAATAATCAATTAAAACCCCATAAAACCAAAAAAAGCAATTCAATAGACCCAAAAAAATTAATATAACACATCATCTCCAAAAAAACCACAAAGAAAACGATTACCATCGATGCATGTGCTCTCTAAAAATACTAATATTTTATAATAATATCTATGATCACCCAAAATAGAACTAAATCATGGAATCCTTTTAAGCACTCAATAACATCAAAACATATAAATGGTACAACCAAAAACTTGGATAATCTCATGAAAAAAATGATTCATTAATTTATATAATGAATTGAAGAAAACAATAAAAAGAAAGGGGATAAAATTTTAGAATCCTTGATCCCAAGATAAGATAATTATTGATAATTCCATTACCAATAGATTATGAGCTTTTATAGCACAACCAACTCTGTAAACATCTCCTAAAATATAATATATTGAACCTGAATTTCATCTCAAGAATCAAAAAATTATTCATTCCTATGACTATTTTGGGATGAAAAATTAAAATAGTAGAAAACAAGAACATGGATACTTTATTTCTGAAATTATCAACTAATTATTTCAAAAAACCCAGGGAAAACTCCTAAAAATAGATCCAAAAAAATATCATGCTTCCCAAAAAGACATTTAAAATCTCACATTCTTAGAAATAAATCTCAAAATATCAATCCTTATTTTCATAATAGTAGCATACAATCAATTTTCATAATCATTTCAAATCCCCTCAATTTTTCTCATTAAACCATTCATTTTACAAGAAAAAATAAAAGAAAACAAAATGACACTTTAAAAATTCTTCCACTTTTTAAAAAATTTCAAAATCCCTCACCATCTAAAACATTTTTATATACAATTTCAAATATAAAAAACATTCATTGATTTAATTTAAACTAAATAATTCCAAAAAACATTAAAATATTTACTATTATATTATCTTATTTTACAATTATTTTCCACAAATCCCACTTTTTAAACATTCTTAAAAAATAATTTAAAATAAAACATTTTATAAATTATAATTTTTTTATAAGAAATAAATTTTAACTAAACACACATCCCACTAAAGAAAAATTATATCCACCAATGGAATCATATCACAATATGTAAAAGAGTATACTTGAATCGTTGGGTATAACCAAATTTTTTTTGAATATAACCACAAAATGAGGTGTGTAACCATTCTTTACATGGACCCAATACAGACATGGTAATTTACAATAATGAAATAGTTTCTAAAATGGGTTTGGAATCATGTTCCAATATTTCAAAATTATTATCCACGAAAAGAAATCCAACATCATGTCTTTATTATGTTTATATTTTGATAATTAAATATATTTCATCCTTTAAAAAAACTAAATCATATCTATGGGGATAAACAAACAATAAACAATAATAAAAAATATATATAACTAACAATTCAAATATATATTACCCATGTGACTAAATCATCATCATAATAGGAGGTTATAATGAACCTATTAAAGACATCTTATTAAGTATTGAAAACCAATTTTACCTAATAATAAAATGAAACCTAAGAAACATAATCCGTACTCAAGAATGATTCAAGGTTCCTATGTAGAGAAGACCCCAAATACAAGGATACCATTAGTCACAAACAACCAAATTCTTCTATATTTAGGACACTCGAACTATCTCATGAAAGAGTCAGAATGGAATTATAAATCCCAACATGACAGAACATGCTCTGGGGAATTAAAGAGACATTATATGGGAATTATTCCACTAATCAATCAAACTAAAATAACAAAAGATAAAAAATAAAAAACCAGTATAAACCATTCATGTACCATAAATACCTAAAAAATAATATTTTTGAAATAATAAAATATAGTAGTAAATAAAAGTACATAAACAATCTCTCTACTCATCCCAAGTCTCTCTCCACTTCATGTAAAACTAAATCCACACTTAAACCGCTCCTGACTATCTATAGATATAGCTACCCAACATCTATAGAAAGTATTAAAATACCAATTGGTGAAAGTAAATCATATAAACTAACACACCCTACCCATATAAAAATGTAAAATGGTCCTATTATATCATGTAAAAGTTAGAACATGCCAATTAAAATAAAATTAACAACTCAAATTGGAAAAGTCAACAATATCGAGAGCAGCCAACATATGGAAGAAAAAAACTACTAAAATGATAGATACACATGAGATAATGATAAGTTGTGATTCCAAAGTCAAACCACACAATAATTATAAAAATTAAAACAATGATCCCTCTATTTTTAGTTTTATATATTATAATAACCATATGATTTAATTTATATTAAAAATTTAAACTGAAGCACTCCAAATATGGTTTTATAAACATTCTTCACTAATTAATTTAAATGAAAAGAATAAAATAAAAAACCTATAGGTGGAGTCTGACCATTTTTAGTAACTATTACACTATCCATTAAAACCCTTTTAAAAAGAATTTAGAAGGACCCAACACATGAAACATCGATATAGAGATGATTATTTAATGGAACCATGTTTTATTTAAAATAAGAAAGTAGAAGAATACAATACTAGGTGCCACACATATCTAGCACATAGGAGGTAATAAAGAAACCAAGTGCTTCCCACCTAAGTGAATCCCACATATAAAGGAATATATGACATAGGCTCTAACCTATTTCTTAAATTCAAACAGTCATAGAACATAATAAATGGAACTACTCACTAACCAATATTGTAAAATATCTGAAATGACCTGACAAGCCTATACCCAGTCTCATCATAATGGAACACAGCTTATGTCCCAACCACTAACATGAAGGTACTCTAGTAGTGTGAAATTATCTAGTGTTTGATAAGTATTCTCTACCACTTAATTTGCGGGGATCCCATGAAAAAAGTAATGCATGGGTTAGTAAATAAGAAATAAATATTACCAATGATAAGAATAAAAAGTAAACAAGGAGAAGTACAAAATTCACATAGAATAAAAATCCAACCCTCTCCTCCATCTATCTATTGATAAAGAAACCCTCAGTTCACAATCATCAATGGATATAGAATAAAAAGCAGGCTAAAATTTCCATAATCTAATTCAATAAAATCCTAACAGTGTTTAGTAGGAGAATTAAATCACACAAGCACGTTTGGAAAATCAATAAAAGGTTTCAAACCGGAAATTAGAATGTATTTTAGAATCTAAAAGGGAAATCCCCTTTCTCTACTTTTAGTCGCATACACTTAAACATTTATATTTATTTTATTTATTCTATTTAATAAATTCATATATTCTCATATAAAGGTGTACACATAAATAGTTATTAATTTATATATATTTATACTCTTGTATACATGTATAAATATTAAATATATATACATTAAGATACATTTTATAAAACTCTAATTTTATTCAAGAACCAATTTCATATTACTTTTTTGATACTTGCATTTCAATATCCCTTAAAAAATCCATTTATATATATATATATAACAGTATAATAAAAAAATTATTTGGAAAAACCTTGTAAGATCAATTTAAATCATAATTAAGGGAAATAAATGAAAAAAAGATATTTAATTTATCACTAATCCCAAACAGGGTCAAACCACTTTAATATTGTCAAATTAATTACAAGGAAATAATTATTATTTTTTAAATACATGTCTTGGAAGGTTTTTGATGAAATTAAAAATTTATCCCACCATGAAACAATTATGAAGTTAAATTTATAAAATAAAAAAAATTCTTAATTAGTTAAATAAATGACATGAAACATAACTAAAAAAATGTTTCTTAAATTAAATCCTTAACAATGGAAAACCTACCACAAACCAAGAGGAACAAATATTTGGGGATTCAAAACCATATTAATTTGATGGAGGGAACACAATCAGGGAAATATCAATGCACCCAACCCCTATAATTGAGAACAAAATAAAAAACCATCCATCTTGGAAGCCCTATGGTTCAGAAAACCGAATACATAATACGCAATGGTAAAATAACTTGAAAAATGAAGGATGAGTGTAGAGGAGTTCATTGTTTGGGGATTAAACTACAATAGTGAAGAAAAATGGAGAAATAAAATATTAATTAGAGACTATGAGAAATGGTGAACAGACTAATGAGTTCTACCAAGTGGTTCCACACATGAGAAAGGGAGGTTTAAGAGGATTGGGGATCAACAAATGAGATCCATATGAGGGAGGCTACCAATGAGTAGGGAGGATCATTATGAGGGTGGCCGCATGAGGGAGGGGGTCACATTGGAGGAGGTGAATTTGGAGACATGGACAATGGAAGGGGGATTCATGACCAATAGGGATAAGGGGGGGAGAAGAAAATAGAGAATGAAAAAAATAAGGAAAATGAAAATAATAAAAATATATTATTTTTTAAAATATGCTAGTTACCCATAGTTTTCCAACATGGTTTCATAAACTATGAATATACTATTCCACCTATAATAAGAACTCAAAAAAACTGACATGGTTACTCTTAGGTGTAACACCCCTAGTTTTTAAATGGTGAAACCATGTTCGATTGCATAAGAGGTAAGAAACATTGAACCCAAACAAACTATTATTATTTAAATGTGATTGTTATTACCTAGTAGTTCGGATTTTTAGGTATAAAAAGTATTAAAGAATTTATTAAATATATATAAAATTTCCACTCAAAATACATGTATTTATTAATTATTATTAGAAAATCACTTAATTTTTAGTAAGTCATATAATTCTTAAAAACAAATATTTGAAAAAAAATATTTTTATTTATTTTTATGAGAAAATATTATAATTAATTTATATAAATTTCTAAAAATATATTTGATAAAATTATAATTATTTTTTATATAAAAATATAAAATTTAACCTAGGGTTAATTTTTTTCATTTCATAAATAATATGAACTTTTTATTAAACTGTGAATAATATAGTATTCTATAAAACTGTCATTTATTATAAATAAATTTATTAATTTAAATATCTCCTATTAATTTTAATTTTATATAAAAATTAAAATAATAGTTATTAATTTATATATAATATAATAAATTAAGTTTAATTAATATTTATGTTGAATTTTAGTATAAACATATTTTTTTATAAATTTTTTTTTCTGAAATCTTTTTTAATGTGCCTAATGTTACTCCATCTAAAATAAATAAAATTAAAAATAATTATGCATTTTTAAATTATATTTATATATTATATATATAAATTAATATTAATTTAAATATTTTTAATAATGAGTTTTTATTATAGTTATTATATTATCTTCTTTTGCTTGAAGATGCATTTCATGAAAAACAAATTTTGACATGTCTTCAGGTTTAATTTTAAATATAAATATTTCACTTATCCTAATTGAATTTGATAAATTTCATTAGATATTTTGATTCACAATAATTAATATTTTATAATAATTTTTACATAATTTTTTGGTTATAATTAATAGTAAAAATAGTACAAATCTCTTACCATGGATAATGTTAAAACATGTTTATTAAGGGGTGGTTAAATTATAGTTGTAAATAAAATAAAATGATAAAAAATATTTTAATTGTAGATGTTTGTTTCCACCTTATATCTTATCCAATAGATTATTTTTCAATTTTGAAGGAACTTTCCTTGTGGTTGACTTCCCATTATGGAATCATTTTAGGGATTTACAAAAATTACACTCCTCCACAATTATGAAAGGGAACCCCCTATACTATATTTTACACACTTCCAAAGACTTTTTTTACAAAATACATGAAAAAATACCATATTATAATCCCTCACCATGTCCTAGAGTCCATGTTTTAACTAGATAAACTATATAGGATGGCTTTAGGAATAATTCTACTGAGGTGGTCCGAAGAGGAGATATCATTCTTAATCGAACATCATTGCATTATTTATTATTCCCAATCCTTAAAATATAATTCAACCATAAAGTTATGATGAAAATAATATATTCCATAAACTATTATGTTTTTGTTTTAATTGAATACCCTAAATCCAAATCCACTTCCATCAAATGGGAAATGAAATCGTTAATCTTGTGTACGGATGACTACCACCTCATAAATTGTTGTAATTCATTTTCCATCATTTCCTCTAATAAATATTTTCGATGATGTGTGAAATATCTATATATGATATTCTTAAATTATTAAGAATTTTTGAATCATTATATATCTTATAACTTATTACCATATAATCCATTGAAAAATTATAATCCCATTCGTGTGTATGGAAGACAATAACCTCATGAAGCGATGGGATTCGTTTTTATTACAAAATCACATGGATGGTTTATATTATAGTATTTTATGAAACAATATTTTATTTTTTATATAATTATAATTATGAAAATATAAAAAATATACCTTTTATACAATCAATATCGTTGAAAAATGGAAACATTACTAATGTCTATGTACGATTTATAGTCTCTATGACTATAATATTGTTAATTTTTCAAAACCAAAATTTATGATCAGATTTAAAATTGTACTTGATTTATGAAAATGATAATTATATCATTATTATTAATATATTATTAATTAATAATCTATTCGACCATATAAATTTTACCATTGTGATTTTGGAAATATGAGTCGAGCATCATCAACATATCTTACATTAACCAAAATGATTAAGTAATTAGACAAGACATGGAAATGAATAAAAAAATGAAATAATAAGCTTTATTTTTTTTCATAAAAAATATTTAATTAACATAAGTTTAATATTTAGGAAGATAAATAATGCACACTAATAATTAGATTCGAATTAAGGTATCTCTCTAAACCAATCATTCTTTTCAGATATGGATATTATCTCTCTAAAATCCCTTTTCTTCTATTTAATGTTATGGAATGATTATAATATATATATGTGTGTGTGTGTGTTTGTGTATGTGTTTCTTACATATGTAAACCTGGCCCACTCTCCATTCTTTTTATGGGGTAATACAATCCTTATGTTCATTTCTCGAATGTCTACATTAGAAACCAATTTTGATTACAATACGAGGAAATATTATGCCACCCATTTTATTTATATGGGTGATTATTATATTTATTATTTATGGGTGATTTGCATATGTGGAAGACATATTCATGTATATGATAGGAATTTTAATTGTGGGACTAAAATTACATTGACCTTAAATTCATTAGGTAATATTTAAGTCTCAGGAGATGTCATGTATGGGATTATGTAGTGAAACTAATCTATTATGGGAATCTGTACACCATGTCTTGTTGCCTCGGTGGCTAGAATTGAATTATTTTAATAAAATATTTTATGGTATTTCCACATTTCCTATATTGATATGATCTTTCAATACAATTTCCATTATATTGGGATCTTATTTGGTTACTCATTTTCATTCTATTTTATGATATAATGTTATTCCTTTAAATCAAATGTTATGATTCCTTATAGGTTTATTCAATTACTAGTATTTTAAGTCACCCCATTATTTCATTTATTTTATTGGTTATCATATGTAGTTTTAGGAGATCAAATTTATTTTAAGATCTCTCTATTAATAATTAATTAAATATTACATGTTTTAGTATCCTTTGATGTATTATGGATATATTCATCCAAATACACTGGCCACTTTGAACATTGTTTTTTTGATAAATGGAGATTTATGTTGAGAGTCATCCATTAATATGAATAAAAATTATTAGGTTATTATATTTGGTATTATAGAAACTATTTATTTATCCTATGGAAACTAGGATGTGGGAACATTATTGACAACCCAATGGATAGGATTAGGTATTTTACTATGTATATGAAAATTTCATTGATTTTTAGTGAAGTATAGAGAGAGCGGTTTTCATGAAAATATATCTATTTCTGGATATAACAGGTGGATAGGGCTCTGTCACAAATGCACCTAGGTTTAATAATATATAAAAGGTTGTATTAAGTTGGAGTCGATTATAATATGGAGAATGAAAATGGTTGTTGCTACTCATCTAGTTTGACACTCTTGGGGGATTTTAATTTATAAATTCAAAATCGCATTATATCTTATTATGAGGGGAAAAATTACAGTAATACATTATATTAGGAAATATATCATGGATAACATAGATTAAAAATTAAAATAATAGGTTTTGAAAAATATTTCATTTTTGATTAATCTATTTAATGTTCATGGTTTACCATTTATGTGTTTATAAGATTTAAAATAAAAACACCTATTTCTCTATTACTCAATAGAAGGAAATATGACAAACAAGGTCAACATCCAATTTAGGAGAAATGTGATGACTACACAAATGAGTTTTACAACATGATGAGAGTAGGAGTAAGGAACCTAATGATAATAATTTCACAGATAAATCATGTTTTTATTCAAAACATAATGTAGGAGGATTTCTTGAATACTATCAAGAATTTGAATGTTTCAATTGATACATTTGGTTTCCAAAGGCCTCTAAAATTTAGTGGATATTTCTATACTCTAATTAAAGATAAATGGATTAACTCAATTTAAAATTTATTCTCTATCAATTAATGCTTTCAGTAGGAATTTTTTGTGTTTGATGTTTATCATATGGAGTGAGAAGCATATCAATGGTGTATATGGATAAAATATACAAAGCTTATGGAAGAGATAAAAATTATGTAGTTGAATGAATTATTGATTTTTTACTAATATTTTCCTCACACTCACTAGCTAAAACTGGAGAGAGAATTCCTTATCATTAATAAAAATGATGAAAAATACTTTAGAGAGTATGAAGAAAACATCTAAATAATTTCATGTTATAGATCAGAATTTTTCATACCCCATTTAAGTAAATTTTTCTACATTTTGGTGATCTAAATTTGGAGTCTCTAGAAATTTTTTGATAGTTTAGACTTTTACGGCAATGAGAGAATTGTTTTATGTTTCATCAGAGTCAAAATAGAGACAAATACACTTATGGGTTATCATGAGGATAAGAAGTATAAAATGATGTTTAAATATGGTGTTATGCTGGAGAAATAAAATAGTGTCGATAAACTACAGTATCCCACATGTCAAAATTATGGGAAGATGTTTTATTGAAATTTGATTATGGGGACAAGAAAGTGGTTTATGTGATGGAATGAATGAAACCAATATTGTGAATTTTGATTCGATAAACCCACCAATACGATGGATGAAAATAATTCTCTATCCATCTTTAAACCTATTTTTTAATTTTTCTACTTCAACAAGCAACAAAATTATGAAAACTGATACACTATGGGATGTTTTTTATTGAATATTGATGAAAACCACATGCAAGGCCCAGAGTGTTATGGAAAACATATTCCATAATTATTGTAGAGGAAGGTCACATCAATGATGTGGAGATAAGTACACTAAATATTGATTTATGAATAGCTAACATATTATATAATATTATTTATTCACATTACTCCATATCACACAAGTTTAGTCTAACTATTCACGGACCACATTGAATCAATGAAGTTAAGATATTAATAATAAAGAAAAAGTGATCAAAAAATACATCCTAAGAATATAACTCATCCCCTATCTCGATTTACAGGATTAAAATCCCCAAAATCATTTTGATACTCCCTTTAAAGGATTTTTTTGTAGATAGGTTAATGTATTATAAATCCTTAGATAATCCCAACATAAAATTCCAAGAGAAGGAAATAACCATCTTTATTTCAATTCACCCACTGTATTTCATATCACCCTAAACTTTTATACCATGTTAAGGAATATGGTTAATTGTCATTGGTATTATCATATAATGTATGTATATAATTGTATTTTTATAAATCATATCAAGCATAAATTATTTATCTAAATGAGAGAATAGCGCCTAGATACATGCTCATTTTGATGGATTATACTATCGTGTTTCCCAAATATATTCCTAATCTTCATACCAAATGAGAGGATTAGTTATCAATTAAACATATACCTATATCTTAAACCATATTGAATAACCCTTATATAATGGCTATCGATGAGTTAGTGGAGATGAAACATAATTGATAATAGAATCTAGAAATTTTTTTTGTATGTATGTTTTTTCATTGTGGTGTACACATGTCCTCTTACTCAAGAAGATGGATGGTTTAGTGGAACTATGTATTGAGTACCATGAATTAAAAAATTTAAGATAAGGAAAAATTATCCCCTTCCATAGATAGGCGAAATGATTGATCAACTAGGTGGGGATCAATTTTTCAATAAGGGGGGCCTTTGGTCAGGATACAACCCATTAATGGTCAGGAAGGAATATATTCTACAAACTACCTTTTCCACAAATATTTTACACTATTGGTTCATAGTTATTCTTTTTGGACTCACTAACTATACAACAATATTTATATTCTTAATGAATAGAGTCTCTAGAGATTACATTCTAAAATTTGTGGTATTCTTCATAGATTATATATTGATGTACTAAAAATAAAGGGGCTTGAGGAGAATTTTTATAATATTATAAAGGATTTATGAGAGGATATTATATATGAAATGTAAAAAAAAAGTTATTCTAAACAAAAATGAAGTATCATTCCTATGGAATATTATAACAAATAAAAGGATATTTGTGGACACATCTACAAGAAGGTGATTGAGAAGTGGTAGATACCAATATCTATTATGAATAATCATCGTTCCTTGTTCTATTTGTGTACTATTGAAAATTGTTTGGAGAAATTCCAATAAATCTAAAACCCACTAACCAAGATAAATTTCAATGGAGAAAATATTCATTGGATGAGTCAAAGTTATGAAAGATTCATAGAGTTAAAAAAAGTCTTATCACTACACTAGTATTCACTCTACCCTCTTGTGATGAAATTTTTTCAGTATAAAATGATTCTTCAAAGAAGGTTTTGGGTTGTTTAATATTTAATAATGATAAAGTTATATCCTTTAACTCATAGAAGTTGAATGTTCTTGACAATAAATATCCTATATATGAACTTTAGTTTTCTACAAAGATCTTTTCATTGAAGATATGCTTACATTATCTCTATGGAGCGATGTTTGAAATATATATATATATATATATCATAAGATCATAAAATACATATTAAAAAATTAGGACCTTAACATTAACTATAAAAAATGGTTTGAGATAATCAATGACTAAAACTACTCAATCCAGTACCATCCCATGAATAGAAACAAAGTGGCAGATTCTCTATGTTTAAAGGATCCTCTAATTTCATCAATATTGAGAATTGAGAAGTATCCCATATTATTATAATTTTAATGGATTAATATGAGTACAATAAAAGTATATTAATCCAACATTGATCAAATATTAGTGGAACCATCTATTATTGAGATTAATTAAGAGGCCTACAAAGACGATGAGGTGTTATAGAAAAAGGTAGTGTAATTTATGGAGTTCATCTTTACTGATAAAGGAGTTATAAGTTTTGGAGCCCATATAAGTGTCTCATAAATTCCATATCTAAAATGAGATCTTCTAGAACGTTCACATATTTCATCATTCCTTATTAATATGGGAATAATTAATGTGTAAATATATTTTAAGCAAAACTACTATTTCAATAATATGAAGAGGGATATTAGAGAATTTTTCTCTTGATACTTTGGAAGAAAAAAATCATGTTGAACAATATAAGTGTAATAGTATGATGAAACTATTTCTCATACCAGTATGTAAATGGGGAAACATAACCATGGATTTCATCATTGGTCTTCCCAAGACACATAATGTAAACAACACTATCTGTGTGGTATTCAATCACCTTACAAAGTTGGAACATTTCATTTCCAACATGTAATATTTCAAACCTGACCAAATCATTATGATATAAATAAGAGAAGTGGTAACATTACACAGAGATCCACTATCCATTATATCTGATTGAGACCCAAGGTTTACTTAATGGTTTTATATTATCATTTGGGAATAATTGGATACATAACTCAATTTCATTACTTCATACCACCATCAGATAATGGATTAGTATAAGAAGATCATCCATAATCCAGAGGCATTGGTGAGATTTTTTTAATGGATTTAAGAATATATTGTAATAAAAACCTTCCCCTTATTCATTTCTCATATAATAACCTTTTCCATTCTATCATTAAATTGGAACCTTTTGAGGCTCTATACATGATATTGTTTTAGACTTTGAATTAATGGGATGATGTTGAAGAGAAGAAGATGGTGACACATAATCTATTCTAATAGATATTTGATAAGGTAAAATCCATTAAATTTAATATTAAGTCTATAAAAAATAGACATAAATTTTAGGTAGGAATCCATCGATGAGGCTTTGAGTTTGAAGTCAGAGATACAGTGTTCCAACATATTGCACAATGGATGAACATCTTTGTAATGACCCAAACTATTGTTAATGAAAATCCCTCTTGATATAATTAAGCGTCTTATTATGTATAATGGTCATATAAAACATATGGACTTCCTTGGTTTTATGTTTTTTTTTCAAAATACCATTATCGCTTTTTACCATTGCTAATATAGTTGTTGAACAGTAATAACTTGATTAGTTTAAATATAGGGCATTAATAAATCTAATTTACTCTGACAAACAAAGTGATGGCCTCACACAGTAGTATTTATCCATACAAATCCCATTTTTCTATTCTTGGAATGGTGGTGGCGTCATTGATCTTCAATCTTTACCAAGACCAAGATGAGCTTCATCACATCAATGATCGAATAGAACCGCCTACAGGAGAAGTGGAAGTTGATTGAGATTACCACCCAAGCGATGTTATACGAGCCAACCCAAAAGTATGTCACCATCGCACACCATAACCATCGGTATTATGCGGGTGTTATTAGATGTTATTTAATGATACCCTATTGCAATGATTATGTACATTATTTTTTGTATAGAGAATATAAATTCATTTTTTATTGTTACTTTATAAATAGTTTTTAATTAAAAATAGTATTTTTAGTTAATTAAGTAATCTATTTTGTTCAATTAGTGTATTTAAGTTTTAAAAAATATTTAATTAAATATTATTACAAATTTACTTTTATATAACATAAATGACCTTCTAATTATTATGAATATGACAGTGATTTGTATTATGGTTTTAAATATATTTTTGTCAAAACACATGAATTTTAGATAAATATTGTTTTTCATTTAAAAAGTTTAATTACGCATATTTAGAAAATTATTTAGATAAAATGTATATTATTTTTGGAATCAGGACATCGAAATTATCTAATGGTGATTTTTTCCTAATTTTCCTAGACAATCAGATTTTTTGTTAAATATTAAATATCGTTTAAATATATAATGTGTTTTATGACATCATAATGACTCAATAGTGATAATATAACATACTATAAACATTATGTTCAAAATATATATGTTTTACCATTAGTATAATTTGATTTTAGGACTGTTTGATTTATTTTACAATGCTTTAGTGGACCCTTCAAAAATTATAAAACAATTTAATTTTATAAATTGACTTTATTGAGAGTGTAACTAACCTCCACTTAAGAAAACCTATTATTTTAATATGTTAATATATTTCCTATATAAAATAATGTTTTAAAGTCCTCTTTAGAAAAACACATTTCAAAAAAAACCATGGTATGTTTTTTGGTTTTGATTAGTTTAAGGTGTATGATCCAAATCCTAAAAAATAATGAATTCCTTCTCCTTTCCAATATAAACCACCCAAGATCCCACTTAATCATCACTCAAAGACTTTGTATTTCATCCAACCTCTTCCCTAATATTTCTATAATCCTCACAAGGCACCCAATGTTCCCAAGAAGCCTATCTCCAGCCTCTCCTAGGACTATGGTATCACACTTCCAAGTAAGAGTTTCCTTCATTTCTCATTTTATCCACATTTCATAATATTTTTATTCCATTTTATTTTAAATTATAAATGTTGGGGTATGATTTTTAACCTTCTATATATAGTAATATTTATGTTTTAATTATGTCATATCCCTTTCTCTCTCATATATACCTTCCATGTATACTGGTTACCATGTTGAAATTCAATAAGGAATTTCTCTTTCCTCATTAACATTCTAGAAATTATTTTATTTTATGAATCTGAAATTCCATTAATCATGTAGGAACATGTATATACATTTCCACATTACTTTCTATTTCATATAAGTATGATGATACACTCCATTCTATCTCATCAACCATTTTATGAATTCTTATGTCACGTCGTTATGCTGCCGAAATTGCACCGCAATTTTCCAAGACAAAATTATTGTGTTGTGAATAACATGCCCATTTATCTGTAAAGGCTATTAAAATTTATAAAAATTAAATTTATTATGGATGAGTTTCTTTTATGAATTCCACTTTCCTTTTTCATGAAATAAATTATGATGTTTAATTATTCCATTTTGTAAGATATGGTAGCACACATATGCATGAAATGAAATGTTTAAGAAGGGTGCACCCTAATAGCACTCCAACGCATTGGGTAAAGATTAGTATCATGATACATCAAGTGAAATGAGGTTTTACCCATTCTAATTCATGTCAAATGGGTTTTTACTCATGAAACAAGAGCAATGCGCGCTGGATCATTCTAATAACAGGTTAAGTCTTATTTCCACATTTCCATGTTATGATAATAATGTTATTCGATAAATTTATGTTCATGTTTCTCTTATGTTCCATTTATAGGATTATTTACTAAAATTATTTTAATCTTTATGTTATGACTTGTTTACTCACTTATTGGTATTTATAGCTCACACTTTTTTTATGCAGGTCCTCAGGTTATCCCATTCAATACAAAGTATGTGGAATGTAGTGGTCTTGCAAAGGATGTTTTCAATAAATATGTAATGTTTCATGTTTTAAGTTGTCATGTAATGTTCCTAATCCCCAAATACACTTTACATCTCGATCATCTATCTTGTATCAAGAGATTATTTTATGTAATAAATCATGTTTATGTGTATAATAAAGATCAGGGTTGTTGTAGTTGGTATCAGAGGATAGGTTTAGTTATATTTTAGATTAGGATTAGAAAATCCTAGTAAAACACATAGGGATAAGACTAATTATATAAAAAAACATCCCTAATGTTAGGTGATTATTGATTAAGTGGTTTATCTAGAAAATACATCTCTTTTTGGATACAAGCATCTAAAGAAAGCTTTGTCACAGATGTACCTATAAGTGAAACATTTTACAAGGAGTTTCAGGCAAAACTCGGGGTATCCGGCTACACAATAATGGGTAATGTTACAATAATTGTTGAGGCACTCTTAGGGGATATGATTTGGTAAATTCACTATCATAGTATGAAAACTTATTATGGGAATAGAATAAATTCCCCAAAGATTACATGTTGGGATGTAGATCATGGATAACATAGATTGAAGTCCATAGATTCATAACATAAGGAAATAATATTAATTTTTATGTCATAAATTTCATTTCATGGATTATACTTCATATATTGACAATAAATATCCTTTAATTCCAATTAATGGCTTATAATAGGAGGACTTGGGCTAACAATCTATGAGAAGATCAATGTGATGGTGGTTTTAATGAGATGCGCAATCTGATGATAGAAGGAATCATGAACATTGTCAAAATAATCTCTCAATAAAGTCTAGTATTGAATAGAAGTGTGTTTAAAGAGGAACATTCAAACCCCTTATTAATGAACAACTCATAATAGAGATCTTATGAGACAAAGGCCTTATACTTTTAATGGTTCATCTGATCCCTCAATTGCTGAAAAATGGATCATCTTCCTTGAAATGATATTCTCCATCCTTCAATGTTCTGATCAAGAATAGGTTATCTTGGATTCTTATCATATATAGGGTGAAGATGATAAATGGTTTACATTGATTAAAAATAAAAATCCTGAGGAGGTGTTCGAGGCGTTAGGATTAATGGATTTCTAGAAGACCTTTTTCCATAAATATTTTCCATTCACCATCTGACTTAAGATGGAAGTAGAATTCCTTTCTATCAAGAAAAATGATGAAACATCCATCTGAACGTATGAGGAATACTTCACAAGGCTTTCATGGTATGCCTATGCCTTTGTTGTTACCCCAGAATGAAAGCTTTAATGCTTCTTCAGTGGGCTAAAACCAAGACCACGGAAAGCCCTAGTGATACATGACATCATGATCTATGAGGAAACTGCCTGATGTTCCCTCATAGTCGAAATGGATATTGGAGAATCTCAGGGGAATCATGGGGATAATAAGAATAAGGTGGACTTAAATTATAGTGGTCTGTTGGATAAATCCAATGGTGCTAAGAAAATACAGCACCCCACTAGACAAAGGTGCAGAAATAAGCAGCCCGGATTGTGCCTGAAGGGGATGATGGAATGATTTAGGTGTGGAAAATAAGGGTACTTGGCTATTAACAGTCGGCCAGAAAAACACAAAGCTACGATAGAAGAGAGAAATTCTCTACTAGATGCTCAACATGTCGTTCATTGCTTCAACTACCAATAAACAAAAAACTTTGTGAATCAGTGACCTAAGCCAATGGTTTTCAGATGCAACCAACAATATTCAAGTCAGTAAGGGTGATATTCTTCCATCACTACTGCCAAAATGAACCCCGAAAAGGATATGGTGACATGTACTATAGTTATTCATTCAATAATAGTGAACATACATTTTTATTATAATTAGACACATTCTTTTATATCCCAGATGTTTAGTAGAACAATTACATCACAACCAAAAATAATGGAAGTACATATGTTGGTGAGTAAGGAAAATGGGGAAATCATTGCATCCCCTGAATATAACTCCTCCCCTATCACAATTTTTGGATTTAACTTCTCAGTGACCCTCTTCATACTCCATCTGGTGGAATTAGATGAAATTCTCGGCATGGATTGACATCGTTATATAGAGCCAACATAAATTACCATGAGATAGAAATCACTCTTCATATTGAGAATCGACCCCCATTTTTTGTAGAAGTGCGAGGAGGACGATTAATCTTCTTTAGCTTGATAATATCAACCATGGATAATAGTACTCTATAAGCATGTGTATCTTTCTTAGATGATTGAGTCCAAGGAAGAAACTATCCTTGAAGACATGCCTATTGTGAGGGAATTTGCAGAAGTGTCTCCTAAGGAATTGTATGGTCTTTCTCTAATAAGAGATGTTGAATTACCAATTGATCTTCTACCTGGGGTATTTTCAATATCCATGACACCATATAGAATGGATTTTGTGGAGCATGAGAAGTTAAAGAAACTACTATAGTGTAATTTGGATAAAGTATTTATATACCCAAGTGCTTCTCTATGGGGTGCACCAGTCCTATTCGTCAAGAAGAAGTATAGATCAATGTGCCTTTGCATTGATTATCGTGAGCTCAAAAAAATCAGGATAAAGAACGAGTATTCTCTACCACAAATTGATGAATTTTTCAGTCTTCTATATGGAGAACAATACTTCTCCAAGGTGGATCTGCGGTCGAGATATTATCATGTAAGGGTAAAGAAGGGGGCTATCACCAAGACTGCTTTTTTGTACAAGTGACATGCACTATGAATTCGTATTAATTCCTTTTGGACTCACTAATGATCCAAAAATATTTATGGACATGATGAATAGAGTCTTTAGAGATTACAATGACAAATTTGTTTTAGTATTTATAGACAATTTTCTAATATATTTTAAAATTAAAGAGAAGCATTAGGAGAAACTAAGAACTATATAATAGACCTTGGGAAAGGATAACCTCTATGAAAAGTAAAAAATGTGTGAGTTCTGTTTTATGGAGGTCTCATTCTTGGTTCATATCATCACAAAGTAATGGGATATATGTGGATACCACAAAGACACCTACAATAGAGGGATGGTTGAGGCCAAAATCGATAATTTATATTCATTGCTTCTTGGGGTAAGCTAGATATTATCACCGATTTGTGAGAAATTTCTCAGGATTGTCAAACCCTCTTACCCTAATATCTCGGAAAGGATTCATGTTTTATTTAGAGTGATGAAGGCAAAAAAATCTTCACAGAGTGGAAAATAAACCTTATCAATGCGCTCATGCTCACACAGCCCACGAGTGGAGAAATTTTTGTGGTATTTAGTGAGACCTCAATGATGCGCCTAGGCTATGTGTTGATGAAAAATGGCATAGTACTTTCCTGTGCTTCATGTCAATTGAATGTTCATGAGTAGAAATATCCAACACATGATACAGAGTTGGCTATGTTTATCTTCTCTCTAAGAATTTGGAGACATTATCTCTTTAGGGATAAGTGTGAAATATATATAGACTAAAAAATCATCCAGTATGTATTCAAACATAAAGAGTTGAATATTCACCAAAAAATATGGTTAGAGGTTGCTGAAGAGTATGACTACTCAATTGATTACCACCCTACGAAAGAGAATGAGGTGGCAGATGCTCTATGTAGAATGGACCCAGAAATTATGTTATTAATGAGAATTGAAAGGGATCTAATATTCTTAGATTTCATAAAGATGAACATGGGAATAATAATGAAGGGAACATCAGCAATACTTCCACAAATGATTTCTCAACCGTCTCTTTTAGAAAGGTTGAAATATTGGTCAAGACTATATGTTCCATCAAATTCGGAGTTAAATAATAAACATTTGGATGATGAACTCAATTCAGATTTCTCCATCTACCCAGGAAAACAATAGATGTATCGACATCTCTTAGAGTTTTATTGGTGGGATAAACTGAAGAAGGAGACTGATGAGTATACATCAAAGTGCTTGGTATGCAGTAAGTGAAGGATGAGAGGCGAAAGTCTAAGGGGATGATACAACCATTACCCATACCATCATGGAAATGGGAGACTATCACCATGGACATTTTCAAAAGACTTCTGAAGAAATCTAAATGCAATAGTGCTATCTGGGTTGTTGGGAATCATCATACAAAGTATACACACATCATTGCAATTTGGTAGTATATAACATTGGAACAACTAACAAGGATATACATAAAATATGTTGTAAGGCTGTATGGAGTACCACTATAGATTGTATCTAATCAGGATCCAAGATTCACCTCAATGTTATGGAAGAGTCACCAACACGTTCTGAATATAGAGCTGAACTTCAGTACGGCTTATCATCCTCAAACTGATTTCCAATCTGAGCATACTATCCAGACACTATAGTACATGTTATGAGCATTCTAAATGGACTTTAAAGGAGGATGGGAACAACATCTTCCTCTGGTTGAGTTATCTTACAATTACAGTTTCCACGCAAGCATCCTAAAGGCTCCATTTCAATCCTTGTATGGGAAGAGGTTCAAAACACTGACATGTTTGGATGAAGGTGGGGAGAGAAAACACCTAGGTCTAGAAATGGTTGAATAAATGGTGGAGAATGTTAAGACCATCCAAAAACACATTAAAGCTTCCCAGAGTCGACAAAAGTTCTATGTTGATAATCATCGATGAGACCTTCAGTATGATGTCGAAGACCTGGTATTCCTCCACACATCATCATAGAAGTGAGTTATAATATTTTTTAAGAAGGGAAATATTGTTGCAAGGTACATCATCCCTTTATAGATCTTTGTTCGCATTGGAGAAGTGGCATATCGACTATCTCTTCCCCTAAACCTGTCTCAAGACCATGATGTATTCCAAGTATCACTCTTGAGGAAGTACATACCTCACTAATCACATGTTATCAATATAGAGGTGGTACCATTGGATAATGAACTCTGATATGAAGAGAAGCCAGTGAATATCTTAGATCGTTGGGAAAAATTTATACAATATTAGACAATGCCCCTCATGAAATTGTAGTGGTGAACCCACAAGTTTGAAGAAGAAGCACTAGAAACAGAGGAAGAAATGAAGCAGAGTTAACCAGATCTATTTTAGTGTGGGGAAAGAAAATTTTGAGGGAGAATTTTCTTAAGGGGTGAAGATTGTAATGACCCAAACATTTGTTAATTAAAATCCATCTTGATCTAATTAAATGTATTATTATGTAGAACGATCATATAAAATGTATGAACTTCCTTGGTTTTATGTTATTTGATTTCAAAATACCGTTATGAATTATCACCATTTATAATATAGCCATTGAAAAGTGATTAAATGATTATTATAAATATAGGACTTTAATAAATCTAATTTACTTAGACAAAGGAAGCGATGAACTGATCCAGTAGAATTTCTCCATACGATACCCATTTATCGGAGCTCAAAAAGGATGTGGCATCATTGGGATTCTCTATTTTAAGCTTAAATACGTTAAGCTCGAACATAACCTTATATAAGAGAAGTGGAAGTTGGTAGAAATTACCACCCAAGCAATGTAATCCGAGCCACCCCAAGAGTCTATCACCATCACACACGTTACCCTTTTTTCTTATACAGGTTTTATAAGGAGTTATGTAATGAGACCCTTATACTATGATTTGGTACATTATTTTTGTTTATATAATATACATTCATTTTATTATTGTTACTTTGTAAATATTTTTTAATGAAAAAATTGCATTTTTACTTAGTTAAGAAATCTATTTTGACGAATTAATGGATTCTTGAATTAAATAAAATTTATGTCAAATATTATTAAGATATTATTTTTAGTATAATATAAATCAAAGTATAATTATTATGAAAATTATTGTGATTTTTATGATGGATTGAAAGCTATATTTGTTAAAACCCGTGATTTTTTTATAAATGTTGGTTTTTATTTTAAAATTAAAAATTCAAATATATATAAAACTATTTAGATAAAAGGAATATTATTTTTTGAATCTGTATGTTGAAATTATCCAATAGGTTATTTTTCAAAAATATTTGAGAGTTGAATTTTTTGGTAAAAATTAAATATCATTTAAATATGTAATGTGTTTTATAACATCATAATAACCCAATAGTGATATAATAAAATACTCTAAACATTATGTTGGTCCAATATAAATGTTAAAATTAAAATAATGTGATTTAAGGTTTGTTTGATTTACTGTAAAATGCTTTAGTGGACCCTTCAAGACTTATAAAACATTTTAATTTTTTATATTGATTTTGTAGAGAGTGCGAATCACCTCAACATAATTAAACCTATTATTTTTTAAATTTTAGAAATTGGCCTTATAAAATACTGTTTTTCAGACCCAATTGGAAAAAACCATGAGCAAAAACCATGGTATGGGTTGTGGTTTTGATTAGTTTAAGTTGTAGGGTCTAAATCCTAAATAATAAATAATTCCATCTTTTTTATTATATAAACCCACCCAAGCTCCCACTTCCTCTTCAGTCAAAGCCTTGGGATTAAGTCCATCCTCTGACCTCCTCTCTCTATAATCCTTCCAAGGTGCCCAAATCTCCCAATAATCATCTCTCCAGCCTCTCCCAAGCCTTTGGGATCACACTTCCAAGTAAGGGTTCCCTTCCGTTCTCATCTTATTAAACATTCATAATATTTTTATTCCCTTTTATATTCAATTATAAATAATATGGTATAATTTATCACCTCTCCTATTCCTTCCTCATTATGTTTTAATGACGATAGACCCCTTTCTCTCTCATCGATGCCTTCCATGTATACTCGTTACCTTGCCGAAATTCGGAAATGAATTTCTCTCTCCTCATTTAAAATTCCATTAATCGTATTTGGACATATATCTTTATGAACCCTATAATTTTTATCTCATGTACGTACTATGAGACAACCCATTCTCTCTCATAAACCATTTTTATTCCATCTTATGTCATGCCATTATTCTGCCAAAATGGTACTGCAATTTTCCAAGCCAAAATCATTATGTAGTGAATACCATGACCATTTCTCTATCATGGGTATTCACATTTATGAACATTAAATTATTAACGTAAGAGTTTCATATATGAATTTCACATTCCCTTATCATGGAATAAATTATGATCTTTAATGAATCCGTGTTGTATGATATTTTGGAACACTTATGCATGAAATGAAATGTTTAAGAAGGGTCCACCCTGATAGCGCTCCAATGCATTGGGAAAAGATTAATATCATTATATGTCTAGTGCAGTGATAGTTTACTCATGCTAATTGAAGTTCAATGAGGATTTACTCATGATACATGTGTAAAGATCCTTGGATCATTCTAATACCATGTTAAGTGTTGTGGCCACAATTCAATGTTATGATAATCATGTTATCTCATGCCTTTATATTCATGTTTCTCTTACGCTCCATTTATATTCCAATTTCCTAACAATTATTGTTATCATCATCTTATTCCTTGTTTACTCCCATAATGGGTTTTATTGGTCTCCCTTTTCTTATGCATGTCATCTGGTTATCCTATTAAATGCTATGTTTGAGGGAATGTAGTTTTCATGTAGAGGAAGTTCTCAATACAGATGTTGTGTTTCATGTTTTACGTTTTTATGTAATGTTCCTAAGCCCCAAAGACACAATAACTCACTATATTTTATCTTATATCAAGTGGATATTTTAACTAATAAATCATATTTAATTCTTTAATAATGATTGGGGTATTTATAGTATTGAGTTTTGGGAAGAAGGGAAATCATAGTCCTAGACATCCCGAACCATTTGATATACTTGATTTCATATGAGTAGTGGATTACCAACTATCACTACCACACAACCTATGTCAATTACATCATGTTTTCTATTAATTTCTCTTAATTAATTACATAAAAGAATCGTCACATGTTTTCAACATTAAATGTAATATAAAAATTTGGTGGATAAATTCTATAATGTGTAAAGAATTAAACACCCCATGTTTTAAAAAATAAAAACTATATTTTATAATGTATTTTATGTGCATAAATGATGTAATGAACCTCACTCGTGTAGATCAATGTTTCGGGATAATTTATGACATTGGAATACGATATAGGGTATCCCATCACAGTACACTTCCTGGATTCCTTGGTAATGGAAACAAAATATGGGAGAGCTCAAATTTTTAGTAAGAGTTATGTACACTAAATGTTACCATGAATCAATAATCATAAAAAATGGAATGGAAATTAACTTAACACAAATTCCAGTTAATAACATGTATATCATGATGATATAAGAAATAATCATTTTTGATATGTAAATGATTGGAAACAAAAGACATATAATCATTAACTTGAGAACAATCTAAATCACCAGATAATACCTTATTGAATAATCACCTGGGTAATAAAAAAGAATCATTAACGAAGGAAATGATTAAATATGTGATGTCATGTTTCCCTAAAACATGATAGCTTTTACTATATGAAATTTCACATGATTGTTAAATCTTTATGGTTTAAAACCCCTTTAAGGTGGTCAAATTATTCATTTTATGAGACTATAAATGCATCAAGGGGAATTCTTATATACTTTCCCCACCCATTATTGCATGTTTATATCATTCCACATATATCATTATATAAAATTAATTCAAAAAAATCATTTTCATCAATTATACATATTGATTAAAGGATATATTTTTAACATGAGTTTCCAAATTATCCAAATAACTATCAATGTTAACATTGTATCCAAAAAATTATATGACTTAGACAATAAAAATAACAATGATACAAGAAATATTGATATTTATGATAAATTATATTTCCAATTAATGAGGACTAAAAATAACTATTTGTACAATACATACGCCATAGAAAATAAATTAGGTGTATAATATTAAAGTATGCCTCAATAAAGTAAAATTGGAACAATGTCCCTTTAAAAGATCATATCATTTTAGTGAAAATTAATCAAATGAATTTATTATGTGTATCCATTTTAATCCATATAAAATTTTGTAATACATTATAATATAATTAAAAAGAATTTCATATATAATAATAGAGTGAGTTAAAAAATGAAGTAAGAGTTCAACCCAATTAATGGAAATTAATTTAAGAAATACCTTACCACATTGTAATTAATCAATTCATATTACCCATGAAAGAAAAATATTTTAAAAAAAACTATATATTCCTTAAAAATAAATAGTTTAATTATATAATTTAACAAAGGGTTTGTGCATACATCACAAAAAATAAATAAGTGGTGAATATGGCATATGTCCCATAGAAATAAAATTGAGCCCAAAATCCCATACCTCATCTCTAGCTTCAATATAATTTGACTATAATTATAATATAACTGTGTTAAACTTCTTCTTAATTTAAAAAATAACAGTAAATATATTTATAACATCTTATATTATTCCTTTATCAAATTTTATGACCTTTAATTAATAATATTTCACTATTTTCACTATTTCAGGTGTTAATTTCCATAATTTATCATGCATGTTTTATCATGAATGTTTCAGTTCAATTACTTAGTAAATTAATCAATATTATAAATAATTATATTAATTTAAAAAATATATTATTTATTCCATAAATATTTTTTTATGACCATTATTTAATTTTGGATATTGAAAATGAATGGCATCGTGTCGTGGAGACGGTAGGGAGTATATCTTCATAAAAGATAATATGATTTATAAATGGTTGAAAGGATAAGAAATTATATGGTCTATTAATTTTTAAAAGTACATATAATTTTATAAATTTCATTTATATCTATTATTTTTACCATTATAAATTTCTAAGTAAAGTGATGATGAAAAACAAATTTCATCACTATGTTGTGAAGGTATGTTGTATGCATAGAGACTTTGTGATTCATTTTTATGTATGATGTATATAATGTAAAACATGGTGGTATAATAGTTATAACTACTATTTAGTATATATATGCTATTGTTTTTATAATTTTATGATGTAAAAAAACATGCAGATTAAGTAGAATATGAAAAAAATTGGAAGTGTTGGAAAAGATGATTATATATTCATTGGAAGACATACTTTAGATCTCTTTATAAGGGATCTATGGATTTAATTTTTGGACAAACAGAACAAAAATTACATTAATAATGATTTTTAGAGGAAAAAATTGTATATTTTGGTTAATATATATTGATCAATGTGGTGTACAAGAGTGAAGAAAAAAGTTCCCTTTTATAGTTGAAGTGTGGGGCACTTCAATAATTGGTTAAATAAATAGTTTAAAATAAATTAATTTTCAATTAAAAATTGATAAAAACATATTAATTTCAAATATAAGATGAATTTCGATCTAAATACCCTCATCCACTAATATTTATATATGTTTTGACAAAATTTATACCCTTATCTTTTTTTGTTTTAATGCTTATTTAACATCTTTAGCTGTCACCGCGACGACATGGTTTTTAATCATTGAATGTTAATATAGTTACTATATAATGAAAAATCTACCCATAAATGGATTATGTATGAAATATCTCGCCATATAAAAATCATATGTATTAATTTACAATTCGTAGTAATTGTATATCATTTAATAAAATATTATTTACTATAAAATATAATGTTAATTTTATGAACTATCCATTACTTTGACTTTAATAATATTAATATTACACATTTAATTAAAATAATAATATTTATATTAAGTCTCTAATGTTTTAATTGAATCTATAATTTTTTATCATATTAATTATTGAAAGTTAAATTTAGTTTTAAATTTTCAATATCAGTTTTCATTTAATTTTCCATTAATTAAATAATGTATGGAGCTGCGTTGTGGATGATATTAAGGTAATTATGTATTCCATAAAAATTAATAATAAATTATCATGATGAAAAAAATATTTTTTATGAACAATGAATATTTATTTTCATATATATACTTTTTATAATCACATATTAAAAATTTTATTGTTATTTAAATCATAAATATGAAATCTTTTACTTTTCATTTAATAAAATATTATAAGGTTCATAATAAATTAATAATTGAAAAAATGGTTATATATCTGAAAATTTAATACATAAGGAAGAATATTATTTATAAAATAATATTTTTTCATGTGTGGGGTTAATTTTATATTACCTATCAATATATTTTTAACATATATTAACCAATTTACTCTTCATTATGCTAACAAAAATTAACAAGGTTACTATTTATATTGACAAAAAAGAGATAAAAAAATAACCTATATTTTATTAAATTTTGAATAAAAATATAGAATTTTTTTTAAAAAAATTAAAATAGTGATTTTTCAGAAATTAATTTTAAATTAATCTTGAAAAACTGAATGAAAAATAATTTTTTTGAAAAATGCATTTTTAATCCCAAAAATATACTTATACCAAAATAAGGTATAAGGATGATGAAAATTAAATTAATTAGATTTTATAAAAGTAAATATTACTTATATTACTTTGAGATAAAATTAATATCAAAAAAGAGACGGTAATATAAATAAAATAATAGTTTTATAAAAATCATAATATTGAATATTCACTAGAAAATGAATTTTTCAAAAAATTCCCAAAAAAATGACACAACGATATTTTTAATTTTACGATTTAAAAAATTATGTTCATTTTATTAAATAAATTTAATAAAATTTTAAATTATAAATTATATTTAATTTCTCATTGAATGAAATAAAAATCATTTTTTTGAAAAATATATATATTTTAAAAAAAATTACATTATTAAAAATTATATGTTTATTTCCCAAATAAAATATATTTAAAGTTCATATATATTTCATAATATAGTTAATCTTATCTAAAACCACTAATTTAATTTCTTGATTATATTCAAATTTCATTATATGTTTTAGCTATGTGTTGCGTACAATGTGAGCTATCGGTGAGATAATTTAGAAGGAGAAATATCATAGAATCAGATTCTGTTAGATTCTCCCATCCTATTATAAATTGAGTCATCACAATTGAAATTTAAATTCATAAATATAAGGTTGATATTTGAAGAATCCTTCATGTGAAACCTAGATCATAAAAGTGTTAATAAAACATTATATTAAAAAATAGGAAAAATTGTGATGGTCACATTAAAAATAGGCTTTTAAATGGGATATCATTAGATGGTTGTGAAATTATAAACATTTAATAGAAATAAAACATTACTTTTTTGATAGAGGGTGATAAAAACATGATCATAAGAAATTTACCCAACAAAATTTTTTAAGCCTATTATTGATTAAAGGGCCATTTATTTCTCATTACGAAAAGTAAATGAATGGCGTTTTTTTCAAAATCATTTTCATATAGGTGTTGAATTGTTTTTACTATCTTGATAAATCACAAAGAAAAATAAACATACACAATTTATTTTCATATAACTAGCATAATATCATCCATTGGTTGAGCATTGATCCATATCCACCTCATTTCTTACACCAAGAGATGGATATTCAAGGTGATGTTTTTAATATTTATGAACTTTTTATAAAATTTCTATAATTCATTCATTCAAACATAAAATAATTACCAAATAATGGTTATCACATGTTATCGAATATGATAACTCATTGTTTAACCTCAAACAATAATATCCAAAATAATATTGTTCAAATTTAAAGTCAAAAATTTAGAAGAAAGGATTCTAAATTTCCAAAATCTTCCAATCTTTAGATTCTCCAAACCAAAAAATATAGCCTTTATTTTCACATACCTAATATATAAATACCTTTATCACATTAAAAAAATGAAATCATTCATTCTTACACAAATATAATCTATGGTTTTTAAATATATTACATAAATCCAAATATGTATTAAACCCATCAATGATATCCCAAGCCATCAAACCACTAACCACTTTCATGGTTACCAATATAATCTCATAAATATTTATTTATCTTTATTATCTAAAAATTAAGCACATAATAAAGGTTATATTCTTTTAATAATGTGTTTTCCAAAATTTTACCTTTCCACAGAATCACTTCATTTTATTATTGGTACTATTCATTATAAGTATTAAAATCATAATAGAACAATTAATGTAGTAAAATACCTATGTATCTTTTTATTCATATAACTAAAATATCATCTTAAATTTAGAACATAATTCATGAATTAAAATACCCAATAAATATAATCATTCCACTTCATATATGGTTATATTATAATCTTGACCATGATTCATTTGTTTCTTTTGAAGTATATTCCTTTTTGTTGGAGATATTGATTTTTGGTGTTCTCATCTCATCATAGTTAATGTAATGTACATTGGACACTTTTTTCTTTACCTTTTAATAACATAAATGGTTACCTTTTTCACAATTCATGTATCAAACTCCCATTATTTTTAAGAATTTACCATGGTGTTTCTTTCCACAATTATCACATGTGGGAAAATATTTATTCCCTTTCATCCCTTTATTAATATTTTTCCATTTAGTGAACTTTTTCTATGTTTCCTTTCAAATCCAAGATACATATAAAATTAAGTATCTACCATATTAGAACATTATATTATTTCCTCATAAAACAATTATTTTTGGGAGACTAGTTTCCTTCAAAATATTATCATAAACTCATTAAAGAAATAATAATTCTTACTGAATATATTATGTACATTGAGATGGTAAATATTCATGATTCTAGGTGAAATTTTTAAATGATTTTATAAATTTCATTAGATCATAACCTTATAAAAATCAATTTATAATCTTAAAAATTAGGGAAATAATTAACAAAAATTTAAAATTTAGGTATAACTAATCTCTAAATCATATGCCTAGTTTCCTTGGAAATATTTCAGAAATATATCACACGTTTAAAAAATTTATATATATGTTTCTCTAAATTAAATTCCAATTATTTCTACTAAACATCCTATAATAATAACATTAATAACCAAAACATTAGTATTCTAAAGTCAGCAATTAAATTTTTACATTGGCAAAAAATACATGAAATCAAATACCGAAGGGCATAAAAGTTTAATAGCCATAGTAAACTTTATAAAACATTATAAAAATATTTTATTAAAAAATTACAAAAAAATTATAATGAATAACATTATTTTGGGCAGAATATCCTTGCATAATAATCATAATATAGTTCATGGATTCTGGGGAAATGGAAAAAACATGGGCGAGCTCAAAGGATTAGTAAGGGTTACGTACAGTGGAAGAAATCTAGAATCAATAACAATAAAAACATGGTAATAAAATTAAATGAACATAAATTCCATTTTATAAATTTATTATCATGAAAAGATAAGGAAAATTCATTATGAAAATGTAAATGATTGGAATCAAATTTCTATTAATCATTATCTTGAGCACAATCTAATTACAGGGATAATATTATAGTGTAAAATCTAATGGAAAATAATAAATGAATTATTAATGAAGGTAAATGTTATGTATTTTATGTCATGTTTCAAAAGAAGATGATAACTTTACTTTATGACCATTCATAGTAATGTTTAATATTTATGCTTAAAACCCCATTTAATTTTGCCAATATATTTATCTAATGAGACAAACAATTCATCGATGGGATTATCGATATATGGTCTCCCCCACTTATTGCATCTACAGATAAATCCTCATATATCGAATAGACTTTTTAATACTTAAAAATGTGACTTATCACAAAGTACCCATATTGATTGAAAGATACGGATTTAATGTTATTTCCCCATTTAATAAAATAACTCTCAAAGTAATCACTATATATAATAATGGTATATGACATAAGAAATAATCATATCCATGATACAAGAAAATTTAATATTTAAGTGAAATTAAATTTTAAGTGAACAATTATAAAAAATAAATTAATGGGTATGTATATAAACTATATAAAAGAAATTAGTTACCTAATATTAAAATATTCCTCGATGAAGTAAAATTAAGATAAAGTTCCATAAAAAGAAAATATCATTGAAGTGAGAATTATTAAAATGAATTTATTATGTGTATCCCCTATAAATCCACATAAAATAATTAGAAGTACAAAATAAGATACTAAAAAGAAATTTAACATATTAACTTAGCTTTACATAATCATTGAAGTAAGTGTTTGACCCAATTAATGGATGTTGAGTTAAGGAAACCCTTACCACATTGTAATTAGGGGAATCATATGCCCTATAAAACAATACCATTTTACCAAAATTTACATACCACTAAAATAAAGTGATTCATGATATAATATAACAAAGGTAAAGTACATACATTACAAAATAAATAATGAAATAGTGAATATGGAATACGTCTCACTGAAATAATATTCAGACAAAAATCCCTTATCTTATGTTCATCTTTCATAAAACGTGATAAAACCTATATTATAATTGCTTGAAAAATAATATTAAATAATCTATAACCTTATTTATATTCTTAACATATTATAAGATTTTTTTGTAACATCATACAATCTGTTTGTTAATAATATTTCACTATCTTCAGAGTTTTGGGATTCAATTTACTTGTTTTCTCTTGAATGGTTTGTCATGAAATTCTCAGTAATATTACATTGGATATAGATCCATCATATAAAGAATTATTATAATGTTTTAAATAAAATTTTTAATAATTAATTTTAGTTTTATAACCATTATTGAATGTTGAACATGGAAAATGAATCACATCACGTCGGGGTGACGGTAGGTCGTGTGTACACATGAGAGATGATATCATTTAAAAATTGATTAAAGGGTAAGGAAGTGGATGGTATATTAATTTTATAGAATAAATATGATATATTTTAATTATTTACTGAATTATATTCCTCCATGTAATGTGGTGATGAAAAAAAAATTACAACCATATGTGGATACGATAAGTTTTACACACGCACACATGCACGCTGATTTTATTTTTTTGGATGGATTAATGAAATAATATGGTTGTATAATAATTATATTGAAATATCAGTGTATTTATTATATTGGATTTATATACATAAATAACTAGATTATTAGAAATAGAATAATAAATAAATTGAAATATTTGGTAATGCTGATTTTCTCTTTTTCAAAGATCTTAATTTGGATCACTTTATAAGAGATATCAAGTAGGTATTTGGAATGTACCAGATCCTCTAGGAAATAAATATGTATGTATATAAGAAATATTGGATGACATTAGTCAATATATAATTCTCAATTTAGTATAGAGAATTTATGAAAGGGGTTCTATTATATAATTTATGTGAGGGCCGCTTTTAGAATTTAGTAAAATATTATTTTAATATAAATGACTAACTAACATAAAATGACTCCAACTTAACTAATTTCTATGATATGATTATATTAAATAGATTTTCCCTCATAAAATATATTTTATATATGTTTTGAATATATTTCTACCATTATATATTGGTTTTAACACTTATTTACCCTTTTATGCTTTTACCATGTCAACAAGGATTTTTAAACTTTACTTGTTATTATAATTACTATAAATTATAAAAAAAACTATAAATGGATAATGTATGAAATTTTAAACCTTATCCAAATATTTTGTTGGAATTTATTATTATTTTTAATTTTATATCCTTTAAGGAAAAAAAATTTGGTAAAATATAGTACCTATTATAATAACTATTCTTAATATAGACTATAATAATATGAATATGACATTATAATTTGAACAAACAAATTTATTATATTAATAACATGTAATGTTATTTTATACTATTCATTTATTATGTTAATTATGTTAAAATATATTTAAATTAATACTTTTACTATAATGTTTTTGGTTTTTTCAATTAATTAAATAATTACCGCACAAGCATAGTGTAATATTTTAATATAACTATTTATGATTGATAAATTAAAAAATAATTTCCGTGATGAAAATAAATATTTTTTATTTATATATAATATTTATTATTGAATATATATTTCAAATTACCCAATTTAAAATATTAATTATTTATTAAAATCATGAATGTGACCTCTTTTACTTTTCTATAAATAAAACATTACAATGATTATAATGACATTATAATTGAAAAAAATGTTCATAGATATGATTCTTGAAAACAGATGGGAGAAACATAATCATACAATAAAATTATCCTAAGTTTTAGGGTCATTTTATAGGTTGTATCATTTTACATCTAACCTATATTAGCCTATTTACACTTTACTAAGGTAAAAAAAGTATTAAGGTTACTATTCATAGAGGTAAAAATGAACAAAAAACTATTTAATTTATTTTTTCCTTATAAATAAAAATATTAATTTAATTTTTCAAAATTATAAGCATAGATGTATCAGAATTTTTATTAAAATTAATCCCATAGAACGAAATAAAAAAACTATTTTCTTAAAAAAATATTTTTAAGCCAAAAAATATAATTATACCAAATTAAGTTAGAAATATAATTAAAATGAAATTAATTAGATCACATAAAAATAAATAGTAATTAATTGAGTTTGAGATAAAATTTAAATCATAAATGGTCATTTTAATATAAATATAAAACAATTTTAAAAGAATAGGGGTTGTCACTATGCACTAGAGAATCAATATTTTAAGAGAATTCCCATATATTTACCATAATATAATTTTTATTTTTGATTTTAAAAATATATTTTATTTTGTTGAATAAATTTTTAAGATGATTCAATAATTATATATTTTTATTTTCTCATATAAAGCAATACAAATTGTTTTTTTTGAGGAAAACATATATTTAAATAATAAATTAACTCTACTAATAATTTTGAATTTTTTTCTAAGGATAAATAAATATGAAAATATTATATACTTCATAATATAAATATTCATATCCAAAAAAAATTTTAAAATCACTCTTATATTCATATTTTATTGGTTTTTATGATGGGTATTCCATGCAATGTAAGCTATCAAAGAGTTTTATTTAAAATGTGACATACCATAAAATATGGGGTTGTTAGAACTGGACCCAAACAAAACATGATTATATTAATATGACCATCATATTCTACCCACTAAAATTAGAGTGTATTAATAAAATTTAATAAATTATGATATTCAAATAAAGGTTCTACTAAATTAAAATTTATTGATAAATGATTTTTAAATTGTCACTCAATTTTCTCATTAAGTCAGTTTATTCTGAATAAAATTTTTCCTTCAAAAAAGGTTGAAATTCATTTTTCTGAGAAAATGTTATAATTAATTACTATAAATTATAGAAATTTTCTTTTATAAAATTTAAATAATTTTTGAAATCCTAATATCAAAATTAACCTCAGGTGTTGTTTTTTTGTATTTTTCTGAAAATGTTGATTTTTTAATGAATAGTTGAAAATAATGATTTTTGTAAAAATGTAATTTATTTTTATAAAATTTAGTATTTTAGAAGTCCTATTATTATTTTAATTTTATTTAAAATTAATATAATTAATGTTTTGATATATGTAATCTAATTAATTATATTTAAATTACCATTATAGTGGATTATAGTAGAAGTTTATTTTGATTCATAAAAACATTATTTGTCTGAAATCTGTTTTAAAGTACATGATGTCTCTCCATTTTAACTAATTAAAAAAACCCCAAATATAGAAGTAAATAAATTAATTTTTTTAAATATACACAGACACATATATATTTAGTTAAAATTAATTAAAATTCAAGTAATTTTTATATTTTTATTATAAGATCGCCTTTTTTCTTAAAAGACGTCTTTCTTGAAAATCTATTTTTTCAACACATATTTGTGTTTCATTTTATATGAAAAATTTAATCTTAAGTTATTTGAATTTGATTTAATTTATTCTATATTTGGATTGATCAAAATAATTTTTATATAATAAGTTCAAATTAATTTTTTTTCATAATTATTATTAAAAATAGTAAAAATATGTTACCACAGTTAATATTTAAATCAATTTAGTGTGGGGGTGGGGGTTAAACAAAAGAGTTTAATTTAATAACATATATAATATTTGTTTATTTTTAGAGGTATATTAATTAAATAGTCTTATCTCTCCTTCACACCTTTATTTTTCAATTTTTTGGCATTTGGATTGAGGGTGACATCCCATATAGAATGGTATTGGGTATTTACAAAAATGCCACACCATAATTATAAATGGTAATCCCCTTTATTCTCCATTACAAAATTATAAATCCTATTGATTCATGCCATCCTATATCAAATCCCTTCTTTACTTCACTCCCAATGTCTTATAATCATTGGTTTAATCAAAATTCCAATCTAAGAAGGCTTTCGTTATTATCATAAAGAGGTTTTCCAAAGAAGTCATATCGTTGTTTACTATGTATATTTGTTTTATTTATTATACCAAATTTATATAATTTCATTAAAACATGATTTTATAATACTATCAAAATATAACATATAATATAATGTTATTATATCAATTGAATACCCAAAATACAAATACACTTCCTTCTAATGGGAAACAGAACTGCCTATCGTGTGTATGGTCGATTATCATCTCACAAACCAATGCCTAATTAACAATATCTAAGACCTTAGTCAAATTATTTCAGGATTATTATTTTTTAGATGATTAATTAACAATCTTTAAGACCTTAGTCAAATTATGAAAGTGATTTTGGACATTTGAGACAAACATTGTCAAAACATCCAATATAATCTTAAATGGTTATGTAATTTAACATGAAATGGTAATGAATAAAAAGGAAAAATAATATATAAAATTTTTCATAATTATGTAAATAATTAATATAATTTTATTATTCACAATCATATTGATTTCACATGATGAATCTAACTTGATGTAAGGGATAACACTAAAACACCCATGTCTTTGGGTTATAGACATTCTCTCTATTACTCTATTTATAACTATCCTTAATGTTTTGAATGGCTTTGAATTATTTATATATATCTCAAAAATATATATAAATATATCATTCTCTTTTTTTATATGGTAATACATTCTTTTTGGTCATTCCTCAAACACGTTCTTTAAGAAACCACTTTTGATTAAAATATAAGGAAATATTATACAACCTATTTTGTTTCAATGGATAATTATTATGTTTATGCCTTATGATTGATTTCATTATATAGAACATGTAGTAATTTACATTATATGAATTTTATGGGTGCACATGAAATTATATATGCCTCTAATGCATTGGTAAATGTTTTAGTCTCATGATGTGGCACATATATGGTTAGGTAGTGGTCCTAATCCATTATTAAGATTTTTCCACAATATAATGTTGTCTTGTTGGTGAGCTATAATGACACTTTTTTTTTCTAAAAGGATATTACATATAAATAGATGAATATTCCTTACAGAATATAACAAAACCATGCCATAACCATATAGGTTTATTTTGTTTGGATACTTGGAAGCATAAAAAACTAATTCATTAAAAATCTAAATCATCTCCAGCTTATTCCTTCATTACTTTAACACTTTTGGAACATATTACATAATAAATTTCTTCGTATCCTAGGGATAATAAACATAATAATCTGTGATCATAGATTCCTAGTAAGGGCAAACAATCGATATGTCAATCATATAAAATTTAAAAGACATAATAACGCAAACAAAACCATTGAAAATTATGTCCACCATATCAAAGTCCATGATATCATGTAATGGGATAAATCATAGAAGTTCATAAAGAATCATCAACATATTATTTGAGAGCATTACATAAGACATGGAATTTTGGCCTACATATAAGTATATAAAATCATTTCCATATTAGAAAAGACTCATTTCAAAGACCATAATAGGGGAAATATCCCTTCCTAAACCAAGATCACTCATCATTCAAACCCTGTGTTACTGAACGTAGTGTATGTCACACCCTGTCTTGAGAAATTATTTTTATTTTATTATTTTATTATTTTATTATTTTATTTAGGTTTCGAATTCTTTGTTGAGGTGTGGGCCAGAACACATTTAATGATTTTGTTTTTTTAAATGAGAATTATTGGAATCTCATGTATAGAGCATGGGTAGGGAAAAGATGAAGCCGAGTAACATCAATAAATTACCATGATGATTTCTCGATACATAGTTAACTAATTAATTTTCATAATGAACTTTTAAATTAATTTAATAAAAAAACACAAAAAAAATTATTTGATTCATTTTAATAATGATAATATTAATTATAATATTGAGATTATTATTATTATTGTTATCATTATTATTGTTGTTGTTGTTATTATTATTCTTAGTTTTTTTAGGTTATCAATTGAATGAAGAAAACAAAAACAATATTAAAAAAAGGAAAAAATAGTGGAACCCTAATGCATTGCTAAAATTTTCTCCAAATTTCCCCTTCTTATTTTGCGCAATGATCCCAACCCTACTTCCAATGCCTCCCTTACCAGCTACCTCGCCACCCCTATGAGGAACCCTTCTACATGGATGACCCTCCTCCAGCCAGTGACTCCTAGTCGGTCCCACCTCTCCCAGCTCCACCCCCCTTTTTGTCTGGTGCTATAACCAATAGTGAAACCTTTTCCAGGTGAGGCACACAACTCTGGAGGCTCTCCTAGCCAGACCAAGCCCCCGGCCAACCCACTTCTTTCCATGCAGACCCCCTCAGGCCAGCAGTCTTTCTCTGGTCACAAAAACCCTCTTGATCAATGGCACGACCCCAAATCATGGCCTCCTTCTCTACTAGAACTATTAGTCCACACCCCTCTGACCTGCGTCCTCCAGCAAGTAGCCTCACAGCCATCGCCCCCTTGCTGGTATTGGCCATTTCTGGCATCCTCTTTCTCCGACGATGACCTTCCCCATTCGGTAAGGATTTTTATTTGAGTTTTCTTCAAGTGTGGATGATGTTTTCTTAAACCCTATATTGTTGAGGATCAATTACATGAATCAATCCCTCAAGTTGGGATTGTTTTGGTTTCATAGAGTAGGGTAAAAATTCTTGATTAGGCAGTTGAGCAGAGAATGAGATCTCACACAGGATTCGGGATTACATCATCTTTCCACCATGGTTTCATGGTAGGATTCCCCTTGAACATACCTTTTTAATTTATGATTCATTGATTCATTATTTTTCACATTTTAGACTTTATGAATATTATAGTTTGATTTATTTAATATTTATATGGTGTGAGAAATTATAGTCCATACTATGTTTTATGTTAAATTGTATTTTTTTGTTAAAAGTGTTCACATTTCATGTCGGATAAATTTTTCATTGACAATTCGCACATGATTACATATATTTTAAATATGGTTCACCAACTAAAATGAATTTAAGTCTTGAAATTGGTGTTTATAAATTTTTATTTATTATGTAAAATTTATATTGGTAAATATTTCATTCATTGTGTCTTATATATATATAATGAATGATTTTATTTTCTGAGTTAAGTGAGCTATAAAAAATTGTTTTTAGATTTATAATTGTTGTGGTATCCTGTGAAATGATGTTTTTGGGTTCTTTATATGCTTTCTGAAATGGTTTGAGATTTATAATGTAATGAGTTTTGGTTTTCAACATGTTTTGGTGTGATTCACCCCTTCATAAAAATTTCATGTGTATGTTGATAAATTTGGGTTTTGTTAATTGTGTTTTAAATGGTTTTAAATTAATAAAAATTGTAATTGTGTATTTTTGAACTGGTTTGATGCTAAATATTGATTTGTGACCTGGTTGGGTTTTTCATGTAAATTGGTTTCGTTTTGAATATGTGAAAGAAATGTATTGAAGAATGGTTACAAATGGTTTGAGTGGAAATGGTGATCTTGACACCACCATTGAAAAGTGTTTTCATTTTTATATATTGGTTTGATTGTGAATGATTATGGGAATTTTTGAACATTTTGTGAAATTAGTGAAAAGTGTTTATTATAAAAAGCCTAATTCGTTATTTCTCAGGCCTCAATTCTATGCATTAGGTGGGTGGTCCTACTTGGGTAATTTTGATGATCCATTGTTAGGGTTCTTCAGGTGGAACCAATTTTAAATTTATTATTTTAAGGAATGGTAATGGTCATAGGGGAGTCTCGGGGTGAGACATGTTGTGCAATATTACAATATATATGTGATTTTATTCTCAGCTGGTATCAGATGACTCATCCATTTTTAATACCTAATACATAAGAACCGGACATATTCAGAGAATATTTTATGAATGATAGATTCACTAGTAGTTGATTAGATGACATGTTTCCCATCGTAGGTTCTTATATGTTTGGGTTTATTACTATGGGGTTTTCCTTCAGTCTTTCCTGAGTTCGGGTGGCCAAGCATATTAAAAAAAATTTATTGTGTGTGGCATGATTATAGCGATATAGTCTCATGTATTAGTGTCTTTTGGATTATTCTCTATCTCATGTGTTCACCTAGGTCTATTTCGTTTTTCATTTGCAGTGATGTTGAGATATTGGTTTGGGTATTCCAATTTCCCCAATTGTATGATTATAGTGGTACTTTATTGTGTTGTGTATTTGATGAAAAGTGGTTTATTGATTATAATAAGGTTTTTGAGAAAAAAATTTTAAAGAATTTGTTTTTATTTTTTTAATGATTGAAATATAGTCACCCCTCTCCCCTTGAAAATTATAATATCCCACTAATGGTTGGAAAATGGTTTTGGAAATAAAAAGGGGTAATGTGTTGTAAATTTCATTTGAGTAAAATATAAATAGAGACATATGTTTATAAATTGTAGTTATAACTTGTGTACATTGGGGAATAGAATATCATGCCATCAACTGAGTTTTAATACTCACTAATATAGTTCTTTTCTATTTTCAGTCCTTGTGCGGGTTACAAATTTGGTTCATTTTCCTTGGGTGACATTTGATCATCGAGATGGAGCGTGAACCCCAAGGTCACATGGAGATAGTGGTTCTATTTTTCTGTTTATATAGTTGTGTATTGTAGATATATTTTTAGTTCCATATTTAAATGTTATTCAATTATGTCTTATTTATATCTTTGAGCTGCATGCCTTTTCTTGCTACTATTTAGTTTCTATTTTGTTTTTTGGGAGAAATAGTTCCCTTGTTGTACTCTATTGATGCTTTGGCACTTGTTTCCAGCTTGGGAGGATCGTGAATGCCACTTAGGTCTTTTTGTGGATCGTCTTAGGTGACCAGTTTAGGTTTGACCAAGTTTGGTTCATAACAAAATGGTATCAGAGGAGGTTAGCCCTTAGTGGACCTTGATTTTCAGAGTGCCCTTTACTATTTGGGGATGTCAAGGTAGATGGAGCAGTATTTTTGGAACATAAGGGGTAGGTTTGGGAAGGTCATCACAAAATATTTCTCATTATGATTCTTAGGTTTCCATGGGAAGTATAGTTTAATTATTTTCATTAGTATTTAAGGAAGGTTTTGCAATTGGGATACAACAAAGTGAGTTAGGCTAATAGTTCTCATGAACTCGCAAGGCCTGGAAAGCCACGTAAAGCTAGAGGAATGTTTCTAGATGTCCCTCCACATTGGTGACATTTTTGGCATATGGCCACAAACAATATGGTCAAGTCACCCACCACCACTAGTTCTCATTTTGAGTTTTTTTGGGTTTCCCCTAGATTCTGAAAATTATTTGAATCATATAAATTAATTTTGTATTGTTAGTGTTTTTTTTAATGTGTTATTTGAATTTCAAAATGTGTGTGTTTGTTTTTAATAATGTTTTTCTTTTTTATTTTAAAATTTGGTCTTCTATGTAGATTTTTATATTGAGTAATTTTATTGTTATGTAGACATTGATTTGGTTCTTGACTTTTTCTTATCAAGCGGTTTCCCCTACAGAGCTTCGATGGGTCATCATAGTGCGGTTGATCAACCAATGGATTTTATGCTGGATTTCTCGAAGCATGATCCACCTATCTTTTATGGCCATCCAAACACTTCTGTATAATAGGAGTGGATGTGATAGATCAAAATGGACTTTAACCACGTTGAGTTTCTCGAGTCGTTGAAATTCATATTTGAAACATTCTTGCATGAAGGGTCACTATGGAGGTGGTGGATGTCAGTGTATCAGAACAAGACCCATCAAGAGCTTACCTAGGAGTTTTTAAGGCTTTATTCATTCATTAATATTTCTATGTGAATGAAACAGTGAGAAAGGGGATGGGGATTTGTTTTCTTAAGTGGAGTGATAGATTAGTGTTAGAGTATTTCCAGTGCTTTTTAAATATAGTCCTTTATGATTAAAGGTATTCCACAGATGAATCCATGATGTATCATCATTTTGAGGCGGGCATCCATCACAATATACAGTCTAAGGTGTTAGAATCCAACTTAACATCATTTTTCAATGTGGTGAGATAATCTTTTCATGTCAAATCTCTATTGGAAAGACTACTCAATGTAGTCTTCCCTCCATTAACTCCTAGGAGTAGTTGTAAGGATTATAGAAAGGATATGAGGAAGTGACTGAATGTTTATGGAGAAATTCATGGAATCAAAATTCCTCTAGATCTTCTATCAACCTTATTAGAGAGAGATATCCACGCGTGTTATCAGTTTGGCATGTCGTGTCCCAAAATTCATCGTGTAAAAATATCTAAAGACCTGTTAGTATTGTGGATTCTTGGGTCACTTCTAGCAATTATATTGGGGTGTCTATAGAAATCATCATGGAGTAAATTAATAGAAGTGATGTGTTATTCGTTTGTTGTTTAATGTTACTTGTGTATGTTTCCTTCCTGTGTAAGGGATCTCTGATCATGGCAGTTGTGATGATGGAATTTTGGGTTTTCAAATGTATGGGAATGTCGTGGAATATTTATTGAACCCCAATTTTCAAGGCCTGTGTGGTTTTCATTTCAAAATTCACTCATTTCATCTGTCTAATAAAAATATGTTTGTTTCATATTAGGATAATAAAAAACTGATTATAAGGCAGGAGATTCTTCAACTATCAAAGCTCTTGCCGAAGGTCTCTGAGTGAATATGGTGCATTGTTTGGAACCCAAAGGTTTTAAGATGATTAGTTATGGTTGTGACTCTAATATTGTGATGATGCAGTGTCTATTGTTATTCCTTCCAAGGTGTGAGTTCGGTTTAACATCCTTTCAGGGACCATCCATGTGAATTGGGTTTAGTATGTTATTTTATTCATATGTATATGAGAAGTGGTGGGTGGTTGTTCGTTGAGGTTCAATGGTTCAATTATTGGTCCCCTTTACCCCCTGCCCAAGTGGTGAGGATTTTTGGTCTATGTGGGATTTTTCAGCTTAGTTCTTGTCCCCTCTGTATGTAATTTGTTGGTTCAAGTGTTCATGTTGTGTTTCATTAGATTGGAAAAGGCCTGGATTGGTGTTTAAGTTGATTTTTTGTTTATTAATTTTTTTGTTCTTAATGGTTGGGATAACCACCACAGGTCTCTTTGAGTTTTCTAGAAGGATTCCAGATTCTGGTGGGATTATAATAGTGGGGAGTCTATTCAGGCATCCCCTCTACTGGTGATCTATTTAGAGCAATGGGATTGTGAAATGTTGGTGGTTGATGAAATGTACCTAGATGAGAGGTTAGATCATATTGCTATGGGATCCATACGTTTTGAACAATCATCTGTAAAGTTTTGTTGCTTTCTGAGGGAAGAAATCATTATTGTGGGGAGAATTGTCACACCCTAACTTTGGAAATAATTATTATTTTATTATGTTATTATTTGATCTGGTATTATAATGGTTTGTTGAGGTGTGGGATAAACCCGATTGGATATTTGTGTTTTTCCTAACAAATAAGCATTGATTTCATCTCATGTACGATGCATATGGAGGGCACAGATGAAGTCGAGTGACTACATTAAATTATTAGCAGGCATGCAGGATACACAATTACCTAATTAATTATGGCATTGAAAAATTATGTTAACAAAAATAATAATGGGGAAAATAATATTATTTGATTTATTTTAATAATGATAATGATAATAATAATATTAAGATTATCATTATTATTAATTTTTGAGGTTTTAATAATTATTATTTGTTTTTTTTAGTTTTTCAATTGAAATAATAAAACAAAAACATATTAAGAAATAGAAAAAAAAATTATGGAACAATAACGTGTTGCTACCCATTTCCCCCATCATTCCCCTACAGGGGCTATGCAACAACCCGAGCCCCACCTCTCGCTCCTCCCTTCCCAGCTTCCTCACCACCTCTGTAGGGACGCCTCCAACCTAGTCAGCCCCCTCCGGCCAACGAATCAAAATTAGTGGCGCCTCTCCCTACATTGACTCACTTTCTGCCTGACGCTCCACCCTACATTGAATCCTCCTCGTGGTGCAGCACACACATCTGGCAGCTCTCCCAGTTATCCAGGAACCCCCGACTAGCCCAATTCGATCTATGCATACCTCCACCTGCTGGCGGTATTTCTACAATCATAGAAACCCTCCTGCCCAGCGGCGCATCCCTTGATCATTATCCCCTCCTCCTGTTTAACCAGTAGAGCACATCCCCTCTAACCCAGGGACTTCTGTGAGAAGCCTCAGCACTATCACCCCCTCACTGTCATTTCCCCTTCCCAGCACCCTCTTCCTCCATTGATGAACCGCCTCCTTTGGTAAGGGATTGTATTTGAGGGTTCATTGAAGAGGGTTCATTTTCTATTAAACACATGATTTTTGAGGTTTAATTTCTTGAATTAATACCTCAATTTAGGTTCGTTTTGGGATCATAGGGGTGGGTACATCTTCTTGAGTGTGTGGTTGAGGTTATAACGAGATCCCGCATAAGTTTAAGGTTTTCCTCTTCTTTCCACCATGGTTATGGGGTAAGATTACCCATTCACATACCTTTTTAATGTAATATTCATTATATCATGATATTTAATCCTTTTATACATTCTGAATATTATTATTTTGTCCCTTGAATATTTATATGGATTGAAAAATTATAGTATATACCAAATTTCATGTTAAATTGCTTTATTTTCTTAAAAGTATGCACATTAAGTGTCTGATAAATTTTTCATTGACCATTCACACATGATTCATGATATTTTAAAAATGGTTTACCAAATGAAATAAATTTAAGGCAGGCAATTGGCCTTTATTCTTTTTTTATTAAATAATAATTGTTTTGATAATTATTACATGCCTTGTGTCATTATATATTTATATATATATAATGATTTGTTTTTTATGGGTTAAATGGGGTTTAACAAATGGTTTCTTCGGATATATAAATGTGGAAAAATTATGTTTTACGGTTGCTTATATGTTTTCCAAAATGGTTTGGAATTTATAAAGTAATGAGTTCCAGTTTTCAAGGTGTTTTGGTGTACTTGGGCCCCTTTATAAAAATATCATGTATATGTTGATAAATTAGGGTTATTTGAATAGTGTTTTACATGGTCTTTAATAAATAGAAAGTTAAATTATGGAATTTTAAACTGGTTTGACATGAAATGTTGAGTTATGGCCCGTTTTTTATTTTCGTGTAAATTTTTTTATTTTGAATATGCGTAGGAAATGTTATGAAGAATGCTTATGAATGTTTTAAGGGGAAATGGTTTTCCTGACACCACTTTTAAAAAGTGCTTACATTTTGAGATAAGGGGTTGTTTTTGAATGTTTAGGGCTTATTTGACCATCTCATGAAATTATTTAAATGTGTTTATTAAGAAAACCCCTATTTGGTTTTTCTCATGCCTCGATTGCGTGCAATTAGTGGGAGGTAATTGTTGATGTATTTTCAAGATCCATTGTTAGGGTTATTTAGTTGGAAACCATTATAATTGTTATTATTTTAAGGTATGGGAATGGTCCTTGGAAGGAATTGGGGTGAGACCCATTGTTCATTATTACTATATATATGTGACATGATGCTCGATTGGCATCAAATGACTCGTCCCTTTTTAATACTAGAGACATAAGAACTTGACATATTGAGAGAATATTATAAGAATGATTTATAAACTAGTATTCCATATGTTGAGCAGTGGCCCATAGTTGGTGGATATATACTTGGGTTTATTTCTATGGGGGTTTCCCTCAGTGTGTCCTGAGTTATGGTGGCCGAGCATATTGAGCATTTTGATTTCATCGTTTGAGGAATTCTAGTGGGGATTCAGTCACATGTATTAGTTTCTTAAACATTATTCTCAATCTCCCATGTTCACCTATCACTGTTGGTTTAGTTATTTTCAGTGATGTTGAGTTACAAGTGTTTTTATTTCTATTTCCCCTATAGTGTGATTATTGTGGTACTTTCTTTTTCAATGTTGTTGTAGGAATGTGGTTTGTTGATTCTAATAATATTTTTATAAAATTGTTTTTCATTAAAAGTGTTTTACTATATTTTGTGCGTATTGAAATATAGATACCCCTCTCCCCTTAGAAATTCTAATATCTCACTGATGGTAGGAAATTGGTTTTAGAAATAAAAATGGGAAACATGTCGAACATTAATTAAGAGTAAAATATATAGAAAAAATATACATTTATAAATTGTAGTTCATACCTGAAACTAGTGTTTTATTTATTTTAAAAGAAGTTCATTGGGGATTAGAATATTGGGCTAGCCTACAGATATTTAATACTCACACATAGAGTTCTTTTCTATTTTTAGTCCTTGTGTAGGTACTATCATGGGTGAATTCGCCTTGTGCGATGTATGATTGTTGAGTTGGAGAGTGACCGACATGGTCACATGGAGAAAGTGGTTGTCCTGTTTGATTAGTATAGTTGTCCATTTCATATGTATTTTCATTTTCTTGTTTAAATGATATTTATTTAAATCTTATTTATTTTTTTGAGTTTCATATGTTTTCTTGTTACAGTTTAGTTTCTATTTTGTTTATTGGGAAAAATCATTTCATCATCATACACTATTGATGCCTTCACACTTCTCATCATCCCATGAGGATCAGGAATGCCTCTCGGGTCATGCCGCAGATTATCTCGGGTGACAGATTTATGGAAAATCCAGATTAGTTAGTGATAGTGTACTCTCATTCTAGTCCTGTATTACTGAACTGAGTTCACATCCCATTCCAATCCTATCTTTATCATAAGATGTAAATCGTTACCCAATGTATTGGAAGGAGATATAATTCCCACATATCACATATTTAAAACCATTTATATTTGTTCCACTTGAACATAAATATTTCATCACATCAAAACCCATAAAAATAAATGGGTTTTATACACATTTTATCATAAAAAACTAATTGAAAAGAAAAAGAATTCAGAAAAATCTATTTATAATAAACATATGACATTAAAATAATTAATAATAATGGTATAAATAGATAATATCTCTAGTAAAACATATGTAAAATCTAATAACGTTATCATAGATAAAAATACCTTTGAATGATCACTTGAAATAATTATAGAGTGAATTATCGGTTTTATTCTGAAAATGTTTTTTTCATAAAATGCCACAAAATTTTAAAAGAAATAATTTTATTTGAAAATAATCTAGTATGATTATAAGGTAATATTCATTGACTTAAGGAATCATGAATGTTCAAAAATCCATTCATTCTGTATAAATTAAAAGAAACATTCTTTTTACCGTAAAAGTCCCAAAGTACCTCATTTCAAAAACAACAAAAAGATTCCTTTGAAACCATTCAGTAAAAATTCCCACATAGGTAAAAATGAAAGAAAAAATTATTGAAAAATAATAAAAATATTTTTAAGAGAAATATAAAAGGAAGATAAATATTCCCTAGTATATACTTATATATAAAAAATCCTGAATAAATAATATTGTGATATTTAACCATACATTAGTTATGTTTTCCATTATATATATATAGAACTCATGTATAATGGTTTATATAACATTATTAACTTATTAAATAACTGTATTCATGTTTATTATATTATATATTATCCCTTTAGATCATATTATCACCCATTTTTTAATAATATTTCAATATTACCCTTCACATCGGTGTTATCTGTTTTATTTTCTAATGCATGTATTATCATATAAGTCCAAGATATCATGCATAAGATATTGTTACATGCACTAAATAATTATATTAAGGTAATATATATCATACTAATTCATAATATACACTTATATATTCATTATTTGAAGTTTATCATGGAAAATTAATCGCATCACGTCATGGAAACGGTAGGGCATACGTATGCACGAGCGATGGTATAATTTTCTTAACAAAAAATATTGGTAAAGAAGTGGATGATACACATATATTTATTCTTCTGGAATAAATATCATCTTATAATTATTTTAAATACACAATATTTCATTCATTATACCTAGACATGTAGAGTATATGAGGAAAAAATAGATTACACCACAACGTAGAGATGATTAGCTGTATAGACGTGAAGTTTATTCTTTTGTTTTTAATTGGATATATAAAAGGTTTAATATGGTTTTTACATAAAAATAATAACATCTAATAATATAGGTGATATTTTAGTAATTACTTATTAAAATAAACAACACATTAATAGGATGTTGAAGAAGAAATAATCATGAATGTGTCAGTAAAGTTGATTGCCTCTTCTTTGGAAAACATCCTTGATATATCCAATAAGAGATACTAGATTTGATATTTTGATAAGAAAATAGCCTTTATAATGTATATAGGGTAGTTTGAATGAGAACCTTTTATTATTTGGTCTATATTTGAGGCTCATTGTGATTTGATGAAGTGAGGGAGGTGGTTTTCTTTTATAATTGAGTAGGGGAGAACATCTGGAATTATCCAAAAATATTAACTTATAATACTTTAAACATCATTAAAAATAGAAAAAAGGAAATTTTATCAATGATAAAATGAGATAAGGTTTTAATCTCGCCATCCAATATATTTTAGATACGTTTTGGTATTATTTTAGGCCTTATCATTTGATTAACCCTTACTTAACCTACTTTAATTTTTACAAAAGTTACAATTTTTCAATATTAAAAGGCTATAAGCATAACTTGTGTGGTGTAAACTAAATCATAAATGAAGAATGAGTAAAATTGTGAAAAATATAAATATTTTGTATTATTAATTTTTTTAGTATTTTGAAATAATTTAATAATATATTACTTATATAAAATATCATTAGTGTCATTGTTGACACTATTTATTAGTTCAACATTTAAAATAGCATGATAAAATGTTAAATTCAAAAAAAATATTATTATGTACCTAATAGGTCACGTTAATATATAAAATTAACTCATAAAATTAATTTTAACAATTTATATTTTTTAATATTTCTAGTAACAGTTCATTGATTTTCAATTAATAAAATAATTTTTACATGAGTGTTGTGTAATTATTAAATATACATAATTGTTCAAAACAAATAAAAAAAACTATGATTACAAATATATATATTTTATATTTCATAATAATATTTAAAGTAGAATATATATTTTCTGTAACCATATATTAAAGATTATATAAAATTTAAAACATGAATGTGACATCATCATATTTTTATTTAAAAATTATTATAAATATAATAGTCTCATATAAGTATAACAACAAATAAAAAATAAATTTATTTCATGAAAATATTTCTATTATGTTAAATTTATATATTTGTATTCCTTCATAAAATACATTTTTTTGCATGAGTTCACATAAGGTATATTTAAGATAAAGAAAGTGATATTTTGTGAATTACTTTGATTTTAATATTACATAACTCATTTTGTCGTACATAATCCATTAAACTACTTAATTTTTATAAATTTATATTAAAGGTATAATTTTACTAATCAAATAATATTTTTTCTTGTGTTAGTGTATTTTAATAGTATTTATCATTTTATTTTTATATTAAACTACCCAATATAACATTTAACATGAAAATAAAATTCATCAATGTTATGATTAATATTTTCTAAAAAATAACCTGTTAAATAATTTGGGGGCTTAAGTATCTAAATTTGGAATAAATATTTAAAATCTAAAAAAATACAAGTTTTATAAATTAATTTAAAATAAAACTGGCAATACCCCAAGAAAAATAGGTTTTTGGGAAAAGTCCATTTAAAAAATAAAATATTTTTATAATAAGTTAGAGTATAAATTTTATATAAAACCCCATATAAGGTTTATTTGAAATTAATATCAATTAATTAATATTTAAAACTAATCAAAATCATAATATGACCATGTAAATATTTTAAATGAAAATATAATTTTCAATAAAAATTATTATTTTCACTATTCCTTAAAAAATGTTTTCAAAAAAATAGATTTAAAATAATTTTTACATGTTAAATATAAAAATTAAAAAAATAAAATTTATTTTCAATAAATTAAAAAATGATAAAAAAACATGAAAAACAAATTTTTTTATGAAATCATATTTTTGAAGAATATATGGTTTTAAAAAAATATGGGATAATTTTCCAATCAAATAGTAACACATTAATATTTATTTGGTTGTTTATATTTATTTTTTAATTTATTTAATCATATTTATTCCTACCAATTTAATGTATAAGTTATACTAATTGGGTCTCATGGATTGTTTAAAATCACTATTTCTTAGAACAAAAGCTATTGAATAATTAAAATTATTTAAAGAAAGATATATCACAAAAATATCACGGTGTTAAAAAAATTTATCTTATATTTATGTCATGTTTAATGTTTCTTCCATATTTTTATTATTATTATGATCTTATGGTACGATGTATATTATACTATTCTTACATTTTATTACTCATGTATGTTCCCCTTTATGATATCATGTAAAACTTTTGTCTCACATGTTATGATTCTATTTATTATTTATCCACTTACTAGTATTTTTATCCCACCCCTTTCTTTCATACATTATCTTGGTTTTTCTAAGCAATTTTAAGATCTCAAATTGATTTTATGAATTCAAAATATAGAATAAAACAATGATGAAATTTTTTTAGTTTCCTTTGATTTATTATGAATGAATTATACCCATTAATCTATGCATTTTCAATACATGTTTTGTTTTATCAGATATTTATGTCAAGAACCATGCCAAAACATGTGTAAAAAGTACTAGTTCATTATACAACGAACATTAATGGTTGAATAAAAAATTAACTATCTGTGTTAAATTACTACATCATAAGTTATAACCTTTTACATAATTTCTTCATGGTTTATTAAATGGTGTAGGCTAACCATGTTCCCCCTTTTAAAAATTCAAAAATTAAAACTTTCAAGCCTAAACTTCACTGAAACACCTAAAAACACAATATAATATTATATAAAACAAAAAACAAAATATGTATCATGAAAATTTCTATAAAAATAGATGGAAAACCCTTATTTAAAATAATTTTCAATAATTAATAATACTTTTAAACCCATTTGAAAATAAATTATGAAATTTAATAAAGAAAAAATTTTATCATGTAATGATGGTTTAACACATAATGTGAAACATGTGTATCCTCATACTTCACATCAATTCTATAATATGACAACCATATATGATATTTATTATAAACCTCATAGGAAACCCTCAAAGCAAACAAACCTCAATTACATATGTGAGATTTTATAAAATATCACCCCAACAAGCCAAAACCAGTGTAACACTCCCTGAAAATAAAAATAGTTTCAATACCTCTTCCAATGGAATGTGGTATCCCCATTTTTTATTCCAATAACCATATGAAACATTGAATGACTCATTCATAAATGATTCACTATGAATCAATGATAACCTCATACTAAATCCTCAAAAAATTTCACCAAGAATCAATGATGAATAAGAAGAACTAGGAATGAAAATGAGAGGACATATATACTTTATATCAACATTTCATAAAGATTAAAAACAACCCTAAAATAAAAATAATGTTTTTGAAGATATAGATATTCCACATAATGTATGAAATATTTGAAACATAAGATTTGTTGAATTATAATACCAATTTGTGGGTCTATTTTCAGTAATATGTATTGAAGGTCTATGAACCACAACGAGTGAAATAGTTGTTAATTTCAATAATGTCCAAAACAATTATGATTCTAGGAATAGATTTACAAGGGTGAAAAAAAATTGTAACATACAGTATACATACATGAATATATTAGTGGAGGGTGTACTATAGATTCATTAATTTTCCAATTTCTAAAATTCATTATTTTCGACAAAACATTATCAATGAATACATATAAATAATACACCACCTTCAAAAATTATTTTCAATATCTAAATCTGTACTACCAACCTAATTTTTCTTTTAAATATTCCTTCAACCAATACAAGAAAATCATTAACATTAAAACAAAGCTATTGTATTACCAATCTACACCATTTAATCATTTTTCATCCTTTAAAATCTTATTCACCATCAATCTAAGGAATAAACACTAAAAAGGTGAGTACAAACACTTTAAATAAAGTCATTATTTTCATCTAGTAAAAACTATATTGTAAGCATGCATACTATCTATTATATAAAATTAAACATGGTTGTCTTTAAAATAACAATCATGAAGAGTTTTTTATTAATAACAATGGATAACCAATTGTGTGTAACCTTAATCTTGTTACAACAAATGTCTTACAAAATAATAAATTCCTTTCACACCATCTTATAATTGTCCCAATCATATTTTTCTCCCATATCATTGGAACACATTTAAACTGATTTAAGCATAAAGGTTTACATAAGGTTATAGAAAAATAATATATATATTATCCCCATATATCGACTATAGAAACTCATTTACAAGAAAAATATTGAAGAATAAGATCCAAAATAATTATTCTTACAAAATGGAATTACTTTTCATTTAAGAATTATTATCTAAAAAACAATGAAATATTTTGACTCAAAAATTGAAACATTATTTAAACAAAAATATGAAACCCATATAGAACAATGTAATGCTGCTGATTGTTTTATAAAAATATATTAATTAAAAACATTTAAAATATATGATTTTATTTTAAAAATAAATTTTTTCCCAATGTATTTCAATTTGAATTACAAAATATACCTCCCAATAAATTAATTTTTTTTTCCAAATTCATTTCCAAAATAAAATATTTTTTATACTTCCCAAACATTAATTTCACTTTTATTTTAAAAATATATTTTTCTTTGGGACAATAAAAAAATAGCTATATAATTTAAAGTAGTTTTAAATTATTCATGTTTTGTACTACAATAAAAAATATAATAATTTCATGGAAATATATCTTAACTGCCTATTATAGCATAAGGACTGAAATCGCATAAGGGGTGGTTACAGAAAACAAAAAATAGAATATTTACATAATTAACATATTAATAATCTATGAACTAACTGTTCTCCAGTAATTTTATAAGTAACCACATTTTGGAAAATTTAAAATTTACATTACATAAATATTTTATAAGTATTTACAAACAATAAAACTATCATTTCATTATAATTCATAGTTTTAGAATCTATAAAGGCCCCATGTATATAAACATTTTCACAATTCATTATATGGATAAACCATGTTAAAAGTCTATATAAACATCAATATAAAACCAATATTGATAATATTCAACAAAAATTATTTGAAAACATCTCATATACATGACACACATTCAATGATTTTTATGAAAAACATATATAGTTCAACCAAAAAAGTAGTTATATATAACTATTCTTTTTCAAACCAATTTTTGAAAAATTAAAGCATCCCATGGGTATCACTCAATTCAAAAATCATAAAATTTATATTACCCAAATTAATATTTTCTATAAAAAAGTATCAATCTTTTTGGATTCTAAATAAAATAGCCACTTTTATTGAAAATATAACACAAAGTTCTTTTTTTGAAACAACCTATGATTCCCCCATAATTGTTAAAATAAATAAAAACACCTAAAAAAATAGATTTTATCTTACATAGACTTAATAAGAAAAACTGGATGTTACATTTTCTATTTGTAATATTATAAATTTTAATTTCTTAATGGGAAATTTTTTTTTACCTAAAACATTTCATACAAATATTTAAAAACATTTATGATCCAAAAAAAAATTCTTTAAAGTGATTCGTTTCTTTTAATAAATTTTAAGTGGACCATAATAAATTTTTCAAATCACCTATTTTTTGTAAATAAATTCTTACATTAAGCTAAAAATAATTTTAAAATATGTATTCATTCAATTTTACAGACCTTGTTTTGCATAAAAAATTTGAGAATGAAATTTCATTTTTTTTTCAAATGAAGACCTACTAAAAAACATCAAAAACCAATTTCATGGGATACATGTATTTATAAATAGTTAAAAAAATAAATTGTAATTATTGAAACAAATATCAATAAATTCACATAAGATAGTCCCATTAAAATATACACAATTATATAAAAGGGACCATCATCTTTTAATAAACTATTTTCCCACAAAAGAACTCGCTTTACCATAATGGGGAAGTCATTTGGTCTCTTTTGACTTGTATTCAGGGACTTAAAATTTCAAAGAATCCAAAATTCTGTAAAAAATCATTTATAAGAAATGAGATATTATTTAATTTCATCAAGATATAAGATAATATGACATATAATGAACTAAAAAATCCATCCAAATTTTATTATAGTAAATTAAAAAATACGTAACATATCTTTATATTGATGAGATGGCATAAGAATCATTTTACATTTTAATTATATAACACTAATAAATATCCCAAGTCAATAAATTAAAAATATATTTTAATAAGGTTTCTACTATTTCTTTTAATCAATTATAAAATGATTTATGTAAAAGGGAATCTATAAACAAAAATAAATAACGATAATACATGAATTCACAAGCAATATACTATATGATTCATGAGAAAAATGACCATATTACTACCCAATAAAAGAGAAACATACCTAGAATAAATGAATCCATATCATCAAAATTAAAATAAGGGTTAACACATACCCAACATTCCTAGAAACAAAGGTTTCACATTAAATATATTTATCATGAATTTTTATTTTGAACCTCATAGGAACCAAAAAAGGTATATCAAAACTTACCAACCCACTAACTCAGTTGATTAAATATAATTGATACAATGTTCATTCCCATAATGATACTTTGGTAGTTAAACACTTCCAAGATATCAACATATAATTTTATTAGTCCCTCGATGTTTTCCCAACATGCCAAAGGTCCATAGTAAATATTAAGAGATTATCAATTACCTTTAGTGGTGAATTACACTCACACATACACTATAACAACATAGCTACAAATATAATACCCACAGAAATCATTAATATCAATCCATATATATATGTATACTAAAATATATCTATTATCTTACCAATAATATGAAATTATATGAAAACTATACAAGACAATAGGAGATACAATATCTTAAATTCTCAAATAACCATGGAAAAATAATAATAAAGGAAATTATGACATAAACTGATATACAATGAACTCATACTAAATAATCTAATTATTAAATGTGAACATAAACTAAATACCATGGGTTTTTTATAATAAATCAATAAAAATTTTCTAATGACTCCACACGGTTACCATTCTATGTAAACTATGAAATTTTATAAAATTTGTACAAGAATCAAGAACAAACACTTAAATAATTTACAAAGGAGAACAATCCCAATCCTAGAAATCCCCACAAATCTTGAAACCAAACACACACACCCTCAAAAATATACACACCATTCCATTGAAAACAATTCACAGTAGTCATTTCAAAACCCGATATGTTTATCAATATAAATCATTTCAAATATATTACAACTACCCATGAAAACAAATTTCTAGATAACACAATGTAATCCAATGTCATAAAACAACTTTTTTTATAATAAAAATATGTCTATGAAGCCCTACTCATAGGCAAAAACATGAACCCTCACTCATAAAATCACTTAGTGATATAATATTATCATCTATATCTCAATCAACGACCCCATTCTTAAATTCGATTTATATAATCGATATTGGTCCCAATATTTACACTAAAAAAATCTATTAATGAACACCGAAATAATTTTATAGGTCACATAAAAACTCAGATTAAAATAAAAATTCTAAATCATTACATTTTCCATATTTGGAAATAAATATTTAAAAAATTATTCGAATTGATGAAAATTTACAGAACGTTTTTAAGAGAAAAAATAAAATTGAAACCAAATAACTTTATATATAATGATCTATAAAATAAATCCTTCCAATATATTGAATTAATTTATATTATTTTTAGTAGAGTCAATATTTAAAATATTATTGTAAGAAACAATAGTTTAGTTCAAAACATGAAATATATGGATCTATAAGAACTATATAACTTTCATATTTTCATACCTATAATTCATAATCATTATATACCTCATACGAATCCACCCTTGTTATGACCTCCAATTTTCAATAGTATCATTTTAAGGAAAAGATCCTTGATAGGAAGACACTTAAACCTAACTCTCCTAGTACTCATGATGATGTAATATCTCTTTTAAGGACATGAAAACCCCCAATATATGATTCTTATAATCATCTTCAAAAAAATTTAAAAATATTTTTATGGTTTTAAATCAATATACAAAAACAATAAATTGAATCCCTAAAACTAACCCCCATGATTGAGTATATAAAACAGAATATAAAGTAATAAACAATATATAATGGGGTCTACCTAAGATCAATATGGAATATAGATATATTAGAATACATAAAATATATAAAGAGTCACCTAAGACACATTCAATTCATGATATAGTAAAAACATGAGAAATATTACTTTGTTTGGATTAATATATAATATCAAAGATATTTTGAAGTGATATTTAATTTTCATGAATGACCCACAACCTATATTACAATTGTGATTTTATTCTCTGTACCAAAATTCATTTGAGAAATGTTTTTTATGATTTTTTTTGAAACAACCATACAAAAATCCTTTGATTGAAATACCACATTTTTTTGATTGTGGATGAACCAATCATGAATTTTGAAGTTTTCTAGAATATAAATTTTAATCTAAATTCACCTCTAAAATTATCTAAAAAGATAAAAAAACATTAAAAAAACATTAATTTAATAAATAATTTCTTAGAAACAAATAAAAAAATTATATAGATGAATCTACCAAATCAAAACTAAATCTTTCAATATAGCCTATAACTGTAGTATTATAAATCTATACCCCTTAAATGTTTTTTTTATTCTGAAAAAAGTAGTTACCATATTGTGTATTGAATATAGTTTAAAAAGAAAAATAACAAATTAAGATTCATATTTTTTATATAAACTTGTATCCCTTTATTAGAGAACCTATAGGTCATGTAACATATATCATGTATTATTATAATGAAACATAAACATATAATCTGTTGTTATTATTCTTAATTACTCAAGGAGGTTGAATTTTTTTTAAATCCTTAAATTAAAAATCAAACGATGATCTAAAATGTTTAATAAATAATATTTTCAACAAATAAATTAGGTTTATTTCAATCATTACCAACTTCATTTGATAAGTGATTGTAATGAATTCACTATATGAATCTTTATACCACTATTTCTATGATGAAATGATATTTAATTTCAATATACTTTCATTGGTGGTCACATTCCTTATAATAGTAACTTAAGAGGTAGGGAGAGATTAATTAGTGTTACCAAATAATATAATTATTATATATCTTATCAATTTTATCTTGATCGTGTATTTTTAGAATGAATAATTAATTCCTTTATATTGTTTCGTTTCCTACCTTTTATCTTCATGGTCAATTTAGTAATATTTTCATTCATTTGTCACTCATTTCATTTCCAATTATTATTTACTATGTCCAATAAGTCATATGTTTTGCTTGAAAATTTTGTTTTATTATTATATTGATGGTTGATATAAGTACTATAACATACATACTTTTTTAGAGATATTTAATCATATAATGTTTTGAGTTTCTTGGATGAATTTTGTAGAATTTTTTGGATTCATAATTAAAACTATGTAACAGTGAATCATTTCATATCATGAATTAATTTCTAGGTTTAGAGAAAATTGTAATTGAATAAGTGTTGTTTTTAGATAAGTGATTACCATACATAATATTTATCGTGACTTCAACACTTTTGAATGAAAACCTCGTGGTTTCTATGAGAGATTATAAAATTGATTGTTTGTAGAAAATAGATTGTAAATAATGAATATTTGTGTGGCTGTGTTTTGAAAATTAACTATCAATAATTTTTATTAAATGGAAAAATGGGAAGGTCTATGGATTTTTTTATGAAAATACAAACATTGATCATGGTTTAACAAATAGTTTTGAGGGTTGTTAATACTGAATATTACTGCATCCACAAGTCACCATAGGTAACCCTAATATGTTGTTGTCTATGTGGATCTAACAGAAAACTAGAAATATTTCAAGGTATTAAAGGTGGACTGTCACGACCCATCCCCTAGGGCCCATATCGTGACTACCCCAAGCCCGCCTTCCTTAGGACAGGGGCTGGGGACTAACACCAAAGGTGAAAATCCCTAAAATGGGAAGGGATTGCCTTTATAATTGCAAAAAAACACATCAGAGTACACAATCAGAAGTAAAAATAATAAGAAAAACTGTATATAAAAGTAGTGCTGGAAAGTAAAAGGGGCTGGAAATACAAGCCCAACAGGAAAGTACAAGTACAACTGAAATAAAGTACAACTGACGAAATGTAAAGAATCTACTGGGTCGTCCTCCAGGGTTCCTACCTGAAGAGTAGGTACATATGGCCTCCTCAACACTCCCGTCTGTCTGTCTCCTCTGTGTACCATCACACCGAGTGGTCCACCTCTGGGTACCATCCAGTCCTGCTACTCTCTGCCTTTGTTTTCATTGTCTGTCATCTGCAAAAAACACAATGATGTGCAGGCATAGCCCACGTAGGGGTGAGTATAACGATACTCAGTTGGGACCCCAAGACCCTCATGGTCTCACTAAATCCAACAAGGATAAAGCACACATTAGGAAATCAACGGATAACCATTACTTAAGAATATGTCCATACATATACCTATGTTACCTATTAACCCATCTCAATCATGAGGAAAACACAAAAGTCATTGAATCAGCTCAATCCATGATTTTTATTATCAAAAACACGGCTGCTGGCGTACTCCTCCTCTATCGAGTATAGTGGGCTGGTCATGTCACATAGAGGTGCTTCCCACAAACTTTGGAATGCTGAAGTACTCCTCCGGTCAAGTACCGTAGGTCTGTTGCGCTCACACAGAGGTGATGCCCACCACGGGTATGTTGCGCTCACATAGAGGTGCTCCCCCTCATGGCCTACAGAGGTACTCCTCCTGTTATGTACCGTGGGTCCGCCACGTTCAAAAATAGGTGCTCCCCACCGTGGTCCGCCACGTCACACAGAGGCGCTCCCCACTGGGCTAGTTGAGTCACTTCGAGTCGAATAGGTCAAGTAGTATTCAGGTCTCATCCATCTACTGAATACCTATAATCTGTCTTCTCGCCTCAGGAAGGATCCACTCCATGAGCTACTGGTAGATACTCCAACTTTCAGAAAGTTACACGAAGAAGTATCTCAAGGGTCCGCCATGTTATAGGGATCTCAACGCAACATATGGCGCGTTGATCAGACGCCCAGTCTGTGAGTTATTAGCCTTTTACTCCCGAGGGCCCGGTTGGATTCGTGTATTATCCAACCTAACTCTAACTCAAATATACCCTAAATTATGGTGGGGTGTTCTCAAAAGGATGGCTTCACCCCAAGAATATCGGTGCCACTGACGGTTCATCGAACAGACGTCTGGGGAATGAGATATGGCCTAACTCGGTAAAAGGGGCAGTAATGGTCCTGGACACGATCCGACCTAGTCAAACCATCTCGGCCCAACCCAGACATGGTTGACCCGCTGGGTATGAGCCGGCCCATTGGGCAGTTAGCCCGCTATGTTTGTCCTGGTCCCCTGGGCTCGGCCCAGCGGACTGCGAGGGTGGTTCGGCCCAGAGGTCGCCACGTAGGCGACTCGGCTCAAAGGTCAGGTCCAGTTCGGCCTGCGCCGTGAGGGGCGTGACTCGGGCGACACTCCTCGGGTGGTTGGGATGGGAGGGGGCCAGTTGAAGCCTACGCAAAGCAAAGGCAGGCTACGGGAAGAGCCAGTGGGGCGCAAGCAGGCCGACTGGATGCCGGGAAGGCCGATGCTACTCCGGGTAGGGTGCGGTAGGGGCCGGACAGGCCGTAGGGGTTGCCGATAGGGCGCTGGGCAGGGCTTGGGGGTGCCGGGTAGGGCGCAGTGGCAATGACAGGGCATTGGGCAGGGCGCGGGGGTGTCTGGCAGGGCGCAAAAGGGCGCAGGGGGCACCAAGAAAGACATGGGGGCCACTAGCAGGCTGGCTGCGGGCCGGGCAGGGCGCCGGGAGGCCGGGGGAAGCCGGGCCCTGGGCCGGGCAGTGCACCGGGGGGCCATGGGCAGGCGGACCATGCACCGAGCAGTGCGTCAGGAGGTCGTGAGCAGGCAGGCCGTGGGCTTGGTAGGGCACGGGGTGGCTGCGGGTAGGCAGGTCGGGCACCGCTCGGGCCAGTGGTGGTTGTTCAGATGAATCAGTGCGCCATGAGGGTGGTGCGATTAACGGAGGCCGCAGGTAGTGAGGCCTTCGTCATTGCTTCCTTCATCGCCGTCACCTCATCTCCATACCGTAGAACGGCAAAATAAAGAATAATCGACAGAGGGAGTCGGACCAAGTTAGTTTGGCCCGCATTCTCCGCATTTAAAGTGATAACAATAGGTTCATCAAAAATAGGGAAGATGAATAAAAATTATTTACAACCACGCAACGATTTCTTTTCAAACGATGAAGTGAAAATAAAAGGGATAAAACACAAGGTAAACCCCCTACCTCAATCTATTTGTCGTTTTTAATATAACACCCCTGGAAAAGTGAGACTTAAAAGGCTAAATGTTACTTCCTATGTCAACAAGGTGAACCTTTCTTTTTAGGAGCCTACCTGATTAGAACTCCAGAGTTAATCATTTTTGGCCTGGAGTATTAATCAGGATGGGTGACCTTCTGGAATGTTTCCCAGGGTGTGTGTGAGTGAGAACCAAACTCACCGAAAGAACATGTGTTGGCTGGTGGGGAGACTCATTAGTCTGACAAGCGAACCTACTGATAAATATCCTACGGTGTGCTTGGAAGGCAACCAAGGTATTACTGGAGACATATCAGTTCATATGACAGGGTTCATGGCCCGGGGAGGCATGTCGTGACAAATGGTATCAGAGCCAATACCCAGCAAGAAGTGCTTGGTACTGCCTGGTTTTGAGGCTTAGGGTCCACAACGAGGGTGTTGTGCATTAAAGGGGTGGATAATGTAACACCCCTTGAAAAGTGGGACTTAAAAGGCTAAATGTTACTACCCATGTCAACAAGGTGAAACTTTCTTTTTGGGAGCCTACCTGATTAGAACTCCATAGTTTAGAATTCTTGGCCTGGAGTAGTAATCTGGATGGGTGACCTTCTAGGAAGTTTCCCAGGGTGTGTGTGAGTGAGGACAAAACACACTGAAATAACATGTGTGGGCCTGTGGGGACAGTCATTAGTCTGATAAGCGACCCTAGTGATTAATAGCCTATGGTGTGCTTGGATGGCGACCAAGGTATTACAAGAGACCTATCGGGTCAGATGACAGGGTTCATGGCCCGGGGAAGTGGGTTATGACATGGACATTGATATTTTTCTTTGAATTTCAAGAAATCATATATTCTTGAAAAAAAAAATTCTTGGTACAAGTAATATTGATATTTAAAAGATATAAAGGATATGAGATTTTTGATACAGATGATATACTAACCATGTTTTTTAGATTTAATTATTTAATAGATAAAACATACAATTTTTTTATTTTCTATACGAGGATTTTTAAGAAACATAGAAAATATTAGAATTTAGAGATATATTCAAAGGAGTAATGATTTAGAATTTTATAGGATTATAGTCACTCAAATTTTGATGGGATAAATGGTTTATTTTGAATTTGTTTAATTAAAATATTGAAGACCAAGATTTTATTAAAGAAATAAAAATCTATTGAATTAATTAAAAAATAATATTTAATGTAAAGATATGAGGAGATTATATAAAAAATATTTTTTACTTTACATTAATATATTTATCTAATAAGGAATAATTAGTGGAATATAATCATAGTGATGGTGTGGATAGAGAATAATGCAACAATAAAATAGATGTAAAATATGTTTCTTTCTTGAGGATTAAAGTCAACCATTTGATTAATAGTGAGTCATTTTTGATAGATATTAATGAAATTTAAAAAATTAGAGTTGTTATAAAAAAATTATGATAGAATGAAATATTTTAATAATGAAAAATTAATTTCATTATTTATGATATGTAATTTCCATGGCATCTATAACCCAGAGTGAGTCGTTAATTTATTAAATTGGAATAATATAAAAGGAATCAGATCCGAAATGACCAAATAGTTTAGTGTTCATGGTAAAATAGACAGATATTTAGGTCAGGAATTACAACTGATTATAAATAATATAATATAGTGAGAGTAAATGTTCCACATCCATTATCTCATTTGGAAAATCCTTCTTCAATTAATAGGGAAAAAATAATAGCGATCTCGAATTATTATTAAGGGTTATATAAAATGGAATCTATATTGAACCAATAATGAACAAAATATACAAATGTAAATAACCTAACAAACGTTCTATTTAATCAATAACTTGTATATCATGAGAAGAAAATGAATAATAATTATAGAAATGTAAATAAATGGAAACAAATTCCATTTATTCAATAACTTGTATATAATTTGAATCCAATGAAATTATCGATGTGACAATATCATGTATAATGAAAAATGAATTCTAAATAAAATGTAATTCATAATCATGAGACTCCATGATTAATGAAATTATGGTATATATCATGGAAATACATTTTATAATATATTTTAATCATTATTTCTAAAAACTCTTTTAATTTGGCCAACTAATTCCTCTCATGAGACCTACTAATGAAATTAAGGACCATATAATTCCAGACCCCACCCATTGTTGCAAGTCCAATGCATTCCTCATATATTAAAATGGTTATTTTATTTAATGAAATAATATTCCATTACAAAAAATGTAGATATTAAGTAAATAATATGAACTTGTCAATAATTTCACATTTAATCAAATACTAACTGATTCTAACATAATATGTATAAGTTGAATATGGATTAAGAAATAATTATATCCATTATGTAATAATATTTATATTTATAGGTAATATAGTATCAAATTTTGAAAAGTAAGTTATTTTTATAAAGGATGGTATTATTAAAACATATAAGTACTTGTGAATAATTAAAAAACATATTTTCACTTACTAATAAATGTACCATAAATAATAATTTTTTGATGAAAATATCATCTCAACTTTAAAATTCAATTTTAAAATGAAATTTCACAAATAGAAAGGAAATAGTTTCATTTGAAAATAATTTTTTATAATTATAATGTAAGAATCAAAAAATTAATTTGTCACGAAGGCATAAAAATTCTATCATGTTGTATACATAATTAAAAAATTCCCTTCACACTTTTGTAAGAAAAATAAAAAAGTAAATTATTCAGAAAATGCTAAAAAGATTCAACTTAAAACATTTTATAAAAAGAAAAAAAGATTAAATATAGCAATAAAAATCATTTTATAATTTCTAAAACCGTTTCAAATGAACATTTATAATATATGTAGATGGAATTTAAATATTTCCCGAGGGAGCTTAAACATAAAAAATGTTGAATAATAAATAGATTGTGAAATATACCCACACCACTTCTAACACAATCATATAATATGAACCATGATTTAACTTATGAAAAATGACCATTGAATGTCATGAATAGAATTAATTTATTTTTATAACCTGTCAATTTCTTTACATACACTACATAAAAGAAATGAATGGTGAATATGAAATAAGTATACCATAAAAAATAGTGATACTAAAAATTTCTTACCTTTCCCTTTCTATTTGTTATACATTTTTTAACCTCATGTATAAGGGTTTTAATATTGTTATTAACAAATAAAAAAAACGTATTCATATTTATTATATCAAATATATTAATTATAACATTTTATTAAATGTTGGTTGATAATGCTTCTCTATTATAATTTTTTGGGTTTTAATAGCTTCATTTTACAATGCGTGCTTTGTCACTTATATTCCAGTTTATGTTATTGGGTTAGAGGTTCATCATATTGATAATTTTATTAATTATATAATTATAAGTTTTAATGATTTAATACTTTTTTAGAACCATTAATGAAATTTCAACATAGAAAATGACTCACATCACTTCATGGAGATGGTAGGTTATACGTACGCATTAGAAACCGTATCATTACGTTAATGGTTAATCGGTAAGGAAATTTGTAACATCCCATTACCCACATTTAAAAAATTATTTATTGTTTACTTATTTCCAAATTAATTAAGAGTATATTTGGACTCCTGAGGATGGAGAACATTTTCCAGGAATGATGACCAGGATTTTTGGGAACTATTTTTGTTTGAATCAATGGAATACAGATATAAACATGTAATGTATTTGTGGTTTTGTACTGAGTTTGGAGAAACCCTAATGAAGTTAGGCCTATTCATAAATGAAAATATATTTTTTTAATATGTAAGATAAATAAACACAGAGTAATGTAGTACATAATAATTAATTTTTCATCAGAATATTCCATGAATTTGGTATGCATCATGAAAGGATTACACACCATAAAAAAGTTACAAATTTGGTAGTTCTAAAAATAAGATTTCTAATTAAAAGGAAATGATTTTTTTGTTTACATTGACCTTACAGATTACGTGACATTTAATTGGATTAAACCAAGTGTAAATTTCATGTATAAGGATTTTATTATGTCGTATGAGTGATATGTAATTTTATTCATCCATAGGTCCTATTTTTGTAATCCTAGAAGGGTTTTATTGTGATTTTGGAGAGGCCCTACCATTCTAGAACATTTAATTCAATGATTGAACATTATTTTGGTTGGAGTGAATCTCTCTAGGTGAGTTAAAATTTCTCCTTATTTAGTTCCTTTGATCTTGGTAGCATCATTGAATTTCATTATCAAATCTGTTGATCTGAGAGGTTGCTTCTATAGATTTATTTATAGATCAATTGTTAGGTCTTGTTCTGAGGATGATTCCTTATTAGTTGTGGTGCAACAAATGTTAGTTATTGAGTTATGTGTAGTTTTTTATTCTCCACCTACCCTTTTCTAAAATTTATTCAATTATGATATGTGTATATTAGTTCTAGGTCCACATTAATAATTGTTTTGTTCTTTCTATTGGTTGATTTTATTGTGGGAGTGTGGGACATATGTTTTAGGGTTGGTGGTTTTTTATCTATCTTGTGTTAGAGAACATCACGACTCCAGTTTTTGGTAAATTGTTTTATAAATTAAATGGAATGATAGTATAATTTTATTTCTGTGTTTGGAAATGGGTTTTCAATAAAACACGGGGTTCCCATTGTTTTGGTAAAAAGGGGGAATTAAGTAATTGTGAAATAGATTTGTGAAATGATTTTAAAATATTAGTTTGATTAAATTTTGTTAATTAATTTATTTTAAAAAATAGAGAATAAGGGAAGCCTTGGGTACTTTTGCAGAAGGTATAGTAATATGTTTCATCCACAGTCATGGAGTTTTCTCATGGTGATTTTCTCTACTCCCTAGAATTATAGTTATATGGGACTTATTGTACCTATTTTGGGTTTTATATTCTGGGGTATTTCTATTATCTATAGACTAAATTCATATTTATAGTGTACTGATGAATACATGATTATATATGTCTAAGTGTCCGTATCTCAGCTATCATGAATTAGTTTCATACTCGACATGTGGTTATCTGTGGTTTTCTTTTTCCTTGTTCTGATTAGGTCATACTGCCATAGATATGATATGATATGTGATTAATTATTTATTTTTCCTTTATATTTTGATTTAATATTTGTATATGAAATGTTTTGAAACCAATTTACCTTCTTTATTTATAAATGAGGAAAAAATAGAAAATTTATGTGTTTACCATGTTATTGATATAATAATTTCCAACCCTTTATCAATTCATTCATTCCATAATATTGATCATGATTAGATTATTATTCCAAGACTTGATATTTAACACCTAGGTGAGACTCTAATAAACCTTGTATCTTACACCCTGTCTACCCATTCCGTGGTGGATAGACATTCTTATGCATATGAATGCTGAGAAGGGAAAGGGACCACATGGATGCAGTGAGTTTTTATGTCATATGGGTTTGGGTAAATTGATGGTGAGATGGTGTGGGTTTTTTGAAACCATCACATAGATAGTGTTGGAGTACAGTTACAAGTTTATTTTTCTATTACTGTTCTAATTTTATGTTGGAGATTTCATTTATACCTTTTTAGTTGTATCACATCCATTATTCTATTGATGTTATGAAAAATATATTTATTTTGTGTTTTCTTATACTGTTTAATTTTGTATATGTATTTATTTGTTCTTTTGTCTTCTTCAGGTTGAGGGAAATTGTTCCATATATATTTTTCCCAAGTTATATTTTCCATCCAGTGGGGATTATGAATGCCCTTCAAGTATGTGGAAGATCAGGTTAGTTGTTAGTTTGAGAGGGTATCTTGGACAATTTGTTAAGAAATGATATCAAATGGGTTCTATCCTATATAGTACTTGTCATGAGATGGTTCATTTACTAGAGATAGTATTGTCGGGAATTAAGAGGTATGATTCAGTGAGTACATGGCCTGATCTTTTTGTAACATGACTCAAGTTTACATGGTATGTTGGAATGTGTATCTCTATTTATGATTTATTAATGTTAGTATCAATTTTTTATGGGGTTTCTAATTTTAATTGATATTATTCTTTTGTACAATCATTTACTTTTTTTCTCTGTTCCCCAATGTGCCTTTGAGAAATGTTTTTTGACTTTTTTAGGAGGTGGTTTCTGATGATCTAGTAGAGAATACACCTATGGATTGGAATTATAATGAGGTAGTTATGGGAGAAGTTTTTTATATTTATAATATTATACCAAATGCTCAGAACATTGTTCTTGACATATATCCTGGAGATGTAGGTGAAAATGATCGATTACAAGAGTTCTTGTGTGTGAATCCACTATCAATTAATGGTATGAATGAACCTCAAGATGTATAGAACATTCTTAACCAGAGTGATCAGATAGTTGAATTTATGGATACTCCTGAGAGAATGAAGGTGAATTTCTAAAAATTTATACATAGAGATCCTAGAAAGAGAGGATGGGAATGTATGGTACATGTAGATTCACGTGTGTATTTGGACATGATGAGTTTCAAGACTGTTGTAACGCCCCGACCCCAGTTACCCAGAGTCGGTGCATTATTACATAACATTGGCATGATCACAAGAAAGATCAAATCTCGAAAGACCGATTGGTTTAGTAGCCTTGGAAACACTAGATATATTCATAAGTTTTACATTACATCATAAAATTAAAAACTACTACAACAACATAATGTTTCCACAGTCCACACTATAATCCCCTCATAATATCCCTGCAGGTCATTCATAACTTACATCTTCACTTCCTGGGAAAAATAAAACATAGAAAAGGGGTGAGCTCAAATGCCCAGTAAGGATAACAATATAGCGGAAACTTTCATAAATAAGAATAAACATTTAAGGCAATGTATAACTAAAACAAAAGCCTTTTAAACATGAAATTTCAACATGGTATGGCATAAATAAAATTAAATAATGCCATTTACTTATTCACATGGATATTCTACTAATCGAATAATCACATGAAAAAATCAATAACCACTTTCATAATGTAGGAATGCATAATGCCAGACTATCATAACCACATAGTCAAGGCCTCGTGCCAAGACTACAAATAAGATTTTGTCAAGGCCTTGTGCCAAGACACTAGTTTGTCTCATGAGACCTACCGATGCATCGAGGAGCTATAGCGGGCTCCACCCGTCACATGTTAAGTCCAATGCATTCCCATATGAAAAGTTTTAAACATAACATAAACATTCGTATTAAAACTAGCATACGAAATGTCAATACTTTCACCATAAACTATGAATGGTATAAAAATAGCACATCCACAGTCAAACATATCACAAAACCTTCAATACAATATAGAAGTTTTGTATCATAATAAATGAACCATAAATAATCTTAAAATCCATCAAAGGATGTTGACATAGATGAAATCAAAATTCTTTTTAAAGAAATATCTCCTTTTATTTTGAAATAATTTAAGATCCATATAAAATAAAACATTTTCTTTGAAAATATTCTTATAAGCTTGTAAGGGTAGCTTTGAAGATTTTATAACGGCGGAAAATAGCCGCACCCGCCGTATAAGTTAAAAAAACATTCTTACCTTAATTTTGTCGAAAAGGTTAAAAAGGACCTTGTTTTGAAAACGACCGAAATATTCCTTTATAAACCACTTATAAAAGTCAAAAAGGGTATAAATGACTTTAACTCATATTCTAGTAAATAGTAAAAATGTTTTGAAATACATTTTTAAGAAACATGGATGTGGATGATAAAGAGATCCCAGTAGATTATTACGTATAAACAACATTGGATAATGAAGAGGTTGTGAAATAACCCTTACCTTGTACCTTTCTTTTTTTGGGGTCGGTTAACCTCCTATATAATTGTGAAATAATTGTTATTAAATTATACAAGAATCATATACATTAATATGATATCATATATGATCTTTTAACATTGCTTTATTAATAATATCTTAGTATTATCGTCGTTTCAGGTGATAATCGATTCGTTCTTCTTAAATTTTGGTTACGTAAGACATGTTCGTAATGGATAGATTAAATCTTATTCATAATCATAATGATATTAACATTATTTTTAACCCTAAAATGAGAATAATACTTGAATGGATACGATGGAGAATGAATCTCATCGCGTTCGTGGAGACGGTAGTCCGTACGTACGCACGAACGCTACTTCCATTTAATTTTTATTTTAAAAGAATTGAATCCAAATGATACATAGTTATATTACTATTACATTATAATATAATATTTTATATATGTTACTTAAGTTCGTTAACACCATCCTTTATACGTTCCATGTGTGGTATGAACGAGTCATATCATTTTAAGGGGGCGGTAGTCCGCACTTCCTCAAATGAAATTATCGTATGTATATACAACATGAAAAGAATAATGGTATGAAATAAAATGGAATTACAGAAGCTTATATATAAAATATATATCATTAATATCATATTTAATTACAGTGCCATCATAATGGCCACCATGAGAGGCGGTAAGATGTATTTGAACAATCATCGTTTCGTGAGGTGTTAGTTTGCCATCCACAGAAACATTATGTTAATCATCCATTAGATGGAGTTGTGTGTATGTGTAGTTTGAATCCTTCTTATAACAACATCCTAGTATATTGAGGATACTGGTGTTGTTACAAAAGAAAGGAAATAAAAAGAGTTTGGGGGTTGGAGAAGCAAAATAATTGAAAATAATTTAAGAGAAATCGTTACCTTTAATTTAGGTAACTCACTTTGGTTGGAACCAAAGGACTTCTTGAAATGCTTTCTACCTAATGGGAAGCTTCAAGGAGGAGTATAGGGATGTGGGGAGCTTATTTGGGCAGGGTTTGGACGAGCCAAGTGGCTTTAGAGGTGTGAGGAATGAGTAGAAGTGGTCTCCTTTTATAAGGGAGAGGAGGGGCTCTTTAGGAAAGAGTGAAAGTATTACTTTATAATATAATTATATTCGGTTTATAATGGTCCAAAAATCATTGAGGTCGAAGATAAGATGACTAATATTCTAAATAACATCAACAAATAAGAATTGGACAGGTTTTAGATAATATTTTAATCATTATAATCTTATTTATTTAAATGATTTATTAATGAGGTAAACATTGCATCATTATTGTGTCATTAATAATTTAACTTATTTGATGTCTAAAAATTATAAATAAAATACCATTATGTAGGAAATTATTTTAGCTTTCTAATGAATATTTATAATCGAAAATCCAACATGTATAACCCTATGTAAAAATTGTTCTTCTAAAAGATGTAATCTTATGCCATTTTTATTTTTATTTTAACTTTATTAATATAAAGTGTCCCTACCACATACAAGTGGCTCCAAGGGGTCCCCAAATTGACCCAAGGAAGCTCATGGTCGGGTATGTGTCCACCAATAAGGTTAGGACACGTTTTAGGTTAATTCTGTATTATTATAATATTATTTTTTAACCCTTATTTACCGGATTTACCCTTAACCATGGTAAATAAAATATTTACCACAGTAATTATTCAAAATGTCTAAAAATAAAAGTTACCTATTTACACAATTTGGACATCCTGATTCCAAATATGGAATCCATTTTTCTAAATTCAAAACACAGAAGTGGCAGAAATTAATTTAAAATTAATTCCCACTGTCAAAACAAAAAGCGTGTTTTTAAGAGATAATAACTATCAAAAGATTGGCACTTGTTTATGTTCGGTTTAATTGTAAAATTATGTCCAATGACCAAAATTATATTAAATGGTAAAAATATATTCTAAATATACTTTAAAACCACTCAAATTCACAATTTATAACTATTAATTATTTTGATTAAAAAAGTTGTTTTTAATTAAAATTTAGTAATTTTCACTATTCATCAAAATATAAAAGTTATCCGAAAAGTACCAAAATTTCACCCTAGGCTAATTTCAATATTCCGAATCCAAAAATGAAGTCCATTTTGAAATATAAAATATATATGATTTCAAAAAGTAGGTATTACTATTCACAAAGGCTAGTTTAATTAGTTGTGGTGTGTGTTAGAACTCGGTGTTGCGTACAACACACGCTATCACATTATTCAATGAGAAGCGTACCGTAGAAGCTTGGGGTGTTTCATTTTAAATTTTTGATGTCCCCATTTAGTCAAAAAGTTTAAAATATTGTATTTAAAAAGGGTTAACTATTAAAAGTTGATAAAAGTGCAATACTGAAAATGAATTTGTTCTTGCATTATATCTAAGAAACTCATAATATGGATTCTAAAATTATAAGGATTATATAAAGTTTAAAATTTAGATAATACTATTCATAACCTCTTTTGAATGGAATTTTTTTTGTAAGTCATGGTGTGATTGAACTCGGTGTTGCGTGTAGTGCAAGTTATTGAATTATTTTGAAGAAATAACACACTATGAAATCTTGGGGTGTTACATTCTCCCCTCCTTCATTAAATTGCGTCCTCGCAATTTGAAATTGTTTTTCGAAAATAAAAGGTTAAAAATAGAAAATATATTTGTGGGAAAACCCACATCGGAAATTGGGTTACTAAAATTTAGTCTTAATATGAGGAAAAGAGAAATGAAAGGGTCACCACCAAATTATGATCTCGATTAGGAGAACATTGGTGGCAATTAGAGACATATAATTGGAGGAAAACGTAAATATTTTATAGGTAGTGATTGAGGTCATCAATCACAAACAAGTATAAAATTGAGGTCCTTAAACTCGTCAATCTATGATGATTTGAAATACCATCGGTTCAACAACACATAGGGTATTGGGATAACACATTTTTGACGTTTCAAAATATCTTAGTTGAAATCCCTCATCGAAAAATGATTTAATGAGGCCTCTATTTAAAACAAAGAGTGGAAAGTATGAAGATTACCGAAAATAACACATACTAGGGTTCCATGTAGGAAAATATGGATATGGAAGAGAAATCTAACCATCAATTATCTGATGGAGAGTGGTAGAGAACATGGCTATGAAAAGGCAAAAAATCCCAAAGCCATAAATTAGTGATGATTTAAGGTACCATCTAGGACAACATTTTTGTTCTAAGTTCCTTTTATTAATGTTGAGGAATTTATTTATGAGATTGTATAAGATCATAAGGAGATATACTTACTTTATAATTAGAGTTTTATCCATTAATAAATTCCTACCACAAACTCATCTTTTACTCTAAAAGATAATAGAATGTAATTTTTTTTTCTATTTATACTATTCGTACAGGGTTCCAAAATAAATGAATTTATAATTCATCTACCAGATCTTTTAAAAAAAACTACATTATTTAATCCAGGACATCTCGTGGGCCAGTGGTAGGTGTTACACCCTTGTCACCCTTCGGTTGCGGGTTCAAGTCTCGCAGCCTTGCCGGACGTGACGGGTTGCCGCCCGACCTCCGGGTTGTCCTTTTATGGCAATCCAAAATAATCCAAACTAGAACTATCCAAAATAATTCTATCCAAACTCACAGTACAACATTTATAAGGAAGGTAAACATAATGTAGATCCTTTTTACCCCGTAATAGCATATGAATACCTTCATCATGTATTCTTTTAATACACTGAAACATCCTGAATTACCATATTCCTTATTGATTACATTCATTATCCCTTATTCCATATAGAATGCTGGATATACTTCATCAATCCAAAAATGTTTTAAACCCCAACAATGATGGAATATACAAATCATTAATAAGTTCCAAGGTAGTCAAGAATATCCAATATAATTTATCCAAAACAATGACATATTATTCCAAAATCACTACCTCAGTATCAGAACTATATTATGATTTATCATTCTCTCAACCATATATTTTCCAAAAAATTATCCTGCTATTGAGTCACTTTTCTTTGTTCCACACAATCTCAAGTCCTTAATGAAATAGTACTGCAGTAAAATCCTTATATACTCCATAATTATTATAACAAGTACATTGTTGATACAACACTCAATTGACATAATCAACATAAGAACTCTAATCATTCCTCTTCATATGTGGTAGTATCAAAACTTGATTATTATCCAATAACATCATTTGCGGCATAGTCTGATGACTGGGACATAGGTTCGCGTAGTGTCCAAACTCCTTGCAAATGAAGCATTGTACATTTAAAACCATTTGCTTACCCTTGCAGTCACGTACTTTGTGCCCTTTTCCTCCACACTTATAACAAACTCCCATTCCTTTCAGGCAAGTTCCAGGGTGTTTCTTTCCACAGTTACCACATATGAGAAAATTCTTCTTTTCCCTTTTCCCTTTATCCATCTTTCTCTCTTCCATCCTTTTCTTCTCTTGCTTCCCTTCAAAGCCATAGGACTCAGTAAACTCTTTACTTATCTTATCAACACATGATATTATTTCTTCATATGATGATAATACATGGGAGACTATTTCTCTTATAAATTCTAGCTTAAGACCATGAAATATATGATCCTTCCTTCTCTTTGGATCATGTGCATTGCTGGAGTTCTCATTCCTTCTACTATGCACCATTTCTAAACAATGGCATACACTATATTAGTTTATGAATCAAAATACATAATCCCATACTTATAAAACACTTAACATAAATTGAACTATTTATGGATATAATACATAATCATAAAAATGTCTCCTTTGAGGATGTATATACTAATAAACCCTTCATAATGGTTTGTAAAGAAAATGAGAATTATCCTAAGCATATCCCCCGGGAGTGTCGTAACCAAGAGTGCAGCAAGGCCCGTTGTCGTGCACCAGTTCCCGTTTGAGTCTAGCTCAAAGCGGTGTTTTCGGGTTTTACCCCTAGGTACATCTGTGCCAGAGCCACCTCTACCTGCTCGTATCCAAACAAGGATATATTGCTCGGAAAACTCACAAAATCTCTACAATACCAAAATTATATGAAGTTCTTCTATACTAATCCTCAAAGTTCATCTTAGGTCTACGTGCTCTAATCAGATTTTATCTAAATCTAGCTTCCAAGGTTTGTACTAAACTTCCTCTGATACCAACTGTAACGCCCCGACCCCAGTTACCCAGAGTCGGTGCATTATTACATAACATTGGCATGATCACAAGAAAGATCAAATCTCGAAAGACCGATTGGTTTAGTAGCCTTGGAAACACTAGATATATTCATAAGTTTTACATTACATCATAAAATGAAAAACTACTACAACAACATAATGTTTCCATAGTCCACACTATAATCCCCTCATAATATCCCTGCAGGTCATTCATAACTTACATCTTCACTTCCTGGGAAAAATAAAACATAGAAAAGGGGTGAGCTCAAATGCCCAGTAAGGATAACAATATAGCGGAAACTTTCATAAATAAGAATAAACATTTAAGGCAATGAATAACTAAAACAAAAGCCTTTTAAACATGAACTTTCAACATGGTATGACATAAATAAAATGAAATAATTCCATTTACTTATTCACATGGATATTCTACTAATCGAATAATCACATGCAAAAATCAATAGCCACTTTCATAATGTTGGAATGCATAATGCCAGACAATCATAACCACATAGTCAAAGGCTCGTGCCAAGACTACAAATAAGATTTTGTCAAGGCCTTGTGCCAAGACACTAGTTTGTCTCATGAGACCTACCGATGCATCGAGGAGCTATAGCGGGCTCCACCCGTCACATGTTAAGTCCAATGCATTCCCATATGAAAAGTTTTAAACATAACATAAACATTCGTATTAAAACTAGCATACGAAATGTCAATACTTTAACCATAAACTATGAATGGTATAAAAATAGCACATCCACAGTCAAACATATCACAAAACCTTCAATACAATATAGAAGTTTTGTATCATAATAAATCAACCATAAATAATCTTAAAATCCATCAAAGGATGTTGACATAGATGAAATCAAAATTCTTTTTAAAGAAATATCTCCTTTTATTTTGAAATCATTTAAGATCCATATAAAATAAAACATTTTCTTTGAAAATATTCTTATAAGCTTGTAAGGGTAGCTTTGAAGATTTTATAACGGCAGAAAATAGCCGCACCCGCCGTATAAGTTAAAAAAACATTCTTACCTTAATTTTGTCGAAAAGGTTAAAAAGGACCTTGTTTTGAAAACGACCGAAAGATTCCTTTATAAACCACTTATAAAAGTCAAAAAGGGTATAAATGACTTTAACTAATATTCTAGTAAATAGTAAAAATGTTTTGAAATACATTTTTAAGAAACATGGATGTGGATGATAAAGAGATCCCAGTAGATTATTACGTATAAACAACCTTGGATAATGAAGAGGTTGTGAAATAACCCTTACCTTGTACCTTTCTTTTTTTGGGGTCAGTTAACCTCCTGTATAATGGTGAAATAATTGTTATTAAATTATAAAAGAATCATATACATTAATATGATATCATATATGATCTTTTAACATTGCTTTATTAATAATATCTTAGTATTATCGTCGTTTCAGGTGATAATCGATTCGTTCTTCTTAAATGTTTGGTTACGTAAGACATGTTCGTAATGGATAGATTAAATCTTATTCATAATCAGAATGATATTAACATTATTTTTAACCCTAAAATGAGAATAGGACTTGAATGGATACGATGGAGAATGAATCTCATCGCGTTCGTGGAGACGGTAGTCCGTACGTACGCACGAACGCTACTTCCATTTAATTTTTATTTTAAAAGAATTGAATCCAAATGATACATAGGTATATTACTATTCCATTAAAATATAATATTTTATATATGTTACTTAAGTTCGTTAACACCATCCTTTATACGTTCCATGTGTGGTATGAACGAGTCATATCATTTTAAGGGGGCGGTAGTCCGCACTTCCTCAAATGAAATTATCGTATGTATATACAACATGAAACGAATAATGGTATGAAATAAAATGGAATTACAGAAGCTTATATATAAAATATATATCATTAATATCATATTTAATTACAGTGCCATCATAATGGCCACCATGAGAGGCGGTAAGATGTATTTGAACAATCATCGTTTCGTGAGGTGTTAGTTTTCCATCCACAGAAACATTATGTTAATCATCCATTAGATGGAGTTGTGTGTATGTGTAGTTTGAATCCTTCTTATAACAACATCCTAGTATATTGAGGATACTGGTGTTGTTACAAAAGAAAGGAAATAAAAAGATTTTGGGGGTTGGAGAAGCAAAATAATTGAAAATAATTTAAGAGAAATCGTTACCTTTAATTTAGGTAACTCACTTTGGTTGGAACCAAAGGACTTCTTGAAATGCTTTCTACCTAATGGGAAGCTTCAAGGAGGAGTATAGGGATGTGGGGAGCTTATTTGGGCAGGGTTTGGACGAGCCAAGTGGCTTTAGAGGTGTGAGGAATGAGTAGAAGTGGTCTCCTTTTATAAGGGAGAGGAGGGGCTCTTTAGGAAAGAGTGAAAGTGTTACTTTATAATATAATTATATTCGGTTTATAATGGTCCAAAAATCATTGAGGTCGAAGATAAGATGACTCATATTCCAAATAACATCAACAAATAAGAATTGGACAGGTTTTAGATAATATTTTAATCATTATAATCTTATTTATTTAAATGATTTATTAATGAGGTAAACATTGCATCATTATTGTGTCATTAATAATTTAACTTATTTGATGTCTAAAAATTATAAATAAAATACCATTATGTAGGAAATTATTTTATCTTTCTAATGAATATTTATAATCGAAAATCCAACATGTATAACCCTATGTAAAAATTGTTCTTCTAAAAGATGTAATCTTATGCCATTTTTATTTTTATTTTAACTTTATTAATATAAAGTGTCCCTACCACATACAAGTGGCTCCAAGGGGTCCCCAAATTGACCCAAGGATGCTCATGGTCGGGTATGTGTCCACCAATAAGGTTAGGACACGTTTTATGTTAATTCTGTATTATTATAATATTATTTTTTAACCCTTATTTACCGGATTTACCCTTAACCATGGTAAATAAAATATTTACCACAGTAATTATTCAAAATGTCTAAAAATAAAAGTTACCTATTTACACAATTTGGACATCCTGATTCCAAATATGGAATCCATTTTTCTAAATTCAAAACACAGAAGTGGCAGAAATTAATTTAAAATTAATTCCCACTGTCAAAACAAAAAGCGTGTTTTTAAGAGATAATAACTATCAAAAGATTGGCACTTGTTTATGTTCGGTTTAATTGTAAAATTATGTCCAATGACCAACATTATATTAAATGGTAAAAATATATTCTAAATATACTTTAAAACCACTCAAATTCACAATTTATAACTATTAATTATTTTGATTAAAAAAGTTGTTTTTAATTAAAATTTAGTAATTTTCACTATTCATCAAAATATAAAAGTTATCCGAAAAGTACCAAAATTTCACCCTAGGCTAATTTCAATATTCCGAATCCAAAAATGAAGTCCATTTTGAAATATAAAATATATATGATTTCAAAAAGTAGGTATTACTATTCACAAAGGCTAGTTTAATTAGTTGTGGTGTGTGTTAGAACTCGGTGTTGCGTACAACACACGCTATCAAATTATTCAAAGAGAAGCGTACCGTAGAAGCTTGGGGTGTTTCATTTTAAATTTTTGATGTCCCCATTTAGTCAAAAAGTTTAAAATATTGTATTTAAAAAGGGTTAACTATTAAAAGTTGATAAAAGTGCAATACTGAAAATGAATTTGTTCTTGCATTATATCTAAGAAACTCATAATATGGATTCTAAAATTATAAGGATTATATAAAGTTTAAAATTTAGATAATACTATTCATAACCTCTTTTGAATGGAATTTTTTTTGTAAGTCATGGTGTGATTGAACTCGGTGTTGCGTGTAGTGCAAGTTATTGAATTATTTTGAAGAAATAACACACTATGAAATCTTGGGGTGTTACATTCTCCCCTCCTTCATTAAATTGCGTCCTTGCAATTTGAAATTGTTTTTCGAAAATAAAAGGTTAAAAATAGAAAATATATTTGTGGGAAAACCCACATCGGAAATTGGGTTACTAAAATTTAGTCTTAATATGAGGAAAAGAGAAATGAAAGGGTCACCACCAAATTATGATCTCGATTAGAAGAACATTGGTGGCAATTAGAGACATATAATTGGAGGAAAACGTAAATATTTTATAGGTAGTGATTGAGGTCATCAATCACAAACAAGTATAAAATTGAGGTCCTTAAACTCATCAATCTATGATGATTTGAAATACCATCGGTTCAACAACACATAGGGTATTGGGATAACACATTTTTGACGTTTCAAAATATCTTAGTTGAAATCCCTCATCGAAAAATGATTTAATGAGGCCTCTATTTAAAACAAAGAGTGGAAAGTATGAAGATTACCGAAAATAACACATACTAGGGTTCCATGTAGGAAAATATGGATATGGAAGAGAAATCTAACCATCAATTATCTGATGGAGAGTGGTAGAGAACATGGCTATGAAAAGGCAAAAAATCCCAAAGCCATAAATTAGTGATGATTTAAGGTACCATCTAGGACAACATTTTTGTTCTAAGTTCCTTTTATTAATGTTGAGGAATTTATTTATGAGATTGGATAAGATCATAAGGAGATATACTTACTTTATAATTAGAGTTTTATCCATTAATAAATTCCTACCACAAACTCATCTTTTACTCTAAAAGATAATAGAATGTAATTTTTTTTTCTATTTATACTATTCGTACAGGGTTCCAAAATAAATGAATTTATAATTCATCTACCAGATCTTTTAAAAAAAACTACATTATTTAATCCAGGACATCTCGTGGGCCAGTGGTAGGTGTTACACCCTTGTCACCCTTCGGTTGCGGGTTCAAGTCTCGCAGCCTTGCCGGACGTGACGGGTTGCCGCCCAACCTCCGGGTTGTCCTTTTATGGCAATCCAAAATAATCCAAACTAGAACTATCCAAAATAATTCTATCCAAACTCACAGTCCAACATTTATAAGGAAGGTAAACATAATGTAGATCCTTTTTACCCCGTAATAGAATATGAATACCTTCATCATGTATTCTTTTAATACACTGAAACATCCTGAATTACCATATTCCTTATTGATTACATTCATTCTCCCTTATTCCATATAGAATGCTGGATATACTTCATCAATCCAAAAATGTTTTAAACCCCAACAATGATGGAATATACAAATCATTAATAAGTTCCAAGGTAGTCAAGAATATCCAATATAATTTATCCAAAACAATGACATATTATTCCAAAATCACTACCTCAGTATCAGAACTATATTATGATTTATCATTCTCTCAACCATATATTTTCCAAAAAATTATCCTGCTATTGAGTCACTTTTCTTTGTTCCACACAATCTCAAGTCCTTAATGAAATAGTACTGCAGTAAAATCCTTATATACTCCATAATTATTATAACAAGTACATTGTTGATACAACACTCAATTGACATAATCAACATAAGAACTCTAATCATTCCTCTTCATATGTGGTAGTATCAAAACTTGATTATTATCCAATAACATCATTTGCGGCATAGTCTGATGACTGGGACATAAGTTCGCGTAGTGTCCAAACTCCTTGCAAATGAAGCATTGTACATTTAAAACCATTTTCTTACCCTTGCAGTCACGTACTTTGTGCCCTTTTCCTCCACACTTATAACAAACTCCCATTCCTTTCAGGCAAGTTCCAGGGTGTTTCTTTCCACAGTTACCACATATGAGAAAATTCTTCTTTTCCCTTTTCCCTTTATCCATCTTTCTCTCTTCCATCCTTTTCTTCTCTTGCTTCCCTTCAAAGCCATTGGACTCAGTAAACTCTTTACTTATCTTATCAACACATGATATTATTTCTTCATATGATGATAATACATGGGAGACTATTTCTCTTATAAATTCTAGCTTAAGACCATGAAATATATGATCCTTCCTTCTCTTTGGATCATGTGCATTGCTGGAGTTCTCATTCCTTCTACTAGGCACCATTTCTAAACAATGGCATACACTAGATTAGTTTATGAATCAAAATACATAATCCCATACTTATAAAACACTTAACATAAATTGAACTATTTATGGATATAATCCATAATCATAAAAATGTCTCCTTTGAGGATGTATATACTCATAAACCCTTCATAATGGTTTGTAAAGAAAATGAGAATTATCCTAAGCATATCCCCCGGGAGTGTCGTAACCAAGAGTGCAGCAAGGCCCGTTGTCGTGCACCAGTTCCCTTTTGAGTCTAGCTCAAAGCGGTGTTTTCGGGTTTTACCCCTAGGTACATCTGTGCCAGAGCCACCTCTACCTGCTCGTATCCAGACAAGGATGTATTGCTCGGAAAACTCACAAAATCTCTACAATACCAAAATTCTAGGAAGTTCTTCTATACTAATCCTCAAAGTTCATCTTAGGTCCACGTGCTCTAATCAGAGTTTATCTAAATCTAGCTTCCAAGGTTTGTACTAAACTTCCTCTGATACCAACTGTAACGCCCCGACCCCAGTTACCCAGAGTCGGTGCATTATTACATAACATTGGCATGATCACAAGAAAGATCAAATCTCGAAAGACCGATTGGTTTAGTAGCCTTGGAAACACTAGATATATTCATAAGTTTTACATTACATCATAAAATGAAAAACTACTACAACAACATAATGTTTCCACAGTCCACACTATAATCCCCTCATAATATCACTGCAGGTCATTCATAACTTACATCTTCACTTCCTGGGAAAAATAAAACATAGAAAAGGGGTGAGCTCAAATGCCCAGTAAGGATAACAATACAGCGGAAACTTTCATAAATAAGAATAAACATTTAAGGCAATGTATAACTAAAACAAAATCCTTTTAAACATGAACTTTCAACATGGTATGGCATAAATAAAATGAAATAATTCCATTTACTTATTCACATGGATATTCTACTAATCGAATAATCACATGCAAAAATCAATAACCACTTTCATAATGTTGGAATGCATAATGACAGACTATCATAACCACATAGTCAAGGCCTCGTGCCAAGACTACAAATAAGATTTTGTCAAGGCCTTGTGCCAAGACACTAGTTTGTCTCATGAGACCTACCGATGCATCGAGGAGCTATAGCGGGCTCCACCCGTCACATGTTATGTCCAATGCATTCCCATATGAAAAGTTTTAAACATAACATAAACATTCGTATTAAAACTAGCATACGAAATGTCAATACTTTAACCATAAACTATGAATGGTATAAAAATAGCACATCCACAGTCAAACATATCACAAAACCTTCAATACAATATAGAAGTTTTGTATCATAATAAATCAACCATAAATAATCTTAAAATCCATCAAAGGATGTTGACATAGATGAAATCAAAATTCTTTTTAAAGAAATATCTCCTTTTATTTTGAAATCATTTAAGATCCATATAAAATAAAACATTTTCTTTGAAAATATTCTTATAAGCTTGTAAGGGTAGCTTTGAAGATTTTATAACGGCGGAAAATAGCCGCACCCGCCGTATAAGTTAAAAAAACATTCTTACCTTAATTTTGTCGAAAAGGTTAAAAAGGACCTTGTTTTGAAAACGACCGAAAGATTCCTTTATAAACCACTTATAAAAGTCAAAAAGGGTATAAATGACTTTAACTCATATTCTAGTAAATAGTAAAAATGTTTTGAAATACATTTTTAAGAAACATGGATGTGGATGATAAAGAGATCCCAGTAGATTATTACGTATAAACAACCTTGGATAATGAAGAGGTTGTGAAATAACCCTTACCTTGTACCTTTCTTTTTTTGGGGTCAGTTAACCTCCTGTATAATGGTGAAATAATTGTTATTAAATTATACAAGAATCATATACATTAATATGATATCATATATGATCTTTTAACATTTCTTTATTAATAATATCTTAGTATTATCGTCGTTTCAGGTGATAATCGATTCGTTCTTCTTAAATGTTTGGTTACGTAAGACATGTTAGTAATGGATAGATTAAATCTTATTCATAATAATAATGATATTAACATTATTTTTAACCCTAAAATGAGAATAAGACTTGAATGGATACGATGGAGAATGAATCTCATCGCGTTCGTGGAGACGGTAGTCCGTACGTACGCATGAACGCTACTTCCATTTAATTTTTATTTTAAAAGAATTGAATCCAAATGATACATAGGTATTTTACTATTCCATTATAATATAATATTTTATATATGTTACTTATGTTCGTTAACACCATCCTTTATACGTTCCATGTGTGGTATGAACGAGTCATATCATTTTAAGTGGGCGGTAGTCCGCACTTCCTCAAATGAAATTATCGTATGTATATACAACATGAAACGAATAATGGTATGAAATAAAATGGAATTACAGAAGCTTATATATAAAATATATATCATTAATATCATATTTAATTACAGTGCCATCATAATGGCCACCATGAGAGGCGGTAAGATGTATTTGAACAATCATCGTTTCGTGAGGTGTTAGTTTGCCATCCACAGAAACATTATGTTAATCATCCATTAGATGGAGTTGTGTGTATGTGTAGTTTGAATCCTTCTTATAACAACATCCTAGTATATTGAGGATACTGGTGTTGTTACAAAAGAAAGGAAATAAAAAGATTTTGGGGGTTGGAGAAGCAAAATAATTGAAAATAATTTAAGAGAAATCGTTACCTTTAATTTAGGTAACTCACTTTGGTTGGAACCAAAAAACTTCTTGAAATGCTTTCTACCTAATGGGAAGCTTCAAGGAGGAGTATAGGGATGTGGGGAGCTTATTTGGGCAGGGTTTGGACGAGCCAAGTGGCTTTAGAGGTGTGAGGAATGAGTAGAAGTGGTCTCCTTTTATAAGGGAGAGGAGGGGCTCTTTAGGAAAGAGTGAAAGTATTACTTTATAATATAATTATATTCGGTTTATAATGGTCCAAAAATCATTGAGGTCGAAGATAAGATGACTCATATTCTAAATAACATCAACAAATAAGAATTGGACAGGTTTTAGATAATATTTTAATCATTATAATCTTATTTATTTAAATGATTTATTAATGAGGTAAACATTGCATCATTATTGTGTCATTAATAATTTAACTTATTTGATGTCTAAAAATTATAAATAAAATACCATTATGTAGGAAATTATTTTAGCTTTCTAATGAATATTTATAATCGAAAATCCAACATGTATAACCCTATGTAAAAATTGTTCTTCTAAAAGATGTAATCTTATGCCATTTTTATTTTTATTTTAACTTTATTAATATAAAGTGTCCCTACCACATACAAGTGGCTCCAAGGGGTCCCCAAATTGACCCAAGGAATCTCATGGTCGGGTATGTGTCCACCAATAAGGTTAGGACACGTTTTAGGTTAATTCTGTATTATTATAATATTATTTTTTAACCCTTATTTACCGGATTTACCCTTAACCATGGTAAATAAAATATTTACCACAGTAATTATTCAAAATGTCTAAAAATAAAAGTTACCTATTTACACAATTTGGATATCCTGATTCCAAATATGGAATCCATTTTTCTAAATTCAAAACACAGAAGTGGCAGAAATTAATTTAAAATTAATTCCAACTGTCAAAACAAAAAGCGTGTTTTTAAGAGATAATAACTATCAAAAGATTGGCACTTGTTTATGTTCGGTTTAATTGTAAAATTATGTCCAATGACCAACATTATATTAAATGGTAAAAATATATTCTAAATATACTTTAAAACCACTCAAATTCACAATTTATAACTATTAATTATTTTGATTAAAAAAGTTGTTTTTAATTAAAATTTAGTAATTTTCACTATTCATCAAAATATAAAAGTTATCCGAAAAGTACCAAAATTTCACCCTAGGATAATTTCAATATTCCGAATCCAAAAATGAAGTCCATTTTGAAATATAAAATATATATGATTTCAAAAAGTAGGTATTACTATTCACAACAGCTAGTTTAATTAGTTGTGGTGTGTGTTAGATCTTGGTGTTGCGTACAACACACGCTATCACATTATTCAAAGAGAAGCGTACCGTAGAAGCTTGGGGTGTTTCATTTTAAATTTTTGATGTCCCCATTTAGTCAAAAAGTTTAAAATATTGTATTTAAAAAGGGTTCACTATTAAAAGTTTATAAAAGTGCAATACTGAAAATGAATTCGTTCTTGCATTATATCTAAGAAACTCATAATATGGATTCTAAAATTATAAGGATTATATAAAGTTTAAAATTTAGATAATACTATTCATAACCTCTTTTTAATGGAATTTTTTTTGTAAGTCATGGTGTTATTGAACTCGGTGTTGCGTGTAGTGCAAGTTATTGAATTATTTTGAAGAAATAACACACTATGAAATCTTGGGGTGTTACAACTGTCTTCTACAAGAACTTTTTTCTAGAGTCGCTGATGATGAATATGTCACTGGAGTTCCTATATTTGAAAATGAGAGATAATTCAATTCCATCATGCACTAATTGGTTTGGGGATCTGGATCATTTTACAAGTTAGGTTATAAAGAATAACATGCTGAAAGATCAGAAGCACCTACAGGGTTTTCAACCAAATGTAACATCATAGTTATTTATACTGAAGCATTAATCATATACAGAGATAGTGGAAATGGATACGATGACATATATGATTTTGGAAGGAATGGTTTCATATTATACCAAATATTTTCCATTTAGTGGAAAATTCAATAGAAAACCAAGGAAAAAGTGAATGAGGTAAGATCATCGAAGGAGTATTAGAGGTAGTTCTCAGTAGCATGCCTTTTCAGATCCAAAAGTTGAAGATAGTTGTGTGCCTACGAATTTATATTATTTTTTAATGTTGAGACACAAATGAAATTATTTACATTCACCAATATATATGAAAATAGTAGAGGACATTATGGTCGTAAATAGAATTTATGTCAGGCTATGTGTACTCTTCAATATGTTTCGGGATCATCATCTTGATAAGATACTGCGACCCAATCATATGTTTCAAAGACTATAGGGATCAAGCTAAAATCCTCAAAATTGAATCTAATTCATGCAGTCTGTGAGATTCATGCAGTGGTATATGCAAGTTCAATGAATGTTAGAGGAATGATATTTATTGCATCCTCGTTAGATGTTTCATTATTTGATACTGGTGATTCCCACTAATATATATTTTTCATTTTTTGATATTATTTAAAATCCAAAAAATCTCCATTCCATTATTGTGGAGTTATTGGAACCTATCAAAAAGATAATAAATCATGGGTTCTAGTGTCCTTGTGTTCTATCGATAGTTGATGTAGAGTTTGTGTGGGGTAATCTAGTTCTCAATCTGGATTTGTTTTTGGTCATAATCATGATAGATAGTCTTGTTTATCATCATGATGTGGATGTTTTTTATCATCCAATAATCTCATTTCTTATAGTCGATGGGGGTTCATTAGAGTTTCAATGAGAGTGGGGATCATAAGATTCATTTGGACGGACTTATGGAAAAGGGTTATGTTAACCCTAGTGTTTTTCAATGGAATCCCCAGTTTTCATTATTATGAAAATGAATGGGTTAATATTATTGTGATGAAATTTTTGAGGATGTACCAAGTAACATTTAACAATAAGTATCATTATCCTCATGTGGATGACTTATATTATTAGTTAAAGGGGGGAAAGTGGTTTTCAATTATTTTTATTTTGTCAGGTGATCATCAGATCATAGTTAATTAGTTTGATATACCGAACATGAAATTTATATATTGATTTAGCATTTTAAAATATCATGTGATTTCATTTGTTCTGACTAATGTTGATGTGGTTTTTACGGATTTTATTAATATAAAATTCCATCTGTATGTCAAAATAGTTATGGCAGTGATCCTGGATGATATTTTGGTTTACACAATTTGTGATCGTGAACAAAAGACCAATTTGTTTTTAGTTTGGGAAAACGTGAGGAGTAACCATTTCTATAGAAATATTTTAAAATTATATTTTGGGATTGAATATGGGAAATTATTGTAGCATGTGTCTTTTGATCATGTCTTATCAGTTGATCTAGAGTAGGTAATGGCTATATTGTCTTGGGAAGAACCACAAAATTTCATTGAGATTCAACGCTTCATTGGTCTTGTTGTAAACTGTCAGCAATTATTCAACGAATAATCAAAGATTGTATCACTATTGTTTATTGTTACCAATAAAGGAGTGAAATTCATATGGGATGCAATGTATTAGTCTTCTTTCAATGTGTTGAAAGTAACATTGACATCATCACCTTTTCTAATATTACATGTTCCCTGGAAAGGGGTATATATTTTTATATGATTATTTTGGAACTAGTTTGGGTTGTGTGATCATGTAGGATGATCATTAGGTAGTATAAGAGAATATTGAGCTTCGAATAATAGTGAATAATTAACCCACTCAAGATTTAGAGATTTTTTAATTTATGCATGTCCTAAAATGTTGGAGGAAATATGTTTTTAGGGAACATTTCACACTATTTTCTGACCATAAGGGTTTGAGATATATCCTTTGTCATAAATAATTGAATCTCATATTGATGTAGTGGAAAGAGTACCTTTAGATGATTGACATTGATATCTTCTATGCCCTAATAAATGGGAATGGTTTCATAGACAGTCTTAACCTGAATGTTCCATCATAATATGTTTTGTAATCGATGGATGCATGGAACCTTACAGGGATTTTTTCTCAGCCTCATATGGATTCCTAGAAAGATGTTTCATTAATGGTTCTGGACACTATATGAAAATAATCATCTCTCCTTTAGTATATTAAACAAGTTTAGATAGAAGATGATGAGTTAAGAGGAATTTGACTAATCCTATACAGTGTAGAGACCATTTCTGGTTAATCTCTCTTGAATAGGTATTCTCAGTTTTCAGGATGAGTTTGTTATGCCAACATCAGTGAGGATCTCAGTTTTTTTCCTAACATAGTTCTTCATGGGATGTTCATCTAGGAAATACAAATATGTATTATGAAAAGAGATGGTGATTCTAGTAGCTGGGTATGAAGCATGAAATTTATCACCATTTTTCACACTATTACACCAACAAATAAATAATTTCATAATATATGTTACCTTATAGTTTAATTTATCAATTGTTTACTCTAGTTTTGAAATTACATGAGGTATTAGTTGAATTTTTTTTAGGATTACCAAAAACTCCCTAATAGAGGAATTTTCATATAGTAGTGATAGCATTATTGATAATGTAAAATCATTTCATTTTGATTAGGGAAACCAATAATGAATAAGAATTTGGTAAGCTCTATTAAAAAGAGATTTTTTGGTACCATGGTGTTCCTTCTACCATTATTTTAGATAGGGATCACATTTTTTCTTTGAGGTTCTAGAGGATTTTCCAAGAGGTTATGGGGACACACTTCATGTTGTGTATAGGTTATCACCCATATATAAGGATTTAGGAAGATAATTCTATTTATATCCAAGAGGATATGATTTGTTCGTTTGTATTAGATTTCATTGGATCTTGGGATAACCATTAAGGATGTTTTGAGTTTTCTTATTACAAACACAGTTACTTGTCGATCAGAATGGATCCTTTCAAGGATTTTTATGGTCACCCATGATGTTAAACACTTTTTTGGGAAGAGGGGGGTGAAGCTTCATTGGATGGACTGATTTTGGTTTAGGATACATCAGCAAAGATTCCAAAAATACATCGATGTCTGGTTAGAACTCAGAGTCAAAAAATATTAATCATATTGATTACATCATCAACTAGAGTCTTTCATTGGTGAATTAGTTTTCATAAAATTGTCTCCTTATTTGGGTCACAGTCAACATGGAAAATAGCTAAAGTTTTCTTTGAGATATGTTGAATGGTTTCTTATCAGTTATTATTATAAGATCAACTGATGATAAGTCATGATTTCTTCCATATATTTTACATCAAGAAATCTCGTTTTGACCCCTCTTTGGTTTTGAGATTTGATTAGATTTATTAGGATAAAAAAATTTCTATTTTGGATCATCTATTAGAGAATGTTGACTCACATGTGAAGGCCTTATATGTGATGTCTATTCTATTGGTGAAAACTATTATGGTGACACTAATAAGATTTTCGTGAGACTTGGCAATGAAATTCATTCACGAAGGAGTAGTGGGAACACCTATTTATCAAACATAATTATTCATCATGAATTCACGAGGAGTGATCATATTATAGTAGAGAACTTGTAACATCCCATTACCCAATTTCAGGTAATTATCTTATCTTTACAAGTTTTCTTCCTTAAATGGAGATGTATTTGGACATCTGAGGATGTTGTCCATTTTTGTGGAAAATTATATAATTTTAGAGTATATATTGTTGTTCAATGTGATGGATTATATGTATAAATGAGTAATGTATTTATAGGTTTCTCTCGTATTTTGTATAATGATAGAGGTGGTTTGGGTTTGTTCATGTATGAATATATACTTATTTTATTCATTAAGAGAAAAAGAAACTGTGTAATAGGAGAAAAATACATGTTATTTCTAAAAGGGGGATTCCAGGAACATGGTACACATCATTAAGGGAGTTCATGTTTTGTAAATTTTACATGATGTGTAATGATAATAATCATGTTTTAAAATTTTTTTTGTATTTTTACGTGTATTTTTAAAACATGGATTACATGATGTGAAAAGAGATCACATACTATGTAAATGTTGTATAAATGGTTTTTAGGGAACAATAAATTGATTTATTATTTTATATATACATAGGTATTCTTTCAACTGATCTATAAGGAATATGCGATGATTTTGGAGACTTCCAACACTTCTAGGTCATTTCATTCGGAAATTGATCATTTTCATGGTTGCAATGCATTTCTCTAGGTGTTTAATTTTTCTACATCTTCATTTCCTTTGATGGTGGTAGGATAACAACATTTTCCTTCCAGATTATATGATCTAGGATGATGTTTCTCAGGATTCCATTCTAGATATATTGTGTTATCTTATTTTAGGGGCCAATTCCTTATTGTTCACGGTGCATTGGGTGTAAATGTTTTAGGTAACCATTGATTCCTCTTCCCCTCAAACAATTGTTTTTAAATTCTATCAATTTTAACATGTTTTTATTCGTTACACGACCTATGATATTATTGTTGTGATCTTCCTTTTTTGTTTAATCATTTGTGGTTAGGTGTGACATGATTTTTGAGGTAGATGGTTCCACCTATAGCTTGTTTTGGAAAAATACATTGCTCTGTATTTGGATAATATTTTTTTTATAAATGAAATGTACTGATTGATTGAATCGATTTGTGTGTGTGGAAATTTGTTTTTTGTAAAATATAGTTTTCCCCAAGTTTTAATAATTGAAAAAACTGTTTTAATTCTTTATGAAATGTATTTTTTATATGGTTTGAAAAAAATTGATTGATGAATTAATTTTGAAAAATAGAGAACAAGGAAGAATTTAGTACATCAGTAGAATGTATAGAAATATGCTTCATCAAATATTATAGGTTTTTCTCATAGGGATTTCAAATACTTTATTATCCTGTTGTTTGGGAGATTTGTTATAACTCTTTGGGGGTTCAATTTTTTTGGGGTTTACTCTGATCTCTAGGATCCATTCATATGCCTACATTCATGATGAGTAGAAGATTGTCTATGTTTAGGTGTGGGTGTCCTAGCTATCCTAACCTTGTGTTATCCTTCGTGTGATTTTACATGTGACTTTATTTTGTCACAAACTATTTTGGTTTCACATAAACATTTTTGATATGATATGTGATATATTATTTGGTTGGAATTGATAAATAAATTTTTATATATGTATATGAAATTATTTGGAATTGATTTAAATGATTTATTGGATATTTAAGAAAAGGGGAAAATAAATTATTGTTCAATTATTTTGATATTGAACCTAACAAACTATATATATTGGATCTTATTCTTTAATGATAATTATTGTTGGATTATTTTTCAAAAACCGGATATTAAAAACCTATATGAGGCACTCTTAATTTTATTACCTCAAAACATGCATACCCATTCAGCGGTACATAGACCTAGTTAGGTATTTCAATGTAAGAAAATGAAAGGCATCATAGTGAGGTGGAGTGGTTTTATATTATATTGGTTTGTGTATATGTATGTTAAGATGGTGGATTATTGGACACTCCATCACATGGATACTATTTAAGTACTTGTTCTTGTTTTTTCTTACATTTTTTGTTGTACCTGTCTTTTGAAGAGTTCATTTATACATTTTCATTTATATAACTTCAATTGTTCTATTTCATTTATGATATATATGTATTCATGTTTTTAATCAATTATTTCATTCCAAAGAATATATATATATATATATATATAATTCATTTTGTTTGCCTCTTATTGGTCAAAATTATTCCCTCTATCTGTTTATTTCTTGAGTGATAGTCATGAACTCATGGGGATTCATAACAACATTAGGGTATCTAGTGGATCAGGTTGGGTTAAAGTTTGAGGGGGTATCTTGGTTGTATTGTTAAAAAATGAAAGAGATATTAATTTTATATAATCAATATCATCTAATCAATGCTATATAAATATGTTATTTCCATCATTTGAACTGTCCAATTAAAGTGGTGGTAGATAAACATTACACCATGGTGTGGATATGGTATGTTGTAGATACGCACCTATGGTGATTTAAATTTTCATTGGTTTCATTTTAGGTAGAATATGGTTGGATAATAATCATAATAAAATATCAATATAGATATTATACATGTGTTATAATTTTTAGATGGAAAAAAATTGTAAAATGTTATTTAAGAAGAAATAAAATAGAATGAGTTGGTAAAGATGAGAACATATTCTTCAGCATAGTTAGATTAAATCTCATATTAAGGGATCTATGATTGGTATTTTAGAAGGATGATAACCAATAAAAATTGGATAATGTTATTGAGAAGATTAATTTGTATATTTTCAGTAATATTGAATTCTCAATGTGGTGTAAATAAGTGAAGGAATAGGTTCGCATATATAATTGTGGCAAGGGAATCTTTTAGAATTTGTTATAGAAATAAAATAAAATAAGAACATTATAGAGATAAATACTTCAAAATAGACCACAAAATCATAGTAGGTGAAATTTAAGACCATATGAAAGACCCTTTGTTATTATTGATTATTAAATTTTTTACAAAATTTAATAAAATATTTATCCCATAAAATATAAAGATCATAAATTTGGATACTATTTATTACATTGAATTTAAAAAAATTAATCCTATATTTAAAATTAGTCATAATTATTTTATTATATACAAATCATTTCATAATCATCTTGAGAATTTTTTTCACAATAAATAACACAACTTATGCATCATTTAATATTTTTAATATTATGTTTTTGATAATTCCAGTATTTATATAATTACTCCATCAACGTTGTCTAAGAATTTAAGTTTATTATCACTTTAGTAAAAATGTAAAAAAATTACCATTATATATATATATATAACCTTAATGCATAATATTTAGAGTTGAATATATTCTTTGGTTAATCCCATATGAAAAATTTTATAATTTTTAATCACAATAGTGTGACGTGTTCGGCTTTTCTTGAAATAAAATACCACAATGGACATTACCTTAACCGAGTACTCCCAAATGGACATAAAATTAAAAGGTTTGATATTTATATCGACAAAAAATAAAAATGAAATATTAATTAAATATTTACCCATAAATTCATAATATATATTCGATTTTTTTAAATTCCAATCAAATAGGTTTCAGAACTTATTTATTATTATTCTTGAAAAATACAACACAAAATAGTATTCTTAAAAAGTGTGTTTTAAGACAAAAAATATACCTATACATAAATATGGTATAAGTTTTATTAGAATAATATTAATTTGATTATATATTACTAATATCACTTATAATAATTTTAAGTCAATTTCAATTCATAAAGGTACATTAAACAAATAAAATGGAATTTTTTGGAAAGATTAAAAAATATAATTAATCATCATAAAATATATCTTTTCAGAAAAATGAGATAAAATCACAATAAGAAAATTTTAATATAACGATATAAAAAATGATACTATTTTTATCAAATAAAATCTATTTATGTTCTATAAATTGATTTTTATATTCATTCATACAATATAATAAATCCTTTTTTTAAGTAGACATATTTTTGAAGAAAAAAATGGGGTTTCTAAAATTCAAGTGCTTATTCAAAAAGCATTAATTACTACATGAAAAAATCATTGTTAAATTATATAAATTATGATGTGGTTAACACTATTTATTCTCTCCAATTTAACATATATATTTTGATGATAGAATATTAATACTTCATTATTCATTTAATTTGTGTGTTGCATATTTTATACATGATCACCCACAATGTTTTTTCAAAACATCGGGGTTTTATATTATCCCCTACCTTAATTAATTGAATCCCTGAAATTTTTCCCTATGATTGGTTATCATGTGTTTTAAATTTGAAAAGTCTTCTATAGAAATCTCACATCGTAAAAAGTGTTTATAATACTACCTCTTAACAAGTGGGATACAGAAATATGAAGGTCATCACAAAACATGGTTTTTTAATTAGAGAACATTAAAAGGTAAGTGAAATTATGGACATTGAATAGAAACACAAAACCTATTTATTAATAGAAAGTTATATCGATCAGGTTAATGAAATTTTTTCCACAAATAAAACCATAAATATGTGATGGGTCAAATGGACATTGGTTTCTCAGTAAGAAAAGAAACAAAAAAATTTTTTATATCATGTTCCATTTCATTATTTTGAGATATGATTTTACTATCCAAATAAATCACTAGAGAAATTATTCTCACAAGATTTATTTTGATTTTATAAAATAAATACCATCCTTTTTTGTATTGATCAATTTCCAATTCTTTTATTATGATGGTAAAAAAAATTTTTATTCCATAATTGCTTTTTAAAGAATCATAATGTCCATACACCATTATTTCAACAACTAAATATTTAGAAAACTATATGGTTAGAATATTTTTTCCAATATCACCCAAAGTTAAACATAATATATCCCATAAATCTTTAAACTTATTAATCTGATAATTTATTGTCCGAAAAATATGTTTACTAAATTTAATCTTATTATTAGTTCCCAAAACAGAATAATGATACTAAAATTGTCAATAAAAAAATATTTGACTACCTTGATCATATATTTTCTTAAATCAATATTATAAACATAAAAACATATTGTAGACAGGAATGTTTCACAAAAATAACCCATTCCATATAAAATCAGAGATTATCAAATATAATCAATAAATCCAAAAAATAATGTTAACTCCATCATGAATTACTTTTTCCTTAAACCATTTTAATGGTCTCCAATACTATTACATTTACATACTCACATAGAGTATTTTGTTTAACCCTACTAAAATAAATAATAAAAATATATTCAATTTCCTCATTCCCTTTTGCATTTATTGATGAAAAATAAGGCCTTTAAAATAATTTATTAACACGGTTATTGTACCATTCAACATCTTTTCTCAATTACATAAATGAAAGTTAATACAGTACAATACTTATGAATTAATTATTATTATAACCATATTATCATTGATAAAATATTATTACATCATAATATTGAATCTAAATACAATAGTACTTTATTCATTCCACTTTTACTATAGTAAAAACATAATATTTAAAATGAACTATTTTCTTCCTTTGAGATACATTACCTTAATTCTTGGGGAATTTGTTTAATTATTTTCGTATCCCTTTACAGTTAAAAAACTAAACATTTGAGTTTTCATTATTACACTTGAATTCATGTGTTTGGTGGCCTTTATCTCCACACATATACCAAACGTCCATTTCCTTTATGAAAGTACCAGAGTGTTTCCTTCCACAATTACCACCTGTGGGAAATTATTTCATTCTATTCTTCCACTATTCATTTTTTATTATCCACTTCTTCTCCTACTTCACTTTGAATCCATAATACATAGAAAATAACATATCTATCATGATAACACGTGATATCATATCTTTATAAGGTGAGAATATTTTTCATACTATTACCCTTAAAAACATTGGAATAAGTACATCAAGGAATGATCATTCATACTATTTGGATTTCATTTACTGGTACACTTTCCATTATATCTGTTAGGTTAAATTTTAAAAAAAAAATAGTAATCTAGATTAGATTATAACATTTGGTAACAAAATATAAAATTTCATAATTGGTGAAACAACTAATGTATATAAATTTATTTGGTAGAAATAATCTCTAAATCACATTCTTGGTTTCTATGGGAATATTTTCAAATTCAGTCATATAGTTTCATTATATAATCTATGTTTTCGAAGATCTAGTTCACAATGTTTATACTGAACATTCCCTGATACCAACTATTACCACCTAAACACCTTTAGCCTAGAGCTGGTGGTTATGTTATTACAGTGTCATTATATAAAAAGAATCACATCCAGATATACTGAAATGTTTATTAGTCTTGGTTAACAACATATATATTTAAGTCATCAATTTCAAGAAAATATGTAATATTAAACATAGTGATAGTAAAATTTATAAATCATTTATCTCATTCTTGAATTCTGTATTCATATCCTAGGGAGGAGAAACAAAATAAGGGTTCACACAAAATATTAGTACGGGTTAATTCAATGGAATCAATCTAGAATCAATATTTCATAAACAATATAGAAAGGAAAATAACTGAAAAAATTTCCACTTAACAAATTACTTGTCTATAATGAGAATATAATACAAAATCATTATAGAAATGTAAATAATTGGAAGTAAATTTCATTTACTCAATAAATTTTGTGCAATTTGAATCCTCATAAAAAATATATATGAAAATATCTTGGATAATAATAAATGAATTCTTAATGAAGTAAAATATTAAATATTGGATTCCATGATCATAGAAATCATGGTTTCTATGATGTCAAGAACATTCACAAGAGATATTAATCACTATAAAAAACCCGCATTTATTTTTTCCAACTAATTCGTCTTCGGAGTCCCACTAATGCACCAATAAGCTATATATAATTATGGGCCCTATCAAACCTTGCAAGTGAAACAAATTTCTTATATATTAAAATTATAAATAAAATTAATTATTAAATATTAAATATCAAATAATATTCTTTTTGACTAAATAATATGAATTTATCCCTAATTACATAGTCAATAAAATACTTCCAAATTTAATAACGTATAGGGAAATTGTATAAGGCATATGAAATAATTATATCCCTAAAACAATAACAAGGATATTTAAGAGAAGTGGAATACCTAACTGTCACGAGTAAGTTAATGATTCAAAGTATGGTATCATTAAAAAATAAAATTTTTGGTATATAATTAAAATAATGGGTTTTCATTGGTGAATAAACATACCATAAAGGACTGTCAAAACATTTTTGAGGAAAATATCTTTTTCACTCTGAAATTAACTTTTAAAAAAAATGTGTAAATTTTAGGGATAATACTTTCCTAGAAAATAAACTAATAAACTTGTAAATGAGGCCTAAAATAATTAAGGCTTTATGAATTCAAAAAATTCTTCTATGTTCATATAAATTAGCAATACATTCCTTTTAAACATTTTTAAGATAAATCAAAAAGTACCTTATTCAAAATACGATAGGAGTAGTCTTTTTTTAAAAGTAAAAAAACTATAAAATTAAATTTAAAAAGTTATTGGATAATATTTAAAACCCTTTTAAAATCTCATTTAGAAAACATGGACAAGAATGATAAATATTCCCGATTGAGGACTTAATCATAAAAAATAGCGAATAATGAAGCGATTGGGAAATAAAACCTAACATCTTTGGAATCAGTCGTATCATAATCCACATGAAATATTAACATGAAAATAAAATTTTAAATAACATGAATATATCTATGTTCATTCTATAACATTTCAACTTGTATTATATAAACAAAACAAAATAATCTAGTGGTGAACATGGAAAAGGTCTCCCAGAAATAAAAGTCAGACTAAAAAATAATTACCTAGAGATTAACATTAGTTGAATGAGATTTATCCTCTAGTATAATGGTTTAAATTTCTTTATTAATTTATAAAATAACTATATTAAAATTTATTATATGACATATAGTCCAAATATACATCTTACCACCCTTTTGTTAATAATTTCTCATTATTACGATTGTTTCAGGTGTTTACTGCATCATTTTCCCTGCATGTTTTGTCATGTAATTTATGGTTCAGTTTAATGGGATATATATTCATTATATATAGTTTTCATTAATTATAAAATTAACACATTTTCTTTATTTTAAAAAAATAGATCCATTTTTTAATGTTGGATTTGGAAAATTAGTCCCACTGCTTCATGGAGATATTTGATTGTAAATACACATGAGCGATGATATCATTCCTTTAATAGATAATGAGATGGGAAATGAATGATATATTAATTATATAGAACCAGAATAATGTCATTATTATAATATTTATCCATTATTTTCATTATTATAACAATCTTTGTGAAGTTGTTATGGGCAAAAAATTACATTGCGGTGTGTATACTGTATTCCATACATAAACACAAGTTGTGCTTTTGTTTTTCATAGAATGGATTAAAGGATTAATATGGTTTTATCATAATCGTATTAATATCTAATTATAAATATTATTCTAGAATTTTTAATTTATTATGAAAACACACATGAATTGGAAGTAAAAGAAGAAATAAACATGAAAGAGTTGGTAAAGATGATTGCCTCTTCTTCGATAGACTTTCTTTAGATCTCTTCCTATGGGATCATGGGTTGGTATTTGGGAATATCCATAACCTATAAAAAAATAGAAATATTTTTCTATGTGTAATGGGTATATTTTGGTAGATCAATATGGATATATTTCATGTCAATAAGTGAAAGAACCAGTCAATGTTTATAATATTAGTGTGGGGCACTTTTGGAATTTCCCAAAAAATTAAAATTCAATATGACTATTCTAGGGATATTTGATTAAAAATGTTGTATAAATGCATAGGGGTGGAAATTTTTGACCTTATATTATCAACTTTTCTATTATTTAATATTTTTATTATTTTTATGTAATTCTATAAAATAGTAATCCCATAAAATATCATTATTGTCAATTGTGATATTATTCATTACTTTGACATTAAAAACATAAATAAACCATGTAAAAATTGAACATGGTAATTTTTATATGGTAAAATTTTAATTTTCATATAAATAATTCATTTCCCACAGTAAATATATCAATGTATGTTATTTTCATTATTTTTAATAATATTTATTATTATTATGTTAACAAAATAATTACAACATCAATATTGTGTACAAATTTATGTTAATTAATCATTCAATAAAAATTAAATAAAAATTACCATGATTAATATAAATATTTTATATTTTAGTATAATATTTACAGTCAAAAATACCCTTTGGATAACTCCAAGTTAAAAATATTATAGCTAATTAGAACAAGAGTGTGACATGATTGACTACTCTTGAAATGAAACACTATAATGATCATAATAACATCCAAGTGGAACTAAAAGGTCATAAATTAGACCCTAGGATGATTGCGATAGATATATAATCATCTAATAAGGGTTAGGTTTTTTTGGGATCATTTTATGGTTTATATAATTTTATTCATAACCCAAATAACTTAATTGAATTTTTTTACTGTGATAAAAAATTACTATGTATATTATTCATATTGACCAAAAATAAAGGTGGAAAATTTAATAACTTTGGTAGTAATTATTTAAAATATGGAATCCATTTTTCATTATTCCAAAAATATAAGTATTTGAATTTAATATAATAAAATTACAACAAAACACAATAAAAAACATTTTTCTTGAAAATTTTTGTTAAGACTAAAAATGTACTTATACCAAAATAAATTATATAAACGATTAATATATATTTAATTTGATAATATAAAACTAACGTGTAATTATGTTACTTTTAGATTAAATTAAAATCACAAATGGATATTTTAGTATAATTTAAATGAATTTTAAAAAATATTTCTATTATTCACTATTTGTTAGAAAATATACAATTAGAGATAAAATTAAAAAATATTCCCTTAGATTATTTTAATATGATGATTAAAAAAATGATATTATTTTTAAAAAATAATTTTTTTAATGAAAATAAATTTTTTATAATATTCTCTAATAATAATAATAAAACCATATTTGTAGAAAACATATTTTTAATGAAACAAATGACAGTAAAAAAATCAAGATCTTATTCCAAAATCTATAATTTATAAATTATAAATGAGTAATATAATTAAATATTATTCTATGTTTTTAAATCTATTCCTTCATTCCAATTTAATTGTTAGGTTATAATGCTCATATAAAAATATTTCATTGGTTATTTAATATGGGTGTGTCATATATTGTACATGATCGAACATAGTGTTCTTTAATAATCATTATGGTCCTATATCATCTGATTTTATTACTTTCAATTCTGTGAAGAATAATGATCTATTCCATCTAATCCTCAAACAATATCATTTAATGCAATATTTTAATATAAAATACCATGGTTCAGCCCTCTCATAGGGTGTCATTCCTTTATTATATTAACATATTTTGTCCGAGAGAATCATTAAATTTAAGAAATGAAATAAAATTTAATAGTTCATTTGAAAGTGTAATTTCATTATTTAGGTGATATGGTCTTGGTCATTAATTAACAGGGTAATCTGATCATTGATGAAAATTATTTTAAAATACTAAATAATTAGATGGTGATCTATTTTTGAAAAATAATTATATATATGTGTGTGTGTGTGTGTGAATCGTGTTTGGAGTTGAGAAAAACATGGAAATTGAAGCACTCAAAAAAAATTAAAAAATATAATTGGATGTTAATACTAATGGACTCAATATTATAAGGGATCATTTTATAACACAATAATTATAAAGATGATGTTAGGGAAATCTGTAAATACCATGTTAGATAATTTTATGAAGATTTTTGTTTATAAACAAATATTGAAATAATTGAATATAGAAGTTTCTCTCATCTATTAGTCTCTATTAATATTTGAGGTTTTTATCTCTTCCAGTGTTATACCCATCTTCATTCTCTCCATTAAAATTCATTTCCATAATGTTGTGGATATCATAGGTTTTTTCTCAATTATTATTTCATACTAATGATTTCATGCTATTGTTACTTTAATTTTTGGGTTGTTGTTGTTGTGGTCGAATCTCATAGTTGAGTGCCTCATTTTTACTCTATCAGTTCACTTTATATTTTTCAAATAATTCTAAAACATTACTTTAGGTAGGTGCACTGGTGTTTGTGGTATTTTATGAATATTAATAAAGAAACACATTAGAGTTGACAACTTTATATTACTTGACTAATTTTTGTTGTATGGTTTAACCAATCAATTTTTTGTAATGCTATCCCCATTTTAGGTGTAGAATATTTTTTCGAGTTAATTATAATTGTTACGATCATTAACCATTATCCTCTACACAATCTCTAATACAAAATATGATAGTCTCCATTATTAGTTTTGTTTGATGGAGTTTGTAGAGGTTTAGGACTGTGATAGTGGAGTTATATGGTGGATCCAATGAGTATAAACATTGTTTTCATATACTGATCCATTGTTAAGTTATAAATTTTCTTGATTTTATTTATATACTAGTTTACCTAGTATTGTGTTATTTTTCTATTGTTTATTAGTGGTAGATTTGAATTCTGTCATTTCCCATGTTTGATTTTTTTTTACTTTCGTAGTCCACTTGGTTAAATCTTTTCACTTTATATTTAGGGTAGCTATTGAGAAAGGTTTATCATGGCAATTTTTTATAGAGGTGGTAATACTAATTTAGCATATTGGAAGATTCCTTTTGAGAAGAAATTGTAGTAGTGTGTTATAGGGTTGTTTTCTATTATATTTAATTTTTTAATTGGTGTTGGATCCTCAATGATTTTTCATTGAATTTGGAGGTAGTGTAATTATTCTTTTTATAGTAATATGGTGATGCGTTGAGTTATTAGTTCATGGAATTGTCTTATTTATTCCATCATCTGTGGTATTTGGTGTTTAGGATGGTGGTTTTCATCCCTCATATTGATAGTCATTGTATTTTATTGGGTTTTCACTTTTTATATTGTGAATTTATTAGTTTTTATGATTTTTCATTATTAATTATTAGTAGTGATGTATTGAGACATAAATTATAAAATTTCATTTTTATCATTTTTTTGGAAAACCGGACCCAAATACCCTCTCAAACTGGTACTCGGTATAAATTTTCACATACGTGGATGGTGTTCCTAATCTACACTAACCAGAAACTAGCACCTAGGCAGGAATAAAAAGGGGAATAATTTCACAAAACCTGAATAAACAACAAGACAGAAACACACACACATATATATATATATATATATAATAGATAGAAACATAAAAATAGATAATGATATCCCATAATAGAAATAACATAGGTGTGACGTCCCAAACCTTACTACCAATGAATGGGTTCCCTGATCCTGGTGGGCCAGATGTCCTCAAACACATCTCCCAGAACACTAGAGGTAGTCAACTAGCAGTTAGGGACTAGGGTGTCTCTTTGGGGAGACTATGCCGTCATTACCCAATTATAGACCAACCGTAGAAATTTAACATATGTAAATAGTAGAAGCGATATATGTAAATAGAATGAACAACAGAAAATAGGGTCCACAACAATAATAACTGAAATAACTGGAATTAAATACAAAAACTGATGATTTTCAATGTAACAATAAAATAAGAAAATATGGATCCAAGGTAGAAAGCATAACATGTTCCACATATGTATACAAGAAATAAAAGACTATCCCAAACATCTCGAGCTTCAACTCAATCATATTCTATCAATCCACATACTAAACAATAAGAAATCAAGTGTTTAAAGTCATATATTTCCCTTTGTCAACACCTGAAACCATGTAATCTACTCTAGGTACCTAACGGGGCCTAGAGAGGGTGTGAGATAAATAATAGTGGGCGACCACCAATGGTTTCTATAACATCTGGTCCATGTATGGAAAAGTAACTATGTGAAAGTATGTATATATAATGTTAATGAGTACAATGGAACTAAATAACCATGTACATGATTCATTCCTCATTTGGTGTCTAAATATGAAATAAATTCATTATGTCATTATTAGTAGTTTCCAAATAATTCACACGTTAATAATAGTGAAGGCTTCAAGATGTAACAATGCATCATGTAGTAATATTAATCAGTGAATTCCCAATGCAATAACCATGGAAATGTAGATCTCAAAGGACTATAACTCAGTAATACTATATCATGTCATGAGGTAATAGTGTAATCATAAGAGAATAGTCCACGTCATTCTAAAATGAGGCACCTACCGAGTCAAAGGTGATTGACCAAGGTAAAATGAGGCTAGGTAGAGTCAGGGCCCGATGGGCTCTATGCATGGCACCTACTTTTCGATGCTTGATCATAGGAGTGTATTCAAGGCATCCAGTAATAATAATGAAGGATCCTATTGTGTCATACTAGGCAACCATGAATAGAAAATGATTGAGATCTATGTGGGTTTCAACCTACATTATCATTATCCTGGAATTAGAAAGGGGTTCATGGGTGCTCCTGGCATTCTTTGATCGAAATATAATTCAATCTCGCGTCATTCCATTCAAATATTATTATGAAGACATGTAATATATCATTCAATTCAATCTTTTCCATCCATTATTGTGATAAGGTCAAGTAACATGAAACCTTTTTTCAATTCATTTGTTTCAAGACATTCCTTTCAATCATGTGATAAAAAATTGTAGCATGGAACCATTTAAGCAATTTATGGAATATTCCATTTTCAATGTTTATTCTTCTACCTTCAGTTAATTTTTCAAGGGGCGTAATAGATATGCAACCAATTAATCATTGAAATTTATTTATTAATTTTAATCACTTGCCTTAGGTGGGTCAAGTGGAAGGTGTACATGGTAATTACGATTATGAAATTCACAATATAAATCAATCCAATTAATGTATAAATGCTTACCCTTAGGGTGGTCAAGCCAAGTCACACCCGAATGTTGGATCAAACATGTCAAAAAACTAAAATGTTAATTATGGAATAACATCCCTTATTGGATGAAATGGTGTTGTGGACATAAACACAATCATTTAATCACATATATAGAAAGATCATATCTATATAGTTTTATTGATTTTAATAACTCCACATAAATTCAATGAATGACATCGAATGAAATTGATGGTCCCCACACAACAAATCTGATACCATCAAACATGAGTATGTGTTATAGACTACCCACCATATGTTTTTATGACTATACTCATTCGGTATTGGACATTGATTTTTCTTAGATTAGAGTACATATATGAAAGATAGAAAAACACTAATACCCTGATAACTCTGTTGAGAGAAACAGAGAAATAGAATAGCTCAAGGGGACTCGAGTACTTACTGTTGCACATCTAATGTTTCTAACAAATGTTCGATCAAAACCCAAATGAAGGTAATATCTTGATCTCTACATTAGATCATCTAAGTGTTCCAAAATGAGTGAAAAATTGGTTAATACCACTGAAATCCAGATTAGGGAGGAAGAGGGGTTCCAATTAGATCATTAAGGGTAAATTTTACATTTTACCCATAAAAATGGTCTATGAATGGTTTTTCCACATGGTTTGAAAAAATGGACACAAATCATGAACGGTTTTAGGGTAGAAGGGGGACATAACATAGTTAGGCCACATGACCATGCATAAACAGTGAGAAGGTGTTTTGTATTGAAATTTCAGTCTTCACAGTTAGCCAAACCATGTGCCAACTATACGTTAACCATGGGACCTATCCAGTTTTACCAAAAAGATGGGTTTTGGGATCTGAACAAGATGCAAAAAACCCGTGGTTGGTTTACCAACTAAAAAAGAAAATCTACAAAAGTTCCCAGATAATGATTTAGACTAAAATTTAAAGGGCCCATACCAGAGTAAAGAACTGGGGTTCTTACAGTCTTCCCCTCTTTAAATAACTCAACCTCGAGTTCACCTTCCAAGGGTTTAGAAGCATTATATAATAAAAAACCTGGACACTGAGAATATATGTCAACTTCCCTCTCTCATGTCTCTTCCTATACTTGGTCATACTTCCATAACAAACATACATGAGGGATTGAATGTCCTTGGAGAGCCTTCACGATTCTATCAATGATGCATACTAGATACTACTCAAAGGTAGCATCAATATCTAACTCAAATTCCTTGGGATTAAAGGTCTGTGATGGATCTGCCTGATATTCATGAAACTTTGTGACGTGGAAGACCACATGCATGGAACAATATCTCATTGGTTGTAGTAACTAATAGGCTACCAAACTGGATCTCTCAAGAATCTCAAATGGACTTACATAACAAGGTGACAACGTTCTCTACTTTTGTAACTGTCTATTCAGTATCTTGGGTGATACAAATAGAAAAACATGATCACTAAACTTGAACTCAAGAGGTCATCAATAGCGATTGGAAAGGATTTCTATTTGGACTCGGTATTAGACATACACTTTTTGATCTACAAAACATTATCTTACGTATCATGAATGAGAAAATTACCTAGTAGGGCTACCTCACTTGTGTCTTCCCAGCATAGGGGTTAACGACATGACCTACCGTATAAGGCCTCAAAAGGATCAATCTGAATCATTGCCTGAAATCAGTTACTATAGGTAAACTCGATGAAAGGGATATACATCTTCCAAGAACTACTAAAATCAAGGACACATGATCATATCATATTCTCTAGAACCTATATTGACTATTTTTATTTTCCATCATTATAAAGGTGAAAAACTTTTCTTATAAGATCCTATGTTTCGTAATCATATTCAATCTGTACCTAAACTGTGACATGAAATAGCCTTCCCTGTATGAAATGATAGTATGATGACCCCCATATAGTCGTATGTTGTCACAAAAATAATTTCATCCCAACTCATCAATTGAGAATGTCTCCCAAATAGTAAATAAGTGGGATGATTTCATTAGTCATTCAATTAATACACATAAATAATTAATACCCATTGGAGACCTAGTTACAATGACTACCAAATCCATGGAAACAATGTCCTATTTCCATTTTGGGAAAGGAAGTGACTGTAGTAAGATAGAAAGTCTTTAGTGCTCTATCTTCACATTCTGATTGGTGGAACACCTAGTGTTAAACATTCAATCTGATATTTCATCTCTAGCCATCAATACTTGTATCACACATCTCAATACATCTTTGATATTCATGGATGAACTACTCACTGAGAAGTGTTTTACTCACACATCAACTCCTCTTGAATGTCTATAGGAACCCAAAAATTCCAACATAGAAGGAGGACAACATATCTATCAAAAGAGAAATCCAAATGTGGGATACATCCAGAGATAATTTCACAGAGAACCAAGATTTTAGGATCTGAAAGCTATATAATCATCCCCATCTCAAGGAAAGAAGATGTAACTATCAAGGATGAGAGAGGAGACTACTCATGAAAACCATGAAACTCGAGATACAGATCTGAATCATGGGTCATTAAATTCAATTCATTACTAGATTACCATATTTTATGTGCCTGAGTTTTCTGATTCACCACATCTACAAATATGTATCCCTTCCCATGCGTATAGGCAAGCTCAAAATCAATGGATTATACATATTCTACCCATATACATTATTATATGTTCAAGTCACACGGTAAAAATATATATTTGAGGCTCTTGTGCTCTGTTTTCACCACTAAGTGCTCACCCAATAGATAATGTATCCAACAACATAAGGAATGGACAACTGCAACTAGCACAATGCCGGGTGTCAGGCAATTTCTCTCATGAGTCCTTAACTTCTAAGATTCAAACGCAATGACCTTGTCTTCCTGCATCATCACTCCTCCTAGTCCAATGATTGATTCATCACAGAAGTCAATATAACCTATGTATTTCTCTGGAAGAGTTAGAATAGGTTTCTTAATAATCCCCCCATTCAACTACTAAAAGGATTTCTCGTGTTCTTCTCACCATATGAACTTGACACTATTCTCTGTAAGATATGTAAGAGGTGAATAATGGAAAGAAAATCCTTGTATGAAATGACTAAAACATCCATCCAGTCCCAAGAACACATTATTTCAAACACATTATTTGGTTGCTCTCATGAAACTATAGAGCTAACGATTTCTGAGTCCGAAGATACTCCTGATACTGGTATTATATGACCCATGAATTGGAAATTATCTATCCAGAATTGGCACATAACCAGCATGGCATAAACCTAATTCTCTCTTAGTGTACTCATAATGATCTCAAGATGTTTGAAAAGGTATCTAAAAATGTGAGAATACATAATGATGTCCTCCACAAAGACTATGACAATGGAGACCGAATATGAGTGAAAAACCCAATTGATAAGATCTATGAAAATTTTGGTCATGTTAATAAGACTAAAAGGAATAACTAGTTACTCATACAGACCATACCTACTATAGAAGGATATACAAGGTATGTCTGATTGTCTGACACATACATAATGATAACCCGATCTTAGGTCGATCTCGGAGAATACCTTTGTTCCTCAGAGCTGGTTGAAGAGATCATCTATTTGAGGCAGTGGAAAACCATTTTGACCATAACATGGTTCAAAATTATATAATACACACATATACATAAGGTTCCATCTGCATTATTGGGGTAAGTAGAGGAGAACCCCAATAGGATGTGCATGTCTATATAAAACATTTGGCCTCTAAAACCTGTAACTGCCACTTGATCTCTTTAAGCTCTGTTCATGAAATCCTGTATAGAATAATGGACACTAGATGTACTCATGGAATAATATCAATTGTAAACTCAGACTCTATCTCATTAGTTATGCGTGAAAAATAATCAGGAAATACAACCTTGAAATGATACACTAATGGAGGGAAATTATCTTTTCGTAACCCCTAATCCTCCATAAAGAGATTTACAATATGGATGGTCACTCTACCTAGCCCAGGATTCTCTGTTCCCACTCAATCAGCTTGGACATCCCACTCACCCCTATGTATATAACAATTAACCTATGGTGATGTAAATGATACCCTATAGAGATTGCAGTCTATAAAAGAATGATAGTGAAGTTCCAAATCCATGCCAATAATGATATAGAATACTATCATCTCATGAACAAAGTGTTGTTATAATAATGGTTAACTGCATATCCCAAGGGGACAATCCCTACACTAGAATATTCCCCATGTTTGTCCCCCAAATGGTGTATCTATAGTCTTTACTATCACGACCCATCCTCGTAGCCCATGCCATGACTACCCCGAGCATTCCTTCCATAGGCCTGGGGCTGGCGACTTGCACCAAAGGCATAAATCCCGATAAAAATGGAATGCATTGCCTTAATAAAGTAAAAAAACACCATAGAGTATGCAAGATGAAGTAAACACTAAGTAAACTGAGTACAAAAGTAAGTGCTGGAAGGTAAATGGGCCAGAATACAAACCCAACTAAAAGTAAAGTACAAATGATAGAAAGTACAGCAGCAGAAAAGTAAAGCGGCAACATCGAGCCGTCTACTGGAATTCCCACCTGAAGGGTTGGTACAGATAATCTCTTTAGCTCCTTGGTCTGTTTGTCCACTCCGTGTACGTCACGTCCAGTGATCCTCCTCCAGGTACCGTCTAGCTCCACGAGCCTCCACCTCGATCAGCATTGTCCGTCGTCTGCATCCAACACAACGTAGTGAGGGTATAACCCGTGTAGGGGTGAGTATACGATACTCAGTAGGGACCCCGAGACTCCCGAAGGTCTCTCAGAATCAACGAAGGATAAACCAAAAAGGAAAGATACAATCACGAAGTATCAACCAACTCTACTTAGGTATATGCCCATAAATATGCGTAAGTCATCAATTCCAGTACTGCTCCAACTCACGATCCCATGTTCAACCCAGTCCACATAGGAAAGTGCAACCCAATCCACACAGGAAAGTACAACCCAATCCACACAGGATTGTAAGATCAATCATACCGAAGATAATGATTGAAATTCAAGACTCAGCTCACATAGGTATACTACTCACGAAGAGGGGTGGAGATGATAGATGTAGCCTCTGAATCATCTCCCATGCCAAACCCACGTAGGATCCAAGTACAGATGTCATCGCTGCCGGACCCACTTAGGATCCAGGTACAGTAACCATCGCTTTCGAACCCACGTAGGATCCAAGTACAGATGTCGTCACTGCCGGAACCAACGTTGGATCCAAGTACAATAACCATCACTTTTGAACCCACATAGGATCCAAGTACAGTCGTCCTCACTTCCAAAACCTCGTAGGATCCAAGTATAGTCATCCTCACTGACGAACCCACGTAGTATCCAAGTACAGTCGCCATCATCATCGCAGTCGCAGCAAGCTCTAGGGTTCCCGCACACAGCACGCTCGATTCCGGGAGGGACCGCTCCACGAGCCAAGGGGTTGATACATCAACTGTCACGATGTCCAAAGTTGATGTATCACAAAGTTCCGTCTCATCAATAGGAACTCAACGCGATAGATGGCGCGTCAATCGGACGCACGGTCTGAGAGATATCGGCTTTTCCGTCCGAGGGGCCTGGTTGGTTTCTAAACTAAAACCAACCCATCCGTACTCCAGCCACATCCAAACCTTGAGCAGTGTAAGCCAAAAAAAACCACCTCACTAAGAAGAATCCATCAATGTCAATGGCACGTCAACCGGATGTCCGAAGCTAAATTTTTAAGCGTTTTTGCTCTGAAGGCCCGAATGGTTTCATGTTCGAACCAACCCAGATGTACCCAAAGTTCTCCAAAAACCTTGGGTTTAAAGTACCTAAATGACCGCCTTGATCTAATGATCCCTACGAAATTGACGGTGCATCAAATGGAGGTTCGTAGCCCAGGTTATGAGCATTTGAATTGAAATGCCCGAAAATAGGGTGTTCGGGCCCGGTACGTCTCGGCCCGATACCCCCTAGGTCTGCCCGAACGGGGTCGGCCAATACCGGGTCCAAGTCCGGCCCGCTTGGGCGCAGCCCGGCCCGGCGTTGGTTGCCTGTCCCAGCACGGGCGGCTCATTGCTAGCCGAGCAGGGCGCAAAGTGGGGCGCCACCCCTTGCACTGGCTGGGGGTTTCAACCCCCGGATTTTCTGGAATGGCCGGCCATTAAGGCCGGACTTGTGTAACCGTGGGACACGAGGGGGTCCCGCCTCCATGAGTTGTAGGCGGCCGGAAAAGGCTGGCCCCCTCCTGTAGAACTTCCAGGGCCTAAGACCATGGCTCCCGTCCGACCGGCACGGCGCGATGGCGCTGTGCCCCTCCGCCGCGGCATGCCCCGGTCGTGGGCCCTTGGTGCTTCGGCATGGCGAGACGACACCGCGCCCCTCCACTACGGCCCACTCCTAGTCGCAGCCTCTTTTGGCCTCATCGGTGCCGCATGACGACACCATGCTCCTCCGCCGCGGCCCTCTCTGGCCGCGGTCCTCCTCGTTCTCATATGGTGCAACGGCACCGCATCGCCTCTGTTTCAAGCCACAATGAAGATCTACAACAAAAGGGGTGGAGTATTAGCCGTGTTTGTGTGGTCCGACGTCCTCCCATTATATCGATATAGGAGGCCAATCATTTAACAAAAAAGTTCGTTAAATAATGCTTGAACAAAGAATTTACCCCTACCTCAACAAAAGTTGTCGAACAATGATCATCATGGAAAACGGCGTTGCGGGGTGAAGCTCCGTATACGTCGATGAAGAACGTCTGAGGAGGAAGTGGCATATCCCTTCCTTTGAAGTGGAGAGAATATTTAATGACGACATCAATGGTGAGTTTCCGCGTCGGTGCCTCCTCCTTGGTCGTGGAGGAAGAAGATGATGGAAGAAACCGAGTGGCCGAGTAAATGCTCTCCCTTGGTGAAATAGCATTCTTCTTTGAAGTGGGGAAGTTCTTCGCCGGAGAAGATGATGTTCTTCCAATGGAAAAGAGATCTCCCTCTCTCAATATCCTCACACAACTAGCCAACCTAATAAAATAAGGCATCCCCCTTCTTTTATTATGTTTTGCATGCCTTTTCAAAAACTCAAATTCAAAAACTAAACCACTTAATTAAATGAGCTTGAGTTGTCAAATTAAAAAGGGGTGTTATCATGGCAAGATTAATGAGGGAGAGAGAGAGAGAAGAGTTACTCACATTTAAGGGGAGTTATGGAGTTAAGGAATGTGAAAAGGTGGGGGCTCTTGTGGGCCCCACCTCTCCTTTAACCTCTCAAGAGAAGTAAAAAACCTAGTGGGTCCCATCCCAACTTCCACACATAGGTTATAACCACATAGAAAAGAAATAAAATTGTAACTCATATTTTATTTAACTCTTCAATTAAACTAGTTTTTTTAAACAACTCCCCCCCCCCCGAGAAAACAAACCTTCAGAAAATGTCCTCCTAAGAAAAAACTGGCGCTGCGGTTTCATCGGTGCCCTCCGATTTCAATTCCGAGCACTGGTTCAAAAGATACAAAAACCCGCTCGTTCGTTCACTGAACGTACCTGATCTAAACTCGGAAAATGATTTCGGGCACATCGGGCCTCGGAATCAGGTGCCCTAAAAAACTGTGTATTCATAAAATCTCAAATAAATTAAGAAAATAAAATTTCCTTTAAATTTACGGGTCTTTACATTACTCCCACCTCAGGGCATTACGTCCCCATAAAGATACATCACAAAACTAGGGAAACAAATGAGGGTACTGAGCACGCATCTGAGCCTCCCTCTCCCATGTGCTATCCTGGAGGTTCATGTGCTTCCACCTGATGTGCACTAGAGGAATCGACCATCTAAGTAGGACCTGCTCCTGTCGATCCTCGATCTCCACCAAGACATCCAAAAAAGTCTCCCAGTCATCGATATCCAGCTCCCCGTGATCAAAGATATGTGTCATGTCGTGCACGTATCTCCTTAGCTGAGATACGTGGAAGATATCGTGCACCCGGTGCAACTGTGGGTGAAGAGACTGGCGATAATCCACCTCACATACCCTGCTGAGAACCTGGAATGGTCCGATGAAGCGTGGAGATAACTTGCCACCCCGGACAAAATCTCCTTAATCCACACCGAGGTGAGACCCGTAAGAAAACATGGTCTCCATCCTCGAACTCTAGTGGTCTCCGCCTCTTACCAGCATAGGACTTCTATTGGCTCTGAGCTGCCCTCATCCACTCTTGGATGATCTGTACATTCTCCGTTGTGGCTTGGACCATATCTGGTCCTACAAGTGTTGTCTCCCCAGGGTGTGTCCAACACAGAGGTGATCTGGAAGGTCGTCCGTACAATGCCACATATGGTGCCATCCCGATGGTGGATTGGTAGCTGTTGTAGTACACAAACTCCACCAAAGAAAGATGATCCTCCCAGATATGACCAAAGTCAAGGACACATTCACGGGTCATGTACTCAAGTGTCTGTATGGTCCTCTCCAACTGACAATCCGTCTGTGGGTGAAAGGCGGTGTTCATGCATAGCTACGTCCCAAATGCCTCCTGCAACCCCTTCCAATGTAGGGAAGTAAAGCGAGAATCTCGATCAGAGACGATAGTTAATGGCGCACCATGAAGTCGTACTATCTCTTGAAAATAGAGGCCTCCCATGCTCTTTGCTGAGCCCTGCTCTCTGATGGGTAAGAAGTGGGCCGACTTGGTGAGTCGGTCGAAAATCACCCAAATGGAGTCCTGACCTCTGGAAGTACATGGAATCCCGGTAACAAAATCCATAGATATCTTATCCTACATCCACATCGGGACCTCTAAGGGTTGTACCAAGCCTGCTGGTACCTGGTGCTCCGTCTTCACCTGCTGACAGGTGAGGTATCGAGAAACGAACTCTACCAAAACCTTCTTCATACCCAGACACCAGTGTTGTCATCTGAGATCCTGGTACATCTTCACCACTCCAGGATGTACTGCTAAAGGGGAAGTGTGAAACTCTATCAGCACCTCTTCCCATAAGGCAACCGGTACCATGGTTCACCCCTGGAAAAGGATGGTGTGCTCTCCACCCACAGATAATCCATCATGTGCATGTCCTGAGGATATCTGTGCACGTCACGTCTCACAGTCAACATCCACACGTGAAGCCTCTCTGACCCACTGAAGTAGTCAAGGACTGACTGTGAGTGACTATAAAAAGGCTGCCCCATCTCTATCCCTGAAGGATATCTGCAACGCGGCTAGCTGCTCTATCCCCTCTCCATGTAGCTGGATGCCTGACCTCTTGTTGAGAGCATTAGCTACTACGATCCCCGTTCCAGAAGTATAGACTATCTCAAAGTCATAGTCCTGGAGGAATGTGATCCATCACCACTATCTCATGTTCAAGACCTTCTATAAGAAGATGTATCTGGGACTCTGGTGGTTAGAGTAGACTGTAAAGCACTCGCCCATCAGATAGTGTTGCCACATATTCAAGGCAAAGACCACTACTGCTAACTCTAGGTCATGGGTTGCATAGTTCTGCTCATGCTGCCTCAACTGTCGGGATACATTGGTGATCACTGCCCACACTTGCATCAGGACACACCTGAATCCGGTCCCGGATGCATCGCAATAAACTACGTACCCTACGCTCTCCTCCAGTATCCTCAATATGGGTGAACTGGTCAATCTATGTCTCAGGTCCTGGAAGCTCTGCTGATATCTATTCGAACACACGAAGGGTTTCCCCTTCTTCTTCAAAGATGAGAGTGGTGCGGAAAATCTAGAGAAGTCTAGCAAAATTCTCCGATAGTACCCTTCCAGACCTAGGAAACTCCGCACCTCTGTCATGCTCCTAGGTGGCTCCCAAGCTAGCACTGCCTCGATCTTTACAGGATCCACTGAAACTCCCACCTCAGAGATAACGTGCCCTAAGAAGTGGACCTCACGAATCGATAATTGGCACTTCGAGAGTTTACCATAAAGCTGGTGCTCTCGGAGTGTATCCAGTAAAACCTGTAAGTTGTAGGGGTGCTCCCCTCAGTAGTCGAGTAAATCAATATGTTGTCGATGAAGAATACAATAAATCAATCAAGGTAAGGATGGAAGATCCTGTTCATGAGACTCATGAACACTTCTAGAGAGTTGGTTACACAGAAAGGCATAACCAAGAACTCATCATGGCCATACTGACACCTGAAGGCCGTTTTCTGCACATCCTCATCTCGAACTCTGAGCTGATGATAGCCAGAACTAAGGTCTATCTTCGATAACCATTGTGCTCCCTTAAGCTGATCGAAGAGGTTGTAAATCCTCAGTAGTGGATACTTGTTCATCCCGGTCACCTAGTTTAGGTGACAGTAATCGACACACAGTTTCAAGCTCCTGTCCGCCTTCTTGGCGAACAATATCAGGGAAGACCAGGGTGAAACACTGGGTAAGATGAATCACTTTCCCTGCAAGTCCTCCAGCTGTACCCATAGCTCTTGAAGCTCAGCGGGAGCCATCCGATATACTGGAGTAGATATCAGGGTTGTCCCATGGCACAATTCTATATAGAAGTCTACCTCTCTGCGAGGAGGTAGTTCGGGAACATCATCAGGAGAAACGTCCGCATACTGATCCACCACAACAGGAAAACTCGGACTCCGCACATCAACTACTATAAGGATGAGACTAGCCAACTGAAGGGTGATTGGATATCCTCTCCTCTGCGTGAGTCCATATGGCACTGCAAAGGCTCCCTTCTCGCCGGTGAAGGTGAACAGGCTCCCATCGCTATGAACACATCTCACATTGCGCCTAATACATTCTATCTGAGAATGTACCATAGATAACCAATCCATGCCCAAGATGACATCGTAAGGCCTCGACGCCACTACAAGAAGATCCCAGTCAAAGCTCTTGCATCCTAGATTAATCTCACACTACCGGCACCAGTGTGTAATCATCGAGTCTTCCCCCGTAGGAGTCTCTAGCCATAAGGATCAAGCCAACGGCTCCGTAGAAATCTCCAAGCTCCAAACAAGGGCAGCGACAATGAAATAATGACTCTCTCTTATGTCTATAAGAACTGCAGAAAGGGTGGAGTAGACACATATAGTACCTAGCATCATCTCAGGTGCACTGTGGTCATAGGAATCCACTACCTAAAGTTGAGCCTGCCTCTATCCACCAGCTCCCTGTGGTCGGGGGTGGACCTCCTGGTGGTGGTGGTAGAGCCTCAAAGCGTCGCCCACCACCCGCTACTTGGCTAGCTCCTCTGCCTCGTTTGCCTGCTCCTTACGGACTGCCATGGTCGATCCTCCGCCCTTTCCTGGGTGGTCCATCAACCGTCTGCTGCTCCTCTACATGGCTGGTCGGATAGTCCTGATCCATGTGGCCCTATCTACCGCATGAATAGCACTGACTGCCTCTTCAATGACTAGCTCTGCTATGTGTGCCTCACACCTCCAAGATAGTATCCTGAGGTCTCCCATATGATGGTCATGTCCTCTTAGACCCCTATGACATTCGTCGACTGCCAGCTGTAGAAGAATCCGCTACGTGCAACCCTGCGGTAGGTCTTACTGTTGGTGTAGGCTCAGCAAGAAATCTCTCTACAAGAAGGGCTTGCTCCAGTACACCTTCCTATGTTAGAATACTGAGGGAGATCATCGAAGCCTGGATCTCATGTCTCAGTCCCTGATCAAAGGTCTGGGCCCGGAAGAATGGGTCTCGTACCATGTCCATGGAGTAGCGCGAGAGATCGGTAAATCTCACTGAGTATTGGGCTACAGTCATGCTGCCCTTCCACAGCTGTAGTAACTCCTGAATGTGCACCGCATGGAGGGTGGATGGAACGAACTCCGAGCAGAAGAGGCTCTCAAAGTTTGTCCAAAGAAATGATGCCTCGTTGTGCACCTAGAGCATCAGGCTCCACCATCTGCATGCTGCCGGGTGCAGGAGACTCACAACAAGGATCACCATAAGATCTACTAGTGTCCCTACCAATCTGAAGACTCAAACTACAGACTCCAGCCAATCCTTGGTTTCCTGAGGGTCTGTCTCCCCACTGAACCTAGGTGGTCTCTAATGCTGAAACCCATGCAGTGCACTCAGGCAACGTGCACCCTCAGCTATTGGGGCTGGTGGCATTGGTGGCTCGGCGGGTTGAGGTACTGCTGCTGCCTCTGCTGTAACAGGGCCTTACATCGAGGCCTCGTCGCTCGGTGGGCTGCCATTTTGCACAATGCTCAGAACCCTAGTTGGCTGCCGTCGTGGTTCCATCTTGAAAAGAAACAGGTGTTCCATTGTTAATACAGTAAACCTACTAATCTGACACAAATTAATCATAAATGAAACTTTGGAACACACATGAAATCAATGATTTCATGCACTGAGTCGGAAATCAGAAGTCAGGGTCCTAGTGTATGGACACGTCGGCCGCCACACCAACACTGGACTCCCTGGACTGATAACCACACTCAATACCCTTAACACTATTACTTCACATAGAAAAATTATCAGAGTCCTGAGTTCTGCGGTAGAACCGACTCCTCTGATACCAATTTGTCACGACCCATCCTTGGGGCTCGTGCCGTGACTACCCCATGCCCGCCTTCCATAGGCCAGGGGTTAGCGACTAGCACCAAAGGAATAAATCCTAATAAAAATGGAAGGCATCGCCTTTATAAAGTAAACAAACACCATAGAGTACGCAAGCGGTAGTAATCACAAAGTAAACTGAGTACAAAAGTAAGTGTCAGATGGTAAATGGGCCAGAATACAAACCCAACTGAAAGTAAAGTACAACTGATATAAATTACAATAGCAAAAAAGTAAAGTAGCCACATTGAGCCGTCCACTGGAATTCCCACCTGAAGGGTGAGTACAGATAGTCTCCTCAGCTCCTCGGTCTGGTCATCCGCTCCGTGTACGTCATGTCTGGTGATCCTCCTCCAGGTACCATCCAGCTCCACGAGCATCCACCTTGATTAGCGATGTCTGTCGTCTGCATCCAACACAACGTAGTGCGGGCATAGCCCATGCAGGGGTGAGTATACGATAATCAGTAGGGACCCTGAGACTCCTGAAGGTCTCCCAGAATCCATGAAGGATAAACCACAAAGGAAAAATACAATCACGAAGTATCAACCAACTCTACTTAGGTATATGTCCATACATATACCTAAGTCATCAATTCCAGTACTGCTCCAACTCACGTGCCCAAGTTCAACCCAGTCCACATAGGAAAGTACAACCCAATCCACATAGGAAAGAACAACCCAATCCACACAGGATAGAAAGATCAATGATATCAAAGATAATGATTGAAAGTCAAGACTCAGCTCATACAGGTATACTACTCACGAAGATGGGTGGAGATGATAGATGTAGCCTCTGAATCATCTCCCATGTCGAATCCACATAGGATCCAAGTACAGATGTCATCGCTGCCAGACCCACGTGGGATCTAAGTACAGTAACCATCGCTGCTGAATCCATGTAGGATCCATGTACAGTCGTCCTCACTGCCGAACCCAAGTAGGATCCAAGTAAATTCTTCCTCGTTGCAGAACCCACCTAGGATCCAAGTGCAGTCGTCCTCACTGCTGAACCCATGTAGGATCCAAGTACAGTCACCATCGTCATCGCAGTCGCAACCAGCTTTAGGGTTCCCACACACAGCATGCTCGATTCCAGGAGGGTCCGCTACACGAGCCAAGGGGGTTCGATACATCAATTTTCACTAAGTCCAGAGTTTATATATCACAAAGTTCTGTCTCATCAATAGGAACTTAATGCGATAGATGGCGCATCAAAAGGACGCATGGTCTGAGGGATATCGGCTTTTCCGTCCACGGGGCCCAGTTGGTTTTTAAGCTAAAACCTACCCGACCATACTCCATTCACGTCCAAACCTCGAGTGGAGTAATAAAAAAGAACCATCTCACTAAGAGGAATCCAAAAATGTCAACAGTACATCAATCGGACATCCAAAGCTCATGTTTTAAGTGTTTCCGCTCGGAGGGCCCGGTTGGTTTCGTGATCGAACCAACCCAACTGTACCCAATGTTCTCTGAAACCTTGAATGTAATACACCAAAATGACCGTCTCAATCCAAGGATCCATATGCAACTGATGGTGCATCTAAGGGAGGTTTTTAGCCCAAGTAATGGGCATTTGAACGAAACTACCCGAAAATGGGGGGTTCGGGCCCGGTCTGACTCGAACCAATACACCCTGGGTTGGCCCGAACCAGGCGACCTGTCCTCGGTCCGGGTCTAGCCCACATGGGCATGGCCCAGCTCTACACAGGTGGCCCAGCCCGGTGTGGGCGGTCCGGCCTAGCGCGGGCGGCTCGGTGCTGGCCGAGTGGGGCGGCTCGGCGCTGGCCAAGCGGGGCACAAAGCGGGGCACCGCCCCTTGCGCTGCCTGGGGGTTTACACCCCCGAAATTTCTAGAATGGCCGGCCATTAAGGCCGGCCTTGTATAACTATGGTACCCAAGTGGGTCCCACCTCCACGTGGCACTGGCAGCCGGCCGAGCTCGGCCATCTCTTACTGAACCGCCACAGCCTAAAGCCACGGCTTCCGTCTGACCGGCGCGGCGCGACGGCGCCGCACCCCTCCACCGCGGCGCGATGGCGCCACACCCATCCACTGCGGCCCGCCCTGGCTGCAGCCCCTTGGTGCTCCTGTGCGGTGCGATGGTGCCACGCCCCTCCGTTGCGGCCTGCTCATAGCTACAGCCTCTTTCGGCCTCACTGGCGCGACACGGTGGCACTCCGCTCCTCCGCCGCGGCCCACTCCAGCCGCGGTCCTCCTCATTCTCTAACGGTGCAACGACACCCCGTTGCCTCCATTTCAAGCCACAATGAAGATCATCAACAAAAGGGGAGGATGATCGGCTGTGTTTTTGTGGTATGAACTCCTCCCATTATATCGATAACAAGCGGCCAATCATTTAACAACGAAGTTCGTTAAATAATGCATGAACGAGGAATTAACCCCTACCTCGACACAAGTTGTCGAACGATGATCGTCACGGAAAATGGTGTCACGGGGTGAAGCTCCGTATACGTCGATGGAGAATGTTCAAGGAGGAAGTGGTGTCTCCCTTCCTTTGATGTAGAGATAAGATTGAAAGGCGACGTTGATGGTGAGTTTCTGCATCAGTGCCTCCTCCTTGGTTGTGAAGGAAGAAGATGACGAAAGAAACCGAGTCGTCGAGTCGATGCTCTCCCTTGGTGAAATAGCATCCTTCGTTGATGTGGGGACGTTCTTCACCAGAGAGGATGAAGTTCTTCCAAGGGACAAGAGCTCTCCCTCTATCAGTTTCCTCACACAACTAGCCAACCTAATAAAATAAGGCCTTCCCCTTATTTTATTATGTTTTCCATGCCTTTTCAAAAACTCAAATTCAAAAACGAAACCACTTAATTAAATGAGCTTGAGTTTTCAAATTAAAAAGGGGTCTTATCAAGTAAATATTAATGAGGTAGAGAGAGAGAGAGATAGAAGAGTTACTCACATTTAAGGGGAGTTATGGAGTTAAGGAATGTGAAGAGGTGGGGGTTCATGTGGGCCCCACCTCTCCTTTAACCTCTCAAGAGAAGTTAACAACCTAGTGGGTCCCATCCCAACTTCCACACATAGGTTATAAAAACATAAAAAAGTTATAAAATTGTAACACATATTTTAATTCAATCTTCAATTAACCAACGTTTTTTAAACAACTCCTCCTGAGAAAACGCACCATCGGAAGAGGTCCTTCTAAGCAAAAACTGGCACTACGGTTTCATCGGTGCCCTCAGATTTCAATTCCGAGCTCCGGTTCAAATGATTGAAAAACCCACTCATTCAATCACTGAACGTACCCATTCTAAACATCGAAAAATGATTCTGGGCACATAGGGCCTTGGAACCAGGTGACATCAGAAACTACATATTCATAAAATCCCAAATAAATTAAGAAAAAAACATTCCTTGAAATTTACCGGTCTTTACAATTACACCATAGTAATACTATACCTATGGTCTGAGACTCTTCATGATGGAAACAAAGATAAAATAGATTGAATCACCAATATCAAATAAAAAAGAAACTATAGTATAGGCTTCTAGAATTTAGCCTTGTAATATAGAAGGTCAAACATCCTGATCCATAGGTATTGGCTATACTATATGCAAATGACCTGATCCATGACCCTCTATAATAGATGAACTACAATGATCATAAGTGATCTTTTGGTGATGGTGGTGATCAGGGGTCTGGCTACCATGACCATGACCTCCTCTTTAGTCAGACCAATCAGTTCTATTCCAACTCCCTGCCTGATGCGGAGTAAAAGAAAGTACTCCTGAAGGTAGAGCTGGTGTTGATCCTTTTCCACTCGAGGATGGTGGAAATTTCCCCTAGAATAACTAGAGATTCCCCAATATGGTTTCAATCCTGACACTCTAGTGGGTCTCTATATCAATAGGTATTTTAATTCCCCCCACATCCACAGTGATGAAACACTTTATAGCTATCAAAATAGATACTCTAGTTGTCACTACTCTGATGAGAAACATTGAGAGAACGCCTCCTACCACTGAAAGATATACTGGCCTAACCAACACAGTTCCACTATACATAGTATTATTACCATCTTTCGGGATTCACTCTGTGATTAGAGACTAATGGACTATATAAAAAAATTTGGTAGGAAAAAGACATTCATCTGCGCATTGATGGCGTTCCAGAGCCCATCCCAATGTGTCTAGCACGTGAAAGCTGATCATCGTCTAGTAGTGGTGAAAAGTGTGAAAACTCCATGAAAATTGATGAACACTCCATGAATTACATAGAACCCTATTCAAGATGTATGAACTCTCTGGATATTTCATATCTCAGTATCTGAGGAAAGAACTGATCATAGAAGGTAGTAAGGTAATCAGCCCCTAGCATGCCCTAACAAAGACCAGTTGGGGTAATCACATCCCACCAGCTCTGGTCTGAATCTCTAAGAATTTATGTAGAATTCTTAACACTTTTTTTATGTGACCCATGATTCTCAAAAGAAAAATAGGATGGCTTCAATCCAAGGCTTAGTAGCCTATATACCACCATCCCATTAAAAGGTAGGATGATTTTGCTACTGAAACTGATGAGTCAGCGAAGCCATTGTAGGTGAATGTTATGGAACACCATTCATGGACATCATCATATGTATGAAACCATCACAATCTTGGGATTCAGTGCTAAGATCAGGTAAAATAGGCAGTTCATCAAGTTTTACTCTAGGAAGTATGAATATTGGATCATGATCCACCACATTTGGATTGTGGTCATCACCACCCTCATGGCTTATGATACGAGGACATCGTGGTAGCATTGATTTAAAAATTCCATGCACACACCTCAAAACAACCTTATGCAGAAAGATAGAATCACCAGAGGATGATCCAACATAAGAAGACACACTACCAAAGGCATATTACCCCAACTACCAACATAGATTACCAGGTATCAATAAGTGTTCAAGTATATGTTTTATTTAAGTGTTCAATTAATTATGTGTTTCACTCCTTTACCTTTCATAACATGACTAGGTAGGATAAGAATTTAAACCAAATCATTTTATAATTCATATTCCATATTATAATGGAAAGTGGTTTCCATTGAATTAGTGAACATACAACTTATCAATGAAAATGACACCCCTTTATTTATATCATAATATCTCGACACAGTAAATTACTCATCCCAACCCATGAGGGACCATACACCTCATGAATTAAGACAAGAAATAACTAAATCATAGCCAAATGTAATAGATGTACAAGATATATATCACAACATCAATCAAAAATCACAGGCATAAGAAGAAATGAAAATCAATTAAATGAAACAATATTGCTTAGAAATAGGCATAACATGAAAGTTCTAGATGTCTGAAAATGATGCATGTGACAATTCTACTTTACCTTATATCATCGGGACAAGGTTGAAAGAAAATCATCAAACAGAGTAATAACGAACAAAACCACACAACATGTGTGTCACCCAATTCTGAAGTAATATCAACTCTAATAGGCTGAAGCATAATAATAATCATATTTTAGGTAACATGAGTTTTACCAAAAACTTGGGTTTGTGATGTCCAAGAATGACTTATAATTAAGTCCCAGGAATTCCTAATCTCCAATATATTTTCTCCAAATAGTAAAGAATGAAAATAAAACCTCATTTCATACCACATTATTACATCTTGGACCCAGATTCCATTGAATCGGTTCCCAAATATTAGTGTCCCACATGGCCACAAGCAGGTCTCCTCGAACGTGAGAGGCTTCCGACTAGCAGTGAGGGCCTAGGGTGGGCCCATTGGGAGACTATTACCATAGTACCAAAGTGTAGAACATCGGTTGAAGTTTATAAAAGATAAATAGAGGAAAAGATATTAGTAAACATAAGTTATAGTAGAAAATAGATCCAACAAAAAAACTTAAATAACATGAATAACATAAAACAGCTGATTGAATTTCGTGTCCCTAGAAAATTTGATAATATGGATACTAGGTTTCAAGAATAACATGTTCCACATAATTATAAAGGAAATAAAATAATATCCCAAGCATCCTGAGCTCAGAATCTGTAATATTCTATCATGATCCATACTAAAAAACAATAAATCTTATGTTTTAAGTCGTATGATGACATTTTTCAACACCTGAAACCATGTAATATTTTCTTGGTACCAAATGGGACTTGAAGAGGGTATGAGATAAATCATAGTGGGCCACCACCAATGGTTTCTATAATATCTGGCTAGTGTAATATAAATGTAATAGTGTGAATGCATGCATATATAAATTAAAGTACTATAATGGAACTAAACACCCATGTACCTACTTCATCCCATTTCTGGGGTCTAAACATGTAAACAATTCATTATTTGATTATTAAATTTTTCTAAATAAATCACATGTAAATAATAAAAAAGGTTCCAAGATGTGACCAGGAAACCTGTAGTAATATTTATTAGTCTAGTCCAATGTTAATAACCGAAGAAAAATAGACTAAAAAAGTCTCCAACTTAGTAATACTATACCCTGGCATGGGTTTTTAGTGTAATCGAATGAGCATAGTCCAAGGAATTCTAGAATGAGGAACCTACCAAGTCCAAGGAGATCGAGCAAGGAAAAATGGGGCTAGGCAGAGACAGGGCTCGATGGGATCTAGCCATGGAACCTACTTTTCAATGCTGGATCCAAGGGGTCTATCCAAGGCATCTTATAATGATAATAATAGGATCCTACGATTCCATACCAGGCATCCACGAATAACAAAGTATTGGGATCTAGGTGGGTTTCAATAAAAGAAATCCATATCCTTGAATAATAATGGTATTCCCAAGTGCTCATGGCATTCTCCGATCTGAATCCAAGGCGATATTGTGTCAAGCCATTCCAATTTTTATATGAAGTCATGTAATATCTCCTTTAATTCAATCCTTTCCCTTCATTAGTTTGATAAAGTCATGTAGCATGAATTTGTTTTACAAATTCAATTGGTTCAAGCCTTTTCATTTATTAGTGTGATTATTAAAGTCATCATTTAACCATTAAAGGTGTTGCATAACTAGTCTTTTAATATTTAATATGAACATGAAAAACATTAATAAAACTCCATGATAAATTGTTTATAGTTTTTATATAAAAATAATGGGAAAATTTTTCATTTTCAATTTTCCCACAATTCCAAAATAATCATGGTAAAATAGTTTTAATTAATTTCACTTATATCAAATCAGAGGAATTAATATATCATATATCATATGAAACACTTGGTTGTACAAGATTAAACAATGAAATCCAAAGCACAGGTAACATCATTCCAAGGATTAATAGAGGTTTGGCTAGTACACTAATCATACCACAGTCAATGACACGTGAAAAATCATGTCCTTAAAACCCCAAACATTTGATAAATGATACACCCCAAGAGTTAATACTCGTGAAAATATTAGTATTAGTTCCCCAGAAAATTTGGCCTAAATAAAAGAGGAACACCTCATGATTGAACCTACCGATATCACATGGATGATCGACCTAAGATAAAACATCCATGTAATTACCCAATGAATCCCATGTGATAAATTTTCTACACCATTTCATCAAAATCAGGATGTTAAAACTATTTTTAAAATAAATTTATCGACTCTTTGAATGTACCCTTTTCATTTTATAGAAAAAATTTAAACATAATATTTTATCAAATCCCATTTGCACACATACACACACAAATAATTAAATCTATCACTCTATTTAATTTATAAATTTTTTAATAAAATTATAGGAATGAATTTAATTTAATAAATGATAGATATAGAACTTCCAACAACAATATTGGGTTATGTGCACTATAAATAGGATCCACCAACTATAAAAAATACACTGAGGACGAACATGGACCCATAATCAACCCACCACCTCAAAATCAATTCAATTTTTTAAAATAGTTAGTATAGAGAATAAATCACAACATACCTCAATGAACACATATTTCAATGAAAAACCAACATACTGGTAATCCACTCTAGGAAGATCACATTGCGGATCAATAAGGAAATAAGATGAATAAAAATGTAATTCAACAAATTTCTAAAAGAATCAAAATAATGCTACAATGATCAAAGACATGATGAAGTAGAAAGGAATACTCACACTATAAAATTCATCAAATCCATAATGATGATCAATCACTCAACAAAATTATTTTGAAGGAGAGGAGGAATACAATATCACTTATGTGATCTCTTCGTATGAGAGGGAAGAATATTTATCTGAATAGAAGAGAGATCATCTGTATAGTGTCCCAAAAAGACCAATTCAAGAGGATTACATGACGTGTAATCCCTTTTCAAATCGTTGAATCCATGAAACTCGAGTACATTCAAGAAAAAAAAAATTAATATTAAATATCCTCAATTTAAAATTAATCTATGTTTAATGTACATTCACACTTTTTTTAGGTCTCACGCCTTGCATCGATTTATGGCTTATTCCAAGAGACAGATAAATGTTGTTCAAACCAATTACACGTTTTTTAATTCCTTTAGAGATATCAAAAATTCATATTTCCTTTGAGAAAACAAAAATAACTTCGGTGTTATACTATCTAGAGGTGAACCCCACAATTCCTTTAACACATTTATACTAAAACTCAATTATTACAAACAAACATACATTCCCAATTTTTATCAATTTCCCTAGAAAACACTCTCTATGCTCTTGATTCCCAAAATGTTCCCAAATAATGATGAAATTAAAATAGAGATGATAAATATGTGACTGTGGGAAAAAATGAACTTGAATCCTCACAATATTAATGTACATCCCAGAGAAGTCATATAAATATTATAGTCTAGAAAAGAGATATAGACACTACTCCCACATCAATGACTCACCGTACCAAGTGTAATGAAAATATTATTTGCATCACCACACAAATATTATTAATGTAATTTATTTTCAATTTAATACATTCAAAATAGAGTCAAAGATCTCAAATAGGTTTAGCAGAAAAAAGTCTAATTCTATCTGAATATCATTCAATCATAGAATGTGAGATGCAACATGATGGTATTTCATGAGATGTGATGTGTGGAAAGAAATCATGAATACTCATAAAATTAACTTCAAATTCCGACTGATAATAAACCATCCCAAGTCAATCAATAACATCATGTGGTACCATATATCTTTGATCCAATATTCTATGATTTCCAGGATGCCAATGACAAAACAAAGGACAAACATTTAAGAAAACTAGGTCACCTACAGAAATCTCAAAAGGAAGGATATACCGATTTGTATAATATTTATATGGACTTTTAGAAATAAACATTCCCTAATATATATCTTGAATCTTTAGTAAAATCTTCAAAAAAGACTCAATCCCACCAATGATTGATCACCCTCCTCTTCCTGATAAAGAGTTGACTTTCATGGTGGACAATAAAAATCCTCAAAGGGATCCATTCTGATTGACGACTGATAAATATTCTTATAAGTAATATCAACTGATCCCAATTGGATATCACTTGGTCGAAAAAAATCAATGATATTGTTGTGGATAATATCCTTTAGGATATGAATTTCATTCTCCTTCTAGTCATCAATTAGTGGATTGTATGTTGTACTCAACCTGATATGAGTCCCCATCACCTCCTAGAGAATTATCTGGATCATTTAAGAAAAACTATGAACCTAATTATTAATTAAAATAGTATAATACCTATGAAACTCCACAATATAATACATATACAAATTTTCTTAAATCGTAATAACTTTTGGTGTCCCTAGTCGACTTTATCAACCAATAAGTCACCTCCCAGATAGAATTACACCATATAAATGTCTATAATAGTCCCACCAAAAAATATATATGGAAACCTCATTCAATTTTTAAATTTTAACCAATCTAGGCTGACACAAATGAAAAGGAATCCAAATGTCTACATTTAACTATTAGCATGAGTAATAGTTGGATACATAATCAGAAATTCCATGCTTCATACCTGGTGTATATAATCCCTATCTCGTGTCATAATAAATCTTTTAAGAGACAAAATTAATGGACCATGAATGACTATGAAAGTATAAAAACATGATCTCCCAAAAAACACAATTCCAACAAATAGATTCCAAAATATAGTATACCATTTTATAAGAGAGACCAACCATAAATGGTCTTCCTACCATATATGGTTCCCCAAATTCCACTAAACTCATCATCCTTCAGCTGACTGTATAGAATAGAATCAAAGAGAGATGATGATAACAGACCACCAGTCAGAACCTTTCCAGATACTTCCTCTTGAAAATCCAGGTGAAATTGATTAATATTCTCATAAGGTTCCACTCTCCCATTGATTCCAAAACAATATGCGGTTGTATTTTGCATTATGAGAATTAGTGAAGACATTACACTTCCCTGGGGTGTAGCCGATATTGATGTTAAACATATGAAGGTATTAAAATCACCACTTCTTTCTGGGATTCATGTATTTCTATGAAAAGATATATCTCAGACTCTTGTATTCATAAAAGTATGTAAACCTATCCACAAAATGTAGTGTCTCTAATACTTAAGCGCATGAATAAAAACAAAAAAGAACTAAATCAATGGTTTTGTAACACTAATCATGTGGTCGATGATGATGAGATCCATAAACTACCACTTTATCATCCCATATATGTATAGAACATAGACATGTGCTATAACCATATAATAAAACCACATACCCCTTTTGGGATAATGTAGGACAAAAATAGGATCATATTTCAAATGTCGATTTAGCTCCTCAAAAAAAGGAAACACTTTGAATCCCATATAAACATCACCCCTTTCGTATTAAGATAAGTCAAAGGAATCACAAATTTTTATAAATCCTTATAGAACCATCGATAATATCTAGGAAGAACAAGGTATCTAAAAATCTCAAAGATGTTACGTTGTTATTTACATAACATGAAAAAATATCCTTCTCTGGATTAGATAATAAACCATTATTAGAAATAATATTCCCCAATATCATGAATACATGGATCTAGAAATTACAATTGAAAAGGTTTACTTACAAATGGTGACTCCTCGGGTTATCTATAACAAAACCTAAATGGTTCTCATTCTCCTTATCAGATCTTGAATATACCAAAATATCAGCGATGAACACTACTACAAAAGCGTTAAGATAATGAGGGAAATATGATTCATCAAATCCAAAAAAAACTATAAGAGTGTTAGTATAAATAAAAATTATCACAAGATATTCAAAATGGTAAAAAGTGGTCTTAGAATCCGTCTTTGGTATATCAGACTCCCAAACAATGAGGTGACTAAAACCTAAATGGATTTCAATTTTCAATAATAAATTTACACCACTTATCTGATAAAAAAAATACACATGTGGAAATGTATAATTATTTGTATCCATCACCTAACTCAACTTTCAACAATCCACGAAAAATTATATTGAACCTTCAACATTCAAGGAAAATAGCATAGGTTCTTCCTAGGGAGAAACACTTGGGTTAACTAAACAATTCAATGTCACATTATCTAACTGAATATTTAGATAATTCATCTCCACTTTTTATATTTGATGAGTTTTTATCAAAATAGGAAACATACATAGAAATAAGTCAATCATAAAATATAATTCCTTCTCTATTGGTTGACTGAATATTTTTTTAGAAACATAAGGAAAATACTAAACAATAGTGGAATGACTAATATAAATATTAAAATCATTAGGCTCGACTATTAAAATACAAATAAACTCATGATATATATTTGGTTGGGTACTAAATGTCCATTCCTTGTAAACTACTCTAGTTGATACAAATGTGATCTCCCATAGACGACATGAAATGAGACAAGATGATGATAAAAATCATCATCATCATCATGATAAATATGCCAATCCTTCCAAAGATGATGTAAAATAAATCCACATCATCAAAAATAAAATCCCATACTAAAACCTCATCAGCCACTTATAGAGAACAATAAAGACACCAAAACCCCTACCCTGTTCAATTTTCCTAATCCATCACCAACTCCATAAAAAAAGAGTGATCTTCATTGGTTGTTTAAGAACATCAAAAAATGGGTAGATAAAGAAGTGTGAGAAGCATGAGTTAAAAAAATGAAATCACGATTAAAGATGAAATAATGATGGTACCATTAAATATTATAGAACATACTTCAACTTCTGTTTAATATTCTTCCACAACATGAAGGTACATTTCTCTAGAGGCATGTGGACGGAGCACTATAGTTTATGGAGAAAATGACTACACTATAGTATCCTTTGGAGAAAATGATCTATGAATATATTATGGGGTGAATTTATCATGATAGAAAATATATAGAAAACTATAATTTCAACTGCTGTTATACATATATTTAGTGGATGACAAAAATCTCTATTATTTAGGACCTTACTACACTTATAGAATTTGAGGGGTAGACTACTCACTATAATCGAAGGTGTAGAGGAGGCCTTCCACTAAGAACCACCTCCCCCAATCAAGAGGCGATCTTTCCACTTCGAATTTTCCCCTTATGCACCACTAAAGCATCCAATGGGTGTTGGAGAAGGGGAATAAAATAAAACATTATCTTTGATGTTCATCTCTTCCATCTTCACACAATCTAAATTTTTTCCTAGTTCACATGATTCAGCATAAAAACCTATGATTTAATGTTTAGTCACAAATGTTGTAGTTACTTTTAATATTTAATTTGGTCAATATTTACTATATCTGGAGAAAAAAACTAGATTTGGAAACTTATTGATGTACATCGACAACGAACACTCTCCCTTCCTAAAATAAATGAAATCCAAAGATGTCTCTATAATAAGTGACATGGGAAAAAAATCAGAAATAAGAGGACCTAAAAACCCTTAAAGTCAAACCCCACATATTTAACTTCCTATAATATTGAATCCAAAAAACACATTCAAGGACCCAAAATTATAAATGAATCATACATCACCTTTATAAACTAATTTTTATCCATGAAGTTGAAAATCTAATCAATCCTTTCAAGTCAATACTCCACCTATTTAGGTACATTCATACCCTTAATGGATGGTGTATTCATAAAAATGATCTCTCATTATTGATCCCTTTCTCCCCCAAATACTCAAAATTCCTCAAAAACTATGTTATGGAATGTGGTTACATTCTGATCGATATTATGAACTAATTGCATGATGACCTTGATACCATTCTAATATATAGGTGTATTCCCTTGATGGGCATCTGTTTCATCCTCTAGAGTAACCTACGGAGTTCATCTAAGAGAAATTATATTGCATGCTGAATCCAATGAAACAATTATACAACATAACAATCACAGTTCAATAAAAAGAAAATAAAATAAAAAGAAGTGATTAAGATCATGAACTCAAAATAGAAGACACATATCCCAACATCTCTTGGTAAATTGAGCCTCTTCATGGGATGAGATTACTAGAACTCACCTCAACCTACCTCTCAGGATCTGAATATCCCATCCCTAGTAAAATAGACATCACAAGACACGGGATCTTGAAGACATTTTTTCTCAGAAATGAAATTATGCTGAATACGACCTTGATACCCTCTCATACTGATACCAGAACTAAATTGACACATACTCAAATAGCATTCCTGATCCCCACAGGCTGGAAAATACAACCTGAGAATCAAACAAAAACAATAAAATAATCTTTTCCCAATATTATGTAATAAAACGGCGCGCGCACACACACATTTATATTTATATATATAATAAAGATAATAAATAGAAGAGATGAACATATTCCAAATCTGGGTATGAAAAAAATGATATAACTCAAAAAATATTCAAAACATCCCAATGTATAAGTCCAATAATCAAATGAAAACAATAGTTGGAAACCAAAAACTCCATGTGATAGTATGGGAAACTCCCTACATCCCACTATAAGCTTCCTTAAAATAACTAATAGGAATCATTGTTTCCTCACTATAGTTCCATGCCTTTCCCTATATCTAAAGACATTGAAAGGATTACAAAAATGAAAATGGTTTCATTGGGTGTGAGGTAAATGGATCGGTAGGACCCCACCCATTTTTTTATATGAATTATTTGTACAATAATTCGAACTTCCTATGCCTTAAATAAAACTAGTCTTGAGAAACAGTTCACAAAATTCTATATCAAAATAATGAAAAAAATTTCTCGTTTCCCATATTTCAAAAATAATCTAGGTAAACCAGTTTCAAATTATTTATCTTATATAAAATCACCACAAAGAATTTATCCCATATCATATCAAATTCAATGATGTACAAGATCAAAAAGTACAAGACAAAGAACAACTAACATCATACAAAGTGTAATCATATGTTACTCTAATAGACAACTCATACCATAATCAATAACTAGTGGACAATCCATCCCTTAGAACACAAGACTATGAAGTAGAGGGAAACCCCAGGAAAGAATACACATATAATGTTAGTATCATTTATCTATTACAATGTTCATAGGGAACATTTGAACACCCCATCATTGAATGCCCCAGTAACACATTGAAAATTGACCTAATCTAAACTAGTCACCTATATAACCAATGCTTACTATGGTATCTTTTTTATACAACATTTATTCAAAATAATTCATTCAAAAAAAATTCAGAAATCCTTGTCACACTACATTGAAAATATCATTTTTCAATTATCAAAAAAATGGAAATTCAATATTTTATAAAAAAACCATTCCCATGAACACTAAAATCAATCAATAAATTATACCATTTCGTTTATATTTATTTTATAAAAATAGAACCATATAGTTTATCAAATATTATATAGATAAAAAATCACATACCGAAATCTAGGGTACCTCATTCTTGTAGATGTATCCACCAACCTGAAATAATACAACGAATAAAATGGAGGCCCAGAAATCAATCCACACATCTCATAATCGAATCAATTTATAAAAATAGTTAGTAGAGTGAATATATCACAACATTACTCACCTATTATATAACACTACCAACATAAGGGATATCCTAAGGAAAAATTTAACACAGTGGATCTTGAATAAAAGAAAATGAATCAACACAACATATCACTATATTTATAAAATCAATGCAATGATGCTACAATGATTGAATGAAAAAAATAAGAAAAATGGAATACTCACCCAGAAAAACTCATTGTAACCGAAACAGTGATCAATAAATAAAAAAATGATTTGATAGGATATGATGCTACCCAAATCTCTTTGGATATATATAAGGTTGAGATGGTAGAAGTTGTGGCTTCAAAAAAGGTATATAAATCATGAAATTCCCTAAAAATCCCAACTCGTGAGGATTAGCTGTCATGTAATCCCTTTTTTATGTCGTGAAATCCTAGAAACTCAAATACGTTGAAAAATCTATATCCATTTATTAAAAAATTTATTTAATAATTAAATTTTATGTAATATACATTAACAACATGAAAACTTCTCATTCCCTATACTAGTTCACAGCTTCTTCCTGACGACCAAAAAATGGCATATAAAGACATTACACATCATGTACGTACCCTGTAGACAACGAAAATTCATATTACAATTAAAAAACAGAAATCCCCTCATTTATTTTATGAACTCGAGGAGAAACAAACAATTACTTTAAAAAATTTCTACAAGGAATCCATTAATTCAAACCAACATACAACTATAAACATTAGGTCATTTTCCCTAGAAAATTATCTCCATCTTAGAGAGTCCCAAAACACACCCAAATAAATAAGGAATTTAATATTGAGATGATAAATATATTAAAGTGGGTATTTGGATGTTATAGAGGGCATGGTGAATGGGATTTTTTTATAACATTTCATGATTTTTTTTCATTATGGGATTATTCTATTGGAGTCCAGATGATGATTGGGTGACCTCAATGAAACATAGCATAGTGATGGATCTCCTTGGCCATCCCAAGGAATTCCAAAAACTAGAATGAAGTTCAAATTTACATGATTATGATCCTTTATAACCATGCCTTTATGTAACTTGAATTTTTCCAACAAAGTGTTTCGAATCAATGTCATCTGGTTGGCCCAAATTATAATCTATGTGGTGCATTTTAAATTGTTACCAACCAAAGAAGAGGATTGAAAGATGAAATCATTGTGTGACATGAAATGTTTTCTTGAGACACTTGAGATGATTAAAAACAATGATTATATGATAAAAATGTTAGTGATAAATGTATAGGGAATTAATGGTAATGTTGAATCTCCCCATTTAAAAACATATGACGGTGAATGAAGTAGATGAGGTGATGTCATTCATTCTATACAACCTAAAAAGTGAAAAGTGAAAATTTAGAGTAATTATTTTACTCAATTGAATTTGATTTGAAAATTATGTGATCATTTTTTCTAGTTTACCCAAGAAATTTATAGATAATGATGAAAGAGGTTATACCCTGAATAAATCCTTAAAGGATGTGTAATAAAAATGGATCCTCATAGAGAATTTCTTTACAAAAAATAAATTTTTTCCACAAAATGTATATAAATAATAACAATTATAATAATTATATTATATGGAATTTAATGACATTGGGGAAGTAGTTATTATGGGTTTAATTTAGAAAAAAAATTTGTACAATGAAAATTTTTAAATGTTGATGTTAGGCGTATTTCTACCTCAACATAAATATATATTTTTCCCTAGAGGTGATAGATGTTTTATGAGATAAAAAGTGAAACAAATATTAGTTTTAAATGAATCCAATAATTATATACCATTTTAAAAAATGGAGAAATAGGAGCTTACGTTGAGATAAAAAATAAAAAATTGGGAATATACAAAACTCCGAGAAGGTTATTGAGCTCAATTTCTGTGTGGTGGAACTAACCTGAATTGTTGATGGATTGAAACAAATAATGAAATAAAGTGTTAAATTTATGGATGAGATTAAGGGAGAGTCCATTTAAAGATGATGAATTTTTGAAGACGATGAAATAACTATGACTCTTACAATATCCTTAGGAAGCTGGCTCATAGTGGTTATTGAAAAAGTGAAGGGCATGCATGTAGATGACATGAATTTTTTGATGATTTCTTATAAAAACAAATATTTAATTTATATTAAAAAATTGAAGGGTAATTGACTTCATAAAAAATTAAATCATGGTTGTTACATGGATATATGTTTCCATTCCGTGGGAGAAGATTAACATGGATGCGGACCATAGGAAACTAAGGAGAAATAAATACCCTAATGAATAAAACTAAAACATGGCTATATTATCTTGGAATTATGGGATAGTAAAAAAAAGTATGTTACTTAGAGTAGACCTATTTAATTTAATGGGAAAAAAGAATACAATGACGCCTAATTGAATAATATTAATAGTTTTTTGACGAATATTTTTTTCACCATGAAGGTTAGAAACATTAATCCATTAACATATCATGATGAATATGAATAAATATTCCATCAGAGATGAAAATTTTATTAAAAAATTGTTTAATGAGTTATGAAGAAATATAAAATAATAAAATATATTTTAATCTTTGAAAGAAAACACAAGTTCATCATATAGAGAGAAATAATGGCCTGAAAAAACTCATATGGATAGTGCTTCATCTAGTTGTTATGAAATGTGTTCCAGACTACAACTACCATTAATCAGCAATGAGATTGTTACTAGAATGAAAAAGATTTTTGTCATATAAATGGTATAAATTGGACTAATGTTCACATGAATTAGAGAAAATATCTTCAATATGATGACAAATAACCATAACACACTAACCATCCAAAATATACCCAAATAGGAAACTCAGAAGGGAAATGACTACTTGTGATTAATAAACATTTGATTATACATGTCACATTATAAAGTAAAAACACCACATTTCTTTGACATAACCCATGGTATTATCTCCAACATAAAAAATAATGTCGGATCATAACTATGAACCAACATCATCGACATTGTGATTGTCAGTATCATAGATAAACAATGTATAGTTATCCTAGACACGACACATATTGGATTGGAGGCCAATATTGCGGTGAGTATAAAAATACAAATCATTAAACTTACAACACACTCAAAATTAATTATAAGGTAATGATAAGTAAAACCATACATTTTTTAAGGATTGAGGCAACTAAATTCCTTGTGAATTCCCATGTCGACACCCAAATAATAAGTTGTAACCTGATAAAAATAATAAATACAAATATGTTCTAAGAAATATTAGTTTAGAAATATCATTCTTTAGTGACACATTTTCCTTTTATTTTCTATATTGAGAGACCACACAAAATTAATGAAAAAAATTATCGATTAAAGACTATTAAACCATATAAAGGAATTTAACCCACAACCTGGCATAGTTCATAAACTCTAACTACAATTTTGTGAATTATTCCATGTCATGAGTATGTAATCAATAGAGTGGCATACTACACATCCATAATATATTATCATGCTCGGGTTGATTTTTAAATTTTTTTCATATGAATGTATTTTATTTTATTCAAGTGGTACGTGACAGAATTGATAATATTTGAGGATGAATAATTCCACAAGGGACCTTATTTTCAGGGATAATACTCTCTTGTATAGTGTTGGGTATTCATGTAAATATTTCTAGAAAAAAATGTACTTTCAATTATTGTAAAATTGATTGATTGACACCAAAAACTAATAAGAATATTTTAGGAGAGGTTATTTATTATCCAATATTGAAAAATAATGTTTTATTTTAATGTTATATAGTGGGGAACATAATAATTTTCCTCTATTAAAGAATGTGGAAGTTTTTGTGTACTTAAGATGAATCTTTTTAAGGTTTATTAATATTTTTCACATTTAATTGAATCAAAAACCTGCATAGTCTGGTATCCTATAACAGTGTACGTTACACATTTTATGGTGACGTGAAAAGGGCCATGAAATTACTTTGATGGTTATATACCCATAAGTAATGGTTTTTTACATTTAAATTAATTTATCTAGGACTATTTTGTTCATTTTAATGTCATAAATCTTGGACCATTTTAAAAATTTTAAGGCTGTAGATATAATACCATAGTATATTTTTGTTTAAGGTCCTACAAGTACGACTAGTTTTGATAAATTTAATATCATTAGGAATATATTATAAGGTAAATATTCCTAAAAATTGTATTGTGTAGAAACTATACCTAGAAACCCTTCCTTATTTAAACTAATACATGATTAAGGTTAGAGAATGATGGAAATTATTCCAGGTTAGAGGTTTATTTTTTCCTCTAGATTATTAATTGAAGCAAGTGAGTATGACCATGATCTCAGTGGACATGGGACTAGTTAATAATAACTTAAAAATATTATATCGGAATGTTTGACATGGTAAATTCCTATCGGTTCTCCTAGAGTGGGGATCCTCATTACAAAAGTAATACTATATTGAATATTTAATGAGGAACATAGAGGTTTGGGAGAACAACCTAGGGGAGATTTATGCTAAGATGAGGGAATAAAATTATCAATAGATTATATGATAATAAGGCTCATATAAATGTGGATAATGATCAAGAATTTAATGTTATGTAGAAAAGGTATAAGATAGGGTTAGCTGTGTTTTGTGAGTAAATGAAATTAATAGAAGAGCACCAATACAGTCATGGAATCCAAGATGGTAAAAGAATATATGATCTTTCATTTACGAGATTAGGGTGATTTAGTCTCCTAAATGGGTTGATTAAAGACTAGGAATAACTCCGTTAAATAGATTAGTATGAGTACTATAGCCACCTAGGTTTTTCATACATAGTTGTTATATCTATGTAGATGGACATTCATTACATGGCATTTCGATCCATTCCATTATCATATTGGTTAATTTAATTTATAAATGTGTGATCACAAAAAACATATTCATACAGGATCTATATCATCACACACTATGTTCTTCATAACTCCCACCCTTTTGAGGCACGTCAATTCAGAAATTATTCATCATTACCATGGAAAATGAAACATAATAAAGGGTGTTCTTAGATGTTCAGTAATAGTAAACACAAGACATGTCATTTTATGATCATATTATAATAATATAATAATAAGGACATGAGTTCTCGATGATTTCTTACAAAAATCATAAACATGAGTTATGATAAAAAACATTAACATTTCATAAATATGAATCATAAGATTTAGAATTAATCATCACTCAACCAAGAACCATTGTGTTTTCTCATAAATGTATGTGGAATTATCATATGTATAGAAACCATTTCATTTGTCATAGATAACTAAAAATTCAATCAGATAATAAATAAACACATGTTTTCCATAACTCATGAAGCACATTATCTTTTTTCACACAATAGATCTACCATAATGACTTACTTCCTATAACAGATCAATCACATCGACTTGTTTTCTATTTCTATATCATGAGATATTATAATTTTTCCAATGAATGGGAGGGAGATATTTTTTCCCCATGTCACATAATTATAGGAATAAATATATGTTCCATATGTTCTAAAATCATCCATCATACTAGAAAAAATAAAATTAAATGTATTTCATAAACATTTCATAATAATATAACCAATAGAAAAGAAATGGGTTTCTTAAAAACATCTCATTATCATCATAAACCTAAACCATACATATAAATAAAGAGGCTGAGATCCTGGAAAAATTACCATTGTAATGTATATGTAATAACGAATATTGTCATTTTATATGGGAAATTATTTTGAATGACCTCTTAGAAAAATTTTATAAGAAAATAACATTTAAATTTTTAAACCACTTATATTTTTAAAAAGGATCAACAGTTATAAATGAAAAAATTTATTTGAAAATAAAATTGTAATATTTTAAATTAAGATTAAAATCATTATTTTTTCATGATGATTGGAAATAGTTCTCATTCCATATAGGATAAAAAGACTTTCCTTCAATTTTTTTTTTCAGAAGACTGAAAAATAACCTCGTATAGAAAATGATGAAAATATTCCTTTCAAGCCATTTTAGAAAAAGTCAAAAAATGAATAAAAATGATTTTAATTTTTTGGATGATATTAAAATCTATTTTAATTTTTTTTAATGGGCATGGAAGGGTATTATTAACTAGTGGAGTCTTAAATATAAATAATCCCAAATATTTCTCTGAATGTGAAATAAACCCTTAATGCTTCAGTAACTTTTTATTTGTAATGAAAAAATGGAAATAATCATAAATTGATATTTAATTACACATAAAATTAATAATATATATCATAATTTAAATTCATAGTAAGTATATACTCCACTTAAAGGAAACAAGTGGTGAATATGGCATGTGTCCCACGGAAATAAAAGTGAGATGAAAATCCAACACATAATGCCCTCCTTTCATCATTCATGCTCGAAAATTCTATATAATAAATATGTATATAATATAAATTTAGGACATAAAAATACATTGATAATACCATGTATTAATTATTTATAAAATGTTTTCACCCGTTTATTAATAATTTGTTATTAAAATAACTGTTCTGGGTGATAACTACTTTGTGCTCCAAGCATGTTTCAGTTTTTTAGTCTAGATACTTATAATTTGATCATGGAAATATCATGTATAGAATGATAGTAATTATTATAACATAAATTATTTTAATTATATATATAATTACGATATTTTTTGAATATTATTAATAAAAATTAATAAATTACATCGTTCATGGAGACGATAGGTCGTATGAACACGAGAATATTGTTTCCATATTTTGAATGATGGAAGAAAAGAAATATAAGTAATATTTACCATTAAATGAGTTAATATTACATAATATATATCACATATATTCATAAAATATATTTTTGTTACCTTAAATTATAAATATAAATTAAAAAATAATCACATCACGTTATGGATGTGGTAGTCCACACGTATGCACAAGCGACATAATCATTTATCAAAAGATTAAAAGATATGAAAGTAGAAATGATATTATAAATAAATATCTATAATTATATCATAAAATTCACATATATAAATCAAACCCATCAAAATTACCATCATTAAAATATGGTGCTAAAAAAATAACTATATCGCTACATAGATTTGGTAAGTCTTACATATGCACAAGTGATACATTCACTTATTATTTGATGAAAAAATGGGGTATAACAGTGTGTTCATAATCAAAATAAAATTTCCAAAAGTTTAGGTATCTAAAGTAATTATTTTATGATAAATATCATATAATAATTGAAGTTTTAGAGGAATAGAAAAATAAAGAGATTGGTTAGACAGACTACCTCTTCATCAAAATCACTCCCTTAGATCTCCTCTAAAGGGATCTAGGGTTGGTATTTTGGGATTAGAATGACCTCTATAATGTGTCTAACTATGTGTAAAAGATAATTTCTCAGATTATTATTGATAGAGAAGCCTCAATGTGGTGTAATAAAGTGAGGTGGGAGGTTTCCTTCTATATTTGTGGTGAGGGGTAGTTTTGGAATTTCTTAAAAAAATAAATAATATATAATAAGAGTATTCTAGAGAAAAATACTTCCAAATAGACCTAAATTCAATCATAGGTCTGGATAAGGTTGAAATATCATCAAAACATAAAATATTTATAGATTTATGTGATGTTTCAAACCATATATTTTGATTTTACCCATTAATTAACACAGTTCAACATTAACCATGAGAAAATATATTTAAAATTTAAAATGTAATTATTCTATATAAAAGGTATCTATTAAATGATAAATGGATACTTTGACAAATTTATTAATATATAATTTTTCATTTTTTTAGATATTTTTATGATTTTTATATAAATTTAAAAAAAAATTGTTTTCATAAAATATTATTATTACAAATTTTTTCACTATTCATTACATTGACTTTAATGACCTTGATAAAACAATTAAAATTCTAAAAATTAATTTAACACTTTCCAAAAATTTCACGGTCATCTAGAAAATTCATAGATCACCTTATTTATCAGAAATTATAATTATTTTAATATTTTTAATAACATTTATCTTATTTTTCAATTAATTGAGTAATTTTCCCATCAACATTGTCTATGTATTTTTGAAAGTAATTTAATTCTGAAAAATCATAAATAAATTCCCATCATGAATATAATTCCATTTAGTACAAAAATACTATTATGATCCATTAATAACCAATTTTTTTGCCTATGTGAACAGAAAAATGATATTTACAACTAAAAGAGTGATATTTTGTCACATCCATTGGATTAAATAATATATTAGATATTTTCTTGGAAATCTGACCACTAAATTACTCAATGTAGAACCTTAGTTATTTAGGGTTAAATTTAATTCATTAAATAATAATTATTATATATAATTATTTCCCTTTCAACAAGTTTTAACCATCAATAACCTAATTTACTCTTTAATGAGATGTTAAATTTTACCATGGTTGTTATTCAAATTGACAAAAAATAAAGGGGTAGTAATTTATGAATTTTAACCTAATATATTAAATATTTAATCTATTTAATCTAATTTAGTATATATAAATTTCAAATAGTAATTTTAAATTATTTCCCAAAAATGTGAAAACCCGTTTTTTCATAAAAATACACTTTAATGTTTAAAAATAGACTTATTCTAATCCATTGATTTGAAAAATATTTTCTTGAGTGGATACATACTTTGATCAATTAAATAATATATATTTAATTAAAATAATTTACCAATGTATATTTAATTAATTAATTGATATAAAATTCAATGTACCCATGAATTAATTTTTTTTCTGAAAAATGGAACAATTTTTTATTTTTAATTACAATAATGAATTTAGTTCTTTATTTCATAAAGAATATATTTATTGTTTTTTTATTACTATTCTTATCTACCAATATAATTTCTCAATTACGATAAACACATAATACTTTAATAATGTTTCAAGATTTTTTAAAATTTGAGGTAGTATTCAACATAAACTGTTTATGAAACAAATCTATTTAAATAGAAATATCTCATAAAAATATCAAGGTGTTACATTATACCCAGCTTAAAATTAATTTTCCTCTTTAAATTCATTAATTAGATACAAATATATGAGGATAACTTTGCCTCATCACATCCTCAGGTTCCCAGACATATTCTTGAGATTGATGGATTAACCAAAAAACATTAACTAGTAGAGTGGTCTTATTTTGTAGAATATTATCTATATGATCAGAAATATATGCAATTTATTTCAATATAGGATATATATTTCTCATGTGGTACAACTTTTGAGTTCATTACATGTGATGTATGAGGTATTTACATCTTTTGAAGAGAAATATGGAACACATCTTATAATTAAGGGAGGTTTGGTGTAAGAACTCAACAATAAGCTACCATCCCGATATGACCAAGAATGTCAAGGTCACTAACATACCTAGGTCTTAGAATTCCTTTGTTTCAAATGAAAAATTTCATTCTTTGGTTGTTCTTTAATCAATTTCCAATTCATCTCTTACTCACTTAAATGTAGAGGATTTTTTTATACCTGATGCACAAAATGATGAAAAGATCCATAATTGAATGATAAGTCCTGAGTATTTTCTCTTGTATACAGAATGGTTATCACTTTTTATCCAATGTGGATAAATATTCATATGTTAATGTAATACATTAATCTATAATACCTCATCCATTGTTCAAAATAAAACATTTCATAGATGGTTAGCATTATAACCATTATCCAATTTACATTATCCATATTAATCATATATTTACCCATAATAAAAACCATTTTAAAAAACAACATGTACATCATAATTGTTATTTTAACTAAATCCAAAAATCAAAATTCTATTAAATAATTTTTCTATGTCATCATTACCATTTAACATAATGTTAAAAATCAATAATGAAAAATGTATACTAAACAATCCTTATGTATCCTAATTCGTGTATTACAATACATAAACTATTAATGAATTTTACTTCATTATTCACCCATTAATTATGTTTCGGCATCTAATTCCATACTGTGACATTTATTTTATAAGACAATTTTAGTTTCTTTGTCATCAACAGAAAACCCATTACCCATAAAATAATTCTTACTCTATTCATGAGATTTACTTCTAGAAAATATATTTTTATAGTACCCATACATTCCACATTTAAAATATTCAAAAGTCCATGATATCATTACAGAAACAATTCATTTTTCTTCTTTAATTACTTTATTTGTGTACTTATCTTCCACACCCAATACAACTTCTCATCCCTAAAATACATTTCCTTGAGTTGTTTTTTCCATAGTCTCGGCATATATGAAACTAAATCTTATTTCCTCAATGGTCTCCACTACCCGAACTCTTAATAAAATCCATACTTGCATTAATTTTTTATTCATAGAGTGGGTTATAGTATATATTGTTAGTCATGTTCCTTGATAACTAAGTAGACATAATAACAATATTCCTTACTCTAGTCATCAACTCTTTTGGATTCTCATCAATATATTATTTATCACATTGAATGTTAATATAATCCATTCTGGATCTCTCCATTGAATAAAACCAAAAGGCATAGTGTGAGTAATAATAATCATTGTGGGGAACAATATAATTAATAAAAATTTTATATATGATATAGAAATCACGGAACCTTTGTTTTAATATATGACAATGTATGTTTATCCTAGGATATTCATGGTCTTCATCACCATAAATTCTTCGTGATGGGTTATATGGAGTTGGTCATTGCAAATGAATATCCCCATGGAGTGTAAGACAAGGTGTGATCTAAGGCCCATTTTCATGCACCAGGTGATGATCTAGTCTAGATCAATACCAATATTTCAATTTTATAACCCCAATGTACCACTTTTCCTGATCCACATCTACTTGTAGTATCTAGAATGAGATGTAATATCGTAGGAACCACTTTCTCTATGCTTTAACAAAATTCTAGGAAATTATTATATAATTTGACTCATAAATAGATATATTCATATAGACATATGTAGATAAATATTTAGAAATATACCATAGGTATATCACAAAATGTTTCTCGTAAGAGTTTTTAAAGTAAAACTAAACCATTTATCTCATACAAATTATAACAAAGAACTATTTAAATCATAGTTATAACATCTAAGTAGATGAGAATTCATTAACTAACATTTTGATCCATTCTATAATTGTATAGGTCTACTGCCTTTGTAAAATTGAACTCCAAAAAACATAGTTCATAAATGATTTATATTGTCTTCCACTATGTTATTCATAAAATTTCCCTTCTTAGAAACGTTATTTCTAAAACCAATCTTTATAACCTAGGGAGTATAAACATAAGAAAGGGTGATCATAGATTCTTAGAAAGAGTTACCATGAGAGATATAATTTTATGATCATATGAAATCATATGATACATATAAGGGAATGATATCAAGAACATAACATACAAAAATAAAAAACTTGTGTTATAGAATAAAACATTACCATTTCAAAAACATGAATCATAAGAAGTATAATTCATCAGATCTCAATAATTAACCATAATTTTAACTAATAAATGTATTTGGCATCATTATAAATATATAAACTATTTATTATGTCAATTTTAATGACCAAGACCATCAGATTTGGAATCACAATTTTTTTTATAACAGATCAAGAACATCAACTTGCTTTCCATGACAGATCAAGCATATCAACTTTCCTCCCATAATAGATTAAGAACATCAACTTTATTCCAATAACTATATCATGAGATATATAGTTTATCCAATTCCTTAGAGAGGGATATATTTCCCACCCATAAAAAATGAATATAAAATATATATTTTTCATCAAAATTATAAATAATTTATCATATTAGATGCCATAAAAATAATTTAGTTTAATAAATATTCCATCATAGTAGAAACCATGGAAAATAAATTACTTTCAAAAACAATTATTTTTTTATCATAAATATAATGAATACAATGAATTAATAAGGATCGTGTTCTTGAAAGTCATCTCATGTATAGTATAACTAACATAAAATTAATTCATATTATATGGAAAATTATTTTGAATGATAACTAATAAAAATTCTTGAGGAAAATAAATTTTCTATTTTAAAAAAACTAATAAATTTAAAAGGGTAAAAACTTATAAATTTAGATATTTTCATTGATAATTAACTCATATAATTATAAAATAAATTTTATACAATTATATAATCATGAAATTTGGAAAGTTATCTCATTCTGTATATATTAAAATACATTGCTACAAATATATTCATCAAAAAGATAAAAAGAACCTCATTTAGAAAATATCAAAAAAAATTAATCAATTTTTTTAAAAAAAAAATAATGGTTAAAAATTACTTTTAAATATTGTATGAAAATAATAAAAACAATTATTTCTTTAATTATGAATATATATATGGATGAAAAATATTCCCCAACAGAGACATCAATAAAAAAATATTGAATAATGATGAGAATGTGAAATAAACCCTTATTGTAATGATAACTTTCGATTTATAAAACCATGAAGGAATGAAACATAATTGGATAGTAAAATTATCATAAAATTTATAATATATAATATGAAATGAATTCATGGGTAGTATATACCCAAATCAATTAAAACAAGTGTTGAATATGACATATTTCCCAAATAAATAAAACTGAGATAAAAATCCCATACTCTATGTCCCACCTTTCCTAATTCATGTAAAAACAGAATTTATAATAAATATATATTTATTATACATTTATTAAATAAAAATATATCGTTTATAAAATCTATGATTTATTTGAAACATTATATCCCTAATTTTTTAATAAAATGTTTCTAAAATGAAATTTCAAGGTTATAACTATTTCATTTTGAAAGAATCATTCAATTATGTAGTTATGATCCGTGTATTTTAATCATAGTCCCATCACATCCATAATTTAAATCATGGTATAAAAGTAATGTGTTTTAATTATATTCATGTTAATAATAAATAATAAAAATAAGATATTGAAAAATTAATTACATCATTCATGGAACAATATGTCATACGTATGTGTGTACATTGTTTTCTTTTTTTTTTGACTGATGTAATAAATGAAAATTAAATAAAAATTAAACATTAAATACTTTTTATTATTAAATATGTAATATCCCAGGTAAATAAAGAATAAGAAATTTTTATATTTATTAAAATTTGTTAATTAAATATTAATTTTACTTTTATGGGGATTTTATGTTTGATATCATACCTGACATGCAATAATTGGTTTCTCCAAAGATTAATGTTGCACACAATGCTAAGTCATACTGAAAAATAATAACATAATATTAATTTAAATGGTAGTTAACATCTCTCCATTGTATTGGAGAGAATGAATAGAATTAACTACAATATGATTATAAATGTTTTTAATTTTTTTTACCTTTATCTAATTAAATTTAGAGGCTTAAAATGTGAATAAATCCAATTTTAAGCAAAAACACTCTAATATTCTTTATAAGGTCGATTTACCGACTTTTAATGGAGAACTCTTCTTAAATATAGTTTTGGAAACTTTAATATGTTATATTTTTCAAAATAAAATTCTTATTTAAAATCAGTGCAACAAAATTTAATTTGGGTAAATTTTTTCTATTTTTCTAATAAAATTTATTTTTTCAATGAATAGTGAAAAATACAGTATTTTAATTCCAAACTGCCTTGTAATATAATTTATTTATATGGTTATATAATGATTTTAATAGGTTATTATGTTTAATTAGATGATATTTTTAATATTTAATCCAATTTTGGTCATTAGAAGTAATTTCACGTTGAAATTGGACATAAACAAGTGTCGATATTTTGATAGTTATTATTTCGTAGAAATATGGGTTTTTTGTTCTGACAATAAGAATTAATTTTAAATTTGTTAATGCAACTAATATGATTTTAATTTCGTAAAATTGATATCATTTTTGAATTCAAAATATTAAATATAGCTTAGTCTCATTTTTTAGAATTTTTCTGAATACATCCAATTGTTATGTACAATGAAAACACTGAGTAGTAGTTAAAAAACTGACTTCTTCATTTAAAATAAATTTTACTTCTTATTTGAATTGAATTTCAAATATCCGACATCCATGGTTGTAATTAATAAGTAAAATGTTGTTCAATAAGATGAAAATAATTTTGTGAATAGTGACTTTTGACATTTATTTACTGTGGTTAAAGTTAAATAGGGAAATTCAAGGTAATATTAATAGTATAATAATATTAAATAACCTGAAAATGTGTTCTAATACTATTGATAGATACATTTCCAACCATGGGAGTCCTTGGGTCGATTTTGGGACCCCGTAGAGCCGTTTATGAGTGATAATGAAACTGTATATTAATGTTTTTTAATGTAAGGACAAAAATTACTTAAAAATATATCTTTCAGTAAATAAAATTTTACATGGTTTTTTAGTTTATCTCTTAGAATATAACTATTCATTGGAAAGATTAAAATATTTCCTAAACCATGGTATTTTTCTATAATTTTTTGACATCAAATAAATAAAAGTATGTGTGACACAATAATGATGCAATGTTTACCTCATTAATTAATGAATTAAATAAATAATATTATAAAAATTAAGAAAATATTTAAAACCTATCCAATTATTATTGGATTATTTTATTATGAACAAGATCCATCTTGTATTTGACAATAATAAGTTTTTCACCTTTAGAAACTGAAAATAATTATATAATAAAATAATATTTTCAAGCTTTCCTAAAGAGCCCCTCCTCCCCCTTATAAAACCCCCCATATCTATCCCATTAATCACACCTACCAAGCCCCATGAAATTCCAACATCTTCCCAAATAAGATATTAATATCCCTCTCCTCTACATAGAAGTAAAAACATTGGCAGAAAGCACTTCCAGAAATCCTTTTGGTTCAAACCAATGGAAGATACCCAATTTAAAGGAAATGCCTTCTCTCAAGTTGTTTTCTTTTATTTTACTTCTCTAACCCCACCCCACCAAAATCATTTATTCTTTTATTTTATAACATCACTGGTGTCCCAAATATAATAGGTTTTCATTATGAAAATTATTTGAACTATACATTCACACACCTCCGTCTAATTTCTATAGAATATACTATTTCTGTAGACCGCAAACTACCACCTCATGAAACAATGATTGTTCAATTATTTCCTAATACCTCTTATGGGGGCCATTATGAGGGAATTTTCTGTATATTTGATATATATTATATTTATATTGTCTATATACTTCGGTATTTTTAATTTATAGCATACCTTTATGGTTTGCATAATGGGTAAATACGATAATTTCATTTGGGGGTAGTACTAATTATCTCCCCTCAAAATGATATGAATCATTCATGCCATACATGGAACGTATAAAGTACAAAGTTAATTAAATTATATATTATATTATATTAGAATTATAATATACATATTTATCATTATGTTTTTTATTCCATTAAATATGAAATAGAAATGAAAGTAGCGTTCATGCGTATGTACGGCTTACCCTCTCCATGAACGGTGCATTTCAATTATTATCTTCAAATGTTATGTAATATTATAAAAATATATATACTAGATATAATAAAGATATATATGATATGTAAATCATCAATATCAATCTGGAGATAATCGACTTTTGACCACATGATCATCTTGTAATTATAAGAAATTTATTTTTGACTAAAATTCAAAATATCTAAAAACGACCATAATTAACATAAATTATTAAATAATGTTTATAAAATGGTAATAATTGATATAAATGGAATAATTAACTTTAAAATGCTTCTTAAGAATGTATAAATTAACTTTTTTTTACTTTTCAAGATATTAAATATTGAACGGGTCAAGTTGAACATGAGGTAAATTACATTATCTCAATCTCCATTAATTGAGGCATATTTTTTTTATACATTACCTTCTTTTATATGGTGTATAAACACCTTTTAATTTTCATTTAATTCTAACTAAATATTTTTCTATGATGGGTTTTACTAAATCACAAAAAATCTATGTTTCTTTTTAACGGAAGTAGTTACAATGACCTTCTCCGCCATCACGAGTATTATTTGATCTATAGATTCCTTAACAAGACATAATAAAGAAATTATATACCATATAATTTTTTTGGAATTTTGGTATTGAAAATGGTTTTGATAATGGATTTGTTATGTCAATAAATTTAAATGATATATTGTGATTGAAATATATAAATGTTATCAGTCCTTTATGTTTGTTTTATGTGTTATTAATACATTACGGTTCATGGGAATTATTTATGTATATGGGTGGTTATGTGATAAACATAGGGCAGGTGAGCTGGAGATAGTTGGCCAACGCATTGGGTAATGTGATGAAGGTAAACATTAATTTTTCTCCAAAGAGATTTAAGGAATATACTGTGGTGGGTATTTCATATGTAACTCACTATGTAGCTATGAAATCTAAAATGTAAGTATGTTATAGATTCCATAAGTTACATTTATGATTTATGTTCTCTATGTGTTATTCATAAATCTTATGATTTCAGGAGTTATATTAAAAAACATATGTTTTGACAGTCTAATGTTGTATTTCATGATTTTATAACCCTTACTGAACTTTTTATGCTCATCTCATGTTTTGAAATGTTTTTCATAGGAATTATAGATGAATAGGGTCAAGGATGGGATGATGGAAAAGTCATGTTGTCTAAAACATAGAATGAGATATGGCTATTTGTTTCAAGTGTTTTTACTTTTTGAAAAAAATGGATACTGAGTAGAAGTGTTTATGTGTAATATTCATGTTGTTATGTATATTTTAGGTCCTAATTCATTAATTCTCTAATCCTAAAAATATCGTCAATGTGAATTATTTACATAATTCAAAATTATGTAATGTTTAAGGTTGGGTCCTTATAGTTGGTATCAAAGGTTAATTTGTGCAACATTAGGAGTTAAAATATTGTTACATTAATGTCCATAAATTAATTTATGGTAAGATTAAAATGATTCAGAATTCTCAAATTAAAATGTTTCATTGACTATGATATTTTTGTGTTCATAATGGTTCTTTATAGAGGAAACAAGGTAGCTTTGATGGGATGAAAACAGGAGGAAGACAACCTTCCAAATCCGCAACCTGAGATGGTCAGAATCGGAACTGAACAATTTGTTGCTGTGAATGCAATGTTGAAGCGGGCTCTAAATGGTAGTGGTATCTATGCATGAGATCATCCAGATCCATAACAGAAGAACATGTCAGTAGTGGAGAATTTCATGAGGTTTTACCCCCAATCATTCATAGGATCATATGACCTTGTGTTATCCTAAGGGTGTATTAAAGCATATGACGATTTTTGATGTCATGGGGTGTTCAAAACCTCAAATGGTTAGTCTTGATGTTTACGCTATTGAAGGTGAAGTCGATCATTGGTGGTCGATGGTTAAAAATATCTGGGATAGTGAGGAGATTGATGCTCTTGTTTGGGAGAAATTTAAAGGTATGTTTCATAAGAGATATTTTCTTATGGTGGTCAAATGAGTCTCCAATGAAGAACCCCATTAAAGATAAACAACCAGACTACAAGCAGAATGGGGTGGTCAAATTCTTTAAACTACTTCAGCAGATGATGGGCCATCAAATGACGTAGTATTAGGTACACTGTTTTTTCTTTAGATTAGGGGAATATGTTGTTTGATTATGGGTCTACACATTCATTCATTTTAGAAAAGTTTTCTATTAAATTATGAATTCCCTTTAAATATATTAATTCTAATATTATGGTAAAAATACTATGGGGGAAATGTTGAGACAAAAATAAATTATAAGAAACTTCTTTTCCTTGTGTGTGGAAAAAATCTACCTATAAAATCTATATTTTTTCCTCTAGTAGAGTTTGAGGTTATTTTGGGCATGGATTGGATTTATGTTTATCATGATAAGATTGATTGTAGAGCAAAATAGGTTTCTTTTCAGAATGATTTTCAGATTGTGTTGAATAATGAACCCTTACTTTTGATATCATATCAAGAAGCTAAGAAACTAGTAAAATATGGAAATGAATGTTACCTTGCACTTATTGATGAAAACAAATGAACTGTACAGATTAATGATGTGCCAGTGGTAAATTAGTATTTTGATGTTTTTCCTGATGAGTTTCCTGATATAATACATGATCAGAATGTTTAATTTACTATTTACTTAGTCCTTAATTTTAATACAATTTCAAAACCCCCTAATCGAATGGATCGAATTGATCTTTTAGAGTTAATGAAGCAATTGTAGGAGTTATTAGAGAATGGTTTCATTCGACCTTGAATATCATCTTGGGGTGCTCCAATCTTGTTTGTTAAAAAGAAATATGGTTTACTGAGACTTTTCATTGATTATACAATGATGGATAACATCACTATTAAGAACGAGCATCCTTTTCATCACATCAATGATTTTTTTGATAGGCTCTAGGGAGCTCAGTTTTTTTCAAAGATTGATTTGAGTTCAGGGTTCTATCATTTGAAAGTAAATGATTCAGACATTCCAAATACCGTGCTTCATACCAGATATTTCCATTATGAATTTGTAGATATTTCTTTTTGGGTTAACCAATGAACATGCTTTATCAATGGATATTATAAATAGAATTTTCCATGTGTTCTTGGATAAGTTTTTGGTTATCTTCATTGATGATATTTTGGATTATTCTAAATGAAAATAGGACCATGAAAGTCATTTAAGGGTTGTCTTGAAAACATTAATAGAAAATAAACTGTAGGGGAAATTCTGAAAGTGTGAGTTGTAGATACAACAAATTTCAATCATTGGACACATTATTTCAAAAAATGTCATAACTGTTAATCCTATTAAAAGGGAAGTTATTGAAAAATGGCCAAGACCCACAAATATAACTGAGATCTATAGTTTTCATGGTTTATAAGGTTATTACTGGAGGTTTTGTGGAGAAATTTTCATAATTATCTTGTTCAAAGACCACGTTAACATAAAAAGGTGTTAAGTTCATTTAGGAAAACCAATTGGATGATTGTTTTTAGGAATTGAAAAAAAAATGTAGAATGCTCTTATTTTGGAATTACCTTCCAAAAATGGTGATTTTTTTACCTATAGCGATGATTCATTTATAGGACTTGGATGTGTCCATATGCAGAATGATCATGTAATTTCTTATGATTCTTGCCAATTGAATCATCATGAGTTAAATTACCCTACACATGATTTGGAATTATCTATTGTTGTCATTCCTTTAAAAATTTGGAGGCATCATTTTCATGGAATATAATTTGAAATATATACTGATCACAAAAGTTTGAAGTATATATTCACCCCAAAAGAATTGAACATGAGAAAGAGGGGATGGAAGAAATTAATCAAGGATAATGATTTCACAATTCATTACCATACATTAATGGAAAATGAAGTAGCAAATTGTTTGAGTTTAAAATGTAATGATACATTAACCTTGCTACATTTGGAATAAAATAATTTGATTAAAGGCTTGATGAAATTTGTTATAGATGTTGCTGGGGTGGGGAATTACTCTACTTTGTTTTAGGTTCCAGTTTAATCATCTCTATCAGATATAATTATGAAATCATAAAAGGAAGACATCAAGTTGTAAAAAATGGTAGAGTTGGTTTAGATGGTTTGGTTTTGTGATTTTTACATTGATAATAGTTGTGTTTTGTGGTTTGGGATGAGATTATGTGTGCCTTGTGATTCAAAGTTGAATATATAGTTATTATGTGAAGCTCATAGTTCTCTGTCTTCTGTTCTTCATGGTAGTACTAAGATGCACATAGATAGTTGGGAGTATTACTGTTGGGATGGAATGAAAAGAGATATTGCTGACTATAATGTGAAGTGATTGACTTGTCAGCCTGTTAAAGAAGAATGGTAGTTACCAAAAGGGGTGCTTCAGCCTTTATCAGTGCTAGTGTGAAAATGGGAAAAAAATATCCACATACTTCATTGTGGAATTACCAAAGACATCTCTAGGTAATAATGAAATCTGGGTTATTGTTGATCGATTGACTAAATCTACTCCTTTCCTTCCTATTTGAGATACTTTTTCTCTAGATCAACTTTCTCAGTAGTATATTAAAGAGATGGTTAGGTTGTATGGAATTACCTTATCCATTGTATCTGATCTTGATCACAGGTTTATTTCTAACATTTTTAAAGGCCTTCATAAGTCGTTGGGTACTGACTTAAATTTTAGATTAGCTATTCATTCTCAATCTAATGGGCTGTCAGAACGAATAGTGAATACCCTAGAGGATATGACACGTGCTTGTTCACTAGATTACCATGGAATTTATGACCAATATCTTTCTTTGGTTGAATTTTCTTATAATAACAGTGTTCATTCCAGTATACTGATGGCTCCATTTGTGGCCTTATATGGGAAGATGTGTTGAACTCTATATTTTTAGGATGAAGTAGCTGAAAGGAAGTTGATGGGACCACAATTGGTAAAAGAGATGGAAGAAAAAGTTTAGTTGATTTTGAAGCACATGAGAAAAGCTCATATAAGGCATAAAAGTTATGCAGACTACCAGAGGAAGGATTTATCTTTCGAGTTTGGTGATCATGAATTCCTCAATGATTCTCCATGGAAATGTGTGATGATTTTTTTTAAAAAGGGAATGTTCAGTTAGGGGTTCTTTGGACCACATAAAAACATAGATAAAGTTGGATCGGTTGCATACATAGTGGGTTTACCTATATGTTAATCACAGGTACACATTGTTTTTCTTGTTTCAATGTTGAGGAAATATATACCAGATCCATCTCATGTTTTGTGCCCCAAGGTAGTTCAGTTGGAAGAGAATCTTTCTTATTAGGAACAACCATTACAGATTCTTGACTGAATAAAGGAAATATTGAGGAATAAAGTAATTATGTAGGTAAAGGTTTTGTAAAAATCTAAATGGTGGAAGAGATAACGTGGGAATCTGAAAATGTAATGTGGGATAAATACGCCCTTTTATTTAATAAGTTAATAAAAAAGTGTGAGGACGCAATTTCCAAAAGGGTGGAAAGATGTAACATCTTAGTTAATTAAGGAATAACAAATTAACATAATTATTAAAATTTGTGAATAAAATATTAATTTTACATTAATGGGGATGTTATGTTTGATGGCATACATGATACGCAACAATGGGTCTCTCTAAAGTCTAAAGTTCCACACAATGTGGAGTCATACTGAAAAATAATAACATAATAATATTTTAAATGCTAGTTAATGCCTAGTCGTTGTATTGGCAAGAATGAACTAAACAAACTGAAATATTATTATACTTGTATTTTAATTTTTTTACATTTTCCAATAATAGTTATTGGCTTAAAATGTGAATGAATCCAATTTTAAGCATAAACACTCTAATATTATTTAGAAGGTCAATTTACCACATTTTGATGGTGAACCATTTTTAAATCTAGTTTTGGTCACTTTTGTATATTCTATTTGGAAAAATAAAGTTCTCATTTCGAATCAGGACATCGAAATTTACATTAGGTAAATTTTTGTTATTTTTATGATAAAATTAAATTAATAGTGAATTGTGAAAAATATTGTATTTTAATTTAAAACTTCCTTTTAATATAATTTATTTACATGGTTAGATTATCATTTTAATTGGTTTTAAAGAGTAATAAGATTATATTTTTATCATTTAATTCAATTTTTGTTATTGGAAGTAATTTCATTTTGAAATTGGACATAAAAAATACCAATATTTTGATTAATATTTTTTTTAAAACATGCTTTTTGTTTTTAACAACATGAATTAATTTTAAATTAATTAATGAAACTTATATTTTTTTAATTTTGTAAAATAGACATCATTCTTGAATTCGGAATATCAAATATATCTTAGGCTGAATTTTTTATAATTTTCTAAAAAACAACAATTTTAGATGAATAGTGAAACCACTATGTATTAATTTTTACTATGAATAGTAAAAACTGACATCTTTATTTAAATAAAATTTTACCACTTCTATGAATTGAATTTCTAAAATCCAACATACATAGTTGTTATAAATTAGTAAAATGTGGTTCAATAAGACGAAAATAATTTTTGGTGAATAGTAATTTTTGACTTATTTAACACGATTAAAGGTAAATAGGGTAATACAAGGTAAAAATATTATTATAATAATAATAAATGACCCTAAAATGTGTCCTAATCATATTTTTTGATACATTTCCAACCATGGGTAACCAGAGGTAGATTTTGGATCCTAATGGATCAACTTGTGAGTGATACTAACACTTTATAGTAATTATTTTAAAGTAATGACAAAGATGATTTAAACATATATCATTTAGTAAATCAGTTTTTACATGTGGATAAATAAGTTATCTCTTTGACTATAAATATTAATTTGAAATATGAAATGATTTCCTACATCATTGTATTTTTTTTATAATTTTTAGACATCAAAAAATAAAATCATTTATGACACAATAATGATACAGCGTTTACCTCATTAATGAATGATTTAAATAAATAAGATTATAAAAATTAAAAAAATATTCAAAACCTGTAAAATTATTAATGGATGATTTTATTTCGATAGGGGTCATATTATCTTCTACTTTAATATGTTTTGGACCTTTAGAAAACGAAAATAATTATATAATAAAATAATATTTTCAAATTATCCTATAGATCCCCTCCTCCCCCTTATAAAAAGACCTCACCTTTAACCAATTAGTCAAACCCATCAAGAAACATTGCATGACCAAAATTTACCCAAATAATCTCTCAAGATCTATGTCTTCTACCTAGATGCCTTTCTTAAGGTAAAAATCACTTCAAGAAATCTTTTATGTTCTAACCAAACGAAGTTACCCGATTTAAAGGTAACGTCTTCTCTCAAGTTATTTTCATTGATTTTACTTCTCCAAACCCCTAAAAAATTTTATTATATTTTTTAGAAAAAAATATTATCCACAATATACAAGGTTTTATTATGTGATTTATTTGAACTACATTTACACACACCTCCATCTAATGGGTAAAGAATATACAATTTCTATGGACAGTGAACTAACGTCTCACGAAATGATGGTTGTTCAACTATCTCTTACAGCCTCTTATGTTGGAAATTAAGATGTAAATGTATTTATATGTGATATATATTATATTTATATTGTCTCTATACTTCTGTATTTTTCATTTATAGCATACCATTATGGTTTCCATAGTGGTTAAATATGATAATTTCATTTGAGGAAGTGCAGAGTACTGCCCCCTCAAAGTGATATGACTCGTTCATTCTATACATAGAATGTATAAATAATGGAGATAATTAAATTATATATGATATTTTAATATACCTATTTATCAGTATGTTTTTCTTCCATTAAAAATGAAATTGTAATGAAAGTAGTGTTAATGCGTACTTCCAGCTTACCGCCTCTATAAATGATGCATTTCATATCTTATCTCCAAATGTTATTTAATATTATAAATAAATATATATAATGAATATATATGATATATATGATATCTAAATCTTTAATATAAATCTGGAGATAATGTAATTTTGACCGGATGAAAAATGTGTAATTATAAGAAGTTCGTGTTTGACTCGAGTACCAAATATCGGCAAAAAGACAAATATTAACAAAAATGATTACATAAAGATTATGACATGGTTATAAGTGATATAAAAGGAATAATAATCTTTAAAAATGTTCCCAATCAAGTAGAAATTAACTTTACTTTATTATTCAAGATATTAAAGAATGAACAGGTCAAATTGGACACAAAGTACGCGACTTCGTCTCAATCTCCTTTCATTGAAGCATATTTTGTTTTATACACGACTTTATTTTATGCATTTTATTAAAACCTTTTTCATTTCATTTAATTCAAATGGAATATTTATCTATGAAGGGTTTTACTAAATGAAAAAATAAGGTTTCTTTTAAATGTAAGCAGGGATAACGACCTTCTCCGCCACCCTGAGTAATATTTGATCTATAGATTCCATAACAAGCCATTAGGTTTTCAAAAAGAAAATAAATACCATAAAATAATTTACATATTTTGGTATTCCAAAAGGTTTTGATAATGGTTTTTTTATGTTAATATATTTAAATTAAATATTGTGATTTAAATGTGGAAATGTTTTCATTTTTAAGATTGTTTTATGTGTTATGAATATGTTCTAGTTCTTGGGAATTGTTTATGTATACGGGTGGTTACATGCTAAAACTAGGGAGGATGATCCTATGATAGCTCTCTAATGCATTGGGTAACATGATGGAGGTAAACATTAATTTTTCTCCTAAGAGATTTAGAGAATATACTTTGATGGGTATTCCAAATGTTACTCCCTATGTAGTTGTGAAAGCGAAAACAAAAGTATGTTATGGATGCCCCATGTTACCTTTATGATTTATGTTTTCTATGTGTTATTCATAAGTCATATTATTTCATGAGGTATTTTAAAAAGCTTATGTTTTGATGTACTAATTTTTTCTTCAATTAATTTATAACCCTTACTATGCTTTTTATGCTCAACCCAAAATTTGAAATGTCTTTCATAGGATATAAAGATGAAAAGGGTCAGTGATGGGATCAAGGGAAAGTCTTGATGTCTAAAAAATGGAACTAGATATAGCACTTTTATTAGCATTTTTATTTTATGAAAAAATGGATACTGAGTAGACGTTTATACATGTAATATTCAAGTTGTTATGTATATGTTGTGAACTAATTCTATAAATCTCTAAAGATAAAAAGGTAGTCAATGTGAATTATTAACCTAATTCAAGATTATTTAATGTTTAAGGATGGTTACTTATATAATATATATAATATATATTCATAAAATTTATCCTTATTAACATCCATATTTAATATAAATGATAAAGTGAATCACATCATTTCATGGATATGGTTGTTCATACGTATGCACAAGTGATATTTTTTCCATCTGATTAAAAGATAAGATGCTAGACATGATATTATCATTAAAAAAGTATAATTATATCAAAAAGACACAAATAATCATTAAAAAGTCATAATAACCATCCAAAATAGGGGGATGAAAAAATAATTGAATCACAACCTTGAGACGGTAAGACGTATGTTTGCAAGAGCAATATGTTCACTTCTTATTTGAAGGAAAATCGTGTGTATAATGAGGTATTTATAATAAAAATAAATTTTTATAACATTTAAGACCCACAATTTACAATTTAATTAAAATTATCATATATTTAGAGGAATTATGGAAGAATTGAAAAAGAAAGTAATCGGTTAGAGTGATTATCTCTGCTTCAAAATGAGTCCATCAGATCTCTTATAAAGGGCTCTAGGGTTGGAATTTATGAAATATATAAACCTATTAACCATTTCTAGGGAAGTTAATATGGTATTTAATTCATAGTAAATTTTATTATAATGCTCAAAGTGGTGTAATGATGTGAGGTATGGCATGCCCTTTTATAATTGAGGTGAGGGGCACTTTTAGAATTTTATAAACACATAAAATATAATAAGACTATTCTAAAGAAAACACATCCATTGGCCATGAATTAAAACCTTGGGTAGTATTGTGATTAAATATAATTGAAAAATAATATTTTTTTAGGTTTTATGTTCTATTTTTATCTGTATCATTTGTTTTAACCCTGAAATTAACCCATTTTAACAATTAATGTGATATCTTATTTTTCACGCTTAAAGGGTTATAATTTTACTTATAAGGTAACTATTGACTAATAAATTGATTAGGGATGAAATTTAATATCATATTTTCACCACCTTTTTATTTTTCATTTTTATGATTATAAATAATTTAATAAAATATTATTTCAATAAAATATCATTATTATGAATTTTGACACCATAATATATATTGAATTTAATAAGATGAAGATAAAAATAATTATTCAATAATTTAATTTTCAAAAATCCCTAAAATTTCATGGTCACATATAAAAATATTGGATCACTTTGTTTATCTCAAAATTTAATAAATTTAATATTTTTTAAAATCATTTATTTTAATCATCAATTATTTGAATAATAATTTCATTAACAGTGTGTAATTATTTATTATAAATATTTAATTAATAAAAAATAAATTAATTACCATCATTAATAAAATTTTACTATGAACCAAATAACAATTAATATTTATTCATAACATTTTTCCCTCATGAAAACAAATAATTGATATTTAAAACTAAGTGTGTTCCATTTTGTCACATCTCTTGGATTAAATAATATATCAGTCATTTTCATGGTTAAATGTCCATTAAATAACTCAATTTATAATTTCTATTATTTAAGGTAGAATTTAATTAATTTAAAAATAATTATTATTATTAATTAGTGCATTTTCACTTAGTTTTAATCATGTTTAATCAGATTTAATCTTTACCAAGGATATAACTTTTACCTTTGTTACTATTTTTATTGACAAAAAATATAAGGGGATTAATTAAAATATATGTATAAAATTATTTTGAAATTTTAATTCATTTTATCAAATTTAATTGTTATAAATTATAGAAAATAATGTTAATGTAATGGCACAAATATGACAAAAACCACTATTTAGGAAGAAAACATTTTTAGTATAAATCTGGATTTATTATTATCCTTTTATTTTAAAAACATTTATTAAATGTATAATTATTTCAAAATTATATAACATAAATATTTAATTAAATTAATTCAACAATTTAATTTAATTAAAAATATTGATGTAAAATTCATTGTTCCCATAATTCAATATTATCCTAAAAGGTCACATTTATTTTATTATTTTTGTTTTATTTATAACGTTGAATTTATTTCAAAAATATATAGACAAATTTTTTACTAATTTGTTTATAACTATTCATATTTTCAAATGTAACAGTTATGCGAAAAAAGAAATAAAAAATTTTGAAAATTTTATGCAGTTTTTTAGAATATGAGTTTTGTGAAACTCAAGTTCTCAATGAAATGAAACTATTTAAAGATAAATAATTCATAAAAATATCAGGGAATTACAAGATCTAGGTTTAATCGACTTTATTCAAGGAAATGAATCCAATAGGGGAACTAGTTGAGAAGGCACTCTAGTAAACTCTGGGAGAGAAATATTTGACACATAATCTTGCACAAAGAATCTCTTTAACATTTTCTGGTGGTTCTCTATTTGATTTGGTGTTTATTCTCATTGAAAATGGGAGTCTAAATTTTCTCTTATACCTAAATGAATTATGGGTGGCTTGGTATATTTGGTAAAAATTCATTAAATATTGGTGTTTGAGAGTGGACCTTCCTATATAAGTGTGTTTAAAGGAGTAAAAGTATGTATTTTCCATAGGGGCACATGTTTTTGTAGGAGGTTACTTATAATAATGAGTTAGGATATAAATTTGTATATATAAGGGAGCTATATTATTGATTATATTTGAAAATTTTATAACTCTCATCATTGCTTCTTATATTTTTCTATAATAAAACTTTTTCACATAAAAATTCCCCCGTATAATTATATCCATTTGGAATGAATAAAAATCAAATTTTAAGAAAAATGTTAATTGGGTGTGGAATTGTTTTAAAGGATGGCATGTTCCTAGGTTGATACATGAACATGAACATTTGGGATTTTAGTGGAATTATCTTCCTTTTCTATGGGTGTATGATTTTCTATAGAGGTAGAATTTATATAGGATATTTAAGGTCATTAAATTCATCCCCTTATAAATTTGAATATTTTTCTAGATGCCTCCCAATCAATGAATCTTGTGACATTTCTAGTGATTTCTCTTAATCATAATTGTAATTTAATCAATAAAGGTTATTTTAATTTTGAGTATAATTTATTGATGTAAAATAAGTAATATATGAAATCCCATGTCAAAAAAACTATGTTATGATTACCCAGACATCTCTAGAAAAAATGCGATAAAAAGTGGATATCCACTTCCATCTATCTATATAATTGGGAGAAAGAAGTTGTGATTATCAATGGTATTATTCCATTATCCACTGAACATTTAATATACAATAAAAAATATTAGTTCATGGATAATTTTATTCTTACTTCAAAATCTGTAAACAATGATACAATATTAGTTGATAATATTATATAAGATCTCCATCAGGAAATACTTGTAGTAAAATGTGATTTAGAATTGATGTTTTAATATCATTTCAGGAATAATTTATTTTATATGTTGAAAAGGTATAATTTTAATGCTTTCTAAGATAAAAATGGATTAATTTTTTAAAATATATAAAATACAAAACCTTCTCCTAATTTTTTGGAGTCATTATATCAGAAAAAGTCATCCTCTAGACTCACATCCATCCCTCTTATGATTGATCTTATACATTAATTCATTGTTCATAATTGTTTTCATTATTTATCCCAGATAATCTATTGTTATTACTTCATCCCCAAACCTATACTTTATTTGATTTTCTAAAACAATAATCTATTAAAATCATGATTTCCAACGAAGCTTTTTGTTGAATAGATTTCATACAATATTATTTAAATGTTTCTTCTCAGCATTATTTTATTTTCCCGACTTCAACCACCTTTAAGTGCATTCATTAAAAATCAATATATATTTTCTATCATTAAACTCAATATTTGTTAAGAAATTTCTTTACAGTTTTTATATGGATTACTTTTGTGTTTATTATAAATTAAATTATTTCAATTATTTTCTTAATATAAATAATTGTGAATTATAAATTATTATAGTTATAACTTGATTTAGGTTATATTTATTATTTTTATTTTAAATTTTTTACGATTGTATATTGTGGGTGTAATTTTTTTTTGTTACAACTTATTGTATTTTTAACTACTTGAATTTATAAATTCTTTATATTTATAATATTATATTGATTAAAATCATTTATTCCTTTAATTTTAATAAATTTTAATTATTTTTATATATATAATTACTTTTGGTTATAACTTTATTTCTTATTGTAAAAGGATTTTCAGTTATAAATTATAGACTACAAATAAGATGATTTAAAATAAATTTTTCATGTTTATATATTCCAATGATTACATACAGAAAATTTATCTATTTATATATGTGTTTGTAAATTTATTTATAGATAAAAAAATTTAGATGTTCTTGAATAACTATCGATGAATTTGATAAAGGGGTTGAAAATATGTTGTAATGTTCTAAATGGTGTCCTAAAAAAGTTATTAGAGTTTCTATCCATATGTGACGTGTTAGAATTTGATAAAATTAGGTAATGAATAAATTAAAAGACTACTTGATTTTGTATTATTTTAATCATAATCATAAACATTTTATCTGGAACCATGGAAAAATATTATTAGAGATACAATGTTAAATTAGATGTTCAACATGATATATAAGAGTATATTGAAGAATAACTAATTTTGATAGTGATTAAATGATTAAAATACTTGTTTTTAATGACTTTACAGATATTATGAAAATCTCATTTCTCAAGTTGAAATAAATTAACAATGTTATCAGCAATTCAATGATTTATTAACTTAAATTAAGGTAATTTTTAGATTGATAAATCATTTAAATAATTTCTTAATTATTTAAAATAGATATTTCTAGATGGAAGCATGCCACATGATTTGAAATATTGGGTAAAAGAATATGTTTCACAGCGGGTTTAGGATATAAAAATTCAGTTATTTCACTAATAGTTGTGTCATATACTGAAAAGAAAATTAATGTTAAATAGAATATTTGTATAATCAATAAATCATTATATAAAATGGATGAAATATAAAATCCTATTTGATTCTAAAAAATAAGAACCAAAATATCTTCAAAATAAATTTATTAACATCTAATAATTCCTCATTTTAATCATTTATTTATTACTTGAAATGACTCAAAGTGGCTAAGATGGAATAATGATGAGTTCATCATAGATTCAAACCCGTGTATCCTTACCAATTCAATATAATGGATGTTATTTGATAATATTTTATTTCTTGATTATGAAAATGCAATTAAAAATATCAAAATAGGACATTACATAGATGTAATGTATCTATATCAGAGACTTAATATCTATCATTATTGATGGGATAAAATGTTTTTCCCTAAAACATTTCCTGTCATTTATGCTTGAAGAAGATATATGTGATGAAGAGATTGATGATTTATGGACTAAAACATCCTTGAAATGATATTAATGATTCCATATCCCCTTTGATTGATGGATTGAAATTTCTTTGGGAGACACATGTTAGATAATTTTATGCATATAACAAATAATATTTGATTTTATATACTATTATTATATTCTCAATACATTAATTTACTCAATATGGATTCTTATATAGATACCATGTTATAGAACATAAAGATATCACAATTTGAGATGTGGGGACATCATATCAATTACTATAAAATTGAAGAAATGAAATGTACAAAAGACATTAATTTTTTTCAGAATGGATCATCAATATAAAATACCAAAGAATGAAATGCAGTTGTTCAATGTAGAATGATTTATACCACAACCATTTTTATATGAATAATACAAGGATATGGTGAAAACATCTATGTCACATTTTTAATTAAAGGATACTATGGTCTCTAATGATACAGATGGAAGAAAACGAAAATTTTATTCGGGACACAATTTAAAAAATTTATAGATGTAAAATATAACTTTAGCACTATTCTTATTGAGAAAAACATATGTGACAACCTAATTTGAATGTTGTGAATAAGAAATTCAAGATAAATGATAGATTTTATATGAGTCTGGATATATTATAAATGTGAATACATTTGGAGTTAGATTCTACTATCAAAGAAAAAAATATTTCCCTATGACTTGTCAGACATTAACTAAGTGATGGAAGATACATTTTTGTAAATGATTGTTTGGTGTTAAAGCACCTAGTGGGTTTTTTCAAATTTCAATTTTTGTAATTAAATTATTTAATCTTAACATTTATGGAAACTATTAATTCCCATATATTGATACAATAGTTTCTATAAATTTTAGTGAATAGAATATTTATGATATTTTCTTGAAATATTATCACTAGGTTTTATTACTATATCAATTCTATTTAAAATAATTTCTTAAATCCAAATTTTTTAGATATTATTTTTAAGGAACCTATCTGTAAAAAAATTCAACTATAAATATTTTTTACACCATATTTTTTTGATATAATGGTTTGTTTATTGATTGTTTTGGTGTAATTGATAAGAATATATGGGATGATTTATTTAAATTCAATATATCCATTTGAATGAACATTAAATTTTTTAAAGGGAATATTAAACATATGCCTCAAATATATGCATATAGTATTCTAATCAAATACATTAATAGAGGTTACTGAGTTTTGTACTCAAAATTTGTTTGAAGTGGACTATTTCATTCCCGATATATCTCAACATTAGATAGGTTATATGGACGGTAAAGAGACTAATGTCTTTAATGTAAGGTTAATTTCAGGTTATAAGTTTTCAGATTCAAATTTATACATTCTAACAAGCATATGTTATATTTCCCCAATATATATCATTATATATTTCTAGATTGAGGGTACTATATCTAAGAGTAAAATAAATGTGTTTGGTGAATGAAAATAAAAACTAAATTTCTCATAGGATAAGGAAAATGAAAACTCTAATTTATCCGCATAAAAAGAGTTGAAATGGTTAGAAGGATAAAAAAGTGTTAAAGTTATCACATATGTTTTTTTTATATTAATTATTTCATATTTTACATAAATAATCAAAATTTTAGAGAATTGGTTATATGAAATTCATTGAATTTTTAATTTACAATGATAAATACATATTTTTTTATTCAATTATGTATTTAATTATTGATGAAGATATATTTTTTATTGAAAATATATGTTTTCTAAAAATATATGGGTGAATTTTTAATTTTCAATGATAAAAACACGTTTTTATGTCAATTAATTATATAGGGATCAATTTTATTAAATGGAAAAAAATAATATTGGGGATTATAATAATAATGATTTTGAAGACTATTGTGAACATTATTCACCTATAACGTGATTTCCTTTGGATAATAATTACTTCTATGTAGACACATTTCATGAAACCGGAAAAGATCAAGCATAAGGGATATGAAAAAACACATTATTAATCTACTAAATAATAATGTAAATAATTTTATTTTGTGAAAATAACATATATAACATTATATTATAAAATAAATTTTTAAAAATAAATACAATGATAGTTCCTAACATTTAAAAAAAATATTTTCATTAGATTCATATATCTATGTTTTGGTTTAAAATGTTTACCATCATCATTTTCTATGAATATTTTACCTGTATTGTTTTATCCAAAACAATTATTATTTCCTCCCATTATGAACAATATTTTTTTACTTATGACATTTATTTATTCTAATAATATATAGGGTCACAAGATTAACCCTTTTTAGATAATAATAATTTCGTTTAATTTTTGGATTATTTATATTCATTAGTTTTAGTAAAAAAATGGTTGAAAATAATTTTATTCATTATTTTAATTTCTAGTATGAACAATAAATTTTCTATTTATTATACATATTTATTTATAATCAATTTAAGGTACATAATATTTCATTGAATTGTCATAAAAATTTTAAATAACATACACAATGGTAGGGAATCTAAATCATGTACATATAGATATATAAATATTTCTACTGTTGATGATTTTGATCATTTCGTCTTCAGTAAAGGTGACTTGTAAGATCGTGCGGTAGTCGGTCTTCTTAATAAGCGACAATTCATATTTGGATTTTCCTCGGAAGATGCCCTGATTCTGGCTTGGTCTAATGCACCCCGACGATGCAACAACATCAAATTCTACCTTCTCAGGTGGTCTTTCGATCACTTCATGAATTGTGATCCAACCTCCATTGCAATTTGGGTAAGACTCCCTCAACTTCCTCTGCCTATTCAGAATCTATAAACTCTTTTTATGATTGGCAACATTGTGGGTCGTTTCTAATGTTTGTACGTTCGCAATTCCATGGTGAGTCAGCCCATTAACCCCCATATATGTGTTGACGTAGATGTGTCGAAGCCTCTGGTGGGGTGGTTTTGGATTGCAATTAGTGTTTAGTTTAGATGGAAATAACCATTCATCTTTGTGTCTTGGGTCAACTACTGTTCGAACTTTAGTCAGCTGGGGAATTTAGTGTCTGTTTGTCATAATGATGGTGTCACTATGATGACATGTGTTCTGTTGGTGAGACCAGATGAGGGGTAGAAGCGGGTGCGTGCAGTTGATCCTAGCAAGGATTCTAGTTTGATGAATCGAAGTGCACCGAAAATGGGAAATGATATGGAGGCCTCCTTCAACCAATTTTTTGTTGTAGTCTTTGATCGGCAGAAGAGCGATCTGCAGGTGAGCGATTATGTGAAGCAGAACGATTATAACTGTGTCTCTAGTGTCTTGGGAGAGCTAAAATCTAGTAGGAGGGCCGAGGGGTTACAACCTATGGCTATGGAGATTGTTTCCCCATTAGTTCAAGATAATCTTGGTGTGGGGGATTTGGGAGAATGTGTGGATGGGTTGATAGTTTGGGATGATAACGGTGAAGGTATTTGGATTACAATTTCTACTGGTAACTAGTTATAGGGCTTGGTACATGGGGATGTGGAGATGATTATCCTTGTAATCAATGGTACCAATTTCCAGATTGGGTCTCAAGAGGCTGCTGATGAAAATTAGCATATGAACATGGTGCGCCATGAAGGTCATGAAATGGTGTAACATCTACAATGCTTATCACTGATCGACTCTAACATTTAGTCCCAGCAAATTCAGCCAATGAATTATCAAGAGGTGGTTATCCCTGGGAAATGGGGGGATATTTCTGAGAGTGATAAAGAAAATAATGGTTGTGTGGTCGGGACTTTGTATAGAAACGTTTTGCAGGGAGAGATGGTGAAGATGTCTGGGAAGCAGTATGAGATTATTGTCTCTCCGCAAGGAATTCCGCGGAAAGATTACTCCATTTTTTCAAAACTGATGCCTACAAGGTCAACTTTCAGAATGTAAAGCGGGCCAAGATTAAATAAAAATATGACATCTCCTAGTGAGTTTATTTATCTGGTGTGGCTGAATATTATTGAGGAAGTATTCCAAATTCATGATGCATTATGGAAGCTCAGAATCAGAATCCGCTACTATGGAGGAAGATTTCTACCATGGATGTGGTAACTATTATGGTTCTTATGATTTCTAGTTGTTGTTTTTTTGTTCCAGTGTGCTTGTTACTGAACGTTTCTTTTATTTTAATAAATGGTCATAGGATTTCCTATGAATGACTTTCTAGGTATTCTCTAGAGTGGAATGTAACAAAAGGTGATAGGTGTGGAATTATACACTTACAAAAACATTAACATGGACATGTTGATAAATGGATGATAATTGAATTTGATGCCGATTACAACCCAACTATCACACATGTAAAGTATATTAAGAGTTACATGGAAATGGAGGGTCATTAAAAGGTAAGTATTTTATTCTCAAATTGGATAAGGGATAAATAGTAGGTCAAATATTGGTTATCAGATTCTATAATGGTAAAACATTTAGGCTTATTTATTTTTTTCAAACTATTTAATTATTATACATATAAATTTAATTATATATAGTGAAATAAATTTCAGATAAAACCTAATGTTAAAGAGATTAAACAAGTTATGAAAGGGTTTATATCAATTTTAAAAACTAACAATCTATATTTTTAGACAATTTTGACTTCATAATTTTTTTAGTAAACTGATTCTAGATTTATTACATATGTCTGGGTGTGTACATATGAAGACAAGGAAGATGATTTTATTTATTTGGATGAAGGAATCCATTATAGTATGAAATTTTTTGTTATAAAATTTGTTTTAAAATATATTTTTTTGTTACATGAAAACTTATTAATTTATTAATATGTTTTAGGTCTCTAGGAATACACATTAAGATATATAGTCCTAAAATCGATACCCTCTTATATTTTCATGTATACGGTGTCCTTTTTCATTGGATAAAATGATTGTAGAATAATTCTATGAATTAAGAGGCAAGTTATGGAGTATCATAGAATATTTTTAATATGAAAATCCATCTCCTCCCCGTTATCGCGATTGATGTAAAAGTGTGGGTATGTTATTAAATTGGAGCATTTTTCTGATCTGACAAAAAATATAGATGCTAAAATTAAATGTAATTAATTATTATTTTTCATAAATATTACAATTTCCTAAATTCAATACAATAATATAACATTTGAAAATATTATTAATGATTTTATATGGATAGAACTATATATGGAAGCTTTTTCATATAGGGTATGATGGAAATGTATGAAAATACATTAAATAATATATGTGATAGGATAGACATCCTCACTCCATTAATTTGTCAAAATCTAGTGTTTGGGGTGTTTTGGGATGCAATGATAGCTAATTTCCAGAGTTTTCCAAAATACTAGTTTTTCTATTAGTAGGACATGTTAGTGACTCTTTGTCGGTAGCTAATCATTGAAAGACAGGGCATCGGAGGGTCATGGTTTTGGTAGGTCAAGGCATTAGTGGTTCAAGGTTTCTGCAGGTCGAGGCGTCGATAGGTCAGGCATCGGCAGGTCAGGCATTGGTAAGAAGGGTTTTAATGAGTGGGGCTAGTCAATGGTGTTTGTGAGGAGGATAAGTGATTCATTGTTAGTGAGTCATGTCAGTGATATGATTTATTATGTCATGTAGATGACTCGTGTCGGTGAGTCCGACACTAGTGAGTCACTATTGGTGACTCATATCAGTGATTGACCCATTTGTGAGGCATTTCTAGTTTTTCCCTGGGAGTTTATTTTGCTACTTGTATGACCCCCTTTTTGGGATAAGGCTTATTTTTTGATTTTTTTTTGATCCATTTAAGGGTCCCTCCATCTCTCTTTCAATTCTGTATCATGTGGGGATGTATACTATTTCCTTCTTGTGGATACAGTTGGATCCTAATTAAAAGATGTAATAAATATGGGGTGTGTAGATGATGATGATGTTTGTGTTTTTTTATCTGTTATCTTTGATTCATGCGGTGATTTTTTTGCCATATTCCCTCTAAAAATCATGGCCATTGGTTTTCTCTATTTAGGAACTGTACTCAAGAATGCTCATTGTTAATATGCTATTGAACAATTTCGAAAATGAAAACATTATTAACAAAGTATACCTAGTTAAATAAATGGATACACAAGGAATGAACTTATTCGATGATCACCCATGAATAATGAAAGTGTTATTAATGAATGGGGAAAGATAAATCTAAATACATCTTGTTGTTTGGTGTGGCTATGTGATGTGTATGAAAATGTTTGACCGTGTGTTTTATGTTGGTCATGTTGTGTTGTGGATGAGAGTTTGATTGGGATTATGTGGTGGAACGGGTGGTGTAATGAAATCTCAGGTTGAGAAATTGGTTTATTGTGGAATAGATGAACTTGCGACGTAGGGGACTACATCTAGGCAGTACTTGGGTAGTGAGGTTGTGGGATAGGGTTGTTTTATGTTAATGTTTACACGTGTGGTGGGTGTGGTGTTGTTATGTAGCGGGGCTACCGATTGTGGTAGTGATGAGTTGTGTTGGTGGTTTTCATGTTGATAGGAAGGAAATTTTATCCTTGATTATACCAATGAAGGTAGAACTAGTTGAATGGGTGTTCAAGAATGGGGATTGTTAATTAGGAATAAAAGTTAGGTGAGTTCTGTTTCTCTAGATATGGTGTTTTTTGTGCAGTGAGGATTTAGAGGAAGGTTTAAGAGAGATAATTTTGAAGAAGGATATTGGTACCATGTGTAAGAATTTCTCTCGTGTATCTAATGTCTTTGGTGAAGTGTGTGTGGGTTATGATGTTACTCGTGGTGCGATGTTCTTGGAAGTTTCCTAGGTATGAATGGAATAACTTGTAAATGCATATTAACTACACAATAACTGAGTTTGAATAAGATTTCTTTTATAAAATTTGGATATGACCCTCAGTTATTCACATACAAGAATGATGAGGTACCAGCAATGTCTGTTTTTTTTTGGGTTGGTTGTTTTTTTTGAAAACTCATAAGTGGGGCTGAGTGCTCGGTACCTATATATATACATATAATTCCTTGTGTTTTCCATATACACCATACGTGTGTTGATATTATGTGACAAAGACACTATTATCATGGAGGAGGGTTTCCTTTACCAACATCATGGTGGGTGGATGGATGGATAGTTACTGGATCTTCTCTTCTCCCTCTTCTAGGAATTTTCAGCCCATGACTTTTAATGTTGGATGTGGTGTGGTTGTGAGACCCTAGTGTCTGCAGTTGAGGTGTGTTTCCCATGTGTCTTCAAGATGAGATATGATATACTATCCATGGTGTTTTTCAAATATGATGTTTTATTGCCCCATGTTTTTGTTGGTAGGATAGGGTATGTTCCCCAAGTGTATGTGGGCTGGTTGTGATAATGGGGCTTTTGGTAGAGGGTGGTAGTGTTAGGACATCGGCTTTTAGGGATGAGAAATTCACTAGTGGTTAGTGGTGCATGGTACCCAAATATCGATGCACTTACTAATTTTCTTTACATGACTTGAGTAATTTGGTGATTGTACCTTGGTGAGGATGGGGTCAATAGTATTACTTGTTAGGTGATCTTCAGTTTTTCTTGTTTTCTCACCGGTGTATTAATATGTTTCTCTCACTTTTGCATGATATAATTTGGATTTTACTATTGATTATACTTGTATTATCACACTAAATATATAAAACTATATTTATTTATCTTTGGAGACTACGTGGACCGTGATAGAGCGTACTAGGTCAGACATTGGGGGTGGTTGTTGTGTTGCTACTTTGGGTTTATTTTTGTATTTACATTAGAGTTTTCTTTGAATTTGTAACATTTTTTCTTCAAACATATATGTGGGATTGATTTTGTATTATTTTATATATGAATTGTATTTTTATTGAGGTTGATACATCTTATCCCCCAATCATGGTTACTATAAAAACGGTAATTCATACCATTTGGTGAGATTTTTATACCCTTAATGTTTGTCGCCACCGTATGACCTACTGGAGGCAGGACTAGGGGTTATTATATCATTTTAATATTGTAGAAATAATGTCACAAAACTTTTCCATCCCTTCCCTCATCTATATGAAGGAGGGTCGTGATAATATATAAAACTCAAGCCATATATAAGGGTATACATTTTTTACCACATTTATAAAACATGAGGACCACACCACATGTATGTAATTGATATTGTTGGAATATAAGGTTGAATTAAATTCCTTAAATACTGAGATAAATTAGTTGAATGAGTCCATGGTTGATATAATAAAATTATATATAGTTTTTTTTTCTAGTTAGAAGTGGTGAGACTGACACAACCTATACAACCTGACTACTTGTATATTTCACCTAATCATTCTGACAATACCTTATTCTATAAGTTTCATTCTGAGGGTCCCCATGTACATGTTGTAGTATACAATTATTTAAATAATATTGGATATTATTTCTTTCATCAGTATATTTATTTGGTTTAATATTATATTTAAATGATATTATTTATCATACTTCTATTGTAGCACTTCCTTTTAAAGAAGTGACCATTATTGCATAGAGTATTGGTCTGTTTTTTTTACATTGGATAACTACTATTTGTCATCAATTTAAAAATTACATATGTGTTGTTTTAAATATTTATTTATCATTAAATTAAAATTTTATATAATTTTTGTTATAATTATATTATAATTGAGTATATAAAATTGAATGAATGATTTAAATTGAAACATAAATTAGGAACAAACACGTTCAGATACTCCTCATGATCATTGTGGGAAAAAATTAACACATGTTTCTTATATTATAAAAAATTATTATACTTTTTTATGAGTTGTGATTTTTATGGAATAGATTATACATAAAATATAGTGATTAATATCCATGTTGATGCTGTAATGGGAAGGGATCTCAACATACCCGTATTTCTATTGTTTTCCATGTAAGTAAATGTGAATGTAAAATTTAATTTCTATAAGTAATAATATATTATATTGAGTTAAATTTTTAAATTTTTAACATGATATTGCATCACTATTTTCATACAACATGACATCAATAATTATTATGGTTCTATGAATCTATAATTCTTTTCTATAGCTATATAATACATGGATGAAAATGGTAGAATTTAATATCAATCTGAAAGATTAAAAAACATGTAGATTACCTATTTTTTCCATTCCCTGACTGGTAATAAAACATATATAGTTTTTAATAAATATAAATTATAATATTATTAATTCTATTTTTAAGTGGTGATTGGATTTTATGATTATTATTCATAAATGAATTCATTGTATATTGGTTACAGTTTGTATTGGGTACTGTTCGAAGGAGATGTAGAATGTCATCAAAGAAGTAAGCCCTATTTAATTTTATAGTTCTTTAATATTAATGTGTTTTTACACACACACAGATATATATATTTGTAATTAACATTGGAAATTATAATAAGTCATGGATTTATTTTATCATGGTTTAATTAGTTACAATGGTGGTAGAAAAAATTGAATTTTAGAATTTTTTGGTTAATGTGTTTTATGCGGGTGAATAATTATTTTTTCATATATATGTTGTGTTAAAATATTAAAATTGTGTTTCATAAAAATAGACACATTGTAAAAAAGATTTTTTTGAATCTATTTATTATGTTTTAAGGTTAACTTATTTGATGATGGTGACAAGAAAAAATATTATTTTCAAAAATATTATTTTTAATATACCATTTTTTATTTAAAAAATATATTATATTGTTAAATTCATAATTCATTATGTTTTTTGATGACATTTCACTGTATATGAAAAATTTCCTAAAATAACATCGAATTTTATTTAGAGATAATTTTATTAGTTTTGTTAAATTGTAGATATAATTTCATTGAAGAGTATATAATTATTAGGTGATATTTTTATTATTTTGAATATATTTTGTTACTAATATTTGATACATTTCTTTATTTTATTTAGATGTGTAGTTTTAGTTGCAGTGGACTTAAATCGGGTATTCTAGTTTTATTTTGAAAAATATTAACATTCAATGCCATTTATATGAATAAACAACATTGAATGAATTTCTAATATTAATTTAATGTCAGTATTACAAAAAAACCTGAAATGACTTCTATTTGTTGGTTTTATTGAAAATAAATATAGAAAGATATGTATACTATATTTTAACTTTTTTTAAACATATGTTTTTATCATTTTATATTACATTGTTTAAGCATTTCAATGTAAATTTTATAATAACTGATATTAAAATCCGTTATTTTTTATATTGTTTGTATTAACTTCACTCTTAATTTTTTGATGATAAAAGGGAGAACATTGTTGTCAATTTGGGGATTTCCACTACCGATGATGCATAAGAATCATATATTTGAAGATAAATCATATTAAACTATAAAAATAGTATAGAATGAATCTAACATTATATCCATAAAACAAAAATTGGTGGTAATAACTATTAGAATTTAAAACATTAGTAAAAAATAATGGAATGTGATTTGAGGGTTGAGTAGCTACATTGATTCACTATACAAGAATCTACTACATGATGGATCATTAATTATTAACTGAATCTTCCGACCATTAATTAGTTTATTTAAATAATTATAAAACAAATATATTTCAATTCCTCAATTTATAATCCATACCAATTTACATAAAATGTTTTTACCCTATAAATTTCATTATATCATTATATTAAAAACAATTATTCCAAATAAACTATTTATATGATTATAGTGACTAGGTTTTTTATCATATTTAATATTATCTACTATTAACTTTTGAAATTAATGAATGAGTAAAATAAAGGCAGTTTAATCTTCCTAAACACTGGATGAAAAAAAATTATTTGAAATCATACTTTGAAATTCAAGTGTCAAAGGTAATGTTTTCACCAATCTATTATGTCAAAAGGAATGTTATCATTGGTCGGTAATGGTTGTTTCAATGTGCTTTTTCCAACACTGTTAACTAATGATAACCTATTAGAAAATAGATAGAAGTGTTTTGATATTTATCTTAGAATTTTCCTTTTAGAATTTTTTTCTACCATAATCTATAGTTAATCGATTTATAAATGAGATATTGATGAGATTAGAATGATAAAAATAATCAGGGGTTTCTATAGAAATTTTTTAATGTTTAGGAAGGGTTTCAGTTCTATAAAATTATATAATTATATTATTTACAAGATATTAATTGAGTTAATGTTTATAAAGAATATATATTTGACCATCTTTTTCCATGATCATTAACAGTGATGGAAACTGATTAAATTTTATTCAGAAAAATAATATCCCCTACAATATTTACTTCCTTTTCTTTTTTTAGTTTTTTTTACAATCCATAAAATTATTTTCATCTATAAGACATGGGTTTTTATCATTACAAACTATATTATATTCCAAATAAATAATTATTTTCCAACTTAATTTCATTAATTAAATTACTTTTCCTAATATATGATATATGAATTACTAGCTTGTTGATACTCATCTTTCCTTTAGGTATCCATATTAATGTATGAAACTAATAATTTTTATAAAATTTTCCCTTCTTATTATTATGTTTTATGGTTAATAAATTATAATGTGACTATATTTTAGTTTTATATATCATATATTAAAAGGGGATGATTTTTGAGGTCGTATATAATTGATTGAAAGAAACATTTGTAGGCTTAGTGATAAAGAATGAATCGATTCGATATTAACAGGTGATACCATAACTATATTTGAAACTTTAGGAGGAATTTGGGTAATGTGGATAAATATTTCACTTTATGGAATGAAACATTTACTATAGTTTGAGGTCCGTTCCATCTTGTTTTTGTCAAATATGTTTTATCTGTTTGTAGAATTCCATTCCTAAGGCATGTGATCATTGGGATATTCGAAACAGTATTCAACATATTCACTTTAATGAACAAAAATTTCATTATATATTATGATTAAATGAATATTATTTTAATTTCATATAATACATTTAATATTAAACTAGAAATCCCATAAAATTTTTTGAGGATTATAATATAATTGTTAAATTAGTCAGAATAAAACTAAGTAACTATATTATGAAATATATGAAGGAATAAAATGAAAAAGAGTAAAACAATTATCCCATATGAATATCATTTATCTATGTATGGAAAGGATTCATATTCTCTTAGTGTTTTTTTAATCAAATCTCAAACTGACATGAACAATGAAATTATGATAAAAATTATGTTTCATAGAAAATCAAGATCATAAAGATTTCTATGAGATCAATCATAGGAAAATAACCACTCTAAACAATCAAAAGAGAATAAATTATGCTTGATCTTATATATAGATATAGAGGCTCGATTTAGATATAAATTTGGATGATATACACATTTTATTATTAATGAAACATGTTATTTATCTCACGAATTTTTCTTATTTCACATTTTTAATTTTAATGGAAACGGAAGATTATTTTTCAATAAAAATAGTTTTCCGTAAATTATGTATTCAACATATATGTTTATAGATTTTATAATCTGAATTAGATTAAAATAATTTATTTATCATATATAAAATTTCGAACTTAGATTAATATATATATATATATCAATATAGAGAAAACAATAAAAATTTGATATTTTCATAATAATTGAATGGATTAAATATTTTGTAAAACATTTTTCTAAAAACTATATTAATGTTTCATTAAAAAAAATCATTTATAATTTCATTTTTTTAATTTATTAAAATCATTTATATCATTTTGGAAACATCCATATAATTATGCATTAAAAAGGCAATTATTCGCTTCTATTTAAAAGTTTTTTTCATCACTTGGTGATATTAAATACCAAAAAAGTATTTAATAGTATAGATCAACATGATCATATTATGTAATCTAGAAAATTTCATTATTGGAAAAAAATATGATTACTTTTATTACTTTTAGTAACCATTAGAATGGTAAAACTAATATTTTCAAACTAATTATTTTATTAACATTGCATGATTTTTATATAGTAAAATAAATTAATAACATATTAGTAAAGATAAATATATAAAATTTAAACCTATATATAAATTTATTATAATTAATTCTTTTAATAATCAATACCAAATTTGATTAGGAACACATAATTGGGAAATAATTCTTGGTCTATGAACACCGGTACTTGTACATATTAAATTTTCTAATTTAAAATATAGTTTCAATTGTTTGGAATTGAACTAGGTTAATTAGAACATATATTTAGGCTTATAAAATAAATATTTGTAATAGAGGTTACCATATATTTTTAATAAAATATAAATTATTTAGATAAAACCCATTTACAAATGTAAAAACCAAAATGTTATAAAGTAAAAAATATAATGGTAAATAACTAAAAACATGTTTAAAACTTGTGTGGGAATAAATATTTGAGGATGTATAGACCCAATATCACTTGGAACATCATTAGTTTTAATTTTTTGAGTACTTGACCATTTAATAGTGTAATGATATCATTGAAATTTAAATCATATTTACAAAAGGGCACTTTTATTCACCTATAAAAGTGGACACCTCCATCCCATCATGCTAGTCCCATTCGATTGAATTCAATAGTTAATTTATAAAAAATTTATGATCTTGTAATACTGTATCGCTTTCAAAATCATCTATTCTCAATTATTTAGCACAATTCATTCATTTAAATTTATACTTTCAAGAGAATTTTATAGGAATGAAAGTAAGTATTATTTCATAACTTTTCATCTTAATATTTTTCATAAGAAACTACTATAACCTTACTAATATAATCGTAATAGTAATGTTATTTTAGTAATGTAATTATATATTATTTTTATTATTTTTAAACAATTGTATAATATTGGGAAAACCCTTTTTGAAATTTAAATATACTTACAAAAGTACTAGAATGTTTTTCTGTGTTATGTGAATTACCACCTCCATGATGTAAAAATTTTCATTTCCATATTTATTTTATTTCATTATTTAAACCATATAAAAATGATTAAATACCTTAAAAACTATATAACAATACCACTATTGTTTTTTGATTATTATATTATACACATAATTAAATATAATCACCCATCGAGATATAGATTGTTCTCATTTGGGTTGGTTTAACCAGACACATGAATAATGCAATAAAATGCCATTATGGAAGAAAATGGGAAATTAATTTATACTATTATTATAAGTTAATAATAAAGTTATTATTTCTTTTTTCATTTAAAATTTTTATATTAATTATTTATCTTTTTATTAAAATATAAACTTTGATCACTAACATTATAAAAATAACCTAGCACAGATTAAATTTTCACAAACAAATAAGAAAAAAAGCTATCTTAAATAAAAAGAATATGATAAGAATTGTTAAATATTAAATTAGATAATGAAAAATAATGTCCCTAATAAAAAATATAATAAAATTATTAGATTATTCATGATGTTAATCACATGCCTAAATCAAATTTGGAACAATGTAAGGGTTTGCGGTAATTGAAGATTGATCCGTTGAGTTGAAAATAATATTATTGAACTATAGTGTCCATTATATTTTTCTTATTATTCCAATTTAATAGTTTTTATTTGATTGAATAATTATTTTATAAGGGTTTTACAAATCTTATTTATAATATCATTATCAATTTATTCACACATAATAGAATATGTTACATAAAAGAGATTCTAATCTTAATTATAACCCCCTGGAACATATTTCTTATTATAATCCATGATTTATTTGGATTTTTATGTATTTTTACCATCAATATTTTTGAATCACAATTCCATTAAATTTCATGATATTTAATTTTATTTTTTAGTTTATTTTTCTCATGGGTTTTGTATAAAAAATTTCAAAACCTTTTAGGGTTTATATATCCATCCCCAACAATTGAGGAGTGTTTTGATATTATGCACTAATATTAATTTGATGGTTCCAATAATACCCCTTTAAATCAAATATATTCAAATATTTTTGATTTTTGGAACATCACTTATAGTCATGTTATTCCTTTATTCTGATAATGAGGACAATCTTCCCAAAAATATAATGGGGAGTACATAACATAACATGAAATAGTGAGTTATGATTTATCTCATTGAGATTAATCATTCATTTCAGGTGGTATTCCTTTTTATATGTCTAGATATAATATTTTTATTAAATCAACCTTATTGTGGAAATATATTCCTCTGGAAAATTCATTTATGTTATTAATAATCCTCATCTTCTTAAATGAAAATTTATCATCCATGCCCACATTTTCCTATGCACAAAAATGTGTTCCCTAAATATTTATAATAATACTCACATTTTAATTCCAATTCCATTTATTTATAAATATTTATACTATATAAAAAATATATGTTTTTATTGGTTTCATAACATAGATTTTTTATAAAGTTTCTAAAAGGGGTTTTCTTCAACTTTATTATCTATGTTTTTTTTCACTCTACAATTACTAAATTTAAAAATTCATTTCACATTATAGTTTCATTTATTTATGATTTTTTTACAATAAGTGTTCTGAAAATATTTAGATTATTAATTTTTTAGTTTTTTTAAGAATACCACAAACATATTTTTTTCTGACAATGTAGTAATTTTTTCCTCTTAAAAATCTATTGTATTTTTTCCTATTTACACATTTTAGTTTCTATAGAAATTAACCTCATTTTATTTTTGATTAATTTTTTACCATTTGATTTAAATTTCAATATTTTTTAGAGGAATTAAATTCCTGATCTCGAATGGCCCAAATTCTAAATTTCATATGTTGTAACTTTTGGGGAATTAAATTTTTTTCTCTGATTTTTTATCATTTATTTAAATATACTTCTCTGTTTCAATTTTTAACTAGATATATGTTCTTATTCGACCATCCATGCTATTTATCTACATGGTTCATGGTCATTTTTTATAGAAATAATCACAAAACCCATTTTTTTGGGTTAATATTTCTTTGATGAAATTATAAATATTATTCTATGTGAGCTATTTATGCATGTATATAATATGATTTGATTTGTGTTTCGTTAATCATATAACCCTCAAATTCATTTTTTAAAGTTTTATATCTAATTATATTTTATGTATGAGATTTGGGACTAAACCTAATTCACAATGGGGATTTTTACACTATATGATGATGGTCTAGGGAATGAACCATCCCTTGTTATAATGATTTCTGGAATTATGATTTGGTGAAAATATTTAGATTCCATGATCATTTGAAAAGAGTTTATTTATATTAAATGTCATGAAATTATTCTTTTCTTAGGATCCAGGTGTTATTAAGTATATATTCTATATTTTATTTTCATGTTACTAGATTATATTCACATACCCATGCAATTATCTTATAGTCATATATGATCTTTGAAGGTTATTTCTTATTCATAACCTCCCGACGAGGTTGAGTTCAAACGTTTACATGTTTCCCTGTCCATAGGTAATTAAGTAAAATAATTCATGTGGCATGTATAGAATATTATCTTATGTATAAAATTGGTGGGATGTGTTTAAGACATTTAATATATTAAGAAACCACTAATATAGTGGAAAACATCCATTAGTTAGAAAAACATGGATTATATTAGTCAATGTATGGTAAAAATCCTACAAAACACTAATCCTAAAATACCATTGGTTTGTTTTATAATGAATTTTTTTGTTAATATCTTCTAATTTGATAGTGGCATCATAATTGCACAATGTGAATCTGGGTCGATAGGATCGGGGGTCATAGTATCCCTTAAGGGACATAATTTCTTATTTTAGTACAATATTATTGATTTAATAATATTTCCTTAAATGTTCCAGTTTAAAATTACTAGTTATCATGATCCCAAGAGAGATAAATCATTAAAATAAATTTATGTAAAAATTTGTGAGAATCAAATTTTCTCTATAATTCACTTATAAGTTCATTACACTATGGCTTAGATCCACATAACTAGGCACTATAGAATTTATCAACATCCATAGAGGTGGAACTTTTTGTTTCTTTTTATCTATATTATAAAGACCCAAAATTTTTGTGGATTTGTTTTAAATACATGAGAATTTTTTGAGTCGCCAGTTTCGGACGACGCCTGATTCTGAGGCCCGTTGTGCCCATAATCAATTTCTGAAGTTTTGTTCTTGTACGTATAGTAAACGTATGAGAGAGATTTTATATCTTTTGAACTGGTGCTCAGAACATAAATCTAAGGGCACCGTTGAACTCACAGTGCCAATATTATCTTAAGAAGACTTTTACTTCGACAGTAGTGTGTCGAGGATAAAAGCTAGTTTTTTTGGTTTTCTTTAAAAAATAATAAAATAAAGTGTAACACTTTATATTATTTTTGAGCCGCCAAGTGAGTGTGGGTAGTTGGAACCTCCACTTGGGAGTTGTTGGTGGGACCGCCACACCCCAACCTCCCATGAGAGGTTATGGTGGTGGGGCCCACCCGAGCATAACCTCCTGTGAGAGGTTATGACGTGGGGACCACCCGAAACCCATAACCTCTCTATTTAATGATAAGGGTGGGGACCACCCAACCCCTATTCATGATGGAGGATATAACCTCCCACATATCCCTCTTAAATGAGGGAGAGCCTCTTGCCATCCACCTAATTAAATATGACACCTCTCACAAATTTAATAATGTGGCGCCCACTCACATAATTCATAAATTTTGAATTACATGCCAACATAATAATAGGAAAATCCTCCTATTATTTTCATTGGAATAATCTTCTTTTTGGTGGAGGCTTTGAGAGGAAATCTAGGGAGAAAATCTCCCAACGAAGAACGCGTAGAACACGAAGAACGCGAAAAATGCCAGCGACTCTCTTTCTTCTTCGACTTCTTCCCCATCCACCTACCGATCAACCCTCCGAAATGTTGTCAACAAACCAACGTAGCTCGGAATTGAGGACCTACGGCGGACGTGACGAATGACGGTCTCCTCCGACTTCCGTCCAAGACTCCATCAAAAAATGATGAGCGTCGAGTGGCGAATCAAAAGGTAGGGGTTGTTTCCTTTAAAGTACGATGTTCTTCCTTCCTAAAATGAAGAACGTTGATGTTTACATTTTGTGGGTGGGGTGTTGTGTTCCATTCATGATAACTAATTGCTACCACACTAAATGCGGAGGGTGCGGGCCAAACCAACAAGGTCCAACCCCTCTATTGTTCTTTTTGTGTTGACTCCACGACGGCATGACAATAAGGCGACGATGACGAAGACGGAGAACAAAGGCTAAACTACCCGTAGCCTCCGTGGATCACGCCGCCCTCGCGACATCGCCAATGTACTACAAGATGACCCCACGCCACCTGCCCGCAAGCCGTAGTGCCCCGCGCCTCCTGGCTGCGCACCCCGGTGCGCTGCCCGACACCCCGGTGGCCCTCTGTCACGGCCTGCCCGATGCCCCGTCGTGCTGCCCATGCCCCGGCGCACTACCTCGGTGCGCTTCCCGGTGCCCCAGTGACTTTCCCGACATCACCGCGGACCCCTTCTGTGGTCTTCCTGATTCCATGGTGCGCTGCCTGCACCCCGGCGCGCTACCCCGGTGTGCTGTCCGGCGCCCCGACATGCTACCCGTCACGCCGCACCCCCCTGCCGCCTCACCCCCCTGCTGCCGCTTGCGGGTGTCTGGCTGGATTGCTCGCATCCCACATGGCCTACCCATTGGCCTCCTGGATACTGACCTCCAGAGCTGCGCTCCTCCCGGCGTTGGCAGAACTGGCCCCGGTCTTCGAGCCGAGCCGCCTGCGTGGCGGCATCCGGGCCAAACCGTCGTTGCATTTTGCTAGGCCAAGCCAAGTAGACCGGGCCGAACATAGAGGGCTGACCCACCCAATGGGCTAGGTCAGACCCATCGGGTCTGTTCGGGTTGACCCAGAATGGTTCATCCCAGACTAGGGTGGGCCGAGTCGGTCCGACTAGTTCGGACCGGACCCGGGCCAACTACCGACCCTTTTCTTTCATTGGCCATATCTTTGACACCGAACATTTGTTTGAAAAACCGTCAGCGGCGATGGTAATCTCAATGAGAGACGGTCCCATTGAGAATACCTTACTGGAGTTCAGGGTATAGTTAAGATATGGTCAGGTTGGTTCATACATGTATCCAACCAGGCCCCCAAGACTAAAAGGCTAATAACTAATAGACCTGGCGTCTGATTGACGCGTCGTCTATTGCGTTGGGACCCATATGAAAAGGCGGACCACTGAGATACTTCTATATGGGAATTCTTGACACTTGGAGTATCGACATGTAGCTCCTGGAGCGGACCCTCCCCGTTACGAGCGAGCAGATTGTAGAGACCTAGTAGCTTGATGAGATTTGACGACTTCTGACCGACACTACCACGAAACTGGACAAAGCCAGCGCCACCCATTATCAGTGCTAACGAAAAACCACTGATAAAGGGGGTACCTTTATCAACGCTTTTTTAGCGCTGATAAAGGGGTACCCTTTAATAGTGCTTTTTTAGAGCTGTTAAACGGTACCCCTTGATCATCGCCTTTTTTAGTAGCGTTGATAAAGGCTCTACATCCAAAAAAAATATTTTAAAAAATATTAACATTTAAATATATATAAATGGTAATATTGATATAAATATAATATATATTTTTTAAATATAATTTGAAATATATTTTAGATATTTATAAATATACAATTACACTTAATATATAAGATATTTAGTGAAAATGGCTTAAAAATTTTTAAATTTTTTTTAATTAATATTTTGTAAATTAATATGCAGTAATAATCACTGAATAAAAATTTGAAGACTGAAAAATTAAAAAAAATAAAAAAAAGATCCAAAATATGTTGAAAACGCAACTCAAACTTCAAACGGCCAAAACTTTTGATCTGGGTGTTTTTTTGAGCTTTACCACATATCAAATCAAAGCCTGCGACGAGATCTACACCGTTGGGACCCTAGGAACCCTCGTCAAGGTTAATTCAAGGCCAAAAAGGGCCCAGAAGGCCTTCAAAACTAAGTTTTTAGTCGGGATACCTTGATTCTTTAACATTTTGGGTATTTCACGCCTCATTTAAGGGGGTATTATTGAATTCTTTTGGTGGAGACTGAATTTATTTCAAGGTATTGCATTCATATTGATATTATGACTTTGAAATTTTATCATTTTTTATAATGCACTCCTATTTATAATCAAATATATAACTATATGTATATATTTTTTTTATATTCAAACATAAAAATATAATTGGAAATATAAATAATAAAATATATTTACATATAAAATATATTAGCTTTATTTAAATAATAACTAATATCCATTTTATTTAAAATACAAATATTTGAATATTTCTATACAAATATATTAATCTAACTATATATTAATATTACTACATATATATATTGATATAACAATAAATATATATATTAATATCACTGTAAATATATATATATATTAATATAAAATATATTTATATTAATATAACTATATATTTATATTAATATAACTATATATTTACATTAATATAACTATATATATATTAATATAAATATATATTACTATATGAATAAATATAACTATATATATATAAATAAATGGATATATCAATAATAGGAGAACAAATCAATATAGGTTAGTGGAAAAGGCTTCAGGCGTGCATGGGGGAGGTCTCACGATCAAATCTGGGCGGAGGAAGGGACGCGCACGCATGGGTGAATCTGAGGATAACGCTGATAATGGATGGAGGGGTGCGTGCGGGCACTAGAGTGGGGCAGAAAAGCGCTGTAAAAGGGGGGATTAAGCGCTATAAATCCCTCCCCCCAATTCACCCATGCGCGCGCATGATTTTTTTTAATTTTTTTTAACTTTTATCAGTGCTAAAATGAAAGCGCTGATAAAGGTCCCTTTTATTAGCGCTTTGTTTTAGAATAGATAAAAGACCCCTTTTAGCAGCACTTTTTTTAGCACTGATAAAGGGGAGCCCCCTTTTATCTTTTCCAGGATTAATAGCGCTTTTCTAGCACTATTAAAGGACATTTTTAACACTGGTAAAAGCTGTATTTGTAGTAATGAGATCGACTCGGAGTGATTCAGATGGCCTAGTGGGGATTAATTCGTTGTACCACCATACCCACGAAAGAGGAGCACTTGGTTGTAGAGGAAGACCCATGGTAAGGAATAGAAGTAGTACCTCTATGGGCTATGAGGGGGAGCTCTTGGTTGTAGTGGCAGACCCATGGTGGGGATCACCTCTGTGTGAGCGTGGAAAACCCACATTACTCGACAGGTGGAGTACCTCAACAGTCCAAGGTTTGTGGGAAGCACTTGGTTGTAGCGGAAATCCCAATGTATTCGACGTGGAAGGAGTTCTCTAATAGCTATGGTTTTGACAATGTGAATAAAAATCCTGGTTTGAGTTGAGCCAATGACTTTAGTGTTTTCCTCATGATTGAGATGGGTTACTAAATAACATAGGTATATGTATATGCATATACCTAAGTAAGGGTTATCTGTTGATTTCGTACTTTGTGGTTATCCTTGTTGAATTTTGGTGAGACCTTGAGGGTATTGGGGTCCCTACTGAGTATCATTATACTAAACCATGCACGTGCTATGCCCTAACCTCGTTGTGTTGGTTGCAGATGATGGACAGCGCTGATTGGGGAAGAGAATAGAAGAAAATGACGGTACTCGGAGGTGGACCACTCGGCGAGACATAGACAGAGTGGATGGATGGACATGGGGTGCTGAGGAGGCCATCTATACCTACCCTTCAGGTGGTAACCCCGGTGGATGACCCTGTAGATTCTTTACTTCTTTTCACAAGAAATACTAGAATTTCAGTTGTATTGTACTTTACTGTTGGGCTTGTATTTCTGTCCTCCCTTTACATTCAGCACTCTCTATTTTATATAGTTTTTCTTAGTCTTTTACTTTTAGTTGCATACTTTGTTGTGTTTTTTACTGTTATAAAGGAAATGGCTTCCTAGATAAGGGATTTACACCTTTGGTGCCAGTCGCTAGCCCCTGGCCTATGGTAGGTGGGCTTGGGGTAGTCACGAGACGGGCCCCGGGGGATGGGTAATGACAAATTGGTATCAGAGAAGTCAGTTATAATGTAGAGCTTATGACTCTGGTCATTCTTTTCTAAAAATAAATAGTTATAAGAGTACTATGTTTGGTTTTCAATTCAGGGAGTCCAGTTTAGGTGCATAGGCCGATGTATCCATACACCACGACCCTGACATTTGAATTCCAACATAGTGCATGAAAACACCGATTGCATGTGTATTTAAATTTTTTTTCTTAAGTCAACTCAACCAGGTCAACTCACCAGGTATAAATATTTTGACCGTGTCACATCTTTTTCTTCCATTATGCCTCCCCATGGACGACCAGTTAGAGCCCTGAGAGTTGTATGCACTGACAGACTGCTAAGCGGCAAGGCCTCAGTGTAGGGCCCTCTTCTAGTTGGGGCACCAGCGGATCACCAGTGGTACCACATCCCATTGGGCCACCGAGGCCACCAGACCCAACAGCAGATGATGCACGCCACTTGAGCATGTTTCATGAGTTCTAACGCCAGAGTCTAACCAGGTTCAGGGGAGAGATGCACCCACAGGCAGTTGAGGATTGGTTGGAGGCTGTGGTGAGAGTTTTAAGGCTAGTAGGGACACCAGTAGACTTCATGGTGATCCTTGCTGCCGGCCTCCTTTAGGAAGCTGCATGCAGATGATGGAGCCTAATTCTCCAGATACATGACAAGGTGACACTAATCTATGAAGACTTCGAGAGCCTATTCTGGGCGGATTTTGTACTAGCCACCCATCGTGCGGTGCAGATAATGGAGCGACTACATCTACAGCAAGGTAGCATTATGGTGGTGCAGTATATCGCGAGGTTCACCGACCTCTCATGATACTCCACTAATATGGTGAGGGACCCATTCTTTAGCGCCCAAACCTTTGATCAGGGGCTCAGGTGAGAGATCAGGGCATCAATGATCTCCCTCAACATTTTGACGTAGGCGGGGGTGTAAGAGAGATCCCTCCTTGTGGAGAGTTTCCTTGCTGAGTAGTCTCTATCAACGAATCCCACCACTAGCCATCAGGCAGCGGAGTCTTCTACAGCATGTAGTAGACAGATGATGCAGAGGTCCAAGAGGACCAGACCTACAAGTGTTCAACCGCATGACTCAGGATCAGATGTGTGAGGCACATGGGGTGGAGACAGACTTTCCAGGAGGGGGTAGTGTTACTCATACGGCAGACAGGGTCACATGGATTTTGACTGTCCGACCCGCCGCACTAACGATCAGTAGACAGTTGAGGGACCTCTAAGGTAGAGGCAGAGGTTTGATCGAGGCGGTCCGTAGGGAGGAGTCGGACGTGGAAGAGGAGCTGGATGTGTAGCTGGCGGTGGACAACGTTTGGAGGTGCTGCATCTACCACCACCAGGAGGTCCACCCTGACCGTAGGGAGTGGGTTGAAAGGGGAGATCATAGATTCAGGATACTGAGTCCTACAATCATGGTGCTCCGGAGATGATTCGAGGTACGATCTGTGTCTATTCCACCTTAGCTTCAGTTCTTATAGACACAGGTTCCAGTCACTCTTTCATATCAACTGCACTCTATCAGAGCTCAGAAATTCTGACGGAGCTATTGGCTCAATCCTCACGAATAGAGACTCCTATGGGAGAAAACTCGACGATTACGCACTGGTGCCGGCACTGTGAGCTTACTCTAGGAGGCGAGAGCTTCAGCTGGGATCTTCTCGTAGTGGCGTTGAGGCCTTACGACGTCATCTTGGGTATGAATTGGTTATCTATAGTCCATGTTCTGTTTGATTTTATTACGCGAAACGTGCGGTGTGTCTACACGGATGGGACCAGGTTTACCTTCACTAGTGAGAAGGGAACCTTTGCAGCACATGACAGCCTTACTCGGAGAAGGGTACATCCAATCACTCACCAGTTGGCATACCTTACCCTCAGAGCAGTTGATGTGGAGAGTCTGACTTATCTTGTAGTGGTGGACTAGTATGCAGATGTTTTCCCTAAAGATGTTCCAGGACTACCTCCTAGGAGATATGTGGACTTCTATATTGACCTATACCCCGGGATGACACTGATATCTACTCCATAATATCAGATGGCTTCTGCTGAGCTGCGGGTACAGCTGGAGGACTTGCAGGATAAGTGATTCATCCGGCCCAGTGTTTCTCCCTAGGCAGCCCTGATTCTATTCACCATGAAGGTAGATGGGAGCTTGAGGCTTTGTGTAGACTTTTGTCACCTAATCTAGGTTACTGTTAATAAAAAGTTCACACTCCTGAGGATTGAAGACCTCATTGATCAGCTAAAGTGATATCAGTGGTTCACGAATATAGACCTCATATTTGGCTATCACCAACTCATAGTTCGAGATGACGATGTGCAGAAGACAACCTTCAGGTGTCGTTATGGACACTATGAGATCTTGGTTTTTTCTTTAGGAATAACCAATGCTCCATCAGTTTTTATGAGTCTCATTAATAGGATCTTCCATATTTACCTCGATCTCTTTGTCATAGTCTTCATCGAAGACATTCTGATTTACTCAACTACTGAGGAGGAGCATGCCTACCATCCGTAGGTAGTACTGGACACACTCCGAGAGAACCAGATTTATAGTAAGCTCTTGATGTTCCAGTTTTGGATTAGAGAGGTTCACTTCTTGGGACATGTGATCTCGGAGGCAGGAGTTGCAGTAGATCCAGGGAAGATTGAGGCAGTACTTTCTTGGGAGCCACCCAGGTGTGTGACAGATGTACGGAGTTTCCTGGGCATGGCTTGATACTACCGAAGATTCGTTCCATACTTCTCTATAGTTGTAACACCACTATCAGCCTTAGTGAAGAAGTCGCAACCCTTTGTGTGGTCGGATAGATGCCAACAGACCTTTCAGAAGATGAGGTAGAGGCTGACTATGACCCCCATCTGGATGCTTCTAGAGGAGGGTGTAGGGTATGTAGTTTACTACGATGCATCAGGGACAGGACATCGGTGTGTCCTAATGTAGGAGTGAGATTTGATCACATATGGTTCTCTGTAGTTGAGACAGCACGAGCAGAACTACTCTACCCATGACCTTGAGTTAGCAGTAGTGGTCTTCACCTTGAAAATGTGGCGGCACTATTTTATAGGTGATCATTACACAGTCTACTCTGATCACAAGAGTCTCAGGTATATATTCTCTCAGAAGGACCTGAACCTGAGGCAGCAGAGATGGCGTGAGTTCCTCCAAGACTATGACTTTGATATAGACTATACTCTAGGGAAGGGGAAAGTTGTAGCAGATTCACTCAATAGGAGGACTGGAAAAAAGCTTCTAGGAGAGGCGACAGAGAAGCTAGCTTCCTTACAGATATCCTTTGTGGATAGGGATGGAGCAGCCTATCTATAGTCTCTTACAGTCACTCCAGTACTTTAGTGAGTCAGGGAGGTGCAGCGTGGGGACACTAACTTTTTGACACGACATGATCAAATTTCCACAAGGCAGGCACCTCATGGATTTTCTGAAGGTGGGGAGCACATCATCCTATTTAGAGGGTGTACCATGGTACCATTAGCACTACAAGAGGAAGTTTTGAGGGATTTCCACACTTCCCCCTTAGCGGTACATCCAGGAGTGGCGAAGATGTACCCGGACCATCGAAGATAGCATTGGTGGCCAGGTATGAAGGAGGCAGTAGTGGAGATTGTCTCTCAATACCTCACTTTTCAACATGTGAAGGGAGAGCCCCATGTTCTAGCAGGCTTGGTTCTACCCTTAGAGGTCCTAAAGTGGAGATGGGATGGGATATCCAAAGATTTCGTGATAGGTCTTCCATGTACATCCATGAATCATGACTCGATTTAGGTGATCGACGACCGACTCACTTGGTCGGCTCACTTCCTACCGATCAGAGATCATGGCTCAGTAGAGAGCTTGGGACGCCTCAATGAGCAAGAGATTGTGCATTTACATGGAGTACCTTCTTCTATTTTCTCTGACAGTGATGCAGTTTACTTCCTGGCTATGGAAGGGGTAGTAGGAGGCTTTCAAGACACAACTATGATTGAGAACTGCCTTCCATTCTCAGATAGATGATCAGAATGTGTAGACCATCCAGACCCTCGAGGACATGCTCCAGGCATGTTTCCTCGACCTTGGTCGCCGCTGGGAGTATCACTTTCCTTTGGAGGAGTTCTCCTACAACAACAACTACCACTCCACCATCAGTATGGCTCCTTTTGAGGACTTTTATGGTCGACATTGTAGATGGAAACTGTGCTGGATAGACCGAGGGGAGTCAACACTAGTGGGACCACAGATTGTATGGGCAACCATGGAGAAGGTGCAGATCATCCAGGAGTGGATGCAGACTACACATAGCAGTCCGAAGTTGTATGCCGACAAGAGACGGAGACCTCTGGAGTTTGAGGATGGTGACCACATCTTCTTATGGGTCTCACATTGATGAGTTCTACGGAGATTTGGATGAGGAGGCAAGTTATCTCCGAGGTTCATTGGACCATTCTCAGTCCTCAATAGAGTAGGTTAGGTGGCTTACCACCTAGCTATTCCATGTCAGTTGCACCGGGTGCACAACATCGTCCACATATCTCAGCTGAGGAGATACGTCCTTGACCCATCCAACATCATCGACCACGAGGAGCTGGACATCGATGACAGGGAGACTTTCACAGAGGTTTCAGTGGAGATTGAGTATTGAAAGAAGAGGGTCCAGCATGGAAAGTCGATACCTCTGGTGTGCATTTTCTAGCAGCACGAGAACCTCTAGGAGAGCACATGGGAGAAGGATACCCAGATGCGTACTCAGTACCCCAATTTGTTCCCTTTGTTCTAGTTTTAGCTTACGGGGATGTAAATCCCTGAGGTGGGGAGAATCTAAAAACTCGGAATTTCCATGAGAACTTTTTTAAAATACTTGATAATTTTACAAGTACGCAGTTTTTGATGGCACTTGATTCTGAGGCCCGGTGTGCCTGGTATCAATTTCTGATGTTTTTTTCTAGTACATTCGGTAAACATACAAGAAGGATTTTATAACTTTTGAACTAGTGCTCGGAACTGAAATCCATGGGCACCGCTGAACTTGCATATCAAATATTCGCTTAAGAATACATTCACTTCGATGACAATGAGTCGAGGAAATAAGTTAGTTTATGGGTTTTCTTTAAAAAATTAATAAAATAAAGTGTAACACTTTATTTTATTTTTGAGACACCATGTGAGTGTGGGTAGTTGGAACCTTCACTTGGGAGTTGTTGGTGGGACCGCCACACCCCAACCTCCCATGAGAGGTTATGGTGGTGGGGCCCACCCGATCATAACCTCCAGAGAGAGGTTACGATAAGGGGGCCACCCGAAACACATAACCTCTCTATTAAATGATAGGGGTGGGGACCACCTGATCCCTATTGATGATGGAGGATAAAACCACCCACCTGTCCCTCTCAAATGATGGAGAGGCTCTTGCCATCCACCTAATTAAATGTGACACCTCTCACGAATTTAATTAGGTGGGGACCACTCACTTAATTCATCAATTTGAATTACATGCCTACATAATAATAGGAAAACCCTCCTATTATTTACCTTGGAATAATATTCTATTTGTTGGAGGCTTTGAGAGGAAAGCTAGGGAGAAAATATCCCAATGAAGAATGCGAAGAACGTGAAAAATGCGAAGAACACCGGCGATGCTCATTCTTCTACGACTTCTTCCCCTGAAAATTACCGATCAACCATTTGTAACGTCATCAATGAAACTACACAGCTCGGAGTTGAGGATGTGTGGCCGAAGTGACAAATGACGGTCTCCTCTGACTTCCTTACGCGACTCCATCAAAAAACAACAAGCGTCGAGTGATGAATGAAAAGGTTGGGGTTGTTTCCTTAAAAGTACCTTGTTATTCCTTACCTAAAATAAGAATGTTGATGTTAAACTTTTGCAGGTGGCATGTTGTGTTCTGATCATGAGAACTTATTACTACCACCTTAAACACGGAGGGTGAGGTCCAAACCAAAATGGCCTGACCCCTCTGCTGTTCTTTTTCTGATGACTCCACGATGGCATGGCAATGAGGCCACGACGACAAAGATGAAGAAAAAAGGCCACACTACCTATGACTTTCACAAATCGTGCCACCACCATGGTACCGTCGGTGTCATGCCCAGTGCCCTCGCGCAGGCTGCCCGCGCACCGCCGCGCCCCGCACCCCCTGCCTGCGCGCTGCCCCGCCCCGCTCTTCCCGGCTCCCCAGCGCCCGTCCTGGCCGGTGCCCTAGCGCACTGTCCGCGCCCCAGCACGCTGCCACGGCACGCTTCCCATCACCCCAGCGTCCCCGCAGTCCCCTGCCGCGCCCTGCCCGACACCCAGGCGCCCTGCTTGCACCCAAGCGTGCTGCCACGACCCCCTACCCGATGCCCCATCGCCCCCCTACCGTGGCCTATTGGTATCCATCCGGCATTCTCACACCCCGCACGGTCAGCTCGCTGGCCTCCCAGCTGCCGACATCCCGAGTCAAGCCCCTTACGACATTGGCTGAACAGGCCCCGGCCTTCGGGCCGAGCTGCCTGTGTGGCGGCATCCGGGCCAAACCGCCCTTGTAGTCCACAGGGCCGGGCCCAGCAGACCGGGCCTAAATTATTGGGCTGACCCACCCAACGGGATGGCTTAAACCCATCGGGTCTTTCTGGATTGATCCAGACCGGGTCGGACCGGACTCGGGCCAACTACCGACCCTTTGCTTACTTTGGAAATATCTTTGACACCGTACATTCGTTTGACGAACCGTTAGCGGTTCTAGTAATCTCGATGACAGACGGTCCCATTGAGAATACCCTACTAGAGTTTGGGGTATAGTTGATATACGGTCAGTTTGGATCGTAAATGAATCAGACCGGGCCCCTGGGACGAAAAGGATAATAACTAATAGACCGGGCATCCGATTGATGAACCGTCTATTGCATTTAGACCCCTATGATGATGCGGACCTTTGAAATACTTCTACATGGGACTTCATGACACTTGAAGTATCAACTTGTAGCTCATGGAGCAGACCCTCCCATTGACGAGCGAGCAGATTACAGAGACCTAGTAGCTGGCTGAGACTTGACGACTGCTGACTGATGGACTCGGTGTGATTCGGATAGCATATTGGGGATCTCTTGGTTGTAGTAGTAGACCCAAGACATAGGGGTTCTAAGTTGTTGTGGTAGACCTGCTGTATGCGACAGAAGAAGTACCTCTGTAGGCTTTGAGGGGGAGCACTTGGTTGTAACGACATACCCATGGTGGGGAGTGCCTCTGTGTGAGCGTAGTAGACCCACAGTATTTGGCAGGTGGAGTTACTTAGCAGTCCAAGGTTAGTGGGAAGTTCTTGGTTGTAGCGGCAGACCCACTGTACTCGACAGAGGAGGAGTTCTCCATCATTCGTGCTTTCAACAACATGAATAAAAATCCTGGTTTGAGCTGAGTCAATGACTTTCGTGTTTTCCTCATGATTGAGATGGGTTACTAAAAAACTTAGGTATATGTTTGGGAATATACCTATGTAAGGATTATATGTTGATTTCATACATTGGGGTTATCCTTGTTGGATTTTGGTGAGTCCTTGAGGGTCTCGGTGTCCCTACTGAGTATCGTCATACTCACCCTTGCACGGGCTATACCTGCACCTAGTTGTGTTGGTTGCAGACGAAGGACAACACTGATTGGGGCAGAGAGTAGCAGAATAGGACGGTACCCGGAGGTGGACCACTCGGCGAGACAAACACGGAGCGGAAAGATGATCTTGGGGTGCTGAGGAGGTCATATATACCTTCCTTTCAGATGGGAACCCTGGTGGATGACCCTGTAGCTTCTTTACTTCTTTTCTTCAGTTGTACTAGCATTTCAGTTGTATTGTACTTTACTATTGGGCTTGTAGTCTCGGGCCCCCTTTACTTTCAACACTCTCTTTTGTATACAGTTTTTCTTTGTGTTTTACTTTTAGTTGCGTACTCTATTGTGATTTTTTACTATTATAAAGGCAATTCCTTCCCAGTTTAGTGATTTACACCTTTGGTGCTAGTCGCCAGCCCCTGGCCTATTTTAAGGCGGGCTTGGGGTAGTCAAGATACGGGCCCCGGGTGACGGGTCGTGACATGGATATTGAGAATGGATTTCTATTTATCTTTATAATGTGAACTTGGATCAACTTAATTTAGTACCACATACTAGGACTAATTTTACATTATAAGATAATTTGATTTGGAACATTTTCTTTGAATTTAAGGTTGTTTGGATATCAATAATGATGTAATATTTGTGGTCATGTGAAAATGAGCAATGATGCACCGTTTATATTCAGGAGATAAGGAAAAACATGGATCCATTTATGATCATATATCCAGATCATTTGATACACCTTATATGGTCTCCAAAATTATTGAGATAAATATAATATTTTATGTATGTTAGGCTATAATTTTTTGGAGTAATTTAATGTTCGGTATAAAGGAATATTAGTTGAAATAATATTAGAGTATTTTTTAGTAGGAATTAAAATGAATAATCCCTTTATGGTTCATCCTTTCTATTAGTGATTAAATAAGAGATGTTATGGTGGTTTACTTACACATATAATGAGTTCCATGGTAAATAATTCAATTTGATGGGTCACAAAGATGATATTACTATTGAGAATATTGTTTTGGATCTCTACTTGTAAGAGGACCATGATATATTCATGTCCCATTAATATTTTATATGGATGAGATTATAAATGTGAAAATTTACACAGTTTACACTACGTAGGAGGCCCAATGAATTTTTATGGCTCATTGATATGTTATACAAATGAGATCATCAATGAGAACTTGAAGATGGATGACGCCTAATAAAAAGACCTTTATTTGAGTCCTTGATGGGATATGATTTTTTGGGATTTTATCCTGTGCGAAAGATATTGAATTTTTCATTTGGAAAAATTCATCTAGTTATGGCTACATTGTAAAATTTAGGGGTGTAAAGGTCCTATGGGTATCCTTAATGGGGTTATGTTATGAAGCATAAAATAACTGATCAAACCATTTCGCATTATTGACCATTGGGAAAAGGCCAACCCTTACCTTGGGAATCATAAATTTTTCATAAGATCAGAGTACTATGTAAGTGAGTAAGGTTCATAAAAATCATAAAGTTTGATGATTGTGGGTTACATAAGATTTACATAAGAATCCATGAATGTAGAAGCAATGTGGGTACCTATGCTTTGGATCTCACATGGGAGGAATAATAAATATTTTATGTAGGAGAAGAATCACCACATAAAATTTATATGTTATCATTTCACAAATGGAGAGCTTTTAAAACAATAACACTTTTCACAAACATCATAATAGGGAAATATAATTCCTCGTTATCAATATGAATTTTGGTTTTTTTTTATATCATCATAATGTTTTTCTTATAATTGGTGGATCTATCATCACCAAAATGCTTATGGTAATAGAGGTGTACAGATTTGGTGTGTCTAATATCACTTCATCATAGATTCTGTAATCTGTCATGGTTATGTATGCAATATACCATAGTGAAGTAAAACATTTTACATTGTGATTAACTTATTATGATGTTGATAAATATATACTTTGACATGGAGAATGATTCAATTTTATATGATCAAAAAACATAAACTGTTTCAATTGTATATCGTCATATAGAAAATAAACTTAATATGACATGACCAAAAAAATTTAACTAGTTAATTATTTTATTTTTGCAATGGATATCAACATCATCTCCAAAATGAAACATAAAATTCTTAAGAAGGGTATGTAGAAAAAACAACTTCAATCTAACATTAAAAATATATATCTTTTTTCAATTATTATATTCCATTAATGTGATATTTTTTCATCCCCACATTGCCTTCATTGTAATCTTCTTCATAATTTATTATTATAATTTTTTATCATAATAACATTTGAAAACATAGAATTAGATCTGGCCAGAAAAAATATGATCTTATTTTGATACTATAATAAAATCGTAAATTTATATATTAAATAATTTTTATACCTTATTAAAACTCATGAATTAGATTTTATAGTGAAATATTCATTATAAAAATTGGTAATTATTTATTCAAATAGAAGAATATTATTTCTATAAAGACCCAAATTTTAGTAACCTAGTATCGGTTTCTAGTTTATTACATTTTCATAAGGAAAAAGAAATCACATTAAGAATGACTGAATAGTTTACAAGCCTTGGTAAATAAGATACATGTATAAAATTAACAATAAAATTGATAACATAAAATACAAAATGTGATTTCATTAATAAATCTATATTTCCCCTAAGAATATACCTTCTAATAAATAACAGATAACTTTCTCGAATTCCAGAGAAATAAAAAAAATAAATATATGAGGTCAAATTTTCAAAAAGGGTAATAATACATTGATAGTATAGAAAACCTAGTTTTAATACAAAGAAATTACTTCAGATAGGAATAATTATTAATATAATACAAAACAAAGACCCAAAGGATGTATTATTTTAATGCCTTTTGAAACCAAGAAATGAAAAAAATGATACTTGAGTAAGCTATTTTATCTGTCATTAGGTTCTTTGATACAATAAAACTTCCTATAAATACCATTCATGATATATATCTTCATAGTATATGGTATGAAAAATAATGAAGGAGGAGATCAGATGCTCAATAAGGATAAACAATGGAGATATGTAAGCATAAACAAGAGAAAATGAGTAAGGGAAAGTGATAATAATAATAGAAGCTCCTACCCTACATATCAAAGATCATAAATTATAATAATGGAATATATATTGATAGTTCATAAGATATTTATCATAAGAAAATAAATAGAACAATCCATGAAATAATAACATGGGAATAAAGCATGGAAATTTTTTACACACACAATCATATAAAATATTATCTAAAGGATAACCACCAAAACCTTCATAACAAGTTAGGATTGGGATAATCACCCACAGAACCCCTTTAGTCATGGGAAAACAACTTTTGTACCCTATTATTTTTGATCTTGGGTAACAACCCATGTACCCTCTTACATTCGGGCATTGGATAGAACTGATTTAGATAAAAAAAAATTATTTTTGGTCCATATGCATTGTTCCTTCTTGTTTTTTTGTCCTGGTATGGTACCCATGTTCTTTTTTGTTTTTGGAATTTTTCTACAACCCATGTACCTTCTTGTTTTTAGTCATGTTCTCTAACCCATGCACCCTTTGAGATCATATACTATTTATCATCATGCAATGCATTGAAAGGAGATATAGGCACCACCCATCACATAATTTAATCATAAATACATGTTCCACAAGATCATAAATATTCAAATTATATAAATTGAAATGAAATGAATTTCATAAATAGGTAATGATGTCTTATTAGGTGAAAAAGATCCATGTTTTATAATCAGACCATAAAAATAATAGCCTAATAAAATAATCAAGTTTAACAATAATATAACCCATGAAAAAGAGATAAGATTCATAAACATGTTTCCATAAAAAAATCATTTAGATAAAGATAATGAATTGAACCTTTAGATCATTTACCCATAAATCCACAAGTAACAAAAATAGTTGTAATCTTATATGAAAAATAATTTTGAAATTTCTTTTAAAAAAATTTCACGAGGATAATTTCATTTGTTATTTGTAAAATGATTTGTAAAACATAAAATCTATTTAAAATTGTGTTCTTTTAGAACTCTTTGAAAATATATGAAGAAAGTTTGAATATTCATTGAAAACAATTTCGTTGAAACAACAACAAGAAATAAAAAACAATCTTTGAAATCATTAAAAAAATTATCTTAAAAAAACCTTTTGAAAAAATAGAAAGGAAGATCTGAAAATCAATTAATGCACTTTTTATACATAAACACGTTTTGGAAAACAATTTTTATTTGAAAACAATTTTAAATTTTAAAAAATAAAAATATTATAAAAACCATTTTCTTTAAAAAATAACTTTGTAAAAATACAAAATAAATATCATGGAAATGACAGTCCTGATTGAAGTTTAGTCTGTACATGCTGAACATTCCTTTTTCACCATAAAAGTTTCATGAAGAGAATTAACAAAAAATGGTACGAAGATTACTTTTGAACCTATTTTTTTAATATGTAATACATGGGTAAAAATTATATATAAATATCATAGTATAATATTAAAAAAAATTGAAAACCAATTTAGAAAAATTTAATTTTTTATGAACATATATTTTTGACGGAAAGAAAAAATAAAGTCTGAATTTCATATAAAAAATTTCTTAATTGACATCAATACTAAGGAGTAGAAAAATTATAACATTATGTGGATATAACATGAATATATATATGGTATGAAACATCTTATGAATTATATATATATGGATCATAATATTTTATCAATGGAAGTATTATCATTAACAATCATGTTAAATGATGGGATTTTTCTACAAACTACTACCACCTTTATAACACTGAATCATAAAAAAAAGATAAATAATAATATTAAAAGAATATTTAAATAACATTATATGGATTATATTCATTATATAATACTTTAATGACATTATATACACCTCATAGAAAAATATAGAACCATAAGATGGCATGTGACACAAAAAAACGAAAATTGAGTTAAAATTACAATACATATTTTGTATCTTTTTAAACATAAACCCCATGAATGAAATATCATAAAGTAGATAAATTAAATACACATAAACATAATTATAATAATCCTATAATACATCCATGGGAAGTATTAAAAACATAAAAAATAAATGAGTGGGGAATAATACACATATCTCATCGAAATAAAAAGTGAGATGAAATTTGAATACCTCATGTCCCGACTCTCATCATATTCATGAAAAATACCTATATAATAATTAAATATATATTATAAATAATTTAAAAACCCATATTATTATATACAACACCATATATGTTTTTATTTTTAATTTATATTACATTCATATCAACAATTACATGTTATGGTATCATTTTGGTTAATAATCGTTTTGTATTTCCCTTGTGTTATGATTTGTTATATTTTTGGTCATCATGAATATATCAAGATATCTAGATTTTAAACCATTATATAAATAAAATATATATTTTTTGTATACATGTATATATTCATCTATCAAATATACCAATATAAAATGAAATACCACGTTCATGGAGACGGTAGGCCATACATATGTATGAATGTTGATCACGTTTTATTTTCATATTAAAAGAAATAATGTAAATGAAATATATGTATATATACATATAATATAATTCAATTATCATTATTATGTAATATATATAATATATGTTTACCAAACCTATCCACTATAAATTCCTTGAGAAGATGGAACGAATCACATCACTTGGAGGATGCGGTAGTCCGCTCTTCCAAAAATGAAGTTATTGTCAATAAAAAAAGGAAATAAAGAATTTATAGATTATATTAATACTAAAAAATAATAATTATATCATAAATATAATTTATATAATAAAAATATTTAGTTTCCATCATATTTCCCAACCATGATAGGTGGTAAAGGAAAAAACAACATCATTTTGTGAGGTGGTACTTCACTAAAAACAAAAATGGTATGTTCATTACCGATTAGTTGGATGTATCTATAAGTGAATTTAGAACCCATATAATTGAAAAATATAGGAATAATGTATATTATTATGTTAATATAAAATCATGGAATAATATGTTTGTCAGGGGTGGAAAATGAAAATAAAACAAAGGAGCTAGATAAAGGATGTTACCTCTTCATTGGGTTAATCCAATTTGTTTGAACAAAATGGCTTACATTGAAGAATTTATGCCATAAAAAAGGACTCTAAGATGAAGGAATAGATTTTTGGATACTATTTTAGAATATTTTAGTAGATCTAATGTTGATTTAGTGGTGTGATCAAGGGGAAGAGTTAATACATTTTTATATTGGGGGAGGATTGACATTCTTGTAAATAAAAAAAATTTAAACACAAATGGGAGATCTCCCTCACTTCATGTGCATAAAAATGGTCAAATAATGTATTAAATGGAAATTATGGTTGAATAAAACCTCCTCCGCATAGAAAAAAGTGAATTTTTACAATATTGTCCCTTAGTCATTATGTTTCTTTATATTATTCAATTGGGTTTCTCATTTAGGTGACTAGTTTTCCAACATATTTAATTTAAACATTATGAATAAATTAATATGCGAGTTATTAGAAAATTTATTCCCAATGAATTATAAATATTACATCTAATTTAAAAAATAAAAATATCACGTGTGTTAGAAATTAGTTTTCAAACAAATGTATGTAACACACAAAAAAACTACATTAACCTGAATCGTGTTATCAATGATTTTACAATTATTGGTTTATATGTTCATTATAAAAGTTAATTTGGTTCAATTATGGATGAAATTTTATAATTATTCACACTTAAAAATCACTTTTAAGAAGTTATGTGTTTTATTAATATTAACACTTTTAATACAATATAATTTATTGTAAAATAATATTAATTTCAATTTTGATATTATTTATTTAATATTATTTTTAAAATATAAAAACATTATTCGAATTTAAATATATTAAGTTAAAATATTTTTAACATTATATATCAATCCAAAAAAATAACAAAACAAAAATATTCATTAAATTTACCATACATTTAATACATTTAGGATCATTTATTTCATTTAATTATGAACTATATAATCTATGCATTGATTTTGAAATGAATTTAATGGAACTTCTTCATATCTAAAAATTAATGATATATAATTATGAAAAAACAAACTCATTTTTATATCAATGTGATATTTATTATCGAAAATATTTTGTTTATTTTTTCTATCTCAATCTTCAAAAAATATTAAAGTTATGGGAAGGACAATTTTTATTTTTTTTACAAAACATATGAAATAGTGAAATATTGTTGAATAGTATGCCATTAAATCATTAAATTAGAATTATTAATAGATATAGTATATATATGGGCCTCCAATGGATTTTGAATAGCTGTCTATGTCATTTTTCACTTATGTGAAAGGTTTAGTTCATTTTTAAGCTAATTTTACTATTAATATTTGTAATTAATTTTAATAACATTCATGAATAATTTTTGTAAAAAAAAATTTAATCATAATAGAAAATATATATTATCTTGAATCGAAATAAGGAATCTATTTTTTCAACTTCTAATCACATAAGTTGCATCAATTAATATTAAATCAATCACACACACTGCATGGCAATGTGGGTTTTTAAAGTAAAAATATTCAGAAGATTGCAAGATTTTTATATCTAATTTTATAGTTAAACTAACCAAAATGACCTAAATTAGATTAATTTATGTATAATTCATATAATTATAATTTAATATCATGTATAAATATAGTTTATTTATAAAAATTAATTAATTATAAGTAGCATAAAATTAAAATTCTTTATTTTTAACTATCCATCAAAAAATGAAACATTAATGAAATATAAAAAACCCACATAACATAACATTTAAGGATATATTTCAAAAATAATGTAAATTTTGAAACAAAAAATATATAAAAGTTCTATAATTTATATGTAAAATAGGTTCCATATTAAAATGATGTAAAAAATTCATTTATAAAAATATGGATTTTTATGTGAAGTATTATATTTGTTCCAATATTATGCCTATAAAATAAATTCAATGAATGTAAAAATATTTTATTTATTATATAATATATATATTTCATTAATACCATTTACCAATTGTAATTAATTTATATTATTAGAATGAAATTCCATTGTGATCTTAAAAGAAGTTTTTATAAAAATATTCCCTTTATTTTTGTTTTGTTCTTATATTAATTTCTATTTTTTAGTATCCAATGAATACAATAAATTATTCTCATAAGTTAGTGAATATTATTCATAACCACCAACATAAAATCTAGTTTATATATTTTTATATTAAAAATTCAATTTTTTATTAAAATATTTTAGTTCGGTAAAACTTGGTCTTGCGTGTTATGCAAGACATTGGGGAATGTTAGTATTGCATGCAATTTTTGCTTACCTTAGTGTTATGTATAGAGAAATATATAGTATATGTGGCATTTATTTCATCATTAACATTTTGTTTCATATAACACAAGAAAAAAGGAGTGTTTTAATATAAAAAACTATTTTCAGTGTTTTTTGAAATCTTATGAATAAAAAAGATTAAATTTATTTGAAAAACAAAATTCACCAAATCTTCATGTGTTACATTTTACCATTTTAAATTGAATTTGACCCTCAAAATTCATATGTTTTATAGAAATATTAATTATTGAATATTCTATTCATTGAAACTGAAACCGAAAAAATGAATACTAAAACAGCCTCTAAAATGGAATGTTGGAAACATGAAAGTTACAAAAAGTAACCCATAAAAAGGTGTTCAGATGGGTCAAAATTAGTGGAAAGAGAAAATAAAAATATGGAATAGAATTAAAACCATCATGTTTTGATGGAGTGTAATGTAGAATTAGATCAAGATATACTTAATAATAAAAAACTATAATTTTGCGATAATCGAATGGGCCATTTGATTCATTGAAAAAGAATGTACTTGGATAACTTTTTTAGTTTGAAGATCCTTTCCCTTGAATTGATGATTTATCTAGATTAGAATAATTAATTTATTAAGAAAAATCTCATCATTTGTAATGCCTTGATCAATTTCCAGTTCACCTATTTATCCAAAATAGAAGGTTACATTTTTATTCCTCAATTAATGACAAATAAAAAGTCCCATGATAAGCAGTCACATATATCATCTGTTATAATTGAAAAAAATTTATGAGAATAGGTTAACCAATATTCTTAAATACTCATGTAGCGATATGATACTTTAATCTCCCAAACAACATACGAATTATAACCTAATGTTTCAATATATTTTTAACCTTATAACCCTTCTGAATGTTGAAAATCCAAATCATTAGAAATAAGGTCATGAAATTGGCTTAACATTAATCCCCCATATCTAGCTGTGTCTCTTTGTTGTCCCATTCCAAACATAGGAATACCCTCATCACATATTCTATTGTAATATGGTAATAACATGAATTACCATAAATACTATTTGAAAACATGAATTCTTCCTTATTCCAAGTATTACTGTATAAATTCCTTAGATCCAAGAATTTTTTAAATATTATTCATAAAGACATAGACCATTCTGACAAAAAATAAATAGTGAGATACAAGGTAATCAGTATTATCCATTTTTCTTTTTAACATATCAATCATCACTTTATCCAATCTAAATATAATTTTCTCAACATCAAGGACACATTATAAGGTAAATTTACATTACCAAAATTTCCCATGTCTATTAAATCATTTTTGTTCTTCATCATCACCATTAAATATATATTTTACAAATACATAATGGAAAACATATAATAAATGTTTCATATAACATAATTCTTGAATTTATATACGTATAAAAATCAATCATGATACATTATTCTAAAACCGTTATTCAGGCTTCATAATCATATCAATTAATTACCGTTTCCTTGAATTTGAAACATGAATCATGTATTAAGGTTCATCACCCTCAGTCAAGTCATGAATATTACATTTAATTTAATAAATACTAGAAGAACATCCCATACCGCTCACATATCTTTTGTTGTTTATTTATCATCAATAGTATAACTAATACTTGTGGACCTTCCTGATTCACTCCATGAAATTTCCAATTTGGAAATGGATTTTCATAATTCCAATACATTACACATAAGAAGCATTATATGTTAACAAATATACTTCTAGTTCTCACCTCAAACTACAACTAGAAATCAGAGTTTGAGAAACATTTATCATAGTTGAAAAAATATAATCCTGAAAAATAACTTATAGTATTTCTAAATCAAGACATGTAATTCTTTAATCTATGACACCATCATGTTTTAATTTTTTATTGATTTTCATATTTTATTAAAATACTTCATGATGGTTCATGAGATTCTGTTAATTAAAAATCCATATCACTAGATAGTTTCAAACCAGTTGTGCAGCAAGGCTTGTTGTCATGCACTGAGATACACTCTAGTTAGGCCTGATACACATATTAGGAGTTGTCAAAACTAGGTACATTTATGTGAAAATTACATCCAGTTGTAGTATCTTTATAAGGATTTAATTCTAGGAAACAAATTTCTCCATATATTAAAATAATTCCTATACATTTTCCTATACTTTTCATTATCTTGAAACATATCCTTAGAGAAATATATAGTCACATAGAAATACTCCTAGGGATCAAACTGAATTTTTCATATCATAGTTTTTTAATGTTGAATAATCCTTCAATATGATACTGAATATAATGATCATATCTTTTCATATTTATAAATATTGTATTTTTTGTAATGCCTAATATATTACACAACAGATGCCCAATGACCAGATTAGTTTTATGCCTTTGGAAACATGGAAATGTAAAAATAGGTACATGATTAGGCTACATTATCTTACAGTAGGTTCTACAAGAATAGAAAACTTCTTAAACATATCATAAATAATACATTTCTTCATTTAATGTAGAAGTAAAAATAAAAAAAGTGTAAGATTAGATGCTCAATAAAAGAAAAAAGAAGGTATATATGTATTAACATGTGTATTGGGGTATACGAATGTGATTAAAAAATTTTAAGATCATATCCTGCATATCAATGATCACAAATAGAAAATATGTGTTAAATATGGGCAGTTTATAAGATATCAATCATATGTAAATCAAGATCATAATAAATGAAATAATTATATAGAAATAATAAAAAGAATTTTTGGAGACACATAAGTATATAAAATATTATGTCAATGATACATACCACTACCTTCATAACCTATTAGTATTGAGATAATCACTAGTGGAACTTCTTTGTTATTTGGATTACAGCCCATGTACCATCTTATATTGGGCCTTGGGTTACAACCTAGGTACCCAATAACTTTTAGGATTGATTTACAACCTGTGTAACTACTTATTTTCATGTTTGTGCTAAAACCTTGGTACCTTCTTGTTTTCTGTCTCAGGATACAATCTGTGTACCTTCTTGTATTATGGATTGGGAACCAACCAATATACCTTCTTATCATTGTGTTTGGATACAACATGTGTACCCTTTGATCTCTTATACGATATATTATTAACCAATGAATTGGAGGGATATATAGCTCCACCAATCACATAATGTAATCATACAGACATGATCCACAAGAACATAAACATTTGTATCATAACCCATGAAATGAAATTTATGTCATAAACATGTGATCATATATTAAAAAATCGTAAATATAAATGTTTGGTAATCATTTAATCAAAATAATAACCCCTGAAATGAGGCTAGTTTCATTATCATATAATCCATTGGAAAGATATGTGTTTTATAAATAATATGTCCTCAAAACATAAACCATTAAGATAAATGATATGAAAGGATCCTTTTGATCATTAACCTTTAAGGGAATAAGTGACACCAAAAGATGTTATCTTAGACGGAAAATTATTTTGAAATATATTTTATTAACATTTATTGAGAAAAATATAATTTCTTATTTGAAAAATACTTTTAAAAACATAAGTCATTATAAAACTACTTTCAATGAATTTTTTTAAAACATATAAATAATTCTTGAAAACCTTTTTATACCCATTTCTTTGAAAACACATTGAAAATTTATAAATAAATATTTAATTTTTATGATAAATTTTTATTTGAAAACACTATTAAAACCCTTAAAATAACCTTTGAAGTAATTAAAATAATTTTCTTTAAAAAAATATTTTGAAAACATAAAATGGAATCTTTAAACAATATTTTGAAACACTTTTTAAAAATACAACAATTTCTAACAACTCTTTTTCTTTGAAAACTATATTAAAATTCACATACATCCAGAATATTATGAAAAATATTTCATTAAAAAAATATACTTGGAAATGCATAATGAAAGTATCAAGGAAATGCCTCTCAAGATGGTGGCAAAGTCTGTACATACAGAACATTCCATTTTTCCCTAATATTTTAGTAAAGTGCCTTCATTAAAAATAAAAAAGAAGATAAATTAGAAACATATTTTTTGAAAATGTATTACCTAGGAAAAAATTTCCTTTAAAAATAATAGTATAATAGGACAAAATTTATGAAAATATTCTTAGAAAACACTGTTTAAATGAACAATGATTTTCAGATGAAGGAAAAATAAAGTCATATTTTCATAAAAACATTTTCATTATTATCTTATGTAACAAATAGTGAAAAAGCGGTACCATTCCCTTTATATAACATGAATTACCAAAGGGTAACAGAAATTAATGAGATTTATTGAGATATTTATCATAATATTTCATCAATAGAAACATAATTGTTAACAATCTCAATAAACGATGGGATTATATATCTAAACCATTACCACTTTGGTAACATTGAATCATAATAAAATTGAAAGAATACAATTACATGAATAATTAAATATCATGAAAATAATTAGATTCATTATATAACTTTTCAAATTCATTATATACTCCTCATATAAATTTTTTATGCAAACATGGAATATGACATAACCATGGAAAATTGTGACAAAATTACATTACCGATTTGGTAACTTTTGAAACAAAAAACCCAAGAAATAAAATTATAAAATTTTCATAAAAATAGATATAAATCTAAATATAATAATAACATAATAAATCCATGGTTAGTATACACAAAACACAATTAAATTTTATGTTTTGTTTTAGGTAATAGTCACGTAGTTTTTCTCTTATGTTTTGATTTGTTATATTTTAGGTCCACATACATATATCAAGATCTAAATAATGTAATCCTTGATAAAGATATCATATATATTTATTATATAAATATTTATATTAATATTTATAGTATACCAAGATCAAATTAAATACATTGTTCATAGAGACGGTATATCGTACGTACAAATGAATGTATTATCCATATAATTATTGTATTGAATAAAAGAATTTAAATGAAATATATGAAAATATATCTACATTATAATTATAGTAGAATTATTAATTCATATATATAATATAAATTTACTAAATACATCCTTAATACATTCTTTTTAATATGAGAATGAATCACACTACTTTCAGGATCGAGTTGTTCACACTTCCCCAAATGTTGTTATGATATTTACAAATAACTAAAAACAGGAAGGTATTTTTTTTATTATAATTACAAAAAAATAAATACATAATAAATCTAATAAATATCATAAAAATAGTTTGATCATAATAATTAAAAACCGGGATAGGTCCTACGTAAAAATCAGACAACATCATTTCGTTAGGTGGTACTTCAACATACACAAGAACGGTAATATCATTTCAATTTATATGGAAGTGTGTTTAATATTAGGTTATATCCTTATAAAAAATCTCATAATATTTAGGATACTTATTTTATTATACAATAGTGAAATAAGAAAATTTTAGGGGGTGAAACATGAAAATAAAAAGATGGAGCATGAGGAAGAATATTACCTTTTTATAGGGAATCTAGTCTTAGTTTGCAAAAAAGGCTTCCTTTGAGGATTTATTCACAAAGGGAGGTTCAAGGATAAGGGGTGGTATTTTTTTAGCATATTTTGGAAAAATATTAGTGGTCCAATGTGGCTTGAGTGTGGTAATAAATCGGAAGAGTGAATTCTTTTTTTAGTGTAGGAGGAGTAGCATTCTTTTAAATATAAAAAGGCAAGCACTAATGGGAGGAATCCATTACATTATTTGGATCCCAAATGGAAAAAATTGGATTAATGTTAATTTATGTTAGAAAAAAAATCTCTACCCATAAAAGTAATTGTATTTTTATAATTTTGTTCCTTATTCTTTATGTTTCATAAAATTATTCATTTTTGTTTTTTATTTCTGTAACTAGTTTTCCAACCTATTTTATTTAATTATTAAGACTAAATTAATTTCTTATTTATTAGAAAAAATTTTCCCTGCTAAATTATAAATATTATATCTAATTATAAAAAAAATAACCTCATGTTTTTTGGAAATTTATTTTAAAAAAATCACATGTAACATGCAAAAACAATACTTTAACCCAAACCATGATATTTCTACTTTAACTATTTAAGGTTTCATATGTCATTATAAAAGATAATTTGGTCCACTAATAGACCATAATTTTTATTTATTAACACTTATAAATCAATTTTAATATTTTAGGATATTTTTAAATTTTAAATCTTTAAAAAAATATAATATATTTTAAAATAGAAATAATTACAAATTTTACACTAATTATTTAATTTTTACTATAAAATATATAAATATTATTGTAATTATAATAAAATAAGATAAAATATGTTAAACATGATATATTAATTTTCAAAAATTATTTAGATCAATACTTCATTAAATATAATTTTACTTTTGATTCTTTTAGCATCATATATTTTATTAAATTACTAAATTAATAATCTTTGCTTTAGCATTTGGTAAACGTTTAAGGTAAATAATTAATCTCTCAAAATTGAAGATATATTATTATTATTATTATTAAAATAACCCAATTATCTTTCAAATGGATATTAATAATAAAAAATATGTTGTTTGGTCCATATGTCAATGTTTTTATAAATGATAAAGGTAATGAAACTACCTTTTTTATATTCTTCCTTATATTACATAAGAAATAGAAAGATTATATTGAATAGTATCCACATAAAAAATGAAATTTTATCCATTAAAGGATATATTAAAAAAATTGATCATCCAAATTCTTTTTATGATGTGTCTATTCCATTTTGTCTCTTAATATTACAGTTTAGTCCCTTGATAAGATAATTATCCACTTTATCAATATAATTAATTTTAAATAAATTTTGTAATATTTGTGGTTAAAAGTGTTTTGAAAATATTAAATATTATAAATTATGATGATTAAAAATAATAAAAGCATTTTCATGAATTTAAATAACATATGTTACAGAAATTAATTTAAAATTAATCCCATAGTAGGGATGTCAATATGGGTTTTTAATGCCAATATGGTAAAACAATTGTAATGTTTTTATATGTAATTTTAAAGTAAAATAAATCTCAATGGCCTAAATTAGACTAATTGACATATAATTTTTATAATTATTCTTTAAATAAAAATATTAATATAATTTATCCTTACAGATTTGTTAGATTAAAAAATAAATTTTGAATTAAAATTTAGTATTTTTCATTTTCCTTCAAAAAATGAATGTTCAATGAAAACTGAAAAAATTCACCCTTACCTGATTTTTTTGTTTATATTAAAAAAAGATATTTATTTTCTCATATAAAATCTTTAAATGCTTTAGAATTTTGATATAAAATAGGTTATCCATTAAAAGGTGGTAAAACATGTTTTATAAAAAAATATAGGGTTATATGTGTAATATTTGATTTCTTCCTATATTATGTATATAAAGTATATTTAATACATGAGAATATATTTTATTGAATATATAGAATATATATTTCATTAATATCATACAACAATAGTAATTAATTTAATTTATTATTATAATAACCCTTTGTGAGGGTAAAAGTAGTTTTTTAAAACACATTCACTTTTTAGTCACTGGGTTCTTATATTAATTTCTAATTAATTTTCAACTAATGAACTCAACCTGGTATTTTCATAAGATACTTAATACAATTCATACCCTCTAAAATAACATCTATTATTTATATTATTATATTAAATAATAAAATTTTTAATAATAAAATTTTTAGTAATATATTTTTGTTCCCTAAAATGCGGTCTTGTGTGTTTTGAACGCCATCATGTAAAGTCAGTCTTGTGTTAAAAATAAGATAACCGTGGTGTTATATATATAAAAATAAACATTATTCTTCATGTAGTGCATGATTATCTTGGTTTATCATATAACACAATGCAAAATTTGGTCTTTAATTTGCATAACAATTTTTTTGATGCCTAAAATGATAAATATTAAAAATAATAATTTAATTTGGAAAAAATAATACATTAAATCACATGGGGTAACATTCTACCACCCTAAAAAATAATTTCACCCTCGAAATTTGTTTGGGTAATCAAAAATTTAATTTTGGAAGGTTCCATTCATAGAATCATATATTGTAAAAATGAAATCTAAAACATCCTTTAAAATAAAAATGTTAGAACATGATGTTTACCAAATGTAACTTATAACTGGTATTCCACTTGGGAAGAAAAATTTGAATGTGAAAATATGGACATGGTAGTGAAATTTAACCATCATGTTCTGATTAAGTGTGATAAAGATCATAGGTGAGGATAAATTTAACAATCACAAAGGCAAAATCTATGATGACTTATAGGGCCATTAGATTTATTAGTATTAAAGTTACTATAATAACATTTTTAGTTTCAAGATACATTCATTAGAGTAGAAGAAATTTTTTAAGAATATATAATTACTCGATTCAGTAAAATCTCACCCTTTTTGTGAATTTATAAATTTCCACTTCTCCACTTTCTTAAAAACAAGGGATAAAATTTTATTCTTGACGCAATAACTGATCATGAGATTCCGGATAATCCTGGTCATCTAACTCTAGTTAAAATAAAAGAAATTTTGATAAAAGAGGTTATCAAATATGCATAAATAATCTTGTAGTTAGATACATTTGTTAATCTCATAAAATTCATCCAATTTTTAACTTAAAAATATAACTAATAGTTATCCTTATAACCATTTTTAAATATAAATATCAAAAAAAATTAAAAAGTAGTTCATGAATCCATCATTACATTGATAACTTATATCAAACAACTAGATCTTGGTTGTCACATTGAACTCCTGTGAATACCATCATCGTATATTCTCTAGAAATATGGTAATAACCAAAATTATAAGAACTCTATTTGGAAAACATTCATTTTTTCTTTATCTAAATTATTACTAGATATATTACTTAAATATAAAAAGTTATAAACATTTTCTATGATAACATATACCATTTTTAAAAAAATCAACAATCAATTTTAAGGTAATATACACAATTACATTCTCTTTAAACATACCAATAATCTCATCATCCAAGCTAAAATAATTTCTCAACATGAGGGATACATTAAGGGTAACCTTACCTCAATAAAAATAACACCATTCAAATAAACCCCATTTATGGTTCATCAATAGCATTCAATATATTTTTTACAAATCCCTATTGGAAAACATATAATCAACAATTAATTTAAGATGATTATTAATTTCCTATAAATTTTCACTTCAATCATCCATATTTATTCATAAATGTTTACTCACTATTCATCATCTTACCCCTTAATAATTCATTCCTAGAATATGAAATTTGAATCATGTCTTAAAGTTCCTCAATTTCAATAAAATCATGCTTGTTGCATTTACTGTAAATAAAATTTGAAGAACATCTAATACCTTTCACATGTGGTTTATGGTATCTTTATCTTCAATAGTATAACCAATACTTGTGGACCTCCCTAATTATCTTCCTTGTATTTCCACTTATGATATCAATTTTCATCATTACCATACTTTTCAAATCTTAAACACTCAATGTAAACCAAGTTCCCTCTAGTTCTTGCCCATGAATAAAACATGAAATTATAGTGTGAGAAATATTTATCATTCCATAAAACCTCATAATCCTGGAAAATCACTTATAGGATGTCTAAGTCATGTAACCTACTTCTTTAATCTATAAAGCCTTTGGGTTTTCCTAGGTTATTCATAGTGATCATTTATTTAAATCAATTATTATAGTTCATAAATTGTTTTTGGATTCCCAAACCATATCCCCCAAGAGTATCAAACTAGCTATCCAATAAGGCCCATTGTTGTGTACCAGGTTACCCTCAAGTAAGGTTGGACACACCATTTCAGAATTTTTATGCCTAGGTACTTCTGTGAAAAATCATTATACACTTGTATTATACAAAATGGGATGTAATTCTATTAAACCACATTCTATATTCCTGAAAAAATTACACTATGTTTTCTTACACTTTTCCTCATCTTGAAACTTATCCTTAGAGACATACCATGTTATATCCTTAAAAATTCTGATTGGTATCTCACTAATGATCATTTGTTAGTTTCCAAATATTGAAAAAACCTTTTTTATAATACCAACAATTTCTACCCTATATTTTCATACATAGAAATTACATTATTTTTTCATAATACATAATAAATTACACTATATACCCTCAAATACTGTATTATTTTATTTCCATTGGAATCTTGGAAACGTTAACACCTGTACATGAGATATTTAAATTATCTACTATTAGGTTCTTTGAGACTAGCTCCCATTCTGGAATTATAATACAAAATACATGTGATCATAGCCTAGGGAAGGAAACCTAAAAGTTTTTAAGCTCGTATTATTAGTAAGGTCAAACATGGACGATATATAAGAATAAACATATGAATAGGGGTATGAGAATGTGATCATGACATTTGAAGATCACACCCTGCATATAAAAAATTGTAAACATAAATCATGGTGTGAATATTGGGAGTTCATAATACAAGAATCATATGGAAATAATGAGCATAATTAATGAAGTAATAACGATGGAATAAGGCTTGGAATTGTGGATGACACATATACATATAAAATCATAGTTCATGGAAACCTTCCAAGACCATCATAACATGTTATTCTTGGGAAACTCACCCATGGACCTGATTTAGGATTATGATAAAAACATGTGTATCATCTTATTATTCTTCATGGGTTACCACCCATGTAACCTATTACATTAAATATCAGAATACAACCCAGGATACTACTTATTTTTAGGCTTTGGAAAAAACCCATGTACCATATTGTTTTCAGGATTGGGATACAACCTATATACCTTCTTATTTTTAGGATTGGGATACAAGATTTGTGCCTTCATATTTTTAAAATTGGGATACAACCTGTGTACCCTTTGAGCACATATTTGTTTTATCATTACCCAATGCATTGGAGGGACATATAGGTCTCACTCTCCTCATGATTTTATATTACATACAAGTTCTACAATATCATAAAAAATTATCTCATAACAGATTAAATGAAATTGGTATCAGTAACATGTAATCATATAATAACATTTGGAAAAGTGACATGTTTCATAATCATTTCATAAAAAGAATAACCATGGAAAATTATTGGGTATCAAAATAATATACCAAGTAAAAAAAATTGGTTTCATAAACATAATTCCATCAAAACATAAACCATTCAGAGAAATAATATGATTGAAAACTTTTCAACATTCCCCAGAAAGTCATGAGAAACACCAACAGAAATCATCATAGATGGAAAATAATTTTTAAATATATTTTAAAAAAAATATTGAGGGAAATATCCTTTCATCATTTAATGTTTTTATAACATTAATCCTTTGTAAAACTATTTTCTATTAAAACACATTGAAAACTAATAATGAAATTATAACATTGTTTTGGAATCCATTTCATTGAAAACAGTTTGAAAACATTCAAAAAATGATTAAAAAGTATATTAAAAAAGTTCTTTGAAAACAAATTGAAAATTCATAAAATAATTTTTGATATGATTTAAATTATTTTCATTGAAAACAATCTTTTGAAACTACATAATATATTCTTTGAAAATAATTTAATAAAATTTAAACATATTTTTTTTGAAACCCTATTTTCTTTTAGAACCTTTTTAAATTTTTAAAAATATTTAATATTAAGGAAAAAATTTCTTAAAAAATATCCTCGTAAACATATTAGGGAATTATCAATTAAATTATGGTAATGATGATGGTTATGTCCGTACGTACCGAATATTAGTTTTTCATGATAAAATATTAGAAATGTGCCTTGATCGTAAAATGATAAGATGTTTTCTTTTAAAAATATTTATTAAAAGGTAATACATGGGTAAAAATTGCATTTAAACATCATATGATAATATTAAACCATTTTTGGAGAAATTCTTATAAATCGTGGTATTGAAAGAACACAGATTTCTGATCGAAAGGAAAAGTAAAGTCAGATTTTGATAAAAACATTTTCTTAATTATGTTAAGTAAAACTGAGAGGAAAATAATAAAATTATATGGATATAAAATTAATAATTAGATAGTATGAAAATTCATCAGATTTATTGAGAGTTGAATCATAATATTTCATCAATGGAAGTATAATCTTAAATAATCTTGATAAATGATGGCATTGTAACTATAAAGTGTTACCACTATGGTAACATTAAATCATAATAAAATGAGAGATTAAAATTATAGTAATATTGATATTTCAAGAAAATAATTAAAATAACAATATAACATGTAAAATTAATTATACAAACCTTAATTAAAAATATAGGTTCATAATTAGGAAGGTCTCTAAAAGAAGGAAAATTAATACAAAATTACATTATTGATTTGGTAACATTTGAAACATTAACCCCATGAAATAAAAATCATTAAATTTTGTATGTAAATAAACATAAACTTAATAAAAATAATAATATAATACATCAATTGGTATTATACACACCACACAATAGAAATGAGTTGTCAATAAGGCATGTATCTCTTGAAAATAAGAATTGAGATTAAATTCAATTACCTTACGATTAAACTCTCATAGTTATTTTAAATATATCATGTATAATATGCATAATTTTATTATACGTATTTTATTAAACCATATTCATATATCCAATACCATATATGTTTTTATTATGAGTTTTTATTACCTTTTATTAACAATTCCATGTCATGGTTAGGTTTCAGGTAATAATCACTTTTTTAATCTGGTGTTCTGATTTATTATATTTTTTGTCATCATACTTATATGATGATAAAATGAATGTAATACATGATATAAATAAAATTCATATTTGATATATATTCATTTATAGAAATCTAAAATATATACAAATATTAAACAAAATATAATGTTTATGGAGGTAGTATGACAAAAGTATGTGTGAACACTATCTCCGTTTTATTAATGTATTTATAGAATTAAATTAAATGACATGTGTGTGTGTGTCTCTATGTGTGTGTGTGTATACATAATATCATTAAATTGGAATTATTATTTCATATATATATTTTATTTTTACTCAAACTAGTTGTAATACATTCCATTTAAAGTGTGATTGAATCACATCGCTTTGAGGAGGTGGTACTCCACATTTCCACAAACGAAGTTATTGTATTTACACAAAATTTGAAGAATGAATGTACATGATATATAATAATTACATGAGAATAGAAAAATAATAAATATCATTAATATCATAAAAAATTGGGTTTTTATAATAATTACCAACCATTAAGGGTGGTAAAGGAAAAATGAACAACATAATTTCATGATGCAGTAGTTCGTTGTACATAAGAATGTTAGGTTCATTAACCATTATATGGATGTGTGTCAAAGTGTAGGTATGAATATTTATAATAAAAAAATTAATCATAATGAGGAAATTGAGGTTATTATATAATCATGTAATAGTAATAGTTGAGGGGGTAATAAATGAAAATAAGATAAAGGAGATCGGGGAAAGATGTTATCTCTTCTTTGGGTACTTATTTCAGATTTCAACAAAGGGATTCCTTTGATGTCTATTCCAAGATATAGGATTATATGTTTAGGATATAGATTTTGGGAGACTATTTGGACAGAATTTGGACATGATAATGTTTCTAGATAGGTGTGAGGAAGGAGAATAGGGAATGAATTTTTATAGTAGAGGAGGAGTTTAATTCTTGTAAATAAAAAAAGGTAATAACTAATGGGAGGTCTTGGTTACCCCATGTGATACAAAAATTGACAAATTTCTATGACCCGGGTATTTATAAAATAATAAATTTCTATATCAATTAATATTTATTTATAAGATATTAATTTTGTGTTTAAAAGTACACTTTTTCCAATAGCGTACTCAATACACAACAACCGGTTTTGTTTAAATTTTACATTTAACATAACTTTGACTTACCGAAAAATAGTATAATATTATTATTATTATAAACTGTAGTTATCGGCTAGACGTTGTATTGGAGGGAATGAAAATAGCTAACTAAAGTATGATTATAATTGTTTTTTAAATGTATATACATTTACCCAATAAATTTTAAAGGCATAAAAATTTTGAATCCGAGCTTAATCATAAAATACACTAATATTTTTAAATGGTCATTTTACCATGATTTGATGGATAACCCTTTTTAAATCTAGTTTCCTCACATTTATTTGTTCTAATTAAAATAATAAACTTCTTATATTGAATTGGGAAATCAAAATTTAATTTGAATAATTTTTTGTTATTTTCTTATAAAGTTAATTTTAAATGAACAGTGACAAATACTGCATTTTAATTCAAAAATGTATTTTCATCAAATTTATTTATATAGTTTGATTTTACTTTTAATTTATTTTAACGAATAATTGGATAATATTTTTATAATTTAATCCTATTATGGTGATTTTATGTAATTTAAAAAAATTAGATTCAAACTCATGTCAATCTTTTGATAGTTATTATTTCTTAAAACCTCGTTTATTGGTTTTTACAATGAGAATTAATTTTAATTTAAATACTACATATTATATGTATTTAATTTGGAAAATATTATTCCATATTTTTAATAATATGTTTAATGTTGTGTAAGTAGGTACATTTTGTTTTTGGGCATTATGAATAGTAATGTTCATAATTAATATATTTACCATTGTTAAAGGGTAAATATGGTAAACAAGGGTAAAAAATAATGTTATAATAATATTAAACTACCATAAAATGTATACTAATTCAATTAGATTATATATTTACGACCATGTGAATCCATGGGTTGATTTTGTGACCCCATGGGGTTATATAAGTGATATATATGACAATAAATATTAATTAGAAATATAAAAAGATTCAATACATAATGGTAATTTATATATAATTTTTAAACATCAAATATAAAAATTATTTATGAAATAATGATGATGTAGTAATTTCCTTATTAATGAATGATTTAAATAAATAATATTATTAATATTAAAATAAATTTATTTTAAAAATTTTTATGCCATCCACAAATTTTATGGATGATTATGAATATATATATTTAAATTATAGATTTTTTTTAAAATAATCATGTTTTTATGGTTTTTTAAATTTCATGATATGAATACAATAATAATTAACATAAATGAATTTTTTTAAAATATTATTTTATTAAATGATATAATATTCCTCAAAACTATGATTGGGTCAATTGACGTAGATAATGTAGAAAATGTCATTGATGAACCACTTGAGTTTCAATTTTCATTTTATAGTATCAATATTAACCCTATAGTATAAATATAAAAGATGACATGGTAAGAGTCAAATTAGTTATGTAAGGGTTAAATCTAAAAGATAAGTTTAAATATATGACCTAGACTTTTATAAAACCTATTGTTTGAGCGTTTTTCAACCCAAAATCATCTTATCTTTTACATAAATGACTCTTTGACCATTTTATACAGAAAATACTTTTATAATAATAAAATATTTCAATACCTTCCTAAAGTGCCTCTCCTCCCTCTAATAAAAGGGTATCCTCTCTACCCATTTAATCCGACCTCTCAATCCCCTTGTATCATGAAACATCTGACCTAATAATCTCCCAACATCCATACCTTATTTTTAGAAGCCTTACCCTGGTAAGAAGGTTATTAAAGAAAGCCTTTAGGATCAAATGAAAAGTAGTTACCCGATTAATAGGTAACGTCTTCTCTAAAGGTCATTTCCTTTATTTTCATTATCCACTTCCAATTCTCTTCTTATTAATTGATTAAATAAAAAAATAACATTTTAAATACTCTATTATGTCTTTATTATAAGTATTTTTACTAAACATACACACACCTCCATCTAATGGATGTAAACATGCGGTTTCTGTGTACAACGAACAACTGCCTCACGAAACGATGATTGTTGGATTTCCCCAACCACCTTTCATGGTGTCCATTACGAATGAAATACATTTATATATGACATATATTATACTTATATTGTCACTAATCTTATGAATATTTCATTTACATCATACCTGTATGCTTTCTATAATGTGTAATAATGATAATTTCATATGAGGAAGTGCGGACTACCACCCCCTCAAAGTGATATGACTCATTGAAGCCATACATGATACATATAAAGGATAGAATTAATGAACTTATGGAAAATATATAACATATATATTATACTAGAATTATAATATACCTATTTATAAAACAAAATTTCCATTAAATCTGAAAAAGAAATTATAGCAGCGTTCATGCATACATATGACTTACTGTCTCCAAAAATGGTGCATTTCATTTCTTATCCCAAAATGTAATGGTAAATTATAAATACAAATATTCTGGATATAAATACATATATACTGGATAAATATAATATTTAAATCATGAATATGAATCTCATGATAATGGACATTGGATGACATAGACAATTTGTAATTATAACAAGTTCATTTTTGACTCCTGTACCAAATATCAACAAAATTAATGATATTAACTTAAATATTTATTTAATGTTTATTACAAGGTAATATGTTATATTAGAGTAATAATAAACTTTAAAATTATTCTGAATAAATTATAAATTAACTTATGTTTATTATTCCGGAAGAATAATGAGGATATTTGATGAGTTAGACTCAAGGTAAAAGAACCTTTCACCCTCATTATTTAGTCAAAGAATAATTTTATGTTATGTATATTAATATACATTTTCATATATAGAGATATATAATTTTATATTATTATTACTATAAATTTTATGTCCAAGTGTTGATAGACCCCTTATCTCCCATCAGCTCTTTTTCTTAATTTTAATGGGACGTTGTTATACTACTGAATTTTAATAAGGGACCCCATCTCAATCTCTTTTAATTAAAGAATTTCATGATAGTTGGAACCTTTATTATTATATAAGGTGTATATACAACCATTTTTATATTTATATCATTAATTTCTATATTACCTTGATATTTATAGTTTCCTTTCATTTTATTCTTTAATTATTATTATTCAAGTGTTTCTTATGTGGTAAGAAATTCATTATATAAAATATCATTTTAAATTTTTTAAAGATTTAATAATCTAAATACATCTATTTCATTGACATGTTTTAGAAATAAATTTATGAATTTATTTATATGGCCATTAATTTATTAAAAGTTTAATTCAATTAAAATTTTCCCATGTGGTATGGGAAACTTTTATTCAAAAATAACTTTATTAAATTTTTTAAATGGTTTTGGAAATGGAATGAATAATTCAATATATTGAATTTATTTATTATTATTGATGAGGGAAATGTTGATAATTTCAATCTTTTATACATTATGATTATATAATTTTACATGGACATTTGTTGGTTAGTTACTTGATAAACCAAATATGAGTGGTTCTATGATAAACCTAGGTCGAGTGAGCCCGAGATAGCTCTCCAATTCATTGGGTAACATGAAGGAGGTAAATTTAAATGTTTTCCTAAGATATTTACTGAATATATATTGATGGATATTCCAAACGTAACTCCCTACGAAGATGTGAAAGCTATAATATAAGTATTTATGGATTCCACAAGTTACCTGTATGATTTATGATTTTGTGTGTTGTACATAAATATTATGATTTCATGAGGTATGTTAAGGAAAATATGTTTTTTCATTCAAAATTATGGTTTTAGTGATTTTATTTATTTTTGAACTAATGTTTTCTTTTCTTTATTTTATATCCCTCACTGCTCTTTTTTTCTCATCCCTTGTTTTTAAAATGTTTTTAATAGGGTATAATTAAGGGTATGAGAAATGATTAATTCAAGATGATTTATATCAAGAAAAGAGTACTAGTTTTATTTTAAGGAATGTTATTTTTTCAAAAAAAGTAAAATAGAAGAATTGTATGCTTTGTAATTTTTGAGATGTAATGTAATAGTTGTGGCCTAATTCTCTAAAAATATAAACCTGAAAAGATCCTCTTTGTGAATTCTTGACATAACTCAAGATTATGTGATGTTAAAGGTTGGGGCCTTATAGTTGGTATCAAAGGTTGGTTTAGAGAAATTTAGTGGTTAGGGTGTTGTCTGGGTGTTGGTAAAGGATCTCAGAAAACTAAGAGGTTTATTATCATAAGGAAAATTTTGTATGGTTTCAATAAAATAGTTTTATTGAATAAAAACCTGAATAGGGATGAAATAAGGAGGTTTATGGATTGTAGAAATATTAAACTTTTTATGTTATATTTCCCCAAAAGTGGATTATTTTTTATAATAATAATTTATTACATATTTATGTGTTGATTCTTTTTAGCAGATTAAGGTTCATTTGTCAGGATGGAAGAAAATAGATCCTTCACAACCTTTTTATCCATCCCTCATGATTTGATCATCACTGTTATAGAAAAATCATGTTCAAATTATTTTGAAAGCATCTTGAATTTTCAAATCACCGGTAAGAAATTTTTTGAGTTATCCCACACGTACTCATAAAAAAAATAATGGGTTATGGTATCTTTTTCATATGATTTCAAGATCTAAAAAATTTTCAACTCTATCAAAAAGTGAAAATATTGAAGTGGAGAAAATGGTTATATTTTCAAAGTATGATAATATTCCAAAATAGAAAGGGAATATCCTTAATATCATTATATCTAAATTCAAGGTATGATTTATTTTCATATCCATAATTATCAAGAATCATTGGATTGATATTTATAAACGATGAGGATATTTGATCTGAAGGAGTGATGTGCTAAGAAATAAGGTGGAAATGAATAGTTAATAGATCCTGAAGAATGTTGAATGAGTAAGAATTATATATAATTGACTCAAGACTTATGTTAAATTGTTGAATAATGAAATTCTTAAAATTATTATGGATCTTTTAATGATGGGATTAATATGGAAGACTTTTTCTGGCATGTGCAACACTGAAGTTTGACATGTGAAAATGTCATTCAAGAAAGAATTATATTTTCTTGTGTGGACATAATTGATAACATTATGAGTTCATAAGATCTAATTTTTGAGGTGATAAATGGTTATTATATTTTGGGATGAAAAATGAAAGGCATTATATAACATCTGAGGATAAACATTTTTATGGTTATTTATGAGGAAATTATCTTATTTTTTAGAATGTTTTAAAAAAGATATTGTTTTAAAAATTGATAATCCTGAAGGATGTGTGATAGCCCATCACATCCGTAAAGGATATAGGAATTAAACCCACAACCAAAGGGAAATACGAGCGCATCACCTACTACTGGACTACGTTAAGTCCCTCCTTAGTATAATTTATTTTTTTAAGTTAAATGATTATATGGATCAAGTGTAAGTTGATTTTTAGAACTAATGTTTTTCAATTGGATGTCCTTAGAATAAATTAATGATTAAGTTATTAAGTTATAAATGTTTTTTTGGAAGACTTTTTCTCTTTTGGGAACACTATATTACCAAGGAAAATATAATACTACGATATTTCATTTGCGGTGTAATGGAAGAATTTTTATTTTGGAAGAATCTATTTTTTTCCATGTGAATATTTGAGTTATTTGTGAAATGATTATCCTATAATAGAGAAAATGTGATTTGGTTAATTACTTTACAATATGAGAATTTAAGAGAAGATGATGTCATTTGGAGATAAATGATAATTTTTACAAGGGATGATTTCATGATCAAATCCTTCTAAATTTTGTGTTTCTATCTCAGTTTAGATTATATTGAATGATTTAAACTACAATTTTTTATTGAATGGTCTTTATTTAACCTTGGTTATTGAGTATTTAATTTTGGATATTAAGATTATTATTACATTAGTTATGGAAATATTATTTTTAGGGATTATCTGATCTTGTACTAACTATTTTGGTTTTGGTTAATGTCTAATGATGAGGGATTTTTATAGTTCAACTTTGGTGGATTATGTGATTCCCTAGAAGTTGATTATAGCACATCAGAATTTCCCATGTCATTTTCAATACTTATTATTTGGAAAAAAGATGATTTTGTGGTAGAAATTTTTTAAAGGATGAAACCCTGCATGAAAATCAATAATATTTCCTTATGTTCTTAGTCAATATCATAAATAAATTTCTGAATTTTATGAAATGTAACTTTAAAAAAAATAATTGTCTGTTTAATTTTCCTATAAATAAATCATTATCTATTTAACCCATCGCATGTTCATAGTTTTCTTGTTGTCAGTATTCCCCTTGTCCTGTTTTCTATCTCTCTTCATTAGAACTTGACATTTGGTTTCTCTTCCAAATCTATGTCTTCTTACATGTAATCCTAGTATGTGTTATCATGGGAGACCATTTTACTTAGCTTTATTAATTTAAAGGTGATATTTTGGTTGAATTTTATCTCATGTGGGATATTCAATGATTTTTTCAAGCCCAATTATAAAATTGCAAAGACATAATTTCCGAAAGGGAGAAAGATGTAATGACCGTGGTATTTGTAGAATAATATATTTTCATATCTGTTAAAATTTATGAATAATATATTAATTTTATAAAAAAAAGGAAATTTTTTTGATAGTTTACTCAACATGAAACAATGTGAATCTTTTAAATCTTCCATTTCACACAACATTGCGTTATACAAAAAAAATAATATAATAATATTATTATTATAAATGGTTGTTAACACCTAGTAATTGTATTTGAGGGAATGAACAAAACTAACAAAAATATGGTTATACATGTTTTTTAAATGTCTTTACATTTAACTAATAAATTTTAGAGTATTCAAATAAGAATGAATCTGATTTTAAACATGAAATACTCTAATATTTTTAAAAGGTCATTTTACCCCCTTTTGATGGTGAACCCTTTTTAAATATTTTTTTCCATTTTACAAGTTATATATTACAAAATAAACTTATTATATAGAATTAGGATATCAAAATTTACTTTGGATATTTTTTTTGTATTTTTCTGATAAAGATATTTTTTAATGAATAGTGAAAAATACTGCATTTTAATTCCAAACTGCATTTTCATCTAATTTATTTATGTAGTTATATTATCCTTTTCATTATATTTAAATTATAATTGGACTATATTTTTATCATTTAATACAATTATTGTCATTAGAAGTAATTTCACATTTTAATTGGATATAAACACATGCTAATTTTTGAAAGTTTTTACTTCTTAAAAGCACAATTTTTGGTTTTGAAAATGATAATTAATTTTAAATTACCTAATTAAACTTTTATGTTTTGAATTTTGAGAAATTGATTCCATATTTGGAATTATAATGTTCAAATTGTGTAAATATATACCCTTTATTTTGGTACATTATGTGTAATAACTTCAGAATTATTAATTTTACCATGGTTACAGGTTAAATATTGAAAAAAGGGTGAAAATAATATTATAATAATATTAAACTACCCTAAAACATGACTTAATCATATTGTATGGCCTATGTACTAAACGTTTCATCTGTGGGTCTATTTTGGGACCCCATGGATCCACTTTTATGTGAAAATGAAATTTTATAATAATTAATTTAAATTAAATAAATATATAATAAAAACATTATCTTTTACTAAAAAAACTATATGGGGAAATATAAGTGGTATACTTGACTATAAATAGACATTATAAATAAATAAAATATTTTCTACATCATGGTATTTTACTTATAATTTTTAGACATCAAATAAATAAATTTATTTATGACACAATGATAATGTTCCGATTTCCTTATTAATTAATTATTTAAATAAATAGAATTATAAATGTTAAAATAAATTTGTTTTAAAACTTTATATTCCATAAAGTAATTCTATGAATTACTATGACTTGTTTTCTTTTAATTAATGATGTTTTTTCGAATGAATCATGTTTTTATGGATTTTTTTAAAATTCATGGAATGGATTGTATCAAAATTGAGAAAAATGAGTCTTTAAAACAAATAATATGTTATTAAATAAAATAATACTCATAAAATTTGAATATTAGATAAAACTACATATATAATGTTTAAAAATTCATTAATTAACCAATTTTGGTACTATTTTCATTTTATAGTAACAATATTAACCATATGGTATGAATATTTAAGAAGTCATGGTAAGATTCAAATTAGTTAACTAAGTGTAAAAGTTATAAGATAAGGTTAAATTTATGACCTATAATTGTCTAAAACCTATTGTTTGAGTGCTTTTCGTTCCAAATGTATCTTATCTTTGACAGAATTTACTTTGGGACCATTTTAAACTGAAAATCATTTTATAATAAAATAATATTTCAGTACCTTCCTAAAGTTCCCCTTCTCCCTCTTATAAAAGGGAATCACATCTACCCATTTAAACTCACATCTCCTACCCTTGGATCCTTCCAAATCTACCCAAACAATCTCCCATCATCACTACCTTCCACCTAGAATTTTTACATTGGGAATAAGGGAATTCATGAAAGCCTTTGGCTCAAATCATAAGATGTTACCCGATTTAGAGGTAACGTCTTCTCTCATGTTCGTTTAATTTATTTTCCTTATCCACTCCTTGTGATATTATTATTATTTTATTACAAAAAAAACTGTATCCGAAATATAATAGGACTATATTATGATATGTATTCTAACTACACTTACACACACCTCCATCTAATAGATACTAACATACTATTACTGTGTATGATGAGATACTGCCTCACGAAATGATGATTGTTCAATTTTACCCTACAACCTCTCATGGTTTCCATTATAATGGCACAGTATTTATATATGATATAATATTATATTTATATTGTCTCTATACTTCTGTATTTTTCATATACATAATATGTTTATTCTTTCTATAACGTGTAAATATGATAATTTCATTTGAGGAAGTGCGGACTAGTGCCCCCTCAAAGTGATATGACCTGTTCTAGGCATACATGGAACATATAAAGGATGAAATTAGTGAAATTATGTAACATATATAACATATATATTATTCTGGAATTATTATATACCTATGTATCATATATTTTTCATTCTGTTAAATATGAAAAAGAAATGGAAGTAGCCTTCATGAGTACATATGGCCTGCCGTCTCTAGGAACGCTGCATTTCATTTTATATCTCAAAATGTTATAGACAATTATAAATTCATATATAATTTATCTAAAGACGTATATACTGGATATATATGATATTGAAATCATTAATATGAATCTAGAGATAATGTACTTTTGACCACATGGACAATCTGTAATTATAACAAGTTCATTTTTTACTCAAGTACCGAATATCGTCAAAATAACCGATTTTAATGTAAATAATTATGTATTGTTTATAACTTTGTAATAGATGATATAAAAAGAACAATAAACTTGAATAATTTTCTGAAACAAGTAGAAAATTATTTATGTTTATTATTCCAGAAGAAAAAGTAACATACATGACGTGTCATACCCGATATAGGAGAGCCTTTCTCCATCCTATTTTATTCAAAGCATTTTTTATGTTATATAATTTAAATTCCATTTTATTTTTTTGGGATATGTACTTATATATCCTTATTAATATAAATTTAATTTCCAAGTGATTATATACCTTTTTCTCTCCCATCAACTCATTTTTTTAATTTTAATGTGATGCCATTAAGCTACAAAATTTTCATATGTGACTACAAATGAATCTTCTTTCATTGAAAAATATCTTGATATTATGAACCATTATTTTATTGTAAGGTGTATATATAACCCTTTTTAAATTTTATATTCTGAATTATTGTATTCTCATGATATTTATTGTTTCCATTGATGTTATTCTTTAATGATTTTTATTCAAGTGTTTCTCAAGTGGTAAGATATTCTTTAACCAAAATATCATTTTAAATGTTATAATTATTTAATATTATAAATCATTCTATTTCATTTATAGGTTTTATAAATGATTTTATGGATTCATTTATATGGTCATTAATATTTTAAAATGTTAGTTTCTTTAAAACATTCAATGTGATATGGGATCCTTTGATTCAAAAATATCACTATTAAATGTTTTAAATGGTTTGGAAAATGGGTTGAATAATTTTATATCATGAATAGGTTTTTTGTTATTTGTGAGAGAAATGTTGATACTTTTAGCCTTTTATGTTTTATGATTATGTAATGGTACTTGTACATTTGACAGGTGGTTACGTGATAAATAAAAAATGGGTGGTTCCGTGATAAACCTAGGGCGAGTGAGCCTAATAAAGAATTCCAATGAATTTGGTAATGTGATAGAGGTAAATGTTAATTTTAATCCTATGATATTTAGGAATATACTTTGATGGTCATTCCAAACGAAGCTCATCTTATATATGTGAAATCTACAATGTATGTATGATATAGATTCCACAAGTAACCTTTATGATTTATGATTTAGGTGTGTTATTCATAAATCATATGATTTCATGAGGTATTTTAAAGAACTTATGTTTTATGATAGAAAAGTATGGTCTCATTTATTTTTATATATTGATTGAAGTTTTTTTATTTATTTTATATCCCTTACTAATATTATTTGCTCATCCCATGTTTTTGAAAAAAAATTTAGAGTGTATAAGGAAGGTTAAAAGAATGGAAGAAATCAATAATATTGATCTCAACAAAATAATTCTTGTTTTACTTTAAAAAGTTTTATTTTTGTCAAAAAAAATGGATAGAGAAGAACTATCTTCCTTGTAATTTTGAGATTTAATGTAATAGTTATGGCCTAATTCTCAAAAACTATAATCCTAAAAAAGAATCTCAATATGAATTATTTATTTAACTTAGGATTATGTGATGTTTAAGACTGGGGGATTATAGTTGGTATTAGAGGTCAGTTTAGAAAAAAATAGAGGTTAGGATGTTAGTTGGGTGTCAGTAAGGGATCTCATATAACTTAAAGGGTTATTATCATATGAAAACTTTTGGTTGTTTAGGGTAAAATAGGATAATTAGATAAAACCCTTAATAATGGAAGTATAATGAGGTTGATGGATTAGAGTAATATAAAATTTTATATGTTATCTTTACCCAACAGAGGATTATTTTTTATATTAAAAATTTGTTTCAGGTTTAAGTGTTGATTATTTTCACCAGATTAGGGATCATTAGTTAAGATGGGAGGAAATAGATCCTTCATAGCCATATTATCCTTCCCTGTTGATTTGATCATCAATATTATAGAAAAACAATGTTCAAATGATTTTTACTGCTTGTTGAGTACTCAAATCACCTGAAAGATATTGTTTGAGTTACCCAACACCTACTCATATTTAATTTTTTTGGGTCACGATATCTTTTTCATATGATTTCAAGATCTCAACTTTTCCAACCCTATCGAAAAGTAAAATTATAGAAGTGGATAAAATGTTTACATTATGAAGTTATTAAAACATTACAAAACTAAAATGTAATATCCTGAAGATCATGATATAGGGATAAAAGGCATCAGTTATTTTATTATCCATAACTAATGAATCATCTTTGGATTGATATTTATAAATGATGATGATATTATATCTGCAAAAATTATATATTAAGAAATAAGGTGGAAACGCAAAGTTAATGGATCATGAAGAACAGAGAAATGAGTAAAAAGTCTATATATAAGGGATTCAAGAGTTATGATAGATTTTAGGATGATTAAATGCTTAAAATATTAAGGATCATTTGAGGATGGGATTACATTGGAAGTCGTTTTCTAGTATGTGTAACCCTAAAGATTAATGTGTGAAAATGTTATTTAATAAAGAATTATATTTTCTTGTGTGGAAATAATAGATAACCTTAGGGGTTCATATGATCTTTTATTTTCAAGGTGATAAATGGTTATTACATTTTATGATGTAAAATAAAAGGTGTTAGATAACCTTTGAGTATAAAATACATTATTCTTATTTTGGATGAAATTATATATTTTTTGAGAATGTTATAAGAATTATGTGGTTTTAGAAAAAGAAAAACTCATAATATGGGTGACAACCCGTCATGTATGGCAAGGCCATCAGAATCAAACCCATAATTAATGGGTAACAAGGGTTCATTTCATACAACTGGACTACATGAAGTCCTAGGTTAGTGTGATTTATTATTTGTAGTTAAATGATTTTACGGATCAAGAATAATTTGATTTTGAGAACTTCTATTTTATCAAATGTATATCCTTAGTATAGGAAAATTATTTGTTGATTGAGTGATAAAGGTTATTTTGGAATATGTTTTATCTTTGGGGAACATTATATGCCTATAGAAAATAGAATACTATAGGATTTCATTTGAGGTGTATTGGCTGAATATTTATTTTTGAAGAATCTATGTTTTTTATGGCCATATGGTGATTTGGGTTATTTATTGATGTTATTAACCTATCATATAGAATAGGTGATTATGTTAATTACTTTTTAGTATGAGACTTTCAGAGTAGCATATGTTATACGGTGATAAATTTTAAAATTTTCTATGAAAGAATACGTGAAAAAATACTTTTGAGTTTATGTTTTTAATCATAGTTTGGATTGTATTGATGAACTATACGGACAATTGATTATTTAATGAATTTTGTTGATCCTTGGGTATTGATTATTGAATTATGGATATTATGAGTAGTATCACTTTTTATAAATGATTATTCATTATAGGGATTATCTGATCTTGTACTAACCGTTTTGGTTTTGGTTAATGTATAATGATTCTGGAAATTTATAATTCATCTTTTATGGATTATGTGATTCTATAAAAGCTGATTTTAGCACATCAGATGTCACCAAGTAATCTTGAATACACATCGTTTTGAGAAAATATATATTTGTGGTAGAAATTTACTAAAGTATAAAAATATACTTGCAAAGTAAGAATATTTCATAATGTTATTATTTAATCTCAAAAACAAATTCCTCAAATTTTTGAAAAGGAATGTAAAACAATACCATTGTCTGTTTAATTTTCCTACTATTATATCAAAGACCATTTACCCCATCAAAATTTTGAGGTTTTCTTGTTGTTAACTTTATATATATCATGTTTTCTATTACTATTAATCAGAACATGACATTTAGTTTATCTTCTATATCATGTGTTACTACATGGAATATTAGTATGTGTTGTCTTGGGTGACATTTTTTACTTCTCTTTATTTCATTACAATTTATTATTTTATTGACTCTTTTTCTGATGTGGGATTTTCAAGGAAATATTTTAGCCAAATTTTAAAATTTCAAGGTCGCAATTTCCAAAAGTGGGGATGGATGTATAGACCTAGGTAGTTAAAGAATAATATATTTTCATATCTATTAGAATTTATGCATATGATATTAATTTTATGTAAAATAGCACCCTTTATCTGATAGCGTACTCACCATGTAACAACATGTTTCTTTGAAATCATTTGTTGGACACAACTTTGAGTTATTTTGGGAAATAATATAATACTATTATGATTATAAATGGAAGTTAATGCCTTGAGACTGTATTGGAGAGAATAAAAATAACTAACTAAAATATTATTATAAGTGTTTCTTAAATGTCTTTACATTTACCCAATAAATTTTATAGGATTAAAACAAGAATGAAACTGATTTTAAGCATAAAATACTATGATATTTTTAAAAGGTCATTTTACCACATTTTGATGGGGAACCCTTTTTAAATATACTTTTTTTCACTTTTATATGTTCTATTTTACAAAAAAAAACTTCTTCTATATAATCGGGGCATCAATATTTACATTGGATTAATTTTTGGTAATTTTCTTAAAATGTTCAATTTTTAATGACTAGTGAAAAATATTGCATTTTAATTCAAAACTGTATTTTCATATAATTTATTTAAATAGTTATATTGCCATTTTAATTTGTTTAAAAGTATAATGTGATTATATTTTTATAATTTAATCCAATTATGGTCTTTATAAGTAATTTATCATTTTAGTTAGACAAAAACACATGTTAATCCTTTGAAAGTTATTACTTCTTCAAAACCTATTTTTTGGTTTTGACACGGGGAATTAATTTTAAATTAACTAATATAAATTATCTGTTATGAATTTTGAAAAATGGATTCCATATTTTCAATCATAATGTTCAAATTGTGTAAATAGGTTTCTTTTATTTTTGGACAATACGAATTGTATCTCTAGTAATTATTATTTTTACTAAGGTTAAAGGGTAAATATGTTAAATAAGGGAAAAATAATATTATAATAATTTTAAACCACCCTAAAATGTTTCCTAATCCTATTTGATGATATATTACAGACCATGGGGATCATTGGGTAGATTTTAGTACCCCATGGAGAACTTGGATATGAAAATGACATTTTAAAAGAATTAATTTATAGTAAAGAAAAATATAACATAAACATGTATCATTTACTAAAACAATTTTTATATTGGGGAATATAATTGATATATTATACTATAAATATTAATTAGAAATAAAAAATTATTTCCTAAATCATGTGGGTTTATTTATAATTTTTATAAATCACATAAATAAATTTATTTATGACAGAATAATTATATAGTGATTTCTTTATCATTGAATGATTTAATTATGCAAGATTATAAATATAAAAATAAATTTATTTTAAATTTTTTTAGGCTATAAAATAATTGTTTGGATGATTATGACATTATATCATTGAATTATTGAATTTTTTTTATGAATCATTCTGTTATCGATTTTTTAAAAAGTCATGATATAAATAGTATAAATATTAACATAAATAAGTTTTTAAACAAATACTTTTTTGATAAATGATTTAATAGTAATAAAAATCTATGATTTGGATAAATGACATATATAAGGTGTAAAATTTCAATAACGAACCACTTGAGGTTCTATTGGCATTTTATAGTAACTAAATTAACCAAATAGAATGAATATAAAAGATTACATGGTAAGATAAAATTAGTTAACTAAGGGTTAAAGTTAGAAAATAAGGTTAAATTTATGATCTATAATTGTCTAAAACCTATTGGAAGAGTGGTTTTCGACCCAAAAATATCTTTTCTCTGACATAAATGACCGTGTGACCGTTTTAAACTGAAAATCATTTTATAATAAAATAATATTTTATTACCTTCTTAATGTGCCCCTCCTCCGTCTTTTGATAGTTCATCACCTCAAACCATTTAATAAATCATCTATAGCCCCTTAGATCAGAAAAATAGGCCCAAATAGTCTCCATACATCTATCCCTTAATCCCATAATCCTTAACTTTGGAATAAATCAAATAAAGAATCTAATTAGGCTTAAATCAAAATAAGTTACCCGATTTAGAGGCAACGTCTTCTCTCAAGTTCCTTTCCTTTATATTACTATTCAACTCCCTATGATCTTCTTATTCTCTGATTACATAACAAAACAAAAATAATAATTATACTATGATGTTTTTATCAGATGGATTTTAAATAAACTTACACACACCTCAATATAATGGATATGAACATACTGTTTTTGTATACGGTGAACAACTGCCTCACGAAATGATTATTATTCTATTTTCCCCAACCACCTATCATTTTGGACATTATGATTTAAAAATATTTATATATGATAGATATTATATTTCTATTTTCTCTATGATACTTTATTTTTTATTTACTGATGACCTTTATGCTTTCTATAATCTGTATACACGATAATTTCATTTAGAGAAGTGCAGACTATCGACCCCTCAAAGTGATATGACTCGTTCAAGCCAATCATTGAACATATAAAGGATGGAATTAATGAACATGTATAACATATATAATACATATATTATATTTTAATTATAATATACATATTTATCATTTATTTTTTATTCCTTTAAATATGATAATATTAAAGCAGCGTTTATGCGTACGTACGGTTTACCATGCCCAGGAACGGTGCATTTCATTTATTATCTAAAAATGTTATGGACTATTACAAATACATATATACTAGATATAAATACAAATATACATTATATTTAGGATATCTAAATAATTAAAATGATTCTAGAGAAAATTTAATTTTTATCACATGGACAATTTGTAATTATAACAAATTCATTTTTGACTCAAGTAAAGAATATTGAAAAAGTGACAGATATTAAATTTAATATTTATTAAATATTTATAATGTGGTAATAAGATATATAAAAGTAATAATAAACTTCAAAAAGGTTCATAATAATGTATAAATTAACTTATATATATTATTCATGAAGAATAAGGAACATATGTGATGAGTCAGACTCAAGGTAAGGGAACCTTTCACCCTCATATTTTAGTCAAAGACTTCTTTTAGGTTGTGTTTTTTAATTTCCATTTTATTATGTTGAGTTATGTACTTATATATACTTATTACTCTACATTTTATGTTCATGTGATGAAAACCCATTTTCCCTCCCATCAACTCATTTTTTGAATTTTTATATGACGTTGTTAAGTTGCTGATTTTTCCTAAGGGACTACATATTGATCTACTTTCATTGAGGAATATCATTATATTCTAAACCTTTATTATTATATAATATCTATATAAAACCCTTTTGAGATTTTATATCAAGAATTTCTATATTCTCATTATATTAATTATTTCCATTAATGTTATTCTTTAATGATTTTTATTCAATTATTTCTCAAGTGGTAAGAAATTATTTAACTAAAACATCGTTTTGAATGTTTTAAAGATTTAATCTTTTAAATAATTATATTTCAGGTTCATGTTTTAGAAACTATTTTAAGGATTTATTTTAATGTCCATTAATTTTTATAAAATGTTAATTCCTTTGAAAGATTCAAATTGACATGTGACACTATGATTCAAATATACCTTTATTAAATGTTATTAATGGTCATTGAAATGTATTTAATAATTTAATATCTACAATTTCTTTCTTGTGATTGATTGAGTGGAATGTTGATAATTTCAATCTTTTATGTGTTATGATTATGTAATGTTACATAGACATTTTACTGGTGGTTATGTGAAAAACCAAATATTGGTGGTTCAGGGATAAACCTTGGGCGGGTGAACCTAAGATAGATCTCTAATGAATTGGGTAATGTGAAGGAGGTAAAAGTTATTGTTTCTCCAAAGAGATTTAGGGAATATTAGATAATGTGTAATCCAAACCTAACTCCCTATATATATGTGAATTATATAATTTAAGTATGTTATTGATGTCACAGGTTACCATTATTATTTATTTGTGTTATTAATAAATCTTATGATTTCATGAGATATGATAATGAACATATGTTTTGTGATTGAGAAGTATGGTTTCATCGATTTGTATGTACTTATGGACTAATGTTTTCTTTCATAATTTTATATCCCTTACTGAGTTTTTTTTTTATAATCCAATTTTTTGAAATGTTTTTCCTAGGGTTAAAGAAGGGTAAGAAAAAGTTATAATTGAAGAAGATTTATATCAATGAAAACATGTTTTATTTTATAGAGTTTTATTTTGGTAAAAAACATTGGATACAGAATAAGTGTCTACTTTTTAATTATTGAGATGTAATGTAATAGTTATGGCGTAATTTTGTAAAACTCTAAACGTGAAAATATCTATATTGTTAATTATTTATTTAACTAATGATAACGTTATTTTTAATTTTGGGGCCTTATAGTTTGTATTAGAGTTCAGTTTAGATAACATTATAGGTTAAGGTGTTATCTGAGTACCGGTAAAGGATCTCATATAACTAATAGTATTGTTATTATATGGAAAATATTTGGGGTCTATGATAAAAAATGTTGATTGGATAAAAACCTGAACAATGGAGATATAAGCAGGTTGATGGATAAGAGTAATATTAATGTTTTATATTATCTTTACCATATAGAGGATTATTTTTTAATAATAATAATTAATTTTACAATTATGTATTGATTATTTTCATTAGATTAAGTATCACTTGTCAAGATGGAAAGAAAGAGATCTTTCACAAACTTCTTGTCCTACTTAGTGATTTCATCATCACTATTATGGAAAAATCATGTCCGAATTATTTTGATAGCTTTTTGATTATTCAAATAACCTGTAAGAAATTATTTGAGTTATCCAACACCTACTCATTTATAAAACTATTTTATGGGTCATGTTATCATTCACATATGATTTAAATATCTAATATTTTCCAAATATATCAAAAAGTGAAATTATAGGAGTGGAGAAAACCATTAATTTAAAAAAGAGTTAGAAAATTCTGAAAAAGAAAAGGAACATCCTAATCACAATGATATCTGGATTCAAGGTATGATTTTTTTCTATAAATAATAAACCATCTTTGGATTGATATTTATAAATGATGAGGATATTCAATGTGCAAGAATAATGTATTAATAAATAAGTTGTAAATGCATAGTTAATGGATCATAAAGAATGCTGAATGAGTAAGAAGTCTACATATTAGGGATTTAAATGTTATGGTAGATTATTGAATGATTAAATGATTAAAATAATTAAGGCTCTTTTGATGATGGGATTACCTTGGAAGGATTTTTCTAGTATGTTTAACCCTGATGTTTTATATGTGAAAATTTTATTCAAGAATGAATTATATTTTCCTCAGTTTACATAATGGAATACCTTAGCGGTTCATATGATCTTTTGATTTTTAGTGATAGATGGTTATTAAATTTTGGGACGAAAAATGAAATGTATTTGATAACCTTTGTTGATAAAATATGTTATGGTTATTTATGAGGAAATTATCTAATTTTTGAGAATTTTATAAGAATGATAAGTTTTTAGAAAATGGGAAACCCATATGATGGGTATAAAATCGTCATGTTCAGTAAGGCTATAAGAATCGAACCCACAACTAAAGGGAAATAATGGAGAATCACCTACAACTGTCTTATGTGAAGTCCCTAGTTATAATGACTTATTCTTTTTTACATAAAAGATTATATTGATCAAGAATATATTTATTTTGAGAAAATATGTTTTATCAAATGGATATATATATAGGAAAATGATTTTGTGATTATGTGATAAAGGTTATTTTGGAAGACATTTTCTCTTTTGGGAAAACTATATGCCTCTGGAAAATAGAATACTATAGGATTTCATGTGAGGAGTGATGGTTAAATTTTTATTTTGGATGAATCCGTGTTTTTTGTGGCCATATAGAGATTTGGGGTTTTTTATGAAAATTATTAACCTATAATAGATAATATGTGATTAGGTTAATTAATTTTAAATATGAGACTTTAAGAGTAGCCGATGATATATTGAGATAAATGTTAACATTTACCATTGATGACTATGTGATCAAATCCTTCTATGTTTTGGGTTTCAATATTATTTTGGATTATATGGAATAATTTTAAGGAAAATTGTTTAACTAATAGTCTTTATTAAACCTTGGTAATTGATTATTAAAATCTATATATTAAGAGTAGTATCTTTTTTTATAAAGTCTTCTTCTTTTTTGGGGATTATCTGATCTTGTACTAAGAAATTTTTTTTTGGTTAATTTATAATGATAGGAGATATTTATTGTTCATTCTTTTGGATTATTTGATTCTCTAGATGTTGATTCTAGTGCTTCGTAAGTGACCAAGTCATTTGGAATACTCATCTTTTGGAGAAAAGATGAGTTTATGGTAGAAAGTTATTAAAAGATTAAAAAATACATGAAAATTAAGAATATTTCATTATATTTTTAGTCAATATCATAAATAAATTTCTCCATATTATAAAAATGAGCCTAAAAATCATTGTTTGTTTTCCATTACTAATATAAAATCAACGACCATTTAACCCATCACATTTTTTTGGGTTCTTTTTTGTTAACATTCTCATGATCATTTTTTATAACACTCTTCATCAAAACTTGACATTTATTTTCTCTTCTATATTCATGTCTTCTTAAATGGAATCCAAGTATGTCTTATCTTCAGTGACATATGTACATATATTTCTTTCTATAAATGTGATAATTTTTTTGACTCTTTTTCTAATTGGGATTTTCAATTAAGTTTTCATGTACAATTTTAAAAATGCGAGGAAGAAATTTCCAAAAGGGGGAAGGATGTTATGACCTAGGTATTTATAGAATAATAAATTCTCATATATATTAATATTTACAAATAATATATTATTTTATGTTAAAGGAGGAAAATTTTCTGATAGTTTACGCAACATGCAACAATGGGTTTCTCTGAAATCTTATGTTGCACTGTACTTTGAGTTATACAAAATATAATATAATTATATAATTATTATAAATAGTTGTCAATACATAGCCATTGTATTAGTGGGAATTAACAGAACTAACTAAAATGTAGTTAAAATTTTTGTTAAACATCATTATAGTTACCCAATAAATATTAATGGATTAAAATAAGAATGAATTTGATTTTAAGCATTATATAATCTGAAATTTTTAAAAAGATGTTTTACCGCCTTTTAAGGGAGAAGAATTATAGGGTTTTTTCAAATTTTATATGTTTTATTTGACAAAATAAACTTCATCTATAGAATCGGGGCATCAACATTTACTTTAGATATTTTTTTTCGAATTTTCTAATAAAGTTCATTTTTAATGAATAGTGAAAAAGACTACATTTTATTTCAAAACTAACTTATCATATAATATATTTATAGAGTTATATTGTCCAATTAATTTGTTTTAAAGAACAATTCAATTATATTTTAATTATTTAATTTAATTATGGCCAATGTATGTAATTTTACATTTTAATTGGACATAAACACTTGTCAACCTTTTGATAGTTATTATTACTTAAAAAACAATTGTTGGTTTTGACGATAAGAATTAATTTTAAATTATTTATTGAAAATTTTTTGTTTGGAATTTAGGAAATGGATGTCATATTGGGAATCATAATGTACAATTTGTATAAATAGGTACCTTTTATTGTTTGAAATTACGAATTATAAAATCAGTAATTATTATTTTTACCATGGTTAAAGGGTAAATATGGTAAATATGGCTAAAAAATAATATTATATTAATAATAAACTATAATAAAAAATTTCCTAATCCAATTTGATGATATATGTCTGACCATGGTCATCCTTGTGTTAATTTCTTGACCCCATGAAGCCACTTTGATGTGATAATGATATTTTATAAGAATTAATTTAAATATATTGAAAAATATAACATAAACTAGTATCTTTTACGAATTTTTTTATATGGGGTTAAATAAGTTATATATTCAACGATATTCTGTCATTATAAAGATAATAAAATTTTCTAAATCCTGATATTTTATTTATAATTTTTATACATTATATAAATAAATTTATTTATGACATAATGATGATATAGTGATTTCCGTATTAATGAATGTTTATAATAAATAAGATTATAAATATTACAATAATTTTATTATAAAACATATTATTCAATAAATAAATTGTATGGATGAGTATGAATTTTTATCTTCGAATTAATGTAGTTTTTTCAAAATAATAAATTTGGATTGGGATTTTTAAAACCTCATTATATGAATAGTTTAAAAATTGAAATAAATGTTATTTTAAAACAAATACTATTTTATTAAATGATATAATAGTCTTAAAAAAAATTCTACAAAATGACATATATGATATTGAAAATATAATTAATGAACCAATTGAGGTTTGACTGGAATTTTATAGTTATTGTATTTATTAAATTGTATTGATATACCAGAAGACTTGGTAAGAGTTAAATTAGTTAACTAATGTTTAAATATAAATGATAAGGTAAAATTTATGAACTATACTTGTCTAAAATCTATTGGCTGAGCGTTTTTCACCTAAAAATCATCTTATATTTGTCAAAAAACAATTTTTGAAAATTTTAAATATAAAATATATTTATAATAAAATAATATTTTAATACCTTCCTAAAGGGCCCCTCCTCCCTCTTATAAAAGGGAATCACCTCTACCCATTTAATCACACCTCTCAAGACACATGGATAGTCCAAATTCTACACAAGTAAGATCCAAACATCCTTTCATTTTTTTTAAATTCCTAACCTTGGGAATAAGGAAACTCAAGAAATCATTTGGTCTCAAATCAAAAGAAGTTACACGATTTTGAGGTTACATCCTCTCTAAAACTCTATACCTAAAAAGTTACTCAATGTGAATTATTAACTTTACTCAAGATTATTATATGTTTAAGGATGATGTATTATTAAAATAATGGATTAATTTTAAATTATTTTCGAATAAAATATCCACCACAAAAAATACATTTTTATAATTTCGATGGATATACTTTCAATTTACTTATATTTTCCATTATGGTTTTTCATTTTGGTAACTTTTCCCCAACCTATTTAATTTAACCACTAATCATAAATTCCTTTTTTATTTTTTAGAAAATATAGTCCCAATTAATTATAAATTTAATTCCAAATTTAAAAAATAAAAAACTCATATGTGTTGGAAATTAATTTTGAAACAAGCGCATGCAACAAAAACAAACCATTACTTTACCCCAAAAAATACACATAATATTTTTAATTTTAGGGGTATATATGTTTAATATAAAATGAAATTTGGTCCATTAATAAATAAAATTATATTTGTTAAATAATAAATATAACTTGGTAGAAGGTATGTATTTTATTAATTTCAAAGTCTCAAATAAAATATAATTTATTGTAAAATAACAATAATTTCATTTTCGACATTTTATATTTTATTTTAACTTAAAAATATGAAAATATTATTGTAATTAAAATATATTAAGATAAAATATGCTTAACATGATATATTATTCTATATAAATAGTGGAACGAAATAATTCATTAAATTTATATCAATTTTAATTTTTTTAGCATCACTTAATTTATTTTATTATTCACTTAGTAATCCGTGTATTTGTGTTTGTTAATCATTTAATGTAACTAAATCATCTCTAAAAATTAATGATCTATAATTGTGATAAAATAAACTCATTTATATTTCAACTTAATATTAATAATGAAAAAATTCTTCTCCTCTCATATCTCAATATTTGAAAAATGTTAAAGATTTGGAAAGTAACATTTTTGAATTTTTTCATACATAACTAATGAAATAGAAAACCATTGGTTATTATTACCCAAATAACTCATAAAATTATAAACATAAAAGGTTATAGTCAAAATATGGGTTTAAAATAAATTTTAAAAGTGTTTTTGGCATTTTTTTCTTATATTTAAGGGTTAATCCCTTATTATGTTAATTTTACACTTAATCCTTATAATTAATTTTATTTACAGTCACTAATAATTTTGGTAAAAAATTAATTTATCAGTATTATAAATTATAAATTATACATATTAAAAATATTGAATCATTTTTTTCAAATGAAAACAACATTAGTGGTATAAATTAATTTAAAATTAATCCTATAAACATGATGATTCTGTATGTTTTTAGAGTAAAAATGTTCAAATGCTTGTTATGTTTTTATATATAATATCAATTTAAAAACTATAATAATGACCCTAATTCAATTAATTTATGTGTAATTGGTATAATTAATTTTAAAAAAAATTGTAAATATAATTTAACCTTATAATTAAATTAGCTGAAAAAGTTGTGTTGAATTAAAATTCAGTATTTTTCACTACCCATAAAAAAATGAAACGTCCCAAAAAATACCATAAATTACCACAAATATATTTTATTTCAATTTTACAAAACAGGTTTATAATGACATATAGATTTTATAAATTTCCCAAAATTTAGATTTTAAAGAGGTTAATTATTAAAAGGAAGTAAAACTACTTTTATAAAAATATTGGTTTTTATGTGTAATATTGGCATTATTCCTATCTTATCGGTATAAAATATATTTGAAGAATGTAAAAATATGTTATTAAAATTATTAAATATATATTTCTATATTATCATGCACCAATAGTAATTAATTTAATTTATTAGGATAAAAATATTTTATGATCATAAATGTTGTTTTTATAAAAACATTCTATTTATATTCATTTAATTCATATATTAATTTATAATTAGTTTTTAACCAATGGAGTTTACTTGTTGGGGGGTGGCTCTATGATGTATGATCCCTCTTCCTAAAAGTAATGGCCAATGAGCTTGTTTCTCCCACATCAATGAGGGAGGGACCTCTGATGACTTTCATTTTAGTAGAACCTTACTCTTTCTTCCCATTTTCTAACCATGAACATATCCTCTTATATCCTCAAATATTTATGTTCCATAAAGTAATATATATATTCAAATATTTCCTTAAAATCATGATTTTGACATCCAAATTCAATGAGGCCTCAAACCTAGTAAATCTAACATTGATTTATTTTTTCAAGTAGAGAATCCATTCTCAAGACTCATTTGATAGGTTTATTTTTGAGTTTTGAGATGTACATGATAGGGAAAATGTTGATATTATTGAAAAGAAACATAGCATGATTCATTTCACATTATAATAAGGACTTATCTGGGATTGGTCTAGTGCACCCCACAACAGCAACATATCTCGTTTTTATATCTTCACATGTTCTAATGATTTTTATATGAAGCACAACTTCTCTTCAGTGGAAATTTTGGTTAGTTTTCTAGAACTTCCTTTAAATTTTCAAAACCCATCAATTATTATAATTATTGGTAACACCATTGGTTCATATTTTTTTGATAGTATGAATACATTTTTTTCATCTTGTTCATCCACAAGTCTATGTGGAAATTGATGCATCATGAATGCCAACATAGAATGTTTGGATTTCATTGGGTGACGAGTTCCGTTGTAGACAACCTATTATTTATAAATCATGGTTTAACATTTTTTCCTACTGTAAAAGAATGTTTCATTCAATGTTAGAATATAGGAATGGTTCTAAGAATATCTATACTAATTTGGGTGTGTATTGAAGAGGTAATGACAATGGTTCAAGGACTAGTATTGATGATTATTTATCTGATCAGAGGTAATTGGGTGTTTCTACTTATCTAAATCATACAAAGGATTTTCATTGTCTAACATGGGAGGGTAATCCAATGGTGGATGGAATATTTAGTAACTATAAAAATGATCTAGGAAACCCAATTCCTTTCATATAGGCTATATCATGGAAATTATGTCCTAATGTGGTGATGGAAGCTACTATTTTGGATCCTCTAAAAACATTTAAGGGTCTTTATATTGGGGATTTTAAATCTACTAGGGTTAAACATATTGATGTAGATACTCATATGGTTGATGGGGGAGGATCCAAGACTACCACAACTGCACCCTATGTAGAGCCAGTGCATTCAGGGAATGGTACAAGTGGTAGAGGTCATGAAAAGGGTCTCTAATGTTTCAAGGGAGGGTCCCCCTAAAGTAGAAAAGTTATGGAGCACTCCATATGAAGTGTGGATTTTTGTATGAGAAACCCAATATGTTAGGTTACATTCAATGACATTGGAAATCAATTTGAAGAATTGGTGAATGAAGATTTGGACTAGGGGTTTGAAGATGCTAATGATGTTAGAATCAAAGATGAGTAGGGGTCCTTGAGAATGGGTCCACTGATGATTATTATGAACATTTTTTAAGTGATTCAGTAGATGATATATAGTGTATTCGGCTTATTAGTCCATATAAAAGGTAGAGTGAGAAAGGCAATCATAAAGGAAGAAAGTACTACTTGTGCTTTCCATATCCAATGGAAACAATGTCATCAAGAAGTACAATGAAAATATCATTGACAATGATCCTCGGGAACCTAAAGTAACATTTTGGGAAAAGGATGTGGATTGTGGGGTTGGTTCCCCCATGATTACTTCAACAGGATTTTTCAAGATTCTTATGCAATTCTTGAATAATCTGTGGGAATGCAGTTTCATTCCTATAAGAAATGGTTGAACCTTTTCTAGTGATTAATGATACTAAATTCATAGTTAACATATGAGTCCCTTCTCGGATGACACTCCCCCCTTAGTGTTCTTGTTTTCCCTCCATTCTAAATTTAATCTTCCTTAAATCCAAGCCTCTCTCAAAATTTTTTTATTATGGTTCCATGTTAGGATGTTCAATGCAGGTTCATATATTTGTTCTCCATTAGTGGATCTAATTTAACAGGCATACTATTCATTTGTTGGTGGCTAAATGAATGGGGATTATTTTCCCAATAAGGGTTAAGTCTAATTATTTCATTGTGATTTGGTAGATTGTGATGTACCCTATATCTATGATTTTTTACTAGTTTCATTTCAGTATGAATCCTTTCACTCATTGTTTTCCTTCCCACTATTTCCTCGATCCCTATATGTTTGTGATTCCCCTTTCCCCTCCCAACTAGGAAATATAGATTTCCTGCATCAACCAAATTATTCCTTCCTATACCAATCTAGATCCATATGAAGTTTCTTGGTGGTGGTATTGCCTCAATGTTTTTCAAGTGAAGTTCCTAGTGGTCCTCTAATATCTGGGTGCTAGTTCTTCTTGCCCAAATCGACATTGGAGTGGTCCCCAAGCCTAGTAACTGATCATATGTATCATTATTATTTTTGTTTCTAGTGGAAAAGAGTGTGTGAGTAGATATAAGTTTTTTTTATTTGGATGCAAATAGGATCCTCTTGGGTTTTTAATATGTTTTCAGTGGATGTTTGGTGGGGATTGTGGTGGTTTCAATCCCACAGTGGTGTCATTGAGACTATCTAATGGCTGTAATGGTCATTTGATGTCTGGATATCCAATTTATAGTGATTTTTCTCCTTCTCAATTATGATAAGATGATGTCACTATGGTGAGATTTGCGGGCTCACAGTAGAGTCTTTTACTCTGCCCTAGAACCAAGATCCCAACAATCTTCCCCATATAATTTTTTGAGGTGGCTTTGATGATCTTTTTGGATGTGTAGTTTAAGATATTGATTATGTTCCATGAGTTATAGATCCTTGTGACCAGATTTATCTATGTCTTTAGGTACCTGTTGGGCTTTATCATTGTGGTAATTGTGTAGGTTCTTTGATTGGTTGGTTGTTTTAACAGTAATGAGGGTTAGATGTTTGTGGCACAAGGGTGTGATGATTGATTTTTTTTTTTGATTTTTGAATTTTTAATTTCTAAATTTGGAATTAAAATTTTAAATGTAAATTTTTTTTTGTTATGAGGATATGTGTAACTATTTTGTTTCTTTATAGTTACCACTTAACCAATTGTGGATTTTGACAATATAAAAAAATGGATTCAGGAGGAGAATATGACATGATGACGGAAAATCCATTTAGGGTGAATACCATTGTTGATAAGAGTACATGGATTGAATATCATGATATTGTATTGGTAAAGGGATCCAATGAGGGGAAGATAAATCAATAGGATAACTTGTTGAATTTAGACAAGATGGCATATCATTATCAATACCTTTTAATGGATGATCCAAATACTCAATTAAATACTATTTTATAGAAATTATTTTGGGAGATTTATTCATATAGTCTTATGTTTTTTTCTCATAGTCTTGGTTATTTTCATTAGTGTTTGAACAGTATAGTTTCATAATTTTCCTTTAAAATAGTTATAATTATAAAAATATTACTTTTTAGTTATTTAATTTGTAACCAATGAATATAACCAAGTATTTACTCATGTTAGTTTATCCTATTCATAACATCTAACAAGAAAACTAGGTAATATATTACTATATTAAATAGTATTATTTTTTTATAATATATATTTTTTGGTAAAACATGTTCTTTCATGTTATGCAACCCATCAAGGAAAGTCAGTCTTTTTGTGTAACATATCCTAACCATAGTGTTCCATGTAGAGTAAGATACACTTTATATTTCATGTAGTTAATGATAAAATTTGCGTTGTATGTAATGAAAACCAAACTTATTGCTTTAATAAAAAACTATTTTCAGTGATGCATGAAATACAAAATATCAAAAGATTAAATTCTTTTAAAAAACAATTCACCCAATCTGAGGCTGTTATAAAAATTTATCATGAATAACGAAGAACAATAAAAAGGGAAAGATAAATAACTAAAAAAATTCCATTTAAAATTTAAATTGAAATAAAAAATGAAAGAATAAATGATGAGAAAATAACACCATATCAACAATCCCATGAGATTCAAAATTATGCATGGATAATATAACTAATTTAATAATAAAATGGATTTCAATAAATGAGCTCATAATGATAGGAATTCATTTTTTATTTTTAAGATGGCGCCTGACCGGAATACCATGGCACTATAAATATAAAGGAAAAGAATCACAAAAGTCTGAAAGACGAAAACATATTATAGTATTTATTATGAAAAGGAAGTAATTCAGTAGGAAATCATCAAGTCAGTAAATGTCTTTATTGACTCCCATGTTTTCAAGACCATCAACAACAATGTTAGCTTCACGATGTATATGAGTGATGATGTAGTTGATGTCATGAAGAGCATGGATGCAGTCCATTAAACGGGTGGAGAACATGAACACATGATGAATCACACTATTCCAAACGGCTTGCATAATAGTGGTCGAATAAATCTCAATCCAGATGTTTTTCCATCCATGTTGTTTGAAAAAAAGACGTCATGAATCATACCCATCATTTCAGCATCCAGAGAGGGAGCAATGCCACAACTACTATAGAATAAACCAACAATCTAACTAATATTATTTTTGAAGATGGTGCTACAACCTGCAGGACATGGATTGCCTTTGGAGGCGCCATCCACATTAACCTAAATCCATCCTTGAAGGGTAGAACACAAAAAGACTTTATAAGTATGGAGAGGTTGGCAATTGTTTCCAAAAATAAGAAAACATTGATGGATGCCAAATTCATGCACCATGTTGTTGCGGTCACCCTTTTGGATCGAAGATGGATCATGAATGTCAATGAGAATTTGAGTGTGTCCTGCATTAAGACTAGATGTGCCTTTATTATGAATAAAATCATTTTTATCATACCTGATCATGTGGTGCAGCTCAGTGATAACTGCAAGAAAAATGTTCTTAATTTGCTAAGAACTATTAAGATCCTCACATCTCTTTAATTTTGTTTTGACATAGTCATGAATCCACCATCTCCAATCAAAAATATCAAAAATATAATTCCAAACAGATAAAGTAGTGAAACATGAAAGAAATAGATGATTAGAATCTTCTCTGTGCTAATTGTTGAGGCTGCATTTAGAATAGAATTGAAAACCAGATGATTGAAGATGATCATCAGTGGGATGTCTATTATGAGAAAGTATCCATATAAGATTAAATATTGAGTGTTTTATCCAAGGTTTCTTTAAATATTTTTTAACCACCCAAAATCACATTGAGAGTTACAATCAAATTTCATTAAATGTTTTTATAATCAAGAATACCATTGTGAGAAGGTTCCTAAACTAATAAATCATCAGTGTTTGAGAAGGGGTAGGTGTCAAGGACATTTATAATGTTATGAGGAATAGGATCATTATAGGAATTAAGAACATCTCTAATTGAGAGGTTGGTGTTTTTAGGGCTTGGAAAAAAGAAACCCTAGAAATTGAAGGCGTTCCATCCCAGTTATCTTACCAAAAGTTCATTGAACAGTGTCTGGAGACTATCCACCTGGTGTTAGTCATAATGGTAGAAAATGAATAATTTTGGGATGGCTAGATAGAGGAGGAAAGAAAGGTAGAGATTCATTTCTTATGTTTTTGTAGAAATCCATTTTTAATCAAGTTGATAGAATCAGAGTTATTATAGAATAAGTTCCAAGTGATCCTAGCTTGGAGAACCTCATTAAAATGTTTAATATTTTTTATTCCAATACCTCACTTCTCAATTGGTTGACAACAAGTAGACTAGGGTATGGTGACAAGATTCCATTCCACGGTGCCATCAGTCCAAATAATGTTTTTGATTGAGGTATTCATTTTTTAATAATACTATCAGACCTATTGTATACCATCATTGAATAAACAATTTTAGATTCAATAGTAGATTTGACAAGGCATATTCTACCATCCATAGAAAGGTATTTTTTTCCAAGAGTAAATTTGATTTATTACATGATTGGAAATTTGAAGGAAATGACAAGATTTGGTTCTCCCCTAAAATATTGAATACCTAGGAATATAAAAGGTTTATAACCCTCTTTTATACCTAAGTGATTTATAATCCTACATTTCATATTATGGGTAAAATTATTTCCAAAGAAGATAAAAGATTTGTTCTAGCTAATCGTTTGACCAGAGATTTCCTCATAGTGCGCAAGGTTATTTTTGAGAGTGAAAATATTTATTTTATCACCTTAAAGAAAGAGAATGATATTATCAACATAAAACAGGTTAGTATAAGATTTTAGATTTCACGGAACATTGATGGGTTTGAGTTTTTTTATCATTTAAACAATTGAGAAGACAGCTAAGATAGTCCTCCGATATGAAGAAAATGATTGCAGAAAGAGGTTCCCCCTGTCTGACACCTTTAATTCATTCCAAATAACCCCTGGGAGAACCATTAATAAGAATGGAGATGGAGGCTAAATTGAATAAGTTTCCAATAGTTGTGATAAAGGCATCACTATATCTAAATGATTAATGCACTTTAAAAATAAAACTCTAGTCCATGGTATCAAATGATTTTTTAATGTCAAGTTTAATAGAAATATTACCACCTCTGTTGGTTTTGTTTATGGTATTAAAGAACTCCAAATAATTTCAAATGCAATTTTGTATGGATCTACCCTTGATAAACCCAAATTAATTTTAGGAAACTAATTTGTTAGTGATAGAGGAGATCCTAATATCAATTAATTTCGTGATGATATTATAGAGGGTGTTAGTGAGGGAAATGGGCCTAAGTAAATGGATTTCATAAGCATTGTCAACCTTTGGAATTAGAGAGTGAAATTGGGAATTTAGACCATGAGGGAGAACACCATTGGAGAATAAGTATTTGACAAGCTTACAAACATAAAAGTTATTAATATACCAGTACTGTTGAAAGAAACCGTTACTAAAACCAAAAGGGCCAGGAGCACTATCAGGCTTTAAACTGAAGACAATGTCTTTAATTCCATGATCAAGCGGGGTGCTAAGGAGAAAGTTGTTATCTTCGTCGCCAACCACCATCAAAATTATCTCAAGTAAGAGGTCATTGTTTCTATTAGAGTCAATAAAGATAGATTCAAAATAAGACACAATGTTGTAGGAAATATCATTTTCATTGTCTAAAATGTTGTCACATTCTTTAAAAGAGGGAAGAGGCCTACAAGATTTCTAAGCTCTTTAAAGGGGATTATTGAACATAGTGTTTCTGTCCCCATCCGATAATCATTTTACTTTAAAAACTTTTTTCCTCATCCTCAACATAAAAGTGAGAAAAAAATTGAGCTTTATCGAAATGTTGATTTCATGCTTCAGATATGCGCTAAAGTCATAATTTGTGCTATTATTTTGAAGCAGGTTCTACTCATTCTCAAGTAGTAGTATATCCTTTCTGATTTGGTTGAAATGGGAGCCACACCAAAAATTGAGAATATGTTTAAGAGACTTGAATTTGGAAGGTAAATAAAAGGAATAATTGCAATGAGTCATGGAGATCCAAAAGTTCTTTATGATTTTAGTGCATTCCTTGTTAGAGATCCAAGAATTATTAAATATAAATGGAAGAGGATGTTTGACAGTGTTAGTGGAGTTATTGAACAAAATAGGTTGATGATCAGATGAAGCTTATAATGGATGGTGCTGGATATGGTGTCCCATTTATCTAGGGTAGGAACATTTGTGAAAGCTCTATCATGTTTGGAGGAAACTGCACAATTGTATCTTTTTCAATACCAGGTGTATTTGGCACCAGTAAGATTTATTTCAATAAGGTTGTTGTCTTCGATAGTGGATTTGAATTCTCTCATGGGGATTGTAGCATGTGAAGGACCAATTTTCTCACTTGAATTGAGAATAACATTAAAGTCTCCAATTATATGATATAATTCATTATTAAAATCCAAATCAGCATATTGTCAAGACCTTTCACAAGATAGTTTAAAACTATGGAAAAAATCCAAATTAATTTGGTCAACTTATTTGTCTCATGAGTTCTATTGATGCATAATGGGGCTGTGTAATTCTAGGGCCCAATCATAACATAATTTTCAAAATTCATTCCATATATGACAGCGAAGGATCATAATCAATATAAATATTATTATTGAAAAATTGACATAAGAAAATATTAATACATACCCCATTCGAGAGACATAATCATAATCCATTGAGAGTAATACGGTGAAATATAATAAAATTAATAATCCCTTGTAAAAGTGATCAAAAATAATATGAATAATTCATATGAATTGTATCAATTCATCATATCACTATTAAATTATTATACTAATAAATGGTTGATTTCATTGATGAACATAAAAACAATAATGTGTCAATGAAAACCTTTTTTAGGATAATAATATTTTTACATTGAATGCTTTTTTAGAACTAAATGATCCAAAAATAATTTAAGAAAATTTTCAATGAATATAGAATTTCATACAAATAAATGAATCTATAATATTTTAATTGGTATATATTTTGGGAAATTCCATTCATATTGTAGGTGTTAAAACAAATATTCCTTTTATATTTTGGATTTAATCTAAACTACCATTGTTTAGAAAATGAATTAAAAATTCCATTAATTTTTTTAAAAGGAAAAAATGGATTAAAATTTAAATAACAAATCATTTAAATTATTTAATATATATTATTGGAATCATTTTTAGAAAATATAGTTTGGATGAGAATGTATTTTCGATGGATGAGTGAAACGAAGTTGTTTTTTCTTTGAAAAAAATTTCTCAATCATTTAAAATAAAAATTAGATGTAAAATGGTAATATAACGTGAAAAGTTTCACTAATAACTATAGGAGAAGAAAATATATAGAATTTGTGATATAAATATCCAATAACTACCTAAATAAAGAGTTAGAAGTAATCAATCACGAATATTGATGAGATTTTGAAGTAAACCCCTACCTCTTTGGAAACTTGTGATCCACATGCCCTATGAATGAAATCATATTAAAATAAACATTATATAAATTTTATAAAAAAATTTTGATGGTATAACATATCAAAATTTGGATTATATAACACAAAAAAATTAATAAGTGGTGAATATGACATATATCCCATTAAAGTAAAAGTTAGATGAGGATCCCTTACCTCATCTTCAACATCATTCAAATGTGTTGGAACCTCCTTTATATTAAATATGGTCTTATTAAAAATATATTAATTAAATATAATATTATATATCATACCATATATGATTTAAATAAACACTTTTATGACCAATTTTACAACAAACCATTGTTAAAATCACTATTTTAGTTGATAATTACTTTGCTTTTCATGAATGTTTTAGTGTATAAATTTACTTACATTTAAATTTATTATGGTTAAATAATATCCATAATTTTAGAAAGTATATAAATATTTTATATATTCAATAAAAATTTATTTAGAGTAAACCATAAATGTTAGATATAAAAAATTGATAAAACTGTTCTTCAATACTGTAGGTCGTACAAACGCATAAACACTCTTTATATAATTCCCAATTGATTTAATGAAGTAAAAATAAATACTTATTAAAAGTTAAAGAATAATTATTATTTTATATATATAATTTATATTAATCAAATTAGTCATTATTACCAACCATGTGAAATAAAAATGATGAATGTTTTAAATCTCTATTTGGAGGTGGCAGTCCACACTAATACACGAGAGACATTATTATTCTCCAACAGATTGGATGGTACTAAGATAGATGTGATATTTTATTCCAAGGTATATTTATAGGTAATAATTATCATATATAATTACTTAAATTTATCCTTACTTACTACTTTTAATGAATATGTGATATAATAATCACATCACTCTACTAAGAAGCAGTCTATTGTACACATGAGTGATGCTATCGTATCATCCCATTAAATTGAAAGTAAAAGGGTATATATGATATAATACTTACAGATGTATAATAACCTAAAAATTTTGTTATAAATATGTAAATTCCAACATTTTATCTACACATTAAAGATAGTGATGGAAGACAAATTATATTTCTTCATGTGGCAGTAGTCCACCACAGACATTGTCTACAGTCTCATTTTCCATTTGATAGATGTGAAGATGATTTTAATTTAGGAAATTAACATAATAAAATATAATTATATGTAAAATACTATTGTTATTATATTATCATGATTGAATAATATTTGAAGGATATTGAATAATAAATAAAACAAATATGTACATTAATAATTTTACGTCTTCTTTAGGGAACTCTTTTAGGATTATAACAAAAGAACTCATAGATTAAATTTACGATAAATACTCCATATAGGATGTTTTCAAACATTTAAGGAAGTTATATGGGTAGTTATTATCCAAACCAATCTTTTTTTGGATGTGTGAAGCGGTGAGGAGATGTGGTGGCCTTTTACTAGCAACGGAGAGTACAGACATTGGATTTTTGAAAATTAAAAGTGATACCCACATTTTCTAATGAAAAAATAATTTTAAATAGTTAATTATATAACCATAGTGTTTATATGATGATTATATTCCCATCCAATCAGTTTTCAAAAATATTGAGGTCATTTTTAATGCCTATCGTTTTAGTTCAACCCATTCAGTAAACCAATTTTTACATTTACCACTGTAATTAATTTATACTATATTTTTTTATTTATTATGGATCAAATTTTGTTGCAATTGTTATATAATTTAAATTATTCTTATTCTAAATAATATATCCAATTATCCAAATTCAATTCACTAATGTGGAAGACCTGAATTTTAAATTAACCTTGTACAATCATTGAAAAAATGGATTTTATGAATAAAAAAATATAAAAGTTTAAAATGATTATATATAAGAAATAAATATGATGTAGACTAAAATGATATAAATTTTTCAAATTTTAATATAATTTAACTAATTATACATTAAAAACATTTTTTAATAAAATATATCTTTGTAAAAAATTTATATGAAAAGTCATTTTTAAAAAACTTAATTCATTTACTATTCATCTAAAAATAATTCTTTTTAGAATGTTATTAAAAACCCAAAGAAATATAATTCTGAAATAATGATTTCAAAAAAAAATTCATATAAATTTTATATAATAGCAGAAAATTATTTTAATATTATGTGCACAAAGAGTGAAAAAACTCCCTTTTTGAAAATGTAGTTTTTCATAAGTGAATTCATTATATATAAAATATTTATTTTTTATTTTTATTAAATATATATCAATTGAGTTTATTTAATAAATTTTAAAACCATGGTCTTTTGAAAAAAATATTTCTATTCATACCTTTCATATTAAAGACTATGTTATAATTTCCATGTTTAAATAATAATATTTCACAGTGTATCACATTTCATTCAGACCTGGTGTTGCGGGCATTGAAAGGTTCCGAAGAGATTTATTTTATTTAAAAATAAATATATCATAAAATCTTAGGGTTTTACATTATTTTATTATATTGGAGTTTCTTGTCATATAAACTATCAAATATTATATTACTCTTTTGAAATCTCAAGGTGTTTCAAATTCTCAAAAATTAGGGTTTTTATGCATTATTTGGGATTTATTTAAATGAATGATTTCAAAATTATATGATTTATAATTTTAAAAATCGACTAAATTTTTTAATTTAAAATTTTAATATATTCTCAGGATAAATGTTTTTTTATCGTTGTAAACAATTTTATTTTTCAAATGGATAGTGAAAATTACATATTTTTTACTAAAAACATTATTTTCATTTAATGTATTTTAATTTTTAATTTTTAATTTTGGATTCGTTTTTAAAATTTATTTAGTTCCATTTTATTTAACATAATATAATAAATTCTATTGAAATCAAAATTTTTCTTAAATTTTGTATAAAAAAATTTTTATATGTAAAAAATTATGTTTTTAGAATAAACGTTGTTCATCCCATTTTGCAGATTTAGTTTGAAAATAAATTCTAACAATTATTTGAAATGAATTTTGTAAAATGGATTCAATATTTTTAATTATAATATTAAATTTTATGTAATAGTTTCAACTTAATTTTTGGATATATTGAATAGTAAAAAAATTATAAATATGTGACCACATTTAATGTAAAATATTTTTTACTGGAGGTTAAACTAAAGAGACTAGGGTAATAATGACCTAAAAAAATTTAAAATTACTATTTTACAAAAATGTTTAGACCCTATATCATATTATATACATAAATACTCAACAATGGATCCATTTTTCTGGATTATGGAATCAATATATTTTAGTCATTTTTAAATATCTATGTGTGTATTCTCCCTCAGTTATAAAAGGACACCACATATCCACTCACATCCACACTTCAAGAGAAATATGGTTCTTCCAATACCCCAATTCTTTTTTCCAACCATCAACTCCCAATTTCTAGAGGATTTCGATTATATATTAAACCAACCATGAAAATATTTAGGTATAAACCTTATGATTCTATCCGAAGAAGAGATATTATTTTTTAACTAAGTTGTTTCATATTAATTTTTTCCACCTCCCCTTTAAAAAATTATTCAAATATGATGAAATAAATATATAATATTAATCAATATTCTGAGATGCAGTTTTTCTAATTTAATAACCAATATCTATCTCCTCATCCATCAAATGGGAAATGAGACTATGGTTTGTGTGTACAGAAGACTACTGAATCGCGAAAAAATGTAAAATGTATCATATCAATTCCTATAATAAATTTTTATAATGATGGATTTACTTTATATATTTTATATTAATTAAATTACTATCATTTTTAAATATATCATATCATCTTTTTTGTTATCTTACTTCTATAAAAAATGATAATGTCGTTCTTGTGTGTGTGTGGATTGCCTTCTCTTCAAAGAGATGTGACTGTTTTTCGTCACAAAATCACATGAATGAAATATATAAGTTTATTAAAATATGTAATATTATATTTATGAAATGATTATAAATTTTTAAATATAAAATAATACTTACCATATTTCCCTCATGTTCATTGAAAAAATGGAATCATTACACATGCTTATGTATGACCTAAGGTCTCCATGATTAAAATATAATTAATTATTCCAAACCATTATTTATGGTTTTTTTAAATAATAATAAATTAAAAAATTATAATTATGTATTTATTATTATTTTTTGAGATGATTTGATAAGGACTTATTTGAAAATACTAAACATACTGATGTACTTTTAGATATGTGTGGAGAATGTTGTGGATAAACATGTCATCAACTTGATTGATTTTGTAGTTTAATATATCATTTAAAGAAGTGAAATAAATGTCTTTGTGATATGTTATATAACATGGAAAAAATATTAACAAAGTAAATAAGTAAATTATTTTTATTATAGATGAGATAAAGAACGTTTGTGACAAGTCAGACTCAAGGTATACTATTTGTAGTCTTAATTTAATTTCTTTTGGGTTAATTAATTTTCACCACATGAATTTTTGTGGTTTTTAAACTACCTTATAGTTATATTTTATCATTAATTTTTGAAACAATTATATGTTTAATAATTCATTAAAATTATTTCTTTAATTTTCTCATTTTTCAAATATTTTAAATTTGTAAGAGATACTTTTCCTTAAAACCATTTTATTTAAATTTTTTAAATATATATTCTCTAAATATAATTCTTATATTTCAATATTATTAAATTTATTTTAAGGTTGTATTTATATATACATAAAATATTTATAATGGGCCTTTTAGGAAAGTTGTTACATTATATAATCTTTTTAAAATCCATCATTTTATTTATTTTATATGTAATGTTTTTTAATTTTTTATAAAATTTAAAATGATTTTATACTTTAACATATATGACATAAATGTATTTTCCCATTACATTAACTTTTATTTTATTTTATTAAATAATATTCCAAGATATATTCAAATAAAGAACATAACTCCCTTTATTCTAGGTGTTTTCAAAAAAAATTAAATGGATTGTATTTTGAAGGTCTAAAAATGTTTTTTCTTTTTTTTAAATAATATTTTTATGAGAATGATGATGAAAATGAATGATTTCATGTCTTATGAATATATTATGGTTCTTTGGGATTGTTTATGACGACACATGAGCCCATTATAACTCATGATGATGGGTAAGCCTAATATAACTCACGTTGATTGGTGGGAATCATATGACTCGCCAATAAATTGGTTAAAGGGAGAGAGTTATTCGGTTATAGGTTTCTCCGAAGAGATCATTTTAATTTATAATTTATTAATTCCAGAGGACAATTGATTGGAAACTTTTTTCCCATGCTACCTATATATTGTTTATAATGAATATCCAAAGAAATATTTCTATTTAATAGGGTAAGATAATGTTATTTTCTTTTACAGGAAGGATTGTGATCATTTAGGGTAATTATATATGTTTTTAAGAAATGTTTTCTCATGGGTCTCGTGATTATGATTTAGCCATAATTATTTCTTTTAATGATTTCAATGAAAAACATAGGTCTGTTAATATGATTTCATGTGTATGAAAATAATTATTTGATTCCACCATTTTTTATTTTAAATACAAACCCCATTTTATAATCTCATATATTTGAAATGGATGCTTTGTTTTTTTAACTTCTACATCCCTTAAAAATTTTGTGATACAGTGTCTTTTTCATATGTCTTACATAGGGTTTAAGAATGTGTTGATAATATAATGAGGAATTAATATGAAAATGTAATAGATGGTAATAGTAAAACAAATGATCACATAGTCACTTGGAAATTATTATTTAAGAGTTGATCATAATTCCCTTAAACTATAAACATAAAAGGTTATTGGTTATTTATGTGATCCAATATTTCTATTTGATGTTTTTTTTTGATTTTTGAAATAGTTTTACATTTGTTGGTAGCATTAATAAATTTAACTATTATGTTTAATGAATAATATTCAATGACTATGGGTTCAAGGATTTTTTATTTGGTATTATAGGAATGGTGAAAATAAATTTAAGGGTTATGATATTATTTAAGAATAATGAATAATTCTTATAGAATAATAATTTGTATTATGTTACTGTGTATTATGGTTATTACTATAAGTGGAAATATATAAATTTAGGTTATTAGATACCATTATAAATCAATTGATATATAAGGGACATTTAGGAATAAAATATTATAAAAATTTTATTATATCGTCTTTACCCTTATGGATTATTCTAATATTTATTTGTAATAATTAATTAATTTTTAAATTATTTTACTTTTAATATATTGTGGATAATATATAATTATGTAAGGAAAACAGTATTCAAAAAACATTTATTTCCCTTCCAAAAAACACGATCATAACTGTTATTGAAATATATTAATAAAATGAGTGTGAAAACATATACTGTATTAAAATAAACATCAATACACTTTTCTGAATTATTCAACTCCTTTTTATTTCTTCAAAAAAATTATAGGTCATAATAACTTTTCTATTTTATTTCTAGATCTCGTCACTTCAATCTATCTTGAAAGTGAACAATAGTAATTTGAATAATCATTTATTATTTGGAGGTTAGGCATCCTACTAGAAGAAAAGAGAATATTAATAAAATCTTGGTATCAAGGTTTAAGGTTTTAATTATTCTATTATCATTAAACTAGGAATGAATATTTTGTAGATATTGATTTACCATATGGAAATAATTAATATCTTTCATTTGTATTAATGAAATATGTATGAACAAGACCTTAAATAATGGTTTTATGATTATGAAATAAGTTCAATGAAGGATTTGTTTATGTATGATGTGTTAATAGTTTTGATGTGTTGGAATTTTATAAATTATATAATGATATATTATAAATTTAATTATAATCCTCTAACAGCTATGGATTATTCTATTTTAATATTTTATTAAAAAATTTGAAAAACATTTTGAAGATGGTATCAATACCTTTGAAATGTGATTAAGTAAAAGGGTGATAATTTAAAGTGAAATTAATTTATGGAAATATGATTGACGGGTAAATAAATCTTCATGTAAATATTTTCTTGATGTTAGGTTAGTAATAGTCTTTTAATATTACCTTTTTGTGCCGAAATTTTTTTCATTATATAAAAATATTATCTTTAAAAATTTCATTAATGATTAATGGTATTTTTGAGTAAGTCCATTATATTTTTGTTAATGTTATAATATAGAGTAGAATTTATAATATTATCCTCAGATAAGAAATTAAATTTATAATGTAATTATATTTATATAGTTTTATAATGGAAAACCCATAGAAAGGGGGACAACACATTGTTTCGAGAATGTCCATGAATAATTAACACATAACCAAAGTGTGATAGTGGAAAAATGTATAAATCATGCCTCTGGAATTTCATAATGAGTATGAAATTATTTATTAAATAAATATTAGATGTATAAGAATTATGTAGATTTTGACAAGCATATAAAATTCCATGGAAGTCACATTATTTTAAAGTAAATCTTGTAATATGTTTATAGAATTTACTATTAAAGTATATTCATTTTTTGGTATGTCGAGAATATTGTTGGATATAATTATTATTTTTTGTGTTTTGAATCTATTTCATAATTCTAAGATAATTTTTGAGGGTATATATTTATGCAATGAAGTTAGTTTATCTTTGGTTACTATTATCATTGATATACATATATTGGGTAAATTTTTATTCATTTTTTGTATATAGGATTAAGAGTGGTTGTTAATATTTAGAGATATATTTCATGTTAATCATTAAAGAATATGTGATAAAATCTTTCCAATTATTGGGTTTCAATCTTGGTTTGGAAAAAAATGAATTTTTTAATGATTTTATATCTATAAAAAAATTAAGTTGAACATTGTGTTTTATTGTAGATATTTTTATGACTGATGTATAAAGGGTAATTCATATCAAATATTATCTTATATTGTGCTAACCTTTTTGGTTTTGTTTAATGTCAAAGTATCTATGGAATAACATTTTATCCATTTTTTATCTTCTAAAATGTTAGTAGTTGATATTTTTTTATTTAAAAAGAAAAATTAACATTGAATATATTTTTTTTAAATAATAGATGAACTAGAAGTGAGAAATTATCAAAGAAGAACCATAGGAAAATTCAATTATAATTAATGGAAATAAATAAAGTAAATATATTTTTTAATATTATATATCATGATGGTAAAATAATACCTCAACTATAGAAATATGATCATGAAATCAAAATGTTACCCGGCCACGATAATTTGTATTGAATTGGTTGTCTCTACACTTCTCAGAAATAAAGAACAATGGTAACTACTGAACAAAACTTCTTTCCTGGTTTAGGTTTTCACTTCCCAGTAATGTTCTCCCAGTGTGAATTTTTTTGTGTCATTAATAGATGATGATTTTTTTACTTTTACCTCTTTCATAATTAGTTTTTATTAAACCGTTTTATGATGTGATATTTCAATAAATGATTTCTAAAATACTAAAACCATGATTACCGAGCATAAGATAATATTATGATGATATGATTCTCAAAAGGGTGTAATAATGTGAAAACCAAGTTTATTTTAATAGTAAATATATCTCATATCTTATAATAATTTATTAACAAGATTAGATATATATATATATATTCTTTACATGAATATCTTGTTAATTTTCTATCAATAGGAAATAGTCATAATTTTATGCCAAATTTGGTTTTCAATAATTATTTGATTTTAATTAAATAATTATTTCAAAATTATTGGATTTTAAATTCATAAATAAAAAATAATTATTTAATTAATAAAAAATTAACATTAGAATAATTTTCAATATTTTTTTGAAATTTTTTATTTTTTAAATGAAAATCCAAAATATTATTTTTTATTTAAAAAATTCATTTCTTTTCAAGTATGTAAAAATTAAAATTATATTTTGTATTGGATCTAAAATTTAGTTATTTAATTTTTAATAAATATAATAGAATAAATTATTTGTTACTAATAATTACATTTAAACTTTTTATAAAATCAATTTTATACATAAAATGTCCTTTTTCTATAAAACTATTTTCTATCTTGATTTAGAGGATAAATATTAAATAAAATCATAATAGTTATAGGATTTTAAATTTTAAAAATAGATTTAATATTTGGAAACATAATAATTACTATTATTTAATATTATAACCTAATTTGTTTCATATAATATTTTAACAACATAAAAAATATATTACCATGGTTATGGTTATAAAATGTTTACAAGGGGTGTGGATAAAATAAAAGGGTTACAGGTTCAAGTTACCAAAAAAATATCCAAATCCTAATATATCACCATATTCCTACCATGTATCATGTCATGTTCTTAAATGGATCAATATTGTGGCATTTGGTTCAATATGAAATTAATATTTTTTAATATTTTAAAAATTCTGTGTGTACCCTCTCTCAAACTATAAAAAGGCTTTCCAATCGCCTCTCCTCTCAACACATTAAGATCCATTTTTAAGTATCCACTAACCAAATAAATTATTAACATCTCTATAATTTTCATGGATCCCTATTTTAATCTTAATTCAAATATAGGGAGTCATTAAGTATAAACTAAATGATGTTGTCCTAAGTAGAGGTATAGTTTATAATTGAGATATTTTTTTATTCTTTGACACCAAATAAATATAATTAAAACTTGATTAAATAATATCATATGTTTCTTACATACGATTATATTTTATTATGTTAATGAAATAACATATATCCATATCCTCTATCATCAAATTAGATATGAAACCATTATTCATGTGTACAGAGGATTACCACCTTGCAAATTGATGTAATTCATTTACAGTAAAACAACTATCATGGATGGTTATCATTATGAATTTAATTTATATATACGATTTTAATGAAGAAATAATCATTTTTTAATGATAAGATATAATCTATTTTTTTACCTATCAAACCATTTAAAATTGAAAACGTTTTTCATGCATAAATGTAGATTACCACCTCAATAAAGTGATATGGTTCATTTTTCATCACCACATCTCATGTATAATGTATATAATTTTATTCATACAAATAAAATAACAATTTTTACATAATAAACATTTATTGAATATAAATTTATTACTTATCTTTTTTTCCATAGGATTGTTGAAAAATGGAAAGGCTACTTATGTGTATATATGACCTACCATATCCAAGGTGGTAATATAGTTTATTTTTCATAAATTTCTTTATTGGTAGGTAATAAAAGTATAATTAATGAATAAAATTTTTAATTATTAGTTTTTTATTATTTTTAAGATGAATTTTAAGAAAGTATTTTACCATAATTAACCTATTAAATTAGTTATATTCATTTCAGTCAAATATCGTCAAAACACCCATAATGAAAATAATCGATTATGTAGTTAAATATTTCAAAAAAATAAGTTTTATAAATAATTTAATGATAACATATTAATCATATAAAAGGTTCTAAATAATGTTAATAATTTATTAAAATATTTATAAAAGAGATAAGGAACCAAAATGACAGGTCTGAATCAAGGTAAATGATTTGTAGTAATAGTTCCTTTACTTTGAGACTTAAGATATTTTGACCACGTGTTTTATTTTTTGTGGTTTATAAACTTTATTATGGATATATTTTACCATTATTATCTAAAAAATTACATTTTTTCAAATTTTATCATATTTTGTTTCTTAAATGTTTCATTGGTTCAAAATTCATGAAGTCGTAATGGGCACTTAAACATAAATAACAATATATGTATTTTAATAATCTATTTCTAAATATTTTTATTCAATTTACATTTTACTAAATTTTTTTTGGATATATATATATATATAGAAATAAATGAATAATAAATGAAAATTTATGTATCTCATTTTTTCCAAAGGCTATCTAAATGAAATACTTTTCTTATTTTATATTGTAGATTTTCATTTTTGTAAAACAAGTAAAAGGATTTATTTTATTTTAATTTATACGATGTCAATAAATATTCCAACTACTATAATTATTTTTTCATATTTGGAATAATTTATAATATTAAATGTTTTATTGAATAAAAACCCCTCCTTGTCTTTGTTCAAGTAATTTTCAAAAAGGGTTTTAATTGGAATGATTATTTTGAAATCTTGATATTTTTTTCTTAAAGCTGAACAGAATATTTTTTTTATGATGATAGAAATGAAAAAATATATGTGTTATGATTATGTTATAGCTCTTAAGAGTTGTTTATGAGGAAATAAGTTCCCCTTATATCTCATTATAATGGCTGATCTTGATAAAACTCACTATTATGGGTTATCCTGATATAGATCTCTAATTAATTTTTTAAAGGGGAAGAGAGCCCCATATATTAGATTCTCTTAAGAGATTAATAAAATTTAAATTTTTTATTATTCCATATTAAATATTGTTTATAAATGTGACATCAAAATTATGTCCTAAGTTACTTACATTGATATTAAATACTAGATAATGATTTTCCATTGAAATATTTTGATGTCATAGTGTAAGCTAATGATATCTTATTTAATGGATGGATTATGCCCATATAAAGTCAAAGGATTATTTTTAAGAAAATGTTTTTCATGGGTACTCATGTTTTCAAAGAAAACCTCATGACTATTATTTTTCATTTATGTTTTGTAATAGTGTGTTTAATGTAAATGTTTGGTTAGTAAATATGATTTCATGTCTATGTAAGAGATTATTTTACATCAATGTTTTTTTATAGGAAAAATCTATATTATAATCTAAGGGTTTTGAAAAAGACTAGTGGATTAATTTTCATATGTATCCCTTACTAATAATTCTGACATCATCAAAAAAATTATATATCTATTATTGGTTTTATGGAAGATTTTTAATAATGATTAGAAATTAATATGGAAAAATAACTTATGGGTATATTGAAAAAAAATACTTAAAGTCATTGGAATTTTTCCGTAAAAGCTTTTCCCAATTCTCAAAACTATAAACCCAAAAGTTAATTTGTTATGTTAGTGATCCAATATTTACATTTGATAATTTATGCTTTGGATGTTTGATAGTCAGTGATATTAATGGTATTGATCCAAAATTATAATTATTTTGTTGTAAGGACTTGATTTTTTGAGTGCAGGTTCAGGGTTTATTATAATTGAATATATAAAAGACTAAAAAATATATTTTCAATTTTTTTAACATCACTGATCCTATATATATGGTGAGGTGAGGGGTATGTACATAGTATATTGTGGATGTGTTAATGTTTCTTTTAGAAAAAAATTATTTAAATTCATTTTTATCCATAGATGAATTGGTAGACGAGAAAATGTATTCACCAAAAATAATCTAAATAATACATTAGCTATAAAGGTTGTTGTATGGCTTGAATTTAGTATTTTTTTTATTTTTTGAAATATCCATGTGAATCCAATTTGATTGAAAAGTGTTTACTTGTTTCTTTCATTGAATAATTCTTATGTGAATATTCTAAAATTTTCAATTTCAAAATTTTATTGTATTTTTAGGATTTTAAATCAATATCACTATTCTTTATGTAAATAAAATGACTTATGGTTCAAATAGTATCTTATGATTAAATAATTCAAAAAAAATTAGTGATGTTTTTGATATAAATATTTGGAAAAAAACCTAGGTACCATGTTCCAATTCAAGGTAAGGCCACTATGAATATTTTTCATCAAAAATTTCCGGAATACTCATTAAATAATATGAAAATCATATTTGTTTTAAAGATTGAAAATGAATTTTCATTTCTGACACTATTTTTTAACCTACTATTGTTATGTTTTATATTTTATTTCAACCATATCTACAAAAAAAAATTCATAAAAGGAGAAATCTTATTAGGAACATATCATGTAGTTATTTATATTATTAATAGTTCTCCACAAACTCAAAATTATCAAGATTAATGTCAAATGAAAATTTATCAAGATTATTCATATATTATTTTCATTTTCACTAAATTATTTTAATAGAGTATGACATATAAAATGGGATATTAGTCCCAGTGGTAACTCTTTTAATGAATGGGGATAGTATTTCTGGGTTCAACAAAGCTATAAACAATTCATAAAACAACTATAGATGATTGATCAAAACGTGGACACATGGATTTCAAAAATCACATTTTCAATTTATTAATATTTCCTTCTAGAATTAATCATCCTTCGGTTTCTAGAAAGAAATATACTTTTCTACCATATAGAAAAGTATTGAACAGTTTTTTATAGATAATAGGACTATGGGGATCCAAATACATAAGGTCGAGGATGAACTTATGATATGTTCCTCCCCATGTCTAATGCTTGTGCGAATGCTAATTGAAATTCTCATTTAATGATGTATTTTCTAGTCAAGGTGAGGATAATATTTGTTTTGTAACTTCAACACTTCTATATTATCCCTTTTAGATAATTATTGCATGTTTTCTTGAAACCCAATTGGTTAAGGTTATTCATCAAGTGTCTGAGAAGCTATCATTATCAATGATCTTGGAATTTTGAGGTTTTATATTGTCCACCTATGAAGAAAGATTTTAAAACATTTTTGGATGAAAAATAAACATTATTAAGAATTAAAAATATTACTAGTGAGGTTTTTACCCTTTTAATTATTGGTTGGATGTTCCTTAAAATAAATGGTCTCTTAGGTGTCTTTGTTGGAACCCTAATAATGGAAACACTACAGAAAAAAGATAAAAAATCAACCTTTTGGTGCTAATACTTTCATAGGTGTAACACAAGTTGGGTCACATAAAATAAGGAATATGTTGTTTCATATTAAAATCTCATTCATCTTCTTATATATATTGGTGTAAGTGAACTTTTAGGTCCCATAGTTTTAGAATACTACAATAGTTTCCTACTCCACATCCCAACCGAGACTACTCACTATCATTGGTGTTCGACTAATATCTTCATGTACCTATAAAGTATCATGCATATTAAGGAATAATTTCTATTTCACATTTTTTACTTATTATTTTCCCCATATATTGGGTTCTCTAAATGGAGGCAATGCTTGTAATTAGTGTGTACTTACTACTTCATTTAAGGATGGTGTTTCAATATCTTATATTGATAAGCCAATAATCTATGTTACTTACACTATATAATATTCTTCACACAAGGATATAGTTATTTAAGTAATTTTTATATATTTTTTCCTTATATTTTTTTAATTAATATCATTCTTCTATCATTACATTGTTTTGGATAATACTTTCTCATGGGGGAACTAATGTTAAAATTGCACTTCCGCCATTTGAAACTCCAACTTACCAATCATGGGACTATTCCCAAGAAATGATATAGCAATAAATAAATGGTGTGATTGTGTAGATAATTAAAATGTTTCATAGGGCATACATTTCTCTCATTCTACTAATCTATATTGTTTTGTAATGGATTGTAGAAATAGAGGACCTTCTAATAATATTCCATAGAAACCAAAAAATCTATACATTCAAAATCTATTTAAATTTAATGGGAGATAGAATATATCCTAGAAGTCAATGTCAATTTTAACATCACCTATGAAGACTATATCACAACTATAGTAATTGATCCATTGGTGGAAGAATATTTTACTAATTCGAACCCTTATCTAACTAAGTATTAGTAGTTGGAACCATTTCCAAGCCCATATCATGATCATGATAAATTCCTTCCAATGAAGATTTTATTACTAGATATATATCAATATTGAGGTGTGAGGTAAGTAAAATTATATAAAATTCTATAAAAAATTGATATTTGAGGTATTATTCCTCATTCCAGGTCTGTAAAATCATTTCTAAGACCTGATTAGTGGTGATTTGGGATAAGAATGATAGACTTCTCCAACTTTTCATGGGTTTGGGAATATTTGTTTTTAAGTATTGATGATTTTTTAGTTTCAGATGAACAACAATATTTCTTTAATAAAAAATAGTGATTGAAGAAAGTGTCCTCTATACATTCAAAATCATAAATCATCATGTGGATTATAAAGAGTGGGAAATTCATGAGTTTGATTGGAAAACTATTGAGGTATAACAAATTCCTGACTTTTTGACTACATAAACCACATAAATTGAGGAACATATATCTCATGTAGTAATGGTGATTGAATATTTTCAAAACGTGAAATTATAATTTAGACCTTTAATAATAAGAATAAAAAACTGGTCATGTGAATAAAAAATATTTTTGTGTTAGCTAATGATGAATCATCAATGTGATAAGATCCTAGAAAATCAGTAAATTATTCCAAACAACATTTGTTGATTTTCTATAATCATCTAAGTAGAACCATTATTTTATCTATTCTATATTTTCAATTTAATTAATATTATATTTGTATAATATGAAAAAATTTTGTTGATGTTTTTCCCTCTTTTATAAATTGATTGAAAAAATTTAAATCATTAACATTTTATAATTTCTTGATATTATTAATCTTTTTGACTGTTAATTAACAATAATCTATGAAGATCACAATTAGTAATAAAAAATAATCCAACGGATATGTATAAATCCCAAAACTTCTAGTCGATCACATTACCAAAAATCTAATGTTTGAGTTGTGAGGGGGTAGTCTGAGGGGACTTTGAAATATGTAAGTCATTTTATTGGTGAGTCCTTTAGATATTTATCCAATTTTATAGTTTTTTAAATGTTACTCACCCTGGTAGTTACTTATCCATCATTAGCTCATCTGATGGTTCCATATCTGGTGGTAGATCATCTGAAAATAGCACATCTCGTGTTGGCTTGTCTGGAGGGTCCTTATATCAAATTGGCTCATTTAGTGGTGATTTTTTTGGTGGTGACATTTCTAGTGGAGAGTCATTTGATAATGACTCATTTGGTGGTGACTATTCTGGCGGTGACTCATCTAGTGGTGAATCAAGTCAATATTTTTCCTTTTATTCTAGTTTCTCTAGTTTTCACTTTTTTTTCTTCTGTTTTGACAGAAAATGAGTTTTATAACATTATTAATTATTTCTAATTCTATTTATCATGGTACTAATCATAAATTTTGTTTTCCAAAGTTCTGGGTCCTTCTATAAATAAAAAAACATTGTTTTAATGAGATCCACCCAAAATGGTAAACTATGTCATTTCAAACCTATTACTTGAGGGTAAATACCTAATAAGGTGGAGATATTCCCATCATTAATTCCCTTTTATTTTTCTTGACACAGGTGGTCCCAAAATTCTTCTCCCTTTGAATCCTAGAATGTGGTGCTATAGTTGGTTTGAGTCCCCCCTAAAGAATCCCCCTCTTATGTGTACACCCCTATTTTGGTACAACAAGGCTATGTCGATCATATTTATTTTTTGTAGGGATTCCATTGCCTTTATTGATTTTGTAACATGCGGGATGGATAAATAAATGTTTATCCTTGTGAAGATAGTTTATTATGAATTATGAAAGATATAAAATCTAGTAATATTTAATTTAATGGGGTAGGGGAATGTGAGGTATTATATTACACCTTTTTTATGAAATGATTTTATTTGATTTAATATTATGTTTGTATTATTACATTTCCTTGATGAATATCATATCATATGGTGGCATGATTTTTTAGAAGAAACTTCTTCTTGAAAAATATATATTTTTTGATTGGTTGGTATCACCATAAATAATTGGATAATTACATATAGTATATTAATGAATTAAATTACATAGGATTTAAATTTTTTTGTGATAATACACATAATTAATAATTTTGAATTTAATGTAGATGAACTGATTAATCTAAAAATATGTTTTATGAGATATGAAGTGTGGGGAAAGTGGAAATGATATGGGAGAGTAGTGGGGTTGCCACAGGTTGTTGATCTGTTTAAAAATGTGCCTTGACATGTATTGTTTTGTTTTTGGTGCCTAGTGGGTATGGATATTTATAGTTATGAGATTGGAATATATATTAATGTTTATGTTTTAGAGGAATTTTTTGGTAATTTAGAATCTAGAAAAAGGATTAATATTATCTAATCATTGAAAATTAATAATGGACCAGTTTCTTGTTGTGGGACATTGTGCATTTATTCTTGGTAGTGGACTTTGGGGACCTTGTGTGTTGGTTGGTGATCTTCTTGTAAAAATATTGGTGATGTTTTTGGTGATATATATATATACACATTTAATTTTTCTTGTGATCTCTATAATCATTACTCCCACATCAAGAAATCTATTCTGACACCCACATAGTAACTTTAGGTTGACTTTCCCAACACCCAGAGGGGTGGATGGATGATTGACCACCCAATCTTCCTTTCTCACTCCTCTTGGTGATAATCACCCATGTCACTTTCGGTGAGTTCTAATGGGGTGTCCTAAGTGTCTTCAGGATCAATTGTGGAGTGGTTTCCAACATGTTTTCAGGATAAGTTGTGGTGTCGTATCCCAGGTGCCTTCGGGTTGAGATGTGATTTGTGGCCCAGGTGTTCTTGAGTGGAATGTGATGTGATGTGATTTGATATGTGGAACAATTGTGTGTGGGGGGAATGTTATGTGATCTGATTTTATGTGTCCCTGGGTGTGTGCGAGTGATATGTGATGTGATGTGTGCCCCAGGTGTGTGAGTGTAGGATGTGATGTTATATATTCAAGAGATATGGGAGTGCTTGGTGTTTTCGGTTGGGGTGAGAGCGTGGATAATCAGGGGGAAAGGGGTGTAGGGTATGCTATCATTTTTGTGATTAATATTATATTATATTACATGGATGCATCATTTTGTGGGAGAGTCTTATTGAGTTTGGGGATATGGTTAGTCTACAAATTTGGTGTTGTTTTATTATAAATGTTTCTCCAAGATTCATTTGTATGGTCCTTCCACTTGTGCACAAGAGATATTAGTTTTATAACTAAATATACTTATATGATCCCCCTATGTATATAATATTATTTTCTTGTTTCCATGAAGATTTCATGGATTGTGCTAGGAATTACTAGTTGTACCCTTGAACAGTTGCTGTATTTCTGCTCTAGTTTTATTTTTGGGTATTTACCATGGACACTTTTATATTATTAGTTTTACTTACATATGTATTGTGGGATAGTTTTTTGTATTTATTATATATATGTCTTTTAGTTGATTATGATTAATACATCCTATCTACAATATTTCTTTCTTATAAATATAATTCTACCCATATTGTTATATTTTTATACCCATGGTACTAGTCACCACCCTAGAACCTACTTGAGGTTGGAATCAGGGGTCATTATTTCTCTCCTATAATTGTGGAATTAATGGATGGAGGGGGTTATGAAATGGTTGTATCTGAGTTTATGGTTTAGAGATTTGTTGGAGTTTGGAGTTTGGCATAGGGAGTAATTCATGGGTTGGTATAGAAAAAGTTTCAGTTGACCTTGCCCCATGACATAGGGCAGGGAGACGGGCTAGAATAAAATATTTTAGGCCCCCTGATCCAGTGAATGGTCTCTGAGGTTATTTGAGGACCTTGTGAGATAGAACTTCATTCACAGTAGAGACATGTGAGAGTAACATGCAACATGATGACATATGTTTTTTATTTAAATTGTTTTGTTTGGGGTAAGTTAAAATGGAAAAAATGAATTAAATTTATTAATGTAAATTAAAATATATCATAATGTAAATCCATACAAATGGGATTAGGAAATACTTGTTTCATATTAAGTTATGGATCTTGTTCATTGTCTTCATGTGGAATAAGTAGTGGAGGTTCAGCAGGCTAACACAGTTGATTGATAGAGGGTTGATCCGGTTTAGGATAAAGATCATTGGTATACGACATTGAGTGCTTTTCAGAAAAAAAATATTTATCAAATAATGAAGGGAGCATTTATTATATGGAAATTGAGAGTTGGCTAGAGAAGCTAGAGATCACGTTTTATGTGATACATACCCCGATGGAGTGTAGGGTCCCCTTTTCATTTTTTTAGATGAAAAGAAGTTTAACTCATGGGTGGACATCATATCTTGGTGGGGGAAAGGAGGAAGATGATTCATGGGTCGACTTCAAAAAATTTTATTGAGTAGAGTTCATATAATAAACCCTAATGGTTTAGAAGTGTTAGGAGATACTCTTCCTTTAGCAATGGAGTATGTATGTATGGGATTAAGGGATAATATCAATGAAATTTGTACACATCACCCCACAAATTTTTCTACATGAGGAGTCCCAAGAGAGGCATCTTGAGGAGGCACTCCATCCTTTGATCTAGTACGTGGTTACTCCATATACATTTACAACAAACATAGAGGTTCATAATAAGGAATAGGTGATCATGAAAATGAACAAAGGAGGAGGTTTATTCATGATAGGGGTACCGACAAGGTTCTATAAGGAGAATTATTATCTATGGAAATCCACATGTGTTGGGGCTTTCATGGTTTTTACTAACTGGGAGTCAACCTCGTGTGCTTCACTTTATCCCTTCAAGATTCTGTGCAATTTTTGTGGTCTTGTGGGATATTATTATCCTCTTTGGGGTTCATGACTATCTTCAAGACTAGTTCACATGGATTCTCAAGCTCAGTTTGGTCAAGGTGAATTGGTTCAGCATCTTCCTCACCTGTTGTTACCAGTGAGGTCTTTCCAATTATAGGGGAAGCAAGTTTGTGGTCCAGCTAGAGAATATGAGGTAGGTATAGCCTAACCTTAGGATAATCCTTGAGCATTAAAACCTCATCCTGAGTGAGTTCATGGAGGTTTCCATAAGCAGAGAGGCAGGGGAGTTAGGTATTGTCAGTTGTATGCCACGGTGGTAGAAGCACTGGATGGGATAGAGGTTATTAGAAGTACAATCCATTTACAAGATATGATTTTCTATGCTCTATTTTATTCATGAGCTTCAAACCCCTCTATTGAACCCACTCTAGCACATGTTATTATACTAGGCATAGATAAGTTTTATAAACCCCTGGTGTTGACTACCTAGGAGGATGCCAGACCATCTTGTTGTTTTGTGCGGGAGGTGTAGACTAATGATGGTGCCACATTAGTCTGGTTAAGATATTTTTTTGATTCATATATATCCATACATTGTCTTCCTTGGTATTATATGATTGTATTATTCGTGTGATATAATCATCTTCATTCGAAAGAGAATAATTTTTTCATGTGTGGATGGCCAACATTTGGTTTTCACTAGTAAGTAGTGTTGATAGGTGGGAAGTTAGTGTAAAAAGTTCCTTATTTCATTGGGGTCTATTTATACTATAGATTTAGTAGAAAAAATGAATATAGGAGGCTCCAATTGTTTTCTATGAATTATTGGATGTTTTCTCTGATGAATTTCTTACACTACCACCTTGACGTGATGTTGAGTTTGTGATAGACATTTAGCCCTGTGCTTCTCCGATTTCGATGGATCATTATCATATGGAACCCTATTAGTTGTGATAGTAGATGTTTTTGGTTTATGATATGATGTATAAAGTCTTCATCTAACCTAGTGTGTCATCAGGGGTGTTCCAGTGTTGTTCTCCATGAAGGATGAGGGTAGTATAAGGTTATAAATAGACTACTAGAGGTTGAATTATGTGATAATCAATAAATGTTACACACTTTTTAGGATCAATAATCTTTTCAGCAAGTTGATAGGGGTAATTTGGTTTCCTATGACAGGTATGTGGTTTGTATATCATGGGTTAAGGGTGGAGGTGGGTGATATTTTGAAGACTACCTTTAGATGTTGGTATTGGTATGTCATGTTTGTATTCATATTGACCAGTGTTATGAACACATCAACCATGTTCATTAGGTTAATGAACACTGTGTTTCATGATTTCCTAGGCCAGTTTATCATCATATTAAACGATGATATATTGGTCTACTCAATGTCAAAAGAGGATCATTCAGAGCATCTCTGAGAAGTTTTTAGGTTCTTCATCTCTTAGCTATTTTTAGGTTCTTAATCACCACTATATTCTTCTTGTCATCGTATTCAGATGATCATTATATCAGGTTGGATTAATCTGATTGGATGTTCTATATTTGGATTTTCGGATTGAGGAAGAATGTAATCTAAATTTACTTGATCGTATTCTGAGAGAGTTATATCCATCGGATTAAGAAATCAGAGTTTAAGAATTGGATTGAGTTTACAGTACTCTGAATAGAATCAGTGTAGATTTTCTTAACTTTATTCTATCAAATTTTTATATTTTCCATTCTGGGAAGAATCAAACTGGGAATAATTAGACTAAAAAAATCCCACGGGAAAGAATTGTAGTCAGAGAACCATACTTTGAATAATTAGATTGAGAAACCAATAACAAAGTCTAGGATGTTCATACCAACATCTTGGTAAAAAATTGATGATTTTTTTTCAATTGAATAAATTTTTGGAAATTGAAAAATTGCACAAGTAAATGTTTTTTTTACAAAATAATTATTTTACCTTATTTGTACTAAGAGGGTGTGTGCGCAGTATTTTATTGTTTACATAGGTCTACACAAGTGAAAGGTCATATCCTATACATTGTAATCCATTGATTTTCTTTCTAGTGGATTGTGTGGTATTGGATCACTTACAAACCATACCATGGACGTAGATATTTTTATTGAATAGTGAATCTTATAAATTATTGTGTGCCTATGGTAGTGATGTTGAATTGTTTTTAATGGGAATCTAATCATTTATAGTAAGAAAAGGGTGTTTCAAGAAAAAATAAAAGATAATGTATCATTAATCCCCCCTATCCCAATATGTGATAGAATTACACTTACTAGGTACTTACATGTGGTGTCATAGCCAAAGGCTTCCATCAATTATTCTTTTTGGATGGATAATTTTAATTGTGTGAACAATAAAGTTATTCTGGTGTTCGATGGAAGGAATTATCTTATATGGAATGATTTAATTTCGCCTTAACTTATACCAATCAGTTATCATGTTCTTGAAGCTGCAACTTTTGGGTTTCCTGCAATAGCTGATAAAGCTCCTCTAACATCTTTTGATAAGATGAATCATGAGAACGACGGAAGGAACAACAATTTTATATTTTCATCAATTTGTGAAATTGAATTCATGTGGGTGATAGGTGATTCCAAATCCCATGGTATATGGGACAATTGAAAATCACATATAAAGGAAATAAAAAAGTGATAAAGGAAAAGATACATATTTAGAGATTTACGTATAAAGATTTGATGATGGGTAAGATTGAATCTGTTGGGGACATCTTTACCAGGGTAAATAAAATTGATAGTACCATCAAATGTGTTGGTGAAAAGTTTTAAGATTAAATATTTTTTGAAAGTATTTTAAGGACCCTTCCCAACAAGTTTGATGAAAATGTGTGTTCCTAGGAAGATAGAGATCATGAAAATTCATATCTTGATTAATATCATTATACTCTCATCACTTCTAAAATGAGAAGAGAAGAATCACTAAAGTAAAAAACAAAGGGTGATAGAGAAATGTCATTCAAGGATACAAGGAACGAAAAATTAAAGAAGATACTTATTGAAGATAATTCTGGTGAATCTGATTCAAAAAATTAGTTATGTAAGAACATTGATGAAATTTTATCCATGATTTCTACAAATATGAAAAGAGGTACATGGAAATAAAAATTGAAACTTCCCTTGAAGTGTTTTAAATTTGTATAAGTTTGGAATTTTTGAGCTATTTGTCCTGAAATAATGAAATACGAGTATAATTAAGGGGAAGAATGAAATCTAGGAATATCATGGAAGATAGAAGGGGGAAAAGGAAAAAATTATTCCATAGGGAAAGATAGGAAATTATTCAAATCCAAAAGAAGATGTTTCTTATATAAAGAAGTAGAATAAAAAGGTAGTGATACTGAATTCAAAAAAATATGTTTAGTAAGTTATTGAATATAATTTTTTTGAAATAGTGAATTAAGAGTAATTATTAAGTAGTAGGTTAGAAGTGTAATAAACTCAACTTGAATTTCATTTGAAATAAGAGTTGAATGAATATCTTAGAAAGATAATAAGGATTAAAAAAATTTGTAAGATGATTGTTTCTCAATAAGAAATCAAGAGTGTTTTACCAATGACAGAGTTAATATGGTGAATGAAATTTCTAATTTGATGAAATCTCTCATTGAAGAAAAGAATCATAATGAGTATCTGGATGTGAAGTTGAATGAAAAAAAAAGAATATATGGAACTTTTCCAACCAAAAACCTATAAAGTTGAATATAATTATACAAATTTCAAATATATATATATTACTATATTTGGTGATATTTCCCATAATTAGAATCTTTATAAGGCTAAAAAAAGTTAACTTAAAAGGATTAGAAGAGAGATAGAATTTTTTCTGAAAATAAGATTGTTGGGAAAGGCATGCATGTTTCCAAGACAAACAAATATGGGAACACTGATGTCTCAAAGAACCACAAATATTAAAATATTTTTAAAAATTCTAAATTTGGAAGAGATTCCAATATTACAGGTTATGATAAAGAAGAGAAATTATAGAATATTCCTTTTTATAACATAAATATTTATGGCTCAAAAAAGAAAGTCAAGAAGGTGGTTGAGAAATGTATTCAAAATTCCAGTCGATATGGATATTTCATAGGAAAATACCGATTTTATGGATATTGCTGGTATTGTATTGGATTCAGACATATGGTAAATATTTTTCATATTAAACAAAAAAAATTATAATATTCAATAGGTTTTGTAAGGAAAGGGTTTAGGGGGTGTCAATATTTTTAAAGTAGAATGTTTGTATTTTTTTTTAAAATAACATGAGAATAGTTATTTAAGAATTGAAAATAGGTTCTAACCATTGGAGTTTATTTTTGAAAGATATAGACAACATGGACACCCTGCAAATAGATGTCTTGTTTTGGTACCAAAAAACGAAAGATACCTAACAATTCTCTGAAACTGAAGCTAACGAAATAGAAGGAGAAATTAAAGGCTCCACTTGTTGAAACAACATTTTAAAGCTATAAAAGGTTAACATCCTTATATACATAATGTCACGACCTATCTCGTGGGGCCCATTCTATGACTACTCCAAGCCTACCTCTAATAGGTCAGAGGCTGGTGAATAGAACCAAGTATGAATATCCCTCAAATAGGAGGCATTAACCTAAGTACCTACATACACACACACAAATCTAAACCAAAAATGTCTGGATGTAAAAATTCAAGAATACTATGCATGAAAATGAATAATTAAAACATAAAGAGAGTGTCATAGAAATTAATGTAAAGTGTGAAAAATTGGGCCATTATACAAGACCACCAAAAGAAAATTAAAAGAAAGTAAATCCCCATGCCCTGAGGTTATCCCTACGAGAACCCTACATAAAGAGTAGGTGAAGGGTAGATTACTGAAGCCATAGGAGTTAGCATCATCTGTCTTATCACATTGTGAAGAATCTAGTCCTGTCCCTCCCTAGTCTCTTTCAACGCATCGAACATCTCCACAAGACATGACATGTGCGAAAAATTCCATGCAAGGATGTGTAAAACTATACTTAGTAGGACACCCTGAAACCCCAAAGGTAAAGCATAAGGGAAAAACCACAAGGAAATGAAAAGTCATATTCACACAGGTATATGCCCATAAAGATACCCAGAACATCCAGATATACTTGATTTAGACACTAGGAATCTTAATATTCCAACCTCATGGCCAGCAACAGGGTTCTCAAAGTAGGTTTTAAAGTAAATTCATAAAACTAGGAGAAACAAGCTCCAAAGGATCATCCATCTGTGATGGTACCCTTATGGGAGGTAAACTTTTCTAGAACCACTCTACCATTCCTAATGGTATTACCATGAGAATGTGATCCATCGAGAATATCCTACTAGGTCATGACCGAGTGCCCAACATCAGAAGTTTAGTCATCACTATCTTGCACCCTAAGCAAGACTAAGGAAACCCAAGTGGAGAGGCCAGCCCTCACCACTTCACACAAATGAGGAAACCCTGCTCCTAACCATCTAACGAAACCTTTATCACTCCAATAAAAAGTGGCCCATAACTCAGTCCGTTGAGGTAGCACTAGATCATATATAGTTAATGTTAACATCATGTCAATGTGCCATCACCTCGTAACAGTGTCTGAAAACTAAGGGAGCTCCAACTCCACTGGAGAACCCACTCCCTAAGGCTACTCTGGATGGGAGAGTGTGACTCCATAAGTGAGGACCTAAACCTTCATCCCATTGGAGAGTGTGACACATGAAGGAACCTCACCATGATTCCATAGGGGGGTATAACTTCATATATTGGGGACCTTCACCCTAGCCAATAGGGGATTACTACTCAGTGACTAGAGGACATGTCCCCTTGTATGACATGGGAGTACCAACCTTGTCAGTTCAAGTGTGGAGGACCTCCTCCCTATAAAAATAGTGCAGTACTGACTCCTATAATATATGACCAACAACCTACCCTATAGGGGTGTTCCAACTCGATATATTTCAGATGTGGAGGACACGCACCCTAGTCCTTTTGGGGAGTAACAACTCCACGGATAGAGGATCTGCTCCCTGTTCCCATGGGGGAGTACCAAATAATCCTTAATGAACATCTTCAGAAACTTGCAACCTAGTCCCTTAGGGGATTAACACCCACAGAGGGATCTAAATAGAGAAAAAAACCTCATTCCCACGACATGGGTATTCCCAAAATTAAGAAACCCCCAAATTCCCACTCATGTGTGTTTGTATCAAGATGAACTACTCATAAAACCATTAGTATGTAAGTAAAATTCCCAAAAAAACTCACTTGTTTAGTATTAAAAAGTTTTTCTCTTATCAAGGGTCCCAAATTCACAGATGTGTCATTAAACAAACGCTCTATTTGAATGTTATGGAAATTTAAGTGAAAAGATTCTTGTTGGTTTTGGGTCCGGTCTGACCCGGCTGTACAGACCATACCCGACCTGGTCTAGGGTCCACCAGCCTGACCCAAGTCCACTGACCCAGCCCGGGTCCAAAATGGACCGGATCCAACATAGCCCGCAGGGCCTGTACCACACAAGCCAAGACCAATCTGGCCCACTGGACTGCCCGTGTCTGACTTGATAGATGGCCTAGGTTCGGCCCGTAGGTCGGCCCAAGGAGGCCCATCTTTGCAAGCCCAACCCACAACTATTGGATGTATTGGACTCCAACAGATGCGGGGAATGCCACATCCCCTCCACATGATGCGACCAAGAGGTGGCCGGATATATCACTCAAATTCTATCCCGTAGACCGCGTGTTGTCATTGATATGTGGCCTGACCATGAGTCTCCCAGCCTAACACGACTCCGAGGATCCATACCTCCATGGACCAGTTTCCATTCCATCTTACACTACAGTGCGCCACTGGCACACACTTCCTCTTGCACACGTCTGCCACCGGTAGTTTCCTAAGGTTTCTTATGTGATACACCAAACATGCTCTCGTGGTGCGTTCTTCGATCTAGAAGAACGCATGCGACCCTTATCATTGATTATTCATATCCAATGGTTTGAATCCTTGCTGTTATCCACTATGGTGAAATGTATTTTGATAGAAGATATCTTCTAAACTGCCTTGATCCGTTTGACACCATCGTCACTGCACCTCTGTCGTGTCGTATCAATTCTGAATCTATGATGTCAGATCGTTGCAATAAGATACAGTTTCCCAATGATTAATTGTTCCTCATCCTATGAAGAACACAAATAACATGGCAATAAAATGCACAAAAATAAACCTGAGGATCAATCTGTCACGACCCGTCCTCGGGGCCCGTGCCGTGACTACCCCAAGCCCGCATTCCATAGGCCAGGGGCTGGCGACTAGCACCAAGGCGTAAATCCTGGAAAAAGGGAAGGCATTGCCTTTGTAAAGTAAACAAGCACCACAGAGTAAGCAAGCGGAAAAGTAAACACTAAGTAAAAACTGTAACAAGCTGTGCTGAAAGTAAAAGGGGCCGGAAATACAAGTCCAACTGTAAAGTACAACTAAAAAGGAAAAACAGCAACTGAAAAGAAAAGCCGCAGCGTCGAGCCGTCCTCTGGAAGTCCCACGTGAAGGGTGGGTACAGATAGCCTCCACTGCTCCTCGGTTCAACATGACCGCTCCGAGTACGTCCCGCCCAGTGGTCCACCTCCAGGTACCGTCCTGCTCCGCAAGCCTCCACCACGATCACCGTTGTCCGTCGTCTGCAACCAACACAACAAAGTGCGGGCAAAGCCCATGTAGGGGTGAGTATAAGCTACTCAGTAGGGACCCCGAGACCCCAGAAGGTATCCCAAAATCCACAAAGGATAAACCAAAAAGGAAAGATGCAATCACGAAGTAACAACCGACCCTGCTTAGTTATATGCCCATACATATACCTAAGTCATCAATTCCCGTCCGGCTCAAACATCCGAGCCCAAGCACAACCAAGTCCACATGGGAAAGAAAAACATAAATCTACACAGGATATCACAACGCAATCCACAAAGGAGAGTAAACAGTAAATCCACACTGGATAGCTCAACACAATCTACAAAGGAGAGTAACACAAGATTCATCTCACACAGGTATACCTCTTCAAATGACAATAGGGGTGATTAGATGTAGCCACTGATTCATCTAAGTTGTCAGACCCACAAGGGATCGGTAGGTACTAACCCCCGCAATGACCTACACAGGACCGATCATGAAGTTTAACCCAAAGCTATTGGGAAACTCCTTCTCCATCAAGTACAGTGGTTATGCCTCTACAACTAAGCGCTTCCCTCTTACCTTGGACTGTTGTAGTTCTCCACCTATCGGGTACCGTGGGCCTGCTACTACAACCAACTGCTCCCCCGTGCCACTACAACCAAACGCTCCTCCATTGTGGGTCTTCCACTACAACCAAGCGCTACCATGTGCCGCTACAACCAAGCGCATCTCTATCATGGGTCTGCCGATACAACCAAGCGCTCCCATGTGCCGCTAAAACCAAACGCACCTCCGTCGTGGGTCTGCCGCTACAACCAAGCGCTCTGCTCTGCCGCTACAACCAAGCGCACCTCCGCCGTGGGTCTGCCGCTACAACCAAGCGCTCCCCTGTGCCGCTACAAAAAAGCAAACCTTCGTCGTGGGCCTGCCGCTACAACCTAGCGCTCCCCTGTGCCGCTACAACCAAGCGCACCTCCGTCGTTTGATCAGCAGTCATCAAGTCTCAACCGTCTCTAGGGTTTCCTCCCATGGCATGCTCGTTCTGGGAGGGTCCACTCCATGAGCTAAGAGGTCAATGCATCAACTGACATGTAGTCCGGAGTTGACGTATCCCAAGATGTACCGTAGAGATCACCTCCGATGACACGAGGGATTCCCTTACCGTTTTTCATCATCGTCGCAGTCGAATCCAATGAGGATCTCTGTACAGTCGTTGATGTCACAGAAGCAGTTGCAGCCAGCTCTAGGGTTCCCGCACACAGCAAGCTCGTTCGGGAGGATCCGCTCCACGAGCCGAGAGGCTGATACATCACCTGACACAAAGTCTGAACATGATGTACTCAAAAGTTCCGTATCATCAACAGGAAGTCAACGTCACAGACGGCGCGTCAATCGGACGCCCGGTCTGAGAGTTTTTGGCCTTTTCGTCCCAGGGGCCCTGTTGGTTTTTAAGGCAAAACCAACCCGACCGTACTCCACCTGCATCCAAACCTCTGGTGGAGTGATCCAAAAGATCCTTCTCACTTAGAGGAATTCAAAGAAGTCGATGGAACGTCGATCGGACGTCCGGAGCTCAAGATATGGGCATTTCCGCTCTGAGGGCCCGGTTGGTTTCGTGTACGAACCAACCCTGCCGAACCCAAAGTAATCTGAAACCTTGAGTGCGATATACCGAAAAGACCGTCTCGATCCAAGGATCGCGTTTCCGTGGACGGCGCGTCGTTCGGAGGCCCGTAGCTCATGTTACGGGCAAAAGACCGAAAATAGTCCGAAGACGGGGGGTCTGGGCCCGGGCCGACCCCGCCCGACCCCCCTAGGTCGGCCGAACCGGGTCGACCCGACCTGGTCAAACCCGGCCGGACCCGGTCCGGTCTGGCCAGGGTGCGACCCAGCAGGTCGGACCGGCCCGGCTCGGCTCGGCCGAGCGGTCGAGCGCTCGGGTGCCGCGGGGCGCCGCCCCCGCGGTTTGGAGGTGCCGCGGCCCTCGAAGGCCCGCGCTGTCAAACGGATGCGGCTTCTGCCGCGTCCCGTGCGGGCGAGCTGGACCCACGCGGCTGTGGGTCCGCTGGCCACTGCCGCCGCGACGGCCCTGTCTGGCGGCGCGCCGGGGCGCCGCCGCCTCTTGCAGCTTCCGCCGGCCACCGAAGTTGCTTTGGTAGTCCGTTTTCTTTCTCGTCTGCGCCGTTGCCCCTACCGGGTTCCGTTCTTCACTGCGGGATCATCAAATTGCCCTTGCGTCATATTTTTCCATCGCCCTCCAAATCTATACAACCACGAAGAACAGCGGAGGGCGGTTGGGCCGTGTTTGTTTGGCCTGCACCCTCCGCGTTAGTTAAAAACAACGAGAGAAATATATGCAACACATGAAACAACAATTTTAATGAATTAAAATTGTTCTTATCGTCCGGGTTCTTCACTTTTAGAAGAAACGGCCATCGGAAAAAGGAATTAATCACAATAACCCCTACCACGTCAAGTCGTTGCGCGCGGGTTTTTCGCAGATTTGATCGTCGCGGAAGGAGGGGATTGTCGCGTCATCGTGGAAGGGCATTGCGTCGTCGCGGAATCCGACATTGCGTCGACGAACTCAATGGACCAAGAAACAACAGATTTAATTATAAATAATTAAATCCGTGTTTTGTTAAAAACCACAAAGGAGATTTTAAAGAAACCCGAAGGCTCTTACCTCAAACAGCTGATCGAAGATTTCGTTGCGGAGGAAGAGACGTCGCATAAGAACGTTGCAGGAAAGGAAACGTTGGCGTCGCGGCGTACGGCGTCACATCGTTGATTTCCGCAGTTTCGGCGTTCTTCGTCGGAGGCCGGCGTTCTTTGCATTCTTCGCGAAGAAGGGTGAAGGCACAATAATTCTGGCAAAAGCCTCCCAACGTGTAATCTTCAAGATGTGGCGTTGGTCTTATTTTATTACTACGCCAACGGATTTCAAACCGGTTAAGAAACGAAAAAGAGATAAGTAACGACCCATTAATTCGTAGAATTAATTCAACGAAATAAACCGCCCAATTAATTCAACGAAGAAAACCGCCCAATTAATTGGTGCGTTAAGAAATTAAGAAAACGCATCAGTTGACTTTCATAATGACAGGTTTTCGCGGGTGCGTTACTTAGCGGAAAAGAAACGACGGGGCTCGTGCGGGCCCCACCCCACAAATATCCAACCAAGAGGGTAGGATATTTTGGATTTAACCCTATCCGGATCAACTCATCTTAAGCCACTTTAACTGGCTTCAAGTGGCTTCCAAGTGGCATAAGTGAAATAAAATAATGTTTTTCGTACAATTATTTTATTTCTTAACTTTAAGCCCAAAAATTAAAAACCACACCCGAGAAAATGCAACTCCGGAAGAGGCGTTTCTAAGCAAGTACTGGCATTGTGATTCCATCGGTGCCCTCAGAATTAGATTCCGATCACCGGTTAAAAAGTTAGAAAAACCCGCTCGTCCGTTCACTGAACGTACCCGAGCCAAACTTCGGAAAGTGATTACGGGCACACCGGGCCTCGGAATCAGGTGCCGTCAGAAACTGCTCTCTTGTAAAATTCCAAAGAAAATTAAGAAAAAAAATTCCTTGAAATTTAAAAGTCTTTACATTACTCCCACCACAGGGCTTTACGTCCCCGTAAAGCTTCACCACAAAATTAGGGATACAAAGGCGGTACTGAGCACGCATCTGAGCCTCCCGCTCCCAAGTGCTCTCCTAGAGGTTCCCGTGCTGCCATCTGATGTGCACTAGAGGAATCGATCGTCCACGTTGGACCTGCTCCTGTCAATCCTCGATCTCCACTGGGACCTCCTCAAAAGTCACCCCATGGTCAAAGGTGTGCTTCGGGTCGTGCATGTATCTCCTCAGCCGAGATACGTGGAAGACGTCGTGCAACCGGAGCAACTGAGGTGGTAGAGCCAGGTGATAAGCCACCTCGCCAATCCTGCTGAGGACCTGGAAGGGTCCGATGAAGCATGGAGACAACTTGCCACCTCGGCCAAATTTCCTTAATCCACGTTGAGGTGAGACACGCAAGAAGACGTGATCGCCATCCTCGAACTCAAGTGGCCTCCGCCTCCTGCCAGCAAAAGTCTTCTGCCGGCTCTGATCTGTCCTCATCCGCTCCTGGATGACCTGGACCTTCTCTGTCGTGGCCTGGACCATCTCCGGTCCCACAAGAGCTGCTAAGATTTCTTCTTTGCCGATAAGAGAAATCTGGTCTCATCCCCTGGATGAACCACTTCCTTTTCCTAATACAGTCAATTCCGACATGGATGTTACTAATCCATACCAAGGATGATGTCGTAAGGCCTCGATGCTACTACCAAGAGATCCAACCATTACTCTCGCCTCCAAGGGTTGAGTCAAACTTTCGGCATCAGTGTGTGGTAACTGGGTCTCCTCCAGTAGATGTCTCACAAGTGAGGGTCAAGTCAACAGTCTAAACCGGAACCTCTTAGTAACAAAAAAAAGAGGACAGAAATAAAAAAATCACAAGGGTATTCATCTTTTATTATTGCAACTCATAATACAAAGACACTACACCATAGAAACAAGGAACTAGAAGGAAAAAATACGTATCCACTAGTCCCGCTCCTGTCCATCTTCTACCAGAGCTCTATGATCGAAGGTCTCGGCTGCCTGAAGCTGAGCTCTCACATTTCCACCAACTCCCTGCGGTCAGGGTGGACCTCCTGGTGGTGATGGTGGCAACACCCCGAAGCGTCGTCCACCTCCATCTGCACGGGAATCTCCCCTTCCATGGTTTCCAGCTCCTTGCGGCCCGCCCTGATCGAACCTCTGCCTCTGCCTGGGGGGTCCTTCGTTCATCTGCTGGTCATCCTTATGGCAGGTTGGACAGTCATGAGACATGTGACCAACCCCGCCGCAGCAGTAACACTGTCCGCTCATGGCAAGTCGTTGTCCACCCCGAGTGCCTCGCACCAACGATCTAGAGTCATGCTATCGACCACCGGTAGGTCTATTCCTCTTGGACCCCTGCGTCATCTGTCTACTGCCCGCCGTAGAAGACTCTACTGCATGCCGGCTAGTGGTGGCTCCTGCTGCTGGAGACTGCTCAGCAAGGAAACTCTCCACTAAGAGGGCTCTCTCCAACACCTCTTCCTTTGTTGGAATGTTGAGGGAGATCATCGAAGCCCTGATCTCGTGCCTCAGTCCCTGCTCGAAGGTCCAGGCCTGGAAGAACGGGTCCCGTACCATCTCTGTGGAGTAGCACGAGAGATTAGTAAATCTCGCCGAGTACTGGGCCACTGTCATGCTGCCCTGCCGCAGCTGTAGTAGCTCCTGAATGCGCACTGCATGGAGGGTGTCCGGGACGAACTCTGAGCAGAAGAGGCCCTCAAAGTCCGTCCAGAGAAGAGATGCCTCGTCGTGCACCTGGAGCATCAAGCTCCACCATCGGCCCGCTGCTGCGTGCAGTAGGCTCGCCGCGAGGATCACCATGAGGTCTGCTGGTGTCCTCACTAGCCTGAAAACTCGAACGACCACCTCCAGCCAGTCCTCGGATGCTTGGGGGTCCGTCTCCCCATGAAACCTAGGTGGTCGCTGGCGCTGGAACTCGTGAAGAGCTCCGAGGCGACGTGCATCTTCAGCGGTCGGTGCTGGAAGCATTGGGGGCTCGGCGGATAAAGGTACCGTCGGTGCCTCTGCTGTCAATGGGCCTTGTACCAAGGCCTCGTTGCTCGGTGGGTTGTCATCACGCTCTACTCTCGGAACCCTAGCTGGCTGCCATTGTCGGGCCATCTGAAAAGGAAACAAGTGCGCCACGGTCAGAACAGTATACCTGGTGAGCTGACACAAGTAATCACAAATAAAACTTGAAACACACATGCAATCAATGTTTTCGTGCATTAAGTCAGAAATCAGAAGTCAGGGTCCTAGTGTACGGATACGTCGGTCGCAGCACCAACACTGGACTCCCTGGACTGATAACCACACTCAATACGCTAAACACTATTTATTCACATAGAAGAAAGATCAGAGTCTGTGGTAGAACCGACCACCTCTGATACCAATTTGTCACGACCCGTCCTCGGGGCCTGTGCCGTGACTACCCCAAACCCGCCTTCCATAGGCCAGGGGCTGGCGACTAGCACCAAGGCATAAATCCCGGAAAAAGGGAAGGCATTGCCTTTGTAAAGTAAACAAGAACCACAGAGTAAGCAAGCGGAAAAGTAAACACTAAGTAAAAACTATAACAAGCTATGCTGAAAGTAAAAGGCGCCGGAAATACAAGTCCAACTGTAAAGTACAACTGAAAAGGAAAAACATCAACTGAAAAGAAAAGCCGCAGCGTCGAGCCGTCCTCTGGAAGTCCCACTAGAAGGTTGGGTACAGATAGCCTCCACTGCTCCTCGGGTCCACCTGACCGCTCCAAGTATGTCCCGCCCAGTGGTCCACCTCCAGGTACCGTCCTGCTTCTCAAGCCTCCACCACGATCAGCGCTGTCCGTCGTCTGCAACCAACACAACAAAGTGCAGGCAAAGCCCATGCAGGGGTGAGTATAAGCTACTCATTAGGGACCCCGAGACCCCCGAAGGTCTCCAGAAATCCACAAAGGATAAACCACAAAGGAAAGATGCAATCACGAAGTAACAACCGACCCTGCTTAGGTATATTCCCATACATATACCTAAGTCATCAATTCTCGTCCGGCTCAAACATATGAGCCCAAGAACAACCCAGTCCACCCAGGAAAGCAGGACGTAAATCCACACAGGATAGCACAACGCAATCCAAAAAGGAGAGTAAACAGTAAATCCACACAGGATACCTCAACACAATCCACAAAGGAGAGTAACACAAGATTCAGCTCACACAGGTATACCTCTTTAAATGACGATAGGGATGATTAGATGTAGCCACTGATTCATCTAAGCCGTCGGACCCACAAAGGATCGGTAGGTACTAAACCCCGCAATGACCTAAACAGGACCGATCAGGAAGTTGAACCCAAAGCTATTGGGAAACTCCTTCTCCATCAAGTACATTGGTTATGCTGCTACAACCAAGCGCTTCCCTCTTACCTTGGACTGCTGTAGTTCTCCACCTATCGGGTACCGTGGGCCTGCTGCTACAACCAACTGCTCCCCCGTGCCACTACAACCAAGCGCTCCTCCGTCGTGGGTATGCCGCTACAACCAAGCGCACCCCTATGCCGCTACAACCAAGCGCATCTCTGTCCTGGGTCTTCCGCTACAACCAAGCACTCCCATGTGCCGCTACAACCAAGCGCACCTCTGTCGTGGGTCTGCCGCTACAGCCAAGCGCTCCCCTGTGCTGCTACAAACAAGCACACCTCCGTCGTGGGTCTACCGCTTCAACCAAGCGCTCCCCTGTGCCGCTACAACCAAGCGCACCTCCATCGTTCGATCAGCAGTCGTCAAGTCTCAACCGTCTCTAGGGTTTCCGCCCATGGCATGCTCGTTCCGGGAGGGTCCACTCCATGAGCTAAGAGGTCGATGCATCAACTGACATGTAGTCCGGAGTTGACGTATCCCAAAATGTACCGTAGAGATCACCGCCGAAAACACGGAGGATTCCCGTACCGTTTTTCATCATCGTCGTAGTTGAATCCACTGAGCATCTCTGTACAGTCGTCAATGTCACAGCAGCAGTTGCAGCTAGCTCTAGGGTTCCCGCACACAGCAAGCTCGTTCGGGAGGATCTGCTCCACGAGCCGAGAGGCTGATACATCAACTGACACAAAGTCCGAACTTGATGTATTCAAAAGTTCCGAATCGTCAACAGGAACTCAACGTCGCATACGGCGCGTCAATCAGACGTCCGGTCTGAGAGTTATTGGCTTTTCGTCCTAGGGGCCCGGTTGGTTCTTAAGGAAAAACCAACCCGACTATACTCCACCTGCATCCAATCCTCTGGAGGAGTGATCCAAAAGATCCGTCTCACTTAGAGGAATTCAACGAAGTCGACGGCACGTCGATCGGACGTCCGGAGCTCAAGATATGGGTGTTTCCGCTCCGAGGGCCCGGTTGGTTTCGTGTACGAACCAACCCGGCCGAACCCAAAGTAATCCAAAACCTTGAGTGCGATATACCAAAACGACAGTCTCGATCCAAGGATCGCGTTGCCGCTGACGGCGCATCCTTCAGAGGCCCGTAGCTCATGTTACGGGCAAAAGACTGAAAATGGTCTGAAGACGGGGGGTCCGGGCCCGGGCCGACCCGGCCCGACCCCCTAGGTCGGCCGAACCGGGTCGCCCGACCCGGTCCAACCCGGTCCGGTCTGGCCTGGGTGCGGCCCGGCCGGTCGGACCGGCCTGGCTCGGCTCGGCCGAGCGGCCGAGCGCTCGGGTGTCGCGGCCCTCGAAGGGCCGCACTGTCAAGCGGCTGCGGCTTCTGCCGCGTCCCGTGTGGGCGAGCTGGACCCGCATGGCCGCGGTTCCGCTGGCCACTGCCGCCGCAGCTTCAGCCGCAGCAGCCCTGTATGGTGGCGCGCCGGGGCGCCGCCGGCAGCTTCCGCCGGCCACCGGAGTTTCTCCGGTGGTCCGTTTTCTTTCCCGTCTGTGCCGTTGCCCCTCCCGGGTTCCGTTCTTCACTGCGGGATCATCAAATTGCCCTTGCCTCATATTGTAAAGACCCGTAAATTTCAAGGAATTTTTTTTTTCTTAATTTTCTTTGGAATTTTACAAGAACGCAGTTTCTGACGGTGCCTGATTCCGAGGCCGGGTGTGCCCGGAATCATTTTCTGAAGTTTGGCTCGGGTAAGTTCAGTGAACGGACGAGCGGGTTTTTCTAACTTTTGAACCGGTGCCCAGAATCAAATTCTGAGGGCACCGATGAAATCGCAGCGCCGATATTTGCTTAGAAACGCCTCTTCCGGAGTTGCGTTTGCTCAGACGTGGTTTTTAAATTTTGCGGCTTTAAGTCAGAAATAAAATAAATTTTGTGCGACAACTTTATTTTATTTCACTTAAGCTGCTTGGAAGCCACTTGAAGCCACTTAAAGGCGGCTTGAACTGAGTTGAACTGGATAGGATGCTATCCAGAAATATCCTACCCCCTTGGTAGGATATTTGTGAGGCAGGGCCCGCACGAGCCCCGCCGTTTCTTTCGCTAAGTAACGCACCCGCGAAAACCCGTCAAAGTAACTGAAAAGTCAACCGACGCGTTTTCTTTAATTCTTAACAGACCATTTAATTGGGCGGTTTATTTCGTGAATTAAATGGGCTGTTTCGCTCGTTGAATTAATTCAACGAACTGATGGGTCGTTACTTACGCTTTTGCGTTTGTTGGCATGTTTATAAAATAAGACCAACCTAAAAATCCTTTGAAAGGATTTGAGAGAATCTTGTTTCTTCGGCTCCCCGCGAAGAACGCGAAGAACGCGAAGAACGCGAAGAACGCGAAGAACGCCGGCGACCGGAATTCGACGACGCACACCGAGATCTGCGACGTCGACGAGCTTTACCCGCGACGTTCTTCGGCGACGCCTCTTCTTCCGCGGCCGATCCTCGTTCGGCAACTAAGGTGAGAATCAGATCGTTAATTCTCCCTTTTTAAATTTCATAACAACGGATTTAATTAATTAAACCGTTTGATCTTGATCCGGAGATTGGCGACGCGACGCCGGATACCGCGACGACGCGACGATCCCCCTTCTTCCGCGACGAGCAATCCCGCGACGATCCCTCGATCGGCAACGACGACGACAAGGTAAGGGTTGATTTGAAATATTTTCCTTTCCCGTGATTTTATTTCTTTTAAAATGAGGAACCGATCACGGAACAATTTTAAATTTATTTAAAATTGTTGATTTGGTCGTTTCTTGTTTCTCCCGTGGTTTATGACTAACGCGGAGGGTGCGGGTCTAACAAACAAGACCCGGCAACCCTCCGCCGATCTTCCTTTTTGTGCGGATTTGGCGGGCGACGGCAAAAGCACGACGCAAGGGCCTTTGGTTGATCCCGCAGTAAAGAACGAAACCCGGGAGGAGCAACGGCGCAGACGAGAAGGAAATCGGGTCACCGGAGCGACTCCGGCGGCCTGCGGAAGCCGGAGGTGGCGCGGGTCGCCGGCGCGGCGGCGCCGGCGGCCGGAGGCGGCGGCACCCCGCGGGTGTCCAGCGCGACACCCCGCGGGTGCCGCGGGTGTCCAGCGCGACACCCCGCGGGTGTCCAGCGCGACACCCCGCGGGTGTCCAGCGGCACCCCGCGGGTGTCCAGCGCGACACCCCGCGGGTGCCGCGGGGTTGTCCCGCGGCACCCCGCGGGTGTCCAGGGCGACACCCCGCGGGTGCCGCGGGGTTGTCACGCGGCACCCCGCGGGTGTCTGGCCGACACCCCGCGGGTGCCGCGGGGGTGTCACGCGGGGCGGCGGCTTTCCCCCGCGTCGGCCGCTCGGCCGCTCGGCCGAGCCGAGCCGGACCGGCCCTGGCCGGGCCGGGCCGGGCCAACCGAGTCGGACCCGACCCGGTTCGGGCCAACCAGGGGGGGTCGGGCCGGGTCGGCCCGGACCCGGACCCCCCGTCTTCGGACGGACTTCGTTCAAATGGCCGTATCTTGAGCTTCGGGCCTCCAAACGACCCGCCGTCAGCGGCAACGCGATCCTTGGATCGAGACGGTCGTTTCGGTTTATTATACTCAAGGTTTCGGAAGACTTTGGGTTCGGTCGGGTTGGTTCGTACACGAAACCAACCGGGCCCTCGGAGCGGAAACGCTCATAACTTGAGCTACGGACGTCCGATCGACGTACCGTCAGCTGTGGTAGTTTCCTCTAAGTGAGACGGAACTTTTGGCATACTCCGCCCGGGGATCGGACACAGGCGGAGTACGGTCGGGTTGGTTTTGCCCTAAAAACCAACCGGGCCCCTGGGACGAAAATGTCAATAACTCTCAGACCGGGCGTCTGATTGACGCGCCGTCTGTTGCGTTGAGATCCTGTTGTCGATACGGAACTTTTGGATACATCAACTTCGGACTACGTGTCAGTTGATGTATCAGCCTCTCGACTCGTGGAGCGGACCCTCCTAACGAGCTCGCTATGTGCGGGAACCCTAGCGCTGGCTGTGACTTCGACGACAGAGCAGAGATCCTCCGTGGACTGCGACGACGACAGAGCAGAGAATCCTCCGTGGACTGCGACGACGGTAGAGCAGAGATCCTTTGTGGACTGCGGCGACGACTGTGCAGAGATCCTCAGTGGACTGCGTCGACTACTGCACTCAGCGATCCTACGTGGAACAGTGCTACCGAACCTGTGTGAGCTGAATCTTCTTTTTACCTTGAGCGGTGGAGCGCTTGGGTGTAGCGGCGGACCCGTGGTTCTTGACAGTGGTGGTGCGCTTGGATGCAGCAGCAGACCCTTGGCGGTGGAGCGCTTGGTTGTAGCGGCGGACCCGCGATACTCTACGGAGTGTGTGCGCTTGGTTGTAGCGACAGACCCGCGACGGTGGAGACGCGCGTGCGGAGTACGGAGACCGTGTAGATGACTGAGACCTGACGACTGCTTGACCGACTCGACTTGGAGTGAGTCGACTAGCCCAGTGGACGGAGCGCCCAGTAGTTGGCAGCAGACCCACGGCGGACGGAGCGCCTGGTAGTTGGCGGCAAACCCGCGGTACTCGACAGGAGGAGTACCTCAGTAGGCTATCTGGGTGAGCGCCCGGTATTTGGCAGCAGACCCTCAGCGGACGGAGCGCCCGGTAGTTGGCAGCAGACCCGCGGTACTCGACAGGAGGAGTACTTCAGCAGTCTTAGGTTAGTGAGCAGTACCTCGGAGTCGTGACAGGACCATTGTACACTTCAGATATGGGGCTCTTCAACATTTACGGTTTCGATAATGAAAATCCTGGTTGAGCTGAATCTTATGTTACTCTCCTTTGTGGATTGTGTTGAACTATCCTTTGTGGATTTACTGTTTACTCTCCTTTTGGATTTGAGTCTTGCTTTCCTTTGTGGATTGATTTGTTCTTGAGCTCGTGAGCAGAGCTAGAATTGGGGACTTAGGTATATGTATGGGCATATACCTAAGTCAAGTCAGATGTTACTTCGTGATTGCATCTTTCTTTTGTGCTATATCCTTTGTGGATTTCGGGAGACCTTCGGGGGTCTCGGGGTCCTTACTGAGTAGCTTATACTCACCCCTGCACGGGCTATGCCCGCACTTCGTGGTGTTGGTTGCAGACGACGGACAGCGCTGATCGCGGTTGGGGCGTGGAGCAGGACGGTACCTGGAGGTGGACCACTGGGCAGGACGTGCTCGGAGCGGACGTGGGACCCGAGGAGCCTGGAGGCTATCTGTACCCACCCTTCAGGTGGGATTGCCAGTGGACGACACGAGGCCGCCGTCTTTTCTTCAGTTGCTGTACTTTACTTTTCAGTTGTACTTTACAGTTGGGCTTGTATTTCCGGCCCCCTTTACTTTTCTGCACTCTGTAGTTACTTTCCGCTTGCTGACTCTGTGGTGCTTGTTTACTTTTCAAAGGCAATGCCTTCCCTTTTTGTTGGGATTTACGCCTTGGTGCTAGTCGCCAGCCCCTGGCCTATGGAAGGCGGGCTTGGGGTAGTCACGGCACGGGCCCCGAGGACGGGTCGTGACAAATTGGTATCAGAGGTGGTCGGTTCTACCGCAGACTCTGATCTTCCTTCTATGTGAAGCAATAGTGTTTAGCGTATTGAGTGTGGTTATCAGTCCAGGGAGTCCAGTGTTGGTGCGGCGGCCGACGTATCCATACACCAGGACCCTGACTTCTGATTTCCGACTTAATGCCCGAAAACATTGATTGCATGTGTGTTTCAAGTTTTCTTTGTGATTACTTGTGTCAGCTCACCAGGTATACTGTTCTGACCGTGGCATACTTGTTTTTTTCAGGATGGCACGACGACAGCAGCCAGCTAGGGTTCCTAGAGCAGGGCGCGACGACAGCCCGCCGAGCGACGAGGCCTCGGTACAGGGCCCGTTGACAGCAGAGGCACCGGCGATACCTTTACCCGCCGAGCCCCCGATGCTTCCAGCACTGGCAGCTGACGACGCACGACGCCTCGGAGCTCTGCATGAGTTTCAGAGCCAGCGACCACCCAGGTTCCGTGGGGAGTCGGACCCCCAGGCAGCCGAGGACTGGCTGGAGGCGGTCGTCCGAGTTTTCAGGCTAGTGAGGACACCAGCAGACCTCATGGTGATCCTCGCGGCGAGCCTACTGCACGCAGCAGCCGGACGCTGGTGGAGCCTGATGCTCCAGGTACACGATGAGGCCACCCTCATCTGGACGGACTTCGAGAGCCTCTTCCGCTCAGAGTTCGTCCCGGCCACCCTCCGTGCGGTGCGCATCCAGGAGCTTCTTCAGCTGCGGCAGGGCAGCTTGACGGTCGCTCAGTACGCGGCGAGGTTCACCGACCTTTCTCGGTACTCGACAGACATGGTACGGGACCCCTTCTTTCGGGCCTGGACCTTCGAGCAGGGATTGAGACATGAGATCAGGGCATCACTGATCTCTCTTAACATACCGACTCAGACAGGAGTACTAGAGCGGGCCCTTCTGATCGAGAGCTTCCTTGCTGAGTCTACACCAGCACAGAGACCCACCGCAGGGCGGCACGTAGCGGAGTCTTCGGTAGCAGGTAGCCGACAGATGACTCAGGGTTCCAGGCAGACCAGACCTACCGGTGGACGACTGCACGACTCAGGCTCAGTTGTGCGAGGGAACCGGGGTGGAGTCAGAGCCAGGCGTGCCGAGAGTGGGCAGTGTTACTCCTGTGGCGGGATTGGTCACATGGCTCGTGATTGTCCGACCCGCCATGCTGATGATCAGCAGTTAAGTGAAGAACCTCCCAGGCAGAGGCAGAGGTTCGACCGTGGCGGTTCGCAGGGAGGAGGCGGACGAGGCAGAGGAGCTGGCCGCGCAGCAGGAGGTGGGAGACGCTTTGAGGCTCTGCCACCACCACCACCAGGAGGTCCGCCCCGACCACAGGGAGTAGGTGAACATGCGAGAGCTCAGCTTCAGGCAGCCGAGGCCTTCGATAATGGAGCTCTGGGAGCAGATGGACAGGAGAGGAACTAGCTCCAGACCTGGAGACTTTTGTTCATGTTGCTTCTAGTTTTGTTGATGTATGTTTGTAGATGCTTTGTGTCTTTGTACTTGAGCTGCAGTAATAAAAGACACCCTTTCTTGTGGCATTTACTTCCCTGTCCTCTCTTGTGTTGTTACTAAGAGGTTCCAGTTTTGACTGTTGACTTGACCCTCACTTGTGAGACATCTACTGGAGGAGACCCAGTTACCACACACTGATGCCGATAGTGTGAATCAACCCTTGGAGGCGAGAGTAACGGTCGGATCTCTTGGTAGTAGCGTCGAGGCCTTACGACGTCATCCTTGGTATGGATTAGTATCATCCATCTCGGGATTGACCGTATTAGGCGAAGAATGTGGTTCATCCAGGGGATGAGACCAGATTTCTCTTATCGGCAAAGAAGAAATCTAGCAGCTCTAGTGGGACCAGAGGTGGTCCGGGCCACGATAGAGAAGGTCCAGGTGAGCACATGGAGCGGAAGGCTCAGATGCATGCTCAGTACCGCCTTTTGTATCCCTAGTTTGTGTTGAAGCTTTACGAGGACGTAAAGCCCTGTGGTGGGAGTAATGTAAAGACCCGTAAATTTCAAGGAATTTTTTTTTTCTTAATTTTCTTTGGAATTTTACAAGAACGCAGTTTCTGACGGTGCCTGATTCCGAGGCCGGGTGTGCCCGGAATCATTTTCTGAAGTTTGGCTCGGGTAAGTTCAGTGAACGGACGAGCGGGTTTTTCTAACTTTTGAACCGGTGCCCAGAATCAAATTCTGAGGGCACCGATGAAATCGCAGCGCCGATATTTGCTTAGAAACGCCTCTTCCGGAGTTGCGTTTGCTCAGACGTGGTTTTTAAATTTTGCGGCTTTAAGTCAGAAATAAAATAAATTTTGTGCGACAACTTTATTTTATTTCACTTAAGCTGCTTGGAAGCCACTTGAAGCCACTTAAAGGCGGCTTGAACTGAGTTGAACTGGATAGGATGCTATCCAGAAATATCCTACCCCCTTGGTAGGATATTTGTGAGGCAGGGCCCGCACGAGCCCCGCCGTTTCTTTCGCTAAGTAACGCACCCGCGAAAACCCGTCAAAGTAACTGAAAAGTCAACCGACGCGTTTTCTTTAATTCTTAACAGACCATTTAATTGGGCGGTTTATTTCGTGAATTAAATGGGATGTTTCGCTCGTTGAATTAATTCAACGAACTGATGGGTCGTTACTTACGCTTTTGCATTTGTTGGCATGTTTATAAAATAAGACCAACCTAAAAATCCTTTGAAAGGATTTGAGAGAATCTTGTTTCTTCGGCTCCCCGCGAAGAACGCGAAGAACGCGAAGAACGCGAAGAACGCCGGCGACCGGAATTCGACGACGCACACCGAGATCTGCGACGTCGACGAGCTTTACCCGCGACGTTCTTCGGCGACGCCTCTTCTTCCGCGGCCGATCCTCGTTCGGCAACTAAGGTGAGAATCAGATCGTTAATTCTCCCTTTTTAAATTTCATAACAACGGATTTAATTAATTAAACCGTTTGATCTTGATCCGGAGATTGGCGACGCGACGCCGGATACCGCGACGACGCGACGATCCCCCTTCTTCCGCGACGAGCAATCCCGCGACGATCCCTCGATCGGCAACGACGACGACAAGGTAAGGGTTGATTTGAAATATTTTCCTTTCCCGTGATTTTATTTCTTTTAAAATGAGGAACCGATCACGGAACAATTTTAAATTTATTTAAAATTGTTGATTTGGTCGTTTCTTGTTTCTCCCGTGGTTTATGACTAACGCGGAGGGTGCGGGTCTAACAAACAAGACCCGGCAACCCTCCGCCGATCTTCCTTTTTGTGCGGATTTGGCGGGCGACGGCAAAAGCACGACGCAAGGGCCTTTGGTTGATCCCGCAGTAAAGAACGAAACCCGGGAGGAGCAACGGCGCAGACGAGAAGGAAATCGGGTCACCGGAGCGACTCCGGCGGCCTGCGGAAGCCGGAGGTGGCGCGGGTCGCCGGCGCGGCGGCGCCGGCGGCCGGAGGCGGCGGCACCCCGCGGGTGTCCAGCGCGACACCCCGCGGGTGCCGCGGGTGTCCAGCGCGACACCCCGCGGGTGCCGCGGGTGTCCAGCGCGACACCCCGCGGGTGCCGCGGGTGTCCAGCGCGACACCCCGCGGGTGTCCAGCGGCACCCCGCGGGTGTCCAGCGCGACACCCCGCGGGTGTCCAGCGCGACACCCCGCGGGTGCCGCGGGGTTGTCACGCGGCACCCCGCGGGTGTCCAGGGCGACACCCTGCGGGTGCCGCGGGGTTGTCACGCGGCACCCCGCGGGTGTCTGGCCGACACCCCGCGGGTGCCGCGGGGGTGTCACGCGGGGCGGCGGCTTTCCCCCGCGTCGGCCGCTCGGCCGCTCGGCCGAGCCGAGCCGGACCGGCCCTGGCCGGGCCGGGCCGGGCCAACCGAGTCGGACCCGACCCGGTTCGGGCCAACCAGGGGGGGGTCGGGCCGGGTCGGCCCGGACCCGGACCCCCCGTCTTCGGACGGACTTCGTTCAAATGGCCGTATCTTGAGCTTCGGGCCTCCAAACGACCCGCCGTCAGCGGCAACACGATCCTTGGATCGAGACGGTCGTTTCGTTTTATTATACTCAAGGTTTCGGAAGACTTTGGGTTCGGTCGGGTTGGTTCGTACACGAAACCAACCGGGCCCTCGGAGCGGAAACGCTCATAACTTGAGCTACGGACGTCCGATCGACGTACCGTCAGCTGTGGTAGTTTCCTCTAAGTGAGACGGAACTTTTGGCATACTCCGCCCGGGGATCGGACACAGGCGGATTACGGTCGGGTTGGTTTTGCCCTAAAAACCAACCGGGCCCCTGGGACGAAAATGTCAATAACTCTCAGACCGGGCGTCCGATTGACGCGCCGTCTGTTGCGTTGAGATCCTGTTGTCGATACGGAACTTTTGGATACATCAACTTCGGACTACGTGTCAGTTGATGTATCAGCCTCTCGACTCGTGGAGCGGACCCTCCTAACGAGCTCGCTATGTGCGGGAACCCTAGCGCTGGCTGTGACTTCGACGACAGAGCAGAGATCCTCCGTGGACTGCGACGACGACAGAGCAGAAAATCCTCCGTGGACTGCGACGACGGTAGAGCAGAGATCCTTCGTGGACTGCGGCGACGACTGTGCAGAGATCCTCAGTGGACTGCGTCGACTACTATACTCAGCGATCCTACGTGGAACAGTGCTACCGAACCTGTGTGAGCTGAATCTTCTTTTTACCTTGAGCGGTGGAGCGCTTGGGTGTAGCGGCGGACCCGTGGTTCTTGACAGTGGTGGTGCGCTTGGATGCAGCAGCAGACCCTTGGCGGTGGAGCGCTTGGTTGTAGCGGCGGACCCGCGATACTCTACGGAGTGTGTGCGCTTGGTTGTAGCGACAGACCCGCGACGGTGGAGACGCGCGTGCGGAGTACGGAGACCGTGTAGATGACTGAGACCTGATGACTGCTTGACCGACTCGACTTGGAGTGAGTCGACTAGCCCAGTGGACGGAGCGCCCAGTAGTTGGCAGCAGACCCACGGCGGACGGAGCGCCTGGTAGTTGGCGGCAAACCCGCGGTACTCGACAGGAGGAGTACCTCAGTAGGCTATCTGGGTGAGCGCCCGGTATTTGGCAGCAGACCCTCAGCGGACGGAGCGCCCGGTAGTTGGCAGCAGACCCGCGGTACTCGACAGGAGGAGTACTTCAGCAGTCTTAGGTTAGTGAGCAGTACCTCGGAGTCGTGACAGGACCATTGTACACTTCAGAGATGGGGCTCTTCAACATTTACGGTTTCGATAATGAAAATCCTGGTTGAGCTAAATCTTATGTTACTCTCCTTTGTGGATTGTGTTGAACTATCCTTTGTGGATTTACTGTTTACTCTCCTTTTGGATTTGAGTCTTGCTTTCCTTTGTGGATTGAGTTGTTCTTGAGCTCGTGAGCAGAGCTAGAATTGGGGACTTAGGTATATGTATGGGCATATACCTAAGTCAAGTCAGATGTTACTTCGTGATTGCATCTTTCTTTTGTGCTATATCCTTTGTGGATTTCGGGAGACCTTCGGGGGTCTCGGGGTCCTTACTGAGTAGCTTATACTCACCCCTGCACGGGCTATGCCCGCACTTCGTGGTGTTGGTTGCAGACGACGGACAGCGCTGATCGCGGTTGGGGCGTGGAGCAGGACGGTACCTGGAGGTGGACCACTGGGCAGGACGTGCTCGGAGCGGACGTGGGACCCGAGGAGCCTGGAGGCTATCTGTACCCACCCTTCAGGTGGGATTGCCAGTGGACGACACGAGGCCGCCGTCTTTTCTTCAGTTGCTGTACTTTACTTTTCAGTTGTACTTTACAGTTGGGCTTGTATTTCCGGCCCCCTTTACTTTTCTGCACTCTGTAGTTACTTTCCGCTTGCTGACTCTGTGGTGCTTGTTTACTTTTCAAAGGCAATGCCTTCCCTTTTTGTTGGGATTTACGCCTTGGTGCTAGTCGCCAGCCCCTGGCCTATGGAAGGCGGGCTTGGGGTAGTCACGGCACGGGCCCCGAGGACGGGTCGTGACACATATATTTCCATTGCCTGCCAAATCCACACAACCACGAAGAATGGAGGAGGGCTGTAGGGCCGTGTTCGTTTGGCCCGCACCCTCCGCATTAGTTAAAAACAACGAGAGAAATATATTCAACACATGAAACAACAATTTTAATGAATTAAAATTGTTCTTATCGTCCGGGTTCTTCACTTTTAAAAGAAACGATCATGGGAAAAAGGAATTAATCACAACAACCCCTAACTCGTCAAGTCGTTGCGCGCGGGTTCTTTGCGGATTTGATTGTCGCGGAAGGAGGGGATTGTCGCATCGTCGCGGAAGGGCGTTGCGTCGTCACGGAATCTGGCGTTGCGTCGACAAACTCAATGGACCAAGAAACAACAGATTTAATTATAAATAATTAAATCTATGTTTTGTTAAAAACCAAAAAAGGTGATTTTAAAGAATCCCAAAGTCTCTTACCTCAAAAAGATGATCGAAGATTTCGTTGCGGAGGAAGAGACGTCGCAGAAGAACGTTGTAGGAAAGGAAACGTCGGCATCGCGGCATACGGCGTCACATCATTGATTTCCACAATTTTGGTGTTCTTCATCGGAGGCCAGCGTTCTTCGCGTTCTTCGCGAAGAAGGGTGAAGGCACAATAATTCTGTCAAAATCCTCCCAACATGTAATCTTCAAGATGTGGCGTTGGTCTTATTTTATTACTACGCCAACGGATTTCAAACCGGTTAAGAAAAGAAAAAGAGATAAGTAACGACCCATTAATTCGTAGAATTAATTCAACGAAATAAACTGTACAATTAATTCAATGAAGAAAACTGCCCAATTAATTGGAGCGTTAAGAAATTAAGAAAACGCGTCAGTTGAATTTCATAATGACGGGTTTTTGCGGGTGCGTTACTTAGCGGAAAAGAAACGGTGGGGCTCGTGCGGGCCCCACCCCACAAATATCCTACCAAGAGTGTAGGATATTTTGGATAGAACCCTATCCGGATCAACTCAGCTTAAGCCGCTTTAAGTGGCTTCAAGTGGCTTCCATGTGGCTTAAGTGAAATAAAATAATGTTTATCGTACAATTATTTTATTTCTTAACTTTAAGCTGGAAAATTAAAAACCACACCCGAGAAAACGCAACTCCGGAAGAGGCGTTTCTAAGAAAGTACCGGCACTGCGATTCCATCGGTGCCCTCAGAATTTGATTCTGATCACAAGTTCAAAAGTTAGAAAAACCCGCTCGTCCGTTCACTGAACGTACCCGAGCCAAACTTCGGAAAATGATTCCGGGCACACCGGGCCTCAGAATCAGGTTCCGTCAGAAACTGCGCTCTTGTAAAATTCCAAAGAAAATTAAGAAAAAAATTTCCTTGAAATTTACGAGTTTTTACATTACTCCTACCATAGGGCTTTACGTCCCCGTAAAGTTTCACAAAAAACATAGGGATACAAAGGCAGTACTGAGCACGCATCTGAGCCTCCCGCTTCCAAGTGCTCTCCTGGAGGTTCCCATGCTTCCATCTGATGCGCACTAGAGGAATCGATCATCCATGTAGGACCTTATCCTGTCGATCCTCAATCTCCACTGGGACCTCCGCAAAAGTCACCACAAGGTCAAAGGTGTGCGTCGGGTCGCGCACGTATCTCCTCAGCCGAGATACGTGGAAGACATCGTGTAACCGGAGCAACTGAGGTGGTAGAGCCAGGCGATAAGCCACCTCTCCAATCCTGCTGAGGACCTAGAAGGGTCCGATGAAGCGGGGAGACAACTTGCCGCCTCGGCCAAATTTCTGTAATCCACGTTGAGGTGAGACACGCAAGAAGACGTGATCGCCATCCTCATACTCAAGTGGCCTCCGCCTCCTGTCATCAAAAGTCTTCTGCAGGCTCTGAGCTGTCCTCATCCACTCCTGGATGACCTGGACCTTCTCTGTCGTGGCCTGGACCATCTCCGGTCCCACAAGAGCTTCTAAGATTTCTTCTTTGCCGATAAGAGAAATCCGGTCTCATCCCCTGGATGAACCACTTCCTTTGCCTAATACAGTCAATTCCGACATGGATGTTACTAATCCATACCAAGGATGACGTCGTAAGGCCTCGACGCTATTACCAAGAGATCCAACCATTACTCTCGCCTCCAAGGGTTGAGTCACACTGTCGGTATCAGTGTGTGGTAACTGGGTCTCCTCCAGTAGATGTCTCGCAAGTGTGGGTCAAGTCAACAGTCTAAACCAGAACCTCTTAGTAACAACACAAAAGAGGATAGGAATAAAAACATCACAAAGGTATTCGTCTTTTATTATTGCAGCTCATAATACAAAGACACTACACCATAGCAACAAGGAACTAGAAGTGCAAAAGACGTATCCACTAGTCTCGCTCCTGTCCATCTGCTCCTAGAGCTCCATGATCGAAGGCCTCGGTTGCCTGAAGCTGAGCTCTCGCATGTCCACCAACTCCCCGCGGTCGGGGTGGACCTCCTGGTGGTGATGGTGGCAACACCCCGAAGCGTCGTCCACCTCCAGCTGCACGGGCAGCTCCCCTGCCATGGTCACCTGCTCCTTGCGGCCCGCCCTGATCGAACCTCTGCCTCTGCCTGGGGGGTCCTTCGTTCATCTGCTGGTCATCCGTATAGCGGGTCGGACAGTCACGAGCCATGTGACCAACCCCGCCGCAGGAGTAACACTGTCCGCTCATGGCAAGTCGTTGTCCACCCCGAGTGCCTCGCACCAACTATCCAGAGTCATGCTGTCGACCACCGGTAGGTCTATTCCTCTTGGACCCCTGCGTCATCTGTCTACTTCCCACCGTAGAAGACTCTGTCGCATGCCAGCTAGTGGTGGGTCCTACTGCTGGAGACTCCTCAGCAAGGAAACTCTCCACTAAGAGGTCTCTCTCTAACACCTCTTCCTGTGTTGGAATGTTGAGGGAGATCATCGAAGCCCTGATCTCGTGCCTCAGTCCCTGCTCGAAGGTCCGGGCCTGGAATAACGGGTCTCGTACCATATCTATGGAGATCAGTAAATCTCGCCGAGTACTGGGCCACTGTCATGCTGCCCTGTTGCAGCTGTAGTAGCTCCTTAATGCGCACCGCATGGAGGGTGGCAGGGACGAACTCTGAGCGGAAGAGGCCCTCGAAGTCCGTCCAGAGAAGAGATTCCTCGTCGTGCACCTGGAGCATTAAGCTCCACCATCGGCCCGCTGCTGCGTGCAGTAGGCTCGCCGCGAGGATCACCATGAGGTCTGCTGGTGTCCTCACTAGCCTGAAAACTCAAACGACCGCCTCCAGCCAGTCCTCGGCTGCCTGGGGGGTCCGTCTCCCCACGAAACCTGGGTGGTCGTTGGCGCTGGAACTCGTGCAGAGCTCCGAGGTGACGTGCATCGTCAGCGGTCGGCGCTGGAAGCATCGGGGGCTCGGTCGGTAAAGGTACCGTCGATGCCTCTGCTGTCAAAGGGCCCTGTACCAAGGCCTCATCGCTCAGTGGGCTGTCGTCGCTCTCTACTCTCGGAACCCTAGCTGGCTGCCGTCTTCGGGCCATCTGAAAAGGAAACAAGTGTGCCACGATCAGAACAGTATACCTGGTGAGCTGACACAAGTAATCACAAAGAAAACTTGAAACACACATGCAATCAATGTTTTCGTGCATTAAGTCAGAAATCAGAAGTCAGGGTCCAGGTGTACGAATACGTTGGTCGCAGCACCAACACTGGACTCCCTGGACTGATAACCACACTCAATACGCTAAACACTATTGCTTCACATAGAAGAAAGATCAGAGTCTGCGGTAGAACCGACCACCTCTGATACCAATTTGTCACGACCCGTCCTCGGGGCCTGTGTCGTGACTACCCCAAGCCCGCCTTCCATATGCCAGGGGCTGGCGACTAGCACCAAGGCATAAATCCCAGAAAAAGGGAAGGCATTTCCTTTGTAAAGTAAACAAGCACCACAGAGTAAGCAAGCGGAAAAGTAAACACTAAGTAAAAACTGTAACAAGGTGTGCTGAAAGTAAAAGGCGCCGGAAATACAAGTCCAACTGTAAAGTACAACTGAAAGGGAAAAACAACAACTGAAAAGAAAAGCCGCAGCGTCGAGCCGTCCTCTAGAAGTCCCACCAGAAGGGTGGGTACAGATAGCCTCCACTGCTCCTCGGGTCCACCTGACCGCTCCGAGTACGTCTCACCCAGTGTTCCACCTCCAGGTACCGTCCTGCTCCGCAAGCCTCCACCATGATCAGCATTGTCCGTCGTCTGCAACCAACACAACGAAGTGCAGGCAAAGCCCGTGCAGGGGTGAGTATAAGCTACTCAGTAGGGACCCTGAGACCTCCGAAGGTCTCCAGAAATCCACAAAGGATAAACCACAAAGGAAAGATGCAATCACGAAGTAACAACCGACCCTGCTTAGGTATATGCCCATACATATACCTATGTCATCAATTCCCGTCCGGCTCAAACATCTGATCCCAAGCACAACCCAGTCCACACAGGAAAGCAAAACGTAAATCCACACAGGATAGCACAACGCAATCCAAAAAGGAGAGTAAACAGTAAATCCACACAAGATAGCTCAACACAATCCACAAAGGAGAGTAACACAAGATTTATCTCACACAGGTATACCTCTTCAAATGATGATAGGGATGATTAGATGTAGCCACTGATTCATCTAAGTCGTCGGACCCACAAATGATCGGTAGGTACTAATCCCCGAAATGACCTACACAGGACCGATCAGGAAGTTGAACCCAAAGCTATTGGGAAACTCCTTCTCCATCAAGTACAGTGGTTATGCCGCTACAACCAAGCGCTTCCCTCTTACCTTGGACTGTTGTAGTTCTCCACCTATCGGGTACCGTGGGCTTGCTGCTACAACCAAGCACTCCCCTGTGCCACTACAACCAAGAGCTCCTCCGTCGTGGGTCTGCCGCTACAACCAAGGGCTCCCCTGTGCCGCTACAACCAAGCACACCTCCGTCGTGGGTATGCCGCTACAACCAAGCGCTCCCCTGTGCCATTACAACCAAGCACACCTCCTTCGTGGGTCTGCTGCTACAACCAAGCGCTCCCCTGTGCCGCTACAACCAAGCGCACCTCAGTCGTGGGTCTGCCGCTACAACCAAGTGCTCCCCTGTGCCACTACAACCAAGCGCACCTCCGTCGTTCGATCAGCAGTCGTCAAGTCTCAAACGTATCTAGGGTTTCCGCCCATTGAATTCTAGTTCCGGGAGGGTCCACTCCATGAGCTAAGATGTCGATGCATCAACTGAAATGTAGTTCGGAGTTGATGTATCCCAAGATGTAAAATAGAGATCACCGCCGAAAACATGGAGGATTCCCGTACCGTTTTTCATCATCGTCGCAGTCGAATCCACTGAGGATCTCTGTACAGTCGTCGATGTCAGAGCAGCAGTTGCAGCCAGCTCTAGGGTTCCCGCACATAGCAAGCTCGTTCGGGAGGATCTGCTCCACGAGCCGAGAGGCTGATACATCAACTGACATAAAGTCCTAACTTGATGTATTCAAAAGTTCTGTATCTTCAATAGGAACTCAACATCGCAGACGTCGCGTTAATCGGACGCACAGTCTGAGAGTTATTGGATTTTTCGTCCCAGCGGCCCGGTTGGTTTTTAAGGCAAAACCAACCCGACCGTACTCCACCTGCATCCAAACCTCGGGCGGAGTGAGCCAAAATATCCATCTCACTTAGAGGAATTCAACTAAGTCGACGGCAATTCGATCGGACGTCTGGAGCTCAAGATATGGGTGTTTCCGCTCCGAGGGCCCAGTTTGTTTCGTGTACGAACCAACCCGGCTGAACCCAAAGTAATCTGAAACCTTGAGTGCGATATACCGAAACGGCCGTCTCGATTCAAGGATCGTGTTGCCACTGACAGCGCGTCGTTCGGAGGCCCGTAGCTCATGTTACCGGCAAAAGACCGAAAATGGTCCGAAGACGGGGGATCCGGGCCCGGGCTGAGCCGGCCCGACCCCCCCTGGGTCTGCCGAACCGGGTCGACCCGACCCCGTAAAACCCGGACCAACCCGGTCCGGTTCGGCCTGGGCGCGGCCCGGCCGGTCGGACCGGCCTGGCTCGGCTCGGCCGAGCGGCCGAGCGCTCGGGTGCCGCGGGGCGCCGTCCCCGCGGTTTGGAGGTGTCGCGACCCTCGAAGGGCCGCGCTGTCAAACAGATGTGGATTTTGCCGCGGCGGCCCTATCCGGCGGCCTGTTGGGGCGCTGCCACCTCCGGCTGCCGGCGCCACCGCGCCGCCGGTAGCTTCCGCGGGCCACCGGAGTTGCTCCGGTGCTCCGTTTTCCTTACCGTCTGCACCGTTGCCCCTCTCGGGTTCCTTTCTTCACTACGGGATCATCAAATTCCCTTGCGTCATATTTTTTCGTCACCCTCCAAATCCGCACAACCACGAAGAACGGTGGAGGGCTGTCGGGCCGTGTTCGTTTGGTCCGCACCCTCCGCGTTTGTTAAAAACAACAGGAGAAATATATTCAACACATGAAACAACAATTTTAATGAATTTAAATTGTTCTTATCGTCCGGGTTCTTCACTTTTAAAAGAAACGATCATGGGAAAAAGGAATTAATCACAACAACCCCTACCTCGTCAAGTCGTTGTGCGCGGGTTCTTCGCGGATTTGATCATCACGGAAGGAGGGGATCGTCGCATCATCACAGAAGGGCGTCGCGTTGTCACGGAATCCGGCGTTGCTTCGACGAACTCAATGGACCAAGAAATAATAGATTTAATTATAAATAATTAAATCTGTGTTTTGTTAAAAACCCCAAAAGAGATTTTAAAGAAACCTGAAGTCTCTTACCTCAAACAGATGATCGAAGATTTCGTTGCGGAGGAAGAGACGTTGCAGAAGAACGTTGCAGGAAAGGAAACGTCGGCGTCGCGGCGTACGGCGTCGCGTCGCTGATTTCCGCAGTTTCGGCGTTCTTCGTCGGAGGCCGGCGTTCTTCGTGTTCTTCACATTCTTCGCGTTCTTCACGAAAAGGGTGAAGGCACAAGAATTCTGTCAAAATCCTCCCAATGTGTAATCTTCAAGATGTGGCGTTGGTCTTATTTTATTACTACGCCAACGGATTTCAAACCGGTTAAGAAACGAAAAAGAGATAAGTAATGACCCATTAATTCGTAGAATTAATTCAACGAAATAAACCGCCCAATTAATTCAACGAAGAAAACCACCCAATTAATTGGTGCGTTAGGAAATTAAGAAAATGCGTCTGTTGACTTTCATAATGATGGGTTTTCGCGAGTGTGTAACTTAGCGGTAAAGAAACGGTGGGGCTCGTGCGGGCCCCATCCCACAAATATCCTACCAAGAGGGTAGTATATTTTGGATAGAACCCGATCCGGATCAACTCAGCTTAAGCCGCTTTAAGTGGCTTCAAGTGGCTTCCAAGTGGCTTAAGTGAAATAAAATAAAGTTTGTCGTACAATTATTTTATTTCTTAACTTTAAGCCCGAAAATTAAAAACCACACCCGAGAAAATGCAACACCGGAAGAGGCGTTTCAAAGCAAGTATCGGCATTGTGATTCCATTGGTGCCCTCAGAATTCGATTCTGAGCACCGGTTGAAAAGTTAGAAAAACCCACTCATCCGTTCACTGAACGTACCCGAGCCAAACTTCGGAAAATGATTCCGGGCACACCGGGCCTTGGAATCAGGTGCCGTCAGAAACTGTGCTCTTGTAAAATTCCAAAGAAAATTAAGAAAAAAATTCCCTTGAAATTTATGGGTCTTTACACAAACCATGACTATTTTTTTGTTCTGGCCTTAAACAAATCTGTTAGAATTATTAACATGAAGAAAATAATACAGAAAACTCATTTCCCCCAAAATCATACAATAGTCAAAAACACATGTAAAAAATTATTGGGAAACGGGTCAACATGTCCATGGGTTGATCTATGTTCATCATATAAAAATTATGAATTGGGGAAAATAATATCCAAAATAACAACCCATACCGATAAAAAGGATCGATCGATGTTGGGGTTTGATCATCCTTGGAAATTCGTTAAGAGGCATCACAATTCATCATCTCATCGACCATTGATATGTGATCTGTCGTCATTGGTGATTCTTCATTCATCATCATTCGTTGCATGCCTATATTATTCCTCTAGAACCTCAGAGTAATTCACTAGGTTGTCACCTCATCGTGTATTTTTTTAAATCCACTTAATTGAGGCAATATCTTTCAGTTTTTCTATTACACTAAGTTATCATGTCATTACACAGCTACATTTATGAATTGAAATGGTTTTCTCATTGCAATGTTACATGGAAACATTTATGAATAAAATAAAGTTTTTATGTTTATCTTATTTTTCCATTATAGTTCTCGAAAATTAACTTTTACCCTCGACCTGCACCGGTCATGGTTAGGCCCTGTCTAAGAAAAGAACACCCTCACGATGTTAATAGTACTCTTGTATTTTTTATTCGAGTTACCATTTATGAGTTATCAGAGATAATATAATCATTTTTTCATTATTTTATTTATGGATACATCCGAAAGACTACATTCTACAGTTGTCCCATGTTGGCGGAGGTTAGGTTCCACTTAAAGAATGCACACCATATGAAGCTGAACAGTGGTCTCAGATTTTCAGTACATGTCACCATTCTTGAGTTATAAGGATATAAAAAATTACATTATTTTATTTAGTTTTTTTATTTACGGTTATTCCATTTTTGTGATTTCTCACTGAAGAACCATGTTGACTAAACTAAAAATGTTCAAAGGGTAAATCCACTGTTCTGAATGCAACAATTCCATCTGATTTCTCATCCAAAAACTTGTTTAATAGTTATTACATTTTATCAATAAAATTGGTCTTGAAAACTATTTAATGTTTAACATTTTTCAATGGATTATTCTTAGAACTCCGGGCATTGGAATTGCACACCGCCTAAATTCATGGTCTCATAATTTTTCCAAGATTTTCTAAAAATTGTACTGGGAAAATATGAGTCATTACATTCTCCCCACCATAGGGATTTACATCTTCGAAAATCCAAAAAAGGTTTACTCGATCAATTGGTGAGAGTAAGAAGCATGAATATGTGACTCCCACTCCCATGGGCTTATGAAAAAATACCTAGGCTACATTTGGACACACACTGTGGAAAAATATTGTTCATGAAGGATCATTTTTTCATGTTCTATTTAAGAGTCTACCTATTGCTATTTGGGTTTTCTTTTCACTGAACAGGGAACCCTTGTTCTGTTACCGAAGATACACCATAACATTTTTCCTAAAACAGTCAATCTTGGCATGAAGAATATTAGTTCATATAAATAATGTTGTTGTATGGCCTCGATATTACAACTAACAGATCCCAACCACAACTCTTTCCTCCAAGAGTCAGGTCACACAATCGACGCTAATGTATGATCATCGGGTCTCCTCTAGTAGGAGTCTCAATGTGTGAGGGTCAAGTCCATTGTTTGACTTGAACCTCTTTATCTCAAAAAAACTGATGGGAAAAAGTGAGTAAAACTAGCTCTGATGTACATTAATATGACAGTAAAAAGGAAAAAGACACAATCCATTCCTCGAATATCTCATGGAGTCTCTGGGTCATAATCCACGACCACAAGCAGATGTTCATGCCCACATCCTCTAGATCCCTATGCATGGCATGGACCACCTGCTACTCTTTCAGCTCTTCTACCTCACCCACTATCTTTTAAAACTCCATGATCCAAGTGATGTCCCTACCAAGGTAGCTCGTCAGCTAGCTCCCTCAAAGTGGCATGATGGTTCGGAAAATCTCTAGCATGATGCCCTCGATTATTGTAATCATAACACCACATCTCTTGTGGCTGATATCTTCCTCATCACTTCTCCTATGAAATATTCCCACATGTCTAAGTTTGTTCATGGGTATGCCTCTTATCCCAAGATCCCATAACCATTCGTCTGCAAGCTCCTAGAGACACCTCTACTATGTGACCTCTTTTGTGGGTCACAACCACCTATCCCTGAGCCAAAAGTCTCTCGACCACCAGGGCTCGCTCCAACACCCCAGAATTGGTGGGAATATTAAAAAAACCAATAAATCCCTGACCACATACAATAATCTATACTCGATAGTTCATGCTCTGGAAAACATTTCTTACACCATATCCTGCGATCACCTCCACAAGTGGATGATCCTCACCAAAACTTCACCACTATAATGCTACCCGGTCGAAGTTATAGAAGATAATGGATACATACTGACCTCATTGTGACTTGGAAAAACTCCTCCATGAAGAGTCATTAAAAATATTCTAAAGTGAGTGTCACCTCATCATGATATTGTGTCACCATGCCCCACCAACATCTTATTGAACCCTGAATATGACATGTATCTACGACCACCATCTGACAAATGGTTTCCCCACTAAGAGGAAAACTCAAGTGATTTCCTCAATCGAGTAATCTAATACCTGGGGGTCTAGATAACCCTGGAATCAAAAAGGTCACTACCTTTAGAACTCATGCAGTGCACTCTCCTTGCATGCATCCTCGACCTGAAATTCCTATAAAACATGCTACTCTCTGGGTGGTGTTGGCACCGATAGATGACCCAGAGACATCACCACAATGTCAGTTCCTGGCACTAAAGCCTCATAATCTGGTAGATCATCATCACCATCATGTTGTAGAATCCTCTTTAGATTTCTTTATAGAGTCATCTAGAAAGACATGTAGATAAGTAATGGTTAATAGAGTATATCTAGAGAGATGGCTCAAGAGGGACATGGAAAACACAATTCATTCTTATATGATGCTTGCACCATTTATTTCACAGTGACCAGTGTCCTGATGCATCGAGTCGAAAATATAGTTATCAAAATCCTAGTGATTGGACACATCGACTGCCATTCCAACAGTAGAACATTTTTCTTAAGAACCAAAATCAAAACATCTTAACATTGTCTCTATGTAACCCAAACCAAGATCATGGAAATTTTGTCCTAAGGTAGAACCGACCTCCTTTGATACCACTCTCTCAAGACCCACCGCCTGGTTCCCATGCCTTGACAACCCCAAGCCCGCCTCTGATAGGTCAGGGGCGGGTAACTTCTGCCATGTTGGAATATCTAAAAAATTGGAGTCATTAGCTTATGTCCTAGTACACACTCACACAAATGCAAACCAAGGATGTTGAGAAGTAAAAATACATGGAATCTATGAATGATGAAAATATAGGAAAACCTAACTTGAGTGGGATAGAAATTAATGTAAAATGTGGATAACCAAGCCAATATACAATCCCACCAATAGAAAAATAGAACAAAAGTAAAGCCCCATTCCCTTGAAGCTAGTCCACCAAGAACCCTACCTAAAAGGTAGGTGAAGGTTAGCTGCCTGAAGCTATTGGATTAAGCCTCATCTATATGATCTGACTATGCACTACCTAGTCCTGGTCCTCCCTAGACTCTTTTATAATATGAAAAATGTTCACAATACATGACATGTGTAGTAAAAGCCTCTACAAGGGTGAGTAAAATAGTATTGACTATGACACCCCAAAACCACAAAGTTAAATCACAAGGGAGAAACAAAAAACAAATGCACTATCTACACTACACAGGTATATTCTCATAAATATACCATGAACGTCCATATATACATTCATTAGACACTATGAATCATAAGGTTCCAACCTTAGGGACAAAAATAGAGATCTCATCATAGGTTCAAAAGGAAACACATAATCCCAGGAGAAACACGCTCCATGAGCTAATCCATCAAATATGGTGCTCGTCCAAGTTGTACACTCCCTTGGGAACAACTCTATCATTATTCATTGTACATTAGAGAAAACTTGTTGCATCAGGAACATCCTACATGGTCCATCTACCATGCCCAGCATCGGAGGTTCAGTTATCGTTATCTTGTTCCCAACAAAAGACTAAGAAAACACAAGTGCGGAAGCCAACCTTCACCACCGAACAGAAATGAGGGATCCATGGTCATAACCATATAAAAATCCTTCCATTCTCCTATAAGGAGTGACCCACACCTCAGTCTATTAGTGGAGAACTAGGTCATATCAAGGTAACTTTCTCATCAAGTGGATGGGTGCACTCCTCGCAACTGTGTCCGACATCCGATGGAGCTCCAACTCCAATAGAGGACCCTCTCCTAACTGCTAATCAAGATAGGGGAGTGAATCTCTATAATTGAATACCTTCACCCTGATCCCCTATGGGTGTATAATTCATGAAATTCCTACACCTAGATCCCATAGTTGAGTATGACATCATATGTTGAGGACCCTCACTCTACCTGGTAGGGGAGTACTACCTAGTGACTAGAGGACCCATGTCGTGGTACGAAAAAGAAGTACTAAATATGTTAGTTCACATGTGGAGGACCCACTCCATATAACAATAGGGGATTACTAACTCCAATCACAGTGGATCTGCAACCTACCCTATTGGGGAGTTCCGACTCTAGGTACATTTGATATGGAGGACCCACGCCCTAGTCCTACAGAGGAGTACTGACCTAACAAAAATAGAACCTGGTCCCTAGTCCCCCAGGGGAGTACCTACCCTTCCTTCATGAACATATCCAGAAACCCGCACCATAGTCTATTAGGGTAGAAAACCCCCCAAAAGAATCTATCCAAAATAAACCAACCAGCTCCCACAAATGTGGGGAGTCCCAACATAACAAAACCCATTGATTCCCTCTTAAGTTTGTCTGTATAGGGAGGACCTACTCATAATACCACGAGTCTGTTTCTTAAATTCCAAAAAAAAAACTCACTTAAAGTGTCCCAAAAGGACTATATCTTCACATGAGTCCCAACACTACAGACATCTTGAAAAACAAATACTTCATTTGAAAGTTATGGGATTTTTAGAAAAATAGGGATCATTGGGTCAGGGTCTGCTCTGACCCTACCCTACTTGGATTTGACGTATCCTTGATCCAACCTAGCCCAATGGGCCATAACTGATCCAAATGGGTATAGTTTGGCTCGCTAGACCTCTCAGGGCAGCCTAGGGTGGCCCGAGGCAGCCCTGGGGGCCAGTCATCTCTAATACGGCCTGCCAATGTGGGCTAGCTTGGTCTCCAGTAGACATGGCGACAACCGCATCCCCTCTATGTCATGCAGCTAGTGAGTGGATGGCCACCACAACTGCATGATGTCCCGCAGACCGCGTGCTGTGAGTGACCAGCAGACTGACCATGGGTCTCTTGGCCTAATGTGGCCTAGAATTTCTACACTACTGTGGCCCACTGGTCACAACCTCTTCCACTGAAGCACACTACCTCTCTCACACGGCCACCATAGTTCTTCAATGACAGTTTCTTCCACAAGCCATCGAACATGGTTTGGTTGTCCTTTCCTCAATCTGGAAGAACACCTGCGACCCTCATGTCGTGTTCTTCATTATCAGGGGTTTGAATACTTGTTGTAATCCACCATGGTGAAATGGCTTTTGAATGAAGATATCTCTTTCACCCCCTTGATCTTTTCACCACTATCATCGTTGCACCTCCGTCATGCCATGTCAATCTCAGATCCATTAGGTCAGATCATTGCTCCAAGATACGGTTGCACTACGATCAACCATCAGCCATCCCATGAAGAATGCAATGAACATTGGTGGGAAAAGAACAAAAAGAAAACTGATGATTGAATATTGTTATTTAATTCATTCCATCCTTAATCTCATATGTTATAAGGATAAAGATAACAAAAACAATACAGAAAACTCATTTCCCCAAAAATAATCCTATATTCAAAACCACCCGCACGAAGGATCAAGTTTCGGGTCGACCTGTTAGTGGGTTGATCTTCATTCATCATTAAGAAATAAAGAATAGGGAAAAAAATCCAAAATAACAACCCCTACCTATAAAAGTATCGGTTGTTGTCGGGGTTTGATTGTCTTTGGGGATCCATTAAGAGACATTATGATTCTTCGTCTGATTGATAGTTCCCTCAAGTTTCTCTTTCAGACACCTATTTAAAATTTATTCCCCCTTTTCAGTAAAACCAATCATGCACGCTATATAAAAACATAACATTTTTTGACAGATCCTTTTAGGCACTCCAGGCCTTTGAATCAGACGTCATATAAAATCTTTATCTCTAAATTTTTCCATGAACTTTCTGAAAATAGAAACAAAAAAATTCAAGTCGTTACACTTGATAGTGAGTGTTTTCACATATGATATGATATTTTGAAATTATTGTGAATGTTAAAGAATTCAATGAAAGAATGGTGAGATTTGGAAATTATCAATCCTTAAAAATCAAAGGTGTTGGTTTATCCATCATTGGGAATAAACATATAAAATCCAATAAATATTTTTATTTTGATGAGATGAAACACAACTTCAGAAGTGTTTCTCAATTTTTTTATTTTGGTAACACATTTATTGTCAAGAAAGATCAATTCATAGTGTAATGTGAACAAAATTGAAAGATTGTTACAAAAGTCCAATGTACAAATTAAAACCTGTTTTATGTTGGATAATTACAAAACTCCTGTTACAAGAGTATAGTGGAAGAGAATCGATTGTGGCATAAAATTATTGGGAACATATGTCAGAGAAACATGATAATGTTATAAAAGAGTGAAAGTTTCTGATACATTATTGATATGCAAAGAAGATGAGATTGGTGTTTCACTATTTTTTATAAAGGAATGATTACAAATGTTGTGCATAAGAATGTTGATATTTGTTCAACAAGACACATAGAGTCGATTCATCCTGTTTTCTTTTGAATAATGAGAAATAAATCAATAAATGTAGTTAATTAATTCATCACATTCATTGATTATTTTTATCAAATAACATCTCTTATGTATATGAAATAAAAATCATATGCATTGAAAATGTTTAAATGTTTCGAAATGAAATCTGAGAAAGAATGTGAGCATTCTATAATGAAGTTGAGAGCATACAATGGTGGTGAATATAGAAGTGATGAATTTGAATGTTATCTTGAGAAGCAGAGAATTCAGCATGAGTATAGTTCCTCATTCACTTCTCTAAAAAATGGGGCTTTTAAAAGAAAGAATAATGGTATGGTGGAAATGGAAAGAACTTTGTTACTTGAACATGATGTTTCTTACGATTGTTGTAAACAATCCATGAGTACCACAGTGTATATTCAAAACCAATGTTTCTATATACCAAACTTATATATGACTCCATATTAGTTTTGTTTGGAAAAAACTCCATGTTTGAAATAATTATGAGTTTTTAGGATTCCATGTAATATAAATAAGAAATGTACAAAAATTGGAATATTTGAAAAGAACAGTGAAGGTATAATTTTTATCATATATGCTTTGGATGGAAGATGATATAAATGATTCAATATTGAAATAAGAATAGTTTTTTTATTCAATTGATGTGAAAATAGTTGAAATATTTTAGGATAATAAACATGTTCAGTTAGACAAGGAAGTTGAATAAAATAAGGATAAAATATAATAAGGATATAAACTATGTTAATCATACTCTACAAGAAGAAATAGACTCTACTATTTCTAGTGATGAGGATGAAACATGAACTATAATCCTAATTTTAGGAAAAAATTAGATTCTTAGAATATAATTGGTGATCAACACTAAAAGGATAAAAAAATGAATAAAAAATAACATTACCCATACTTATTTGTATTCAAAATTTGAGCTGAATGATGTAAAAGAAGTTTTTGAGTATCCTGAATTTAATCAGGGAGTGAATTTAGAGTTATATTAAAATGAAAATAATTATACAAGGAATCTCGTAACCAAACCCAAAAACAAAAACATTAGAAGAACTATGTGGGTTTTCTAGAACAAGATGAATAAAGAAGGTGAAGTGATAAGAAATGATGAATGATTTGAGTGAAAAGAGTATTCAATAATTGAATTTATTGATTTTTTTAAAACATTTTCTCCAACGACATGGTTATAAACGATCAGAATATTTTTTCTATTACTACCCAATGAAGGAACAAGATCTTTCAAATGGATTTTAAATCTGCAATCTATAATGGTGATATTGAAGAGGAAGTTTATATTGAACATCCTTGTTGATTTGTTTTTTGGAATGATGAAGGTTATGTGTGCATATTGAAAAAGACATTGTTTGGGATAAAACAAAATCTATAGGGCATGGTATTCCAAAATGGATACATTCTAAATGATGATGGTTTTTATGAAAGTAATAGTTGATAACAATATTTATATTATAGAAATTCAAGACTATTATCTCACTATTACTGTTTATGTTGATTACATTATCATTAATGGGAGTGATGAATGGTTGTATGAAAGATTTTCTGATGAAATTAAAATGGTATTTGAAATTTCCATGATGGATGAATGAAATACTTTCTTGGGATACAAATCCTATAAAGGAATGATTGCATTTTTATTTCACAAGAAATGTATGCCAAGAAACATCATAAAAGATTTAAAATGGGGAATTCAAAACATATTTCCACACCATTTTTAGTGGGAAAAGAGTTCAAAAATATGGAGAAGGAAAATAAGTTGATCAGAAAGTCTTTATAGAGCTGATTGGATGCTTTTAATATTTGGCTACCTCAAGAAATGACATTGTATATATTGTTACCTTATCTGAAATATTTTAGAGTGCTCCAGAAGAATCACATTTAAATTTTTGATATAGAATTTTTAGATACATCAAAAGAACAACTGATTTCATAATTAGTTATGGAATCTCAAATAATATTGATTTTTTGGGTATTCTGATTCAAATTGGGTAGGGAATGTTAATGATAGAAGATCCAAATCTGGTGGATTACTCTTTATGGGAAATAATTGTGTTAGTTGGTATTCAAAGACATAAAATTCAGTATATATTAGTATGAGTGATGCATAGTATGTTACATCCACTCAATACACAACTCATCTTATGTGGATGAAAACTCAATTGGATGATTTACTTATTGGAGTGATGTTATCCATGCTCTTGGGTTGTGATAATCTATGTACAATCAATCTAACCAAGAATCCAGTTCAACATTCTCATTAAAATAATATTTATATAAAATATAATTAAATAAAATACCATGTGGAGTTGAATTAATTTAAGATTTAATATGTTCCAACATCAGGGAAAGTTAGTGATATTTTCAGAAAACCATTACTGATGGAATAATTTTCTAAATTGAGGTTGAGCATTGGTGTCCAGCCTCATTCTATTAAGGGTTGAGGTTTGTGTTTATGAAACCTCTCTAATCGTACCTTTGGATTTTATTTTCATGGGAGATCATTGATTCATAAATCTCTCCTTTTGAATATATGTATATAGTGCTAGTTGTGGGTAATCTATGAAATCAGCATTGTATAGAAAATGTACTATTCGAAATTTTTGTTGGAGAGGTTGTTGGAAAATTGTTGTTATGTATTTTAGAAATAATTAAGAGAAGATAATGAAAATCATAGGAATAATGTTGAAGAATGTTTTTCATAATCACAACTTCTAGATAGAATGTCGTTTCTATCAATGAATATGGTTTCCTATAATGAGTTTGCTCACATAGGCTTAGAATTATTGATAAGTAATCCATTGGAAGAGAATACAATGTTTAGTGATTTTTGAATCATTATTGAAAAAAATAAAAATGTAGAGATTGATTGGACCATAATAAAGGGGAAGTTGATTTTATTCAAATTTTTTCTTTTTTTCAAGGATGTTTAAGATGAAATGGAAAATCACATGACATTGTATTTCGGTAAATTTAGATTGGCCTTTGTTTTCATAAATATCAGGATCACATTGAAAGTGCATCATACTGAGAAGAATAAATTTGGAAGAAAAGGTTCTAATTAGACTCAACTGGGGCCCAAAATGGGAGATGCTCGCAATGAGTAACTGATCATATTTACAGAGTCTATAATGAAAAGATTGATCATATTGAGAATACAACTTTCTGGAAGTAAATGGTTATCCGATTCACAATGAATTCTGTGTAGAAGAAGTGGTATTAATGGGATAATTATATTCTTTATTACTAAAATTAATAAAATTTGATGATACATTGTTGATATTGGAGATCCCATAAATCATAAGTATGTTATGAAACTTATGATGCAAGATAGATGAAAGAAAAGGGGAGAAAAAAAGATGGTGTTAATCATATCCAGATTGAACAAAACGAGGTAAAAGGGGGTTTCCGAAATGGTACTCAGGGAGATCATTATCAATTTAATCACACATAGTCCAATAATAATCAAAATTATAATATCAAATCCAACAATACTCAAAATGATAATAATTAGGAAATTCGTACTCAGTATTATTGTCTTTGGTCCAATTGTTTTCTAGACAAACGTACTTGGGATGAGTAGGATAGAATGAAGCTGGAATGAATGGAAAGTTACGATACATTCCAATGGAAGTATGATAATAATGAATCTATTATCAAATGTATTAATAGTTACTAAATAATTCATGATACAAGATCATGTTTATGAATGAAGTAATTCAATGAAGATTAAGTTGTTAACGCCAGTCAAACATAGTTTCCGTACCATCTTATTCATGATGAATTATATTCATAATAGTCTAGAGGAAAAGGAATTGATATGAGTCTGATGAAAATGGTAATGATAGATACCAATCAACAATGTAGTCATCCATTTTGAAGGGGTTGAATTAATTTGATTTATTTTCATATTGTATTCAAGTGGGTCATGAGAAGAGATGATGTAAATAGAAGGATGTGTTGTCTCCGGGATCTTGAATATCATGGAATAAATATTTAAATGGTATTGATCTTCATATTTAAGAACCCAAATTTAGAATTGATATTTTTAGATTTATTTTCAACGGGAGAATCCTATTTATAAATCAAAATCATACTCTAATTAAATTATGAAATCGGATCTATTTTTGTGAATGAAAAGAAATTATAAATAAGAGATGATGTTTGATGAGGATTTGAGAATATTTGTGAAGAGTTAATGAAGTCAATATGCACCCAAAATTCATGGGAAATCATGATTTGTAGGAATTTGTTTGAGCATGAATCGTTTTTTCATTCCATTTAAAACCTATCATGGGTCACCTAAAAAAAGGGAAAAGTGCATCATGCATTTTATATGAATAAAAAGGGTGTAAAATTAATGATAAAATAGAGATAAGCTCTAATGTTTATGGGATATAGAAAAGTTTTTGTGTTGAGATTTTAATTGAAGAAGGTTTAAACTGAGAACATAAAGAATAAGAGACAAGATCCCAATGTTTTATTCATCTCATCATCATATTTTTTGATTATCACCCTTATATTATTACCATATTCTTCATGTCATAATATTCATCTGATCATCATATTCAGATGGATTAATCACATCAGGATTTCCATATCTGAATTTTTAGAAGAAGGAAAAACTTATTCTGAATTTTCTTTTCTATATTTTGATAGAGTTATTTCCTTTAGATTTTGAAAGAAGACATGAAAAATCAGACTATGTTTTGTATACTCAGAATATAAGTGTTTCAGATATTTCTCAAATGAATTCAGTCAATGCTACATATTTTTCATACTGGGAAGAATCGTATAGTGAAAATTTTGACTAAAAGCCCATACTAGGAAGAATTTTATTGGGAGAATTATATGGGGAACAATCAAACTGAGTATACCTTAACAATGTCCTAGAATTTCATTCCATATTCTAGGTATGAAAACGATGATTTGTTTTTAATCCAATAAATTTGTGTAAATTAAAAAGGACATGTAACATATTTTTTACAAAATCAATGTTTTACCATATTTGTGCTAAGAGAGTATAGACACATTATTGGATAGTGTATATAGGTCTACACAAGTGAAAGGGAATATCCTACTCGTATTAATCCAAGTATTGTTTGCTAGTGGATTTTGTGGTATTGGATCATTTCTAAAACATACCAATGACAAATATAAGTTTATTAAATATTGGACCTTGTAACTTCTTATGTTCATATGGATGTATGGTTGAATTTTTTCAGCAGGGAATCAGATCTATAATATAAGGTGAAGGTTCTTTCAAGGAAAAATTAAAGAAAATGTATCACTAATTCACCCAACCCCCTCTTAGTGATACAATTACACCGACTGGACACTTACAAAAAGTAAGAAAAATTAAAATATCTATCCATAGACTATAAACCTATATACATGTACACATCCAAGTCCATGTAACAGTGAAGATATATAATAAATTAGTGAGCATATATTGTGTAAAACATAATTGAAAAATACATTAGGAAGGTATCAAATCATGTAATGGGTAAAAACACATTCCCAAAAACAAATGAAGACCCAACATAAAAGAACAATAAAAATAAGGAGACTAGAGAGGTCATCTCATAATCCCCAAGTCTGACCAGTGTATATGGTCAGCTTCACAAGGTACAACTATGATTTTCCAAAACCTAGTGCACCAATTTCAATGTGAATATTTATATATCTATATAATTCACAACAAATGATGGAAAATCCCTTGCAATTATTTGTATATAATTACGTAATATGATTCTTAGAAAACCAATAAGTGTGAAATAGAAAGTTACAGAAGTCAGATCAATTCATTAGAAATATAGAAACAAAACATATCATATATGTTCTTAAAGAATCAGAAGATAGTGTGAAATGGGGTATCCATACCACAAACTAGGTAACTATATTGTTTTATATTATAGTTCCAATGTCCTATCATAGATTACCAACATCATGCATAACCACACAAGATTCCATATAGAGGGCTTTCACCTTCTAATTCACTCCACAACTATGGGGGAACAATCTATCATGAAGGAACTACTTCACTTCAGAACTCAATGATGTGGGGTTCCAATATGTAGATAAAGGACCCCAACCCTATGTTGTCTGTTGGGTTCCTACTCTGCATATATAATGAGTATAAGGACCCATGTGCTGGTGTGAACATGGATTTTAGAGCCCTGTTAACACTCTGATGGCAACACCCAATTGTTTCCATCAGTCAATAATTTTAAAAAATGTGTCACACTTGAAAGACTTGGTTTTGTATATATGATTCCAATACTAAGGCCACCATACCATTCTATGTGGGAAAATTCATAGGATATGATTCTCATTATCATTAATCTGAGTGCATAAGAAATAGATACATGATGTGGTTGATTCGAAGGGTTATATATGGTATGTACCTTGGGTCACAAGGTGTGTGACCTTTGTTGGACACATGGATGTGTCATTGACTACAAGAATCTTGTCTAGCCATTTAAAACTATATGGAATGTATATACTACACATGAAAAGTATTGTATAATCAGGGTATGTTTGTGTCCGCTCAGCCCATAGTGGGGTATTTTGATCTCAATTGGTCATGATTGCGTACACTAGTCAAACCAATATACACTAGTCATGTCCAAGTAAATGGTTTTAACCATGTAATATTTCCATGTCTATGTTCCTAGACATGTTTATGCCTATCTAAACATGAGGAATATGTTGATCCACTTGAACCTAGTCAAATAGTGTGTATGGGTCATACACAATATTTAATATATAACCATTCCCTAACCCCTAGCCATTGTATTCAGGGGATTCTATGATTTGTGTTTCTAAACACCTTGTATATCATGATTTTCTATAAATTAATTGATTCTTAATTTTCCTCTCTTACACTTCCACCATCACTACTACCACATAGATTCTCATTCATGAACTCATATCAGGGGTTTTCCATGCTTAAACCATCACCAGTTGTCAGATTCTGGTCACCCAAACTCCATGAGTCCCATTCTCAGCACACCATGAAACCATGTCACCTCTATAGTGGATGGAGAATTATGTTCTAGTCTCTGATACATGTATTGAAAACAGAAAACACACATCACATCACTGTCCATATTTGGATCATTGATCCATATGTCCTGAAGGCATCCACCATGAATTATGGGGTTTAATCGAATTCAAATCCGTCCTGGAAATTTTGAACCATGACCCGGTGGGCCAACATTGAATAATGACAAGGAACGTGGTATGAATTCACAAGGTACATGTGAAGTGAAGAATTTATCAGTGAAATCCCATCAAAATATTCTATAATATGGATACCATGGTAAAATAAAAGGATAAAAAAATAAATTAAATCATCAGGATTATGTAAAAAACACAAATCACTAAAACAATAGAAGATAAATAACCCTTGATTAGTGAAATAATTAATTGAAAAACATGAAATAACATTCCCTACCGGGATTAGGATCAATCATTTGTGAATAAATCAGCCATGAGTGATGAAGAAAAAGATCACGATTTGTTTTCATCCATCTCATAATACCCATCGATTTGTTCATCACCAATCTTCATTCCTCATCTACCAACAAATATGAATAATTCTTCCTATTCCACTCTAGTATCCAACAGTTATACAAATAGCACTAAATATGTTATATAATTTTATATTAATAGATAATATTAGTATTTTGGATCAATTAAATTAAAAAAGATATTTATTTTCTTAATTTTACCAAATGTACCACCAATATTTTCCCTCTACTGGAAACCTGAAGGTGACTTACTTTATGGCATGACTAGGGTAAACCACATATCCGAGAATCAACCATGGTCTCAAATTTCGATTTTGAGTTCCTAGAAAATGGTAATTACATTTATACTAATGTAATACCGAATCATTCATTAATATTTATAAATATATTTGATAGCATAATTCATGGGTCATATGTCACCCAAGAACAACATAAACCCAGAGGAAAATCTATATATATATATACTCAAAATACTATTCCATGAAAACTATAGTCATTATATTCTTCCCCCCTTGAAGTCTATTTTCACTAACAAACTCAAGATATATAATAGGTATGGGTACTATGTAGACTTATTACTCTAATTCTCCTAGGAGATATAATGTGTGATCCCATATGGACACATAACATGAACCAAATAAAAAAAATTCACAAAGGGTCCACTCTTATCGGTCGTCTATCACCATTGGGAACATCACAAAAGTAGATCCATACATGATGTTCATCTCTTCCCAATTAGAAACATGCATCTGATCTTACACATATATCCTTAGTTATGATAAATGGAAGATGTGGTACACTAGGTCCGACTCTAGTGGCTAGGCCAAGTAGTACGAAAACTCTTAAATCCTCAAAAGGATATGAAATACCCTAATAAATTTTATGGATAACATGAATTCATGACTAAATCTCCAAAATTATTATCATGGGGTGGATCTTAAGAATACATTGTATCCCTAGTTGAATTGAAAATTACTAAAACATTGATATGTGTATCAGTTATGTTGACTATAGGATATCCTCATACTATAGTGGATCACCTAAATATTCTCTATCATAAGATGCACCATCAATATACTAACAAGAGATGTCTCACCAATCTCTATCCAACATTAGTGTGATCTATGTGTTCCTTTGAACAAGTCCTAAAAAGTTGAAATACTGTTGTTAGAGTAATAGATGCTAATATAAGAAAACTCTACCAATTTAAATTCATTCACCCAACTCTAGCCGACGTTTAACACACAATATCTCAAAGTTTCCTCAAACACATGGATAGTTCACTTGGTCAGGCCATATTTCTGAGGATTAAATACCATGCTCTTCAATTTAATTATCTTGTAAGCCTCATACTGGCCCTTCCACAACTATGGTACGAACATAGAATCATAGTCAAAGATGATCTTTGTGGGAAACCAATAAAGCTTGATGGCCTGCCACACATATAACTTCCCCAAACTCTCAATTTATCAATAATCACCAAAGTAAATATGGTTTGATTACATAGTGAGTCATTTAAGAATCACCTAGATAATATTTGGATCCTTACTAAGAATTGAGTCTCAGAAACAAATTGCATCGATTTTATACCCCACCTCCATTTTAAGATCATGGATAGTTAAGCCACACAAGTTGGAACCTGCTATTCAGCCATTACCAAATAACTTTTGTTACATTGAGAGACAAAATAATAGATGATCCTCCTTTCAATAGACCACCAAAATAACCACAAAATGTTAATGTACATATTTTCCACACCAAGATGTATAAACAATGACAAAGTATGGAACTCCAAAAAATCATCATCATAAAATGTCATTGTAACAATCTTCCATCCCAAAAAAGTATGAGGTACTCACTCCAATAAAAAAATCAATCTAGCACATATTCCTATAGATATATGGTCACATAGAACCTGTTAGTTTTGGTCACCCAATTAAGCCTCTATCACATGCTAATGATGTGGGGGAGTAACCACCATTGGTTGGGAAAAAACACCACCCATGTCATCCATCAAGGCCTACTACAATGAATCCAACTTCTAAGATTCCTTCTTTACTATGTGATAATGGGACTTTATTCTACTAGAACCTTCCACCATGTTTCCCTTCCTATGAGTGAAGTCTATCTCAAAGTCATTGTTCTCCAGGAACTCCAACCAATTCCTCTATTTATTATTAACATACCTCTGAGTAATTATGTGCATGAGACTCTGGTGGTGTTAGTAATCATGAAAATCCATTCCTAGAAGATAGTTCCTCTACAAATTTAGAGATAAGACTAATGCTTCAAGCACTATGTCATGGGTTGTTTATTTTTTGTTATGGGGTCCCAAATACATCAATTGTAATGTCCATTATTTTTCATATGAGGTACTTACATATTAATTTTCTTTTTAAACTTGTTTATTACACTTACTAATGCTCATAAAGATGTCACAACGGTTATGGCATTATTTGAGGATTATTTAGATCATGGATCCCTGACTTTTGGAATGAACAACATGGACATATAGTTAGTAGAAATGGTGATGCCTTGTATAAATGGTTCGAAAAACAATGTTGGGTAATAAATGGAACTATAGGGTGGATCACACATGTTGTGCACAATTTTCCATACCATCCACTTCATCCCATGTGACATGATTTCATTTTATAGATGGGGATGAATGGGTAGAGTAGGGTTAGAAAAATTATGCTCTACCAATCATGAAAGTCGTTATACTTAAATAGTTTCTAAAACACATTTGGAACATGGTTTGGAAAATCATATGACCAAAATATGGTCCTCATTAATCAATGAGAGAATTACTTCTTTCCCTCTTTCCCTATGTTAATTTCTCTATTTACCCTCTCATTTCTCATGCACAACACCCCTATCCCAACAAAATATTATCTCCAATAATATGTTATGATTTGATATTTCTTCTCCGTCCAAGCTAGAAATAAACCACAATGTGTCTCATTGGATTCCTCTAATTAATGTATACTATTCGTCTTTTTCCCTTTTAGTTTCTCTCACCTTCTACTTCATTGTTTTTGTGTGAGGTCACATTCCCTATTTTCTTATTTTTTATCTATTTTTTCCAATTTCACCTTCCTAAATCAAATTAGTTGATGAAAATTGATGAGGGGTTTTCTTCCAACATAATGTAGATGGTGTAGATCTATTTTACTTAATGTATTATTTTATTTTATTATGCACCATTATTCAGTACATTGGACTCATCCAATTTCACCTCCATAAAGACTATTTTATTAAATTAATATTATTACAAGATAACTATGGATCTATATAACAACAAATCAACATCATTGGTTTATCTAGTTGATTAGAGACACCCTTGAGGGTGTTCCCTTCTTTAAAGAGTTAATACACATGTTAAGAACATAATTAAACTACCAATTGAAGTGTGTGTTTACACTTGTAATAAATACAGTTGAAATGTAATATGATCTAAAGAAAATGAGTGTCTATGTATGAGGCCCTTGTGCTTATGAAATAACATTCCTTACATATATTAATTTAATTATAGGACATGATTAAAGTATAATTATTATAGAACCATAGTGAAGTTATATTAGATCTTCCTAACTAAACCATTCTTTCATACTAAGTCATGGGTGATACAGGGGTCCCAATTTGAGGATTCCTTAGACAGGCTTATCATTCATTATAATTAGAAATTTATATGGATTATAAATATTCCAAAAGTGATACTATTATTATTTATATAATTCATTAGAAGGGAAAACAAGGTTTATTACTTACCCACTTGTGATAAATATATGTTCCCTAGGGGAGTCACCATAGATGGTCTTGGTGGAGATATGATTATACATTTCCCCATGTGATAATTGGTCCCCTATGTGAGATATCCGTAACGAAGTCATAGTGTCAATCATTCCACCATGTTGAGAGAGAAAATTGGGATTCCTATTATTTATCACCTTGGATTGACTGTTATGGTGGTGGGTATTTATTGTTCCCCTAGGTTGATACTTGGGATTCCTTTTGTAGATCACCTTAGATGGGATCAGGTTGGTTCATATTAAATTATATGGATTAATTTTATATTAAAACTGTGAATGAATAACTATTATCCCAAGGACACATCTTCCATGACAAATAACATTCTTTTGTTTAGTCTATTCTTGATACCTTTTTATTATGTCCCATTATTACACCCGTATCATATTAATACAGGTTGACCTTGGTATAGAGATATCTGGATTTGGTCAAATAATGTAGTGTTGGTCAATTATCCCATGAGGTACCTAGACCACTATATTTATATATTTATTGACATGTATTTATTATGTACATGCACACTGCTCATTTTATATGCCAAAAATAGATTGTTCATGACACTATTGGTGGTTCCCTACTGAGTTTATCTGACACCATATTCAGGCCTCCAATGGTACAAAAACAAACTTCACATCTATAGGTTTAAAGATAAGGTGAGGTGGAAAACATCTGATGTTTGATCTCTTGTTCTAAGATGGAGTTTTGTAGTATAGGACTGATCCTATTCTGGTTATAATTATATTGTTAACTATTGTTCTTTATGTGTTTTTGTATAACTTGTTTTATATGAATGTACCATTTTATCCCATTTACTCATGTTTTTGGGTAGAAAAAGTGATTGATAATAATTTTTTATAATATAATGATTCTACTTCCACATTTTGGTTATATTTTAGGTTTATTTATTATTCAATTTCTGGTTATTTATCCATGTTTTCACAACATATCATTATTATTAAAACTGTGGATTACTCTAAACACAGGTGTAGAGTCTCCCCAATATACTATCACATACCCTCAATAGTAGTCATTAAAATTTAGAATATGGGAAGGCAGACTTGAGTTCTTGTGGACAATCGTATGAGGGATCCTCTTACTTTCTTCCGGGGAGGGATTCTACAATGTGGTATCCTAGGTTTTCTTTTTTCCTTTTTTGCTTACTATTTTGGTATTTGACCAGATACTAGAAAAGTATCATAATTTGGTAATGAGTCTATGCTTGGAAGTAACCGACCCATTTATAGGGGAAACCCAAAAATACCATGGATGGGGTATTGTTTCTAATGGCATGTTCCAGTTATAGTTGTACTGATTTCACCATAGGGTGATCCACATGTTTTGTGATGTTGTTATTGCCGATATAGTTATTATGGTTACCATTTTTTCTTTATCATTCTATGATATTAATGTAAAATATCATGATTTATATGAGGAACTTATGGACTTACATGTCAAGTACTATTCCATGAATTTTTTTCCTTACTTCATTCATTGCCTCTATTTCCTAGGATTTTGGGAGTTCCTTGTTTATTATATAGGGAAATGTGCTAATGTTTTTATAGATAAAACATAATTTAATTAATTAATATGTTAATATCAATATAAATGGTGGTTTCTTATATATCTTGATTACACTTTAATTAACTAATTATTCTATTTTTTAGCCATGATCAATTGGTTCTATGGTCTAAAATATTAGAATATTTTGATTGAATAAATTCTAATTGTAATTTATAAAGAATATAATCTATAAATTGGTAATGGTAGTTCATTTAATCAAATCCTTTTGAATGACTTATTAGTTCTAGATAATAGACGTAAAGGTTAGTATGTAGTAACTTTATGTAACAATTTCAATTTATAATGAGTATGGGTCATTATAAATTTGAATGGTCATTCATATAAATAGATTGAGATATCAATATACATGTAAAAAATTTGAACCTAAACAAAATTAAAAATTTAATGAATGTGTTTGTCGTTAAATGAGGATTCCAATAGAAAAGTAAATGGTGTTTTCCTCAATACATAGCATTTGACAATCCCTAAACTGAACCCTTTGTTGTGTGATACGAGACCTTTACCTTGACCCAAACATAGTAGTGGGAGTTATGTTGTGCCTCTTATAACTTCTGCAACCTTTCCTAAAAACATAGATATCGATTTAGAGTGGACGAAGAGGTTTGGTTCATTTATTGGGAGGTGGAGTACATGACCTTGATCATTTTTCATTTATTCATTTCTCCTCTTAAATATTTTAGGATACATTCATTTAACAATTGTAGAGCCACAACATAGTGATGTTATTATATTGTGCGTTTAGAGGGTAGAGATGACTAACCACCGAAGGTGGCGTGCCATGATCCACCACTATTATCTCCTATAGTTACATGCGAGGATATTTTGTTTGATCATCCAATGGGAACCATTTCATAATTACCCGACAGATTATTTTTCATATTATAGTTTATATAGGGAGCACCATTTCCTTACACTATTATCATAGAGTTTACCTATGAAATACAATTTCCATAACCTCTCAAATATTCAAGGGATAAAGTTCCATTTGTTTTTTATTCAGGGATGGAGGTCATGTTTTCTATCTTAGAGAATATACAGAGGCATCTAGAAAAGAGGGTCATGATTTTCACTAATATTCTCTAGGAATCCTCTAAGAGTTGGTGGGATTTAATATAATAGGCTTATCATCTTCTGATTGTGGTCTAGGTGGACTTATAGAAAACCATCAATGAATTCTCCATTCTGGAGACCTTGAGAGAGGATTGTGCCAGATGGTATATGATCCTTCAGAAGGGCACTATATTGGTGATGGAGAATTCTGCTAATTTCACCATGCATTAGTTTTTGATATTGTAACTGACTGTTGATGCATTTATGAATATAAGAAGGGTTAAGGATAGGATTGAAAACACCATGATATCACATGTTATGGTTTTATAGGTGATAACCATTTCTGAGCTACTGATGAAATACCTCATCCTAGAGTGGAACCTGGGGGATGCTGGTAATGTTAGACAATTCTATTCAATTTTGATATAGGGAGACTAATTTTCTAGTTACAGGAAATGTCATTTTCTGGTTTCTAATTAGGGAACAACTCTCCATATGACATACAACGATTTTTTTTCATGTTCCAATAGTGTGCTAGGGCGGGATATAAGAATTCCCACTATACGAGGAAGCCAATCCAGTGCTGACCTTGGGGAAGGATGGGTCACCGTCAAAATTTGTACCAGGTTTTCCCCCATTATCTTTTGAGAAGTTATCTGTACTGACACTACATTCGAGTAGCATATCAGTAGTTTCATGTCTATATACGATTTGGTCTACTATCGACCAATAAGACCTATGATTTGGTTATGGGTGAGGTAGAATGTCTTCAGGGTTTTAACATCAGTAGAGTAGACTAGCCTCATGTAATCACGTAGAATCTCAGGTCCAGGGATCTTTCCATGTTTATAAAGTTCAACCTACACCTGAGTAGTATAATCTTGGACCATCTATAGTATGAGGTACTATTCTAGTATAAATTACTTTAATTTAATCCTTATCTAATATCGGTGACACTCAAACTTTTTAACCTTTGTATGTTATGGAATCTTAGGTCCATGTAAGGGAGTACTTCTGTGGTGTGATGAATATGTATATAATTTTATGCATTTGATTAGAGGGTATACACCACTGCAAGGAGTTTACCCTTGTAATATGTGGGTAACAATTTTTTTTGAAATTCCTTGTAATTGAGATGACTACCTTTAATGTTGTTTTCGGGATGAACTAGTTAGTTTTGTACCATTACCATATTGATTAATATAACAAGAGGGTGTCTTTTACATCGCTCCAGTGATGTTCATGCATTCATAAGGGATAATAGGATTTGCAAGAGATTCACTCTGGATCCATAAATATTAGGTATGATGGAGTGGCATCCCAGATAGCTAGTGTCTTTATGATAAATCAAGGAACGTTGTATATGGAATTCCCTATAGTGGTATATTATTTCAAGCACATTTACCATAACTATTTTTAGGGATTTATACCATTGAGAGAGGTACAGTTCCCCATTGATCTAGTTCTAGGAGTGACAACAGTTTCCATTCTTATTTATATAATGTAACCTGCTAAGATCTATGAACTCAAGAAGTAGTTAGAGGACTTGGATGAATCGTTTTTAATATGAAATCATACTTATCTATGGGGTTATCCTATACTTTTTTGTGAAAAGGGTTGATGGTACCCTCTTGTTGTGCCTAGAATACAAACTATTGGACCAAATTTTGGTTATGAACTACTATCCATTACCTTTTATAGATGTCCTCTTCGATCAGCTTTGAGAAGTGACGGTTTTCTTTAATGATGATTTGATGATGGGATACCATTAGGTGCATGTTTGAGAACCAAAAATACCATGTAAAACATTATAGAGTAGATATGGCTTTTATGAGTATTTTATTATACTGTTAGGACATATGAAGGCACCATCCATTTTTATGACATTGATGAATCATTTTTTCCACCCATATCTAGATTCATTTGTGGTAGTATTCATAGATGAAAAATTTGTGTATTCTCACACACAACATAACCATTCCAAATATCTATATATCATGTTAAATACACTAAGTGTGAATATACTGTTTTTATGATAACTAACCTCCACTTTTGGATAGCTGTGTTTCACTTCCAAGGTCATATTGTGAAAAACCAGAATTCTATCAATGAAATTTCCTCTATTATAGTTATGTCATATTTTATAAATCATTTAAATTTTCTAACAGAACACAATAAAAACTTTATAAAAGATGAATTAATGAAATATATGTTTCTCTAGAAGTTAGGCAACCTATACCGATGAAATATTAACTTTACCTTAGGAAAAGTTATATAACTCTTATGAATAGTAATCAAGACAAATAAATAGGAACCACACCTATTAAAGTATAAATAAAATTTAAGGAATCATTTAAATTAATTTATTAAATAATTATATCATAGTATAATAAAATTTATATTTCTATATTTATTAATTAAGTGTTGTTATTATTTATGCGCCAAATATTTAATTACAATTATATTATTAATAAAATGATATTAGAGAAAATTAATTTTCAAAAAATTTATTCATAAATTAATATTCAATTGTTCATTGATTTTAGAATGATTTTATGAGACCATAGATAATTTTTCAAAGTGTTATAAAATCAATTGAAAATTTAAAAACTGTATTTTTCGAGTAAATGATAATTTTTTAAAAAAAATTAAATTTATAATATTTAGAAAATTGTTTTCCAAAAACGGACTTCATTTTTAAATTATAATTTTCAATAAATGGTGAGGGTAAATTTTGTGTATTTTTATAGAATACTAAAATAGTTGGGGTATAGTAAAATACCATAATATAATATAAATGTTAAATAAATGAATTATTGAGTCATAGGTGATGTATTGCTAATGAAATCAGCTAATATCAAAATCTCATTCATTATTTTAATATATTTTGTGATCAATATAAATCTATTCATAGTCTTGTGCCAAAATAATAAACAAATGAATAAAATATACACAAAACTCCCCCTCTCCTCCACTATAATTACCTCTATCACCACCCCTTATCCTCAAAACGTCTAAGATACTACCCTTGTATAATTTATGCTCAATAATCCTCTAATTCCCATTCACCACTTCCAATATCCTTTTTTCACTTCAAAATTCTAAAACCAATCGCATAACGGAGTTTCTCAAAGAGGAGAAATCCAGAGATAAAAAATCCTATTTATTTTATTTCATTTTATTTTCAATTTATTTTATTTTCTTATCCTTACCTCACCTTGCCTATAAAAAGAGACATGATAATTCAATTTTAACTAATAAAATGTTATGATATCATGTTAATGGAAGATCCATTTTTAAACTCTTCTCTGTCTCTCTCTCTATCTTTCTTTTATTCTATAAATGAAAACATCGCCCGTGATGTGTCAATTTACTAACATCATAGACGATGTTTCTTTATTTTACATTAACGCCTTCATGTATGGTCATAAGAAATTATTTTTAAGGAAAATAATAATATATGTATTATATATTATGTAATTTTCTATAACCATTATATAAAATTGATGTTAATTAATAAAAAAACTAGCTTGAGATGATCAGAAGACCACCATAATAATCCAAATGATTATCAATAACAATTTATCTAATGATCCATCCTCATACTAAATAAACAAATGATTTATTAAACATTTAATATTTTTTATGTCCTTTAATATAATGTAACATCAATTATTTAAATTAATTCCCATTTCATGTGAACCTCTATAGTCGTATAGAAGTAAACCAATCATGAAAACCAAGTAAGTAAACTCTCCCAAATGATAAAATTGTATCATAGAACTCATAAAAAATACAGTGAATGAAATTAATAAAATTATATAAAAATAATTAGTCATAGAAAAGGTTTTAAGTTAATTAATAAATGTATTTAATTTCATTATCCAAGACATTATTTTTTGGTGATGAATAATTTCATACATAAGGTAAGGGTTACTTCTCGAACATCCATTTTCATTCGGGTTATGTTGTCTCTCAATTTTACTCAATGAAACTCTTCATTTCATTTATATACATCTAATATATTCGGTTTATATGTTACAAACTCATATATCTAGATCATTTAATATTTCATTGATGGGATAAAACTTGTTTTATAAGGTTCCTTCTAAAATTTTCTCGATAAGAAAGCCCGATTTAAAGGAACCACCCAATTTCGTACCCATTTTCTAGTACCATCCATAATCTATTTCAAGAAATTGTTATATTTATAAAATCATTAATTTTATAATGAAAAAATATATTTTTCATTTTTTTATATAAATAAATATTATTAGTAAAAATGATTTTCCAAAAAAGAACTCTTCTTTGCAAAGTAAATGGGGTATTTATTTCAAGAATTTCACAATGATTTTATTAGAGAATTTACATATATGTCAACACCACTATTTAATTTTATAATTTATTGATATTGATTCATTATTATTACAATCAAACATTTTTTACTAACTAGTTTATCATCAGTTTTACTGTGGATGTGCTATCTTGATATCATTACCATACAACTCAGAATGGTGGGTGGTTATGTTTACATATTGAGGAATGTTATTTAGATTCCATATATATATATATATATTGTTTATGTTTATCCCCATTCATATTTGTAATGCATTGGACATATAAAGTAATGGGTGAGGCCCGCTATATCCCCACAATTCATTGGTAGGTCTCATGAAAAAAAACAGAAATGGATTTTGGTAGTGGCATTAAAAATTTATTTTCATATGTCCTAGTCAAGGCCTTGATGACATGTTTTAGATGTCCTGTATTATGATTTTCCTCATTATGATATTAGTAATAGATAAATCATGTGAAATTTTATCTAGTAGAATATCCACAATTCTATTTCATGAGATTATTTATATATGTATTGTTTATTCATCTTTTATTCATTCCATCTTATGCTAATATTTATATTCTAATGTCTTGTGTTTTAGTCATTAAACATTCCTTATTTTTTATCTTGACTTTTTCAAAATTACATACACTTACTAAGAATATAATATCACCCTTTTATTATTTTTATTTCCCCCAACGATGCAAAGATGTATATTACTAATGAAGAGTAGGGAAAAACTAGAAGTTTATATGTTTTTCTTTTGGAATTACTAGGTTTTATTTCCTTTCATGTTGTAATGTAGAGTTAATGAATATATTATAGCTTCAAAAACTAAAAAACCGATTGGTCTTATGGGATTCAAGTCTTGTTTCTATGCCAATTTTATAAATTAAGTCACTATGTTGGGGAAACTATGGTCTTGGTATTTACACATATCATCTCATAGGGTGGAGTGTCTATTGAACCTCAGAATGTGAGTACTTTAGATTCAGAAGAGTAACAAAATAATTTATTTGAAATATGTAGTTTTATTTGGATGGATGGTTATTACATCTTTCTCATTTATAGATTTCTAGAAACACCAATTATGACCTTGACTAATAAATGGTGTGAAGTTCTCATAGTATGAAGCCTTTGAGAATGATTTTCAATATATGAAAGGGAGATTGAATTCCATACCAATACAAAATCTTCTATATTGGGAAGAATCTTTACCATTTATTTTGATTCTTAAAGAATTGGTCTAGGAGGTCTATTTTAGGTAAATATAGTTATTTCATACATGTCATACCTATTGAGACCTCATCAGCAGAATTACCCTACACATAGCCTTGATCTAGAAGATTGTGGTTCAATTTTTAAATTGATAGATCCATTATCTTTTTGGTGAGTGGATCAACATTTACCTAGACTAAAAATCCTCAAATAAATATCCCCACATAATGATGTTATTTTGATGTAGAAAAGGTGGTTATAAAACCTGTATGGATTTGACATTGAGATTTCGTATACACCTAGAAAGGGGATTGAAGTAGAAAATGTCCTCAGGTAGAATACTTAGTCACAGGCCATCCAAAATTTCAATAGTGAGATGTATTTGATGGCTCTATTTTAGGAGTTTCAACTTGAGTTTAATTAATTTTATGTGTATCATTTTTAAGAGGATTTTGCAGTGAAATAACCCCTTTAATAAAGAGTAAGGATGTTTAATATTTCATATTAGAATGTTATACCCTAAGGGGAAGTGTCTTAGGAGAGGACCCTTCTCTTGATTGGGTTATCTATGAGGATTATATTCCTTCACTTTCATGGATGTATCAGGGTTCCATATGTCATAAAAGATGATTTTATATGGGAATCTCTCACCTTTATTTGGGCAGTTCACCATAGGATTTCCAAGATGCACTGATACATAAATAATTAGTATTGGTGGTATGTTATGAAGATGTATATTGTAGAATTTATCACTCGATACTTCATTTACCAATAAGTGATGGATGATAACCAGTGAACCTATAGAAATTTATATCTTATTTTTATTCTTGAGTAAAAATTGGATAACATCACTATGGATTTTAGGATAGGTATGATGAGAATCTCTTGAGGCAATGATTCGGTATAGGTGATCACTGAATGGTTGACAACAGTTACATGCTTACAGTCAATAAAAGGGACCATATTAGTTGATGATATCAGGTTGCTTTATATTTGTCATATTGTGAATCTTTGGGATTTTATCCTTTATATTTTATAGTATCAATATGCTCAGTTTACATTTCATTTTTGGAAAGGGTGGAAAATTGAACTAGGTTCATTGGTGCTCTTGAGTACATCATATCACCCTCCGACTGATGGTCAGTATGAGTGTATGATAAGGGTGTTAACATACATTCTTTGAGCATGAACCCATGATTTTAGAGGTACAAGGTAAAATCATATTCCTCAGGTTGAGTTTTCATATAATAAAATATTTCAGGAAACCATTATGATGGATTAATATGTGGCCCCTCATGGTAGGTCATTCAATTCTCCCCAATGCAAGTTTAATGTTAGTGAGGTAGCACTATTGGATCCTTATCTAGTTCAAGGGATATAGAAAAGGTACAAATGATTATGAAACATATGGATACAGATCATTCTTGATAGAGGTCTTATACTGACCATCACCGTCAACCTCTAGTGTTCAGGGTGGGACATCGAGTGTATCTACATGTTTCTCCAAGTCTAGGTCATTAGTGGATATGGAGATATAGAAATATATAACCTCACTATGTTGTGCCTTTTGTGATTGTGGAGAGTCCTGAGCCTATGACATATCAATTGGATTTACCGCTTAGGTACGAGTCTGTGAATGAAGTATTCCATGTATCCAAGCATCGCCGATATTATTCTGACTCATCTCATTCGTTTGATCTTGAGGATATTATGGTGGAAGAAAATTAATCTTTCTAAGAACATATCATACATATTATTGATCATGGTATAAATTCTTTCTGAACTAATTCAATTCCTATAGTATGGGTGATGTGGTAGCATGGTCGTGTACAAGATGAGAACTTGGAGTAATAAGATGACATATATTATCATTAGACAGAACATTACTCAAAAGATTCATTACCACCCTTGTAAGTTAAAATCATGGATAAGTTATTATAATGATGCGTGGTTTTAAATAATTTATTTTAATATGAGGTATAATCATCTTAATCTATTGTTTAATCATTTTTCTACCCATGTTAATTTGGATAATTGAAGCCAAAGAGGTTATGAGGGTGCCCTGGGAATTTTTGAACCTGGATCCCAAACTTTTGGATGAAAAAACTGGGCTTCATGGTAAGTATAACTATTGTCTCCCATTCTATATGGTTAGAAAAAATGGATTGGGTGTTGTAGTGCTCTATATTGGGGGGAATATGTGCTTAAAATAGTTTATCTAACCTTTCATTATATAATATTTGAGGTGTTCTGTATAGATATAGGGGGAATCATAGGTAGACCATGGTTTGAAAAACTGTTTTCTACCAACAATACATGACACTATCCTTAGACAGATGCTAGCGCATATTTTGTTCATGGGTTGGCCAAACATGTGTACAAACCGTGTTGCTCTTTCAATGTTGGCGGAATTACCCATTTTCCCCTCTTTCCTATAAGTTGTTTTTTTTCTTTTCCCCTTTTGTTTCTCAAACATAGTGCCCCTCTCCCATGTGAAAATAATCCTAAAGTCTAAGCTATGATTTTCCATTAGCCTCTATCTGATCTTAGAATCTATTATAATTCACCTCTCTCAATTACTGTGAATAATTACTTTGATCTATTTCCTTCATTTCTTAGTTCATCTCACATTCTTCATTTATATTTTGGTGAAATATTATATTAAATATTTTTTTATTTTTCAACTATTTTTTCTGATTAATCCAATTTTATCTTGAATCAAATGTGACTAATGGATTAGCAGTCACCTACCAATCTATGTTATGTGATCTATTATTTTTTCAAAAGTCTGATTTCAATTTATCGTGATCCTTTCCCCATGTTCAAGAAACCTTTATTTTAACCACCACAAATTCTTTTAAATTAAATTAAATATCATTCAATAGATAGTATTACCCTTGCATAAAAATAATCAATATTTTTGGTTGACTAAATTTACAACTTCCATGACTATGGGTGTTCTTTTCGTCAAAGAACTAAAAGGATCAAGTTTAGAATATAATTAAACAACCAATTGAGGTGTTTATTTTCCCTTATAATAAATACATTAGAAATGTGAAATGAGTTGAGGAAAATGATTGTCCATGTGTGAAGACCTTGTGCATCTACCATAGATTTCATTATATAAATTATATGAATTTTCAAAAATTATTATTTTATTATGATTACAGTTCCTTGTTAAAATGGTATGAGTTTGGGATAGCTAAATGATGCTTTTTTACCAATCCAAAGGGGATACAAGGGTCTTGATTCAAGGATACTATGGAAGGGATTTCTATGATTTATAATCATGGATTTTTATGGATTCAAAATAAATTGGAATTGGTACTTCGATAAATTATATAATACCATTTAAGGGATCCTAAGTTGGAATACTTACCTACCCATGAGCTATATAGGTTCCCTAGTAGAGTCACCTCGGATGGGCTCAATGGAATGAAGATTATACCATGCCATGACCAACACTCAATCACCTATGTGAGAAAACTAGGACAATATCAAAGGGTTATGATTTCCTCTATTTAGAAGGTGATACTTGGGATTCCTTTTATGGATCTCCTTGGAAGGACTCTTATAGTGTCTGGTATTTATAGTGCTCCTATAGCGATATGTGGGATTCCTTTTAGGGATCTCCTTGGTTCGGATTGGGCTATAACTAATTTTATGTTAAGGATTTTCATTATATAAAATATAAGAATTCATAACAATTTTCCCAGGGAAAAATCCACCAAAATAAATTAAAGGATTCGTTTCAATCTATTTGTGATACCTTTTTTATGATAACCCATTATTACAACCATATCATATTTATAATGGTTGGCCATGGATCAGTGATATCCTTCTTAGTAGGAAGAAAGTAATAAATGTTGTGTATACCACTAGGAAACTATTAATATATGTATATATATATATATATCCTTGAATTTATTATGTACCCACACACTAGCAATTCAATATGCACAGAAAGATTTTTTATAAACACGGTTGGCGGTGGATTACTAAGTTTATCTAACGCCCTCTTTGGTATGTATATAATACCCATAAAGAATTAATGACTATATTATAGAAAAGTGGAAGATTACATCTTCTGATTTTTTATCTTTTTACTGGGATGGAGGATGGGAATAGAGGACAGATCCTATGCTCATGATTCTAAGAGTATAAGATCTTGTTTATTATATATAGGTATTCAGTACATTGTAAATTTATGTACGCATGAATCCCATTTACATTAATTTTTGTGTAGAATCATGGAATTATAATCCTTATTGAGTATGAAATTGATTAATCTTCAGTAAGTTGTTTATATTCAGTGTTGATTTATTATTCCACTACTAGTTAATTATCTATGTTTTTTCTTCTTATCAATATTATCACTACCATGGAGTACTATGATCATGAAATTATAGTATCCCCACAATACTATCTCAACCCTCACTACTAGTAGACAACCTCTATAATATGGAAAAATGAACATAAACTCATGTGGATAACCTTATTGAGGTATAACGTAATGAATCCCTAGGTTGTATAATACATCCACCCATATGTGATCACTATTTATCTCAATATCAACTTGGAATGTAGCCCATTCCAATAGGAATCATAGTAACCCATGTACATGACTCATTTATTCTTTAAGCTCAAAATTGGTTCATTTAAAAGCCTCATCCTCAAGTACATGAAGGTTCCCCATCATTTCTCAATCTAGGTAAACATTTTCCATATCGATATCATTGTGGTCAAAAGGAATGATACATTGGAAATGTCTTCCACAAACAACATGTAGTACATATCCAAACTATGGAAACACAACAAATCTAACATGAACTGGGTTGATATAAATAAATTAACGAATCAATATACACTAGATCTATAGCTATCCAATATCCGTGATAGAATTCAATTTAATGTGAACCTAATGGATCTGAAACTAACCCATTGAGATCATACCATTTAGACGATTCTCTCCATGTATGTCTATGACCATCCTCAATTGATCTACATGAATTTCCTCCAACATCAAGTTGATGAGTATTCCATTGATAATTACAAATATGAATTAATCGATGTATGGATAAAATATGAGGTTCATACGAACCATAAACACCACCAGGTAATTCTACACACCAAAATATATCATAATGAACTCATAGTGTTGGTAAAAATATTAGAATTCCATATCTAGAATATCATCATCATGAAACCTCATATTATGTTATTCATACCTATGGTAAATCTTTTAAAACAATCAAATAAATTTAAACTATTCATAAACATCATAAATCATAATCTAGGGATTCATTATCTTTTATCGTTACATAATTTTTGTAGCAAAAATAAACACATAGCCTTAAACTAAAATCCTCATTTTTCAAAAAAAAACTGGGGATTCTTAGAGGGACATAGAGGTTCTAATAAAACATTTATCTCAAGGGTGTTCAAAATTCACTCTCATTTGTTGTAGCTAGGTGGGAGCCATCTGATATGCCAAAAAATATAACAACACATCCGTGAGGGTAAAGTCGGTGTAGATGTTAATCCCAAACCTTATAGGTAGTATTAGGGAATCTCAAGGAATGATGTCTATATAATTTCCCACTACCAATGGTATGTAGTTTTCGAAAGAGACCACTACACTAAGGGATAAAATCATAAAATTAGGGATGATGGTTTACCATTACCAACTAATAAGCCCAACCCTCTCATCTATATGCTATCTCTAACCCTTGTAGAAGAACCTCATTACATTTTTACAATGTCATATAACCTTAAAATCTGGTTAGAGACTACTAAAAATTGACTATACCTATGACGAATTCATATATTTTCATCATTATGACTATGTGGCCCCATGAGAAACTATCTCTATTGTCTACTGAATCTTACTACAAGATGATGTATAATATAGAAATATTTCTCCCAATAGGAACCCCTATCCACAATTTCTAGGGTAAAGTCTTGACAAGAAGCTTTAAATATCTTCCGAGGGATATGTAGACAAATGAATTAGTCATTAATAAGTCAACATGAATTGGTTAATGAGTATAAAAGTCATATATTTCACTTAAAATCAACTCATGATAATCCTAGTCAAATCCCTCTATAGCTTGAAGGTTCCCTCGACCTCAACCACCAGCTGTATGGGCTTGTGATGTGTCACCTATTGGTGGTGGGTGAAGTATCTCATAGAGTTTCCCTCCACCGATATTTTCTATTTTTAGGCCTCTAAATACTCTTATTTTTTAACCCATTCCTAAGGGCATCCACAATGAATCATAGAAGACCCTTAAACATGCTTCTTCATCAACTGTGGTGGTGCATCTACTTTCTGGGTACCGTCGTCAGTCTGTTGGGTCCAGAAATGTGAAGTCATGTGACCATTCTTGACAAAAAAAATTATTCAACCCTCTCATGGTAGAATGGATCCTCCACATGAATCATAGAGTACAAATCTAAATGTTTGAGTCTAACAATGAGGATGTAACCTTCAATGAGACCATACTAACTGATGCTTGAAAGCTTCTGCAATTGACTGAGCCATATGATGTACACTTCTTTCTTTGTCCGCATATAATCCCTATAATTAGAATATATATATAACGAAATCCCACTATATAACTCTAGAATAATTCAAAATGTTCAAGGATACTAGAAAAGTGTGGATGCATCTATGAAGTCCCTACTTATATTTTATCACCCAAAATATTCCACCTCGCAATATATCAACGGTGTAAAATCTAAGGTAAGTAAACCTCACAAAAAATTGAAAATATTTCATTACACACAATTTTTAATTGAGAAGATCCTAAATCCACATTGATCAAATGTATAAAGGGTAATACAAGTCACAAAACAACTGATGTATGCATGAACATGAATGCGTCATCTCATCAAGAGTATGCATGATCATAATACACTAGAAGCCTACACCTACATGGAGAAGGCTAAATACAAGGAAAACAATTAGATCAGTTAGGGATTAGAAAATCATGAAAACAAGGATCCTAAATTAAATCCAACCATCCACTACCATAGGTTCTGGATTAACATTAAATGTTAGTGGTCTCTATCACTGGAAATCACTTACCATCCAATGCATGTGTGTTTCTTTTTAAAAACCTACCAAGGCTATTGGATGTCCCACATGTTGCTAATCCACCACATCGAACTCGAAGAGAAACACCTCTGGAGTATGTCCTTCTATTTAGGCCTCATCACTTAATTTATTTTTATTGGGATCTTATATCAATATATAGGCTGATTGTTGTTGTAGAGGCATCTTGATAGTAATCAACACATTCCACAATTTGATGAGAATATTTCTAGAGATGGTGAAGAAAGGACATGAAATTCAAAATACCCAATCCTATAAGATACATGAACTATATGTTTTCCCGCAATTAATTTCTTAGTATGCCGAGTTGATAAGAATGTACTCATTGTCCTAGTGAATGGATACATTAGCTTCAACAACACCACTAGGTTCCTTGGCTAGAAAGGTGAACTCAAGACACTTCCATACCATTACTATAAGTCTCCCAAAAAAATCCTCACAACTATGTCAAATTCTAAATATCGACCAAGTAGAAATACCTCATCTGATACAACTATGTCAGAAAAAGACCCACCATAGCCCACATGGAAAGTGGTAAGCTATGTGAGACACCAAAATTATTCCTTCAATATTCTAGGGGATGGAAAATAATTCTGTGTATGAAAAACTAGAACGAGAGTCCTTAGCTTATTTATCTATACTCACCCAAAAAACCACCTCCATTAAACCATTCAAAGATATAATTAAATAATGATCATATATTGTGTTAATAATACAAATAAAAATCAATATGAATTAATCATAGTATCAAAACAACGTTAAAAGTGTAATGGTGGAAAATAAACTCCCAAAAAAGAAATTAAATCATAAAATGAATACAATTAGAGGATGTGATACTGAAGAGAGCACAACTCATATTTTTATGGCGAAAAAATGAACATGGAAATATCCTCTAATTTTATCTATGCTTCTCCAAAACAATTTCTTTCAAGGTTACCACTAATCATTTTATAAATTTTTTATGACACAACATTTGTGGGAAAATCCCATGAATGGGTTAATTTATACATACCATTGGGATTCCATGGAAATAATGACCGGGGAAATAGAAAGATACAATAATCAGTTTAACCAATAAGAAAGAGTGAAACAAAACCCAATATATATTCTCATAAAGAAACCCAACTGAGAGAGAAAGGGGATCTCAATCTCCACAATCCAACTTTGAATGATGATTCAACCAGTAGCTCCAAAATTCAATTTCCAATGGTCAATATCATTTAGAACCAGACAAGACTACATTAAAGGGACCACTTCATGCCTATTCCCTCCACTACTGAGGGGGTCAAATATTTTGTGGACGGTCCTCTCCCACTCATAACTATAAGACCAGGTGCGTCAGTCCACAGATAAAAGTCCAATTCCCTATGTAGTATGTGGGATTTCAGACCATATCTTTTCATATAGTATGGGTTACATGTACTCTTGTGTAGAAGGGTGGTTTCCACCCTTGGTAACAATTTTTTGACCACACCTGATCACTACCATTGGTCATGAATCCCTTAATGAAGAATCACACTTGAAAAACATCGAGTGGTATATATGATTCTAAAAAAATGAAACCATCATGTTCTATGTGGAACAATAATTAGGACATGGTACTCGTGGGTCCAAATCTGAGTCTGAGATAAAGAGATATACTATTCGGATGACTCTGAGGGAGGTATAATGTGTGTATCTAGGGTCACATTGCCTATGACCTCCCCTGGTGACCGGGCCATTATCTCATGTTCACATAGGTTCTTTTTATATGTGGAATTACATGATGTGTATCTACATTAGAGAAAATTCTTATTTTATAGGTCTGTGTCCTTCCATCGCATGCAAGTGTACTTCTGCATGTTCCTGTGTATTTTGGTTATGACTTTGTACAATGGTCATTCAACTGTAGACAAACCATATTTGATAAAATTTTAGTTCTCATGAACCCTTGCAATGATAGTGTATATTTACATTTGAGTTCACATCTAACCATGTGGTATATGTTGACCGACTAGATATGGGTCACATGACGTGTTTGGGTTATACACAACAAATCATGTTTTACTTTTATTGAAATTGTAGCTTCCACATCTAGGGGAGTACAAACATTTGTGCTGAGACTACACACTATTTATATTAGGATTTTCAAGAAAATAAGGCATTATTTACATATCAAACATGTTTTTGGCCAGAACAACTAAAAGATCAATTGATGTTTTGAAACTTTAATATGGCATATACCGTGCCCTTTCCATCACCATGGGTAAAATTCCGGACACCCAAACCTCATTTTTCTCCTTCCCTTCATACCATGAAGTAATGTATATTCTTCCAGGGATGTAGAATGGTGATTTGTCCTCTAATTAATGTTAAAAACACAAAAAACCAACACAAAATCATGATGAATCTTAAAAACACTGATCCAAAAATCATGTAAACATCCTCCAAGAATCTGATGGTTTAATCAGGCCTGAATTGAAACAAGGAACGTTGAAACTCACCCCTATGGGCCATAGATGAAGAACATGAAGGAAATTTGGGAAAATGATCATGAACAATGTGAATAAAATCATTGTATTTTGAAATCATATCTAAAAATTATATCATATAAATAGTAGAGTAAAATAATAGGGGAAAATAAATTAATCTATCAGGAACATGAGAAGATTGAGAATCTCCATAAAAACGTTTAAAAATATTCCATTTTTCTTTAAGTAATTTAATGGATAAATGATATGAAATAAAATTCCCCACCTAGATTTGGATAAATATTTGTTGATGAATGAATTCTCTTGGGATGGAGATAAAGATCCCACCATATTTTGCATCTGTCACATAATTAATGTCGATTAATTCTTCCTTGGTCCTTAATATCAATCAACCAACAGAAAAAATAAATTCTTCCCCCTCCCCTCTAATTTCAAAGGGTTATGTGGACAACTATAGAAATTTTCCCCAACAGTGTATTTGTAGATTGAATTTGGTTTGTATTTCAATTAAATAAAATGGGTGATTTATTTTAATTATTTTACATAATGTACCACCAATGATTTCCCCCGACTAAAAACTAAACATCGATGAACATTATAAGATAGTTAGGGTAAAACCCATGTTTTGAAATCAACCATGGTTTGAGATTTCTCATTAGATGTCACAAACAATGGATAAAACGTTTTACAAAAAATATACACATGAGGGATTTAATATATATTTATATTTTTTAAATATTTATTATTGGGTCCCCTGAAAACCAAAAATAATGCCAACTACCTGAAAAAATCTAGAGATATATATATAAATGTAAATATTAAAATGAATATACCAATAACACTAGTGTCATTACAAATATAATAATTTGTTAATTTCATGTGGTACACATATGAATGGATGATTTATAGGTGGGGTCTAATATTTCCCTCTAATTAATTGATCAAATACTTATACCACATGGGATACTGTTAATATTTTTGGAAATTTTTATTTCTTCCTAATAGAATTTGTGAACATTTTATTTGGTTAGACCATGTTACATGGACATTCTTTGTTCACAATGTTACAGTTTTCCTTGTGATTTTCTATGTTCCATAGTTCCCAATTAAGATATGTTTCCATAATATTTAAAAATTTAGCTTCACATGCCAATTATTATTCTCCATTTCTCAAATATATTAATTCAAATTTAAATACCCTAGCACATGTTTGTTTATTTTTGATTACATGTCCATAAATCATGACTTATGGAAAACTATTATCATTATATGATCTTTTTATTATGTTATGTCTACGATGATCATGTATTATAATATACATATTAACCATAAATTTTATATAACAAAGATTATTTTTTCCTATAATGATCAATTGACCTCAACCCTATCTTATGATTCAATTTCCCAGGTTTAAAATAATAGTATATCATTATAGATGTATAGAAGGGAGTCAAGCGTGGATCAATTATGATGAAATGATCACAATCATTGTAAAATGAGATTTCTATGTATTTAGTCCTTATAGAAAGTAATATTTCAGTTAATGTGACTAGGAAATTATATTTTCGATTTTATATTTCAGAGTTTTAAATTATTTAAAATTAAGACAAGTGTTTCTTAGGTTGCATCTGGCATCCCAAGTACGAATATAATATCTTGTTTTCTAATTTTTTAGTATTTTTAAATTAAAATAATTACATTTATTGATCCATAATAACTAAATTTATATGTTACATATTAATAAAAATTATTTTAAATCCATCCAACATGTTTTATAGACATAAGATAAGAATAACTTCAATTTTAGGTCTAAAAGGTAATATTTTTTTAAAATAAATTTTTACCACCATTTAATGATGCACCACTTTTAAAAATGAAATATATATTTTTTATAAATTTTATTTTAAAATTATGATTCAATTTTTAAATATGAATACCAAAATTATAATGTGGATATGTTTTGGTATTTTTGGAAAAGATTCAATTTTGATGAATAGTAAAAATACGAAATTTTAATTTAAAACTCATTTTTAGTTTAACTGATTTTTATCGTTAAATTATATTTTAAATTTATTTTAATGTACAATTAGTTAAATTATACCACAATAAATCCAAATTAGTTTAATGGAATAAATTTTACCTTCAAAATAGATATACAAACACTTCAATGATTTGATGTTTTCACCTTAAAACCAAACTTTTTCATTGTGAATATAGGATTAATTTTAAATATAGATTCTCCTATTCTATGAATTGAATTTGCTAAAATTTATTCCATATATGGAGTATGAATTTCTAATTTTGGATTAAGGTCATTTATATTTTTATTCATAAACAATTTACCATGGTATAAAAAATATTTAGAGTGGTCTATGTAATAAATGAAACGTTTTGAAATTAAAAAGGGTAAGGAATTATAATACCTAAAAAATGATACAATTTTTTTTGAGGTTTTTATAGTACGAAGAAATTTTTTTTAAAATTATTATCATGATATTTTAAGGAAATTAATTCCACATCAATGGCGTTGGCTTTAGATTTTAAGTAATCGTTATTTTAACCACTAAACTCACCTCTTCTCAAGTACAGACACCACCCCTCACCAATAAATTTTGACTCAGATGCCTTGAATCTAATAAAATTTATGACTAAAAATATTCTCTTCAGGTTACCATGTTATAGTGCTTCTGTTTTTACAAAAATAAAAAAAATCCAAGGTTTTCAAGGGTCCCTTAAGGAGGTGATAATCTAGATGTTATTTTCTCAAAGTACTTATCTTAAACTTTTCCACTTCTATCATATCACCACCACCTTCATAAATAAATTCATTACAACTCCAAAATAATTTCTATATTATATTTTTATTATTTTAATGTAATATATCCTTATAATGTCATTTCTCATATCCTATTATTCAACAAAGTGAAACTATTATCCAAATTATGTCGGTTTACAATTTCCATGAATAATGATTTTTCATTGTTCATTATCTAATTCTTGGATAGTCATTAAAGTATAATTATGGGTAAATACTACTTTTATAAGTATATTATTATCTATTTTTTTTGTAACTTATATAAAAATATAATATTAAATAAGAAAAAAGTAGTGTGTGATGATGAGAAAAATTGCTAAAATAATCTAAACATTTGTGATTAACATTTTATGAAATGAATCATCTCAAGAAAGAAATAAAAATGATATATGGGACCATTAATACTTATATACATTAATTAATACAATTAAATTACAATTATAGTGTTGTAATACATTTTTACAAGAACATCTATTTTTATACACAAATGAATTGATCATGAATCCAAGAAATAAATTAACCCAAAACCATTAAAATGATGAAAATTAATAATTATTAGATCATACTATGCTATAAAATCATCACATAAAGTATAATAAATATTAATATACTTCTAGAATTAATTAATTACATTATTCAAACCATTATAATTTTTTTAACACATTTGATGAAATTCAAATGTGAGGGAATGGATTTCATTAGCCAAATTCCATTCATTTGGTTTAACATCTACTTCACGATTATTTCATGCTAATATTATATCATAATTGAATTTTTAATATATTATGCAGTATTGCCACATGTTTTTTGTTAATTTATAGTCAATATAAACAATCGATTAATTTGATTAATGCACTATTAATTGATATGATATGTATATGGTAATCTCTTAAAAAAAATTCTATTTGAATATTAAATTTTTTTAAAAAAATTTACTACATATATCAAATGAACCAAATTTATTACATTAATGACCATTATGTTTTTTAAATATTCCTTTATAATTTTACAAAAAAAACAATAAAATCTATTCATTTTTGAGTGTGCAACTTTGTAAAAAAACATGGAATGTGATTTCAAAATGGAAAAGTTATTTTACTTAAAAATATTTCTTTTAAGAAATATTTATGTTTTATTGTTATGTTATGGTTCATGGGAATTGTTTATAGGGAAATATGGTTCCATGCTAAATCGAGGGTGGGTGATCCTGTTATATATGTAATGACCATGTCTTTTTATAATTTTGTTTCTCAAATAAATATTTGATAAATGTTATATAATATTATACACATAAAAAATAAAAATAAAACTATTTATTATCTCATTAACATTGATCGTTACATTATTCATCTATGTGACTAATTAAAATGATAAATATTACGACATGCCAAAAAATGTAAAATAGAAGCACTAAAATGGGAATGTATATATCTCCCCACGATAATAGAATCATACCCCCAATTGAGAATGATATATAAAAAAATTATTAGTAAACCAATACAAATTTTATGAAAATTTAAATATAATGTTGAGAGAATTTTTATTAAATTTTGAGTGAAATAATGAAGTGGTATTTATAGGGTATAAATGGAAATTTCACTGTTTTTCAATATTACCAATGGAAACTATAGCGTTGTTTGGTAATTTTAAAATTATAACAAGTGTTAATATGTCTTCATGAGAAAAAATAATTTATACAGGATGGAGAATCGATGGACTGTAGTAGTAGATTCATACCATTTCAATCCCTTTTGTCTTAACATGGTAGGTATGTAACATCATTGAGGTTCTACTTTCACCATGTCCAAGATAAACTTTAAAAAGTGAAGCATTAATGAAATAGAATATTTGACAAGTTTAGGTTAGTGGGAATTACCAACCAGTTGATGTTAGTAGAGCCAACCCATGAAACTACACCCATCACACACCTTACACATATGGATTTTTGGGTATTATAAGGGATTAAATATACAAATAATATGCATGATAATGGGGGAGTAGGGAAATATGGAGTTAGATGAGGAGAAAGCACGACATGCGCCACTGGTAATTTCAAATTTTCCAAACATTCCCCCTTCATCCTCCCGGTCTGCTGTGGCCACCCTACTTATGGAGGAGCCTATATCTGGTTCATTCCCAGCTCCCCCTCGTCATTCCCACCCCATCCAATTTATGGGGATCTTTCTCTAGAATCCCCGGTGGCGCCTCCCCAGTAAGTCTTGGATTCCCTCTCTCATAGATGGTGCATGGATCTTCCCTTTAGCAAGGCATCTAGAGGATCGGGACAGAGGTGAGCTTTCATCCCGTAGGTTCGTCCAGTTGTTTCGATGGCCTCATGCGAGGTTTCTTGTATTTCATTGGATTTGTCTACGGAGGAATTTGAGGAGGCGGTGGATTGTCTCGGGTGGACCTTGATGGTTCGATTTAGTTCAGGGAAACTTCCTCTAGCGCTTTTCAGACGGTTTTTGGATTCCTAGGGACTTCTCTCTCATCCAAAGATCTCCTTGTTGCATCAGAACTCATTTTTCTTACTTATGGAATCTGAGGAAGATGTCTTCCACGCTTGGTGAAAAGTCCCTCATTCTTTCAGGAGGTGGTGGTTCAATCTAGCTCGATGGTCGATGGATGCCCATAGAGGTAAGGAGAGCCCCTTAGAAGATGTTTGGGTTGGTCTTCTGGTTCTTCCACTACATTTTTAGAAAGGAGCTATGCTAAAGGTCATTGGCGACTCTCTTAGAGGATTTCTCTGTGTGGACTACCACACCTCTAGAGGTGAGGATCTGTCTACTTCTCACATATATGTGGAGCTACACATATCCATCCTACCCCCGGATCAGATCTCCCTGAAGGTGAAAAACTCGGTGGTGTGGCTTCAAGATGTAATCTTACCGGTCTTCCCTAAGTACATCCCCTCATGTATTCTCTAGGTTCATTCGCTGCAAGAATTCCAAAATAATAGATTCGATGGTCGTGTACAAGCCAAACGGATGGCCTCTGGAGAGGCCTCTCTTACGCAACTAGAGAAAGGCAAGGAGCCTACTCTTACCAGGTCCGATCCCAGGACAGTAGTGCCAGTGTAGCTTGTCCAACCCTTAGTCCCTGGGTCTACCCTAGAACAAGTGGACAATCAGTGCAGGGAGATAGTACCTTACTGCCTGGAGGCCCCTTCTATTTGGTACCCCAACCCGAGGGGTGAGTCTATGTACCCCCAACTATTTCATGCGGGGGGTTGTCAAAGTTAATACTAAGGCTCCCTCCTCTTCATCTGGTGATCAGGGAAACACTACCTCCATCTTTGATATCCCCCCCCCCAGTATGTCATGAGAGGTGACGGTGTACAAGGGTATATATGAAGTCTTCATCCATCAGGATATGACCGCAAACTGTGGTACCTCTCCGAAGGAGAGTTGCGATCCCATGTCCCCTGATCCTCCGAGTGAGAAACAAGACTCTATAACCTAATTCCCTTCCAACTTGGTGATAGGTGAAACCTTCAAATCAACTACCCATTCATATCACCTAGTATCAATCCCCCCAGTATCGATCCCCGACATTTTCAAGCGTTTGAGATTAATACAGCTTAGGGAGAACACTTTGTCTCTTGGAAAAGAGACAGAAGAACCTGGATCCAAAGCCGGGTCCAACCGAGCCTAAATGTTACCTATAATAAAATGGAACTCAAGAGGCCTAGGGGATTGGGTGAAGACATAATTCTTGGTTTTAGAGATTAAGAAGAGCAAGGCTCTTATTGGGGCAGTCCTTGAAGATAAGAAAACCCTAATGAGGCTAAATGAATCCTGCCGTAGACATCAAATGCATGGGTTCATTCAAGCAGATTAGATTAACAAACATATTTGGGTTTTCTGAAAGAAGGAGATAAAGGTGGACCTGGTCCAAGCAGGGGACCAATGCATCACCACGAAAGTAATGAAAGATGGAGAAAAATAATATGTATCTTTTGTGTATGGTAGTTTTGATTCACATAGTAGAATACTTTTATATAAGGACCTAAATTATTTTGACCCCGAAGACCTCCCGTGGTTTGTAGGAGGGGACTTCAATATCATATCAGAACCTTAGAAGAAGAAGGGAAGAGGGCCTTTCCCTCGACATGCCAGCTTGGAGTTCTTCCAATTCATGGTTTATGTGGGCCTTTTGGATATGGGATACTCTGGGGACAACTTCACATGGTGTAACAACCAAAAGGGTAGTCGGTGATACTGGAGCCAGATTGATCAATGCCTAGCGAACAACAATATGATATTGAGTTTTTCGAACGCTAGGGTTGAACATCTTGCTCGGGGTATATCTAATCATTCCCCCTTGATGGTTCTGTTGTCCCAACGGAGGGCTATCCAATATAAATTCAGATTCTATCATTTATGGACCAAATAATCGAAATACTAATGGATTGTAAGCGACTCATGGGGGAGCCAACCCGAGGGCATACATGGGTAGCCATCCACAACAAGTTACGGAGATTGAAGCTTAGGATCCAAGAATGGTACAAATGCATTCTTACACGTGATCAGGATGTGGAGTCCATCAAACAGAATATTGGGTGCATGGATCTAAGTCTGGAGGGAGAGTGGAATGATTTGATCTTTGAGGATCTTATGGAGAAGAAGGAAATCTGGGCTGAACTGATCCCCAAACATGAGTGGATGGCTCACGAACAATCCAGGATTAAATGGATGAAGGAGGGTGAAAAGGATTTTTCTTTCTTCCATGATTGTATTAGAGAAAAAAGGCAGAACATCACTCCTAACATCAAGCTTGAGGATAGTACATTTATGAATGACAGAGATGTAATTGGCAGCATTTTTTCTCTCACAGGGACAATTAATGGTTTGAGATGATACCAGAGGAAGAAGAAATCAAGAAAGCCAGGAATAAAATCAACCAAGAGAGTGCACCAGGCCCTGAAAACTTCCAAGGTGTGTTTTCCAGGATGCTTGGGCTATTGTTAAGGGAGATGTTATTGTAGCGATCCAGCATTTTTTGAAAGGAGGGAAACTCCCGCGGGTAGCCTCAGCCAATACCATGGTTCTCATTCCAAAAAGAAATAATCCCTCATCCCTTGTGCAATACAGACTTATAAGCATGTGTAACATTATTTATATAATCATATCAAGCATTATTAAAACAAGAATGACGGTGCATCTCCCATGTTTGATATCCATGGAACAACACAGGTTTGTGAATGGCACGTCCTTCCAAGCGGAGATATCCTTGATGCAAGAAGTGGTGAGAGACATCAATATCAAGGTGCCAGGTACTAATTTGGAAATTAAACTCGATATGAGTAAGGCATATGAAAGGATCAAATGGAGTTTCATCAACAGAGTGATGAAGACTGTGGGATTCTCTCATAAAGCCATTGATCTCCTTTTTAGATGTTTTAGATCCCCGTGGATGGCGATATCCTTTCTAGGAAAGACTTATGGCTTCCCCAAGGCGAATTGAGGATTGCGGCAAGGAGACCCCATATCCCCCAGCCTATTCATACTGGCGCAGTACACTCTTAGTCGACTCATTAATAATGGTGTGTATAAGGGTGATACCTTCCCTTTCAAGAGGAAAGATGACCTCCCTATAGTTTCCCATTTGATGTTCACAGATGACACCATTATATTCCTCAATGGTGGAAGGAAATCAGTGAAGGTTATCAAAATAATTATAGAGGACTAATGTGCATGGAGTGGCTAGATTATCAACAAGTGTAAGAGCAATCTTTTTATCTCCAAAAAGTGTGATACTCATCAGGCCTCTTGGTTGTTTACTACTCTGTATATGCAGAAGGGCTATTTCTTGCTGGAGTAATATGGGGTACCTATATCTTCTGTGTAGAGACCCAAAGCCTGACGTACATGGACATTACATTACATTTGAGGAATACTTAATACATTACAAAAACAGACACAAAATGACTGTAATAGTTTAGTGTCTTTGGAAACTCGGAAAAAAATCTTCTAATCATGGTGAAAGATCTTCAACATCTCCCATAAAGATCTTCCCCTTTTGTTTTCTTACCTAAGACCATTCTTTATATCCTGGGGAAAATAAAACATAAAAAGGGTGAGCTCAAATGCTCAGTAAGTGTAAACATAGAGAACATAAAACAATCCATAACATTTGAATGCAAAAACTTGAACATAAAATCTAAATATTAAAATCTTGAGCAAAGACATAAATCTTGGAAGTACGTAAGGCATATATCATAATGGAAAATCAATCCTGATAAAATAGACTATGAAGAAAACATGTAATTATGGTAAACCATTAAGCACATGTTATGATTTCCATAGTCGCCAAGGCATTTCACAAATGATTACTCAACTATCTCTTTTGGAAATGTTAAAGGATGCTTAAAAGGATGATGTGGGAATTCAGGAAAAAATGGAAGCTATCAAAAAAGGGAAATCCTCATATTTTAATGTTAATAATGAAGGAATTGTGCGGTTTGGGAAAAGACTATGTGTTCCATCAAGTCCGGAGCTGAAGAATGAACTTTTGGATGATGCACATAGTTCAAATTTCTCTATTCACCGAGGGAGCACAAAGATGTATCGAGATCTCCGAGAAACCTTTTGGTGGGATAATATGAAGAAGGAGATTTCTGGAAATACATCAATGTGCCTGGTGTGTCAGCAAGTGATGGCAGAGAGGCAGAAGTCTAAGGGGATGATGCAACCATTGCCCATACCAGAATGGAAATGGGAGAACATCACCATGGACTTTGTCACCAGACTTCCAAGGACATCCAAAAGAAACAATGCAATCTGGGTTCTTGTGGATCGTCTTACAAAGACTGCACACTTCATTTCTATTCGGGAGGATTTCTCTTTGGATCAAATGGCACGGATATATATCAGGGAAGTGGAAAGGTTTCCTGGAGTACCACTATCTATTGTGTCTGACCGAGATCCAAGATTCACCTATAAGTTTTTGGAAGAGTCTTCAACATGCTCTGAATACTGAACTGAACTTCAGTACGACCTATCATCCTCAAAATGATGGCCATTCTGAGTAGACTATCCAAACACATGAGGATTTGTTGAGAGAGTGCTCAATGGAATTTAAAGGAGGATGATATCAACATCTTCCTCTGGTTGAGTTGTCTTATAATAACAGTTTCCACTCAAGCATCCAAATGGCACCATATGAAGCCCTGTATGGGAAAAGGTGCAGAACTCCAGTATGTTGGGATGAGGTCGGTGAACGTAAGCTGCTTGGACCAGAAATGGTCGAAGAAATGGTGGAGAAGGTGAAAAATATTCAACAGCATATCAAGGCAGCCCAGAGTCGATAGAAGAGTTATGCAGATAATTGTCGATGAGAGCTTGAGTTTAAAGTTGGAGACATGGTGTTTCTATGCATATCTCCATGGAAGAAGGTCATGAGGTTTGGAAGGAAAGGGAAGTTATGTCCAAGGTACATCGGCCCCTTCGAGATTCTTGATCATGTCGGGGCTGTGGCATATCGACTAGCACTTCCACCTAGCATGGCCGAAGTACATGATGTATTTCATGTATCCCTCTTAAGGAAGTACATACCGGACCCTTCACATGTACTCTCTTCTGTGGTGGTACAATTGAAAGATGATCTTTCTTATGTGGAGAAAACAGTAAAGATCTTAGATCATAGAGAAAAATTTCTAAGAAATAAGACAATGCCCCTCGTGAAGGTGTTGGGGAGAAATCACAAGTTTTAAGAAGCGACTTGGGAATCGGAGGATATGATGAGGCTGAGTTACCCACATTTGTTTTAGTGTGAGAAAAGGAAAATTTCGAGGGAAAAATTTCTTAAGGGGGGAATATTGTAATGACCCAAAGTTTCATTAATGGAAATCCCTCTTGACCTAATTAAATGTCTCTTTATGTTTATATAAAATGTCAACTTCTTTGGTTTTATGTTAAGAATTTTGACCATTGCTAATATAGCCATTGAACAGTGATCACATTATTAGTATAAATATAGGACTTTAACAAATCCAATTTACTCAGACAAAGGAATAGATGGACTCATCCAGTAGAATTGCCCCATACGAAGCCCATTTATTGGAGCTCGGAAAAGAGGTGGCGTCCTTGGGCTTCACTCTTGACCAAGACCAAGCTGAGCTTCACCATGTCAAGCTCGAACGGGACCGTCTACGGGAGAAGTTGAATTTGATAGAAATTACCACTCGAGCGATGTTATCCGAGCCACCCCAAGAGTCTGTCACCATCGCACACCTTACCCTTAGGTCTTATGCGACTATTTTAAGGGGTTATGTAACTAATCGATATTACTATGTTCATTTACATTATTTTTTTACATAATAATAAATATAATTTCTTGTTATTATTGATACATTGTAAATAGTTTTTAAACTACAAATGGTGTTTTTAGTTATTATTTAATTAAGAAAACTATTTTATTAAATTAATGGATTTTTGAGTTAAATAATATTTTAATAAAATATTATTATTATTATTAGATTAATATTATTATATATAAATGATAATGTAATTGTATTAATGCAATTATAATTTTTATTAATGTTTGAAAGCCATTTTTGTCAAAACCCGTGAATTTTTTATAAATGTCTATTTTTATTTTAAAATTGAGAATTAACATATTTAGAAAATTATTTCGATAAAATAAATGCTATTTTTGGAATCAGGACGTCGAAATTATCCAACGGGGAATTTTTCATAATTTTCTGAGACAGTCAAATTTTTGAGTAAAAATTAAATACCGTTTAAATATATAATGTGTTTTATAACATCCTAATTACCCAATAGTGATGTAATAAAATACTATAATCTTTATTTTCGGCCAATATATGTTTTACCATTAAAATAATGTGATTTTGGGTTTGTTTGGCTTACTTTTCAAAGCATTAATGGACCCCTTAAGACTTATTAAACACTTTGTCTTTTTAAATTAATTTACATGGGAGTGTGACTCAACTCCACATAAGCAACCCTACTATTTTAAGAATTTAGGACCTTGGACATATAAAATATTATTTTCCTTTTCCCTTTTCCAAAAACCATGGGAAAAAATCATTGTATGGTTTGTGTTTTGGATTAATTTAATATAAGGGGTCCCAACCCTAAATAATAAAGAATTCCCTCAACTTTCGTATATAAACCCACCCAATCTCCCACTTACTCCTCACTAAAATCCTTTGGAGTTCGTCCAACATCTGACCTACTCTCTCTAGAATCCTCCCAAGGTTCCCCAAGCTCCCAATAAGCCTCTCACAAGCCTCTCTCTGGCCTTTGGAAGCACACTTCCATGTAAGGGGTTTTTCTTCCTTTCTCATTTTTGTCCAATTTTCTTTAAGTTTTTTTTACCTTTTAATTTCAATTATAAATTTTGGGGTATGTTTTTGAACCTCCCTAATACTTCACTATTTATGTTTGAGTGAAGGGAGACCCTTTCTCTCTCATTAAATGTCTCCCATGTACACCTGTTACTATGCCGAAATTCCGAAAGGAACTTCTCTCTCCTCTTTTACATTCAAGCAATACTTTTGTATCATGAATCTAAATTCCATTAAAATTGTTGGGACATGTATATATATGACCTCCTTACTGTCCGTTACATGTAAATATGATGAGTAACTCCTTTCTCTCTCATCAACCATTTTTATGAATTCTTATGTCACGTCGTTACGCTGCCGAAATCGCACTGATTTTCTATGCCAATGTCATTGTGTAGTGAATAGCATGCCCATTTCTCCATCAAGGGTATTCACCTTTATGTACATTTACTTATTGATTGTAAAGTTTCATGTATGAATTACGCATTCCTTTATCGTGGAATAAATTATTATGTTTTATGAATCCATGTTTTAGGATCCATGTGGCACACTTATGCATGAAATGAAATGTTTAAGAAGGGTGCGCCCTTATAGCGCTCCAATGCATTGGGTAAAGTATAGTATCATGATATGTCATGTGCAATGAGTGTTGACTCATGATAATTCAAGTGCAATGAGGGTTTACTCGTGCTTCATGTGTAATGAGGATTTACTCATGCTCTATGTGCAATGAGCCTTGTCTCATGCTAATTCCATGTTAAGTGTTGTCGCCACATTTCCATGTTATGATTATAATGCTTTATCATGCCTTTATGCTCATGTTTCTTTTATGATCTATTGATATTCCTATTGTCTAACATGTATTGTAATCCTCATGTTATTCCATGTGTACTCCCTTATTGGGCTTTATAGATCACCCTTTTCTTATACATGACCTCAGGTTATCCCATGCAATGCTAAGTACGAGGGAATATAGTGGTCATGTAAAGGAATATTTCAATAAAGATGTTGTATTTCATGTTTTAAGTATTTATGTAATGATCCTAAGCCCCAAAGACACTAAACCTATCGATCTTCTTTGTTGTATCAAGTGAAGTTTTATGTAATAAATCATGTTTAAGTTTGTAATAAAAGAAGGGTTGTCATAATTAACATCTCAATTTTCTTCATTATTTCAAATAATTTTTCATAAGGTTTATCACCATCCATAGAAATAATTATTTCATCAATGTAAGTAGTGAAAGTTAGGGTACCTATTTTCATCTCCTTTACATGAATTTTTTCATAAACTACCCCTTTATAAAAGATGAAATTCTATAGATAGTCATCATGTACTCAATACCAACCACGCGGGGCCTGTTTCTACCCAAAAAATGATTTCTTCAGTTTAAACAACATGGTTCCACCATTTTCGAGTATGAGCCCATTAGTTTTGTCAATACAAACTTATTATTTGTTTCTCAATTTAAAAATGATGCATTAACATAAATATAATAGAATTTTTAATTTTCATGAGTGGAAATAGCCAAAAACATTCTGATAGTTTCAATTATTGACGCTTTGATAAAAGTTTTATCCAAATAAATAACTTATATTTTTGAATAACCATTACAAAGGAGAAGTGTATTAATCAGTAAAATTAATCCATATTCATTGAGTATATTTTTTAATACCGATATGATTCCTATAAAATTCTTCCATTATGGTTGAGTACAATGATCATAGGTGTTATTCTTCTCAATTTAATATGATTCCTCATTCATTACATTTTACTATTCCTTATTTTCAACTACTTCTAAAATTTACTTTAGGTCTACCTATCAGATAAATGATGTTTTATTTTCAAGCATTAATTTTCATTATATTAGAACTATAGATTCAAAATTTCTAATGATATTATCTAGTTAAATAGGATTATATAATTTATAAAATTTAGGTGTCTTTCTTCTGATATTACATTAATCATCATTGGATTGATTGGGAAAATGTACACAATACTAGCCTCATAATCATATTTTATCATTAACATATCTTGAAGTCATCATTCTATATACGTTTACACTATCCTTGTAATTTTCAAAAATATCCATTAATTTGAACTGGGTTTAAATAGATTTAACTTCAAAATAATTAACCAACCTATTCTGAAATTTATTTAAGAATGTGTAGCTTCGGATCATGTGCAACAATACATGAATCTTATCACAGTAATAATTAGAAAGTATATATTGCGCAAGCATGATTCATTTTATATCAACTAAAAATATGTTTTTACTTTATACTAATCCATTTTATTGAGGCGTATAGGTATCAAGGAATGGGTGTTTGATTAGATTTTTCATCAGGTAGTTCTTAAAAGAGTTAATTGTGTACTCTTTTCCATTATATATTCTTTATATCAATTTATATACACCCACCTCTTTCTCAACATCCCTTATAATAAATGAGAATAACTATTTATCCTATAACATAAGTTTCATTAAAATTATTCCATTCATCCTAGTGAAATCATTATTGAAATTAATAAATTTAATACCACAAATTATTGATTAATAAATCATCTACTCGAATAGGCAAGGATGTTAGAGCTCAAGAGGTCTGTAGGATTGTATTTAAATATTATTATTTCTTCCACAAACCACTAAATCTTTCTTAAAAAAATTAAAATAAAATCATCATTCCTATTAGTTTGTAATAAATCTATTATGACATCTTATATTGAAATTATGCTCATATTGTTTTGTCCAATATTTTCAAATATCTGGTGTCACATCTAGTTATCCTCCATAGTTCATAGATAATAAGAATTACTAAGATCTCAAATCTGAAATATATTTTATATATCTATTTCTCCCTTAGTGATAAATTTTATATCATTAAAAGATCAGATAATACATGAACGTGTTATAAAGATATATAACTTTTTTTACCATCATTACATATTTGGATAACACTCAGTAAGTTTTTAATAAGTACAAAAACAAATAGTAATTATGTTGACCTTAGATTCTGAGCTTCAATATCAACTGTATCAATTCCTCTTATTTTCAATGAAATATCACTTCCAAAAATTACCAATCCACCCTCAAATTCTTAAATGCTTTTAAAGATGCAAAGATCACCGGTAATATGTAAGGAACAACCACTATAAAAATTCAATGATTTATACTTTTAAATTATTTTAGAGTAATATCAATAATAAAATATATGTATTTAGTCTTCCTTTTATCAGTGTCCTATTCTTTTATAGTACATGTAATTTCCCTTTGATGTGTTGATGTATAATACGTAATATGGTAACATGGTTGGTCACACCATTGATAAACTTATTCAAGGAATTCAAATCTGTTTTTCATTATGATATTTTTAACTTTTGATGACTTTTATTTTGGTTTATCCTTTATCTTTAAAGAGATAACTCTTTTTTCAGTCATCATTTCTCTACATCATTTCTTCTTTACACCCAAGGAAATTCACATTAATCTATTGATTATATGATTCATGTATTAATATCCAAAAAACAAAAATCATTTGTTAAACCTCGAAATTCATAAATTTTTTGATTTTCACTAATATATGTTTATTGGTATTTAGTGTACATTAAAAAATATAGTTTCAACTTCCATAATGAATCTATATTATTGAAGTTATTTTTAACTACTATTGATATGATGTGCTTTTCATGTCCTTTTTTAACGAAATAACTCTTATTATTGGTCCTTAATACTTTATGGTTATTATAAATAGAAGAACTTTTATTTCTAGTAAGTAAATATATTACATGATCATTTGGATGAATTTTATATGCCTCTTCAGCTGCATTAGCCATTAAATATGATTATTTTTTGGAATTATCATTAATTATCATGAAGGTATTTTGAGCCTTGAGACATATTCACCGAGTATTAATTAACATTTAGTCCTTATAATTATGTTTATTATCAAGACCATTCACCATTTTATATTTATTGTAAAAATATAACGATGGTTTATTATTTTTTCTAAATTTTCATCTAAAATTTTTATAAGTTATTATTTTCAGTCATTTATCCTTTCACTTTTCATATTCAATAATCTAGATTATTTCATAAGTTTTTCCCAAGTAATCGGTAATTTTACAATCTTAGTAGATATTCTATATAAGATTCTTCACTTTATTCTTCTTTATCACTGCTTTTAGTTTCCACTATTCATTCAATGTAATATGTGAAGGTTCTAAACTTCTCTGAAACTTCATCTTCTAATAAAATATTTTTAGTAGATTCATTATCCTCACTTTCACTCAACCCACTTCTTTATTTCCTTTTATTGAACATCATATTAATTATATTGGATCACATACCTCCCTTATAATATTTATAAAAAAAATTTATCTAATTTTTTTCTTTATAATCAATTTTTTCATAATTTATATGTTCCTTGCATGGATAGTTTTTTGAAAAATGTTTTAGGCCTCTACAGTCAAAGAATTTTTGTTGAAATTTTCCTTTATACTTGTATAAGGCCCCAGACTTAAACCTTACTTAATATTGAATTAAATGAATAATTCACATTGAGGATCTTTTCAGGTTTAGAGTTTTAGAGAATTAGGACATAACTATTACATCTCAAAAGATTACAAAGTAGACACTTCTACTAAGTTTCCATAGAATAAAAGATCTTAAAAGAAACATGTCTAGTTCCCTATTTTATATAGCATGACTTTCCCTTGACCCCATCCATGACCCTATTCCACATTATAACCTGTGAAAAACATTTCAAAAAAACTTGGGGTGAGCATAAAAATCTCAGTAAGGGATACACAATGAATGAAAACTGTTAGTTTTTCAAAACAACAAGTAAACCATGTATACTTTATCAAAGTAATACTTTTCACCTTTATGAAGTAGAAAAAACTCTTCACTGAATAAAAGATTATTACTTACCCTTTTGTAACCAAAAGGTTACCATAAAACCCCTATAAAGATCACATAACATATAAAGGTAACTTGGGACATAAACATACTTAAATAGAATAACCATATAGTCTACTTCCACACATATCACTTAATGGAATAGACATACGGCCAACTTCCATACCCAATGCATTGGAGGTTATAACATAACCACCCATCCTGGTATTCACGGCACCACCTGTCATATGGTTTATCACGTAACCACCCATCAAATGTCCAAGTACCATAATAAAATCATAAGACATAAAAAAATAAAATGGCAAGAAAACATTTCCACACTTTGATCACAATATATCACATAAATATATTGACATAAAAAATCCATTATAAAAACCATTTTCAATACCAATATACATAAAACAGTATATGGTATTTATTTCATTTTAAAAACATTACGGCTTGTTGAGGAAGCCAAAGACCAAATAATACTCGCGGCGGCGAAAAAGTTCGTTGTCACCGCGTACGTTAAAAGAAACATTCCTTTTTTCATTTAGTAAAATGATTCGTAGAAAATGATTCCTTTTGAATAAAAGTAAAAGTAAAATGGGTTTATACACCATATAAAATAAAGTTGTGTATAAAATGAAATATGCCTCAATGAAAGGAGATTGAGACGAAGTCCCTTTCCTCAGGTCCGACTTGACTCGATCGTTCTTTAACGTCCTGAATAATAAACTTGAGTTAATTTGTACTTTCTTAAGAACCTTATTCAAGTTCATTATTAGTTTTATATCACTTTTTACCATGTTATAAACATTATTTAATCATTTAAGTTAATAATTTGTTTTGTTGATATTTGGTTCTTAAGTCGAAAGTGGACTCCTTACAATTACATGTTGTTCGTGTGGTCAAAGGTTCATTATATCCAGAATGATATTCATGATTTGAATATCATATATATCATAAAAATCTATAAAATACATGTATTTATAATATTACATAATCATTTAGAGGTACTAAATGAAATGCATCGTTCATGGAGACGGTAAGCCGTACGTACGCATGAACGCTACATTCATTTCTATGTCATATTAATGGAATTGAAACTAAATGAGATATATGTATATTTAAATTCCAGAATTATATTAATCATTTATATGTAACATACATCATATATATCCATTATATATATGTACTTATAATAGTACATTACATTTGGGGATAAGAAATGAAATGCACCGTTCCTGGAGACAGTAAGCCGTACGTACGCATGAATGCTACTTTCATTTCTATCTCATAATTTAATGGAAATAAATAATAATTATAAAAAGTTATATTATAATTAAAGTATAAAATCATATATAATAACTTTAAATACATCCTTTATACGTCCCACATATGGAATTAACGAATCAAATCACTTTGAGGGGGCAGTAGTCCGCACTTCCTAAAATGAAGATATCGTGTATACCCATAATGGAAGCCATAAAGTTATGCCATAAATGAAAAATAAAGAAGCTTAAGGAAAACATAAACATATTATATATCATATATAAACATAGTTACATCTTAATGGCCACCTTTTAAGGTGTCAGAAGAATATTTAACAATCATCGTTTCGTGAGGCAGAAATTCGCCATCCACCGAAACAATATGTTATTTAACCATTAGATGTAGGTGTGTGTAATTGTAGCTCTAAATATTCTAATAACAACATCCTAGTATATTGAATATACTGTATTTGTCACAAAATAAATTAATAAAAAGTGTTTAGGGGGTTGGAGAAGCAAAATAAAACAAAAGAACACAAGTGAAGACACTACCTTTAAAACGGGTAACTCTTTTTTATTTGAGCTCAAAGGCTTCCATGGGAAGACTTCTACCCAAAGTGAGGCCTCAGGGAGTAATAGTGGGATGTGTAGAGATAAAATGGGCAGGGGTTGGCCGAGCCAAAGGCTTTGAAAGTGTGGGTAAGGTAGTAGAGGTGGGGGCCTTTTATAAGAGGAGAGGAGGGGCACTCTCGGAAAGTAAAAAAATGTTACTTTATTTTAAAAAGAGTTTCAGATTTAAAAGGTCCCACATTGATATAATTAGAGTATAAGGTGATAAGGTTTCGAAATATACCCATACAATAGGTTTTTTACAAGTGTAGGTATTATATATTACATTATATGTTAATTTTATTTAAATCGTTAAATAATGAGGTAATCGCTGCATCATCATGATGACATAAATAATTTACATTATTTATGTCTAAAAATTATAAAAAAGATATCATGATGTAGGAAATATTTTTATCTTTCTAATTAATATTTATAGTCAAAAATATGTCTTGTATAACCCCACTTAAAAATTGTTTTAGTAAAACAACTCATGTTTGTGACATTTTTACTTTAACATTAAATAAAAAGCTATTGATGTCATTTTCCATCCAATGTGGCTCCATTGGGTCCCCAAGTTGACCCATGGATTTTCTTGGTCGGCCATGACAAATAAAATAGGGGTATGACATGTGTCAAGTTCATTTCATATTATTAAAACATTATTCTTACCTTAAATTACACTAATTACCTCTAATCGCGATTAAAACTTAACAGTTACTATTCACCGAAAAATTATTTTAATCCCATTGAACCAAATTTTACTTATTAATGACAACCATGTATGTTGGATTTTTTAAATTCAAAACACAGAGGTGGTAAAATTTCATTTAAACGAAAAATTAGTTTTTTTTAGTACCACTTAGTGGTTTCACTATTCATCAAAAATTGATGTTTTTCAGAAAAATACCAAAACATCACCCTAAACAATATTTGATATTCCGAATTCAAAAATGATGTATATTTTACAAAATTAAAAACATATAAGTAAAATTAATTAATTTAATAATTAATTCCCGTTGTCAGAGCAAATAGCGTGTTTTTATGAAACAATAAGTATCAAAAGATTGACACTGGTTTAAGTCCAAATTCAAAGTGAAATTAATTCCAATGACCACTATTGGATTAAATGGTAAAAATATATTCTAATGGAACTTTAAAACCAATTAAAAAGATTATCTAACCATATAATTAAATTATATGAAAAAGCAGTTTTGATGTAAAATACAGTATTTTTCACTATTCATTTAAAAATGTACATTGTCAGAAAAATACCAAAAAATTATCCAATTTAAATTTCAATGTCCCAATCATAAATAATAAGTTTATTTTGACAAATAGAGCTTATAAAATTGTCAATTTTTTTATTTAAAAAATGGTTTTCCATCAAAATGCCGTAAAACAATCTTTTAAAAATATTAGTGTATTCCATGCTTAAGATTGGATTTATTCTCATTTTAAGCCTCTAAAACACTATATAATTCATTAGTAGTCATAGTTAAAAATATATATCATTCATTACTTACTTGGGATGTTACATCCTTCCCCCTTTAGAAAATTGCGTCCCCGTAATTTATTTACTTATCGAATAAGTGGGGGTATTTAGCCCTCATTGCATTTTCAGATTCCCATGTTGCCTCTTCAATCATGTGGTTTTTCCAAAAAACCTTTACCTGATGAATCACCTTATTCCGTAACACTTGATCTCTATGGTCAAGAATCTGGACCGGTTGTTCCTTATAATATAGGTTCTCTTCCAGCTGAACTACCTCTAGACTCAAAACATGAGATGGATCTGGCATATACTTTCTCAACATCGAAACATGAAAAACATTGTGTACCTGAGATAAACTCAGAGGTAAAGCAACTCGGTAAGCAACTGATCCAGCTCTCTCAAGAATTTCAAATGGTCCAATGAACCTTGGACTCAGCTTTCCTTTCTTACCAAATCGCATCACACTTTTCTATAGAGAAACCTTGAGAAAAACATGTTCACTTACCTAGAAAGATAGATCCTTCATCCTGTTATCTGCATAACTTTTCTATCTGCTCTGAGTTGTTCTCTTGTGTTTCTAAATCAACTGAACATTTTTCTGCCATCTCTTCTACCAATTCTGGTCCCATCAACTTCCTTTCACCTACTTCATCCCAAAAATCTAGAGTTCGACACCGCTTCCCATATAACGCCTCAAACGGTGCCATCTGTATACTAAAATGAAAACTGTTATTGTATGAAAACTCAACCAAAGAAAGATGTTAGTCCCAACTTCCCTGATAATCCATAGAACAAGCTCGTAGCATATCCTCCAATTTCTGAATTGTTCATTCTGACTTCCCATCTGATTGTGGATGAAAAGTTGTACTAAATTTTAATTCAGTAACCAACGACTTCTGAAGGTATTTCCAAAAGTTAGAAGTAATCCTAGGATCACGCTCAGACACAATGGACAGAGGAACTCCATGTAACCTGACTATCTCTTTAAGATACAAATGATAAAGTTGATCTAGAGTGAATGTATCTCAAACAAGAAGGAAATGAGCAAATTTAGTCAAACGATCAATAATAAACCAGATTGCATTATTACCTCGAGATGTCCTTGGTAATCCCACAACAAAGTCCATGGATATATTTTCCAATTTCCACTCGGGAACTGGTAAGGGATGAAGTATCCCTTTCGGTAACTGCCACTCTTCTTTAACCTGCTGACAAGTCAAACACTTCACAGTAAAATCAGCAATATCTCTTTTCATTCCATCCCACTAGTAATACTCTCGCAGATCTATGTACATCTTAGTACTTCCAGGATGAACTTAAAACGGGGGACTATGAGCCTCACATTACAACTCATTCTTCAACTGTGAATCACTAGGCACACATAATCTCTTCCCAAACCTCAAAACCAAATCATTATCAATGTTAAATTCAGGCAACTTACCCTTCTGAACCAGCTCTACCTTTTCCAGCAACTCGATGTATTTTTTCTCTGCTTGCTTAATTCTATCTGATAGAGAAGATTTCACTAATACCTAAAACAAAACAGAAGGACATCCTACACAAACAACTTCTATGCCAAAGTTTATCAAATCAAAAACCAAAGGATCTCATTCCAAACGCATCATGGTTAATGAAGCATTACTTTTTCTACTCAAAGCATCAGCCACATTATTTGATTTTCCCGATTGGTAATGAATTTTACAATCATAATCCTTGATTAATTATAGCCATCTCCTCTGTCTCATGTTAAATTCTTTCTGAGTGAATATATACTTTAAATTTTGTGATCAGTATATATTTCACACTTTACTCCATACAAATGATGCCTCCAAATTTTTAAATCAAAAACAACAGCAGCTAATTCCAAATCATGTGTAGGGTAATTTACCTCATGAATTTTCAACTGGCGTGAAGCATAAGCAATTACCTGATAATTCTTCATAAGGAAACAACCAAGTCCTGTCAATGAAGCATCACTGTAGATAACAAACTCACCATTCCTGGAAGGAAGTGCCAAAACTGGAGCATTCACCAATCTTCTTTTCAACTCCTGAAAACAATCATCACATTCTTTTGTCCAGATAAACATAACACCCTTCTGAGTTAGCTTAGGTATTGGAATAGATAATAGTGAAAAAATTTCAACAAACCTTCGGTAGTAACCTGCCAAACCAAGGAAACTACGGATCTCGGTTACATTTGTGGGTCTTGGCCATTCTTGAACAACTTTTGTTTTAGCAGGATCAACAGTTATGCCATTTTTTGAAACAATGTGACCAAGGAAAGAAATTTGTTGTAACCAAAACTCACACTTGATGAATTTTCCATATAGTTTCTTTTCTTTTATGGTTTTCAAGATAACACTTAAATTACTTTCATGATCCTCTTTACTTTTTGAAAACACCAAAATATAATCAATGAAAACAACCACAAACTTATCCAAGAACTCATGGAAAATTATATTCATAAGGTCCATGAATACAGCAGGTGCATTGGTTAACCCAAAAGGCATAACTACAAATTCATAATGACCATATCTAGTACGGAACGCAGTCTTCGAAATGTCTGCTTATTTTACTTTCAACTGATGGTACCCCGACCTCATGTCAATCTTCGAAAAATACTGAGCTCCCTAGAGATGATCAAACAAATCATCGATATGAGGAAAAGGATACTTGCTCTTAATAGTAATATTATTCAAGGCTCTATAATCAATGCAAAGTCTCATTGAGCCATCTTTCTTTTTAACAAACAAGACAGGAGCACCCCATGGTGATGTACTAGGTCGAATGAAACCTTTATCTAATAAGTCCTGCAATTGCTTATTTAACTCTAAAAGTTCAACTTGAGCCATTCGATAAGGGGGTTTTGAAATTGGCTTAGAATCAGGATCTAAGTCAATAGTAAATTCAAATTCCTGATCATGAATCATACCAGGAAACTCATCAGGAAAAACATCAAGATACTCATTTACCACTGGCACATCCTTAATCTGAACAGTTCCTTTATTTTCAACAATATGTGCAAGGTAACATTCATTTACATCTTTTACTAGTTTCTCAACTTCCTGATATGTTATCAAAATCAAGGGTTCATTCTTATACACAAACTGAAAATATTTCTGAAAAGAAACCATTTTAGCTCTGCAGTCAAACTTAGCATGATAAACAGAAAGCCAATCCATGCCCAAAATAACATCAAACTCTACTAGAGGCAAAACAATAAGGTTTGCTGGTAGATTCTTTCCACACACAAGGATAAGAAGGTTCTTATAATTCCTTTTTGTCTCAACATTCCCTACGGGTATTTTTACCATAAGTTCAAGATTCATATCTTGAGATGGAATTTCCAGTTTACTAGAAAACTTCTCAGAAATGAAAGAATGTGTAGAACCTGAATCAAACAACACAATGGAATAATATGAACAAACAAACAGTGTACCTGATACTACATCATTTGATGGACCAACATCTACTAAAGTAGTTGCAAAGGATTTCACCACCCTTTTTCTGCTTGTAGTTTGGATGCTTTCCCCCCAGTTGAGTTCTTCGTTAGACACTCATTTGCATAATGTCCCATTTAATTACACTTAAAACATCTTACCACTGGCTTTTCATTTCCTGCTTGATCATCTTTCTTACAGTTACGAGCAATATGACCAGACATACCACACCGAATGCACTTTACAGACTTGGATAAAAAATCTCTAGGATGCATTTTACCACACTTATCACAGGATGGATATTTGTTTTTCTTACCTCCTTGCTTCTTTGATGAATTATTCCCCTTTTCCTGCCAACTAGACCTCTTATTCTGTTGTTTTTCAAAGAACACCTGCTCATCAGAAAACTCCATTTCCACCTTCTCCGCACATCGAATAAGTTTTTCATAACTTTTGAACTCACGAGAAGCTAAATCCATTCGATACTTTGGCTTTAACCCTGAGTAAAAATGGTTTATTTTACTATCAATATCGCGTATGAAGTTTGGAGCATACCTTGCCAATCGAGTGAACTTTTCTTTATAAGCAGCCACTGAGTCATCCTCATGCCTCAATTATAGGAACTGTTTTTACATCCTAAGACGAACCACCGTAGGAAACTATTTCTCAAGAAGCAAACCTTTGAATTCATCCCAGTGAATATCATCAATCTCATCACTATCCCTGATATTTTTCACCATCGACCACCACTGAGCAGCTTCACCGTAAAACAGAAAATAGAAAGACTAACCTTTTGATATTCTGAACACCCCATGACATCAAAAATCTTCTCCAGTGCTTTAATCCACCCTTCAGCTTGCACGGGGCCAGATAATCCTTTGAATGATGGGGGATGTTTCCTCATGAAATTTTCCACCACTGACATGTTCCTTTGCGGTAGATCTGGCTGATCTCGTTCATGGATACCACCACCATTTATAGCCTGAGTCAACTATGCCATCACTGCAAAAAATTGTTCATTTCCAATTCCGACCATCTCAGGATGCTGATTTGGAAGGTTATTTCCTTCTGTATTCCTTCCTAGCATTGCTTCCATGTTTCCTCTCCGGAAAACCATTCTGAAGAAACATGTCTTAGATGAAGCAACATGGTAATCTTCAAATGCTATTTCATTTCAATTTGACTATAAAAAATATATTTTCAGATAATCATTTAATATAATTATAACTCCTAAAGTTATCTAAACCGACCTCTGATACCAACTATAAGGACCCAGCCTTAAACCTTACTTAATATTGAATTAAATGAATAATTCACATTGAGGATCTTTTCAGGTTTAGAGTTTTAGAGAATTAGGATAGAACTATCACATCTCAAAAGATTACAAAGCAGACACTTATACTAAGTTTCCATAGAATAAAAAACTCTTAAAAGAAACATGTCTAGTTCCATGTTTTATATAGCATGGCATTCCCTTGATCCCATCCTTGACCCTATTCCACATTATGTCCTATGAAAAAAATTTCAAAAAAACCTGGGGTGAGTATAAAAAGCTCAGTATGGGATACACAATGAATGAAAACTGTTAGTTTTTGAAAACAACAAGTAAACCATGTATACTTTATCAAAGTAATACTTTTCACCTTTATGAAGTAGTAAAAACTCTTCACTGAATAAAAGATCATTACTTACCCTTTTGTAACCAAAAGGTTACCATAAAACCCATATAAAGATCACATAACATATAAAGGTAACTTGGGACATAAACATACTTTAATGGAATAACCATACATTCGACTTCCACACATATCACTTAATGGAATAGCCATACAGCCGACTTCCATACCCAATGCATTGGAGGTTATAATGTAACCACCCATCATGGTATTCATGGAACCACCCGTCATATGGTTTATCACGTAACCACCCTTCAAATGTCCATGTGCCATTTTAAAATCATAAGACATAAAACAAATATAATGGAAAGAAAACATTTCCACACTTTGATCACAATATATCACATTAATATATTGACATAACAAATCCATTATAAAAACCATTTTCAATACCAAAATACATTAAAGAGTATATGGTATTTATTTCATTTTAAAAACATTACGACTTTTTGAGGAAGCCAATGACCAAATAATACTCGCGGCGGCAGAAAAGGTCCTTGTCACCGCGTACGTTAAAAGAAACATTCCTTTTTGTCATTTAGTAAAATGCTTCGTAGAAAAAGATTCCTTTTGTATAAAAGTAAAAGTAAAAGGGGTTTATACACCGTATAAAAGAAAGTTATGTATAAAATGAAATATGCCTCAATGAAAGGAGATTGAGACGAAGTCCCTTACCTCGGGTCCGACTTGACTCGATCATTCTTTAATGTCCTGAATAATAAACTTGAGTTAATTTCTACTTGCTTAAGAACCTTATTCATGTTTATTATTACTTTTATATAACTTATTACCATGTTATAAAAATTATGTAATCATTTAAGTTAATAATGTTTGTTTTGTTGATATTTGGTTCTTAAGTCGAAAGTGGACTCCTTACAATTACATGTTGTTCGTGTGGTCAAAGGTTCATTATATCCAGAATGATATTCATGATTTGGATATCATATATATCATATATATATCCATAATATACATGTATTTATAATATTACATAATCATTTAGAGGTACGAAATGAAATACACCATTCATGGAGACGGTAAGTCGTACGTACGCATGAACGCTACTTTCATTTCTATGTCATATTAATGGAATTAAAACTAAATGAGAGATATGTATATTTAAATTCCAGAATTATATTAATCATTTAGATGTAACATAAATCATATATATCCATTATATATATGTACTTATAATAGTACATTACATTTGGGGATAAGAAGTGAAATGCACAATTCATGGAGACGGTAAGCCGTACGTATGCATGAACGCTACTTTCATTTCGATCTCATAATTTAATGGAAAGAAATAATAATGATATAAAGGTATATTATAATTCCAGTATAACATCATACATAATAACATTAAATCCATCCTTTATACGTCCCACATATGGCATTAACGAATCAAATCACTTTGAGGGGGCGGTAGTATGAACTTCCTAAAATGAAGATATCGCGTACACCCAAAATGGAAGCCATAAAGGTATGCCATACATGAAAAATACATAATATTAAGGAAAACATAAACATATTATATATCATATATAAACATAGTGAAATCTTAATGGCCACCTTTGATGGTGTTAGAATAATATTGAACAATCATCGTTTCGTGAGGCAGAAATTCACCATCCACAGAAACAGTATGTTATTTAACCATTAAATGTAGGTGTGTGTAAGTGTAGCTCTAAATCTTCTTATAAAAACATCATAGTATATTGAAGATACTGGATTTGTAACAAAAGAAATGTATAAAAAGTGTTTAGTGGGTTGGAGAAGAAAAATAAAACAAAAGAACACAAGTGAAGACACTACCTTTAAAACGGATAACTCTTTTTGATTTGAGCTCAAAGACATCCATGGGAAAAATTAGGCCCAAAGTGAGGCTTCAAGGAGTAAGAGAGGTATGTGGGGAGACAAAATGGGAATGGATTGTCTGATCCAAAGGCTTTGGAAGTGTGGGTACGGTAGTAAAGGTGGGGGCCTTTTATAAGAGGAGAGGAGGGGCACTCTTGGAAAGTAAAGAAATGTTACTTTATTTTAAAATGAGTTTCGGATTTAAAAGGTCCCACATTGATATACTTAGAGGATAAGGTGATAAGGTTTCTAAATATACCCATCCAATAGGTTTTTGACAAGTGTAGGTCTTAGATTCTACATTATCGTTTCATTTTATTTAAATCATTAAATAATGAGGTAATCGTTGCATCATCATGATGTCATAAATAATTTAATTTATTTAATGTCTAAAAATTATAAAAAAATATCATGATGTAGGAAATATTTTTAGTTTTCTAATGAATATTTATATTAAAAAATATGTCTTGTATAACCCCACTTATTTGTTTTAGTAAAACAACTCATGTCTGTGACATTTTTACCTTAACATTAAATAAAAAGATATTAATGTCATTTCCTTCCAAAGTGACTCCATGGGGTCCCCAAGTTGACCCATGGATTTTCATGGTCGGCCATGACACATCCAATAAGGGTAGAACATGTTTCAAGTTCATTTCAAATTATTTAAACATTATTCTTACCATAAATTACACTAATTACCTCTAATCGCGATTAAAACTTAAAAGTTACTATTCACCCAAAAATTATTTTATTCCCATTGAACCACATTTTACTTCTTAATGGAAACCATGTATGTCGGATTTTTGAAATTCAAAACACAGAGGTGGTAAAATTTCATTTAAACGAAAAATGAGTTTTTTTAAGTACAACTTAGTGGTTTCACTATTCATCACAAATTGAAGTTTTTCAGAAAAATACCAAAACATCACCCTAAGCTATATTTTATTTTCCGAATTCAAAAATGATGTCTATTTTAAAAAATTCAAAACATATAAGTTACATTAATTAATTTAATAATTAATTCCCACTGTCAGAGCAAATAGCGTGTTTTTATGAAACAATAAGTATCAAAAGATTGACACTAGTTTAAGTCCAATTTCAAAGTGAAATTAATTCCAATGACCAATAATGGATTAAATGGTAAAACTATATTCTATTTGAAATTTAAAACCAATTAAAAAGATAATCTAACCATATAATTAAATTAGATGAGAGAGCAGTTTTGATGTAAAATGCAGTATTTTTCACTATTCATTAAAAAATAAACATTGTCAGAAAAATACCAATAAATTATCCAATGTAAATTTCAGTGCCCCAATCATAAATAATAAGTTTATTTTGACAAATAGAGTTTATAAAATTGTCAATTATTTGATTTCAAAAATGGTTTGCCATAAAAATTTCAGTAAAACAATCTTTTAAAAATATTAGTGTATTCCATGCTTAAGATTGTATTTATTCTCATTTTAAGCCTCTAAAACACTATCTAATTAATTAGTAGACATAGATAAAAATATCTATTATTAATTACTTACTTGGGATGTTACAACTTGTCTCTAACTTTTTGTTAAAACCTCAAGATAAGGGACATAATATTCTTATTATCTTCATAATAATAATTGTTGTCATTAAATTCATTGTATCCCATTACCTCGTGTTTAGGTTCTTATATTTCTAGCATCCTTGGAGGAACAAATCTATTTCCTCCATATTATTCATTTTTAATTTTATATATTTACTCATTTCATATGAAATGATATCTCTATAAAGAAGTAAATAATTTTTTTCACAATGGTTAAATATTCCATGATATCTATAATCCCCTAATATTACTGGATTTTTTATTTATTTTTGTGAATTAATTATCAATAATTACTTCTTATTTTATTTAAATATCTAAATATTTTCTTCTTTATTTGTGAATATTTTCGCCCTTTACTTTTACATTCACCTGAAATATGATTTATAGTATTTTCTAATTTTCCTTTTCTATTTTATGACCCATCACCTTCATATAATAATTTTAAAATTATGGAAATTATAATTTAATTCCATAATTTACCATAAACATAGAAATTACATTTATCTCTAAATGACCGATGAAAATATTTCTCCATAGGTGCAAACCATAAAGTTGTTTCCTCAATCACCTTCATGCCAAGATATAGATGATAGGGAATCATTTTATCTTTCCATCCATGATAGTTGTTTTCATCGAAGGTGGAAATACATTTAATGTTGACTATGTTGAAATTATCCATGATAATAATATAAGGATCTTACTGATATAATCAACCTAGATACCAATTTGATGTTCTAGTGCGTATGATAACCACTAACAAGGTGGTTTTATATTTTATGGTGATATTAATCAATTTCAATTATCCAGAAATTAATAATTGTAACTTTTTTAACTTTTTAATACTCTCAACATTGTATCTCTACCTCACATGGTAGTAATGGTAAGAAATAAATGAAAGTAACAAATGTTTTTAAAAGTTTTAGTCCCAATCTTGGTATATTTTCATTCCCATACTCACTCTCATAAATCACTGGAGATACACTATATAGTGATAGTGAATAAAAATTATCTAACTTCCATCAAGATCCTTTTTTCACCTGAGAAAAAATATTATTGGTTTCCAACAATGAAAATGTTTTCTACATCTTCTGAGCCAATGTAATATTAAAACTTTTCAAGTTTCTCATTATATACTCTATCTATAATTTATTATCATGATTTCCTTTATATATAAAGGTTTCATTATATTGGTGTCTGTATTATAGTCATCTATCTATTATTCCTCAGTCCAAGGATCCTCAATTTGGTAGGTTTTTTCAAGTATTCCACTTCTTAATGATCCTCGGTCTGATTTACCCTAGTAAAATACATCACTGTTGGTATACTCAAACATTCCATCTATTCTATTTTTAAAGTAATCTCAAACATAATACTTTATATGGCCCTCTTAAAAAAAATTAATAAATTCTATCTCTAGAGAATGACATTTTAATTTCACTTCTCCACTTTATATACTCATATAAAATCCTAAAATTAGGAATTAATATAGAGACAAATTTTCAGTTACCCAGTAAACTAAAATTCCAATTTACCACATTTAATATCCTTAAAAATCATTGTCAATAATCTTCATAGAAGCATCATCAAATCATGATATTGGTGATCTCCTAAAAATATACTCAAATATTGGAAATATTTACCATCATTTAAAGTACATATCATCATCATCAAAGTGTTTATAGTGAAATAACATAAAGGAAACACCATCCAGTATTATTTATTTTTCGATTTTGAGTGATCATCATAAGAAATAATTCATATAGTAACTATTCCTAGAATTTTGTTTTATCAATTTCCCCTATATATGAAAGACCTTTTATGATAAAATCATTCTTGGAGACAAAAACAATTATAGATTCGCTAACCAATAAAAAATATTTCTAATATTTTTCTCTTCACTAGTTTCCTCTATCAAATAAACTCAAAAAAGACTAGATGGTTTTTTCATTAATAATTACCCTATCTGATGTCACATGGTTCAATGATCATTAACTCTATTCATCTGATAGGATTATAATTTTCACTATCTAGTAACTTATTGTGAGTCTATATGGTTGACCATCTAAACTATTTCATCTGATATAAATGGTTTTCCCTATATTGTGTATTGACATGCTATCCTATATTTGGTGATTTTTTTACTAGTCATCTTTATTTGACATAGTCCATCCATTGACATTGCATTGGATTATTTTTTTGATGAATTGAAAAACTATTATTCACTTAGAATATAGAATTATATGTCCAATAATTATTCATCCAATCATAACTGTAGATATAAAAATATGTGAAAACATTATCTTCCTTGATATCTCATGAATTAATCGAGATTGAACCATAAAAATATTTTAAAATCATTGAGTTTGGTACTTTTAGGAATATAAAATTATCATTCAACATAAGTATGAGTAATTCAATAGTATTATTATTAATCATAAACACTATTTTCAAAAATTAAAAAACATTCACATATTCAATTTCGTAATCAAGTAGAAAAATAACTAGAAAATCAACAAGAAGGATCTAAATTACACTTCCACAAGTTGTAAAATCATAACATCACTTCTTCATATATGTATACTGCCTCCACTACAAATTGATATGATCTATTTTTTTATTACCACTACGATTGGATGTTTATAAAATTTTATATACTGACTAAAACTTATATTCGTGACATTATTAACATTCTAGAGAGTATGAAATTATTATTTATCTCCTTTAACCATTGGAAATATAAAATGTATTATTTGAGAAATTGATGGAATAACCTTATAGTGGTTGATGTAAGAAAGAACAATTTGATTAATTCATATCCAATGATTACAAATGGACCTTAAAAATTCAATATAGACAATTTTTTTTCTCAATTATGTTTTTAATATAGTGCAAAGGATAGTATGGTAACATTAATGATATATTTAATGAGAGGCCTTGATCAGGAACATTCATAATTATTTATTTCTATTATTCGGAATTCCATTTCAATTTTACAGGGGATTGAAATGTTCATATTTTCTATTGATTTTCATTAAACTCAACTTATTGATTGAAGGGAATGTTAATTGATTATCAAATATTCTATATTTATTATAACATATTTAATCATAATATATTGTATTTCACTTAACCCATACTGAGTAATTCAACTAACCCTTTATTTCTTATCCCCTTCATAAGATTTGATAATTTATATTATGTATGATTTTAAGGACGTAAAAATGTTTCTTATGCAATGTTTTAATTTTTCAAATATTGTATGGGAATCATGTATATATCTATTATCCCAAAACTGCAAAACTGATTAGTATTTCTTGGTGAAATTATTTTTATCTTATACCAACGTAATAAAATTAACATTAGATCTATTATTCTGAATTATAGGCATTATATTTGGTATTGGGTAACATTTAGTAGGAACCTTGGGAACTATATTTAAAAAATATATATATAATAAGATAATTATGATAATAACATAATGTTTTTAGAACATTTATCAATAAATGGAATTTTTATTTAAGTCACAATACTCATGATTATTATTAAAAACTCAATTCTTTCTATTTTTTAATTAGGAAACTTATATAAATGAAGGGAATAAATATTTATAATAATTGCATGAATTAACCCAATAATAAATAAAATATAGTTTGTCTTATAACTGAGAAAATCAATCCCATGATAGGGATGTTGACTTGGGTTATGAGGAAAACCAATCCTGTATAGATAAAATCATTATTATGCAACACGACTCACCTATGTTGGATCATATCATGTGATTGAAGAAACCATATTTAAATGGAACTAATAATACATTGCTATATAAATAACAGATTAGGTCCCTTGAAATAATATTTCTCACCAAGAAAATTAATTACATAAAAAAGGTTATCCATTTAGTGTATTATTTGAAAATACATGATGATCTATAATGTTAATTAATATAGAAAAATAAATATGTTCATGAAATATGAAGAATAAAATCGATGTCTTTTTTTAAGTGATCTTTATCAATAAATACACTCCACAAGAATATTGAGATGAAATAGAGATGAAGTTACTTAATTTAAAATGAATGCAAGAATAAATTAGTGTGATGTATAAGGATAAATTTAAAAGATAATATAGAAATAATATGGACTAAATTTGTGATCTAAAAAGAAATAATGACCATTTCATTGATGGTATTAATCCAAAATTATGAAGGGAATCAGTTTTTAAAATCTTTTCAATGGGTTGTTATATAGTATCAAGATCATTTAGGACATTGAAAATAATTTTCAAAGTATTTTATTTTGAAAATAAGTAATGGAAGAATAGTTTGGTCGAGCACCCAGAAAAAATAAATAAGTAGCATACGAATAAGAATAAAGGGGGAATGTTATTGAAAACATGTGATAGTTGGGGAAATAATAACCGAGTAATTTTATTAATGTAAATAAGTATTTATTTCAAGTGTTATAAAGGGTTATATGTCTGTTTAATGCAATTGATGGATCACTACTAGAAATATGACCTTTCCAAACACTTCTATACCAACGGTTTGTAAAAACCGTTGGTATAGGTCCCCTTTCCCAACGGTTTGGACAAACCATTGGGAAATCCCACTTTGAGGTAAATTTTCCCAACGGTTGGGAGAAACCGTTGGGAAAAGTCCACTTTGTGGCCACCTTTCCCAATGTTTTAGCCAAACCATTGGGAAAGGTGGCCACAAATTCTAACATCACAGCTCAAAATCGTTGGCATAGACCTATACCAATGGTTTTGACAACCGTTGGTATAGGTCCTTCGATTTTTTATCAGATATTCTCACTGAGAACAACATATAAATCAAAATTTAAAATAATTATGAGAATACATATATATATTTATGAAATTATGTTCACAAAAGGCATGTTAGTTTAGTGGTGAGGTCGTTCAATGATAAACTATGGGTCGTGGGATAAAATCCCAGTGAATATTTTTTTTGAAATACATATACCAACGTTTTTATGGAACTATTGGTGTAGATTTTCATATTACATATACCAACGGTTTTCAAAACCGTTGGTATAGACCTATCCCAATGGCTTACTTTGCAATGGTTCTCCAAACCGTTGGTATAGGTTATACCAACGGTTTGGAGGCCTATACCAATAGTTCCAAACCTTTGGTATAGGTTAGTTTTTTAGTAGTGGATAGATATAAATAATTCCTAGTTCTTCAATGGTAAGGATAGATAGTATTGTTCAAAACAATGTCCCAATATTCAAGGGAACCTCTGACATAAGAGGCCCAGGGGATAAGGCCAATCTTATGTTATAAATTCAATTGAGGTTGACGTTCCTAAATATGTTGTGTTTGGTACATTGATCATAACATAAAATTTATCTCATTTTATATTTTATTTTATATTTTTACACACTTTTATATCATTAATTATTAATAATAAAATAATATATTCCCCTATAATGTTGTGAATAGAGATTCTAATCAAGAATCCTAGTCAAAATGTTATTAAAATAAATATGTGATGGTTATTTTATATTATGGAGCATAGACATAACTTATTTCTAAACTTGATCAGTGAGGATATGGTTAACTATTATATAATCCATAGAATAGATTGGATTTAAAATAAAATTAAGAAATTTATTTCCAAGAGAAAGTGATTATGATTCATGATAGAGATGTTGAATACCTTATCATCATAGATATGACTACATTATCTGAATCAGTTCTAGATACACTCCCAAAAGTTATCCTTAAAGAAAATATTTTATAATATATATTATTCTACCTATAAATTGGAAATGTATCCCTTTAAAATAAAATGAACCTATTTTACAAGAATAAATTGATATGTTTCCATAAGAACTACTATAACATTCACCCGAGCATGAAGTTGATATTTCTATCGATTTCATCCCTAATTAAAAACCGATATCATATATGTAAGAACCCGTTTTTTTGCAGCAAAAGGCTTTGGAAATTTCTGGACGTTATTCCGAAGTAGCGCCTTCAGACGGCGTACAATTCCGAGCCCTAGTGTGGCCGGAATAAAATTTTCAGTGTACGCGCTGGGAACTCCAAATAAAGAGAATAACTCCCAAACGGTAGCTCGGACAGGAAAACTGAGGGCACTGTTGAGTCCGGAACATGCAGTTTACCCTAGGAGGGGTGTAATATTCGAGGGCGCGAGCTGTATGTGAAATACGGCCCCAGGGGCGTTTTTGTAATTTGGCGGCCTCGGGCCTTGAGTTTATTAACTTTGAAACGGGACCTCGGATTAAAATTCCGAGATCGCGGTTTTTCTCGAGAGGTGGTGTTAACCCTAGGGGAGACTTAACCTCGCCCCCGTCGAGGGTTTCGAATGCGGGTTAAATTTGGGGGTTTAAGTTAATTAAAATTTTAATTAATTTTCTTATTTAAACACTAACTCACACCCCTCCTCCCCTGGATTCATTTCTCTGGCAGATGAAGGAAACCAAGGCAGACCTCTCCTCCTCCATCCTCTCCTCTCCAAGGTGTTGCGGGCGGCCGGCGGATCGTCATGAAGTGACGGGCTACACCCAAGAGGGAGGGTTCTTGCTTCGTATTTCAATTACTAAATCCCTCTTTGAATTGCTTATTTTGTATCAAATCTCTGTCGAGTCTTCGAAAAAATCCCATAAACGCATAGTAGATCTTATATGGTTTTCGACACCTATTTCAGATTGAAATTCCGACCTCTGAGGTGATCACAGATGTCCGCCGAAGGTGAGCGGGATTTGGAATGCTTTCTGGCCAAAAACCAGAGTTTCCGGGGGGCTCTGGTCGGTGCCGGTTACGGGGGTCCTCTAGGTGAGCAGGGAGCGCGGTAGGTGAGTCACCGAGGTTTGGGTTTTCAGCGGAGGCAGGCGCTGCCGTGCGGTGCGGCGTGGCAGGCCAAGGCGAGGCCGGTGTCGGTGAGGTCGTCGGCGCGGCACAGAGCAGCGCGCGGACAACAGCAAGGCGAGCTGGGGGATTCGGCAGTCAGTGCGGTAGGGGGCTCTAGGCTGAGGCAGCGTCGGCTGAGCGAGCAGGAGGAGGCGGCCGGTTGAGCGGGATTGCGGTCAGTGGGATCTCCGGCGGGGTCGTCCGGCAGGCGCATGTCGCTTAGAGGGAAGACCCGCGAAAGGCGGGTCTGGTCGAGAGAGATGACCAAACGCAGTAAAAAACAGAAAGTAAAATAAAAAATAAAAAAAATAAGGTTATTATAATAATAATAATATTATTATTATTATCATTATTATTATTATTATTATTATTATTATAAAATGATTTATATTTTAATAAATCATAAAATGGGAGTTGGTTTCACGAGCCGTCTGCAGTGGCGTGTGCCTCAGAATGAGAGGAATATTTGGAGATGGTTTCGGGTGATTTTAATCCCCAAGACGGGGGGCCTCAGAAGCGCGGCACACCATCAAGTGGTTGGGCGCTTTTTTTTCATGGATTCTTGTTTTGGACGGCACAGACACATCCGATGTCCAAATTGAGCGTCGTCAGTGGTGTTGCGACCCTGGCGTTGAGGCAGTGTTTTCCAGTATGTTTTCGGGCATCGAAACCGGAGTTGAGGTGTGAGCCCCACAGGCCGTCTTTCGAGCTGCGTGCGACGCTTTACAACTTTTTCATCGAACATCCGTTCAGGGCGTGCAGGCAGTCGATTTTGGGTGTTTATCTGTGGGCATTGCATTGGCGCAATCTGCCCGCTTTAATTCTGCATGATGGTGCAGGACCCACGAGGGCTGTTTTGGGAGTTGGCGGTGATTTCCAACTTTATCACCAGGTGTGTATTTTGGACCAGTGAATAGTCCACATTGTGTACTTTTTCGAGAGGATCACAACTGTGTGATCTGTTCGTTGTGCTTTGGTACCGGGATGCAGGTCCCACATAGCACCGCTCACGTTTGGTGCACCAGATTGTATCTTTTTCTCCAGATATCCATTGCACTCAAGTTCTCAGTACTTTTGATGTGTTTTCCCGAGGGGATCGCAATGGTGAGATGCGTCTGACTATTTTCAGGGCCGAGGCTCGGGATCACGGGACGTCGTTCGGGCGTAGGGCGGTATTGGTGACTTTTCCATCGGATATCCGTTTGAGGCAAGTAGGTAGCCTATCTCATGTGTTTTTCTGCTAGGACTACAATGGTGTAATCTGTTCAGGCGTGTGGATCCTCTTGCACGATCTTATGAAATATGGAATATGAAAGGTGTAAATGTGGTGGTTCTTCCTGCAGTGTTTGTAGGGAACCCTTGGCATGTGATCGTGTTCACTCTTGGTAGAGTGATGTTGGTGTTTAAAGAGATGAAGTTGGTCGTGACTAGGCCGATGATGTGGCAAGTTGGAGTTGTTACATTTACGCCTTCACGTTGACGATGGGTGTCATGTGCATGTTAGCCTTTGGGCTAAAGATGTTGCATACTCTTGGAGTATGCGAGAATGCTGGGTGGTACATGTGGTTGTTTGTACCTGAGAACTTTTGTGCGCTTGGTTGCGTGTTGACTCGGGGCCACACGTCTTGTGGGACCCATGTGTGTGTCGTGTTCTTCTTTACATAGTTTTGACCTCTCGCAATGTAGAGGGTTCCTCAGTTCTCGTTTGTTGACCAGTAGGGTTGAGTTTTCCCCTGCTTCCATTCTCGTTTGCTGACCAGCAGGGTTGAGTTTTCCCCAGGTTCTGTTCTCATTTGTTGACCAGCAGGGTTGAGTTTTCCCCTGGTTCTGTTCTCGTTTGTTGACCAGCAGGGTTTAGTTTTCCCCAGGTTCTGTTCTCGTTTGGCTAGTAGAGATGGTTTAGTTCCTCTGTTTCTTCATCTTTGAGAGGTTTCAGAACCGTGCCCCTTTCACCGGACTGTGGAACCATTTACGACCACGTGTGCTCATACAGATTTGGTGTTTTTCCACTTTCTGGGATGAGTTGTCTCAGTCCGCTTAGACAGTGACTCAATGGATTAGAGCGTGATCTCCCTTAGAGGTTGGTGTGTTTCTCTGGTCCCTTCGTGTTCCCTGGTAGAGTTCTGGCAGATTCGGTGTGACCATCACATTACGCAGGCACCGATCCTCTACCCAGAAGGTTGTTTCCAGTAGGGCTAGCCAGGATGTTGCACCATCCAGCTGGGATGTCCAGAGCGGTACCATCCAGCGGGGATGGCCAGTGGGTTACCATCCAGCAGGGATGGCCAGTGGGTTACCATCCAACAGGGATGGCCAGTACAACGGTGTTCACCGAGCAGTACCATCCAGCAGGGATGGCCAGAGTAGTTCCGGGATTACCTCTAGTGGTGCTGGGAAGTGGTCCCCGATGCTGGGTTTACCTTCAGCTGGGCTGGGAAGTGTTCCCTGATGCCGGTTTTACCTCCAGCTGGGCTGGGAAGTGGTCCCCGATGATGGTTCCAAGACTCTCTCCAATGGAGTACCCTTTTATAGGAATGGGCATTGGGACTCATCGATAACTTTAGCAGGGTCTCCCTCCAGTAGATTACCCTTTTACGAGACTGGGCAGTGTTGCACCCGTCGACTCTTGCCGGGTCTCCCTCCAGTGGGAGCCCATCGACTTCCAGGGATCACCCTCCAGCGGGGCTGGGTAGGGGGTCACCAGTCGACTTTGAGAAGATCTCTCGACTGCGGGGCAGTGACGAGGTGTGGCTTGACGTTCCCCATGAACTCTCAAGTATGAGGGGAACTTTCACCACTGAAACACTTCCTTGAAACGTGACCTAAAACCGTGCGGGTGAGTCAGTGCCGCCCAAAGCGGATAGTTTCAAGGTGCGGTGATTTGAGCCCGTTGACTTACAGTTCAGGGCAGACGTGCGGGATGCTGGGAATCGATGGTGTTTACTTCTGGGACTTTTGGTTACTCAATTTCTCGAGTTGAGCTACGAGATGGAGATTCCCTTACGATCTTATTTGGGATTCCTGATTGAGCATATATATATATGTATACACTGTTCCAGTGCCCACTTCTTGGTCTTGGTTACTCTCCCTCCAGGAGAGGCGAAGACGCGCGGGGTATGCCACGTGCTTTCCATGTCTAGCTTATCGTGGTTGGACGACTCTACTCTCCCGCTATAGGTAGTGAAGACTCGATGAGAAGTTCATCTTCTCACCGTTTCCAGCTCCTTGTGTCTAGATGAGTCTACCTTATTTCCTCTTGTTGGGTTGAGATGGAATCTCTAATGTTACTCTTACTGTACTCTCGATTGTACTCCTTTACATTTCCCAGCTCGATCTACTGCTCACCATTCGGTACCTCTTTTGTTGCTCCTTAGATCCTTCGGGGTATCCTACTGAGTATTTTTATACTCACCCCTGCTTGGGCTTTGCCTGCACTTGGTGTGCCCTTGCAGACAACAGACATGCTAGTCGTGACTTTAGCGGAGCTTAGGAGTTCAGGATCTTGGATCGCGTGCGGTGGTCGGAGTCAGGTTCCAGGTGGGAGACCCTTATAGATGTTTTTCTTTTGTTTACCTATTGCTGGGTTGTGGCACCTTTTCGGTTTAGGCGCATGTTTTTCCCCTTTTTTTCAGTTTACCTTCATCTTTTACTTTGTAATTTTAGAGGTCGATGCACATTGTGGTTTATTTATAGCAGTTGGTACTTTGATTTTCTTTTTACTCTACACTTTTACATTGAGTGTGCTACGTGTGTGTGTGTGTATAGGTACTTAGGCAAAGGCCTCCCCGAGTTGTTGTGCCTTCGGCGCTGGTCGCCAGCCCCTGACCTATGGAGGCAGGCTTGGGGTAGTTGCGCCTCGAGCCGGGTAGGGTCGGGTCATGACAAAGTGGTATCAAATGTGGTTCATTCCTTGGGACACTGTTCGGACGTCCCTAAAATAAAAAGTAATTGGTTGGGATTTATGGAAACAATGTTAACGTGTCTCGAGAGTGGCTCTTAGGCCAGAGAGTCCAGTAATGGTGCCGCGGCCGACGTATCCATTCACCAGGACCCTGATAACCTGCTTGTCGACATGGCATGCTGAGACACTTGTTACAGGGATAATTGGTTTGTGCATCACATAGGATTGAGTCTTTGACTGTCCTTCTCGAGTCAGCTCCCCATCGTTGTTGTTATTGTTATATACATATATACTCATCTGACCGCAGCACTCCTTGATAATATTCAGGATGTCTCCACGAAGATAGCCAGCCAGGATACTAGATTTGGTACGTGACGATGACCCTGTGAGCTATGAGACCTCAGTCCAGGAACCATCATGCATGCCCCTTTCTCTGGGTGGGCTGATAGCAGCACCCCCACCTGTTGAGTAGCAGACAGTTTCAGCAGAGCAGACTGAGCATGAGCGTAGGTTGAGCGCGCTCCGCGAGTTCCAGCAGCAGGGACCACTGAGGTTCAGTGGTGAACTAGACCCTCAGGCAGCAGAGGTTTGGCTAGAGACAATGGTTCACCTTTTCAGGCTTGTGCAGACGATGACAGATCTTATGGTGGCTTTGGCCGCCAACCTTTTCTACGGAGCATCTTGGCGTTGGTGGACTCTAGTGACTCAGTTTCTTGACGAGTCATCTCTTTCATGGGGAGACTTTTAGTTGTTGTTTCGTGGGGAGTTTTTTCCCTCCTGCTTACATTCCATTCGGATTCATGAGCTTCTGCAGTTTCAAAAGGGAGGGATGATGGTGGCCGAGTACGCGGCTAGTTTCGCAGACTGTGCACGCTTTTACCCGGACTTGGTCCATGAAGACAACATCTGAGCACGGAAGTTTGAACAGGGTCTCTCCTGAGAGATTTTTGCTGTCATAGTACCCCTGGGCATTTTCCACTTATTCCAGGGTGCTAGGGCAGGCGCTGGTGACAGAGATATTGATGTCATGTTCAAGATTTGGTGGTGGAAGCAGGCACGTTGGAGCCGATACGTCTGTCACAGCTAGCGGGCGTCGGCAAGCAGAACCTCGACACATGTGTCTTTTTGACAACCGGACTTAGAGGTGTGGTCATACACCATAGTGGTGCTGGAGGGAACCAGTGCAGCCCAGAGAGGATCAGTTCTATGCTTGCGATGGGCGAGGTCACCTGGCACGGGACTACCCGACCAGGTATGCGGAGAGCTTCAAGTAGGCAGCAGGTGCACCACCACGACGGAGGCAGCACCATGATCGGAGTAGTGCCCAGAAAGGTGGTGCTAGCAGAGGAGTGGGATGAGATGGAAGTAGAGTACAACCTAAAGAGGTCTTCCCATCACAACTAGGTGGTCCACAATAGGCTCTGGGAGCTGACAGTTGGGACCGCGGATAGCTGCGAGCTTTGGATGTCTACGATCTTGCAGAGCATGAGGTGATAAGAGGTATACTCTACAAATCTTATACTTTTTGCAGTAGACTTGTTATACTCTATGTGTGAACTTATTTTCACCCTTCTCCTTGTTTGATTTGTCACTAGGGTGGTGCGGGGCATCAGCGTGGCCATGTGTTGGTAAGGTAAAAAGGTGTAGGACCCATTCTTTAGTCGATGGTGTTGACTCCTTCTCTCTCCGAGCATGTAAGAGAGTCTTGGTTACGAGACATCGACTATATAACCTTGCGTGAACAGATATACTTGGGTGTTTCGCCATATGGATATTCTGAAGGACGGAATCACCGGGCCTTGTTTTAGGTGCGAGCAGAGATTCCAGACGTGGTGTGCGACGTAGGCGTTCGGTTGAGGAGGTGAGCTACCCCCAACGTCCTTCAGACCGTTTGAGAATGTGCGAAGGGATGGTGAGGTTCCCTACCACCTTGCCCTAAACCCCAAGTCTAGAGTCGGTACATGATGTATCCTGTGTGGCTTACCTGAGAAAAAGTGTGCGTGCTCCTATGCACGTCATCGGCAAGGGCAGACCATGCATGAAATGGATCAATCCTTTGGTCTGTGTGCGGTGGCGTAGAGCTATGCAAGAGTTCTTCTGGGTATGGGAAAGCCCAGTGTGGGCTTAGTACCCGATGTTGTTCCCTAGTTTTGGGTTTTTGAGGACAAAATGCTTGAAGGAGGGAATGACGTAAGAACCCGGTTTTTTGCACCGAAAGGCTTTGGAAATTTCTGGATGTTATTCCAGAGCAGCGCCTTCAGACGGTGTACGATTCTGAGCCCCGGTGTGGCCGGAATAAAATTTTCAGTCTTTACGTGCTGGGAACACAAAATAAAAATAATAACACACAAATGGAACCTCAGACGGGAAACCCGAGGGCAATTTTGAGTCCAGAGCGTGCTGTTTACCCTAGGATGGGTGTAATTTTCGCGGGCGCGGGCCATCTGTGAAATATGGCCACAAGGGCGTTTTCATAATTTTGCAGCCTCGGGCCTTGAGTTTATTAACTTTTGAACGGGGCCTCAGATTAAAATTCTGAGATCTCTGTTGTGCTCGTTAGGTGGAGTTTACCCTAGGGGAGACTTAACCTCGACCCCGTCAAGGGTTTCGAATGCGGGTTAAATTTGGGGGTTTAAGATAATTAAAATTTTAATTAATTTTCTTATTTAAACACTAACTCACCCCCTCCTCCCCTAGTTTCATTTCTCTGGCGGATGAAGGAAACCAAGGTAGACCTCTCCTCCTCCATCCTCTCCTCTCTAAGGTGTTGCGGGCGGCCGGCAGATCATCGCGAAGCGACGGGCTACGCCCAAGAGGTAGGGTTCTTTCTTCCTATATCAATTCCTATATCCCTCTTTGAATTCCTTATTTTGTGTCGAATCTCTATCGAGTCTTTGAAAAAATCCCATAAACGTGTAGTAGATCTTATGTGGTTTCTGACGCTTATATCGGATCGAAATTCCAAGCTCCGAGGTGATCGAAGATGTCCGCTGAAGGTAAGAGGGTTTTGGAATGTTTTCTGGCTAAAAAACAGAGTTTCCGGGGGGTTCTAGTCGGTGCTGGTCACGGGGGTCCGTCGGGCGAGTAGGGAGCGCGGAAGGTGAGCGGCCGGGGATCGGGTTTTCAGCGGAGGCAGGCGCTGGAATGCGGTGCGGTGCGGCAGGCCGAGACGAGGCCGGTGTCGGTGAGGTCATCGACATGGCTCAGAGGAGCGCACAGACAGTGGCAGGGCGATCTGGGGGCTTCGAATGTCGGCGCGGCAGGGGGCTCCAGGCTGACGTAGCGTCGACCGAGCGAGCAAGAGGAGGTGACCGGTTGAGCGGGAGTGCGGCCGGCGGGATCTCCGGTGGGGTCATCCGGCAGGCGTAGGTCGCGTGGAGGGAAGACACACGAAAGGTGGGTCTGGTCGGGAGAGACGACCAAATGCCGTAAAAAAACAGAAAATAAAATAAAAAATAAAAAAATAAGGTTATGATAATAATAATAATAATATTATTATTATTATTATAAAATGATTTATATTTTAATAAATAATCAACCGGGAGTCGGTTTCGCAAGCCATCTACGGCAGCACATGACTCAGAATGAGAGGAATATTTTAAGATGGTTTCGGGTGATTTTAATCCCCGAGATGGGGGCCTCGGAAGCGCGGAACACCGTCAAGCGGTTGGGCGTTTTTTTTCGGGGATTCTTGTTTTGGACGGCGCAGACACATTCGATGTCTGAATTGAGCGCCGTCAGTGGTGTTGCGACCCTGGCGTTGAGGTGGAGTTTTCCAGTATGGTTTCGGGCGTCGAAACCGGAGTTGTGGCATGGGCCCCATGGGCCGTCTTTCGAGCTGCGTGCGACGCTTTACAACTTTTTCATTGGACGTCCATTCGGGGCGTGGGAGCAGTCGATTTTGGGTGTTTTTTCTGAGGGCATTGCATTGGCGAAATCTTCCTGCTTTAATTCCGCATGATGGTGTGGGCCCCATGAGGGCCGTTTTGGGAGTTGGCGGTTATTTCCAGCTTTATCACCAGGTGTCAGTTTTGGACAAGTCAATAGTCCATCTTGTGTACTTTTTCGAGAGGATCGCAACAGTGCGATCTGTTCATTGTGATTTGGGACTGGGATGTAACACCCGAGACTTTTATGTTATATAAATCATCAAAGGAATCTTTTTCTACACAACACTTGCTTGGCTTGCTTTACACGCAATCGCGACCTTCCTCGATAGCTTGCGTCGTACGCAATACCGAGTTTCACTAAACAACGATATGATATTAAAATATTATTAAAACTAGCCGTTATGAATAGTAATAACCACTTTTTGAAATTTTATAAATTTTATTTTTCAAAATGGACTTCATTTTTGGACTCAGAATATCGAAATTAGCCTAGGGTGAAATTTTGGTATTTTTCTGACAACTTTCAATTTTTGATGAATAGTGAAACCACTAAGTGGTAGGTTAAAAACTGAATTTTGCATAAAACTTAATTTTACCGCTTCTGTGAATGGAATTTCAAAAATCCGAGAGACACGGTTAATATCAAGGACTAAAATGTGGTTCAATGAGATGAAAATAATTTTTTTGGTGAATAGTAACTTTTTACTTTTTTACCACGGTTAAAAGTAAATAGGGTAATTAAGGGTAAAAATGATATTATTATTACCCTAACACATGTCCTAATTCTATTGGACAAGTGTAATTCGACCAAAAACAAACTTAGGAATAAAATATGACCATTTAGGCCCACTTGGATTAGATTAGGACATTTATTATTAATTTATTTAAAGAAGGGTTAAAGTAGTTAAAATCAAAGTTTAATAAGTAAATAATTTTTAATATGGGGTTATACATAAGATAAATTCGATTGTAAATATTCATTAGAAAGATAAAAATATTTAATACATGATGGTATTTTATTTGTAATTTTTAGACATCAAATAATTTTATTTATTTATGACACAAAGATGATGTAGTAATTATCTTATTAATGAAATATTGACATAATTGATGTTATAAACACCAACATAAATGTAATTTGAGACTTTTTATGAATTACACTAATTTTCTAGGTTACTATGATATATTAGTGTTGATTTAATCAACTTGGTTCGAACATATAATTCTGTTATGACTTTCAAAAAAATCATATATCAAATAGTGTCAAAATTGACACAAAATAGTTTTTAAATCAAATATTATATTATTAATTGTTATTTTATTCCTAAAAATCTAAGGTTCGGCCAAATGACTTAGATAAGGATATATATATTAATAATAAACAATTTGGGGTTCTTTTGGCATGTTATAGTAAGTGTATTAACCATATAGTGAAAGAAAACAAAAAGACACGGTAAAAGTTAAATTAATTAACTTAGAGTTAAATCTAATTGATAAGGTTAAAATAATACCCTAAAATTGTCTAAATCCTATTGGTTGATAGGATTTCGACCCATCCCCACTTTATCTTTGAAATAAGACCCTTTGGAACCATTATAAACCGATTTTGACTTTAATATAAAATAATATTTTGAGATATTCCTAAGGTGCCCCTCTCCTCCCTTATAAAAGGGCACCTCCTCCCCCTCCACCTCACACCAATTTGAGCACTCAAGCTCGGCCAACCCCTGCCATTTTCTCCTCTCCACTTCCCTAGAATAATCCTAGAGGTCCTGGTCTTCTCCAAAGAACAATCTTAGTTCCTTAAGTGGAGGATTCAAAGAGGCGTTCCAAAGAAGAGGTAATATCCATTACCGATCTTTTCAATTTCTTTCTTCTTCAACTTCTTCTTCTTTAGTTGTTTCATGATAAAGTAATAACATCAGTATTACTTACAAACTGATATGTTATTATAAATATGAAACAACCCTAATTCACCTTCTATCCATCCTACGGAAAAAGGAAATCACCGCGCGTGCGTACGTACGGAATACCGTCTCCACGCCGTGGTGTAATCTATTTTCCACCATCACCTTACAAGGATGGGTATAATGGTGTAATTAGTAACTATATATGATTATTATGAAGTAATATTGATACTGAAATAATATATAAATACTCCAATACAATTCCACGATCATAGGAACGATATCATCACTCGTGCGTACGTATGGAATACCGTCTCCACGATGTGATGCGACTCGTTCTACATGATCTTCATTTCATAATGATTATATAAATGAATTGAATGAATGAATATGGTATATACTACACTAATACCATTCTGGAAATGAATTATCTATAACCTAAAGATAAGAATAAGAATTTATTCGACAAAACACGCATAAGAACAAAAAGTTATAAAGACCCGAGTAACAAGTAACAATGAAATATTACTAACAAGAAGCTAAGAATATGACCATATATGATATCATATCAATATGTATGATTCTGGAATAAGTCAATAACATTATTTAAACCATTATACAGGAGCTTCGGACACGAACAAAGCAAATCGGACCTAAGGTAAGGGAAATATCACAATCTCATTTTTATCCGAGATTGTTTATTCGTAAGTAATTACTGGGGTGTATTTTATCATCCACATCCATGTTCCCTCAATATGTAATATTGTTTCCATCCACTTACAATAGTTTAAATCCAATTTTACCCTTCGGTGAGTTTTTAGTAAAGAATATGAAAGTAATCTTTTATCATTTTTTTCGTACGAGGTACTTTTTGACTTTTCCGACAAAAGTACGAAGAATGTTTTTTTTAACTTATACGGCATGAATGGAGTTTTAAAAAATTACTTCAAAGAAGCTTCCTTTACAAGTTTTCAAGTTTATTTTTAATCAACTTCTTTTATTTTAATGTTGTATGACATGTTATGAAAGGAAAAATGTTTTTGAAGAAGAAAGGATATTTTCCTCAAGAATGGAGTTCAAGTGTTTTATCAAAATTATTTTCCATCTAAGATAATAAAGGGTTATATTTTTATCCCTATTATTACATTGATTTGATCATGTTGTGATGGAATTATTTTTATGAATTCCCTTATCTTATATGAATTGATTTATGATGTCATGATGTTTCAAGAATCCCATTTTTGTTACATGTGTTATGTGATGATGTATGTTTTATGATTATGTGGCACACATAAGAAAGGATTCATTATAAGATGGGTGGGACCTATATCTCCCTCCAATGCATTGGGTAAAGACTTTATATCTCATGAGATAGACATGGCTGGAACGGAAGGTTATTTCGGTTCAGTGATACAGGACTGAAACGAGGAGTGAACTCGGTTCAGAAAGGGACTTTGTCCACTAAGATAGTCTTGGCAATGAGTCATGACTAACAAGAAATGAATTTCCATGATTATGTGTGCATGCCACAAAGTTTCAAGTTTTATGTTATGATTATGGGGATCTCATTTTCACTTCTATGATTTATTCCATGTTAAGATATTATGATCTCTTTTGCAGGTTTTGATTTTCAAAAAGATATGATATGATTTTTATTTCCTTTATTTGCCCTTGCTGAGCATTTGAGCTCACCCTTTTATGTTTTCTTTTCCCCAGGTCAGGAAGATGGATATTAAGTAGAATATGCTAAAAGGGACCCTAGATATGATGAAATAAATGGGAGACACTGTAGAAGATTTATGAACCAGTTGTTTATGTTTCCCAGTTTCTAAAGACACTATACCTATACGGTCCTTTGTAGTTTTGTCATATGTTGTAATAAGTGTGCTTCAATTTTGAAGTATTAACAATGTATGTAAAGTGTGGGTCGTTATAGTTGGTATCAGAAGAAAGGTATAGTCAACCTTTGGAAACTAGGATGTGAAAGCCTTAGTAAGAACCCTAAGGATAAGTCTAAGCATAGAACGCAATCTTAGTGTTTTAGAAATGGCCTTGAATAACCTAGGATAAGACCATAAGCATGAAAATTTTATTCTTGAATTATGTGGTTTCCTATTATAATTAGTGTTGCTCACACTATTCTTCTTGGTTTTAGTCAATGGCTGGAACCCGAAGGAACTGTGTTAATGCGGAATGCGATGGGCAATGCAATGATTGTCCCCCTGAGCAACCAAACGACATGGGAGCTGGAATGCAAAATCTTGTAGCCATGCTCACACAACTTTCTCAAGCTATGAATCATGCAGGATTTCCAAACGAGCAAAGGAGGGAGCAACATTCTATTGAATCCTTCATGAGGCAGCGTCCACCTTCTTTTAGCGGGTCTACTGATCCATTAGTTGCTGAACAATGGATTAGTACTACTGAAAAGATATTTTAAGTTCTTCAATGTTCTGAACATGATAAAGTCATTCTAGCAGTGTATCATTTGGAAGGAGATGCTGATCAATGGTGGAATCTTGTTAAGAATACGAGGCAAAGGGATGAAATTGAGTCTATGGAATGGGACGAGTTCAAGAACTTATTTTTCAATAAGTACTTCCCTCGTATTCTCCCAACAAAGATGGAGAAAGAGTTCCTTGAACTGAAGCAAAGGGATGATGAATCTGTTAGTACCTATGAAGCAAATTTTACAAGACTTGCAAGGTACGCTTCTGGTATTATTATCCAACCTGAGAGTAAGATCGATCGATTCTTTAGTGGCTTAAAACCACGTCTTCGAAGGGCGTTAGCCATAAGGGACTTCAATAGCTACGAGGAAATCGTTCGATGTGCTCTCAAAGTCGAGATGGAGATTGGAGTAACCCATCAGTCACATGGGTTTGATAAGAAGAGGAAGATGGAATTCAAAGAAAAATCTAAAGAGCACACGGAAAAGAAGATGAGCTTTTCCTTATGTTCAAAGTGTGGAAAGAAACATGGAGGGAGTTGTCTTAAAGGGACAAGTAAATGTTTTAAATGTGGAAAGGAAGGTCATCGGGCATTTGAATGCCGTGATAATGGGAAGAAGATGTCTAATGATGCAAACAAAGGAAGGGATACACAGAATGAACCTACTACACTTCAATGTTTCAAGTGCAAGGAGATGGGTCATTATGCCAATCAATGCCCAAATCCAAGGGTTGATGATGATGGTCGACGTCAACAAACTCTTAAGGCTAAAGACAAAGGAAAGTCACATGCAATTTCTATCAGCGATGTGGTGTACGATAACGATGTGGTGAAAGGTACACTTACCATACACTCTAAAGTAGCAAATGTTTTATTTGATTCTGGATCCACCCAATCTTTTATTTCTGAAGACTTTTCTAAGGGTATCACCGTATTACCTCAACAATTAGATGTTGAGTTAGCTATGACAACACCTAATGGCACATCAATCGCATCAAAAGTTTATAATTCTTCTCCGATCGAAGTTTGTGGGAAAGTGATTCCGGCAAATCTTGTGATCCTTCCTTTAGTGGAATTTGATGTGATTCTTGGCATGGATTGGCTTTCTCTACATGGATCTCATATCAATTTCCAAATAAGGGAAGTCACATTTCATATTCCAGATCAATCTACGATCGTCTATCAATGCAAGGATGAACATAACCTTCCAGTGGAAATTTCTTCCATCTTATGGGTATTGATTCCACTAAATGAAGGTTATTTATCTCAAGTAGTTGGTGAGAAACTCATGATTAAGAATATGCCCATTGTACGGGAGTTTGATGATGTCTTTCCGGAAGAATTGCCGGGTCTTCCACCAAATCGTGAAGTTGAGTTTTCAATAGAACTCGTACCGGGTGCTTTTCCTATTTCAAAGACACCTTATATAATGGCCCCAAATGAGTTGCAGGAATTGAAGAAGCAACTCCAAGAGAATCTTGATAAGGGATTCATACGCCCTAGTGCGTCACCTTGGGGAGCACCTGTTCTATTTGTTAAGAAGAAAGATGGATCAATGAGACTCTGCATTGATTATCGAGAACTTAACAAGATCACTATCAAGAACAAATATCCTCTCCCACGCATTGATGACTTATTTGACCAACTACGCGGAGCTCAATACTTTTCCAAGATTGATCTTCGTTCAGGGTATCATCAATTAAGGGTCAAAAGGGAGGATATACCAAAGACGGCTTTCCGTACAAGGTATGGACACTATGAATTTATAGTGATGCCATTTGGTCTTACTAATGCCCCTGCTATCTTCATGGATCTAATGAATAGAGTCTTTAGAGACTATCTTGATCAATTTGTGGTAGTCTTTATAGACGATATTCTTGTCTATTCAAAGAGCAAGGAAGAGCATGAAGATCACTTGAGAATTATATTGAAGACCCTGAGAAAAGAGAAGCTTTATGCCAAATTTACCAAGTGTGAATTTTGGCTTCAAAAAGTTTCATTTTTGGGTCATATAATCTCAAAAGAGGGGATATCTGTGGATCCAGCAAAAACAGAGGTTATCGAAAGATGGTCGAGACCAACAACAGTAACTGAGATCCGAAGTTTTCTTGGTTTGGCTGGATATTATCGACGTTTTGTAAAGGATTTTCCACGATTATCTAAACCACTCACCAAGTTGACTCGGAAAAAAGTTAAGTTTGTCTGGACAGAGGAATGTGAAGAGAATTTCAAGGAGTTGAAAAGAAGGTTATCCAGTGCACCTGTGCTCACACTGCCTTGTAGTGGAGAAAGGTTTGTGATCTACAGTGATGCATCCAAGAAGGGATTGGGGTGTGTTCTTATGCAAAATGATATGGTGATAGCTTATGCCTCACGACAGTTGAAAATCCATGAGAAAAATTACCCAACACATGATTTGGAGTTGGCTGCGGTAATATTTGCATTAAAGATTTGGAGGCATTACCTTTATGGTGAAAGGTGTGATATTTATACTGATCATAAAAGTTTAAAGTATATTTTCACACAAAAGGAGTTGAATATGCGTCAAAGAAGATGGTTGGAGCTGATTAAGGATTATGACTGCTCAATCCATTACCACCCTGGGAAAGCAAACAAGGTGGCAGATGCATTAAGTCGACAAGACCATGATAGTTTATCCATGATGAGGATCACAAAAGATCAAATATTTATGGATTTACAAAGGATGTATCTTGGAATTATAATGGAAGGGGAAAAATCTTATCTTTCTCAAATGAATGTTCAACCATAAATACATGTGAAGATTAAAGAGGCACAAAAAGAAGATGTCGAGTTACAAAAGAAGGTGAGAAATGTCCCTGAATTCAACCTTGATTGTGATGGGATAATAAAGTTCAGGAATCGGGTTTGCGTTCCTCCCATCCCCGAATTAAAGAATGAGCTGCTGGATGAGGCTCATAGTTCATCATTCTCTATTCATCCTGGAAGCACGAAGATGTATAGGGACCTGAAGGAGTACTTCTAGTGGGATGGCATGAAAAGAGATGTTGCTGAATATGTCTCTCGATGCTTGGTTTGTCAACAAGTTAAAGCTGAGAGACAGAAGTCTAAGGGGATGTTACAACCATTACCCATACCCGAATGGAAATGGGAAAACATCACTATGGACTTTGCCACAGGACTTCCTAAAACATCCAAAGGCAATAATGCTATCTGGGTCATAGTTGATCGTCTTACAAAGTACGCACACTTCATTGCTATTAGAGAGGATTTCTCTCTAGATCAGCTTGCCAGGATATATGTAAAGGAAGTGGTAAGATTGAATGGAGTACCACTTTCTATTATATCTGATCGGGATCCGAGATTTACCTCGAAGTTCTGGCGAAGTGTTCAGCATACTCTGGATACAGATTTGAGTTTCAGCACTGCTTATCATCCCCAGACAGACGGTCAGTCTGAGAGAACAATTCAAACCCTAGAAGATATGTTGAGAGCTTGCTCTATGGATTTCAAAGGAGGTTGGGATCAACACCTACCTTTGGTGGAATTTTCTTATAATAATAGCTTTCACTCCAGTATTCAGATGGCTCCTTATGAAGCTCTCTATGGAAAGAAATGCAGGACTCCAACTTGCTGGGATGAAGTTGGGGAAAGAAAGCTATTAGGACCTGATCTCGTGGACGAAATGGCAGAAAAGGTCAGATCTATTCAACAACACATAAGCGCAGCTCAGAGTCGACAGAAAAGTTATGCCGACAACCGAAGAAAAGACCTAGAGTTTGAAGTGGGCGATAAAGTGTTCTTACGAATATCTCCCTGGAAGAGGGTTATGAGATTTGGAAAGAAGGGGAAGTTGAGCCCTAGATATATCGGTCCTTTCGAAATACTGGATTGTGTTGGGAAGGTAGCTTACCGATTGGCGCTTCCACCGAATCTCTCTCAAGTTCACGATGTGTTCCATGTATCTCTTTTGAGAAAGTACATACCAGATCCTTCACATGTACTCAGCTCAGAAGTTGTACCGCTGGAGCAAGATCTTTCTTATGAGGAACAGCCGATAGAGATTCTGGATCGTAGCGAAAAAGTCCTACGAAACAAGACCACTCGCTTGGTGAAGGTTTTATGGAGGAACCACCAACTTGAAGAATCTACATGGGAGCTTGAGGATATGATGAGGGAGAATTATCCTCATCTGTTTGTTACAAAGTGACGAATTTCGAGGGGGAAATTCTTTTTAAGGGGGGTAGAATGTAACACCCGAGACTTTTATGTTATATAAATCATCAAAGGAATCTTTTTCTACACAACACTTGCTTGGCTTGCTTTACACGCAATCGCGACCTTCCTCGATAGCTTGCGTCGTACGCAATACCGAGTTTCACTAAACAACGATATGCTATTAAAATATTATTAAAACTAGCCGTTATGAATAGTAATAACCAGTTTTTGAAATTTTATAAATTTTATTTTTCAAAATGGACTTCATTTTTGGACTCAGAATATCGAAATTAGCCTAGGGTGAAATTTTGGTATTTTTCTGACAACTTTCAATTTTTGATGAATAGTGAAACCACTAAGTTGTAGTTAAAAACTGAATTTTGCATAAAACATAATTTTACCGCTTCTGTGAATGGAATTTCGAAAATCCGAGAGACACGGTTAATATCAAGGACTAAAATGTGGTTCAATGAGATGAAAATAATTTTTTTGGTGAATAGTAACGTTTTACTTTTTTACCACGGTTAAAAGTAAATAGGGTAATTAAGGGTAAAAATGATATTATTATTACCCTAACACATGTCCTAATTCTATTGGACAAGTGTAATTCGACCAAAAACAAACTTAGGAATAAAATATGACCATTTAGGCCCACTTGGATTAGATTAGGACATTTATTATTAATTTATTTAAAGAAGGGTTAATGTAGTTAAAATCAAAGTTTAATAAGTAAATCATTTTTAATATGGGGTTATACATAAGATAAATTCGATTGTAAATATTAATTAGAAAGCTAAAAAGATTTACTACATGATGGTAGTTTATTTGTAATTTTTAGACATCAAATAATTTAATTTATTTATGACACAAAGATGATGCAGTAAATATCTTGTTAATGAAATATTGACATAATTGATGTTATAAACACCAAAATAAATGTAATTTGAGACTTTTTATGAATTACACTAATTTTCTAGTTTACTATGATATATTAGTGTTGATTTAATCAACTTGGTTCGAACATATAATTCTGTTATGACTTTCACAAAAATCATATATCAAATAGTGTCAAAATTGACACAAAATAGTTTTTAAATCAAATATTATATTATTAATTGTTATTGTATTCCTAAAAATCTAAGGTTCGGCCAAATGACTTAGATACTGATATATATATTAATAATAAACAATTTGGGGTTCGTTTGGCATGTTATAGTAAGTGTATTAACCATATAATGAAAGAAAACAAAAAGACACGGTAAAAGTTAAATTAATTAACTTAGAGTTAAATCTAATTGATAAGGTTAAAATAATACCCTAAACTTGTCTAAATCCTATTGGTTGATAGGATTTATACATATCCCCACTTTAGCTTCGAAATAAGACCCTTTGGAACCATTATAAACCGATTTTCACTTTAATATAAAATAATATTTTGAGATATTCCTAAGGTGCCCCTCTCCTCCCTTATAAAAGGGCACCTCCTCCCCCTCCTCCTCACACCAATTTGAGCACTCAAGCTCGGCCAACCCCTGCCATTTTCTCCTCTCCACTTCCCTAGAATAATCCTAGAGGTCCTGGTCTTATCCAAAGAACAATCTTAGTTCCTTAAGTGGAGGATTCAAAGAGGCGTTCCAAAGAAGAGGTAATATCCATTACCGATCTTTTCAATTTCTTTCTTCTTCAACTTCTTCTTCTTTAGTTGTTTCATGATAAAGTAATAACATCAGTATTACTTACAAACTGATATGTTATTATAAATATGAAACCACACTAATTCACCTTCTATCCATCCTACGGAAAAAGGAAATCACCGCGCGTGCGTACGTACGGAATACCGTCTCCACGCCGTGGTGTAATCTATTTTCCACCATCACCTTACAAGGATGGGTATAATGGTGTAATGAGTAAGTATATATGATTATTATGAAGTAATATTGATACTGAAATAATATATATATACTCCAATACAATTCCACGATCATAGGAACGATATCATCACTCGTGCGTACGTACGGAATACCGTCTCCACGATGTGATGCGACTCGTTCTACATGATCTTCATTTCATAATGATTATATAAATGAATTGAATGAATGAATATGGTATATACTACACTAATACCATTCTGGAAATGAATTATCTATAACCTAAAGATAAGAATAAGAATTTTTTCGACAAAACACGCATAAGAACAAAAAGTTATAAAGACCCGAGTAACAAGTAACAATGAAATATTACTAACAAGAAGCTAAGAATATGACCATATATGATATCATATCAATATGTATGATTCTGGAATAAGTCAATAACATTATTTAAACCATTATACAGGAGCTTCGGACACGAACAAAGCAAATCGGACCTAAGGTAAGGGAAATATCACAATCTCATTTTTATCCGAGATTGTTTATTCGTAAGTAATTACTGGGGTGTATTTTATCATCCACATCCATGTTCCCTAAATATGTAATATTGTTTCCATCAACTTACAATAGTTTAAATCCAATTTTACCCTTCGGTGAGTTTTTAGTAAAGAATATGAAAGGAATCTGTTATCGTTTTTTCGTACGAGGTACTTTTTGACTTTTCCCACAAAAGTACGAAGAATGTTTTTTTTAACTTATACGGAATGAATGGATTTTTAAAACATTACTTCAAAGAAGCTTCCTTTACATGTTTTCAAGTTTATTTTTAATCAACTTCTTTTATTTTAAAGTTGTATGACATGTTATGAAAGTAAAAATGTTTTTGAAGAAGAAAGGATATTTTCCTCAAGAATGGAGTTCAAGTGTTTTATCAAAATTATTTTCCATCTAAGATAATAAAGGGTTATATTTTTATCCCTATTATTACATTGATTTGATCATGTTGTGATGGAATTATTTTTATGAATTCCCTTATCTTATATGAATTGATTTATGATGTCATGATGTTTCAAGAATCCCATTTTTGTTACATGTGTTATGCGATGATGTATGTTTTATGATTATGTGGCACACATAAGAAAGGATTCATTATAAGATGGGTGGGACCTATATCTCCCTCCAATTCATTGGGTAAAGACTTTATATCTCATGAGATAGACATGGCTGGAACGGAAGGTTATTTCGGTTCAGTGATACAGGACTGAAACGAGGAGTGAACTCGGTTCAGAAAGGGACTTTATCCACTAAGATAGTCTTGGCAATGAGGCATGACTAACAAGAAATGAATTTCCATGATTATGTGTGCATGCCACAAAGTTTCACGTTTTATGTTATGATTATGGGAATCTCATTTTCACTTCTATGATTTATTCCATGTTAAGATATTATGATCTCTTTTGCAGGTTTTGATTTTCAAAAAGATATGATATGATTTTTATTTCCTTTATTTTCCCTTGCTGAGCATTTGAGCTCACCCTTTTATGTTTTCTTTTCCCCAGGTCAGGAAGATGGATATTAAGTAGAATATGCTAAAAGGGACCCTAGATATGATGAAATAAATGGGAGACACTGTAGAAGATTTATGAACCAGTTGTTTATGTTTCCCAGTTTCTAAAGACACTATACCTATACGGTCCTTTGTGGTTTTGTCATATGTTGTAATAAGTGTGCTTCAATTTTGAAGTATTAACAATGTATGTAAAGTGTGGGTCGTTATATGGGATGTGGGTCCCACGTAGCACCACTCGTGTGCGGTGCACCAGAATGCATCTTTTTCTCTGGATATCTATTGTACTCAAGTGAGCAGTATTTTTGACGTGTTTTCCTGAGGGAATCGCAGTGGTGCAATGCACCCGACTATTTTCGGGGCCGAGTCTCGGGATCCCGGGACGCCGTTCGGGCGTAGGGTGGTGTTGGTGACTTTTCCGTCGGATATCCATTTGAGGAAAGTAAGTGGTCTATCTCACGTGTTTTTCCACGAGGACTACAATGGTGTAATCTGTTCAGGCATGCGGAGCCTCTTGCACGATCTTATTAAATGTGGAATATGAAAGGTGTTTCAGTGGTGGTTCATCCTGTGGTGTTTGTAGGAAACCCTTGGTGTGTGATCGCGTTCACTCTTGGGAGAGTGAAGTTGGTGTTTAAAGGGATGTAGTTGTCTATACCTGGGCCGATGAGGTTGCAAGGTGGAGTTGTTACATTTGTGCCTTCGTGTTGATGATGGGTGCCGTGTGCATGCTAGCCTTTGGGCTGGAGATGTGGCATACTCTGGGAGTATGCGAGAATTCTGGGTGGTACATGTGGTTGTTTGTACCTAAAAATGTTTGTGCGCTTGGTTGGGGGTTGACTCGGGGCCACACATCGTGTGGACCCCTTGTGCGTGACATGTTATGCTTTACAAAATTTTGACCTCTCACGACGTAGAGGGTTCCTAGGTTCTCGTTTGTTGATGAGTTGGGTTGAGTTTTCCCCTGGTTCTGTTCTCATTTGCTGACCAGCAGGGTTGAGTTTTCCCCTGGTTCTGTTCTTGTTTGTTGACCATAAGGGTTGAGTTTCCCCTGGTTCTGTTCTCGTTTGTTGACCAGCAGGGTTGAGTTTTCCCCTAGTTTTGTTCTTGTTTGTTGACTAATAGGGTTGAGTTTTCTCCTGGTTCTGTTCTCGTTTGGCTAGCAGATATGGTTTCATTTTTCTGTTTCTTCAGCTGTGAGAGGTTTCAGTACCGAGCCCCTTTCACCGAACTGTGGGACCGTTTATGACCACGTGTGCTCATACAACGTGGGTGTTTTCCCACTTTCTGGGATGAGTTGTCTCGGTCTTCTTTGACAGTGACTCAGCGGCTTGGAGCGTGATCGCCCTGAGAGGCCGGGGAGTTTCTCCCATCCCTTCATGTTCCCTGGTAGAGTTATTGTGGATTCATTATGACCAACACATTATGCGGGCAACGATCCTCTACCCAGTAGGTTGTTTCCAGAAGGGATGGCCAGGAGGTTGCACCATCCAGTAGGGATGGCCAGAGCGGTACCATTCAGCGGGGATGGCCATTGGGTTACCATGCAGTAGGGATGGCCAGTGGGTTACCATCCAACAGGGATGGCCAGTACAACGATGTTCACCGAGTAGTACCGTCCCGCAAGGATTTCCAGAGCAGTTCCGGGTTTACCTCCAGAGGGGCTGGGAAGTGGTCCCCGATGCCGGGTTTACCTCCAGATGGGCTGGGAAGTGGTCCACGATGCCGGGTTTACCTCCAATTGGGCTGGGAAGTGGTCCCTAATGACGGTTCCGAGACTCCCTCCAGTGGAGTACACTTTTACAGGACTGGGCATTGGGACTCGTCGACGACTTTAGCCGGGTCTCCCTCTAGTGGATTACCCTTTTGCAGGACTGGGCAGTGTGGAACCCATCGACTCTTGCCGGGTCTCCCTCAAGTGGGAACCCATCGACTTCCAGGGATCACCCTCCAGCGGGGCTGGGCAGGGGTCACCTGTCGACTTTGAGGAGACCTCTCGACAGCGGGGCAGTGACGAGGTGTGGCTTGATGTTCCCCCAGAACTCTCAAGTACGAGGGGCGCTTTCCCCACCGAGATGTGTCCTTGCGACACGACCTAAAACTGTGTGGGCGAGTCAGTGTCGCCCAAAGAGGATATTTGTGAGGTGAGGTGATTTGATCCCCTTGACTTGCAGTTCAGGGTAGAGGTGTGTGATGCTGGGAATAGATGGTGTTTACTTCTCAGACTGTGGGATACTCACTTTCTTGGGCTGAGCTACGGGATGGAAATTCCCTTACAATCTTGTTTGTGCTTCTTGATTGAGCATATATATATGTGTGTGTGTGTATACATTGTTCCAGTTCCCACTTCTTGGTCTTGGTTACTCTGCCTCTAGGAGAGGCAAAGACGCGTGGGGTATGCCACGTGCTTTCCGTGTCTAGCTTCTCGTGGTTGGACGAGTCTACTCTCCCGCTATAGGTAGTGAAGACTCGACGAGAAGTTAATATTCTCACCGTTTACATCTCCTTGTGTTTGGACGAGTCTACCTTCTTTCCTCTTGTTGGGTTGAGCTGGACTCTCTACTGTTACTCTTACTGCACTCTCGGTTGTACTCCTTTACTTTTACCTATCCGATCTGCTACTCACCCTTCGGTACCTCCTTTGTTGCTCCCTAGAGTCTTCGGGGTATCCTACTAAGTATTTTTATACTCACCCCTGCTTGGGGTTTGCCCGCACTTGGTGTGCCCTTGCAGACGATGGACAGGTTGGTCGTGACTTCATCGGAGCTTAGGAGATCAGAAGCTGGGACCACATGTGGTGGTCAGAGTTGGGTTCCAGGTGGGGGACCCTTCCAGCTGTTTTTCTTTTGTTTATCTGTTTCCGGGTTGTGGCACCTTTTCTGGTTGGACGGGTGTTTTTCCCCTTTTCTTTTTAGTTTACCTTCATATTTTACATTGTTCTTTTAGAGGTTTATACACATTGTGGTTTATTTATAGCAGTTAGTACTTTTCTTTTCTTTTTTACTCTGCACTTTTTCATTGAGTGTGTTGCGTGTGTGTGTACAGGTACTTTGGAAAAGGCCCCCCTTCGTGGTTGTGCCTTCGGCGCTGGTCGCCAGCCCCTGGCCTATAGAGGCGGGCTTGAGGTAGTTGCGGCTTGAGCCGAGTAGGGTCGGGTCGTGATAGTATAATCCCTAGAGGATGGTCATAGTATAATTAGTGGAAATAAATAAAAATATGTAGGATTCGTGCAATAATGGATTTATATTCCCCATTATATTATCATAGGGATCCCGTGTTCATTTTAATGGAAAGAATTATTGGTCTATGAGGTTTTCCATGAATTAAAGATAAATCAATTACATTACTATAAGGAAGAAATATCTTATAACATATATTAATATATTATACAATTAAATAATATGAAATCAATATTTTCCAGAATTTTTTTTTGGTTCAAGGTATCATCATTAGTGGGTAAAAAAGGAGGATATTCCAATGATTTCATTTCAAATGTGGTATAAACATTACAAACATATAGTAATGCACGTCATATTCACTAATCCACCATATTTTTTATTATTCTATTTAAAAAAGTACTCAATTATTATGAAGAAAATTTAATTTTGGTATTTTTTAATGATGTCTTCATATGCTATAAATGTTATGATGTGTATAATATTAATTTGTAAATCATACATAAGTATATAATAAAAATGAGTTATATAGAAAATTTATCAAATACACATTTTGGATTCAAAAGATTATTTTCTCTTCTATATTTTAACTAAATTTGGAATATCAGTTGATATTCTAGTGATAATGATAGTGAATTAATTTCCAACACCAATGAATATAATTGTGGCCCATCTATTCGTTATAGTAGTAGGTTACTATCGAAAATTTGTTCCAACTATTTATTAATTAGTTATCCCAATAACAAATTTTACTTTTAAAGGTGTTAATATATTTTATATAAAATAATTTAATGAATGATTTGGATGATTAAGAAGGAGACTGATCAATGAAGTAGAATTAAATTTTTTATCGAGAAGGGGTGGATTTATTATATATTGTGATGAATCAATGAAGAGACATGGATGTGTCCTTATACATAATTATGTTTAAATTTAATATGACTAATGTTAGATAATGAACCATTAACATAATTATTAAACACATGATCCTAATTTTTAAGAATGAGTATTTTCATTAAAGATATGAATAAAATACCTTTATGGAGAAAAATATGAAATATGTAAGGATTAAAACAGCTTCATATAAATCCTCAAATGAAAAGTGATTGAAATGAGGAAAAGTTGATAGATATAATAATTCAAGGATTATAATTTGTCAACACACTACCATCATAAGAATGATAATAAGGTGGTTGATGCCTTGATTAGGAATTACCATGATGTTTTAACTAAAATAATAACCAAAAATATATATTATATTAATGGATTTAGAAAATTTTGATATGGGAATCCTTATGAAAGGTTAAATATAAAATAAATTATGAATGAAAACAAAACCATCCTTATAGGAATAAATTTAATGTTACTTGGAATATAAAAATACTCAACAACAAAATAAAATAAATAAAGGATGGTACGTTGGTGGATTTCATCCATCAATATAGTATATTAAAATTTTGAAATAGGATTTCAGTTCCATATATGTCTGATCCAAAAATATATTTATTAGAATAATGTCTAACTAAAATTTTTTTCTACAGCCTAATAGAAAAAATTTATTAGGCTTTAAAGAAACAATTTTTGTGGGATAATATGAAATAAGAAATTGAAAACTATATATAAAAAAGCTTGGTTTCTCAATTGGTAAAGGATGAGAGAATACATCCTAAAGTAATCATGAAACCTATATGTATTTTTATGTAGAAATGGGTTGATATTAATATGGAATTTTTCATTAGATTAAAACATGCACATAGAATTAATGATTCTCTATGGGTATGTAACATCCCGGTTCCGGGTGCCACTCAACAGGTGCCCTGAACCCGGTTCGCCAGATGACCTCAAGCGCATTTCCACAAACGCCAGAGGCTACCGACAAGCTGCGAGGACCCAGGTCTGATAGTGGGGAAACTATTCCATCATTTGTCAAAGTGTAGCGCAATGGAATACAAAAGAAACATACAACAATATCAGAAGAAGCAACAGTATATATATAACTGAAATGGACATCTAAAAACAAAAAGGAAATCAGCATTCATATATATATGAAGATGCAACACGTCACTATATTCTATAAAACAATCAAAAAATGTTACACTAAAATACAATACATTAAAACTGAAGTACAAGTACAGAAAAGCATAACAGAACAGCCCACGTCATCGCAAGCCAATGCTCAATCCCATGCTCTCCTATACCCCAGCAACAATCAAGTACCTATACATGTACTCTTTCCCCTATCAACACCTATAGAAATGTAATCTATTTGGGCCGAAAAGAATGACCCAAATAGGGTGTGAGAAATATATCTCAGTCGGAACCCACCAAAGGCCCATGCCCAACTGTGTGTAAATATGCAACAACACTGTGCAAAAGTAAAATGCAATAAACTAAGTAGTACTCAAAAGTAACCAACATACCAGTTATATTTCCATTTAATTATTCATTTAATCCATTTAATATAAGAAAACGCCACAGTGAATTTCTAAGTAAATAGTCAATGTCCATGGACACTCAACCCTTACCCACAGGTAATCAGGGATGTAACCCGCAGGTAATTTCCCACAGGCATAACAGATTTTTCCCTCAAGCGTACATAGTGTCACCCTCAAGCACATAGTCTATTTCCCACAGGCAGGAAAGAAGTTGCCCTCAGGCTAAGAAAACATTTCCCTCGGGATATAGTAAAACACTACCCTTAGGAACAAGTAACCGGGCCATGCCCAACATGTAAATAAGAAGTTCACATACAATTACTCTCAAGGAAAATGTAATGTGCAAAATAATTAAGGCATACCCTCGGGGATCCTGGCCAAATGGCTAAACAGAGGAACGCACCCCCAGGGTGGTCCTGGATCCAAGCAGTGATCCCAAATGGAATTTTTATATCACATTTAATTACCTATACATTTCTAGTTATTTAAAATATCCACGGCCTCAGCCACACGACACCCCAACATGGGTTCATAGCTCAAAAACACACAAAAACACACAACAGTTGGAAAATAAACACCAAGCCACCTACCTTTAACACCAACGAACGATATACACGAATGTTGATTTCAGAAACGCCCAAAAATGTCATAGATCTAAGGTAAAATAATTCTCATTCAACCTCAAATAACTTCCATTAGACGAAGAATTGGAAAGAGACACACCAAGAGAAGTAATCTCTTACCTGTGCGGTTCCAACGAGATCGACGGAGGCGGAATCGGATTCTTGGTTCGCGATAGATAGATCCTTGAAAATCAGGCCATCCCCTCCTGAGCTCCCATCCGGTTCTAAGCCTTCCCTGTTAATAGGGAAGGCTACTACCCATTTAAGTGAAAAAAGTACACGGTGTGTATTTCCATGTACCCGGAGTATACTTCCCATTTTTTAACTGTACCTCTTGCAGCTTCCCGCCAGCGTGGAACTGTTTACCTACTGACATGACTACACTGTGTGTCTCCTTGAGTACACGGTGTGTTCGGTCACACAGCTGGTCACTGACTTACTATTTGCCTACCGACTGACTACACGACATGTAAGGGACCACTACACAGCATGTAGTCGGTCTTTACACCCTTCATTATCGACATGGCTACACGCCCTGTGTACTAATCCCACATGGCCAAAAGTACATGGTGTATAGAAAAGTACACGGTGTGTACTTCCAAAATTTGGGATTTTTCCCCATTTTCCATATTTTCTCAAAAACACTTAAGGAAAAGAGAAATGAAGAAACCCGTACCTCAAAAGTAAGAACCGAGTTCTTAAAAACTTCCCCCCTTAAAGAAATTCTTCCCTGAATTTCCCTTCTAAGGGTGGTGAAGATATAGCCGTGAACAACTCTAGACACTGAGCACGTACGTCGGTCTTATGCTCCCAGGTTTCGTCCTACACTTGGCCATGCTGCCATAGCACCCGTACGAGAGGAACTGATCGGCCCTAGAGAACCTTTGTGCTCCTATCAAAGATACAAATCAGATTCTCCTCAAAGGACGCATCTATCTAAAGCTCAACCTCCTCTGGATAAAGGACGTGAGATGGGTCTGAATGATAGCGGCGCAACTCAGATACATGGAAGATGTCGTGCATGGCTCGGTACCTCTAAGGTAACTGCAACTGATAGCCAACCGGGCCGACTCTCTCCAGAATCTAAAATGACCCCACATACCTCGGTGAAAGTTTACCCTATCTCCTGATCTTCCTGTGTCCTAGCCTCGGCGAAACATTCAAGAAAACCTGATCCCCAACCACGAACTTCAAGGGTCGTCTGCGGCGATCGGCATAAGATTTCTGTCGAGACTGCACGGTAGCCATCTACTTCTGAATCAACTGGACCTACTCAGAAGTCTCCTGCACGAGACATGGTCCCAGTAAAGCTGCCTCAATTCTTTTAACCAGCACAAGGGTGATCAGCATGGACTACTTTATAAAGCCTTATAAGGTTCCATATCAATAGTTTCCTGGAAACTATTGTTATAGGAAAACTCGACTAGGGGTATATGCTTCTCCCAGGAGCCCCCAAAGTCTAGGATGCATGCACGCAGCATGTCCTCTAGCACCTGTATTGTACGCTCTGACTGGACATTAGTCTGAGGGTGGAATGATGTGCTCAGAAGCACCTGTGTACCCAGTGCCCTCTAAAAACTCTTCCAGAAATGAGACGTAAATAGGGCGTCCCTATCTGAAATGATAGAACAAGGTACCCCATGAAGACGTAAGTTCTCTCGGATATACAGCCTTCCGAGCTCATCAACACCAAAGGTCTCCTTGATTGGAAAAAAGTGAGGCACCTTCGTGAGTCTATCCACAAAAACCTACATGACATCATTTCCTCTAGGTGACCTCGAAAACCCTATCATGAATTCCATCACGACATCATCCCATTTACACTCTAGGATGGGTAACTGCTGTAACAGTCCGGCTGGCCTCTGATGCTCCACCTTCACCTGCTGACAGGTAGAACATCTCGTAATAAAACAAGCTACATCTCTCTTCATACCCAACCACCAGTACCGACTTCTCAAGTCTCGGTACATCTTGGTAACCCCAGGATGAACTGCCCAGATGAAGCATGAAACTCTCACATCATCTCCTTATGTATATCCCCTGGAACCCACACTCGTCCATGGAAACGCAACACCTCATCATCTCCTATCGTCCAACCAGGATGATATTCCTTACTTTCCACTGACTCCCGTAGAACTAGGCCTTCCGAAACCGATAGTTGTCTCATCCTCACTCTATCTAAGAGGGTCGAGGTCACCGCTAAAGATGAAATATAGGTCTGCCCCTGACTGTCGTGCACCTCTAAATGCATCTCAGAGAACAAAGCCATGAGCTTCCACTCACCACTGGCCTTCTACACTGCCTGTATCTGAGTCTTCCTGCTCAGTGCATCAGCTACTGCATTACCTTTACCAGGTGTATAGGCAAGCTCAAAATCAAAGCACTGAAGGTATTCGACCCACCTTCAATGCCTCAGATTCAAGTCACGCTGAGTAAAGATATACTTCATACTTTTGTGGTCGGTGAAAACCAGAAAATGTTCTCCCAAGAGATAATGTATCCAACATCGCAACACATGCACAACTGCAGCCAACTCGAGATCATGAATCGGGTAATTCCTCTCATGTGGCCTCAACTGTCGAGACCCATACGCAACAACTCAATCACCCTGCATCAACACTTCTCCTAGCCCAATACCTGATGCAACATTGTAAACTATAAAGCTCCTCCCCTGCTCTGGGAGTATTAGGACTGGTGCTGATGTCAACCTTCCTTTCAGGTCCTGAAAGGCTACCTCACACGCTTCTGACCAAACGAACTTCGCACCCTTCTTAGTTAAACCCATCAAAGGTGCTGCTAAGAAGGAGAAGTCCTAGATGAAGCGTCTGTAGTAACCAGGCAGCCCCAATAAACTCCTTATTGCAAACACGTTCTTAGGCTGCTCCCAGGAAACTACTACTCTTACCTTATCTTGGTCCATAGAAACTCCTTCCTCTAAGATGATATGACCCAGGAAGTGAATCTGGTCCATCCAAAAGTGGCACTTTGAGAGCTTAGCATACAACTGATGCTCTCTCATTGTACTTAATAAGATCTCAAGATGGGTGGCATGGTTGTGTCAAGTGTGAGAGTACACCAATATATCGTCCACGAATACTACCAAAAAAGAGTCCAGATAAGGATGGAACACACAATTCATCAGAGCCATGAAAACTGTTGGTGTGTTCATGAGTCCGAACGGCATAACCATATACTTGTATAGACCATACCTACTCCTGAAAGCTATGAGAGGTATATCAGATGGTCTAACATGCAGCTGATGATATCCTGATCTCAAGTCAATCTTCGAGAACACTCTTGCTCGATGAAGTTGATCAAAAAGATCATCAATCCTCGGTAAAGGATATCGGTTCTTAACTGTCAACTGGTTCAACTTCCGATAATCCACAAAGAGTCTGAGGGTACCATTCGCCTTCTTTGAAAAGAGTACCGGAGAACCCCAAGGAGAAGTACTGGATCGGATGAAACCCTTTGCCTATAACTCCTCTAACTGCCTCTTGAGCTCCTGCAACTCAGGCGTGGCCATCCTATAAGGAGGAATGGACAACCGTACTGCTCCTGGAACAAGCTCAATATAGAAATCCACCTCACGCTCCGAAGGTAGACCCGAAAAGTTGTCCGAGAAGACATCCATGATACGATAAACCACTGGAAGGAAATCCGTCTGACAAGTCCCCTGGTCATCCAGATATAAACTCGCAATCCGAGATGTGACTCCACCTCGCCCATGATGATATGGTCCAGCTCGACTCACCTGAACATCCCATTCGCCCTTGTATAGAAACTCTCCACCCTATGGTGACGTGAAGCTCACCCTACGACGATAGCAGTCTACAAAGGCTCGAAAGGGAATCAATTAGTCCATCCCGAGAATGATGTCATAAGTTATCATCTCTAAGACATAGAGGTCCCAAAGAAAGTGACACCCACCAACCTCAAGGGGGATATCCTTGCACCGACCCACACCAGCCGTTCTAGTCCTCAACGGAGTGTCTAGCATCATGATATCAGAAGAAGTAGAAACACAAAGCCCATGACTCTCCACAATGGGCATAGATATGAAACTATGTGTAGCACCCGTATCGAAAAGTACTGAAGATAAAACAGAAGCTACTAGAATAGTACCTCTGACAGTAGAAGGTCCAGGATCTTGCTCCTACTAGGTCTGTTGCACTGTATATGCCTGCCCAGTGCTGCGGCCCTATGACACAGCCTGGCTACCCTAATCTGTCCCGCCCTACTGCCTCTGAGATCCTAGTGTCTGGCTACCACAGCCACGACCACCATCTATACCTACAGACCATGATGTATTCTAGTTCCCAGACTCGTAAGAAGCTGCTAGTGTTGCTACCACTCATGGAGTCTGCACAGAACCCCTCTCACTAGCCACTAGTAGAAATTACCTGCAAAAGCACTGTAGATGACCCATCTTTCGGCAAGCTCGACACTCCACTAAGTCTCGTGGACACTGAGGTCTCTTGTGCCCCTCCTTACCACACTAGTAGCACATGACCTGGCCACCTGAAGCATTCATCTGACTGGTACTGCCACCCTGAGAGAAGTCCATCTGTCTTTTCCTTTTTCTAGCAGAAATAGTACCAGAAAATAGTGTTGAACCACCCTGGCGCACACCACTAGCTTCCCGAAGGTTCCTCTCTGTAATCTGTGCCTGGTTCTTAATAGCATGTACAATAGGCAACCTGAAAACATTCAATAGTGCTTGGATGTCATATTGAAGACCATTCTCAAAGCGTCTGACCCTCAACATCTCATCACCCACCAGAACGGGTGCAAAACGCTGAAGCTCGGTAAAGTGAGTAGAATAATCCATCACCGACATAACGCCCTGCTGCAGATTCATGAACTCTCGAGCATGATCTTCCCTCAGCATCTCTGGGAAGAAGAAGTCATAGAAGGCTGTCTGGAAATCTTCCCATCCCATGTCTCTGTGATGCACTGACTGGGTGGTAACATCCCACCACCTCTTTGCGGAATCACGCAACATATACGTTGCGAGCTTGACCCTCCACCCTGGAGGTGTCTCAAGGTGCTCGAAAATAGTCTGCATCGACCCCAGACAAGACTCTGCAGCCTGAGATTCGCCATCCCCCAAAAACGTAGGCAGATTTTTGCTACTGGAAGATACGAGTAAGCTCAGCCATAGATGTGGCAGCTGACGGTGCTCCCTGAAAGGTCTTCATGAACCGCATAAAGCCTTCACGGAACTGTACCTCCACACCTATGTCCAGTATAACAGTTGGCACCACATCTGGCTCTACTAGAGGATCCACTGGTAGCCCATGGCCAACCATCTCTAGAGTATAGGTGTTGCTGCTCTCTTGGAGAACAATTCGCGGTCTTCTCGGCAGCATGACACTACAAGGTCAAATGCATGCCTTAGAACAAGATTATTAAAGACCGAAAATGAAGAAACCCAATTAAAGGAACAGGAGGAAGAAGGCATTCAAAATTTTCAAAACAAGACTACCCGACTTGTACACTGACTACATGACGTATACTTAACTTCCCTTCCCCTGCCCGTGTCCTTCTACATGGCTAAGCCACACGGCTCCCATTCAATAAAACTACATGGCGTGTATTTCATCTACACGGCGTTTATGGTGTCATTTCCAGCTGCTCGTGTTGTTTGTGACACGGCCGACTAATCGGCTTGATACTACACGGCATGTTACACCCGCACACGGCATGTACACCACCTCATTTTCCAGCCACACGGCTAATTCCACTCAGCCTATCCTCGGTCAAGACTATACGGCATGTTCCCACAGGTATACAACGTGTTCTAGAAGAGCTTCGCCGACCCGTTTAATTAGTTACACGGCCAGATACACGACTCACGCTATACGACGTGTTCAATATACACACGGCGTGTACACGAAAGGATTACACCAACCTGTGTTGTTAGTTACACAGCCGGGTCCCCAAGTCAGACTAAACGACGTGTTCCATAGTGGACACGATGTGTATGTCTTAATGTCTCTTCCGTCCGTGTTGTTAGTTACACGAACGGAATCCAGGTCAACACTACATGACGTGTACATCCAGTACATGGCATGTTCCCCAAACTTTTCCCTTCCCCATGTCGCTGCCCACACGGTTTGTGACACAGGGAGAGACTACACAGCATGTACTCAAAAAGTTTATTTTTCTTCCTGAAGAGAAGAACATACACAGAATGTCTAAAGTACTACACGACGTGTATATTGGGTTTCCGGACAGTATTCCTTAGAAACCTCTCCGGAACCCAGAAAACACTAAAAAAACACCGAAGTGCCAAATTACGATCCGTTAGGGCCCATACTCCCCACGAATCAAAGTGTGGAATCTTATCTGTGTTGTGAAATAATGTAAACACCTAATGATACACCAAATTCCAGTCAATGAGGGCCCATACTCCCCAAAAACCAAAGTTTGGAGTCTATTCTATAAACAGGATTACACAATAATATCGTATCACATAGCAGGTATTTATCAAAGCAACTATCACAACAACATGTTTTCCTAGCACATCAACTATAACAACTACATGCAATTTATAATGCTCCTACATGACATGGATCTATGCATGGCATGTGATTTCTAGCATGTTCCAAAATGATTCATGAGATGGAATACCCCCATATCATCGGGTTGCAACTAAATAGAACCCATAGATAAAATATAAACAACACAATCACAAGTGCGTCACGCTTCGGTGAAAATCAATTCAACTGTAAATTGCAAAATCAGTAAAATTGCAACACGTGGTAAATTGGATTTTCCCTGTACACGGGTTAGCTCTGCCCGGGCACAGCTTATTACCAAATACCGTTCCCGTCCTATCCCTGACTAAGGCTCCAAATAGTAAGTCAAAGAAAAGAACCTCCTTTGGTACCACTTTGTAACATCCCAGTTCCGGGTGCCACTCAACTTGTGCCCTGAACCTGGTTTTCCACATAACCTCAAGTGCATTTCCCCAAACGCTAGAGGCTGCCGACTAGCAGTGAGGGCCCAGGTTTGATAGTGGGGAAACTATGCCCTCATTTGTCAAAGTGTAGCACAGCGGAATACAAAAGAAACATACAACAACAGCGGAAGCAGCAATAATATATATATAACTGAAATGGACAACTGAAATCAAAAAGGAAACCAGCAGTCATATATATATGAAGATGCATCATGTAACTATTATATAAAATAGCCAAAACTTGTTACACTCCAATACAATACATTACAACTAACGTAAAAGTATAGAAAAGCATAACAGAACAGCCCGCGACATCGTGAGCCAATGCTCGGTCCCATGCTCTCCTATACCCCAGCAGCAGTCAAGTACCTGTATAGGGAATCTTTCCCCTATCAACACCTGAAGAAACATAATCTATTTGGGCCGAAAAGCATGACCCAAATAGGGTGTGAGAAATATATCTCAGTAGGCACCCACCAAAGGCCCGTGCCCAACTATGTATAAACATGCAACAATATTGTGAAAAAAGTAAAATGCAATAAACTAATAAGTACTCAAATGTAACCAAATTACCAGTTATATTCCCATTTAATTACCCATTTAATCCATTTAATATAAGAAAACACTACAGTGAATTTCTAAGTAAACAGTCAGTGTCCACGGACACTCAACCCTTACCCTCAGGTAACCAGGAACGTAACCCACAGGTAATTGCCCATAGGCATAACAGATTTTTCCCTCAAGCGTACATAGTGTCACCCTAAGGCACAAAATCTATTACCCACAGGTACAGAAGAAGTTTCCCACTAACTTAGAAAACATTTTCCTCAGGCTAATACAGTCATGCCCTCAGGCTATAGTAAAACACTGCCCTCAGGCACAAGTAACCGGGCGATGCCCAACATGTAAATAAGAATTTCACATACAATTCCTCTCAAGGAAAAAGTAATGTACAAAATAATTAAGGCATTCCCTTGGGTATCCTGGCCAAACGGCTAAACAGAGGAACACACCCCTGGGGTGGTCCTGGATCTAAGCAGCGATCCCAAACAGCATTTTAATATCCCATTTAATTACCTATATAATTTTAGGTATTTAAAATAGCCACGAACTCAGCCACACGACACCCCAACATGGGTTCATAGCTCAAAAACACACAAAAATGCATGGCAGTTGGAAAATAAACACCAAGACACCTACCATTAACACCAACGAACGATATACACGAACGTCGATTTTAGAAACACCCAAAAACGTCGTAGATCTGATGTAAAATAATTCTCATTCAACCTCAAATAACATCCATTAGAGGAAGAATTGGAAAGAGACACACCAAGAGAATAAAGCTCTTACCCTTGCGTTTCCAACAAGATCGACAGAGGCAGAATCAGATTCTTGGTTCATGATCGACGGATCCAGGAAAATTCATTCATCCCCTCCTGAACTCCCGTTCGGTTCTAAGCCTTCCTTGTGAATAGGGGAGGCTACTGCCAATTTTATGTGAAAAAAATAAAGTACACGATGTGTACTTCCCATTTTTTAACTATTCCTCTGGCGGCTTCCCGCCAGTGTGACACTGTTCACTTGCCGACATGAATACACGGTGTGTCTCCTTGAGTACATGGCTTGTTCGGTCGCACAGCTGGCCACCACCTTACTATTCGCCTACCGACTGGCTACAGGGTGGGTAAGGGACCACTACACAGCGTGTAGTCTGTCTTTACACCCTTCGTTGCCGACATGGATACACGGCCTGTGTACTCATCCCACACTGCAAAAAGTACACGGCGTGTACTTACAAAATTTGGGATTTTTCCCCATTTTGCATATTTTCTCAAAAACACATAAGGAAAAGAGAAAAGAAGAAACCCGTACCTAAAAAGTAAGAACCAGGTTCTTATAGGGTAATTATTAATTCTTTTTCCATGCTGAGACATATCCTCACTACATGGGATGATTTACCACTTAAGATCCTTACGTAACTCTATATTACTGAAGTCATGATGATTCCTAATTTGGAAATTTAGATTGTATCAATTTGTGACCCACATTTTAGATCAAAATTATGTAAACATATTCAGAATGATCTTAACACTAAGATTAATCTGATCACTTCTTATCATCCTATGATAATTGGAAAATCTAAAAAGGAAATACAAACATTAAAATACATGTTGATGCCATTCTCACTTGAATTTCTTGGTATACGGGGTTGGTATTTAAATTTGGTGTCATTTCAAAATAATAATAGATTCTTTATGAGCACTATAATTTCACTATCTGAATATTTTTATGAGAAAACATGTTTCACACCTACATGTTTTAGTAAAGTTGTTGAAAGGAATATTTTATACAGTGATCTTTTTGAGTAGAATATGATGAATATAAGAAATATTCATTGTCATATCATGGAATCACAAATAAAGAAAAATTGACATGTACATAACTTAAATAAGGATTTATAATTTCAAGGTGGATTAGGATTTATTAAAGTTATCTCTGTAATGGTTGTTATATTGTTCTGAATAAAGGGAAACTACATCCCATGTAAATTTGGCCTTTTCAAATTCAAGAAAAAAAAATAAATTTATGGATTACCGTTTGTAAATTACACCTAGTCTTGATACTATTAATGATTTTTTTTCATATCTAGTTATCTAAGAACTACATTCCTGACCTAATTCATGTGATCACCTATAAGAAAATATAATTGTAACCATATTTTTCATACTCTGAAGATCCAATCCAAATTCATGATAGTAGAGAACAAGTCATTTAGATTTTAATAACTTGATTACTAAATGTAATTTGGATATATAATATATTAAAATTGGAAAATTGAGAACTTATAGAATTATTGATAATTGATTATGCACACTAGTTCATGAGGTGCATCCTTGGAATTTTTTAGGGAAATAGTGTTTATAGAGTGATTAATGTAACATCCATGTATTGTAAATAATACATTCTTTCTAAAAAACTATTAAATAATTCACATTAAATTTTTCAACAATATAAATTCCAAAATTTAATAAATTTAATCTAAAGTAATGAATTTAATATGTCCAATTTATAGTAGAATATTTTGTTTTTATAATTTTTAGAAATAGATTATTCTTTTGTTTAATAGTGAAAAATAAATATTTTACGAAACTGTTTCATTTATTAAATTATAATAATGTAAACAAAAAATGTATTTGTAAGAAAATTTTACAATAAAATAAATTTTTATTTCAAAATAAAAAAATTGATATAAAAAACAATTATTGAAATTTTCAATATATACTTAACATTTTGTAAATCAATGTAATTTATTTATCAAAATAAAAATTGTTTTTAGATATTATATTTTAATAAATTATTTAAAAGGTTAATCCTGGTATTAGTTTGGACTAAGAGAAAAATAATCCAACTTTGATTAAAATAATACAATCAGTCCCATTAGAATAAACATTGTACATTATTTTTTTGTAAAATAATTATATCATTAAAAAAATTTCTACAACGATTTTTATTATGTTTTGTGAACATATATTAAATGTAATTTCAGAATCTTAATGGGGATAACTAATGTAAAATGGATCTCATATTAGGAATCAGTGTAATTAAATTTTGGTAATAATATCAGAATAATTTTTTTTTATAATAAATTATAACCATTATAAATATTTATCACCTTAGTTGGGGGTAAAATGGGTTAAAAGGGTTAAAACTAAAGTAATGATGATAAATAAAGAAACAAAAAAATGATAAACCCCATTGGATGGAATTATTTCAACCAATCCCTTATCATATTTGAATATATGATAAGTTTGGGTCACTTACACATTAAAATGACTTTATATTATTAAAATGATTTACGTAATTCTTTGTGTGTCCCTCCCCTCACGTATAAAAATAAACACCTTATCATCCTTTATTTACAAATATTGACCCATATATATCAGCCCATATATACCCAAAAACATTATAGATTACATTATTTATTTATAGAGATTCTTTTCAACAATAATGCTATTGTGAGAAGGCTTATGTTGTAAGACAATGGAGGTCTCTCAAAGAAGAGGTAATCATCTTACCCAGGTCCTTCAGTTTTATTTCCTTTTCTACCCCCTCTGAATATTTTTTTTTTCAACATAAAAAAATAAATATGGTATACACAATAAACTGATATGTTATTATGATTATTTTACGACTATTTTTCACATCTATTTCATCCTATCAAAGATAAAAACATCGATCATGTATGTTTATAGCCATACGTATCCACGTAGTGGTGAAATTTATTCTCCATCACAAGTTTAGATGTAATTTTGTAAAGGTGAATTATGAAATATATATTATATTTATGAAATTATTATGATTATTGAAATATAAAATATCCTCTACATTCTTACCCCTATCTCCTTTATATAATGATAATGTTGCTCATGTATATGTGTTAACTACCAACTCCACAAAGCAATGTGATTAATTTTTTTACCACTATGAATGGATTTTTAAAAAATATATATATTGAATAAAAAATATTGATGAACATATTAAAATTATACAGAATATGGAACCATTTTATAACTCCATTATCGAAAATTATTGAAGTAATTTTGGATAAACTACTGGAACAAACATAAAATGGTCGACGTATTTAAGAACTATTCAATCAACGGATTTAAAATGAGAATAAAATAAAAAAAAATGAAATACTGATGAAAAATATTCATCACAAAATATTTAATAAAATTAAATTCAACATATCTATGGTCAAAACATGGATAACTATGCTGAGACCCAAGGTAAGGGATTTATGTAACAAAATAATTTTATTTTAGTAATTTGTATATTCATATTTCATTTGGTAAAATTATGTTATCATAATCTATTAAAATAAATCTATTACATTATCCTTTATATATATTTTTAATTTACATGTTTACTTTCTATTTCATATATTATTCGATCAAGAATCAAAAAGTAATGTACATGAAGGGATATTATTTTAAAACTATTATTTTGATGTATTCATTCAAACATTGTTTCTTCCAGGTCCATATTTTCTGTAAAATATTTTCAAGGCTTTTTTACTATTCCCTAAAGATTTATTCAACTAATTTTTACCCTTGTTCTAATTACTATAATTTTTTTAAAGTAATAATTTTTTTCAAAATATGTACTTTTTAACAGAGGTGTGAAATGTATCATTTTTTAAATACCCCACACAAAAAAAATTTCCTACAATTTTGACTACTATTTTCTAATAATTTTAATTTATAACATTCCATCATTATTTTCTCTGAAAAATATTTATCAACAGTTTAGGAAATTTTTTTAATATTATATCAATAGAAAATAATATTATATTCTTAATGAAAATAAATGAATTTTGATTAGTGAATTTAAACAATGCTCTTACAAAAAGTTACAATTGATTTAGTTTTATTTTATCGATTCTATTCTCCCTTATAAATGCATAGTTTTACTAAAAAAACATTTCTTACGATAAATCAATGATATTCCATTGTTGATAATGGATTATATGTTATTTTTAAATCATTAAATATCTTGTGATCATGTTTTTAATCACCCACCATAATTCATTGGAAATTATTTTTATAATTCATATCCATAATGGTATAACATGGATGAATTCAGAATCCTTTCCATTAATTTTAGGTTTCTTGAACAATATTTCATTTCTATATATGATATCATTTGAAGAAAATATATTAAATATGTTGTTTTATTTACTTGGTAATTATTAATGTTCTATATTCTAGATTCAATATGGAAATTTTTTTACATATAAGTCATTTTGAGAATGAAATATATTGATAATTAAAAATAAGAGGAATGAATAGTAAATTCAAGTTATGAGTGGTGGACAGTTCTAGATATCCGTTTAAGGCATCAAATTATCTCAAGACACAAAACAACAGCCATTCTAGGATTCATGGGTTTCTTTTTATAAATAAAATATTATTAATATTTTTATCATGGATGGGCTTCATTGATTGTATGATTCATGATATCTTATTTGAGAAGCATTCATCATGAATTTATAGAATTTTTAATTTCTTTATTAAGAAAATATTTTCTTTTTTCTACGTGATGGATATGTTGATAATAGTTGTGGATGTTCATTTAAAACATGTGATTAATTGAATGGAATGTGTTTTAATTATTCACTCATCCACATTGTTTATGATTTATATATTCAATATATATTCCATTATATGTATCCCATACTAATTATTTTATCACACCTATTATTTTAATCCATTCACAGGTATATAAAGAAGGATATTATTAATGATTTCATGTTTGGAATAATGTTTCTTATGATATGTGTTTATATTTCCAATATAACATGGTAATCATATATGTATCTGGTTTCTCATGATATCCAAACTGATTAACCTTGTGTGGTGATATCCCTTGTATCATACACCAATGTAATGATGAAATCAATTAACGTTGGTTTCTAGAGTTGGTGTGTCATAAGAAATTATATGAAATAAATTATTAGAAATTAAGATACATCAAATATATAGAAATATCATTAAAAAATATTATAAACCCCAATTTAGAATTCTAATTATTTTTAAAAACCATTAACAAATATCATATAATATAAAATTGTTTTATAAAGAATAGTATGTGAAAAAAGTAAAAAATATCTCTTCTTCAAATAGAAGTTCAAGAATATCAACAGAATGGCATAAATTGGTCCTCAATAACAAAATTCCAACCATAATATGGTAAGGGAATCCATAGAAAACTATTGTGTATAATTTATTACAAGTGATAAATCTATTACCCACTGATATTTTATGATATATTTATATATAATAAAATTTATTTTCTTGATATATTTCTTTAAAAACAACATCGATTTTCACAAAACCTTGATATAAATTTGAATTATTATTATTTAATGTTATCGTTTCTACCTACAGATTTAATTGGTAGGTATGAATATGACTAACTTAATTATGGGAAAAAAATTTATAATTATGTAAAATAAATTATTTTCCTATAAATTTGTATGAAAAGAAAATATATTCATTTGAAAGTAAACTAATATTTGTTTTTTAGAAAAAATATTTTTATGCCCTTATTATTTTTTAAATAAATTATGTTAATCATTATTGATGAATTATTTTAATAATACTTCCATATACTATATTCAATAAAATATTTTGACATAAATTTAATATTTTTACTATGTAATGAATAAAACTAAACTCATTTTTATTCATAAAATACATTTTTCTAAAAACGATGTACTTCCTTTTATGTAATTATTTTAAAATAGTTTTCTAAAAAATATAAAATATGAATCATTAAAAATTTATTTGATATTAATAATCATCTTAATTAATATTATGTAATAAGGTCAAATTATTTTTGGTCATTATTAATTGTAACTTTGGTAAAAAACATTTACCATAGCAAGAGTAAAAATTGATTAATTTTTTAAAATAAAATTATAAGGTTTATAATTACCAAAATAAAAATATAATTCCAATTATATGGTCATATTTTGAAATTATATTTTCAAAAAATATTACCTAAATCATTTTAGTGACCTTTTTTTGAGTAATACATTAATAAATTTTATTATTTTGGAAATTTCTTGTGTGGCCACTCCCTCCCTAATAAAAGGAAACTGTCTATCCTCTATCCATCAGACAACTTGATCCTTATATATTATCAAATAACTACATAAATAAATTTATAATGTCCATATCCATTAACTAAATTTCATGTTTTGATAATAATTAAATCCTTAGAATACATACAATGTAATATCAATGAGGTTTCCAAATAAGTTGTATAACTCTTAAATTGGTGTTTCCATTTAATTTTATCCTATAAATCCTTCAAATATATGATAATGATAATGATATAATAATATAATCATCTATAATATAATTTTAGGTTATTCTATAAATGTGGAAACATTTATTTATCTCCATATCCATCAAATGGGAAATGAAAGCATCTTCCATGCGTACGTACGAACTACCACATCGGGAAGTGATGCATTTTGTTTTTCACAGCCAATATTCATGGTTGTTTATTAGGATGGATTTAATACTTATATCTAATATTATTGAAATAATAATGCTTCTATAGTTATAATATCTTATCTAACTTCATAACTTCCCATCCATTTAAAAATGATAGCATCACTCGTACTTACTTATGTACTACCACCTCCACACAACTATATATTACTTTTTTCAATTTTTTATATGACTTGTAATAAGGATAGATTTATTTAATATAAAGGGTAATTATGATATAAAAATATTCTTTAAAGTTTAATTATTATTTACCATTCTTTTTCTCCATCTATCAAAAGTTCGAAGCATCACTCATGCATACATTGGGACAAATGTATCTATAAAGTGATTTAATTCAATTTTCATCATTACATTTTATAATAATTATAAAAGTGTATAAAATTTATAAATGTGGTAATCATATAATTATTATTATTTCTATGATGATGAAACCATGAACATGGTTCATGTATAATAATATTTTAACTGGTGAACTGAAAAATGTTTTGAAAACGGAGTAGTGTTCAACTGAATATCTATTTTAAGGAATTTTTTTAATAAAATGATAAATAAAAATTATAAATTTGTTATAAATAATATGTTATAAATAAATATTTTTCTAAAATATATGTATAATAAATATATATTTATTATACAGTATATTTGAACATGTATAAATAATGATGGGACTCGAGGTAAGCATTTATGTTTCAATATTATTTATTTTTCATACTATCTATGCTAAATATTCATTGAGGGAAATATTATTGGTCTTATTTTTTAATTAAAATATATTATATTTCCCTCTGGTTATTCTATTAATTTTCAAGGATTATTACCATTATTCTCTCTTTGGAACACAATATTATGAAGAAATATTATTTAATGAAAAGCTAATATTATTTCCATTTTTCTCAAAGAAAAATTTCATTAATGACTATACTATTTTTAATTACTTTATGAAATTTTATACCTATATATGAAGTGTTATGAAGAGAAAATTTTCAACAAAAAATTACTATATTTTCAAATTTTTATAATTGAATCTTTCTAAAATATTTTTGAAAAAACCATTTTTACTTTTTTTAAAAAGTTTTAAAGAGTGTTTTTTATCCAATATGTCTTGAACATATTTTAAATCCAAAATGATGAAAATTTTCATTAAATAATACTTTATTTGTTTTCAAAAAAACATATTCTTAACATTCTAGGAACATTTTCTTAAAATGTTATCATTTGATAATGATATTTTTCTATTATTTTAAAAGAAAGGATGGAATGTTATTTTAAAGATTTTTTATTATAAGGACTCAGCCTTAAAACATTACATAATACTGAATTAAATGAATAATTCACATTGAGGATCTTTTCAGGTTTAGAGTTTTAGAGAATTAGTCCATAACTATTACATCTCAAAAGATTACAAAGAAGACACTCCTACACAGTTTCCATTTTTTTCATAAAATAAAAACTCTTAAAAAGAAACATGTCTAGTTCCATTTTTTAGATAACATGTCTTTCCTTGATCACATCCTTGACCCTATTCATATTTAAGACCTGTGTAAAACATTTTAAAAACTTTGGATGAGAATAAAAATCTCAGTAAGGGATACACAAGGAAGAAAAACTGTTAGTTTTTTTCAAAACAAGTAAACCATGGATACATTAACATAAGTAATATTTTTCACCTTTATGAAGTAATAAATATTCTTCACTGAATAAAATATTACTACTCACCCTTTTGTAACCAAAAGACTACCATAAAACCCATATTAAGAACACATAACATATAAAGGTAACTTGGGACATAAACATACTTAAATGTAATAAGAATACGGTCAAATTCCACAGATATCACTAAATAGAATAGCCATATGGCTGACTTCCATACCCAATGCATTGGAGGATATAATGTAACCACCCATCTTGGTTTTCACGCCACCACCCTTCATTTGGTTTATCACGTAACCACCCGTCAAATGTCCAAGTACCATTATAAAATCATAACACATAAAACTAATATAAAGAAATGATAAAATTTTCACAGTTCAATCACAATATATAATTTAAATATATTGGCATAAAATAATCCTTTATCAAAACCATTTTCAATACCAAAATACGTAAAAGAGTATATGATATTTATTTTCTTATAAAAACATTACAGCTTGTTGAGGAAGCCAAATATCAAAATGTACTCGCGGTGGCGGAAAGGTCATTGTCACCACATACATTAAAAAGAAACATTCGTTTTGTCATTTAGTAAAATACTTCATAGATAAAAGATTCCTATTGAATAAATGTAAAATTAAATTTGTTTTATACACCGTATAAAAGAAAGTTTTGTATAAAACAAAATATTCCACAATGAAATGATATTGAGAAGAAGTCCCAAACAAATTTGGTATCCTTTGATTAAGGGTAAATCAATTACATAATTATGTGTGAGAAATAAGAATACAACCAATATAAATGGATATTAAGTGAAAAAAAAATTAGAGGTAATTCACACATATTCATAGGACGACATATTCAAGAAGTACAAGATTAACCCAAAGAATTGAAATTGAGAGAAGAAGTTCCCTTGCAAAAATTCAACAGCCTAACGACGTCACTTTAAAATTCATAAAATGAGTTGATGAGAGAGAAAATGGTATCTCATCACTGGGAAATGAAATTTACATCAATAAGGATATATAAGAACTTATCCTAATATAATAAGATGTAAATTAAAATACACAACAAAAATAAGTCTTTTAAAAATAGGTGGGTGAAAGGATTCCTTACCGATTTGGGTAACTTTCAAAACGCACACCCCATGAATGAAGGATCATTCAATGAAGTTGTAAATACGCATAAATTAAAGTATATCATACAAATAATACAATCATGGTTAGTAGACACACCACACAAAAGTTAATAGTGGCAAATGTATCATGAATCTCACGGAAATAAAAGTGAGATGAAAAACCCCTTACCTCGCTGTAATCAATCGAGTCGTATGACCAAAAGATAATAACCACCAAATTAATTAAAAGAAAACAATGAATATAAATAGAATCATGATAATATATATCAATTTTTAGTACACAATACACCACATTCCATAAATAAGTGGCGAACAATGGAAATCTCACAGAATTAAAAGTGAGATAAGAAATCCCTTATGAAAATTTGGCAGCCTAACAACACCACTTAAAACTTCCAAAAATGGGTTGATGAGGTAAAATAGGGTCTCTAATCATATGAACATAAATATTATAGTAATAGAAATATAAAATAACATCCCCCAACACAATAAAGACGAGCTTAAAACAAATGACATAAAAGAGAGTACTTAAAATGAAGGAGAGAGGTAGGATCCCTTACCTCAAGTCTGACTTGACCCGTTCATTCCTTAACATCCTAAATAATAAACTAAAGTTAATTTATACTTGCTTATGAAGCTTTTTAAAGTTTATTATTCCTCTTACATCACTTATTAACATGTTATAAACATTACATATCATTTATGTTAATAATGGTCATTTTGCTGTTATTTGACAGTTGAGTCAAAAATGGACTTCTTATAATTACAAGTTGTTCAAGTGGTAAAATATCCATTATCATCAGAATGATATTAATGATTAAGATACCATATAGTTCATATATATCCATTATATACATTTATTTATAATAGTACATAACATTTAGAGGTATGAAATGAAATACACCGTTCAAGGAGACGGTAAGTCGTACGTACAAATGACCACTACTGTTGGGAATAAATCCCTCAAGGCATCATTGAAGTATTTTTGAGGTGATTGTATTTGATGACAAAGTCGACATCTGAGTAGTAAGTGTTGACAAAGCAAAACAATGACATACAATTTTTTTTGACAAAGAGGATTTCATGATGGAATGTCGAGTTCAAGAGCTAAGGTCAACGATCCATGTTTGGAGTATAGGAAACATGCGCTCCATATGTTTTTCAAGATCAGAAGATCAAAATATGGCTAAGGAAATATGTTCGCACAAGTTTGGGAGTTGGTCGCACAAGTGTCTAAAAGGACAGAAGACTTGCGCGCTGAGACTAGGTTGCGTAGGTGACTTGCGCGCTGTCGTGCAGGGTGGTCAATTTGCCTATAAATACTGAACCACCCCTCTTCATTCCTCACCAGAGTTCAACACTTTGAGAAATCAGAGCTCCCATCGTGGAGGTGTGGTGGTCGCGCAAGTGGTGTGTGTGGTCACGCTGGTGGGACTTGCGTGCCAGGGTGATAGTTACGCACTAGTGTGGAGCTGCGCGCCAATATTGGATTGGGAATAAAAGGAAGTGAGTCGAACAAGTTTAGAGTTGAGGAAGCTTGAGTCGCGCAAGTGTGTGAGGAAGACTTGCATGCCGATACTTGTGCACCGAGATTGACTTGCGCGCCAAGTAAGGTTTGTTTCCAGTAGTGATTTTCGTGATGCATGAAAGCTGGAAGTTTGACCGATAACATACGTGAAAAGATATATTCATCTACGGGTGAACATTGGGCTTCAATAGAGCATCTACACATAGAGGAAGATGCATTCCTTCATGCAAATGAAGAGACCTATAAGTCTATAAACTGTGAGTGGATTCCTTCCAAGAGCAGTGAGTAAAGGAAGAGAAAGAATGTGATCCTCTCCACCGGTAGTGAGCCAGAGAGAGAGAAACAGGGAGTGACCCTTGGGTAAGCAGTGAGTTGACCCTAAACATTGTAAAGCAAGTGATCCTGGGTATAAAAGTGATCTATCCCGAACATTGTAATCCACAGCTAGTGAAGTTTAGTGGAATTGGTTCAACCGGAAACTTGTCTGTGTATTCTCCTTGGATGTAGCCCTTTGTGGTGAAACAAGTAAAATTGATGTGTCCTATGCATTCTTTACTTTCTATTTACTTTGTGCAGAAGTAAAGAGAGAGAAGAGTGTTTTTCTTAATAGCAAAACAAGATCAGAACGAGCGTTAATTTTAAATTAGTCATACCCTGATTCACCCCCCCTCTCAGGTTATTCAGCCTTGTGGACCTAACAATTGGTATCAAAGGAGGTTGGCAGTTGTTCTTCTCTCAATGGAGGTCACTAATCATAAAGGGATTCCGATCTTCGGTGGATATAATTTTCAGATATGGAAGAATTGAATGCAACACTATTTCTGATCTTTGGGAATGGATGTGTTTTCAGAAGCTATGCATGGTATCACAACTGATATTGATAGTGGTGATTTATAAGAAGCTGAACATAGAGAGTTGGATGTTGATTCCAAAGCAATAAATTCCTTAGGGGGAGCTCTCTCCAATCCCATTTATACAAAGGTGATGTCATGCAAAACGTCACATGCCATGCGGGAAAAGCTTTTGAATATATATGAAGGGGATACAAAGGTGAGAGAGGCAAAGCTGCAAGTGTTGTGGAACAAGTATGAAGATCTGAGAATGAACCTGAATGAGTCTGTTGATGCATTCTTTGACAGGGTAAATGATGTGGTAGAAGACATGCGGGGTCTTGGAGAAATTATCGAAGATATAAAAATTGTGAAGCGCATATTGAGAAAACTTCCACCTTAGTTCAATCCGAAAGTTTCTGTTTTGGAAGATAAAGACCCAAAAGAACTGACATTGGATAACCTGCACAACACTCTTGTTGCATATGAATTGAGAAATGATGATAACGAGACTGTGGAAAACGGGAAATCCAAAGAGGTGGCATTTAAGGCCATGAAGAAGCTCATCATTGAAGATTCTAATGAGGAAGAAGAGACAGATGAGGTGATGTCATTCCTTTCTTCAAATCTGCAAAGAGGAAGAGGGAAGTTTAAAGGGAAACTTCCACTAGCATGCTTTTGATGTGGAAAGGTTGGTCATCTTGCAGTAAGATGCCCCAAGAAGTTTTGAGATAACAATAATGATGATGATGAAGTTGAAATTCCCAGGAAGAAGACTTCAGCGTTTGTGAAAGGTAAGAAACAATTCAATAGAAATTTCTTCACGAAAAAAATCTTCTTCACAAGAATTTGAATGTTCAGATGAGTCTGAGGATGAAGAGGTTGAGGAAATAGAAAATTGCAGAGATCGTGGGGTAAATGCCTTGGTGGAGATTGTTGGTAGTTCTCAGAAAAAGGAAGAAGCTGACGCTAAAGAAGAATAAGAAATTGAAGGGAGAGTTGATATCGAAGCCGAATTGGAAGAAGCTCTTGAGGAGATAGATGTTTGGAGAGCCAAAATGAAGAAAGCCAATAAATTGGTTCATGATGCCAAACCCTATATGCAGAAACAGGATAAAGAAAATTCTATGATGTTAGAAGAAATTGATAGACTAAAATCCTCAACACCAAAGAGCTCAGAAAATATTATTGAGTATAAGATTAAAATTGAGGAACAAAAGAAGGAAATTGATTGTTTTACTAACACAGGAAAGGAGCAGGTCAGATGTATCATGGAGGTTGAAGAAAAAGTGGTCAGTCTGCGACAAAAAATTAAGGATCAAGAAAAACTCATGACCCCCAATGTGATATCAGAAAAGCAGGCCATTCAGAAGAAAGGGAAGATGAAAGAGGAGCCTAGAAGTTCAGAAGGGAAGAAGCAACAATTGAGCTTAGATGTTAAGGCCATTTCAGGGCTGAATCAGGGAAAAATATCTGTGACAATTTCAGTCAGACCGCAAGCAATCGTCCCAAAATTGAAGTTTGATTTGGGCACAAAACAGAATCAGAATATTCAGAGATCCCAAAGTGAAAATCGCAGTGATGAAGTATACAAAGGAATGCATCCTATATCAGATGTTATTTCTATGGGAAAATGGGATATTCACAGTATGTGTGTTCCATAGCCAAGAGATATAGAAGGGAACATGAACAGAGATGGAAGCCAAACAGAGAATGGTTTTCCAGAACATATTTCAAAGGACACTGTTTTTGGTGCGGAGGATTTGGACACATGGCTAGGTACTGCACTTCGCCATTCAGAAAAATGTGCCAAAGAAGAATCAAAATGTTCGCAAGAAATAGATCAATAAACCGACAAGTGAGTTAAAAGTTCAGAACAGATTTACAGCTCTGCAAGATGAAGCTGGTCCATCATACTCTGAGAAAGAACAGAAGCCTCAATCCATGCCAAGTATGAAAGAAAAAGTATGGACCAAGAAGAAGAAAATTGAGAAGGTCGTAGTTGCTGAAATTTCCCTTAAAGCATCATATCGTTCTGGTGTGTGGGTTCTTGATAGTGGTTGTACGTCTCACATGACAGGCAATAAGGATCTGGTTATAGGCATAAAATATGACAAAAAGGAGTTGTCAAATTTGGAAATGATGAAGGCATGCAGATTGTTGGATCAGGAAAATCCAAGTTTGGGAGCAAAAAGAAATGAGACGTGATGATGTCTTGGTAGTAGAGGGTCTCAGTCATAACTTTCTTAGCATCAGTCAACTATGTCACTCTAGGAACTCTATTCTATTTACAAAGAAGATGTGTATTTTCAAGGGAAATGATGGGGTAGTTGTTCTGTAGGGAAAAAGGACAAAAGGGAATCTCTACCTTGTAAGTGAAGAAGAAGATATGTGTCTCTTATCCAGAGAGGAAGAAAACCAGTTGTGGCATAATAGACTTAGTCATCTATGCCAACCATCTATAGAAGATCTGGTAAAGTGTGATACTGCTATAGACCTTCCCAAACTATCATGTGATCGCACTCATATGTGTGATGCTTTCCAACAAGGGAAGATCATCAGAAAGACATATAGGCCAAAGGAATAGAAATCAACTAGAGTGCTTTAATTGGTACATGTTGATGTATGTTGAACTATCTCACCACGAGCTATAAATGGGAAAAGGTACTATGTTCTTTTCATTGATGATTATAGCAGAATGGCTTGAGTATTTGTTGTTACCCAAAAGACAGAGGTGTTCAGTTGCATAAAGCAGTATAGGAGGGAATCAGAAAAGATGCTTGGGCAGAAAATTTTGAAGTTCCGTACAGATAACGGTACAGAATTCACAAATAGTCAAGTGGAAGAATATCTCGAGAAATACGAGATAAGGCATGAAGTTTCATCAGTGAGAACTCCCCAATAGAATGGAGTGGTTGAAAGGAAAAATCGGATCATCAAAAACATGGCTAGAACCATGCTTATTGATAAAGACCTACCATAGAAATTTTGGAAGGAAGCAGTTTTGACGTCGGTCTATGTTTTGAACAGGTCTTTGTTGTGTCTGAAGCAAGGGAAGACTCCGTATGAACTGTGGTACGGAAGGAAGCCAACAGTGAAATACTTTCGAATCATTAGAAGTAAGTGTTTCATTCTCAACAAAGAAAATCATAGGAAGTTTGAGGCATGAGGAGATGAGGGGATATTCATTGGCTACTCAGGGAAAAGAAAAGCATATAAATGCTTCAACAAGAGGCTGGGAAATATTTTTGAGAGAAATGATGTCACTATAGTTGAGAATGAACAGAATACTAAATGATCCAGTGAACAGATCCTGGATGAAAGTGATGATGAGGTAAGCAACACAGGGGGAGCAGAAGTGGCAGAGGCTGACTCAGAAGAAGACACTGATGATGAACAAGAATGTTTCAAGTCTGTGTCTACAAGGAAGCCAAAGAGTTTAGCTGAAATTGATAGGCAAAATATTATTGGTGATCAGACAGCTCCAGTTCAGACTCGAAGAATGAAATCGTTACAACAAACATCATTTTTGTCTCAGGTGGAGCAGAAATGTTTTTCCGATGCAGCTGAAGATGAAAACTAGGTTCAGGCTATGAATGAAGAGCTTGATCAGATTGAGAAGAACCAGACATGGGAGATTGTTTCGAGGCCAGCAGATAAGAATGTCATCAGGACTAAATGGGTCTATCGCAACAAGATGAATGAAGATGGAAATGTGATTCGAAACAAAGCACAACTAGTGTGCAAGGGATACTCCCAGATAGAGGGAATCGATGTTGATGAGACATTTACACCGGTTTCAAGGCTGGAGAAAATCAGATTATTTTTTGCCATAGTAGTGCAAAGAAAGTTCAAAGTGTTCCAGATGGATGTCAAATCGTCATTCTTGAATGGGGTTCTAGAAGAAGTGGTGTATATTGAGCAACCAGATTGTTTTCTCATTCATGAGGATGAGAACAAAGTTTGCAGGCTGAAGAAGGCGTTGTATGGGCTGAAACAAGCACCAAGGGCATGGTACTCAAGACTTGATCAGTACTTAAAGAAGCTTGGTTTTCAGCGTGGGGGAGTTGATTACAATCTTTATTTCAGAAATGAAAGTAATCAAAGGATAATGGTGTTGGTTTATGTCGATGACATAATATTTGGCGGATCAGATGAAACTCAGTGCAGATAGTTTTCTGAATTCATGAAAAATGAGTTTGATATGTCAATGATTGAAGAGATAACGTTTTTCCTTGGTCTACAAGTAACACAAGGAAGGAATGGAACATTAATTTCTCAATCTAAATATTCCAAGGAGGTCCTGATATGGTTTGGAATGGAAAATTACAGGTAGATTAAGACACTGGTTGCTACCCGAATGAAATTATCAAAAGACGAGGATGACAAGGAAGTTAATATCACAGAATACATGCAAATCATTGGAAGTCTATTGTACTTAACCGCAACAAGGCCTGATATTGTTTTCGCCACATGCCAAGCAGCGAGATATCAGAGTAATCCCAAGGAAAGCCACATTCTTGCAGTGAAAATAATACTTTGGTATATCCAGGGAACAGTGGATTTCGGCTTGACATATACTGACAAATCTCAGACAGAGTTATTGGGATATACTGATGCAGACTGGGCCAGTTCAGCAGATGATAGAAAATCAATATCAGGTTGTGCATTCTATCTTGGTGGATTGTGCATTTCTTGGCTAAGCAAGAAGCAAGATTGCATTTCGTTGAGCACCACAGAAGCTGAGTATATTGCGACCACTCAAGCATGCAGACAGTTATTGTGGATGAAGCAGCAACTTGAAGATATGGGAGTTGAAGTGAAGTCTCCAATCGGAATCCAGTGTGATAACTCAAGTGCTATAAATCTTAGAAAAAAATCGTGTCCATCACTCAAGGACAAAGAACATTGAGATAAAGTATCATTTTATCAAGGAGAAGGTTAAGAAGGGAATCATGAAGTTGGATTATGTGCCTACAGAGCTCCAGGTTGCAGAAATTCTGACAAAGACCTCACCCAAGGAAGCTTTTGAGAGGCATCGACTGGCTCTGGGAGTTTAGTCAATTCCCCGCACTTGAAATAGTGTGGAAATGGAACCCCCCCACCCTCTCCTCAAGGTATGATGTATTTTTCCCTAATGTGCTGATATGTGTTCTCTACTACGTTACATACTACAAAGAAGTGTCCTTTGGGTTCGTTGAAAAAGGGGGAGAAAAGAGTGATTGTTCAAGGGGGAGACAATGTGGAGATTTGATAAATCATGAATGATTTGGGGAGAAGCTGACAAGTGTAGCAACTAGATAGGGGGAGTTGAAGCTAGTTGAACATGCTTAGCCAGAGCTTAGCTTTGACAACACAAGAAATAGGGCTAAAGAGGTGTTGAAGCTGCGAACAGAAAGGGGGAGCGTATTAAATCTAATGATGCTAGAAGTGATCAATCAAAGAATAAATATCACGACAGCTGCAGATCGTGATAAAAGCAGAAGATTTGTGTTATAATGTGGTAAAAATATTTCCAACCAAAACTGGTCTTCCAACAAGTCCTTCAACTATTGGTATGAGTTTAGTACAAATTGGTATTATTTTGGTGTCAATAGTGGATGTTAGAGATAAAGTGATTCATTGATGAACTTTTCATTTACTCTTGTTTCTCACGCCGAGCATTGCTCATGTGGGATTAGAGTATGTGTTGAGTAAATCCTTGATCGCTATCAGAATCGCAAAAGGCGAATGGTGGATGAAAAATCAACGATGCATTTTATTATGGAAGAGTTATCAACAAACCCAAAGGGGGATATTGTTGGGAAAGAATACCTCAAGGCATCATTGAAGTATTTTTGAGGTGATTGTGTTTGTTGACAAACTAGACATCTGAGTAGTGATTGTTGACAAAGCAAAACAATGACATACAAATTTGTTGACAAAGAGGATTTCATGATGGAATGTCAAGTTCAAGAACTGAGGTCAATGATCCATGTTTTATTCAAGAATTTCAACAAAAGGAATGGATGATCTGGAGGCGGTAAAAAAGAATAAATACAAGGTGGCGCCATTTTCCAGTGTTTGCCAAATTTTTGAGCCTGAAAATCGACAAATGAAGAGAAGTGTTTTTGGCAATGGGACTTGCATTCCGAGGACTTGGAGTATAGGAAACATGCGCGTCATATGTTTTTCAAGATAATAATATCAAAATATTGCTATGGAAATATGTTTGCGCAAGTTTGGGAGTTGGTCGCGCAAGTGTCTAAAAGGACAGAAGACTTGCACGCCGAGATTGGGTCATGCAGGTGACTTGCCCGTCGTCGCACAGGGTGGTCAATTTTCCTATAAATACTGAACCACCCCTTTTCATTCCTCACCGTAGTTCAACACTTTGACAAATCATATCTCCCATCGCACAGGTGTTGTGGTCGTTCAAGTGGTGTGTGTGGTCATGCAGGTGGGACTTGCGCGCTAGGGTGATAGTTGTGCGCCACTGTTTGAAGCTGCGTGCCAGTGTGGAGTTGCGCGCAAATATTGGATGGGGCGTAAAAGGAAGTGAGTCGCATAGGTTTAGTGTTGAGGAATCTTGAGTCGCACAAGTGTCTGAGGAGGACTTGCACACCAGTTTTGACTTGCGCGCCGAGATTGACTTGCACGCCAAGTAAGGTTTGTTTCCAGTAGTGATTTTCGGGCTGCGTGGAAGCTGGAAGTTTTCCCGATACCTTTGGTGAAAATATAGATTCATCTACGGGTGAAAATTGGGCTTCAACAGAGCATCTACACATAAAGGAAGATTCATTCCTTCATGCAAATGAAGAGACCTACAGGTCTATAAACTGTGAGTGCATTCCTTCCAAGAGCCGTGAGCAAATTAAGAGAAAGAAGTTGATCCTCTCCACCGGCAGTGAGCCAGAGAGAGAGAAACAGGGAGTGACCCTTGGGGAAGCAGTGAGAAGCCCCTAAACATTGTAAAGGCAGTGAGCCTGGGCATAGAAGTGATCTAGCCCGAACATTGTAATCCATCGCTAGTGAAGTTTAGTGGAATTGGTACGACGGGAAACTTGTCGGCGTATGCTCCTTGGACGTAGCCCTTTGCGGTGAACCAAGTAAAATTGGTGTGTCCTATTCATGCTTTAATTTATGTTTTCTTTTTGCAACATGAAAGAGAGAGAAGAGTTTTTTTCTTAACAACAAAACAATATCAGAGCGGGCGTTAATTTTAAATTAGTCATACCCTGATTAACCCCCGTCTCAGGGTATTCAGCCTTGTGGACCTAACAACTACTTTCATTTCTATTTCATATTTAATAGAATTAAAACATAAAAATACATTGTTATATCATTATTCCAGTATATTATCTAATATAATATCATTAAATCCGTCATTTATATGTACCGCATATGGTATTAACGAGTCACATCACTTTGAGGGGGCAATAGTCCACACTTCCTCTAAGGAGATTATCGTGTTTACCCATAATGGAAACCATAAAGGTATGATATAAAATAAAAATACATAATCATAAATAAAACATAAACATAATATATATCATATATAAAAATAGTGTCATCTTAATGGCCACCATGAGAGGTGTTAAAAGAAGATTGAACAATCATCGTTTCGTGAGGCAGTAATTCACCACCCATAGAAATAGAATGTTCTTTAACCATTAGATGAGGGTGTGTAAGTGTAAATAAAATACTTCTCATAACAAAATACTAGTATATTGAAGATACTGTTGTTTTTATGGAATCAAATAATAAGAATGATAGGGGTAGTGAAGAAGGAAAATAAAAGAAAGAAACTCGAGAGAAGACATTACCTCTAAATCGGGTAACTCTTTTTGATTTTAGCCAAAGGCTTCCTTGGGAAAACTTATGCCCAAATTGAGGCATCTAGGAGTAATAGAGGGATGTAGAGAGATAATATGAGAAGAGTGTTGATGAGCCAAGGGCTTGAGAGGTGTCGGTAAGGTGGTAGAGGTGGGGGCCTTTTATAAGAGGGAGGAGGGTCACTTTTGGAAAGTCTTGAAATGTTACTTTATTATAAAGTGATTTTCATATTTTAAAGGTCCAAAAATGATATATTTCGAGGATAAGGTGATAAGGGTTCAGAATCCATCCATAAAATTTGTTTTTTAAAAGTTTATGTCTTAGATTTTACCTTATCTTTTCATTTTATTTAAATCGTTCATTAATGAGGTAATCGCTGCATCATCATGGTGTCATAAATAAATTTATTTATTTAATGTCTAAAAATTATAAATAAAATATCCTGATGTAGGAAATATTTTTATCTTTCCAATGAATATTTATAGTTAAAGAGATAATTTATATAAACAAAACTAATTTTTTTTACTTAGGTGTTACATACTTTGGTTATATTTTCCTTTCTTTAAAAATAATATGATAAAAGGTCACTATCACACAAAAGTGATTGCATGGGGTCCCTAAGTTGGCACAAGGATTCCCATGGTCGGCCATGACACCACCAATAGAATTAGAACACATATTTTTGGTTATTTTATATTATTATTATATTATTTTATTACCCTTAACTACCCGATTACTAATTAATCACGATAATTAAAGATAATTACCGTCATTACTATTCATAATGTCCAAAAAAAGAGTCTTAATTACATAATTTGGACCTTAAGATTCAAAATATGGAATCCATTTTATTAAATTCCGAACACATAAATTTCATTAATTAATTTAAAAATAATTCCCATTTTCCAAAACCAAAGACGAGTTTTTAAGAAGTAAAATCTATCAAAAGATTCATTTGTTTTTATATCCAATTTAAAGTGAAATTACATATAATGACCAAAATTTTCTTAAATTATGAAAACATAATTAAATTACACCATAAAACCAATTAAAATGAAAATCTAACTATATAAATAAATTAGATGAAAAAACAATTTTGAAGTAAATTGCTGTATTTTTCACTATTCATTAAAAATGAACATATGTCAGAAAAATACCAAAAATTCACCCGAAGCTATATTTGATATTAAAAATTCAAAAATTATGTCCAATTTACCAGATTCAATATATATAAGTTTCATTAGTTGATTTTATAACTAATTCCCACTGTCAAAACAAGTAGCGTGTTTTTAAGAAACAATATCTATAAAAATATTGACATTTGTTTATGTCCAACTTCAAAGTGAAATTAATTCTAATTACCACCATTGTATTAAATGGTAAAAATATATTCTAATTACACTTTAAAAAAAATTAAAAATATAATATAACCATTGAAATAAATTAGATTTAAAGAAGATTTTGAATTAAAATACAACATTTTTCACTATTCGTTAAAAAAATGAACTTTATCGGAAAAATACCAAAAATTTACACAAATTAAATTTTGATGTCTTGATTCTAAATAGAGATTTTATTTTGTCAAATATAACATATAAAATTGACAAAAAGTATAATTTAAAAGGGTTCTCCGTCAAAAACGTGGTTAACGGACCTTTTAAAGAATATTAGAATATTTATGCTTAAAATTGGATTCATTGGAATTTTAAGCCTCTAAAATTTATTGGATAAATGAAAAAAAATTTACAAACATATATAATCACTTTTTAGTTAGTTCTGTTCATTCCTTCCATTAGAACGGCTAGGCGTTTACTACCATTTATAATATTATTATTATATTATTAGTGTGCATCATAATATTTCAAAGAAACTCATGGTGATAAGGGTTCTAAATCCATCCATACAATAGGATTTCGACAAGTGTAAGTCTTAGAGTTTACCTTATATTTTAAATTTATTTAAATCGTTTACTAATGAGGTAATCGCTCCATCATCATGGTGTCATAAATAAATAAATTTATTTAATTTCTAAAAATTATAAATAAAATATCATCATGTAGGAAATATTTTTATATTTCCAATGAATATTTATAGTCAAAGATATAATTTATATAAACAAAACTAAAATTTTTATACATAAGGTGTTACATACTTTGGTTATATTTCCATTTCTTTAAAAATAATATGATAAAAAGTCACTATCACACAAAAGTGATTCTAGGGGGTCCCTAAGTTGGCACAAGGCATCCCATGGTCATCCATGACACCACCAATAGCATTAGGACAGATGTTGGGGTCATTTTATATTATTATGATGTTATTTTATTACCCTTAACTACCTGATTACTAATCAATCACGATAATTAAAGACAATTACCATCGTTACTATTCATGATGTCAAAAAACAAAAGAGTCTTAATTAAATAATTTGGAAATAATGATTCCAAATATGGAATCCATTTTATCAAATTAAAAACACAGAAATTGAAGTAATTAATTTAAAAACAATTCCCATTTTCCAAGGCCAAAGACGGGTTTTTAAGAAGTAAAATCTATCAAAAGATTGATTTGTTTTTTATATCCAATTTAAAAGTGAAATTACATCCAATGACTAACATTGTATTAAATGATGAAACAATAATTAAATTACACCTTAAAACCAATTAAAATGACAATATAACTATATAAATAAATTAGATGAAAAAACAGTTTTGAAGTAAAATGCCGCATTTTTAACTATTCATTAAAAATGAACATTTTTCAGAAAAAATCCTAAAATTCACCCTAAGATATATTTGATATTACAGATTCAAAAATGATTTCCATTTTACCAAATTCAAAACATAGAAGTTTTATTAAATAATTTCATAATTAATTGCTGCTGTCAAAACAAATAGCGTGTTTTTAAGAAATAATATCTATCAAAATATTGACACTTGTTTATGTCCAATTTCAAAGTGAAATTAATTATAATTACCACAATTGGATTAAATGGTAAAATAATATTCTAATTAAACATTAAAACCAATATTAAAAGATAATATAACCATAGAAATAAATTAGATTAAAAGGAGGTTTTGAATTAAAATACTGCATTTTCACTATTCATTAAAAAATGAACTTTATCGGAAAAATACAAAAAATTTACACAATGTAAATTTTGATGTCTTGATTCAAAATAGGGATTTTATTTTCTAAAATATAACATATAAAATTTACAAAAAGTATATTTTAAAAGGGTTCTCCATCAAAAGGCGGTTAACCGACCTTTTAAAGAATATTAGAATATTTATACTTAAAATTGGATTCATTCGCATTTTAAGACTCTAAAATTTATTGGATAAATGTAAATTTTTTTAAAAACATATATAATCACTTTTTATAATGTTCTTTTCATTCCTGCCATTACAACGGTTAGGCATTTACTACCCTTTAGAATAATATTATTATATTATTAGTGTGCATCGTAAGATTTCAAAGAAACTCATTTTTTCATATCAGGTACGCCATCAAACATAGCATCCCCTTTAAAGTAATATTAATATTTAATTAACAAATATTAATAAATATAAAATTGTCATATTCTTTATTTACCTGGAATGTTATATTTTTCATCAATTTCAACTTCCATTATGGATTTTTATGATTACTTGGGGATATTATACTATTATACTTTCCACATTATGTATCTAGATTTCTTATGATTGTGATGATTTAATAACTATTATATGAAACCTATTTAATTCCCATGGTTTAATTTGGTTATGATGAAATCTTTATGAAACCCATTTCTTTTTATTGTTTTTGATATGATGAAATTATAAAATTTATATGAAACTTGTTTCCCTTCTAGATGTTATTATTTTATTATAGGATTATATGATGAATATTTTTCTAATATTATGGTACACATATGCATGGTTTCATTATATGATCAGTGGTCCCATTATTATATAGCCCACTGATGCATTAGGTAATGATGGATACGTCATGAGATAAAAAATATTGGAGTGGCGGGTGAACACAATTATATAAGAGAATCTATCCACTATGATTATCTTTATAGTGAACCATGACTATGGAAATGATGGAATGTGGAGTTATTCTCATACACAATTATAGTCCAGGTAGACAACCTTAACTAATGAAATGATTTTCTATGCATATTTTTTCCCAAAACATATGTATTATTCTTCTAATATGTTCTCAGGGATTATGAATGACTATTGATGACTATGAACACTTAAGAATTATATCCTTTGATATTAAAAATACATATTTCATGATTTATGATTTATGATCTTTGATTGGTTTCATATGATTATCTTAATTTATTCTCATGTTTTAATACTCTTATAATTATCTTATTCTTGCTTTTGTTCAATGATTTATATCTCTTATGCTTACCCTTACTGAGCATATGAGCTCACCCTATATTATGTTTTAATTTTTTCCCTTACACTATAATGAAGGGTTCTATTTATATTGAGTTAATAAGGATACCTTATGAAATTAATGATTTTATATATGAAGAATATTATACTTAAATAATTTGTTTATGTATCTGGACTTCAAGTACACTGATCCATTATGATTTTTAAGAATGAATGTTTGTAATATATATTAATTATTCATAAAAATGATGTAATATTTATGTATGTTATTCTTAGTTCAATATATGATTCATTATATGGAGACACATGCCTCAAACTTGACGAAACCTCATCACATTATTCATATACCAATTGATTATGTAGAAAGGGGTCATTATAAGACCAAAAATATAAGAATATCAACATTAAATACAATCCCTAGTCATAATAATAGAAACTATAGTTATCTAGGTAATTATGATAAGATCATAATAGAATAAAAAGGGACTAGAGTATGGTGGAGATATGAAAAAATATAATTTAAGAGTTTCCTTGAGAAAATCCCACTATGAATCAATGGAAACTACAAAAGATATTGGAGGAACATGAAAGAAATGGAAGAAAGGTGTCTAAGGATACTAAATTAAAAGGAGAGAGCATATATGAGTATAAAATAATAAAGGAAAAATGGAAAATTTCACTTTATAAGAAATTCTTGTAGGTCTCACATTTTAGACACATAGGTTGAAATACTATGCGCCAACTATGATGTTACCACTATGAAGTAAACCCAAACATAATTTTATCACCAAAATTTATTCACACCATTTTTTCAACTATGTACCAACCATGTACCCCACCATACGATAAACCCATAAGTAAGGGAAGTGTGTAGATATTGGCTTCTTTTTGACACATACATTTTCCCAACCATTCATCCCACTTGGAAATTTAAAAATTCCATAGGTTAAATTTAATTTTTTGGATACAATATTTAGAGAATCATGTTCCAACCATGAAAAATTATTTATATACACAATTCTCCCATCACACAATTACTGTGCATGGTATTCCATAAATGTTTTCTAGATATGATCCCTTCCCATTTCCACCATTTTTTCTTCTTTCACACTACCAAAACCCAAAACTACTATAAATAAACAAAATTATTGAATAAAAAAAATATGTATTAGTGACTCAAGGTGGTGTCAAAATTATCAACACCATTCCACTTTCCTCTATGAGAAATTCCTCATCACTCCTCATTTGGGAAAAGGTGGGTTCTTTTCTATATTTTGAGGGTCTCACTATCCCAAATGATAAAGTTATCTCTACCATGTTTCTGAAGAACATGAACAATTGAAACATATTTACCCCAAAAATTCCATCTTGGTGATCTATAAAACATATATTTTTCTCAACCACTGTGGTTTTGGGTTCAAAAGCCACACCTTCACATCTAATCACATGATATTTGTTTGAATGATGCATGAAAAAAACAATTAATTGAGGTAATTTTTTATGTTAATGAAAGTAGATATTCCATTTTCACAAGATTATAAGTGGCCTAAAATGAACCAAAATACAATATTATTTACTTCCACTAATTTCCTTATCTCTAAAGACCCAATAAAAGAGAAACTCTTAAAAAAATTATCAATAAATGTGAATTATTAATATGATGATGATATATAGGATGAGTATTTTGAGGAATCAAATCCATATTTGATATTTTTTAATCAACTAGTTATTTTTTTATCTTTTCAATTGAGGTATGTTCACAATATTGAATTCTCCCACAAATATGAATAACAAATATGGTACGTACATTGTCATCTAAAGAGATATTCTTCAGTAGACATCTTTATCACATCTTGATAACGATATTACAAGAAAATTAAATTGAAAATATATGGATCTCACATAAACATTTAAATTCTAACACACAAGAATATAGAATATCCAAATGAATCTGAAAATATTTCTCATTCAGACATTTAGTTTTTGATCGATAAGTTACAATAAAATTCAACAGAGAACCCATTAATTAATGAATACACCTTCATTATTCCGGATAAAAACAAGCGTGTTCATATAATAAAATTAAAAATAGAACAACATGAATCTATACAATCCACACAGTATATAGTTGTCCATGTTCTTACATGTTTATTGACTATAGACTATGATGAAAATGATTTGATGTCCATAATCGTTCCATAATCACACATAAAATATTCTCCCCTATAAGATCAATGAATTTCAATAAAAAAAGTTTATAGATATTTTAATACAATTATATTCCCTAATGGGAGGATGATTCAACAATCAATTAGGATTTTGATGATTTTACATAATCATTTGGTAGGTAAGGCACAATGACATGAATTAAAAAAATCGAAATCATAGGACACCAATATTGAATTTTCAGATCATAAAACGTTTTACTACCCTTGTGAATCACTTAATAACTAGAATGTTCACATCCATTCATAACCTCCTATCATAAGTAAAATGGAACCCCTACACTGTTTGAAACAACCAACCTAATCAATAAACTGAGATCAATCAACCGAGGTCTCCCCACAATTTATAATTCTACATATATAAAGATAATCTGGATAAACTACATTATCAATATGAATCTAATTATACTAAGTGGGTGTTACTCACACATAAGAAAATAACATATAATCACCATCCTCTTTAACCTCTTGGTGTATCTTCACAAATTTAATCATCAAATTCCATTCATCTATTGATTTATTACCTGCCTGAGATGGAAACATCTAGATTAATGAAACAACCGAAAAATTCCCTTTAACAAGGGTTTAATCTAGATAAAAATAAAATTTCTTCAGATACTCAATCCTACATATTTTCAATTAATTTAAATCCCTGTTGGATAAGATTTATTTCAATCATTTATAATAGAATTTCATAGTAAACTTCTCCTTAAAGGGATGGTGATTCAAAATATTCAATGAATGAATCACCATAGCTAACTCTGGGTAATTACTATATCATTTATTCATATGAGGGAACCATTGGTTGGATACATAATCATTGACACGATCATGTTGCATCATCACACACCCCAACCCCTTACGCAAGGAATCACAATACAGTAAATAGACACGAATGATCCTAAGATGATTCAAAACAAGAGTTGACATCAACCTAGTCTTCAAATATTACTTGTATATATAAAATCTCTTATAATAACTAAATCTCACTCAATTCAGGGAAAAATCTAATAAGGGTGATGAAAACATTGAGAAATCATGAAAAAATTTCTCATATTGTCTTGCTAGACCAAAAAAATCTAAATCTAAAATAAAATCTTTTTTTATTCATAATATTTCACTACTCAAATCCACCAAATGAAAAAATTTAGTTTCATTGATATCACATGAAATATGAATCTTAAATCCTTTATCAAGAACTGACAATTAATCATCTTAAAAATTAGGTGACATTGCTCCATGATTCTCCAAAAAACATCTATATGGTGACCATTATCTCCTTTCAACCTAGAATAAACCAAGATATTATGAATAAAAACCATAAAGATAGTGTCTATATATGATTTGAAGATTGTATTTATTATGTTCATGAAGATAATAGGGGTATTCTTAAGGGAAAATTTAAAAATAGGATAACTATAACAACAATAGATTCTCTTAAAATAAATCTTATGAGTTCCATATTCATTTAATAGAACATGGTGGTATCTTGATATTAGGTAAATCATGAACACCATCCTATCACCCCAAAATTTTTAAAAGAGATCATAAATTTCAATCAATGGATACTTATTCATGATGGTCACCTAATAGAGCTTTTATAACTCATTGGAATGATAGATACATCATTCCTTATTCTTTTAAAATAGAATTTATAATTCCTCTGGAAACAACTTCTGATGAATAAAACCATTCCTCTCATGAACACCTTGTTATACCGTCAGTTCCTTTAATTATTTGGAGATACCAGATAATATATCATGTAAATAATTCATATCCCTAAGAGTATACAAATATTGAAATCCATATCCTTCTTTATGTAGCCCAGAGAAATCGTAAAGGAAAACCTCAATATACCTATCCACCATAATTAAGAGTTAACCATATATAATCCATTCAATATTATCGAAAAGGAAACTAGAAATTTGACTGAAAATAGATCTCATATCTTGAATAATGGGTCTTTTAATACCTGATCTTAAACACCAGTCACCATGGAATATGTGAGTGTTACAGTGAGAAGAATGTAAAAAAAATCTTTTTATGGTCATAATCCATATGATATTTTGATCTAACCATCCATTCCATAGATATGATAATATTGATCATATCAAAATTAATAACTAGAAATTCCAATAGGATCCCATCATTAGAAATCATCACATAACACACATATCACATGATTCCCTAATCTCTATTCATTTCCGGTGGAGTATAAAGATCCATCACATAAGACATCAACATAGACCACAGTCCCAATGCATCATGCAATTTAGAATAGACTAAACAATTGAATTCTCATGTATCAAATAATGTGAAGTTTATATAAAACATAATAAACTCTATAACTATAATAAAAAATTTCTTAACATCAAAATACACATCTATATTATCCACAACATATAAGTGTCTATGTTCAGGCCCAATCTAAGGATTTATAGTAGAATGATAATATCCCTTCATTTTTAGACAACATATAACTCCATTAGATGCATTCAACTACACATGATTGCCTTAACTATAGGAATACCCTACATTAATCCTCTAATTAGTTTTTTTGTAAATGTGTTATAATTTCCCTAATAATTCACATGAATGAAAATTCTTATATGAATGATGGAAATATATTATAGTATGATTTGACTTCAAAAACTATATGTAAACTACTAGATTACACCCTAAATAAGGAAAAAGAGTGAAATAAAAATGGAATTTCACACCCAATATTCGACCTCATGAAGATTCCTCATGTTTACCATTGTATCATATATGGAGCTATAATTTCCTCCTTTATTATTTGAGGTAACACTCATCCTTTTGTTTCGTACCATATATGTCTCATACATAACTTCATAATCGACTACCTGAACATGGGTAAACTAGAAGAAAATATTAAACCTAAACATAATTTCTACTCTAAAACCCATCAACTATATCCTAGTCCTTGAAGGAAATATATACAAAAAATAACCTTTAAAGTATCATGGGTCTAAAAAAAAGTAATGATTCTCTTGATATTCTCCTTCACATCCTTTGGTTATTGACACCCTCATTCGCCAAAGAATATTACTTGATTATACTCTTAATATTTTACTTATAATCTTATACTCTATATTTATCTCACCTTCATTCCCAAACCAATTATTTAATAGTCATGGTTACTAACTCAATTTGAGTAGAGTTTATAGGAGGGTGTAATTATAGATTATTCTCCTAAAATACCACACTATAATTCTAAAAATTAATTCAAGGTGCAATATACTATAAAATATTAAATTATAAAACTCAATTATCATGGAAACTGACTCCAAATATCCATAATGGAAGAAAATAATTTACTTAATTAATTATACATAGGTGATACAATTATGATTAAAATATTAAAATATCAAATGGGTAAGAATATAAATTTCTACATTTCAATATTGTTCGTTCCTTCATCACATGGATTGGTTGACTATGAGAAAACCATCTGAGTTTCACTAAGAAGGTGTACAGTCCTGATCTCATTATTTTAACATGGGCTTCTAAACTATTCACCTAAACTATATGCCTCTGTTTTCCTTATCAATTCTATAAAAAAAATTAAATTTTACAAAAATAACTCTTGAGTTTCTTAGGAAAATCATAATATCAATGAAGTCGATATAATATAAGGAAATTTAAAAAAATACATACATTAATATTATATCATTTTAGTTGAATATTCACTACATAGAATTATAATAGATGCAAGAATAGTAAAGGATTAGTTACCTTGGAAACATGGATACATATCAAACTCATGCATAAAAATCATCATCATATCCCTATATGTTTGTCAAAACTAAAACCCTTTATTAATAAATCATAATTAAAACCTTTCTTCATATCTTGTGGGAAATTAAAAATAATAAAGGTTGACTTCGTATACACAGTTGGGGTAAACAAAGGATATTTAAATAAAAAATTAAGAATAAAATTAGAATAAGGGATTGATAACATGAGCTAAATATTTGAAAACATACCCAATAATTCAAAGTCATAATCATGAGCCACATCATAAATCTTGGAAAATCATAAGACCTGAATCATAATTGAATAAAATAACATGATGTATAAGAGCATTAAATTTTCATAATATTAGGTAATAAAAGAGTATCATAATTTTGTTAATAATCATACTTATAGAAATTTTATTCTAATGAAACACGTTATTTATGTCCCTGGAGTAAATACAGGTTGAAAGTCCAAGTGAGAATTTTGGATTTTTTGATTAGTGAAAGAGTTAGATTATTTATTGGCACTTTTATTATAATTATGAGATTATCCTACCCTAGAATTATTATATTTTAACATATAATGAATTTTGGTAAGAATATTGAGGGTTCAAGATAGAAAAAAACTGGGTTTATGGTCAGATGGGAAACTATAGGATCCACAGTGTTGCCAGTGGCCATGCCGAAATACTAGAAGCCCTTATAGAAAATTGGTTAATTAGTGGCCTACTACCCACTTTATTGTGGAATCTATGAATCTTTTAATGAAATAAATATCCATCTTTTTAACCATGGGATTTTCGGTTCCCCAATTGCCAATACACCTACCCAAATGCACATAATCCCCTCCCTTCTTCCATTTATGGACCTCTCTAAACAGATGTTCAAATTAAGAGTCATCACATTTGATCAGTATACCCTGGTGAGTCTACCAATCATATTAATTATTTTTTCCATCATTTTTTAAGTTGAGTTCCTCTTTACTTCACTAATATAAACTATTTTCAAGACAATTATCTGGTTTCTAGTTTCCCCCAATTTTAGGCCAAACCATATGTCAAAATTTGATTTGTATAATCTACTCGACATGAGGTAAAAGGTATTTTTCCTTAAATCATAATAATGATTAATTTCATAAGTTTTTTATTATGTGTTAATGTTGTATATGTCATTAATTGACCTAATGTGTCTAAAATAAATTAAAAACACTTATAACTTAGTTTTCTATAATAGTGTGAGGGTTATGGAATCTTAAAATTATATTTTGAATAATTGACTATAATATTTGATATACTCATATGAGTAATTTTGTTTTAAATATTTTTTTTAAATTCAATTCTACAATCATTAATGATACTAAAATATGAATTCACTATAATTTATGGTCTTGAAATTGACATCAAAGTCTGGAATATCTTCCTATAAAAAGAAATGGATTAATGTTTTTGTATGGGTTTTTTTAAATTAAAAATTAAAATTCATAAGTATGGGTTGGGAGGTGATTTTTTGAATTTTTTAAAAAAATTGAATTTTTTTTTCAGATTTCTAATGGCTAGTAAAATTTGATATGGTTATTATGGAATATAATTGTGAGAAAAAAATTGATCTAATGAATACTATTACATGATTTAATTTTTTTTCCTTGATAAATAAAATGGTAAATTATGATATATAATGAAAATTATAAATTTTTTAATGATTGAGAATTATAGAACGAGTTCCTTGGATTCCATATGCTCTATACTTATTGGAAATATTGGGATGATCACATGTATTTCATTTGATACTCAATATTTAGGAATATTGGGAAGAGTTCTTAGATTAAACATGTATGATAGAAACATAGGGAGACAAGGAAGAGTGTATAAACCCATAAGATACACTATGAATTTAATTTTGGGTGAGGAAATATATTCCAATGTAATTCTAGGATGAAAAACTGGATTCCATGTGATAACTGAGGACGTGTTAATGTCGAGATGAGAGCTCGGATTCTATGGGAATTCTAGGATGTGTTATGAAATTCCAAGGGATACATAAATATATTTGGAATGCTAGGAGGAAACCCTAAATTCCACGTGGTTAATTATTCATTACATGGTCCACCATACATGCTAAGAGACATCTACGGTCTAATTTATCAGGTAGGGTCGATTGTGATCATATAACTAAGTATCGATAATGGTATTCTCGACCTCTGGTTTCATCATGAACATAGGGAATCAATGTTTCTATATTAATTTATATAAAATAATTTAAAGATGTTAAACCATATAACATCATCACTTATTCATGAAATTTTACATTAGTCTAGGTATATTAATAATACCATTCGTGGTGTCTATAGAGTATTACTCACACCCTGCTTGGGCCACCATGGAACATTGGTACCCAAGAAGATATCACTATTTAGTCATAGGTAACATGTAAAGGGAAATCCCTGATAATGATTATAATTGGATCAATATGATAGTTTGGATTTGAATGAATGGAATAGGTAGGAATCAAGACCAATTTGGTAGGAGTTCATAGTTTCCTTTTTTATTTTTGGTATTTCTTTTCGTATACATGATCTTCAAAAGTGGGGTCCATAACATATATGGAATTCCCAATATTACTTAATTTTGATATTTTAAATATTTTATTATAACTATAAATATATTTTCTATGATGATTATCTTGAAAAACATACATGTTTGTTAGCACTTACACTTATATATCAATTTTGAAATGAGGGTATATTTTCGTGATGGTATCCTCATCATCCCTCGCCGTAAGTCAATAGCATTGGCCATACGAGGAGGCACGCCTGAGGTCTTATAGTGTTCCATCCTAAGGAATCAGTTCAGTGGCCCCCATTATGGGTATTCACACACAAATACAATCATCACATTAAATTATTCAGATAACCACAAATTTACATTATTTTTGGTTTGGATACCAACCTGTGTACCCTCTTTTGGGATTGGGATAACCTCATGCGTACCCTCTTTTGAGACTTGTATAATCCTATTATATACCATTTTTTCTAAAAAAACTTAATGTTTTCACTATTAATTAGTAGAATATAATGTACCCACCCATCACATAATCATAATCCATTCATATGTATTCCACAAGATCATGAAACGTTTATCATTTCATTATAGCTTACCCCATGGAATAGAAAATGGACTTCATCAAGAAGTAATCATCCTATGAATTTTCCATATATTGAAATAATTAAATATTATATCATAAAGTCATATCCCAAGTTAAATGTAATTATAATCAAAGGATATTATGATAGTTGAAAAACGGCCTTAAAATATCACATGAATATTTCATGAGTAAAATACCCATTCCATTTTAGAAGTTACTTATTTCAAATATAAAATATTCAAAAATATAAATGAAAAGATTTTCATTGAATAATATTATTGAAAATTTTAATTTATTATTACATGAAATGAGTAGTCATGATGGTTGAAAAATTTATTCATGTGATTTATATTAAAATAAATATTCCTTTCAAATTTTCAATAAAAAGTCAAAATCACCTCCTTCGGAAGATAATAAGAATATTACATTAACCATATTTAATAAAAAATATTAATGGGTAGAAATGAATTTATAAAATATTAGTTAATGGTATAAACATTATTGAAATCATTTTAAATAATATATTGACATTTAATCAATGACTCCCAACCGAATAGAAAAAATAAAGTCATTTTTTGAAAAAAGAATTATTTCCATCTCTTAAGAAAATAAAGAGAGAGAAAATTAAATTAAAACTTTTAATGTATAAAAATATCAATATGAGTACAAAATAAATGGTATTTTAGAGATATTGATAATAAAATGATTTTATTATAAATTCAATCATAAAAAATCTTGTTAAAAATTGAGATTGTAACATAAAACATTTACCTCAAGTTTAGCTTGATTCATAAGCATTATAAATTATTGTATAATAAAATAAATTTATTATTTATCTATAAAAAACTATATTCATAAATATATTATCATACATGGTTTACTTATAACATATTATTATCCATTCATTGAAAATTATTTATTAAGATCACTGTTCTAGGTAAAAAAATTCATCTTTCATGAATTTTGCAATTTTTCCATTAAGTTCCTTGCATATTGACTAGGGTCAAATCCACATAATAATGTTTATAATGATATAAATATCATATATATTTATTATATTAATATTTTTAACAATCCATAAAATTTAGATATAGAAAAATGAATTACATTGTTCATGAAAACTGTAGTATGTACGTACGTATAAATGTCATTTAAATATTCTATAAAAAAGATGAAAGGAAATAAAAATAGTATTTTATATATAAATAATCATATTTTATAATATATAAAATATATATTTATTTAATTCTTAATTATATTCATCAATGCGAGTTGGTGATTAAAAATTAATCATATCACTGCGTGGAGGAAGCATTCCACATGTACGCACAAGTGATACTTTCACTTTCGATTTGGTAAAAAAGAGGTGGGAAAAGGTTCATCCATAATCATAATTAAATATTTGTATATTTATTATAATGTATTAAAAATTTTATTATATGTAAAATTTATTTATATAATTAAGAAGGATAAATTAAATTTAATGACCTATGTTAAGATTTATACCTCATCTTTTAGAGTCATGTGTCTTACACCTCAATACTAAAAATATTTTTCCGAGTAGAAGAATAGGGGACCTATGTACAATAAATGGATAAAAATAATGTTTAATGGTAGGAACTAGGTTTGATATATGTTTTAAAATACTTTAATAAAGTAATATATGAGGTTCTCTTTTATAAGTGAGGGAGATTACCTCCATTTAATTACATAAAATATTTATATATACATAATGACATCCTAAGGTATGAAACTTCAAAATTGAAAACTATTCAAAATAATTATAATATAAGGTCAATATATATTTAAATATGAATATTATAAACATTTAGGTGGCAATATGAAACTTATCTCTTGGTTTAACACCCCCCAACCTTTATAAATCAATTTTAATTATATCTGCGGTAACAATTTTTTTACTATTTTTATGATTCATTATAATTAAAAATGATATAACTTTTTTTGGAAATTATGATTTGAAATATGTGATCCCCTTTATCAAATTTAATTTCTTTATGTTTTATATTTTACTTTAAAAATAAGTTTTGTAAAACATAATTAAAATTTGTTTTAGAAAATGAATTTTATTAAGAAAAAACCATAATTTATTTTCTTCCATTCCTATTAAAAAAACTAAATGAATGTTGAAATATATTATTCAATGTATTACATATAAATTTCATTAAATAAATAAACCAGCAATGATTTATATAATATATTATAATATAAACACACTATAGACATAAAAAGAGTTTTATGGAAAATAATTCAATTTACCTCTATATAATTTTATCTTCATGGATAACCTTTATAGAACTAGTGTATTTATGGTTATTAATATATTAATAACAAATTTCTTTAAAATAAATTTTTTAATAGTGATCAATATAAATTTTCTGGATAAAAATACATAACAATTACTGGATATATTTTTTCAAATAAATATTCCTTGTAATCATTAAATGATTTTATTAAAAATATAATGATTATTTATTTAGTATTAATTAATAAATTTGAAAATTTGAAAAAAACTATATATATATTTTATAATTTGGTTACTACTATTCAATTCCATCCAATAAAATGGCTATTTTATTATGATATACTATGTAATGAGATCGTTTAGACTTGGGGTTGTGTGTAAAGACACCTATTGAATATTTAATGTTTATTTAAAATGAATAAAAATAAAATCATATGGTGTTACATTATAACCCCATTAAAATTATTTTTTCCCTGAATACTTTGTCACTATGACAAAAACTGGGGATATATCTACCTCATGACATCCTCAGGTTCCAGAAATCCTTCTTAAAATTTCATATTCCTCCAGAGAACATTAACTTGGTGAGTATTATTTTTTGTTTAAGTTTATCTCAATGGTATATGATTTATATCAAGTAACCACATTGTGATTATTTTAGATACTTATATTCCATTATTTTGACCATATTTCTTTTTTTTCTTCTCTCAGGTCATTTTGGGTGTCTTTTGGATTTTTAATAATTTTATTATCATTTTCACGGTTGGTTCATAGTTAAAGAAAAACATGTGGGACCTCTTAAGAAGATATAAAAATTTTTAGGTTCAAATATTAGTGTTCATGGTTAGTTATCTAGTTAGTAAAAATTATTCACTTCTTATCCTCAAACCATGCATCAGGATTTGGATTCATTTTACATGGTTATCACATGGTTTTTAAAATATTGTGGCTTCTCCGATAGCTAAAAAAAGTGGTGAGTGATTGTTGTATAGTTTTTAAAGTTATCTAGAAAAACCATGTGATGTGTAATATTGTTTCATATTTTTTATTTAAATACCATAGAAGCATATTTTTTCCTTGTTATCCATCTATTCGAGAATTATCTCATCTAATGGGGATCCTCTTAAAAATTTTGGATATTTACTTCTTCCTTGAGATTATTTTCCATGAATCATAAGGTGTTGAATCTATTTTTCAAATGATTTTTTTGTGTTTTTGGTAAATATTCATTTTTATTATATATCTTTTTTTTCTACCCTTGAACAAAACTTTTTATTAGTGTATTCATGATTGATCTAAAAGGTTGGTGACATGATCAAATTTTTTTTCTCAGATATCCATCTAGAATTTAATTTTTTTTCTAAATATTCATTGATTTTTTGGGATTGATTTAGAATCATTGGGGAATGTGATTACTCTCTCTCCTATTTTTCTAATTATTTTGAATTATAGATTCATATATGATATTTTATGTTATATGATTTTTTCTTTTCTTCATGAACCATCAGTTTCTCTTGGCCTGTGGATCCTAAGAAGGTTTTTGAATACCATGTGTTTTAATGTTGGTGGTTTGATGAATTGTATTTATTCTAAAAACCATGTATTATTTCTCATTGAATTTGGTTTTTAAAAGGTTAGAAACATTATTTTCAAATTTACCAAGGAATTATTTTTTAAATGGTTCTTAAATTTCATGGATAAATTTTTAATAAAATGTGGTGTTTTTTTGTCATTTTAAAAAATGGATTATATAACACTCCAACCCCAGTTACCCCGAGTCGGTGCATTTTTATGTAACATTGGCATTATCTCAAAAGAACAAGTCTCGAAAGATCGATTAGTTTAGTAGCCTTAGAAATACTAGATACATTCATAAGGATTACATTACATCATAAATAGAAAACTACAACAACATAGTCTCCATAGATGACACTCATATCCCCTCTGACAATCCCTGCAGGTCAGTCATAAAATACATTATCACATTCTGGAAAAAATAAAACATAAAAAGGGGTGAGCTCAGATGCTCAGTAAGGATAACACTATAGTGGAAATTTTTGTAAATAAGAATAAACATTTAAGGAAATGTATAACTAAAATAAAATCCTTTTAAAAGTGAACATCAGCAATATATGGAAAAGATAAAATCAAACAATTCCATTTACTTATTCACATGGATATTATACTAGTCGAATAATCACATGTAATATCAATATCCACTTTTATAATAATGGAATGCATAATGCCAGAATTTACTAACCACATAGTCAAGGCCTTGTGCCAAGACTAAAAATAATATTTTGTCAAGGCATTGTGCCAAGACACTAGTTTTTCTCATGAGACCTACTAATGCATTGAGGAGCTATAGCGGGCTCCAAGCGTCACTTACTAAGTCCAATGCATTCTTCATACGAAAAAGTTCAAACATAACATAAACATTCGTATTAAAACTAGAATATGAAATGTCGATACCTTATCCATACACCACGAATGGTATAAAAATAAATAGTCAAACATATCACAAAACATTCAATACAATATGGATGTTTTTTTATCACAATAAATCAACTTCAAATAAACATAAAATCCATCAAAGGATGTTGACATAGAAGAAATCAAAACATTTTTTAGAGAAATATCTCTTTCTATTTTGAAATCATTTAAGAGTCACATAATTATAAAGAGAACATTTATTTTTAAAATATTCTTATAATCTTGTAAGGGAATCTTCTATGATGGTATAATGGTGAAATATAGCCGCACCCGCCGTATAAGTTAAAAAAACATTCTTTCCCTAATTTTGTTGAAATGGTCGTAAAGTACCTTATTTGGAAAACGATGGAAAGATCCCTTTAAAAAAATTATAAGGTCAAATAAGGGTATAAATGGCTTTAAACCATATTCTATTAAGTATTAATAATGTTTTGAAATACATTTTTAGGAAAACACGGATGTGGATGATAAAGAGGTCCCAGTAAATAATTACATATAAACAATCTTGAATAATGAAGAGGTTGTAGAATTTACCCTTACCTGGTTCATTTCCTTAGTTGATGGTATTCTAACCTCTTATATAATAGTTAAAACGTTGTTATTAAATTATACAAGAATCATCTACATAAATATGATATCATATATGATCTTCTAATATTGCTTTGTTAATAATATTTTAGTATTATCGTCATTTCAGGTGTTAACTAAATCATTTTATGTTATATGTTTTGTTACATAAGCTATGTTGGTTATGAATAGGTTTTATATTATTCCTATCCATAATGCTATAAATTCCTCAAACATTATTTTTAATCATAAAATTAAAATTAATCTTTAATGGATACGATGGAAAATGAATCTCATTGCGTTCGTGGAGATGGTAGTCCGTACGTACGCACGAGTGACAATATCATTCTTTTGATTTTAAAACAGTATATAATTGAATGGTATATAATATATAAAGAATAATTATTATGTTTTATTTATTATTTACATCAGTTATAATCATTATTATACCCATCCAAATGATGAAATGTTTAAATAACAAACTACACCACGACGTGGAGACTGTAATCCGTACGTACGCACGTGTGGTGAATTTTTCATTCACAAGATGGATAAAATAACTAATATGGTTGTACAATTTTTATAATAACATCATAGTATATATAAGATACTATATTTATTATTTTATAATGGAAACAACAAATAAAGAAGAAGTGGAAGAAGAAAAGAACTTGAAAGAGGGTGGTGAAATTATTACCTCTTCTTCAAATGTTTCCTTTTGAGTTGATCAAAATCGCTCCTTAGGTTGGATTTATAACTAGTGTAAGGACTCTAGGATTATGTGAGTGAATTTGGGAGGATATTTGGGCAGGGTTTGGATGAGACAAATGGATTTTAAGGTGTGAATTTGAGGGAAGGTGGAGTACCCTTTTATAAATGGGTGAGGGTTACTTTAGGAAAAGCTAGAAATATTATTTTATAATAAATTCATATTCTCTTTATAATGGATCCAAAGTAAATTATTTAGATGATAATGTGGGGATTGGTCTAAATCCTTTCAACCCATAGATTTTAGACTGGTTTAGGTCACCATATTAACCTTATAATTTATATTTAACTCTTAGTTAACTAGTTTGACATTGACCAAGTCTCTTTGTATTTTTATATTATATGGTTAATAAACATACTATATACATATGAGAGAACCCCAAGTGGTTAATTATTAATATATATAACCTATTCTAAGACATTTTTCTGAACCTTAGATTTTTAGGAATAGAATATCAATTAATAAGAAAATATTTGTTTTAAAAACACTTTTATGTCAATTTTGACACTATTTGGTAATTGATTATTGTGAAAATCATAACAGAATGATTACTTCGAAAAATGTTAATTAAATCAATCCTAACATGTCATATTAACCTATAAAATTCGTTTAATTCATCAAAAGTTTTAATTTACATTTATTTGGGTATTTAAAATATCAATTATTTTAATATTTCATTAAAAATGAAATTACTGCATCATTATTGTGTCATAAATAAATTAAATTATTTAATATCTAAAAATTATAAATAAAATTCCATTATATAGGAAATATTTTTATCTTTCTAATGAATATTCATAATCGAATTTATCTTTTTTATAACCCTATATTAACAATGTTTTAGTTATTAAACATTGATTTTAACTCTTTTAACTCTTCTTTGAATTAAATAATAATAAATGTCCTAATCTAATACAAGTAGACCTAAAGGGTCATATTTTATTCCTAAGGTTGTTTTTAATTGAATTAAACTTATACAATAGAATTAGGACAAGTGTTAGGGTAATAATAATATCATTTTTACCCTTAATTATCCTATTAATTTTAACCATGGTAAATAAAAGTAAAAAGTTAGTATTCACCAAAAAATATTTTTATCTTATTGAACAAAAATTTACATACTGATATCAACCGTGTCTCTTGGATTTTTGAAATTCCACTCATAGAAGCGTTAAAATTAAGTTTTATGTAAATTTTCAAATTCTTTTAGGAGGTGGGTAAAAGACGGTGAAAAGTTTAATAAAATTTTTATATATCTAAAATTATTATAAACTAAATCCAATGAATCACATTGAAATTATATAGGTATTATGTATCTTTTTTTGAATTCATATAAATTTAAATAAAATAAATAAAAATTTAAATAAAAATTTAGTTTTAAACTATAACATAGTGTTTTTCTCTATTCATCAAAAATTGAATGTTTTCAGAAAACTACCAAAAAATCACCCTAAGCTAATTTCAATATTCCGAATCAAAAAATGAAGTAAATTTTGAAAAATAAAATTTATAAAATTTCAAAAAGTGAGTATTAATATTCATAACTGCTATTTTGATTGGTTGTGGTGTGTTAGAACTCAAAGTTGCGCACAACACACACTACTGTATTATTCAAAGATAAGCGTACCATAGAAGCTTGGGATGTTACATTATCCCCTCCTTCAAATAATTTCGTCCTTGAAATTTCTATGATATTACTGCATAAAAAGGCTCATGTGTTTCTTCATCATAAGTTTATTGGGTTCACATGTTTCCTCTTCCATCTTATGGTTTCTCCATAGAACGTTTACCAGATGAGTCGTTCGGTTTCTCAGAACTTGTTCTCTTGTATCAAGAATCTTAACAGGATATTTGCAATAATATAGATCAGGTTCCATTTCGATTTCCCCATAGGGGAGTACATGCATTGGGCCAGGCATGTATTTTCTCAATAGTGATATGTGGAACACATCGTGAACTTTAGTGAGACTTGGAGGTATTGAAAAATGGTAAGCTATAACCCCAATTCGTTCTAGAATTTCTAAAGGTCTGATCTACCTGGGAATTAATTTTTGCTTCTTACCGAATCGTATAACTCCCTTCCGGGGAGATTCTTCAAGAAAACATGATCTCCTACAATAAATTACAAATCCTTCCATCAGTTATCGACATAGATCTTCTGCCTACTTTGAGATTCTTTGATGTGTGTTTGGATTACCTTAACCTTTTCCATTGTTTCCACTACAAGTTCTGGGCCTACAAGTTTTCTTTCACCAACATCATCCCAACAGGTTGGTGTGAAACATCACTTTCCATATAGCACTTCATAGGGTTCCATCTGAATACTTTAATTGAAGATATAGTTATAGGAAAATTATACCGGATGTAAATATTAATCCCACATACCTTGAAAGTCAAGTGAACAAGACCTCAACATGTCTTCCAATGTTTGAATAGTCCATTCTGATTGTCCATTCGTTTGAGGGTGGTAGGAGTGCTCAAACGAAGTTCAATATCCATTCCTATCTGAATACTATTCTATAATCTTGATGTAAAATGTGGATCACGATCAGAAACAATCAATAGTGGTGCTCTATTAAGTCTTACAACTTCATTAATATATAGTCTTGCTAGACGTTCAAGTTGTAAATCCTCTCTTATAGCAAGAAAATATGCTGACTTGGTAAGACGATCAACAAGGAACCATATTGCATTGTTCCTTCTAGGAGTCTTTGGAAGTCCCATGACAAAGTACATCGTAATATATTCCCATTTCCATTCAGGTATAGGAAGAGGTTGCATGACTCTTCCAGGCTGTTGCCTTCCAGCTTTCACTTATTGACAAACCATACATCGTGAAAAGAAATTAGCAATCTCCCTCTTTATTTTGTCCCACCAAAAATGTTCCTTCAAATCTCTATACATCTTAGTGCTACCAGGGTATATAGAGAAATTGTAACAATGAGCATCAACCAACAATTCTCTTTTTAGATCAGGTATATCAGGAACACAAAGTCTCTTCCCAAATTTCAAAATTCCATCTTCATACACAAATCCACTCAATCTACCATCATTCACAACATTAATCCTCTTTTGAAACTCTTCATCATCATTCTAATAACCCTTTATACTTTCTAGTAAAGATGGTTTGTTAACCATTTGACAAATTATTAATGTTTCACCTTCAATGGTTATTCCCATATCCATCTTTATTAGATCCATGAAAATTGGATCCCTTTCAACTCTCATCTTGTTCAAAACTCCACAATCTTTTCTGCTCAAAGCATCTTCCACCTTATTTTCCTTCCCCGGGTGGTAGTGTATCGAGAAATCATAATCCTTGAGTAGTTCAAGCCATCACCTTTTCCTCATGTTGAGTTCTTTCTATGAGAAAATATACTTCAAACACTTTTGATTGATATATATCTCACATTTTTCACCATAGAGATAATATCTCCATATCTTCAAAGAAAAGATTATAGATTCTAACTCAAGATCATTAGTAGGATAGTTTTGCTCATGAATTTTTAGCTGTCGTGATGCATAGGAAATAAACCTATCATTCTGCATAAGGACACAACCAAGTCCTTTCTTTGATGAATCACTATAAATAAAAAACCCACCATTCCGTGATGGTAGAGACAATATAGTATCATTGAATAATCTTCTCTTCAGTTCTTCAAAAAACTCATCACACTCTTTAGTCCAAACAAATTTAACCCCTTTACGTGGGAGCTTCGTTAATGGGTCACCCAATTGGGAAAAATTATGGACGAAATGCCGATAATAACCTGCTAAACCAATAAAAATGCGTACCTTAGTTATACTCTTTGGTGCTGGACATTCTTGGATTACCTTGGTCTTAGTATGATCAATAAAGATTCCATCCTTAGAGACAATATGGCCAATAAAATAAATCTTCTGAATCCAGCATTCACACTTTCTAAACATCCCATATAATTCATGTCTTCTAAGTGTCTTTAGAATAATGTGCATGTGATTTTCATGATCTTCATAGCTTTTGGAGTATACCAAAATATCATAAATAAATACCATTACAAATTTTCAAGATATTCCTTGAAAACTCTATTAATTAAATCCATGAAGACAGAGGGTTCATTAGTTAATCCAAAAGTCATTACTGTAAACTCATAATGCCCGTACCTGGTTCGAAATGCCGTATTTGGAATGTATTCCTTCTTTACACACAACTGATGATATCCAGATCAAAGGTCAATATTTGAAAAGTATTGAGCTCTATGAATTTGGTCGAATAAATCATCAATGTGAGGTAGGGGATACTTATTCATTATTGTTATAACATTGATCTCCCTATATTCACTGCACAACGTCATATATCCATCTTTCTTCTTAATAGAATGAATAGGGGATCCCCATGGAGAAACACTAGGGTGAATAAATCTCTTATTACTCAATTACTCTATTTGTTTATTTAGTTCCACTAATTACACAATGGCCATTATATAAGGGGTCTTCTATATGGGCCTCGAACAAGGAATTAGGTCAATGGAAAACTCAATTTCTCATTCTGGAGGATGTCTAGGTAAATATTCTGAAACCACATCAACATATTCTTTCACAATAGGTACATCCACTATTTGAACATTCCTTTACCCACCTATAGTTATTTCTTTCTCTTCCTCCCCAATAATTGAGTTTAGTTGAGATACTTGGGGTGGATCTAGATAAAAATTTGGTGGTGACCTTTCTGCTCTAAAGATAAGGTGTTCTTTATCATCGTCATCAAAAATAGAAACCTCTTTCTTCTTACAATAAATTTTTGCATCATGGTCCGATTGCCAATCCATATCGAGGATTATATCAAATTAAATCATGGGTATGACGATGAGATCAGCAGATAAAGAACATTTATACGCCTTAAGGAGAACTGATTGACAATTTTTTTTAGGAATGATAATTCCCTTATGAGTTTTGATGGACAACTCCCTTGTTAAATAAAATTTAAAATACCTATTTCTTTTAGAAAACTGGGAAGATATGAAACAATGTGATGATCCAGAATCAAATAAAGCATTGTCTAAACTTGAAAAAACCATTAAATTACCTGCCACTACGTCTCTCAGAGATTCAACCTCAGCAGTAGTGATAACATAAGCTTGGCATTGATCCCTTGACCCCTTTTGAGGTAAGTTCCTTTGACGCTTAGTACATTCATTTACATAATTCCCCCTTTTTCTATAATTTTAGCATTCAACATCGATAGCCTCTTTCTTCCCTTTGTAATCACGATCTTGGTGTCCTTTTTCACCACACTTGTAATAGACTTTCATTACCTTCAGACAAGTACCCGGGTGTTTCTTCCCACATTTACTGCAGGATAGATATTCAACTTTTCCCTTATACCCCTTATTTCCATTTCCAAAGTGATCAACAGATCTCTTATTCTCTTGGTTTGATTTAAATTTTTAAGACTTAGAGAATTACTTTTCTATCTTGATAGTGCATGAGATGATATCTTCGTACTATGAGAAAGATTGTGAGACTAATACTTGATGGAGAAATGTTTTTAACCCATCAAAGAAATGATCAATATTACCTCTGGGGTTACGTATATAATCCGCTTCATTCCTCGCTAACCTTGTAAAGTTAGCTTTATACTTTGCGATATTCTCATCTTCCTTTTGCCTCAGACGTAGAAATTGCCTTTCCACATCTGCTCGATGGTCATGAGGAAAGTATTTTTCTATGAATTTTTTTTAAACTCCCTCTATTCCATACATGATACTTCTTCGTCTTCCTTTGTGTTTTGTATCAATGACCACCACTGATCAGCATCTCCAGTGAGGTGATAAACTGCCATGACAACTTTTTCCCTTTCACTACTCCCCAAAGCCTGAAATATTTTCTATAGGGAACTTATCCATTTCTTAGCTACCAATGGATTTGTACCCCCATTGAATGTTGGTGTTTTTTTCTCATGAAGCGATCTAACATTGATCCTCCATGTTGCAGATCAGGGTGCTCCATACGAGTAAGTTTATTATTCATAACCTCATTGAGTTGTCCCAGTATGGTGATAAGCTGATCAGCACTAGTTGTATCACCAGCTCCACTATAATTATCTTGACCAGGAGGGAAATCCCTACATGGAGTGCATGAATTGATATAGTTTACATTCCTTCCACTAGGATCCATTTCTAAACAATTTCATACACTAGGTTAGTTTATGAATCACAACACATAATTCCAAACTTATAACATACTTAAAATAAATTGAACAGTTTTATGGATATAATCCATAATCATAAAAAAGTTTTCTTTGAGGAGGTATATACTCATAAATCATTCATAATGGTTTATAAAGAAATCATGAATTATCCTTAGCATATCCCCTCGGGAGTGTCATTACCAAGTCTACAGCAAGGCCCGTTTTTGTGTACCAGGATACCCTGGGTCTAGCCTGAAACTCCTTGTTAGATTTTTCACTCCTAGGTACATCTGTTCCTGTGCCGACCCTAGTTACCAAGAGTCGGTGCATTTTTACATAACATTGGAATGATCTAGAAAGATCAAGTCTCGAAATACTGATTAGTTTAGTAGCCTTGGAAACACTAGATACATTCATAAGGTTTACATTACATCATAAATGGAAAAATTCAACAACATAGTCTCCATAGACCACACTCATATCCCCTCTGACTATCCCTGTAGGTCAGTCATAAAATACTTCTTCACATCCTGGAAAAAATAAAACATATAAAGGGGTGAGCACAAATGCTCAGTAAGGATAACAATATAGAGGAAAATTTCAAAAATAAGCAAGAAAATTTAAGGCAATGTATAACTAAAACAAAATCCTTTTAAACATGAACTGCAGCAATATATGGAAAAGATAAAATCAAATAATTCCATTTACTTATTCACATGGATATTCTACTAGTCGAATAATCACATGTAATATCAATAGCCACTTTCATGATAATGGAATGGATAATGCCGGACTTTCATAACCACATAGTCAAGGCCTTGTGCCAAGACTACAAATACGATTTTGTCAAGGCCTTGTGCCAGGACACTAGTTTGTCTTATGAGACCTACAAATGCATCGAGGATCTATAGCGGGATCCTCCAGTCACTTACTAAGTCCAATGAATGCCTCATATGAAAATGTTTAAACGTAACATAAACATTCGTATTAAAACTAGCATACGAAATGTAAATACCTTATCCATACACCATGAATGGTATAAAAGTAACACAACCACAATAAAACATATCACAAAACAATCAATACAATATGGATGTTTTGTATCATAATAAATAAACTTCAAATAAACTTAAAATCCATCAAAGGATGTTGACATTGATGAAATCAAAACCTTTTTTAGATAAATATCTCATTTTATTTTGAAATCATTTAAGATTCACATAATTATAAAGAAAAAATTTATTTTGAAAATATTCTTATAATCTTGTAAGGGATGCTTCAATGATGTTATAACGGCGGAATATAGCCTCACCCACCGTATAAGTTAAAAAAACATTCTTTCCTTAATTTTGTCGAAAAGGTCGTAAAGTACCTTGTTTGGAAAACAACAGAAAGATTCCTTTAAAAAACATATAAGGTAAAATAAGTGTATAAATGAAATTAACCCATAGTCTAGTAAGTAGTAAAAAAGTTTTCAAATACATTTTTAGGGAAACACGGATGTTGATGATAAGGAAGTCCCGGTAGATAATTACATATAAACAACCTTGAATAATGAAGAGGTTGTAAAATTAACCCTTACCTTGTTATTTTCCTTAGTTCATGGTATTTTAAACTCATGTATAATAGTTAAAATATTGTTATTAAATTATACAATAATCATATACATAAATAAGATATCATATATGACCTTCTAATATTTAGTTGTTAAAAATATTTTAGTATTATCATCATTTTGGGCGTTAACTTACTCGGTTTATTTTATATTTTTTGTTTCATAAGACGTGTTTATTATGGATAGGTTGTATCTTATTTATATCCATAATGATATCAAGTCCTTGAAAATTATTTTTAATCATTAAATGAAAATTAATCTTGAATGGATACGATGGGGAATGAATCTCATCGCGTTCGTGGAGACGGTAGTCCGTACGTTTGCACGAGCGACAATATTATTATTTTGATATTAAAATATTATAAAATGGAATGGTATATCATATATAAACAATAATTATTATGTCGTAATTATTATTCACATCAGTTATAATCATTATTATACCCATCCAAATGATGAAATGTTTGAATAACAAACTACACCATGACGTGGAGACGGTAAGCCGTATGTACGCACGTGTGGTGACTTTTTCATTCATAGGATGGATAAAATAACTAATATGGTATTACCATTTTTATAATAACATAATAGTATATAGAAGATACTGAAGTTGTTATTTTAGAATGGAAACAATAAGGAATGAAGAAGTGGAAGAAGAACAGAACTTGAAAGAGGGTTGTGAAATTATTACCTCTTCTTCAGTTTATAATGGCTCCAAAGTGACTTATTTTGAGGCTAGGGTGGGGATGGGACAAAGTACTTTCATCCAATAGATTTTAGATAGGTTTAGGTCACTATATTAACCTTATCATTTATATTTTAACTCCTAGTTAACTAGTTTGACCATTACCATGTCTCTAGTATTTTTATATTATATGGTTAATAAACTTACTATATACAACACAGTGAACCCCAAGTGGTTCATTATTAATATATATACCCTTATCTACGTAATTTGGCTGATCCTTATATTTTTAGGAATAGAATATAAATTAATAATATAATATTTGTTTTAAAAACTCTTTTATGTCAATTTTGACACTATTTGGTAATTGATTTTTGTGAAAACCATAAAATCATGATTACTTTGAAAAAAGTTAATTAAATCAATCCAAATATGTCATATTAACCTAAAAAATTCTTTTAATTCATCAAAAGTCCAAATTTACATTTATTTGGGTATTTAAAATATCAATTATTTTAATATTTCATTAAAAATGTAATTACTGCGTCATCATTAGGTCATAAATAAATCAAATTATTTAATGTATAAAAATTATAAATAAAATACCATTATGTTGGAAATATTTTTATTTTTCTAATGAATATTTATAATCTAATTTATCTTATGTATAACCCTATATTAAAAATGTTTTAGTTATTAAACTTTGATTTTAACTCTTTTAACTCTTCATTGAATTAAATAATAATAAATGTCCTAATCTAATCCAAGTGGACCCTAAGGGTCATATTTTATTCCTAAGGTTATTTTTGGTCGAATTAAAAATATCCAATAAAGTTAGGACATGCGTTAGGGTTATAATAATATCATTTTTATGCTTAATTATCCTATTTACTTTTAACTCTGGTAAATAAAAGTAAAAAGTTAGTATTCACCAAAAATTAGTTTTAGCTTATTGAACCACATTTTACCTACTAATATCAACAGTGTCTCTCAAATTTTTGAAATTCCACTCGCAGAAGCGGTAAAATTATGTTTTATGTAAATTTGTAAATTCTTCTAGGAGGTGGGAAAAAGACGGTGAAAAGTTCAATAAAATTTTTATATATCTAAATTTATTTTAAACCGAATCCAATGAATTACATTGAACATATATAGGTATTATGTATCTTTGTTTACTTAACATAAATTTAAATAAAATTAATAATTATTTAAATAAAAATTATCTTTTAAACTATAACTCAGTGTTTTTCACTATTCATCAAAAATTGAAAGTTTTCAGAAAAATAGAAAAAAATTTCCCTAATCCAATTTTGATATTCCGAATCAAAAAATGAAGTCCATTTTGAAAAATATAATTTATAAAATTTCAAAAAGTGGGTATTACTATTCATAAAGGCTTGTTTGATTAGTTTTGGTGTGTTAGAACTCCAAGTTGCGTACAACACATGCTACTGTATTATTCAAATAGAAGCGTATCGTGGAAGCTTGGCGTGTTACAGATTCTACCCACGGTGTTATTACCAAAAAAATTAAATGTTTTTTAGTATTGTTTCAAAGATGTAATTTACATTAATTGATTCTAAAATGATAAACATGGATGTAATTGAAAATTAGGCTAGTGTATATCCTCATGGATGAACTATTTCCCCTAGAACTATTCCAATATGGTAAAGAGAGAACCAGGTTTACTACATTACATAATGGGGAAACAATTGGGAATGAAATATTACCCTATTATTCTATTCTGGTAGGGTAATGTGAACATCAAGATACTTATAGATCATGTTAATGTTATAATATTTCACATTGAACTATATTTATTTATACTTATGGTCTTGTTTTTTCTTGAAATTTTCCTTTAAATTTTTAATATCATTTTTGAAAAATTGATTTGTAAACCTGATTAATGGTATGTTTTTATTAAATTGTGAAAAAAATATTATTTATCCATGTTTTATATCCAAATACTTATAATTGTATCTCTTGTCATGTTAATGTTTAATTGGGCATAGTTGGATTATTATATAATGACTATTCATGAAACACTAGGTGGTATCTTTATGGGCTCTCTTACTCACAAACCTATATACACTTATGGGTAAAACGCCCAAACCCTAGATGCATATAGTTAGTGCCTTTGTTACATTTCCATGATTACAAGGAATAAAATATCGAAGGACTGATCAATTTAGAGATTTTGGAAACTAGATAAAAACATGATAATAAGTTTACAACAGGAAAAATAAAATAAAAAATAATACATACAAATGGATAATAAACTACATCCATGAAAATCATTCAAATATCTCTTCTTCATAACCTCAGGAGAGGAAAAAAATAACAATGAGATTAAATTTTGAGTAAGGGTTAACTATAGATGTATTAATAGTGAATCAATGATAATAATTAATATGGGAAATCCAAATAATAGAACACACATGACATGTAATCAATAAACTGGGAACAAAATCCATCCATGGATTTTATCATAACGAAAATCCTTTGGATAATAATAAGTGAAATGAAGGGAATAATTAGTTATTGGATGTCATGTTTCTTGTGAACATGGATAATTAACTATAAATACCATTTAAGATTAATTTTTAAGAAAACTGGTTACAATCCAATTTGGTTTTTCCAACCATAATTATACTATCAAGACCTTTCACAATACAATTTAAAATATACTCAGTACAAATGCAAAGGGTTTTTCCTACTAATTTTTTACCTTAATACTCACGATGCATCCATGGAATTTCATTAATATGTCCCCAAACCATGTCATGAGTATACAATTAATTTATTTAATATTTAATAATATATTAAAATTCATAACCAAAGTGCTTATCAAATATCTATATTGATCAAAGTATATGTATTTACCACTATTTCCTCAGTAAATCAATAAATTTCAAAGAAAAGACCATATATAAAAATGTTATAAATTTTAGGAAATAATAATATACATTATTCAAGAATATATATATCAAATATAAATATAATTTATAATGTAAAATAATTATTTGAGATTGATTTTTTTAAAAGAATGTTAGAAAATCACATAAGAAAGTGATATTGCAAGATAACATTTATCGGTTGGTAATTATCAGGTTAAATCTTATTAGGTTAGATAAATCAAAGTGAAATATTAAATTAATTTAGGATAAAGTTATTAATGATATAATATATCAAAAGAGTCATTATATACACCACACAAAGGATGTAAGTGTTGAATAGGATATTTATCTCACGGATATAAAAATTGAAATGAAAATCTCTTACCTTATGCTTTTTTTGGTTGAAATATCATTAACAATATGTATAGTGGTTTTAAGTAAATTATTATATTCTACCAGAACCATATTAATATTTATTATATCATATATATTCATTTTATAACATATTATTACATGTTTATTAATAATCATTAATCATTTTTGTCATTTTGGGTGTTAATTGCCTTGTTTTTCAAGTATATTATGACTTATAATTGTTTGTTACTATTGGATATATCATTATTTCATCATCTAATAAATTTAAAATATGATGTAAAGATTATATATATTCATCATTTATGTAATCATATTATTCCATATCTTTTAGAGATAGGATATCATTAACATCATTCATAGAGATGGTAGGTCGTACGTACTCTTGAAATCTACTTCCATTTTATTATAATATTAAAAGAAATAAAATTAAAATATATATATATATATATCATAATTACAAAATCATATTAATTTAATATTTAATAAATATTTTAATTAAAACCATATTTTATGCATTCCATTTAAAAAGTGAACAAATCACATCGCATTGAGGATGTTGTAGTTCACACATCCCAAAACTATGTAATCATATTCCTATAAAATAAAAAGAATGAAGGTATGTGTTATATAAAAAAATATAATAATGAATAAACTATATGGATCCAATATATATAATTTAAAAAAATATTCTATTATTATTCCTAACCTTTTAATGTTGTAATAGAAGAACGAATGACATCAGTTTGTAAGGTGGTAGTCCTTAGTACTCATGAGTGATGATTATGTATCTCCTTTGATAGTTTTTTTAGGTGTGGGTCATACCCTTAATATAAAAAAATATCACTACAATTAGGATAATTATTATTTTATATAAAAATTATATACGACTAATTTAAGGATTGAATAAATCTATAAAACAAATGTGATTGTTGAGGAATGTTACCTCTTTTTCTCGTAACTTCTTTTGGTTTATACCATAATACTTCCTTGGTTTTATTTATTCAAAAATTAATGATTATTATATTTATTAGGATTTTTTTTATAATATGTGTTCGTGGGTTTTAAGGTCCAAAATTATTGAGAGTTGTGATGATGTGGGGGGAGTGAAATCCTTATTATAATATAGGGGGAGTGGAATTCATGTAAATATAAAAAGAAAAACACTATTGGGTGGTCTCCCTTTCCTAATATGAATCTAAACATTAAAAATAATATATTAATGTGATTTTAATTTCTATAAAAACCATAACTACACAAAAATAAGTTCATTTTTATAATTTTATTCCTTATCTTCTATGTTTCCCCACTTTTACTATTTTGGTTTTTATTAAGGTAACATATTTTCTAATCTAATTAATTTAAACATTAAGATCAAATTTAAGTGAGATTTATTGGAAAATATAGACCTACTAAATTATAAAACTTATGGATAAATTAAATAATAAAATCCCATGTCTTTTGGAAATTGATTTTAAAACAACTGCATGTAGTGCGCAAAAACACTACTTTGACCCGAACAAGGGTAAGCATGTTTTTAAATTTTAAGGGTCAATATGTTCAATATAAAAGGTAACTTTCTCCATTAATAGACTATATTTTTCATTTATTGACATTTAAAAATAAATTTTTTTAGTATAGGATTTTTTGTAATCTTAAATCTCCAAAAAAGTATCATTTACTATAAAATAACATTAATGTCAATTTTAACATTATTTGCTCAATTAAAATTTAAACATATCACTGAAATTTTGTAATGAAAGTATATCAAGTTCAAAGTAACGTAACATGACATATTTATATAAAAAATAATAATTCATTCAATTATTCTGACTTTCAATATTTTTCATATCATTTATTTTATTCAATTATTAATTAATTAATCACTGCTTGGTGTTTCCTAATAATTGTAAGTATCTAATTCATATATAAAAATTAATTATAAAAAATTATGATAAAAATTAATTTTTCTTTCAAAAGGATACTAATTATAAAAAATATGATGTTTTGACCAAATATCATGGCTTTATAAATGTTAAAATTATGGAAGGTTCCTTTTTTGTCTTCTTACTTAAATAACTTATTATATATCCTAATTTCATCAAATAGTATCCCTCTAACTCATAAAACTAGATTTAAGAGGGTAAATGGTATAAATATGGTCTACAAATGTCTTTTGTAAAATTTTATAGGTCATTTTTTCTATTAATATTATTGTTTACCCACTCAGTCTTGTAATTTTTAGCTAAATGACTATAATTAATTTTAACTACTTTTAATAATATTTTTGGTCAAAAAATATGTTGTTATTATTAGACTATAAATATGATAATTATTCAAAAATATTTATATCAGTTTTTTTAAATTCAATTGAAATAAGTGGAAAAAATAAATTGAAAGAAAATCCCACAGACGTGTCTAGAAAGTGGGCTTTTAAAGTGAAAACATTTAAACAATCATTTCATTTTTATATTTAAATTAAATAAAAAAATTATTATAAAGACTTAAATTGGATTAATATATGTATATTTGATCTACTCTAACTTTAAAATAAATTTTATATATAATGTAACATTTATAATAATTTAAATGAAAATTCGGTTTTTAACTAAAAAGAAATATTTTAACTATTCATAAAAAATATAATTTCTAAAAATAATATAAAAAATTCACCCTAACCTAATTTTTAAATTATTAATTCGAAAATGATGTTTATTCTGAAAAATTATATTTATAAATGTGTCCAAATTTAGTTTCAAAATAGGTGTCTCATTAAAAGGTGATAATGCTTAGCCTTTCTTGTAATGCAGCTCACTCAGTGTTATGTAGCGTAAGCTTAACATGGTGATTCTAGTAATGAATGATAGAAAAAAATATTAATTTTATTCTAAAATTAAAATATTTTAATGTTTTGCTGTGTTAAATTCTCCCACCCTTAAAAAATTTTGACCTTCTAATTCAAACAATATCTTAGTAATAATAAGATTTATATTTGAAAAAAAACTATTTATGAAAAAACACATACAAAACAGGGATAACAACACATATTATTAATAATATTGAAAATTAAATGTGATGTTTGCCACAAAATTTGGTATTCTAAGAGAATAAAATTAGTGGAAACATAGACATGGAAAATAAATATTTCTATCATGTTCTAGAAGAGAGTGATATATAAATTGTTCATGAGAAATTCATTGACCACAAATCCAAATACCAGAGGTTTGAATGAAGCTCATTGATATCATCAATAATGATGATAAGAAGACAATTTTTTTTTTCTTCAAGACCTTTTTCCCTTTAGTTGAGGAATTCTTTCCTTCTATAATAATATAAGGAAATATAATTACTTGATATGTTTCTATTTTATAGGCATAATATTATCCCTTGGTTGTGCCTTGAACTATTTTTACTTCATCTCTTTTATATGTTCCATAATACGGTGAATTAATGCATAGATATCTAAAAAATCATATTTTTATTATAAATTATTTTATAAATGGTTAAACTTATAACCCTTCCTTTTACTAGGATCTAAAACAATATAATCAGTACCAATAAAGTTTTTAGTATCTAATTTACCTTATAACTATACACAATTTGTTTATCTAAGAATCATTATCTTAAAATTGGGATCATATTAATGAATATCTTTCCCACAAACATCTGTTTTCCAAAAGTTCATATTTTTACTGAATGGCTTTTCTCATTACCATTCAATATATGATCTAAAATCCATAATTAAATAGTATTATAACACAATCCTTATATATTTCATATTTCTTATAACCAATATGTCATTGATAATATAGTTTGTGACATGACTAAAGGATCCAAATACATTGGAACATTAATAATTCCACTTAATGTGTATCAATTTCCTATGTTTGACCATGACCCCTTTACTTATTATGAGGTATATACCCTTGAAATTTGTTGAATTCATTTGTGTAGTTCCCAATCTCCTTATAGTGAAAGCTTTGTACATTGGAATTTTTTGCTTTTTCCAATAATCATGAACATGGTGTACTTTTTCTTCACAATTTTAACAAACTCCCATTCCCATAAAGTACGCAATGATGTTTTTTATCTATAATTCTCACATAGAGGAAAATATTTCATTCTATTTATTCCCTTATCCATTTTTCTAATATACTATCCTCTTGTTCTATAACTTCCCTTAAAATAAAAATAAATAAATAAATATTTCTCTTCCTTGGTGTTACAAAAAAACTATTTCATCATATGAGGAATTATTTTGAGAAACTAATGCCCTTCAAAAACTTGATTTAATCCATTCAAAAAAATGGACAATATTTCACTCTTTGATATATATATAATCTTTAGCATGCCTAGATAACATCATAAAAGTATATTCACAGTCCTCAACACATTATCTATCCTTTTCTTTAATATAATTAACATAATATTGATCTCAATTTGTTGATCATGATGGAAATATATGTCAAAGAATGTATCTTTATTAAATTTCCATTTTATGAGTTCTATTCCATCCTCCTACCCTGTATTCTTGATCAAAAACCACCATTGGTCAACATCACTTTTGAAACAATTCAATGTTAGTGTAACCTTTTCCATTTCACCGCATCCCATGGCCATAAATGTCATCTCCAGATACTTAATCCATTTCTTGGATATAATAGGATTAGTTATCCCAAATAATGATTGTGGCTTATATTGTATAATGTTATCCAGCATAGGATACTCTCATTGTGGAATAGTTTTTACTATTCATGAAAGTTTATTTATCTTGACTTTATTAAGATTACCTCGTATATCTATAACATGAACAGTTCTGGTACCAATTGCATTAGCTTACTCAGCAGAAAAACATCTATATTGGCCATGATTATTGAAACCCACATACCTTATAGGTTCCATTTCTAAACAATATCATGCACTAGATTAGATACTAAAATTATATCACATAATTTTTAATCCTAAAACAATTGAAATACTTATCATAAATTAAAAAATTTATAAATATATAATCTCATAATCATAAACATGGGTTATTTCGGTTTTTCTTCTATAATTTTCTTCAGTATCTATCATATGCTTATGTTATAAAATCTACATTTTCATAAATTAATTTTCCATGGTTTCTATTTAACTTCTGTTGATATCAATTATAATTCCCCAGACCTATATTCTTGTATCTGGTTCCTTACTTGATTACATTGACATGATTGAAAAGAATAAAATTCTAAAGGATCGACTAGTTTAGCATTTTTGGAAATCAGATACATACATGATATGCATCTTACATAATTAAATATAAAATAAATCATAATATATAACAATGTCTAATAAACTATGTCATTTAAACTCATTCAAATATATCTTCTTCATAACCACGGTAAAGGAAAAAAATAAGGATGGACTCAAATTCTCAGTAAGGGATAAGTACAATGGAATTAATAATAAATAAATGTGAATAATTAATATACAATGAAAATAACTAAACACACATTCCATGTAATCAATAAAATGAGAAAAAAATGAATCTATATATTTTTTCAAAGTGAAAATCCACAGTATAATAATAACTAAAATGAATGAAAATCATAATTATTAGACCCCATGTTTCTCTGGTACATTAATCCTTTACCATAGGGAGCATTAAAAAGATGGTTTAAAACATATTTTTTACTACCCAATTTTTTTTCCAACCATAACTATACTGTCAAGATCTTTCAAAAGAGATTTTAAAACAAACTGGTTACAAACACAAAGGGTTTTTCCAACTGAATTTTTCCCATGAGAATAATGATGCATCAAGGGTATTTCATTAACAATTCCCAAAACTATTTAAATAATTTTAAAATAATTCCTTATATATCAAATAATATATTTAAATTCAAGAAAAAAGTCCCTTATAAAATAACTGTTTTGAGTAAAGGATGCATCTTTATCAATATTTCTGCAATAAATCAACAAATTTAATAGTAAATACCATATGTAAAAAATGAAATATGGTTTAGGAAAAAATCATATCCATAAACAAGAATATGGATATAAATAATTAATATAATTTAAAATGGAAAATTATTACAAGAAAGTTATTTTTTAATAAGATGTTAACAATAACAAAAGAAATTGAGATTACATGATAACATTTACTGGTGTGTAATTTTCATGCTAAACCCCTTGGATGAGATAATTTAAAGTGATAATTTGAATACGATGAATATAAAATGATTAATTATATAATATATTAAAATTGGCACTATATACACCACACATAAGGGGTATGTGGCGACTAACACATTTATCACACAGATATAAAAAGTGAGATAAAAATCCATTATCTTACTCTCTGTTTTGGTCAAACACTCATTAACATACTATAAAATGGTTTTAATAATGTTATTGAATTTTTTAAGAACCATTTTAATATTTCTAATATCATATATAGTTCTTTTATAACATATTATAACCCATTCATTAATAATCATTTATCATTATCATCATCTCAGGTATTAATTTCCTTGTTTTTTGGTATGTTTTAACATGTAATTTTTTTGTTACTATTGAATATATCATGATTTTTTCATCTCCATATTGTAAAAATTGATTTAAATATTATATATATCCATTTTATATGTGTTTATAGTATTCTATAATGTTTTTCAATTGTAAATAAAAGACACTATTCATGGAGATGATAGGTCATACGTAGGCGTGAACGTTGCTTCCATTTTATTGTCCTATTAAAAGAAAGAAAAATAATATATATATATGTAAATAATAATTATATAATCATATGAATTTCATATTTATCATATATTTCAATTAAAATTATTTTTAATACATTCCATTTAATGGGTGAATTAATCACAACACATTAAGGAGGTGGTAGTCCACACATCCAAAAAAGAAGTGGTCACATTCACAACAAATTGAAAGAATAGATGTATGTGTTGTTTAAAAAAATAAATATGTATATAAAATTTTTACCTATTGTATTTATATATTATATAAACTATAATTAGATAATTATTACCAACATTGAAATGTGAAAATGGAAGAACAAACAATATATGTTCGTGAGGCAGTAGTCCTCCATACACACGAATGATGATTATGTATCCCATTTGATGGAAGTGTGTGTATGTGTAGTTAGTAACCTAAGTTAAAAATATCTCAGTACATTGATGATAATTATGATGTCATATAAGAAATATATAATAATAATTTAAGGATAATAGAAATAAACAAAACTAAAATGGTCATTGAAGAACGTTACCTCTTTTTAGGTAAATCCTTTTGGATTATACCAATGGACATCCATGGATTTTTTATGGAAAAATGTATGACTATCGTATGAGGGGAGATACATTGTGATATTATTACTTTAGTGTTTTTAATATCCAAATGGCATGAGAGTTGTGAATAGAAGGGTGGAGTGAATTATTTTTTATAGTGGAGGGGGAGTGCCAATATTGTAAATATAAAAAGGTAAGCACTATTAAGAGGTCTCCCTTACCTCATGTTCCTCCAAATATAAAAAATAGTGGATTAATGTGAATTTATGTTTTATAAAAACGTCCATCACATAAAAAAATTTGATTATTATAATTTTTTTCTTAACTGCCACGTTTCTCAACTTTTACCATTTTTGTTTTTGTTTAGGTAATAAGTTTTATAACGAAGGTAATTTTACAATTAATAAAAATTTAAATGATATTAAATATACAATATATATCTAGTTAATTATAAATATTATATCTAATTTTTAAAATAAAAAGCCCATGTGTGTTGGAAATTTATTTTAAAAAAATCTCATTTAGTGAACAAAAACACTTCTTTAACATGAACCACGCTAACAATGTTTTTAATATTTATGGGCATAATATTTTCATTACAAAACATAAATTGGTACATTAAATAAACACATTTTATATTTAATATTATTTTAAAAAATCATAATATTGTATTTTCGATAAATTTTAAATCTCTAAATTAAATATCCCTTATTATAAAATAACATTAATATCAATTTTAAAATTATTTAATTAATATAAATTTAAAAATATCAAGGAAAACATGGAATTAAAATATATTCATTTAAACGCCATGTAACATGAAAAATTTATCTATAAAAATAAGGTAACTTGATAATTCATTCAATTTTCCTCACTTTTAATAGTTTTAGTATCATTTATTTTATTTTATTATTGACTAAATAATCACTACATTAGAATTTCAAAAAAAAATTAATTATATAATTCATCTAAAAAAAGAATGATAAATCTGTATGATAAATATAACTCTTTTATCTTTTGAAATGAAATTTATAACTAAAAGTATATGGTTTTATAAAATATCTCAAGGATTTATAATGATAAAGGTAAAGAAGGTTCCTTTTGTTGTCTTTTTCCTTACATAACATATTATACTGGTCACTATCATGGAATAGTATCCCACTAAATCAGAAAATTAAAAATATATAGGTGATATGGTCGATATATGGGCATCAAATGGTCTTTTTACAAGTTTCTCGGCCATTTTTCTCCTTATGATTATAGTTTAACTACTAAGTAAACTAATTTTTACCTTAATAATTGTAATTAATTTTAATTAATTTCAGTAATTATTTAGATAAAAAAAATAATTTTTTTCATATTAGAATATTTATTCTATAGTGATTCTAACTATATATATTAGTTTTTTAAAATTCAATTACTTGAAGCAGAAAATTTATATTTAAAGCTAATTTCGCAGACATGAAGAGAAAGTTGGGTTTCAATTTGAAAATGTACTAAATTTCATTATGTTTTTATATCTAAATTAAATATAAAAATGAATTAAATGACCTAAATTGGATTAAGATATGTATAATTTATATATTTTTTACTTTATATCTAGATTTAAATATAATTTCACTTTAAAAATAATTAAACAAAAATGAAATTTTCAACTAAAATGTTACATTTTTCATAATTAATTAAAAAATGAAACTTTTCATAAAAAAGATTCACCCTATGTAAATATTTACATTCCTCATAAAAAAATGTTGTTTATTTTGAAAAATAAAATTTATTAATATGTCAAAAATTCGTTTTAAAATAGGTTCACTATTAAAAGGTGGTAAAACTTAGTCTAGCATTTAATGCAAGCCAACTCAGTATTATATAGAGTAATAAAAACATGGTGTTGCATGTAAATCAAGATAGAAAAACAATTAATTTTATTCTAAAATGAAAATATTGTAGATATTTGGGGTGTTACATTGGGTGTGTGCAGATAATGATTTATCTTATGCATGTAAGTAAAAGGAACCATGTGGTGATGGTTTGTTTGTTTTTAAATAGGCTATATTAAACTAGAGGTGACATTATGTCACATGGAGATGGGACATAGTATGTTTTTTGTACTTTGGTTATTTTATATGCCTTGATTTATGTTTTTCTTAATGGATTTGTCTCTTCTTCTATTTTTTCCATAGTAGAATTATTCAACATATTTGTATATATATATATATATTTATAAAAAATAATTCCAAAATGGTTTTTATTGCTTCCAAATAGCTTATCACCAGCCTATGGGTATTATGAATTCTTTTTAGGCCATGTCAAGACTAACTCAGTTTATGAAAAATTGGGTAATCCAGAATGGAACATGTGAAATTGGTATCAAATTATGCCTTCAATGTTTTTGTTTTCCATATAAATTTTGGGATGTATTAGTATAAAGGATATTGGAATGATGGGACTTAAGGGGTATGTTGTGAGTGACTACTTTCCCAGATCCCATCATAATGACAATTAGGTAACCATAGGTGGTGAGGAAATGTGTATTTTCAAATTTTTAGTGCTTTAATCCATGTTTTTTAAATGTATATATATAATTATAGTTTACTTATGAAATTATAAATTGAAATTTATTCATTGATATCATGTTCTTATGTCTCATTATCTATTTATGTGTAATATCATTCCTCATATAAGACTTTTATCTATTCCATAATAGTGTACTACTAATGAACCATGATAGGTAAAGCCTCCAATTTATTAGAATCTAATTGTATTAGTGGTTTACATATTACAAGCTATGTACTAAGATGTGTAACATGCCCCTATTCAATCAATATAGGTGGAACCTTAAAGGGATGAGTATAGGAGTCAAGTATAGGAAAATCATTGATAAAAATAGACATCCTTCTAAGGGATAAATGGCCCTCTTGGGGTGGAGGATTGGTTTTTTATGCTTGAGAGGATTTTGAATTCTTGGTGATACATGATTCAGTCATAGTGACAAGTGATGAAATCAGGATTAATGGATAGAGTAAAAAAATTGCAAGACTTTATTTTCATGGATAAAAATTATTATATCTTTGAGTGGAAGGACATCATTGAATTTTTAAAAGGTAAATTAAACTAGGAATATAGAACCATGTTGAAATTAATAGATTTTTTCAAACTTGGTAATTGGTAGATATTGGGGATGCAAATCTTAATCACTTTATCAAGCTCCCATTTTTTCTATCTGAGGTGGTATCTAATGTGAATTTAAAGTCTCATAGGTATCAAATGGGTCTTATATCCAATATATAATCTTATTTATTCTTGTTGAATATGACCACCTATACTATGGTTGTTTATAAGGCCATGATTGAAGATCATGACTTGGCAGGTTTTTCAGGATTGACCAGAGTTCCTTTTTCATTTAGAAGTGGATTTAATGGATCTTACAAGTAAAATAGTAAGTGGAGTGAATTTTTCAAGGGAAGTAGTTTTGTTTCATCATAGTGGTGAATTCCTATAGAATCATTACTGGATAATGGCTTCTGAAGTTACTAGTGTGGCCAAATTGGACACACAAAGTTCTTTCTTCATGTGCCTCCAATGGTTTACAACTCATGTTATTATCATGGTCACTTATAATGGGTTTGTTAGGATCCATATTTTTCTCCTTGGTATATCATAATCTGATCCTGGTGGATATGTGTTACAGGTTTATACTTCATAGAATATCGAGTTCTATCCAAATGTCTTTGTAATGAATAAATTAAAGATATTGTATGTCACTCATAAGAAAGTTGATGTGAGTGATGTGACTATGAGATGTACCATTTATATTACTTCGACCATACCAACTTCTTTATTTCAAATAGGTAGCTATCAATACATTGTATCAACTCATATGTTGGTTCATTTAAAACATATTATGGAACTCTTGTAATTTATCAAAGATATTGGCGACAAAACTGGGAAAGAAAAAAGAACATGATTTTTATTATTGTTTGTGTTCTTTAATTTTTTTTCTGGTGTAGAGATAGTTTGGGATTTTCTAGTTCTTGAAATCGATATATTTGATTCAATTTTCTGGATGGATGCATTTATCACAAACAAGTCTTGTATTTATTTCTATCATTGATTGGTGTTCTTCACCAATTCTGAATAGAGCACCTATGTTATCAAGGGGGAATTGTATCCATGGTCTAGTCGGGTGGGGTCTTATCTTATAGTTCATACTATGTTGATGTATTTGATTATGATTAAACTATGATATGAATCTAATAGTTTTATACATCCTATATTAGTCGAAAAGATTCCCAAAGTGTTTCTAAATGACTTCTCATGTATACCTCCAAAGCGGGTGGAAGAGTTCTTATTTGATATAGTTCCAAAAACTCATTATATATCAATATCATATTACTATATAGATATTATTGAGTTTAAATAGCTAAATATTTAGCTGCATGATTTTATATTATGGGGATTTATATACCCAATTGTGTCACCTTTGGAATCCATGGGGTTTTTTTATAATAATGGTGATGGAAATATTCCCTTATGCATCAACTATCATAAATATAATTGAGTAACGGTCAAGAAAAAAATAACATTCATCTCATTAGTGACTTATATGGCTAGTTGAAATGGGAAAACTAGTATTATAAAATTTATCTTTGATATGGTTATCACCAACTCAAAATTAAGGAGTAGAATATTGAAAAGACCTACTTCATGAGCTGGTATGACCATATTGTGAACCTTTTAATTTCATTTGTCCTAAATAATGGTCTGTAAACATTTATCACGTTGATGAATCATATTTTTAATAGTTATATTGACTCCTTCATGGTGATTTTGGATGAAATAAGGATACACTCAATGCCTGAAAAATATCATTTATATCACTGGAGAACTATTTTGGGAATTCTAATGGATCACCATATATAATATTAATTACCAATATGAAAATTATAGATATTAGAAGTTATTTTCTCTAAAAATGTGATCTTGGAATATCGTAACTTATTCGATCCGGAAAAGGATATTTTTATAATGTCAAGAGAAGAACCATAAAACATATTTCATATTTGATGTTTTTTGGTATTGTCATTATAGTGGATGATTCTTTTTACACATATTATTACATGATTTTTAACATAAATATTCATCAAATATAACTAAAGAATCAAGTTTCCTAGTGAATTTGGAAGACTAGAGACAGAAAACAATATCATTTTTCCAAAATAAATCTTCATTAATACATTATCTATAATGAAATACGAAATCCAATTGTGCACCAAAAACTACATAGGATAACTAGGGAATAAAAAAGAAAGGGGTGAATGAAAAATCCCATTAATGGAATATAGATAATATAGAAGAGTAAGATGTCATTAAATGGTATAACATGATATCATAATAGAGAAATAACATGAGTGATCACATGGGAGTATAAAATAAAAAATTTATATCATAATATCATGGTAAATTATAAAATGTGATATAAACAAAAAAAATGTTATAAGTATGAGTCAAAACTACCTTCCAAGAATACATCACAATGTGAAAATAGTCCAATTTTGGATTAGGCTTATGCCATAATCTAATGCATAACATCTCATGAGAAAAAAACTATACCTAATATATTTGAGGGATTTTTTGGAACACCCATCATAACATGTTTAAGATTATATGTTCCATAAAATTAAATCAATCATAATAAATAATCATACTAGATACCCAAATAAAGAAATGTGTTTCATAATATTTCCTTATCTCATAATCAATGGAAATTTCATAAATAATGTGTTTGTTAAATAAAAATAAAGCAGGTTTTACCTGATAAGGGAAGGAAGAATAATCATATTATATATTTATGATGCAAATATACATAACTTAGATGAAATCTCTAATATAAATGCATGTCATCTTAGATAAATATTAATTTAAAAATATCACTTGGAACATTTATTTAAGAAAATACCATTTTTACTTTCAAAAAAAATATTTAAAATCTTGAAATTTCATAAATATTATGGAATAACATTCATTGTATATAAAAATTTAAAAAGGAAAACAAATATTTAAAGAAATTTGTTTTCAGGGTAGTGAGAAATTATATTCAAAAAATATAATTAAAAAAACAATTATTTAACACTTTTGTAAAAATGTCAAAAAGTTCCTTATCCAAAAAATGAAAAGAATATTCCTTATAAAAATATTTAGAAAATTAAATATTGGTTAAAAATGACATTTAAAATTCATAGGATATTATTAAAAACATTCCTGAAATAATTTTAAAAAACATGTAAATGGATGAAAAATTATTTTTCGGTTAAAGTGAGAAATAAAGTCAGTTTTCTTTAAAAATATTCATTCGGTCTTATGAGTAAACAAATAGAGTGAAAATTAAATTAAATCATGTATTATAAATAAATAACCATATAATAAGAAAATTTATGAGATTCTTGTGATGTAGATCATAATATTTCACTATAAAAAACTTAATCATAAACAATCCTGATGAACAGTGACACTGTAATATAACACCCTTACCCCTTTTGTAACATTCAAATCATAAATAAAATGAAATAAAAAAATACTAATAAACTTAAAATATCATGAATATAATTATCTTCATTATATAATATTTCAAAATGGTAGTGTATAATCCATATAAAATAATTTAGTGTTGAATATAGGATATTCCTCCCGAAAATAAATGTGAGATTATAAATTACATGACTCAAGTAAAGGATTGTAATATATATAATTTATCTCATTTATAAAAAAATATCAATTATTTTATTTCTTAATAAACTTTTACATATTTAATCCCTTATATATTAACCATTCATTTCATTTATTTTAATTATGTATTTGATTACATAATCAATTATCCACGTTGGTTTTTTTGGACATTTTTATCATAATTTCTCAATGAATTTAGTGTCAAATGAGTCGTTGTTACATCATATCAAAATTAATAATCATGAAATAATTTTAATTTTTATATAGAAATTATAATAATTAAACCAACTATAAATGATTTTTATGAAAATTGAACTACATCACAATCATCGAGATGGTGGGTCATACATACACTTTAGTATCATTTAAATTTTTCAACAATCATTACATAAAGAAGAAATGTATTATTTTATAATTATAGAATTATAATTATATAAAAAATATGATTTTATCTGTTTATAAATTCTTATAAATAGTATTCTTGTGATGTGGTTTTTAAAAATGGATCATTTTGCTTCATGGATATGGATATCCACCTACACGTATGAATACAATTGTCTTTTTTTTAATTAGTGGAATGTTAAGGAATTAGATGATATGTTGTATTTATATTATGATAAATAATTGATTAATATCTCACACACACACACACACAGATATATATATATATATATATATATATATATATATATATATATTAAATCCATCATCACATCCAACCATGAGCGTTGGTGATAGAAAATGAATTACATCAATTTGCAAGGAGGTACTCCACTTTATACAAGAATGGGAGTTTTATTTCCAATTTGATGGAAGGTAATATTAATATAGGTTATTAAAATAAAATAATAATATCCCAATATATTGAAGATAATTATTTTATTATCTCATCATTTCTGGATAAAACTTAATAGAGGTCAATGAAAATATAAATCTAAATCATGTGGTTAAAAGTTATACATCTTTTTGGGACCACCACCTTTACCATTCACCTTTATTTCTCTATGTTTGAAATTATACCAATATTAATACCTCTATAATATGAGTATTGATTGTTAGAAGGTTTTTTAGAAGTTAATGGATAAACTAAAATTATTTTTAAAAGAAAATAGAATATATGAGGTGTGCACTTTTATAAGTGAGTTGAGGGGAACTCTATAAATTATATAATATAGTAAATTAGGATACGTTAATTTTCATTGAAAAATATCGTCAAAAATATATAATTCAATGATATGATGAGTGTGGGTTTAAATAATATCATAAAATAAAATTTTTTATTCCTTAGATTATGTTTTACCTTTATGTCTTTATTTTAACATGTGCTAATCCTTTTTAACAATTATTATGATAAAGATGATTTTACTGTTTAAGTGTTAATATAGTTACTATAAAAGGAGAATTAGCCCATAAATTAACTATGTTTGATATTTGGTTAAACAATTACTAATATCCTAAAAATTATATCATTTTTATTAAATTTAAATAATTTAATAAAATATTATTTTTTATAAAATATCATTACTGTCAATTTTAGAATTATTTATTAATTTTACATGAATGACATCAAAAAAATATGGGATTCAAATAAAATATTTTCAAATAACTATAATGGAATATATTAAACTGTAAAATTTTTGTAATACAAATATTCCTTCAAATTAAATCACTTTTTATATTTCAAAATCCATTTATTTTTGTTTTATTAATTGAATAAACATAGGGATATCATTGCATATGAATTGAAGGTAATTATATAAATAATAAAAATCTGAAATAAATTTCCTTGATAAAAAAACTCATCTATATGTCATATAATAGTTTTTATCCAAGTTTATATTAAATTTTTTATTTTTTTAAAAAATATAATGTAATAAATTAAAGAGATTTACATTGCTTACTTTCCTTTACAAAATATACTATAATGGTATAAATCGCATTCAAATGGAAAAGAAATGACATATATTATATTTTTGGATGAATATGAATGAAATAGTCTCATAAAATTTTATTTAATTATATTTTAGGATTTTTTAATCCTTATCATATTAATTTTAACCCAAATTAACATATTTTACCTTTACCATGGAAAAAAACATATTTTGGTAACTATTCACAATAAAAAAAATAAACAGGATCAACTTAAAAATTTTGGACCTCATGGTTCCAAATATTGAATCTATTTTTCAATATTAAATATACATAAGTGGGAGAAATTAATTTTATATTATTATGAATAAAATCCTTGAAATAAATTTTTCATAAAAATTCCATTTTTAATAAAAAAAATATTTTTATACAAAATTCAACTATACAATTCATTAAAAATATCACTATTTGATTATGTTTAATCTAAATTATGTATTTAGATTTAAATTTTATCTAAGATATAATTTTACAATGTAAATAGATGAACATAAAAATTTAGTTTTCAATATGTATTAGTATTATACACTATTTACTGAAAACCAGTATTTTTTTAAAATTTCAAAACAATTACTTCAAATGATATTGATATTAATATTTATAAAATGATATGATGTTTTCATATAATAATTCTGAAAAACATAAAAACATTCTAGAATATTTACTCACAAAAAATAATAAAAATTCTTTTTTAAGGAAGTATATTTTTGAGGGATAAAAGAAATTTACCAAAAAATATGATTGACTATTTTAAAATAAATTATCAATGAATTTCAATTGAGTATAAATTTTATAAAAATTTTAAAAATTAATTAATAATATTCATACCTTCCAATTTAAAGGTTTCATCATAATGTTCAAATTTAAATAATAATGTTTCTTAGTTCTTTTAGGTTTGGTGTTGTTCTTTATATCTATTATCAACCATAATCATATTTTTAAAATATAATGTTGTTATGGGTAGGATATTATAGATGTTTCATAAAGTATTTCATAAACCATTCTTCTCATTTTACCACTCTCTCCTAAAATTGGGTGACATTCTTGTGGGATTTGATATTTAAATAATACTTTGATAATGTAAAGTACTGATTAACCTTTAAACCTATCTTCACATTACTAAATTCATGTTAGGGTTACGTGGTTTATTTCATTGCTTCATGTATAGGTTTCTATTGAATCCCTATTTATGGAGATAATGTGGTGGATTATAGATCACACCAACTTCAACCTCCCAAGTGGAATTATTTTATTTATTATTTGGTGTTGGTGGTGGTTTTTCATGCCATCAAAAGATAGAATAAGTAACATTTTTTTTTGAAAATGTGGTAATTAACCCTTTCTATAATAATTTTGGTTATGAATTTTCTTAAAAATACATGAAACTCTTGAATATGATACGGGTGGAAAACTTACATTCATTATCCATTGAAATTTAATATACTCATAGAAATGGATTTGTAGTTTTTGAAACTCTTAACAGTAATTTACTTTCTCTAGCTTTAAAAGAGACAAAGGATGAGTGGAACTAGATGGGATTTATTTTTCACATATTTACTAGGGTGATTGGTAATAGGGATCTAGTTTTTTTCTCAAAAGTGATCTTATAACATCGATTATTATTGAGATGTTTCATTAGGAGAAACTACAAGATGAATAGTTTTGGATAATTAGGGAATCTATATGGTTGGGAACAATTAGTGAGTGTTCTCTATCCTTAGAGGGTATTAATTTCTTAATTTGATGATATAGTGTAACATTATCTAAATGAAGGGTTTTTAGACATTTTCATCATTATATGTGGGATTTCCACCCTATAACCATAAATATGTTTTATAATATAAATCATTGGTTTTGGTTTCCTAGTATGAAATGATATATATCAAATTGTGTATCTTGATGCTATAAATTCCAATAGATAAAGGACAAACACTCTAAACCTTATATTTTACTTCATCCTCTTTCCCTTCCAATAAATAATTATAATGTGATTTTATTAGATTTCATTATTGGTTTACTTCGTACTCCTTAATGTAATAATTATATTTTGCTAGTGACTAATCAGTAGACCAAATTAGATTATTTCATATTGATCTATGATACTAATAGAGTGAAGGAATTTGGTAAGCTGTATGTGAAAGTGAGTTTTATGTTTTTAATTATCCCTAGGGCCATTGTCTCAAATAAGGACCCTTGTTTTAACTAAAAGTTTTTGAATGTCCTATTGGGGGTAATGGGAACTCACATCGGGTTGATCACTGCATATCAACCCCAGAAAAATAGTTAGACAAAAAGGGGAAATAATATTCTAGAATACATTATTTATGATTATGTATTTTAATTTATAGGTGATTGGTATATCCATGTGTGGCTGGCCAAATTTTCTTATAATTATAAATACTATTTTTCCACTTGAATTACACCATTCAAAGTTGATGAAATAGGAAAAAAACATATCTTCTACAATCTTATTATCCCTTAATATCTACCAATATATTTGGGATTATATGTTCTTATCAACCGGACCTATGGTCAAAATACCTCTTTAGTCCCTTATAGAACTATGAGGTAAAATAAGAGTCCCTATATGAGATAATAGACAAACGGATCCCAAGAAGCCTTACTATCTCTTACATATACAACTTTTCAAATTCTTCTACATTATTAGTATCATATATTGGTGTAAAATTATATTATTTGGTCAATTTATTAATCTCTACCTAGGTTTCATTATTACCACCGAGAGTTTGAGTTAAACCAAAATTTAAATCCATCTAAATATCATTAAACTTCAATTTTGACATGGTAAGAGGTTCAAGAAAATTGGAGGGTTTCTAGTTCTCATCCTTAAATAATTGAAATGTATAACATCAAGATAAAAAATTAGGCATAACACATTTCATACTAACACACTAAAATAGATGGTTCATTCCATGAGGGAATTTTGTGGTTCTATGGTGGATAGAAAAAAATGATGAAAATGTCCTAACATAGCCTTTCTTGCAGAAGAAGGGTCAACATATGAACTCCAAAATAAATAAATACAATATAAAGATAGAGACCAACCACCGATAGTCTCCCCACCACATAAATATTCCAGGATACTAGAAAACCCATCATCTTATATATTCTCCAGAATAATCATCAAAAGGATGATGTCAAATAACACACTTTCCAAAACAAAACTAGACTCATTTTCTATCACCGCAATTGCTTATGAGAGAAAAATACAATAAATATATACTTGTATATTCACTCATTTATATTCTAATGTGGTAAATTCTATCTATGATTATCACAAACTATTTCACCTGTTATTTGTATATAATAAATTTCAATATTCCAAAACTACATGTCTTCTACCCATCTCCTATGTAATAGGTTCATATATTTCTAAGAATAGACGCATCCCAAACATTATTTTTATATTAAATGAAAAGTGTTTCACCAAAAATATTCTGACACTAAATTTTTGTATCATGAAACACCATAATAATCTATAAATAATGAGTGTAAAAATTCCAATTATGAGGTCAAATATTATGTGATCCATAAGCCACCACATTATTTCCCTATATAAGAAGGGATCAAAAACCTAAACCATGGAAATCACAGTAAACCATAATGAAAAATCTCAAAATAATTAATGAGGTAAAAATATAATTTCAATCATTGAAGGATTTAAGAAACTTTTGATTACCAAAAAAACATCACTACCTTCTACGTGATAATATTAAATGTAGGTGTTTGATTTGAGAAATACATTATAAATGGATGGTAATATCCTATCAAAATAATGAATCATTGAATCTTAAATATGTTTTATGGTTACTCCCATAACATAACATGTTTTAACTTTTTAGGATTAACTGAGATACCATGTTCCAAGATCATGTGTTATATTGAAAAAAATTCACAAATTAATTATTTTCAGTTTGATAATGTATCATAAATATAGTGATCTCTCTAAATTTAAAAAACACACCTCAAGTTTCACATGTGATCTTCATTGGTATTAGATTACACTAGGATTTTATGTAGGCATATGGTAAGATGATATTGATAATAGTTGAGTTCCAATGATCAATTCACCTAATAGTTCAACCTCCAGCCCAAGATGAAAACATGAAAACACCTTGGGAAACACTTTAGGAAACTCATCGACTGCTAGAGGAGGGTAACCATTATTATATTAATATCCCTATTTAATTATAGAAAAATAAATTAACTTACTAACATTTCTCTTATATGACCTCTCCCAACTATAAATTGGATCATATTCTCTTAAAATACTCAATATCTCCCATCAAATGTGGTGAATAAAAATCACCAATGAAAAAAATCAATATGATTAATGCGAGTGATAAACCAATATATTCTAATTATCACATTCTATAGGTATAAATTGAATCCCATAAAATCCATAGATATATCTATATCTCACAAAAATAAACAGTGTAAGGAATAATAGAAGTCATGGTTTTTATTATTTCATAAAGGCAATGGAAAAACAATCATGATTGGCATGAGATCCATTTATACATTAGAAGATCCTCCATACAAGTCAATAAAAAGGGTTGATAGGAACCTGCCTCAAATAAATTAGTATCTATAGTGGAAGCAACATAAATTTTACCTCTTATATGTGTAGGTCCTACATCAAATTTCATATGACGTCTTCCACTATGTGAAATTTCATTATTCCAGAGGCCTAGGGTTTGAACCCTTTAGTTGGTAGAAAATATGACTAAATTATATATCCTCTTAGTACCAAAGATGTTGTACCATAGTGAGGAAAATATATATACCTACAAAAATAATGAAATTTTATAGGGTTCCCAAATGATAATAAAACCATTGAATCATGGGGAAATATTAATTCATGTGTATTATTTAACCACACTAGAATCATGTCAAGTCACTATCCACAAATGATAGTTTCAAAAGATACTATTGAGTTCAAACCCCATTATACCCCACATCGAAAAAACTATTTTCCTTCTTTCCCTTATATTATATAGTGGAACCATCATATGAGGAAAAGGTATCTCTGATAAATCGTAACACACAGTCTACTTCATACTATTCCACCAAGGCCCTATCCACCACATAGATATAGGTGGGAATATTTAAAATTAATACTAGAGATTGTATGTTGGATTAAAGACCAATCTGAAACCTTTAACTCTTTATCCTTTTATTATATATTGTCTTAGATGAAAACATGGATAGATTGATGAAATGATTTTCATAATCCATCACTCGATAATTACCTTTATCAATATTGAGAAACACCATGGATTTCACTATTTTTATATATTTTAAGTAGATTTTACCATAGAAAATTCCATTGAATTATTTCTACAACAATATATATATTTTTTAACCATTGAATATTAGTCCCACCACCTTCCACATTGACCATCAATCTTGATGATGGAATAATTAACTATAATTGAGTTTCATGTGACTAGGAATTTGAAAATTCAATCAAGATAACCAAAACAATACTATACATATTATGGTCCATTCATCCCTTATAAGGATATAAGTTTCTTGAAATGAAATTCATGGGCTTGATTCCATTCCTCATCCATTTCAGGTTTTGCCTCCATATCTTGAATAGGGATAGGTTACATAGATTGTTCCATATATTATAGTGTTATCCCCACTTCTTTAATCAGATTTGGATTAATAAAATGGTTTCACTACCCTAGTTTTCAGAAACTGCCTCCAAAGGAGTAGCTAGAAGTCTTCTAGGGGGTATAGTATAACACATTAAAAGACAAAGAGGAATAATAACATTAGATAGATGGATCCAATATAATTCATAATAACAAAGTAAAATAGATCTATGAAGATATTTAAAAAAGAAATACTAGTTTTATAACAATCAAAATAAAAAATGATATATTTACTGATCACCCACTGTAACATAAGGCTTATTTGGATGATAGATCACTAGGAACTCACACACAATATAACCATTAATTCCCATGTGTAAGTTTCTTATAATAATCATTACCATTAATCCATCATGATGACACTTTTTTATGTTTTTTATATCAATCATTTTATCTCTCCTTTATTGGTATTGGGTTAGAGAAGCCTTCTTGGGATGACCAATTTTGATTAAGGGGAAAATAGTGTATATCCATTTTTCATCATCGTTTGGTTACATCTTAGATAATGTAAAAGTATTATGCATATCAATGTCTTCTACCTTTAGTGTTTTTTGATTAGTGATTAGGGTTTCATTAAAGTATCACCCCAGATAGGTCACTAATGTCTTGGAAAGTAATGTAAGATTTATCCTAGGAATGATTGAACATTTTAGGTCATTGGAAGACTGGGGATGAAGGAATAGTTCTTTTCATTACTAGTATTGTTGTCTTTAATCCATAATATATTCTATGTTTATAACCTCAATAAGTATCAGCAAGGCCCATCTCATATTCAAAACTATAAAGACATTGACATAGGGCCTGGTTTGTATTTGATTGAGAGACCACTTTAGTATATATATAGTATATTTAATATTCCATGTGTGATGTTTAAAAAATTAGTTTGAGTTCTTTCTTAGAAATATTTTTATTATATTGATACTTGGGAGCTAGATTCATTGATGATGGGGCAGTGGATTCAACACTTTAGAGGCTAACCATCATTAACATTTATTTTAGATTGAAGAAGAAAATATGGTAGGGAGAGTTAGCACATGTTGATTTTAATTTCATGTACATACACTCATTTTTTGGCCTTCATTAATTTGAGACTTCTCTAGGGTCATTTCTTTTTAGGTTTTCATTGATTTTTTGGAATGTGCATGATTGGAACAAGACTTGGGAAAACCATGTGGGTCAACTAAGGAAAATGAGTCCCTTATTTTTTTGGGTTCTAGAGGAGGGAAAATGGTTTTGGAAATAGTTAATAGATTCTATGTGGTATTCTCATCAATCAGTGCATCATGATATAGTGGCATTTCATAGGATTTGTGCATGTGTTTTCAAACCCTGAGTCTTCAATAATATCCCAAAAATTAGAGAATTGTTCTTTAAACAATGCATACATACCATAAAATACATATTAATTTTTCCATATCTTTATTTCAAGACCCAAAACTCATCCGGGTCATCACATTCTTATTCAAGTGGTATAGTCTCTAAAATAATAAGGCTCTTCATGGATATTTTGGATATTTAATTCCTCAAAGTGATCAGTTTTTATGTTTCAATTTGTGTTGTATCTATTTTTTCAAAGATCTTTTCCAGTTATTGTTAGTTCTTATTTTTCATTATAGATATACTCTTCTCCAATTGAAACAAATCATTGAATGGGTATATGGATACTATATATAATATTTTTGACATCATATAAATAGTTTCTTATGTATCCATTATGGAATTATGTTTTTTTTTCCTGTATCTACATTTATCATTATGCATTATTTTAAAATCATTATAGTAAGTGATTTTTCTCTCTCCCATTGTTCTAAATATTATTACCTACATATTATTATTTTTGAATTAAGGGATTTAGTTTCTTTATTATATTTTTGAAAACTTAGTTTATCTTATCTTGTAGATCCAATTTAAGTATTAGACCTCAAAGTCATTAAATTTTGGTTATTTCATGAATTATCATTATTCTACCAACCTTGATTTCATACTCTGTGAATTTGGTTTCTAAAATGATATAAACACATTATTTATGGATTTATATTGGAAATTGTTTTTAAAATGGTACTAAATGGTCATGAATAATGTTTACATAAAATGTACTGGTTCTGGTTATTGTTTTAAAAAAATGATTCTACCATGTATTTATTAGTGTAGTTTTCTTAGAGAATGTTTTATGAAGTTTCAAAGATGAAATACCCTATGAATGATTATAACATAGTAATAAAAGATGTGTTGGATGATGAGGTAGAGATCTATCATTTGGGAAGAACTATTTTCCCCTAAACATGTTCTGTTAGTTAAATTGGTGCATTCAGTTTCCTAATTTATGGAAAAGGGCTACTATCAGGAGTAAAATCATACCCCCTGGATCTATTTTTAAAGTGTAATGAGAATATCATTTGGCCAAATGATCATGATAGTGTTACAAGGATCCAAATTTACCTAGAGATTATGGTACCCATGTGCTTATTTTATCTAGTGATTATCCTTGAAATGATGTTGGGTATGTTTAAATAAATGATATGGAAAATTATATATATATATATATATATATATATATATTTACTATATTATTAAAATAATGATTTATATATGTTTTTTAATCAAACTATGTAGAATTATATCTACTTATTTTCCATTTACATGGTCAAATATGGTTTATTTTATAAATTTTTCTCATGAAAAACATGGTGGGATCCTTCTGGGATCTTTTTATCACACATTGTATACACATTTTTGTGAATTTGAAACTTTTTTATATAATGTAGGTAAGGGAAATGTGTCACATGGTAGAATATGGTATTTTCATTATTATGTTGTTGGATTATATAGGTTATATCATGTCCCATAGGTTTCGTACTTAGAAATTGTTTATTACTTTAGTTATTCAATATACCTTGTACCATGGTTCCCTTAATTGTTGTTTAAAATCTATTTTTGTCTTTATTTATCATAATAATATTATTCTACATTTTTATATCACCTTATTATAGGTGTTTTGATGAAAATTCATTCCCAAATGGTTATTCCTGATGCCCAGGTGCATGTCGCCTCCCCATGGGGATCGAGAATTCCCTTTGGGCACTATAAAGACCGGTTTACGTAATATATATTAGGTTAATCTCAGTTGATTCATGGAATACCAATTTTTATTCATTGGAAATATAATTATATAATGGTGAAAATTATATGTTTATGATATGTGAAGGGCCATGTATGTATTTCCATGAAAGAGATTCGTGGAATACATCATGAACTTGAGAGACTTTCAATGGATCACCCTAATGATAACAAATCATCTTGATTCAATAAAGAATAAAAAATGCCCAATATAACTATACCATAATTTTATATTCTATCGGAATATCATAATAGGATTCTATAGAGGAATTATTATAAATACCTTATCACCAACATCAAATTATAGATCACACCAGTAATTGACTACATAACAATTTTATTGACTCTAAGATTATATGATGTTCTATTGATTATTTATAACTTCCTAACCCATTTCCTCATATAGTTAATGACCCAATAAATTTAATTCTCTAAATTTATCCCAACATTTTGAGTTCTAAATTTTAATCCATAGAGAACTTATAGGGATCAATCCAAATGCTTGAGATAATTTGGTACTTCTTGTGATCTTACCACTTATTTAATGTATATCCTGAAATATGATAAAAAGATAAATATTATCTTATAGAAATTAAATTTACTAACTTCTTAAGTAATTTTACATAAAACCAAATATTATTGTGTCTTTTTTATGTTTTGTAGATTCCTTTGATGAAAACCATTGTAATATTTTTTTCATTTCAATTATAGTATGAGAAATGGTTATGGTATATCTTTATACATCTGCATCATAGTCTTAACATGATAACATAAAATAAACAATGATATACACTCTATAATGACTCTTTTTTTGTATCCCACTAAAATTATCTTTCATATCAATGTCCATCTTTATACATTCTGGATAAATATTGAATTATGAGTTATGTGATTCTTCAAATATTGCCTTCATCAAGTAAGGTATTAATAGGATACCAAATCAGTTATTAAACCTTATCATTCCTTCACAATCAAGGTTGAACTCAATATCATTTCACACCTTCTTTTTCAACTCTACATAATCCATATGTGTATCTTTAATATTCACATAGATAAACAGTTAATGACATATTTAATAAATATAAGATTTATCCCCTTACATAAATATTTAAAGGTCTATCATTTAAAAATATAGATATTTTGGATCTATTTTGATCCTTATCATAGATAATCTATCATCATCCTTCGAAAAAAAACATTATCCACCATGTTTTACTTTCCAATGTGGTAAATTATTGAGTGGGATTAACCTTAAAAAAATTAAAACAACCTTATTGAGAACATACTAAAATCTTTCATGTTGAATTTATAATTAAATATTAAATATTATAAAATAATCTTGATACTTATCAATAAATATAATTCCACCATATCATTAACGTAATGTTTACCACTATTAACTCAAAATCATGGTCTGAGTAAAATTTCTCATGAAAAATCAATGAGTGTGAGGAATAATGTATAACCATATTGTTATACATAAAAACACATATGTTAAATTTATTTAATGAATAAATTTAAATAATTAACCCTTCTCTAATTCATGGTACTGTTAGCATAGATGAACAGGATAACATTCTATTTAATTACTTGAAATGTTTGCCCCATTCATTATTCTAAAGTAATTTCACAACATTCCGAGTTATCATGTTGAGTGCAATAGAATTTCATGGAATATTCATCATAAATATTAAATAATCTCTATACAATCACAAAAACTATAGATCAATTTCATATTGGTTGGTCTGTATAAATGTTCAATAACTTATTTCATTGATGGATACACCAATATAAACTCAGTTGACATTATAAAGACCTTACATGAAGTTTTATATATCCAAAACTCATACATTATAATTTTTTAATAAAACTTATCATTAATTTTTTTAATCATATTAATACTCAAGTGATCACCACACTCAACCTTACACATGAAATATATGAGAATATAATTTTTAAAGAGTAACAAAAAATGATAAAGGTAACCTATAAAGAATATATTCAATAAATCAATGAATATAGTTGGTTATTTAGTACGAAGAAATGTAATAACTATAAAATAAGTGAGTACATACCTCATATGGAAGGCTAACATGGGTATGTTTTCAAAATATAACCTCAATTGATGGGATAAATAGTGGATTTTAATCATTGAAATGTTTTTGGATCCTCAAAATTGATAAAAAAATCATCAATACGGGTAGAGGATACTTATTTTTGATTTTTATCATGTCTTGTTCTATATAATTAATGTATAGTCGAATCTATCCATCTTCATTGTTTTAAAGAAGAAAAGTTTCACACCATTTTATATTGATATTTCAAAGATTTGTATCACTATGTATGAAATATTTTGAAAGATCAACTACACAATTTAGAATAATACTCTAACAATATTCTAGATACTCATCATAAAACACCCTTATGATAGAAAAAAATTCAATGTTGAGTTTTTACCCAAAAAACGAAGATAATATAATCATTTTAGTGTGGATCAAAATCCATACGATAGAGGTAATTTCTATTCAAATTTATTATTTTTACTTACATCGATATACAATCATAGTTTGGTTATTAATACTTAATGTGTTTTCACTTCATCATCAATTTATATAGATTTATATAATTAAATCCAATCCATTACAAAAAAAGAATCAATTTCGAAAAGAGGAAGAATAACTAGATTTTTTTGGAAGCACCTTCTCAAAAAAATCAATTGGAGAAGAATCATATGCAAGATATTAAATCATTATACCATTAGAATTATTCAGTATTAATTCAACATCTATTTGTTTATGAGGTAATGTGATATCTATAGAACATCATTCAGAAATAATAGAGTTGTAGATCCAGAATCAAATAAAACATTCAAAGTTTTAGTGGGGATGGTATGTGTAAATTTTAAAACATTTTTATTTTATCTCATATTTGAAATAGAGATTACATGGGATATTACATTATCTCTCTTATTAAGAGGTTACTCATGAAAATCATCACCATTAATTATTTAATCCATCACTTGTTAGAATAATTCCCATATTCCTTACATTTGAAATAATTGAAGGTGGGCAGTTCATTCAATGGTTCTTTCCCTCAATTTAAATAATTGGAAAAACTATTCTCATTAAATCAACAATAAATTGTATAATGATTTTTTTTCCAAACCTAAATCCATTACTGTTTCGGTTAATAAAATTTCCTCTATGTTTATTTTCATATTTATAGCATAAACGAAGAATAACCTTATTCCCCCCCTGGTTTACATTTTTTTAATTTCCTTTGACTTAAAATTTATTTTCCTATAAAAACCCATGATATTGTTTTTTGACACTGATTTCAATTTCTACCATGAAAACAAATTGAAAATTTTCTTTATTGCTACTGAATTATCTTATTGTTAATTCTCATTGGAGAATTGGTTTCTTTAACTATATAATTGGAAACAAAATCTTTAGAGTTTTTATAATAATACAATAAGAATACCTCATAAGTATTTTAAAATCTAACTCATAAGTAATAATATAATCATCATCCATATAAATTGTAAAGAGAAAGTCCTTTTAAATTTTTACGTATAAAATATTTGGAAATTACAGGTTTAAAATTATCCCTCCAAACTCATCCAACTCTACATAGTAAATTTTCTTCATTTTATGCAATTTTCTTTATAAGAGTCCCCCATAGGTCAACTTCATCATCCAAATGATAAATAACGAAAATATATATTTCATTAACTAAAGATAGTGTAATGGAAAATATCTTTTTAGTGGTCTGATACATTACCCAATAATTAGAAGATCAGTGAACCCGCTAAAATAAGGTGGATGTTTCTTCATTAAGGACTCAATAGAATGATGTTACCTCCATTTAACCTATGGAATCTTAGTATGATTAATGGATTGAAAAATGTTTGTGATCATATCAGTGAGATTTGGAATTCTATCTCACATAACATGTTTTTATCATGAGGATAATCATTTCAATTTAATTCACATTCAGTGTTAGCATGGTTCCTTCAGGTTCCAATTGATGAATATAATAAAAAATAACAAATTGAGAAACTATAATGATAATAAAAAATAATATAATCATGAAAATAATTTAAAGGATATCTAGATCATGACCTTGTATTTTAAATATATAACATCATCATTTTAACTAAGTCCATCAATGGTTTTCATCTATTTCAATAAAAATTATGGTTCATAAAAATGTTTAAATTAACCTATGAATATCCCCTTGGAGAGTATATTACAGTGTTCCACCTTAGGCCCACTCATCATACACTGGTTATGATTGAGTTAATTCCTAATTTTCATATTTAACAGTTTTTACCCTAAGTGATTTTGTTCCACATCTATATATACTTACCCGTATCTAGATATGGAAGTATTTTATAATAAAACCAAAAAACTTTATTTACCATAACATTGGTTTTTTCTCCTATAAATAGTTTTATCCTAAGGGTTACATATAAGGCTTCTTAATGCTATTTTTTATAAATAATTAATACTTTCAATGATACAAACTGACATAGCCAAAAAATTACATGCGTAATTATTACTTTTTATTAGTGGAATATTCAATTAATATAATTATGATCCATGTCTAAACTATAAATGAATGGTGTATTTTTAAAGTTTGATATAAATATATATATATATATATATAATAAACTAATAAATAAAATATCTAAACTATCTCATAATATGTTATTCATAACTATAACCTTCTTTTATGTGTCATACTTAAATAATCATTCCCCATATTTATGGAAATAGTCAACATAACAAAGGGTGAGATCAGATTCATAGTAATGGAAATCATGGGATATATAAATTATCATTTAATAATAACATGATATTAAGGGTATTGTAACATGAGATAAACATTTGAAAACCATAACCATAGATTCATCAATCATAATCGTCTGTTATGGAATAAATATTTACTATTCAAAAGACATGATTTATAAAGGAAGAAAAGAACAGGCGACATGAGAGCATAAAATTAGCATAATATAATGTTTGAAAATACTATAATATAGTGTGTCATTTCTTAATAAAAAAATATTATATTAAGTATAGACAATAAAATATTCATCACATGATGGTATGTGTTTATCTACCCATATACCTACTTTGAGCTTGGGATAACCTCCTATGTACCCACTATTTGACTTTAAATTACAACCCATGTACCCTATTTCAGGCTTTAGATAACCTCATATGTAACCTTTGATCTCATAAAACTTTTATATTTACCCAATGTGTTAGTTTTATATAATAAACCCACCGATCACATATTTATAATCTATTTATAAGTATTCTACAAGATTATGAAAACATTTTTCATTCCAATATGGCTTATTCCATGGAAAAGAAAAGATAATTCTTTATGATTTCATCATAATAATAATAAAACTTCTTTCTAAATAATAAGGATGATATCAAATAATCATATCCCCCTCAAAGAGAAATTAACATCAATTGATATTGTCATAGATTAATAATTCGATAGAAATATCACTTCAATATTTCTTATGCAAAATACTCTTTTCCTTTTTGGAATAATTCAATTAAAATCTTAAAAAAAGAAAATATTATGGATAAAAATTACATTAAAAATAACCATTGAAACATGTAAATTATTATTCAAATAAAATATTTTTCATGATGGGGGGAAAATAAGTTCATGTGGTATATGTTAAAAAATTGTCATTTGGCATTTTTAATAAGAATCTAAAACAAACTCATTCAGAAAATCTCAATAAACATGCATTAAAAAATTTATAAAAAGTCATGAATGGGTAAAAATAACTATATAAAATAATTTTTTAATGATAAAATAATTATTCAAAACATTATAAAGAAAATATAGACATGGAATAAAATATTCACCATAAAATAGAAAAATAGAGTCACTTTTCCCTAAAAAAATTATTTTTGTTTGTTGTGTAAAAAAAGAGATGAAAATGAATGTAAAATATATAATATTCAAAAATAAAAACAGGAGAATAAAATAAATTATATCTTTGAGAGATATATTAAATAATTTTATCAATAGATATTGAAAAATAAATTATCTGAATAAAAATTATAATTATAACGTAAAACTCTTACCCCAAGTATTGCTTGCTTCAAAAACACTCTATCCTCCTATATAATAAATTTAAATTTAATATAAATATATAAAATAACCTTATTCATAATTATAATTTAATACTTGTTTTAAATATATTATATTATTACACATTTAGTAATACTTTTTTTTATTAAAATCATTTTTATGGGTGATAACTGATTAATTTTACTTCAATGATTCTATTTGACATATATAGTCCCTGTATCTTGGTAAGGATTAAATAATCACTAAAAAGTTAATCATGATATTCATAACATTCATATTCATTATATTCATATTTATAACCATCAATCAAAGGTGGATATAGAAAAATAAATTACACCATTCATGGAGATGGTAGTCTCTACGTATACCTGACCACTCCTTTCATTTTCTAAAGAAAAAAATGAAATAAAGTTAATAATATATTATCATTTAGAATAATTATTCTATCATAAACATAATTAATATTTTTTAAATATTAATTATACCCATCACTGTTAGGATATTATGTAAAATGAATCATATCACATTGTGGAGGAGGTAGTCCACATTTTCACACAAGGGATACTTTCATTTCCCATTTAATAGAATAGAGGTGGAATTTTTTTTTCTATTATCATAATAAAATAACATTATATTTATCATATGTTATGAATATTCTTCTATATGAAACAATAGTTGTAGTTATGGTGGGAAAAAATAAATTTGAAAGATCCTGGTTAATATTTGTTTATTTTTTTGAGAGACATCCATTGTCTTACACCTTAATCCTTGAAATAGTGGTCTTCAAAGAATTATAGGGGCTCTAGGACATAGGTAAAAAATATTGGAAGGTTCTGGGAAGTTATTTTCTAATTAATAAGGTTCAATGTTCATTAATAATGGACTATAGGAGGTTCAGTTTTATAAGTGAGGGATAGGACATGTATGGAATTACATAAAAGATTCTAAAATAAATAATGTCATTCTAAAGTATAAGTATTAAAAGGGGAAAATTATTAAAATGTAATATAATATAGGGTATAAATATCTTCATCCAATAATAATTATACCTGTTTGTATGGAAAACATGTACTTGTCTCTTTTGGTACCCCCCACTTCCTAGTAATATTGTTTTAACCAGAATTATAGTAACAAATTTTTAGTATTTTTTATATTCATTATAAAAAAAATGAAATTGGCCAAACTAAAAATATAAAAATTTTGTTTCTACTTATGTAATAAGTTTTATTTAATTAGAATTATATAATATTTATTATTTATTTTTAAAATAAGGGCAGAATACCCGATGAAAAGATTTTTTTGAGACAAATGAATTTTTAGGCATGAAACTAAAAATACATCAATAACATTCCAAGTAAAAAATATAAAATGAGTTTAAAAAATATTTTATTAAATAAATAATATTTAAATTTCATTTAAAATATTACTCAAAATTTATTTGAATAATTTCGTATGATTAAACCCCATAATGCACATCGAAATAGTTTTATTGAAAAAAAATATCTCAATCATTACATGATTTTGACTTCATTAAAAACCTTTAAGTATCTAATTTTTTGATTTTTATTGATATATTACAAATACATTATATTAAATTAACTTTTAATAGTGATCATTATAATTTTTTTCTGATAATAATATAGAAAATTTACAAAAATAAATTTCTCCCAAAAAAATAAATCTTTTAATCATTAAATGATTTCATTAAAAATTTAATTATTATTTGGTATGAATTAGTAAATAAATATGATTTTAGAAAAAAATCAATATATATGTCATAATTTTATTAATCTTGTTAACACACTCTAATCTAACTATAAAGTTATAAAATTATATTATATCATGTTTTTATTTGACTTAGTGATGCATGTATCATAGACTATAAAATACTTAAAATAGATTATTAAGGAATAATATAAAACATTTAGGTGTAAAAAAGTCATAAGAAAACATGAGAATAAGTCTCTAGTAAAGACATAATTCTATACCACCCCGAGTATTTTGGGCTTATCATGAATAATAGTTCTCCAGACACCCCCATATTCACATCTACAGTTCTAACTGTCATACCTCTTTTCTACAAATACTTATTACAAATACCAAGAGGTATATAACAATATATTGTAATGAACCAACCCAGGTCAACCTATCACATCACCCCAATTTACATTCCACAAGGGCCATATTATTTTCATTTTCACTATTGGATTCCAACTAGAATTCATGGTTTTAATATAACCATTGGAAATGAATTCTATTTCGAGCTACATAAACAAAAAAAATACCCCACTCTAGAATCCAGCTAATGTATCCTAATATTTTTTATTCTTACACACAAATAAGTGGTATCAACATAATGATGCAAGATAAATAGAGCACAATGAAATATAAATAACTAATATCCAGGTATCACATTATACCCCAAAAGTAAACTTATATAAAATAATTGTATATACATTAATACAAAAATAACTATTGTCAAAGTGATACATAAATTTTGAAACCAAAAAGGAAAATTCAAACAAGAGGTTCCAAAAAATACACTACACGATTAAAAATCGTATTACACATTGTCAAAACCAATCATCATTCCCTAAAGGATATAAAATAAAAAAAATCATCACCTAGAGAATTGGTTCTTTTTCCATTACCTTAATCATATAAAACATGGTATAAATACATCTATAATATGTATGTATAGTTTTTTGAAAAACCAATCATGATACTTTCATTATAATACATAATATATTTTAAAATTAAATCCATTTTAATTTTTTAACAAATAATATTTATAACTAAAATTAGGAAAATATCATTTTTCTTTTCAAAACATGAATTTAGAAATCCATACCATTCCCATTTTGTTTTAAAAAATATGTCTTAGAAGTAAATGATTGGATTAAAGGTATAAATAATAAATAAGATCGATTGGTTATAAAAATCAACAAATACTAAAATTATTTGTTGGATCATGTAATGTGAACATGAAACGTAATCATAAAGGGTAATTTAAATAATGACATAACTCAAAATAGATGGATATGGATCCATATAACCAAGTTCCTTTTTAATTTGATGATATATATTTTCAAAGACAAAAATATTAATAAATATCTTATCAAATGATTATTTTTATTCTACCTACCATTATTTTCATAAGTTACTTAGGATATTTCTTTCAAAAAAGTTTTTAGTTTTTCACTAGTATAATGAGAATGTTGAAGTGTTATGGAATGTATATTAAACATATACCCTAATATTTATATGACATCGGTATGATTGGACTTAAAAATTGTTTTGATTATTAGGTTTTGGATACACATACGTGTACGGGGGTTCTTATCATGTAGTTTCACACTTGGTAATATCCATGAGTGGAGGTTTTAAATATAAAATCACTAATTGATAATGTACATGTTATATGTGTTATTGTATATTCCAACTGGTGGACATGTTTGTTGATACTTAGACATGAGTTTACTATTAAGATAAATCTTGAATCATAAATTTTTTTGTATCTTCAAAAACTTGTGATGACATATTCTAATGCTGATGTATGACATGTCGTGTATACAATAAATTATATTTAATTGATTGAATAAGTGGATGAAGTATTTTACCCTTCCATGTTAATTTAATAATATATCTAAGTCCCTTTGATTGAAAAAATAAATGGCTAACTAATTCCATGGACAAAGAGGTTTATTAACAAATTCATTTCCGGTAATCAAAGAAAGGTAAATCAAATATATAATTTGATGACACAAGTATGAAATATTATTAATGATATATTGACAAAAAGGTATCATATTACATTTTAAGAATCTATTTGAGGTTATTTTTAATCAAATATTTACTTTATTCTCTATGGGTTCTTTGATATGTTAGTCAAAACTATTCTTGTAATTTATAAAAGTTCACCTAATGGCACTAAAAAAGAGGCCTAGATAGTAACAATGTAATTTTATAAAAATAAACATTTAAATTATATTTTAACTTAATATTTAGAGAAATATTATTTTCAACATTTTGGAATAATAATTATGCAATTTATGTTTATTGAAAAAATTGAACCACTAGATATTTGATTTCATAACACATGTGATTTGAATATTAACCAAATATATATTTTATAATTTTTTAATATAATTTTTTTAATTAATAATATAATGATTTTATTTTATTTATTTTAATATTTCTTATTTTATGGTAGATAAATATCAAAAAAGATTATCGGTGCCATGTTAGGGGCTGATGAAAATGATATATTTTATATAATATAATTTAAAAAAATATTTATCTATTTTTTTAATAAATTATTTTTAAATATAAGTAATTAATATCATTTCATGAAATATAAAAATAAGAGTAATATCATTTTTAAACATAGGGTTTACTTCTGATAAATAAATTTGTTAACTACCTCTATAAGATAACTAATTTTGGGACCTTCAGTTTATAATAAATGTTATATATTTTTAGAGGAGTTAATATTTAGGATCAACATTAGTCTCATAAGATAATGCTCTCAATTCCATATTAAGAACTTCTCAAAATTTCCTGAAAAAGATTTAAATCATCATCCTCCTTATCAAGATTGAGATAACAAGATAAATAATTCATAAATCGTTAAGGAATTCTTATTATGTTCAATAGTTAATGATAGTATCCATTAGTATCCTTCTTTCTAGAACCCAGAGATACAATTTGGATGTTTTAATATTGCTTCAACATATGTGTGTACTACTAGACAATTTAAATATTGGATTCTTCACAAAAAAAAAATGATTTGAATGTGGTAAAAAAATGGACCATAAACAACAAATGAATTATCAATACAAAATAATTCTTATTTAAAATTAATTATAAGTTATGTGTCAAAAGATCCAACCAATTAATATTCTGGGGGTTCTATTATCCAATTCTTCATATTTACCCATCAATACCGACAAATTCCTTTTTTGGGAATGGGCCAAACCACTTATTTTGTATCCTAAAATTATAAATTGGATTCAGAGGCATCACATATTACTTTATTATTTATAGATCAATTATTAATATTTTTAGTGCAAATTATTTTCCAGTTTTTCTTTCATGAATCCAAAATTCAAGATAACACGGTCATTCAGTTTCATATGACAAATAAAATTATAAGAGAAGATGAATAATTCTTAAAGATTACATCCATAGGTGATGAGGATGTTGGGTAAGATAAATGGTTAAATGGTGTTTCATGTAGAAGTATAAATAGTATACCCATAGTCAACCACACAATAGTGATACATGATAATAATTTCACATGATGTGTGTTTAGGTATGTTGTGTGTTTAATGAAACATCTCATTTTGAATACCAATCATCATGTGCCATTATTGAGTTACATGATGTGTAGCTAGTGTACATTCCATGTAACACTACATTTTTCTTTCCTGTATAAATCATGGAATTCATGTGTTCAAAGTATGAAACATATTAATAATACATGTTTTATAAGGACTTTATGTTGATTGACATCCAATTACATGAGGTACACTGCCTATGGTGTTCTATACTCACCATATAAAATTAAAAATCTTCAATGACGTACATGAACAGTCCCTAGGCATTTCGTGTGGGTGGACAATAATGAACTACACACCGTATAAATGGTTATACCATCCAACCAACCATATGTTCTATTTCTTTTCAACAAGTTCCATTTTTATGGGCTTAATGGGATACGATAAAAATGTGAACATTATAAAGGTGATTAACTCACAATTTAAAACTATGAACCTTCTTATAAAACCCTTAACTAATTGGAAACTCACTCTTAGTATAGTCACTAGTCAATATGAAATTAAATCCATTTCATCACTTTCTGAGATATATCCCTGAAGTAACAATCCATCACGTAAAAAAAATGTATTCCATTGTGATAATATTCCGCTCATCTAAACCATATATCAGAACATGATCTTAACTATAACTATATTCCTTATTATATTTATTAAAATTATCATGGATTTTAATTTTATACATCCTATTAGTTGGTTGTACACTCCATGTAACTTGGTCCAACTCATGTGAGGTACAAGTCATGATATAATTTTTGTTTGAGTAAAACACAAAGAAAGAAACATTGATTAAATCTAAGATAAAATACAAAGAATGTAAGTAGTTGTAAATGTTGTGTGACATGGTTTTTTAAATGAATTACACACTAATTAATTTTTTTACATTATGTGGTATAATAAGTGATTTAGTAATTATATTTCTCATTATTATATAGATACATTACATGCGTGGATCTCATACAGACCATGTAATATAGGTTCTTATCCAATGGTATATTCCTTGTATATACAAGAAAGTCATGCTATTAGATAAGCCATAAAACATTTAGAGGATAACAAACCAAACAACTTTTTTGGAATATCATGACATGTTTTATGTGAATAGATGATGTTTATTTTGTGAAATACATGAAATTAACCACAAATAGTAACATTCAGAAGTTGGGGGGGTGATAGTACACATCGTGAAATAATTAAACCCTAAAAAGGGATTACAAAATTGGAAGGGTACACGTCATTCACCGTATAATAGAGTACATGTACTTAAAATATTTTAATTAAATTTAATTTATATAATTTATTTAAAATTACAGTTCATGGAAATATTTAGGACTCGTTATGTTGTTAATTATGATATATGAATTCATTAAATAGTAAGATAATAAATGTATTATTTCATTAAATATATATTCAAAAATAATCAATTGAAATAAATATTATAAAGTAGTCATTACCTATTGAGGATGATCCTAAGAAATATTGACATATAATCTGATGGATTTCAATTTTATTTCATTATATAATTCAAGGATTATATAATATTTGTTTTATTAATATATTAATGTTTACTACTGTATCATCTCATCCCCATTATTATATATATTTTTAAATTTTAATTCTTAATTTAGGTAGACCCAATACCTTGTTTCCCCTCACATGTGATTGAGTGGTCATAAGTATTGGAGTGACCTTCGTACAAGAGGTGAAATTTCAAAATTGTTGCTCATAGTGCAAAAAACAACTAGGTGTGAATTTATTTTCCTATAAAATATTATTTTAAAATCATTTTGAAACTAAATCCCTAAATTTCTAAAAATATCTCAGTTAACTAAAATAAAATAACTATATAATTTTATGTTTTCAAAATATTTCATAAAGGCCTGATCACAACATAGTTCAAACAATTTTATAATTAAACTAATTTTTTAAAGAAATATAATCATATCAAACATAGTATATTAATTGCCGATTAAAGCTATCTATAAATTTATTTATCTGAAAATGTTTTTTTAAGTGAATTAGTTTATTTTAAAAAAATTATGAAAAATAAAAATAACATGAATTTGAAATAAATACAGGAGGTTTAGTCTCAAGATGAGACCTAATACTCTCCTCTTGAAAGTCACCCACTTCCAAGCATGTTTATTAAATAATAAATAGATCCAAAACCAAGATTCAGTTTTATATTTACAACAACAAACAAAATAGTCATGTATACACAGATCCACAACCATTATTATTCATAAAATAATAGGAGTTATAAAAAACGGGACAGTAACTAGTATTGTCCAATAAAATTTAGAAGAATTAACTAATAAATATATATAGTTATGTATACACATATCGATGGTAAACTAAAAATAGAGAGTTAAAAATAGGAAGAGAGAGTTTGAAGTAATTAAATCTAATCATCATTGGTTGATCAATTGTCTTTAATTTTTCCCTTAAAGTGGATTTGAATGGAAATTTCACTAAGATATCAAAAATGATGTTTTTTGTAGGTGTAAAGTAAATTAGTGCATATGCTAAAGTTTCCAGCATAGGTCCTACATATTTTAATTTCCATGAGTAGGTATGCTTCTTAAAGAGATAACCATCTCAAATTAGCTTTTAGATATTATTTATAAATTAATCCAAATACTCATTACTCTTTCCTATAATCCTTTAAGTATATGAATTCTCAGTAAAGTATTTTCAATATAGTTTTGGGGGTTTTAAATATTTATAACTTCTCATGATAGACATATCCAAATAGACTTTACATAAGCATGGTTAATCATGATTAGGGTTACTATAACCTGTAGATACATTAGATTGTTGTCACATGACATGGTCACTTGGTTATGGTCTCCTGAAACATCACATTATTATGGTCACATAATGTGGTCACTTGCTTATGAAGACTTGAAATGTACACTTTCTTGCAGTAACATGACATGGTAAATTTCTTTTGTTCGTTTCACATGGTCACATGATAAGGTAAATTGATACAATCACATTATTTCCACATGGGATTACATCCATTTTCTATATGCTAAATGAATTTATTCATGTGGTAGGTTCAATAAATTACCAAACCATTATTCGCTTATTCACGCTCCCTTAAAGTCATTAGGTAGTTGGTTGAATCTTTCATATGGTCTTGTAAACAATCCATGCAGTTTGTTTAGTATACATCTAGTCAGTTCAAGAATTTGGGAAATGTTTCTCATCAAACACATGGTTACTTTTTTGTTTATATGATCTTCTAAACAACAATGTGTCATCACTATTATACAGTTTCATGGCCTTCAGAGTTAGTCGAACTTCATCATATGGTAGGTTGATATGGTCACTTCATGAAATAAATTTTTTTAATAGTTTTAGCTTAAAACATTTCCATCATAAAACATAAAACATATTAATATCTATTAAATTTTATTTGTTATCATTAAAATAAAGAGTTTCTAGACAAACCAAAATCTCCCCCTTCTTATGATCACATATCATGATAGGGAATATGAAATGAATAGAAACAAATATATGTTCAGATAGAAATGGAGTCATTAAAAATATATGAATCAAAATAACGAGGTAATATTAATAATAAATTTAGAAAGTTAAACACATGAAGGAAACAATGTATTCCATCGATAACTAAAAAATGACTAAAAAAGAGTCCCCATAAGATACTCTAATTAGATTCATAACATAATAAAACATATATTATGTCAAAAGATATAATTCAGTATTTTACTTTGGATATGGATGTTGAGGTAGGAGATGTAGGTTTTGGGGAAGAGATGGATTAAAGTTATCTAATTACAAACATGCCAAGATACTAGTCTAGTATGTTGAATTTATTTTCTAGAAGATAAGCCAAAAGTTTTGGAAATGTAAGTGATAGGAGAAGAGGATAATGAAATGGGTAGGGTATGTGGTTCTAGAATTGATATATTGGCAGTATAAAGGTATTCTTTGAGATTTCCAGTGTGCTCCTACAAAACTCAGTAACCATGATCCATAGCCTGAAAATATTCTAAATTCCTCTATAAAAAGGCTTCCATAATATTATTTATAACTATTAATCTATCTATAAGAGTATTGAAGTCTTGTGTGGGATGGGGAATTCTGGGATCATTAGATAATGATATAAACTTTTTCATAAGATTAGACATAATAAATTTCCTTCTAAGATAAAAAAATATTTCCTATTGAATTATATCTTGGAAACTAACAAATTTATTCACATCCCTTCTAACTTGTTTCAAAAAAAGTATAACATGTTCATGAAATCCATCAAATGGAACTTCCCTAGAATTCGTTAACTCATCCATTACCACTTTCATCTGATATCTCATGCGTTTTTTTATTTTTATTCATCACAAACATCACCTTACATATGAGAAGGTGGTGGAGATGAGGTGGATGCATGAGGATCATATTATATAGATGGATGAAAAACATAATTTTAAAAAATATGGTATAACATTAGAATCATGTCCAAGACATATTCCTACAAATTAAAAACCTTATATCTTAAATCATCAATATCATTTTTCAGTATATCAATCTTTATATAAAGAATTGTATGAAAATAAGAGATAATAAGATTGGTTGTCTAGGATATATCCTCTTTATAAATGGGTTCCACTTTGTTACCAAATCGAAGAGATAAAATTTTCAAACTACAAATTAAAAAATATTTGAGTAAATTCAATTATTCTTTAGAAAAAAAAGAATTTTAAAGAAGAAGAATAAGGTATAGGTGTTTGTGTATTAGAAGAAATCTACCTACCATCTATCTCACTTTCAACTGCATCATATTCTTGTATAAATGAATGGAATTCTATTTCTGAACCATCTTGTAACACCTGAGAGTGTTAAAGGGTTAAAAGACTATATTATATAAATCATGTCATCAAGGTGAAATGTTATTTCCAGGAGCCTACCTAATTATAACTCCACATTTAATGTTTCTTGGAATGGAGTAGAAATTAGGAAGGGTGACCTTCAGAGATATTTATCAGGGTGTTTGTGAGTGTGAAAAAATCACACTAAAAGATGTGATATCATGTAGAGCAAGTAATCTGTCTAATGAACGATTTGAGCTTGATGGTGGGCCCTAGGGATGGGACCTTGTGTTTGTGGGGAAACATGTGGTACTTGGCGTTAAATAACCCGATGACCATGATAAGTCGAGGTGTATGTGCTGTTAGTGGGGCCCAGTTGTTATATTGTCATTAGAGGAGGAAGATAAGATTAAGTGTGGTTGGACTACCTATGTTGATATGTAGGGTCAAAAATATGTATGTTGTTCTCTAATGTCATTAATGTAATAATATAGAATGATAATGGGTTAAAAGTCTAAATGGTATGACTCATGTCAACAAGGTGTGCCTTTCATGACAAGATCCTATCTAATTAGAACTCCACTATTAAGCATTATTTTCCTAGAGTAGTTATCAAAATGGGCGCCCTTATGGGATGTTTTATAGGTTGTGTTCATGTGAAGAAAAAATTACACTAGAAATAATATTTATTGTCATATGGGGATATTCATTTTTCGAGTGACATTTTTAGGCATATGGGTGGGCCCTATGGAGATGACAATGTGTCATTGGGGAAACTGATTGTACATGTAAGGCAATAACATGACAAAAATGTTAATTTTTGGTATATATTCTATTATTGGGGCCCAATTGTTACACATATACTTCCACATCAACATCAAAAAGATCTATAAGGGTAGATCCTAGAGGAAAATTCATATTATATTCAACCAGTTCCTTGACATATTTAGTGAGAGTTGGAATAAACATCACATCCATTACCTATTCCATTGTTGGTATGGTATGTCATATATATACTCTTTTTTGAAAATAAATCTCAGTAATTAGAGACCCCATAGATATTCTTTAGGAGTAAGAGAGAGAAGGCCTACCATACCTCTGTGTACTTACCCTATAATGATTAGTATTATCATATGATTCCCCCTCATAAGTTTATTCAATTTCACATAATTTATTAGTATAACCTATTATAGGGATAAATATAGAAGAATTTTTAGAAAAAAATTCACTTCTTTCCGTTTCTATAGAGTCTCTATCCTCCCATGTTATTTCCTCCATTAAAACATTCTGTGATACATATGTTTCATCAAGAATTACATCCCTTGGTTCATATTCTTGAGAGAGTTGTGGTAGGGGAATCAAGTGTTATAAAACATATGTAAGGAGATATATCCCAAAAATCATCATGTTATTCACGAGAATCCACACTAAAATTCTCAATGACTTCTTCTTGTTCTTCACTATTAAAGGAAAAATATTTTTTATCAGATGATTACTAAATTAACTCATTAGGTTATAAACCGGGATATACTTCATATTTTGGTCTAACAAGATTCATAATAGGACTAATATTCTTTTAAATCTTATCATTAACATACTTCTAATACTTTTTACATGGGTTCCAATTTATCTTTATATTCTTATAGATTTTCTAATTTAGAAAAACAACAACATAGGAAACAACTTTTTTCACCCCCTAAGAAGTAATCCACTAAAACACAACAAGGATGAGCTATACATAGGGTAGTGTAAATATTTAATTTGGGGGGTGATTTCATAGTTCAATGATACATCTCGTGATATATCTTGATAGGATAATTTGACTCCATTCTTCATAAAGTATATTAAATAAGATATTGAGGCAACAAAATGATAAAAGACAGTTTTTGGGACAAATAAGATATTTAATGAACTTAACTGACAATATAAATTCCATATTTAATTATATATAAGTAGGTATTTAGGAATTCATTTTCCCAGTTATATTATTAAGTGTATTTATAAACTCAAAATGAGCTTGATAGGCATCATAAGAACTTTTATTATCCTCATACACTCTTATATGAGGAACATTCAATCATTTGGCATAAAAATCTAAAGTGAATACCATATTTTTCTCATTTGCAGTTATTTAACAGTAGATCATGAGTCACTAGAATCAAATTATATATTATTATAAAAATATATTTCCAAATGAGGATTAAATTTCTTACAATTATCCTTAAACCAATCACTCAATCATTTCATTTTAATCGACTATCAAACCATAGAATTTTTATACCTCATCCCTTTTGTATCAAATTTTTTTTCTTCTAAAATTATGATCTAAAGGTAATATATTTTGAGGATTGATTTTACATTTATATCTAGATTTATTATTTTTAGATCACTTTTAATGAGGAGAAACAATAAGAGTTGAACCTCCATGAGGTCATTCTTTTCTAACCATCCTTATATAGTGGTTCCAAAAGTTTGTGTCCTAGATTTGATTTTGAGAGATAAATTGGCTTAAAAAATAGAGATTCGTAAAGGATGCATCTTGTGATTTGAAAAACATAACTGGTTGGGAGTGGTGTGATTATTCAAATTTGAATTTTAAGTTTATTCAATAATTTAGGGCACAACATAATAATAAACAGAAAATATATATTCTCTAAACATTTGATTTTAAATTCAAACTAAAATAGTCCTGGTATGTTATGTAACCACTAAAAATACTTATAGTAACAAAAATATTTCACAGTTAGTATGAAATTCCTTATGTTAACATATATACCTCAAGGTAGGAACTATCTGAACTATATTTCATGTCTACCTAACTAGCTGCATGTACAATGTTTCATTGTTACATAATGATAAGAGAAGAAAAAACTTTAGATAGAAAATAAACTAATACAAAGATAACTCAATAGATATGTTAATAACTATTACCTAATTAAGAATAATAATTAAAAAATACAAGGTTTACAACCTAAAATGACCGATTTGGGAAAAATTAATCATTCTTAAATTTGATATGATTGATTTTAATCTCACTATATTTCAAATCTTTGTAATGATATTAGTAATTTGTTGTTTTTTTCTGATGAAATCAACTATAATATCTCCTTTTTCAAAATGATCTCCCAAAAAATGATTTCTTATATCAATATTGTTTTCTTATAATGAGGCATAATGTTATTATAAATATTAATATTTTTTTTATTTTCAAAATTTAAAGGGACATGTCAAAATTGAGAACCATATTATTTTAAAATTTGTTTTATCTATAGAATTTGTCTATAAAAACTGCCTAAATCTATGAAATAAGATTCATTATTATATAATTCAATATAATTAATTTTCAAATTAGTATATTAAAAAAATATACTTTCCCAAAATATATCATGTTCTAGAGCTTATTTTTCAATCTAACATACAACTTCTAGAATAGGTATCATAATTACTAACTAATTAAAATTTATGTCCTTTATAGTAGAGTAGTAAACAATTGTATTTTTGAGTTATATGGAAATACCTATGACAATATACAGATGGGATTATTAAGATTTTTCTTGAAAATGGGCACACATACATATACTAAATATGATATCTCATAAATTAGAAATTATGTAAAAAAACATCCAATCATACCTCCATAATAATTTTAGTCAACTGACTTTCCATTTTCATCCAAATCTAGATTATATCATGTACTCATTTGGGTATCACTACCTTTGGTGTTATCCACACAAAAAATTATAAATAGGATTTTTTATTTCAATTTATTTAAAATAATTAAATCATTTTTTGAAAAATTTAAAAACTGAGTAAGAATTTTAACTCTCCCATTAAACTCATTTAAAATTAATTTTGCATGATTTTAGAAAATTCAATACATCCACAGTTTATGGATGATCCAAAAATAGTATCATCAACATATATTTGACCTTTTGAAACATCCTTTTAAATTACTTTCATAAATAGAGATGTTTCATAAAATCGTTTGGTAAAATCATTTGAAATAAGAAAATTATTTCCAATGTCATACCGAGCTCTATGAAATTATTTTTAAAAAAATTATTTAGAAAACATTAAAACATGATTTGTAAAATGGGAATTGTGAAATCCAAAATCTTTCTCAACAACAAAATCCTCAATAATATAACCATTTATAAATTCAGACTTGATATCCATTTTGAATTTTTTTTAAATTAATATGTGTTTCATATGATAGCAGTAATCCAATTGCTTTAATTTTTTTACTAGTGAAAAGGTTTATTCATAGTAATTAACTTATTCATGACTATTTCCTTCTAAAATAAATAATATATTTTTTTAACTATTTGGTATTCATCAACCTATTTTCTATATATCAACATGGTACTCATTTTAAGGCAGTCGTTTTGTCTTTTTACAAATTCCAAATAATTATTTCTTTTAAATAGATTCAATTTTTCTTGTATATCGAATACCTATTTCTCATCACTGATTTGTTTGTTGATTTTCAGAGGTTATATAAATTACAAAATGGTTTTATGTTCAGCCAATTTTTTTAGTGAGGAATGGGTTTAGGTAACTATACTTAGGTCTCCTACAACATTGTCTAGGGTATGATTTTTGACAGTTTTAATGGTTCTAGGGAATAAAGTTCCTGGTGTTGGAGGTGGTTCCCTAGAAACCAAATTCTTTGTACTTTATGATAAACCTATATTTATTCGATGAATGTTAATAAACTAATTATCACTTCATGACTATTCTTTTATGTGACATAGTATGAGATAATGTTCTAATAATAGTTATCACATTAAAAGATCATAGTAGATCCCTGCTATAATGTGAACCTGAAAGTGCCATGACACTATTCTTGAAAATTTGTTATATTTTTGGATGATATCATTTGAAGGGAAACAAAGGATATAGGATATCATGGGTGGGGACTAAGGATACGTTGAGGAACCATGTCATGGTGTTCATCCTTGGTAATATCCATGAGGATTTTATGAGAACAAGACCCGCTAGAAAGAAATCAACATTTATAAGTGTCATTGGATGTTCCTATTTCTAGATGTCTTTATTGTTATTTAGACATTAATATTATTATTAATGGGTATTATGACTTTCACACTTTGATTTATTGACAAAAACAATGATGACTGATGTTCCTTGTGAGGTATGACATGTTGGGTGCGTCACATGTAATACTACATTAATGAAAATGTAAGAAAGGATTTGCCACTTTTATGGATGTATATTTCTCATATCCATTAATGGAAGGGATATATCCTATGAAAATCCATGGCCATGGTGTTCTCTAGGAAGGTTCAATTTCGGGAATTCAAAGAATTGGAAATCGAGCACTTGGGTTGATCGCACTTACATGCAACCTTCTTGTTTAGAGATATCATGAAAAAGGGGTTATATTTCTCATTAAGAATTCGTATGATGTGACATGTGATTGTGACATCTACTTATTTCTCATGGGTTCCTTGAAACATTTCTAGATAGTAATCATGGAATTTAGGCAAGCCCGCCTAATTCCAACAAGAAAGTGGTCTAGAGGGTAAAACATTAAGTGTACCAATATCTCAATTAAATAATTTATTTATTTAACAACATGAATAAACATTATTCATGATAGTGGTTTATTAATTATTTATGTATTCTTGATCACATTTATTTCATCTCTATTTATTCATGAGAATATATTATGGACAAAATATTTATTTATCGGTGAATAATGCAGTTATATATTTTTAAATAAACAAACAGTCATTATTCAAGGACTAGTAAATATTTAGGAGGATTGGTAGACCAATTTATGGTTCCACTGAGATATATTGTCAAATATAATTTGGTTAAATAATATTTAAATATAACGTTAATTTTAAGAACAGTTCATGGAAATAATAGCATTGATATTAATATTTGACATGGGGTTTCACATGGAATAATTAATTCAGTCCTGGAACCTATGTTAATTATTTATTATTAACTAGTGAATTAAATAACCAGTTATGTTATTATTATCTATATTATCCAAGGGTTCATTAGACCGAATATCAAATCATTGTATGAATAACATCCTTGGAGAAAAGTTCTTGATCCTAGAGAACTATTCCCTCTTCAAGAACACTCTCAAGAATGAGAGAGATCCTCCTCCACCAGATCAATGAGAATGCTTTGGATTTGATTCTAAAGGTGATCTGAGGTGGAAATAATAAGAGAAATGTTCTTCCATGTGAGCACCCAAATACTCATTCAGTGAAATATGAAGATACGTGGAGCACGTGTGGATCACCACTAAAGTATTCTTATCCTTGGATTCTATATCGCAATGAAGCCACACCTAGTGCCCCTGGTTGGATGAATCAAAAGATAAAGAATCACCTTGGAGGTAATTATATAATTTAATTAAATTAATTATAAACAAAATATGTTGATCCTATCTTCTTGGTTCCAAGTTTTTCTTTTTTTCTATAATCTTTGACTTAATTCTATGGATACTAACATTCATCATCGTATTGATCCCTGATTAATCATTGATTATGAACATTTTCAATGTTGGGTACATGCCCATAATACACTTCCGTTGTGCCCAGAACCTACAAGTGGTATCCGAGAAGTCATAATTTCATATATAATTATTTAAATAATTCATTGAGGATTTACGCTTTAATATTTAGTTTTTAAATTTGTGTTTAATCATTCTTGTTATATTTATTTTGAGATCTATTACTCCCTTATAGTTTCTCACAGATCTAATAAAAATGAATAATTTTATGATTAAAATTAAATCAAATATCTCATCAGGAGTCACTGATGGTTCTATCTAGATAACACCAGAATACATGTCATGTATTCGGATCTACATGTTGTGTATTTTTTTCACCGTATTAGGAGTAATTCAGAAATTAATCAAGTTGTGTGCATAAATGATATGCGATGTAGTTGATTATTACGTCACATATTGGCCAAGACATACTGACACATAGTCATCTAGACTATACACTGGGTGGCGCAATGTACATGGCATGTAGTCCTTTCAGGTCAGGGTCAAGTCATGTATCCCATACATAGCTTGCCCGAATGGGGACCACGTAATGCAAAGTATACATGGTTAGTGGCCCACTACAGATCTAGTGTACTCAGAAGTTTTCTGAAGTACATGTAACATGCTGTTTCAATAGGCGTGTACTTCAGATGGATGTGGAGGATGGCACACACCATGTAGTCGGATCTACACACCATGTTGTATTTCCATATTATGGAGATTTAAAATTTTATTATTATATTATGTAACCCCTGAGACATATTCCTTCTTATGACAATAATGTTGGTAAGAAACATGTGACAGGTTTTTGATATATATATATATGTGTGTGTGTGTGTGTTTAGTTAACATCAACCTAATGTTCAAAGATCATCACATCATGTATGAGTTAAATTAAAATTATAATTTGGTGTGCATGCTACATGTCACAAAGATTAATGTGTTTACAAGTATAAATACATGCTGGGTAGTTTTGGATGGGTATTCACTGAGTTTCTTCCAAGTTACAACTTATTTATAAGGATATGGATGAAAATCTCATGGAAATTCAGAAAAGGATTAAGATAAAAAGGATTTGTTAATTAAAGATAATTATTAATCAATTCAAGCATAATTTATCTTAAAAATAATGATTAAAAAATTGAATACTTGTTTTTTAAAATGTGTAATTTTTTTCATGTATATTGATGATCATGAGATATACTAGAACTTTTTATGTGATTGGTTCCCTATTAATGTTTAAATTAAAATTAATGTCCTCCATACCTTCTCCTCATTAATATGTAGGTCTTTCATACCCATGAATTATTTTATATAAACCCCCATTTACCCCTCACCTTCATTTTAGTTAAAATCATATGTAATGGATTAAGATCCCAAGCTAGAGGAGGTGGCTCATGTTAAGATCTGAGGCGAAACTAATCCATGGTGATAAAAAGGTCGACAGGTGGAAATAAGTAAACATGAACCTTAAACAGTTCAAGGTGTTTATCCCCTAGGTCAAGGTAAGTTTATCAACTTATAGATAAACTAATTAATAGTAAATATCAATATTATACCTTTTATTATTATTTTTAGTAGTATGGTTATTTATTGAGAATTTTTGATTTGATCACAAAATTAATGAAAAAACAAGTTTACAAGATGGAAATAAAATAAAAAAATGTATTATGGGTAAATATTATTTGTACATGGTTATTCACTTAATTATATCCCACTTTACATTAACAAGAATGTAAAAAGATAAAAAGTGGAAATATACGCATAATGGATAAAATCCATAAATTAAATATTATGTCTGTATAGCCTTTCATTACTTCAGTTAGAATCAAAACATAGTTAAAAGTTCTTGACCAACCCTAGTTGGGGTGATTTTAATTATTGGGGAATTATAATTTCATGTTTTTGGACGACTTATCTACGTTTACATCAAGGTTTTATGCCCATGAAATAAAAGGTTTAATTGAGAGTCAAAGGTTGAGTAAGTCCAAAATTAATGATTTCATGATTGGAGAGTCCACTCAATAGATCAAGGAGTTGTGAGTTAATGCAGTTGGAATCTGGAATGCATACCTAAAACCATTCAAGATACTTGACCAAACTTATTTGAGGTAATTTAAAGGGACATATGGATACTTAGCTCTATAAGGTCTATGTAAAAGGATATTCTAAAGACAATGGTGATGGATATTAGGTTTCGTCAAAATAGTGGGAGACTAATAAATGTTAATTTATTTATTTGTCTATATTTATCAAGATAAAGTACTAAACTATTCTCATATTCATTTTTAAAAACCAAAATCAAAATAAAATAAAATATATCATTGCAATCCATACTCAAGAAAGAAATCCTTCTCACCAGCACTAATTTACAATAGTGGAAAAGGTGTTATTGGGTTATCCTTCTCCATGGGAGGAAACATTATGTGCTGGAAGAGCCTTTACCAGTTGCACCTAGAAATGAGGTGAGTCATGAGAAACTATTTGTGTATGAGAAGAATTTGAATGATGGTATAGATATTCAGTTCCTAATGATATCATCCATGACCAACGAGATCTTAAAGAAACAAAAGGAAATGGATACTTATAGCATGATGCCTCACGTTAAGGATATTTATCAAGAGAAGGCGATACTGGAGAGGTATGAGATCTCCAATGCTTTGTTCACAACTAATATTGGAGATTCTATGCCAACTGGACCACATGTAGTCAAGATTATTGACTACATTGAGCATCTGGACATCTTAGGGATTAAATTCTCAGATGAGTTGTGTACAGATCTCAAACTATCATCCTCACATAAGACCTTCACTAGTTTTATTTTTAATTATAATATGAACAATAATTAGAAGATTTTGGTGGAGTATCTTACCATGATTATACAAGTTGATAAGGACATGGGGTGTGAAAAAACCCTCAGACTTTATGGTGAATAGGAAGAAGAAGGACAAGGGAAAGGGACCTAAGATTTATTAACAATCTATAGCCTCTGAATACTATCTGACCAATAATAAGAAGATCCAGAGGTAGGGTAAGGAAAATAAAGAAGTATTCTTTTCATATGGAATGTTAGGACATTGGAAGAGGAACTAAACCCCGAGGTAAGGGAAATGAAAAGGTTTATTTGTTATCAAGTTAAATCTTTCAATATCAATACATTGGGTATTATATATATCTTTTAGGGCACACGTCATTTTCAAAATGTAGGAACCAAGTAGATTCTGGAAAAATTCTAGAGGAGAGGTGGATCTCTGAGCTGCCAATGGTGCAATGCTGGTTGCTCTTTCCATTGGTGACTACCACCCCACATTTCTGACAAGAATGATTTTGGTTTTACATGGCTGTAATTATGTACCTAGTTTTACCCAGACCATAATTTCTCTATTGAGTTTAGATACATATGGATTTATTTTCATGATTGGACATAAATGTTGTTACTTTTACAAGGAAAAAATATGTTATGGTATAGAGGATTTAAATAAAGGTATGTATGTTATAAATTATGAGAACTAACTATTGGATGTTTATAACGAACCATGTTTACATGACTCATACTACAACCTATTGTGGCATCACTACCTTGGTATTGAAAACAATAATCACCTAGAAAATATCTATCAAGATGGTTATTTAGACTCTTCTGAGATAAAACCACTTGATAGATGTAATGATTTTATAAAAGTGAAAATAACTAAACCACCATTCGGTGGATATGGTGAAAGGGCCACACAACTTATATGATTGGTACAAACTGATGTGTGTGGACCATTTCTAGTAAAATCTCAAGTGGGATATTCTTACTTCATTACTTTTACTGATGACTTGAGTAGATATGGTTATTTATACATAATGATATATAAGTACTAGTCCATTGAGAAATTAAAAGAGTTCAATAATGAAGTAGACAATAATCTTGGTAAGAAGATAAAGAATCTTCGACAAGATCGAGGTTGAAAATATCTTAACATAGAGTTCATCGACTTTTTACAGGAGTCTTGGATTATATCTCAACTCACTCCATATTATAAACCATAATGGAATGGTGTTAGTGAAAGGAGGAACTATACCATGTTAGACATGGTAAGGTCGATGATGAGTCATGAAAATATACCATTATCCTTTTAAGGATATGCATTGAAAACTGCGACATACAAATTAAACCATGTACTATCTATGGGAGGAAATGGGATTCCCATCAAGATATGGAGTGGAAAGAAACCCACTTTGTCAAAAATAAGTGTATAGGGATGGGAGATGTTTATTAAGGCTTTATCAAGAAACAAACTATCACCTCATGGAATGAGGTGTGTCTTTATAGGGTATCCTAAGGAAAAATGGGATACTACCTATACAACTCCAAAGACAAGAAAGTGATTGTTGCCAGACATGATGTCTTTCTTTAGATGGAGCACATAATAAAAAACATAGTGGGAGAAAGATTGACTTCGATGAAGTTGATGCTCAAGATACACATGTGTTTGTGTCGGAAAAAGTTCTATAGGTCCCCAAGGAAGTGGTAGTTCCTCAAACACAGGTACTATGTAGGAGCAAAAGAGGGGTAAGGGAACTATAATGATATGGTTTCCTTGTCACTAAGAAAGGTGACTAATTATTATTGGAAAATGATGAACCTATCTCCTACAAGGATATATTAGAGATATTAACATCTACTATATGGATATAATCTTTGAATTATGAGATGGATTCCATTTATCAGAACTAATTTTGCATTCCGGTCGATACACTGGTTGATATAAATCATGTCGGGTGTAAATGTGTATTCAAAAAGAAACTAGACATGGAAGGTAAATTTAGTACCAATAAAGAAATTCCCATGGATAAAGTATTTAAACAGCATCAAGGAATTGACTATGATATAAATTTTTCACCAGTTTCCATGTTTAAATCCATAAGAATCATAATTCCCATAAAAGATTTCCATGACTCTTAGATTTGGTAGATGGATGTGAAAACGAAATTCCTTAATGGGAACCTTCTGGAAGATTCCTATATAAAACAACTCAAAGGGTTTCTGACACAAGGTTATTCTAAAAGGGTATACAAGTTTCAGAGATCCATTTATGGATTAAAACAAGAATCCTTGTCATGGAACATTCGATTTGATGAAGCCATAATAGAATTTGGATTCATTAATAATGAATGTGACCCATGTATTTACTATCAGTTTAATGATAATTTGTTCATAATTACAGGAGTGTATGTTGAAAACATATCACTTAGTGGAAATGACATACATGTCTTATAGTCCGACAATGAATGGTTGAACAAGTGCTTCTCCACAAATATATTTGGTGATGTAGCCTACATTCCAGGGATCAAGATCATTCATGATATATCCTAGAGGCTTCTTAGACTAAGTCAAAGTACATACATTAACCAGATACTAAATATATTAAGTATGGAACAATCCAAAATGTTATTGGTTCCAAGGTCACATGATATAAATGTTTCTAAGGAAATGTGTCCCTAGACACAATATGAGAATGATAGGATGAGTAATATTCCATACACTTCAACTATATGATATATCATGTATTCCATGTTATGTTCCAGACTTGATGTTTCCTATGCACTGAGTGTGGTAGGAAGATATCATGAAAATCCAAGAGAACATCAGTGGACTTCTATCAAGACTATCCTTAAGTATCTGAGAAGAACTAAGGATGTGTTCCTAGTGTATGGGTGAGACACGGAGCTATTCATCCGAGGATATGCTGATATTGGTTTTCAGACAGATCAGAATGATCTGAAGTTGCAATCAGGGTATTTTTTCTGTCTGAAATGTGGAGCTATGAGTTGGAAGAGTTCAAAGTAGTCAGTTGTTGCTAATTCTACAGTGTAGTCCGAATATATAAGAGCTTCTGATGCAGCAAATGAAGCCATCTAGATTTCAAACATTGTCCAGGATCTTAACGTGGTACATAGCAGTATTGACCCCATTACATTGTATCGTGATAATACTATAATGGTGGATCTTGCAAATGATCCAAGGTCACATCAACAAATAAATAAAATACTCTTAATGTATCACCTCTTGAGGGATTTCTATAAAATGGGTGAAGTTTCAGTTAGAAAATTTTCTATGAAAGATAATGTGGGAAACCCCTTTACTAAAGGCCTATCTCAAAAACACCCTGAATATCTTGTGAGAACTTGCAGACTGAAGTTTATTAGCTATTGGATCTAGTGGATGTGGAAGTGTGTTGGAGTGGTTTAATTAAAAACTAAATTCCATGTATATTATGATAAAATTGTGTTCACTTGATGAATATAAATAAACTACTTATCACATCATGATTGTTATTCTATGTGATATAATATGTGATAATTTTTTAAGAATAGTTTTTCTATTAAAAAGTTATAGAAGATCCCTACTATGATGACAACCCGAATGTTCCATGACACCATTTGTGAATATATGTTCTATAGCTAGATGATATCATTTTAAGGGACAAAAATGATACATTATATTTGGGGTGGGGACTCATAAAACTTTTAGGCAGCTTCTCATAATGTGCACCCTTGGTAATATCTTTGAGCATATAATTATAACAAGACCCACTAGTAGTAAATCAACATTTATAATTTTCATTGGATGATACTATCTACGGACATGTGTATTGGTCCTAAGACATTAAGAATATTATTAATGGTGACTGACACACATATAATTATTGACCAAAACCATGATGATAAATGTTCGCTGTGAGGTAGGATATATTGGGTGCATCACGAGTAATATTGAATTAATGAATAATATGAGAAAGGATTTGTCACAAATACATATTTAGATATCTCAGGAACTTTGATGTAAATAATATAGCCTCAATAAATAAATGTCCATGGTGTTCTCTAGGAATGTTCAATTCTGGGAAGTCAAAGAATGAGGAATCGAACACACGGATTGATGTCACTTTCCTGTAACCAACTTGATTGGAGATATTGGGAAGAAGGGATTCTATTCCATAATAAGTGTTTGTATGAGGTGACATGTCATTGTGACATCAACTTCTTTGTATTGGATTCCTTGAACCATTGCTAGACAGTAATCTTGGACTTTAGGAAAACCCACCTAATGATAATGAGAAAGAGGCCTAGAGGGTCACACACTATGTGTATCTAGTATCTTAGTGAAATAATTTATTTATTTAAAAATTTGAATAAATATTATTCTCGGTTGTGATTTAATAATTATTCAAGTATGCATGAATTCATTTATTTCATCTCTAGTTATTCAAGAGAATATATTATAGACAAAATATTTATTTATCGGCGAATAATGTAATTATATTTATATAATAAATAAATAGTCATTATTCAATGCCCAATAAATATTGAGCAGGATTTTTGGACCATGTTATGGGTCCAGTGATAAATAATATTAAATATTATTTGGTTAAATAATATTTAAATATAACATGAATGTTAAGAACAAGTCATTAAAATAATAGCATTTCTATTATTATATGACATGTGGTTTCACATGGAATAATCAATTAAGTAATGACACTTATGATAATTATTTATTATTACCAGGCTAATTAAATTCCCCGTTATATTATTATTCTCTATATTATCCAAGGGGTCATTTTAATTACTATCCAATCGTTGTGTGCACAACATCCTTTGAAAAAGTTGTCGAGCCTAGAGAACTCTTCCCTCTCCAAGAACACCATCCAGAAAGAGAGAGATCCTCCACCACTAGACTAAGGAGAATGCTTTGGAAGTGATACTCAAGGAGATCGAAGAAAAACATGGAAAGTGTATGGATGTTCTGGGTTAGAACCCATAGACTCCTTTGGCGATGTATGGAGATATGTGAATCATGTGGGGATCACTGCTAGAGGATTCCTATCCTTGGATTCTATATTTCAATGATGTTGAACCTCAGACCCATGTTCGGACGCATCAATGAAGAAAGAATCACCTTTGAGGTAATTCTATAATTTATTTAAATTAATTTTAAAAAAATATGTCGATCCTATCTTCTTGTGTCTGGGTTCTCCCTTTTTCCTTTTATCTTTGATTCAATTTCATGGTTACAGTAATTCATCATCGTGTTGATCTCAGATTAATTATCGATTATAAAAATCTAAAAATTTTGGTACACGCCCATCATATGCTTCCACTATGTCCGGAACAGACACATGGTTCATAAAATTATTAATATATATTACAAAGGACATTATGGTATCTTATAGTATATCTATCAGGTTAATCAGTAGAAGTACCATAATATTTAGAATTATTACTAAGATTGAAATTTATCATATCATCATCAAGACATTTAATTGACGGTTTGAGATTATGAGGATCTATCTCATCAAAAGTGACATGAATAATTTTTTCCACAATATTTTATTTCTTATTAAACACTCTAGAATATATTTTATTATCATTTAATAGAAAATAAATATTTTATCATTACGTTTCAGTAAAAATTATTTGGATTCTCTTTTGTATTTAGAATATAGACTTTTCATCTAGAAACTCTAAATTAATTTATTTTGGGTTTCCTACCATTGAATAATTCATATGGTGTTTCTTTCAAGAAAGGCCTAATATGACCTATATTAATTATATAAAATGATGTGTTAATAACTTCATCCCAAAAATTGATAGGCATGTTATATTCACTGATCATAGTTCGGGAAATTTATTTAACACTTTGATTTAATATTTCAACAACCACATTTCATAGAGGTGTTCAAGGTGTATGGAATTTGTGAGTATAAAAATATTTTGAGTAGATATATTCAAACTTGTGAATCTCAAACTCTTATCCATGATCACTTCCCATGTTTTTTATGGTGATTCCACTATCGATCTCTTCATATTTTGTATATTTTTTTATATAAAAAGAATCTTTAATTTTTTGAGTTATAAAAAATATCCATATACATGTAGAATAATAATCAGAAATAACAGAGTCATGGTGTTTTCCTACTAAACTAGAAACTATAGATTTTCCAAATAAATCCATATGAAACAATTATAGTTTTTGAGATGTAGAGACCTCTTTATTTTGTTTAAAATATATATTAATGTTTTTTCATTTTTAACAAGGTTTTACACTTCAACTTTAGGGAATTATATCTTGGGTTAACTCATTAATAAAAAATTAATCTATGTATTTTTAAGTGAGTATATATTTTTGTTTCCTATTATTCTATCCCATATTCAATATTCTCAAGGAAAATAACCTAAACATATAAAATTTTTATAGAATGAGAAATATAAATTAACAATATAAAAACTATCATTTCTGATATCGGTTGATACAAATGAGTGCATGGAATCATATATATTACATGCATTTTTTTCAATTTTATCATTAAAACCATCATCACACAACTGGGAAATATAAAGAAGGTTATCTTTTAGACCATTAATAAATACATTAAAAATAAGGATATATTTAGTGTTAGCAATTTATATAGGTATTAAAATAATTCCTTTTTAATTTTCAACAAATGTGACTTGTCCACTATCTTATTTTATAAGAATATTTTAGAATGAATAATATATGCCCATATTTTTAGAACATCCACTATTTAGGTTCTATGTATTTGTTTTGATATTTTCAAATAAATTTCATAGTTAAAGTAAAATAATAAATAAAATTGCTTCTAAGATTTTCATGGGTCAATATAAGTTAAAAAATAAAAATATTAAAATCTAAATTTCTTTTAAAAATTTTCTTAAAATATAAAAAAAATAGAAGAAAAATTATTTTTAGGTGCAAAATTTTTCGAATTATTTCCCAAGCTAATAGTTTCCTTAGAAACAGATGTATTTTTTTGAACTAAGAAAAAATAATTGTTATACATATTCCCATATTTTCCAGATCCATAACCAATTCCATATTTTTATTTTGTTCTTTTTTTCTACCCAGTATAGTATTCAACATTTTTTTACCTAACAATAAATTATTGAAAATAATTTTTAAGTAGTTTATTTATTATTTTCAAATTAGTATTTTATTTTAATACATTAACATAAAATATTGATCATTTTTATATTAATTTTATAACTCATTCATTATATCATCTAGCATAGAAAAATATACTTTTAATTATTTGGTTTAAATTTTAGAGTCATCAAATATATTAGTAGATGAAACATATGGTACCTCTAATATAGTATCCATAAATCATAAATTTTATTTTCCATTTTTGTTCTCTTAGATACAATCTGGGTCATTGGAGCTATCTTAATATGCACTCCATGTGGCCATCATATCTTTCTTTGGAATTTTCTCTTTTCCTTGATACTTATTATTATACATAATAATCATACGTTCAACTTGTATATGTCCTTGCATCTTATATTCATTAAATTTAATCACATTATAGGAGTCATAATTTTCCCAATAGTTGCTTCAATTTCATCCTATATAATACTTTCCTTTATAATTTTACTTAAAAAATTCTTCTTTTTATAAAACATCACAAATATTTTTGAATGATGAGAAATTTCTTCATCACTATATATATCATCTATAACTTCCTACTGTATTATCATGTTCAACAACATCCTTGAATTTTTACAATGATTATTTAAATGCAATATATTCCTTTTTTTATCCATCGTATTCATTTTTTACATTCATCTCTTCTTCATAAATCAACATATTTCTAAGTAGCACTTTCAATGGCTATTTTTTGATGTCACATGAATCTAGAAAAATTATCCCAAATATGATATTTCGTATCACAATAAAATATCCTATTAAATTTATGAACTAATATAGGATATAATTATTAATTAATTTATTTTCAATTTGAATCATAAGCAGCTTTAATTGGATCATCCCATTATTTTCTAGCAAATTTTGGATTTTTATATAGATATAAAATAGATCCCAAAATGTCCAAACCCTTTCTATAAAGATTAATTTTTATTTTCATTATCCACGGAGCATAATTTTTTCCATTAAAATATAAAGGTATATCTTTATCATAACCATTATATATAGTATCCATAATATAAAATAATTTAAAAATATAAATTAAAAATATATTTCTAAGAACATGATAAAATTAAAAGGTTATAAAGATAATTAAAAAACAATTCATTTGATATAAAATGCAGGTTATAGTGGAATACTCATATGGAGGGTAAATTTTGATTCCCATAACTTATTTATAAAACATCTTGAAACTAGATTCCCTAGTTTATAAAAATAACAAAGTTCACTAAAAGAATAGAAATATTTATTTTTATGTTTCTGAAATAATTCTCAAAGGCATGATCACAACATAGTTAAAATTATTTTAAAATAGCTATATATTTTTAAAAAAATTAATCATATCAAATACATTATACAAATCACTAATTAAATATTGCAATCAATGTATTGATTTGAAAACATTTTCTTTGAGGAATAACTTGATTTTTAATAACAATGTAATAAGACAAATAACATGAAGAGGAAATAAGTACCGGATTTTCAGTCTCAATACAAGACCTAATCCTCTCTTTATTACAATTACCTACTTCTAAGATAATTTATTAAATAATAAACATATCCACAACCTAGGTCTGATTTTATAGTTACAACAACACAAAAAGTATTTTAGAATGCGCATGACCATTTCTAGTATTAGTTATGGGTTTATAATTGTAAAAATAAATAGTGAGTCTAATATAACTCTATAATATTGTGCCGTATTGTGTTATAATAAATATTAATATAAATATAAATGTACCATGATGGTAATATAAAAAATATTTAGTAGTGATAGAAAGAGGGAGTTTAAATAATCTCAATTTCATCCTATTTGGTTGATCTATTTTTTTAAATGAATCCATGAAATAGATTGAAATATATAATTTTTACTTAGATCTCAGAAATATAGTGTTGTAGAGGCTCAAATTAAATTATTCAATCCAATTGTTATTTCATCACAATTCCTCTATATTTTTTTCCATGAGTGTATATCATCATAAAAATATATCCTTCTCTGATTATCCATTGGATTATATTGAAAAATTATACCTTATACTCATTAGTTTGGTATTGAATCCTCAAATTCTCTAACTCTTCAGTAAATTCTGAACAATATGGCTATTTGAGTTTTAAATATTCCTCACTTCTTAAGTTAGACATGGTCACATAGAATTTACCTATGAAGTATCACTCTAGCTTGATGTCACTTTAACTGTGGTCACTTTATATTATGGTCACATCACAAAGTCACTTGATTGTGGTCACATAACATGGTATCATTATTATGGTCACTTAAAAGTGTCAACTAATTGTGGTCACCTATCATTTTCACTCTATACGATCACATTCATTACACATTTGGTCACTTCATTTATTCTGGAGGTCACATTGTTTCTTCAAGTGGTTGGTTCAATAATTTTTCAAAAATTATTTTATATTTTCTTGGTCACTTGAATTTTTTATGTGGTATGTGGAGTCCTTCATTTATTTACTAGAACACACCATGAGGTTTTTTTGGTATACAAGATGTCAGCTCAAGTCTTGGAGAATATTTTTTTCATGAGACACACAGTTACAAGATTGATCATGTGGTCACAATGACTTAAACATGTGGTCACATATATACGGCCACATGGACTTCATGGTCAGTTTAAATTCTTCATACGATAGTTTTATACAGTCATATAATGACTTATCCAATTTTCATAGATTTTTGAAGAATTTTTTTTAATATCATAACATATAACATTTATTGATAACTAAGAAACATGATTTGTAAGCATTAAAATAAGGATTTTTTAAACTAATCCAATAAATGAAAACATAAGGTGGAATAAACAAACGTGATGCATAAGTTAAATTTTTTCTACCATAACTCGAGACAAATGAGGTCAATGAGTTACTCCCTTAAGTTCAAGGGTTGCTTTATTATCCAATTGATAAATTAACTAGTAGTTAAAAATCATAAACATATCACATGTTTATTTTATTCAACAATTAATTACTATTTATTTGTGCTATTTAATGTTTATTTGTTGCTTAAACGAGGTCACATAATGTATATTATTTTACAAGCATGCTATGATAAAATAAAATACAATTTTTATGTTAAAATTGTTTTTTAAAGACATATCCAATCAATAATCTAAAATTTATACAATATTAACAAGAATATAAAAAATAAAATAAACATATCATTGCATAAAGATAAAAAAATCCCTCAGGAATAATATTAAATCTTACATCGTTTTCCATCATCTGTGTTATGATACACCCATAGTAAAATTTTCAATCAAGAAAAAGTTGAAAAAATTATTCAATTATCACAGAGACTTTTCCAATATAAGGGTTTGACTTAACCAAAGTGTAGTTAAGTGTAACGTTCTGGGTCTTTTTAACAATTTATGGATGATATTTTTGTGGTTATATGAGGTTAGGATTTAATGATAGGGGATACAACCCAACATATCAAGGAAATAAGTGTTAATAATGTGGGTAATCCCTCATACGTAAATACCTTTGATTAATTTTCAAGCCTAATGTTTGAGTTACTAGAGGTGGGATATGGATCATTACACCTAAAAAATCCATGAGATGAGATATTTTAAATCAAATTTTTATAACTATTAATATTTGAGAAAATAGTTTGAGAATAATAAAAAAATTATTGCATCGTACTTTTCAACCAAGATAATTTTTTAAAATATATATTCATTTATAATAAAAAAAAAGAATATAGTTCAACCTAAACACAGTCTACATGATCTATATCACATAATTAAAATCTATAAACATGAGTGAAATTTTATGAGTGGTAAAATCTTATAAACAAAGTTTTATGCTATGAGTGGAAATTTTAAGGGTTTCATTCCCTAGAACCTACCAGGCCTTCTAAAAATAAAATTTAGGAGGAGAATTTTTTTTTTCTATAAACACATTAATGATATATTGGATGTGAAATTCCTCATATTACTTATCATTAATAGAAGGATATGGAAACTAAATAATGTAGTGGATTAATAAACCATGTTTCCTCATCATTGTTTTCGTTATTAGGATACTTAAATATAGGATATGTATGAGATCACAAAGTAACTCTTTGTATAAAATATTTTAGATGGTACACTTTCTAGACCACATTTAATCAAGATAACTGGTTACATTAAGGGTTTGGAAATACGAGTTTCTAAGCTACCTTAGGAATTTTCCATGAACCCTCTACTCCCATCAACTTATCATATATTATCCTTTTTTTTGGAATTTTAATTTAAAAATATTGAAAATATTCTTCCAAATATATTGAATATAATTCTCTAAGAAGATGAGGATAGAAATCTTGATAAACTATCAATCCTTATATTTAATAATAGGATGGGAGAGAGAAAATCCCTAAACCTAACACCATGTCCATGGAACCTTCTCAGTTCACTACCATGTGGAGTAGGATTAAGGGATTGTCTTAAGTGTGTCATGTAGTGTGTTTTTATTATGTAAGGAAGGGCCATTTTAAGAAGAATAGTGCCCTGTGACAAAATAAGAAGTAAGATTAAGGTGAAATACATAACAAATAAAATCTTTCTATTTAAAAAAATTTGTATTATATAAATATTATAGTACTTCTATTTTTGTACAAATATAGAAGAAATAATTAATAAGTATATTTTTCATATCTATGAGGAATAATCAAGATACCAACTATGCAATACTCACTTCACTGGTTATTGGAGAAAACCATCTCTCATTATCAATGGCATTGTTTCTAATTTTAAATAATTTTTATTATATCGATTGTGCAACAAAAATATAATATTTTTTCCTATTTAGGTGAAAATGGAAACATATTCATGTTTGTAAATAAGTATTTCTAGTTTTTTAAGGATAATATATGTTTTCTAATGGATCATTTAAATAATTAACTTTTCATAATATAATAAAAAAATAAATTGTTGAAAATAAATAATGAATAAATTGTTTTAACTCATATAACTCCCATTTTTTGAATCACTAGATTGTTTATGAAAATGAGAAGAATTTAAAAAAGTAATATCTTGATGTTTATTTATATTCTTTTATAAAATCTATATAAATATTTTTATTCTTGTTATCAACGTAAAATATAACAATAGCCTTTTAGTTTAAATGGTAAAAGACCTAAATAACTTATTAAATTAGATAATTTTGATGTGTGTGGACTATTTATAGTTAAATATAGAGGTGTATTAGCATACATAGTAACATTTAATGATGACTATAATATATATCGATATTTCTAATTAATGAGGTATATGTTATAATCCTTTGATAAATTAATAGATTACAATAATACTGTTGATAACCATCTTGGTATGGTTAAAAAGAAACTTCACATAGAATATGGAGGATAGTATCATAACCTTGAGTTAATTAATGATATAATGGAGTCTAGATATAACTCCAAAACTACTCATTCTAATACACTTTAGTATAATTGGTTTACTGAAAGCAAGAAATGAACCGTATTGGATATGTTTCGATCAATAATGAGACATGATTGTATTCTATTATCCTTTTCGGAATACACATTAAAATTTAAATCAAATTTAATATATTTAATTCCAATAAAAGAGAAAAATATAATATCATTTGATTTATGTATTGATATGATATCTATTTTGTCACATATTCATATACGGGGATGTGGGGAATTTTGTAAGCCTATCTACAAAATTGAAACTAGAACCATGAGAAATAAAGTTGTATTAACAGAATATCCTAAAGAAATTAAAAAATATATTATTCATAATTCTTCATATAATATGTATTTGGTTATCATATTTCCCATCATTCATGGAAGAGATTTCATATTTACAGGTGATTGTGGGATAAAGTAAAACATCAATGATGTTGATTCTAAAGATACAAAATAGTTTTAATTAGAAAAATCCCACAATTCCCAATTGAATAAGTTTTTATAATGGTGAAAATACTGTATAAGAGTACGAGAGAGTTTAGAGAACAATATATATATATGATTTTCCAATCAATATTTATGAGGAAATATTTTTAATTTAAAATGATGACAGTATATCCTTCAAGGAAATAGTATAAAAATTATATATTTCATGGTGGAAATAATATATGAATTCTAAAATGGATTTCATGTTTCAGAATCCATTCTTGGTTTTATTATATCTTCTATATGATATAATTCAAATTGTTATAAAACTGGTATCAATAAAGAAACTAAAAATGGATAGAAATTTTAGCACTTATATGGATTGATAGGTTGTTAAAGGGTTTAAGAAAATTCATGGAGAATAATATGAAGAAACCTTTTCACTAGTGACTATATTGAAATCTATCAGAACTATATTTGTCATAGAAGTTTGAAATGATTCAAAATTTTGAAAAAATAGATTTCAAAATTATCTTCTATAAGAGGATCCTTTTGAAGAATTTACATATGACACAACCATTATATTTTATTCGTCCAGTGGATAAGAATATGTTATTCATATTATGGAGGTAAATTTATGTGTTAATTAAAGAGTCAAGATCATTGAAATTTCATTTTGATGAATCTATATGAAAATTTGGATTAATGAACAATGATGGTTTTCCCTGTGTCTGTAGAAGCATTAGTGGGACTACAATCATTTTTATAGTAGTATATGTTGATGATTCTTTACTTATAGGAAGTAAAATAATAGTCTTATAGTCATTTAATATATGTTTAGGTAAATGTTTCTATATTAATAGAATAAGTTAAACATCAAATATTTCAGGGATCTAGATCCACCATGATAGATTTAAGAGGCTTGTTAGACAAATTTAGTGCACATACATTTACATGACACTGAACTTTTTTAGTATGGAATAATCCAATGTTGGATTATTTCCAATGTCAAAAAGTATAAATATCACAACAAAATGTATCCTCTGAAACAAGAGTAAAGAGAGAATAAGTAGGATTCTTTATACATAAATGATAAAATCTATTATGTATGCCATTTATGTATCAGTCATGATGTTTTATATGCATTGACCAAGGTGAATATATATGTATAATTATAAGGAGAGACTTATTGGATTTATTTTAGAACTATCCTAAGGTATCTAAGGTATACTGAAGATATATTCCTAGTTTATGAAGGAGATAATAAGCTTATCAACAAATGATACAAATATGAATGTTTCAAGACTGGATTGAATGATCTGAAATTATAGTTAGGATATATATTATGAAATAATGTAGGAGATATGAGAAGGAAGATCTCTATACACTAATTATGTTACAGACTGTGAGTATACTGCATCTTATGATGTAGCTAAATTATTTTCTTGGATATGTACATTTATCTATGAGATTTTTTTGGATCATATAAGTTAATATTTTTTAAACCATATAATGATAACAAGGCAGTGGTGGTCTTAGCCATGGAGAAAAGGTTATATCAACCATGAAGAATCTATATTATAAATATCAACTCGTGATACTTTTTTCACATCTCCTATATATAATTGTAAGGAGAGACTTATTGGATGGATTTTAGAACTATCCTAAGGTATCTAAGGTATACTGAAGATATATTCCTATTTTATGGAGGAGATAATAAACTTATCGAAAAATGATACAAATATGAATGTTTCAAGACTTTATTGAATGATATGAAATAATACATAGGATATATATTATGAAATAATGTAGGATTGTGAGAAGGAAGAGCTCTATCCGCCAATTATGTTACAGATTGTGAGTATATTACATCCTATGAGGTAGCTAAATTATTATCTTGGATATGTAACTTTATCTATGATATTTATTAGGATCCTATAAGTTAATATATTTTCAAACCATATAATGATAATAATGGAGTATTGGTCTTAGCCAAGGAGAAAAGGTTATATCAACCACGGAGAATCTATATTATAAATATCAACTCGTGATACTTTTTTCTCATATTTGGTTGTTGAAATTAAGAAGGTTTCCTATGGAGGAGAATCTGGAAGACACAGTGACTAAATTATTACCTCAACAGTATCAGGAATTTCAGGAAATAGTTGGCGCTTATAATTTATCAGTAGTTTAATCTATGTAAATACATATTATATAGTATATAGTACCCCATAATTAACTAAAATTTTACATTACATACTTGTATATTAAAATACCTAAATATCAGTAACTATGTTATTATATAATCAGTATTCTTCAGCAAAAAAATAATTTTATAATTTTATTATAGTATTTTTTTAAATGAAAGGTTCCAGAAGTTCACAAAAATAATGATAACATTGAGATGATATGATAATATTCTTGAACATTTTTCCTATGGAAAAGATGAAATATATCTGAAGAAACATAGATGATGATCCCACCATCTGGTGATGGATTCTCATTGGTGAATGATGCTTCTACTCTTGATGTTTTTACATGGTAATCTCAAAGAGAAGATGTTATGAATACATGCCTTCAAAAATAAATTTCACATGTTATTTTTAACGATGAATATTCCTATCTATGTATGTGTTTATAAATCCTCATTCTATGCATTATTATTAATGTATATCTTGTATTTTTTACTTTTACATCTTATGAATAATATTTATGAAATATAGTTGTAGTGAAGTTGGAGAAATTGGGTTCCTCATAAGTGATATAACATTGATTAGATATGTGATGAAAATATTTTCCCTTTACAACTTAATGAAAGAAGATATGTTATGATTTTTGAATAAAATGAAACTGTAAGATGAATTCCATGGCCATCGTAATTTAATGATGGGTTTATTAAATGTAGTCATAGAATGACAGATGAGACATATAGGTTGATGACACAAGTATGTAACATATTTGTTGAGATATTGAGGTCAAGGGGTTAATTACATAATAAGGATCTATATGAGCTTGGTGTAATCATGATATTATCTTCATTCTCTATATGGTTATTTTTTTATTACTATTTCTTAATCATAGAGTTCATGAAAGTATGCCTAATTCCACTAAAAACAAGGCATTTATTTTCACTCACTATGTATATGAAAAATCTCAATTAAATTTTATTTTAATTTAAAATTTGAAGGAATATTTTTTTCAAGGTCAAGAAATCATAATTATTTAGGACATTCAGATTGTCAAAAACTGAATAATCTTTTCACTGAATATAGAATAAATGTTTTTTAAATATAAAATAAATATTTTTTTATCATTTAGTAAATGTAATATTTATATATTTATTTAAAAAATGGTTCAATTATTTTTATTTAATTAACTATATATTTATTATGAAATATTCAATAAATTTCAAGGAGGATTGTTTGGGTTGGGTTAAGGGAGTGATGGAAACGATATTTATTATTTTATATCATTTCGATAAATATTTAATAATTTATTTAATAAAAAATATTTAAATATCTTTGAGTTAGTGAACAACATTTAATTTTACACTTATTATTTAACATGGTGTTTTTTAGAATAAAAAAATTATTTATGTTAATCTGTTCTATTTATTATTGTCTAACTATATATATTTAACCCATGTAATACTGTTTTATATGAGGTGGGAGTTGTTAAAAACAAATCCCCCTTAGATAATTATCTCAAACCCCTAGGTATTACTATCTCAATACTGAGATACAACCCTCTTCATTCCTCTAAAGACTGTGTAAAAACAATAATAATTATTTAATCCTAATTGAAATATTATTTCAATTAATGATGAAAGACACAAGGCATTAGGTTCCTCAATACTAGCACCTTGAGATCTGATGTCTATGTTTCAGGATTTGTGGGACATGTGTGGAGAAAATTAATGTAATTATGCATTGTATTATTCACTATAATGATGATAAGAATGAAACTACCAAATTGATCATCAATACTGAAATACTTATCAATTCGAGTTAATTCATGTTATAAATTAATTTTAAATTATATTTGAAATGATCCACCTGATGAATATTATCAGGTTAAGTTAATTCAATTTTTCAAATTTATCAATTTAACGAAATGAAAAACAATGTTGGTTATGGAACCAACTGATTCTTCTATTCCCTAAAAACATCAAGAAATATATTACATATTTCTAAAATTTGGGACATATAAGAAAAAAAGTGGGTATCCTATGACCATATTCGTGGAACACTTGTGAGAATTTTTTAAAGCTGAAAAAAACAAAGTTGAATTTCCCTTGGGCCTCATCTAGTAACATTCACAAAGATAATGAAATTATCTCAAATAGGGAACCAACACAATAAGAAAACCTAGATTTTTAAATATCAAATTCGCTATTTTTTCTAAAAACATTGGTAGTGTTTAATATAGAAACTATTTTTTAGAAATTATTCCTAAATCAGCATTGTTTGTTTAGAAACATTTTTAAATGATTTTAATTTTTTATTTACAAATTTTTTCTTCAAAACATGGATAATTTATCTAAAAGAATTCAGAAAAAAGCTAAAATAATTATGTGTATATATATATTTGATTATAATATATTAATAATATATTTCTGTTCATTATTATTAAAAAATATATTTTATATTTTAATAAAATATTAATAAATCTATATTTTTTATAAAACAATAATAGTATATATACATATATGATAAAATATTATATATATATATAATATTTTATTTTATTAATACAAATATTTATTTTTTATACAATATATATATATATTGTATATGTTAAAAATAATATTGTAGATGTTTTCTATATTGTATATTTTATATTTTATATTGTATACAATATATATTTTATGTATACATTGTATATATATATATATTATATTTTATACTATATATACTTTATATATATTTTATATTGTACATATATTTTCTATGTTGTATATATTGTATATTTTATATTGTATGTCTATATTGTACAATATATATTGTATGTTTATATTGTACATATATTATATATGTTCAAAATAATATTGTAAACACTGTATATATTGTATATTTTATAATTTATATTGTATACAACATATATTGTATGAATATTGTAAGTATATATTTTATATGTTAAAAATAATATTATATATATTATATATTGTATTTATAATATAATATATTTTTTATACAATATATATTGTATATATATTTTATATTGTATAATACAATGTTAGGTTCACTAGGTTAGATACCTTGAGAGGGGGGTTAATCATGGTATGACAGATTAAAACAAATTCCCCTATTGATCTTGTTTCGCTCTTAAGAATAACTCTCCTATCTATCTTCCATGTAGAAAAGTATAAATAGAAATTAAATCATGCACATGACCCAATGTTCTTTACATGGTTCACCCTCACTAGGCTACTTCCAAGAAGAATACACCGGCGATGTTCCGATGTACCAAATTCACTAAAATCAGACTGTTGTTTACAATGTTTGAAGTAGACTCACTGTCCCTTCTGGTTTACAACCAATTATGATATGAAAGATCACTTCTCTCTCGACTGAAGTGTTCTCACTACTTATTTAGATGACCCACTCCCATTTTATAGACATATAGGACTCTTCAATTGAATGAATACCTACATCCTCAAGTGTATGTAGATTCTCTATTAGATTTCTACCTTCATCCACAGATGAATACCACTTTACCTCAAAATTCAACTAGGCAACCTCAAATTTTATGCACAACCCTTACTACACCTTTTGTGTAATTCTCCTATCTTGCATGCAAAATATCATTTTTTCATGCAATCCCAACTCCACTTTTCACCCAAGCTCAATAATTCCACGCAACCTTCATTTTACAAGAAATGTAAACTTTTACGCGCACCACCAATTTGTATGCGCAACACCAAATTTTATGTGAAGCTCCCTTTGTGTATTTTTTAGGCACACCAAATCATAGATCTTCTCTAAGTATTGAGTTGTTATGAATGAGAGGGTCACCTCGTATTTATAGGTAAAGTTTAACCCTACACAAAAAACCCTTCTTGAGCTTGTAATCATCTTCGATCATGGAGAACACATCTTCCACACAACACCGTATTTCGCACACTTCTCCAAAATTTCATGCACCTCACGACTTTGCCAATTCTCGAGATTTTGATCTTGAAACAACTCTTGTGTGAAAAACTCCATTCCTCTATTTCGCGCACCACTCCAATATTTCTTTCACATTCCTTGGACAAAAACGCATCTCTCCATTTTTCCAATTTTTCGTCCCAAAAATTTGGCAAACACTGGAAAACGATGCCACCTTGAATCTGCTTTTTTTATACCACCTCTAGATCATCCCTTCCTTTATCTAGGTTCTTCTATAAACATTGTATTGTCAACAACATCCCTTTAACTCGACAACTCACCATGTAAACCACCTTTGTCAAAAATTTGAACATCGTGGTCTGCTTTGTAAACAAACACAACATGGAGGCCCAGTTTGTCAACAAACACAATCACCCCAAATATGTTTGAATGATACCTTGAGGGATTTTTTCCCAACAAACATCAATAATAAATTATATATATATTTATAATGAATTTTATATACATAATATATATATGTTTATATGTATATACATACAATATATGTTTATACAAATAGTTACCCCTACTTTTAATAGGTAGATATTACATCATAGAAATGAATATTCATTACATAATGTGACGATAGATGTATGAATGATATAGGTGTATTGAATTTTTAAACATGGATACATAATAAACTAGTTCATAAGTGAACTACATCATCTCCCACGGTGTTCTTCATAACTATCACCATTCTTTCATGACTCTGAATTTTCGATGTAGTATTTGAGAATATTTTAGTGATTAGTTTCAGAGGTACGCATTGTAATGGTATGACATTATGAAGAATGTTGAGCCTAGAATTAATTTTTTAAAATATATTAATTTTTTTAAATATCACCCATGAACAGTTTTCTTGAAAAAATTGAAATAACTCGTAAATAGAGGCTTAGATCAAAAATATAAAGCCGTCGTTGAGTTCAGGGTGTGGGTTTTTCCTTAGTAGTGACTTAATCATAGAGTGTGAAATTTTAGGGTTTAGTACAGTTGTGGATATTTTATTAGAATAAAAATTATATTTATTTCATTTCATTTATTCTTGATGACCTAGAATTGTCTAAAATTTTTCTATTATAACTAATTTTCAATTTTAGATGCAAAACCATACAAATAGGTACATAACATTAGATGAGATATTTCTTGGTAAATAATGATTGACTGGATCATGGATCATCAATTAATGTGCAAACTAATTTAAGGATCTCACCACTGATGATGAATATGATTCGTTCTTCATAAAAAATAGGACCACATGAGGTTATGAAATTGTTTTTTATGGATTTATCCTAGTTTTTTTATCCTATAATGAACAAAAATCAATTATCCAATATATTGATTTTTGGATCAATCGTATTGTGTTTACATGTTTATTTTTGTGAAATTTGGGAGAAATATTTATTTTTTGGATCTTTATCCATCATTCTATCGAAAAAAAACCAACAATAACCTAATCATAGATGATGTTAATTTATCAACTATGTTTCTTGGTTTCCCTCAATATTCTCTATTCATTTATCATCAGCATTCATTTTTACCAGTTGTTCAACATATAACTTATAATCAATCATTGTGCACCTGATACTTGGTGTACTAGATTGATATATTAGATCTAGTTTTGGATTTTTGATAGGATCAAGATAAAACGATTGTGAAGATTGATCGATGGAATATTTGAGACTCTTAGTTTGAGTGTATGAGAACATATGGATTGGTTTATGATTTTTAAAAAATCCTAGGTTACACTCTATGTAATCTAAAATTACATTCCATGAGGGACCCCTAGTGTTGCGTTATAGTTTCGGCACATAGATAAATGTCACACGCATTGTGTAATGTTCCAAAAATACTCAACGTGTATATATTTTTCATTCCTGTGAATATGGGTGGTGTTACATGTCATGTGGTTCATGCCACATACCATATACACCCTATAAGGAGGCTCAATTTGTGTAAGTGGTATACGCCCAGGAGACCATGTGCCCCCCAAGCTGTGTTTTGTAGCATACATGTTGTGTACTTGGACAGAAGCATGGGTATGTGTCATGATACAAGGGTATAACCTCATTCTGAAGGGACAATACATGCAATTATAGTGCATGCCATGTAATTCCTCAACGATGGCTTGGAATCATTTTCCTCTTTATCATGGACATGTTTTCTTGGGTAAATCACCATGATCCATTCCCTAATGGTTTATAATAGAGTCACATCATATGTTTAGGATGTTGATCCCCTCTGAGGAACATTATTATCGAATCAGATTGTAGGAATCCTTCTGTGAGTCATGGAGGGAGATTCTCTATCATCATTATATTCTATAGGAATGGTTCCTGGTATCATCATGACAAATTGCAAATGGGAAATGATCCCTCGCATAGATGTATAATATATATTGGGATGTTTGTATATCCCATGGCCTTGGGTTTGATCCAAATATATGTATCATTATTTTCATACCAACATCATATAAATTCTATGGTGAGACCTAATGAACACAAAATCTATGAAGGACACCATCTTGCTACCTAACTCTCGAAGTGTGTTCCCCTAGATGACTATTATAAAGAACTATCAAGAAAGAATACTATGATGTTTTTATGGTTGTGATCTTACTTGATACTATGAGTCTACTATGTATATATATTTATTTTTTATATGTCATTGAAATATACCTATGATAATATGATTTTTAATCTTGATGTCATATGCTTAGTGATTTTAGGGTTTCTTAATGGGAATTATTATACTAATCCCTTTTGGGTATTTTCCAACATGTGTGTGTCTTATCTAGATGTCCAACATTTTGATGGTGTCATAGAGGTTCAAGAACCAGGTGGTGCTTTGTGAGTCCGAAAGACCAAGGTGTGGTCCTTCAGTTACATTTTACAACAATCGTTACCCATTTTCGAGGTGGGTCTTGTTTTTAGTTTATTTATGTGGTCTTGTATTTTTCCCCTGTTATTTCAAATATTTGTTTTCATAATATGATAATGAGATTTTATATGTATGCATACATGGTTATTTATTATTTTATATTTTATAATTTTATAGTCTTTGATATGCGTGTGAGTGTTTTTCTGAAGGTACATTATGATAAGTCCCATCATCTATGTGATATTCCTACTTAGTAATGGTCTCCAGCCTCTAGCATATTAGAGGTAACCTATGTGTAGTCACAGTTTGGGTCCCATTGGGACGTGTCACGAAAGTGTGGTATTATATGATTTATTACTACCATAGGACCAGCGTCTATGAGTTTGGATTTGGTTTTATGGAAATAGTTTTTAAGTGTTTTGATTTCATCTCTCAGGACATTGACTCCAGTGTTGGTGAGGTGGAATACATATCCATTCACCAAGAATCTAAATAACTAATTGTTTACTCAGTGTATGTAGGCACTGTTTTTAGGTAAAAACGCTGGTACGTGCATCATATAAGAATGGGTTGTGGTTTTCATGTCCTTCGTAAGTTATCTCTTCAGATATACTCATAGACCATGGTAAATATTGTATATTTAAGGATTCCTACATAATATTTTCTAGCTTTAACACATCATCAATATCACAAGGATGATCCCCTCAGTGATCAGGCTTCGATATATGGACCTATTAGAATGGTCTTACCTCATAGTGGTGCACCAGTCTTACCAACACCTTTCGATCAGCATATAGAAGCAATAGTACCAGCAGATGAGTTTTTTAGGTTGATCACACATCATATTACTAGTAATAGTGACCCCTTATTTTCCAAGATAAGCCTGTCCCCCAAGCGGCTGAAGACTGGCTTTAGGTGTTGAGGTTATTCATCTATCTTGTCAGAACACCTGCATACCAAATGGTGGTCCTGAAAACAATAATTTTCTATGGATATATTGCATGATAGTGGGTCTCAGTGACCGAGTCATATGATGAGTCAACTCTCTTATGGTTATATTTCTAGTGCCTTTTTATTGAGGATTTTTCGCTCGCTACGTTGAGGAATGTGAGAATCCAATAGCTTTTAAACATTAGTACGGTAGTATGAAAATGTATGAGTATTCTTCAAGATTCACTAACCAATTTGATACCCAATGGATATGGTCTATGATCATTTATTTTAGGCTCATACCTTTTTTTAGGGATACACTGAGACATATATACTAGTATGATAACTTTATACATTCCTACATATGTTTGGTTTCTAGATTGTGATTTTCTATATGAGAGTTTCCAAGATATGAAGATGCAGATTTTTGGTTCTGTTAGTAGGATCCAATGGGATGAGATTTCAGTGGTAGTGACTTGATGGAAGAAAGAGTGACCTAAACATGTGACACATTTTATGAGGAGATCCAAGGAAATGGGTTCTACAACTCAGGGTTCAAAAGATTTATTGAGTTATCCTAGGAATAATCATTTATACTACTATGATTGTTTATGACATCTTGCATGAGATTGTCTAACCTAACATGTGGATGATAGAGAGATAGTGGTTGGGGATCCTAGGTAGGGGTAGGGGTAGGAGAAATTATTTATGCAAGGTAGTGGATGTGGAAAAGAAGACGGTAGAGCATCTAGAGATGGAATAAGTTATGAATTTTTACCACCACCCCCAAGTGGTCCTTGCTAGGCCCATGGAGTTGGGGGAAAGGGGTGATGGTAGCTAAAGGTGGTCGAGGATTATGACTTGGAGGATCCAATGATGATATGAGGTATGATCCAGGAATTTTATACATTAGTTTTTGTATAGATAGACATTGTACTGAGTCATTATTTTCTTAAAACCTGTCTAGTTTTAGACATATAGATTTTGATTGACCCCTTATCTCAACCATTGCACTTCAAGACTCCTATGAGAGGAAAATATGTTATCATACACTTCTATAGATAGTTTGAAATGACTCTTGGTGGAAATAATTTATTTTATGATATCTTTTTTAGTAGGGATGAGGCATTACAATTCCATATTATGTATGGAATGGTTGTCTATAGTTCATTCCTGGATATACTATTTCAAGCATATGATGTGGTGTGTTGGCAGTGATTGGAAGAGGATTTCCTTTTGTGAATAAAAATTAAACCCAAGAAGTGTTTGATGGACTCATGTGTATGATTGTTCAGTCGTTTATTCACCAGTTGGGTCGCCTGACCCTTGGTGCAGTGGATGCTATGAGCTTTCAGTTTCCTATAGCGGTGACAGAGTATGAGGATTTCTATACTGAGGATGTTCCCAGCTTACCTTCTCACCAAGATATTGATTTATGCATTTATCTACACTGTGTCATGTCCCTGATATCAATTATAGAATTTCAAATATCTCATTCACATCTTTGTGGGCTAAGGGTGTAGCTATAGGACATTTAGAGAAAGGGGTTTATGATTCCTAGTATTTCACCATGGGCATCCCCATTGTTTTTCACCAAGAATGTGGATGGGGGATTGAGTTTTTTTGGATTACAATCTCCTAAAACAAGTAACCATATATAAAAAGTATCCACTATTGAGGATTTATTAACTCTTCGGTTAGTTGATAGAGTCATGGTGGTTCTTGGAGATTGAATCTAGATTAGGCTATCACCATCTGCGAGTATTTAGAGAGGATATACTTAAGATAGCTTTTTGGTGTACTTACAATGTCTTTACGTACTTAGTGATTCCATTTAGCATGAAAAATAAGCCACAAGTGTTCAGGGGACCCATAAATTAAATATTCTATCCTTTCTTAGACCATTTTTGGTAGTCTCATTGACGATATCCTTGTATCTTGGTGTCTGATGAGGTCCATATGATACACTTGAGGGTGGTCCTAAACATAATTTCGGAGCTCCACCGTTAAATTAATCTTTTCAAAATACCAGTTATGGATTCAGGAGGTCCACTTCTGGGATCATGTTATCTCAGTAAATGGTTTAATTGTGGAACCTACAATTTTTCAGGTAGTGTTATCTTGGGAACAACCCAAGAGTGTAATAGAGGTGTTGAGATTTCTTGGGATGGAAGGATACTATGAGAGTTTTCTACCCAATTTCTTTAGGATATCATATTCCCTGATTGCTTTAACATGAAAGGGGAACCCTTAAGTGTAGAGGTAGAGGTGCAAATAGGACTTCTATGAGTTCAGGTGGATATTGATGAGAGCTCCCTTCTTGAGATTTCTAGAGGAGGGTGTCAAGTATGTTGTCTTCTACAATGAGATAAGGACCAGTCATGGTTGTTTTCTGATGCAGATGGAGGTGGTGATTTCATATGTATCATTTCATTTGAGGAAAAATGAGGAGAACTACATTACCCATTACTTTGAGTTAGAAGCGATTATCTTTTCACTAAATATATGGAGACACTACCTTATGTATAAGAGGTTTATCATCTATTTTGACCTTAAAAGTCCCAATTATATCTTCTACTAGTAGGATATTAACATTAGATAGAGGTTATGGATAGAGTTCTGATTGGAACATGACTTCTAGATTATCTATTTTCCATGTAAGGGGAACATGGAAGTAGGTTCTCTCAGTAAGTGGTTTTATTTTTAGTTTTTGAGAGAGGTGTCAGAGAAGTTTTTCTCGTTATAACTATAATATATGGATAGGGATGGTACATCTTTCCTCCAACTATTGTTTGTTACCCATAATATTTTATAGTGATTTAGGGAGTCACATCTTGGGGATACTAACTATAAGACCATACATCCTCAAATATCTATTACACATGCTCCTGATGGAGTTTCTAAAGGTGGGAAGCATATAGTTCTTTTCAAAGGAAGGATAATGGTACCAATTGTGCTCATAGAGGATATTCTTAGGGAGTTTACTACTCTAACCTTAGAGGTACATCTAGGTGTGTAAAATATGAAACAAACCATCAAAATAAGTTTTGGTGACCATGGTTTAAAAAGGGAGATTCATATTTTACCTCTTTATACCTTACTTGTCACCAAGTGATGCTTAGTCACCAGGTTGAAGTGGGTTTCTCTCAACCACTTAACGAGGTAGAGTGGAAGTGATATGGGATATCCTTGAACTTATTTATGGGATTAAAAAATTTCACAAGTTTAATTGATTCCATTTATTTGATCGTAGGCCAACTCACCAAGTCTTCCCACTTTCTAGCTATTAGAGAGAAGATTTTGGTAGAGATCATGGGATGCTTATGTGTGCCGGAGATATTCTGTCTCTATGGAGTTCCCATGATGATCATTTCTAACTCTGATTCTTTCTTCACATCTCAGTTATGAAAGGGATTATTGTAGGCCTTTGGGGATAAGATACATTTGAGGGTAGATTTTCAACCTTATATACACATCTAGACTGAGGGGATAATTCAAGTCCAAGAGGACATGTTGTAGGATTACATGTTAGATTTTCCCATAGTTGGAAAGATCACCCACTGTTAGTGGATTTTTCATAAAAGATATATCATTACATCAACAATATAGCACTGTTCAAGGCCTTATACCAGAAACCCTACAATTCACCACTATGCCAGAATGACCCAGGAGAGTTATCACTTAAGGGCCTAGAGTTGGTTAAAACCACAAAAATAATGTTCTAGATCATTCCGGAGTGGATGAGAACTGCACAGAGTGGTAAGATGTCCTATGTGAACTGAATATGGATGTATTTATAGTTCTATTAGGGTGACCACATGTTCTAGAGGGTCTCAACATGATGTGGTAATTATGTTATCTCCCAGATTTATTTTAAATTTCTAGATACCTTGTAGAGTTGGTGAGGTGTCTTGACTTTTAGCTCTACCATCACAGTTAGATTGGGTGTATGATGTCATCCAAATGTTTCAGATGAGGAGGTACATGCATGACTCATCACATGTTATTGACTGGGGAATGTTAGACATCAAGGATAGAGATACCTTTTTGGATTACGAGGTAAAGATTGAGGATTAGTGTGAGAGGATCCTTTGTGGGTGAGATAATCGCTTAATTATTGTATAATAGAATCACATGAATCTTCATGAGAATAACTAGGAGTGCGAATCCTAGATACATTTCAAGTACCTATATCTCTTTGAGTAGTCTTTTTTTGGTATTATGAGATGTAAATTGCCAAGGTGGGGTGAATATAATAACAATTAATTTTCCCTATATTATTTTATAATATTATAAAGATTATTTTCATATCTAGTCCCTAAGATGGCATGTGATTATTTGGGATGTTTTTCCTAGAATTAAATTTTGTAATATATTAAATATATTAAATATAATGCACATACAGTTTTACTCAAAAATGGAATAACTCTTAAATGGAAGGTTAGATTAGAAATCGAAAGCCTTCGTTGAGATTAGAGCAAGGGTTTTACCCTGGGTGTGACTTAACCTTAGATCACTTCAAACATTTGGGATCATTGTAATTATGGGAATATTATTAAATAAATTAAATTTTTTATTTAATTTATTTAATTTATTTAATTTATTCATCATGAACTATGATGGCCTATAAATATGCTATTATGAAAAAAATTCATGGTTATCCAAAAAACCCTACAAATTGAGAGAGTGTGTTGAAGGAGATAATTCTTTTCAGAATACGCCAAACTGGATCATAGATCATTGATCGGTGTGCAACAAGATTTGAGTATCTCACCGAAGGAAAAAACATGGTTTCTTTCATCATAAGTGATCAATCAATATCTAGGTAGGAATTTTTTTTGTATTTGTCCTTATTTTATTATCCTATGTTGAACACAAATAATTTTAACAATAGATTAATTTATGGATCAATTTTATTGCATGTACGGGTTCATTTTTGTGGAGTTTGGGAGAGTTGTTTATTTGTTTTTGATATTTTTAAATTGTTATAATGTTAATGAATTGAGGCCAAACAAAAAATGTAATAGGTTTATCCCCTTCCTATATTCTTTGGTTTGATCCCACCATTATTTGTTTGTTAATATCCAACAATCGTTTTGGTTTGTGGTTCAACAAATATTGGATAATAAATATTTGTGCACCTGTTTCTTGTCACAATATATTGATATACTAGATACAGGATCTGATTGACAACAATATCAAGCTACGATGATGGTAGTGATGGATTGGGGAATGCTTTGAGACCCCTGGTCCAAGAACGGTTGTGGAGGTGATAGGATGTGATGGTGGATGTTTCCCAAGTAAAAATATTGTCCATAATCTAACCAAATTTGGTGATGGACTCTCATGGATCAGGATATATTTTCTTCAACATGGAATGTGGTATATACATAAATATAAGGATGCATGGGTGACAGAGAATGATTGAATATGTGATTTTAGAAAGTAATAGGTTACATGGAATTTTTTAATAATTTCATTCCTTGTGGTCCCCTAGTGTGTTTCTAGGTTTTCAGTTCAAAGATAAATATCACACATCATGTGACTCAGCCACGTGTTATGTGAACCATTCCAAAAAACTTGGTTTATAGATGGTGTACACACCTAGGAAGCTAGGAAACATTACAAATCATGTGGAAAAAGATAAATTCCATACACACACTGGTAAGTGACTCAAAATGTAAGGTTGATACACACCCATAAGATCTTGTGGCCCCACATGCTTTTTTTAGGGGGCGACACGTCGTGAACTCAAACATGGACATGGGCACAGACCATGACACATGAATAGAACCTAGCACTGAAGGTAACACTATGTACTTTTAGTACATGCCTTTAAATCTTGAATGATGGATTGGATCCCTTTTCCTCTCCGTCTTGGACAAGTTTCATTATGTACATTACCTATTCCATTCCCTGAGGGTTTTGTATGGAGGTGTGTCCTATGTTTAGAGAGTAAATCCCAATTTGTTTGTTGGTATACCCCATGGACTTGGGTGTGATCCCCACATTTGTATCATTCCCTTCATAAATTCTAAAAGTACTTATAATTTAAATACCCAATGATCATGAAATATATGATGGATTTCATCAAAACTATTTGAATCCTGAAGTGTTTTCTCTCGAATGAGTGTTATAAGGAACATTTGAGCAGGAATCCTTGGTTGGATTTATAATTGTCATCTTTCATGAGACTGTGTGTCTAATATGAGTATATCTGAATGTTGTTGTTTTATATTTCAGGGACATAAACCTATAATGAAGTGACTTTTATCATTGACATTATAATTATTGATTTTGGGGTGTCCTACAAGATATAGTTATACTCGCCCCAGAAAGGGATTTACCCATGTCATGTCTTGTGTAGACGAGAAAACTTTTGATAGAGTCCTAAAGGGACCAGTACCTAGTGGTTCTTAGTGATCCATATAGATTGAGGTGTGTCTATACGGTTAAATTTGACAACATTCATCACCCACTTCCTAGGTTGGAATTTTTTCTATTTCTTTTCATGGGATTTTGTTTATTACTTTTACATTTCAGTACTTGTCATCATACATTGATTGTAGGATTTTCAATTTATGCATGTGTGTTTATTTTATTTATACATTTCCACATTTAATAGACTTCTATGAATGTGGGTTTTTTTGCATGTACATTAGTTTAAGGCCTCCCATGTGTGTGATAGGCCTACTCATTGTCAGATGATAGTCTATAGCCTATTGAAGGTGAGTTTAACGTAGTCCTGATTTGGACCCTGTTAGGATGGGTCATGTTACCCTTCTTAGACATATAATACATAAGAAAAGCCTTTATAACTTAGTAATAGAAAGATAATAATGGGTGATTTCATATGCTCAGTAAGGTTAAATGGGGGAGATATCAACATTACATGAGAATAAGGGTTTGAGAGCATGAGAATAACATTTTAAAAACCATAACCTACATATAATAGATATAAAATTTGATCCATGGAATAAATAATTTAAGTAGAAAAGATATGAATCATAAATTAATAAAAAAACATAATTTTTGAGTGTATAACATTTTTAGAAGACATAGATTTGTAACATTGATACGATTATAGAAAATAATTTCCTTAGTTTTCAAGGATCATTGCCAAGTCTATCATAGTGTATTGATTTCACTCCCAAAATCATCTTAGTAGTTAATATTAACTACCATTAATTTCATAGTGGACATATTCCCTTAGAGAACTTGGTTCACTCCCCATTCCAGTCCTATTTATCTCATGAAGCATAAATCTTTACCCAATGAATTGGAGGGAAATATTGGTTAGACCCATCCCATAGTGAAATTCATACATGTGAAAGCCACAATATCTAAAAAAATTAACATATCAGAACCCATGAAAATAATTTTTTTCCTAATCATTTCATCATTTCATAACCCATGGAAAATAAGTGGGATTCATAAACATTACATCATTTACTCATAACATTAAATGTGAAAAAGGAATGAGTTTCATAAATATATTTTCATCATAAAAATAAATAATCCATATAAATAATAAGTATGGTATCATTGGATCATATCCCCAATAGATAATTAGTAACATAAAATGATGTCCTCATAGCTTGAAAATGATTATAGAGAATTACTTAGAACATTTCTTAGGGAAAATAAACGTTTCCTTTCAAAGAACTTATTTAAAATAAAAAAAATTCCAAAAAATTAACGAATACATTTTATTTTAATATGACCTCGTAAAATTGTAATTTAATAATTAAATCATTGAGTGGTCATGATAGGGGAAAATATCATTGATGTCTTACACATTAAAAAGATGATTCGTTTCACATTCTCAATAAAAATCCAAAAAATAATTGTTAGAAATAAAATATAAAGATTCCATTTAATTTTTGAAAAAAAATTAAAAAATGGTTAAAAAATTATTCAAAAACCATTGTGTAATTGTAAAAATTTTCTATAGAACATTTTTAGAAAACATAGACATGAATGAAAAAGGGTTTTCAATCGAGGAGAGAAAGAGAGTCAATTTAAATAAAAACCTTACTGAGTATATTGATTAATTAAAGAGGGTAAATGAAAGGGATACATATATTATACTAAATTAACAAAAGGAAATATAAATTCATGATTTTTTTTAGGCAGATCATAATATTTCTTCTTCAACAGAATAATCAAAAAACAACCCAAATAAAAAATGGTATAATAACTTTAAATGGTCACCACTTTGATAAGTTTTGAATCATAATATTCATGGAACAATGAAACATAGATAGATATGTATATCTTATAATTTTCATTGGAATAATCATAAAATATATTCTTTGGAATTATATAAACTACACAAAATAAACAAGTAGTGAATATGGCATGAGTCCCATAGAAACAAATGCGACACCAAAATATATTACCTAATGTCTTGAGTTTTATTGTAGACATTAAAAACTAATGTACAATAAATATCGATTTATTATACATAAATTTATAAACCATATTCATATATAACATACTATATATGATTTAATTACAACCTTTTATCATCTATTTGACAACAATTCTTTTTTATAATCACAGTTTCATGTAACAACTACTTTATTTTTCTTGTATATTTTGATTCATTAGTTTTGGTCCTCGTATGTTTATTTTGGTTCCATAATATAAGAAATTTTAATAAATCATAAAAATATAATATATATTTAATATATAAATATTTATAGCAATCCATAAAATTTATTTATAGAAAAATTTATTACACATTCATTAAGACGGTAGGTCATACACACACATGAATGTTGTTTACATTTTCTCGATGGATAGAATAAAGGAATGAGAAATATAATTTCACAATTATAAAACCATTTCTATGTCATATATATAACATATTTTAATTAAATAAATATTTATTACTATCCATATCAAAATAAAAAGAAAAACATGTCACATCGCTTTGTAGAGTTAGTAGTCAACACACATGCCTGAGTGATGTTATCATTTCCCAATAGATTGGATGTTAATAAGTTATATATGATATTAAAATACAAAGAATTATAATTATTTAAAAAATATTATATATAAATATATTTTAAATCTTTCATTTTATTCATCTGTGAGAGGCAGTGATGGAAAATTAATTAAATTAGTTCGTGAGGTGGTAGTTCATCATACACCTGATCAACTATTTCATTTACCATATGATGGAAGTGAAGATAGATATAGTTTATTACAATAACATAATAAAATGTAAATATATGTTCTCAAAATATGTTATTATACCATAATATTTGGAAAATATTTGATGGACGTGTATGATCAAATAAAATAAAAATGCTCTTTTAAGAATGATGCATCTTTTTTAGACAACCTCATTAGGTTTGAAACAAAATCACTCCTAAAATTGTTTGTTAATAAAAATAAATAATATATGATTTATGGATGGATTTAATTATTGAATATTTATAGTTATTTTCTTAACCAAAAGGAATTTAAAGTGTGAATAAAAAAGGATATAGGGTTCCCTTTTATAATTAGGGGAGATGACACAAAATGAAATCTTTAGAAGAAAAAGGAATACCAAAGTTTTACACATACCAAAAAGATAAAAAACGGATAATTATCAAACCATAGATTAAATAAGTTCCATATATGGCCATACAATAAGAACTGGACAAGTTTTTATTTCATTTTAACCCGTTTTTTAGTTTCACTCCCTGGTAAACCTGTTTTAACCTTAACCATAGCAATTATTTTTTTATTGTCTTTACTAATAATTATGAAAAAAAATAAGATAGAAAAAGGATATAATATAAATTAATCTTATTAATAATAGGGAATCCATTTTTCTAAATTATATTCACATAATTGGATGATTTAAATTTAAAATTAATTTCTCTGAGGAGATGAAAACACGGTTTTCAAAGGAAAATGTTTTCTTAAGTATAAAAATATTAAATATAAAAATTCAACATGAAATTACTTAAAATTATGAAAATTTAATTAATAAATAAATAATTTATCTAATTTAACATTTAAAACAATCTTAAAATAAAACTTATCTTTGTAATTATTTAAATGAAAAATTTAGTTTTTAATAAAAAATGTATTTTCTAAGATTCATTTTAAAATTTTCCATCAAAAAAACCTCAAAAATTAATTCAGTGATAATTTTGGCATATAGATTTTGAAAATTAATTTTATTTTGTAAAATAAATTTTATTTAATTAGAATATTTTACTTTTGTTATATTTTTAAAAAAAGTAATTAATTATTTTTAGAAAAAGGTGTTTCGAAATCATATAAGGGATTCCCTAAAATTTGAGCAATTTTCTCAATATGGAAACATTATATAAAAAGAATTATACATAATTTTAATATTGTGGATATTAATATTCAAACCATACATTTTATAATCTAGGTTTTAATTTTTATTTTTAAATAATATTATTTATATTTTATCGGGTTTCGATATAACTCAGTGTTCGTTGTAATAGAAGAAAGCAGATAAATTAAATTTATATGAAAACAATTTTCCATAAAATCTTATGTTGTTAAATTTTACCCCCATTAAAATTAATTTTACTCTAAAAATTATATCAATATGATAAAAATAACTAACTATACTTCCACCTCCTCATATCCTTAGGTTTCATTGTAACATTCTCAAATAGATGGTTTCACCGCAAAACATTAACCGGGTGTGTGGTCATGTTTCCAAGAAAATTCCCTATATATACTAAAAACATTACTATTTTCCTCACAATATAGATCATGGTCAATTTTTATAATTTTTTAGTTCATTTCATTTGAATTATCTGGTATATACTTCATCAAGAGAGATATGTGGAACAAATTGTTGACCTGAGATAGGTTTGGTGGAAGAGGAAAATGATATGCCACCATACCTACTCGATTAAGAATATAAAATAGACCCATAGATGTAGATATATTATTTCATTTCATCCCAAATCGCATTAATTTATTTTTATTAAAATTTCACAAGAAAACCACCACATCATCTTCAATCTCAAGACTATGTCGATGATTGTTATAATAAATTTTATGTCAAATCTAAGCTGAGTTGATGTGATGCTTACTAGATCATACTTTATATAACATTCATTAGTAATATTAGTTCAAAATATCATTCTTTATATAAAATCATCCCACCATATTGGGTTTCTACACTCTATCCAATTGGTTCCTTCATAAAGAACTATATGAATGCTTGAATAAAATCTTTTATTGTACAAAAACATTACTAGAGGAAGTTGTTGTTACCAAAATGCTACGAAATCCATATAAAAATATAACATAATATCCTATAGTATTTTATTTGTTCTCAAAATCTAAAAAAAAGTATGTGGATGATACGTAGATCTAAAACTCATCTCTTTATCTAGATCCATCTAAATACTTTTCTAGAACATCTAAGTAAAACTCGGATAAAAATAAAATACAACAGAATGTGGAACTCAACGATTCCTTACCACTTCCTTAAAGTATATACTTGTAACCATATATAGAGATAAATATTCTATTATAGTGATGAAGATTTTTGCCTTCTTATGGAGATCTAATGAAACCCATATAGCTTTGTTCCCATTAGATGTTTTGGGGAGTCTTATGAAAAAAATACATGGTGATGTTTTCAAATTTCTATTTAGTTATGGGTAATGGTTGTAAAATAACCTTATACTTTTTCTCTAAATAATAACTTTCTAACCAACCAATAACTGACATCAAAACTCTGAAATGACTCTCTTCATTCTATCCCACTATAAATACTCATTCAAATATCTATAAATATTTGTACTTATAGGATTAATAGATAATGTTGTACTATGAGCCACCTCTAATAGCTCCTTCTAAAAATATAGTATGGATGGAACACTTAAAGGGTTTATAAACCTTATCATTCCATCATAATCTAGGTCAAACTTCAGAACACTTATGACCTTATTCTGTATCTTTACAAAATCTTTCTACACCTATTTAATCATCACATTAGTAGATCATTGAACACTTATTTTAAAAAGAAAATATTTTCTTACTTCCTTCATGATTTAGAGATCCATCATTTGAAAATATAAAAATATTTTTTTCTCCTTATTGTGATAATTGATAAACTATCAATATCTATTCGACTCAAAGCATCAGTAACCTTGTTCTCTTTCCCACGGTAGTAATGTATTGATCATTCATAATATTTAATCAGTTCCAATCATATTATTCTGAACATATTTATATCCTTTTATGTGAATATATGGATTAAACTTTTATGATAAGTATATATATCAAAAATTTAACCATAATGATAATTACTCGATATATTTAATGTAAAAATCACCACACCTTACTCTAAATCATGACTTAGGTATTTATTCCTTTTAACATTCCATTATTGCTAAGCATAAAATATAACCATATCATTATGCATAATAATTTATTCCAATACCTTATATGAAACATTATATATTACAAACTCTTATGCACAACCAGGTAGTGAAATCATAGGTTTTTTGACTAATATTCTCTTCAGTTCCTAGAAATTTTCATTATATTCATCCATCCGAAGGAACATGGCTCCCTTATGAGTTAACTTATTGCGTTTATTATATATTTGTGATAAGTTCTCCACAAAACATTGATAATATCCAATCAAACCAAGTAATATTCTGATCTCAATCACTATGGTTGTTCTAGGTCAATGTTCAATAACCTTTGCCTTTGATAGATCCATCGAAATACCCTCTCATGTGATTATATGACCCAGAAAACATTTTGTACCCAAAATTCACATTTTTTATATTTTTAGTACATTTTTTCTATCCTTAGGGTCGATAGTAAATTATTTAAAGTTATATTCATTATATTAAATTCTCATTGAATCCATAAGAATATAAAATATAAATAATACCATATAATAAAACATATATTCTCTAAATATATTATTCATTAAATCCATGAAGATAGAGGGTGAAATAGAAAGACCAAATGGATTAAATATATATTTGTAGTGTCCTTACCTTATAAAAAATGTTGTTTTTGGTAAATCCTTCTTCTTGAATCATAATTAATGATATCCAAAATGAAGGTCACTCTTTTAAAATTATTGATCTTCATGTAGTTGGTCAAACAAGTCCTTAGTATGTGGTAATGGATGTTGGTTCTTGATTCTGATCTTGTTCAATTCCCTATAATTATTAAAAATATCATCTATCTATATTTCTTCTTGAAAAAAATAATACGTTCACCTAAATGAGAAGGACTTGGCTGAATTAATCCATAGTCATGATTTTATTCTATTACTTATTGTATTCCTAAAACCCAATATGGGATAATCAATAATAATTATTTTAAATATGTGTGGCACCATGTATGAGTTATTTTGAGAACATAACTTCATTTTTTGGGAGACAACTATAATACTCTTCCTGACATATATCAAGAAAATACAGTATAATAGGCGTATAATCATTGTTAAGTTTCTCCTTAACCATATGAGATGAAACCCCTTTTAAATAGGAGTCAAGAACCATGTAATGGATTTTATTTCCATCTAAATTTCAAATTTATCATCCCACTGATAGACATTCAAATGTTAGTTTGGAGAAAAAGGTGACATCCCTTCATTAGAAATTGATATAAAATTTATATATAAAAATCAACCCATGCCTGTGATAAAATAAAATTCAACTAGAGGATAAATAATAATATTTGAAGGAAGCACATTCCCAAAAACATTAATTAGATAAGAGCATAGACTTGATATTTGATCATCATAATATTTGGAATTTTAATTTATAATTCAACATATAATCATTAAGAATAGAAAATACTAATCCTAAATACTTTTATTGATTTAAAGAATGTTTGTAACTGATCAAAAATAAGATATATAAATATTTTAGGATACTTTCTACCACCTAAACTTCATAAATTTATCTTCCTTCACATATTAAAACAAAAATTGTTAGCATGATCATTATACATCATTTATCAGACTTATAATTCGAGAAAAATCATTCATATAATGTATAAATCATTAAACATTTATTCAATATATTACACCATAGGTATAAAAAATTTCACTCATGATTGTTACCAATTCACGTCCACCATTATATTTCATAAATAATTTTTCAATTTCTAAAACATATCTCTTAGGAGTATCAAACCAGTTATGCAGCAAGGACCATTTTTTGAACTAGGTTATATTCAAGCCAAATCCCAACCCAGACTTTTTGGAGTTATTACCCTAGTACAACTATAACATATCCACATCCACCTGTAGAATAAATATTGAGATGTAATTTCATGTAATCCTATCTCTCTATCTTTCACCCAAATTCCATATCACTGTTCTACACTTTCACAAATCCTCAGACATATTCCTGTGATTATCACTAATATTTTCTCATCCTAGTTCCAAATTTTAAATAAGAATTTCTCTAATATCAACTATATAGAACCATATTTTCATATAAAGATATTATGTCTTAGTAGATGAATATTCATTAAATAACAGAATGATCCATATAAGAATCATATAGGTTTAGTGCCTTTGGAAGATTGAATACATTAAAAATGGGTTCATAAGTTAACTACTTCATCTAAAACTATGGTCTTCATAAATATCATCCTTCTTTTACATATCATACATAATACCTTTCTTAATAACTTGGGTAATGGAAACATAAGAAAAGGTGAGGATAGAATCTCAGTAAAGGTAAACAATAGAGATATCAACATTACATGAGAATAAGGGTATAAGAACATGATAATAAAATATAAAAAACCATAGAATGTATATCATAGATCATAAGCATGAGTCATTACAAAAATTAGGGTCGTTTAAAATAAATGAATCATAAAGGAAACAAATAACATAAGTTATGAAAACATAACATGAGAATAAGACATAGATTTTTGTAACACAAACAATAATAAAAATTATTTCTTTAATAGTCGAGGATCATTTCCAAATATATCATAATGTATTGGGTTCACTCCACAATACATCCTAGTAATCGCGGTTCACTCCCAAGAATATCTTTGGGAACATTTTCCTCTACATAACTGGATTCACTCCCCATTCTAGTCTTATTTATCTCATGAGATATCAAAACATACCCAATGAATTTGAGGGATATATAGGTCCCACCAATCATATAATTAAAATGATACAGATGTTTTATAAAAGATATTAAAAAATTCATCACATTATAGCACATTAATGAAATGTGTTTCATAAACTTTTCATCATAGAATAACCCGTAGAAGATAATCATTTTTCATAAACATTTCATCATAGATTTACCCATGGAAAATGAATGGTTTTCTCAAACATATTTTCATCAAAAACATAAAAATATCCATATTGGTAATAAAAATGATATAATTGGATCATATACCCATTAATGCATTAATAATATTATATTATTTCATCTTATATTGTAAATGATTTTAAAATATCACTTGGAACATTTCATAAGGAATATAACCTTCTCAATTTCAAATCATTTATATATATATATATATATAAATTCCCAATTATTAAAAAACCAATTTTCACTTAATATAAAATGTAAAAAATTTAAATGAATCTTTAAATCATAGATTTTCCATGACAGTTGAAAATACCATTCATGTTGTACATGATAAAAAAATATTCCATTCACATTATTAGAAAAAAGGAAAGGTGAATTATTTGTAAAACGATAAGGAAATTGCATTTTTAACATATTTTAAAATTAAAACATGGGTAAAAATTTACTGAAGTTATGAATTTATAATATTAAAAACGTTCATTATAACATTTTTTTTGAAAATATTGACATTTACGAAAATGGGTTTTTAACCGAGGAGATAAATAATATCTTTTCTTATACAAATAATTTGTTTGTCTCTTGTGTACAGGAATTAGGTAAAATGAAATGTAAATATTTATTCTACAAAAAATAACCATAGGATATGAAAATTAAATATTTTCTTGTGAGTTAAATAATATTATTTCATCCTCAAAATCATAATCATAAACAATCATGATAAATAATGAGATTATATCATAAAACCCGGAATACATTTGTAGCTATTGAGTCATAAGCACCATGAAATAATTAACCATAAATTTACATTGTATATCACAAAATTTTTCATCAAAATAATTATAAAACCTATTTATGGTATGTATAAACACTACATGGAAGAAACAAGTGGTGAATATTTCATGTATCCTAAGGAAATAAAAGATACATGAAAATATCTTACCTCAAGTATTGAGTTACTATATACATGTTAAAACCTCATGAATAATCAATATATATTTTTTATAAATTTATTATAGAACCATACTCACATATATAATACGATATATGATTTATATACAACCTTTTACCACCCATATGATAACAATTAATTGTCAAAATCACTATTTTGGGTAATAACTACTTTTTTTCACGTATGTTTCGGTTCAGTGGTTTTGGTACATATAAAATGAGTATGGTTCCATAATATCTCTAATTTAATTAATGATATATAAATAATATAAATTAATTATAAACATACTTATAGAGATCCCTAAAATTTATATATTGTAAAATAGATCACACCAATAATGGAGATAGTAGGTCATATGTATGCATGAATGTTGTTTCTATTTTCTCAATAGATAAAACGAAATAAAGGTAAATATTAATTTTACAATATAGAATCAATTTTATTTCACATTTATTATTTCTTTTCATTTAATATATCTTTATTACCATCTATAATAAAAAAATGAAAAATGTATCACATCACTTTGTGGAGGTGGCAGTCCACATGTACAGATGACTGATGTTTTCTTTTCCAAAAAAAATTGGAATTTTTGAAGTTAAATGTGACATTATAATTAAATTATTATAATTATTTTATAAATATCATATATATATATATGTTAAATAAAATATTATATCCATCCATGATATGTCGTTATGACAAACGAATTATACCAGTTCATGAGGCGTCAATTTTCCAGACACACGATCGATGATTACATTTCCCATTTGATGAAATAGGATATGGATATGAGTTATTAGATTAACATAATAACAAATAATTACATTGGAGATAGTGATTTAATTATATAATAATATTTATGTAATATTTTATGGAGTTGGATGACAAAATAAAGTAAAAAACTCAGTTAAGAACGATCCATATTCTTGGGAAAATCTCCATAGGATTGAACCAAAAACCCATTTTAGAAGGGTTTCATAATAAAAAAAAGTAATAAAGGACTTTTTAAGGGTTTTAAGGAAGTTATTTTGGTAGTTATTGTCTAATTGAAAAGTAATTGAGGGGTTAAAGAGTATAGGAGAGGGTATTCCCATTTATTAGCATGGGAGGGGATACACTTAGAATTCTTGAAAAGAAAAAGGTATAGTCATGTTTTATAAAAGCAATATGGCTCTATAATGGATCATTCAGTACCCTTATATGATAAAGAAAAAAATATCGACATATAGTTGGAATTGGACATGTTTTAGGTCATTTTAACCACTTCCATTTTTGTTTAACCCCTAGTATTCTCATTTTAACCTTAGCTGATATAATTATTTTTTACTACTTTTTCTATTAATTATGATCAAAAATTAAGATGAATATTTTATATAATACTAATTATTAATATTAAAAATATGTTTTCCATTATTCCAAATTAAATTCATATAACTAGAAGAAATTAATTTAAAATTATTCTTATAGATATTATGAAAAAATGGTTTTCCAAAAAAAATCATAAGTATTGAATTTTTTAATATCAAAATTCAACATAAATTGATTAAAATGAAATAAATTGGATTTATAAATATAAAACAAAACTAATGGTTCTTTTAAAACAACATAAAAATAAAGTCATACTAAAAAATTATTTAAATGAAAAGGCCGGTTATAATAAAATTATGTATTGTTTACTATTCAACAAAAAATTAATCTTTACCAAAACATCGCAAAATTTCACCCAAATAAAATCATAACATGTAGATAAAAAGATTAAGTACTTTTTTAAAATATATTTTTTTAAAGGAAGAAAATTTTACTTTTTCTTTTCCATAAAAATAATTAAAAACATTTTTTGAGAAAAATGTATTTTCGAATCATATGTTTTAACTACTAAAAATCATGTACATTTTTCAATATGTTTCTTTATATAAATCCATTAAAATAATTTTAAAAATTTTGTTACTAATATTCATAACATCATGTTTAACTGCTAGGTTATAATTGTTATTTTAGTAGTATATCATGATTTGTTAAAATTCTATGTTATGTCTAATGCTAGCTATCAGAGAAATTAAATTTATTTGAAATAAATATTACATAAAATCTTAGGGTGTTATGATATATGTGTATATATATACAATATATATATTATATATTAATAATATTTAGGTTTATATATATGCAAGTTTATAATATATCGGTAACATATTTTTAATTATTTTTATTGAAAATATATATTATACATATTAATAATATATATTCATTAAAAACATAAAATATATTAATAATATTTATGTGCGTGTCAACAAAATATTAACAATATTTATTGTATATATTGTTATAAATTATTATATATATAATCTATATTGTATATATTGATAATATTTAAGTTTATATATGTGTGTGTTTATAATATATAAATAATATATTGCCATTTATTATTTAAATTTTTGTGGATGAGAGAATTATAAAAAATTTATACACCACCCACAGGGAAAGACTCAATGATACATGAACCTGGTACATCATTGAGATGCCATAGGGGCTATAACCACCGAGCTACACCTTGGGAATTTTTTTATTGTTCACAATATATATTAACAATATATATTATTATATAAATATAATATCTAATATATAAATAGTGTATTTTTATTTATTAATATTAACAAATAAATATATATATATATATATGTTTACGATATATTAAAAATATTTATGTATATACATGTGTTTTTATTATTATTATTAATTATTAATTATATAATATATTATTTTGTTATTATTAATATAAATTAATAAATTAATATAGTAATAGTTGTGTTTTCACGGTATCACATTGAAAAAAACGTGGGTATGGGTGTTATTCATTAAGGAAAGTAGAGAATAGATAAGTCTTGCAAGAGTGAGGGGGGTGGGATGGTTCTCTAACAAGGTGATTGGGTGAAACCACATGAGGGGTGGATGTCAGAGTTAGTGAGGCTCTAGAAAGATCTTGTGAGCCAATTTAGACTATGAGTGGGGTAAAATAGGCACGGTGAGGGCTGGAAACCATGATTATAGTAAGTAGAATGCCTCTAGATGACATGAGGAATTGGCGATGACCACGAGCATAATCGAGGTTGAATGGTGAGGCTCTTGTGAAGCCTAGAAAGGGAGGACATGGGGGATAAAAGACTTGGTGATTTGGGGTGAATGAGAGTGTATCAGATGAGGATGTTTTGTTGAGGAATAAGTAGATCATAGATAGAAAGCGTGTCGGGGATGGCTGCCCTAGAGAGTTGGTCATGACCATGACTAGAGCTTATAAAGAGAAGCGTGGCTCTAGTGGATCCTGTGAGGGAGAACTCTGCTCAATAAGTTCTTAAATCATTAGTAAATTAATATAACAATATAAAAAATAAGTTACATTAAACTCAGGCATATAAGTCAAGATACTTCATTAATAAAATAGTACCTTTTTAGAAAATATTTATAAAATCTATTTAGAATCAAAACAAACCATTAAATGTTTATGAAACACTTCATTGTGTAAACTAGGTTTTGAATAATTAAATTGTGAAAACTAATTAAATCAATCACTTTTCAAAATAAAACATCCAGAATAAAAATATTAAATCACAAATCATCTCTTTAAAATAATTTTTATAAAAATATAGTAATAAAAATTCATATGAAACACAAGTACAAAAGGTATGAAAGGAGAAAGATTCATTGTGTAGAGACAACTACCTGAAACAAGATGCAACCTCATTCCCTTCTTCAAATACAGAAATAATATGGGGAATAGATCACCACAAATCCGAAAATCTCTGAAGAACATATTTAAATAAAATATCCATTCATAAGTGTTCCCACCACGGTCAACTGGGGAATACTGATAAGAGAGAAATAAAATAGAAAGGTACTTGAAGAAAAAATGGAGGAGGAACCAATGATAAATCAAGAGTTACATTGAAGAAACTCCACTACAACTCTCTGGAAGTTATTTAAGGAACTTGAAATAGGTGAGACTCATAGATGGGAGATGTATAAATCCAAAAAATGTGTATAATTTAGAAGAAAATGGGGGTAAAACAAGCGAGGAAAAAAGATTAATTTTATAATTTATGAAATATTGATACCTATCATGTTTTTGTAAATCACATCCCAAAAAATATATTTTTCAGTAAATTAAATCAACACATGAGTTTATCTTTATGGCTTATCTATATAGTTTCCCCTGATCATGTGCCCACTATAGAGGAAACCACATATATAATTATAGTTCGAATTGTTTTTCTATACTGTTTTTTCATATTTTGAGCCCCACTATAAAAAAAACTTTATGTATAGGTAAATCAAATGGGTTTTCCCAAATCATTAGAGAACCGTTCACAAACTGTATGCACTTCCCTTGAAACTCTCATCCCCCTTCACATAGTTTAGGTGCATGGTTAGTAATAATCATGTGAAAAATATTATCCGTTCCATATCCCCTAATTTATTAATTCCTCAAGAGTTTATAATTTACATAGCTTCCACTATGATTTATCATTTAATTATGGATCCTATAGAGTTTCATTCAATAATATAATTTATTAATAATGATAAAAACCCATACACTGATACATTAAACCCCTTCATGTTACAAATACGCTTAATGATGTTATCAATCACTAAACTTTTCTAGAAAATGACATGAGGATCAATATTATACTTGAATAAACTCTCTTTAATTTTGGATATTAATAATTTGTACAAACCTATTATGTCATGAAAATTATGTGTTATAATTAGAGTGAAAAAAATAACATTAGAAATATCTGACTAAAGTATTAGTTCAGGGAGATCATATCTCACGATGAATTCATGGTGGTTCTCAAAGATAATACTTTTAAAATATTTTTTGTGTATTATATGGCTTCATATTAAAACTGTAGTTCTTTCTCGTTTCCAAAAAAAAATTAAGTACTACATTAATTGAAAAATTAATGTTTTATGGTAATACCCCACATTTTTAATCTTATAATTCTCAACACACTAATATATGTATTACAAAATGGACTAGAAAACAACTCAAATTGACGGTGTAATGAAATTTTTTTCCATTCATAGATCAGATAGTTTCCCAACAAACCATGAGAAGAATTTGAGGGTATTTTTTTTATTCCCCGTAAACTATATTGAAGTAATGAATCTAAATTTTGAAAATAATCTAATAATACTAATTTAGGGTAATAAATATAATATTGTTTTGTTTTGTTTTTATGGATAGGAAAATGAATGGTAAAATCCATAGCTGCCTACAAAAATAGGATTTCTTATATAACCCATGATGATAAAAAACATGTTCATTGGAATCAATATCATAATTTTGTATTTGATGGTATTTTTCATTATGGAAATGGATTTTTGATCAAATTAAAAATCACCATAGATTAAAGACTAAATGATTTGAAACCCTTAACTTCAATTAAATGATGACATCTGAGCTCATCCAATTACACTCAATGTTTGATGGATTAGATTTTATCTAGGATTATTATAGACTCTTAAGATTTTAAGTGAATTAGGTTTTCAATGTTTCCTCCACCATTGATAGTAATAATGAAGATGATCTTGGTAATAAACCACTTTAATTTGGAGACTATTTCCCTATCACTAAAAAATAACTAAAACAAATGAATTTGGGTGTTAAATAATAACTACATATACATCTATTAAATATATAAATCAATATGATGGAAAAAGAAAAGTATATTTCTTTCCCTAAAACACATAGAGCTGTGTTCGTTTTGATTTTTTTTTGATATTTAATGAATACTTCCTAAGGTATCTATAAATCATTTAGGGTCACCAGCTAAACATAATGGTTATAAAAAGGAAGAAAGGATTATGAATCTAAATCATGGTTCTAATGTGTAATTAATGGATTATAATACAATCAATTTAGACATTATTAAAAAGTTATAATTCCCAAAATAGATTCCTAAAATTGTATCTGTAATGAAGAAAAATGGGGAAATCATATTATTCATCGACATCAATGATATTAATATCAATTTCATTAAATAAATCATCCCTCTTACGATCATTGAAAATGTTATTTTTCAATTAGAGGTTTTCTAGTTTTATATTTCCATTATGTATATTATATATATATATATATAAATGGTTTTTGAGGAAGAAGAATTTGTCACCTTCATTGGAATTCTAGGAATTATATTTCTATCAAGTAAAAAATTTATATATCAAAAAATTTAAACCCACTTTTTATAGGATAACACACCACATATTCTGAAATCTCCTTTTAAAACATGGGGAATTTTATGTCAATTATCATGTTGTTAAGTAATATTAGAAATCATTTTATTTTTCAGATATATATAGTATGGTACAATCACTTTTCCCGAACCATCAACATAATATTCTAAAATAAACAATTTTGGTAACCTCTATGAAATTACATATATTTTTTTCTTATTGATGGTTTCAAAGTTGATCTTGAGGAGACCAATGAATCACTTGAAATTCTCCATCTTCAAAACCATTAAAAATTTAGAGGACTTAATGGAAGTCCATACAACATTATATGTTTCATTATGATCCTCACTCAATAATTTTATCCCTTTATAAGGCTAATGAAAAAAGGGGTAACCTAGTAATGTGATAAAGTTGACTAAAGTTTTTTTAATCTGCATAATAAATATACCTCATACATACCAATCTTTGTTAGGTCATTTGAAAAAACATATTATCCTCTATTGAGTAGATCTAGAATAATCACATGATTCCACTATTTATTAAAAAATTATAGGCATAAGTAAAAATTCTTTATAACCACAACCTAACAATATTGAAGATAGAAATCTATTATAACACTATTTAAAATAATATCCATGATTTAATTATTGAAGTATAAGAGTTTCATCATGTATAAATTATCACAATATATACATAATTCCATAAATTTATCCACTCAAAAATAACCTTTTTTTATTTTTTAACCATATGATAAGTGATCTAGGTCATCATAATCTAGCAATTTGACTTATATCTAAAAAATAAAAGTATTATTAAAGTAATAAATTGGTATATATTATGACACCACGCCCCTATATTATGGATAATACATTGGAAACTAAACATATTAATGAAGAGCTATTCACTATTAATGTTTTCTATAAGACTTGATAGTTCTCCTTGATGTATTACCAAAAAGTGAATGGATGATATAGTATATGACTGTGTCAATTTGAAGATTGTATTTATTTTTATAAAGTAATAACTACTATCATATTCTTTACTCCCCTCAATATGAATTATCAATAATGGGGAAAATCACAATTTTCTCATTTCATGTTTGGACATAGAACTATAAATAAAATTTAGCTAATTATATGTCAAAGGATACCAATATTGGATATTAAAATAGATCATTGATGATTATTCCATTAATAAAGGGTATTTGGTACCCATTTTTGAATATACCTAGGATCTTCTAAATCAATATCACATATATATTTTATTGGATCACACTTCACATTCATAAAATAATCTTGTTGATTCATTATCCATATTATCCATAGCTCTAATGATTTTATTCCAGGATAAAACAATCATCCACATCATGCATAAGATGGTGGTTATTTCTTTGAATAATAAATAAATGGAAGAAATCAATGTGGTTAACCCAACATTATCTCAACTTAGATCCCTATCCACATTAATTGATGAAAAAAATAATTATATCAAGAATTAAAATACATACAAATCTAGACACTTTTACAAGTGTGATCTATAAAAGAACAAGTTCATTGATAAGGAACAAATTGCATACTCTATAATGTTCCAAATCATTAAGAATAAGTCAGTTATAAAAGTGGATTTAATAATATAATTTTCAAATTTCTTGTAGGAGAAGATACCCTCACAATAATGTAGGAGGTATATGCCAACAACTATAGTGAACATCAAATAATAACCTAAATGGTTCCCCTCATCATGAGGCATGATACTTTTTTCTATCAATAATTAATGATTATATATAATTTAAAAGGATGTTTAATGTATGGCATGTGTATGAAAAAGTCATTCATCTCTCAATTGAGATATTTAAAAGTGGGGAATAATTCTGGACATTCTTTATAGGGGTATATACTAGGGGCCATACACTCAAGATTCCATTTGGAAATTCAAACTAATCATTAACACTATATATATCATATCCAAATGTATGTAATTTATTCCCTTAAAATTTTTGGACAAAGGATATCATACATTTACAAAAAAAATCCAACATTATCACTAAATTTGGAGTTTCTCATATGATACACTAGGAAAGTGAAACATGTTTCTCTATGTTTAATATAGTTAAATTGTATTTGGAGTAAAAAATATATTAAAATAACTTATCTAGTTATTATATATAAAAATGATTTAGATAAGGAAAAAAATTCCCATTATGACATATTACTCAATCTTTTTTGGTTTTAATACTTGACCCCCTATACTTATACTTATGTGACTTGATTTTCACTAGTATATAGAATAAAATATTCCATGCCCATTAATGTCAAGTTTCCCTTACTCAGGATTGGCATTTATTAAAAACTAACTATGGATGAACAATTGAATATATGTATTTGTGAGTTATATGTGGTTAATTAGAACGTGTCACATGCATTGCACCACCATGATGAAAATTAAAATCATATTAAATGATCTTTCAACAAGGGTGTTTTACATCAATCATTTGTCCAATAAGATTGGGTGTTTCTTTTAAAGACATCAATGATACCAAAAAAATAAACCTTTGGTGTTGGAATATAAAATTTAAGGAACATATATTATATATAATCTCTACTCTAAGGGATCATAATACCTTATCATGATGGATATATAGTGTATCATCCCTCCAACAATATATGGTTTCTCAAAAATGTACATCACATAAACCCATTGATTTCAATGGCGAATTTCAAATGAACCTATAATACATGACATTGGGTCCTTACCTCATAACATTAAAATATATTGTATTATGTCCACATCGTATAACCCTAAACTGTCTGATAGAGGATCCTCACATAACCAACCTAAACTAGATAGTCTATAGTTCTTACAACATGACCTTAGATATCATGATATATGGTGCATATCCCATGAACCTTAAAAAATTTATAGTGCTATATTCCACATTATCTAATCCTTTTTAATAAGAGAAAATTTTTCAACAGAGTTCCATGTTTTTTTCTCCACATATAAAGCAACATTCCTTCAATTATGATCTAGTAGGAAAGATTTCCACTATCAAGAAAAATACATGGATTAAATCCAATTTCAAAGGATTTTTAGTGAGACTCAGTTATCATATCATGGTCCTATTAATGATATCTAACTACATTGTACTATTTATTTCACTACAAAGATGACACTCACTTCAATTAATGTAAATTATTGTCCTTTTTCCTCTCACTTGGGTATCACTTCCATATTCTTCTATTCTTGAGACATATCGATGTTAGGATATCAACAGAACTTAAGGATTGAAATTAGTTTTTATCACATGAAATTAATTCATGGTTATTCTATTCTAGAAATATATTTTGATTTATTTAATTTATAATTTGATACATAGTGACATATAGGTTACTTATCTTAGACCCATCTATTATTTTCACCCACATTCCAACCCTATTCAACATTTCACCTTAATCCAATTAGATATTCTTGGAAGTATAATATCTTAGTAACAATTTAAAAATTATATTTTTATATACCATAATTTATACCTTGTGTATTTGAGTATCTACAAACCATTCATTTCCATTGGTATGAAACACATCTGCTCTTATGATACTCTTGTAGAATGATCAAGACACATGTTCTATGTATATAACCCAGTAATATGTAGTGAATTGAATGTATTTTTCCTAGGGTGGCTGATTATCTAAACCAATATTCCCTTATTTGTGATTCTATAGAACCCATTATTTTAATTTTTATAATGATAATCCTCTATATTTTAATTCAATAGAGTTTTAGTATAAAAAACATGAAAATATGGTACATCATTTCCATAGACTATACATTGTCATATCAATTATATTTAATAAAAATTCATCAAATAATGTTTCATGTTATCCATTATTATCCATTCAACTTTAGGGAAAATATTTAGGTTATTTTGTTCGATTTTATTGGTAAAATTAGTCTCAATATTATTTATTAATTCACAATAGAACCATATTATGCCAGGAAATTTGGTGTTGTTATAAGTAACCGAAATTAAACATTACATATTATAGTGAACATTGATTATAATTCACATTCCTTTCCAAAATATATTTTTAGTTTTATATTTTTTGATAATTCTGTCACATCCCTAACATAATAAATCCATATATTAAAAAGTTGAAACATCCTTTAAGTATCATTTTGTTCAACAATATATTAATTTTAAAATTAAACATGTTTTAATTTCTATAAAAATTGTTATGACATTCACCTTTACTTATTATTTTCCATTAACCATCTTTAAAAATTTGTAAAAACATTTTAAAAACATGGTAAGAGCATAAAAATCATTGTCGGGGACATCAAAAAAATAAATATGTTAGTTAAGTGAAAAACATGAAATACATGCAAAAACTTTTTCTAAAAAATATAATTTTTTATCCATAATGGGAATCATATCTCTTTTTAAAAGTTCATTTATCTTAAAAATTTTTAAAAACCATTTCCATCAAAACTCAATAGAAATAATTGGAAATTAATGTAGGTTCCCTTGGACATCTACACTATAGAACCATTTAAGGGCCCTTACAAATTCTAATAAACATACTGACAACTTTTTATTCACTCACATCCCTTACATATAAATTTTTATTCACTCACACTACCTCTTTAAATTTAACTAAACATATTGAAACTTCTAAAGATACTAGAAAAATCATTTTAATACCTAGATTGAGAAGACAATTTTCTAGAAAAAGGTATTAAAAATGATAAAATCATAATTGAAATACATTTTAAAAATTCCTTAATTTCTTTTCAAAATAGAAAAAAAACCATTAATAATTTTTCCAAAATAAAAACCTGGGGTTTTAAAAGAAATTTATATGAAAAATAATTTTCAAAAAACATTAAAATACATAATATTTTAAAAATATATTCAATTTCAAAATAAATTACCATTGAAAAAATCATTAGATTTATCCTTTAAAATATTTTTGAAAATAATAACATTTATATTGATCAAAATGATACATGTAAAACCTTAAAAATATGTCCATCCATTAACATTTTAACTTTTAGGACGACATCCCCTTTAGGTTATGGGTTCACTACTCACTCATCGTCATCTCCTTTGATACACAAGTTCAACTTTTTATTTTATGAAAACATTTTTTCAAGCCATCCATCTTTATTTATAATCTATTAAGAAAACTTTTAAAAAGTAATTAAATTATTTTCAATGTGGAAAGTAAATATATATCACATAATCATTATAAAAATATTCCTTTAATAAAATTGCATAAATATTATGAGAAATACACACGTTGAAAAAAAAATACTTATAATAATTTCTATAAAGGAAGAATTTAGATTATGAATATGCTTGAAAATAAAATTTTCCTTATATAATAGGTTTTTTTAGTAATAAATTGTCCTTATATAAAATAATTATTTTCAAATACAACTCCCTAATAATTAAAAATCTATCAGTGATTTTAAATCACAATTTTGAAATATATGGGATTTGAAATTAATATGTTCCCTTAAATTATTTTAAATATTGTAGAAAAAATAATATTCCATATAAAATTATATCATTAATTGAAAATAAAGTAATTTTTAAGAAAATAATTCCAATTTAATATAGTTTAGATTATTATATAATATAAATTATGTTGATAAAAAATATGGAAATGATTTTAATAAATTCAATTCAATGTAGTGAAAGAATTGAGTTTAAAATTAAACCCATTGACTTGATGAAACATATGTTTTTAAATAAATGAATTTCTCAAGTATAAGATTATTTTATATTAACTCTATGACCATTAATAATCATATTATTAATTTAAATTCATATTTATAGTTATATAATCTATAAATTTAATTTAAATAAATCATCCCTATGCGTTGTTTTAATTAATTAAAATGGAGAAAAATTATAATCCTTAAAAATATTTCCCAAAAAATGCGTTATTAAACACAAGATTAAACATACATAAAAAGAAAATAAAAAATTCCTTAAAAGTAATTAATTAGATTAAATGTAATTAATTAATACTTATGTTACTTAAAATAAAATTAAAATCATATTGGGACTTTTAATTTACTTATTTTATTGAAAATAAATGAAAATTTTACATAAATATTTTTTTTATATTCACTACAAAAACATTATTTTCTGAAAAAACCCAAAATTTCAAAAAAAAAATTATTTGTTATTTGATGATTTCAAAAATAAAATTTATTTTTTTCAAATTAAAATTCTATAATTTAGAAATTTATATTTTAAATACATTCCTTATAAGAATATTGTTTAATAAAAAGTATTTACTTTTTATTTAAAAATTAATTATTATTATTATTTCTAATATAAATATATAATTAATAAATATTAATAAAAATAAAATCGATATATTCAATCATTAACTCAGTTGTAATAGTTTTCCTATGAGTGAATATCCTTTAACCTTAATTTTTCACCATATGTCATGAGAATAAGTAATGTAATTATTTGTTCAGAGAATTATAACAAAAAAACTACACAAGAATTCCCCCAAAGTTTATACTAGAATTAATTTAATTCACATTTCGTCTATTATAGATTTATTTCTTAATTTATATATTTACTTTGGTAAAATATTTGTAACCTTAAACACCAAATTATTTCTTTCTAACGAGTAAAAAATTTATCTTCATGTGATTTTACCCACCCTTGAGGATTTCTATAGAACCATTGGGCTCATTTTTCACATTAGGTTAATCATTGTCTCATTGTTATATAGTATTCCTTCTTTTCAGTCTATTTTATATGAATTTAAACATCACCAACCATTTTTATTCATGATATAAAACTATAAACAATATACATCAATTAATGTTTTGAATTGTGAAATATTAAACTACCAAATAAAATATACATGGTATTATTCATGTTTAAAATCATCAAATAATAGTCAAATCACAAGTAAATTCCCTGCTCTCTAAGACTTCTATGAACGAATAAAAAGTTATAACATAAATATAATAACAACTAAAAAACCCTACTAATTTCAAAACCTTCAAATTGGATCTTTATCGAAAATAAAATTCATCATTCATCCATCATTTCTTATCATTGATTGGGAAAAGGTAGATTGAAAATTGAAAAGATAAAACACTTCAAGGGATCAATATTTGGCTTTATCAGTACATAATTTATACTTTCGAGGTGTATGAATCTAGGAAAGAATTATAAAATATTTTTTCTAATCGAACATATTTTCTTATAAAAACTATCACAAAGTATGGAATAATGTAATTTTATGGTACTCATACAAATTAACATAATTACAAAAACCCTTATCATTATTTTTATTATACTAATTCATACACTCTGTAATATATAAATGGATATCACTTAGCCTATAGGGATAATGTAAGTGATCTTGACGAGCCAATAAAAATCCAAGAGTATAAGTAGTAGAGTAAAATCAAACATCTTGTATCATTTATCGAATTGGCTGACCTTGGTTCATAGTGATGATGTAAGTATAAATGACCATATAATACCCATCCAAGAGCATTAGCCTTATGTGATGATTGATTATTCAAATAATTCTCCATCGAATCAATTATTTTGAATCATGATTTTATGAAACCCATATTCCATTTTTTTAAGGGATTCAAACGAAATGACATTTTTCTTTATTAGATTTCATAACTTATTGTAAGATAATTGTTAGATAAAAAATTCAGGTCATTTTTGGGAAATCAAATGTTTCTTTGGGAGAAATGGATTTTGTTTATTATTTAAAAAACTAAATGGATAACAAAAACATTTATGCCCTCCTTCACAATTAAAAATAATATAGAATTCAATGGACAAGGAACTTTTTACAGTAATTTATAAATTTATTTAAAAATTAGATATAACACCCATTGTTCCATTTTTTATTTTTTATTTAAATTTTGTATTTATTTTTATCTATAGATTTTTCGAAGTATTTTCCATTGAAATTTGAAGTTATGTGGACATTTAGGTTGGTGCATGGTTAGAACATGGTTAGATAAAACTATGAACCAAACAATATAAACCCTATGAGTTGGGAATGTGGAATTAGAAGACACAAATGGTTATGGGCATAGTTCAGAATGATCAAGCAATCAAACTATGTAATCCTTCATAGTAGAGGTATAGGTTCATAAATGGATATTTCCTGATTTGAAATATGGCTAACCCATTCAGGGAACCCATTTTTTAAATAATTAAAATTACTAAAACAACCATATCTTATGTAACACATTTCACCCCATATTTTCTTAAGTCTTGACCTCTATATTCCCATACATAATGACCCCCTCATCTCCTACCCTTTTGGATTCAATTTTTTAGTTCATTTAGCTTAGATTATTCAAGTAAATCCCAATTATTTATCTCTTATCTTTAACCATGGTCTCTCCTCATTTCATTATTCAGTTTTCTTCTACCCAATGGGTGGGATAAACTAGAGTTGAAATAATTAAAATTATGTTGTAGGGGTTTTGATGTTTATGTTATATTATTTGTCATGTGGGATATACTCTCTTATTATCTTGAGGTTTCCAATTTTTTCTTAGTTATTTCAAGGGAATAGGTATGTGGGTTAAAGTTATAGAATTCTATGAAAATTTAAATGTTTTTAATTATAAATTAAATTTTCTTCTTAAATTGTTTTGTTTGTATAAATGGTTGTATTCAATGGTTTTTTAGTGTGGGTAGTGTTTTTTTGAAATGGATTTACACTATGGATATAGTTAGAAATGTTTTACATTGGTGTGTGATATATTATTTTAAGATGAAAGTGGTTTTACATGATTTTTAAGAAAAATGGGGATAATCACTTGGTAATATCAAGTCACTGGGAGGATGGATAAAAAAATATTCTTGATAAGTTATATGGGCTTGGGATTATCTTCAATGGACATATTATGTTAAAAAATAACTAGACTATTGATGATGTTGTGGATTGGATTCAGATAAATCATGGGAATGGAACTTCATATCCTTGGTTCAATCACTAAGAGTATGAGGATCCTAGGTTCCCAATATGACGTCCCGATTCCAGAAGCCGCCCCGAGGTGCTCCGTACCTAGTTGGTCACATGGCCTCAAGCACATTTCCCCAAACGCCAAAGGATGCTGACTATAAGTGAGGGCCTTGGGTGTGATAGTGTGGAAACTATGCCCTCATTGGCATAGTAACATAATGCAAGTAAACAGATAGAAATAGTGGAAGTAGTATAATACCAAACAACAATAAATAGTAGAAGACTGAATAAATAAATAACTAGAGCACATATATAAATTATGCCTGATATATATGTCTACGAAAGTATCCAAACAAGTCACAATTATAGAATACAGTACTAAACCAGAGTAGAAAAGAAAAAAAAGTAATAACTCCTCAGCATCGCAAGCCTCAGCTTGGTCCCATGCTCTCCAGCACCAAAGTATTCATGTACCTGAAGTAGAAGGTTTCTGTCACTCATCTATACCTGCAAAAATATAATCTATTTGGGCCCAAAAGCATGACGGAAACAGGGTGTGAGACCAATCCCAGTAGTCAACCACCTGAGGATCTATTCCTAGAAGACAGTGAATATATATGGAAAACAATAAGTAAAGAGAAGTAGTAAACAAGGAAATACACAACAACAAACATTCCTATAGTTAAATTTGCATTCAATTTCATATATCAAGTAAGTATCTAATCAAATGAACAAATAATAAAAAGAAGGTAGCCCTATAGGAGTACTCACAACCTAACCCCTATGGTTTAATCAAACAAGTACAATAAACCCTCTGAGAAGTACAAATATTATAACCCCTCTGGTTCAGCTCAAGCACATACTCTCTGAGGAATCACTCACCGTCAATTCCCCCTATAGTCTCGTATCGGTAACTAAAAGGCACTCTGGGGAAGCACTCAACATTCAATTCCCCCTGTGTTCTGCATTGAGGAACTACAAACACAATGAGGAAGAACGTACATCCATTCCATATATGGTCTTGCATCGTAACAATAAAACAGACACTCTATGGAAGCCCTCAACATCCATTCCCCCTATGTGCTACTAGAACAGGTTCCCACAACCCTATGTAAGTCAATTAAGAACATCAATAAATAATGTCCAAATTATACCTCAAGAACTACTTGGCTAAATAGTCTACAACATAACAAAATGTCAGATAAAATCACCCATCCTACAACACTAGGCATGGAAGTAAGCAGTCTAATTGGAAAACTAGGCCAAACGGCTAAAACAAGAAAACATTGAAAAAAAAATCCATAGCATGGGAAGATTAACCCTATTCAATAAACAATCAGCCTCTATTCAAACAAATAAGGAATAGTAGGCAATAGTAGGGCTAAAACCATAAACATGCAACACCCTGAGAAAGGGTATTGCTCACTTTTTCACATATAACTCAAAGAATAACTACGAAAAGGCACAAACCACCTACCTAGGTGTTGTAGGATCTTTATACATGAACCTCAATCCTTTAATCCCCCAAGGACATTGTAGATCTAAAAAAATGCTACAAATTATCAATTGAGTATAACTATTGAAAGAGGAGGAATCGGGAAATGAAGCCCTAGAAGAAGGTAGAGCTTATTGTGGCGATCCCAACGCAATAAACGACGGTCGATTCGGAGAACAGACGCTTGATCGGGGGCTCAGTGAAGATCCGCACCGTACGGATACTCTCAGATGAAGAAGGAAAAGAAGAAGAGCTCTATGCCAATTAGACATGACCCCAGTCCATTTAATGAAATAAAAAGAAAGTACACAGTGTGAACTTTATAAGTACACAACGTGTACTTGCCTTAACTAGCCCCCGCATTAGGTGATCTCCAGGTCACCACACACGGCTATGTGTAAGGCCGTTACACAGCCATCACACGGCTACCCATGGTAACCGAGTACACAGAATGTGCTAATAATGTACACAGTGTGTACTCATAATGTATACAACGTGTACTTAATAAATTTCAAGAAATTCGTCTTTTTCTTAAAAACACTAGAAAAAGGAAAACATACCAGAAAGGAAGATCTAGGTTCTTAAAAACATCCCCCTTAAAGATACTTGTCCATAAATTTCCCTAGAAAGGAGACGTAGAATAATAATCCCCAATAAGATTCGGCCACTGCGATCGTACATTAGCCTCCCTCTCCCAAATCTCATCATGTACTCTCTCGTGCTTCTATAACACTCATACTAGAGGAACAAACCAGCCACAGAGAACCTTCGCACTTCAATCAACAATCCGGATAGGATGTTCCTCGAATGAGGCTTCCACCTATAACTCAACCTCCTTGGGTTGAAAAACATGAGAAATTTCTAATAAGTAACATCAAATCTGAGAAACATGGAAGACATCATGCATAGCCCAGTACCTCTAATGTAACTGCAACTGATAGGAAACCGACCCAACTCTCTCTAACACCTACAACGGCCCAATGTACCTCTGCAAAAGCTTACCATGTCTTTAATCCTCCTATGTCACAACCTTGGTGTGACACATAGGAAAATATGATCTCCGACCTCAAACCCCAGAGTTTGTCTCCGACGATTAGCATAAGATTTCAATCTAGACTGTACAGAATCCATCCTCTTCCGAATCAACATTATCTTCTTTGTGGTCTCCTAGACAAGACAAGGTCGCAACATAGCTACCTGTCCTGCCTTAATCCAATATAAGGGTGATCTCCATAGACTCTCGTACAATGCCTCATAAGGTTCCATCTAAATATTTTATTGAAAACTATTATTGTTGGAATACTCCACAAGAGGAATGTGCTTCTCCCAAGAACCACCAAAATCTAAGATACATGCTTAAAGCATGACCTCAAGAACCTGAATCATATGCTCGGACTGGCTATCTGTCTAGGGGTGGTAAGCTATACTCAAATGTACCTGTGTACCCAAAGACTTCTGAATTACTTGCTAGACCCAATAAGTAAAACAAGTGTCCTTGTCAGAAACAATGGAGTGTGAAACCCTATGTAAATGTATAATCTCTCGGATGTACAACCTTACCAGCTCATCAACACTGAAGGTCTCCTTGATTGGAAATAAGTGAGAAACCTTCATGAGTCTATCAATGACAACCCATAATGCATCAATCCCTCGAGGTGACCTTGGAAAACCTGTCACTAAATCCATTGCGACATTATTCCACTTACACTCGGGAATGGGTAACTGCTACAAAATCCCTGCTGGTCACCGATGCTCTGCCTTCACATACTGACAGGTGGAACACCTCATGAAAAAACCAACAACATCTCTCTTCATACATGGACACCAATACCGGTGGCGTAGATCACGATACATCTTGGTGACACCAGGATTAACTTCCCAAATTGAGTAATGAAAGTCCCACATAATCTCCTCACATGTGTCTTCTGACACCTATACATTCCCATAAAAATGCAAGGTCTCATCCCCACCTATGTTCCATCTAGGAATAGGGTCCTCTCTGGACACACTCTCCCATAGGACTATGCCTTCAGAATCTGATAGTTGCCTCATTCTCACTTGATCAAGAAGAGTAGAGGTAACAAAAATAGAAGATAGAAACATATGCCCCTATCTTCCGTTCACCTCCAAATGCATCTCAGAGAATAGATCCATAAGCTGCCACTCACTGCTGGCCTCCTGAACTGCCTATTTCTGAGTCCTCTTTCTCAGCGCATCAGCCACTGTGTTTCCCTTAGCAGGCATATAGGCATGTTCAAAATCCAAGGACCGAAGGTACTCAAACCACCTTCACTGTCTCAAATTCAGGTCACACTGAGTGAATATATACTCAAGACTCTTGTGGTCGGTGAGAACCACAAAATGATTTCCCAACAGGTAATGTCTCCAACAATATAAATCATGAACAAAAATAACCAACTAAACATCATGTGTCGGGTAGTTCTTCTCATGTGGCCTCAACTGCTGAGACCCATACACAATGACTCCTTCCCCCTGTATAAGCATATCTCCCAGCCCGATACCTGATGCATCACAGTACACAGTATCACTCTTTCCCGGATCTAGAAATACTAGTATTGGTTATGAAGTCAACCTCTATTTCAACTTCTGAAAGGATGACTCACAAGAATCTGACCAAAAGTACTTTTCACCCTTCATAGTCAGACCTGTCAGTGGCACTGCTAAGAGTAAAATGTCCTGTATAAAATGTCTATATTATCCAGCCAGCCGTAGGAAACTATGCACCTCAAAGAAATTCTTTGGATGCTCCCAATAAACTTCTACTCCCACTTTCTCTGGTTCTATTGATACTCTTATCTATAAGATAACATGACCCAGAAAGTGAATATGATCCATCCAAAAGTGGCATTTTGAGAGCTTAGCATATAACTAATGCTCTATCAGTGTACTCAAAACGATCTCAAGATGGTTAGCATGGTTGTGTTGAGTGTGATAGTACACCAAGATATCGTCAACAAATACCACCATGAAAGAATAAAAGTATGGATGGAACACTCAGTTCATCAGTTCCATGAAGATTTCAGGCATGTTCCTGAGACTGAATGGCATAACCAAATACTCGTATAGACTATACCTGCTCTGAATGGATATAAAAAGTATATAAGATGGTCTAACATGCAAATTTTGGTAACTGAATCTCAAGTAAATCTTCAAGAACAACTAGGCTCCTCGAATATGATCAAAGAGATCATCAATCCTCATAAAGGGATATTGGTTCTTGACTGTCAACTGGTTAAGCTTCCGATAATCCACGCAATGCCTGAGGGTACCATCTGCCTTCTTCGCAAATAGGACAGGCGAACCCCAAAGAGAAGTACTGGGTCGGATAAAACCCTTTTCCTGCAACACTTCTAACTACCTCTTGAGCTCCTACAACTAAGGTGTAGGAATCTTATAAAGAGGAATGGACACCAGTGAAACTCCTAGAACAAGATCAATAGAAAATTCCACCTCTCCCTCTAGAGGAAAACCTGAAAAGTCATCAGGAAAGACTTCCCTGAAAAGATACACCACTAGAGGAAAGATCATATGTGAAGTCCCCTGGTCATCCAAATATAAACCTGCAACTTGGGTTGTAACTCTTTGCAACCCATGATGATCGGGTCCCACTCTTCTCACCTGGACATCCCGTTCACGCTTATGAAGAAACGATCTTCCTTCTGGTGATGTGAAACTCAGCCTACAGTGATAGTAATCAAAAATATCCTAGATGGGAACTAACCACTCCATTCCGAGAATGACGTCATAGCCCTCCATCTCTAGGACATAGAGGTCCCATAAGAAGTGACACCCACAAACATCTAGAAGGAACTCCTTGCACTGAAATTATCTAGCTATTTTAGTCCCCAACGGAGTGTCTAACGTCAAGATATCAATAGACGTAAATATATAGAGCCTAAGGTTCTCCACAATGGCAACAGATATAAAGATTTGGGAAGCCCCTGTATTGAAAAGGGCCAAAGAAAAATCTGAGGCTACCAGGATCGTACCTCGAACAGTAGAGGGTCTGGGATCCTGCTTCTTCTAGGTGTACTCCACTACAAAAGTCTGACCTATATCGCATCTCTGTAACCTTGCCTAACCTCTCTGAGTTGATCCACCCTACTATCATTGAAATCCTAATGAATGGATACCACAACCGCGACCTCCACCTCAGCCTGAATAGAAGATATAACTCCAGTTCCCTAACTTGTGATAAAATGGTGGTACTGCTCCTGAAGGAGGAGTCATATAGGCACCCCGGTCACCATCTTCTGGTGAGAAGAACTTACATAACCACTAAATATGGACCATCTTGCTGCATGATCATCACTCCACTAGATCTCTCGGGAAATTTGGCCTTGTATTCCCACTCTTCCCGCACTAGTTGAACACCACCTGGCTACCAAAATATGTCTCTCGCATCCTTGGATCTTCGTGCGTAGACTCCCTATGGAGATTCCTGATGTCAATAGGATGGATAAAAGCATCATATGTGGAGCCTCCCTGGCTCACAGCTCCAAAGTCCCTCAAATTCAGCTCTGTGATCAGTGCTTAGTTGAATATAGAAGTGACAGAAGTCAACCTGAATATGTTCACCAAATATCAGATGTCGTGCTTGAGACCATCCTCAAAATTATTTGCAAGGAATAACTCATAACCTCTTGTGATGGTCATAAAGCGCTACAACTCTGTGAAGTGAGAATAATACTCCATAAGAGAAAGAGTTCCCTGTTCTAGACTCATGAACTCTTAAGCTCAGTTGGCCCTCAATGTCTCCAGATAGAAGTAGTCGTAGAAGGCACACTGTAACATATCCCACGCCATAACCTGCTGGTGTCCTGCCAATGAGATAACATCCCGCCATCTCTTTGTGGAATCCCAAAGAATATATATAGGGAGCTTAACCCTCCTCTCTAGAGGCGTCTCCAGTTTCTCAAAGATAGAGAACATGGCTTCTAACCCTGAATCTATTTCCTGAGGTCCTCCTTCGCTTGTGAAGGTGGCAGGATGCTGCTACTGAAAACCCTGCATCAACTCTGTCATAAAAGCAGAAGGATGCTGTAATCCCTAGAAGGTCTGCATGAACCTCATAAATCCCTCTATGAATTGTGCATCAAAACCTGTGTTCAGAATAATGGTTGTTACTGTAGGTTCCGGGCGCAGCGGAAGCGCGTTGGTGGGTGTACCCAACTTTAGTTTTAGCATTAACAACGATAAATCTGAGTTCCATGATGATAATAAAATGTCGGATCATCAGAATAGAGTGAATAATGAAAAACAAATAGGGGAGTCCATGAACCATATAGATGATCATCATTTGTTGGTTATAATTAATTTAATTAATTGACAAGAATTACCTTGATGGAATTCATTCTACGTTGATGTCTCCAGTCATGATTCAATGTGATCCATCATTGCAGTGTAGAATCCACATGTAAGATTCCTCTAGCGGTGATCCACACATGCTCCACGTATCTTTGGACATCACCGAAGGGATCTCCGGGTGCTAGCATTGAAGATCCTTCACTTTTGATGTCCGCCTTCGATCTCCATGATCCAGTGGAGGTGGATCTCTATCTCGTAGCTTGAGAGCGTTCTTGGTGGAAAAGGAATTTTATCTTGGATCGAGAGCTTTTCCAAAGCCATAGCACATAACCACCAAAGAAAAATGTCCAGGTTAATGGGAAATATATAATTCGGATTTTTAATTACATAGAATCGTAAAGTGAATTAATTACCCGAAAGCATTTATTCATTTCATTTAATTCTTAGTAATACCCCATGTCTAATAATAACAGTTGAATATTATTATTACTTGACATGCGCCCAGCTAATTACACCTAATATTATTTAATTTATTAAATAATATTATTTCTCATAAATTCCCAGAAAAACTACATTACATGTATATATTAATATACATGACCTGTACTTTTATTTTCCATTTTTATTTATTTCCTCCACCATATTTATTAGACCTTGAATAATTCCTATTTATTTCCCAAATAAATATCACTGCATTACTCGCTAATAAATATATTATATCGCCCAAAATATATTGTCTTGAATAACTAGTGTCGAAATAGAATTGATAAGGCATTATTGAGTAATTATTAAACCACAGTCAGTGAATAATATTCATTCAACTTGTTAAATTAATATTTAACTGAGATACTTGGACCCACTTAGTGTGTGACCCTCTAGACCTCTTTCTCAGTGGCATTAGGCAGAGCCTTCCTAAAGTTCAAGGATAGCGTCTAGATACACACCAAGGAACCCATAGAGAACGAAGTAAATGTCAAAACAATGTGCCCCCTCCTATGACCACATACCGTGTAATGTAATCACTTTGTCATGATATCTCATATCAAGTCAGTTGAATGCTAGTGCCATCAACCCATGTGCTTGAATATTCATTCTTTGAATTTCCAGAATTGAACTTCCCCATTCCTCACCAAGGCCATGGCTTTATTTAGGCTATATTAATTTCATAAAAGGGATAGAGATATCTACTCCCTTTATGGAAGAGAAGAGTAAAATCCTTTCTTTCATTATATATTAATGTAGTATCACTCATGATGCACCCAATGTATCCTACCTCACTGAAAATAGTGTGTCGTCATAGTTTTCATCAATACATCTAAGAGTGCGAGTTGTAATACCCATTAATAATAATCTTAAAGTATAAGGACCGATACACACATCTACAGATTGGAACATCCAATGACACTATGAAATGTGGATTTCCTACAGGTGGGTCTCATTCTCATTATAACATCCTGGATATTACCAAAGGAACACACCATGTGAAGGTACCTCAATGTTTTATGAGTCCTCGCCCCTAATGGAATGTATTATTTGTGTCCCTCAAATAATATCATCTAACCATAGAAAATATATTCAAGTATAGTGTTATGGAACTTCTGAGTTCTTATCATAGTAGGGATCTGCTATGACCCTTTAATGCATCAGCTATCATTAGGAAATTATCTCATGCATTTTCAAAGAGAAGAACAATCAAGATGTGATAAGATATTTATTAATTATTAAAGTAAAAAGTAGTTGGTTCTGGGCCACAAAATGAAATAGACTTCCACATGAACTAGATCCAACTACTAACAACCTTTAACCCACTAGCTCTCACATGATATTCATGCTTTTGCTGAGATTTTATTTTGTTCATGGGTTCCACCACATTCTCTTCTGCAGACACTCTTCTCACTACAACATCACCCCTTTGATAGAAATCTCTCAAGAGGTGATACTTCCGGAGTATTTTCTTTGTCTGTTTATGTGACCTTTGTGCTTTTTCAAGATCCACTTCTACAGTTTTATCATAATACAATGTGCTAGTATCTTTACTAATAGGTACCACATCAAGCTCTTGGACAATGCTTCGAATCTAGGCAGCTTCCTTGGATACATCAGAAGTCTCTATATATTCAGACTCTGCTGTAGAATCGGTGACAACTGGCTGCTTTAGAATCATCCAGCTCACAGATCATCCATTGAGATAGAAAACATATCCAGATTGTGACTTCAGATTATTTTGATCTATCTGAAAACTAGCATCAGCATACCCTCAGGTGACAAGCTCATCATCTCCTCTGTACTCAAATAAAATATCCTTAGTTCTTCTCAGAAACATAAGGATAGTCTTAAAAGTAGTCCAATGTTGTTCTCCTAGATCTGCATGATATCTGTCTACCATGCTCAGTGCACAGGCAACATCAATCATGGTACATAACATGGCATGAATGATGGATCCTATAGCCGAAGCATATGGGATCTTAATCATTCTATATTTCTCTTGTTGTGTATGAGGACACATTTTCACAGAAATATGTAGGCCATGTGGTACTGTAACCAATCCCCTCTTGGATTGTTCCATAATAAATCTCTTTAGTATCTAGTCAATGTATGTACCTTGGCTTAGTCCAATCAGCCTCTTGAATCTATCACGAATGATCTTGATCACTAGAATCTAGGCTGCTTCACCCAAGTCCTTCATGGAGAAACACTTGTTCAACCAGTCCTTAACTGACTGTAAGACTGGTACATCATTTCCAATAAGCGATATGTCATTAACATATACTACTAGGATAACGATCACATTCCCATTAAACCACTTATAAACATATGGCTCACATTAATTCTTAATGAAACCAAATTCCTTTATGGATTCATCAAATCTAATGTTCCATGACCTAGATTCTTTCTTTAATCCATAAATGGATTTCTACAACTTTCAAAGCCATTTGGCTTCACCTGGTGTCACAAACCCTTCTGATTGCGTCATATAGACATCTTCCTGAAGTTTCCCATTAAGGAATGTCGTTTTTATATCCATCTACCAAATCTCATTGTCATGTTAAGATGATATGGAAAGTATGATTCTTATATATTTAAACATGGAAACTAGTGATAAGGATTCATCATTGTCAATTCCTTGACGCTGTCTGAATCCTTTAGCCACTAGCCTTGCTTTGTAGGTGCTAACTTGACCTTCCATGTATAGTTTCTCATGAATACCCATTTGTATTGTAATGACCCAGAAATTCCTTTTATTTTTTTTAATTAAAATGGAATTTTACGAGTCTGTGAAGATTGACGGTGCGTGATTCTGAGGCCCGGTGTTCCTGGAATGAATTTATGAACTTTTTTTAGGTACGTTCAGTAAACAATCAAGAGGGTTTTTGTAACTTTTTAACTGGTTCTTGGAATTGAAATATGATAGCATAGTTGAACTCGCATCACCATTTTTATCTTAAGGATACCTTTACCTCGACCGCAATAGGTCGATGGTGAAATATAGTTTTTTACTTTTTCTTGGGAAAAGAAAACAAAAAATTGTTTAACATTTTTATTTTTATTTGAAACTCCCATGTGGATGTTAAGAGGTGGGGACCACTAGAACTAAACCTCCCATATGAATATTAAGAGGTGGGGACCACCCGAACTAAAACCCCCAATTTGAATCCATGGTGCTGGGGACCACCTGAACTCCACTTTAATGGAGAAAACCTCTAAACTCCCCATTAATTACTCCTCCCATTTAATTGAGTAAATTAATTATGCCAACAATCCATTTAATCAATAGTATCATTTAATTATGGTGTCAAATTAAATATAACCTATTTTAATTTAAGTTGGCATTTCACCTCTGGGTATTTTTTGGAGAGTGTTGGCAAAAGGGAGGACCTTTGGAGAATTGTGGTGAAACACATCCTCCAACAAAGAACACACTCCGGAATTGAAGAACAAGGATGACGTTCAATCCAACTTTGGAAGAATCTTGCATAAGCGATGAACACCGTCACCACTTTCCCCAAAAACTTTGTCTCCTTCCTCGTGACCTCCATCAACAAACCTCCGAGGTATGGGTTTAATTATGTTTGAATATTGATTCCCATGTTCTTCCCTTCTAAACAAATAACGTGGATCAAATCTCTAACTAGTTGATCCGTCGAAGATTTCTTTTTACGGGTTTGGGAATAATCATTTCCGGAGGTTGTAGTGTTTGACATTATTCATAAAAGATTTATTAAGCCAATTTTCTATCGCCTTAACGCAGAGGGTGCATGAAAAATGAAAATGGACCGAAGGTGATGACACAATGGAAGAAGGCGGTGATCGGTTCCAATGAATGGAACTAGAGGGACTCGGATACGGCAGCTAACACACTACCGACCTCGACAAAGGCGACGACGCAACCACTGCTGCCCCGCGTCGCATCGTGGCCCTTGCACCACCCCGCGGCCCCCACACAGCACCGCGGCTGCCCGACCACACCACGACCCACCACCTAGGCCAGGACAACCAGCGTGGGCCGTACCGGACCCAGCAGGCTGGGTCAGCCCAGGTCGGGCAGACTAAGTCAGACTAGACCTAGGCCAGCTTCGACCCATTTTATCTATATCTGCCATAATATTGGCACCGGACATCCATTTGACGAATTGTTTAAGGCACCAGAAACCATGGAGTGAGATAGGACTTTTTATATAGCCCAATTGATATTCAGATTAAGTTGGGGTACAGTCAAGTTGGATCGATCACAAATAAAACTGGGCCCTTGGGACTAAAAGTATAATAACTTACCAACCGAGCGTCTGATTGACCCACCGTCGGTTGCATTGAGACCCCTTAGATGTGGCAGTCCTTTGGGATACTTCTTCATGAGACTTCATGATAGATGGAGTATCGACCAGCGGCATGAGGAGCAGATCCTCCTGGAGATGAGTACGCTTAGTTTAGGAACCCTATACTTGGATATAACGATGTACTAGGATCATGTATATGTCTGATGACGTATTGAAAATGTACGAGGATTCTGTGTGGTTTTGACGACGTACTCAAGATGTACTAGGATCATGTGTGGGTCTGACGATGTATTGACGATGTACTAGGATCCTGTGTGGGTCTGACAAGGTACTGCCGATGTACTAGGATCATGTGTGGGTCTGACAACATACTGACGATGTACTAGGATCCTGTGTGGGTCTGACGATGTACTACGATCCTATGTGGGTCTGATGATGATTTAGGATCCTTCATCAGTCTACCTTTTAATGGAGTAAGATGATTCAATATTTATATCTAATCATCTTTACAACCGTACGTAAGTTATACCTGGCTTGAGATGAGTCTGTACCTGTGTGGTAATTTCCTTCATGGTAATACCTAGGTGGTATTCTTTTGTGTGGTGTACCTATGTGGTACTTACCTTCGTGGTATTCCTTCCTTTGTGGAACAGTTGAGATTTGGTCTTTGAGGTTGACATTGTGTTTCCTCGTGAATGGGATGGGTATACTTGATAACTTAGGTATATGTATGGGCATATTGTAGTACCCCCGATTTTTGGTAAGTAACCCTTGTTTTATTCTTTTTATGTGCATGAATTTTATGGGAGATGATTGGGGAATGTTTGGGAGACATTTAAAGCATAAAATGGAAAATTGTGGGGACGCACGGGTTGCACACTGTTTTCCAAACTGTGCGGAAGCCATGCAGGTGGTGGTCTTTTGGACAGAAGAGACCACACGGTGTGTGCACAGTTTGGGAAAACCGTGCGAGGAGGCTGTGCGGAGAGCCCCTCTCTAGCAGTGACTACCACACGGTTAGCGCACGGTTTAACTAACCATGCGGACTAACCGTGTGTGAAGTCTACTTAGATCCTATTTATTAGGATCTAATCCGTTTTATAATTTAACCCACTCGTTTTTGCTCCCAGACGGCCCTAACTCCTGATTTCTCTCTGGGTAAGGTGGGAGAACACATTCCAGTTGTTTTGGAAGTGATCCGGAGGGTTGCCATGGCATTTAGAGGCCGGTTGATTGTGGTAAGTCTCATTCTTGTCTTGTTTTCTTAGATACCCTTCTTCCCTCTTGTTGGATCCTTAGATATACACCCAAGGTGGGTAGATCTAAGGTAGTGGATGACTTCTAAGTCGGGTTTTGGTCTTGTTGGTGATAGGGGAAGGGATCTGAGGAGGTTTTGTGGTGTTTCGACCTGGTTCTTGGTTGGTTTCGCCCAATTTGTTTAGGTAGGTTTCTTCACTCTTGATTCCTCTTTCGTAGAACATGAAGGCTTAGTTTCAAATTGTTTTCCTTGATTGAAATGGTTTTTTTATCAATTATAAAATCATGGTTGAATCCCCTTTTTAGTAATAGGTGATTAAATTTGTGTGTTTTTGGAATGTTATTGTTGAAGTAAATTTAAAATGGTGATTTTAAATTGACTATGGTTTTGCTAATTGAAAGAAATGGGTTTCAAAAAAATGGTGATGCATTATTGAAAGGTTTTGAACACACATGGTTTTGGGCATGGATTGCATGGGTTGTGGTGTGTGTTCATATTCATTGGGATGGATAAGGGCAAGAAGTACCCCATTAAATAGGTTGGGATGGATAAGGGTGAGAATTCCCCCCATCAATAGGTTGGGATGGATCAGGTCGTGAAGTACCCCCGTCAAGGTAGTCCACTAAGTGACGGCTTAGTGGAAGGATAAATCACCACTCACCAGTATAGGGAGGTCCAGGTTTCATGCATGGTTGGTCGTATGGATTTGGTGAAATGGAATGAATGTGACAAAATGGAAATGGGAATTTTATTGGGAACTTTCCTTGGCTACTTTTCTTGAGAAAGATGGTTTTTGTTGGAAAATGCTTTTGACATGGAACTTGTTATATAATTAACTGCTTTTAAAATTTTTTTATATAAATTGTTTTATATAAATGTGCTAACATGTTTTATCTTAGAGGCATGGGTTGGGAATTCATCAAGGAAAACCTATTGAGTTTCATTACTCACCCACTGCTTTGGCATGTTGGTGCTTTTGCAGATGTCATATACCGGGATGTTGGCAAAGGTAAAGTGGTACATGTTTATAACACTACTTCGTGATGCTTGGGTTGGTTCGTGATGTTGGAGCTTGGAGCTTGTGGAGCATGGAGATGGGTTGTCATCTTGTAGTCTTTGAGGATGTATTTTTGTTGTTTACTCTGTTTTGTTGTTGGTTTCCGTTGTATTACTTTTGGTTGGTTTTTTATAAAATAAATAGTTGAGTTGTCTTAGTTTTTATCATGTATCATTTAGTAGATTTGTTTGGTTATGCTTGTTGGCTCTGTGGTATATTATTAAAGGGTAAATCGTCACCCACTTGTTTTTAAACCCTTCGGCATTTATTGCCAGCCTTTGGTGCCTTGGGGATGTCGCTTAAGGCCTATTAATGACTCATTGAGCTCTCAAGCCAATGAGAATTGGCGGGTCTTTACAAATGGTATCAGCATGTTCGGTCCTTCCCTAACAAGTAGTCATCGATGTTCTTAGTCTTGGAGTTGAAATTACTTTTTGTCTATACCTTGGGTGATCATCTTAGATATGAGTAGGACTGTCAGAACATGAAATGTATAGCATAAAAGGACATTGCTAACCCGTTTATGCTGAACTCTAAGTTACCAGGGTGTTGGGTACATAAGTGTTTTGGATACACTTCTAGAATGTTACAAATCTCATTATCATGGGTTTAGCCAATGAGATGTACATGACATGCATTAGAGGAATGACTTCCCACTAGGATGTCATATCTCATTGCGAATAATGATTTATTATTTTGGGCAAGGTATAATTTTTTTGAAAAAGGAATAAATTTATTTTCAAATGAATGATTTTGAAAACTGGAAATTTCGTATATTGTGAAAACGGGTGGATTTTTAAAATCATATGTGGGATGTTTTCAAAAAATGGTTGAACATGTGGATAAGTCGGATGTTTGGAAAACAATAATCTGATAGATGATGTGATATAAATTGAATTGTTAAGACTTCAATTGCTAGGAAGTGAGACTAACGGCGTGCGTTGTTTGTATAGAAAATGGCACCCATTAGGCATCGTAGATACCAACCCGAAGAAGCTGCGGAGAATGTGGTTGCACCTAAACCACGTGTGAACCAGGAGCTGGTTCAGAGTAACATTCACGCATTCCAGGCTATGGACACAGGGAATCAGAGGGATGAGTCAAGGCGTATAGACCATTCTATCCAGTTCCATAAGCAGAATCCACCCATCTTTCAGGGTGATTCTGAACCAGAATGGGAGGAGGTGTGGCTGAGTAGGATGAATCATATCTTCAATTTCATCGACACACCAATAGGGCTGAAATTAAAGTTGGCAAAGTATATGCTGGAGGATCTTTCACGATAGTGGTGGGAGCTAGTGGTGTAGGCTAAGGTGGATCAAGGACTGGGCTGGGAGGAATTTGAAGAGTTGTTCAATAAAAAATTCTATCCTCACACGTTCAAGATCCAGAGGAAGATGGACTTTTTCATCTTGAAACTAGAGATCCTCTCTGTCATAGAGTATGCGACCAAGTTCATGAATTTAGACCATTTTGCACCAGAGGTTGCAGCAAGTGCTTCTTTGAAGGCACGCGTCTTTGAATCGGGGCTAAGGTCGGAGTTTCGATCGAAGATTGTGGTACTCTGTATTACGGATTATACAGAGATGGTGAACAGAGCAATGTTTGTTGAACGTGATATCTTGGGATTGATTGGAGGAAGCATGATGATACCCATAGGAATGGGTGGTAACATTAATGCTGGAAACAAGCGGAAGAGGGACACCTACTTCCAAGGTGGGAGTGTGAATCAGAACCAGACAGCGGGATTATTCAACTTTCCTCCATGACCCCAGAGCAAAGCAGGTTTCTTTCAATGTGGTTCGACTGATCACATCAAACGAGAATGTACAGCACCACCGAGAGCATGCCACAATTGCAAGCAGATGGGGCATCTTCAGCGATATTGTCGTAGTGCTCCGAGGTCAGGTGCACATGACACTTCCCAGGCGTCGCAAGCATCGTATGCTTCGACAGGACGAGGACAGAAGACTCAGACTCATCAGCATAACAGAGCTAGCCATGGTGATTCTCGAAATACCATGACCCCTCAACCAGGGCAATCTCAACAAGGCAACATGGAAAGCAGTGTAGTGACGAAGAAATTATATGGAGTTGATTAGATGATTGTTGATGATAATGTTGGACCATCAATAGTAATAGGTATGATTCTTTTGAATTCTACCTTTGTGCAAGTGTTGTTTGATACTGGTGCATCACATTCCTTCATTGCTTCTCATGCAATTGACTTTCTATGTTTAAAACTGGAAATGATGCCTTATGTGTTGAAACTGAAAACTCCTCTTGGTGAAAGAGAATGTCAAGCCATAGTGTGTCGAGCATGCGCTATAAATTTTGATGGAGCTGAGTTGGAATGGGACTTCTCCATGTTGGATATGAATGTCTATGATTTAATCCTAGGTATGGATTGGTTGACAAGGTTTAAGGCTCACATCGACTGTTATAGGAGAATGGTTAGTTTCACAACGGAGGATGTAATCGACCATCTCTTCAAAGGAGAGTGGTTGGAAAAGAAAGATGCAAAGAGTTTTTTGGAACCAATGGTGGAAATGATCTCTTACCAATTGGCAGTGTTGACTTTGGAATCATTGGATGAAATTGTGGAAAATAGTTTTCCAGCTGTGGTGGATCAATTTCCTGATCTTTTTCTTCAAAACTTCTTAGGATTAGAACCTGTAAGAGAAGTGGAGTTTACGATTGATCTCCTTCTGGGGACCAGTCCTATCTCACTTCCATATTATAGGATGGAACCAACGGAGTTAAAGTAATTGAAGGTGTAGTTAGAGGAGCTGGAAAGAAAAGGTTTCATTCGGCCAAGCGTGTCTCCGTGGGAAGCACCAGTTTTGTTTGTAAAGAAAGAAGATGGAACTCTTCGTCTGTGTGTTGACTATCGTAAACTTAACCAAGTTACGATAAATAAAAAATATCCACTTCCCCGCAATGATGATATTTTTGATCAATTAATGGGACCTCCGTGGTTCTCCAAGATTGAATTGCGATCAGGATATCACCAGTTGTGAGTTCGGAAGGAGTATATTCTGAAGACAGCCTTTAGAAGTAGATACAACCACTACGAATATGTAGTCATGCCTTTCGGTCTAATGAATGCACCAACAGTATTCATGGCTTTGATGAATCGAATATTTCAGCAATATCTGGATTCTTTTGTTGTGGTGTTTGTTGATGATATACTAGTGTATTCAAGAACAAGGTCTGAGCATGAGCAACACTTGACGATAGTGTTGGAAATCTTGAGATACCATTAGTTGTATGAAAAATTGTCAAAGTGAAATTTTTGGATACAAGAGGTACATTTTCTGGGCCATGTTGTTTCTGAGAAAGGTGTTTCAGTTGATCCAGAAAAGATAGAAGTTCTTCTTTCTTGGAAACTAACGAATAATGTCTTTGAAATACGAAGTTTTCTTGGTCTAGATGGTTATTAACGACACTTTGTCCATGAATTCTCATGACTAGATTCACCTATGACATCATTGAAAAAGAAGAACAATGCATTTCAATGGACTAAGGAATGTCAGAGATCTTTTCAAGAGTTGAAACTTCTCCATACATCAACACCCATCTTGATCTTTCCTGAATCAAGACAAGGGTACGTAGTGTATTGTGATGCTTTAGGATCAGGGTTGGGATGTGTTCTCATGCAAGGAGACCATGTAGTTGCTTAAGGTTTAAGGAAGTTGAGGGTGCATAAAAAGAACTACCCAACACACGATTTGGAGTTATATGAAGTTTTCCATTCTTTGAAAACATGGAGACATTATCTCTTTGGTGAGAAATTTACTGTGTTTACGGATTACAAAAGCTTGAAACACATTTTTTCATAGGGAGATTTGAATTTGAGGCAGAGTATATGGATGGAGTATCTTAAAATGTTCGACTTTGACTTAATGTATACACCGGGTAAGGGCAATTTGGTGGCCGATGCATTAAGCAGGAAGTCGTATGCTTAGTTGGAAAAGGAAGTTTCAGATAAATGGCAGTTGATGTCGGCCTTATCTGACATGCATGTGTAATGTGAAGACCGAGATGGTGTTGCGGTTTTATTTTCAGCTACGCTTGTTCTTGATTTGGTTAAAGTGGTCAAAGATGCCCAAACATCTGATGCAGAATGTTTGATAATGAGTTCAAAACTCAATGGAGACAAGACCATTGATGGCTGGAAACTGGAAGCGGGTTCAGTTTTGTGTTTCAGATATCGGATGGTTCTACCCATGGATTGTTAAGAACAACTCCTTCATGCTTACCACCATTCAAGATGGGTTGTACATTCTGGTACACAGAAGATGTATATGGCTCTAAAGGTGCAGTTTTGGTGGAGCGACATGAAAAGGAAGGTGGCAAAATTCATCTCGTGATGCTTAACTTGTTAGCGGGTTAAATTAGAACATCAGAGACTAGCTGGTATGTTACAGTCTTTACCTATCCCAGTGTGGAAATGGGAGAAGATAGCAATGTATTTTGTTACAGGTCTTCCAAGAACGTTCCAGAAACATGATGCCATTTGGGTGATAGTGGATCATCTAACCAAGTCGGCCCATTTCATCCCAATTCGTGAAACCCATAAGATGGAAGATCATTCAAAAATCTATATCTGAGAAGTGGTAAAAAGACATGGTGTACCAGTATCTATCGTCTCAGATAGAGATCCGAGGTTCACATCTCGATTCTGGAAATCCTTACAACAAGCCCTTGGGACTCAGTTGACGATGAGTACGGTGTATCATCCTCAGACAGAAGGGAAATTAGAGCAGATGATACATACATTGGAAGACATGTTGCGGGCTTGTGTAATTGACTTTGGTGGCTCATGGGAGAAGAATATACCCTTAGTGGAGTTCTCATACAATAATAGTTATCTAGCCTTGATACGCATGGCTCCGTTTGAAGCATTGGATGGGTGTCCTTGTCGTTCTCCACTATGCTAGGTGGAAACTGGTGAAACATCACTAGTAGGGCCGAGCCTTGTCTAAGAAACAACTGAGAAGATCCAGATGATTAGAAAGAGTATGGAGATGGCTCAGAGTCATCAGAAATCTTATGCAGATCATCGTCGAAGACCGTTGTCGTTTGCGGTGAGTGATCATGTCTTTTTGAGAATCTCTCCAAGGCTTGGACAACGTCATTTTGGGAAGTAGGAGAAATTATCTCCTCGATATATAGGCCCTTTTGAGATACTGTAACAGGTTGGAGATGTGGCGTATCGGTTGGAATTACCACCACGGTTCAGTGCAGTGCATAATTTGTTCCATGTATCTCAGTTAAAGAAGTATCAACCCAGCCCTGACCATGTGATCAGATGGGATCATGTTGACCTAGAGCAGAATGCTTCGTTGATACATATCCTGGTACGGATAGTGGATAGTCAAGAGAACGTCTTGCATGGAAAAAGCATCGGTCTAGTGTGGGTTTTATGGTAGCATGGTCAGATCCAGGAAGAGACATGGGAATGCGATAAAGAAATGAAAGAGCAGTGGCCATAACTCTTTCAGACAAGTGTTGGTTTTCTACATTCTAGGGATGGAAAGGCCAATGGTGGGGAGAATTTAGTACCTCTAGTTTTTGGTAAGTAACCCTTGTTTTAGGCTTTTTAAGTACATGAAGTTTATGGGAGATGATTGGGGAATGTTTGGGAGACTTTTACAGCGTAAAGGGGAAAATTTTGGGGACGCACGGGCTGTGCACGGTTTGCCAAACCGTGCGGAAGCTGTGCAGGTGGTGGTCTTTTGAACAGAGGAGACCGCACGGTGTGCGCATGGTTTGGGAAAACTGTGCGAGGAGGCCGTGCGGAGAGCCCCTCTCCAACAGTGACTACCGCACGGTCAGCACACGGTTTAACTAACCGTGCAGACTAACTGTGCCCGAAGTAAACTTAGATCCTATTAATTAGGATCTAATCCGTTTTATCATTTAACCCACTCTTTTTTCTCCTATATGGCCCTAACTCAGGATTTCTCTCTGGGGAAGGTGGGAGAACACTTACCAGGTGTTTTGGAAGAGATCCGGAGGGTTGCCTTGGTGTTTAGAGGCCGGTTGATCACGGTAAGTCTCATTCTTGTCTTGTTTTCTTAGATCTCCTTCTTCCCTCTTGTTGGATCCTTAGATCTATGCACGTGGTGGGTAGATCTAAGGTAGTGGATGACTTTAAAGTTGGGTTTTGTTCATGTTGGTGATAGGGGAAGGAATCTAAGGATGTTTTGTGGTGTTTCGATTCGGTTCTTGGTAGGTTTTGCCCAATTTTTTTGAGGTAGGTGGCTTCACTCTCGATTCCTCTTTCTTAGAACTTGAAGGCTTAGTTTCAAATTGTTTTCCTTGATTGAAATGGTTTGTTTATTTGTTATGAAAGCATGGTTGAAGCCCCTTTTTAGTAATAGGTGATGAAATTTGTTTGTTTTTGGAAAGTGGTTGTCGAAGTAAATTTAAAATGGTGATTTTAAATTGACAATGGTTTTGCTGCTTAAAGTAAATGGTTTTCAAAAAAGGGTTATTCTTTATATAAAGGGTTTGAACACACTTGGTTTTGGGCATGGATTGCATGGGTTGTGGTGTTTGTTCATATGCATTGGTATGGATAAGGGTGAGAGGTCCTCCCATCAATAGTTTGGGATGGATAAGGGCGAGAAGTCCCCCCATCAATAGGTTGGGACAGATCAGGTCATGAAGTACCCCTGTCAAGCTAGTCCACCAAGTGACGACTTAGTGGAAGGATAACTCACCACTCGTGAGTATAGGGAAGTCCAGGTTGAATGCATGGTTGTTTGTGTGGATTTGGTGAAATGGAATGAATGTGACAAAATGGAAATGGGAATTTGATTGGGAACTTTTCTTGGCTACTTTTCTTGAGAAAGATGGTTTTTGTTGGAAAATGGTCTGGACATGGAACTTGTTATATTATAAAATTCTTTTAAAATTTTTTTATAAATTTTTTTTATATAAATATGCTAACATGTTTTATCCTAGAGGCATGGGTTGGGATGTCATCAGGGAAAACCTTCTGAGTTTCATTACTCTCCCCTTGCTTTGGCACGTTGGTGCTTTTGCAGATGTCATATACCGGGATGTTGGCAAATGTAAAGTGTCACATGTTTATAGCACTACTTCATGATGCTTGGGTTGGTTCCTGATGTTGGAGCATGGAGCTTCTGGAGAATGGAGATGGGTTTTCTTCTTGTAGTCTTCAAGGATTTATTTCCGTTGTTTACTCTGTTTTGTTGTTGGTTTTCGTTGTATTACTTTTGGTTGGTTGTTGATAAAATAAATGGTTGAGTTGTCTTAGTTTTTATCATGCATCATTTAGTAGATTTGTTTGGATATGCTTTTTGGATCTGTGGTATATTCTTAAAGGTTAAATCTTCCCCCACTTGTTTTGAAACCCTTCGGTATTTATTGACAGCCTTTGGCACCTTGGGGATGTCGCTTAAGACCTAGTAATGACTCATTGAGCTCTCAAGCCAATGAGAATTGGTGGGTCATTACACATATACCTATGTAGGGTTGTTAGTTGATTTCATGTTGTGTGGTTTTTCCTTTGTGTATTTTGTGAGACCTTGAGGGTCCCGGGGTCCCTACTGAGTATCATTATACTCACCCCTACATGGGTTATGCCCGTGCCTTGTTGTGTTTGGTGTAGATGATGGACATTGCTGACCGAGGACAAGAGTACCAAGACTGGAGGTAGCTCGGAGGTGGACATTAGATGAGGCGTACCGCAGAGACGACCATTAGAGAGCTGTCTCTACCCTTCAGGTAGGATCCTTGGTGGGTGTTCACGGGAGCTGCTCCAGTTTTCTTGTACTTTTTAGTTTCTTGTACATTCTAGTTGGGCTTGTATTCTGGCCCCTTTTACTTACTATACTCACTCTTTTTACTATAAAGTTTGTGGTGTTTTTATCTTGTTGTGTCCTTAGTCATGTGTGTTTATAGGTTATAAAGGAAATGCCTTCCTTGTTTTAGGGAATATGCCTTCGGTTCTAATCGCCAGCCCCTATCCTATGGAAGGTAGGCTAGGGGTAGTCACAGTACTGGCCCCGAGGGATAGGTCATGACAAATTGGTATCACAGGACTCGGTTCTACTGTAGAAAATAGGAATCTAATTATTTTTAATGGAAATAGTGTTAAGTGTAGTGAGTGTGGTTATTGGTTTAGAGAATCCAGTATTGGTGCGGCGGTCGACGTATCCATACACCAGGACCACAACTTCTGATTTCTGACTTAGTGAATGAAAATAATGATTGCGTGTGTGTTTTGAGAAGTTTTATTTGTGAACTCTTTGAGTCAAATCAATAGGTATAATTTATTGACCGTGGTGAACCTGTTTCTTTTCAGGATGCCTCCACACAGACAACCAGCTAGGGTTCCAAATATAGTACCCACTGATATCCCACCATGCGATGAGGCCTCGGTGCAGAGACCTCTTCTAGTAGAGGCACCAGCGGAGGTACCAACAGTACCATTACCCATTGGGCCCTCGATGCCACTGACCCCAACAGTAGAGGGTGCACGCTGATTGAGTGCATTTCCTGAGTTCCAGTGCCAGAGGCCACCCAGGTTTAGGGGAGAGATGGACCCACGAGCGGCTAAGGATTGGTTGGAGGCCGTAGTGAGAGTCTTCTGACTGGTAGGGACACTAGATGATCTCATGGTGATTCTTGCCGCCAGTCTTCTATAGGAAGAAGTAGGCAGATGATGGAGCTTGATGCTCTAGGCTCACGATGAGGTGACACTTCTTTTGACAGACTTTGATATATTGTTTCGAGTAGAGTTTTTCCCAATTATTCTCCACACAGTGCGCATACAAGAGCTTCTTCATTTGCAGTTGGGCAACATTACTGTAGATCAGTACTCAACGAGGTTCACCGAGCTCTCACAATACTCCACTGATATGGTGTGGGAACCATTCTTTAGGGCTCGGACCTTCGAGTAGGGGTTTAGGAGGGAAATCAGGGCATCGATGATTTCACTCAGCATCCCGATGCAGGCGGGGGTGTTAGTGCGTGGCCTCTTAGTGGAGAGTTTTCTTGGTGATCAATCACCAGCATCGAGACCTACAACTGGAAATCACGTAGCAGAGACTTCTTCTACTGGAAGCAAATAGATGTCATAGAGGTCTAAGAGGACAAGACCTATAGGTGGACGACCGCATGACTGAGGATTGGTTGTGTGGGGAACCAGAGACAGATCTAGTCATGCGAGGGGTCGGCAATGTTTCACATGTAGCCTGCAGGGTCACCAGGATTGTGACTGTCCGACCCGCCTTATGGATGTTCTGCATATGGTTGAGGGACCACCCAGAAAAAGACAGAGGTTTGACCGAGGAGGTCCGTAGGGAGAAGTCAGACGTGACAGAGGATCTAGACGTGTAGCTGGCGGCGGGTGGTGATTTGAGGTATTACAACCACCACCACCAGGTGGTCCACCCAGACCCTAGGGAGCAGGTGGACATGGGCAAGTTCTGCTCCAAGCATTCGAGGCCTATGATCACGGTGCTCTGGAGATGATATGAGGTATGATCGGTGTCTATTCCACCTTATCTATAGTACTTATAGACACAGGTTCCATTCATTCATTTAACTCCACTACCCTCGCTTGGAGCTCGGAGATTCCAAAGGAGTCGTTGGATCGATCCTTATGGCTAGAGACTCCTACAGGTGCGGATTCGATGATTACACACTGGTTCTAGAAGTTTGAGCTTACTCTAGGATGTGATAGATTCGGTTGGGATATCCTAGTAGCATTGTCGAGGCCTTACGATGTCATCTTGGGAATGGACTAGTTATCTACACTCCATGCTTAGATTGACTGTATTAGGTTCAAAGTTTAGTGTGTCCGCACTGATGGGTCCAGGTTTACCTTCACTGGTGAGAAGGGAGCCTTTGCAGCATAGGATGGACTTACCTGGAGGAGGGTGAAACTAATTACTCATCAGTTGGATAGCCTTACCCTCAGAGCGATTGATGTGCAGAGTCCGAGCTATCCTGTAGTAGTGGAAAAGTACATAGATGTCTTCCCTAATGATATTATGGGTCTGCCTCCTCATATAGAGGTGGACTTTTACATTGACTTGTACCTCGGTATGGAACTGATATCTACACTAGCGTATCGGATGGCTCTCACGGAGCTTCATGGGCTGCAAGTATAGATGGAGGACAAACAAGGGAAATGGTTCATTCGGTCGAGTTTTTCTCCTTGGAAAGCCCTGATTTTGTTCTCCAAGAAGGCAGATTGGAGATTGAGACTTTTTATTGACTATCGGCACCTGAACCAGGTGACCATGAAGAACAAGTACCCACTTCTGAGGATCGACAAACACTTTGATCAGATGAAGGGAGCATGGTGGTTCTCGAAGATAGACCTCATATCAGGTTTTCAGTAGCTCAGAGTGCGAGACGAGGATGTGCAGAAGAAAGATTTCAAATGTCAGTACGACCACTACGAGTTCTTGGTTATGTCATTCAGCATAACCAATGCTCCAGCATGGTTCATGGGACTCATGAACAGGATCATTCAGCCATACCTTGATTGCTTTGTAGTAGTCTTCATCGACGACATTCTCATCTACTCAACTATTGAGGAGGAGCAATCCTGTCATTTGTAGGTAGTACTAGACACACTCCAAGAGCACCATATTTATGGTAAACTCTCTAAGTGCTAGTTCTGGATTTGTGAGGTTCAATTTCTGGGACATTTCATCTTACAAGATGGATTTGCAGAAGATCCAGCGAAGATTGAGGCGGTACTTGCTTGGGAGCCACCCAAGAGTGTGACAGAGGTATGGAGTTTCCTAGGTTTGGATGGATACTACCGGAGGTTTGTGCCAGATTTCTCTAGAGGTGTAGCACCTTTATCAGTGTTTATGAAGAAGGGGAAACCCTTCATGTGGTCGGAGATATACCAGAAGAGTTTTCAGAAGCTAAGGAAGAGGCCGACTTGTGCCACCATCTTGAGGATACTGGAGGATGGCGTAGGGTACGTAGTTTATAGCGACGCATCTAGGACTGGGGTTGGATGTATATGGATGTAGGAGCAAGCTATGATCGTATATGGTTCATGAAAGCTGAGACAACATGAGCAGAACTAAGTTACCCTTGTCCTTGAGTTAGCAACAGTGGTCTTCTCTTTGATGTTGTGGTGACATTACTTGATGGGAGAGCATTTTATAGTCTACTCAGATCACAAGAGTCTCAGGTATATCTTTTCTCAGAAGGACCTGAACATGATACAATGACTATGTATTGAGTTCCTCCAGGACTATGAATTTGAGATAGTCTACAATCCTAGGAAGGGAAATGTTGTAGCAGATGCACCCAGCAGGAGATCTGGTATACAAATTCTAGGAGAGGCGACGGAGTAGCTGGCCGCTTTGAAGATATCCTTTGTGGATCGAGATGGAGCATCTTTTCTTTAGTCTCTTACAGTCACTCCCGACTTCTTCAGCGATTCAGGGAGGCATAGTATGGGGATGCTGACCGTGAGACTCAACATGCTCAGATATCCACAGGGCAAGCACCTGATGGATTTTCTGAAGGTGGGAAACATGGCGTTCTGTTTAGAGGAAATATCATGGTACCAATGTCGCTTCGGGAGGAAGTGTTTAGGGAGTTCCACAAATCGCCTCTAGCGGTACATCTAGGAGTGTAGAATATGTACTAGAGCCTCCGAAGACAACATTGGTGGCTGGGAATGAAGAAAGCAGTAGCAGGGTTTGTCTCTCGATGCCTCACTTCTCATAAAGTGAAGGCAGAGCATCAGGTACCAGCAGACTTGGTTTAGCCTTTAGAGGTCCCAGAGTGGTAGTCGGATGGGATATACGTGTACATCATGACAAGACTTCTACATACATCCAAAGTTCATGATTCTATCTGGGTGATCATTGGCCGACTCACCAAGTCAGCCCACTTTTTACTGATCAGAGAGTAGGGTTCAGTAGAGAGGTTGGGATGCCTCTATGTGCAAGACATTGTGTGGCTACATGAGTACCTTCGACGATTGCCTCTGATCATGATACATGTTTCACTTCCCGGTTATGGAAGGGGTTGTAGGAGGTTTTTGGGAAACATTTTAATTTGAACACCACCATCCATCCTCATACGGATGGCCAGACTGAATGGGCCATTTAGACCCTTGAGGAAATGTTGTGATCTTGCTTCCTCGACTTCGGTCGTATCTGGGAGTATCACTTGCCTTTCTTGGAGTTTTCATACAACAATAGCTATCACTCCACCATTGGAATGACACCTTTTGAGGAGTTGTATGGGATACCTTGCAGATCTCCTTTTTTCTAGACTGACCCAGGGGAGTCAGCACTCGTGGGACCATAGATGGTACCGGATTCCACAGAGAAGGTGCAGATCATCCAGGAGAGGATGAATACTACACAGAGTAGGTGGAAGTCTTATGCCGATAAGAGATGGAGACCTCTGGAGTTTGAGGATGGAGACCACGTCTTTCTATGGGTCTCACCTCGATGAGTTTTGCGGAGATTTGGTTGTGGTGTCAAGTTATATCTAATGTTCATTGGACCCTTTCAGGTCCTTAGCAGAGTTTCTAAGGTGGCTTACCACCTAGCTCTTCCACCTCAGTTGCACTGAGTGCACAACATCTTCCACATATCCCAGCTAAGGAGATACATGCATGAACCATCTCACGTCATCGACCACGACGAGCTACACATCGATGATGGGGAGACGTTTTCAGAGGTTCCAGTAGAGATTGAGGATAGACAGTAGAGGGTCCTTCATGGGTGGTCGACACCTCTAGTGCACATTTTCTGGAAGTATGGTAACTTTTATGAGAGCACATGGGAGCGGGAGGCTCAGATACGTGCTCAATACCCCCAATTATTTTATTAGTTTTGTGATGTGGATTTCGGGGATGCAAAGCCCTGAGCTGGGGAGAATCTAAAGACCTGGAAATTCATTGTAATTTTTTTTTAATTAAATTGGAATTTTACGAGTCTGTGAAAATTGACGTCGCCTGCTTCTGAGGATCGGTGTTCTGACAAAAAATTTCTGAACTTTTGTTTGGTTACATTCAGTAAAGGTATGAGCGGTTTTTTGTAACTTTTGAACTGGTGCTCGGAGTTGAAATCTGAGAGTAGAGTTGAACTCACAGCACCAGCTTTCGCTTAAGGAGACCATTACCTCGACCGTAGTAGGTCCAGGGTGAAAGCTAGTTTTTCACTTTTTTGTGGAAAAATAATGATAAATTTTTTTTAACATTTTTATTTTTATTTGAAACTCTCATTTGGATGTTAAGAGGTGGGGACCCCCTGAACTAAAACCCCCAATTTGAATCCATGGTGGTGGGAACCACCCGAACCTCACTTTAATGGAGAAAACATCTCAACTCCCCATTAATTACTCCTCCCATTTAATTGAGTAAATTAATTATGCCAACTCTCTATTTAATCAATAGTGTAATTTAATTATGGTGTCAACATAAATTAAACCTATTTTAATTTATGTTGGAATTTCATCTCTTGGGATTTTTGGGAGAGTGTTGGAAAAAGGGAGGAGCTTTGGAGAATCATGGAGAAACACATCCTCCAATAAAGAACGCACTCCAGAATTGAAGAATGAGGACGATGTTCAAGCCGAATTCAGAAGCATCTTGCGGAAGCGATGAACTCCGACACCACTTCCCCAAAGACTTCGTATCCTTCCTTGCAACCTCTGTCAACAAACATCCAAGGTAGGGGTATATTTATGTGTGAATATTGATTCCCATGTTCTTCCCTTATAAACAATGAATGCGGATCAACTCTCTAACTAGTTTATCCGTGGATGATTTCATTTTTCGGGTTTGGAAATAGTCATTGCTGGAGGTTGTAGGGTTTTACGTTCTTCATATAACATTTATTAAGCCACATTCTACCACCCTAACGTGGAAGGTGCGGGCCAAACAAACATGGCCCAACCTCTCGGCAATTTTGCTGGAGATTTTGTTGTGTTCCTCGAAATGGAAGAAGGAGGCCACCAGTACTGGTGAATGGCACCAGTGGGACTCGAATATGGCTGTCGGCACACCTCTGGCCCCGATGAAAGCGACGACGTAACCATGGTTGCCCCGCGGCCCCCGCGCCGCACCCCGGCCCCCGCGCCACCCCAGGCCCAGCGTGTCGCACTGTGACCCTCGCGCCGCCCCGCAGCCTGTGTACTGCCTCGTGGTCTCTGCCCCGCCATGCGGCCCCCGAACTGCCCCACAGCCCCTGCACCACCCTACGGCCCCCGCGCCGCACTGCGGCCGCCCCGCTGCACACGCGGCCCCCGGGCCGCCCAGCGGACCCCGTGCCATACCGCGGCCACCCCACCACACCGCGAGCCACCGCCTAGGTCATGCCGCCAAGCACAGGCTGGATCGGAACCAGCGGGTCGGGCCGGGTCGGAATAGACCTAGGCCAACTTCGACTCATTTTCACTCTATCGGCCATAACTTTGACATTGAGTGTCTGTTTGACAAACCGTTTGCGTCGCTGGAAACCTTGGAGCGAGATAGAACTTTTGGTATACCCCACTAAAGATCTGGATTACATTAGGGTACATTCAGGTTGGATCAATCACAAATCCAACAGGGCCCTCGGGACTAAAAGGATAATTACTTACAGACCGAGCATCTGATTGCCGCACCATATATTGTGTTGAGAACCCTTTGATGTGGTGGTATTTTGGGATACATCATCACAAGACTTCATGGAAAATGGAGTATCGACCAGTGGATTTAGGAGCAGAACCTCTTAGAGACGAGCAAGGTTAGTGCAGGAACCCTGTAGCTTGCTGTGACGATGTACTAGGATCCTGTGTTGGTCTGACAATGTACTGATGATGAACTAGGATATTGTGTGGGTCTGATGACATACTAACAATATACTAGGATCCTATGTGGGTCTAACGATGTACTGATGATGTACTAGGATCCTGTGTGGGTCTGGAAACATACTGAAAATGTACTAGGATCCTGTGTGGGTCTGACGATGTACTGACGATGTACTAGGATCATGTGTGGGTCTGAGGACGTACTGACGATGTACTTGGATCTTGTGTGGGTCTAATGACTTACTGACGACATACTAAGATCTTGTCAGGGTCTGACGATGTACTAGGGTCCTGTATGGGTCTGACGTCGTACTAGATACTTGTGTGGGTTTGACGATGTACTATGATCCTCTGTGGTTCTGATGATGATTTTGGATCCTTCGTGGGTCTTCCTATTAATAGTGTAAGATGATTCCATAGTTATATCTATTCATATTTACTACCGTACCTAAGTTATACCTGGTGTGATCTAGGTTTGTAACTGTGTGGTACTTTCCTTTATGGTAATACATTGGTGGTATTCTTCTATGTGGCATACCTGTTTGGTACTTACCTTCATGGTATTCCTTCCATTGTGGAACAATTAATCTTTAGAATTTGAGTTGGACCTTGTGATTCCTCATGAATGAGATGGGTATACTTGATAACTTAGGTATATGTATGGGTATATACCTATGTAGGGTTGTTCGTTGATTTCATACTGTGTGGTTTATCCTTTTTGGATTTTTTGAGACCTTGAGGGTATCGGGGTCCCAACTGAGTATCCTTTTACTCACTCCTACATAGGCTATGCCCGCATCTTGTAGTGTTTGGTGCAGACGACAGACAACGCTGACTGAGGATGAGTGTTCTAGGACTGGAGGTAGCTCGGAGGTGGACATTAGACGGGGCGTACCGCAGAGACAACCATTCGAGAGATGTACCTGGACGTCAGGTAGGATCCTTGGTGGGTGTTCATGGGAGCTGTTCCAGTTTAATTTTACTTTTCAGTTTCTTGTACTTTCCAGTTGGGCTTGTATTCTGGCCCCTTTTACTTATTGTAATCACTCTTTTTAATATAAAAATTGCTTGTGTTCATATCTTTCTATGTGCTTGGTCATGTGTGTTTACAGGTTATAAAGGAAATGTCTTCCCAGTTTTCGGGAATACGCCTTCAGTGTTAGTCGCCAACCCCTAGCCTATGGAAGGTGGGCTTGGGGTAGTCACGGTACGGGCCCGAGGGATGGGTCGTGACATGTATCCAACATGATTTACATCAACTAGATCATCAAACAGAACCCATATTTGGTTATGATACATGAAATCCATCTCAGAATTCATAGCTTCTAGAAATCTTGCAGCTCATGATCTTTCTAATGCTTCCTTGTAGGATGGAGGTTCATAATTTTCCAATAATAATGATTCACCATCCTTAGTGACTAGGAAACCAAATCTCTCTGGTTCCCTTACCTCTCTTGAGCTCCTATATATTATTTGTGTTTCTGGAACCTCTTCCATGGGACCTGTGGAACTTGTTCCTGTACCAACTCCTATGTATCATGAGCATCAACTTCGTCAAAGTAAATCATGCTCCCACTATCCTTTTTGATGATGTGCTCCCTGTCAAGAAATACGTCTTGTCTGGTGACAATAACTTTCTTGTATGAAATTTTATATAGGTAATATCAATTCTTTTTCTTGCAATATCCTACAAAGATACACCTCGTGCCCCAGGGTTCTAGTTTTTTCCCTCATAAGGCCTTAACAAATGTCTCGCATCCCCATACACATATATGTGACAAAAATTGGTTTCTTTACATTTTATAACTCAGAGGGAATTCCATTTTCTTCTTTAGTTGGTACTCAGTTTAATGTGTATGATGCAGTTTGTAATGCATATCCCAAAAAGGGTAATGGAAGATATGCATGACTCATCATCGACCTCACCATGTCCAATAATGTTCGGTTACTCCTTTCACTAAAACCATTCCACTATGGTGTATAAGGAGGAGTGAGGTGAGGTAGAATTCCAGACTCTCGTAGAAGATAGATGAACTCTTGGTTCAGATATTCTCCACCTCAATCCGATCGAAGCTTATTTACCTTATTTCCAAGATGATTCTATACTTCATTCATGAATTCTTTAAATTTCTCTAAGGCTTCTGAATTATACCTCATTAAGTATACATAGCCATATCTTCTCAAAATCATCAGTAAAGGTAATAAAGTTAGAATATCCAGCTCCTGCTTCTACTATAAATGGTCCACACAAATCTGTGTGCACCAATCCTAGAAGCTCTATGGTCCTTTCACCATGTCCAACAAAAGGTGGCTTGGTAATTTTACCTTGTAAACAAGAGTGACATCTAACTAGTGGTTTTAGATCAGTAGAGTCTAAATATCCATCTTGGTAGAGCTGAGCTTCGTCAAGCAATTATCGTTTACATGACCGAGATAGTGATGCCACAACTAGGTGATGTATGAGTCCTGTGAGTCTGTTTCGTTATCAATTGCCAACACTTGGTTTTTGTAATTTAATACATACAAAACATTATTTAAATGTGTCATAACAAAACACATGTTGTAATTATCAAAGAAACAACCCTTACATCGAAATTTGAAAATAAATCCATCCATATCCAAACATGATACAAAAATTATGTTTTTGGTAACACTAGGAACATAATAACAATTATGTAAAACCAAAATCATAGCAGTTGGAAATGAGAGGTGGTAATCAGCAATGTCTAACACAGCTAGCCTCACCCCATTGGCATCTTAAAGATCCATTTATCCTCTGGAAATATTTCCAAATCTACTTGGTTCCTGCATTTGAATATATATTTGAGCCCCAAAAGATGTATCTAATACACAATGTGTAGAAATAGAAATATTACACTCGATAACAAATGCACCTTTAGCATGCCCATATATTTGGGTGCAATTCCTCTTCCATTGGCCTTACTTTCCACATGAAAAACATAACGCAGCACATTCCTTGACCGTCCTCTAGATCCTTCCCTTCTTGGAGGGACGATGATCGGGGGCTTCTGACCGTTTATAAGTCCTTAGCTCCTTTTCTTTGTCCTTACTTTTCTTATTCACCATAAGGACTGCCGGTTTTTCATTCCCCATATCCATATCTACCTGGGGAATTAAGGTTAGAAGTTCAAATAGACTCTTATCAATATATCTCATGTTGTAGTTTAAAATGAAGCTAGAGAAGGTATTGTGAAGTGATGATAAGATGAGATCTGTACGCAACTCATCTGAGAACTTAATCCATAAGATGTCCAATCGTTCAATGTAGCCAATAATCTTGATTACATGAGACCCAACTGACACAGACTCTACAAGATTATATGTAAACAAAGAGTTTGAGATTTCATATCTTTCATGTCTCGCCTTCTCTTGGTAGATATCCTTAAGGTGAGGCATCATTCTATAAGCATCCATGTTTTCATGTTGCTTCAAGATCTCATTAGACATGTCCGATAGCATGAAACATTGGACATATGTGGAAACATACATATGATTCATATAGAGAGATAACTCCTCATCACTGGACTCATTCACAGGCTCAACTAGAACATGCTCTTCTAGGACATACAATCTCCTGTCATGGAAAAGGATGACATGTAAATGCCTCTGCCACTTTTGGAAATTGGTGCCAGTGAAAAGGTTTTCCTTCTCGAGTATGGTTCAGAATGATATGTTTGGCCTGAATATTCTATTGGAAAGGATCCATATTTAACTTAAAATTACCCAAACAAGGGTTGGTGAAGCAACTTGATGGGTTTTAGGTAGGAATTCCAAATTCCAACTACATTAACTCGAAGCTCCTTGATCTGTTGAGTTGAATCCCCAATCATGAAATCCTTTTACTTTGGATTTCCTCATCCTTTGCCTCTTGGTCACACCAAGTCCTATTGTGGAAGTCAACCCTCGATGCAAACCAAGTCAAGTCAATCCAAAACCTTGAATTAGAATTCTCCTTTAATTGAAAGCACCCCAACTAGGGTTGGTCAATCACTTTAAACTGTGGTTCGATTCTATCTAAGATTATGGAAGGTTATACCGACTTAATATTTCCTTGAGGGATTTTATCCTTATACACAAACTTCTAATTTATTATCTTTGATTACATTCTTGTTAATATTAAGTGGGATATAATTAAGTGATTAACCATGTCTAAGATACTATTTACAAATAATCCAGTCTTGTTTTTCTTCCATCTTGAATGCTTGTTGAATTCATCAATTGTGTGATCCTGAAAACACACCAATAATAAAGAAACCATTCAACTGACCAAAATAAAATAAATGGTATGACCATGAGCTTGTTTTATTGGTTAGTTTATCTAGAAGTTGATAAAATCACCCAAGGCCTAATGGAGAAACACCTTTAACTTTTCAGGTTTGTGTTTATAACTTTCCACCTGTCCACCTTTGTATCTCCTTGGATTGGTTTCACCCTAGATCTTGAATTGAGCCCCCTTCACTATCTTGGGAGCTCCGTCCATTACATAAGCATTTATCTCACATCCATGTGAGGGGTAAAAAAGGTTTTTACATAAAAGAAACATTGGGCGCGCAGGACCTACATATTAATGAGGAGAAGGCTCACATGCCAACAAATTTAATTTAAATAAATAAATTAAAAGAAACCATTCATATACAAAGGGAATGGTCTAGCTCATGATCATCCATACATGCAATGATATTTACCAATAAATAAAACTATAATTAAATTCTTTAATCGTTCTTTTTTAATATAAATCATGATTGAATAAATTAATTATCTTTAAATAATCAATCCTTTTATCTTAAACCCTTTTTCTGAATTTCCTTGAGATTCTCATCCATCACAATTTTAAAAAAATAAATTCATTTAAAATTATCTTTGTACGTAACTTGTACCTTGGAGTCAACCCGGTGAATTCCAATTCATAACTACCCAATGAGTAGAAATGAACATTACACAAATGTTAAATTAAACACACATATATATAAAACACCAATCACGTGTTGTGCCTCAGCTTTACGCCTGCACTATTGTACATGGCTCAAAGTTTTGTATAATATAATAATAAATTTTAATAGATATGCTTAATTTGGATGAGTATATGGAATGTAGTTCGGACTACAGGGTGTGTACTTTTGTTCACCATCCATCTGAAGTACATACCTAGTGACATGCCGTGTAGATGTACTTCAGAAACCTTCGGAGTACACAGAGTGTTCAGGGGGACACACACCGTGTAGTCTCCGCGTTACACAGTTTCTAGCCAGGAAATCTGTGTATGGGGTACATAGTCCAACCCTAAACTGAAGGGACTACACTCCATGTTCAGTGGACCACATGGTTAGTAATCTGGAAACTGTTTTCCACCTGTTCCTGGTTAACACATGGTGTAATTTATGACTTAGAAAGGATCCATTTACACAACCTAATTTGGTGGACCAGTCCAATGCATTGAACCTAGACTACGCGGTGTGTACTACCAAATACATGCCGTGTATTCTGGTGTTATATGGCTAGGAACGTATGGAACATCCAAATGAGAGCCTTTATTTTATTTTAATCAAAATTAAATGAAAAATTCGTTTCTATAATGTGAAGGAGAAACAAGAGAGGAGGAACAGATCTCGATATTCCCATTTATAAAATGATTAACTTGAATTGAAACAACTAAATTATTAAATGCGTAACTCATCAACAAAAAAACTAAACAATTATAATAAACCATATGATCCCTTAGATACCACTTGTAGGTTCTAGGTGTTGCATAAGCACATTGGTTGGTGTACCCAACGTTAATTTTAGCATTAACAACGATCAATCTGATGTCTGTCATGATAATAAAACGTCAGATCTTTGGAATAGAATGAAGAAAGTAAAAGGAAGAGGGTAGTCCCGAAACCATATATAGGATCATCATATATTGGTTATAATTAATTTAATTAATTAACATAAATTACCTTGATGGAATTCCTTCTCCATTGATGTCTCCGGTCATGATCGGAAGTGATCTGTCATTGCATCGTAGAATCCAAGTGTAGGATTCCTCTAGCGGTGATCCACACTTGCTCCATGTATCTCTGGATGTCGCTAAAGGTATCTTCGGGTGCTAGCACAGAAGAGCCTTCGCTTGTTATGTACGCCTTTGATCACCTTTATCCAGTGGAGGTGGATCTCTCTCTCATAGATTGAGAGCGTTCTTAGTGGAAAATGAGTTTTCTATTGGCTTGAGAGATTTTCTAAATCCGTTATTCACAACCACCAAAAAAATGGCCATGAAAATGAGAAATATGTAATTGGGTTTTTTAATTTCATAGAATAATAAAATGAGTTAATTACTTGAAATCATTTATTCATTTCATTTAATTCTTAGTAATACCTCATGTCTAATAATAATAATTGACTATTATTATTACTTGACATGTGCCTGGCAAATTACACCTTATATTATTTAATTAAATAAATAATATTATTTTTCATAAATTCCCAGAAAATCTACATGGAATGTATATATTAATATACACAGTGTGTAATTTTATTTTCCATTTTTCTAAATTTCATCCACCACATTTATTAGACATTGAATAATGGATATTTTTTTATCAAATAAATATCACCACATTACTTGCCAATAAATATATTATTTCACCCACAATATATTCTCTCGAATAAGTAGTGTCGAAATAAATGTGATTAGGAATTTTTGAATAATTATTAAACCAAAATCGATGAATAATATTTATTAAACTTGTTAAATTAATATTTAACTGAGATACATGGACACACTTAGTGTGTGACCCTTTAGGCCTATTTCTCAGTGGAATTAGGTGGATCCTACCTAAATTCTAAGGCTAGAATCTAGAAACACGCCAAGGCACCCATAGAGAAAGAAGTTAACCCTGCAATGATGTTCCACCTCCAACAAATGGTTACCTTGTAATGGAATACCTTTGTCACGATATCTCATATCAAGAGGGTTGCATGCTAGTTCCATCAACCCATGTGCTCGATTATTCTTTATTTGACTTTCAAGAATTTTACTTTCTCATTCCTCACCATGGCCATGAATTTATTTAGGTTATATTAATTCCATAAAAGGGCATGAGATATTTACTCTTGTTATGGAACATATGGGACAAATCCTTTCTCGCATTATATATTAATGTAGTATCACTTGTGACGCACCCAATGTATCCTACCTTGCTGCGAACAGTGTCTCATCATAGTTTTCATCAATACATCTAAGTGCGCGAGTAGTAATACCCATTTATAATAATCTTAAAGTATAATGACCAATACACATGTCCACAGATAGGAACATCCAATGACACTATGAAATTTGGATTTCCAACTAGTGGGTCTCATTCTCATAATATCCTCTTGGATATTACAAAGGGCGCACACCATAATAAGGTGCCTAAAAGTTTTTATGAGTAATCACCCCTAATGGACTATATTATTTGTGTGTCTCAAATAAAATCATCCATCCATAGAACACATATTTAAGAATTGTGTTATGGAACTTATGGGTTCTTATTATAGTAGGGATCCGCAATGAGCCTTTAATGCAAAAGCTATCCTTCGGAAATTATCACATGCATTGTCACGCAAAAGAAAAATCAAGATGTGATAAGGTATTTATTAATGAATAAAGTAAAAAAGTAGTTGGTTCTTGGTCATAGACTCCAAAAGTTCCAAGAATGGTACAACTGAGGGATCTGCTGGTAGTCCCTGATCAGCCATGTCCAATGTCTGATCACTACCCTGTTACTGGTGGACAATCAGAGGACATATCGGTGGCATGACTATGTAAGGTAAATCACACACCATAGATCAAGATTATCAAGGAATGAAAACTATAATTGTAAGAAGGTAATAGGAGAAATAAAGCATTCATGTTTTTCAAAACATGGATACACAGCCTGTATAATGACTACACGACGTGTTCTATTAAGCCCTCACATGGGCATGTACTTCTACCAAAACTAGTCATGTAACACCCCATACACATGGCGTGTTGTCCTAACACATGGTGTTTACTTGAATATTCTTACCCCTGCCTTAGTTCTTCTACACGGCTAAGCCACACGACTCACTCTACAAAGCGTGTTCCAGATGGACATGGCATGTACTTGAAATATTTCACCAACCCATGTTGTTCGATACATGACTCGATACTCGGGTTACACTAAACGGCGTGTTCAAACTTGACAGGGTGCATATAAGCTAAGATTTATCCATCCATGTCATTAGTCACATGGGTGGACATATGGTATACACAACACGGCGTGTACATCCAGTACGCAGTGTGCCCCACCAAATATTTCCCAACCCCGTGTCTCTGCCAACACAGCCAATGACACAGTTAGAGACTACACAACATGTATATATAGTATATGGCATGTAATTAAGAAAAATAGTTCCTTACTGAACATAAAAACACCTGGCAAGTATTCAACATTACAGGCCGTGTATTCTGGGTTTTTTCCGGACAATAAGCCTCAGAAACTACTCTAAAAGCCCAAAAAACACTGAAACGAACATTAAAGGGCCAAATACCGATCCGTGAGGGCCCATAATCCCCGCGAATAAAAGAATGGCATCTTATAAATTCCATATTCATATAAATAGAATATAATGATCCACCAAATTCTGATCCATGAGGGCCCATAACACCTCAAGAACCAAAGTTTTGCATTCATTCAAACAAACCTTACAAAATTCAATACCCTATCAAGAGAAGGTATTATATCAAGGAATTTATCACAACAACATTAATATCTAGCATGCCATCTATCACAACAACATGAAATCACTAATTCACCCTAAATGGCATAGCTTGAATGCATGACATGTGATTTTTAACACATTCCTATATGATGCATGAGATGGAATACCCTCATCTCATCGGATTTGAATATAAATAGAACCTCAATAACATCAATAATAACAACACAAATCATTTGAATCACCCTATGGTGAGATAAAATCAACTGTAATAGTGAAAAACTAGAAAAATGGCAATAATGAGGTAAATTGGATTTTCCTTGTACACGGGTTAGTTATGACCAGGCACAACTTATTACGAAGTACCTATTCCTTCCTATCCCTGGCTATATGCTCCAACAAGTAAGTCATGAATAAAATAATTCCTTGGCAACCACTTTGTAACGTTCTGGTTCTAGAAGCCACCCCATGGTGTTATGTACCTGGTTGGTCACATGGACTCAATCGCATTTCCCCAAATGCCAGAGGATTCCGACTAGCAGCGAGGGCCTTGGGTGTGATAGTGGGGAAACTATGCTCTCATTGTAAGAGTAACACATTTGAAGTAAATAGATAGCAATAGTGGAATTAGTATAATACCATACAACATTAAACAGAGGAATACTAAAGAAATAAATAATTGGAGCACATATATAAATGATGCATGATACATATGTCTAGGAAAGTAGCCAAAAAAGTCGCAATGCAGGAATAAAATACTAAATCAATGTACCAAAGAAAATCAAGTAACAACACCTCAGCATCACAAGCCTCATCTTGGTCCCATGCTCTCCATCTCCAATGTAGTAAAGTACCTGAAGTATAAGAAAGCTTTCCCTTTTCTATACCTACAACAATATAATCTGTTTGGGCCCAAATTAATGACCCAAAAAGGGTGTGAGACAAATCCCAGTAGTCAACCAACTAAAGATCTATTTCTAACAGTCAATGAATATATATGATAGGAAATAAGTAAAGAGAAGTAGTAAACATGGAAGTACACAACAACAAACATTCCTATAGTTCAAATTTCATTCAATTTCATATATCAAGTAAGTAGCTAATCAAAATCACAACTAATCAAAATCAGGTAACCCTATGGGTGTACTCATAGCCATATAATACCATAAAATAGTAAATAGCAGAAGACTATATAAATAAATAACTAGAGCACATATATAAATGATACATGATACATATGTCTAGGAAAGGAGCCAAACAAGTCACAATGTGGGAATACAGTTTAAAAAAAAGTACAAAAGAAAAGCAAGAAGCAACTATTCAGAATCGCAAGCCTCAGCTTGGTCCCATGCTCTCCAGCTCCAAAGCAGTCACGTAACTGAAGTAGAAGGGTTCTTTCCCTTATCTATAACTACAAAAATATAATCTGTTTAGTCCCAAAAGCATGGCCCAAATAGGGTGTGAGACTAATCCTAGTAGGTAACCACCTGAATATATGTGCCTAAAATCCAGTGAATACATATGGAAAGAAATAAGTAACGAGAAGTAGTAAAAAATGAAGTACACAACAGCAAACATTCCAATAGTTCAACCTGCATTCAGTTTCATATATCAAGTAAGAAGCAAATCAAAACCATACTTAATCAAAAGTAGGTAACTCTATGGGATTACTCATAGCCTAACCCCTTTGGTTCAACCAAACAAGTACAAGAAACCCTCTAGGAAGTACACACATTCTAACCCCTCTAGTTCAGCTCAAGAACATACTCTCTGAGGAAGCACTCATTGTAAATTCCCCCTATTGCCTCGTATCAGTAACTAAAAGTTTCTCTGGGGAAGCCCTCAACATCCAATTCCACCTATATCACTCATAGGGGAACTATAGACACTCTAAGGAAGCAATTAAGTCCATTCCCCCTATGGTATCGCATCATTATAGTAAAACAAACACTCTGGGGATGCCCTCAGCGTCATTTCCCCCTATGGTATACTACACCAGGTTCCCAAAGCCCTATGTATGTCAATCGAGTACAGTGATAAATAATGACCAAAGTATACCACAAGAACTAATTGGATAAACAGTCTACAATATAACAACATGTCAGATAAAATCACCCATCCTACAATACTAGGCATGGAAGTAAGTAGCCTAACAGGAAAACTAGGCCAAACAGAAAAAATAAGAAAACATAGGAAAAACATCCATATCATGGCAGGATTAACCCTATTTAATAAACAATAAAACTCTATCCAAACATGAAAGGCATAAATTGTAATAATAGGGCTAAAACCATAAACAAGCAATACCCCGAGCAAGGGTATTGGGCACTTTTTCACATATAACTCAAAGAATAACTACAAAAAGGCACAAACCACCTACCATGGTGTTGTAGGATCATTATATGTGATCCTAAAGCCTTGAATCTCCCAAGAACATCATAGATCTACAAAAATGCTAAAAACGCTCAATCGATGATAACTCTTGCAAGAGGAGGAATCAAGAAATGAATATATAGAAGAAGTCAGATATTACCGTTGCGATCCCAACACAATAAACAGAGGTTGATTTGGAGAAAGGATGCTCGATCGAGGGCTCGGTGATGATCCACACTATACAGATGCTCTCAGAAGAAGAAGGTGAAGAAGAATAGTTATCTTCCAATTTGACGTGACCCTGGTCCATTTAATGAAATGAAATGAAAGTAGACGACATTTACTTTAAAAGTACATGGTGTGTACTTTCCTTAACTGGCCCCCGCATTAGGCAGTCTCCAGGTCACCACACACGGCTATGTGCATGGTCGTTACATGACCAACCCAAGACTACTTGTGGTAACCATGTAAATGACATGTACTCATAATGTACACATCGTGTACTTAAGAAATTTTCAGAAATTCCCCTTTTTCTTAAAAACACTAGAAAAATGAAAACATACTATAATGGAAGATCCGGGTTCTTACACCCAATAACCCTAGCATGTATGGATTTCCTAGGGTACATATGTTCTATTTTTACTTTTTACCAGTTATTCCTACTTGCATCAATATTACTATAAATTTAAATACATGTTTTTAAATAAAACTTTTGTCTATAATTTAAATACTAGAATCATTTTTAATCGCATAATTTTCTTTCATGTAATGCTTAGTAGGATCCTACTAGGAAGTTGAGATCAAAACCTGCATACACCAAATGGGTGTATATAGACCACATTTTGTCCAACTTGAGTAAATCTAAGCCTTAATACATAGTTGGTGGGTACTATTTCTTGTGGCTTCTATTTTAGGTGTGATAAATGGAAGGAAATGTGTTAGAACCTATGTCACTAGGATATTAGATGAGCATTTGTTGGATAATTTTCCTTTTTATCATTTTGGTACTTGACTATGGATGTAAAAATTAATTAGTGTCTTGTATCATTATATTAGATCTTATTATGGATGCTTTTTGTCTTGATTTATCTTAATGTCGGTGATTTTTTAATCCTAAAGTAGTTCCATGATTCATAGGAACTACTTTCAAGTCTATGGGGATCGATGACAATATTTGAGCCATGCCACAAACTAAATCATGTGTCAAGATGGATGTAATACCTAGACCAGTTTGTGATCAAGTTGTATCAGATGTGGGCTACCCTTTACAATGGTTATTATTATTTTGGAAAATTATATATATATATACGATCGAATAATGTCAAGGAATGTGGTTTTGGTTGGGATTTTGGTTTCTAGCCTACAAACCTCATTACATGAATCTTATTACCATATGATATTGGTAATTTTTTTGACTCATCCATAGGTGTAATTCATGGGTTGCATACTGATCTTGGGAACTAATATTGAATGGAGTACTCTAAGTTGTTGTGATCTCATTGTGATCTATGTGATTGTTTTTCATGTTTTCAATATATTTAGGGGTTTTATATATTGCATTTTTTCCTTTTTTTATTGATAATTATAGTATCATACCTCCTAAGAGACCACATGTACATCTACAAGAGGTGGATGTAAAGAGCTCTTTGTTTACCAACCCACCATTTGAATAAAGACTCACATCGGCAGTAGTTTAGTCTATTAGATCACATTGTCAAAGAGCATGAGCATGTCCTACTCAGGTAAGAGAATATGAAATAGGACTAGAGAAGGATCAGGCTTAGGAGATTCTCAAGAATCATCCCCCATCCATCTATATAAGCACTAACCATATAATGATGGAAATGGGTGGAGAAAATTGAGTGGACATTTTTAGTTCCTTGTAACTTTTAAATAAATTAATGGGATGTTTTTTATGTTCATGTTATAGTTCCTCATTCCCAGGTGGTGGAATACTATGGTTTAGGATAGGAAACACGAGCTACTGGAGTGGAATGATTTTAATGACATCTTCAGTGATTAGTTATTCCCTAGACCATAGCTTCAACCAAGTCTCAAGATTTTTTATCCTTTCAGTAGAGTGATCATCTAGTGATGGATTGTGATAACTTATTTATAGGTTTTTTTAATTCCATCACGATGTAATCCTAAATGAAAAGGTTTAATGTCCAATTGTTTAAAATGGAGTTCCATTTAAACATACACTCTCAAGCCTTCCATCCTAAACTGAACACATATTATAAGGTGGTAAATCAATCATTAACAGTTGATATTTACTCAGAATTTATTTCAAGACTGACTGAAATAATTCCATCATCGAACCAAAGATGGATTGGATAATCTGAAAAGAAGATGAAGTGGGAGGATTGAGGGATGAAGGTTGGTTATAGATATAGATATCCACCTCAATCTTCTTCATCAGTAGTTTCAAGTGGTAGGACTATCATGTTCAATTAGTGTATATGGGTCAAAAAAATGCAGTCTAAATAAGAGTTCCAACATGGATCATGCCACATTTTTGTATGCATATAACTTCTAGAAATGTTTTCTTATAATTTCCTCCCATATAATAGTGGTATATTCTCTACATCCCCATAGGAACTGTATAAAAAATTTATGTTTCATTTTATATGTTGTTACACTATTGGGGACATAGTGGCAAGTTCAGATCTTCTTATTGAATGATTTAGATTAAATTAGAGCCACATGTTAGCAGTAGATCTCAAACATAAATAGAAATAAATCTCCTGCATGCAATGGACTTAGTACTGGTGGAATCTTATGTAGGCCCTTTAACAGTTAGAGGAAATGTTATTATTTCATCAACCATATATGTTTCTTTGTTCGGTACAAATGATTCACATAATTTCATTTTTTCTCAAATTTTGTTCTTTCAAAAATTCTAACTACGATTATGTCATATGTTATGGAATTAATTATGTCACACCCTGAAATATTTATTATTTTTATTTTATTGTTTTCTTTGGTTTAAAATTATATTTCAAGGTTCGGTTTGAATCCCAAACAATATTTTTGAGTTTTGTCATGAAACATGCATTTTTGCATTGATGTCGCTGAGCGCCCGGGCGGAGCGCATATTAGAGACCCCAAGCAGCTCCACCCATGCAACGGCACAGTAAACCAGTCTTCGGAAAATTAAAATGGACAAATAAATTTTAATTTCGTTTTTTGAAAATGTTCATGGTTCATAATTTTAATTATTATTATTTTTATAATTAATGTTATTATTATTATTATTATCATTATTTTTATTATTTTTTATTTACTTTTCATTTTTTATTTTATCTTCTTTCTTCCCATTTATTATTTATTTTATTTTCTTTTTTTGTTTTCTTCCACACGGTTGTCCCCCCCCCCCCGCCTGCTCCCAGAACCGCTCACCAAGGCCCCTACCTTACTCCTTGCAGTGCATGCCCCGACCGACTGCTGATCCCCTCTGCCTCTTCTGCCTCTTCTGACATCCCTCTCACTCCTGCCCTGCGATGACACTGCACTAACCATCGCCCTCCTGCTTGCCCGCCACTACCCGGCGCCCCGCCTTCCCAGCACCCTGCTCCGACTCACTCCCAGCCTACCTGCTTCGGATCCGACACCCATTCCGTGCACCAGCTATTGGATTTCCCTCCTCCTCTGCAGTGACGAGTAGCACCCGACCACCCCTACGGTCCCTCTTCTTGTTCGGCACAATCAATCCAACCACCGACCTCCTCCTTCCTCTGCCCCACTCGACTCTTGGCCCTTTTTCCAAGGGAACCTAGGGACCCCCCGAACACTTGTTTCTAGCGGAAAATCCCCCCTCAGCCTCCCCTGCCTCATCCTGTCATGCACCCTCTTCTCGTTGGATGACACCGACCTCGGTGTGCTACACCGCTCCCCAGCTCAGTGCGCAACCAGCGTGTAACGCCGCTGCTCGGCACCCCAGTTCCTAATAGGCTCACCTGCACCCTACCCATCACACTCTTTCTTTGCTTATACAGTGTTGTATGACCCCCCCTTGGATCTCCTATTCTCTACCAACCTCTCCTACACCTGTCGCACCTCTCGCGCCCTTCCCTGTTTCATCCAGCCAACATCTGAACAAGCCGCCACCCTCCTTTCCCCTACCTTACACCCACTATCTAGTTGACTCCACCATGTCTGCTCACCCCTCTCGCATGCCCCCGCCTTGCAGCCATTGTCTGGAAGTGCCTCCCACGCCTCTGACCACCTCTGGCTATAGGCGAACCTCCATTTTTCCTAGGACCACGCCCCCGGCACCGTCCCCTTTCCCAGTTCCGGTCGGACAGTAGGGGCACGATGCCCCTGTGTCATCTAACCAGCAATAGTGCAACACCCCAACAATCTCCCCCTTTGATGCAACGGTTTTGCTCCATCCAGCTAGCCCCTCCAGTTCAACTTGTGCACTTCCGGCCAACGCGCCTCTAGTTCGGCCATCACACACCCTCCCAATCAGAATGTGCTCTTAATTATCATCATCACCAGTTGTTTTCTATTTCACACAACACCTTCGTAACACCCCAAGCTTCCATGGTACACTCCTCTTTGATTAATAGATCAGCGTGTGTTGTACGCAACTTCGAGTTCTAACACACCGCGACCAATAAAAGTAGCAGTTATGAATAGTAACACACACTTTTTGAAATTATATAAATTTTATATTTCAAAATGGACTTCATTTTTGGATTTGTAATATTCAAATTATCCTATGTTGAATTTTTGGTATTTTTCTGAGAACATCCAATTTATGATGAATAGTGAAAAATACTTAAAAACAACTTTTTTAATCAAAAGAATTTATATTGATAAATTTTAAAATTGAGTGGTTATAAAGTGTAATTAGAATATATTTTTACCATTTTATCCAATGGTTGTCATTAGAATTAATTTCACTTTGAAATTGGACTTAAACAGTTGTCAATCCTTTGATTGATATTCTTTTTTAAAAACACGCTATTTGTTGTGACAGCGGGAATTAATTATTAAATTATTTAATTAAACTTACATGTTTTTAATTTTGTAAAATAGACATCATTTTTGAAATAGGAATATCAAATATAGCTTAGGGTTAATTTTTGGTGTTGTTCTGAAAAACATCGATTTTTGATGAATAGTGAAACCACTAAGTGGTAGTTAAAAAAACTGATTTTTCATTTAAATGAAATCTTACCACCTCTGTGATTTGAATTTACAAAATCTGACATTCATAATTTTCATTAGGATGTAAAATGTGGATCAATGAGATTAAAATAATTTTTGGTGAACAGTAACTTTTAAGTTCTATTAATCGTGATTAAAGGTAATTAGTGAAATTTACGGTAAAAATGATATTATAAAAATATGAAAATATATTGACACTTGTACTAACCTTATTGGATGAGTCATGGACAACCATGAAAATCCATGTGTCAACTTTGGGACCCCATGGAGCCACTTGGGTAAGAAAATGACATTAATAACTTTTTATTTAAAGTAAAAATAAAATTTTTACAAACATGTGTTGTTTTACTAAAACAATTATTACATGGGGTTATATAAGTCAAAGTTTCGACTATAAATATTCATTGGAAAGATAAAAAGATTTACTTCATCATGATATTTTTTATATAATTTTTAAACATTAATTAAATTATAATATTTATGACACCATCATGATGCAGTGATTACCTCATTAATTAACGATTAAAATAAAATGTAAAGATAATGTAAAATCTAAGACTTACAATTGTCAAAAAGCTATTCTATGGGTATATTTCGAAACGTTATCACCTTATCCTCGAAATATATAATTTTGGGACCTTTGAAATCCGAAAAGTACTTCATAATAATGTAACATTTCATTACTTTCCAAGAGTACCACTCTTCTCCTCTTATAAAAGGCCCCCAACACTACCACCGTATTCACACCTTCAAAGCCATTTGGCTCGGACAACCTCTGCCCAAATACTCTCTCAACATCCCTATCTTACTCATAGAAGCCTCACTTTGGTCATAATTCTTCCCTAGTAAGCCTTTGGCTAAAATCAAAAAGAGTTACCCGATTTTAATGTAATGTCTTCTCTTATGTTATTTTGTTTTATTTTGCTTCTCCAACCCCTTAAACTCTTTTTATTCCATTATTTTGTAACAAAACCAGTATCTTCAATATACTAGGATGTTTTTATGATAAGGATTTTATTTACACTTACACACACCTTCGTCTAATGGTTAAAGAACATACTGTTTCTGTGGTTGGTGAATTTCTACCTCACGAAATGCTGATTGTTCAATCTTCTTTGAACACTTCTCATGGTGGCCATTAAGATGCCACTATATTTATATATGATATATATTATGTTTATTTTTTACTTATTCTTATGTATTTCACATTTATGGAATACTTTTATTATTTCCATTATGGGTAAACGCGATAATTTCATTATAGGAAGTGCGGACTACCGCCCCCTCAAAGTGATTTGAATCGTTAATGCCATATGTGAGATGTATAAAGGATGGAGTAAATTATATTATATATGATATTATACTGGAATTATAATATACCTTTATATAATTATGATTTTATTCCATTAAATACAAAATATAAATGAAAGTAGCGTTCATGCGTACGTACGGCTTACCGTCTCCAGGAACGGTGCATTTCATTTCTTACCTCTAAATGTTACGTAATATTATTAATGAATGTATATACTGGATATATATTATATATATGATATCTAAATCATGAATATAAATCTGAAGATAATGGATATTCTACCACATAAACAACTTGTAATTATAAGAAGTTTATTTTTGACTCAAGTACCAAAGATCGACAAAACGACCGTTATTAACTTAAATAATTACATAATGTTCATAAAATGGTAATAAGTAATATAAAAGGAATAATGAATTTTAAAAAGGTTCTTAATCAATTATCAATTAACACTAGTTTATTATTCAGGAGGTTAAAGAATGGTCGAATCAAGTCAGAAACGAGGCAAGGGAACTTCTTAACCCAATTTCTATTCTTTGGGTTAATCTCGTACTTTCAAATTATGTCATGATATTATTATGTCCTATCCTGTATTTGTACTTTCTTTATTTTTACGTATAGTGAATACACATAATAGATTTATTTTATTTTAAAAAATGATCTTTGTAAGGGACTTCGTCTCAATCTCCATTCATTGAGGCATATTTTGTTTTATACACAAATTTATTCTATATGGTGTATAAACCCCTTTGAATTTTATTTCTATTAAAAAGGAATCTTTTTATATGATGCGTTTTACTAAACAAGAAAAAGGAATGTTTTTCTTGTCATACGTATGCGGCGACAACGACTTCTCCGCCGCCGTGACCATTATTTGAGTTTCAGCTTCCTCTACAATCCATAACTTTTTTTAAATGAAAAATAAGGACCAAGTTTTAATTTTATTTTATTTTGGTCTTGAAAATGGTTTTGATAATGTTTTTATTATATCAATGTGTTGTATTGATATCTTGTGATTGAAATGTGGAAATTTTATGTTTTTTATGCACGTTTTATGTGATACGATTATGTTATGGTTTATGATATGTTTAAACCTGTTCATATGAGGAATGCATTAGACTTAATAAGTGACGGGTGGAGCCCGCTATAGCTCCTCGATGTATCGGTAGGTCTCATGAGACAAACTACTGTCTTGGCACGAGGTCTTGAAAAAATATTATTTGTAGTTTTGGTATGAGGCCTTGGCTATGTGGTTATGATAGTATGGAATTATGCATTCCATCATTTTGAAAGTGGTTATTGATATTTCATGTGATTATTCGATTAGTAGAATATCCATGTGAATATGTAAATGACATAATTTCATTTTACTTTGTCCATATTACGCTGATTTTGATGTTTAAAAGGATTTTGTTTTATTTATACATTACCTTAAATGTTTATGTTTATTTATGAAATCTTCTGAAATATTGTTATCCTTACTGAGCATCTGAGCTCACTCCTTTCAATGTTTTAATATTTTCCAGGATGTGAAGAAGTATTCTATGAATAACCTGCAAGGATAGTCAGAAGAGGATATGAGTGTGGACTATAGAGACCATGTTATTGAAGTTTTTCACTTTATGATGTAATGTAAATTTTATGAATGTATCTAGTGTTTCCAAGTCTACTAAACTAATCCTTCTTTCGAGACTTGATCTTTTGTGATAATGAAAATGTTACGTAATAATGCACCGACTTTGGGTAACTGGGGTTGGGGCGTTACAGTTGGTATCAGAGGTAGTTTAGTACTATCCTTGGAAGCTATATTTAGAAAAACTCGGATTAGATCACGTAGACCTAAGATAAAATTTGAGGAATAGTATAGAAGAACTTCTTATAATTTTGGTATTATAGAGATTTAGTGAGTTTTCCGAGCAATACATCCCTGTCTGGATACGAGCAAGTAATGGTGGCTCTGGAACATATGTACCTAGGGGTAAAACTCGAAAACACTGCTTTGATCTAGACTCGAATGGGAACTGGTGCACAACAACGGGCCTTGCTGTACTCTTGGTTACGACACTCCCGGTGGATATGATTAGGATAATTCTCATTTTGTTTACAAACCACTATAAAGGGTTATGATTATATACTTCCTCAAAGAAATCATTTTTGTGATTATGGATTATATCCATAAATAGTTCAATTTATGTTAAGTGTTTTTCAAGTTTGTAATTATGTATTTTGATTCATAAACTAATCTAGTTTATGCCATTGTTTAGAAATGGCGCCAAGTGGGAGTAATGGAAACTGTATCAATGCACGCACTCCAGGTAGGGAATGCCCTCCTGCTCAAGATTATTATAGTGGAGCTGGAGATACAACTGGTGCTGATCAACTTATCACCATACTAGGACAACTCACTTAGGTTATGAATAGTAACCTTATCGTATGGAGCACCCTGATCCACAACGTGGAGGATCAATGTTAGACTGCTTCATGAGGCAAAAACTGACAACATTTTATGGGGGGTACAAATCCATTAGTATCTGAGAAATGGATAAAATCCTTAGAGAAAATATTTCATGCCTTGGGGAGTAGTGAAAGGGAGAAGGTTGTCATGGCAGTTTACCGCCTCACTGGAGATGTCGATCAATGGTGGTCACTGATTGAAAACACAAAGGAAGATGAAGAAGTATCAAGTATGGAATGGAGGGTGTTTAAGGAAATTTTCTTAGAAATATACATTCCAAATGACCATCGAGCAGATATGGAAAGACAATTTTTGAGTCTGAGGCAGAAGGAGGACGAGAATGTTGCAAAGTATAAGGCTAACATTACAAGGTTAACGAGTCATGTTGTAGATTATATACGTAACCCAAGAATTAATATTGATCATTTCTTTGATGGGTTAAAATCATTTCTCCATAAAGCCTTAGTCTCACAATATTTCTCATCGTACGAAGATATTGTCTCATGTGTTATCAAGACAGAAAAGGAATTTTCTAAGTCTTATGACAACAAAGTAAAGCAAGAGAAGAAGAGAATGGTGGAACAAGAGACAGATAAAGGGAAAAGGGGAAAGAAGGATTTTCCATTATGCGATAATTGTGGGATGAATCACCCCGGTACTTGACTAAATGGAATGGGACTTTGTTATAAATGTGGAGAAAAAGGTCACCAGGCACGTGATTGCAAGGGAAAGAAAGAAGCTATCAATGTTGAATGCTACAATTGTAGGGAAATGGGGAATTACAAAAATGAATGTCCTAATTGTCAGGGAAACATACCTCAAAAAAGGCCAATGGATCAAGGACAATATTATGCTATTACAACAGTTGAAGTGGAATAATTAATGTATTGGTGCTTTTGGACTCAAGGATTATATTCAGGTTATAAGAATAATGTGATATATGTAAGTATTGTACTGCATTACTTGTTGTTTTCATTAAGGTTTTAATATGATGAAGGTAATCATATTTTTATATGTGACAATATGAGAAACTTTACTTTGTTTGAGGAATCTGATGATACAATTGATTTTGGAATTTAGAGACCTTTTAGAGAAATTTTGGACGGAGGTATTTTGGATAACTATAAAGGTTGGAATGGATTAAGTTAAACTTTGGATAGTATTGTTTAAGGTTAAAACATTTATGAAGATTATTTTTTGAATATTATAATACTATAGTTTTAGGAAAAGGACAACCTACAGGTTGGGGGATAACCCTTCGCGTCGGACAAAGCTGTAGGAATCGAACCCACAACCATAGTGCGACATGCCTTTATTACCTACCACTAGCCTACAAGAATTCTCTGGCTATTACAAAAACGTTTTCCAAATCTAAATGGTATGTGTTAATATTTTTAACCTTATACAATTATGATAAATAGAATATTTTTGAGTTATCTTATCTTTTAGAGTGAAAGATGGGATTGTGGTAAAAATTTATTAAAGAATGAAAGTTTACATGAAAAGTAAGTATATTTCCTTACGTTCTTAGTAAATATCCTAAATAAATTCTTCAACATTATGAAAGTTAACTTAAAACAAAAATGTTGTCGGTTAAATTTTCCAACTCGGGAATCAATGACTGTTTAACCAATCAAAATTTTGTGATTTTCTTGTAGTTAACTTTCTCAAAATATTGTCTATACAACTCTCCATCAGACCTTGATGGTTTGTTTTTCCTCCATATCCATATTTTCATAGAATCTTAGTATGAGCTATCTCGGGTGACCTTTGTACTTCTCTTTATTTCTTTTAAAGTTATATTTTTATTAACCCTATTTCCAATGTGGGTTTTCCAGAAAGGTATTTTCTATTTTCAACCTTTTATTTTAAAAAGAACAATTTTCAATTTTGAGGACGCAATTTATTGAATGAGGGAGAATGTAACACCCCAAGCTTCCATGATACGCTCCTCTTTCAATAATAGAGCAGCGTGTGTTGTACGCAACCTCGAGTTCTAAGACACCGCGACCAATAAAAGTAGCAGTTATGAATAGTAATACCCACTTTTTTAAATTATATAAATTTTATATTTCAAAATGGAATTCATTTTTGGATTCGGAATATTGAAATTAGCCTATGTTGATTTTTTGATATTTTTCTGAGAACTTCCAATTTTTGATGAATAGTGAAAAATACTTAAAAACAACTTTTTTAATCAAAATAATTTATAGTGATAAATTATAAAATTGAGTTGTTATAAAGTTTAATTAGAATATATTTTTACCATTTTATCCAATGGTGGTCATTATAATTAATTTCACTTTGAAATTGGACATAAGCAATTGTCAATCTTTTGATTGATATTCTTTCTTAAAAACACGCTATTTGTTGTGACAGCAGGAATTAATTATTAAATTAATTAATTCAACTTATATGTTTTTAATTTTTTAAAATAGACATCATTTTTTAATTAGGAATATCAAATATATCTCAGGTTTAATTTTTGGCGTTGTTATGAAAAACTTCGATTTTTTATGAATAGTGAAACAACTAAGTGGTAGTTAAAAAACTGATTTTTCGTTTAAATGAAATTTTAACACCTCTGTGATTTGAATTTCCAAAATATGACATAAATCATTGTCATTAGGACATAAAATGTGGATCAATGGGATTAAAATAATTTTTGGTGAATAGTAACTTTTAAGTTCTATTAATCACGATTAAAGGTAATTAGTGAAATTTAAGGTAAAAATGATATTATAAAAATATGAAAATATCTTCACACTTGTCCCACCCTTATTAGATGAGTCATGTCCGACCAATACAATCCATGTGTCAACTTGGGGACCCCATGGATCCACTTGGGTAAGAAAATGGCATTAATAACTTTTTATTTAAAGTAAAAATAAAATTGTTACAAACATGTGTTGTTTTACTAAAACAATTATTACATGGGGTTATATAAGTTAAATTTTCGACTATAAATATTAATTGGAAATATAAAAATATTTCCTACATCATGATATTTTTTATATAATTTTTAGACATTAAATAAAGTAAAAGTTTTATGACACCATGATGATGCAGCGATTACCTCATTAATTAATGATTTAAATAAAATGAAAAGATAATGTAAAATATAAGACTTAAACTTGTCAAAAACTATTGGATGGGTAGATTTCGAACCCTAATCACCTTATACTCGAAATATATAATTGTGGGACCTTCGAAATCTGAAAAGTACTTCATAATAATGTAACATTTCATTACTTTTCAAGAGTGCCCCTCTTCTCCTCTTATAAAAGGCCCCCACCACTACAACATTATTCACACCTTCAAAGTCATTTGGCTCTACCAAACTCTGCCCAAATACTCTCTCAACTTCCCTCTATTACTCCTAGAAACCTCAGTTTGGGCATAATTCTTCCAAAGAAGCATTTGGCTCAAATCAAAAAGAGTTACCCGATTTTAAGGTAATGTCTTCTCTTATGTTATTTTGTTTTATTTTGCTTCTCCAACCCCTTAAAATCTTTTTATTCCATTATTTTGTAACAAAAAAATTATATTAAATATAATAGTATGTTTTTATTATAATTATTTTATTTACACTTACACACACCTTCGTCTAATGGTTAAAGAACATACTGTTTCTGTGGTTGGCGAATTTATGCCTCACGAAACGATAATTGTTCAATATTCCTTTAACACCTCTCATGGTGGCCATTAAGATGTCACTATATTTATATATGATATATATTATGTTTATGTTTTCCTTATGATTATGTATTTCTCATTTATGGCATACCTTTATGATTTCCATTATGGGTAATCACGATAATTTCATTTTAGGAAGTGCGGACTACCGCCACCTCAAAGTGATTTGAATCGTTAATGCCATATGTGGGATGTATAAAGGATGGAGTAAATGATATTATATATGATATTATACTGGAATTATAATATACCTTTATATAATTATGATTTCATTCCATTAAATACGAAATATAAATGAAAGTAGCGTTCATGCGTACGTATGGCTTACCGTCTCCATGAACGGTGCATTTCATTTCTTACCTCTAAATGTTACGTAATATTATGACTGAATGTATATACAGGATATATATGATATATATGATATCTAAATCATGAATATAATTCTGGAGATAATGGATATTCTACCACATAAACAACTTGTAATTATAAGAAGTTTATTTTTGACTCAAGTACCAAAGATCCACAAAACAACCGTTATTAACTTAAATAATTACATAACATTCACAACATGGTAATAAGTGATATAAAAGGAATAATGTACTTGAAAAAGTTTCTTAATCAATTATAAATTAACTCTAGTTTATTATTTAGGAGGTTAATGAGTGGTCGAGTCAAGTCGGACACGAGGCAAGGGAACTTCTTAACCAAATTTCTATTCTTTGGGTTAATCTCCTACTTTCAAATTATGTCATGATATTATTATGTCCTATCTTGTAATTTTAATTTCTTTATTTTTAGTTATAGTGAATACACATAATATATTTGTTTTATTTAAAAAAAATGATCTTTGTAAGCGACATCGTCTCAATCTCCATTCATTGAGGTATATTTTGTTTTATACACAAATTTCTTATATATGGTGTATAAACCCCTTTTAATTTTACGTTTATTCAAAAGGAATCTTTTATACGATGCATTTTACTAAAAGACAAATAGGAATGTTTTTATTGTCATGCGTATGCGGCGACAATGACTTCTCCGCCTCCGTTACCATTATTTGAGTTTCAACTTCCTCTACAAGCCATAACTTTTTTAAATGAAAAATAATACCATGTTTTAATTTTCTTTTATTTTGGTCTTGCAAATGGTTTTGATAATGTTTTTATTATATCAATGTGTTGTATTGATATATTTTGATTGAAATGTGGAAATTTTATGTTTCCTTTATGCATGTTTTATGTGATACGATTATGTTATGGTTTATGATATGTTTAAAACTGTTCATATGAGGAATACATTGGACTTAATAAGTGGCGGGTGGAGCCCGCTATAGCTCCTTGATTCATTGGAAGGTCTCATGAGACAAACTAGTGTCTTGGCACGAGGCCTTGACAAAATCTTATTTGTAGTCTTGGCACGAGTCCTTGGATACATGGTTATGGTAGTCTGGCATTATGCATTCCATCATTATGAAAGTGGTTATTGATATTGAATGTGATTATTCGATTATTAGAATATCCATGTGAATAAGTAAATGGCATTATTTCATTTTACTTTTGCCATATTATGCTGAAGTTCAAGTTTAAAAGGCTTTTGATTTAGTTACATATTGCCTTAAATGTTTATGTTTATTTATGAAAGCTTCCGCAATATTGTTATCCTTGCTGAGCATCTGAGCTCACCCCTTTCAATGTTTTAATATTTTCCAGGATGTGAAGAATTATTTTATGAATGACCTGCAGGGATAGTCAGAAGGGGATATGAGTGTGGACTATGGAGACCATGTTATTGTAGTTTTTCACTTTATGGTGTCATGTAAATTTTATGAATGTATCTAGTGTTTCCAAGGCTACTAAACTAATCAGTCTTTCAAGACTTGATCTTTTGTGATCATGCCAATGTTACGTAATAATGTACCGACTCTAGGTAACTGGGGTCGGGGAGTTAGAACCATTGATCTAACGCACCCCCGTGCTAGCTCTTTCCTCCTTCACTCGTTTCATTTCTCCAACATTGAGGTTTATCTGAGGTTTGCATTCTCTTTTGATTGATTTATTTTAAATTTTTGTTTATGTGTTTTCAATTATCTTTATATTTGCAGTACTTTGGGGAGGTATTTCCGTGATACAGTGGTCGTTAGCTTGCACATGCCTATGAAACCTGCAAGGTGTGTCGCATCATGATGATTGGTTTTCTAGTCAAGGAAGGTCCCCACTACACTTGCCTTTTATATTTAGAATTTATTAATTTCTTGATATTTCATTAATTTTAAATTAATGGTAAATAATATTAAATAATTAGTTTTAGAATAATTGTTCATTGTGAGGGATAGTGGTTCTCTCATGTTTTGAATTACCTGGAAGTGTTCTCTTTTAAATGTGCATAATTAGTGTTGTTAAAATGCCCGGTTGGAATTTATATGCAAATTGTGTTTCTTTTAAAGAGCGTACTAGGTTGCAAATGTGTTCAGATTTCTAAAAATGGATTTTTGGAAAATGGGTTGGTGTTGAGAGGTTGGTTAAGGCCCTCTTGGCACTTTAAAGAAATGAAATATTTTGAAAACTCTCTTTGGGGTGACTCAGGGGTGATCCTACTATGTACGTGGATTTTGCGAGTTGTGATTGGTTACTTTATTGGCAATGTTGACTCACCCATTTTTATTACATGTGTTGACATGGGAACCTGACATAGTAATTGAATAATTTGAGAAATATTGATGTCCTAGTTTATATTATGCACTAGCTAGTGGCCCATAGCAGAGGGATGTTTTGTTATTATTATTTCTAGGGGATTAGACCCCTCAGTTAGGCCATATAGGGAAACACTGGGAGTTAGGTTTTTATGATGTCATTGAGTAGGGCATGCATTTAGGATGAGTCACATGTATTGTACGTTCTGGATTGTTCATAAGCTTCTAAATTTGACCCATGTTTACTTTAATGTTTATTTGTATGTGGAGGATGATTGAGAGGTCATGTTTGGTTGATGTCCCCTGTGTGCCACTTGATCCATTACCCTTAGTGTGTGTTGTGTGTTTTGTGTGGTTTTATATTTCGATAACACCTAAAATTAGGGCTTTAAAATTGTTCGTGAAAATGTTTTTTTAAATGTAATTCACCGTCTCCTTTCAAGTATTAAACATGTTTTTAAACTAAACATGGAAATGGATTGTTATTTATTTTATAAATGAATGTGTGTGTGGAAACCCCATATTTTTTATAATTTAGTTCAAACCGGAAATTGGTAAAGTCATTATTTAAAGGTAGTGCATTGGGAATAGTATGTTGGGTATGCCTACTGAGTTTTAAAGCTCATGCCTATAGTATTTACCTATTTTTAGTTTTGTTGCAGGTTTGATTTGAGCTTGCACTCTGTGGGAGATATTTGGTTGTGGAATGGTGAGTGACTCTTGGAGTCATGATGATTTTTGGTCGTGGGTAGGTTACTTGGTTGTTGTCGGCTATTCTTTCTTTTCATGCTATTTATTTAATTCTTCTTATTCTACTTTTCTGCTGCTTTATTTACTTTCACTGGGAAAAATAGTTCCCAATTTTCCTCTATTGATTCCCTGGCACTTTTCTCCAGCCAGAGAGGCTTGAGAATGCCTCTCGAGCCATATCGCAGACCATCTCGGTTGATCGGTTCAGGGTTGACCCAGGTTGGTTCATTACAAAATGTTATCAGAGGAGGTTGTCTCTTGAGTGGACCTTGTCGTTTAGAGCGCCCATTCTTATTTGGGGTTTTCATGGTAGGAGTAGGATTTTTGGGACTTGAGGTGTTGGAATGGGAAGGACTTAATGAACCCTTGCTCATTCCGAACATTGAGTTACCATGGGATGTTCAGGTTGTCGATGTCCATTGATTCTTATGGATTGTTTAGTATTTTTAAATGAAATGGGAGTCAGGAAAGTGACCTCCGTGAGCTCGCATGGTCGAGAGATCCTTGTATAGCCAGGTAATTTACACTAGAATACTCTCAGTAATGATGGTGTGACTTGAATATGGCTTCCGACCATATATTTGTGTCACCCATCATCACTAGTCCCCCCTAGTAAATTGTTTGGGATTTCCTTCATTCTAAAAAATTGGTTTATAATGTTTTATTTTGGAAAATGTAAAAAGATAAATTTAAATTGGTAATGACCATGTTTGAACCATCTTCTTGTTTTAGTATTCCGTAGTATTCTCCCCCATGAAGGTTCGATGGACACCCAAGGTGTTGCTTCAGGTGGTTCATCCTTATAAAATCAACCAGTTGATCAGCCCAAGAATTACGTCCTTGAGTTTTTGAAGATGAACCCTCCCCTCTTTTATGGGAAAGTAGATCCTCTTGAGGAAAAGGTGTGGCTGTGGAAGATTCATAGGAACTTATATTCTATCACCCTGCTTGAGTCATTTAAGGTGAAGTTGTATACCTTTATTCTTAAAGCTCCAACCTACAAGTGGTGTAAGTCTGTGTCTGAAAGAATGTCTCGACAAGAGGTAACTTAGGAGTTTTTCAAGTCTCCATTCATCCAACAATACTTCTCTAAGATGAAAATGGTGAGAAAGATGATGGAGTTGTGCAGTCTTCAGCAAGGTGTTGGATTGGTGCTGGAATTCTTTCATCATTTCCTGGACTTGGCTCCGTATGAACCAGGGTATGTTGGAAATGATCTCAGGAAAGCTCTGCATTCTGAGCTTGGATTACGTCACAAGATGCAGTTGAAGGTGCAAGAGTTCAACTTAATCACCTTCCCTGATGCAGTGAGACAATATTTCCCCGCCAAAGCTGAGTTAGAAGGAGGAATTGAGGTGGGGAATCCTCCTCTAGCCCTAGGAAGCAGTGCAGAAGATAGCGATAAGAAGAATAGGAAGCGGCTTGATACTGGTGGTACTGGTAAAGGAATCAAGAGGCCTTCAGGCCTTCAATCATCTTCCTCAAATAACCATGCCTTGAATTGTCACCAGTGCGGTAAGATGGGCACAAGAGGCTGATGTGCCCGAATGATCCAAGACCCTTACACACCTATGGGTGCCTGGGTCATGTACAACGATTATGTCGAGGTGTTTCCAAGAAGCGCATTGAAGTCAGACCTGGCTCGTCGAAGGTCACCTCATCCCATCAGTATGATTAGGGTGATGTTTGGGGATCAATTTATAGTTTTTATCTTTGTAGTGTTCCTTGGATTTAGTGGTAATCTCATGTAGTATTTTGTGGTGTTCCTTTCCTTCAGTTGTAAGAATGGTTCTTATATAACCTCTTTGAAGCCTTTATTCTAATGGATGTGAGTTTGGTAAAATTTTGGTCAGTGTGTTATGTTTGGGAATTTTTGAAGCCTGACTGCGAGGTAGGAGATTATTCAATCAACAAAAATCCATCCATAGGTCCTGGAGTGAAACTGGCACATAGTCAAGAGAAACCTAGTAGTGTAAAAATACATTGGTATAATATCTCTATTTAGTGTGGTGTGGTTTGTGTTCTTATGAGGGTGTGATGTTGTTAGTGTATCAGTAATGGTAGTTTCGATGCTCTATCAGTAGGGCCCTTCCCATCTCCCCCTCCTGGTGGGTTTTTTTGGTTACTGTGGAAAGCTTTCATGTTCAGTTAATCTCGTCGGTCCTTAAGGTGGGGAAACCCATCGTGAGTCTTGTTGAATTTAGTTGGCTTGTTTTCTATGGTAGGGAGTCCATTCGGTCCTCCTCGTGTCTTTATCAGAGTTTCGTTTCAGGTTTCATGTTGGTGGTGTTTAAAGTGTTAATGTTTTGAGGATAAGTTGCATGTCATGGGAGTCCAGTGTTCTTTTGGATAGATCAACTGGAGGAGCATAAACTTTTCTGGGTGAGTGACACATATGGAGTTTCATCTGGGGTTTAGTCTTCTTGTGGCTTCCCAGGGGTGGGAAGCATTATGGTGGAGTTAATTGTCACACCCCAAACTATTTAATATTTTTAATTTATTATTTTCTTTGGTTTTAAATTTTTTTGTTGTGGTTCGGGTTGAATCCCGAACAAGTTTTTTGATTTTTGTCAAAAAAAACTAGAATTTATGAGTTGACGTCACTGAGCACCCAGGCGGAGCGCGTTTTGGAGACCCCACATGGCTTCTCCCATGCAATGACACGGTCTTCCGATCTTTGGAAAACTAAAATGGATAAATAAATGTTAATTGTGTTATTTAAAAAATTTCATGGTTGATAATTTTAATTATTCTTATTGTAGTAATTAAGGTTATTATTATTATTATAATTATTGTTATTTTTATTAATTATTTTCTTTTTATTTTTTTATCTTCTTTTTCTTCATTCCTATTTCTTTTCTTTTGTTTTTGTGTTATCTTCCAAGTGGCTATCCCTCCTATATTACTCCCTACACCGCTCGCCAAGGCCCCCACCTTGCTCCTTGCAGCACATGCCTTGGCTGCCCACCGATTCCCTCTACATGTTCTACCTCTCTCCGTACCCCTCATAATCCTTCCATGTGACGGCGCCGCACGACCCATCACCCTCTTACTCACTCGCCGATGCCCGGTGTCCCGACTGCTCCACACCCTACTCCACCTCATGCCCAGTCTGCCGGCTCCGGATCCCCTGCCCATTCCGCACATCAGCTGCGGGCTTTCCCTGCTCCTCTGTAGCGATGAGCAGCACCCAACCACCCTCGCAGTCCCTCTCCTTGTTCGGTGAGAGAAGTCCAGCCGCTGACCTCCACCTTCCTCCACCCCACTCGGCCCTTGTCCCTCCATCCTAGAGCACCTAAGGACCCCAACATCCTGCTTCCACAGAGAATCCCCCCTCAGCCTCCCCCACCTGATCCCAATGAGCACCCTCTTCCCGTTGGACGACAATGAGCCTGGTGTGCTACCCTGCTCCCCTACATAGCACGCAGCCATCGTGTAATGCTGCTGTCCGGTGCCCGAGTTCCCATCCAGCTCACCTGCACCCTACCCGTCACCCTCCTTCTTGGCCTTTACAGTGCCGAACGCCCCCCGCCCCACCAGGATCTCCTAAGTTGTACCAGCCTCTCCTTCACCTATCAGTCCCCCCGCACCCTTCCCTGTTTCATCCAGCCAGCATCTGAACAGGCTTCCACCCTCCTTTCCCCTACATTACACCCGTTGTCTAGCTAACTCCTCCCTGTCCGCTCTCCCCTCTATCACACCTCCACCTCGAATCTGTTGTCCTACAGCGCCTCCCGCACCTCTAACCAGCTTCGGCCATAAGCGCAACTCCATTTTTCCTCCGATCAGGCCCCTGGAACCATCCCCTTTACCTATTATGGCCGGCCAGCAGCAACACAACTCCCCTGCATCATCCGGCTAGCAGCGGTGTGACACGCTGTCACTCTCTCCCTTCGCTGCAACAGTTTTGTTTCATCCAACTGGCCCCACCAGTGCAACGTGCTCACTTCTGGCCAACCCGCCTCTAGTCTATCCATTGCACAACCTCCTAGTTAGGCCATGCACTTCACTGGAATCCTCATTGGTTGTTTCCTCTTTCGCACAATCCCTTTGATCAAGCGCACCCCCACATTGTCTCTTTCCTCCTTCACCCATTTCATTTCTCTTGCAATGGGATTTAGGTGATGTTTGATTTGTCTTTTATTTTATTTATTTTAAATTTTTATTTATGTGTTTTCAGTTATCTTTACAGTTTCAGAGCTTTAGCGAGGTATTTCCATTATACTACGGTTGTCAGCTTTCATGTGCATGTGTGCCACGTGAGGCGTGTTGCGTCATCGTGATTGGTTTGCGAATCAAGGTAGGTCCCCACTTCACTTGCCTTTATTTTTAGAATTTATTAATTTATTGATATTTATTTATTTTTAGATTTATCTTGAATAATATTAAATAATTATTTTTATAATAAATGTTCATTTTGAGGGATAATGGTTCTCTATTATTTTGAATTACCTGAAAGTGTTTAATTTAAATGTGCATAACTAGTGTTGATAAATTCTTGATTTGCCTTTATAAGTAAATTGTGTTTCATTTAAAGTGTGTTCTGGGTTGAAAATGTGTTTGGATTTCTAAAAATGGATTTTTGGAAAATGGGTTGGTGTTGAGTGGTTGGTTAAGGACCATTTGGAACTTTAAATAAATGAAATATTTTGAAAACTCTCTTTGGGGTGACTCAGGGGTGATCCTGCTGTGTACATGGATTGCACGAGTTGTGATTGGTTACTTGATTGATATTGTTGAATCACCCCTATTTATTTCATGTGTTCACATGGGAACCTGGTATAGTAAGTGAATCTTCTGAGAACGATTGTTGCACTAGTTTAGATTATGCACTGTCTAGTGGCCCATAATAGAGAGATGTTTTGTTATTATTATTGCTATAGTATTGGACCCCTCAGTTAGGCCATGTAGGGAAACAATGGGAATTAGGGCATTTTGATGGCATTGCGTAGGGCATGACTTCAGGATGAGTCACATGCATAGTACGTTCTGTATTGTTCCTGAGCTCCTAGATTCGACCCATTTTTCATTTAGTGTTTATTTGTATGTGGAAGATGATTTAGAGGTCTAGTTTGGTTACTGGACCCTGTGTGCCACTTGATCAATTTACCTAAGTGTGCGTTGTGTGTTATGTGTGGTTTTCCTTTTGTTTAACAACTAAAATTTCATTTTTTAAATTTTTCGCAAATATGTTTTCTAAATGTAATGCACCTTTATCCTTTGAAACATTAAACTTGTTATTAAATTAAAAAGGGAAATGGACTATTATTTATTTTAGAAATTAAAGTGTGTGTGGAAACCCCATATGTTTTATAATTTAGTTCAAACCTAAAATTGATAAATTCTTTATTTAAAGGTATTGCATTGGGAATAGATTTTTTGGAATGCATTCTGAGTTTTAATACTCATTCCTATAGAGTTTTCCTATTTTTAGTTTTGTTGCAGGTTTGACTCGAGCTTTCTCACCATAGGAAAGATTTGGTTGTGGATTGGTGAGCGACTCTAGGAGTCATGATGAGTTATGGTCGTGGGCAGGTTACTTTTTGTTGTTGGATACTGTTTCTTTTCATGTTGTTTATTTAATTCATGTTATTCTACTTTTCCACCTATTTATTTACTTTCAATGAGAAAAATCATTCCCAATTTTCCTATATTGATTCCTTGGTTCTTGTCACCATCCTGGGATGATTGGGAATACCGCCCAGGCCGTGTCACAGACCGGCTCAGATGATCAGTTCAGGGTCAACTCGGGTTAGTTCGTGACAAATGACATCTCTTATAAATTAGTAGGGGAAGGGTTTTTAATTCCCATATTGTGTTGTCTCCATGTTAGAAGTTGAGATAAATTGTGACAACCTTATCCTAGATATATAAATTCTAGATGTGATCCTCATATGATAATGGATGATGTTCTTCAATGTCTATAATGATTACTACCATCATTGGGTGACAATCATAGAACCTAATGGGAGTACTAAGGTTTTATGAAAATAATATTATTTTGTTATGATGATAATGGAAAAAAATTTAATAGTGGGGAATAATTTCTTTTTAGGTATAATTCCTCTTACTAGAAGGTAATGGAAAATTATAGAGTGTGGGTTACCTTTCATGGTTGGCAATTTGGCTGAAGTTATCCTAAAATATTTTTTTTGGTTTGAAGCATAAATTTGACAAATAGTTGACCATTTATTTGGTTTAGAGAACACATTTGATTTTCCTTAATTTATACTATACCCCCTACCAAATTCATGGACTTAAATATTTAACTGGATTATTTGGATTCTGATGTTTTCATTCATCTGAGCATGTCTCCATGGAAAATTCTAATACCTTTCCTAAGAAATTCGATGGATACCTTTGGTTATGTAATGACTACCGAATGATAAACTAGGTCATGATCAATAAAATTTACCAAAATAATAAATAAATAATCTCTTTTCCCAGATTAGATAGGAAATGGTTTTCATGTATTGACACTTATTGAGGGTTTCAATAGGTCAACATAAGAGATAATGATAATTCTGTGTCCATTTTTCAATTTAGGTATGACTATTTTAAATATCTAGTAATGCTATTAAAATTATCAAATTACCCCATAGTTTTCATGGACATAATGGTCTTTATGTTCTATATATACCTTAATTACTTCATCATGTTATTTTTTGATGAAATTCTGGTTTACTCAAAATTAGAAGTTGATCATGAGTAGAATTTGGGGATAATCCTAGGAATGTTATGGGACCATCCTCTTTATTCAAAATTATTGATGCAGTACCCCAGTTTCATGTAAGTAACACTTTATTTATGATTTTTTTAGTATGATAATGATATGGGTTATGTTTGCAAAGGTTTAGAGACCTTTTGGAATGTTTTATGGATTTTCTTCAGGTGCACAGTTGGTCCATGATTTTGGAAAATGGTTCTACACTTGCACGAGACCATGAATAGGAGACAAGGGGTAAAGGAGAGGTGAATGGTCGGCACATGGTATGTCCAAACCATATGAAATACTATGAGAAACTGTGCATTGTTGGGAATATTTTGGACATTGAGATTTGGAATGGTCAGTCCACCATTTATAATTCATCTGATCCAATAGTGTGAGGTCTCCCTTAAGGAAGAAGCAGTAGCATGTTTGGTGCACTGTTTAACAAACCATTCGACTAAATAGTGTGAGGGTCAAACTTTAGTTCCTTAAACTATAGATCTGAAAGAAATTTGACTCTAATAGTTTTCCCCCCAAACCGGCAATAACTCAAGATTTTGATTTTACAGAAAGTCAAGGAAGAGACCCCCATCGATCCAAAGGAAATATGAATGTTTCCCATGGTGATTAGAAGCTTTTTCCTTGTATTATGTGATCGTTATTCGGCATTCTTGATGTTTTTCATAGATCTAATATGCCCTATCTCTCAGTTTCATAGATCTGAACCATCTATGGGTATATCTAAGGTTGTGGATACCAAATATGTTTATATTTGGATTGTTTTATGATAGTGGAATAGATCTAAGTTGGGCTCATGGAATTTTCAACCTGATTTTGTGAAGTTTTTCATCTCATTTGTCATTTTATCCAAAATTATCAAGGTATGTGGCTTCAATCTCAGCTTCCCTTTCTCATAATGATCAGCTCATGTAAAAATTTATTTAATTTATTGAAATTTATTCTGAAATCTTTTTGAAAATCATGATATAAATACTCTTTAATGATTTTTTATCGTGTTTGGTGAAATTGTGGAATCATGTTGATTGGTTGTGAAATGTGATTTGGTTTCTTGATTTTAAAATGTTTTTTAAATGGATTTTTGGGAGTTTCTATATGGATTGTTGGGAAAAAGGATTTCAATAAAAAGGTTTTCGTAAAAAATGGTTTTGGAATGTTTGGATTGGAATGGTTTCTTGGCGTACCTGGTGCGTGTGTTTGTATTACATTTCAGAGGTTTGGTTGAAATATGAATTTGTGCTAGGTGCCAAAGGTGTAATGGAACATGGGATAAAATTACCTTGTTATAACTTGGATGATCGATGAGAGACCTCTCATGAGTATGGAACTGTCATAATAAAACATTCATAGTTGGTTATGGAGATATGTAGAGTGAATTGGTTATGACAAAGGGATCTTGTGAAATAGTTTTAAATCATTGATTGGTTTATTCTTTAGAAAAAGGTTTTTTATTGATAATTGTATGATATCAAACATTTTTATATTTAGTAATAAATTTTTTTAGAAATTTTTTTATATAAAATATTTTACATAAATGTTGCTATGATTTTGTTCTTAGTGGCACGATTAGGGATGTCATTGGGGAAAACCTACTGTGTTTTTGTACTAACCCCTTCTTCAAAATATGGTTCTTTTGCATACATAATCTACTGAGACATGGGAAAAGTTAATGTATCACACATATTTAGTACTACTTCATGATACTTGGGATTTTTGGTGAATTTGTATCTTGGAGCTTGTGTAGATTAAAGTCTTGGGGTTTTTGTGGAGTTTTATTAGTTTTTATTCTATTGTCTTCTTTGATATTATAGTATTATGTTTTGGTTCTTTAATTATTATGATTTTGATAAAATAAAGGTCGAGTTGTCTTTTATTGTATCATATTTCATATAGTGGTTTATTTAGTTGGGATTGTCTAGTTATTTGTTTTATTCTTATAGGTAAAATTTTCCCATTCATTTATTGAATCCCTTAGTATTTATTTCTGTCATTTTTCATCTTGATGGTGTATCTTAAGAACTCATAATGTCTTACCACCCTCTCAATATCATTAGAATAAGAGGGATGTTTCAAATGGTATCTGTTTTGTTTGGTCCAAAATTTGGTTTATGAAAAGTGGTATCATCTTGGTCCTTCTGAATATCTTTCAGGAACAATTGGTATTTTACATGGATTTGGTTGTAAGTCTTGGAGTTAAATTAATTCATGCATATTCCTTTATTTGGGATTATATAAATTAGTAGGATTTTTAGGACATGGATTGTATATTATAAAAAGATAGAGCTAAAATTTTTATTCTGAACATCAAGTTACCAGGGAGTGTGGTACATAAGTGTTTTGGAGACACTTATAGGTTTGGAATCTCATTATCAAGGGTTTATCCAATGATACTAGAATGAAATTCTTTAGAGTAATGAATTCACACTAAGAGTGAATACATAATTTTGAGTAACGATTTTTGATTTCATGAAAAAGTGTTGATTTTTGAAAATTGGGAATGTGTTTTCAAATGAAAGATTTTGATAAAGACAATGGTTTTTATATTTTAAAAATCGTATGATTTTCAAAATCAATTAGATATTTTTTATAAATTGTTGAACCTAAATATAGTTGATTTTTGAAATAAATGTTATGATATTTGATTTGATAGAATTTGAAATGCTAAGCCAACAATTTATAGAGAGTGAGACATATGGTGTTTGTTGTCATATAGATAATGTAATTCTATAGGCATCGTACAAACCAACTATAACAAGTTGAGGATAATTTTGTTTCACCTGATCCATAGGTGAAGAAACATCTAGTTTAGGGTATTATCTACATGTTTCATGATATAGGCATTGGGAACCATATAGATGACACGATACATGTGGATCATTCCATCATGTTCCTGAAGTAGAATCAATCTATCATCTGGGGTGATTTTAAAATAGAATGGGTAGAGGTGTGGTTGAAAAGTATGAATCATATCATTGATTTCATCGGTACATTGGCAGACCCGAAAGAAAAGCTAGTGAAGTATATGCTAGAGGATCTTTCATGCCAGTGTTGGGATCTAGTAGTGGAGGCTAAAGTGGATCAAGGCCTTGGTTGGGAGAATGTTGAATATTTTTTCAAAAAATAATTATATCATCACATGAAAAATATTCAACGGAAGATAGAATTCTTCACCCTAAAGCAGGAAAATATTTTTTTCACAGAGCATGTGGCTAAATTTTTGAATTTAGTGTGTTTTTCACCCAAGGATGCAACTAGTGCATCCAAGAAGGTATTCTTCATTGAATCATGACTAGGTGAGGATATTCACTCAAATATTTTCATGCCCTTTATTATGGATTATATAGAGATTGTGAATAGAGTGATGGTGGATGAATGAGATATATTAGGAGCTATAGGAGGAGGTTGTATGTTGATACACACAAGAACCGGTGGGAACTCTAATGTTGGGAGAAAGTTGATAAGGGAAACATATTTCCATTGTGGGAGCATGAATCAAAATCATAATACAATGTAACACCCCAATATTTCATAGTATGTAATCTCTTTAAAGTAATTCAATAGCTTGTGCTACACGCAACACTGAGTTCGAACGCACCACGACTTACCAAACTAGTCGTTCAAAAAGCGGTTATGAATAGTATTAACTGAATTTTGAATTTTATATACCCCATATAATTTTAACATCCATATTATGTGTTTCTTATACATAATTTAATAAAAAATTCATTTTTTCAGATTAAATAAGTATTTTTTTTAAAAAAATGAATCTTTTACACCTTTTAATGAAAAAACATTTTTAAATCAAATATTTGACACTGTTATATATTCAATTTGACAAAATAAAATTCATATTTAGATGGAGGACACAAAAATTACGTTTAGATGACTTTTTAGCGTTTTTCTGAAAACATTCATATTTTGATGAATAGTGAAAGATACTAACTTTTAATTGAAAACAAAATTTTTAATCAAAATAATTTATAGTGTTAAATAATACATTTGAATTATTTTTAAGCATAATTAAATTATATTTTTATCATTTAATACAATATTTTTCATTTTATGTAATTTAAATTTTAAATTGGACATAAACACATATTAATCTTTTGATAGTTTTTACTTCTCAAAAACCTGCTTTCTGGCTTTGACAGTGGAAATTAATTTCAAATTAATTAATTAAAATTATATGTTTTTAATTTGGTAAAATAGAAATAATTTTTTAATCAAGAATATAAAAATTATCATAGGTTTAATTTTTGGTATTTTTATGAAAACGTTCAATTTTTTATGAATAGTGAAAAACACTGTGTTATTTTAAAAAAACATTTTATTTAAATAATTATTTTTTAATTTAAATTTATTTTAAAGTGAAAATATATACATAATAATTATATTATTCCAATTTAATTCATTGAGATAATTTTACAGTAAGATTAGTTATATAAAATTTTATTGAACTTTTAACGTCTTTTACCCACCCACCTTCTAGGTACTTTAATTTTTTTTCATAAAACTTAATTTTACCACTTCTATGTAATGAATTTAAAAAATATGAGAAAAATAGTTTATATTATTAAGTAAAATGTGGTTCAATCGCATGAAAATAATTTTTGGTGAATATATACTTTTGAATTTTATTTACCGCGGTTAAAAGTAAATATGGTAATTAAAGGTAAAAATGATAATATAATTACCCTAACACATGTCCTAATTTTATTGGATAAGTGTTTTTCAACCCAAATAAACCATAATAATAAAATATTACCTTCTTTTATCCACTTGTATTAGATTAGTACATTTGTTATTATTTTATCTAAAGAAGAGTTAAAAGTGTTAAATTCAAATTTTAATAACTAATCAATTTTTAATATTGGGTTATACATAAGATAAATTAGACTATAAAAATTAATTATAGAGATAAAATTGTTTCCTACATCATGATAGTTTATTTTTAAATTTTAGACATTAAATAATTAAATTTATTTATGAGACAATGATGATGCAGTAATTACCTTATTAATGAAAGATTAAAATAATTGATGTTATAAATTTTCAAATAAATGTAAATTGACACTTTTGATTAATTATACTAATTTTATATGTAAATATGACATATTATGATTGATTTAATGTTTTTTTGAAGTAATAAAGTTTTTTTTGACTTAAAAAAAACCAAATACTAAATAGTGTCAAAATTGACATAAATGAGTTTTTGAAACAAATACTATATTATTAAATGATATAATATTCCTAAAAATATTAAGTTCTACCAAAGGACCTATATAATGAGAGACATGTAATTAATGAACCACATGAGGTTCTCTTTAAATTTTATAGTATGTTTACTAACCATGTAATAAAAAAATACAAGAAGACATTGTAAAAGTTAAACTATTTGACTAAGAGTTGAATCTAAAAGACAAGGCTAATATCATTACCTAAACATGTCTAAAACCTATTGGATGAGATTATTTAGACCCATTCCCACCATATCCTCTAAATAAATCCATTTGGAGAAATTATAAACCGAAAATGATTTTATAATAAAACAATATTACAAGCTTTTCCTAATATGACCCTCACCTTTCTTATAAAGGGTACTTCCCCTTATCCTAAAATCACACCTCCAAAGCCATTTGGATCGGCCAAAACCTACTCAAATATCTTCCCAACTACCCTAACTTCAACCTAGAAGCCTTAATTTGATCATAAATCCAACCTATATGTTTAAATAAAAAGGAAGAACCCGAAGAATAGGTAATTATTTCATCACCCCTTTCAAAGTTCTTTTCTTCTCCCACTTCCACTATCTTTGTTGTTTCCATACCAAAATAATAAATACAGTAAAATATATATAATGTGATGTTATTATAAATATGGTACAACCATATTCATTATGATATCCATCTTATTGTTGAAAACGTCACCATACGTCCGTACATACGAGTTACCGTCTCCATATCGTGGTGTAGTTTGTTATTCAACACATCATTATTTGGATGGGTATAATAATGAGTTAAATTGATGTAAATAATATATATAAAGTTTTGATGATTCTTTATATATAATATAATATCCAATTACAAATGATTTCACTATCAATATAATGATATTGTCACTCGTACGTACGTACAACTTACCGTGTCCACGACGCGATGTGATTCATTTCCACGTACACCATTCAATGATGATTATAAAAATATATATTATTAATAAGTTTGTAATATATTACATAATAATGGTAATATATATATATATATGTGTGTGTGTGTGTTGACATATATCTCATTCACATACTTCCGTTCAATATGATATGAAAACAAAAACAAAGTTTATGCGTACGTACGACCTACTGTCTCCATAAATAGTGTTTTCCATTTCATATATATAACTATTATAAATATTTATATTATGAATATATATTATACTTAAATAATGTTTTTTATTCTGAATGTAATTAAATCATGATATAAGCGATACGATCAAGAATAACAAGTTAAAACATGTATGATAGAGAAAGCGATTATTACCCAATATATTATTTGAACATAGAAATTGTTATTAAATTCGCAGGATAAAGCAATAAATTAATAAATTATGATATCATAAATATGAATATGTCACTGGTATATCTTAATAACATACTATGGTCATTATATAGGTGTTTAAACGTACCCTTAGCCAAAGGAAAGTACAAGGTAAGGGTTAATTCTTCAATCTCATTATTATCTGACATTTTTTCTATGTATATTTTTACTAGGACATATTTATTTTCTATTTCCAAGTTTTAATAATTATTATTAATAATGATTATTTTTAAGGGACTCTAAAAAAACATCAGCTTAAATTGTTTAAATATTTATTCTTCTAAATCATTCTCATTAATGTCCATGTCTTCAAAATGGTTTTAAGGATTTATTTATATGGACATGAATGTTTTAAAATGATAATTCCTTTCCAATGTTTCTATGTGATGTGGGAAACTTTGATTCAATAATTTCTTTTAAATTTATTACATTATAAATTGTGTGACTTTTAAATTATTACATGAAAAGGGGATATTTCTCTCAAATAGTTATACGTATCATTTTCATCTATGTCAACATCCTTTACAGAATATTATTCATTATTGAGGTTTATTTATTATAATAAAATGTTCTATATTGTATTTAATGAATTATGATATGTTTGAATATGGATCTGCAGTTTTTATACAATTCATGGTTTACGGTAGAAGTATTGACATTTTATATGATAGTTTTGATACGAATGTTTATATTACATTTCACCCATTTCATTTGAGGAATGAATTGGACTTATTACGTGATGGGTGGGGCCAGCTTTAGCCACTCGATACATCTGTATGCCTCCTGAGAAAAATTAGTGTCTTGGCACAAGGCCTTGAGAAATGTTTTTTTTAGTCTTGGCACGAGGCCTTTACAATGTGGTTATGAAGCCCGGAATTATGCATTCCATCGCTATGAAATTAGTTATTACATGTGATTATTACACTAGTATAATATCCATGTGCATGTTTATATAGTAATGCTTGATTTATTTTTTCTATATTATGTACAATTTTAGGTTTAAAATGATGTTGTTTTTATTAAATATATATCATTAAAATTTTATAGCTTCTGCTAAATTATTTACCCTTACTGGGCATCTGAGATGACCCCTTTCTTGTGTTTTGCTTTCCCAGGATTCTAAGAAGTGTATAATGATTTATATCTAGGGTTAATGTTGGGCAATAATGGTATTCTCAAAGGATTTTTTATGTTTTGTTTTATGTTTTAATGTGTATTGTAGTGTTCATGTATTTAATCTTTTTTCCAAGGCTATTAAACTGATCGATCCTTCAGGACTTGATTCCATGTAATCATGACAATGTATTAAAATAATGCACTGACTCTGAGTAACTAGGGTCGGGGAATTGTCGTTGGTATCAGATAATATTAGTACAATCCTTGGAAACTAGATTTAGAAAAACTCTTATTAGATAACATTACCGTAATATATACTTTGAGGATTAGTATAGAAAAAATTCCTATAATTTTGGTAATGTAGAGATATTGTAAATTTTCAAGCAATACATCCACATCTAGAAACGACCTGGTAGAGGTGGCTCTGGCACAGATGCATCTAGGGGTGAAACCCGAAAACACCACTTTGAGCTAGACTCGAATGAGAAATGGTGCATGACAATGGGACATAATGTACTCTTGGTTAACACACTCCCAACGGATATGCTTAGGATAATTCACATTTTCTTTACAACCCATTATAAAAGATTTATGAGTAAATTTGTCAGCAAAGAAACCATTTTTATTATTATGTGACTGGATGTGTGAAAATCATTTATTAATTTTTAGGATTTTTTTAGTTTTTGGATTATACATTATTATATGATCTAACCTGGTGTATTTCATCTTTTAGAAATGGCGCCCAGTACAAGGAATGAGAACTCCAGCAATACACAAGATCCAAAGAGTAAGAAGGATCATATCCTTCAAGGTATTAAGAGAACATTTAGAAGGGAAATAGTCTCCCATTAATTCTCATCAAATGATGAGATAGAATCATGTGTTAATAAGATAAGTAAATTATTCTCTGAGTTATATAGCTTTGAAGGGATGCCAGAGAAGAAAAGGATAATAGAGAGAAAGATAGATAAAGGGATTAAGAGAAAGAAGGATTTTCAAATTTTTGATAACTGTAGAAAGAATCACATATGTAAATTCATAAAGGGAATGGGATTTTGTTATAAGTATGGAGAAAAAGGACACCAAGTATTTGATTGAAAGGGTAAGAAAAAGGTTTCAAATATACAATGCTTCATCTGCAAGGAGTTTGGACAATATGCGAATCAATGTCCCAATCATCAGAGTATTACCGCAAATGATGTTGTTGGATAATAATCATGTTATGATACTACTATTGATGAAGAGGAATGAATAATGTTCTTATGTTTTTATTAAATAAAAATGTCATTTGGGTGTTGTATCAATGATGTACTATTTATAATAATTATGGAATATATAAGGATTTTACTACAATACTATTTCATTAAGGATTTAAGATTGTGTGGTACCAAGAAAAGTTACTCAATAACAAGTTAAACCGTTTTTTGGAAAATACATGGTTTAAGTAAAGATAAACCTTAATATGGTCATGATACTGAGGTATTGATTTTTGAATAATACATTATTGATTTGGATAAATTATATTGGATACTATTGACTAACTTGGAACTAATTATTTGTTTTTGTATTTCTCATTGTTGGAGATTACAACATTTTTGGATTTAAGGAGTATATCCAGTATTCAATGTTTTACAAAAGGAATAAGAAGTACATACCTATTAAAATATGGGTTTTTTGTAATTTAGTTTATTACTATGTCTTAAGATAGTACATGATGAAGTTATTCACATGTATATCATGTGATCGTCCTTATAAATTTTGGACAATGAGTTTGGACAGAAGTATTGTGGATAAGTCTAAAGGTTTGAATGGATTAAGTTTGACATTGGATACTATTATTACGGATAAAAAATTTCTAAATATTATTTTTATATTTTTATAAAAAGGACAACTCAGAGGTCGGGTGATAACCTGTCACATCCAAAAAACCAATGAGACTTGAACCCACAACCAAAGGAAGACAAGGGTGCATCACCTACCACTGGCCTATGTGATGTCCGGGTTTGTGTATGTATTTCTTTTAAATTATATTATAGATTTAAAACAAATTCATTTTTTTAAACCCTATAAAATTAGGATAAATAGATTATTTTTGAGTTCTATTATCTTTTGGAGTGAAAGGTGAGTTTTTGGTAGAAATTAGTTAAAGGATGGAACTCTACTTGTCAGGTATTTTTTTCTTATTCTATGTAGAAATTAATTCATAAACATTAGGAAAAGGATATTAAAACAAAAAATGTGTTATCCAAGTACATTATGTTTTTATGAACCTATAATATTTTAATTCATCATATATTTATGGCTTTGAGGACCCCAATTTTCTATTTATTATTCATTTGTTCGTGATTGGTGACCTCAATCACATCCTATAAATATTTACATTTTTCCTCCAATTCTGCATCTCTAATTTCCACCAATTCTCTCCTATTTGAAATCCTAATTTGTTGGTGACTTTTTCATTTCCCTTTCCCTCTTATTAAGACTAAATTTTATTAACCCTATTTCCGATGTGGGTTTTCCTCAAAGGTATTTTTATTTTAAACCACTATTTTTTGAAGAACAATTTCAAATTATGAGGACAAAATTCATTGAAATAGGGAGAATGTAACACCACAATATTTTATAGTATGTTATCTATTTAAAGTAATTTAATAGCTTGGGCTACACACAACACCGAGTTCGAATGCACAATGACTTACCAAACTATCCGTTCAAAATGCAATTATGAATAGTATTAACTGTATTTGGAATTTTATATACAATATATAATTTTAATATCCATATTATGTGTTTCTTTGACATAATATAATAACGAATAAAACTTTTCAGATAAAATAAGTATTTTTCAAAAAATTCAATTTTACAACCTTTTAATGGAGAACCCTTTTTAAATCTAATATTTAACACTTTAATATATTATATTAGAAAAAATAAACTTCTTCTTTAGAATTGGAGAAGAAAAATTTAGTTTGGATGAATTTTTGGTGTTTTTATGATAACTTTCATATTTTTATGAATAATGAAAGATACAAAATTTTAATTAAAAACAACATTTTTAATAAAAATAATTTACTGTGTTAAATTATAAATTTGGATGTTTTTATGTTTAATTATATTATATTATTATCATTTAATCCAATATTTTTCATTGGAAGTAATTTCACATTTAAATTGGACATAAACACATATCTATATTTTTATAGTTTTTACTTCTCAGAAACCCACATTCTAGTTTTGACAATGGGAATTAATTCTAAATTAATTAATCCAACTTCTATTTTTTTTAATTTGTTAAAATATAAATCATTTATGATTTCGTAATATCATAATTAGATTAGGGTGAATTTTCTTTATTTTTCTGAAAACATTCAATTTTTTTATGAATAGTGAAAAACACTATGTTATTGTTTAAAACCGACTATTTATTTAAATAATTATTTTTTAATTTAAATTTATTTTAAATTCAAAATATATATATAATAACTATATTAGTGAAATTTAATTCATTAAAGTTATTTTATAATAAGATTAGATATATAAAATTTTATTGACCTTTTTAACGTCCTTTACCCACCTTCTAGGGACATTTTCGAATTTGCATAAATGTAATTTTACCACTTAATTGAATTGAATTCAAAAAATCTGAGACACATGGTCGAAATTATTATGTAAAATTTGATTCAATAGGATGAAAATAATTTTGGTGAATAATAAATTTTTAATATTATTTACCACTGTTAAAAGTAAATAAGACAATTAATGGTAAAAATAATATTCTAATTACCCTAACGCATGTCCTAATTATATTGTATAAGTGTTTCTTGACCAAAATCAACCTTAAGAATAAAATATTATCCTCTTTGATCCACTTGGATTAGATTAGGACATTTATTATTATTTTATTTAAAAAAGTGTTAAAAGTGTTATATTCTAATTTTAATAACTAAACCATTATTAATATATAGTTATACACAAGATAAATTCAACTATAAATATTCATTATAAATATAAAATTATTTCCTACATCATGGTTTTTTATTTATAATTATGAGACATTAAATAATTAAATTTATTTATGACACATCGAAGATGCAGTAATTACCTTATTAATGATAGATTAAAATAATTGATGTTATAAATATCCAAATATATGTAAATTAAGACTTTTGATGCATTAAACTAATTTTATAGGTTAATATTAAATGTTATTTTTGATTTAATGTATTTTGTTCGAAGTAATCAATTTTTTTTGACTTTCACAAAAATGAAATACTAAATAGTGTCAAATTTGACATAAATGTGTTTTTGGAAAAATTTCTATATTATTAAATGATATAATATTCCTAAAAATCTATGGTTCATCCAAAGGACTTATATAATGATAAATATGTCATCAATTCACCACTATAGGTTCTCCTGGAATTTTATAGTATGTTTATTAAATTGTATTATAAAAATACAAGAAGACTTTGTACAAGTAAAACTATTTAACTAAGAATTATATTTAAAAGATAAGGTTAATATGGTAACCTAAAAATTTATAAAACCTATTAGTTGATAGTATTTAGACCAATCCCCACCATATCCTAGAAATAAATCCATTTGGATCCATTATAAACCGAAAATGATTTTATGATAAAATAATATTTCAATCTTCTCATAAAGTGACCCTCGCCTCTCTTATAAAAGGGTACATCCCCTTCTCTCAAAATCACACCTCCAAAGACATTTGGATCAGCCAAACCTACTCAAATATCTTTCCAACTACCATTAATTCAACCTAGAGGCCTAAATTTGATCAGAAATCCAACCTATGGATCCCTTTTGTTCAAATCAAAAGGAATAACCCGAAGAAGAGGTAATTATTTCATCACCCCTTTCAATGTTATTTTCTTCTTTCACTTCCTCTCTCTTTGTTGTTTCCAATCCAAAATAATAAATTAAGTACCTTATACATAATGTGATGTTATTATAAATATGGAAAAACCATATTAATTATCTTATCCATCCTATGAATGAAAAGTCACCATACGTGCATACGTACGACTTACCGTCACCAGGACGTGGTGTAGTTTGTTATTCAACACTTCATTATTTGGATGGGTATAATAATTAGTATAATTTATGTAAATAATAAATATAATATGTTAATTATTCTGTACATATAATATACCATCTAATTACATATTATTTCACCATCAAATGAATGATGGCGTCGCTCGTGCGTACGTACGGCTTACCGTCTCCACGACGCAATGAGATTCATTTCCACGTTCACCATTCTACAATGATTATAAAAATATATATTATTAATAATTATGTAATATATGGAATAATAATTATATTTCAAATATATATATATATATATTTACATATATCTCATTAACTTACTTCCATTCAATACAATATGAAAACGAAAACAATGTTTATGCATACGTACGACCTAACATCTCAATAAACAGTGTTTTCGATTTCATATATCTATCTATTATACATATTTATATTCTTAATATATATTATACATAAATAATGTTTTATATTCTAGATGCAATTAAATCATGATATAAGTCATATGATCAAGAATAACAAGTTAAAACATGTACGATAAAGAAATCAATTATTACCATAAATATTATTTTAACATATAAATTATTATTAAATGGGTACTATAGAGCCATAAATTAATAAAATATGAAATCATAAATACGAATATGGTTTTGGTATAATTTAATAACATACTATGGTCATTATACTAGAGGTTAAACATACCCTCGACCAAAGTAAAGTACAAGGTAAGGGTTCCTGAATCTCATTATTATCCGACATTGATTATGTGTATGTTTTTACTGGGACATATTTATTATCCATGTCCATGTTTCATAAAAGAGTTTTAAAAAAGGATTATTTTTAAGGTACTCTTTAACTAAAACATCATTTTAATTGGTTTAAATATTTATTCTTCTAAATCATTGTCATTAATTTCCATGTTTTAAAAATGGTATTAAAGATTTATTTATATGGACATGAATGTTTTAAAATGTTAATTCATTTCAATTGATTCAGAGTGTTATGGAAAAAGTTTATTTAGAAATGTCTTTTAAATGTCTTCTGTTGTAAATTTTCTGACTTTTAAGTGATTTCATAAAAAAGTTATATTTCTCTCAAAGAGTTTTACTGATCATTTTTAACTATGTCGACATCCTTTACATGATATTATTCATAATTGAGGTTCATTTATTATAATACAATTTTCTATATTGTATTGAATGAATTATTATATATCTGACTATGGATGTGCTTTTTTATACCATTCGTGGTTTACTGTTGATGTATTGACATTTCGTATGCTAGTTTTAATATGAATATTTATGTTATGTTTCACCCTTTTCATATGAGGAATGCATTAGACTTAGTAAGTGATGGGTGGGGCCCTCTCTAGCACCTCGATGCATAGGTAGGTCTCATGAGACAAATTAGTGTCTTGGCACAAGGCCTTGACAAAATTTTTATTTGTAGTTTTGGAACTATGCCTTGAATATGTGGTTATGAAGTTTGGAATTATGCATTCCCTTATTATTAATTAGTTATTACATGTGATTATTCGACTAGTAGAATATCCATGTGCAAGTTTATATGGTAATGATTGATTTATTTTTTCCATATCATGTTCATGTTTATGTTTAAAAGGTTGTTTTTTTATTACACATCTTTCCTTAAATGTTTATATCTTCCGTTAAATTATTTACCCTTATGGAGCATCTGAGATCACCCATTTCTTATGTTTTTTCCTAGGATTCCAAGATGTGAATTATGATTTATATTTAGGGTTAATCTAGGGGAATAATAGCATTATCAAAAGATTTTTTATGGTGTTTTTTGTGGTTGGATGTGTAATTTAACATTCATATATGTAATATATTTTCCAAGACTACTAAATTGATCGGTCCTACAGGACATGATTCCTTGTAATCATGCCAATGTATTAAAATAATGCACTGAATTTGGGTAACTAGGGTCAGGGTGTTACAACTAGATAATTAAACCTTTCTCTATGGCCAAAGAGACAACATAGATGTTTCAAATGTGGTTTGTTCTACCACATTATGAGAGAGTCCACAACAACACAAATATAATTCAATAATTACAATAATATGGGACATCTTCAGCACTATTTTTGTAGTTCTCCAAGGTGAGGTGCTTGAGACACATATCATGTGTTGCGAGAATCATATGATTCAATGGGATGAGGACAAAAAAATCAATCCCATCAGTATAAAAATGCATGCAATGTTGATTCAGGTAACACCATGAATGCTCAATAAGGGAAATCTTATCATGGAAACAAAGAACAAAGTGTAGTAATGTAGCCATTATATAGAGATGAACATGTGATTTTGGATTATCCAGCCCAACTATTTTCAATGATAGGTATGATTATTTCTAGTTATAACCTTATACAAGTATTGTTTGACACTGGTGCATCACATTCCTTTATTTCTTTTTATGCCATTTATTTGTCTAGTTTAAAACATGAGATGGCACCTTCATTAATAAAACATCAATCTACACTTGGGAAATGAGAATGTAGATCCTTTAAATGTAGATAATGTTATATAACTATTGATGGAGCTGAGATGAAATTGTATTTCTATGTTTTGTAGATTGATTTCTATGATGTAATTCTGGGTATGGATTGGTTGAAAATATTCAAGGCTCACATTGAATGTTGTAGAAGAACATTTAGTTTCACGAATAAGGATGGTGTTGAGAATCTATTTAGAAGATAAAGGAATATGAAGACGGGTGAAAGGGGATTGTTATCACCAGTAGTGGGAACGACCTCTTACCAGTTTGTAGCATTGAATTTGGAATCGATGGAAGAGATCTATAATATCATTTTTTCAACAGTCATAGATTAGTATTCGAATGTGTTTCCCAAAAATTTGTTATGGTTGCTACCTCTATTGGAAGTGGAGTTTAATATTGATTTCTTCCTCGTGACAAGACATATCTCACTTCTATCGTATCAAATTAAAACAATAGAATTAAGGGAGTTTAAAGTGTTGTTAGAAGAGATGAAAGGTATGGATTTCATTTGGCCTAACATGTATCTATGTGTAGCACTGACCTTTTTTGAGAAGGAAGTATATGGAACACTAAGGTTGTGTGTGGATTTTTATAAGCTGAAGAAAGTTATGATAAATAATAAGTATCCAATTCCACACATTGATGATTTTTTTTTGATTAATTGAGTGGATCTCAGTGTTTATCTAAGATAGGATTGTGATAAATATATCACCAATTGTGAGTTTGGAAGGAGAATATTTGGAAAATAGCATTCAGAAGCATATATGGACATTATGAATATGTGGTAGTGCCTTTAGGTCTTAAAAATGGACCATTAGTCTTTATGGGATAAATGAATTGTGTATTTAAGCGATATCCAGATTCATTTGTTGTGGTGTTTATGGATGAAATATGGGTTTATTCAAGGACAATGGTTGAGTATAAAAAATACTTCAGGATAGTGTTGAGAATATTGAAAGACCATCAGTTTTATACCAAATTATGAATGCTTGATTTATTTCATACAATATGTACTCTTTATTTCCCATGTAATTTATGAAATAGGTGTTTTAGTGGATTCAAAAAAGCTAAAAGTTATTTTCTATTGGAAACTACCGAAGAATTTATTTGAGATACAATGTTTTCTTGATCTATGTGTTTATTACCGCACTTTTTTCATGACATATATTGACTATAATCACCCATTATAGCTTTGAAAAAGAAGAATTTTCCTTTCTAGTGGACTGAGGATTTTCAAAAATATTTTTAAGAGATGAAATTTCACCTTACATAAACACCTTTTGTGATATTTACAAAATTAGGGAGGGTACATGGTGTATAGTGATGCTTCAGGATCTAGGTTTGGGTGTGTTATCATAGCAGAATACTTTTTTGTTTCTTATGGATCTAGGAATATGAGGGTACCCATCACATGATTTAGAGTTATCTGTAGTTTTCCATGATTTGAAGACATCGAGTCATTATCTCTTTGGTGAGAAATTTACTATGTTCATAGATCATAAGAGCTTGAAACATATTTTCTCACAACGTGATTTGAATATGAGGAAAAGAATATGGATGGAGTCTCTCAAAATAATTGATGCTTACTTGATGTATACACTAGGTAAAAGAAATTTGGTGGAAAAACCATTAAGCATAAATTTATATGCTCAGTTAGAAAATGAGGCTTTAGAGGAGTGGTAGTTGATGTTAGTCCTAGACGACATGTGTGTTTTATGTGAAGATCTTGGTGATTTTGTGGTTTCCTTTTCAGTTGCAGTGGATCATAATTTGGTAAATATAGTTAAAGTGGAATATACATCCAATGTATAATTCTTGGATATGAAGTCAAAACTCAATGGTACAGATATCATTGAGGGATGGATGTTGGATGAGAGTTTAGTGTTCTGGTTTCAGAATCAAATGGTTAGGCCAATGGATTTTTATGAATATGTTCTTCATGATTACCACCATTCGAGATGGGGTGTTCATCCTATAATATAAAAGATGTATAAGGTATTGAAAGAATAGTTTTGGCAGATCCACATGAAAATGAAGGTGGCTGAGTTTGTTTCACAATGCTTAACTTGTTAGAATGTTATGGAAGTGCATCAGAAACCAGTAGATATATTGTAGTCTTTACCACTTATAGTGTCGAAATAGGAGAATATAGCTATGTATTTTGTTACATGTCTCCATAAAATTTTTCTGAAACATGATTCTATATGGGTGATAGAGGATCGGATTACTAAGTCATCCCATTTCATCCCTAATCATGAAACTCATGTTGTGGAGGATCTATCCAAAATTTAAGTATGATAAGTTTTAAAGATACATGGAATACTGGTTTATATCTTATTTGAAAAATATTCAAGGATTAGATATCATTTCTACAAATCCTTACAAAAATCCCTTCGGACTTCGTAGACTATGAGAATTGCATATCATCCTCACATGGATGGCCAAACTGAATGAATGATTCCAACATTATAAGACATGTTGAGGGATTTTATAATATATTTTAATGTCTCATGGGAAGAGCACATAGCCTTAGTGGATTTATAATATAACAACATCTATTAGGACTCGTTACATATGGTTTCGTTTGAATAATTCTATGGGTGTCCCCGTCTTTCTACATTTTTTTGGGTGGAATGGGTGATACTTCACTAGTTTTGTTAACCCTTGTCCAAGAAACAATAGAAAACATTAAACTAATTTGAAAGAGGATGTGGATGGCTTAGAGTCTGTCACGACCCGTCCCCTGAGGCCCGTACCATGACTACTCGAAGCCTACCTTCCATAGGCCATGGGTTAGCAACTAGCACTGGAAACACGTATCCCTATAACGGGAAGGCATTGCATTTAAACCTATATAAACATGCAATCCAACAACAAAACAAGAAACAACCACGAAGTAAACTACTATTGTAATAAGTGTACTAAAAGTAAATGGGCCGGAATACAAGCTCAACTAGAAAGTACAAATACAAATGAAAAGAGAAAAAAGCTCATGGATCGTCCACCGAGGATTAAACTTAAAGGGTAGGTACAACTCATGATTAGTAGTCACTGTAGCACGTCACGTCAAATTATACACCTCTGAGCACCGTCCAATTTTTGGCTCCCTCACCCTTGATCAACGATGTCCTTCGTCTGCACAAGACACAGTAAGGTGCAGGTGTAGCCCATGCCGGGGTTAGTATAACAATACTCAGTAGGGACCCCGAGACCCCCGAAGGTCTCCCATAGTTAGAAAAAGGAAAATAACACAAATAAAGTCTTCAATCACAATTCTTGAAGCTGTCTTCAACTCTACTTAGGTATATGGCCATATATATACCTAAGTTATCCAAGGATACTCATCTCTATCATGAGGAAACCTAAGGCTCCAACTTGCTAGCCATTTTGACAACTGATCCACGAATGATGAATACCACAAAGGTAATACCACAAAGGTAACACCGTGATGGTAAAAGTACCACAAACTTAACACCATGAAGGTAACACTAGGAAGGTAAAAGTACCATAAAGGTAACTCCCCAAAGGTAACACCATGAAGATAAAAGTACTAGAATGTTAAAGACTTAGATCGCACCAGGTATAACTAAAGTACAGAAGTATAGATGATTAGTTGTAAATCTAGATCATCTTATTCTGTTCAGTGACTCTACTGCTGACCCACACAAGATCGGTATGTGCTAACCCACATGGGATCGCTGAGCGCTGAACCACACAGGATCTGGCTCATAGAGGATCAATATGCTTTATCCCACACAGGATGGTTGAGCGCTAACCCATACAGGATCTGACCCACATAGGATCGGTATGGGTTTACCCACACAAGATCACTGAGTGATGACCTACACATGATCAATTGGTACTAACCCACACAGGATCACTATTCTTTCTTCACATCACAGCAAATATCCTCCTCCTCACTGCCAGCCACTAGATTCCCGCTCATAGCACACTTTATTTTGGGAGAACCGCCCGTCAAGACAACTGTTGTATTTCAACTGGTAATAACTTCCATGAATAAGTATTCCAATGTACCTTCTTGTCTTAATGTTTCCAGCGCGATAGATGGTGCGTCAATCAGACGGTCATTCTGTGACTTATAAGCGTTTTAGTACCGAGGGTCCAGTTGGATTTGGGTTTGATCGAACCCTAATGTAGTCCAAAATTCTCCAAAACACCGTTGGATTATACCAAAAAAACTATCTCGCTCCAAGGGTCCCAGAACTGCAGACAGTTCATCAAATGGATTCTCGGATTTCAAGTTATGGTCTTTTACGTGGAATTGGGCCTAGTGCGGTTCGGGTCCGGTCCGACCCGGTCGGAACGACTCGAACTGACCTATTTTAGGTCCGACCTGGCTATGCTGGGTCATGGTGGGCTCGGCCCACTGGGCTGCAAACCATCCCAGCCCGCCTGGGTGGTGCGGCCCGCTGGGCAGGCGCGACCAGACCCACGGAGAGGCATGGCCCAGTGGGCTCGCGCGGCCTGGCCCACGATGGGTGCGGCCCGCTAGGCTTACTAGGCACGACCCATGGAGGGGCACATCCCACTTGAGGTAATTCCCGACCCTCAGAGGGGAACGGCCCGCTGGAGGTGCGGCCCACAGGGGCTTGCAGAGGTTGGCACGAGGGAAGGGTTACACTCCCCCCTTTACTCCCGAATGACTAATCAGTCCAGGTAACGAAGTAGCAGTGCCATGTGGCACCGCCTAGCCTTCACAGTAACCACATGGGCGGGTCCCACCTCCATTTTTGTGGCTTCGTGTCACGGACCTCTCTAGTGGGGCGCGACAGTGCGCTGTTCCACCTCCGCCTTCCGCAGTCGACCCGAGCTGGCCGCCGTCTTCACCTGATGTGACTACGGTCGTGGCCTTCTTCACCGGAAGTGGGTGGAAAAGCACTACCATCCCTTCCACGGCCGGCCATATTTGACTTCTTCCATTACCCAACGGTGCTGGTCTCCAGTGCTGTCATGCCAGTGCCGCACTCGTGGTCTTCTGTGGGTCACTATGTGAGCTCTGGTGGCCCATTTTTTCGACTGTAGGTTCCATTGGCATCCCATAGATGCCCTCTTCATTGCTCCACCCTCTATTCTAGGTTCAGTCCTATCCATGTAAAAAGGAACATGAAGAACACATAGACTAACAAAGTAGCAGAGGGTCCGGGCTTTGTTCGTTTGGCCCGCACCCTTCGTGTTAGCATCTTAACAAGGGGGAAGGATACATGATTCAACAATCTCTTGAAATTAAAACAAGATAAATCCCTACCTTAAGATCATTGGAGAACATCGTTTTTGGGGAAGAATTGGTGTTCGTCATTCGGTGGCCCTTGTCACCACCTGCTGGAACCAGTTCTATCCTCCAAGTGATTGGTGTCATGGTACTTTTCCAAATCTTCATCTCTTGGTGAATTCGTTCCAATAATCCTCCCCGAGCACCATAAAAATAGGAGAGGGGGACGGTGAATAACGCCCGTGGAATTAATGGGGTTCAAATAATTAACGAACCATACTAATTCCAATGGTGTTGTTACAGACAATAGAGGAGTCATGCCATTTAATGGCTTGACATGTCGTTGGTCCTGCCACTACCGCTTGTCCGATGGAGGAAAAAGAAAAAGAAAAATAAAATAAAATAACATGTTATTTTATTAATTTTTTTTCAAAAGTCCTCAAAATTAACTTTTTCATCCAACCTACTAAAGTCGATATAAATACTCACTTAAGTGAATCCCAGTGCTGCGGATTCAATGGAACCCTTGGATTTTTATTTCGAGTGCCAGTTCAAAAGATATAAAAGACCTCTCATGCGTTTACTTAATGTACCTTAAAAAAAGTTCATAAATTTATTACAGGCACACCGGGCCTCAGAATCATGCGCCATCAATTTTCATAGACTCATAATAATTCCATATAATTAAAAAAATACATGGAAAATATAGGTCTTTACATTATCCACACCTTAGGGCCTTTGGTCCCCGAAATCCACAACATATACTAAGGAAACAAATGGGGGTACTAAGCACGAATCTGAGCCTCCTGCTCCTATGTGCTTTCCTTAAGGTTCCCATACTACTAGTGAACGCACACTAGAGGGATAAACTCTCCATGAAGTACCCACTCTTGTTGACCCTCAATCTCCACTGGAACCTTCGTAAATATCGACTCATCATCAAAGTCCAGCTCGACATGGTCGATGAAGTGAGATGGGTCATGCATGTACCACCTCATTTGCGACACGTTAAAAACTTCATGCACCCAGTGCATCTGTGGGGGAAGAGCCAGGTGATACACCACCTCACCAACTCTACTGAGAACCGGAAAAGGTCCTATGAACCTTGAAGATAACTTGCCGCCTCGGAAAAATCTCCACAAACCTCATTGATGTGAGACCCGTATGAAGACATAGTCTCTCTCCTAGAACTCCAAAGGTCTCCGTCTGTGGTCATAATAATACTTATGTTTGCTCTGTGGAGTCTTCATCTTCTCCCTGATGATCTACACCTTCTCACTGGTAGCCTCTACAAACTCTGGACCCATAAGTTCTGACTCCACCGGGTCTATCTGGCACAGAGTTGATCTTCATGGGCGACCGTAAAAGGCCTCAAATGGTGCCATACCGATGGTGGAGTGATAAATGTTTTTGTATGATAACTCCACCTAGGGAATGTTATCCTCCCAACTACCAACAAAATCTAGGATAAAAGCACGAAGCAGGTCCTCCAGTGTTTGAATGGTCTGCTCCGTCTGATCATCCATCTATGGATAAAAATATGGTTCTCAAATGTAGATGCGTCCCAAACACCTCCTATAATACCTTCCAAAACCTGGATGTAAAAAATTCATCATGGTTAGAGACAATAGTTGATATCACCCCATGAAGTTGTACAATCTCTTGTACATAGAGGCGTCTCAATCCCTCTACTGATCCCTACTTTCAGATAGGGAGGATGTGGGCCGACTTGGTGATTCGGTCAATGATCATCCAGATGGAATCATGTCCCCTAGATGTCCGTGGTATCACTGTCACAATTTCCATTGAGATACCATCCCACTTTAACTCTTGTACCACTAGTGGCTGCGAAAATCTGGCTGGAACCTGATTCTCGGCCATCACAAGTGAGGCACCGTGAAACATACTCTTCCATTTTTTTCGTCATCCCTGGCCACCAGTGCAAACATTGGAGGTCTTGGTACATCTTCTCCACACCAGGATGTACCACCATAGGGTATATATTGAACTCCCTCAGCACCTCCTCTCGTAGTGCTACTGGCACCATGGTGCTTTTTCTAAAGAGGATGAAGTTCTCCCCACCTTCAAAAAATACATCAGGTTCTTGTCCTGAGGAAATATGGGCACGTCAAGCCTCGCAGTCAATGTCCCCAAAGTGTGCCTCCCAAACTGTCTGAAGAAGTGGTTGAGTGACTGTCATAGAATAGAGGTATGATGCTCCATCTCTATCCACAAAGGATATCTACAACGTGGCTAGCTGCTATATCGCCTCACTCAGCAGCTCTAAACCAGACCTCATGTTGAGTGCATCTACCACTACGTTACCCTTCCCACGAGTATAGACTATCTCAAAGTCATAGTCCTAGAGGAACTCTAGCCATCTTCATTTTCTCAGGTTTAGTTCCTTCTATCCGAAGAAATACCTGAGACTGTTGTGATAAGAGTAAACAGTAAACCATTCACCCACCAAGTAGTGTCACCACATATTCAGTGCAATGAAAAGTACTGCTAACTCCAAGTCATGGGTAGTATAGTTATGCTCATGCATTCTTAGCTGTTGAGAACCATATGTGATCACTACTTACTCTTGTATCAGTACACATCCATGTCTAGCCCCTGATGTGTCGTAGAATACTACATAACCAACGCCGTCTTCTGGTATCCTAAAAAAGGTGGCACTCGTCAGTCTCTAAATCAGCTTCTGAACACTCTTAGGGAATCTCTCTATCCATACGAAGGGTTGTCCCTTCTTTATCAATGCTTTGAAGGGTTCCACAAATCTAGAGAAGTCGGGTATGAATCTACGGTAGTAACCATCCAATCCTAGGAAACTCCTCACCTTGGTTACACTCCTGGGTGGCTCCCAAGCAAGCACTGTATCTATCTTCACTGGATCTGCCACAAATCCAGCCTCTAAGATAACGTGCCCTATAAAGTTGACCTACCATATCCAGAAATGGCACTTCAAGAGCTTTTCATAAAGCTAGTGCACTATGAGTGTATCCAGAAGTATCTGCAGATGATAGGCATGCTCCTCCTCTGACGCCAAGTACACCAAGATGTCGTCAATGAATACCACCACGAAGCGATTGAGGTATGGCTGGAAGATCCTGTTCATGAGTCCCATGAAAACTAATGGGTCATTAGTCATGCAAAATAGCATAACCAAGAACTCATAGTGGCCATATCGACATCTGAAGTCCGTCTTCAGCACATCCTCATCTCGTACCCTGAGCTGATGATATCCTACCGGAGGTCTCTCTTTGAAAACCATCAAGCTCCCTTCAACTGGCCAAAAAGGTCATCAATACATGGTAGTGCATACCGGTTCTTCATGGTCTCCTTTTCAGGTTATAATAATCCACACAGAGTCTCAAACACCTATCTTCCATCTTGTAGAACAAAATTGGGGCTGCCCATGGTGAAACAATGGGCCTAATGAACCCCTTTCTCTACAAAGTCCTCTAGATGTACTCGTAACTCACAAAGATCTGTGGGAGCCATTGAATATAATAGTGTAGATATCTGTGATGTCCCAAGGTACCTATCAATTTAAAATTTCCCCTCTCTATGAAGAGGTAGTCCCGAAACATCATAAGTAAATTCATCAGCTTATTGGTCCACCACTACCGGATAGCTTGAACTCTCAACATAAACTACTCTAAGGTTAAGGACAGGAAACTGACGTTTGATCGGCCGAAACCTCCTCCAAGAAATTCCATCATGTTAAGAAAATGTTCACTTCTCACCAGTGAAGGAAAACCCGGTCCCATCCTCACAGAAAAACTGCACATTTCACCTAATACAATCAATCTGATCAGGGACTGTGGATAATAAATCCATAACCTGGATGACGTCGTAAGTCCTCGACGCCGCTACTAGAAGACTCCATCTAAATCTATCATCTCATAGAGTAATCTCACAATACCAGTACCAGTGTGTAATCGTTGAATCTTCTCTCGTATGAGTCTCTAATCGAAAGGATCGATCCAACGACTCCATCAGAGTCTTCGAGATCCGAACGAGGGATTTGGAAATAAAAGAGTGATTGGAATCTATGTATATAAGTACTGTAGCTATGCTAGAATATAAATAGATCAAACCTATAATCATCTCCAAAGCATCGTGGTCATAGGCCTCAGCTACCTGGAGATGAGCTCATCCCTGTCCTCCTGCTCCCTGTGGTTGGGTTGGACCACCTGGAGGTGGTGGCCGTAGAACCTCGAATCACCCCCATCGCCTGCTTCACGTCCACCTCCTCTGCCACATCTACTACCCTGTGGAACTCCTCGCTTGAACTTATGCCACTTCCTCGGTGGTCCCTAGACCATCTTCTGGTCGTCTATATAAAGGTTCAAGAAATAATGAGCAATGTGACCCTGCTCATTGCACGAGTAGTAATTGATGCTCCTCATCAATCATCCTCTGTCCTGAGAGACCAACACCATTGACCCCATATCCTGAGTTCCCCCCACCAGAAGGTCTGGTCCATTTGGGCCACTACATAATTTGTCTATTGCCTCCTACGGATGACTCTACTACCTGATGTCCGGTATTTTCTACTTCTATCCCTGCCTTCTCATCTGGGAATCTCTCCACCAAAAGCGCCCTCTCTAGCACCCCATCCTATGTCAGAATGTTGAGAGATATCATCGATGCTCTGATCTACCATTGCTAACCCAACTCAAAGTTCCGAGACATGAATATTGAGACTCATACCATTTCGGTGGAGTATTGGGAGTGATTAGTGAACCTCATCGATCACTGGGCCCCGGTCATATCGCCTTGCTATAAGTGAAGCAGATCCTGTATACGCACAGAATGAAGAGTCACTGGGATGAACTCTACCATGAAAATTCCCTCGAATTCTACCCAAGCGAGGGTCACCTCGTTGTGTAACTGGAGTGTCAGACTCCACCATCTACCAGCTTCTCCCTAGAAGAGACTGGTAGCTAGGATAACCATAATATCACCTATTTTCCCAAATAAACGAAAAAATGGACACAACCTCCGGCTAGTCCTCAGCTGCCTGCAGATTCATCTCACCTCAAAACATCAGAGGCCTCTACCATTGAAACTCTAGAAATGCGCTCAGTCGACATCCACTCTCTGCTTGTGGGGATCATGGATATGGTTTCCTAATGGGTAGTTGTGCTACTGGTACACCACCCGAAGGTGATAACTCTATAAGAGGGCCCTACATTGAGGCCTCATTACTCGGTGGTCTGTTATCGTGTACTCTATCAAGAATCATGGCTGGCTGTCTACATGGTGGCATCCTGAAAGAAAATAGTTGTGCCACTATCAATAAGTTATAAATGGTGAGCTGACTCAAAGAGATCAAAAGAAAAAATTCCCAAAACACACACAATTAGTGTTTTCTCAAATTGAGATGGAAAATAGAATTCCAGGTCCTGGTGTATGGATACATCGGCTGCAACACCAACACTAGATTCCCCAAACTGAAAACCACACTCATTGCACTTAACACTATTTCCACACTGAAAAGATCATAATCCTAGTTCTTCGGTTGAACCTAATCCTCTGATACCACTTTGGCATGACCCATCCCCCGGGACCCAGGCCATGACCACCATTAGCCCACCTTCCATAGGCCATGAGCTAGAGACTAGCACCAGAAAGGCGTATCACTATAATGGGAAGACATTGCCTTTAAACCTGTACAAAAACACAATCTAAGAACAAAAAAAGAAGTAACTAAAAAGTAAACTGTTGTAGTAAAAAGTGTACTGAAAGTAAAGGGGCCATAATACAAGACCAACTGGAAAGTACAAGTAAAACATAAAAGAGAAAAAAACTACTCGATTGTCCACCGAGGATCATACCTGAAGGGTAGGTACAACTCACAATTAGTAGTCACTACATCAATTCATGTCAAATAGTCCAACTCTGAGAACCATCCAGTCTTGGCTCCCTCAGCCTCAATCAACGTTGTCTATCATATGCACAAGACACACCAAGGTGCAGGCATAGCCCGTGTAAGGGTGAGTATAACAATACCCAGTAGGGACCCTTGGACCCCCAAAGGTCTCCCAGTGTTCCTCAAAGGAAAATACCACAAAGCAAGACTTTAATCACAAATCTTGAAGCCGTATTCAGCTCTACTTAGGTATATGCCCATACATATACCTAAGTTATCAAAATATACTCATCTCATTCATTAGGAAACATAAGGCTCCATTTTTTAATCCATTTTCACAAAAGATCCCTGAAGGAAGAATACCACAAAGGTAACACCACAAAGGTAACACCACAAAGTTAACACCATGAAGGTAACACCATGAAGGTATCACCATGAAGGTAAAATTACCACAATGTTAACACCACAAAGGTAACACCACGATAGTAAAATAACCACAAAGGTAACACCACAAAGGTAAGAGTACCACAAAGTTAATGACTCAACTCGCACTAGGTATAACATAAGTACATAAGTACAAATGATTAGTAGTAAATTTGGATCATCTTATTCTTTCAAGAGGCTCTGATACTAACCCACACAGGATTAGTATGTGCTGACCCACATAGGATTGTTGAGCACTGACCCACACAAGATCTGAACCACACATGATCATTATGCACTGACCCAAACAGGATCGCTGAGCGCTGACCCACACAGGATCTGACCCACACAAGATCGGTATGCATTGACCCACATAAGACCACTGAGCACTGACCCACATAGGATCTATAGGTACTGACCCACACATGATTTCTATAATATCTTCACATCACAACTAATATCCACTTCCTCCCTGTGAGCCACATGATTCTTGCTCAGAGCACACTTTGTTCTGAGAGAACCGCTCCTCAGGCAACCGTTCATCATTAATTTGGTAATTAGTTCCAAAAAAAAGTATCCCAAAGTACCTTCATGTAGTAAGGGTTCCAAAGTGACAGACGGCGCACCAATCGAACGCCTAGTCTATGACTTATAATCATTTTAGTAGTGAGGGACTGGTTGGATTCAGGTTTGATCCAACTCGGTTATACTCCAACTTTCTCCAAAGCTCAAGTGGAGTATAACAAAATGACCATCTCACTCCAAGGGTACTTGCACCGCTGAGGGTTCATCAAACGGACACTCATATTTCAAGTTATGGTCTTTTAGGTAAAACTGGACCCGGTTAGGTTGGGGTCCCGTCCGACCCGATCGGACCGACCCGGCCTGGGCCAACCAAACCCGGCTTAGGTTGAACCGATATGATTTGGGTCTGACCTAGATGGGCCAGGTTGGGGCGGGCTTGGCCCGCTGGGCTGGCGTGGACCAGCCAATGGAGGGGCACGACACGCTGGGCTTAAGCGGCCCGACCCGTGAAGGGCATGGCCTGCGGGGCTCGCACGGCCTGGCCCACAGAGGGGAACCACCCATTGGAGGCACGACCCAGACTACGGAGGAGCTCAGCCCACTGGAGGCGTGGACCAATGGGGATTGTGCTAGCTATGGGGGGAGGGTTACGCTCCCCCCCCCCTTTACTCCTGAATGTCTAAGCCATTCTGGTAACAGAGCGGTGACACCACATGGTGCATCCTGGTCACCGAGGGACCTTCAAGCGGGGGACCTATAGGGGCGGGTCCCTCCTCCACCGCCGCATATTCATATCACGGCGATCTCTAGTGGCGTGCGATGGTGTTCCACACCGCCTCTGCCTTCCGTGGCCGGCCTGAGCCGATTTTCGTCTTCACTCATCAAGGGTATGCCCGTGGCCTTCTCTGGCAGTAGTGTGTGATGACGTGCTGCCATCCTTTTTCTGTCTAGCCATTACTGACAACCTCTTTCACCCACTAGGATAGGTCACTGGTGATGCCATGTTGGTGCCGCGCTGGCGGTCTTCTGCGGGTCACCGAGTGAGATTTGGTGGCCCATTTGTCCATCCATAGGTAACATGAGACTCCCCGAGATTCCATCTTCACTTCTCGACCCTCCATTCTAGGTTCCATCCAATCTGGAAAAAAAGGACTAAAAAAAAGGCATATATTAACAATGTAGTGGAGGGCCCGAGCATTTTTCGTTTGGCTCGCACCCTTCGCGTTATCATCTTAACAAGGGTGGAAGGATACATGATTCAACAATATATTGAAATTAAAACTAGATAAATCCCTACCTCAAGATCAGTGTAGAATGTTGTGTTTGAGGAAGAGTTGGTGTTCCTCGTTTAGTGGTGCTCATCACCACCCACTGGAACCTGTTCCATCCCCCACGTTATTGGCATTACGGTAATTTGATCGAGCTTCATCGCTTGGTAAAGTCATGCCAATACACTTCCCCAATATCCATATAAATAGGAGAGGGGGAGGGTGAGTAACTCCCATGGAATTAATTGGGTCCAATTAATTAAGAATCCATCCTAATTCCAATGGTTATTTTAAAAAGAATTGCGGAGTAAAGCCATTTAATGTCTTAGCACGTCATTGGTCCCACCACCACCAGTTGTCCGTTGGAGGGAAAATAAGAAGAAAAAGAAAATAATAGAACATGTTAATTTATTAATTATTCTCAAAAGTTTGCAAAATTAACTTTTTCACCTAACCTACTTCAGTCGATGTGAAGCCTCTCTTAAGCGAATCCTGGTGCTATGGATTCAACAGTGCCCTTGTATTTTCAATCTGAGATTTGATTCAAAAGATATAAAATGCTACCGACACCTTTATTGAATGTTCCCTAAAAAAGTTCAGAAATTTATTCCGGGCACACTGGGCTTCGGAATCACGCACCATAAATTTTTTCAGACTCATAACAATTCCATATAATTAAAAGAGAATTTACATTGAAAATTCGGGTCTTTATAGAGTCATACAAAATCATATGCATATCATCATCGATGGTCATTGATGTTTGCAGTGAGTGATCAAGTGTTCTTTTAGATTTATCCAAGACTTGGACATTATCATTTTGGGAAGTAGGGAAAGTTATCCCCTCAATAAATAGTCCCTTTTGAGATACTATAATAGTTTGGTGAGGTGGAATATCATTTGGAATTTTCCACCATAGTTCAGTATAGTGCACAATGTGTTTCACGTATCTCAGTTGAATAATTATCAGCCTGACCCTGATCATGTGATATGATGGGATCATGTTATCCTATAACTAGATGCTTTATTAGTATATATCGTGTTGCAAATTGTGGAAAGAAAAGAGAATGTATTTCATAGAAAAATAATTGGTCTAGTGTGGATTTGGTGAAAACATGGTAAGATTCGGGAATAGACTTGGGAATGTGAGAAGGAAATGAAAGAGTAATGGACGAAACACATTGATATAAATGTTGGTTTTCTACTTTATGGGGATGGAAAGGCCAATGATTTGGAGGATGACGTACCCCCGGTTTCAATTACGTAACCTTTTGTTTATGCTTTTTATGTATGTTAAGGATATGGGTTATGTTTGGGAATGTTTGGGAACCTTTTGGAATGCTTTTTTGGGATTTTATACAATTTCACAATTAGTGCATGTTTTGGGAAAACCATGCAAAACTTTTTGGGAACTGTGCACAATGAGACAGGAGTGAAAGGGTAAGTGTACGTGCAGTTCACAGTTTTCCCAAACCACGCTGAATCTAAGGGGAAACCATGTAGTGTTGTGAATATTTTGGAGAGTGAGATTTTTCATGGTTGGAGCATGGTTTTTAAGATATGCAAGCCAACCATGAGAGTTCTCCCATAAAGAAGAGGCATGAACATCGTTAGTAAATGGTTTATCTAATTGTGTGACTAAACCATATCCAGATCAAAAATTAGATCCTTATATTATGGATCTAATGTGTTTTTTTTCTATGTTTTTTTCCCAAAATTATAAATTACTCAGTATTTCCTTTCCAAATGGCCAAGGAAGGTTCTTCTATTGATCCATAAGTGATTCGAAGGCTTCCCACGGTTATTAGAAGCTGATTCCTCATGGTATGTACTTGTTATTTGTCATTCTTGATGTTTTTCTTAGATCTACTTCTCTCTCTCTTGGTTTCAGAGATCTTCAATTGTTTTGGTTATATATATGTTTTTGTATGGACAATATTTTTAGATTTGGAATGTTTTATGATATTGGAGGAGATTTATGGTGGGTTCATTGTGTTTCAAGCTGGTTTTGCGACATTTTTTCACGTCATTTATCATTCCCACCAAAACTCTCAAGGTTGGTGGATTCACCCTCGAATTATCTTTCTAGAACTAATTGTCTTAGTTTCAAATTGATTTAATTGATTGAAATATATTGTGAAATCTTGGTGAGAATAATGATATATTTCCTATTTAGTAATGATTTATGGTTTTTATTGAAAAAGTGTAATTGTGTTGATTTATTTTGAAAAGAGATTGGGTTTCTTGATTTGAAAATATTGATTTTAAAATATGGATTTTATGGCTTTTTTTATATAATATTTGTGGAAAAAAGTCTATAAAAAAGTAGTTTTATTGAAATGGTGTTGGAATGTTTGGATTGGAATGGTTTTCAACATACATGGTGTGTGTGTTCATATTGCATTTACAATGCTTGGTTGAAATATGGCCTTGTGGTAAGTGTCTAAGGTGTAATGGAACATGGGACAAAATTACCTCATGATGATTTCACAGATAAATGAGAGGCCTCTTTTGGGTATGGAACTATAATAGTGAATCATGCATGGTTGGTTGTGGATATCTATGGAATGGATGGTTTATGCCAAAGGGAACTTTTTAAATGATTTTAAAACACTTTTTGGTTGATTTCATTGAAAATTTTATATTTTTGGATAACTGGTTGATATGGAACTTTTCAAAATTTAGTTATAAACTATTTTAATTTTTTTTATATAAAATATTATGTATATATATATTTATGTTAAGAATTTTTCTATACTAGTGGCAGGATTAGGGATGTCGATTAGGAAAACCTACAAAGTTTTAGTACTCACCCCTACTTTGGTAGTTTGGTTCTTTTGCAGATGTCATCTATCAGGATATCAGAAAAGGTATATTGTCACATTACATTAAAACAAATTCCTAACACTTGGGTTGTTCTATGAAGTTGGAGCATGGAGCATGTGATTCTTGGATTCATGGGGTTGTCTTGGAGTTTTATTAGTTTTTATATGGCTATTTACTTTGATATCTCACTCTTTCACTATGGTACTTTAATTTAGTACGATTTTGATAAATTAAATGTTCGGTTTTATTTTTTTTATTTGAAATCATATAGTAGTTTGTTTTTTTTGTATTTCCTATTTAGTTGTTTTATTTATATAGGTAATATCATCCCTTGTATGTATTAAAGCCCTATGGAATTTATTTCCAACCTTTGGAATCTTGGGGTTGTTAATTAAGCCACAATAACGTCTCACCTCCCTATCAGGAAATTAATAATAAGTGGGATGTTACACTTGGAATTAAATTTCATGATTCGAGAAATTATGTTTCTAGATCATGTTATATTGGAACATTTGGTTTTACTTGATCCAGAAAAGGTCTAGGTAATGATTTTTTGGGAACGACCATAAAACGTTTTTGAAATTAGAAGCTTTTTTGGGCCTGGATGGGTATTACTGGAGTTTATTGAAATAAGTATTATATATTTCTTCACTTATGGGAACTCTTACCCAAATTGGTATGTTTTTCTTATACCATGTAATACTAATTTCCTTTTGAAAATCTCATATGGTTGTTTATATCTTCCCCTATCTTGATCTTACTCGAGGAAGGTTAGGGTAACAAGGTTTATTGTGAGGAATGAGGTAAAGAATTAGGTTTTATGTTATAATGGAAGACAATATGGTCTCATATGAATCTCTCTAACTTCGAACACGTGTGATGAATTACCCAATACATGAAATATATCTCATAGATGTGATTCATGGACTCAAGTTTTGGAACCACTACTTCTTTGGGGAAAGTTGTATGTTCTTCACAGAACATAAAATTATGAGTTATATCTTCACAAAAAATTATTCTAAACTAATGAATAAATTGTGGATAATGTATCCTAATGGTTTTAAATATTATGTCATTTCTACTCTATGTAAAGGAAACATAATTGATGATGCCCTAAGTTGGAAGTTTCTAGCTCAAGATCTAAAGGAGTCCAACGATGAGTGGAACTTTATGGTTCTTTTTCCCAAATGCACCCATTCCATCTGGATCAATGAACCCACTAATGTATAAGAGTAGGATGTATTTTTTGAATTCAAATCAATTTACACATATTATAAAATTATTTTCAACATAAATTTCCATCAAATTTGACCAATGTATCTAGTGGACCAGGGTCAGTAAGAGACTCGATGTATAAAATAAAAACATGAGACTAAAATAAAAATTCATTATCTCATTTTATATAATGAAATCATAAATCATATCGATCCCTTAAAAATTAATAGGATAACCAGGGAAATAAATTAAAGGAAGGGTTGTCCTAAAAATCCCCATAAGATGATAAATATTATTATGAAATAATAACATGTGAGTATAGTGAATAACATGATATCATAAAAGAAAATGTTCATGAGTGATCACACAAAATCATAACCTAAAAACATTATATAATAAGATCATGGAAATATAAAACATGTGGCTGGAAAACATAAAATTTCATAATAATAATTCAGTGTTAAATTCCAAGACAACATCACTAGGTAGACAGAGTCCAATCATGGATTAGTCTTAGTTTATAATCCCATGTATAATGCCTCATGAGACAAAAACATTTCTCAATGAAATAGATAACTATATGGGCACAAGAAACATAAAATTATCATTGATATGTGATCTACACAAGTAAATCAATCATAATTCATCGTCATTAGAAATACACATAGAAATAAATTTTTTTCTTAATATTTACTAATAAAAATAATAATTGAAATTTCATAAAGAATTATATTGAAAAATTAACATAAGAAATATATTACCTTTTAAATGAAGGGAGAATAATATAGTCATATATGTAAGATACATATATACCTAATTAATATGTAATCTATAACCTAAAATTATGTCCTACTAGATGAAAATCCCTTTAAAAATAATAATAGGTAATTTGGAAAGAAAAATACCATTTTTAATTTCATATAATGTATTTAAAATATATAAAATTCTTAAATAAGAAATAAATATTTTTTTCTCGAAAATAAAATTAGAAACATTAAAACTAATCTTCAAATAAATGAATGGTCATTTTGGTGGAAAATTCCATTCAATCTATATACGTTAAAAGTAAAAAAAATCAGACTTTTTTAGAGAGGAAAAAAAGTGCCTCATTTAGAATATAACAAGAATATTCATATTAAACCATCTAATAAAAACTTATTAATGTGTAAAAATCTATTTATAAAATCATAGGATAATATTAAAAACAATCATTAGAACATATTTGAAAATATGGATATGGATTAAAAATGATTATTGACCGAATACAGAAATAATTTTGTTTTAATTAATAGAATTTTCCTATCTATTATGTAATTAAATTTTGGAAAATGAAAGGAAAACCTGTATTATAAAAAATAAATATAGTATAATAAAATAAATGAGTTTCTTAAGTGGTATATCAAAATATTTCATCAATAAAAATGTAACCATAAATAATTTCGATAAATAATAAGATTATAACATAAAACAAATACAATTTTGATAACTCTCGAATCGTAAACTCATGGAAAAACACCAAAACATAAACTATAAATATCATTAATAGAAGGAGTTTCATAATATAAAATTTCAATGTGGTATTATATAAAAAAAAAAATGAGCGGTGGATATGGCATATGTATCCAACAAATAAAAGTAAAACTAGTAATCCCTTACATCAAGTCGATACTTATCGTATATGACCATTATCTCCAATATAATAAACTTATAAAAAATAATTTATTTCTTAATAACCTTTTCTAGGAATAATACCTTATTACTGAAAATTTTATTTAGTTTTTTTAATTTCATATTTTATTACATAAACAATTTTATCCACGTCATGTTTTTTAAGACCTTTGTTAAATATTTTAAAAAATGCTTCAGTATGGTGATCGTGGTCAAAGGGGTCATTATTACATCACCTCTAGAATAATAATCATGAAATAATTATGATTATTATAAATCAAATATAATTTTAAAACAAACCGTGAATTATTTCTAAGAAAAAAAACTATGTTATAATAATTTAGATGGTAGGCCGTATATACAGATGGGTAACATTTCCGTTTTTCAAGGATCATTATGGAAAGATTGAAAATTTTATTTTATTTATATATATATAATGATTATTATGTCATAAATATATTTTTTATTTCATTAAATAATATTATATATATCATTATTTTTATGTGGATATGAAAAAAATCAAATCACTTAGGGAGGTGGTAATCCACTTGTATGCATGAAAAACGTTCTCATTATTCAATGAATGGAAATGAATGAAAATAGATGTTTTTGAATATTTATAGAAAGATAAATATATACTGAATTTAATATATATAAATATTAAATAAATTATAAAAAATAGTTTTGAGTGGTGGTGATGGAAAATAAATTAGATTGGTTCGCAATCCAGTAGTCCGCCATGCAGATGAATAGAGGTTTCATTTCCCATTACATAGAAGTTGATATTGATATAGGTTATTAAATTAACAAGAAAAAACTTTAGTATTTCAAATATATGGATTCTATTATATCAATATTTTTAGAAAATATTTCAAGGAGGTTGAAGATGTAAAACCAAAACGTATGGTTAAAAGATATACCTCTTCATTGGACAACCCATTTTTCTTGTCACCATAATCCCTTTAAGGTTTGTATTCTGCCAAAAATAAGACCTATGTAATATTATAAAGGTTTTTTTGTAGGTATTGGTTGAAATGAATGTATTTTTATGTGTGAATAAAAGATAATAAGTAATATCCTTTTATATGTGAGATGAGGGGAACTCTTGGAATTACTTAAGATATTATATAACATAAAATAATTTTCATTGAAAAATTTCTACAAACTCATAAAATTAAAATATATGATTATTATGGGATGAAATTTTATAATCCTATAAAATTTTGACATGTTGGTTTAGTTTTTTACCCTTATCTCTTTGTTTTAACCCAAATTTACTCTTTTTAATAGTTACCACCTTATTGAAGTGTTTAGTCTTTAAGGGTCCATGTATTTACTATAAAATTAAAATTGGACCATAAATCTTCCATAGTTGATATATTTAATTATTAATCAGTAAAATGGTCAAAGAATGTATTTTTAGGAATTTTAAACCATTTAACAAAATATCATTGATGTCAATTTGGGAATTATTCATTTAATTTGACCTTAAATAAATCAAGAAAAATATGGAATTAGAATATAATATTTTCATATAACACAAATAGGAAATAATCATCTATAAAATTAATTTCACACAATAATTCCTTAAAATTTTATGACTTTTAATATTATTAATATCATTTATTTTATTTTTCTATTAACAAAATAAATATTATTTTTTCATTATGTAAGCATTTGAGGTAATTATTTCATCACTAAAAATTATAAATAAATCAACATGATAAAAGAATTATTTATCTTTCAAATATATTCTTTATCAAAATATATCCTATATTACCCTTGTTCATGAAATTTAATGTTAATAAAACAAAAATAATGACTTTATTTAGTTTTGTTTAAATAAAAAAATATTTAGTTGAAGATCCTTATAAAGTGGCATAAAAAGGTAATATATTTTCATTTTTGTTGATCATAGATGAAAAAACCTCATCCAAGAAAACTTATCCAAGTTTTTGGGTTATCATCTAGCCCGCGTTAAATTATTTTTAAGCCTAATTAACGCATTTTACCTTTACTGTGGTAAAAAAATAATCTATAGTTTCTATTCATAATGACTAGAAATAAAAGGGACCTAAATAATAAAATTAGACCTCATTATTCTAAATATTGAAACCATTTTCCATGATTCAAATCACATGAGTTGCAAAAATTAATATATATTTAAAATTCAAAACATGATAAAAAATAGTTTTTCGGAAAAAAGGATTTTTTGTATAAAAATTTTTGTATACCAAATTTAAGTATATAATTCCTTATATATAACATAATTTGATTATTTTTAATCCGGATAATATATTTAAATTTTAAAAATAAAAAAAAAAGATAATTTTAACTAGAAAATAATTTAAAATAAAAGTACATTTGTTTTATAAAACCAATCTTATATACTATTCACTCAAAAATCAATATTTTCATAAAAAACCAGAAAATAACCCTAAGATATTTTTTATATTCTAATTTTAAAATTGATATCCTTTTTTCAAATAAAATTTCTAAAAATAATATAAATTTAGTATACTAATTCCTACATAAAAATATAAAAAAAATTATTGAATAAAATGACATTACTAAAAATTCACTAATTATTTACTAAGAATTTGTTAATAAATTTTTATTTATTATAACCTTCATATATATCATAAATTAATTAATCTGATTCATACCCTCTAATTTACCAGTTCTCTTATAAAGTTCAAATTTAAATAATAATATTTCATTGTTTGTTTATGTTTGCTGTAGAGTTTCGTATATGAAATCAGAAATAGTATTATTTTTAATATCATTAGGCATTATAGACTATATATTTAGAAAATAATGAGGATGTATGGTGTATTTTCTACTATTATATCTGAATTATACAGCCACTTCACCCTTTTTTAAAGGTCTCCAAATTGAGATAGGGTCATATTTCAAGCTTAGCATGATATACCTTCTCAAAACAGATAGCCAAATAGAGTGGAAAAATCATATCAGGGAAGAAATAATTTATTCTAGTGTGTTAGATGTCCTAGGTTCATGGTATAACCATCCAGGGTTGGTAGAATTTTCCTATAACAACAATTACAAATCCTCACTCAAAATGGATCCCTTTAAATATATATATATATATATATATATATATATATATATATATATCGTCTGCCTTGTTGTTCGCCTCTATGATGTACAGAATTGGGTGTGGCTTATTTAATGAAACCAATAATCATGGAAGAAAATAATGGAATGATTAAGATGATCAAGAAATAATTTATAATATTATTTTGATAATTGATTCCCAGCCTTGTAGTTCTCAGTGTGTGACTAGATGTTTCTAATAGTGACACATCGTTTGGTCCATCAAATTCATAGGAATAGAGGAAATCTTTCACCAGGGTATGTTATACATTTTGTGATCACTAATAGAAATCATATAATTTAATACCATTTTTTGTTTCCTTATCATTTGAAATTTATTTATGATTTTTTCCATGTATCTCATTTTAAAATTTATAACCTAGATCCTTTCTATGTGTGCAGTTGGAATGAGCTTGAGCTAGAACTTAATTTTTTCATAACTGAGTTGGTTGTTCAGGTTGCAGATTCCCAAGTGGAGATTCTTTAAGGGGAGACTATTATGTTGGTTCTAGTCCAATAAAAACATGAGAATGATGATCATGATATGTGGGAACAAATTTCTTGGGTATAAGAGAAATATCCTCATTTACACTCTTATAAGACTATTTGTTGAATTTATGGGGAAGAAAGATACATTATGGGTATAATTTTCTCACTAATTGTTCCATTTTTAGGTATTTATCATTTAATTTTGTTCTTCCTTATCATCTATATCTCATTCTTGTATTTTCCACTATAATATGGATTTTTAGGGGAGATATAAGTTGGCGCATGGTTAACGCACTATTAGAGGAAACTATACACCAACCTCTATAATCCTTATAATCATAGATAATGGCACTATAGGACCCACATGGTTAGGTTAATATTTTTGGAACACCATTGGACAAAACTATGTGGCCCATCCCAATGGGGAGAGAGGTCCCTACAACATTGGTGAACGATTTAGAAATTTTTGTTTCCAAACTATGTTGTCTACCTAGTTTTTCATAATAATTAAAATTCCTAAACTATCCCACCCTTATTTAACCACTTTTACCCCTATTTTTTCAATATTATCCTATTTATCCGTATTCACTCTTACCCTTTCCTCACCTCCCCTCTTGGATCCAATTTTTGGGCCTTTTTGGATTATATTTTTCATTTAAAGCCGAAGTAAGTTTCTCTTATGTTTCTCTATATTATGTCCATCATTCATTCATTTGTTTTCTTCTACTCGGTGTCTAGGGTAACCTAAATATTGTTTAATCTAAACCACATGGTATGGTTTTTTATGTTTATGTTTTATTCTCTTTTATGTAGGATTTCATATCCAATTTGCATATGGTTTCCAATGGATTCTTAGTTACATGAATGGAAAGCTTAGATAGTTTCATGTTATGTAATTGTTTGAAAATTTAAATATTCTTTCATCTAAATTCAATTATTTCCTAATGTGTTTTGTGTGGGAAAGTAGGTTCCATTAAAGATGATTTAGTGTGGGTCCAATGTTTGTAAATTAGATTTTCACTCTAGATGTAGATGAGAATGTGGTTCTTTTGATTTTTATGGCTTGGATTGTATTGAAAGGGAATTTCAATGGTTTTTAAAAAATAGATAATAACATGGGAATCTTGCGTACCTAGCCGAGAGGACTTGGAAAAGTTAACAAGATGTGGTAACAGAGCTTTAAACTATCCTCCCTATACAAAAGTAAACAAATTACTCATGATTTTCTAGATTGGTTATGGATTGAGCATGGTAAATGACCTTAGTATCTCCGGTTTGAAAACTAATAGAATGGGGATCCTATATCCCCACTAACCCTATATACTGTGGAATTTCCCATGGTATTTATGTTCTATTTTAACTAACATACAAATTATTCTATCTTCACTTTTCATATAAAGTTAAAAAATTAAAATTGAACTATTTTATCTCCTTTAAAAACTCACATATTTATTTCTCTTATAATGGCCATACATACATAACTTATTAGGATCCTACTGTGATTGTGAGATAAATCGCAACATACATCCAATTGGTGTATGTTTACATTGTTATTTCTGAATTATTTATGGGTAAGGATTCGTATGGACATAGTAGGTATTCTTAATAGTGGCTTCTAGGTTAGGTGTTGGAAATGGAATTATGGGTGTTGGACCTTGTGTCATGGGGATATAACTAGATATTTTGATGGTTTAATTTCTTATTATTCGTTTTGGTACATGAAAATGGATGTAAAATTTTACTTGTGTTTTCTTTATTTTTCACTCTTTTTATAGATGGTTGTGATCATGATTTATTTTTAGGTTTATGTTTCTGATTGGAAAATAATTCCCAATGGAGTTCCTCAATGCCTAACCACTACATTCAAGCCATAGGGGATCATGAATTCTCATTGGACCATGCAACAAAATAGGTCCACTGTCGGGTTATATAGAAGCCTCAGTCCATTTTGTGATATTTGAGTTGTTATTTTTGGTAATTTTATAAAATTTTAGAGAAATTGGGTTAATTTCATGTTCTTATATTATCTGTTAATATATATTATTTAAACCTATTTAATTTCAACAATTTATTCCCTTTCAAACACTTCAAGAAGTTTCTGATTCCTTAATTCTTTTTACTCAACTGGAGATTGACCATGATGACTATGGATTTCTGTGTCAACTCGTTCATAAATAATATTTTACCACACCACTATCAATGAATCATGGTGGAAACTCTCTCAAATAACTATATCTTTAATCCCTATAAATAGTGATATAGATTTTACCTAGTATAGGTTCGATTTTTTTTGAATGATCATAGTAATAAGAGATTTATTTTTTCACAATCAATTACTTTGTTGTATCAAATCATTCATATCCTATAGTTATAATCATATATATAACCTATAATAATTCTTGATGAGATATACTATAAGTGATACATAAATAATCTTCTAGATATCTAACCTCACACACCATCTAAAATTTATTGAAAGGAAACAAAATATATATTTGAATTTAATTTCACAAGAGATAATGAGATGTTATTTAGTACTAAACCGCTAATAGAAATTACAAAATAAATATTTACAAAAATTTTGATAGCTAAGGATCCTTATTCTCTATTACTTTTAGTTATTATGATATTGAAGTGATGATTTATTTTTCTCATTGTAACATAATTTATGACGAAAAACTAAATTAATTATATCAATATATTCCATTAATTAAATATGATGTTTAGTAGAGAATAAAATTGAAATTTTCCTCCACCCTCTTAGGTGATAAATTATCCTATTGTAGCATCCCCATTATAAATTTTAAAGACAAATTCTTCCACTACTACAACATTTTTATTGGTTTTATCACCATTTTATAAAATTAGGATGACTTCTCCTATCACTATTTTTTCATTTTTCTATATAGTTATGATATTATCTTTAATGAGAGAGGTCTCAATATCTTTAACATAAATTCCTGGGGACCATCAAAGACATAATCACAATCCTATGTTATGAGAAATAGATAATTCATTATATAAGGGTGTTATGGCCTTGAATTCATTCTCAATGATTCATATATGAAAATTTTCTAAAGAAATAGTTGGATAATAATAATAAAGTTCATGGCATTATAAAATACGAAGAAATCAAGAATCAGTATTTGATAAAGAAGACTTCTATCCTCCCAAAACATTACTAACATCATGAAACTCCACCATAGATAAAGGGAGATATTTAGGGATTATTTATAGGGTTTATTTTATATATTTCTCTATCATAGAAAATCTTTTATGTTCTATAATAAATATTATTAAAAGTGATTAGAATTATCATAATTTCAAATCATTGTAATTAAAAATATACCTAAAACTCTTCCATATTTCTGTTTAAGGAATCAGGGTAATTTTTTTGAGTCATCTTCACCACCATAGATAAGGAACCAAACTGAGTTTCAAGAACCTATTACCTTACACTCTGGGATCTCACATGTGTCCCTTGGGATTCCACATTAATGAAAAGTACCTCCCTCAAAATAGTATGGATGTCGGTGGGAGATGTCAAAACATCAAATATACTGGATAAATATTCCCACATGGGGTGTTGGGTTTCCATTTACCACTACAGAGGTTCTCTCATCAACACCTGATAGGGACATAACATTGGGAGGCTCCCAATCCTCGTTATCTTATCCACATGATTCATAATGAACTATTAAAAGAGAAAGATATAGTACCGGTATTAAGAAAAAACATGAAAATTAAAATTAAAAACCAAAATGTTTTTCCCATATAAATGTAATTCATTACTGAAGTATCTTATTTTTTGAAATAGTAATAATTTAGTGGACAATATGGGCATGTTTTATGATACATCTCATTGGATATGGGTTTATTTTTTAATGTTTTATTCTCCATTTCTTAGTTATAGAATTTTTTATATGGTGATTTATTCCTGAAGCTATATATTGTCATTATAAAGAAGTATTATATCAATTTATAAAGAAGATTATAATAATTAAAAACAAATTCCAAACCATTTCACTTATGTAAATGTTTCTAGATAGTTTAATGGAATTATTTTTGGGTCTATATTTATATAGATAAGTGATTGGTTTATTTTATGGATTATACTAACCATTAATTTGAAAATTATTCAACATATCTGACCACTGGGATTCCATCATTTCCAGTGGTCTTACATTCATTCTACTTATACTAGACTCACAAACTCTATTACACTACTATGATTTCTACCATTAGATATATAATTAGGGGATTTTAACAACTCCATATTTTCCTCACCTATCTAAATGAAGATAATTTCTATGTAGCATAATTATAGTTTCAATCAATGAAATAGAAATTTCTAAAATTGTGGTTCCTATTATACCTATATATAATCAATAATTTCCTCTCATTAATCATAGATCAGGTAATTTATTATCATATTAATATTTATACAGACTAGTAACTAATTATAGAAGCTATAGCTACCATTCTCCCATTGATGGCATGAACCAGCATCTCCAATTCCATGATACATATATTAACTTCACTCAGATAATTTTTCAGATCAATATTGTTAGTGAATTTTTTATTACTAATCTAAAGAATGTGTAAATTACCTTAAAGTGTATTCAATAGTTATTATTGAATATTTAAAATGGGAAAATTTTCTAAAACATAAGTATCTTAAATATATATTTCATGAAGAGTTTTTTTGATATCCTTCATTGGTCCTAGATGATGTTTTGGGATCCCTCATCTCTATATTTATTCATAGTCTCTCGCCTTCAATCAAATACACATATCACTGCCTCTAAGTACATATTATTAACAAATGATCATGTTTCATTGACTCTTATATCATTTCATTCATTGATTAACATTAATTTTACTTAATATGATGATCCAATTAATTAGTTGTGCTACTTTATCTTATAGGTTTCCTATTTTATGGCTTCCCCTTGTCCATAGCTGAGGAACCACTAACCTTGGAAACCCATATTTTCTAAATGTTAAGGGGGTAATAACATAGCCATGAATTATTATAATTTTAAACCAATCTAATGTTAGTATCAATTGATGGTAGTGTAAGCTTAGCATCTGTTTCCTCTTGAATCATCATTGACTATAATTGGTGGGTTTCCTTGGGTTTTTCACCTTCCTCACATTCATAAAAGGTGTCAATATCTTTTTTTGTAAATATGTAAATTATAGGATAAATTAGTGTGTCATGTAAAAATAATATAAAATTTTAGAATCTATCTATGTTGAAAAGATAAAAACTATTAAATCCATTTTATATGACCGATCTCCATACCCTCCATGATAGTCATCCATATTCTCCTCTATATAGATATCACTAAATTAAAGGAAGTTAAACAATGATGATATCCTTATATTTAAAACAATTAAATCATCCATATATTTTAGGTTGATACTATAAATACAATTATCGTACATCATACACATGTACCTTGGAAACTTAAGTGTATTAGTGAAACTCATAAGTTTTCTATGTTTCCATTAAACCATACCCATATAACTTAAAATAGTACATAGGTATAGAATGGTCATATCCTATGATAGATATATTGAAGCTGACGATATATTTTGTATTTTATTGGAATTTATAAAATGATAGGATTAAATTTAGTATGGTTTGTTCCAACACCAATGTGTTTGTTCTTGAATCAATATGTGATTTTTTCACAGGAAACATGAATCCTCTAATCCAAATCGAAAGGAATTTTACAAGATAACATTGTGGACATAATTTATAATTGATCCACCAACCTCATACAACATATTGGCCACACTCTAATTAATACTATTATTTTTCTAGGGTCCCCATTATTTGAAGATTTGGACATTGAATCTAGTGTTGAGATGTTGTACCTTATCCATGTTTGATTAATAAAATGTCCATCCATGTATGAAAATTGATATCGGTCTATGGAAAAGGATGATTCCTCAGATATTCCTTATCTTTTCATATAGATTATTTTGATAAGGGTGTGATTACTTTAGAATCAATATAGGGATATTCTTGATCGAGGAATTACTCATTTATATCCTCAATGATTAGTTCCTTATATATATTTAAACTTACCACATGGTGATCCCCACATATATGTGAGATAGTTTGAAAATAGATTTTAATGACTGTAGTTGTAGATAATATTAAAAATGAAATATGGTTTCATGTAAATTTACCTCTAATAAATATAGATGGGTTTACATAATAGAAATTCAATGAGGTATAATTTAAAATCAGTACAGGTTTGTCACACATTGTATTCCTATATACATTTGGGATTAATAAAACCTCAAAATCATACATAACATCTAGTGATCCATCCTTGGTTTCTATAGGGTATTTCTTGATGATAGTGGAAGGAATAAAAATATTTTTGATGATTTGGATCATTCTAGATGTGGCATAGAGTGATGGACATATACCACATGATATACCACATTTATGTAAAATACTCCCTTATAAATAAGACCCTTATTTTGATATCCTCTCTTCCCAATGTTGTGTAATAAATGAACCAAGATTTTGGTATATTTGGATCTATTTATTGAACAATGGTGTTTCTTTATAGTCCATCACTATAGAGTGAAAATATTTCTGAAATTCGAATGGTTTATTAAATATCCACTAGTTTTTTTTGAAGAGAATACATGTGAAACCTACCTTGGTGAACCAATTATTGCCCAATTTCCTTAACTATTTCATCAATATATGAATATAAACCTTCATCATTGATTAAGATCAATGATTCATCCATTTACTATACAAAATTTGATAACTGTTTAGTTTAATTATTAAAAAATAGAAAAATTAAGGAGATTCATATTAAAAAGAAGAGATGAAGGATGAGAAAAATATATAAAAAGTAAATCATTTTTTCTCAACCCGTTCACTTAGGTGTAGTCGTCTAGATCTTCTCAAGGTGGTATTCCTCGGATGGTGCACTCAACATTAATTATCCCAGGACAACACATTATTTTCATGAATATATGGTAGTGGTTCTAAAACCTATGATATAAGTGAACACTTTATGATAAACTATGAAAAAATGAGAGATATATATATTAAAATGTCTTATATCATAGTTAACATTAATGAGACTTCCCATTATACTTATAAAGGAGGTCCCAGATCTAACATTAATTTTTTATATATAGAAAATCATATGAGAAAGTTATCGGAAAAGTACATGTGCCCATATACACTAGCCCACACATGAATCCCCTCACCTGGGAACACATAACCTCTTTCACGAAAATTTAAGGCATAATTCTTATGTTCATTTTAATTTGGTCTTTCTCATCCGGAATGGATCAAATTTTATGTTGGGTAAATTATTATTATTCAAAAAAAATCAATGATTAATCCAAAAAAATTTAAGAACAAATTAAAAAAAATAAATGAATAGTGGTGAATGGTCTATACTTTCTTTGATACGACACACATAATTACATGCCATTAATTAATGTGAAAAAACAATCAAACCCATGAACATGTACCCTTGATCACCATTATTCATGTTCCATTCAAAACTTCTCCAATGTCATGTTTGTTTCCAACTAATTCCACTCCCATACCTAGAGGTTTACCAAGGTTTCTAAATGATTACTAATGGCTATTTTACCTAGATTGGTCACCTAAGATTAATTTTCATTTAAAAGTTCCCATAGCCTCCCATTTCTATAAAAAGTGTAGTGATTGAGACACAAAAAAGTTAATATGTGAATTATGAATAATACATTACACCCATTAATTCAAAAACTACCACTCTAGTGATTTTTGAAAAAATTCCCCGAGAGAGCATACCACACTCATCCACCGAGAGTATATTAAGGCACTCCATTAACCAAATATCAACATGTATGGAGAAATTTATATCCCTCAAAATCGTTTATGGGTACCCCATTCACTCAAAATCACAATTTTTGAGTTTTTCCCATCTATAAAGAGATCATCTAGTCACCCCATTCACCCTACTAACCTCAATGGGAGAACTTGTACACCCTCTCTATTGTAGCCTTATGTTACATCATGTTTTCCATTAAACATGGTTAAAACCTAAAAATTCATGTTTCACCTAATAACCCACTATGACCTCCTGATATACCTATCTAGGTCATTTTCTACATTCATATATCCCTTTTTATCATTCAATCATTTGATAATGGATCTACCAATGGTTATCCTCTATAACTAGAACGGTACATTGAATATATTTTATCCTAAAATAATTTGATAATGAATTTCCATCCTCTTGGAAAAGTAATGGTAATTTTTATTTATCTACCTACCCATATTCCATATTTTCTATTCTAAAACAATAAAGTCCACAAGATGTCCATATTTCCTCCCAATATCTAATATAATATCCTGATGTATAAATGTGCTACACTATTTACTGTCATCCCCTCCATGACATCACCTAATTCATCTTCGATTTTTAACAAAATATGGTCAATCTTGCATAATTATTACAAAAACCCATTTCTAGGTACCTTTCTCCAAGCAAATAATTCTATACATAATTAAATATATTTTAACATGTACTATTCATATGAAATGGAAATAAAACACATAGTGGACCCACATGAATGACCCAAAAATCCATATCATTGGTCTTTGTAGTATCCCCTAAAAATTCACACCTTTATTCATGGATACATTAATATAAAATTCATAAATATTGTCCTTATAACACATACACAAAAGGTATGATGTTCTTTGTTATATTGAACAAAAATATGCATAATTTTATTCCCCTCACAAGTATATATAGAAAGCATGTATCATGAGCCCAATACTACCTCCAATGGATATAATGCCTCCCCAGATAGTGAAAAAATCAAGATGGTGAATAAAAATAGCATTAAAATATAGTTTAATTTATCATGGAGGGATGATATAGAACATCTCATATCATTTTTTCAAGAATAAATGGTATCATTCAATCACTTTAATAGTAAGGGTTTCTATTGTTGTTAATAGGATGGTTTTGATAAATACAATAAAATAAATATAGGAGTCAAAGATTAAATAATAAACTACTTTTATGGGATGATTTGAAATTCCATACCATCAATTTTGACATGAATACCCCATTCAACAAGTACAACTAGCCTATGAAAAATATTTTATATCAATGATATATAATATTCAATATTCCCCTTATATTTTACCATTAATAGTGTGCTTGGTGTTATGTATATACATTTATTCTTCATCGGTGCTTACATAATGATGAGTTTTATATTTTATCCAATATCCTCTTATTCAATATTTTTATTTAAATCACATAAATTTGAGTTCAAAATATTATAACTCTATCTTTATCAATGTTGAATTATATAATATTTTCAATCTTCTTTTATAGATCCATATCACCCTACTATTTTTATTTAATCTTCACTTAGATATATAGTTATGAAATAATTTTCATGAGGATTGTATTTATACATTTCATTATAATTTCCTTTTCCAACATATTCATATCCATTAATATTAGGTTTCTTTTAATCTATATCCTAGATAAGGTAGAATTATCATTTTTGTTGACAACATTAATCGCCTTGTTTTCCATCCTTGGGTGGTAATGTACTGAAATATCATAATATGAAATCACCTCAAACTATAAAATTTTGAATAGTTCCTTCTACTTTAGTAAAAATATATAATTTAATCTATTAATATATGTATTTATATATATCACAATTCTCTCTATGCAGATAATTCTTCTAAATCATTATTGAAAATATCAATGCTTATAAATCCACATAATGATTAGGGAAATTTAGGTAACAACCTTGGTAATGATAGAGTAAATCATTTTTCATATTTATTAAAATTAATAATATAGTTACATTAGATACAAAAATATTAAGTAATTTTTAATTAAAAAAATAAATTGTTTTAATTAAACACTTTTCTTATTAGGTTTTATCTAAATATAAAATTTCTAAATTTTAGAAATTTAATTTCATTAATTCATTATCATTTTTGAAATCATTATATCTAAATTTAACTGAGGTGAATTAATGGATTTTTTTGTAAAATATTGATTTATCAGTAAATAGTAAAAAATACCAATTTTCATAAAAAAATATTTTTAATAACTTTTGTACTTTAAGAAAAACAATATTTTCTAAATATGTTTTAAAGTAACACAATTATTATTTAGTTATGTATATTTCACTTAATTACTTTTAAAACAATATTATTGTTTTATTTTTTTATTTTTTTATTTAATTTTTAAAAAAAATTCTAAAATGCATAATATATCTACTTTTTAATTAATTAAAATAACACCCAATGGGAAATGTTATAAATAAAATTAATATATTATATAAAACTAAATATTGAATTAGTTTCGTAAAATTATTATTATTAGTCATAGAATTAATATAGAAATAACTTTTTTTCTAAAAAAATACTCTTCATAAAAACTTGTTTTTTCGTTGTGATTGCAGGATTAATATTAAATTAGAAATTTCCACTTTTGTGAATTTAAAGTGAAAAAATTGAATATTTATTTTTAATAAAAATAATTTATAATTTTAAAAATTTTAAACAAAATTTTCACAAAATTTATCAAATAAAACAACTAAAATAAATCATAGTGACTAAGGTAAAAACGAGTTTTCAGAGTGAATAGACTTTAAACATAAGGTGAAATTTTACCATGAATTTTGTAAAGAAACCACTGTATGTGAATATTTATACATTATATATTCTAGTATCAATTTTTTTAATTATTGGGTCCACCTTTAATAAAAAAAGGATGTTGTAATTCTCTCTTTAAAAATTTACAAGTTCGCCAGTCACCACAATTATGAAAGGCTTACCCCTCTCCTCTGCTCTTCACTCCTATTAAACCCATTGGATCATACAAACCCTAATAAAAAACATATCTAGTTTGATATTATAATTATATAATCCTTAATTTTTTTTAAAATCTACCTAAGGATTCCCTTTGGTGAAAACCAAAAGGAGATACCCAAAGAAGTGGTAAAATTCCTCAATGAACACTTTTGTTTTATTTACTCCACCACCCCTATTAAACTATTTTTTATATCATGTATATATATAAACATATTTACCATAAATATACTAATATGTTATTATGTTTATGGTAATATATACACCCAAAAACACTACAATAAAATTGCTTATAAAATCATTATTTGTGTGGATGATAGACTATCTCCTCACGAAGATATTGTTAGTTTTTCCATTACCACATCTCATGGTTGTAAATAATAACAGATATAAAGTTTATATATGACATTTATAACATTTTTATTCATATTGAGTAATTATATCATATATACCCTTTTATATTCCATTATGTAACAAATACAATAACATCCCTCTTGTGTATGGCGGACTACCTCCCCATGAAGAGAAGTGAAGTGTTTTTCACCGACTCATTAAACAGATTGTAAAATAGGTAAATATAATGAATATATTTGAAATAAATTAAATAATTAAGATATTAATGAAAAAATTATAATTATATAAATATGATATATCTTTTTCATTCTTACCTTTTCACACACTTAAAAAGTTATAACGTCGTTCGTGGATGTGTAGACTACGACCTCCTAGAAGCGATATGATTCTTTTTTCATCACCAAATCACAAGAATGATATATATATAAGTACTTATAAATGTATTTATTATATAATTATCATTATATTAGGGTGAAATATTACATACCTTATTTCAATAATGATCATTTAAAAATGGAGACATTACTTGTGTGTGTGTATGGCCTACCTTCTCCATGATCATATCGTTGGTTCATTTTTCATAAACATGTTTCATGAATGATTCTAAAAGTATAATTGATGTATATATTTGATATTTATTTTATGATTATTATTCTATTTATGTTTAAATAATGACCTCCTTGACCATATTCAACTATCCAAATTCATTTTTGACACTTAAAACGAATATCGTCACAACATTTGACTTAAACATAACTGACTATGTAAATGCATATACCATTGAAATAAGATAAATAACACAAATAATAAACATGAAAAGTGTTCATAAGAGATTAAATAATTAACATAATTTTATTATTCAGGAAGATAAATGCACATGTGACAGTTTGGACTCAATATAAAGGACTTCATCCCAATTTCTATTCAAATAGAAAATTCTTGAGGTTATGCACCATTACTCATTAATAAAGTGTATATACAAACCCTTTGAAATTATATATCATTGATTTATAAATATTCATTAATTTTAATGATTTATATTATTTCTTTATTTAATGGTGTTTATTATTCAAGTGTTTCCCATATAATAAGTTGATTTTCTTTAAAAACCCCTCTATTAAGGCTTTTATTCAAACTCTTTTTCTCTTCCACGTACATGTTTTTAAGCTGATATTTTAATTTTTTCATGTGGGTAAAAAATATTTATAGTTTTAAATTTATGTCACTTTAACTTTACTTCAAAGGTTTTCAAAATGAATATTTTTACATGTTTTAAGTGGAATTGTGGCAATAACCTACCCTATCACACTTATTATTAATTCATTTATAGTTACATTTCCAAGCTTACATGTTTACTTAAATATATAAAAATAATTACCATTTTGTTTTATTTTTGTTTTCAAAATGGTAATTCAAAATAAAGTTTTATTTTATGTTGAAAATGTTCTTTTGAAAGAAAATGGTATTTTAATATCTGAAAGTGATTTCCATAAAAGTTCTAAAGAGTTTTTCAAATGATGATAATTTTCTATTTCATGTTGTGGTTCTTGGAAATTATATACAATGGTTGCATGAAAATATAATTAGATAAGATCATTATAGCTTAAAAAATTGGTGTTCCCAGGTAGATTTCCAAAGCCTTGGGTATTGATTATATTTTCCGGAGAATTATACTAGATGTTGGATGTATGGTTATTCTAATTTGTAAGGGTTATATAAGGGCTCTTTAAGGATACTATGAGATGACTTTCCAGTATAACAACATGATTTTTCAATGATTTATAATTATTTTACTCGGAGAGAATTTTTTTAAGAAAAGTAAAATGAATTATCATTGTTAAAGAATGATATTTCCCTTTACAGGTAAAATGTTGTGTTTTTAAGAATTGTTTTTTTCATGGGTGTTAATGGTTTTCAATGGATTAATATTATCCTTATTTTTTCATCCCTTGCTTATATTTTTTTATTCATATCATGTTTTAATAAAAGTCATATAACATAATGAAGGTTAAGGGGTTGGAAGAGGAAAACTTAAATTCAAGAATATATTCATGAAAATAAATTATGTTTGTTTTAAATGTTTTATATGGTGGGAAAATGAAAACTGATCGAAAGTGTCCAATTTTTATTATATGGTTTTGTTATGTATGATTTATGACCTACTTATCTAAATATATAAACCTAAAAAGATACTCAAAGTGAAGGAAGGTAAAACTCATGACTAAAACTGAAGATTATGTAATGTTTAAGGAAAGTTACTCAAAGTTTGTTTCAATGGAATTATTTAGATAAATTCAAATTTTTTGATAATAATAATAATAACATACCCTTGAATGTTTTTTTTAAAGACTCAATTTTTTAATTTAAGACATTGGATTAATCCTATGAATATTTTCATAGTCAGGAGCTAAGACGACACGTGATTCTAAGGTCTAGTGATCTCAGAATTAATTTTATAAAAATCTAAAATATTTTTTTATCGTGCACACACACATTTCATTAAACATTAAATTAACTCCTGGAAGGAGGCTCAGATCATTAATTTGATGCCACACTTCCACCCAGAACATGGGATTTAATAAAGGTGAATCCTATGGTTAGTGAGTATATAATGATTGGATAAGGAAGCTTTTGGAAGGTGCGTTTAATTAAAATAGATAATTTATTTTTTATTTTGAATTAAATTTACTAAACCATTTTACTCTATAAATAATATATTATGAAAAATCTCCAGGGTAAGTCTCGTACCCCTGGGGTCATTGAGAAGAGATTATATACCTTCTTGATTGGTGAATCTATACTTGAAGATGACCAGTGATCTGATCGAGGTGAATCAATATATAATTGAAGAAGTGGATCACCTTCATCGCTAGTATATGTGTTCTTCAACAATGATCGATCATTAATTGAGGTAGGACTCATCATTTTTGGTTTTTTCCCTTATGATTGAAATATTGAGTGGGATCAAATCTAATTTGGTTTATATGTGTTTAAATTTACCTTCGTAGGATCATGTGTATTGAACTAAATTATTCTTTCAATTTATTTATTGATTAAGTCATGTTTATCACCCATGTTACCCTAATATGAAATCATTCGTTATGAATGCGTGAAAAATAATTTTTATCACATTTTTTATTGGTTATTTTTCCCCACCATTCTTCCTAATATTCCTCATTGTACCCTAGGTTCACTATTAAATATTTATTAGGTGGGTTTGAGTGCAATGGAATCCCCAGATTCATTATATTGGCACGAACGACACACGAATTGATGGTTTGTGGTCAATATTATAAATGATAGATATGGTTTTCATTGAGTGGTTTAGATTGGTACTTCATATGAGGGTTTATTATTAGAGGTGGTTTGGGATCAGATCAGTGATCCTCATTTTCCTAGTTGACGTGCGGCGATGAGGCCTATTGTGACCGAAGCAATTCTGATATAGAAACCCAGTTTTTCACACAGTTATGGATCTTTTAAATTTATGCTAATTCTAGTTTCTGAAATCAATATGGATTCCTAATGAATTCATGTAGGTATTAGGGGTTCATATGTATGTTCAGCTCCTAGAACCATGATTATGTGGAGAAAAAGGAATGTTTCATAGTTTTAATAAACTATGTGGGGTATGTCATATGGTTAGTTATAACAGTGTGAGGTTGGACATAAAGCAGTTTGAGGGAACACAGTTTTCTATAACCCTATGATTTGGGCCACATGGTCCTGCGAAAACTAAAGAAAAATTTCCAAATGTGTTTCACATATTTATCACAAGGGTTTCCCAACTGTGCAGCCTAACCATGTCAGTGCCCCTTACTTCAGCAAACCATTCACAATTGGTACATGGTTATGAAAACCATGTGCCCAAACTATGAAAATGAAAAATATATTATATTTTTCTCTTTATCATGTTTACATTTACATATTTTTAGGTACATGACATATTACATCGTTACATTTTGTATACCATACCAGTTGTTCCTACTGTTTGTTACTCATTATCCTTCTATTATAGTTTTCATTTATTACTGATTATGTTATTTACCTATGTTATATATTGATCCATTGTTATAAACTCTGGTAATAAGAACATTTTATCCCCATAGACCCATCTTAGACCCTCACTACTAGTCGGCAGTCTCTGGAGTTTAGAGAGATGTGCGGGAAGCCTTGTACCCAACCGGGCTTGGAGCACTAGTTAAGTGGAATTCAGGTCTGAGATGCCACAAAGTGGTATCATAGTAGTTCATTTCATTATTTACTATTTGGAGAAAATATCTAGGAGAATAAAAATTCAATGGAACTCAATTATATGTCATGATTGGGAAATAAAAACCAATGTTCAAGGTAAATTCAGAGTTTCCTAAATTATAATTGTTGTTCTGCTTTTGCTAATTATTGTTGACATCACTTCACTATTGGGTGATGAACATGTAGTGTTGTGGTTAATATTATTCATTTGATCGAGGAATTTATTTTATTCCTAGAATGATGATATTTTGTTAAGGATAATTGTCCTTAAATCATTATGGGAACCTGGATATTTCATGTCATTCCATATAGGTTTATTTTACTGCTTTCATTTCATGATATGATTCTGATTTTTGAGTGATCCATGTTTATATATTATTCTTTCTCTACTCTAGGTGTATGATTGTGTGATTTGTTAGTTCATTTTAATAGTTTTATGGGCCCTCAGGGTTTGGAATGAGTAATTTACTAAGTCAAGCCTTTAATTTGAATTTAAATTCTTGTTTAGCTTAGTGATAAGAAGTATGGTACTTAATTCACTAGGATGGAAAACTCATTTTTAATGAACGTTGATATATATAAACAAGAAAATGAAAATTGAAAAGTAAAACTTCACTAGATAAAATGAACTGATTTTTAGTAAATTATGAGATAAGGTATATTTGACCCTTCACCAACAAGATCACCTATGATATGTACTTGATCACTTAGCAATACATTCCCTTCTAATTTGGATGTTGGGATAGTATACTGTGGGTAGTGAGACATTATGTTTCATTCAGTTTATTCTAGTTATCCTATCTATCCTATTATATATTTTTCTGAGGCATGTGCTTTGAATTTGTAGACCAATGATGCCATGACATCCTTGTGTCATGTTCCATGTGGGTGGTGACATAAATTCTCTATACATGGTGGTCGATGTGCTTCTATTCATAATTCTAGGGGTGAAAGTAGAGGCACTTCATGTTATAACTGATCTGGAATCTAATGATCATATTCCTGATAGTCTTATATGTCTGATGTTGTCAATGAAAGGTTCTCTATTATATGCACCTATGATTGTTGATCTGATTCATGTGTTCTAATTGTAGAATCCTCCCACCTTCTAAGGGGGTAGTGGTCCATAGGTTTTTGAGTCTTGGGTAGAGTCTACCGGATCCATCATTGAGAATCTAGAGACACCTCCATGGTGGAGGGTCATGCTTGGTGTTTACATGCTACAAAGTTTTCCATGCACTTGTGGGGTATATTTACCCAAGCTGGTCTTCATCAGGGCATGGTCTAGACTACTTTCTATAATACGTTCTTTTCTCAGACACTAAGACCTGATAGTGCCATAGAGTTCATGCATCTCGAATAGGTTTCTATTTCATTTACGGATAATTCAGCACATTTCACTCAGTTATAGTGATTCAAACCATTTCTAGATGGTAATGAGATTTTGTGACCTAGATGCTTCGAGGATGGGCTCATTTATGCTATCTATACTCAGGTGAATGTCTATCACCTACCTAAAATTTTATAAATAGTCAATCAGGATATTATCATTGATCTTAGAATAAGGAAATAGGGATGGTACCATGAATAGAGGGCCAGTGTTGAGGCCACTAGTTCTTCTAATAGTAGGAAATGTTCCCTCGAGGTTTCTTATTAGAGAAGTGGTCTCCAGATTTGTCATACTCTCTATGGGGTTCCATCAGTGTAGACGATTGGGGAACATAAATCCTTAATGTCCTAATGACTCTATGGAGTGTCAGGTTTTTGGATGTATGTGTCACTATTAAGGATTTTTTCAGGCCTTTCCATTATATTCATGTGGAAGAGGATCTACACCCACTCCACCTCCATAGAAATGTTCTTTTACACAACATCAAGTAGGGAGATTGCCTAACAGCAGCAATACTGGATGAGGAGGAGTTTTTGGACATGGTATCCAGACTCTTGATCACTTATAGCACAAGTAGCTCATTTTTTATCATCAAAGTTTTGTTATAGCATATCATAGTGGATCAAGATAGTTACATACACTACGATCGATACATGAGGATCATGTTATAGTAACATCTATAGTATGAGGTACTATTCTAGTAACCTCTACTTTAGTACCTTATTTATTTGATACAGGTTATTCATGCCAATTCATCTCTTTGTCTATCATTGAAAGTCTCAGACGGAAAATAATGCATTACTATGGTGTAATGACCCAGGATACACCATTGGGAGTATGGTCAGAGGGCATACACCAATGTAAGGAATTTCCCCCTTAAGGTAGTTTTTTACACTTTATTTTTAGAACTCTCTGTTCTCGATAGGATGGTATTCGATGTCATTCTCATGAAGGATTGGTTTATTCTATATCACACCTTTATAGAATGTTGTCATTGTAGGGTATTATTTACATTAATAGAGGTATACAATTATCTCAATAATGGTGGGTGGGATTTTCAGGATAGTATAGGTCAACCAAAGCATCTGGGCTATGTAAAGTAACTTACCATATTGTTAATCTCTTCACGGAGGATTAGGGTTTGTATTTGAATAAATTCCCTCTAGTAGTATATCATTTTACGGATGTCTTTCTTGACGAATTTTCTATATTATCTATTGACAGAGATATAGAGTATATAATCGAGCGTGTTCCAAGAGTAGATCCATTTTCCATTCCTCCATACATAGTGGCACTTACAGATCTCCAGGATCATAGGTAGTAGTTGGAGTATTTAGATGCAATTTTGTTAACAACCTTGAATTCCTCTTGGGATTCACCCACACTTTTCTCCAAAAAGGTAGATGGGACCGTTCATCTATTCATGGATTATAGATGGTTTGATGAGCTTGTGGTATAGACCCAATATCTATTTCCTAGAATATATGATCTCTTTGACCAATAATTAGGAGTAGGGTTTTCTCTAAGATCAATCTAAGATCGGGCTATCATCAGGTGTGAGTCAATCCATTAGACATACCTTGTACAACTTTCTATAGTACGTATAGTCTATATGAGTACCTCTCTATTCCATTTGGTCTCATGAATGAGCCCTCCATTTTCATGGCCTTAATAAATAGAGTTTTCCACCCTTATTTAAATATTTTCATCATTATATTTTTAGAATACATCTGGGTGTACTATCACACTTGTAGAGACCATTCTAAGCACCTTCCGATCATTTTGAGTAAACTGATAGTGTATTAAACATATTCCAATCCTTCTATGTTCCACTTCTAGATCAAAAAAATTCACTTATTGGGTTATATTATCTCATAATATGAAGTATATGTTGATCTAGAGAGAGTGATTGTTGTGGTTTCATGGGAAAATACGAAGAACATGTTTTATATACACAGTTTCTTGGGGATACGTAGTTATTAAAGGAATTTAATACAGGAAATATCATTCTGTTTTCACCTCTTACTGGTCTTACAAAGAGGCGTGTTAAGTTCTTATGGTTAGAAGTTTGTGAGGAAGCCTTTAAAGAGAAGAAAAAGATGCTTATCTTGGAACCTATTCTAATTTTTCTAGATCATTGAAGAGGCTATACAATGTTCTGTGATGCATCATGCATCAAACAAGGAGTGGTGTTGATGTATGAGGATATAGTATTTGTCTATATATCTTAGCAGTTGAGTTCTCATGAGTGAAATATTCTAACTCACGACCACGATATGGATGTAGTTTTCCATGCGTTATTTTGCTGAAAAACAATCTATTAGGTGGGTTCTTCATGGTGTATATGGACCACCAGAGCCCAAAATGTATATTTACACAATGTGACATGAACCACAGATAAAAAATATGGGTCTGATATCTTTATTCCTTCTATTTCTTGATTTCCTATATGTCAAGAAAGGGGAATACAGTAGTAGATGCGATGTATCTAAAATATAGGATATTGCCTTATAGGAATTAGATGATTAATGGAAACTAACAGACTTATTTTATGAGCTACATCTGTAGTTTCATGATTATCATGAGAATCCCTATATCTTATCTTTGATAGTTACCTCTTCCATCCTTGATAAGGTGAAGAGCAAGAAATTTTCAGATCTTTCATTCTTGTATCTCTATGAGAGTATTTCCCGAGACATCCAACCTCCATATTTTTCTATGGACATAGATGATATCCTGTATATACAAGGACATGGATGAGTTCCAATAAATATCAAAGAAGAGTTGATTCTTGAGTCCCACTCTTCTTAGTGTAAGTTCATCTAAGAATCTCCAAAATATATAAAGATATGTGATGCCAGTATTGGTGGAATGGAATGAAAGTTCAGATAGAAGGCTTTCTCACTAGGTGTTCCACCTGTCAGTAGGTGAAGGAAGATAACCAGAGAACTACAGGCTTTTTACAACCACATTATGTTCGGAAATATACATTAGAAGACATTTCCATTGATTTTTCAGTTTTCTTATCGAGGTCCCCTACTAGAATCGATGATGTATGGGTAGTTATTAACTGAATAGTGATTGTATCCCACTTACATACAATTTAGGAGAATTTTTGAATTCTTGAGATGCAATCACTATATTTTAGTGAGATCATATGAATACATGAGGCCCCTCATATTATTTTTTCATATAGGGATTCTCATTTCACTTCACAGTTCTGATAGGGGTTGTCGAAGGCTATGGGTACACAGGTTATACTAAGCACTTGGATTCACCATTAGATTGAAAAATAGTCTGAATGGATGATACAGGTTCTTGAGGACATGCTCTGGGCATGTGTAATTGATTTTGGTAGTTCATGGGAGATTCATATCCCTCTTATTGAGTTTTATTATAATAATAGATTTTAGGAAAAAATTCAGATGGATCCTTTTGAGTCCTTTTATGGTATGTCATTTCATTCACCCATGTGTAGATAGAGGAAGGAGAGGTAGCCTTACTAGGTCCATGTCTAATTTAAAAGAATTAGAGAATTTTTAGATTATCATAAATTATATATCTACTGCTCATTCTTGATATAAATATTATGATGATTTTCATCGATGACCAATTGATTTTTTGGTTGGGGATCATGTTTTTCTTTGGGTGTCACTTAGGTTAGGGAATATATGGATACATATTCAAGTGGTGTTGTCACCCCATCATGTAAGGTAATTTGAGATTATTGAGAGAATTATTCCAGTAGATTACGAGTTGTTACTACCTTAGTGGTACCATTCCATGCATGAAGTCTTATAGGTTTCACAACATTGTTGGTATCATGCCAACCTATCTCGTATATTTGATCATGAGGAAGTTTATCTATATTTGGATGCTTCATTTGAGGATTATCCCAAACACATTTTCAATTATAAAATGAAGGCTCTCTAAGGTTGGTTTATCCCTCTAGTATAGATTCTATTGAAGCATGGGTGTGTGTAGGATGAGACTTAGGAGTAGGAGGCTAACATACATGCCTAGTGGACAAATTTGTATTTAGAAAGTGGTTCACCGTAGTTTGAAGTTGATGCTCAGGAAAAGTTTCATTAGGGTGGGGGACTATAAGAAACTCATTTATCCCTCCAACATGTATCCTTTAAATTTTGTTCTAATTATATTTTATGGAACCATTATGGTTTCCTAATGAGTTCACAAAGTTAGCAGGGGTGTCTAGGGCTTGTTCGATACTCGAAACCCGGATTTGTTGGAGAAAAAAGGCTTGTCACATAGTTTGTATAAAATGTGAAGATAAAGCTGCATGGTTAGTTATAACTATATGAGGCTGGATATAAATCATATTGAGGGTGCACTGTTTACTATAACTATATAATTAGGGTCTCATGTCATGATAAAAACAATTGACAAAATTGTAGAGCTATTTCTTGTTAGTGGTTCGGGGTCTCCTTGACCATGAGAACGAACCGTGCAGGTCCCCACATTCTATAGTAGACCATTCATGGTTGGGGTACAATTTAGAAAACCTTATGACCAAACCATTCAAAGAAGAAATTTTGTTTATTTTTTGTCACCCTTATTGATCTAATTCTAACCTCACTTCTCTCATCTTGGTTCTTCAATGGATATCCACCTCTCTTTTCCTCCCTTAAAATCCTAAAAGTCATCTAAACTAGTCATTGATCCTGGGAGTCCATCTTAAATGTGATTGAAGTAATTTTTATCTCATTGGATATGCATCGGTACATTCTCAGTTCCTTTTTAATCATTTATTTATCTTCTTTCTATCAATGATTCTATTTGGATTCAGGATCATATGCCCTATTTTCAAGGAATTGATCCATTATTCATATCATTTTTCACCAAGACCATGCTAGAGGCTGATATTGGGTAAGGCTAATTGCATGAGTATGATGTAAAAGGATTATAACACATCCCTCAAGATTTTCCATTTTATTAATCACTATTTGTGAATGTTGATTTCATCAGATGTCACTTGTTTAAATTATATGCATTGATGATGTCATTTAAACTATGTTCTAAGACCCATTCCAAGCGTGTTTTTCATAGTTGATGGTTAATTCCACAACATTGACCCACCAAAGTAGGTTGATTCTATATTATTTCATTTAATATCCAGTTACTCCTTAATGGTTTGTTATGACCTATCATCTCCACCATTTGGGTGTATAAATTGAAACTACTTATGGTAATCCCATTGAATTAATTTATTTTTGAATTTATAAGTAGGTAGTACAATTTTTACATGCCACTTGACCCACATAAGGTATGTGATTCAACTTTATTAATGGATATAAATTCAAATTGGAATGTATATTATACATATTTCTTGGTATAATTGAACATAATTGAATAAATCGGTTTCATGTTCATATCACACATTTCCATGCTGATGGAATGTAGTGGAGTGAACCTCATTAATTGAATATGGATCAAATGAATTTAATAATGGTTGTATACCCCCTGGCCATGTCACGCTAATGAAAGGTAAGGCCTGAACCAAATGAACCTATTAAATGGTATGCCCATAACATGAACTAAATTAATAAAAAAACAATTTTAAGATTTCTAATTACATATGGACAATGAAATCATTATAGGATTGGTTATACTCGAGTTAGCTTATAAATTCCCAAGGTAATTCTTTGATCACTCATGGATTCCATTCTGATTCAAGGATATTGGTTTCCTTGGTTGGCCCCCACCTAGAAACCTGATCTTTTTCTATAAGTGGATTCCTAGAATGAAACCATAGGATCCCTCCATTACAATTGCAGTATTTCTTAGATACACTCCCTATATCCAATATGTTTTCTTGGTAAATGAGGTTAGTTAGTTTCATTGTTGGTACTAGCCATTGTTTATACCATTTTTCCTAGGATTTTTTCCTTGGAATCGATTAGATTCATTATTGTGAAATACCTTGGAAAATTCTCCTTGGAATACTATATTACCCCTTATCTTGGATACCTTTAATACTATGTTTTCAAACCTTGAGGTCTTGGTTATATTTGATATTACCTTGGAACCCATTCATTATAAACATCAATAAATGTTACCTTATTACATGGTGGAAACATCACTATTATCATAATAAGGTTATGTTAGTGCTGGATATGCCTCACATGACTTAAAAATATAAACTGGAACTTAATTAATTAATGAACTAGTTAATGTTTTAGAAACCAGCCAAGGGATGAAGAAAGTACTAGTGTATTTATTTCACTGTAATGATTGCTTTTATATATAAATGTTTATACGTAGTTTCAGCATATAATAATCAAATTGGATGTTATAGATACTGTTATTGGTGGATTATTAAAATTTATGTCACACCTTATTCATGTGTCATTAGTACCCAAGATAATCACAAGTGTGATGGTGTCGACAAAGGGAAGTGGCTGGCTTCAAACACTTGATTTCTTGATTTTTTAGGATGGAGCAGGTAGTACATGATTGAGATGGAGAAAGGTATTCTTGGGATATATTTTTTGATTTCCTTTTACTAATTTTTTATATCATGTATTGTCTTCTAATTTTAATCCATGTATTCTAGTTTTATAGATACCTGACATATCATCATCAGCTTTTGTATATGATTAACAGTTTTTCCTAATGTTTACTATTCATTTTTCTTCTTCTATGGATTCTATTTATTACCGCTTTCGCTATTTAAATTTTGTTGTTATATTGATTTTTTGTGATACACTCCAGTAATGAGGGAATAGTCTCCTGATCGACACACCCTAGGCCCTCTCTGCAATTTGGATGCCTCTAGAGTTTGAGGTTATGCCCTTGAGACCTTGGGGAAACCCAGTATTAGATCATTAGTTAATTGGAATCCGAGTCTGGAACATCACATCTGAGTTGTAATCGAGAGTGAGGTCTCATGGGAGGGGTTGGTTGGAATAAATGTGGTAGTGGATGGCTCAAATCTATAATGAGTTGGGCATCCATGATCAAAATGATGAGAATTAATAATTATAATAATATTATTATTATTATTATTATTAAGGGTGATGAGTTTATAAAAAATTAAATGAGATTTAATTTTAATAATAAGAGAAAAATGAATGGTGGGGTGTTAAAGGTGTGGAAATGGAAAAGGTTATTTTTTTATTTTCTTTTTACTATAATGATAATATTTTTTTTTGGTATTTATGAAAAATAAATAAATGATGAATAAGGGTGGGGCTCTGCTCCCATGCATAACCAAAAGTGAAGATGAGTTATCTTATTTCATTTACTATAATTATTAATGATAAATGATGATTGAAAAAAATGACAACAAAGTAAATTTTTGGTATTGAAGGAGTGAGTCACCTAAAAAAAGGAGAGGCAAATTTTATCTTCCCTTAGAATAAGAAAAATAATAATAATATATTGCTATAATAAATTGTTATTGGGAAAACCTTAATCTGATAGTTACTTCTTCAAATTATGTCGAATTGATGGAACATCAGCGACATCATGATACTAGAATTAAGATGGTCATATTAAGACCACTGATGGATATTTGATTTGGGATCAGGGAGTGGTTCTATGGAGAGCCCAATATTATTATTATTATTATTATCAAATCTTGTATCTGAAATAACTTCTTCATATGTTGTTCGAATGATGAACCATATGTGGTATTGCGAACCTTATATTAAGGCAGATGTTTCAAAAATAATATCGCATAATTAATTTAGGCTTTTGGCTCAATCCCATGAAACAACATTCTTGATTATATGGTGAAATGTGACATTTTCATCTGGTGTCTGATTTCGGAAACTGAATATCCTATTCTGAGTGTTTCTCCATGTGGATCATAATGGTGTGAGTTGTTTTTCCATATTGGGCTATTTAAAAAGTCATATTAGTGGAATTATGTTTTTTCCTCAGACAGATGATGAGGATCATGCATTCTGTGGGATTTTGTCTGATAAACATTGTGTAGTACCCTTACACAGTGTGTAGTACTACACAACCAGCAAGTCATGTGATTCTCAGTACATGACCCTGAAATAGAGTAGGACCATAGGCTATGTGGGTCCCCTACCTGCCGTATACATATTTTTTAAGAAACTTCAACCTCTCATATCTCTGTCATTAGGACTCGTATTTTGTCTCACAAGTAGATTATCCTGAGTATTTTTCCACAATGAACATGATGGTGGCCCACATAGTTTATTTTTATAGACTATGTGTGATTTTAGTGGTGTGGTTCTTAATTATGCAACACTTTATGATGTAAGTTATTATGCAGGATCATCATAGAGTTCAACTGAAGATGGTACTCTGATTTTCTATTCCTGTGTGGGTCCACCACATTCCATATCAAGGTAGAGACAATAATATAATATCATATCAGTGTGTGGATCGTATATCATTAGAAATGGTACTACCCTTTCACATCAAGGTGTGGGTAATCCATACTTTTTCTGCAGATAGATATTGTACACCCATGTGGCAGCATGGTGTTGTTCCTCTATTTTTTCGGACTACTCCCCTATTGTATTAGGGTGAGGGTCATCCATACTCATTGTTCACATAGAACATTACTCCCATGTGGTACTAGGGTGTGGGTCATATATCCTTGGAGGTGGTACCACCCTATTGCATCAAGGCACAAGTACTCTATACTAATTATGGGGATAAAGATGGTACTCTCTTGTCGCACCAGGGCACGAGTCCAATATCAATAGAGATGGTACTCCCCTATCACATTCTGGCATAGACCATCCATACTCATTGTAAAGATATAGATGATACTCTCTTATTGTACTAGGGAAATGGTCCTTTATCCATGGAGATGGTAATCCCCTATCATACCAGGGTGTGGGTCCTCCATACTTATTATATATCAATAAATTAGAATACCCCTATTAGAAAAGGGATTGGTCCTTAAATAGGAAATTATACCCCCTTGAATGTTTGGCGTAGTGGTTAGGCATGGTCCCTCTACTCGGTTACTTCTAGATTTACATGAAAGATGTTGGGAAACATTTACAGACATTGTAGAGCAGTTGGAGAATCTTTTCCTAGGATGGGAAGTGATATGGAGATCCCATTTCTATCTTATTTAGGATTCTTTTACACAAAATATATATATATATACATCAATATCCATATCATTTTATTTGTTTACTCTCCAACCATGAGTTACAAATACATGAAGTTTATTCCATATGGTTTTCGTGTTTAGATTCTTAGGGTTGGATTTGGTTACTCTTCTTCTATGGGTGTCAAACACTCAATGTATAGTCCATCTACACACCGTGTTGAGAACCTTGTTCTTAGACAAGTTAACAAACCTTCATGGTTTTGGTCTATCTTCTTTTTGTTCACTAATTCCCTTTTACAGTATCTTCCTATTGTATCCCTTAGTACCCCATTCAGAATTCCGGGCATCCTACTAGGTATATATATACTCACTACTATGTGGGACTTTCATCCACATGTCATGTATTACATAGAATATGGACAGGTCTATGATGATTATAGAGGAGCATATGCATACCTGGTTCCATGAACCACGTATAGTGATAATATCTTGGAGATCGGGAGATAATATGTCTCTACAATTATACATTATTTTATAGTTTTTTTATTTTGGGGCATCTTTCAAGTTGGGAATTAGTTTTCCCATTTATAATTTCATTATTACACTACTTCACACTTGTACTATCTTAAGGTATTGCATTCATGGTTATTATGCTAATACTTTGCATCTTTAAATTTTATTCATCTTCTCCTTTTGATTGAGATAGTTCTATGTGTGTACAAGTACTTAGGAAAATTCCTCCTTGTGTTATTTTTTACTTCAGTGCTCTTCACCATCCCCTATCCTATAGAATTGGGCATCTGGTAGTTTCATCTCAATCCCTATTGGATGAGGTTATGATAGATTGGCATAAGAGGTGGTTTGATCCTTGGGATGATGTTATGAGTAGTCCCATTACGAGAATTTGGTTAGGATGTAGGGAAACAGAGTCAAAGTTTATCAATAGAATATCTCAAGAAAAGTAACCTTATGATGGTGAGGGCGGCTGACGTATCCACACATCAAGACTATGACTACCTACTTTTCGATTCTATATTACGAGACATTGGTTTTAAGGAAATTTTGTACATGTATCATATATGATTGATCATTTTATTATCCTTCTTCTTTCATTTGCTAATTGATATATATATATATATATGATCATTTGATCATGGTACTTTTTGATTACTTTCAAAATGTATTCACATAGATATGCATCCATATTACAGATTCGAGATCGTGAAGATGGTTTGATAATTGATGAGGACTGGGTTCAAGGGCCAACACGTGAGGTCCTTCTTCCATATGGGAAGGTATCAACACTCCCCACCTTTAGAGAAGTAGGTAGAACTATCATATCAGGATGAGGATGTGTGAATTCTTAGCACACTCCAATAGATCCAACACTAGAGTCCACTAAGGTTTTTTGATGAGGTAGATCCCCATGCACCATAGAATTTCCAGGAGTTGTTGATCCATTATTTTAGGCTTGTGAAGATCCCGACCGATTGAATGTATTCACTCACAACAAGTTCGCTTCATAGAGAATGAGTAGATTCTAGTAGTACCAGAAGATGATGCACCCTTATTGAGTGTGCATTTTGGGGTTTGGAGAAATAGATTTCCTAGTTTTGGTGTTGAGATAGACTACATTCTCTTGTGGTTGAGGTCAGGATAGATCTTGTGGTTTAGATATCCCACTCTCAAAAAGGCCCCTTTAAATGATGATACTCATGCTGAGACATCTCCATGGTGACATAGCGATTAAGTAGATCCTTGTGTGAGTGACGTTCGATGTGGATTCATATATGAAAGAAATAGAGACACTCCCCCACTGAGACATGTTCATGAGATGTGATTAAATCCAAAGTGGGTGAGTCAGTGTCATCTCGACCAGGATAGTATTGATGTGTGATGGATGAGATCCTTTTAGTTGTGTATTTTAGGTCCTCATATTATGGTAAGGTGTTATAGAGAGATCTAGTTGTGGTGAGCATGTGGGAAAGGGAATGGATAGCTTCAGGCATTAGAATCTTGTGGCTCGGTGGTTTTGAGTGCGGTTTAGGTTACGACATGTGTCTCCACTACTACACATAAAGTTATATCATAGAGTCAAAAGACACATCTCCCTGGACAATGCCCTTGTTTGGGACATAGTGATACCAATAGAGGAAATTTTTTATCATCCATTTTTTAGTAGGATACTACAAATAGGATCAGTGATCACACATTTCTTATAATTCTGTGACCTTACTCTATGAGGAGATAGAGCCTCACATGAAATATTTCTATAGAGTCAATGAGAATGTATGATTTTTCCCCAATATAGATTGGCCTTCTCCCATCAATTCTGAGATAATTAATACCAATGATTATAGCAGTGCTTCCAGGATATGGGATGGAGTTTTCCTCCTTTGACAAGGTGTGATCCTTGGATGAGGTTGGATGAGATCATTCAAAAAATATTACAACCAACTTATCAGTTGTCTTGTATTAACCATGAAGTAGTGGATGCTATGATCATTCAATTTCTTGAAATGGTGGACGTGTATGAGGGCTTCAATCTTAAGGATGTGTTGGATGTACCTCACCATTTAGAGTTTTATTTTTAAATGGACTTGCTCTAGGGATAACCCGATATTTGTGCTAGAATATCAGATAAACCCATGTAGATGTAAGAGCTTCAGGTGTGGTTGGATAATTCCATAGAGAAGGGGGTTCATAAGACCAAGAGATTTTTTACTTAACAACCCCATGTTTTTAACCTAAGTGGTTGAGGAGGTATTGAGGTATTATTTGGTTTGGTGTCCCTTGAACCAGGTGATGCGACGAAGAGTATCCACCCTCGAGAATAATTGAGATCTTTGACTAGTGATTTGGGGTGAAGCGGATCTTAGAGTGTAACCTTCGGATGGGAAATCATCATCTCTTGGTTTGAGATGTTCATATACAACTCCTGGATTCCAAGATTTGTTGTGATTTATTTATGTTCATGTTGTTACACTTTGTAATCTTAGATGTTCATGTAGTGTTTGTGAGCCTTATGATCCAGATCCTTAACCATTCTTAGATCAGTTTTTGGTAGTTTTATGTGTTGGTAACATCATGTCCTTGGGATCAGGTTTGGAGGACACAAGACATAGTAGGATAGTGCAACATTCCTCTAGTTGATGATTGTTTGTTTCTCCAACATGTGAGTGAGGCTTAGTTGGAATACATCAACTATGAGGTCATATTTAACAAGATATTCTCAGGATATTCAATAGATGGTTTCTTTTAAGAGTGGACTCACGTCACCATTTTCTAGGGAATAATGTTGACTATATTCATGTTATGAGAGGTGGTTATAATGGAATGTTATTGTTATCCTTTGGATTCACATCCCAGAGTTGGGAGCAGGAGAGTCAAATGGGAGCTCATTATCTCCACCTTTTCGCTTATTTTTTTTCTTTTCAATGATGAACATATTTGAAGAAGAGAATAATATAGAGACTCTGGTTTTTCCATCTAATACATTTGACTATCCCTTGGAATATTTTTGGAGTCTGGCTCTAAGAAGGTGTGTTGTTCTATGGTCCGATGAACCAAAAAAAATTATGAAAATTTTAAACATATTTTTATTATGCACATATAATTTTTCTAAAAAAGTGGAAAAACACTTGAATGGTGGATCATATCAGAAATTTGAGACTATGGTGGTAACTAAAGCATGAGGTTTTTCCTTGGCATGGCCTATGGATGATTGGAAAAGGATATTAAGATGAGGTAGTTTTTGGCTGGGGCGTTTAATTAACATAAATAAATAATTTATTTATTTTGAATTAAATGACCAAAATTGTTTTTCTCTATAAGTAAGATATATAATATGGAAAAAATTTAGGATTAGCAGTATAACTGTAGGATAATTGAGAGGATCATACAACCCTTATTCATTTGATAATATATACCAGATGATGACCAATATTCAGATCGAGGTGAATCGACAGAGAGAAAATTTAGTGGATCACCTTGATCGCTATTGAATGTGTTCTTCACCAAAAATCATTACATAATCGAGGTAGGACACATCATTTGTGGATTTTTCTATTACGATTAAAATATTAAGAATTATAAAATTTAATTTCATTGATCTATGTTTAAATGAATCTTTTCATGAGATTATGTTTTGAAATAAATTATTCTTTTGATTTATTTATTCTCTATGACATGATTCTAACGCTTGTTTCCTCCCTATGAAATTTTTGGCTAAGAATTATTGAATAAATATATTTATCGCATTTGTTATAGGTATTTTCCCCCAAATTCATTCACAATATTAATCATTATACCATGAGTTCATGATTCAACATTTCTTGGGGGTTTGAGTGCGATGGAACCCCAAGGTTCATTGTAGTGGAATAAATGACATGCATATCTACAGTTTGATGTCAGGTTGATAAACGAGCAGGATAGTGTTTTGTGAATGGTTTGGATTATTATAAAGTGTTTTCTATGTGATCAAAGGAGGTTTTGTATTGGATCGGTGATCCCAATTTTCTTATTTGATATACGGTGTTGAGGTACGATGTGACGGAAATGGTTCCGAGTGTGGTCCGTGAACTTAGTCTCATGGTAGCGGCTATTTGTTGTGGATGTGGTGATGACCAAACTCATATCTCTAACAAGGTATCCAGACATGACCAATGTGATGAGAATTAATATTATTTTTATTAATATTAAGGGTGATGTGTTAATAAAAAATTAGATGAGTTTTAATTTCAATAAAAAGAGAAAAATGAATAGTGAGGTGCTGGAGGTGTGGAAATGCGAAGGGATCTCTTTTTAGTCAATTTTTAATATAATGAAAATATTATGGACTCGTATTTATGAAAGATTAATTATGTAAATAAATTATGAATAAGGATGGGGAACCACACCTATACAAGACCTAGAGTGAAGATGGATTATCTTCTATCTTTTATTATAATTATTAATAATAAATAATTATTACAGAAATGAAATTACAAAAAATAATTAATCAGATGGGAGGTGTGAGTCGCCTATATAAAATGAGTTGAAATTTTTATGTTCCATTTGAATGAGAAAAATTGATTATAATAGAAGTAAAATATTAGTATTATTTACTATTTTTGGGAAAAAAACTATTTCGACCATAACATCTTCATAGGGTGTCAGATTGACGAACTATGAGCAGCTTCATGACCCTAGATATAAGAAGGTCATTTTAAGACCAATGTGGTAAATTTATTTTGGGATCTTGGTGCAGGTATATAGATTTCCCAATAATAATAATAATAATAATATGGAATCTTGTACCATACATAGCTTCTTCACACAATGTCAGAATGTACAACCAATTGCCTTATTGTGAACCTGATATTGAGGTGGCGATTTCAAGACCAATATCAAGTATTAAATTTGGCATCTTTTCTCATTTCCATCGAGAATTGTTCTTGTTTTATGTGGTGAAATGTGAATTTTCACCTTGTGTATGATTTGGGGAAGTGAATAGAATATCCCAAATGTATTTCTATAAGGATCACAATAGTGTGATATGTTTGACCATCTGAGGCCATTTTTAAATGCATGTTAGTTAAATTGTGTTTTCTCACTCGAAATGATGACGATCCTTGGGTGTTCGTTAGGATTTTGGAAGATAAACATCATGTAGTATCCTTATATGTTGTGTAGTACTACATTTCCCACAAGTCATGTGCTTGTGAGGACATGACCGTGAAGCAGAGCGAGACCACATGCTATGTTAGTACCCTTCACGCCATGTACCTCCTTTTGAGAAAATGCAAACCTCTTGTATATCCTTCCTTTAGACTCATATTTTGGTATGTGAGTATCTTATCCTATGTTTTTTACACATAGAACATGATGTTTGACCCCATAGTGTCTTTTGAGAGGCAATACGATATATTCCAAGTATGAAGCTTCTTTAAGTGGCGCTTGATGATAAAAGTGATCGTGGGGGATCATCAAAGAGTTTAGATAGAGATGGTGCTCGGTTGTCTACTTAGCATACAATTCATCCACATTACTTATCAATGCTGAGATAGTACTTCACATTGGTATAAATTTTCTTGTCCTATATCTATAGAGATGGTACTCCCTTTTTGCATCAGGGCGTTGGTCCTCCATACTAATTTTGCAGATATAGATATTACTCAGCTATGTAACTAGGGAACGGTTCCTCTATAAATGGATATAGTACTCCCCTATCGTACCAAGGATCAAGTACTCCATACTCATTATGTAGAAAGATGTTGTACTCCCTTATGGAACTAGGGTGTGGGTCCTTTATATTTCGAGATGGTACTCCGCTGTCAAATCTGGGTGTGTGTCCTCCATACTCGTTTTACGAATAAAGATAGTACTCCCCTCTAGAAATGGGTAACGATTAATCTATCCATTGATATTGTACTCCCCTTTTTCATTGGGGAATGAGTCCTCAATACCCATTGTGAATATAGATATGATACTCTCCTTTCATACCAAGGCATGTCTTCTCTATCCATAGAGATGATACTTCCCTATCGTACTATGGTGTTGTTCATATATACATGTTGAAAGACACAAAGTGGAATCCCCTTATCATTATTGGGTGTCGGTACTACAATTGGAAATTATCCCCCCTTGACTATGCATCATAGTGGTGAGGAATGGGTCCTATACTTGTTTATTTCTGGGAAAACATATGATATACTGGGAATTGTTGATGGAATTTATAGAATGGATGGAGACTCTACACCTTAGCTGGGCTATGAGATGGAAATCCCCTTTCTCCCTCATTTGGGATTCTTTTACAAATCCTATATATATATATATATTTATATATTTATCCATAACATTGTGTTTGGTTAATCTCTTACAATTGATTTTGAAGATGCACGAGGTATGTCATGTGCTTTATGCGTTTAGATTCTCATGGTTGGATGAGGTTACTCTCCTACTATTGGTAAAAAATATTCAAAATGTAATCCACCAACATGTTGTTTCCATCCCCTTGTGCTTGGATGAGTTCACTTACTCTCTTGGTTTTGGTTGAGATTCTTTCTGTTCATTCTTCCCCTTTTACGATATATTCCTATTTTATCACTCACTTCTCCCCTTCTGCTTTTGATTCGTCTTACTGGTTATGTATATAATCACACATGAATGGGATTTTCTTGAACATGTCACATCTTATGAAAATAATGTACATGTTGGTGATGATTATAGAAAAACTTAGGGATATTTGGTTCCTTGTACATCATAAAATGGTTATAGCTAAGATATTAGGAGCTGATCTCTATCATCACTTTTAATTGACTTTCCAGTTTCTTCATCTTGGGCGATCTTTCTAGTTGGGTGTGTATTTTTCACCTTTTTTCTTTCAATATTATATTACATTACTCTTGTACTATCTAAAGATTTTACATTCATGGTTGTTCCCCTTGTATTTTTCATCTTTTACTTTTATTCTTCTCTAATTTTTATTCTAGATAGCCATGTGTGTGTGTCTAGGTACTTAGGTGATGGAATATTCATTTGTGTTATTCCTTCAGTGATATTCTCCAGCCCATGGCCTATAGAGGTGGGATTGGGGAAGTTGTGGCTTGTTCTCCACTTGGTCAGGTTGTGATAATTTAAACTTATGATCAGTTAAAATGTTATTGAATTGGAATATTACAATGCCTTTTCATCTAAAATATGTCATTTTAGAATGTTTTTTTTTGATATAGTGAAGAGGGAATCATTTTTCGGAAGGCATCGAGAGGAATATAAACACCCAAATCAGCATCTTTAGATGGTTGTAATTGGAACAAGTAACTTTTTATTTGATGGATCTTTTCACACAATCAAAAAATGGCGGTGGTATCCATTCAAGAGAGGAACATAATCTACAATTAAGGAACAGGTCTGTTACAGATCATATCATGAGGCAACATCCCCCATATTTTATTGGAGCATCTTAACCTGTGATATCTGAAGGATGGATCAATTATTTGGAGAAGATATATGATGTCATGGGATGTTTGAAATGTAAAAATGGTAATTCTATTCATTTATCATTTTCAAAGTAAATATGATTAATGTTGGTATTTGATTAAGAATAGAAGAGAAAATATGATCTTGATTCCATAGAATGGGAAATATTTAAGGGTATTTTTCTTAAATATATTTACTTAAGGTTGTTCATACTTGAATGGAAAAACAATTTAAGAAATTTTGGAAAAAAGATAAATATTATATAGCTACATATAAAGAAAACTTATCAAGATTAGAAAGGAATGATTTTGATTTAATTGGAGAAACTGATATTAAAATTTATATGATTTTTTTATGATTGGAACATATTTTATAGATAGATTTGGCTGCATGATATTCTAAAATCAAGGATAAATTTGTTCATTGTTCTGATAAAGTTAAGCTGTATTTTTTGACTCTTATTTGGCTCATGGTGATGAAGGTAAGAAGTTTTTGGGATCGAAGGTGATGGGGAAACATACATCAAATATTTCTGGTGGTAAGAAATTAAATTTCTAATATTGTGGTATGTGTGGTAAAAAGAACCTTGGATAGTGTATTATGATGTTAGTGAAGTGTTATCGATGTAGAATATTTGTCCACGTGGCATGTGAATTCAAGGAAAATAATCTCGTATAATCAAAGAATGGGGTAACTAATAGTATTCCAATGGTAAGATGTTTTAGCTACAATGCATAGGGTCATAATTCTAATGTGTGTTTGAAGTAAGTTTCATATGATGTAAATATTCTTGATCATAAATAAAAAGGTGTAGTGAGGTTCTATTCTACTACTATAATTGATGTTGGGATATTTAATGAAGTGCTGACAGGTATGTTACTTATGTATTTTAATTATTTCAATACCCTATTTGACTCTGGATCGTCACATTATTTTGTTTTGGATAAACATTCAAGTAAATTGGAAACATCACCTTAATAAATTATGATTAAACATTTGGTGAAAATGTCAGGTGGAATTATTAAAGAAACCAAGATTTATAAGAATCTTCCCAATGTTATCAGTTGGATGGTCTTTCCTTCAAATAATTTTGAACTAGACATAGTATAGTTTGATATCATTTTTATTATGGTTGGGATTTCATTATGTCATTATAAGATAGATTTCATTTCTATGAACTTTGTGTTCAATGATTTAATGCCTTTGATAACTTACCAAGATGTTAAGAAATTGATTAGAGATTTCAATGAAAGTTACCTAACTCATATTGTTAAAAATAATAAAACTATTCCAATTATTGATGTTCCAATAATAAATGAATACATATATGTTTTTATAGATAGTTTTCCTATTTTTATTCAAGATCAGTAGGCTGAGTTTACAATTTCATTATCCCCTAATGTTAATCATGTTACTAAACCCCGTTATCAAATAGTTCCAGAGGAAATTTTAGAATTGAAAAAAATTATAGGATTTATTATATGAATGTTTCATTTGACCAAGCACTAAATTATGGAGTGCTCATGTATTTCTTATTAAAAATAAATATGGTCCAATAAAACGTTCCACTGATTATAGATCCTTGAATAAAATAACTATTTAAAAATGTGTCATTTTCATCATATTGATGATTTTTTTTATCATATCTAGAGATCACATTATTTTCCAAAGGTGGACCAGAGGATGGGGTACCATCAGTTGAAAGTGAATAAGGAAAATATAACGAAGACTATGTTTCAGACTAGATATGGGGACTATAAATTTGTAGTTATGTCATTTAGATTAGCTAATAGACCTGCTATATTTATAGACCTTATGAATTCATTTTTTCATGAGTTCCTAGATACATTTGTTTTTTATTAATTTCATTTTGATGCATTCTAAAATTCAATAGTTGTATAAATGATACCAAATTTTTTTTCAAAACCTAAAAGAAAAGAAACTATATGGGAAATTTATCAAATGTTAATTTTGGTTAAAAAAATTCATTCCTTATCCAAATTGATTATAGATATAGAATAATCGTCACCCCTTTTAAAATAAAATTTATTGCTGAATGTAAAAATCCCTCAAATGTTATATAGATTTGTAGTTTTCTTGAATTAGTAGGTCATTATTGGTAGATTTTTTTAAAAAAAATCTCGTTTTTCTAGACCACTGAATAAGTTAACTCAAAAAGGGTTATTTTTATCTAAACAATAGACTGTGATGATTGTTTTTAGAAACTAAAATGTAAATTGATCAATGATCTAGTTTTGGACCTACCTCCAAAAAATGGTAAATTTTTCATCTATAGTGACATTTCATTGAAAGGACATGGATGTTTTTAAAAAAAATGATTCATTCACCCAAAATGACCAAATAAAAATTATTATCAAAATAATGTTTAGGATTCTAAAATACGGGATCATATTACAATATTTTTCAAGTGACGAAATATGATCAGGGGGAGGTCTTCAAACCAAGTTATGTCTTGATTAAATTTGATGTTGGTCAGGCTATCTACAATTGTGTTTGCTTCTTGATAAACATGTGTGATGATATATTTGAGATCGATATGCGAATAGGTGCATTCCATATAATGGGTAGTAATCATCCAAGAAATATTTGTTATGACATTAAAAATATCTTGCACGATGGTCGTTGATTCAATTTCAATGCAGTGGTTGTTCAAACCAAATATCCTGGCAGAGGTAATAACATGATTTAAACTCATCATCTCATCTTTAAGAGATATGGAAATTCCACGTCTACCCATAAAACATCCAAGGATCTGAGCGAGGTGATTCCTAAAGATATGACCACATCCCACATGGCCCATATTTCCTTTGGAGTCTCCATAAATATTAATTTAAATCCATACAGGAAGAGGATCTCTCCAAAACACCTATAGAGTGTTATGAGGTTGATAGAAAATTCTATTAATCTATAGACGTCTCAGGATTCCAAAGTCATCCACAGTGTTTTAGAAATGACTCTTTACATCAAAGAATCTTTATGTAACGAAATAAGGATCATCATCTGAGTTGAATTTTTATTTAGTGAGTAATTGATATGAAAAATAGCATTCCGGTCATACCAGATCACATGGTGGAGCTCAACAAATACAGAGAGGAAAATGTTCTTGATTTGCTTAGTACCTTCCATTTTTTCACATTTCATTAGTTGAGTTTGATGGAGTGAAGAATCAACCATCTGTAGTACAAAATGTCAGGAGTATAGTTCCAGAGAGTATAATCTGTTGAAAAAGAAAGAAATATGTGGTTAGTATCTTCTCTGTGTTGATAAGAGATTTTTCACTTATAGAAGAACTGGATTCCAAAATATTGAAGGACAATATCTGTGGGAACTCTATTGTGACCATGTCTCCAGATTATATTGAAACTTTATGGTTTTATCCAAGGCTTGTTGAAATTTTTTATCCAACTGTAATCACTTTCAGAGTTACAGAAATAACGAATGTTGAATTTTTTTGTATAAAGAATACCATTGTGAGTAGGTTACCAAATTAAGAAATCATTAGTGTATGTGAAAGAGTATTTATCAATGACATTCAGAATAGTATTAGGGAGGTGATTGAGTTGAGATTTTAGAATTTCCCTTATAGATAAGTTGGAACTATCCGGGGTTTTAGAATTTCCCTTAGAATTTCCTATTCCTTGAGAATGGTAGGAAGGTATCATGAAGATCCAGGATAGCATCATTGAACTAATATTAAGTCTATACTTATGTATCTGAGAATAACTAAGGATATGTTACTAGTGTGTGTAGGAGACGAAGAGCTTTTCATCATAGTGTATGTTGATTCTAATTTTGAGACATTCCAGAATGATCTGAAGTCACAATCAAGATATGTTTTCTATCTCAATGGAGTAGATGTGAGCTGGAAGTGTTCAAAGTAGCTAGTTATTGCTAATTCTACAGTGTAGTCTAAGTATATAGAAGCTTCTAAGGTAGCCATACAAGCTGTTTAGATTTAGAACTTCATCCAGAAGCATGATGTGTTACCTAGCAGAAAAAATCCTTTCAAATTTTATTGTGATAATACTACTGCGGTGTCTCTTGCAAGAGATCCAAGGTCACATCAATGGAAAAAGAACATACTATGTATGTATCACCTATTGATGGATTTTTATCAAAGGGGTGAAGTTATAGTGATTAGAGTATCCATGGAAGAGAATTTGGTGGACCCCTTGACTAAAGGACTACCTTAGAAGAAGCATGAGTATCATGTGAGAGCTATCAAACTAAA